>OX578281.1:30867035-33421167 GCA_951217055.1 Gerris lacustris | reverse complement strand
AATATATATATATATATATATATATATATATATATATATATATATATATATATATATATATATATATATATATATATATATGTATATATATTATTTTTTAGGGTTTTCGTAAGAATCATCCTCGAAACCCTTATGCTAAGGGTGGTGTGTCTGCCGTACTTTGGTTCATATCCCCAGAACCGTTCACGATAGAGATTTTAAATTTTAAATACTGTCGCAACTATTTGACTCACACATAGAAAAATTATAGAGAAGGTTGACATTTAATACATACATGCATAATGCGATTTTATTTAATTTGAAGATGGGTATTAAATGAAAGCTACTGATGAGTAGAATACAAATATATATTACTTTCTATGGCCAATGTGCTTTTTACCGCCAATATTGCGTTTTTAACGCCAAAATTTCACCAAAAAAAAGGTTCCCCCTAAAAACCCTTGTCCTAAAATAATGAAATAATTTATGCAAATATCTTTTGATAGGGTGATGAAAATTGCCAGAAAATAATAAATTTAACGTTTTGTTATTACCGATAAAATAAATTGTGACCCCCCGAGGAATCGAACCAGGAACACTTACTCTACACTATTTTTTCTTTATGGGGGATCAATTTAAATTTGTTCATATTTTTTTTTACATTCATGTAGGGTGGGATGGGGAAATACTAAAATATCATTTTAGCAAATAATTGCGTATATATGCCAAATAATCTACGAAACCCTAAAGAGTACTTCTTGCTTGATACAAGTACTTCCCTGTCATTTTTTTTTCTTATGTTACACATAGAAGTTCAATCAATGAGATAAACGTACCTGCTAATAAGAAAATACAGAGTGGAGCAAAACAAAGAGTGCAGTTTTGAAGGGCTATTAATAAAAAAACGGCGCAACTTAAAAAATGCAGAATATTTATACACTAAATCTTCCTCTTTCAAGACCACTCATTAAAGAAAAAGCAGCCGAGTATGCTAAAACCTTGGGCCACGAAGATCTTCAGACTAGTTCAGGTTGGCTTGAAACATTCAAAAAATGTCACGGAATTATAGAAATAGTTATATCAGTCAAGTTATATAAGTTACATTATTGTTATTTATTGCTCGATACATTGTGTTATTTTTATTACATGTATATGCATACGTAAATGTATTTATGCTTATTTTTATCAAAATAAATATGAGTGGGTTATTATTCTTACAATTCTTATGAATAAATATGTATTATGTACATCATATTAAGCAACATACGTTTCTCAAAAAAAAAAAATTCTCTATAACGATTTTTTTTTTCTGGAACCATCAAGTTCGTTATATGAAGGTCCAACTGTGTTAATTTATGTTTTAATATAGCGTGCACTAAACAATTAAAATTGTGAAATTAATGCCAGATAATCTCGACTACAATGTTAGTTATTGACCAAATAAATATTGATAAAATGTGCTATCTCAACATTACTTTAATAATCTTTGAATGACTAGATAAAAGTAAAATTGCAACAAATAATATTTATAAAACTATAATTAAAATAAATGGTATTGATAAAGTAAAATTGTCTACCCCTTGTGAGCGACAAAATACAATTATAAATCAATTTAATTTTTTGGAAATTCATTTAAAAATTATAGTTATAATTACAACTCGAACGTATTATAAACTTTAACTTAATACAACGTTACTAAAAACTTCAAATGTTTCACAATTGTCGAATTCATAATATAAGATGGCCTGACATCATATCAAATGAAGATCTATGCACCAAAAACCAATCGAAATCTAGATCAGAGAGAGAAAATGGCATACTGTAAGGAAGCTCCAGGGAGCCATAGAAAGTGCTGTACTTGCGACTGGAACTTCCAAGAAACCCGCAAACGTGGCCGGTTTCTTACCTGATAGGCCAAGACTGTGTATCTGGTTTTTTTTTATAGTATTTATCAAACACTGCTTATTAAACGTATGTTTAAGGCTATCTTTTAATCTTTTATTTAATTTATAATAAACACTTTTTATAGCTAAGTACTGTACTTCAATTGACGTACACTTTTGAAATAATTATTTGTTATATAACGAATTTTGACAATATACAAATACATATATATATGAGTGTGTGTATGTGTGTGTGTTTGTGTGGTGTGTGTGTATTGTGTTTATATATTATCAATGACCTTTTATTATATAAACTACATTTTAATCAATGAAAATAATAATTTAATTGGGCTTAAATGTTCAAACAATCGGGTAATGGAATTAAAAACAATTTATATCAACGCAAAACAATTCATGTTAAGTGCACAAAGCAGATATATATGTGTTAATGTACTGCGTGTAGTAATTTATACGTGTTTTGCTATTTATAGCTGAACTGCTAACTGCTTAACAGCTTAATAGCTTAACTGCATCTTCCTTTTTCGTTTTAATTTTTGATTTAAAACTAAAATCATCCTTAATTTTACGAGTATATTAATTACTATCACTAAAAAATTTAAAAAATAAATATAATAAATTCCAGTAATAACTAGTTATAATCATACAATTTCTATTTTTTTAATAACATTATAATGTTATCTTACAGTATACTTAGTTTGGTCTTCATTGCTTTAGTTTCTTACTATTTTCCAGCAATATTTAACAGTCCTAGAGAGACACCAGAAAATAGTGTAACTCCAGTTTATGATTTCATTATTGTTGGTGCTGGATCAGCAGGTAAATATTATTTTTGTCCAATAATAATATTAACTTAGAAAATCAGGTATAAAATTATTTTTTAAGACCAGTTTCGACTTGTATAATTGCGCATTGAATATAAGAGAGATCATTTCTTAAAAATAAAATGTTATTGCATAATGTTTTTAAATTTTATTTTATCCAAAAAAAAGACCATTTTTTTAATCTCCGGATGACAATAAAATTGTTTCATTAATATAATAAGTGTTTTTAATAATATATATACGTAACACAAAATCCCTTATAATAAAAATCTAATCTAAGCTTTTTAATGAAGGCCACGTCTTTAGGAATTTAAATTACGATATCTTGTTTCCATTAGTAGAGTTATCTTCAGAGGATTATGAGAATAGTAATGTTGACCTAAAATAACAAAATGAACAAGAACACTAAGTCAAATCATGTTTGGATCAACATTGATGTTCAAGAAATACCTCTGGATGTTTCTATAGTGCAAGAGAAACTTTAGATTTCACTTTTATTTTTTTTAATTTTCTTATGTGGCCTATAGAAAGTAAGCTACTTGTTTTGACGAAGCACTTTAGTACCTTAATAGACAGAATATTTATACGGGAGAATGATTTTTCTCTGTCGTTACCGATACAAATTCCCCGAATCCAAGCTTTCAATCTTTTCTACAAATCTAGCCAGCCAATTATTCACGGCAATAGGACTAGACCGAGAATTAACGCTTATAATTATAAAGTACTCAATTAGTACCTGTACCAAGTACAAACTATTTGAAATTCAAATTTTTAAGTTTTTGGTAGTATTCATACTACGGAAAGATTAAATTTTACTTTAAATCAAATTATAATTATCAATAACTACGAGAGATATACAGAGAAAAATTGACCCCCGCACCGGGAATAGAAGGACCCGTGATTCAAGACCCGGTGCGGGGGTCTATTTTTCTCTGTCTCCCGTAGTTATTGATAATAATTATAATTTGATTTAAAGTAAAATTTAATCTTTCCGTAGTATAAATATTACCAAAAACTTAAAAATTAGAATATTTATAGGCTAAAGGTTTCTCCCCAACCGAGTTACTGCAGTACAAAGAATGATAGTGTTAATAGGTCTCTTCCTCTTTATCACAAATCTTGATGCTCCCTAGTCTATATAAATACAGTCTAAACATTTATAAATTCCGATTTTGTTAACCGTGTCCTATAAAAATGTCTGTTAAAAAAGGCAGTAAATGGCAACAGTAATTTAGAAATATGCTTATAGATGGTTCCCGGATCATTTCAGAATGTTTCCAGAAGCTCTATTGTTTCATAAAGATCTAAATACATAATACTCCTTAAGTAATTGCTTTTAATGTAGCTCGATCACGATATGATTTCACACACTAAAAACAAGCTTTAATTCCTGTCAATATATTAATCATTTTAATGGATTAAACAAAAATATCTCTTTACGTAAAATAATATTTAATGTAATGTTTCCGACTTACGTTGAAATCACATATAATGTACTAATACAACTTAAGTTCTTCCATAATCGGCCCTTATAATGGCCTAATAAAGGCCGGAACTACTTCAACAAATAAACAATTTTGACAAATGTATAATTTTAGTGAAGATAAAGTGTATTTTTCTAAATAATTGTGACTACTCCAATCACGGATGCCTATATATGTGGATGGAAATGGAATAAAAGAGAGAAAATAAAACAGGTTTTTTTCTTTAGAACTTATTTCCTTAATTTTATCTTCTCTGTTTTATTTCTCCACTCCCAGCAGAGTTCCATTAACGCTGTAAACTGATTTGCAACCTAATATATATATAGAAAGGACTACAAATTAATGTACCAGATAAAATCTGTACAGTTAAAAATCCAACCTTTAAAAAAAATAAATTAATTAATTAAAATAAAACAAAATCCATGCCTAAGGAAAGTAAGAAAAATAGAATAAATAAATAAAAGAAGCAATTATCTACGCTAATTTCCTTCACTTACAATTAACCTAATTTAATGGTGTTTTTTTTTTCCAACTACCCGATTAAATTGTATTGAAGTCTACTTCTATATAGTTACAGTAGAGTTTCGCTAATGCGGATTTGATGGTACGGGGCACTATCCGGACCATCGAAAGTCCGGATCAGTTTTAAAATGTCTGTAAACCTATTGAAATAGATATTTTTATCATAAAAATGACGGTTTAAAATCTTCACGTAGGTCGTAGGTCCACTTTTTAAACCTGCAAATTTATTTACGATAAAAAACTTATCTTATTGATATAAAATCAAAGTTTATTTATTGTACATTATTAGCAAATTACTAGAATAGTCCACCTGGATTAACCGGATGTCCGGACTAGCGGGGTCTTGATTAGCGTGACACAATTCTATCATAATGTCTGTACAACTCATTAATACAAACATATTTTTCCGGATTTAAAACTTTAGTTAAAACAAAAAAAAATATTTAAGAATTTTAGTGGAAAAACTAAGTGTTTATATCATTACCACACCTTAAACATCCATCAACTAAGAATAATCGAATATTAGTGGCTGAATCTCCGTTTCAAATTAGACTATCATTTATATAATCGAGTAGTGTCCCGACGCACCTCGAAATGAATTGTTATTGCTAAGCTAAGGCAACCACATTTATTCCAATAAAAATAAATGTTTGTTATGATTGTTGGTCTTTAAATAGATATAATAACTTCTAAATTATTTTAATTTTTTATCTAAATATAAAATTAACCCCGTTGCCACCGGCATAAGGCCTCATAGTAAATAATTGAAAATATGTTTACTATAATATTTTTTTATTAATTTAGGAAGCCTTATTGCAAGAAGACTTTCTGAAATAAATTCATGGAGAATTTTACTGTTGGAGGCTGGTGGAGATGAAAATCCTGAGTCAAAAACTCCTTTACTACATTTTCATCAATACAATACTTCTTTGGATTGGAATTATACAACTATCCAACAGAAATGGGCATGCCTTGGTAAGCAGTATTTTATCTTCGTTAAGCTAACAATAAATAAATACTTATTACTTTATTTTATACTAATACTCACTACTTCTTGCCCTAATCTATAGGGTAATATTCCCTATCAAATAATAGGGTCATTAAGAATATGACTTATTAACGCTTATCGGCGATACTACCTAAACAACAAAATAACGGCGGATTTACATAAATCAAACTAGAGAGTTTTGGCCAAAAACTAAAGGCAAATATTATGTTGGATTCCACCTGGCAATCTGACAAATGTCTAAATGTCATGTATTATTTTTAATAATTCATTCTTGTTAAAATATTGTTTTAGAGTCAACTAAAAAATATTCCAAGTTATTGTAATCAAATAAATAGAGAATTCAAGTAGAACCCTCTACTGCTGCCTTTTTACTCTGCTATCAATAATACTGACACAGACAACCAACAACTAAATAATACTGACACAGACAACCAGCAACTAAATTTAACTGATTTTGGTCCATCCGACGAATTTTCAAACATAACTGACAGCCCTGATTATTTTGGAAAACTCAATGCTTCTGTAGACCAATGCTTTCTTGGCACAGCTTATTTAAGCGTTGAAGACGCCTTAAATAGTGACGATGGTGCTCAATGGATGTCTGCCATGAGCAGTGAGTACCATTCATTACTAGAAAACAATACTTGGGATATAGTTGATTTACCCAAGGGACGGACACCTGTATCTTGTCGATGGATACTTACCAAAAAATATAAAGTTGATGGTTCACTTGACAACTACAAAGCGAGACTAGTGGCCAGAGGTTTCTCCCAAAGAACTGGCATAGACTTTGGGGAAACTTTTTCTCCTGTGGTTAGGTTCAATTCACTTCGGCTCTTGTTAGCTATTGCAACTGAACTTAACCTAGTACTCCATCAAATGGATGTTACTACAGCCTATTTAAATGGTGATCTTGAGGAGGAAGTATACATGGATCAACCACAAGGTTTTTTGGTCAAAGGACAAGAAACAAAAGTTTGCCGCCTAAAAAAATCAATTTACGGTTTGAAACAATCTGGTCGTCAATGGAATAAAAAATTAGACTCTAAATTAAAACAGTTACATTTCATTCAAGTTGATTCAGAACCTTGTCTGTACTTCAGAAGAGAAGGAGGAGATCTTACTATAGTTGCGGTATTCGTAGACGACCTTACCTTAGCATCGAATTCAATTGAATACTTATCTACATTAAAAACAGGAAATTGGTAAAATTTTTAAAATGAAAGATTTAGGTGAGCTAAGCTTTTTTCTCGGAATTGAGGTAAAAAAGGTCAACTCTGATATTCATATAAACCAGCGTTTTTACATCGAAAAAATCCTCGAAAAATATGGAATGCTGGAATGCCGCAATGTCTTCTGTCCGATGGAACCAAACATCAAATTAACACGAGAACCTCAGGAAACAGAATTACAACAACGAACTAACAAAGAAGAGTACCAAAGTTTCATCGGTTCGTTAATGTATTTAGCCGTGGCTACACGTCCCGATATTGTGTTTAGCGTAAATCGACTAGCACAATTCTCGACTGACCCAAGACTTCAACATTTCAAAGCGGCTAAAAGACTCTTAAGGTACATAAGTGGGACATACAATTATCAGTTGGTATTTTCTAAAACAGGAGAAGTCCTAACAGGTTTTGTAGATGCTGACTGGGCCGGTGACGAAGATACCAGAAAATCTCGGACAGGTTACTGTTTCCTTCTGGCCGGAGCCGCTATTTCGTGGGAGTCGAAAAGACAAACTACAGTCGCTCTATCGAGTACTGAAGCTGAATACATGGCGTTAACCAGTGCATCAAATGAAGCTTTAAGTCTTCGCAGAATTCTATTCACACTAGGACTGGACCAGTTTGTTGGTGGCCCGACTGTGATCTTCAGTGATAACATGGGAGCTCAACAGCTGGCCAAAAAATCACATCTACCATAAAATAACCAAACACATTGATGTGAAATACCATCATGTGCGAAATCTAGTAGAGGAGAAAAATATTGAGGTGAAGTATATCTCAACAAAAGATATGACTAAATGTCATGTATTATTTTTAATAATTCATTTGTTTTAGAGTCAACTAAAAAATATTCCAAGTTATGGTAATCAAATAAATAGAGAATTCAAGTAGAACCCTCTACTGCTGCCTTTTACTCTGATATCATATTATAATATATATTGGTTCTTTATTTAGCCGCTCATAATGTGCTCAATATCACCCAACAAAATTTTCGAAAATTTCTTCGCTTATAAGATATTTATCTGGTTCATCACTTCTATTTCGATATCATGTTAGAAAATGTTTCCATTTGAATTTAGTTTTAAACGTAGTAACAATAATTGCAACAATTAACAACTAATATTTCTTTTACTAAAACAAATATGTTTCCACTAACCCAGGTATAACTGTGGTTAAATCTATAATAGACACACACACATATATATATATATATATATATATATATATATATATATATATATATATATATATATATATATATATATATATATATAAAATTAAAGTTTTGTCTGTACATTAGTCAGAATTGAAAAATTTTTGGATACTTTTTCATTTTATACATTCTGAACCACCTCCTTGCATCCGATAATACCCAAAGTCATTTGTTACTTCTCGAACCTTGGTTAAGGAAATGGAGGATAAAGATAAACGAACAGAAAAGTGTGCACGTCACCTTTGCTCTTCGTCATAACACCTGTCCCTCAGTCACCCTTAATCAAGTTCCCATTCCTCAGTCCGACTCCGTCCGATACCTTGGCCTTTTCCTTGACCGACGATTAACATGGCAAGTACACACAAAAACAAAACGTACTGACATCACACGACGATGCAAGTTACTGCTCAGTCTTCTTGATCGTAGGTCTAAGATTTCTCTTAACAACAAGCTTGCCCCACACTTCTAGACATACGGTCTAGAAGTGTGGGGCAGCACCAAGCCTTCCAATTCCCGTCGTCTCCAAATCCTGCAGTCAAAAATCCTTAGAAAAATAACCAATGCTCCTTTTTATGTTTCTAACCTAACTCTCCATGAAGATTTAAATGTGCCTTTTGTCCGAGATCTAACCGTATCCCGATATAGAAAATTCCATTAATCCATATCCCACCATCCTAATCCTCTTGTACAACTTCTGTCCTCTCAGTTTATCCCAAGCAATCCACCAAGACGTTTGAAGAGGAGGTGGCCTAGAGATCTCTTATCTTAAAATATTGTTTTCCCTTATATTATGTTAAACTTCTATAATAATTAATCTAATCCACTTTATCATTATTTTATCATTAGATATTCTGTATTATAAATATTTTACTATATGTATTTACTGCTAAGGAAGTGTAGTCACTGGACTACTTCTTCTTCATGTCTTTCCCGCCACATAACAATATTATCATTATCACTTATTGCAATTTAAATTGTAGTTGTGTTGTGTGTGTGTAGCTGTGTAAAAATTAAAAAAAAAAAAAAAATACATTCTGAAAACCGAATCCGGCCTTAACTTTTTTCGTGTATGTGTGGATGTATGTATGTCTGTCGCCTCAGTCAAACTTTATAGCCGCAAAACTGGCTACGCGATATCGATTAATTTTTTTCAGAGATGAGCGCAAACATGTTGCGCAATTCGTAGGCTTGGTTTCATCGAAAAATATTACGTAGAACTAAAGTTATTAACAATTTTATAAAATAAAATGTATAAAAATCAAAACAAACTTGTTTGACGCACCGTAAACAAACACCACAGACTCGCTATTCAAAACGTTTGGGTACATCTAGACCACCTAGAGACTCGCGGTTTTTTGCCTTTGGTCGGAAATTGGCCCAACCCGACTGGAAAAATCCGAAAAGTTAAAAAAATATATTTTTACCCCCCTTAAAAAATTAAATATGGCGGACGCACTTTAAAGTTTCTTTGGAGGCTTATTGTGGCTAAAAGGTAAGTCGTATCGACAGCTGATCAGTGACTGATTTTAAAAGATCTACAACTTTGGTCGTATGACTTTTTGTTGTAACTCCATCGGTTCTACCTTAAATAAGCTAAAATTGATTTTTTTAAAAAGATATTTGACTTTGAGGGCTTACGGCGTCCACAATTGTTGACCGTTTAAATTCCTGATTAGGGCGCTTACAACTCACACTAATGCTCTTTAAATCGAGTAGTTATTATTTTATTAATTTTTCCCAGGACTAGAATTATTAAATATTTACTGGTGCAACAGCCATAGTGAGAGAAGAGGCTGGTATAATTAAATTAATGCACCATCATGGTTTGATGATTGTTCAATGACTTCCCAGTCTAATTGGTTTTGTCTACGTTTATTTTCTTATTTATTATATTTATTTAGCATGTTTTAGGGGTGAAAACTAGTATATATATATATAAATATGTCACTAATTCCAGTTATTTATGATTTCCCTTCTTTGCAAGCATTAAGTTACTACTCTAAAACATCCTTATCTTACAATATGATGTCTTATAAATAAGACATTTTTAAATCAAACCATGAAAGATGTTTTCTTTTAAAAGAAAGTTCAAATTTGAGAAGGTAGGTAGGTTTTTTCATATAAAGCTTGATGAGTTTTTACCTCGTTTACAGATAATGGAGGTGTCTGTTCATACCCTAGAGGTCATGGAATGGGTGGATCAAGCAGTATAAATGGCATGGTATATGTAAGAGGGAATAAGCTTGACTTTGATGAATGGGAAAAAAATGGAGCTGAAGGATGGAATTACAAAAGTGTCTTATCGTATTTTCTCAAGTATGTAAATAGAGTTATTTTTTATGTGTTCTTATAATATCATGTATGTGATCATATGAATTAAATTTATAATTAATTGTAATTGTTACAGGTCAGAAAAAGTGCAAGTTCCTGAACTCTTCGGGTCGTCTTATCACAATAGAAGTGGCTTGCTTAGTGTTCAGTATGCTATTTACCAAAGACACATTACTCAAGACATTATTCAAGCTGGAGAAGAAATCGGAATGATTAACCGAGATTACAATGGAGAAAAGCAGACGAGTATTGTTGAGCCTCAATTAACTATCAACGGACCTATTAGATGGAGCACGTCTTCTGCTTTTTTATATGATTTAAAACGACCTAACTTAAACATTATCAAGAATGCTAAAGTCACAAAAATTGTTATCGATTCTAAAACAAAGGCTGCTTTGGGAGTAGTTTTTAAGAAAAATGGGAAATCTAGGTTTATCAAAGCGTCCAAAGAGGTGATTTTATCAGCTGGAGCCATCAATTCTCCTCAACTACTTATGCTTGCTGGTATAGGGCCAAAAGACCATCTGGCCAAGCTAAACATTCCTATCATTACTGATTTGCCAGTAGGAAACAATTTGCAAGATCATTTTCTACTCCCCCTCCAATTTGAATTAAAAAATTATACTAATTTAAATCCGTTAAATCATTTTACAGTTAAAAACGGATTGGAATTCGCTCAAAATGAGACAGGTATCTTCACGACTAGTGGTTTTTCAAATTTAGCTTTCCTTAACACAGGACCTGATATAACGGCAGAACCCCCAGACGTTCAATTTCATTTTATCGAATTCTTTCCAGGCCCTAAAGATACAATTGCGGTTACCACGAGTGTTCTAAAACCTAAATCGGTCGGTACTATTAGATTGAGAAGTAGAAATCCTGAAGACAGTCCTCTTATAGACCCGAATTATTTCTTTGAGCAAGATGATTTAGACAGAGCTCTAGCCGGACTTAATATATCAATTAAATTAATGAAGGCTAAGGCTATGGAGAAGTACCTACCAAATATCAGCCTATCTTCTCTGGAAAATTGCAAAGCTCATAAATCTGATCTTAAAATCTTTTTAATGTGCGTGGCAAAAACGTATTCACAAACCCTCTACCATCCAGTAGGGACGTGTAAAATGGGGTCTGCTAATTCCACTACTTCTGTAGTCGATCCTGAACTTAGAGTTTTAGGAATAACGAAACTCAGAGTTGTAGATGCTTCAGTTATGCCTTCTATTACCAGAGGCAATACCAATGCCCCTATTATTATGATAGCAGAAAAAGCGTCTGATATCATCAAGTCAAATTACGGATTTTAAATAATGGCCATTTCAAATGTCGAAAAAATATCAAATGAACAGTATTTTAATAGCAGTAAGTAATCATATTATAGGATTAAGTAAGAACAGATTGAATATAATTTTGATTATACCACCTTTAATTTCCATTTAATTTTTCATGCTTAACCTGAACATATTTGTAAAAGTAAACCACGTTGTTCTTCATTTCTCAAGCTAGTTTCTGCATGACATCAATTTCCAATTAGGTAGATATTGTGGCAAAAAATAATGGATTATTTTATTTTTTTCTTATTTAAAATGGTTTTAGATATTTGCAGAATAACAAAGTCGCGATAAAAATAACGATTTACAGTGTATGCAGCTTTACCGTTTATCAATCTAAAACAATTATACTCTCGAATCGCATAAAATTATTAAAAAGTTTTTCGGCTGTGAAATAAATGGTGGTTAGCTTTACTTAGTCGTAATTAAACCTAAGATAAGTTTTTTACAAAAGTAAAAAAAACATTTTATGGTGTAAACATTTCATATCAGGGATTAGCTCTTTATCTAAATCGGAAAAATGATAAAGAAAAAACTTCATGGCAAGATTATGCTGGCTTTCGAAAACATACAAAATAAATAAATAATAATTAATAAATGAAAACGTGAAAAATGTATTTAATAATATCATTATCACTGGGATATCAGTTAGTTTTTTAAAAAATAGACTGCCAATCGGATTGGCGCACATAACCCCCTATCACGTAATTTAATTAAAATCGGACGTGTAGTTTTTAAGATATTATAATGGTTCGCTAAAATTGAGCGACAGACCGACAGTCAGACACGAAGCTAAAAATGTTACCCTGATGTCTGAAATGGATTTTTTGATTAACGGATTTTTGAAATCGGAGACATAAAATATTTTCGTTCTTCAAAACGATTACACAGCTTCCGTTAACTTCAGTAAGCTAGGAAGCAATTTAATCGTTACTGGATGCTGTTTATAGACGAGTTTTTAATTAAAGACTATTCGATTTCTCTGATTATTATTTATACCGTCGTTAGATTCACGTTTCAAAACTGACAAGAGTTCTATTATAAGCAGATTAACTAATGAGTCGGTCAAAATAAGTATACAGGTCAGAATACATTCATCTCCTCAGCCTGGATTCAACAAACCTATAGTAAGCGGGAACTTCTGATTGGCTTTAAGGCAGAAGAAAAACGAAGGTAGTATTTTAGAAGATTCCCGTTTTCTTAAATATAAATACTTCCCATCTAAGTATTAATGTTGTTCGTGAAGTATATTGTCGGATCAACCGAATGGATCATAATAAGTTCACTAAATTTAACTAAACTAAAGTAGTTTAAATAATTATCGTGGAAATAAATTAATCAATTCATTCTAATATTTAGTCACTATGAAGAAGTTCTTAATTTAATTTAAAGGAAAATATTAATGCTCCAGCCGATTTACCTAGAAATAGACAATTGAGCAAATCTGAGAATAACGATCACATCTTAGTCTGAGTATAGGTGGCGCGATTAATTAAGATTACTATGTAAAGTTTCGTAATTAAAGGTTATATTAAATAATTTGTATAATGATTAGATAAATTGTGTAAAGTAATAAGTATAAGTTTTAAGTATGTTCTTAAAAAGATTTTCTTTGTCATATTTTTAAAAAATAAATAGTTGAATAAATTTTGCTCAGTAAATTTTTAGACATTTGACAAGTTCATTATAATTTGTAATTTTCAGTAGAAAATAATTCAGTTCAATTAAGGAAAAATGTGCATACGAATGATATTTCAAATTGTAATTTATAGTAATAAATTTTTTTTTAATATAACTGATAGATAGAAACTGAAAAGAATCATCATTATACAAGATTTTATTAAAAGAAGATATTTCAAATAAAATTTATTGTAAGCTAAATAAATTACAAAAATGTTTAATACTTAGTAATTTCGTTTAAGATTAATTTTGACTTCCATTCAACCAGTTCTATTTCTTCTCTACTTTACTTTTCTTCTGTAAAAAGTTAACTTTCTTTAAGACAATTTAACAAAATATTATTGTAGAAAATAATTCTGATTATTCAAAAAAGAGAAGCAAATAAAAGGAGTTTCTTTTTATATTATAATGAGAAACATTTGTAAGTTTTAATGTCAATATTTTTTCATTTATTTACCAATTCTAATTGTATCATTTAAAATAAATTTAATAATGGAGTCTTCTTATTTTTAATTTATTTAATTTCTTTAAACTTATAAATTTTATAAGTATAATTTATTCGTTTCCTATCAAACTGTAATAACAACCAATTTATTTAAACTTATTAAGTAAATTGAATAAATAAAATTTATTCGTTTTCTAACAACCGTAAAAAAAATTGAAAAATATACATTTCAAGCTTTATTAATAAGTCATATTATTATAGAATGTATAAAGAGGTAAAACGTTTCTTTCTTAAATTAGATCATCATTATTAATAAGTTAGACCAACAAAACCTAATTTGTTTGAAATTATTTAACAAAATGATTTGGTTGTTTTTATGCTTTAAATCATTTCTTTTATGTTAAACAAAAGTTTTTACAAAAAAAAGCAAATATAGTTTGCTAATTAGTAGGTCACATAGCTTGCTCGTGTAATAGCTTCCTAATATTAGACGAATGGGCAAATGAGATTTGGATCTTTTTCAATTCCCAGTATGATCAACTTATTGTGGAGCAATATTAAATTTTTGTCAATAGTTAAAATTAATAGGATCATCTGTTGGCTACTTTCGAAAAAAAAATCAAAATTTCTTCAAAATCTGATACCCACTTTTTACTACGTTTTCATTAGCTTGCTTTCTTGTTTGTTTGTTTGTTTGTCCGGTACAAATCTTGCAATAGATTTTTAACTAACTTCCCGAGTACCTAAACATTTGAAACTTTTAGAATAGCTCAGAACACGATGGCAATGCATTATTTTAATACTTTTCACCATCTTTCAGCAGAATTTAATTAGTTTTCAGCAAATTTTGCTGTATGAAAAGTTAGTTCGGAAAAAATCCGCAAGTTACTTTATTTGTTTTGACATATCCCATAGTATTTACAATCTTCATTTTGACGGGTTTCCAATTTGTGATTTTTTTATTAAGAGGTAAACATTGAAAAGTAAACAAAGAAATAAATTAATTGACGTGTGACACCCAGGTTAGTTTACACTAGTATCCTAGGTATAGGTTTAATTTTTCTTGCATCTGTACTTCTTTACTTGTACACATTTTTCTTCTCTTACTGTCCCTATATAGAGGCATATCAATGGCATGGTTTAGATTCGGTGTTAGTGAGATCCGTTGTACAAAGATTTGTCCTTTTATAGGTTTAACATAAGCTCTTTAGACGGTTGTCATTATTATGTGAAGTAAATAAATTCGGAGCTATGTATTTTTCACTAACATTATATATAACTATTACTGACAATGACAATTATATTATCAACATTACATATGATTCAACAGAAAATTTAAAAACGTAGTTTATAAAAAGTTCTTTTTATCTTGTAATTATTAGACATAAATGCTACTAAAACAAAGTTGTGCACTAGCGAAAGGCCTACACTAGGCTAATTATGACCTGCTTCCGAGGTTACCAAAGGTAAGAGAAGCTATTTACACCTATAGCTTCAAAAGTACTTATCTGATTTGTATGAAACTTTTATAGTTTATCGAAAGTAACCCGCAAATAACCCCAGATTAATTTGAACCGGCTGCGCGCTTTAACTTTTGTTAAATTGATACTTTAATTCGTGTAAAAATCAAAAAAAAATTTGACAGATTAAAAAAAGAGGGTAAACAATTAAACCAATTAGATAATAATGGCTAGTAAAAGCATAAAATCAAGTAAAATAAATAATAATAAATAAAATAAAGTCAAAATAATAAATAAAATAAAGTACGTTGATAGGATGCGAGGAAGCTTTGTGCCACACCAATTGGCAGTCTATTTTTAATTGAAGACAAATATACATATTATATATATATATATACATATATTCATGATGAACACAAGGCTTCTGTTACCTTCGATAAGCTCGGAAGGAAAAAAACTTTAATCAATCCTCAAAAATGCATTAACAAATGTTCTTTTAAGCCTAGTGAAACGTTGGAAGGAAGAGGGGGGAAATAACACTATAAACAAATATAGAGCTGCAATTCACAATAACAGAATTGAACATAAAACACATAGAACATAATCTCTTTAATTGCAGTCGTAGATAAATCCTACAATTGCATTACCGGGGAAAATAGAGTGGAAATGAAATTCCAGAGAAAAACATAGTCACATAGTTTCCCAGAAAAACAAAATAGCTAGTTAGAGTTAAATGCCCTAACTAACAGGTGACAATTCAAGGGATTTAAAAACAAAATTAGAAAAACTTTAATGAAAGTTTGCAGTGAATTTAATCTTAACTTTTTAGAACAAAAATAAAAAAGAGTGTTCAGGGAAAAGAAGAAATCAAAGTAATAATGAAAACTGCAGCTTAAAGTTGCAGGATTGTATTTTGTTTTTCTTTTTATGGTTTTTTCATATAAAACTTATTCTTAATAATTTGATAAACAAGATTAGTGTATCAAATGATGATAAACTAGCCTTTATATACTTATTCATACATAAATATGAGGCATTTTATCAATGTATTTTATTCCTAGAGCCACTTTCCAATGTAACAGAATTTGAAAGAAGAGATACAGCAATAATTGATCAAAGAGTATAATTTATAGGGTTGTATAAAATATAACTTATAAAGAAAAAGTTAGATTTTAAATTAGAATACGAGCTCGCTAATCGAGTAGAATTATTATAATTAGAGAAAATCTATAAGAACGCGCTTAGGAAAAAAATAGTAACGACAAAAAATGATTCTTATTAATAAAACGATTACCTTGAATTTTTTTTTTTTAACTTGAGTACTTTTTATAAATAGTTGGATTGATTTTGAAATGTTATTAAAGTGACCGAGTAAATTAACTGTTCTATTAAGATATTTTAATCAATTTCAACAAATCTAGATTACTTATGAATATTTTAAAAAACAAATTCATTATACTTAATTACTTGTAGGGAGCGTCACTAAATAAAGTTATGTTAAAAGTAACATATGTGTTGGAGTAAAGGTCTAAAGAATATTAAGGCATGCAACGAAGCAACTTCAGGCGGCACGATGAAATTTATTTTGAAGAAATGACAACTCAAGACAAATCAGCACATCAAAGGCAATTTATTAACATCCTAGAATTAAACAAGTGAGGTAAATCTCTTATTATACATTGCCTTACAGCTCTTTTATAATCTTTTTTACTGTTTCTCTTAACTACTCATAAGATACTAGGTCTTTTTCACGATTGCAGATTTGTATACTCTTACAAACCTGACAAATCCATTTCACAAGAAGCTTCTCAACTGCAAGGAATTATCATTTTTACTGTATATATGCTCCTTATGTATATGCAATAGTTTAATTATTTAAAAAGTTTTTTTTTAATTCACAATTTTGGTAATATTTCATACAGGCTTTATAAAAAGTTAAAAATGTTGCCTGAACATCGATCACACTAAAGGTATAATCATACTGATTGGTTCAAGTTTGATCATTATCGTAGCCACTATAATATAAAGATGCAACGGTAGAAACATTCATCATCATATTTCTCCAAACTTGTCTATATGACTAGTCAATCCAAGGGTCCATGACAACGAGAAAAAAAAATCCTAATATTAACTTGCATTTTGTTTCATTAAATAAAGGTATTAAAAATATTTAAAACAATTGTACTCGTACT
This sequence comes from Gerris lacustris, assembly GCA_951217055.1. NCBI lineage: Eukaryota > Metazoa > Arthropoda > Insecta > Hemiptera > Gerridae > Gerris > Gerris lacustris. The sequence goes on along the minus strand of OX578281.1, from coordinate 33,403,567 downwards.
CCTCATTTTACTGTTGGTCAGTCCACAAAAAACCCTAAGAATGAGTGAGCATCACTGTTACAACAATCAAAAAAACATTTGAAGTTTAGAATAAAAATGTAGAATAGAAGAATGTTTAGGAAAGAAACACATTTGAAGTCAATAATTACTACGTTTCCATCAGTTTTCCACACCAAAACCGTTTTCAAAACCCTATGGATACGGTGATTTTAAAACGTTTTGAGTTCAAGTTCTTAACAGCAAATTTTTGGTTTTTGAATAAACTGTTTCGAAAAAATATTGGTATTGAATTGAAAACAGTTTTGACATGCGCAGTAGGTATGATGAGCAGAGATGTGATAACCTGACTCTATAAATAGTCTTCAAACTTAATTTTAAAATTGTTGTGAAAACTGTTATGGAAACTCCTCATGGAAACACTTTTGGTTTGATGTTAAAGGTTAAATGTTTAGGAAGAAGTCAATATTAGGCAGGGGATCTATGGAAAACAAAAAAATCGGCAAGTGGTCTATGGGGCATAGAAGTTTTGGATTCTATTATCTATATATTCTGAAGCACTCAAAAGTAAGATTTTATGGATTTGAAGATTTATAAATTCTTTTTTATCAGAAGTGTAAATATAAAATTTAGGTTTTAGAGTTTTCATTTATCAGCGCTGTTTTACAAAGAGTTCATTGGGTTTTAAAATGTTTTATATAAAGATTACTGTTGACACGAAACAGTGCGAAAGAGAAATAGGGTAATAGAAAGAAAGGCGAGTTTGCGCCGGTTCACATACCTAACTAAGGATCGGTAATCCGTAGGGATCGGTGATCCGTATCACGTTGGTACAGATGGAAATAAAGAGACAGAGAAAACAAGCAGAAGTGCTTCGAAAGGTTCAACTTCAACTAGTGAGGAGTTGTCTGCAGGGAATTACATGGTAGCAAGACAGTGAGCGCGCTGAAAAAGAGACAAGTCATTGGTTTCAAGTGACAGAGGAAAAATAGATGCGAAACGAAAGAGGAGTATAGAATATCTGAAGAGAAATCAGCGTGAGCGCCCTATTTGTACGACGCGACGTGAGGGTTATCTCTCTCTCTAGGGAACTTGAAACACTGCCACATTGAAATCTTAAGGGAACCAGCGCTACCCTCTACCAACTCCATCACGGTTTTCGTTATAGGGATTGGTTTTATCTAAGTCTTAGCCAAGACTCGACAGACAAATTTGTTCCTTTATTATATACTTACAAAAAAATATACATACTGCAGTTTGCACTTTTTGAACAAGACTGACTCTGCCAAAATGTAGTATAAAGCATCTTGTCAGCGAAATCATTCAGAAAAAATCGGTCCGAGACAACTAAGACAAACTTTCACTTATACGAGTTCATAATTACTTAGCCCAGTGTATTCCATTTATTAATTTTCGAGTTTTTGTAGGAGTTTAATTGATATTGAACATTTTATCAAAATGTATCATAATATAATAACTTGTCGGCGGGGAATCGAACCCGGCCTCTCTCCGTCCGCATTTAAAGCCAGTTTCTCAGGAATTAGATTTTTCCCGGGAAAAACGCTTATATCGTTAGATTCATATTTAAATAGACTAGATATTAGAGGTTTTTAAAAATCAAAATCGTCGAAACCATTTTTGAGAAATAATATATTTTCACGTTATTCAGAGTTTATTGGGTGTTACGCCCCCAAATTTGGAGCTAAAACTCATTTCTCGATTTCGCTTCAGGGTATGATTTTTCTGAATTTGCCAAATTTTCAAAAATCGGCCCAGTAGTTTAGGCTTCCCGCGTTTGCACAGACGACTGACAGACATTTTTTAAAAACTACTTTTATGAGGAACCTCAAAACGTGTAAATCAATCAATATCTCAAAATTGAATTGTCGCGCCATCACAATACTTTCTCGTTATATGAGAAAGTAAAAATGTAGGACAATATTGTGGGGGCTCCATTCACAGCTTTATTCGATAATAATGTTTAGTATTTTCTTATCTAATAAAAGGTTGTCTACGTGTGGTAAACAATTTTCAAAGTTTTTTATCACTATAATTAACTACACACATTGTTGTTTATCGCTTTCATAATTTCACTTTACTTCGTAATATTTCATAGTGAATTATTAAGATAAAAAATATATCATTATATTATTAACGAAATAATAATAGAACAAGAATAAGACTCGAAGGCCAATGTCGGAAAATATGAACTGAAAATGAAAACCTAAACAGACATTAAATCTTTGTTACACGCGAGGAATAAAACTAAACAAGAACTAAATAAGAAAGACTAACTTTAAACCACCATAAATAAAATTAAAACAACTGGGTTTGTTAAGTAAAAGAAAAACAGAGCAAATGAATATAAAAGTTGTCTCTAATTCTGTCCACTTATTTGGTTAGATTATATTTAATTGACTATATTTTTTAATTGGTTAATTAAAATCGATGGAACCGTTATAAAAAAAATATTTTCCCTCATTTTTTTCACAGTGTATGGTGTGAGCGCTCCAAAATTGTACAATGAGAACTCAGGACGTAATAATTTTAATATAGATAAAATCAAACGAACATCTAGTGATTGACCTCTAAGTCGAAGAAAATTGGTCGTTTCAACCCAGAATCCCAATAGAAACTTGATTAATCTAGTATGAAGCCGACTCAATTTGCAAATGTTTAATTTAGTCTGGCTTTGAATGTTTAATTTATACCACTTTAACATTGACCATCAAGAGTAACATTAGTAAATTGATGAGGTTAATTAGAAAGCATACGATATTTATCCTGCAAATTCCTCCAAGAATTTTCAGACCCTTTTCAACAACTATACACAACAGTACTTTGTTTCTTTGCCTACACGGTATTCGACCTTAACTAACGACGTCCTTAACAACTCCTTTATCTTCCTTCAAACTTTTAGGACGGTTATGCCCCTCAATTTTCCAAGTCGTATTAGAACTATTGTCTTTAGTGAAACTGTTGTATCATGAAGCATATTATAATTTCCAGGCCTAATTGAAACTAGACAGGCTTAATTATTCATCGGTATAATCATCAGTAAAGCACACAATGACAATGTAGTGAGATAAATACGATTGTCATTAAAGAGATATTAGCTAACAGAGAAACTTGGTCAGAACTAATGATCTGCTAATGTGGCTTCTTAACTAACTAACACTCATTTTATCCATCATCTGTCACCATGCATTAATTGTATGACACAACATCATTGAAATATTGCAATTAGTGCAAATGGATAAAAAAATGGATACACTATTGAATAATAAAAATATGAAGCTTAAAATGTTCATTATTAACTTGTATAATGCACCAAGTCGTAATATCCTAGAGGTCATGAGGTGGATGATATAGAAGTATAAATACGATCCTTAATGTCAGAGGGAAAAAGCTTGACTATGATATATGAGGAAAAGATGGTGGAGTAGTATGTTCATTCATTCAAAATACTTTTATTTATTAAATTATATAATTACAAGAAGTTGTATAAAAGTAATTACGGCAAGGCATAGCCGTCTGCCGAGTAAGTAGATAGAGTTTTATTTACATGTTTTGGAAAGTATAAGTAAGATTTATTGGAAATATGTCAGACCTGTTTATTGTAAGTGATAGTAAAATCTATCCCCGTGAATCAAGATAAGTGAAAACCTATTCTCGGTTTTAGATGTATTCTTCAACTATATATTTTATTCGCAGAAGTAGGTTAGTTTTTTTTTCTTTTTTACTATTGAGTCGTGATTCCATTTAGGTCCTGATTACCCACATTAGATCATTAAATTACGGAGGAATCGGCTAAACAGAATAACTTCTTGATTCGATCATCAACATAAATGTCAGCATCATATCAGAATGAATGATTCCAACTAAACAAGGCTTTCAGTTGGAAGTATATGATTGCAACACGAATTTCAACTCAATTTAATGGTCAGTTGTACCATTAAATTGAGTTTAATTCTAGTAGCATATATGCTGAAGGCAAAGTTCTTAAATATGATCTCTAGAACAATTTGTATTACCATATTATGATTCAGAATAATTTATTTTGTTTCCTATCTACTTTGTGTGCTAAAACACTAACGCTGTGGCGTAACAGCTCGTGGAGGGTCTATGCCTGCCAGAGGACTGCCAGAGGACGCAAATGTATAATGCAATGGATGATTCAGCTGAATAAATCTTCACATAAGCAGGTACACATTTATTTTAAAGTGATGATGGGTAAACAGCGTGTGGGAGGCTTGGTCCGTGAATTAAACCCAGTTCTGTGGTCACCCATCTAAGCTATGAACATGTGACTATGGGTTGTAAAAAACCCAATCCAATATTCTAAATACACAGGTTTAAACTTTAGTTGTTGTTTGTTAATGTTAATTAATTAGTAGTAATAACATTCTATAAATAATTTCATTTTTCGTAAACGAGTTCTATAATAATTTATATAAATCATGGCATCAAAATATTATTTAATAAATGCAATTGCTTTATGCTTAATGCTCATAAATTTATAATACAATAATAATAATCTAATTAAACTTTTATAGATGCAAGTTAAAACAAGATTTTAATTTAAATCAAATTATAATTATTATTAAGTACGGGAAACAGACAGAGAAAAATACACTCCAGCGCCGGGATTTGAACCACGGGCCTCTATATGAAATTCTAATTGATTGTACTAGGTACAGGTACTAATTGGGTACTTTATAATTATAAGCGTTATTTCTCGGTCTAGTTCTATGTCATTAATGTTGACTTCTAAGACTTATGTGGAAAATTGAAAGCTTAAATCCGGGACAAGGTATCATTAACGTCAGAGAAACTCATTCTCCTGCGTAGCTTAGTTGGTAGAGCGCTATACTGGAAATATAGAGGCCCGTGGTTCAAATCCCGGCGCTGGAGTGTATTTTTCTCTGTCTGTTTCCCGTAGTTAATAATAATTATAATTTGATTTAAATTAAAATTTAATCTTTCTGTAGTATGAATACTACCAAAATGGTAAAAAAAGTTAAAACTAGATTAACACTGTAAAATGTAATAGATATAGTCGTTATAATGTAATTTTCGATTAATTAGATATGACTTGAGCATAACACATAAGATAAATATTAATTAATTGCACCCACGTTTCGAGTTAAATTTGAATTAAGGTGAAATAGAAGATAGAACATCAACGCATTATGTTATTAATTAGTACTCTAAATTATTTGAAGCATTAGCAGTTAAAATTGAGGTGAAATAATTATACTTAATTATATGTATATTAAAATATATCACATAAAAATGTATATTATATTGTCAAATAATTTGTCACATTGATTATCATTTTAACATCTACAACTTGACCATAACATTATCCTAAAAAATAAAACACTAATTTAAATAAACTAAGACACTATTTATAGCATTTATTTAATATCGCTTTCAAGAACCTATTAAAAAATAATTCTATAATAATTATATGATAATAAACACATCAAATAACAGTAATAATACACACATAATTAGTTAATATTAACTAACTACTACTTTGTTTTTTCATTTTCATATGAAAATGAAATTGTACCTAAATAAATATTGGTAGTTAAAAAGATTACAGGATATGTGGACCATTCGGCTGCTGACGCTATACTAAATACGGAAAGTGGAAGGAGTAGGATTATTGTTTGCATCCAAGTTACAAGGTGTGTTTATGCGAAAACCAACATATACATATTTATTTATCTTTAACCCTGCGAAATAATGTAAATAAAACAAACTTTATTATTCAATATTTGTTTTTTTTCATACTTATTTTAAACAATAAAAGTATAATATAAATATAATATATTTAATATATTACATAAATACTATATATTTTATATTTTTTAAATAATTATTTCTTAAAAAGTAAATGTAAAGATATTTATTTACTTCTAAATTTGTTTGTTCTATATAAATACCATTTTTCTCAGTAAAATACTCGATTTAAAGAGCATAAGTATAAAATTTAAGCGTCCCTATCAGGAATTAAATTGACCCTCAATTGAGGACGCCATAAGAGCTTAAAGTCAAAAATTTAAAAATAATACATTAAATTTAGCTCTTTCTAAGGTAGAACCGATAGAGGTACGACTAACAGTCATAGGACTTAAGTTGTAGGTATTTTAAAACCAGATGTTACTGGTGCAATCTGTTTTTCGATACGACTTACCGTTCATTGGCAGTAAGCCTAAAAAAAAACAATTGCGTCCACCATCTTGCCGCATATAAATTTTTGTCGTAAAAACCAAAAAAATCGTAAAACTGTTTGTTAGCGAGCACCTACAGCAAGGGGAAACCCCATGCAAAATTTTAGGCCATCCAACTCTAGTTCTGGATACACGGTGATGGATACATGAGTGAGTGGTATTTGTCTTTTATATATATAGATTGTTAATTATTAATATTTTATTTATTGTTTATATTAACTATTGTTCAATATTATTTTTGCTTCACAAGAGATTTTTTTTATTTCATGTTCCCTTCTTTTTTTTAACTCTAGCCTTTCTATTTTTACGATAAATGAAAAATTAATTCAATAAAGTGCAAGAGGAGGAAGAAAATATAATAAAATTTGGAACAAGTCATTTCCAATTAACCTAAAAAATATAAAACAAATATCTTTAACATAATTTTACTCGTAGAGCATTAAATTTTCTTTGATCTTCACACCAGTAATTCTTTAGACCCGTGTCAAACGCTTTAGCGAAAAGAAGGGAATTTATACATGTTTAAACTCGTTTACTAAAATCCGCTATTCTCGTAATTCAATTGAAGTCATTTGAACTTGTAAATTAAATTTGTAATACATGTTATTTATAATTTGATTAAGCAATAATAATCTCAGTTAAACCCTTTTTAATAATTGCATTTTAAAATTAAATATTTATCAAAGTAATAACATATTATTCAAAGTAATCTTTTTACTGTTTTTAGTCACTAAGGATTTAATACCAACTAAATTAACTCTCAAATAGTGTAGGGGAACTATTAAAAGATAAGTTAATATTAGGCATTTAATTTCACCAAAACTAGGTTTATAAACTATCGTCAAGGAGCAACACAATATTTTGCAATCGAAATTTTTTAGATGCCACAACTATTATTATTATCAATAAAATATAATTATTAGCTAATCCCTATTTGGTAACTTAAACTAACTATTCCTACTAGAGACTTTTTAATAACTAATTTTCCAGAAAATGCTGAGGATTAGTCCTCCTGCAATAAACCCTCTCCCCTCCTCCCTGTCTCATCACATCCCTGGGTTAAATTGGAAATATCTATTTCCAATAATAATTTGGGGGGGGGGGGGAGGGAATAATGATGTTTATAATAATGGGCATGTTCAGTTTTATATTCATTTAATGTGGCGCTACTCTGGTGGCGTCGTTTTGAAGCTTGTTTAGTCCCCGCTTCCCCTCCTTTGGACTTTAGATTCCCCCTCCCTCGTCCTGATTTCTGTAAACCTCCAACAGTCCACTATCGAAATCGAACTCGTACAGTCTAGCATTCTTTTCAAATCTCAAGTATTTTATTTCCACATTTTATGTTTTGTTTATTTAATACAGTCTACATTTACTCAAAACCTCATATTGTGTTTGATATTTTTTCTTAACTCGATCCATACTCAATATACTCATACATAAACATTTTGGTCCTTTTGTGCCGGGTGATTTTCACGAATTGTCATCTCGCTCAACGTTCATAATATTTTTATCATAAAATATATTAATTTATTAATTTTCATACTATCTCGTTCATTTTATTTTCAAAGACAATCACTCGTAGTATACTCGTACATATGTGTTAGTGACAATCTAGTATAGTGTGGTGATCCCAGTAGACATTCTCGTGTAGAAGAGAGCATTCATAAGATCGCGCGGGAAAGACTCCAGGTGCAGTTGCCTCGCCCCTCATAGCAGCGAGCCTCGATAGCGGCCCGACTCATCTCTACCCGACACCCACTGATAAGCATATTCCTCGAAGTCTTTATAGTTCTTTGCCGCTACTAACGGTGACACCTTCCTAAAAATCTTTTCTTTATCTTTAATACCTTCCGATTATTTTATCCATTTATTTTCTCTATCATTTACTTACATTTTATTATTTTTAAGAACGAATCTTCATTCAGATTAATACTGATTAACATTCCTTTAACTTTTTTTAGATTTCTATATCGTTTTATCTCTTTTTGTATCCTTATAATTTTATTTATGTTTTTTGTGTGATTATTTTTTCTTGCCTTTTAGGTTTTTATTTTCAGAATAATTTTTGCACTTTTTATTATTATTTTACGTTTAATTTCTACTCTATTATACGAGTCGGCCTTTTTTTATTTTTTATTTCTGAACTTTCTTTTATTTATTTATTTAATTTGTTCACAAAGATATTTTTAATTTAAATTTTCATAATGCCTAAGAAAGCACAACAAGGTGATACTAAACTTTATGAGCTTATGCAACAGCGCACATCGATATGCAACCAAATCGCACGCATTAAATCTTTTCTCAGTAAAGATCATAAAACACTCATTCAAGTCAAAATACGACTACCAAAACTCGAAAAATGTTGGTCAGACTTTAACGATATTCAAACAAAAATCGAATTGCTTTCTCCCGAAAATCCTGAGCATGACGTGTTCAGAGAAGAATTTGAGGACTCGTATTATGATATTGCCAATACAATTCAGACCTTTATTGAATCCTCGGAAACTCAAACAATCTCAAATAATATATCCCTTAATTGTAGTAATAACAAATGTAATTCAACAGGAGTCAAACTCCAGCCTATTCAAATCGATACTTTCAGCGGTAATTATGAAGACTGGTTGTCTTTCAGAGATATATGGCTTTCGGTTGTCCACAACCGCAAGGAGCTATCAAACGTTGAAAAACTTCAAAGATTAAAATCTCTTCTTAAAGGGGATGCTGCAAGCTGCATTCAAAACTTGGAAACAACAGAGGATAATTATGCGGTAGCTTGGTCAGCACTTACTTCTCGATTTGAAAACAAAAGATTAATAATATCCCGACATCTTCAATCTTTGCTTGACATCCCTAAGGCCAATAAGGAATCGGCTAAGGCATTACGCATTATCACCGACAGCTCGGTTAAGCATCTGGAAGCCCTTAAAGTTTTTAAACTTCCAACGGATTCGTGGGATGCTCTGCTAATTCATATAATCGTTTCAACAAAACTAGACCATTATACAGTCAGAGCCTGGGAAAATTCGCTTTCATCGGATAGTCTTCCCACATTTTCGGATTTGCACACTTTCTTGCTACATAGATGCCAGGTTTTAGAGGCACTGGAACAGACCAAGGCAACCTCATCTTCTCAAACTCAATCTTCTAAATTATCTCGTAACAAGTATATTCCGTCAAATTCTCATCCAGCTTACACCCCGACAAGTTCACGAACATTTTCGGCTCAGCCAAGCCCACAGACTAATACTTTTAGGGATACTTCTAATGTTTCTCAATTCTCCATAGTTTGCTATTATTGTAAATCAAAGCATCCAATCTATTGGTGCAACAAGTTCAAGGCTCTTCCTCTTCAGAAACGGTGGGATATCGTGAAGCAGTTGAACCTATGTACCAATTGCCTTCGATCAACACACCGTAGCAATGATTGTAGATCATCAAAGTGCAAATCATGTGATAGTTTGCACAACAGTTTACTCTGCAAAGGTTCAAATGCCTTTGAATCGACCTCATCCACCTCGAATCAATCTTCATCGACCAGCAGTATGCCAAATTCTGGTACCACGAATACTAATATTTCTTGTATGTCCTCCCAAACTTTCGATGAGCGTAACGTAACCCAATATGATCCATCTACGATCCTTTTATCTACTGCTATAATTAGGGTCAGAGATTCTCGAAATGGACATCAGTTTGCTAGAGTCTTGTTGGACTCTGGTTCTCAGGCTAACTTCGTCTCGGATTCCTTCTGTAAAAAGCTTGGGTTTGAGCCAGGGCCCATACAAACTGAGATATCAGGCATATGTCAGTCAACTAATAAGGTATCAAGTTTCCTGCATCTCGATGTTAGTTCAAGAGCTAATAATTTTAAACGATCCTTATCATTTTTCGTTTTGCCATCCATTACAAAACCAGTTCCCACTTTTAACTTAAACATATCAAACATGAATATTCCTAACTCAATCTCGTTGGCAGACCCAACATTTTGTACGCCTGGTGAAATAGATCTACTGCTTGGAGCGGAGATTTTCTTCGAGGCCTTGCGTGTAGGCCATATGAGACTTGCTAATCAAAAAACATATCTTCAGAACACGGTTTTTGGTTGGTTGGTGACTGGTAAATGTGCTTCCATTCCCAAACCTTCCACGATTTCCTCAAACTTATGTCATCTCAACACAATGTGCAATACTGATAACCTAGACAAGGAAATCAGGAAATTCTGGGAGCTCGAAGATTGCTCACGCGCCAATGACTTCACGAAAGAGGAGCAGGAGTGTGAAGACCACTTCGTCAAGACAATCAAACGTGATGTGACAGGTCGTTTCGTAGTGACCTTACCTTTTAAAAAACCACTCAAAATGCTTGGTGATTCTCGAAATTCTGCTCTCAGACGTCTTTACAGTGTTACGCGAAAACTAGGGAATAACCCTCTCGATAAAATTCGGTATCACGAATTCATGAATGACTACCTTGAGCTTGGTCACATGGAACCAGCTCCTAATGATATCGATCCTCAAATCCTGATTCATTACCTACCTCACCACGCGGTTCATAAGGAAGAAAGCTCAACCACGAAATTAAGGGTTGTTTTCGACGCTTCATGTAAGACTACTTCAGGAGTCTCCCTTAACGAGCTAATGATTGCTGGTCCTATGATCCAGCAAGACCTATTCTCGATTCTCACGCGATTAAGAACTCACCAATTTGTGTTAATGGCTGATATAACAAAAATGTACCGCCAGATTAGATTGGATCCTGAACAAGAAAATCTACATAGAATATTTTGGTACGATAATAACGACGGTCCTGTAAAGGAATTTGTACTCAAAACGCTTACATACGGTACCACGTCTGCATCGTTCTTAGCTACTCGCTGTATTAAGAAACTCGCGGAAGATGAGAAAAGGGACTTAGGATTAGGTTCACTAATCGCGCAGAGAGATTTTTATATCGACGATCTCCTAACGGGCAGTAACACGTTGGATGATGCCCTCGAAATTCAACGTCAAATAATAGAGTTATTGAAGCGCGGCTGTATGGAGCTACGCAAATGGTCTTCAAACTCAGAAGAACTTTTAAGTGGAATTCCTGAAGAGCACAAAGAATCATTAATTTCCACTCACGATTTTAACTCGAATGGGGTTGTGAAGGCCTTAGGACTGCGATGGTGCCCTAAGGAGGATTGTTTTACTTATTTAGTAGGACTCCCTGATGAAAATAAATCAATTACTAAGCGTTCTGTCCTTTCAGAAATAGCACGAATTTTTGATCCCCTCGTTTTGATAAGTCCAATTGTAATTCGAGCTAAAATATTTATGCAAAAGACATGGGCTCAAAAGGTAAACTGGGATGAATCCTTACCTAATGATCTCCAGCAAGAATGGCGAAAATTTTGCTCTCAGCTACAGCATCTGAATAAAATTGCAATTCCTCGATGGATAATGTCCTTTTACCCTACTCAGTCAGTTGAAATACACGGATTCTCCGATGCTTCGCAAGATGCATATGGAGCTTGTCTCTACCTTCGTTCTCATAACCCAGATGGTTCCTTCACGTGCAAACTTGTGTGTGCTAAAAGCAGAGTCGCGCCCGCTAAGCAACTCTCCATTCCACGTTTAGAGCTATGTGGAACTTTTTTACTAGCAGAATTATATGATAAAACTATTAAGATACTTAACCTCAAAATTGATCGGTACACATTGTGGACCGATTCGACTATCGTATTAGGTTGGTTACGGACATCAAATAAATTAAATGTATTTGTAGGAAATCGTATTTCTCAAATACACCAATTGACAGACGTCAGCTGCTGGAAGCATGTTCCAACAAATGACAACCCAGCCGATATCTTATCTAGAGGATTAAACGTGTCCGACCTGATAAATACCTCTTTATGGTGGCACGGGCCTACATGGCTTTGTACTCCTCAAGACAGTGGTCATTGGCCCAATGATCCCGTGAATATTCCTACCGAAAATTTACCTGAGTCTCGTGAAGCTACTTCAGTAGTTGCAATGTCGTCTTCTACAGCTAATGGGGTTATATCTTATTTTGAATTATACTCTTCGTTTACAAAGTTTATAAGGATTTTCAGTTACGTTTTCCGATTTATACATAACGCTCGAGTTGAAAAAGAAAAGCGCAAACATGGCCCCATATCACCCTTGGATTTACAATATTCGTTAACCTACTGGGTTAGGAAATCACAAGAAGAATCATTCTCGAACGAAATCGAGGATCTTAAAAGGAATCGTCCGATCAACAAAAGGAGTAAACTTTTTCGTTTGCATCCATTCCTCGATGAAGATAATGTGCTCAGGGTGGGCGGTAGACTCATCCATGCTTCTATCAAATACGATCACAAATACGCCATGTTAATTCCCGCAGAACACCCTCTCACAAAATTAATATTTGGAAGTGAACATCTTCGTTTGTTACACGCAGGGCCACAATCTCTTTTGGCATCAGTTCGGCAAAAATTCTGGCCTCTCAGAGGGAGAGACATTGCTCGTCGAACATATCATAAGTGCATCACTTGTTTCAAGAATCGGCCTATCGAATCATCCCAACTAATGGGTTCACTTCCTCGACACAGAGTAGAGCCTGCACGACCTTTTGTGCACGCGGGGGTCGATTTTTGTGGTCCCTTTATGCTCCGCCAAGGAGGTAAAAGGAGTAAAATCAAGGTTAAATCATACGCTGCAATATTCGTTTGTTTTGCCACGAAAGCAGTTCACATTGAACTCGTGTCTGACTTAACCTCGGCTGCATTTATAGCAGCATTACAACGATTCACTGGAAGGAGGGGAAAATGTCTCCACCTGTACAGTGATAATGCCACGAATTTTAAGGGTGCTCAGCGAGAACTCGGCGAACTACGGCAATTATTCAAAAATGAGATTCATAAAGAAAGTATCAATAAATTTTTAACCCAGGACAATACTGTGTGGCATTATATCCCTCCAAAATCGCCTCATCATGGCGGTTTGTGGGAATCGGCCGTTAAATCAATGAAACATCATCTTAAACGAGTTGTAGGAAATCTTGTCTTAACTTTCGATGAGTTATATACTGTCTTAGTGAATATAGAATCATGTTTAAATTCTCGGCCTCTTACCTTATTATCCAATGACCCTTCTGATCCCCAACCCTTAACTCCTAGCCACTTCCTTATAGGTGAAACCCTTAGTAGTCCGCTAGAACCAGATTTGCGCCCGCTTAAGGTCAACTTATTATCACGATGGCAACTTACACAGCAGATGAGCCAACACATTTGGTCACGATGGTCCAAGGAGTACCTTTCCGGCCTCCAGACTCGCTTGAAGTGGAACGTCAATTCACCGAACCTTAAGGTTGGCACTATTGTTCTTATCAAGGATGACAACCTACCCCCTCTCAAATGGAACTTGGGTAGAATCGAACAATTATTTCCAGGACAAGATGGCTTAGTCCGCGTCGTCAGTGTGAAAACGTCTTCAGGAATTTGGAAGCGCTCGATCGCGAAGATTTGCCCCCTTCCTGATTCAGAAAATTGATTTTAGAATTCAACTTTTTAAGTGATATATTTTTATTATATTTCTTTTTGTTTATTTTGCTTCAATCTCGATAATTTTTTGTTTCGGTTTTGTTGAAAGCCGGCCTTTCAAGGTGGGCGGTATGTTCAGTTTTATATTCATTTAATGTGGCGCTACTCTGGTGGCGTCGTTTTGAAGCTTGTTTAGTCCCCGCTTCCCCTCCTTTGGACTTTAGATTCCCCCTCCCTCGTCCTGATTTCTGTAAACCTCCAACAGTCCACTATCGAAATCGAACTCGTACAGTCTAGCATTCTTTTCAAATCTCAAGTATTTTATTTCCACATTTTATGTTTTGTTTATTTAATACAGTCTACATTTACTCAAAACCTCATATTGTGTTTGATATTTTTTCTTAACTCGATCCATACTCAATATACTCATACATAAACAGGGCAGTCTACTTAATTAATTTAATGTATGATACCTAAAAGCACACAGAGTGAGAGAAATATTATTTTACCAATTTTTGATCCGATATTACTGCATCTTTTTTTCGAAATTAAGTATAAAAATGTAATCATTTTTAAATATTTATTTTATATCAACGTAAATTAAAGTAAGTTCGTAACAAAATGAATAATTAAATTTTTAAACTAGTAAAATCTGTTAACGTTCACTTCCAACCAAACTTTATCCAATAAACAATAAGTTATTTTAAAACAAAATGCAGAAAATTATAATATTTAACTTATTTTTTTCGAATATTTTTTCCAATTATTTCCTACTAATTTTTTTATCCCCTTGAAAAATAAAAATTCAAGTTCTATTATTATTTCTATTGACATATTGCATGGTGCAATTAGACCAGTTCAACTTTAGTTCTTAAGTAGTAATGTCTTTAAAAAGTTTTTAAATCATACATAAAAGAAAATGTTGAAGTTTGTTGGAGTTTTTCATTTATTCACGAAGCACGTTCCACCAGTAAGCTCCTGATTAACTGACATTTTTAACTTAACTTTTAAAAAACTTTGTGTTTTATTCTTGCAATTTGTTCAATGTTTTTTTATATTTGATGCAACTTTTGTCCTTGACCCTAGACAGTTTATTAGTAATTTTTTGTCAATATCATGGTTATAAGTTCAATTCAAAACCTTTTTAGTTCCACCGTATACGCGTTAGTATGTAAAAATATACTGTCATTAACAGATAGAGTTAATTTTTACATCGTTAATCAATGTGTTAGGGTAGGTGTCCCTAAAATTTGATATTATGTTTTTGTATTGGTACAGAACCTGTGCCAATTTTCAGCTCGATTGGACGGCTGGAAGAGGATTAATTAGCCTTCCAAACATTTGGACAACAAACGACATCAAAATCAAAACAACATAGGATTCAAAAAATCAAGAGTCTTCACATTTAATTCATTCTATCTTTACTCCTTACTCATAAATTATTGCACCAACAATTTTCACCGGTGAAAAAAAATGATTTCTTCTATTCCTTCATCAAACAATGAATTTTGGAATAAATATAATATCCTAATATTATATTTTTATATGTTCGCAACCTCTAATCACCATACCACAACTCTTATCAAGAAGAGGCTAGTAAATAAATACTGAGCAGTTAGACTACATAATTTATCTTCCACGATTTAAATGAATACTAATATAAATATTTTAAATATTACATTATTTTAAATTGTATATTAATCAAAACAAAATAAATAATATTAATAATAATTATTATAAAAATGCCATTTTTCAAAACTGGTCTTATTTTCAACCATTTTATTTTTGGTTTCTGTATTCTTCACCTTAGTTGTATCTATGTGCAAAATTTGGGGAAGATTGAATCACTGGAAGTGGTTCAAAATTGGGGAAACGGAAATGTGCGATGAAACTTACAAAGTAAAGTAATATATTATCACCAGTAAAAATACAAAATTAAACAAATTAAAATAACGAAAATAAGATTACAAATAATTAATTTTAACCCTTAAAATCCAAAACTCATATAATAATTTACGTTAATTAAAAAATTATATGTTTTAATAAAAAAATGTCTGCGTTTAATTTTTTTCAAGTTCTTTCATTAATATGCAAAAAAAAAACTTAATAAATCTTTTTATATGCACTATATATACATATGGTTTTGTTTATTGTTTTTGTTTCACTTCAAATCGTTGACTCAAGTTGATGTTTTTGAAAACATGATTTTGGTAGAAATCTAATTTATGCTTTTTAACATTAAGTTATTTATATTTGACGAACATAATAAATTTCCATGCTATAAATATCATATAAAAAAATATACATTTCTCTCTCAGAGAATATTTACCACAAGCTAAGTAAAATTAAAGAAAAAAGTGCACCTACCTTTATGTATATCTTGAGCCACGGAGACAGCAAACAGTGTAAATATTAATTGTATCACCATAATTTTTTTTGTTTTAAGTGAATTATTTTGTCAAATATGTAATAAAAAATTAGTAATATGTAAATAACACTTAAAAATATTAAATTCTTAACATCTCTACAATTTAATTACACTAAGATTCACAAACATTCCAAAATCATTCATCTTTTGTCATTTATTTTTATAATTTTGTTTATTTATCCAATTATAATCTATTCCTTGGGTTCATATCATGTTTGAATGTGTAAATTAATAAATTAATTATATATTCAATCCTATATTTTGGGTCCTAAAATCACATTTTACAACTAAATAAAAATTTATATTAAAAAATGTTTTTAAATGCTGTTGTTAAAGAAAACTAGAATAATAAAATTTAAATGAATATATGAAGTAAAATAAACGTAAATTAAAGCAATTTATATTTTGGACTAACAATTGGGTAAATAATTTTACTTTTTTAAATTAAAAAAATATGTATATTATAAATTTATGTATATCCTATAATATAATTCCAATTGATATTAACACCTTACAAGTCTTAATTGAATGCAATAAAAATAATTTTATTTATTAATCCTAAAATGAACTTTTAAAATATTTAAATTTACAAACTATACAGTTTATTTTAAACGAATTACATTGTCCATAAATTATATATGATAATAAATTTTCCATATATAAAATGATAATGAATTTTACTGAACTATAAATATCAATTTTTACATAACGATTTGTTCTGGGGCGTATTTACGTAAATATTTTAGGAACGGAATTTTTACGAAAAAAAAATGTTTATTTCATGTCAGTTTTGTGTCAGCAGATAGAACCGGTATGGACGGCGTCTACCGTATGACTGAAGCATGGAACAGGGATTCTGCGGCCGCAGATGGGGGTACGCTAGGGGGTAGAACCTCCCTCGCCTCACAAACTGTTTTAGAGAGGAAAATACCCACTTCTATTCAGTGTAGACCTCCTTACCCCCAAATAAACATTTTCTTCAACCCTTGCTTTGAATTTTCTTTTTTTTTTGTGTGTGTACCTTCCTCTTCTTTTTCTTTGGTTAGTCGGTATGTGTTATTTGACACAAGTTTACATATTTTCTAAGAGCTTTCCTTTTTTCTACTATGTTCTGCTTTATAAAGTTTTTTTTTTATATGGTGTCACTCCATTCATAGTTTCTTTGAAGTTTTTATTTTTAGTCTTTTTACACTTCCATTTTTTTTTTTTTTTTTTTTTTTTGTTCTTTATATAATTTTGAGGTTGCTTTTGAAAGTGGAAGTCAATGTCTTTTTTTTCTTCTTTTTTTTCATTTAGTGTAAACATTGTGAGAGAGGGTTTTCTGTTTAAATTTCTGTGTTTTGTAAGAAAATGATAAGATTCTTTTTCTTACGGTAGAGCAAATCATAAAGAGGTCAAGTTGAATAGGAAAGATAATTGTTTGCAACTTGCGCTTTATACTTTTATTTATTTGTATACAAAAGGCGTTATGAAAATAGCTTATACAATGGAGTCAAATTTAGGAATAAAGACGTCCCTCCAAAATCCTACCATTACTAAGAGACACTTAATTGTACAAAGCAAGTTTTAAAAGAACAGTGGCCATATTCAGTGCACAAATCTATAAGAAATATAAGTATCCATAAAATTACTTTTTGTAGAGAGATGTAATTCTTTATTCTCATAAACTTCCCAGCTTAACTATGCAATAGTTCATTTTGAGCTTACAATTCTGTCCAGCTTTATTCGACTACTAATTCTGCCTGCTGATGCCGGCTTGGGTTTAATGTCGGATTCACTTATATAAAACTTTTGAAGAGAAATAGATTACTTAAAATGTTTTTTCTTTACTAAGGTAATTATTTTCTAGTTGTCAATTTTCTTTTTAGTTAATCCCTTGTGTTTCGTTGTATTCATATTAGAAGGTCTTTAGGGATGAAGAAAAAATAATTATTTTCTTTAAATTAAGCTTTATTTCGCCCATACCTGGGCATCTTCAGGCTTGAACTGAACTATTCTGAAATTATTATATATAGTATTAACAAAAAAAAAAATCACAGATTTGGAGTAATCGTTAAACAACCAACTCTCTTAGTTTTATCATAGTTGGTTGTTTAACGATTACTCCAAATCTGTGATTTCTTTATTGTTAATATAAAAGATGATAATTTCAGGATAGTTCAGTTCAAGCCTTAAGATGCCCCACACCTGGGCGAAATATAGCTTAATTAAAAGAAAATTATTATTTTTTCGTCATCCCTAAAGACCTTCTAATAAGAATGTAATTATTTTCTTACAAGTAACTTATGATCACGAGAAGAGGTACAACAGAACTTAATTATCCAGTTGGTCCCATTATCACTTACACGAAGCAGTAGCCGGCGGTATTGTAATTACGCAAATTAATTGAACATCAATCAGTTAAACGCTATTAAAATCTAGTATCTACAACGAGCAAAATCAATAATAAGAGTTTCGAGGATGATCTACAAAACCCTAAAAGGCATGTAAACGAGTTTTTTCTTTAGAAGACATGATCTGAAGTTATTACTTATCTGACCTGTAAGCCTCTGTTGAAATTAAATTTCAGAATCCATCCTGAAGATACATTGTAAAATATAATTATTTAATTAAAATTAAAAAAACACAGTAATAAACATTGAAGTTACAATCTAACCCCAACGCAACGGTCTAATCATGATAAAGTATTTTGAAACTGTAAAAAGTAATATACTTTTTAGGGTCCGAACCAAAAACAAGGACACTTATACATTCCTGTGCTTGTCTGTCCGTTCGTCTGTAACGCACCTAGTCTGCAAAAGCACCCAACACCAAAATTTGTAACTTTGCAGTTATTTAATTTGTAATAACCCAGTCACAGGAAAATTATGGGGATCCCAAAAAATCATCTCTCAAAAACTAGGGGTAGAAGTTTAAAGAGTTCTTTTTGTATTGCAATGTATTATATTAACTTCTAAATTTAATATCACTTCGTTTTAACGTTCTCATGTAAAAAGAAAGTATTGTGATGGCGCGAAAATTTAATTATGAGATTTTGATGGATTTACACGTTTTGAGGTTTCTTTGAGTCTAAAGAAAGTGGTATTTAAAAAAATTTCTGTCGTCTTCGCAAACGCTTGGAGCCTAAGCTACTGGGCTGATTTTGACGAAATTTGGCATAGGTTCAGAAAAACCATACCTCGAGGCGAAATCGAGAATTGAATTTTGCTCCAAATTTATAGGGGCGCTGGTTTTTTTGACAAGAATTGTTGCTTATTCACCAGAATCTACTAAATAATAATTTCTATCCAAATGAGTTATTTATGTCGATATAGACAATAAACATTTTAGTACATTTATTTTATAAATGGATAAAGTTTCCTGACTAAATAATTTGGATTAAATGCGGTTAAAAAAGTGTATTATTTGTTTTCACACATTTGATAAATTTAGTTTTTCATGTTTTAAATTTATACTTTCTATATTTGAATGTGTTATAAAATATTTATTTAGTTTATTTGAAATTCAAGTCTTTCTATATATAAATGGTTTAATTTCCGCAATTCTCACATTTCTCGATACAGTTTATTTTATCCTGTAAAATATCTAAAAGGAAGACAATAATGTGATATTAAAATTAATTTTAAAAAAATATTTAAATTTACTGCAGCATCCTATATTATTATAGAGTTTCTCTAATAATTTATTCATATTTTATTTTAACCAACACTATTCTAATGTTTAATTCTTGCTGAATGTATTATAGGTATATTAGATATCATAGCAAATGTGATTCACTTGCATGAACATATTTATAATTTTAATTTTGAAGAAACTAGTTTTTTTTTTTTTTTTTATTGACTCGTCCACAATTCCCCCTCAAATCCAAAAACCCCCTCCCCCAATTCTCCTTCAATTTTTTGAATTAATGAGACTATTCGATTTTTAGTTGATATTTTATTGACTCGACTGGATTAATGAGACAATTAGAGTTTTTGTTGTTATTTTATTGACTCTATACTGGATTAATTAGACTATTTTATTTTAAGTTGTTATTTTATTGACTCCAATGGAGTAATGAGAATATTATATTTCTAGTTTTTATTTTATTGACTCTACTGGATTAATGAGACTATTTTATTATTGTCATAATGAAAAAAAAATGCTACAAGATATTTAAATTTTCAGAGAGGCTGAAACGTTCGTCCTTTAGTGACTTCATTTTGTGTTAATCCGAATGTAAATTAAACAAAATATAAATAAATTACAAAAAAAAATTAAACAATATTTAAATATTATGAGTAAATATTAGTTATAAAAACAAGAATTAAATATTCCAGTCAAATTAATATTTCAATAACAGAACTGAAGTGATAAAACATTTTACGAACATTTTCATTTTGTAGTTTGCTAATATTTTTACACATCAAAAAATATAATAAAGCATATCTCTTATTTCCTTGCAGACCCAAGTTGTATCAACTAATATTTATTACGGAATAAATTTAGATTCCCTTCTCAACTCTACAATTATGTTTGAACACGGGTAGATTTAACCACAGTTCAATAATTATCCGAGAACTATCATAATATGCACAATAAATCACCTTTTCGAAAATATCACTTAGTAAAACCGTACATTACTTCCCTTGTTCATTGCAATACGAGTCAGTTTCATCCATAAATATTATTCAAAAGTTGTATTGTCTTAATGCTTTGTAATCATTATGAAAAACAGAGTGAATTTAAACTATATCCTCCACCCTGTGAATAACCTAATGCTGACGATCGGGGCTTAATAAATATATAAATAAATAAAATGTTAATACAAATGTATTAAGTATAATATATATATATATTTTTGTTTTAATAGTTGTTTTAAATTTATATGCTAGTTATATTTAACCTTATTAAAGAAATTTGATTTATTATTTTTAAAAATAAATATGTAAGACGCAAAATATATTATCTTAATCCTTATTTCGTGTATCCTCACCAGTTGTCATTTAATATTTATATTTTAAATAAATAGAGAAACATTTTGCTGTTTCTCCTTTAAGAAATAATGTCTTTATATTTTAAAAATAAATTCCCTATATGTACTGTGTGTGTCCTAAGGCAGAATAAGAGGAAAAGGTTTTTTAAGTCATTCTTTATAAAACTTCTGATTGCACTTAAACCTCTAAAAATATAATTTTTTCTTGTTTTTTTATACAGGGAGTTCGGTTTCTTGAAAACTTAAAAAAAACGACCAAGAGTAGACTACACTTATTTTTGATGGTTCCGAAAAATATTTTTTTAAAAAATGGTTCAAAATTGCAAAGAAATGAAATAGAAGAGTAGATATTAAATATTGTGAAAATAAAATAAATGACTTTGAAATCAAATAATTAGTTCATACATATAAGAAAATGACTTTTTATCAGAAAAAGTAATTAATAATTCTAATATATATTTTATTCGAAAAAAAAAAAACCTCAAGAGTGTTAAAGATAATATTATCATTCATCATAGATTTATTGCTACCTACATTTGCTCAAATTTCGACTATTTATAACATTTCTTTAAGCATTTTCAACGTTCAGCTTTAATTTTTGTTTTTAGCTTATAAATATGTTTTTCATTAATACTCTTATTTTGAAATGCAGAGCAGGACATGATACTACGTCTCACCCTATCCTAAAGTCTTGCATACATAAATCATTTAAATAAAATGAACAAGAACAAAAATAAAACTTAGAAGATGCCAAAGAAATAGAAAGATATGGATGTAAAACTTTTTCAGGAATATAAAAAACAATATATTATTATTTATACAATATGTCTGTTGTGATAATATAATGGTGAAATAGGGGTTTTAAAATGTTACTTTATATTCTAATTTCAACTGATTTATTAATTTTAAGTTATTGAGATTTTTGTTGCTTATTTTATTATACTATTATTCATACTGGGTGTCCGAAAAGTCTGGAAATGGCTGAATATTTAAAAAAATATATACTTTTTATTAAGTGACGAAGCAACACGCATTTGATATTCTTAGAAAAAACCGTGAAATGATGACCCGACCATTACCCCTGTGCGTTGCAACTTTAAAATCTTAAATAGGAACTCCCGCTTTGGATTGCAGATTCGCATTCTACGATAAAAACCTACTTAAGTTTTGTGTGAAAAAAAAATCTCCTTTAATAGATCACAAAAACTGTAATTTTTCGTTATTTCCAAGAAAGGTATATCGCGTATATAATACTCAAGAGTGGTTTATGTCTTCAATGATAACTGAAGTGAATTGATATCATCACTCCGGGCCTACTCGAAGACTAGAAGTGGATTATTTTGATCAAATAGCATTTCGATTAACTGAATGTAGCGTATCCCAAGAACAACAACGTTGACGTAGTAAAAGTTTTTGCGATTTCAGTGCCAACAAGCGGGGGTATTCATTTTAAGATTTTATAGTTGCCCCCCACCCCACCCACAGGGGTGGGAGTGGGGATAAATAAGATAAGCAAGTGAAGAGTATTAGGGAGTGAATATAAATGATATGTAAAGAGAATGTAGATAAATATATCTTCTGAGTATAGAGACGTAGTCATATGGTGTAGTCATATCACGCTTCATAATATTTTACTCCCTGTAAGTGGGCTTTATCCCGCGTAATAACACTAATGCCGTGGACATGTCGCCATGTAAAGTGCGTCTCATAAAAGATCCTAATTATGAAAAGCTGTGAGACTTGTCTGCTGTAAGCCATGTACCATTTATACCTTAAGCTCGGGTTGTTGCTCGGGGGTATAGTCAAAGCTATTATTCGAAGCTATTATTCAAGGGTTAGAAGACAAGGTACACCAGACACTTCTCCCAACTAAGCCTTCATACCAACCCGCAGTCATTATTCAAACCTTTACAGGCAAATAATGCAGATATAAAGCTCTATATCATTATTAACACATGATTATCACCGACTCAGTTTTGTTTAAAGTTGCTGTGTAAAACATAAAATGTTTTGATTAGTACTTCCTTTCTACTCAAGCTCAGAATTGTTTAATCTTTCTGACATTCTATTGTTAGCTTTGTTATAGTTGAAAGGAAGGTCTTCGTTATAAAGTGTAAAATACGGCATGCAAAATTTTTCCATTTCTTCAAATGACAAAACCGTATTTCAATATTTATCTATCAAGCGGTTATGTGCTAACACATTTCTCAAAATTATATTTGTTTGTATATAATAATATTTCATCGTCGTAGTCTAGTTGTTATCTAGCTCAAATTCTATTTGTTGATCATAAACTATAATTTATTTCTATGTTTTGTATAATTAATATACTTAATTTCAGACTCCGGCAAGATTGTTCTCTCAGCATCGCTATACAAAATAGGTAGCAACCCATGTTAAGTGAAGTTTACGGAAGCCAATGTAAGCAATACTAAGGTTTATACAGCTAATGTAGCGATACATTAACCCCGTGTTATCCATTACATATAGTTGTATAAGCTCTGAATAAAAACGCTTTTCAATACCTAATTGTTTATCAAACAGTTATGTGCCAACACTTGTTAGTTTTTAGATAGTATTCAATAGAAAATCTAAGGATAGACATAGTTTTGATCAAGAAAATGCTCGAGGAAATAAATCGAGTGGTTAATGCACTCGTTAAGTACTATTGACCTGCTTCTTGCCTATAATCGCATGGAAAGGTAATATATATTATATAACACTGATAATCACATTGAGTAGGTATGGGAAAAAGGTTATTCCTTCCTCCATTGTGTTGAATAATGTTTCAATTTTTCGGAACGTAAAATTAAGCACATCATTTTTTTAAAGAAATATTAATGACATAGTTAAGAAATCAATTTTTATTTGAATACTTTTTTATTATATTAATTATATAATCTAATTGGAATATTTAATTAGTATAATTATAAATATTCATTAAGTAGAAATCACGAAGTATTAAGCCTAATAATGGAAAGAAAAATTAACTGGATTAACTAAGTTTTAATTTTTATATTAAAATATCCTAGCGTTATTTTTTTACTATCGTTTTGTATATTAAAATTAATATTTAATAAAATATGAAAATTTGGTAGGGTTGTAATAATAATAATAAATATGGTACTACGTTTAAATATCAAGAAACAAATAATCCAAGTTCCAAGTTTATATGTTACGCCAAGTAATCTTTGCTAAATCTGGCCAAACCTTAGACATTTATTGTTAATGACTCCCCTTTTCCAAGTTTCTAAGTTAATGTTTTTTGTTTATCCTGAGTGAGGATTACTTAAGACGAACTCCAGTCAAGAGTTTAGATTCAACATTCAGGTGAAAGATAAGAAAATTTAAATCTCGTTATCAGTTCCAAGCTTTTAGAATGATGTTAAATTATTCTCTCTAATGAATATTTACTGTGTATATCT
Organism: Gerris lacustris; assembly: GCA_951217055.1. Lineage (NCBI taxonomy): Eukaryota > Metazoa > Arthropoda > Insecta > Hemiptera > Gerridae > Gerris > Gerris lacustris. The sequence goes on along the minus strand of OX578281.1, from coordinate 33,378,978 downwards.
TATTTAAGTGTGAATCCCATTGCAAGTTTTTAAGAGTATTAAGGTATAAGAAGGATTAATATAAATCAAGTCAACCAGTTTAAAGTTTAACACAAAAATAAAGTAGAAAATTAAGTCGTCGCAGTAGATATCACTTCCAATTAACCGGAATCAACTTGAGCCCGTCTCTAAACAAGATGAGGGAAATAAAAGCGGAATTTCGTTAATGGGGTAGAAAGCCTCGACTCTTAAAGGTCTCCAAGTTTCAACCGACAAGCAAGAAAACTGAGATGGACTTAAGAGTGTGCTTATTTTGAAGTACAAAGTAAACAAGGTTCCTGAGGAAGCTACGGTAAGGTTGCCGATGCCATTAGCCTCTCCTCACTACGAAACCTTTAGCCTGTTAATGGGACTGCTACTGGCTAGGTTCCTTAGGACAGAGGACCGCAAACCGAAATCTAACCTCGCTACCGTCCTCAAGGGAAAGGTACTTAAAACTTTACTCAAACTCACTTATAACAGTGCCTCTTCTAACTATACCACTTTCAAATAATAAATCAAACCCGAATAATTTAACTTATTATAATTTCACTCTTATTAAGGTCTATTATGGTCTCGATGGTGCAATTCGTATCTCTTCCAGTCGTTTACTTTTTGGAGGAGAACCGAGCATTAATTAATTACAACGAGAACTTGGGATGAAGATATAAATTATCAAAGTATACTTGACAAATTAATTGATTGTTGAAATAGAACAATAGTTAGTCAGAACTTGATTTGAATAAACATTATATTCTCACTTTAAAGTTAAATTCTTTGTAATAAAACGAAATTGGTAATGAATTATTGTTTTCTATAAGAGATTCAATGAAATTGATGTTTTTAAGTACGTCTTAAGAGTATTTTCTATCAGATATTTAATATTATTGTTTGACTGATCATTATGTAATTTACTTATTTGTTAGGCAACAAATAAGTATTAAAATAATTTCACTATTTTACTTGTAATGATTAGTTGCTAAGTATTTAAATATTTGCTATGAGAGAAGTTATAAATATACATTATTATGTATTTTAAAAAAAAATCTGTTTTTTGTTTTTATTTATTAATATTGTCAACTGATTGATACCATCAAAATTTGCCTCTTGTAACTAAGTTATAAATACATTGTCGACACTTTTTTAATTATAATTTGTCATTCTCAGTTAGGTCTAAATTTAAAATGAACGTTAGGGAGTTAAAAGTGTCATTGGCAATAATTTTTGTATCCATTGAAAGACTTGACAGTGTGTAACACGCTCCATTACCATCTACATTTTCAACAACAAAATAAATTCGTCATACAATATTTTAGCATATTACCCCATATACATATTATTTTAAAATAAGACAAGATAACACATTTCAGTATAAATATAAATTTATTTTTATACTCTGCAATATTGTGAATGGAAGTACATCTTGAGTTTGGTTGAGTAGTAAGAAATTAATTAACTCACCCTCTACAATTTCTTTATAAATGCGAACCCAACATTCTCCACTCCTTGTGAATGTAGGTATGTATTTATCATTGTTGAATATAAATAAGATTCGTACCAAGAGTGCTAAATATTTTAGCCTCTTTCTAATAATTTCTATCTTGATTCAACTCAAGACTTTTTTAAGTGAACATTCTCCAACAATACCAGAGAAACAGGGTGCGGTGGATTTAAGACATCTGATTAGCTGAATATCTCTCTCAAATACTGCTAAATAATTTTGCCTCTTCCTTTCTATTACTACGTTTTTATTAGCTTGCTTTCTTGTTTGTTTGTTTGTCCGGTACAAATCTGGCAATCGATTTCTAACTAACTTCCCGAATAGCTAGACATTTGAAACTTTTAGCATAGCTCAGAACACGATGACCATGCATTATTTTAATACTTTTAGCCATCTTTCAGCAGAATTTAATTGGTTTTCAGCAAATTTTGCTGTACGGAAAGTTAGTTCGGAAAAAATCCGCAAGTTATTTTATTTGTTTTGCCATATCCCATATTTACGCAATCTTCATTTTGACGGGTCTCAAATTTGTGATAGATAAACATTGAATGACAGCAAAACAGGAAATATCGATTATATTATTTATCGATTATATTATTTATATTATTTCAAATATATCGATGGCACGTTTTAGATTTGGTGTTGGGGAGATCCGTTGTACAAAGATTTGTCCTTTTATAGGTTTAAGATCAACTCTCTAGATGGTTGTCATTTATGTGAAGTAAATAAATTCTATATTATATAACAATAACAATTATATTATCAAAATTACATACGATTCAACAGAAAATTTAAAAATGTAGTATATAAAAAGTTCTTTTTATCTTTAAATTTTTTCTTTATCTCAGTTTATGGTTATATTTCGTAAAGTACAGGTTTCGAGAAATTGATAAAAATAAATTAGTCTAGTCAAATGGTACCATATTATTGGCGGGGGAAAAAAATACAGTAGTAATTTTTTTATTTTTAAAAAATGTTTTTCGGGGTGCTGAATCCGAATTTCAATTTTGCCACCTCGTAAACGTGCTATGTTCTGTGAAAAGTGCAAAAACTCCGAAAAAAAGTAATAATAATCATTCAATAATCAAATAATAATAATAATCATTCATAATGATTCCATGTTGCCAATGGCACTGGAAGGTCCGGGCTGCTCAAATTTCTCAAATGATTCACAATGCTTGACAAAAGAAGGGCGAGGCAGCTCATCTCAATGATCAAAGATAAAAATAAGCATGAATGATATTTAAAATTAATAGTTGCATTTTTTAGTATGTATTTAGTAATGATAATACCTTGTGTCGTAGGTCAAAGCTGCCATAGCTTGGTTGATCATCTGGATCAACCAAGCGGTTCAAAGTTTAATAATCTGGATCATCTACGGAAAAATATATATTTCCGTAGACAAGTCAGGTGTTTTGCTTTCAAGAAACCTAACCCCTCCCCGGAGTCGGTGTAATCTGTGTATATTTGTAATCGTCATTATCCTGATTATGACAAAAGACTTAAAACCTTGGAGTCCCTGAGTGAGAGGTCAAGTAAATAAATCCATTGAAGTAATGTTCAGTGACACAATGGTGCCTGCAGTCTATCAGGAGAACTTCCTTGCCAATTCAAGGAACAAAAGTTGACTGATTTCCATGCTGATTACCAAATTCAAATAGGCCAAGCTGCATAATCTAGAGGAAATTTGGTGTACATTTAATTATTCCACGAGGTGAAATCGAGAATGAATTACATCTCTTGGCTGCGGCATTGTCTCCTAAAAACTAAAAAATCGTGAAGTATAATTATTTCCCAAAAAAGAGCTCGAAGATTTTGAATGACAAATTTGATGCCTTGGTTGAAGTGTATTAATCTCCATAATTTCAAATTCTTTCATTTTATGTATATACATATCTTGAGTTTATTTACATAATTAGGGCTGAAGTTAATTTCTCCCTCATGAATATCAAGAGAGTAAAGATTTTAATACAATAGACTCTTGAGTAACAGAGGCCTAAGCATCTGACCCTAGCCTTCCACGAGTTTTCCCTAATTCTAAATACACTTCTATTTGCATATAGTTAGTTCTGAAGGAGGAAATAATACTCTAATTACCTCCTTGCAAGCAAGCCTTCTATATATAACCATAATTATCCCTTATTATAAATATACTAATTACATTAATTCAAAGAATTTTTCTTTATGATGAAATATCCATTAAATATACTTTATATAAATTTTATTTATTATATAAAAAACTAGGGTATGTTCCTTCACTAGTTACTCTGATTGATTATATATTTCTGAGTTTAGTGTTTGCGTGAGCAAAATGTTAACAGATTAAAAAAAAGTTCATAAACAGAAAATTATTTCAAATATTTTTGGAGCCCGTATCAGTTCGGATGATTTTCTCTGTTTTTACCAGCTGTCTCTCGTTCGAAATTTTCCGAAGTTTATTAGTCGTGTCGAGTTTCAAAGGGGTTTCCAGTTGCCCTTTATCGGAAAATTGGGGCCATTTTGGAAAATTCATTTTCACCCGATGCGACAGATAAGATAACTAATTTATTCCAGGGACACACGTGCCCATGTTCCCGCAGAAAGCCTTCACCCCCTCCCCCCCACCAGCCCAAACCTAAAATTAAATTACCGTCACACTTTCAGCCGGGCCTAGTATAGGAATATTGTGCTTTTTTGAATAACTTTTGTGAACAGAGTTGCCTCGCCTACAATAACCTATTAATCATATATTAAATTGGAGTATTTATATTATAACATTATTTATTCATGGGAGAATACTTTCCTTTTATTACTTATATGTGTTTAATATGGATAGTTATATTGCTCCCGAGCTTACCGATGGTAATGGAAGCTATGTGATCTGAAGAACGAAATTTTATTAATTTTTGCGACCCAACATATCTTAAACACTACACTAGCAATCAAACGGAAAGATTTCCAACTCCCCTCTTTATCTACCCGTGTTAGACTACTACCGCTGATCGAGCTATTTGGTGGTTAAAACTGTAACTAAATCTTTTACACCCTTCAAAATATTTTGAGCTTCTTAATTCAAAGAAATAAATTAATAAATTGATTTGTCAATTTTCTAGATGTGAACCCGTGTTCTCTTGCGCTCGAAGCAATCGCGCATCTCTTACAGCCACCGAGGCCCGTTTTTTATCTATTCTTTAATTACAAAATAGTACAAATGTGTGACAACCACTATTTGTTTATATCTTAGAATTCGAGGAATGTCAAAAGATCATAAGTAGTTTACAATTTTAACCTCCAAACAGCTCGACCAGCGCTAGTGGTCTTACACTTCTAGAATACAGGAGTTGGATACCCCTGCACTACACATTTGATTTTAGTGAACTTTGTATGGCAGGTAAATCTGCCCATTATTGGTCCCATATAAGTTTCAAAATTCTGCCCCCATTTGTTTCTCTTCTATATATGCACACAAACATTAGTTACATCTATATCTCCGAAGAACTCATCTAATTTTTATAAAATTTGCATGGTTTATCGAAAGCAGCCAGCAGATAGCTCCAGATTAATTTCAACAGTATGCGTTCTTTAAATTTTCCTAAATAGATACTTTAATTAATGTAAACATATAAAAAAAATTGACACATATGTAAAAAACGAGGGAACATTAAATAAATTTGACAATAATATGTTGTAATAGCATAAAATTGTGAAGTATACAAAATTGGACGCACGAGGCAGCTATGAGCCACACTAATTGGCATGCTATTGTCTTAGTCTTAATAATATTAAGAACGCAAATATTTTATTATGGGTATACACTTTTATTATGATAACTGTAGACTATTGTATAATTCAATTTTCGTTCATAGACCATTTACACAATTCGATAAAGTAAGCATTGAAGCAATGCGTGAACGCGAGTTAAAAAACAGAAGAGCTGAAATTTATAAGGGCGTAAGTGCCGAAAAATATAATTTTGAGTTGATGGCTTAATTCTTAATCCTATACTGTAAATTAAAGAACTGGAGAAACCAACTAGTTTGGTGATAAAATCATGATCAGAGGAGAGATGTTGACGTTGGCATTGCATACGCACTTTGTTTAATGACCTTTGCAACTTTCATAAAGTACCTTTTTGTGCCGTAACCTCATTCTTTATCATATTTAAATTAAATGGATTTTTATAGAGTTTCAAATGATGCTAGTAGCGTGGTAATATCCTAAATGCCCTGATATCTACAATCGTGGAATGGAAACTATTACTTACAACATCTCTCCATAGATAGCAACACTAGTCAGGGTCGAACAAGTGGTTCTTGCTACATGTGGTAGTAGTTGTTACAACAATCACTATTTACACTAGGTTAATGGTTAATTTCCGCTTATATGTCGAGGGTATGCAAAAAAAATACGATTTATACATATATATATATATATAACAAATCGAAATTCAATTTTTAAGTTTTTGGTAGTTTTCATACTACGGAAAGTTAAATTTTAATTTAAATCAAATTATAATTATTATTAACTACGGGAAACAGACAGTGAAAAATACACTCCTGTGCCGGGATTTGAACCAACGGGCCTCTATATGTACAAGGTACAGGTACTAATTGAGTACTTTATAATTATAAGCGTTAATTCTTGGTTTAGTTCTAAAGTCATAAAATTTGACTGTCTAAATGTATATGAATATTGAAAGCTTGGATTCGGGACTAGTTATCGATTACGGTAGTGAAAAATCATTCTCCTGCGTAGCTTAGATGGAAGAGCGCTATACTGGAAATATAGAGGCCCGTGGTTCAAATCCCGGCACAGGAGTGTATTTTTCACTGTCTGTTTCCCGTAGTTAATAATAATTATAATTTGTTTTAAATTAAAATATATAACAAATCTTTAAAGAACAAGTAGAATAAAGTAGTAATCATCATAGTGATTAGATCTAACTTTTTTAGATGAGTGTATAAACTTTTAAAACAAATAATAACTGATTATTAATTTGTTTATTACGTATGAAGTGTTCCTTTATCTAATACAATAAAAAATGAATCAATATAAAAGTAAACAATAATTTTTATTGAATAAAAGTGGAGTCATGAAAAGAATTTTTATTGACTAATTTTCTTTTTTTCTCTTACTAAACTATTGAAAATAAAGAAAAAGAGTAAATTTTTAAACTTTAAGTGTCGGCCATTTTGAAACGGGAGTAGATGGAAAGATCGGGTTTTCTTTATTAAGACCTTTTCAAAAAGATATTACTTTATTTGTGTCCCACTTTAAAATTTCAAAGTAGTATCCAATATGCGAAAAAAATTATTACCCACCAAAAAAGTAGTTTTTTTTATAAATTATACAGGCTCAATACCTCAATTATTACTAGAGATATTAAGCCGTTTCCGAACTTATGGATCACCCTTTATATATTTAATCGATTTTATGTTTGGAGCGTTTTGCTATAACAACATAGAAAAAAACCCCTATACATTATGCCGTTATTTTTACACCCCTTCCCATTCTAACGTTAATTTGCCGAATGTCCTGATATCTAGCGGTGATGTTTAAAAACAAGAAGTTCGAGATTTCCTCCATAGAAGGCAGGGGTAGTCCAAAACTTTTGTATGTTAAAAGTCAAAACTTTCTTTAAGTATTCAATAACTAAGATGTTTAAATATCGATAACGTCATTATTCTTTTGTTTATTGAACTAAAAAATAATAAGGTTGTCATCCAGTTCAGTAATATAGTTTTAAGGATATCAAAAGGACATGTTGGATATCATTACTGAGGCGAGTTTTGTCACCACTCACCTCAAAAATATGTATAGGCTGAACACTTTCACTAGGTACAGTATACTATCGCCGTACTGACAACTGACATGGTCGTTCTATTGTGAGAGTACCCAGTGTGTAAATGAGGCATTAATTAGAGGTATAGAAGAGGTAATAGAAAAATTTAACAAATAATGTAAATAAATTTTGTCTGTTTCCCGTAGTAAATAATAATTATAATTTGATTTAAATTAAATTTTATTGTAAACAACAAACTACATTAAATGATATACAATCAATTACAATATTTATCACATAAAGTAGTGCAGGAATAAATATTATCGATATAAAAATATAACTCAATTTTAGCAAAGAAGCTCCTTAAAAAAATCAATTGTATATCACATAAGATTCAAATCATAAAACAATCATAATTACAAAATAATATCAACATTCATTAAATAGAAAGCTGTAAAATATGTACAATTATAACCACAATTACGCTTGCACAATTGCAATGTTTATATCTGACTTCATTAACAAAATAAAAATAAAATACATTATTTTATGACAGAAATAAATTAATGAAAGAGTAGATAATTGCTGCATACATATTATTGAGAGGTTTTATCTAATCTTAATATTTATTAACAGATTACATATTTATGTAATCTGTATAAATTGCAAAGAAGTCGATAGTTTAAGAGTAAACCTACATAATTCTCGAATTAAATCACAAAATTACTCAATTTGCCGAGGATGATTTTTTTTATTATTAATTTTATCACTTATTAATTAATTGAATTTTGGTATTTTGTAATCAGTTCAAAAGGAAGAATAGTAGGATGAGCTTTAAAACTGTCCGAGCCATACCTGAAACAGATTTAAACACTTAAATTATACCGCTTAACATGTTAACAATGTTGTTGGGCTGACGTCAATTTGTTGTCATGGAAAGAGACGATATTGTAAACTGTATTGCTAGAGATTTTTGACTACACATAGAGACTTTAAATGTATGATTTAGTTAATAGTTCAATGACCAAACACGTCTTCACACAAAATGATTGAATTATAACAATTAACTTGTTTTGAGCCTTCAGATGTTATCTGCTGGTTATTGTATGATTTGATCACCCGACACTACATTTTGAAGTCGTGCGATAACTATTATAATTATCTGAAGAAGGTTTCGTAGAACAGCTGAAACCGGTAAATTGTTATACTACTACTATTGTTAATCATTTTGTGTGAAGAAGTTCGGTTATTGAACAATTCCTGAATAATATAATGAGCTTTTATCACAGATAGGAGAAAAATACAGTCGAGGTTCTTTAATATGATTTATTAGTATAATGTTAAGTAAACATAAATATTTTCTTGGGATTTATTTGACAAATAAACAGGTCAAGTGTGTGCTAGTCAGATATTCTATGGGTCTGATATTCTTAAAACACATAAACAAACTTCTGATAAAGCATTTTTTTGCTACTGAACCGGACTACAAACATATAAATACATCGAAAAGACCATAATTATAAGAAAAAAGTATTTTGTCAATAAAAAATAAAATCATTTTTTTTCGAAATTTCCAAAAAGTGGTATCATTAAGCCGGGTTTACACGGGTAGAGTAAACAGGAGAGTAGAGTAACTCTACCCGTAGAAACCCGGCTTTACTTTTGGTCGAAGAATGTTCAGGAATTTTTTCAGATTTTTTGCACTTCATATAAGCGAGATAGAAGAAGGGGGGGGGGGGTTTTCCACCCATTTCAAACTCGCCTACGCTCGCCCTATCCAAGCTTATAACAAAACATTATAAATTTTTGTAATCAGCTCGACGTACCCTTTCATATGATACCCCACACGGTCTCCAAAAAAAATATTTTTTTTAACCCTTAAGTTTTTTTACCCTAATTTTTTTAATCATATTTTTTTTTAACTCGCCATATTTTTAAAATGTGTGGGTAGGTACAAGACAAATATGTATATGCCAAATTTCAAAGTGATCGGACGAAAGGTGTAGCCGTGAGAGCAGGCGACAGACGGACGGACAAACAGACACACGCAGGAAAATATAAGGGTCCTTGGTTTTGCCAAGTAGCATAATTATTTTTATTGGGCTATTTTATATTTTTGATAATAAACCATAAGCAGTCCTAAATAAATAGTAAATAATTAAGCAACATATATTATATTTCTTACACCAGATCATATTAAGTGAAACTGAAGATTTGTTAAACGATGTCATAAGAAAAGTTTGGTCCTTGAAGAAGCGGAAACTTGCGTTAAATCCAGTCGCATCTAACTTTCCGTTTGATTTAAACGTAACTCGGAAATACTTCTTGTCTGAGATGAGGGTGAAGTTAGAACGCCCGCATTTTCTCGGTAGTTTTTCGTCAGCTGTGAGACAGTTGGAAAACTCGAGGTAATCGCTCCCTGTACTCATGTTACACCTAGAATAAAAAGTAAAAATAAAACAAGAATTATAAATCATTTTGTCTTAATTAGACAGCTTGGAATTTTATCTTAGGTTATAGTGACGTCCAAGTAACTAAAATTAATGATTTTGTAAACCTACATAAAATTATTTTTGTGCAGACTGAATTATGTTTCAGACGCGGGCTGGATGCGTTAATGTACGAGTACCTCTATCTTTCGACTTACTTTATGTCCTGATCAACTACATTATCAGGTCATTATAGGACGGAGAAATCAGCTACATTATACATCTAATCGATGTGATCATTAGGGTGCATTATATCTCACAAAAAAGATTTGTGAGAGATTGGTTAGAAAACTAGTTTTCCACATTATCAAAATATATAACTTTCGACTTTCGATGTTATAAAATAATGTCAGCGATTGTGTAGTGTTACCACCATTTAAAGAAGAGGTAGAGCACTGATATTTGAGGCCCTTTTAGGGATTTAAGAAAATTAGTTTATAGGTATAACTTTAGTCATAAATTCTTAATAAGTATATATTATGGTGCCGCTTCAATATCCTTATCCTGAGTATCTTATGTGACTTCTCGAAGGAGTTTTTCTTTTACCTTATAACCAGCACTAATAATGACCGCTTTATAATTGGATAATAATTAATACATTTTACACTTGTAAATTAAATCCATTTGGTTAGAAAATAGAAAAGGGGGCACGTGCATGAAGGTTAGGTTAGGATGAATAAAAAGGTTTTTTTATTACAAGAACAAAATTTAAAATACTATTAGTACAAAATTTAGACCGAGTAAATTGGTATAGTTTTACAAAATTGCATTGGTAGTCTATTTTAAGATCAAAATAAGTTCTTTTTACTTATACTATCAACGTTTGAGCCTTAATAAAAATGATAAAATGAACTATAAAATTATATAAGTGAACATCGAGAAGAAATAATTTTGTGTAAACTGAAAATTTCAATTCTCACATTTTTTAGTGAAATTTAATATCAATTTATCTCTTGCCGTTGCATCGATTTTTTTAATCGATTGCATAAGTCTTATGAGGACATGAATGCTACTAACTAGAGGAGGCTATTACATGTCAAATCCATTTATTAGGGTTTATCATTCTTTATTGTTAGTGTATCAATTATTATTAATCAAACTTTTTTACACCATTTAAACCCTCTTATTTTCTCTAAATTGATATAAGTTGAATCACATAGGATATTTCTTGTTACAACATTAAACAACCATAATTTTAACAAGTTGAGTGCTACAAGTAAACTATCTCCCTTCGAAGCACAGACTGATTTAGTTATCATTTAATTTGTATATTTAGTACACGTTAAACTCGATACAACTATAACTGTAAGTCAAGCGCGGTACAGGGTCATGGATATGTCCCCATGCTTTTAAGCTCTAATTTACTTAGCTTACTATGCCCACTCCATACTAACTCCGGCTGTACATTGCTCAGTGGAATGGTGGGTTAAGTGGCTGATACTCTCCACGACGGGACTAGTAAAATGGGCCTAATTGCTAGGTTCAATCGAGAGGTTCATCCTAACCGACTAGTACTAAGTACTAGGGCCTACTAATAATTTTGCCTTTACAACTGTAAACAAAAATAAATAAAAGTTTTATCACTAACAGAATATGGGTCTCTTTTTCGTCGGTAGCTATATACAGTACAGATACGATCAATATAATAACGACAGTGAATGTGTAAAGATAATATATATATCCTCTACATTTATGGCATAAAATATTACGGTATAGTAATAAATGGCCTCTGGTCTTTGTCTAAAGTTAGGTAAAAGATTAAGTATCATGTGGCCTTAATTATTGATAAAGTATGAATTATAGCAGAAGACTAACGGTGGAGTTCCTTGGATGTCAAGATAGTTAAATGTGATTTTAACTCTCTGCCAATCCATTCCTTGGAAGAAGTAGTGGCACTCAGTATCTCGAGGATACAACCCAGGGTAGTTTGGTGATGTGAAATAACCTCCTGTTGGCCAGTTTTCAGCATCGTAAAGAAATCCACATTCGAAACCTTCTAGCTGGTGACCGGTCTCCACACCGAAATCTGCGAAAGAAAATATTTTATATTTAAAAAAAAAAAAAAGAATTGGCACTTTTTTACTTTAGCACCCCCCTTGGTTCTAAACAATAGTCTTCCCTACAAAAGTCAAAAAGGTTCGTGGGTTTGTCTCCCCAAGACAATATATGACAAGTATGATATTCCTTTGTCCCAAGGAACATTAGAATAAATATCTGTTCGTCTTAATAGTAATTTAGGTAAGGAATATATGCTACTCTGAATACGTTCCTTTCTCTAAATAACTATTAACACAAAGGGATATAGGGGCTAAAGTAAAAAAGTACCTTTTTTCGAATCCTTTTTCCATGAAGGTGATTTAACATACATATCGGCTTACAAAATTAATTAGCTAATACCTTTACGTCAAATATTTATATAAGCTACTAATGATGGTTTTGTGATGCAACCCTCCCTTTTTTTATTTTTTTTTTTTATTATTATTCCGGGGAGCTTTTACACCCGAAGACGCAGGCCACTTAGGTGGGCCGATTGAACAAACCCGGGTTAGAAACCGAAATCTTCACACTCATGTGAAGATATGGTCGTTAACCATGACTCCCCTATCCTGGTTGTAATACAACCAGGACTGACATCATCATGGTTTCCAGGCCGAAATCTGGTGGCACCACTCTCTCGAGGAGCTTCCCATTTGTTTAAACAATGCTGGGCGGACATTGAGCGGAGGGCCTGGTCCGGGAATCGAACCCAGATCTGCGGTCACCTTCTGACCCGGCAAAGTGCTGCTTAACTTGCGTGATTGCACGGCAAGCGCTCTAGCCTCCGAGCCACCCAGGCCCCCTCAACCCTCCCTTACTAATTTAGAATAGAGAACTTTGTTATTAACATAATAAAAATTGCATAAGTCAAATTACAAAAACACAAATATTATGCTTTGGAGTTATGCCGTTAGCATCCTTACTAGTTTACTATTTAGTTATTGAATTGAACGATGGAAAAATAATTCAACATTTCATAAAACCGTATTTTAAATTTATTTTATAAAAATTAAAGTTTTACTCTTCATGAATGTATATTCAGCCATAAGATTCCATTGTGTGGTATTGCTCAAGCCGTCTACTGTAAGAACAAGTCTGGGCCCGTTCGACATGACATCGATTGGAGGTACAATGTCGCAGAAACTTGTTACCTTATCCATCTGCCCTTCAGACCAAACAAGTGTAGTCACTCCATTAAATTCTTTACAACTGGAAAAAGTAAACAATGAATGTTTAAATAAAGGCAACATTTATTGGTGTGTAAGTCAACATTTATTAATTGTGCCTTATAAGTCAAAATTAAGATTGACCTGAAAGTGAAATAGTTAATTAAGTTACATATTATATGCAATGTCACATTGTAATTTTATAAATTTTCAAATGAAGAATGTTGAATTTATAGATTAATAGGTCTGTAGGATCCTATTTTTGTTTAAACAATTAAAAAACAACGCATTAAATTTTTTTTTTTTTTTTTTTTTTTCTAGCTTGAAGTGCCTATAATGAAGCACCATTTTTTCCATTGCTTTCAGCCTTTTTATGCTTTTTTAGAGCTTTTAAAAAATATGTCTTTATATCATAACAGGCGTCCCGTCCCGGGACAGAGAGTAAAAAAATGTCTGCCATTTAGTTTGGCACATTGCTTCCTCGCATCCTATCACGCGTTTTATTGATGTTATGCTTTTACGACCCAATAGTGTCTAACTTATTTAACTATTTCCCCCGTTTTTTAAAGCTGTCAACATTGTTTTAGTTATTTACATGAATTAAAGTATCAATTTAGCAAAATATAAAGACCGCAGACAGATGAAATAAATCTGAGGCTATCTGCAAGCTACTTTCGACAAACCATTCACATTTTATTTAAATCAAATGAGTACTTTTTAAGATATTGGTATAAATAAATGTATTCTTGTGCGCTGGTTGAAGAGAAAAGAATGTGCACATATTGTTGAAACTTACATGGGACCAACAATGGACTAATTATGACCTACCATCCAAATAGGACGAGTAGTTTTTAAGATATTATATTGGTTTTCAAATATTGAGCAACAGACAGACCCAGAACCAAAAATTATCCCTGATGTCTGAAATGGATTTCTGTCTTAAGAATTTTTTCAATCAGACTAATGGAAAACACTGGATATTGAGGTAGCGTATCTGGAGCATCATGTATAGGAATGCAAAAACTAACAAATATAATGCATACATAATTAAAGTGTTTCCTGTATATTGATATAAATTGCATTATTTATGTATTCTTTTTTATTTCATACTCTCTCGAAAAACCAGATACGCTACATCGAAGCCCAGTTAATCTACAACAGATACAATGCCTTAAAATAGAGGAACGAATATGGAAAATGTATTAAGAGAAAACTTATGAAATGAAGAAGAACCCATAATTGGTGCATTTTTTATTAAGATACAGAAAAGAGTTTAATTATATGTGCCAGTTTTTTTTTTAATGTCTATACATGATGCCCCAGATACGCTACCTCAACCCAATAATTAATAAATGCGTGTTATCAAAAATATATATTTTTTTTAAAATTCAATTGTTTATTTAATAATGATATTAATAAAGTTTAAAGTTTAATTTCAATGTTGAAACTTACCTCACATTATACACATTATTCACTTCCCGTTTAGTAGTATAATTTCTAAAAGCTATTTTCACTCTGGTTGGACCTTGTGCTTTAAATTCATAACTGCACGATGTAAACATTGAATTGGAAATATTTACTGCACCGTTTCCTTCTTTACCAATCACACTTCCATTGCAGTAAACATCACCTGAACAAAACATGAATGAGATTTTTTGTAAAATGTATTATTTTATACTTACTCATCTAGTAATTAATATATTAGGTTTTATTTCATAATTATTATAATATTAATAATATAAAATTATTATATTAATTATTATAAACCCAAAAGAAAAAAAAAGAAAAAGAAAAATAAAAATGGTGACATTGTTAAAATCACAGGGCCTAAAATATTTTTTTTCCTTTTAATTACATCGTACTGTTAAAAATGTAATAGTGAATTTTATATCTTTGCTTCTTTTAACTGATTCGTATTTTAGACCTAAATAAGATACAGACCGTTTACTAAAATCTTTTTCATTAGATTCGGATTGTTAATTTCAATTTTATTATTTAGTATACTAATAGGAATGCGCCCGGTCGGAAGGACGCTCATCATTGAGGAGCTTGGGAGGCAAAGAGGAAAGAATTTAGGAGAAATTTGAGAAAAATAGAGGAAGTTTTTAGAGACCATCCAATGACAATGCTGTAATGGAATACGGGGAAGATAAACATGATTATACTAACAAGCTAGCATATGAATTAGCGTATTGTACAATGTTTAATCTCTGAAATAATTTCTGTAATAACTAAAGTAATTTTTGGCGTTGCACCTTTACCTAGATATTTCATCCACAATTATCAAAACGATCATAAACCGCCATTAACTTCTTAAGACATAAAATCCTCGACACTTTTTCACACATACCTTCACTCTTTAAAAACGATATTTTAACTTTGCAAAGCAGCAAGACTTAATTGCAATTATTGACATTAAACTCATCAAGTAAGTTGTAAAAAGGTAATTTTAATAGTGCAAAATGTCTTACCAGCAGATCTTAAAGCTTCTCCACCATACAAATTTTGATTTCTCGAGTTTGTCTTCACTGCAAAATGGAATTTATATAATACATATTAGAATATTCACTCTTGTCATATAAATATATTCTATCTTGTCTAGAAGTAGAATCATATTAGTTCTATTTCTGTCATTTCTCATAGGAAACAGGACGAATAATAGAATGCCCGTATGTAGTCTGATATCTTCTCTTATATTTCTTATATTTTTCCCCATGCATAAAATAAATACAGATCTTATAACTTATTAAAAACAAGACTTTTGCAACATATTTTAAGCAAATAGTATTTTATTAGCAATACTGGATCAATGAATGTCATCTACAAGTAATATTACAATGAGCCAATATAAGATTCAAATTCAGGTCACAACAGCAAATGTTTGATTTTGTTTTAAAACTGTTTTAAATAATAGAATGGAAACGAGCATTGAATTGAAACAGAATTGAGACATTCGCAGTAGATATAATAAACAGAAATATTATAACCTGAATAAACTATTGACTAGATTGGGAGTTTATAGTTCTTCCTCATGGACATGGAAACACTTTCGAACTTAGTTAGTAGACCAATAATCATGTTAATCACTTATTATGTGGCCTCTTTGATTTGGATTAATTTGGACTAACTAACCCATTAAGTGACAAACTGCCATCAACTTGATTATTGGTCTACTAGCTAAGTTCGTACTCAGGATCATGAAAATCACATTGTCCACCAAAAAGGGCGGGACATGGTGGCTCTCAACCGGTTTGTTTTTTTCAAATGCTAATTGCCAAGCTTTGTCCCGTAGACGAACTTAGCCGACCTCATATTCTTAAAAGGCACCAAAAGATTTACTTATACACAAATTTCTAGCTTGATGTTAATCAAGCAATTTTTTGCACTCTATCTCCTGGACTAGTATTTTTACCGTTTTTAACAAAGAATATCTACGTAAAATTTTTTTTTCATTGATGTGTAAAAATTATATAAGTACACGAAAAATGCATTTTTTAAGGGACTATAAGATGGAGAGCAAAGATGGATTGGTACCTAAACGAAACCAAAGATATATTCGTACTCTGGCCGTCCTCGTATTTAATTTAACACCATGCATGACGCAAATGAGTTAAAAAAATAATTCAACCCTTGGTTTTTGTGAGGAATGATATTTTGAGGCTTCCCTATATTTTTCCTGTTTTTGTATTACTAAACAGAATATTACTGTATAGTTTCACATTTTTGAATTGTGCACTTTCGGTGATCATGTGCGTTACAGATTGACAAACGCAGGAATGTATAAGGTAATCGTTTTTGCTTACGGACCTAAATAAGAATGCATAATCATTTTTCTTCCTTTCAAATCTTTATTAAACTGCGACATAGGCCTAGCCAATAATATTACCTCCGGTACCAGTCTACCAGTTACTTCTTAAACGCATAGAGAATGAAAATGTATGATCCCAATTGATAGTATTTCTGTCGATAAACCACAATAGTGATTGTAATTTGTAGTATTATAAGTGATAATGGCCAATTTAAGTAGCCGAAATTAAACATCAATTATTTCGGTTTGGGCAGTTTTGTTAACTCTTGAGTGAGTTCCAAAAACCTCCAGAAGATACAAAATTATTTAATACTAAATTAAATATTCTAATAAATTTTATTAACCTCGTAAAGTACAATCATCAACATTTATCATATTATCAAAAGATCTGAAGTTAAATCACGGTTGCGGAAGTGTTTTTTTATCGCTTATTTCATATTAAAAGTTAAATATTATTTTGTTATATCTTTTTTATCATGGATGCAATAAATTTTAAAAAGTTAAGTAGTATAAACTACGTCATAAGCGTATTCATATATTTTTTTTTTATATACAGGTTCAATTTTATAAGTAGCTGTGCATATAATTTATTAACTTATTTTAAACAATGCCATATTTATATAATATAATATATATTCATAAATTATATTTTTGTAGAGTAGTTTAGTGACTATAGCTATTATCATTTAAATGAGGGGTTACCCGAGGTGGATGGTGTGAATGTGTAAGTGGCAGAAAAGAAAAGTGGAGGCCATTCCGTAGCAGAATGTAGCTCCAGAAGGAGAATAGGATCAGAAGATAAGTATTCTAGAAATATTGCTTCATTACATATAACTCGAACTAGTCGTCTATTATCTGGACTACTTCCTTCGAACAATCTTATTACATCTCTCTGATCCAAACAGCTGAAATCAAAAACATTATTATTTCAATTTAACATACCGTAAACCAAAGTACAAACTCAATAAAATAAATTGACTAAGTATGTGCACAAAGGGTCCTTAGGCAATTTCACAAATAGCCATATCAAGCTACAGGCGTCAAAAGTTTGTTTTAGCTATAACTTCTGAACCATTTATTGTAATGACGTGAAACAAAAGTACATTACGTGTCTAGTGTAGAAAGTAGCATTTTTCATGCGAGTGTGGAGTTTGCACCCGAGCGACAGCAAGGGTAGTAAAACCACACAAGCAAAGCAAAATCCCGAAGTATTTAATTCGGCACAAAATACAAATAATGAATTAATGTCCTATTTATCCAAAGAGAAATACGAACTTACACTTAGTTTATTAATAAAATTAAATCCAATAAAAATTAAAATCCAACAATCTTAGATGAAGTACGGTACGCAACTCGTGCGAAAACTGCATTTGGTTTTGCTTTTGTGGTTTTACTACCCTCGCTCTCGCTCGGGTGCAAAGTCCACACTCGCATGAAAAATGCTACTTTTCGTACTATTATATGCATTTGTAACTGTTAAAAATTCGGTACGACCAACTGGAACAAAACTTTCTCTTACATAGGTGTAGTAAGACTAAATTTAAATCTAATAGCATCTAATTAATTTTTTAACACATTTAAAAGGTGATTTTATTTACAATTCGTTTTAATCTATCTTGGAAACTTCGAAAACAAGTTTTATTTCAAGGTTTTGAAGGGTATTTCCCTAAATTTAGAGCTAAAATTAATACTTCGATTTCGCCTCAAGGTATGATTTTTCTCAACAAGTATGCCAGTGTGCATTTAGCCTAGTAGTCTAGGCACCGTGCGTCTGCACCGATTTTAAGACAACAGATTACAGGCTAAAGGACTTTTGCATCCGAGCTTACCGAAGGTAAAAGAAGCTATGTGATCGTTCTGAAGAGCAAAATTATTTTATTATGTCTCCGATTTCAAAAAATCCAAGACAGAAATCCGTTTCAGTTATCAGAGAACATGTTTGGTACCGTGTCTGTCGGTCGGTCTGTCACTCTATTTTAGCGATCCAACATATCTTAAAAACAACTCATCTGATTTTATTGACATTTGGACGGAAGGTCATGATTAGCCAATTGTTGGTCTCATATAAACATCCATAAACCACCATAAAAAATCAAAACAATTTTGACAGATTAAAAAATCGGGTTAAATAATTTAACAAAATAGACAATAATGGTTTGTAAAAGCATAAAATAAATAAAGTACGTGATAGGATGTGAGGAAGCTATGTGACACACCAATTGGCAGTCTGTTTTAAAAAGCCATTTTTTAGGACTAAGTAAACGTTAAAACTTTTAAATCAAAGTTTTAGGAGGTACAAGGGACTCGTAACTCACTCCATTGCAGTTATAAATCTTGCAATAAGTTATAAATCTTTAACAGGCGACTAAAAAATTATTGTTCCCAACCGTCACATCCTTTCCCCGTATAATACAACTTAATGGACCCAAAATAAAGTCACTCAATTTTACTGCTTTTAAAAAGTGATTAATAACTCAAAGTATATTCAGTTATAAAAGTAACAAATAGTTCGCATTTATCTCAATTTTATTTTCATTTAGAAATGTAGCTATTATTGCTCCATATTATAAGTCTTATAGGAGCATTTATTTTCTTTGATTTTATCCACCTTCTACGAGTCTTGCTCCTTTTGGAAAATTATACGGGAAGGTTACTAAATTTAAGTGCATATAGAGTTTGTATTTTTATAACTATGCTGTGCACATAATTGTAAACTAAAGATACAATAACTGCTGGTTTTAATGATATCAAGTTAAATACCAATGTTAAATGTTATACATTCATATTATTTTTATTGCTTTTATGAAGAATTTAATCAGAATAATGTATAAAAATAGAAATAAATAATCTATTATATAAGATGGAGTATTTTCAAATATCCGAGGTATGTTCAATGTATGCTGAAAGAAATGAAGTTCGGATTTTCGGGATTCTGTCATATTCACTTAATCCTCATGTTTTTAGGGCCCTTACAAAAGCCAATATGGGTCGTTTTGGGTACTCAACATATCACAGAGAGACCCCTGTCTGCCATATTGAGTGGCTTCAATCACTCTTTGTCTTCTACAGCATCGTCCTCTAATAAAACCCATTTCCTTTTCTAACAGTCTCCTAAAATGGCTCGCAATTCAGATGATTCCAACAATATTAGAATTCTACTCATTCCATATTGTACTCTATTTTGATTTATTAATGCTACCCCCTCCCCCCCTTCTGTATTTGGTTTTGTAAAATGATAATCTGTATACTTAATGGCAGAGAGAGTATAACTGACAACCACATCCCATCAACCAAATTTATGTTTTACTTTGATCACTGAAACCTAGAGAATTCAACCTTCTGTATAATTAATTTTCCGGTGCACTAAGGCATAACTCCAAAGATTTGCAATCTTCTTATCCCAGTGCTTGCTACAATTATTTATCCTTAATTCTCTCTCATCATTAATTATAATAATATATATTCTTAATTAATACTTATAAATAATTATTAATTCATCGGAAAAAAACAATAATTATTATTGGTAAAGAAGAAAATGGGAAAAGATGAATGTGCACCCCCCAATTTTGAGAATCTATACTGAAAATATAGGAGGCCTAATATCTAAATATACTGGAAATATAGGAGGCCCGTGGTTCGAGTCCCGGCACTGGAGTCTATTTTTCTCTGTCTGTCTCCCTTTGTCAATAAAAATTATAATTTGATTTAAATTAATATTTAAACTTTCCATAGTATGAATACTACCAAAAACTTAATAATTAAAAATTAGTACGTTATGAAAGGAAATCAAACATTTTTTAGATATATTATAGTATAATATAACATTACCTTTTGTCGCTGCTGCCTAATCTGACTTCATTGAAAAGTAAATTCACTCTTCCGTCACCTCTAAAACACAAAAGTGATTTAAATTACATGGAGATCAAACAAATGAAAATAATATTTTTTAGTCATTTTAGCTTCAGGATAAATAGAGGTAACTATATAATGAATTCTTTCATTTAGTTTGTATTTAAATTATTATTCAATAAACTTATTTTTTTTATAAAAAAAATGTTAATTTTGTTTTCACTCGGATTAAAAAACATTTTCATTATATTAAACTCCTTATAATTATGTTATTGTCAAAGTTAGAGAACAAAGATAAACTTTATCGAAACTTTCCTAACGTAATAACAAACATACATTAAACAAGTAGCGAAGTGTTAAAAAAGACAATTACGTTTAATTAACACTTATTTAATTAATTTTTTAAGTCTAGTAATTATTTGCAGACGGTGTAGGGCTGGTGTTGATTCTAGCTGCAGCAATCTGTTAGAACGAGTAAACATTCTGTTTGTGCTTCTCTTATTTTATGTTTACTTAAATGAAGAGCCTTTGGTCTTCGTATAATAATTATTCTGGCTTTATGTACAAAGGCAGATGAAATCGTAACGTCAAATTCATTAATTTTACTCTTTTATGGTTTGCTCTTATGAGAAAGCTAATTCAATCTAATTAACTCAATCGATTTTAACTAAGTTAGTGTAGGGGGATCGTCGAAGCTGAGTGATACAGCGTACTTGCAACTCCCTAAAAAAAAAAATTCATCGAAATCGTCAAAAAAGTTTTTGATAAAATATAAATAATATATCTTTAATGATTTGTTTTGTATTTTTTGTCGAGCAGAGCCTTTTCTTCACCCTTTGTAAGTGCATTTGCAATTAAATAAACGAGGAAGATATTTTGTAGCCAAAGCAAGAATTAATTACGGAGCTATGCCGCCGTTTTGTAGTTGATTTCTCTCAAAAACACACTTATAATAATTAAAAATACTCACACTTAAAACACTGTAAGTAAAACAGTTTCTCTATATATGCTATTTTATTTCGGCTTTGACTGTTGAAAGAGATAAACAAAATAATGATAAATTCCATACGTTGTTATTCTAATTAAGTTATTGATTTTTTATTTCATGTTCACGCCAAGAACAATAAAGATTTATAGATTATTATCTGTATAATTTAATTATGCATAAGTTACGCTGTCATTTTTTAGTTGAAACTTTATTTAAGTTTATAAAGTTCAAAACAAGTGTGAATATCTGAAGAAGTGAAAATGGCTGGATGTGACAGGATGCGAGAAATGGGTTCTCCCTAACTTTGTTGGACAACAAACTTTGTCAAGAAAAGTAGATCTCATTGTCTTCTTTCCTGAGTTTCAAAATAAAAAGTCAAGCCTCTTTCGTGAAATGTATAATTTAAAATAAATTTCTAAAAAACTTTTATATATTTTTCGGTTTCGACGTATTTACTTTCATTCTGATAAGACGAATTACTGCAAGAAATGTAGCAGGCATCTTTGAATAAATAATAGTTATTTATTAGCACCTAGGGAATGATGTAAGATATTATTTCCCGCATGACTGAGTTGATTCCTCAAAGCCTCGGCTTCGCCTCGGGATTTGTTGCCTTGACAATAAAGGTTAGTTATCTCAATTCCCGAGGTGAAGCCGGGATTAATGCCAATTAGCTCCCGAGTGAGATAATTATAACAATGGAATAAAAATGGATTATTCTCGAGGTACATACAAAATTTTATCTCCAGAAAAAGAGCTGTATAAGATTTATTCAACAAAGAAAACATTTTTATTTCTTTATTAAACGAATTTATTACAGAAATAAAATAATATAAATTATTTAAATGACTAAAACAATAGTTAATCCCTTTTAAAGTAATAAAAAAAAAGAAAAAAGTTCAACGAAAGCTAAACAAAATTAAACAAAACATCGTAGAATGATTTGCAATGCAGCTGGGAGATTAAAAGCAGTGTTGATAATAAACATTAAATTTTATCTCCAGTAGGAAGAAAAAGTTATGATTTTGGATTAATTTAGAGGGACTAAAGTAAGTATTTTCTTCCTTGAACTCAAAAGTAGGGAGAAAAAGTAAAAGTAGGGCGAGAAAGAAGGATTGCCAACTTAATTGTTTTATAAATTTTAGAGAATGACTGGCTAATGTTAAAGTTGTTGAAATCAGGTTGGCGACACTGCATTTTCGACATTGTTTTCATTGCATCAAACCTGCATCTAAATAATCTTATATTTGTGATTAATTGCAATTCTTATTTGTTTTTAATATTGAATCTCTTATATCTGCTACTATAAGTGCTAACAATTATTGTTATTTATTAAAATAATAAATTAAAATTGTGCAATGGATGAAAATGAGTATTTTCTCCCTACTGGAAATAAAATATTTATGTACCTCGGGAGTAAAGTGCTATAATTCCCCTCGCGATGATTATCTCTCGGCTGCTCCTCGGGAGCTAATAAGCGTAATTTCCCTCGGCTTCGCCTCGGGATTTAGGGACCGTGGTTCCTTCCAACTTATTCGCTCCAGGAATAATGTCTTACTTTACTCCCTAGGTGCATAAATTACTATGTTTTATTAAAACTACTCTATTTATAAAAAATGATTTTTATTCTTAAAGTGCCAACACTGTTTTACCTAGGTTATTGGAAATATAATTAGTTTGTAGATACGTAAAGAGAAGAAGATTTTACAATGTTGTACTTATTAAACGTTGGCCAGTACTTTTATAATATAGACAATGCTATTAACTAACTTATAGCAGGAAGTATGGCAAATGTTTAACGTATTTACGTGAGTTAAGTAGAAAACTTGTTACTAACGTGAGAAGTATAGAACTTTAAAGGACCCTTGTTGAAATGGAGTAATAAGAGTTTGACAATACAGGTTGACGCAGTTTACGATAAAGTTTGAGATTGAAAGCTCAAGTACCTATTGTTTCCAAGGGAGGATAATTATCATTCCATTTTTATGGGTTTTATGCTGAACCTCTATAAAACCTTTAAAGAAAAGATTTTTTTTGCCTGTTTCAGACTTTTTCTTTACCTTAAGCAATTGGCTCACACTGAAGTAATGACTAAGAAGTATGGTCTAAGATGAAAAATATTGATTGACTAAGCAATATTCCTGTGGTACGACTTCAATGAAATTCACTACTGTGATGCAATGAGAGGCATAAGTGACATACAAAAGTAGTGAATAAAACTTAGAATATTAGTCAATTTTGTATTAGCTTATGCTTCATACGGACCGGAATAGACCAATTTAGTAGGTTTTTTCATAAGTGAACAAAAAATTTACTAAATTATCTTTGAGATTCATTTTATTACTACGAGTAAGTTCTGCGAGACCTCAGTAGAAACTACTAATTTTAATTAATTATCTTTTAAAGGTCTACAGGGTATTAAAATAAAACACTGTAGGTTTGTCCCAACCACACTTCAAACTGGTATGACTGTCCGACGCATGCGCAACGGCCACAATTGATCGTTTTTCGCTAATGCGCATGTGTCGTACAGTTTTAAACTAGTTTGGAACTAGTTTGAAGTGTGGTTGGAACAAACCTGTTAACTCCTTATGCTGTAAGCAGAATCAGGGGGTAACGACATGTTCTCTTTTAATACCCTATAGATCTTATATAGATAATTAGAAGCAAAATATGGTCAAAATAGGGTAATTAACCACTACTGTTTAACTGTGGTATTATGACTGTGGTGATAGTTTTGACTTCTACTTTGACATAAAAAAATAAAAATTTGAGTAAAATAGAAGGTAATAATTCACCACACAAATTACTTGGAAGTATCGTAGATATAATAAGTATACTATAACATTCTCAACCATTGCTACACCTTCTCCTAATAAATATTAGAATAAAAAAAGTTTGACTATCGATTGAATAGTAAAATAATAAAGAACTATAAATAAAAAAAGGATTGTCAAGTAGAAATAGAATAGATCACAGACAAAAAATCTAAAAATACAAATTATGTTCTCCTATTTAAAATTTACTTGTCGTTCGAAGGCAGTTTTAACAATTTTCTTTTATCGTTTTTTAGTAGTCTCATTATTATGGTCTGTTAATGTTGAAGTAGAGAAAGAAGTCTGTTGAAAGAATTAAGAACACCACCATATCTTGATTATTACTTAAGGTCATTAATATGTTTGGTTTTCATAATCTTTAGTTACTCAATTATTGAATAAAATTTATTGAAAAATACATATTATGTATTATATTTTTCAATTTTTATAGTCAGGGTGTGTAGTAGAAACTTTACCACAAGAAGGGGATAAAATGAAATACCAGGGGTGGTTAAGGCTAGATCAACAAAAAGTATTGACCGAAGTGGAAGTGAATCGCATGGCCAATTTCTCTATAAAAGTTTCTAGTGTCCTTCCTCCTATCTTCCTAGAGAAATAACTCAAGAATATCTATATATTTATTTAGTAACTATCCAGTTTATATCTTCATTTATAACAGTGTGTGTTATTTATTTGTATCTGTATTTTTCAACTTTATTTTATACATTATAGATACTTTTATATATTTCAGAACTATATCTAAAAAAATGACATAAACGAGTAGGCATACTTTGTGCATTCATAACTATTGCTTCATCTAAATCAGCCAGAGTTGCGATTAAAATGTAACAATGAAAAATAAATATTTCTATGGGAAAGTGTTGGCTGATAGATAAATTTATAAAAAAAAAAAAAAAATTGATGCTATTTTGTACAATATAGTCCTTCTATTATGCAATAACCTGATCGATGAGGTTATAGGGAATTAAAAATGAATTAGCTACTTTATCTATTGATGCAATCATTATTGAGGAATACAGTTAAAACTGTTTTAGACGAATACGCTTAACATGAGAAATCGGTTAAAACGAAATAATACTGCCTTCACGGCAAAAAAGTAGGTATTTTCATAAATTTCTTTTAACACGAAACAAAAAATCGCTTACCACGAAAATTGTTCGCTTCTCGGAACATACACCATATTTAAGCCGGCGAGAATGTAGAGGGGGAATAAAAATGAGGCACCCAGGCGAGAGCCCTTTAAAATCCCCCCACCCCCGAAATACCGAGACCAGTTAGACGAAACGATAATGTTTATCGAAACAAACCCCCCCCCCCCCTTGTGACAACGGTTTCTGTTTAACTCACTGAATTACACCTTTACACCTATCTAATCTAGTCGGTAAATTGTGTGTCAAATTCGGTGAATTTCATTTTTTGTGTATTTTAAATAAAAACTTTTTTAACGTGTAAAATGGCAGATAAATTGAGACAAATATTGAACAGATTGAAGTAAATTTTTTTTCAGTTCATTTATCATTTTGTTTATTGTTTTCATTATATTTATACATACCTTCTCATGTATGTGCATATCATATAATAATTTTATATATAAATAGTGTTAGTGCATAATATAAAGTGTTGGACAATACAAATACAAAGCAAAACGTATACCTATAAGTGTAAATTAATAAAACGACATCGAAAATATTGATCTTTTTGTATGCATCGTTTGAAACAAAAATTTTTTAACACGAAATAATATATCGGTCCCCTCAGTTTTGTGTTAAACGGGTTTTCTGTAGGTCTTAGTAGTATTAGGTAGTAGTTTAACAATTAATAAAGTAGTAGTAAAGACAAAGGCAAGCAATTAATCATTCCAGTGAACATTATTTTTTTATTTTTTTTAAGTATCAATAATAATGCATTAAAATTGTACCTATAAATAGAAAATATTTAAAATCAGCATATATTTATATATTTAGAATGAAAATAGCATATATACTGATTTCACAAAGTTAAGTTGTTAAATTTAACGAGTCTCTTGAATGGAGAACAAATTTATATGGAATAGTTTATCGCCTCTTTACTTTTGTCTAACTGGACAATTGCACTGGGATAGCAGAATCTGGTTTAAACTATGGTGGATTTTATTACCCTGGGGCCCTTCCAGTTAGAGTATTGTATTCCCAACCGGGCATGTAAAGCACTCTATTTGCTGGAATCCATTCACAAAACAAACTGGATCTAATTCAATAGAACCAGGTTCAAAGTAGGTATGGTAGGTTGTAAGTCGGTGGGGTAGGATTACTTGGGAAGTCGATTATACCTTTAATATTTTAAGCTAATCATTGACAGTGCACTAAACCGGTAAAATCGTATGATAAAAAGCAGTGGCAATTCCTTTAATAATATAGCAAATAATTTAGAATTATATTAAAAAAAAAAGTATTGAACGTATAGAAAAATAATTAAGACTAACTTAGCTGTAAAGCAGTATCGAGTGATTTTATTTGCCCTATAACCTGACGGGTAGCCCGGCGAGAAGAACTGACCAGACATCGTTTGTCCTTCCGATGTAAATTCGCAGTCACACTCGCTGCTGCTATCTGCATGTTTTCTGCAATCAGAGTTGCTACCTGCAATAGTAAAACAAAGTTGAACTTAATCCTATATAATATTGCATATTACAAAGAAAAATAGATATTTCTTCTAGTGTAATATCATACACTTGTTTATTTGTGACTCAGATAAGTTATGTTCATGCTTCTGAAATGTATCATCATTATAATACTCACATGCTAAAATTATTTTTATTTCCTTAGCTTGTTAAAAAAGTAGACATTACTAAAGTTTGCAACAACAGATATTTAAGCTACTGCCTCTTCAGACATCCTGTAATAGACTGAGAGGAGAGGAGTTGCACAAACAGATTAAGATTATGTAAGAATTCGTGTAAACTTCAATATAAGGAGATGAATAGATTTCTGACAAACGGAACATTAAGAATAACATAGAGATTAGAATGTTATTCATGACAGCGTGATAAATCGGTTTTCACGTAACAACAAACTTTATAGAATAGTATTTTAAATTATTTATCAAAACCACTGCGATAAAATACATTCACCTTACTAAACATAGCATTCTGTTAGAGACTAAGTCGGACCTTTTAAGCTTATGCAAGCTAAAATTGTAGCCTATTCTAGAAAACTAGGGACTCTGTAGTCCATTGGTACCGACCATTACTGTTATGAAGATATTTTCAACAATTACTTTGAACTGAGGATTAGAAAACAATTTTACCTACGATTGATACGAAATATAAACATTGTATCTCTGTTTAGATGCGTGGAAAGTGATTCTTTACGTACTTGTATTCATTGCGCATGCGCGTTTTTTATAATTCCTCTTTTTTCCGCCGAAGAAGAATTCTTCACCTTTACGCACGATTAGCAAGTTTGTTTACTCCTAACAAAACTAATTTGCTGTTTGTTTAATTAAAGTAACTGTTTATATAGAGCTTTTAGTGAAAAACAATGAGCGATTTAAGTGATGAGACGAAAATGAGTAGAATAATACGCCTGCCGAAATAATTAATTCGGCACAAATACAACTAATGAATTAGTGTCATCTTTATAAAAAGAGAAATACGAACTTACATACAGGATGTTTATTAATTTTTTTCTGTATTTATTATTAAAATCCAACAATCGTAGATAAAGTACGGTACGCAACTCGTGCGAAAACGGCATTTTGCTTTGCTCGTGTGGTTTTACTACCCTCGCTATCGCTCGGGTGCAAACTCCACACTCGCATGCAAAATGCTACTTTCCGCACTAGACACGTAATGTACTATTGTAAATGTCTATTTCAAAAAAATTTTGTTCTACCTCTATAGTTCAAATTATCTGTATATACATTCAATTTGAGAATCATCATTTAACTAGGAACAAGAATAAAAATATGGCAGGAGGGAATGTTGCATCCTAGCCGTATCATAAATTCGAACTACGTAATCATTGGAATAATCAAAATAAAAATAAATATTGGTATTTCTACAATATAAGAAATATTGTAATAGACTGATCGGCTTTTTTTATAGACAAAAACGTTATTCTCGCTATTAAGTTTATAATTAAAATGCACATTGAAAGAAATAAAATATTAACATTTTAAGGATTTCAGTACCACGTCATAATATGACAGTTGGTTTGGATAAGAAGATAAATGATTCAGTTTTGTAAACCTCCCAAGTTAAAGTAATAATTTATCTTGGAATGTCACCACCATTTGTATAGATCCGTATATAAGTTGTGTAAGGTCAATGAAACCTCACATTAGAAAGAATCCTGCAAAATCTTATCATTTATCCGATTGAAAATTAGACAATAATGGTCTGCAAAACCATAACATCATTAAAGTACGTAATAGAACGCGTGCAAGCTAAGTACCAAACTAATTAGCAGAGATTTTTACAGTTCCCTTCCATTTCTTTTAAACAATTTCTTTCTCTCTTGTTAATATTGTGATATATTGGTTTTATCATATTATTTTTAAAAATATATGTAAAAACTTAGTTTCTTGAAAGAAACTTTTTACTTAGTCTGCAATTGAAATTGGGGGATGTCTGCTGTAAAAAGTAGAGTTAACTCATCAAATATAGTTAAATAAAATTAAAAAACTCGAGTTACGTCAAAACAATTAAGTATTATTAGTTATATCTATATAGTATTTAGTGGTGTGTTCCCTGTATTAACTTCTTTAGCAGCTTTTGTTTTTTTATTAAAAAAGCACAAAATGTTTACATTAACAATTTGGTGCAACAACAACCAACAAAATATAGCCAATAAAATTGAATAGTCTTCAATATTTTTACCCCTTCCTGTCAGCCAATTAAAATACTACTTTGAACTGAGGATTGAAAAACATAACTTGTATGGCATAATACTTGAATGATTTTATGCTTTTACAGCCATTGATATTATTTATTATAATCGGACGAGTTGTTTTTAAGATATCGTTGAGATCATTTAAGAGTCGTTAAAATGTTGGACAGACCAACAGGTCAGAATGTTATGGGACAAAAAATACTTCTAGATGCCTACCACGGATTTCTGTATTGGAATATTTTAAATCACGGGCTTTAAAAAAAATCGTTCTTTAAAAATTCACAAACAAAAGTAGACTTTTTTTTTCATAAATTGAATAATAATAATAATAATAATTTTTCTATTGAAAAATTCAATAACTAAATTATAAACTATTAAGGAAAGATCTAATTACAAAAAAAAAACAATGAAACAAGAAGAACAATATTACTGCCCAAAGTAAATATTTCTATAATGTAAATGTTTTTATCTACGATTGATACGAAACATAAACATTATATCTCTGTTTAGATGCGTAGATAGTGATTATTTTCGTAGCTGTATTCATTGCGCATGCGCGTTCATAATTCTTCTCTTTTCTAGCCCTAGTGCGGATAAAAGAGAAATTCTTCACCTTAACGCACGATTAGCGAGTTTGTTTACATTTAACAAAACTATTTTGCTGTTTGTTTAATAAAAGTAACTGTTTACATCGAGTTTTTAGTGAAAAACATGAGTGATTTAAGTGATTATGAAAAGAATGAGGAGAATAATACGCCTCCCGAAATAATTAATTCAGCACAAAATAGAAACAATGAATTAATGTCATCTTTATCAAATAAGAAATACGAACTTACATACAGGAAGTTTATTAAAAAAAAAAAAGTATTAAAATCCACAATCGTAGACAAGGTACGGTACGCAACTCGTGCGAAAACTGCATTTTTCTTTGCTCGCGTGGTTTTACTACTCTCGCTGTCGCTACTAAACTCCACCCTCGCATGCAAAATACTTCTTTCCGCACTAGACGCGTAAAGTACTATTACTAATTAATTTTGTACAGTCATTTTAGCTACCTTTGCAAGACTGATTGCAAGTTAATTCCTTTATGCATATATACGTGGTAGTATGTTTTCAAATATTACGTGGTATAAAATATCCATTCCCTGATGCCTGGACAGGATTTCTGTCTTGGAATTTTTGAATTTGGAGGCAAAAATAATATTTTTTTTCTCCTTCCGTTACCTTCGGTAAGCTCAGAAGCCATACATGAATACCAATTTATATTAAATATGTAAAAATATTTAATATAAAGTGGTATTCATGTATTGATTCTGGGCTTACTGAAGGTAACGGAAGGACACGATCATTATTTTAGTTATTTTACTTTAAAATTTGTTGTTAAATATTATGTGACCGATATTAAACATACTAACATAATATATTATGTCACTTGGTTTCTAATTCGATTTATTGGATCTTTCTCAAAGTCAATAAATATTATATATATATATATATATATATATATATATATATATATATATATATATATATTGTTTATTGTTATAGAATTATATCAGTTTACTCTATTCCGATCATAAATTAATATAAAGATTAACATGTTTGCCGTTTTATATAACATTAAGTTTGTTTTTTTATACTAGGTAAAATATGTAAATTGCTTTGCAAGATGTGACCGTTAATGGCTCTATTTTTATTATAACAGATATAAACCAGTGAAACAGTAGTATACTGTTGGAAAACAACAAAAAAATGCTTGTCCAAGTTTTAGGAAACCTATTTCATTTTCTAAGTTGGATAATCTCCAAGAATTCAGGAATGGGTCGGTAATGGAGCGCTTCAGATACCCTAGTTTCCCAGTAAAGGTCATAATTTTACCTTACATAGGCTTAAAAGGATGTCTACCCTCTTTACATTGAGGCAGGTAGTCTCCGACGGTGCCTTAAACAGAATGGAATGTTTAATAAGGAAAAGGTATTTCATAATAGAGATTTGGTTTGGAATTTAAATTGTAGAACTATTCAAAGTTTGCATCTAGTTTATTCTATTTAAATAGCTTACCACTTTAGGTTTTGAAACTATTTATCGATGGTAATGATTAAGGCTTTTGGGATCAATTTGAATCATGAGAAACATTTTGTTACTTACGTTTTTATTAGCTTGCTCTCTTGTTTGTTTGTTTGTTTGTCCAGTAAAAATCTTCCAATCGAATTTGAACTAACATCCCGAGTAGCTAGACATTTGAAACTTTCAGAATAGCTCAGAACACGATGACAATGCATTATTTTATTACTTTTAGCCATCTTTCAGCAGAATTTAATTCAAGTATTCAGCAAATTTTGCTGTATGGAAAGTTAGTTTGGAAGAAATCTGGAAGTTTTATTTATTGTTTTGACATGACCCATATTACAATCTTCATTGAGACAGGTTTCAAATTTATGATTTTTTATTTAGTCAACAGAAAATTTAAAAACGTAGTATATAAAAAGTTATTTTTATCTAGTAATTATTTATATATAAATTATCTTTCCCTCTCTGTTGTTTTGTTTTGAATGTTATTTTTAAATCCATTCCCACTGATCCATCATAGACTCATTCACACTAATTGTCGCACATGTGCAATAAAAAAACAAACTTAGTTTATTGTTTGTTTTGTTTTGCCTTGTTTTGACATGTTTAATATTTTCAAAGGAAATTAAATGTAAATATAGTTTTTGAGAGTTGAAAGAGAAATGCAAAAAAATTGGTTTTAATTCTAGAGCTAATTTCTAACGGAGAAAAAGAAATGAAAATTCAACTATCACAAAGGGAAATGGAGTATTTTGTGACACTGATCTTCGTTTACATGAATTTAGACAAAAGTCTTAATACAATTACAAAGTTAAGGCTCATCAAGTTTAATTAGAAACACGAGCTGGGTAAAAAAGGAAAGTTTTCTTGTACCTAACAGAATGTTTTCAAAAAAAGAAGTTATATCAAGTCGAGACGCAGCAGGTATTCCCTTTTAGACTTTAAGCTGGGAGAGAGGCAGGTAGACTAAGGTTGATGAGGACTTGCAGAGTCAACAGAGGGTAAGCTCGGGCTATTCTAAGGAGTTGGTTTGTATTTGCTCGCTGCCTCTCTTAATTCCAATGCTTAGACTTCTTACCCTTGACCTGATAAATACACTGTCTAATTAAACCTAAGCTTTGGTTTATTTATTCGCCTGAAGAATTACAATGAATTCTTCTCTACCGATACAAATAATATTGGAATATAACCATACAAATTAAATTACCATTGTTAAGACTGGTAGTGTCTTCGAGGCTCCACGAGAGTGCGGGTCGGACGTGCCCCCTCCTTGACTGGATGCCCTACCGTCTGCCTTAGGTTAGGCCCTAAGTCGGTTCTAAACGCTCAACCCTGTATGTTCTACACGTTACTGTTATAAAAAAAAACAAGACCCGCTTACTATGCCAGTATAAAGCTGTTTAATCTTCTTTCTCTTTAGACGTCAATAATTATTCTTCTCAATTACATGTGCTGCTGGCTAGTGATAAAGATAAAAGGAGTGTGTGAAAAACAATAATTAGGAACGATCAGGAGGATCAAGAGAGGCTCACTGCTAGAGAGTACCCATTAATTGTTACATTACGAATTTATTCAGGACAACGAAGACATAGTTAAATTTATTAGGAGAACAATATGCAAGTGTAAAAAAATATAATTTTAATTATTCAAATTAGGTATGTATGTATCAATCCTTGTAATAGCTTGATACAATATTTTTTATATTGATTTTAGTATTGATTATATAAATATCTTTCATATATTACGAGTATATTATGTATTACTATTTCTCGATTAGTTCAATTTCTTTAAATAAATAAATAATAGCAGAATAAACTAGTCCACTGTTGAGGTAATCTTTTTCACATTCGATGAAATTCATGTTGTAAAAACTAATCATTATAGAGTATTTAAAAAGTTATTTTTAGGATAGACATTTTATTTTTTTGCTCACTTGTAATAAGTAACTGTAAAAATAAATATTAAAATAATAAAAGTTCTACTACAGATTCCGTTTAAATCTAGTTTAAAATGACAAAAGAATAGGGAAAAGGATAAGGGTCGTGTAGATAAGCAAGCAATATAAATGGAACGCTCTAAATGACTGAAAACATAAGTTGACTTAAATTTTTAGAAATGAGTTCTGAGTTTGCTGTATATCCTCAGGAAGGGGTCAATCCCAGAAATAATTATACCTTTCTCAAGATTTACTACTATTTTCGATAGCTATCATAAACATGACAGCTATAATAAAATGACAGGATCATTTAAGTTTTTATGATGTCATTGTGTGTACCTTATCAAGTGTTAATAATTGGGAAAAATCAAAAGTTTGAACATTGCTCAGTTCATGAATATGATGGACCGACCCTGTTGGCCATTTAAAAACTAATAACACAATCTTAAGTACCGATTATAAATTATAGTATTAACGTTTGATGCATACTTAAAGAGGAAGGTAAGGGAGAAAGCCAATTTTAAATAATCATTTTAATTTGTCATTGTTATTACAATACTTTAAAGATTAGACCACATATCTAGGGTATGTAGTTGCCTATAAAGTAGTATAACCAATTCTATTAGTCAATTGTTAATACTTTACTAATTCTATTCTCTACTTTAAGAGAGTAAGGTATTAGAGTAAATCGTCAAAACACATTAAACATCTTTTTCCAATTTTTAGGGTAGGAGGATTTCGATGAAAAATGGCTATCATCAGAACAACGAATCACTGTAAAAGAAAAGCTAGCAGAGCGGAAAAATAATAAAAATAATCTATAGCAATCAATGAAGTAGAGGTGAATCGGATTTTCACCTCTACTTCATCCGGATATTTTTTCTTTCACTGATTATGACATTTTTTTTAACTCTCCTTAATAAAATATAGTTCTTCTAGTGAAAATACTGAACCTATATTACTTATATTATAGATTACTTCTCTTAATGAAACGGTATGCTGCGGTGAAATCATATGAGACATTTGCAGAAGTTTTTCTTTTTTGTAGATCAACTGCTAATGTTAAACTTGATCCAGAACTGTAGAGATCCTGAGGTATTTGATCAATGCTACCGCACAGTGATCCAGTCCATGATGGATTTTCGTTACAACGACTCGATCCATGAAGATCAACAATCACCCGGTCACCTGTGCATCTTAAACAAAAAAGAGTATACTGTAACACAGGGAATAAATCTGCTTTTGTAATTGGGGACTGAATATTAAATACATAATTGAGCGAAAATTACCTTGTTGAGCGTAGAGGTATTTGATTTATTTATTAAGTGTGTTACATAATTCCGATCATATGTTTTTTTAAAAAATAGTATTTATCCCCTAACTGGAGTAACATCGTATTTCCGATTCTCAAACACTGCTATCAAGAGCATTCAACTTTGAAGTAGATAAGGTTGAGTGTTTGGATGGCATGCATTTAAACTTTTCATCAAAGTACTTTTTATAAAACCAGCATTCAAGCATTAATTCTTGAATGCTTATGTCATGAACATGAGTACTTAGATCAGTATAAGAGTATTACTTTACCTTATTATATTCCCTTCCTATATTTACTTTCTTTTATTATATTTATTATATTATACTTTTCATTAGTCATTCCTTTATTTATTAAATTACCTTTTCTTCATTATACTTTTCATTAGTCTATATGCCTCTCAAATTACGTTGTTCATTTAATTAACAATAGATTGATGAGAAAATGTTCTTAATAAAGTTATGACCCTACCACTGGAGTATTATTAATCTCAAATCCTTTGTTTGGAAAATTTAGTTGTTAAATGAATCAAATGAATTTACTTCGTAACACCAGTTATCAGCAAACAAATTGGTTATCACCAACATTCATTTTGAAGACACTTTTCTGACTATTTGGATTTATCCCTAATTGGGGAGCATTGTGTTTCCGATTCTCAAACACTGCTTATCAGGAGCATTCATCTTTGAAGTAGATGAGGTTGAGAGCTTGGATGACATGCCTTTAAACTTTTGATCGATTTAGCTAAAATGTTTGTGATCCCATGTCACATCCAAGCCATCCAATATCTCTGTCATTTGGAACAAAATATACCTGTTAGAGGTGATGGTTTTAAAATTCCATCAATTCCCAAGGTAAAAACCTTCATCTAAATTAACTTTTTTTAACACTGAAAAGCAATTTGTTGCTCTAATTGTTTACCCACCATTCATTCGGGTTTATTGTCTCTATTCGTTTCTCACATCTACAAAAAGAAACAACTAATGAATACGCAATTGTCATTTTGAATCCTTTAATAGCTTATAAATGTCACTTAGGAAAGCTCCCATGTTATTTATTAGTTTCCTTTAAAAGATAAAACAAACTTCAGATTGGTATTAAAAAAATAAAAATACAAATGAAAAGTAGAAGAATTAAATAAGAAGTCTCATAATTTATTTTATTTTTACTACGTTTTTATCAGCTTGCTTTCTTGTATGTTTGTTGGTTTGTATGTCCAGTACAAATATTGCAATCGACTATTAACTAACTTCCCCAGTAGCTAGACATTTGAAACTTGTATAATAGCTCAGAACTCTATGACAATGCATTATTTTATTTATGATCTTCTTTTTTTTCGGGTTTCAAATTTATGATTTTCTATTTTAGTACCTGGTATGGCTGATAAAAGTGTTAAAAAATGATAAAGAAAAAAATGATAAGAAATGGGTAAAGAATGATTATATCAAGCCTTTTTACTACGTTTTTATTAGCTTGCTTTCTTGTTTGTTTGTTTGTTTGTTTGTCCAGTACAAATCTTGCAATCGAATTTTAATTAACATCCCGAGTAGCTAGACATTTGAAACTTTTAGCATAGCTTAGAACACGATGACAATGCATTATTTTAATACTTTTAGTCATCTTTCAGCAGAATTTAATTGTTTTTTCTGCAAATTTTGCTGTATGGAAAGTTAGTTCGGAAAAAATGCGCAAGTTACTTTATTTGTTTTGCCATATCCCATATTTACAATCTTCATTTTGACGGGTTTCAAATTTGAGATTTTTATAAATAAGAGATAAACATTGAATGACAGCAAAATATATCGATTATATTATTTCAAATATATCGATGGCACGGTTTAAATTTGGTGTTGGGGAGATCCGTTGTACTAAGATTTGCCCTTTTATAGGTTTAAGATCAGCTCTCTAGATGGTTGTCATTTATCTGAAGTAAATAAATTCGGAACTGTTTTTTTATTTTATTTTTTTTTTTTTTTCACTAACATTAATAATTATACGTATAACAATAACAATTATATTATCAACATTACATACGATTCAACAGAAAATTTAAAAACGTAGTTATATAAAAAGTTCTTTTTATCTGGAAATTTTAAGAGATAAACATTGAATGAGAGCGAAACAGGAAAAGTAAACAAAGAAATAAATTAATTGACGTGTGACAACCAGGTTTTTTTACACTTGTGTCCTAGGTATCGGTTTAATTTTTCTGAATCTGCACTTCTTTTCTTTTACTCATTTTTCTTATCTTACCGTCCCCTACACGAGGGCATATCGATGGCACGGTTTAAATTCGTTATTGGTGAGATCCGTTGTACTAAGATTTGTCCTTTTATAGGTTTAAGACCAGCTGTCTAGTTGGTTGTCATTAATATGAAGTACCTAAATAAGTTCGGAACTTTATTTTTTTTTTCACTAACATTATATGTAACAATAACAATTATATTATCAACACTACATGTAATACAACAGAAAATTACAAAACTTAGTATATAAAAAGTTTTTTTATCTTGTAATTATAATTGTGACAAGTTTATTCAATTTGAATATTTTATTAACGTATTACATTAAATGAAATATCTAAAAAGATTAACTGTTTTTAAATAAGTAAATAAAATGTTAGTTTAGTAAATTAACTTACAGCTGTAGTACTTTTTTATTACCTTCGTTTCATGGAAAGAATGGTATCTGAAAGGAATCCGTGGAAAGTAGAAATGATTAATGAAGTTGTGAGTGGCAGGTTATAAATATACAGGGTGGTCCAATAGTCCTCCCCCCCCCCCCCCCCCCTCTCTTTCAACTTTTGAACTATTTGAGATTAATAAATGAATCTTGGGGGATCCGTACCATATAAGAGGAAGTTTGTTTTCAGGCAATCGCGCAGTCGGGGCAACCACCCATTTTGCCCCCAAGCCACCTAACTTCAAAATTTCGAATTGGAGTGTATATATTTGATAGAATATTAGAATACTACGGTGTAAAGTAATAACATTTTACTTGAATCTTTTTTTTTACCTCCAATATTTTGCCCCCTATTGAGGGGCTAAAATAGCAAAATAAGCCTTCCAAAAATAGTAAGAAAATAACATTTATATCGTTATAAAATCTAAACTAAACGGTTTGAAATACGTTAACGGAACTTGAGAGATCTTCACCATATAAAGACAAGTGTGTATTCATCTATCTACCATTTCTATACTTTTGATGTGGCGCAAAAGTATGAAAATGGTAGATTTCAGCGCCTGGGGGCAAAATATTGGAACTAGGAAAAAGTTTCAAGTATAATTTTATTATTTTTCACCGTAGAATCCTAATAAATATGCTATCAAAAATACACTCTCAAATTTGAAATTTTGAAGTTGGGCGGCCTGGGAGCAAAATGGAGAGTTACCGCTATTGCGCGATTGCATGAAAACAAACCCCTTTATATGGTACGGATCTCCTATATTTCATCAATTTATCTCAAACCGTTCAAAAGTTAAGAGGGGGGGGGGGGGGGGGGGGAGGAGACCATCCTATATAATAGAATGTAGACAAAGAGAAGATAGATTCCCGAAAATAACTACATCCTATTCCTCCTATAGTACAATTATATTTACTACTTTCTGGATTCCTGGTGCTTTGTTATTGAGTCAGTCATTTTAATGATTTTTAATTTTGTAATTTGATAGGTTTATAAACTACTGTAAAGAAACATTACATTTCTTTAACTAAGGGAGAATGTCTAGATGCCACAGAGTTACCTAAATCCCCCCCACTATTTCTACACCCCTCTCTCTCTCTGGATCAAATAATATGAATAAACTCAAATAAGTAA
Organism: Gerris lacustris; assembly: GCA_951217055.1. NCBI lineage: Eukaryota > Metazoa > Arthropoda > Insecta > Hemiptera > Gerridae > Gerris > Gerris lacustris. The sequence goes on along the minus strand of OX578281.1, from coordinate 33,340,518 downwards.
TTGATTCCGACTACAAGAGAAGCATTTATAAAAGTTAAACTTTTTGGGAAAAGTTGGGTTCCTGATGTCTTAACCCCGTTGTCTTGTCGCTTTTCTGAGTTAAAATCTTTTAATAATATTTATGGTTACATCCCAAAGAGAAACATACCCCAAGAATTAACTTCAAAAGATCAGTCAGCTCTATTGCCTTCCTTCCTTTTCCTTTCCTTCTATTCCCTCTATTCCTTCTATTTCCCTATTCGTTTCTATTTCCTTCTATATCCCTTCTATTCCTTCTATTCCCTTTCTTTAGGACTTTTGAATAACATTCCCTTTTGAATACAGTTCAAAATTCCCATCTTGGAAGACATCAATATTATTTTAGATATTCTAATCACTAATACAATGATTAAATTTTACTAGAATCGCTAAGAAAAGAAGAAGTTACGGAGATATTGTCTTGTCAAATTTTGCATATAAATGGCTGCCATATTGAATCAAGTTATTTCATTCTTCATAGTAAGCACCTGTTAAGGGGTGAGAGGAACCTAACTACAAAATTTCTTGATTATCTCAGAGATATCATGATGAGACAGTGGGTATTTAGATTATATATAAAATACTCGCCGGTCTTGGCTGGCCTGCGGCCAGCCTTTGCCCGTCGAGTGGCCAGGTACTTGTATATATGAGGGGATATATGCCAGGTACTTGTATAGTAGTTGGTACTTGCAATATCTGGTAATGTTATTTGAGGTTGTGGGATGTTGTAGCCAGGTGGGTCAATTTGTCATTTATAGACTGAGAATTATACAGTTATAATTCGCAGTCTATATATGACAAAGTAAACAAACATTGCAAAGGTAAGAAAGCGATTGACGTCTAGAGAAGCTGAGCTAGTATCTTAGGCATAATTTAATAAACAAATAACACAGCAAACAACACGTAAAAACCGCTATATAAACAGTTTTTCAATTTACCCCCCCCCCCCCCCCCACAAAAAAAACACAAAATTGAACGAACAGAAATTAATCTACTATTCAAGAGCTTTACAACGATATACATCATATTATATTATAAACGATTAAATTTTGTCAATTGTACTCCTGTACTCTAAGGGTACCAAAATTATATTTTTAAAAAACAAACAACACTAAAAGGCATTAATTTAAATAATAAATAAATATAAATACAAAACCTAATAGCAAATAATTATTTAAACCCTTTAACCTACAACAAAATGATAAATCGGTACAAAAGTACGTGTACAAAATTTTTAAAAAATAAACAAATAAAATAGCTTTAATGTACAAATCAAGGCCTTTCAAATGATATACGAAACAATATTAAAAACCAAAAAAAGTGGTCACGTGACACGGCACACGGGAAAAAGTTTACTCTCAAGTTCTAAGCAAGTAGGATGAACTAATGAAATAAAATATACTCAATTTAAAGAGCATTGGTGTGAGATTCAAGCGCCTCAATCAGAAATAAAATCGGTCAATAATTATAGAAACTATGACCATTCAAAGACAAAATAGGAAAAAAATAAAAACAAAAAAAATCCAAAATTATCACCATTTAGGGTACAACCGATAGAGGTACGACAAAAAGTCATAAAACCAAAGTTGTAGATCTTTTAAAATCAGTTACCGCTAATGCTATCTGTTTTCCAATACGACTTACCGTTCAGCCGTAAAAAGCCCCAAAACAGCTTAAAAATCAAGTCGGCCATTTTTATTTTTTTAGGGGGGGAAGGAGTGGGAAAAGTAAACTTTTTATAATTATTTTGGTTCACAATATGGACATTGCGCGTCGAATGGCGCAAACCTCAAGTGTCTAGCTCTTCTGGAAGTGGGTAAACATTAATGTCAGTGAGTGAGTGAGTGAGTCAGTTAGCCATGCGGCTTTATAGTATATAGATTATAGATATGTTATACTGTCAAATAATACTTAATACTTCGTTAGTAATAATGATATATATTGGTTATAAGCGACATTTATCAATATTGTGAGGGTCCATCATCAGGTTTAAAAAACATTAAGTATTCCGTGGTTGTACTATCATCGTCTTAAGTCAGAACAACTCAGTAAGGTGCATTTACACCGAGTTTGGCCCATTCCCACCGAGCGAGATGAAAATAACCATTTGGGTGGTAGTTGAATGTAAGCTGGTGTGGATATAAAAAGCCCTTATCTCTATTACCACTGTGCAAACAGAGCCGTCCTACACACTCATATTTACTTTGCCTTTTTAAGACCATAATTCAAATCGCCTATCTTAGGACCGTAAAGCACGACCACAATCTACACTAATAATCCAAGTGACCTTACATTTTTAATGCAAGGATTTTAGAATAATCCTTTAAACTTTATTCAGTTTTTATGAAAAATTACTAATTTAAATAAAATAATAAAATTCTTGTCATTGGCTTCTTTTATTTTATGACTTAAATAAATTGATGCAGGGCATCACAAATGGCTTCAGTTTTAAATTTAATAAATAAAAAGAAATACTACATTATGGTGAACACAAGAAGTTTCTGCTAAAATTTAAAGGCTAAAGGTGATTGATTTATTTTTAGAAAATCACAAAGTAATTTAGTATATTGGTCATCGTCAGTTCACTAACGACTAACTAAAGTGGTCAAAACATTAATGCTGTCAACAAAAATTTGCTTCTACCCACTAACAATTATATAAAGTTTCGATTGGTGTGTGTAAAAGGCGTTCATTGTTACTCATGAAAAATTCCCAGCTCTTAAAACACCTTTTGTCATTATTTTTACGAAATGCAATAATGCTAATGAGTTTTAAAAGAAAATTAAGTCCATCTCATTACAGTTTGTTTGTCTTGCCACTAACTCCCTTTATATGTCATGAAGGCCTAAAAAAGTTCTAATTGGCGTAAAGATAAAGAGGTTTTTCCTTCCCTTAAGTTCAATTTGAAGAAATTCCTTACCTTTAGTATTCTAACTGTGGTATGAAGCTTACAAGTTCTATAATTATGCTAGCAGGACCTCATGATTCATGTACAACACAGTTAAATTGCGTCTAGTTTCAACGCAAGTGGAATATTAAGGGTTTGTCTGTTAAACTCATCTTGTCTTATCTCTCTAGCCTCTAAACCTTCACGCGTCTAATCAAGATGTTTGGCGGTGTCAGTATACTAACCACTTTGTAGCAGCAAGGGTAAAGACAAGGTAGATGCATAATATCTAAATTTGAGGTTATGTAAAAAGACAATAGTAGCAGAGGTGTTTTTTATTTAAATCCAAATGGATTAGAGGTAGTAAGAGGCAGTTTACGATGATACCAATAAATTCTTTAAAATTCTAATTCAATAAGTTTTCACATTTTGCAGATATCTATGTATTGTTCTCTATCCGTGAATTGGGTATGCAAACAAGTATGTTTGCAGTATTATTGAATCAGCCAGTATATACTACGTAAATCGTAAGGATTCTCTGGGGCGGAAGTACTGAAGTCCAACATATTGCACAATTCAGTCGATGCTATAACCTTTTTTCTATATTTCACGATGACTTATTGAAGTGTGTCATTAGTTTTCCGTATAACTGCCTGTGTCAGAAATCAATCCAAGCTGGTTTTTTTATGCGTTTCCCTCCTATCATTTTCTTTTGTGTGTTGTTGTTGTTTTTATCCGGGGAATAAGGCTTGTAGTTTTGGGTGACGCCCATCACTCTTGTTTAGTCAGCCGGCTGGTTCGTGACGTTCCACTTCAACAAAGCTAAGTACTCTGACACACGGCAGATACTTTCAGCATTATATGAGGAGCAGTATAAAATAAATAACTTGAAAAAACAACAGCACCCATATGAAACCTTTTATACATGAACATATATCCTCGTAATGCTTTTATTATTACTTTTTTTATGAAGTTAGAAAATTCAAAATATTTTTTTGTCCTACAATGTTAACTGTAGTATTATCTCCATTTGCATTCTTTACTTCAAATCAAATTTATCTCGATTCTATGTGCTTAGCTCAACATTATTATTTTAGATGATAGTCTACAAATTTATTAATGTTATATTCTAAAACTAAAAACAAAATTATTTTTGTGAGAATTAAAAGTTAAGTTTCTATGCTAATTTCATATTTAGTTATTTTAATTTAATTTCAATTTGATAAAATTTGAGGATAAATTAAATCCACAATTTTGTCTGATCCTCACTACCCTCACTTTTTATTTAATTTAGGTCGATAATCCATAATATTAATAGATATTAATATGAAATTATAATGAATACTTAAAATATGATAAAGTAATATTATATTATGATAAAGGAATTTAGAATCTAACTTATAGCAAGTTTGTGGAGCTTAACGTAGGATTTAGAGCAGAGGTGGACATACATATATAATATATTAATGTTAATCTCATTTTGACCGACTTACATTTTAAGAAAAAGTAGCAAATTTATTATAAGAATAAAACAATAATTATAAATGATAATGATAAAGTTTTAGTTCTTATGATGACCTCGTCTCTACAGATGTTGTTCTGGAACATATTCATGATTTTTGCTCGAAGAGAGGTTCAGAACGAATATATTATATCTACTTTAGTTTACACCATTAACTCTCCTGAAGATGTGTCTAGAATTGGAAACAAAACGCCAGATCCTACTCCCGTCCAGACTCCTTCCTTACCATAATATAAAGACCTAGAACGACATTATGTTTCCTACTATCAAATTGTTTATACGTAATATGATGTAAGTAAAAAAAAAAAATCTAATATATTTACCCCGGTTGATATTGTCCAATGTTGAAGGTGTAGAAATGAATCTGAACTATTTCATCAGACGCAGCGTTAAACAGCCAGCAGTAGGAAAGTATATCTTCCTCGATTAGACTCAGGCTTGAAATATTCAGCCATTCTGATGAATTGATTCCTTCTGAGTTCACCTCTTCACAACCTAAACCCACGATAAATCTTGGTAAATTTCTTCATTTATTGATATAAATATTAGTTTACAAGAAAGTGAGAGATAAAAAAAACTTAATATAAAATATGAATTAAAACATTATCCTCATTCCATCGAACATTTTAATTATTGGCAATATTTACTGTCTCGCTTTGCTCGACAGTAAATTTAATTTCCGCGGTAAAGAAAAACTCAGTTCACAGTGTAGTAACATAATACACTAAGTATTATATATAGATAAAAGTTTTTATTATTTATTTTTCATCTGTATTTTGTTGACGTTCACATTTTTTCTGAAGTCTGTTATCTTTTAGTTACAAAAAAAAATCCATGGGAGTAAAATCCTTGCCTATGTATTGAAAATGTAAAATATCTGAGAACTAAAATAGAGGATGGAAGCACTTGTATAAATAGAGCCCCCCAAGCTTATCCCTGTTGATTTCTTTCTTGGCAAGTTTAGACTATATTCCTTATTCACTCTACGTCTCACCCAAATATAGAACCGATCAATTAAAACCCAATGTTGAACATATTTTCCCCCTTACCCTTAGAACATTATTTTCATGATCCGATATTCAACCTTCAATATTCGACCCGCTCTCACAACCGCATACATTTTCATACCGCTATCTGATCTTTATCTATTTTTTATCAGAACCTCATCAATCATAATTTGGAGCCGTGACTCTTTTTATCCTACTTTTACTCTTTGAGCTAATTTAATTTGCTTTTCCGGCTATGTCCTTTTTAGGTAATCATAGATCATCGTCGAAACCCTTACGTCGAGGATGATCTGTCTGTCCGTTGTACTTTGGTTCATATCCCCCGAACCATTTCACGCTACAGAGTTAAAATTTAATATATATATAAAAAATTTATATATGTATATAAAAAGTTACTGGCTTGACTTTTTGACCCAAACATAGGGAAAATATTGAGAAGTTAAACATTTAATATGCACATGCATAATGCGCAAAAATGTGCTAAGCCAAAATTTCACCCAAAAAATGTAAGATCAATCGGCGAAATAGTTGAGAAAGTATTCAGCGTTTAAGTTTCAAAGTTCAAAAATTATATTTTCAAAATGGTGGTAGATATCAAATACAATTCATTGGAGATGTTTGTCTGATAAAGAGGTATAATAATTGGTGCAAATTTCAGAGCAAACGTTTACCTACCATTTACTTTTACATTTTGGTAAGGAAAAGTATAAAAAAAATCATTTGTATATACGACAGTTAATTATGCTCCTAGGGAGTAAAGTAAGACATTATTCACTGAGCGAAAAAGTTGGTTCTTGAGGCGAAGCTGAAGGAACCATGGTTCCTAAATACCGAGGCGCAGCCGAGGGAATAATGCTAATTAGCTAGAGATAATTATTGCGAAGGGAATAATGGCACTTTACTCCCGAGGTACATGCAATATTTTATCTCCAGTAGGAAGAAGATACACATTTTTATCATTGCACCATTTTAATTAATAACAATAATTGTTAGCACTTTTAATAGCAGATATAAGAGATTCAATATTAAAACAAATAAGAATTGTGATTAAACTCAAATAGAAGGTTATTTAGATGCAGGTTATAAACAATGATAAACAAGGTCGACAATGCAGTGTCGCCAACCTAATTTCAACAACTTCATTACATTAGCCATTCATTCTCTACTATTTATAAAATAATTAAGTTGGCAATCCTTCTTTCTCGCCCTACTTTTACTTTTTCGCCCTACTTTTACTTTTTCTCCCTACTTTGGAGTTCAAGGAAGAAAAGACTTACTTTAGTCCGAAGATTAAGAGCGCAAGTGGAGTTGATATCAATATAGAATAATAAAAATGGAAAGCCTCTCCACTAATTAAATGTTTATTTAACAGAACTAGCTTTCGAAGCTTTTTTTTTTTTAGGAAAATGGTGGAGAGCGGCCGTGTCTCACCAATTATGGTGGACAAAGTGATCTTCATGATCCTGAGTACAGAATTAGTCAGTAGACCAAAAATCAAGTCGATGTTATTTTCACACTTGATAGGTTAGTTATTCAAATATTACTAAAAATCAACGTGGTCATCTGTCAAGGGACAAACTAACATCAACTTGATTTTCGGTCAACTGTACTAAATCTGTACTCAGGATCATGAAAATCACATTGTCCACTATAATTGGTGAGACATGGCCGCCCTCCACCGGTTTGTTTTTTTCAAACGCCTATAGCCAAGCAATGTCCCGCAGACGAACTTAGCCGACCACATATTCTTAAAAGGCACTAAAAGATTGACTTGTATACAAAATTCTAGCTTGATGTTAGTCAGACACTTTTTTGCACGCTATCTCCTGGACTATTACCTTAAAGAAAAAGTATAGTTTACATTAAAAAAAATGCGATACCGAGATTTCAACGGATTTATCCGTTATGGATGTTTTTAAGACGATTTAAGAGGTTTTTAGCTGGATGCCTGCCTGACTGGGTCATGCATAACTCCCACAGTTTTTAAACTACAGAGTTAAGACTTGATTATAACTTTGTATGAGATAAGTAAATCCTACGTATTTTATCCATATATCTGCCACTATTTTGAAAATATTATCTTTTGGTTTTTATGTAGGAAAGTGTTAAATTTTTAAATACCTCATAATAACGGACCTCATTATACAGGACCTAACTTTCAACGGACAAATAAAATTATAATTCACATAATATAAAAAATCTTTGTCATTTACAGGTTTATGTTTGGTAAGGAAATTTTCCGAGATGCCGAGATGATTTTTTTTATATATAATCCAGCTTTCTCTGTGTTACAGAATAAATATTATATTGGTGTGGTTCAAACAAAAAAGAATTAAGTAGAATAATTTTAATGTATAAAATAATAATTAACAATTAAATAATTATTTTGATATACAAAGAATTTCTTTTTTTAAGCATCACCTCTTTGAAAGTAGATCTTGAGAGAAAAGAAGGAAGGCAATAAGTTTGTATTTTTTTTATCAAGGAAATGTACAAGATTAAAATAATAACTGGATACTACCGACCAGAGTAAATAGTATTGTTATAAGTATAGAATGAAACTGGGAAATGGCTAAAAAAAAAAAAAATGATGAAGTGAAAACTATTGGAAATAGAAAGAAGAAGGTTTAATAAAATGATTGACGGCTCACTACGCTCGCCTGTTGTAAAAGTATTTCTACATAATAATTATATAATAAAATGAATGCAGGGTCGCTACGCTCGCCTGTTTATATAGTATTTATGAATAATTATTATTTAGTACAATTAATACATGCTCGCCGTGCTCGCCTTTTTATACAGTATTCGTATATAATATTTAGCCTTTAAAGTAGGTACCTTTAAACGATTTATATCATGTCATGCAGACTAAAACTTTTTTTAGTTTTCATTATATTGCCTGCCATTTTTAAAATATTATGTGTGAAATTTTAATAGGTAGATATTCCTTTCCTAGACTTCAAGAGCTTTAAATTGATGTATAACATGTCATACTGACTAATAACTTTTTGTTTAGTCGTCCGCCATCTTGAAAGTATTTACATATTCTTTTCCTTCTCTTAAAGGCCTTTAAAACTATGTATAACACATTATGCTGACTACAACTTTTTATAAGTAGATATTAGGTGTCCCTATTTATTTAAATCTTATTTTTAGGTAGGTCAATTAGGGTAACCCTAATTGACCTACCTAAATTTAAAACTTTTTATTTTAGTCGTCCACCATATTGGCCGCCATCTTGAAAATATTTAGTGCGGAATTTCTAAAAACTATACACTTGTTACAAATGCTTAGATGCATATTATGTACCAAATTTCGTTGAAATTGATCATTTTTTACACCCGTTATCGTTAGACAAACAAACTTTTCAAATCCTAAGTCTCTGAAATGAAGAACTCACTGCACTCGTTCAAAAAAGAATATAATTTGATAGTCGAGGATCTTATAAAAAGAAGAAAATTCTGAAAATTATAAATGGTTTTTTAAAATCAAATAATTGATTTATTGAATCAACTTTTAATCTTATCTAAAGTAAGTACTTTAGCGTATTAAATTAAACATTATTATCGTGTTGCACCGTTCAAAACATGAATGAGGAATAATAGCATAAAGTAAAAAAAGAAAGTTTATAGAAGAGAGTAAATTCTCTTCCTGAGTAGCCAATTACCTAAAAGCTCAATTTATTACATTTAGTGATGTTTTTCCTTAAATAAGAGCCGGTAATGAGGTATGTGAAATTGTATAGTGCATTTTAAAGTGAAACATACAAGTATAATATGCTCCATTACCTTGATTTATTTTATCGTGATTTGTATAATCTAGTGAGTGATGTAATAGTTATACTAGGAGTGCAATGCAGTTGTCTGCTTGCAACATTGAGCTGAGCGTGCATTTTAATCTTAAACAATAATCATTTTTATTTATAAATAGCTGAAATCGGATCGAAAATAGTAATATTTCTAATTTTTAATTAAAAAGCATTTTTTTCCTGTTTTTCTATTTTACCCCCCTCTTAAATAAAAATATGACAAAAGTGAACATAACAACAATATTGCTGTACTCTTAAAGAGCTTTCCAACAACATGCATTATGAAGAGCATACACTATTTTAACTTTTGTACCCCGTACCCCTGTGCACCAATTTAGACCATTTCAGATTTATACCTTCCTGTGGTTGGTCACTATTACCGTGCCGAATTTTGTGTGGATTGGTTCAGCCGTTCAAGAGGAGTAGGCGTCCAAACAAATGCAAAGTGTAGTATAAGAGCTTCGCTTCGCTCAGCTCAACAATAACCTTTAACTATATATCTTCTAACTATGTATTTAATTAAAATTGTTCTAGTGATGGCGTCTTGATGGATTGTGAAGGTCCAGAGGGTGCACTTTCAATACTTGATGCATATTTAGAGAAGTACAGAATTCTCTGAAATTGTTTTGGAAACTTACCTTTACACCCAACAATACGCAAAATAATGTTTCCAATCTGGGAACTACATGTTTTATTGATATATAATAAATAATATATTATATATATGCAATGTCAATACGTCTAATCCTTTTACTAGATTTTCTGCATATATTATTATTTATTAAGGCGGAAATACACATGCTAGTAAAAAAGCATGCCATTGGCGAGTTACTAGCATGTCAGTAGCTGGCATGCTGAGGACGCTGTGTACTTTTGCCAGTGAAACAGCATGCTAGTATCATCCGGATGATCGGTCTCGAGCGAGCTACTAGCACGTGACAATACACATTCCAGTCACAGTTCTAGTTTTAAAACAGGCACACGTTTTTGCCTTCTTTTAGCCGGAATAAATGATTAAATAATTGTATTTTATTTAATTAATTTTGATAGTTTTATTAATTGTTTCAATGTACCTTATGAATGTATCGGTGCGGAATGAAATTAACCAGATTGTTCTATTACTTGCAAAAACTCTGTTTTAAAACATTTGAAAAATAATAAAAAGACACGAAGAGTGTGGGTAAAGATTGGATAGCTAGAAGGGAATTAGGTACATGGAGCGAGTCAGTGGCTACTAAATTAAATGCGGTTCGGGGACGTCAATGGTTTTAGGAATCAATTGCGAATGCTTCTGGAGAAAGTTGATGAGTTGTTGTCAGATACCCGCGAAAGGAAGGAACGCAACTGAAGACTGAAGGGCTGAGGGAGACTCGTGCTAGCTACTAGCAACCTTGCGCTGGCAGGCCTGTTTACACGTGCCTTATCAGTTCCCCCTCCCCTTGACTCGTGCCACTGGCAAGACAAAAATAAAACCTCGTGCGATTTACTTGAATGCTTTTTACTCGCATGCTATTTGATGTATACACATGCCAGTAGTTCTCCTCTCCGAGCTACTTGTATGTTTTTGTGCGAGTAACTAGCATGTGTATTTCCGCCTTTACTACACAACCTATTTATCTCTTCTAAGATTCAATTACATATTGGCTTAAGTATAATCAAAACTGCTTTGGGAATTGGCCAGCTAGTCACTTTATGCTTCTTCTTAAAAAATTGAAGGCTTCTTGTTTTTCTAAAGGTGATGTGTACCTTAGTATCAAATACTTATTGGAAGTACCAGAACAATTTAGTTCCTGTCCAGTTGGCGTATATTTAGCAGAACTCAAGCTAAATACTTATTATCAAATCGAGCCTTGCCCATTTCTATACAAAATATGGAACAAGTTCAAATTCCATTTTTGCAAAAAATCGTTGAACGTAGCTAAATAATTTGGTACCTGCATTATTATTCTACATAAAGCAGAGTTGAAACAAAAGAACTAAGGACCGTAAAGAAACAAAGAAAACAAGAAAAGTTGGAACAAACAAAGATCCATGTGAAATTCATACACTCATTCTTTTTTGAAGTCATACAGATCAATATAGAAGACTATTTTTAATAACTGCTCTCATCACTAGAATACAATGATGGTATTTATCTTGAGTATATTTTTTTTTGGGATCTGTAGTGGCAACGGTAAGAATAATTTAATTGAGACTAATTCTTTCAATACTCATCGAATGGGATTTAATATAAATTTTAGTTTGGTGTTAAGACTTATTAATATAGCTAAAAATAATAATTTTTGAATTGAATACGTTACAGAAACGCGAGGGATGAACTTTATAAAGGGGAAAACTTGGTAACATAAATAAAAGAAGATATGTAATAATTAATATAGTGGATGCTACATCATCGGTCTTAAAACCAGTGCTAAATTATTGTGTGACCTAGAGTAGGTTATGGCGATACCCCCTCCACGCAGGAAAAATACGAATCTAAATTAAAAAGGTTATACAGTTGCGGTATATACTTGTATATATGCTACAATGTCGCTTTTTTTTTTTTTTTTAATAAAACAAATATTTTTTTACAGCTACCCGACAAATTAAGCTAAATGAAAGTCATACCGTTTACTGTTTACTTGGAAAAAAAACTTTATGTGGGGCTTAGAGCTTTATGGAATCGAGTTATTATTTTTATATCATGCTCGGTTTTCCTTACAAATAAGTAATTAAAAGTTAACTACAGGGGAGTTGTTGAATTTCACTGTACTATTTTATCCTATAGCTTAACAATCATATTAAAAATTATATTAAATAATGTAGTTGGTTCCAAGTATTATTAATTTGATTGATGTTGGGTCTTAAAGAAGATTATTCGCTCATTTTTTGCGATGATCCGACCTCTCCTTGGGCCATCAAGCTTGAATCATAATTTATTCTCATTATAATTACTATTCAAGCATTAACAATTCATATTGAATAACAATTTCTTTTATTTTTAACATTTAAAATTAACTTCTTACTAACCTGACTGACAAGAAGATTACATACATTGAAGTTATAATTAACATTTTTAATTTTTAATCATCTGATTCTCGTCAATTTTCCCGAAAATATCCAATATAATCATTTATTACTAATATTATTAGTTATTAGTATTGGTCCCCTGATATCTAGGTTATTGCAAGATTTAATCTTAAACTAATTAATAGATTTCTTGTATTTAATGCATTCAGGTAATATCCATTTTACTAATGTGATATTATGTATATTTCTCACTTAGTTACACTTTCTACATTTATTGTCTTTACTATAGTAAGCTTCTATGTCTATCCAACAACAATTTGATTTCATGACTGTTAAATCTTATAACTTATTTAGGTCTATGTTTTCATGGTTTAGTAGTGGGGTTTTACTATTCGATAATGTAAGCATTAACTTAATAAATATTACCAATAAACTGGTTAAACTTAACGTTATTATACTTAAAGTTATTGTCAAATTGTTATTTAGTAATTTTCATCATAAACATTTTAAGTACTTTTGAATCAATTTACTAAGCTTCATAGAATTTATAGCATTTTAATATTTTTTTTTTTTTAAAAAAGAAAGGATTTTTCTTGTTGAGCATGACAAAAGACATCTAGTATTTTTCTTGTTAACTTAATCTAAGAAATATAAATATTAAGTTGAGAAGGGTTTCACTTTCCGTTCTTTAATTCAATTACACCCAATAAAAACTTATTCCATTAACTTATTTAAACAAGAGTGGAAAGATTGTTGAAACAAGTTAAAGTGGATTAGAAGTCTACTTATAGAAAATCCACGAGGCTTTTACACTCAGATTATAGCAACATTATTTTAAAGTCCATCCTATGAGAACCTGTAAACGACAAATTGGAAGAGTCAGACATTTAATTTTCTTTCCAGGAAATAAAATGTCTACATTCTACGTATAACTTAACTTATTTTATAACATTTGTATTTTGAAATAAATTGCATTTTAATTAGAATTATAAATATATATTTAATCATTTATTAATACTTTTACTTTCTCAAATACATCACTAGTATACTCACAGTTAAGATATCGTTGATGCGGCCTTGTATGTATTAAGAAATGGGAAAGTGCCAAACAATACAAAGCTCGTATATTGCGGGTGAATTGGTAGGTATGGTGTCACTGAGCCAGCCCCCACTCCTGACCCCCTAGATAATGCTCCCACACATCAAGCCACGCTACTACCCTTCACGTCTACTAACACCTGACCTCTGACGTCACACATTTTTAAAATTTAAATTTTACGCTTCATTTGATTTTCAAATCTCCTGATCTTCTATTAAATGGTTGGAAACAATGTAATGTTACTAAAGAAAGTGATGTTACAGATTGATCTATGTATTTTCTTTTTATTGTTGGCATTTTTACAATACGTAGTACCTCTCTTACAAATACGTTTGTGAGACTTATGAAGCGAAAGTATTCTGATGGAGCGAAATTTTGATTTTGAGATTATTTAATGAAATTTGGCTTACTTGTTACGAAAAATCATACCCCGAGGTGAAATCGTGAAATAAAAATTAGTTCTAAATTTGGGTGCACTACCCACATTATGACACATTTAGATAAAATGTTTAATTATAATAAATAAATGAAGTTGCAAAAACTCGAAACACTGGCTCAATAAATTATGTAATCGTTTATGAGAAAGTTTGTCGAGTTGTCTCGGACCGTTCTTTTGTAACTACATACTTACTAATTTAATTAGTGTAGTATTATTCGACCTTTAGTAAAATCCTTTTAGTTGAATATATAGCCTCATAGAAATCAAAATAATTTTAGTCTAAATGGTAGATTTGAGTTCTAGGTTAAGGTCAAATATTTGAACTTCTTAAGAGAGGGACCCTTTACGAGACCGCATAAGGGTAATAGGGCTTGTGCTAAAAGAAAGTGCAAGTCAAATTTAATTTGAAATATGTTACGTCATACTTGTGAATTTATGGGTTCCTATTTATTTTTCATATTTCTCGAATATCAAATAGGGTAATATTAATATAATATGATTCTTGATAGGACATAATTAATGCTTATGCGAAACAGTATCAATGCTATAATAATACTTATTAAATTAATTCATATGAATTTTGCTAAATTCACTAAATACTAGAATTAAACTAAAAGCTATAAGACTATTTACGTGAAGGTATTTACAGATTTTAATAAATATTACAAAAATAATCATACTTACTTAATTGTTGAGACGAAACATTAATTATTTCCGAAATCACAGTGATTAAGGTGAAGAAAATCTGAAATCAAAAATTGAAAAATAAAAGTTAAATACATTTTCATAATGATAGTTACTGCTAAACTTATTATTAAGATGGTCTTGATAAAATTAAATAAGATCTCTAATCTTTTAGGGTATTAAAGATCAGGTTTGCCTACAAGAAGTCTATTTTATACACGAAGTGTTATCTATATGTATATAAAGATGAGGTATGTTTGAGGATGAGTGGGTAACCAATAAAAGTGTATATCGCAACACTTACTATACTAACACTTAACACTTAAGATAATATATGAAATGTGGAAAGCGTTTGTTTATAATTAATATGAAATTGTGGTGAAAATATAGTGGTATCACAAAATCTCAGTAAAAACAACCAATAATTTCTTCAATGAATTAGCTGCTTAAGTTATTAATGAAATGTGCATTTTTATCGAGACAAGGATTTGCATATTATTGGAACTAAGTTCCTTATGGCACTTCCTGGACCCTGGGTATGAATCCGAAAAGAACGACCGTCACAAAATCACCGTCACAAAACCAAGCGTCACGAAATCTACCGATGACGATAACTTGAGTGAAAGATGACCGAGTTAGTATATATTTATATTCATACATCGTAGTTGAGTGAACAGAATATATTATATATAAGATTGTTAACCTAGGGGTGATATATTTTGTAAATATGTATATCCATTTCTGAACTGTACTCCTCCAATGTATTAAATACTACAATAGAAGAAATTTATGCTCAACATAAGTGTTTTTTTTTGAAGATGAAAATGTATGTATTTGTATTTCTCCCTTCCTCTATAATTTTAATTATGTTCTTGCTATTATGCTCGTGTAGGATGAGTTCATTTCGCAAACTCTTTGTATGAATAACTAACCCAACCCTTACATGTCTTAAATTATTCTAAAATTTGATTATTGCGCTTCAACAAAGTTTCCTACTTCTTGATATATTCATATGTTTGCCTCCCCTGGCCGTTTAAAATGTTTAATAAGGATTGTTATCTTGATCATCTTATTCCGTGACTTTTTTTAATAATGAAACCCTCCGGGCAACTTTTGACAGTCACGTATATGTATATATATATATATATATATATATATATATATATATATATATATATATATATATATATATATATATATATATATATATATATATATATATATATTTATATATATATTTATATATTTATTTATATATGTAGGTGTGTGTGTGTGAATGTATATATAAAATATTTAATTACTTTCAGGGTGATGTGAAAAGATAATAATCTATATGTTGACCCTAGGTATCAAAGAAACACAGGCATCGTAAACCATACGGGTAAGAATAGATCCCAAAGGAGATTGCTGAAGCAAAAATAAGCTAAGACCTTATTCAATGTGTTACACGAGCCAATCTTGCACCCAAGAAAAATAATACAAATCAACAACATTTTCGATTCATTTTGTGACTTGGACTTTATATTTTGATTAGGTTGGACCTTCAAGTCCAATTGAAAAAATGTTTTTCCAAGATCAGGTTTACTTAACTAGTTTTCCTAACATATATTCTTATTATAAATCTGTTCGTTTGTTAAGGTTTGACTTCACCTCGTTACAGCGGAGTGAAGTTTAGTATGCTCACCGGTCTTCTCTATTTTAAGTAAAATTAATTTTTAATCTAATTTGGTAAATTATATATATAAAACACAAAAATAAATTATATTCTATTATCGATTTATTTAAAAGCCACTCACTCAATCATTCATCTATCACAGTATCTCCAGAAAGGTAATAGTTTGAGAGCTAAAATTTTGCACGGAGGTTCGTCAGAGCTTGCTATGAAATTGTTTTACGTTCAGACCACTTAGTTCAATATGGCGGCTATTTATATGCGGATTTTGACCTGACGATATCTCAAAAACTAATTGGTCTTAAACCTTAAAATTCTCAAGTTAGCTTCCTTTTTTGACGTAAACAACTTTTTTAGAAGCCTTTTCCAATCATTTATTTTGATTTAAGATGGTGGCCATTTATATGCAATATTTTTGTCAAAGCAGTATCACTGGAACCTTTATCACAAGAACATTGCAATTTTTTAAGTTGTTTGGTTCCTCTCTATTTTTAGGCTCTTATTAACAATTTTTTTTTAATTCGACATCTTAAATCAAGATGGTGGCTATTAATGTGCTAATTTGGATGAAAATATCTCCGGAACCAATCGCACTAGGGAAATATGGGCAAAGTTAAAAAGGACGGGGAAATGAGCTCAGAACAAGGTTCTGAAATGTTGTAGGTAATACTTGGGACAAGGCTTCGTATTAGACTATGAGGATTTATTTACTAAAGATAATTTCAATTTAAACCAGGGGGGGGGGATGCATAAGGCAAATACCAATACTTCAATAATAACTTTCGTCAGTACTTCTAAATTAAACACTTCCCTTATAATTAAATACCACCTAGTAAACTAATTAAATTAAATTTATTATTCTTGCAATAAAATCAGCAATAATGATAATGATTTTTTAATATGTATAAGAAACGTATTATGTTGAACGTAAATTAAAATTTAAGATGGATGGAACGGAACTTTAATCAGTTTTGACCTAGAAAGTTGCGGAACCATTTATTTTCATTTTTGGTAGTAAGTAGTATGAAAATGGAGTTAATTTTCTGATAGCAGTCAGAGAATTATACTTCCTATCGACCTCATGACTCCCAAATGATTCCACCTGAGTTGATGAACTAGAGTGGAACAATTTGGACAAAATATATCAAGCATGATAACACTTAAAAGAATTTCTATAGAGTGATGCAAATATTATGGTTTTTTGCTTTTATTTAAATTAATTTATCTTGAAATTGGTGTTTGCTATTAATTTTCTATCTCGGGCATTTGGAATATTGCAATAGCTACGAGCATTATTGCCATTGTCTTTTTTATGTGTTTTTCCTTAATCGATTTTCTTCTTAAGCGAACAAAAGGAATTCTTTGCACTTTTTTTTAATCATATTTAAGGAACTGTAAAAAGGGATTAAAAGGAAATTTGAAGGATTAAATAACCGAATCATAGTTCCTTGGAATCTTAAGCAAGTATTAATTAAAGAAATATCTCTCTAGGAAAATAAGTTGGTTATAAAAAAAAAATTAAAAACAAGCTTTTATTCGTATTCTTCTCAGCAACCCCTCTCATTTGATACCCTTATCATGGCCGTGCTTAAAAAATAACTTATCCGCCATCTTAGGCTGTCCACCATATTGGATTTAAAATGACGTCACTTAGCTAACCAGGCATTGTCATCCTAACTAAATGTGTATGCAAAATTGCAATTCAATCTGTTGAGGATAACTGCTTAAAAATTCAGTTGCAAGATTTGACATGAACATACACATACATACATACAAACATTGTAAGAAATAAAAACTTGTAAAAAAAGAGGTTCCCATAAAAATGTAGTTATTTTTAAATAAATAATTGTATAAGTGAATTTTAAACTTAAATGAGAAAAGAAAACACAAGAGCTGATTGAAGAAAAAATAAAAAATCAGATGTTTATGAAAAATATGAAACAAGAGATTGAATATTGTTTTTAACATAAAATTTGTCTATGAAACCTCAAAGAAATTTTATTAAAGGAACTTAACTGAGATATTAATACCAGTAAAATGTGCGCACTAGATAATTAAGACTTCTCCTCAAAATTTGTTTTAAAGCAGGGTTTCATAATCTCGTAATTTAATTAAAGGAATAATGGAGACCACCCAAAACAAATGAATATAATGGAATTGTCAATTGCAATTGTAATTTCTATTTTAGAAGTTTGCAGTTATAGAGAAACGAGAAACGTTTAAGGAAATTAAAGAATCATTGTCTTACATCATTATCGAAAGGTAGAAAATGAATCATGTAAAAGTTTATCTTTAATCGTTTATGTTAATCAGTTTTTTTTTCAGGAATTGAAAAATCATTGTCTTCCCTCTTTATGGAAAGGTGCGCGAAATTAATCAGGGAAAAAACAAACTAGATCTGTTTATGTATTCAAACAAGAATATAACGTTTTAAATTAACCACATCCATTCTCTTTATTTGGTTACGAGCAGATTTATAACAATGGCCAATGAGTCTTCAGAATAAAAATATACTTTGTTTGTACTTCTTTAGATTGTTACTCCCCCTATAAAATAAAATTGAGGAGTAACAATCTAAAGAAGGTGTACGGAATGTTTTTCTTTAGACTGTTACTCCCCTAATCAATACAGTAGTGGGATATTCCTTTGTCCCAAAGTACATTGGGACATTACTAATTGTTATTTAGTCAAAGCCATTTTTATTCTTAAACAACATAGGGGAGTAACAAGACTTTTGTCACTTTTTGTCTTTTTTTTAAAAAAAAAAAAAAAATAATATTTCATTCCTTATTTGGGACATTCTCAAACTTTTTGCGAGTAATCACGCTTTTCCTATTCATTATTAATTAATTTAATTAATAATACCAAAAAATAACATTAAAGATCCTTACTGAAAGTACAATCATCCATTTAAAATAAAAAAAAGAACAGCCTGCAGCTGAGTCCTAAAACTCTTGCAACTGACTCTATATGTAAAGTTGTAAAGTCAATGTTATTATACTTAGTTCTACCTAATCTCACAGATAATGATCAATTAAAAAGTAGAAAATTATCGAAAGTATAAAAATCTACGTGTTTTAATCACTGCAAGATTATTTATATTTGCTGCTTATTTATATTTTCTTCTTTTCGAGAAGAAATAAATAGACGACAAATATTGTTGATCGATGGATGCATAAAACGAAGGAAGTGAGGCTTTGCAAAGATATAATATTTTTAAAGTTGTTTATAAAGAATGAAGAGTTGTGATCTACTTAGTGCAAGACTTAAGACATAAGAGCATTCACTAAGAGGATTTCCCTTAAACTGAGCCCGAACTTTCCTCAGCCAGCTTATACAAGATTTCCATCGATAAATTGCAATTTCGAAGCAGCGTATTACGTGATTGGACAAAGACTATGAAGGAAAATCGAAAAACAACTTTAAAAGATCTGCTGCATCACTAATCTAATCAGTATATATCAGAAATCGTAGCACTGTCTGTATATGCCGTTTCATTGTATCATTCAGTATTTTTTTTTTTTTTTTTTTTTTATTCTGACAACATAGTTATTCTGAAAAAATAGTTATTGTTCTCTAACTTTTTTGTTTAAACTGTCAAGTTTGAACCAATATGGTGAAGTTGGTCAGTCAATACTTCCACAAGAATGTATCTGGTAATGTAAATTGGAAATGTTTAGAACATTCCATATTTAATTTATTTGCGGCTTCTCTATTTAGAGATTTAGGGAGAAATTTTAATAAATTTCAGTTAGTTAAATGAGAAAGTATTTTTATAATATTACACATTAAAAAATCTTTTACCTATGCAACTTTATATATATATATATATATATATATATATATATATATATATATATATATATATATATATATTTATATATATTTATATATGTGTGTGTGTGTGTAATGTTATAACTTGTATTTATAAGTACTTACATTCATTTCCTTTATGGGTCATTTCAAGGCATTGTAATCTCTCCTGGTTCTGAAACATTTAGTTAAATTTCAATTTTATTAAATTTAATCAAAGATATAGTCATAGAATAATAATTAAAAAAATAAGTCCATGGCCTAGCATACTACACGGATTTTTATTACTTTTGTAGAGATGGATTTGATTTACGACTCCGATTGGGGGACTCGCCAAACATCGTGAAATATATCAGTAGCTATACTATACTCTGTAGAAGTGGCGTCTTTCATCTGTCTGTCTGACGGGAAAGCGTATAATGGGATTGATGGTTGCCACGCCGACCTTCAGCAATCACTGCTCCATTGCATACTGCAATATATTCATAGGACTGATTACGAATGAATTATATGTGAAACTCTTTTGTAAAAACGAAACAGGCTTCTTTATTCTTATTTTAATGCTTTTTTATTTCTGTTAAAGGGTAAAAAATTAGAAATGCATGAGATTGTTTGATATGTTAAGTTGAAAGGGAGAGAGAATTCCGCATCTCTTATTAAGATTCATCTCTCAAAGTCTAATGATTCCCTCGCAAAATAATGGTAACCCTTTATAAAAAGAAACAGTCAAAATATAAATTTGATGATCTACATCTACATACATACTGTAGATTTGTTATTTTTATGCTTCTAGTATAATAGCTTAAAATTAAAAATGTTTTTAATGGATGAATTGCCATTTACGGCGTGGCAATATCTAAATTAGAGTAAAATTAAAGAAATAACGTTTTTAAGTATTTCAAGTAGTTGTGAAGTCGAGTGGATTGTGTAATCACAATTAACCTAACAATGCATAGTGTAATCACAATCAACAAAATTATTGTTGAAAGGAAAGTTCGAACCCAAACCTAATAAAAAGAGTCTTTGAACTATACTTTAAGCCTACCCCTTTCGGACATGTCACTACCTTTACAGTAAATTGGTTATTGACTACCTTTACTTTATTATGGCTCAATTTTAGTCCATGGTTTCACAAGTAATACTATACAAAATAGTGGTATCTGTACACATATTTACATTTTATATTACATTACAATCGGTGTGGCACATAGCTTTCTCGCAAGCTATCACGTACTTTTTGATTTTATGCTTTTACAAGCCATTATTGTCTAATTTGTTTAATTGTTTCCCCTGTTTTTTTTTAATGTGTCAAAATTGTTTTGATTTTTTGCTTGAATTAAAGTATCAATTAGGCAAAAGTTAAAGAGCGCATACGCAGACAGTTCAAAGTAATCTGGGGCTACTTTCGGTAAACTACAAAAGTTTTATACAAATCAGATAAGTACTTTTGAAGCTATAGGTGTAAATTAATGTATCTTGTGTGCATGCGCATGTGGAAGAGAAACAAATGAGCGTAGAAAGTTGAAACTTATATGGGACCAATTAATGGGCTACTCATGACCTACCACCCAAATTTTATTAAAATTGGACGTGTAGTTTTTAAGATAAGTTGGTACGCAAAAATTGAACGACAGACTGACCGACAGACCGACACGGAACCAAAAATGATCTCTGATGCCTGAAACGGATTTCTGTCTTGAAATTTTTGAAATCGGAGACCTAAAAATGTTTCGTTCTTCAGAACAATCACATAGTTTCCGTTACCTTCGGTAAGCTCGGAAGCAAAAGTTTCATGATTTAATAAATAAAGGAATAACACAAACTGTCTATCCACGTAAAACTCCCGTCTATCACCAACTTAAAGTAGTCTCGCCTCTCACTAAATCTCTTTATTAATGTAACTTTTTTTTCTTCCTCAATAGGCACTGATGACGACGTTTTAAAGGCTGAAAGCTGCTCTAGCATTAAAGGTTGTTTTTTTTCAATTTACATGGAGAGACAGTTTGTGTTATTCCTTTAAGATGACCTCCATAGACGCTCTCAATAATGACAGAAAGGGTTATTTGTCGTTAGAGATCTTAAAAATGACAGAAAGGGTTATTTGTCGTTAGAGATCTTAAAAATGACGAAATAAGTCAATATTAGATATGCAAGACGAAACAAAAAAAATATATTTACTATAATACCGTGTTATTTTTGTTACATATTACATATACTCAAAATCTAACGTGAAGACTTATCTTATTATTTTCCTTTTACTTATATTAATTACTTGTTCCTTGTCCTATTGTTAGTTTGTTTACTTGTTTAATAGTTCACTCGTTAGTTAGTTTACATATTAGGTTGTTTAACTTTTTATTAGTTCACTCGTTAACTTGCGTACTCGTTAGTAGTTTCCTTATTACTTCGTATAATGTTATTTTGTTGACTTTTTTATTAGTATGTATACTCATTAGCATTTTTACTTTAAATTAAACATTTTTTAAGTGAAATTATATTAAAATAATAATTATGCATTGTATTATTGCATTTTTCCATTATTAATGTTAATTTTTTATAATAATTTAAAAAGACAAAAATTATGTTTAATTCTATTCAACGAATTGAAACAGTCTAAATTCAATATAAGTTTAAAATTTAAATAAAGAAAAGAAATTAGTTTAATAATATTTGAAAAACATTTAACTTCCAAAAGCTTTTTTGAAAAATAAATGTACTACAAACATTTATTTCACATTACCGCTACCATGATAATAAAGATTTGAGGCAACTTCTCTCTAAGCCTATTTGCTTGAAAATGGAAAAATCTTGTTTTCCTTAAGTATGTTTCTTATAATAATCCAGGAGATAGCGTGCAAAAAAGTGTCTGACTATTAGCTAGAATTTTGAGTATAATTTAATCTGTTGGTGCCTTTTAAGAATATGTGGTCGGCTAAGTTTGTCTGCGGGACATAGCTTGGCAATATTGAAAAAAACAAAAAAAGATGGAGATTGGCCATGGCCTGCCGATTTCGGTGGAAAATGTGATTCCCATGATTCTGAGTACAAAATTAGTAGTTGACCAAAAATCAAGTTGATGTTTGTTTGTCACCTGATAGGTGGTGACCACTATGATTTCGAGTAATATTTGAATAACTAACCTATTGTCCCGCCAACATATATACGCCAACATATACGCGAACTTAGCCGACAACATATTCTACAAAGAAATAAGCTTGTATTCCAAATGCTAGATTGATGTTAGTCAGAGATTTTTTTGCACGCCATCTCCTGGACTATAATTTTTGTTTTCATGGATTTTAAATAATATTATTTTACTTAAAAGTACTTCAACTCTAACAATGGAAATTTTGAAGTAAACTTATACGTCTGTATTGTGCATTTTTTAATTTAATATATCATTGTTCTGTTATTTTTTTAAAAAAAAAAATTAAATACTTTTTTTTTTTAAATATTTTTTTTTTTAAATAAATTAGTTCTGTTATTATTTTATTTGTTAGATTTATGTATTATTACTTACTGTATCATTATTTATACGATATGGTTTAATTGTAGTAAGACAGATAAATATCCACCCCTGTCTCCGAGATTCGATCCCGGATCCCTGAATTTAGCGTTTTCACTTCCGTACCGTAACTGGGATCATCCCTTTGCTGCAGCTCAATGGTTTGAGTATTTGGGTGAAATAACAGGTATCTAAGGCCCGATTCCCAGTGAATATATATTTATTTTATGAAGTGAAACTTCTTTAGGTGGCGCGGTAGAGTAAATTGGTATTTGATACAACGAAATCGTGTTATGAAGTTTGAGTTTCGAGACTCGTCTAAGTGACAGATTTACCTGTGAAAAATCTTCTTCCACTTGGACGAGTCTCGATACACCGAGCTCTGGTTCAGCAGGCATGAGTGCTAACCATTGTACCACGGAAGTAGATGATTTTTCAATACACAGAATTGGTATATAAAGGTATCATTATATACATTATAATAATATAATATATAAAAATGTTGTTTTTATGTTTTTTTATTATTCGCTAAAATGTTGTGAAAATATTTTATTGGAACAAAGTTCCATTATGGCACATTACAGTGTCTGGAACCCGGGAGTGAATCCAAAAAAAACGACCGTCACAAAACCGACCGCCACGAAATCCACTGATGACGATAATTTAAGTAAAAAATTACCGATTTAGTTGAAATTTTGTATACATGTTTATTTGACTAATGCCTAAGACGAGTTCGGTGGACAACGTTATCCACCCAAGCGTTCGCACTCAACGCTCGTGTAAACGTAAGCTTCAAATATAAAATTGGAATTTTAGGACGGAAAAAATTCTAACTTCATCTACGCTTTTCTAATTTCGTCATGTCTAAGTTCTCGTAGTTAGCATGGTATACTTAACAGTGTGATTTTATAATTTATATTTACTGAAAGGCGTAAGGAACTTGGTTTGAGGTGAGAGTAGGCGACTAACGAGCGGACAGACAGACACACTCAGGAAAATATAAGGGTCCTTGGTTTTGCCTTCGGACCCTAATAAAACACTGAACAAACTGAACACCCCATAAACAAAATTATGATATTATTATTAGCTTTAGATGTATTAAATAACTTATACCAATAATTTCTCTTTTTTAACCCCAAAAATAAAAATAAAAAATTCATTTCGATGCGCTCCCTTGGGACACACTGTATAATAATGAAAATACGTAGCTTCTGGTTGGAGATATTTGTTCAACGATAATAATAAAAAAAATATATATATTGATTTTGAATTACTTAAATGAAAAGAAAAGGGAAAAAACAAAAGGAAATATAAAAGAACTCTTTTTATTCTTGATTTATCTATAGATTCTAAATTAATGCGATACTTTAAAAAGCGAAAAAGTGAAAGGCAAAGTTTATCCTTAAATATTGAAAAAGGTTTTTTCCCCCATATAATTTTTACCCATTTTGTTTCCCTTCTCTTAAAAAATACTGTTATAGAAAAATCCGGTGAACGAAAAAAGGAATCTGGGTCTCATGAATTAAGGGTAAGGAAGGGTTCCTAAAGGCAAGGAGGGAATGAGGACTCAGTCCACTGGGTAAAGTGGGCAATGATTTGTAAAACCCATAACTTGCTTTTTCCACAATAAGTACGTTCAAAGTTTAGCACAAGGGGAACAAAAGGCATAAGACATTTAGAACATTAATTCCTTCAGATAAGTTGAGGGCAAGAATAGAATGAAAAATAAGTTCCCTCCCACCGTCTTTTGCTCAACAGACTTTTGTACGAATTTCGAACAGAAGGTGGAAAAGAATTTCATGAATTATTGATCATTTTCTCTTTTTTTCCCTAGCTGATTTTAACCTTATGTGAATTACATAGAAACTGTATTTACTTTTTATTTTCGTTATGTGAACAGTGCTCTAAAAGAGAACAACTTGTTTCGTACAATCTTTTAAAAACATATCGTAGTATACAAATTACACTATCCCACTCTCAGTTTTCAATAAATCCTGCATAAAATTGCTTTAACACTTTATTGTCTTTTCGTCTTCAATAATAATTGTATTGTTAACCTTGATGCATAGAATGATTATTGTATTATATACCTTTATGTATTGAATGATTATTGTATTGTTTACCCATATGTATTAAATTACTATTGTCTATCTTGATATATTGTATGATAACACCGTTCTGCAAAATTTAACGAATTTTCGGGCACCAAGAAAATTTTATCTGAATTTTATGTTTTTGAGGTCGTTGAATCCGAATCTGAAGTCAAAACTTCTCCTATACAGGTAATTTGCCCGGAAAATTCGCCTAAAGTTCGGGAAAATTGTGTTTTTGAGGTTATTCGACCCAATTTTTTGCCCAAAACAACTTTGTAAAAAAAAAAAAAAATATTGGGCGTTTAATTTTCTTCAAACCATGGAAAACACGAATCTAAAGTCAAAAATAATCTGTTTATCTTACTTTTTTAAGGAAGTTAAAAAATAAGAAACAAAAAAATCGGTTTTCCCTTATAATGAGTCATATTGTAATTATATTACTTTTTCAGTCATATAGCATACTTTTTGTGACTTTTTTCTGACATTATTCTAAAGAATTACAATCCATGTGACCGAGGAGGGGAGGGGTACAAGAAACATGGTGGGGGAATAGTAAAATAAATTGCGCAAAACCACAACTTGTATGTATTTTTTCAATTAAATATGATATACTAAATTACAATATTTGATACCTCCCCCCCCCCCCTCCTCGGTCACATTCATTGTAATTCTCTAGCATAATGTCAGAGAAAAGTCACAAAACTTTTGTTATAGGACTGAAAAAGTAATATATATATACAATATGACTCATTATAAGGGAAAATCGATTTTTTGTTTCTTATTTTTCCATTTTCTTAGAAAAGTAAGGTCAGCAGATTATTTTGACTTTAGATTCGTGTTCTCCATGGTTTGAAGATAATTAAACGCCCAATATTTATTTTTTTACGAAATATTTTTGGGCGAAAATTGGGTCGAAAAACCCCAAAAACACAATTTTTCCGAAATTTAGGCGCATTTTCCGGGAAAACTGTAGGTATAGGAGAACTTTTGACTTGAGATTCGGATTCAGCACACAAAAATACTTTAGAAAAGGACATTTACATTCTGAGGCTTTTTTGCCGAGCAGTGTAATTTTAATTTCTACCCTTATGTATTGAATAATTGTTGTCAACTTTGATGTACTGAATTATTATTGGGAAGAGTAATAGATCTACAAACTACAAAGTATCAAAACATTGTTCTTATTATTTAAACCATATTTCCCCCTATCCATAATATATATTGGATGATGATGAGACCTATAATTATTGAAGTTTGTAGAAACTACGAGTACGTATAAATAACATTTGCCCTTTGTCGATTTATGAATGGCTATGGAATCATCAAGTTATCAAAGGCTATCGTCAATTCAATTTGTGTGTGACCTCAACTAAGGTCACGTACAAATTGGTCGTGAAAGATACAGCCAATTCTCAGATCCTTACTTTTCAGATTATAGATTTATCGTCACTTGAAAACCAACCTACGTTATTAACTGTGACATAACTGTTAATTAACAATAATTATGGTAGTTAGGAACAATTGAAGTAATGAGTGGGTTGTGATAGTGAGATTTTGCCAAACATATTAATTCACTCAAGGCCACTTTACACTGTGATCATCCCAAGAGCCCAATAAGAAAATGAATATTAGAAAATTAAGGGATTGACTGAAGAATAAACATGTGATTTCTTTTTTATGGCTTCCCTTATGATTTTGTCACAAGCTAATTTTAACCTGTCTTCACGGTATATTTCTATGTGATTAGTCATAAAGAAAATCATATCGTCAGTCACAAGGAATAGGGAACGTTCTATTTTTGTCTGTTTGGCTTTCAATAAATCGAGAGCGACTCAAGGTCGTGGTTTTGATCCCGTGGCATGGTGCTCTCACTTACATGAAACATGTTCAAGGGAATCCATGCCGTGGTGCTCTGATATATATCTGTGAGAAGAGCGGCATAGGGTCATGGTATATACTCCATGCCTTGCATCACATTTACATGGTTCATTAATGACCACACTATACTCGCTTCGGTGGTACATTGTACAGTGGAATAATGTGAGAAGAGGCTGAAACAATCTACCATGGTGTAAATAAAATGAGCCTAAATAGGTCCTAATTACTATGTTCGAACAAGTAGTTTGTCCTCCCCGTCTTGTACCTACTGCTACAACTATACTATAATATAAAATGGAGTTCAGAGTAATAAAATATAACTTATTATATGCTGATTGTTACGTTAGGTATTGCATCATCTAAAGCAGGTGCAGAATATACCTGCAGTGGGCTGGATCACTTGTCTGAGGTAGAGGTTGATCTGTGTCCTTACATGCCTTAAGGATGGTGATTAGGGTTTCCATGTTCTGAAGAGCTTGTACCCACCTTCACTGTTAAAATTTTCTGTCTTCTTTTCAATTTTGATATCCTCTCAGAAAAGTCTGTTAAAATATCCTGGTACCTTTCCCAATACTCTGGAGAATTTGATGAGGTGGCTTGTTTTCTCGGAGTGTGCCAGTTCTGCTGATTTTCAGTCGTTGTTTTTAACGGCTCTGATGTGTTCTTGAATAAAAGGGGAAAATCAATTTGCCCGTTTGTCTCCTTTATGACTTTCCACATCTGCAGAGAATCTCGTATACCCTTTGGTTTTGAGAGGTAACGGGTCCTTTACCATTCCAAGGGAGTTTTTCTTGGTGCTGGTGTTGCTCGCTGTGGAGGTAATACGTATTTCGTGCTTCCTCTTCAAATCTTCTTCAGCACTTAGCATATTCCAAATTCATTATCTTTAAATTAATTAATGCTAGGCAAGTTACGATGTAATCAGTTTATGGCTTATAATCGTTAATAGATAACCTGCTGCAAGGCAACCTCTTAGACTCGTAGAATTTCCGTAAGACTTCTCAGACGATTCCAGCTCGCTGGTGTGACCACGACCAGGTCAGGAGCATACCAACACGTGAACCATTTCCCACAAACGTTTTACCTTTTATACCGGCTTTTTAATTTAGTCTCAGTGTCTTTAGCTTTAACATTAAAATGATCATATGCATATTTAAGTCAAGTCCGGATCGAAGACGTCAGGAGAATTACACATCTCTGCGGTGGTATGCAGCCTACTTTCGACAGCAGGTAGGTTCATTTCAACTTAAAATCTTATATTTCGTTAATCAACTTGTCAATTTAACTACCGTGTAAATGAGTGTATAAGTAATGATTATAAAATTTAACTTCTTTAAATGTAGCTGAATTTGTGTTTAAATGTAACATAATATGTATTTGCTTGTCGGTACAAGTGCAGGTAATGTATGTCATTAGTTTAAATAAACTTAATTTATTGTATTTTTGGTTGTGTTCAACACATGCGTTCGGTATAACATGTACCAAATAAGTATAATTTCAACATGCCAGTTGTATACTCACGTTCTTTAAACTTATCTCATTTGTTCGTTTTAATTAAGTTTTCTCTTTTCGGGAGGTCCTTTGGGAAAATGCAATATTTCTGGAATTTCAATTCCTTCAGGTAATCATATAGGTTTAAAATCCCATGACCCTGACAATTACTCTCATTTATTACTGAAATTGAATGGATAGATTATTGGAGAGGTGGCTTAAATTTCAATCAAACTAATAGCGTAAAGTAATTGAAGCTAGTTATATACAACTATGTTAACCTTTTCTTTATTAATTATTTTATTATCAACACTTGTAAATTATTATTTATAAGTAAGCGATCATTTCTTTTACCACACCCGTAGTGTAGTCTCTATAATTACAGTAGCATTTATTTTATTTAATAGATCGTATATTTGAATACGACTATTGTCAGGATGTGTCTCTTCAATGGCGGGTTTCTAGAAAAATAAAATTATTAGGTAGTTCCAATTAAGAGATAAATAGAGTACTTTGATACTACGCATATTAGAAGTAATGCTTTGAATGGAAAGGGATTAACTAATTCATAGGAGACAATCAGAAGGTTATATATTATTTGATTTCAAGTCAGTTTGTTATACCATTTTTCTTAGCAATAATTGTTTTATTTTAATTTCTCGTACATATAGTTTTGTGATGGCCGAAAATTTAATTTTGAGAATATGATAACCATCGTCAGCTATGATGGATTTACATATTTTGAGGTCAGGTCCGCTGAGTCCGAAATATTGGTTTTTAAAATTGTCTGTCTGACATCTGTGCAGACGTGTGCCGAACCTACACTAATGGGCCGGTTTTGATGAAATTTTGCATACAGGATCAGAAAAAACTTTTTGCTCCGAATTAGGGCGCTATCCCCCAACATTTATTTTCTTGATCTAATACCATTACTTCTCCCTTCACCTTGATTGAGGACTTAGGTTTCAAAATCTCAAGTGAAAATCCAAAATTTTGTTCAAAATCTAAAAGGTCCTGACTTAAGAAAATGCAAGTTTCTGCTTCACCTTCTACATTATAGGTCCAATCTCCATTTGAATATTAAGCTTAATGTCCAGAAAATATTATCCTTAAACCAGCTATAGCTTGGATCAATGACTAAACTTCAATTTAGGATCCTTCTGAAAATCGTCGAAGATGCCTTTTATACATCTCAATCTCACTCTCCACAATGATCTGAACGTTCCTTTTGGACGAACATATCCATATAAATCCATTCTAAAAATGTCACGATTCCTAATCTAATCACCCTAGTAGTAGTTAAAGAGTTGTAACGGTTATAGCGGACCACTTGTTCGAACCTAGCAATCAATGGTTCCTTTGTCCCCTTGGTCTCTCAAGGAATTGCCCTTAATGGTCCCGTTTTACTAACCCCGTGGTAGTGTTCCAGCCTCATTACACACACACTTCACTGTAAAATGTAACGCTAAAGCGAGTAATGTGTAATTATTAGTGGGTCATGTAAATCAGAGCACCAAGACGTAGATAGGATCGAACCCACGATCTTATTCTGGCCTTGATTCATAGATGGCCAAGACGGAGCAAGTGACTTTAGCATCACGGTTACATTAGATCCCCATCTGATCAAAATACTAAAGAAGAATTAATCTCTTCCCAATCTATTTTCAATACCCCACCTCATTGCCTGAAAAGTCAAGGACCCAGGGACTTTCACTTATTATTATTATTTTATTGTTTATTGCCACTACCATTAATTATATATGTGTTAATTTTCCCTGCTACTTCTAGATTTTTGTAAATTTGCATATATGTCCACATAACGCTATGAGTAGTCACTGGACTACTACATTTTTATCCTGATGTTCAATACCCCCAAAAGCATGCTCACGAATTAAACGTTATAATGTTATTGTATCAATAAAAAAAAAAAAAAAAAATACCAAACAGACTAATAGGTTCTTCACAATAGAAAAACTAATTATTTTTGTAATATTTTATTAACCTATATTTCTAGCTCTCTGGACTTCCTTTCAAGGTCTAACGGGTATTTTTAAAAAACTTAGTTATCATTTTAAAAGAGGACACAAACTATAGGACAAATAGAAATTAAATTAATTTCTCTCAGAAAAATTTACTTTACAAGCATATTCAATTAATTAATCCTTTAATTACGAAATGATAGTATAAAAAATTTAGTACAACAGTAATTCAATTTAATTAGAACAATGTTTTACGTTTATTTGTGTATCTAATATCATTTTGACACGCAACCGTAGAGTTTGTAGTTGTTTTTCAGTTCACTTTCAAGAAGTGACATATTATATTTAAATATTTTTTATGTACGTACTTCTATTAATTAACTTAGTTATGTAGAAAAACATTACTTTAAATTGTTGAAAAGCAATCAACACACTTTCATGTTGTACATCTTCATACATGGCGCGAAAATTCGATTTGGATGGCTTTACACGTTTTGAGGTCCAAGTTGGAAGTCCAAAAAAGTGGTTTTAAAAAAGTCTCTGTCTGTCGTCGTGACGACGCATGGAGCTAAAGGTAGATTTTCCTAGACGTGATTCCAGCGATAGACGCTGAGCGATAGTCGCTGAGCGTTAGTCGCTGGCACAAAATCATAAGAGTTTGCATGTTAAGAGTCGCTCAGCTAGGAAAACGGTAACATGCAAAGTTAGAAGAGGAGTCCTCAAGCAATAGTCGCTGGGCGACTATCGCTGGAGTCGCGTCTAGGAAAATAAAGCTTTAAACTACTGGACCGATTTTGATGAAATTTGGGACACAGTTACGAAAAATACCCTGAGGCGAAATCGAGAAATAAATTTTAGATCCAAATTTGGAGGCGCAACCCCCGAAAACTCTGGAAAAAGTTGGAAAAAATTAAATTTTCCGAAAAAGGTGCCGACGATTTTGATTAAAAAATTCTCAAATTTAGTCCATTTAATTTCGAATCTAACGATATAAGCCGTTTTTCCGGGAAAACTCTAGTTCCCTAGAAAATAGCTCTAAACGCGGATAAAAAGAGGTCGGGTTCGATTACCCGCCGAGGAGAAGTTAAGTTAAGTGATGATAAATTTTTATGAATTGTTCAATAATAATTAAACGTACCTTCGAAAATTAAGAAATGGAAAACACTGGGCTAAGTAATTATGAACTCGTATATGAGAAAGTTTGTCTGAGTTGTCTTGGACCAATTTTTTTTAAATTTTATGTCTTTATTAAAATGTGTAAAAGTCTTCCTCTCTTAAATTGTCTTGTAATATTTGTTTATTTTAAAAAAAATTATTATATTAAATTATAATTAAATATAAAATTTTTAAATGACAATAGAAGATTAATTTAATAATAATTTTACTTATTAAGTTACCTGTATTTAAATATTTAATAATACCTACTTATGTGTGACATAATAATGTATTATTCTTTACTAACTTTATACCCTTTTTTTAATTAAATAAAATTTGAAAAAACTACAAATAGTGTTACAAAATTCTACAATCTAGCCAATACTTAAATCTTAAAGTACTTATTGACATATGGAGTTCGTTGTTGTTTGGAATGAAAGTCCTTTTTTCTTTTCTTATTATATTTTATTGAACAAGCTTTCGTCCAGGGAACCTGGGCTTCTTCAGGTTTTGAATGTTAGAAATAGTTTTTTATAAAAAAAAATACTTTTTTATATAGTAGTATTTATAAAAATCAAATAAATATTCTTTTCAAAAAAACATATAAAACCAATCAAAATTAACTTATTAACTTGGTAAGACTTTCATTTCCAAAATTCGTTTTTACGTTCATTTTAACCATTTTTCTCTAAATTTACAGTATTTCTAACATTCAAAACCTGAAGAAGCCCAGGTTCCCTGGACGAAAGCTTGTTTAATAAAATATAATAAGAAAAGAAAAAAGGACTTTCATTTCAAACAACAACGAACTCCATATAAGAAACCTCAAGTCCACAAAAGAAAAACTTCAATTAGAGTACTTATTGACTTTCAGAATACGTCAATTTACTATTGGAGGTTTTCAAACACGCTTACTACTAGCTATTCAATATAGCTTTTCATACATTAAATATAGCTTTTCTATATTAAAATAGCTTTTCAATCGGAAAAATTACATTATACGTACGTGCTTCATACTTAAACCCATTTGTATTGATACATAAGTACAAAGTTTAAAATGATAGAATTTTATGATTTTTCACAGTTAATAAATAAATTTAATAAAAATGAAAAGTTATCGCAGAATAAACCTAAATTGTAATCGTAATTCAAATGTTAGAAAATTTATTTACGACTTTCTTTTAAAATAAATAATGCAGAATAATCTTGTTACTATATAAGGTTACAGTAGATAATTATTTTTCTTTTTTACAACTAATGATGATGATGATGATGACTAATGATTTATCAATTAAGATATATGAATTTTGTGATGAAGATAAACAAAGAAATACTGGTTATTCACTAATTTTGCGTTATCACACATTGTTGTTTATTGTTATTTTGTTGTTATATTATACTATTTTGATGATGATTAGTTTAAATAGGATTTATATTACAAAAATTTTATTCATTCTAAAATATTATTATTATTAAAATGTATTTATATATGATTAAAATAAGGAATACTCACGATCTATCGAATATAGCGATGGTTGTTCAGAAGCTGTGTCCTGCTGGATTAGCCTAGTTTGAGTTTTTAACTTCAACTGAGCGTGGAAAGGTTCTGATGTCACAACCAGCCGCTTTGATGCGCCTCTGTCGCTGTATTCCTCTCACTCTGTTTATTATTAGAGGAGAAAGTCACCCCCTTGTTCCCCAGGCCCTTCCAAGGCGTTTACTAAGTTAACCCCTCCGTTAAGGGCAAGTACCTACCGATGCCTCTCTAATAAGATTCTAGTAATTTAACCCGTTTTCTTTTTTTTTAATGTAAAAAAGGAAAAAAAGTAATTGGATTCTTTTTAAGGTACCTACTATTAAATTATTTTTAATTTGATTTTTTTTTTTTTTAAATAAAAAAGAGTATACGAACAAGAAATGCAAAAATGTTAAAAGTCTTGAACAATTAAACATTTATTATCTGTCATTTTTTTATTACTTAAAAAAATTATCTCTTTCTCTAACAGTAATTAAAATGAAAAGAAAGCGGGATCTTTAAAAATAGAATCAGAAGCTAGAATCGATCTGAAGTTTCTCAGAACCTTACACTTCAGGGATTCCTGGATAACTATTTTTACCATGATATCTGACTTTTTCTTGAAACAAAAATATTCAAAATAACTACAATATATTAGGAAAATTGGTTTAGATAATGCAGCGGTTCCAAAACCAATTTGGATTACTTAATGGCACCTTCAGTGCATCATTATATTTTCAAGTATCTCTTATTAAAAATTAAGTCTGATTCTTAACTTTATAAACTAGGCATCGCATGGGTCAATCATTGAAGCGAGCGTAATACAATAAATATTGAATATTAAGAAAATACTTAATCATGATGAGTTGATAGTTAAAGAGGATGATTGTAGTAAAGATCCGTGTAGTTATGGAAAAGGACTATTTTTTTTACCCTCACGCCCCAGTCTACTCAATTTAAACTATGTTTCAACAGTGCATTAGATGATTTAAGTAAAGTTTATTTTAAAATTGTTAAGTTAGAAAGTAAGATATTGGTGAAAACTTTGTTTTCTTTATTTTAACGTTTAGGTCCGCCTTAATAGCTTTAGTGACCTTTAAAACTTCATAGTGGGTGGTGTCGCTGTTGGTTTTGCTAAAAAATTGAATTTAAAAAGATTTTTGCCTCATCGAATTGATGAAGTAAAAAGTTTTTCCCGTCCAAATATTCCAAATTAAATGTTCAAGGGAGCGTTGAGCGCGAACACTCGGACGGATATAACATTGTCCAAGAACTCGTCCTGGCCATTGGTAAAATGAACATGTGTGCTAAATTTTATCAAAATCGGTCAACTAATGATATGTCACACGTTTCCGATTCACTCACATACAGGATGCATAGATTGTTGAATGTAAGATGCCCTCTTCCGCTCTCTCGAATTTGTGATTTATATATTTTCCTTACTACAAATGCAACTACGATACGTACAAATTGTACGATCTTTATGAACAACTTAGTTTTCCGGAAATCCGAAGTTTCACTAGCACTACCGAAAGCATCTTCAGAGGAGTGGTGCTTACTCTAACATTGTGTGATGTTAACTCGAAGCAACAAGTTATGCTGACGACTGGAGATAAGAGTGGTGTATTTATTTACCTACCACACCCCTGAAGATGCTTTCAGTAGTGGATACGATACGTCGGACATCCAAACAGCCCGTGAAGCATTCAAGTCAACCTGCGGAAGCCTACTCACTATTGTCCAACTTTGTTACGAACGTTGTATAAGTTCAAAAAATGTATATTTTGACTTATTTACTTATTAAACTTATTTAGGGTTAAAGTATGTGCACTCACCTGAAATGGCTTTCCCAACATTAAAGTATCGAGTTCAAATCCCAACGAGGGGCTATTTCACATGAATGATCACATTTCTATTCTTTTCCTGATACTGTGATAATTAATTTATTCAAATCACTACATAGTTTGATCAATTAAAAATTAAATTAACATTGTAACATATTTTAATTGATACTTTTATAGTAAAATAACTTTATACAAATAGAAAAGTCTTCATATTTAAAATTTGAATAACTATAAGTGAAATTGTACTGCTGGATATAGAGTAGCCATCATTATTAATAATAGTTGTACCCTTTAGAACAAGTTAGATCGGCATTGCAAGTTTTAATGGATCCCGGGATCAGTGTCTGCATTTCTAAACTTAATTAATTAATCACTACTAATGCTTAATGATAAAGTTTCCTTGTAAAATTTCTCTTTGTGCTCAATTCTCTCAGAATATTATAACTCCAGTCTCACTCATTTCTATCTCATAAAACGAGCTTACTTTGTTTGTCTCAGATAAGAGAACAAAAACGCAAAGAAGAAATTGAAGAAACCCACCCTTGCAAAATATTTTATTTCATTATAAAAGCTTTTAACAACTAAGGCTTTTAGTTACGAATGTGTTTTCCAAATGAATACATTCTCTACGTATCTATTTAATAATGTAATTTTTAAAAGTATGAAGAATTGTTTAAATATTTCAATTTTTATAGATAAGAGTGTATTTGGAGGACAAATGACTCTTTACACAAGATGAATAGAGATTACTTAAATTATCACCAAAAATGAGTAAAGTTTTATAGTATGATTAAAATACATTATTTATGTATATTTTTAACAAAATATTATATACTAACAATAACATCCGTTAAGATATTTTGTGTGGAAGAAAAACGTAAAGTTAAAGGTGTTATGCCAACCCCTTTAACTTTACGTTTCTCATTACGGTCATGCATTTAATGGGAACGCATTATCATAGAATTCTGTTAGACGATACAAATAAATTTGTTAGAATCTTTGAAAAATGTTCGAAAAATATTAAATATAATACACAAGTACCAGATACAAATTCTTAGTGTCAAATCTTCTTCTGGGCTAACTTATTGTTAAAATTAGAGTTATAATAATTGTCATGATGGCAATAGCTGCCATCCCAAAGCTTAAGCTGTAGAAATTTACCGTCCAAATTCTCTAATAAACGAATTAACTTTTCTCTTGTTAAATTGTTATATTGCTGTAATTATGTTTAGCTCACTTGAAATACCTTCGCTATTTGAAATTATATAGGATATAAAAAAATAAAAATTATATTGGAATAGTCCCAACCTCTCCTCAAAGATACCAGATAATTTTATCATCATCCCGTTTTAAATAATAAAAGAATAGACTTAAAATTAAGATTTACAAAACTACGATGTAAGATATGTGAGAAAAATAAAGTTAATATTCGGATTTATCTATAAACTGTAATTTATCATGTAACATTTTCTATTATTGTATTACAATCATCCATTAATTTGATTTTATAAAATGAAAAGCATTAGTTCGATTTATTTTAAAGTTTCAACGGACCCAGTGAAGATTCCACCGCCTCTAATGGCAAATCTGAAAAAGTATAATTATATTACAAATAAATCTCTCTAAAATTAAATTAAGAAAAGCTCATTTGTAAATTGTTTATCTATTTCCTTTCTTGAATATTCCTTTTCTTGTTGAAACTGTATAATTATTTTAATCCTAATATATTATATATATCATGGTTGTAATACTTTGTGCTTTCGTTATCCTCCCTAAATACAAATTGTGGGAATAAATGTCTCTTTACATTTTCTGAGAATGTGGAAAAGGGACAAAAAGAAAACCCAGGTGAACTTGAATTCAGGGAATATTTCATAAAAGCCACAAATCATTATTTCTCTGAGTATTGTGAGTAGTTAACCATTCTCACATTTTTTTTTTTATAAAGAAAGGAAATACTTCATAAAACATAATTACTACGTTTTCTTGAGTTTCCTTTGCCGTTTTGAAAACTGTTTTTGGTTCAAATCGAAAGTGTTACCATGAGGAGTTTGTAAAATAGTTTTAACAACAATTTGAAAACTATAAACTCCCTGACAAGTTAAAGTTAAGTTAGGTTATCATATCTCTGCTCATTATACCTACTGCGCATGTCCAAATTCTGTTTTCAATACAATACCTGTTTCCATGCTATTTTTTCAAAACAGCTTCAATTCAAAACTAAAAATTAGCCGTTGTGACCTTGAACTCAAAAAACGTTTTGATCTTTGGGGATTTGAATATCAAAATTGTTTTCAAAAGGGGTTTGAAAACTCATGGAAACGTAGCGTTTATATTGGTTTTGGAACTTCTTTAGATTGTTTCTCCCCTGTCTTTTTTTTAATATAAATGACTGACTAAATAACTATTAAGAGAAAGTGATGTTTAGCTCAATGTACTTTTGGACAAAGAAATGTCACACTTCTGTTCTTATAAGGGGAGTAGCAGTCTAAAGAACAACATTTCATACACCTTCTTCTTTCTTCTTCTTTCTTAGATTGTTTACTCCCCTCCGTTCTTTTTATAAGGGGAGTAACAACCTAGAGGAGTGCCTTGGTTTTTACCCTCTACTCAATTTTATCTATTCGTTCTCCTTTAAATATTTTTTGTTAAATGTCAAGTTCCGACGTGTCAATCAACAATGCCTAAACATAGTAGTAAAATTGGACCATACTTAAAATCTAAATGGTAAAAAACCGACGAACAAATTAAGCAAGAAAATTAAGATTTTAGATAAACTAAAAGAGGCAGAGAAGGCATTATTAGCTACATCATTAGCGCAGAAATAGGTCATTTGTGTATTTATTTGTTTTAGTATTACTCGCTGGAAACATTGAAATTATCACCATAATTTTATGTTGTTTTTTTTTTTAAATAAATTAACAACTAAAACAATAATACACACTAAAGCAATTTATTCAAATTATTGACAAGAGAACTAAATTACATAGAGAAGTGAATTATAATATTATATATATTGCGACGAAGTATAAATACAAACTATATGAATATATGCACGATAATGTATTGAGTGTAATTCCAAGTTGCTCATATTGTCATTTAGATGAAGGTAATCATATCTAACATGTTTGAGACTAGACTGAAAGCATGCTAATGCCATTGAACTAAATGAAAGATACGTGACCATGTGGTAAAAATCTACTTATTCACTTTTACGTGACTTCCACACTGAAAATTGTCTTGCCAATTATTTTCATTTGGGTAATGCACAATGCTCTGGGAGTTATGCAAACTTGTAGATTGACTGATTAAATGAGACTTATCTAGAAGGTAATATCACTTTATTATTGCCAGGAAACATTATGGTTTATGTAGTAAAATAGGTACTTATTTTAACTGTTAAGCACACTAATTACCCAGTTAGAAGTAGTACTCTTACTTTTACTCGAGTTTATATAAAAAGTATTCTCTTATAAACGCAAGGGTTGCATTTGTTATAGTAAGTGTTGGGGCTTTTTTAGGGTTTCGTTGGTAAAACCAAACAAAAAGAAACCCTTATAGTTTCGTTCCTGTGTCTTTCTGTCTGTCTGTCACTCTGTACGGTTCCAATAACTTTTGAATCAAAAGAGATAAAAACATGAATCTTTCCAGTATTAAAGGTCGTTTTGACGCGCACAAAGGAAAAATATAGTGAACTCAAAAATATCAGCAGTTCAAATTCAAAATAGCGGATAATTCACGTCACACGATTTTTTTTTTTTAATTTTGAGTGGGGTATCAAATGAAAGGTATTGAAGAGTAGATTACAAAAATATACAACACTTGTGGATAGTGTTTAATTTTCCGTGCCATTTTGAATCAAGAAGATCAGATATAGGGCTGGCCTAATGACAAGCCAACATCTTTTTGACGAAATGTCTGATGTTGGAATA
Source organism: Gerris lacustris (assembly GCA_951217055.1). Classification (NCBI taxonomy): domain Eukaryota; kingdom Metazoa; phylum Arthropoda; class Insecta; order Hemiptera; family Gerridae; genus Gerris; species Gerris lacustris. The sequence goes on along the minus strand of OX578281.1, from coordinate 33,301,167 downwards.
GTTCCTGTGTGTCACTCTTGCGTGGCACATCCCTTGGTGTCCCTCACTATACAAATTGTGTACTTATTGCAGTGTGCAAAATCACGGTATCACATTGCTGAATATATATATACCTACATACATACATAAAAAAGTGTTACATTTCAGGAATCGATTAAGAATTGTCTAAAAATCCCATGGAGAAAATTGTCAAAAATTCGCATTACAAAAATTATGAACGATATTTTTCCATATAATGTGTTTGTAAGAATCTTTGTATTTGGATAACTTTCTTCTAGATTTCTGCTTGAGAGGATAAAAATAATGTAAAAAAAGTCGTAAAGATCTCCTTTTTGTAAAACCTTTTCCAGTCTTTTGATGAAAACAATATAGGTAACTTTATCTTTTTCATTATTCTGGAGCTCATTTTGTGCTTAATTGAAAAATTTAATAGTGTTTTATTAAAACAGAAAAAATTTAATAGTTAGTTTTTTATTAAATGAAGAAATTACAAATTCTCTACGTAAAATATTTGAACTTAATAACACTCTTCTTTATACTTGAACGCATTCGAATAAGGTTGTCTAGTCTAGGATATAAAATAACTTTCAATCTTTGGTAAAACTGAAAAAAATTAAATTAGGTTTGTCCAATTCAATTTAATCGAGGGCAGTATCAAATAATCAGTTATAAGTCATAAGCTAACAAATAAAGAATTTTTTGGGCGTCTGATAATACGATATACCACGGAAATTCCAGCTTTAGAACAATAATTATTATTTTAATTCTTGCAGGAGGCTGGCGTAGCCGAGTGGTTAGTGCACTCGCTCAACTCTCGCCTTAAACCATGTATTATCAACATCCCTGATGGGTAGGGTAGGGCGGGGCTAGTTGAGCAATTTAAATATCTCTAAAACTACGCATGTCACAAAAATATTTCAAATGATGGAAAGATGGGGACGAAGAAGGAGAACGCATCGCGTGACCTTCAGTTGCCCTAAGACAATCGTGAAAGATGACAGACACTTTTTTAAATTTTCTTAGTAAAAAGTAAAAAAACTGAGGACCGCCATTTTTCTCCTAGACACGTACTAAAACAACCATCTGCAATCACGTAAGTGTTTATATTTTATGTATTTATTGTACTTTTGACTATACTTAGTTATTTAGTCCTAAGTCTACCCGTTTTTTTTATAACTTAACTTTTTTTCTATAAGTCTAGTCGGGGCTAGTTGGGCAGGCTTGCTCAACTTGCCCCACTCTTATACTACGACAAAAAGTTAAATGTTTATTTTTTATTTTTACAAATACTAAGCAGACTCTGGCAGACGGCTAAATAGGTATGCCTTTTTATACTTTGTAATAACAATTTTTATAATAATTGTATTTATAATTTTGAAATTATTAATAAAAAAAAAGAATAAGTTAAATGTCTTGCATTTCATTTTAGGATGCGGACATATAAACGAAAAAACGTCAAGGGGTTCTGCTACGAGTCAACAGTCAAGTGAAGCTGCAAAATCTGTGTGGCCGGGTACAAAAGCATGAACGCAGCTGCAAAAGAATTTAACGTAAAACGAATGACTCTCACAAGATGACTGATGATAAACCCTCCATCAATATTTTTACATTACTAACCTCGAAATTACCTACTAACCTCGAATTTTTATATTGTTTTTATATTTACATTTTTTTTATCCTTAAAAAATAATAATAAAGCATAAGTTTAAGTACTATGAGTGTAATAATATCCAAAGATAAATAATAAGTTATGTCGTAAAAGTGTGTTATATTTGCTTCAGATTTTGTTGTTGTTTGTTTGATGATGTTTCTGTACCTACATTAGAGATGGAACTTAAAAAATATATATTTGATTATCAACTGAAGTATTACTGTAGTTTTGAGCAATTTCCGAGCAATTTCCACATCACTATTAACCTATTCTTTCCATTGCCCAACTTGCCCCATGCCCTTGCTCAACTTACCCCTACTATGGGGCAGGTTGAGCAAGTAGGAGGTTTCTCGCATTAATGATAATAGTTTCTAAACCAGATCTTAAATAGTTTTATTTTCTGAATACATTTAAAGAAGGGTAAATTACTTATCAAACGTTGAAGGAATCAAGTAAATCGGGTGTACCGTTTAGGAGTTATTATAGATTATATAAAAAATTGCTCAACTAGCCCCGCCCTACCCTATTATCAATATCCCCGATGGTTCGAATCCTAGAGAGGTAAGACATGTTTCATACTAATGATTATATTAAGGGGATGTGTGAAGTGCTGAACCACTTATATAAAAAACATTTTTAAAACATGATAATTCGGAGCTTGATGTGACTCGTGCCGAAGCAAACAGAAACTCATATATAAAATAAAATCAGCATATAAAAGTCCAGTATTAAACAAAGGACCCCATTGAAATAAAACTGATTCCTCAATCCTCTTGTTTTTAGGTATTTTTCCCAAATATTGACCAAGCATAAAAATATAAAATTTCAAGCAAATGAAGTATTTTTTCAAGCAATTAAGGTACAAGTTTTTCAATTTTTCACCTTAAAAATAAATAATTCCAAGATAAAAAGAACTTTTTATGTACTACGTTTTTAAACTGTCTGTTCAATCGTATGTAATGTTGATAATATAATTGTTATTGTTATATAACATATAATGTTAGTGAAAAAAAAAAATAGTTCCGAATGTATTTACTTCACATAAATGACAACCATCCAGAGAGCTGATCTTAAACCTATAAAAGAGCAAATCTTTGTACAACGGATGTCCCCAACACCAAATCGATATATTTGAAATAATATAATCGATATTTCCTGTTTTGCTGTCATTCAATGTTTATCTATCACAAATTTGAGACCCATCAAAATGAAGATTGCGTAAATATGGGACATGGCAAAAAAAAAAAAAAATAACGTGGATTTTTTCCGAACTAACTTTCCGTACAGCAAAATTTGCTGAAAACCAATTAAATTCTGCTGAAAGATGGCTAAAAGTATTAAAATAATGCAGTGTCATCGTGTTCTGAGCTATTCTAAAAGTTTCAAATGTCTAGCTATTCAGGAAGTTAGTTAGAAATCGATTGCCAGATTTGTACCGGACAAACAAACAAACAAGAAAGCAAGCTAATAAAAACGTAGTAAAATATGCCAAAATTCTACACTACAACAATTACTGCATTCTTTAAGAGCTTTTCAACGCACATCATGGTAGGATTTTCGGATAGTTTTATCCTGTTACCTTGTTTTAGTGATTATTTTTAAAATAATCACTAAAAGATATTATTAGGTCTTATTAATGCAATAAACTACTAATACCTGAGGTTAAAACATGGATTAGGTACATTTTGAACTCAAAGTACTAAAATATAAAAAACGGATTTTACTGTCGTATTCCTGGCATTAAATAAGAAATGTAAACCAATTTTCATTCGCAACTGGAAATAAAAGTGTCCATAACAATAATTGCCGTACTCTTAAAAAGCTTTTCACGACATGCATCCTGAAAGGTATAATATATAACTTTGACTTTGTACCCCTGTGTACCAAAATTCAAATTTCGAAATCTCATGCAGATTGTGTACAAACTGCAGATTTGTATAAAAGACAAATATACATTATAAAAAGCTAGTTTTAAGCATCAAAAAACATTAATAGAACTAATTGTTTTTGATAAATTATTATTAATTCAAAAGCATGTTTTAAATTGTTTTTTTTATCGCTGATTTCCTTTTCTTTTCATTCCTTTTTTTTCTCGAATATAATCATTTAAAAAGAATAGCCACAAATTAAATAAGTTTTTTCTCCTTCAAAAGAAGAGTTAGAAAAATTATGATCTGTCAGAGCAAGAAATACTTCTATTAATCTGAAAGGGCGGACAAACCAAACTTATTATTCTACATTTTTTATCCAAGTTGAAAAATTAAAAAGTGTAGGCCATTTTTTAAAGATTCATTAGACATGAATTGCTTATCTAATGAAAATTAATTGGAGAAAATAAAGAAAGTGTTATAATTATTTTGGACAAAAATAGAGTTATAAAGAAGGTGAACGTAAAATTCCAACTGTATAGCAAGTAGCATAAAGTTGCAACTCTAATATGCAAATATAAAATTGCAACTGTAACAGCAAGTATAAAATTGCAACTGTAATAGCAAGCATAAAATTGCAACTGTAATAGCAAGCATAAAATTGCTTGGTATTACTTTACTTATTAAGGGTTTTCCAGTGGGTGTTACAATTTTTTTTTTAACTAATCCTCGCTATCTTTCCTCTTAATTTCTTCTTAATTCTCTCAGAAGACAATTAACTTATACTATACTCTAGTAGTAATCTTTCAAAGTGAATCTGACAAGTACCTACACTCTCAGCAAACAAAAATTAACTTTATTTGCTGTTGCTCATAGCTTTGAATAATATATATTTATAAGTTTTGATATACATACAAGCGACTTCAGTTTTGTTTTCAGCAATGATGGTGTACGGCCACCAGCATTTCGAGACCAGGGACCTTTCTCCGAAGTGTAGACCGATTTTCTCTTCCGTCCACTATATTTTTTCATAATTGCATTTAGTAAAATATACGTTTTACAATTTAAAGACAAGCAACACATAATTATTACAGAAGTTTTAATATCCAGTATAGTTATTCAAAATTTAACTTCTTAAATACCGAATTATTTTTATGAGCATAATTGATGAAGATGATTTTTATAGAGCATGCTGCTAATAATTATAATATTAAATTAAAATATATATTTTCCATCCTATTTTCAATCCAATATTTCCAATTCTTATACTACCCTATGTAGGAGTATTCTTTAGCAAGTATTAAAAATATGAATTATGTATTATCATCATTATTCCATGAGTTTTTAAAACAGTTTTGAAAACGGTTTTGGTATTCAAAACCCCATGGACGGTGATTTCAACACGTTTTAAGTTCAAGGTCAAAACAGCAATTTTTTGGGTTTGGTATTGAAACTTCTTGTATGTAGATTTGGGTTATGTATTGAGACATGCGCAATAGCTATGATAAGCAGAGATATGATAACCTGACTTAACTACAACTAGTCTGGGAGTTCACAGTTTTCAAAATTGTTATGAAAACAGTTTTGGAAACTCCTCATGGAAACACTTTCGGTTTGCAAATCAGTTTTCAAAATGGTTTTGAAAACTCGTGGAAACGATGTAAATATTATTAAATATTAGGGTTTGTTTGGTTGACGGTGACAGTAATCCTGAATTCAGAATTTTATCATCTCACCAATAAGAATTTATACACATGTAAATAAAACTCAAACAAACTCAAAGTTCTGAATGTAGTTTAGTGGACTTATCGTTTCAATCACAAATCCGAGTATTATAAATAAAGATCTATTGATCGAAGCTGATTTGCTTAAGGAACTTGAGCATCATGAGTTATTAGTTGAACACATGATATAAGATGATTCCTGTACTTGTATGTTTAATTTCCAGGTAGAAACCTCTCATAAATAAATTTTCATCATTAATGTAACCCCCAGAATAAAGAATAGTTTGCACCAATTGTTAACTTAGATAACACATTAATTATTATCATTTTTCTTCTGGTATGGGACAGTAAGCCCTATTGATTATCTTCATAGCAGGCTAAACATTCACGACTAAAATAAATAAAAAGCTGTGTGTTGTCTTAAGGACATTTTTAATTAAGGACTATTAATTATATGTAATTTTTATATGATTGCTCTTAGGGGAAAAAGGGTGGTAAAATAGTATCTTCTCGAAGAGAGTCATGAATATTGATAACACAAACACCAATACACTAAAAAAAATCGATTATGATTGAATTGATTTTTGAATCATTCGATGTTGTATTAGTTTAGCCTTATAGGTAGGTTGAAGGAAGAAGGAACGATGATACGCCTATAAAGAGTTTATTTTTATAACCACTTGATCCTATTTCTCATTGAGATTTTCTCAGCCTCACTGAACCCACTATGCAAATGAACCTAGTTTGCAATACGCTAAGCTTTCACGCCCATAAATCGATAAAGAATTGAGCACTTTCAAAACCTCCTGAGATCATCAAAATTCATACTTTCCGCTAATTTGTATGTTGAACCAAACTTCCGCAATATTTCTTTTTATATTACCTATATGACATATTATATTACCTATATTTTTCATAATATTTAGTATTACTGATAAAAGAAGTTAATAGACTTTTCAAACTATCAATTTCTTATTTGTTAAATTTTAGTAGATTTGCGGTTTTATTCTGATTCGGATGTACTTTAGAATTTAGTTTTGTTAGTACCATGAATGAAATTACTTAAGCATCAATACCTACTACTAATCATGCGTTACTATATTTTGTATTCTGATTATTTATTACTATATATTTTATTATTATTATTTATCTATTAATTAGTAAAAGCAAAATTACCTGAGCAGTGTCTCCATTGTTAAGTTTCTGTTTAAACCTTACGGATCCCTTGAGTAAGACGTACATCCCGTTCTGTCTTTCTCCCTGTTCAACTATCTGGTCACCTGAGTTTATAGTCATTGTCTCGACTAAGCTAACCAATCGATTTTTCTCTCCTGGCTGTAATAAAAGAAAGTATATGCAACATATTATAGAAATTTGACTTGTTCAATCCGTAGTTAGCTTCTTAAGATTTGAGCAAAGAGTTAAGAAATTTTCATTTAAACTATGTTTTGCTGTTTCTTATTTACGTTCCAATCATCACATAATTAGGGATCCGGCCCATTTATTCATCTATACTTGATGAGATCATCAACGTGAAACGCGTTTCACCTCTCAAGGATTTGAACTCACTAGATATGTCGGTGTTTTGACCTTGGTTTCAAGAGGAGTTGCGCTAGTTGAGTTGCGCTAACCACACGACCATGCCGAACCCCAGTATTATTAAAAAGGTATTTATACTTTCAAATCTTGCAAGTACTAGATGATATTTCTAAAAGGTGTAATAAAGATCCTTTAAAAATTAATTATTGTAAACATTTTCTTTTTTAATCAATAAAAATCTTGAGATCATGACGTAAATAAGAAGTACGCACATATTCTTACATTCAAACTGTTTAATGTGTTATATTAAATCCTCACAATTATACCGTCAGATCTGATAGTGTTGAAATTTCATCCAGGTATTTGTCGAAGTCCGCTAATTTCTTAGCTCTTATTCCGAGGACGATTTGTTTGTAACTTTTGCGATCAAGGCACCACAGGATTCCATCTGTAGCAGCTGTTACTCGGATATCCACTGGCTCACCGTACAGTAAATACAGTTCACCGAAATGACCTCTATCGACGTAACACCGTTGTAGAATCTCTTGCCCATCTCTCATACAGTAACATTTGAATGTTCCCCTTTAAAATAAACAGGTTGTTACATTAATCAAATAAATAAAACAATGTCACCACAAGAGTAATATTAATCTTATTTTCATCGTCCAACATTTCTATCTTTTCACACACATTTGAATTTTAATATTTTTCTTTTTTTTACTACACTTTTTTACTTGTGGTGATTCATTATTTCTTTGTTTATAATAATAATTCAGACAAGTGATACACTATTAATTCAAATGATAATACTTTTGAATTATGAAGAATAGTTTTCCTTCGTCTCCGAAATTTAGGATGTTTTCTCCCGGAACCACTTTTTTTTCATACAGAGCATTTACAGCTCCTTCAAACTGATCCTAAACAACATCGAGTTAATCAATTAATATTTTTATTAATAATAAATAAATTAATAATTAGTTCAGTAATAATAGACAACTAACAAAGCACATTATAAATATAATAATAAATAAGTTTTCTAAAACAAAAAATATATATTTGTGAGACTCTCACGCATTAGAAGTGAAACGTAAGTTCTAGAAACATTTGATTTTATGCATTGTTCTCTTTGAATTTGTTGACGATTTTATTATTTTAGGATAGAGAAATGGTTATGTGGGATTTAATTGGAAAATAAAAGTTTTTCATAACATTTTAGGGAATAATGAAGAAAAATTATGAAAATAGCATTTATATATACATAATATGTATATTTAAATGTTGATTTCATGGTTTTTCTTCATTATACCCTAAAATGTTAACATTATATGCATTATTATAATATATTATATTATAATAATGCATATAATGTTACGCTTGTATACCAATTCTGTGTATTGAAAAATCATCTACCTCCGTGGTCCTATGGTTAGCACTAATGTCAGCTGAAACAAAGGACGGTGGATCGAGACTCGTCCAAGGATAAAAATTGTTTGATAGATAAATCAAATGCCGACTCAAGCCGGCTGTAAAAAAAATTGTTTTTTCCCTTTACAAAATCTTTTCGTTACCTGTAAAAATCTTTCACTTAGACGAGTCTCGAATCACAAACTTCGTTATATGCAATTTCGTTTCATCCAAGCCAATTAACTCTACCGCGCCTAAAGAAGTTTCACTTCAAAAAACCAGAAGGTACTGTCACCGCTGGGTAAATTATAATTACTTTACCCACTCTGCACTGACATCAGGCAAAAGACAACAGATACGGACTTCAGAAATTGATCAAAAACCGCGATGTTGGGAACAGGGGACCATAAAATCACAGTAAATCCACCAATTCAAGAGTAAATCAATTAAAATTGCGAAATCACATTTTCGCGCCATCGTCGTACTTTCTTTCTATATATACTGCGTACTTAAGAAATATAAAGGTATTTATTACATACTGTCGTTTGCGGTAAAAAGAGAATTTATATTGTTCTTACAGTGTCCAAATTTTGAAATAGAAATATCTGATTGAGATTTTCTTCTATTGCCTCTCTTTGCACTCTTGTTTTTGGTACAACTTGAACCTAAAACAATTAAAATTATATAATGATGATATTCCTCATAATAATATTTATAAGTATAATTATTACTGTGCAAAAAAATGTATTATTAAACTTGTTATTTGTGCACATAGATTATAACTTTATTAATTGTTTTCACATTCTTCCCTCTCCCTATTTTTCTCTGCATTTTTTATCGGTTACATATTCAAATATTTTTATGAATAGGAATTTCTGGAAGACAAAATAAAAATGATTGGACTGCCCTTTAACGCATGATGAATTTTGAAATAGATAGCATTCCTTATGACGTAAGAGAGTTAAGGTGTACGAAAAAGCTTTTATAAAACTAAGTGAAAAGTCACAAATAATTTAGAACTTCAAATTGAGGATTTAGTCCATCTTAAAAAATACCTTAAGGAACCTTTTAAAAAATTTTGTTGTAAATCCGGCTTTGGAATTCGAAACTTTTATAAAAACGGAGCAGCTTAAAAATTCAGTTATATTTTTTCCAAGTATTTGATACTTTTTTTATTTTATTCTACTTCAGTTCAACGCTGTTAATGTTAAATATAAAGAAATTATTATATTTATATTTTGCAGATTCTAACTTTATAAATTTTATGTATTGTTTATGTATTTAAGAACAATTGTTAATTAATACAAAATAACATTACCCTTAATTATATTTTTTTTGTTATTGTTATTACTAATTAATTTTAAGTTGACAAAAATATTAATTAAATTTAGTATAAATCACTACTCTCATTTGGTTTTAAATCCAGAAGTATGAGATGAAGTTAATATATATGCATATAATGTGTAAAGTTTGTCTTTCCTTAACGGTTAGAGAAAATAGAAGTAAAAGGAGAGGGTCAAAGAAGTACAAGGACTATTAGTTAAACTATTCCTATGAGCTAATATAAAACAACAAAACACTAACAGTTGTCTTCTGCAAGTATTCTGCAAAAACGTTCAACCTGGTAATGTTAATTTCTGAAACTGATAAAAATTAAAAATAATATTAATAATAGACCGCATGGAAGCCCAGATGTCTTGGTCCAACGCGACGTTTCGATCCTATGGCTGAGAGCATCTTCAAGGGAATACATCTTGCTTCACCGAAATAAGAACGTAAACACACACGTATACATACACCTCTGAAGACATTATATGCACTGGAGGACAAATCTACTATCAAGATCGATCACTAGAACACCTTCAACTTCAAATTGTCAACATACGAGGAAGCCTTTGGTACTAGAAATTCATATTTAACTAAAAGTTGTGAAACTTTTTAAACTCTTATTAACCTTGAATTAGTATAATTACTTCACATTGCGTGAATAAAAATGTATTTATCTCCAGATGGGAGAAAAAATTAGCTTTTATCCCTAGTTTATAGGGAGGAAAGTTATTCATTGCACCTGTCAGGTTGAACAAGGAGTAATGGAAAAGAAGGTGAAAACTTATCCAGTGTGAAAAATCCTCCAGTATTGCCTAGATAAAACATAAGTAAGGTTGGTGCTAAATACACAATTTCATTTATCAACTTTTGTTTAATGTCTAAATCCATAATTTCACACGTAACATCCACAACGGTTGTTATGGTGATTCATCAGTAAAACAAACAAACAAGTTAAAAGTGAAAACATAATTTCTAAATATGAATAAAATAATCCTTATGTATACAGGGTGTATCAATTTCAGATGGACATATAAAAAGGGGTATATAATGTACAGGTCATTTGGAGCAAAAAAGTTCATATAAGCAATAGTCCAATTCTCAACCATTTAGGAGCTATAAGCGAATATAGACTGTGTTAAAAACAACCGAATTTTACCTTAAAAAATAACCGGCTGCATGCACGACATGTTTTTTTCTACAACGATAGTTTGTTCGCCCACTTAGAGTTGGAATATTTTGAAGTATTTGGTATCGTTTTAAAGCTTATTAATAGCACCAACTTTTCCAAACTTTGTACGCATTTCACCCATTCGGGTCAAATTGATATGTGGGCTCAACGTTTTCCAGATTTTTTAAAAAAATCTATTTTTTGTTTTCAAACAGCTCTGAGTCACACTAAAAAGACAACAAGTCAACTAAAACATACAAAATTCGTAGAATTTTTTTTACTCTTTCCAAAGTTTGTTTTTCATTGTTCCAAGATTAATATTTTTTGTTATTTCAGTTTTTCAAGGTAAAGGTTGATTGTTTTTAACACAGCCTATTTTCGCTTATAGCTCCTACACGGTTGAGAATTGGATTATAGCTTATATGAAATTTTTTGCCCCAAATGACCTGTAGATATACCTCTTTTTCTATGTCCATCTGAAATTGATAAACCCTATATACATCAGTTGTCAATACTATTCAATCAAAGCTCCCAGCTGATTCTCCGATCTAATTTTAGTGTTGAAATTCAAATAATTACTATCTATAATTTAATATTAACGTGATCAATCTTATTTAGTGAATTGTTAATATTATATCTAATCTTTGTACCCGAGAGATAATTAACATTATAGTTGGCTTCGTCTTAAGAACCAACTTCATCGCTCAGAGTAAATCTCTTACTTTACTCCGTTGGTGCGTAAATTGCTATTCTTTTGAATCTAGGGGGAAAAATTGGAGTCGGTATTATCTGTACACTAGTGACAATATCTTTCTTTGCTCACCGGGCATAATTTATGGGGGGAAAGGGTAGAGATACTAACCACCACCAATTTTTAAAGTTTTTTTCAAACTATCCCCCAGCACAACCTCTCACTTCACTACTTTAAAATGGTTTGGCTTTATTCTTGCCTGTTATTGTCTATGTTTATAAATTACTTTAAGATCTAAACGAAGATGCACGATCGCTTATCTAACCCTTTTCGTTGCGGACTTATGACTGGATATATTGGTTGTGAGGAGTCAATTTCGATGACGTTAGTGCACAAACATGCAACTTGTACAGCAGCAGAATGTATTCGCTTCTCGGTGCCTCTATCCTTGGGCCACGGGATATATTGAAATGTTTGCGAACAATAACAGCGTCTTAAGGCAAACTCAGGGGGCTCTTGTATGAGAGCCAAATAATTGTCACCAATCAAATAAATAATTAAATATACCTCTTGACTGCCCATCCTTGTTGGATCAAACGATTCACCATGCACAGCCATTCTCCTCTGGAACAGGAACCCATGGGGTAGATCTTAAACAGTATTTATAATCAAACGTGTATTAAATATTTAAACTAGAAATGTAGAATAATTAGTTTTAAGATTCACCAGAACAAATGATAACGCCAAAAAGGGTTAACTTTCATGAAGGTGTTTAGTTTACACGCAGGATAGTCGAGAAGACAATATCAGCATTGGTAATAGTCTTAATTACCTATATACTGTTGATAATGACTAATTAAGAAGTCTAAGCTAAGCTACAGATATGATCGCAAATAAACTTCTTTATCCATTCATAAGGAAGTCTAAGCTGTAGCCTGAATTTCAAAAAATATCATAAACCTTTAATTAGAATATTTAAATTGTGTACTATTCTATTAACGGTGTTGACTCGAAGTCTTACCTGGCTGACAGAATTCAAGAGATGAATATTGGTGAAGGGTGATTCTTCAAAATCTTTTAAATTACTGTTAATTAAGTAACATGAAAATTCACAATATTTAGCATTAGTTTTGTTAACTGGGATTCATTAACTGTAGAATTTCGCTGAAAAAGTTTAGAGAGAAGTTTTGAAGAGAATATATGTTTGAGTTTTAAATTGAATAGTGCAGAAAAAATAGCACTTTCTCTTTCTACTTGAAAGGGTTATTTCACCAGAGGTAGAAGATTTTTAACAACCCATTGCTATCTCTAGAGTTTGCTCCAAACTTTGTTCTAAGAGGAAATACTCTAAATTAGTTACACCTTCTTTACGATTTCTATTAGGAATTGTGCCAACAATAAATTCAAAACAAACAAATTCAAAACTTTGATAAAGAGTTATACTTAATATCTTCTGGGAAATCAGCATAGTCAGAGATTATTATGTCAGTTAATGATGTGTCTTTGTCTCAAAGGAAATATGACTAAATATCTATATCTTTGTCTTAATAGATCGTTAGACTAAGGGATATTATTACCTACTTCTCTATATGCAGGGGATTTTATATTTCTTTGTGAAAATAACTATTAAGACAAATGTATATATAGTCTAAGGTACTTTGGGACAAAGGAAAATCACACTTCTGAAAATAAATTTTGTGATATCCCATTGTCTTAATAGTTAATAAGACTAAGAGGTAATTCGATTTTTGTTATTTATAAAAAGAACTGTTTATAGCAAGGAAAAACAATTTACCGAATTCGACCATTTATATCAGGGGTAGATATGTCGTATATGACCCACTTTATGTTTTTGCACCGATTTTGATAGGGTCTTTTTCAAGAGTTCCAGTTAAAATTCTAAGAATTTCAGTGCCTTTGGTTTTACGATGAAGTCAATAGTTTTTTTAAATATATATATATATATATATATATATATATATATATATATATATATATATATATATATATATATATATATATAAAATATACGGGTAATGTTAAAGAAGGGATATACGGGTGGGGGAAACCAAGTGGGATAGCTAAAAACCTATGATATAGATATAGATGCACAACACATCATAAACACAAAAAATTACATTAAAATGTTAAATGTTAATAATTAACGCTAAAAGATTGTTAGATGATTAAGGGCAATAAACTCTCCTCTTTATATTCCTTTGTCTTAATGACTATTAAGACAAAGGGATATTTAGTCTACTGTACATTGGGACTAAGGAACATCTTTATTGATATGTAAATATCGATCTACAAGTAATAATCGATTAATCATATCAATTGTACAATGTCTGGGAATATCGTATGTATGCGAGTGTTCTTGTCTGCTGGATTTAAAAAAACGCAATTCATTCTTCTTTTTAAAGAAGAATCCGAAGAATTGTTTTGTTTACATGATGAGTTATAATATCGCGCCATCACAATTATACAATATGCATTGAATTATTTATATTATTCTATAATTTTATGTTACTATGATATTGTTTTACGTGTTTATATCACCAGTTTTGATGTTTTAAGCTATCTTGAGTGAATCCCCCAACCTTTATAACCCCTACTTTCCCAAAATTTCCCGTATGTACGTGAGTGGACATTTTATATATTTTTTTAAAAATAAACTATTGATTTTATCGACACGGTACAAGGTAAATAGTTGTTAAAATGTAAAGAGGAACAGTTTAAAAAAAAACCCGAAGTCAATCGGACAATTATAAATAAGTGGGTGTTCAAGTGCAAATTTACCAATATGTCTTCTTTCCCATGTGTTTTCATAGTATATTTATACAGAAGTTTAAACTTAGCGAGATAGTTAAAAACGAATCGTTATACAAAAATTAAAGGTATTTTTTGTCAAGAATATTTTACAACCATTTGAATAAAAAAAAAAAAAAATAATTGGACTTACCATGATTTTCAAAATTAATTGTCATTAGTCGAAGTCTTTATTTGTAAAAGGACTTACTCAACATTAATTTATTTCTTCGCTATTATTAGAGGATTAATGTACCATCATTCAAAATAATGTCAAAAAATCTGACATAATAATTTGTTGTTTTTGGTCATTCCTTTTTTTAATTAGATGTTATCCATTGTCACTGCTACATGGAAGAAATTATAATGTGTAATATATTTAAAACCAATATATATTTATCATTTAAATTCTTTCCCTTCTTTAAATATAAATAAGACAAATACATTTTTTCTTAAATATAATTTAAAAGCATTAGATTAGAAAGCCAAGCATAAGCTTAGTACCTAATAAATATGATAGATCCATTTATTACCAAATCATACATTCAGATGCACTTTGCACTTTATCCTGCTAGTAATCTGGCCTGAGCCATAAAGAATGATGGATTATCATTAAGAAAAGAAGGTCCATGAAATATATTGCTATTAAGACATGTAGCAGTCAAACTTTTTATTTACATGTTTTACTTTTTTTTGGTGGATATTGCAATTCGATTTACAAATGATTATGTAAGGAATAAAGACACACATTTACTTGGTTACCCTCCCTAAATTACTTTAGTGTGTGATCTTTGTGATTATTACCTTGCCTTAATGATGAATTAAACTAAGTGATATCATCACCTCACACAAAGTGCGATGTCCCTTTTTCCTAAAGTTCTTTTGGCCTAAATATCCCTTTGTCTTAATGGGTAGTTAGATCAATGTCTTATAAGTATCAAACAAACATGGTGTGGGTAACCAATTAAATGTTTGCCACATAGCAAGTAAATTAGTACCAAGAGAAATCCCCTTATCCTAATAATCCTATATCTAACACATAAAGTTCACAAATTAATAATGGTCGTTGAAGACACGTAAAACTACTCATGACTTCTCTACTATAAAATAAAGATTTATTCAGTCATATTAAAATCTACCACCATTCTATTACTGTATTTTAATAATGGTTGACAAGGTGTCAGCGCGTCAACTCCCATCATCTTTATTATCTGACTCACAACTCACAGGACACAGGACCAATCTTTTTACTACTATCTTTTTATACTCAATTCTGCTTTAAAAATATATTTTACCTCTAGGCTTTGTGAGTATACATTAGTTTCTATTAGAGCATTATTAGAGTATTTAATTTTTTATTATATACGACGTTTCCATGATGTTTCAATACGGATTAAATTCTGCTTTGGGATTTAACAAGCTAGGTGTTTCCGTGAGTTGTATTGAATCCGTATTCAATATGTTTTATACACCAAACTTTTACAAGGTTACTTTGATAAAGGTTATAAATAATTTTGTTAACTTCACTTTTTATGACCAGGTTAGTTGTGTTTGTTTTTAAATGTTTTAAAAATTCTATTTTTACAAGTTATTGGTAGTATTCATACTACGGAACGTTTAAATTTTAATTTAAATAAAATTATAATTACTATTTATAAAGGTAGACAGACAGAGAAAAATAGACTTCAGCGCCGGGACTTGAACCATGGACCTCCCCCTCATATCCAGTGTGCGGGAGCTCTAACCAATTGGTTTGAGAAGTCCGTGGCGCTGAAATCTATTTTTCTCTGTCTGTTTCCCTTTATAAATAGTAATTATAATTTGATTTAAATTAAAATTTAAACGTTCCGTAGTATGAATACTACCAATAACTTGTAAAAATTGAATTTCTAATTGATTGTACTAAGTACAGGTACTAATTGAGTACTTTATAATTACAAGCGTATTTCTCAGTCTAGTTCTATTATCGTTTGTTGACATCTAAGACTTGTAGAAACATTTGAAAGCTTAATTCGGGATTAGGTATCGATATCGTCAGAGGAAAGTATTCTTCATTGTAGCTTAATTGGTTAGAGCTCCCGCACACTGGATATGAGGGGGAGGTCCGTGGTTCGAGTCCCGGCGCTGAAGTCAATTTTTCTCTGTCTGTCTCTCTTTATAAATAGTAATTATAATTTGATTTAAATGTTTTAAAAAGAAAACTGCAAATGACAAATATGAGGTTTGTTCCAACCCCTCTATTGTACCGTCCTTTGTATCGTCCCCGCGGATCGTTTTGGACAGGTTTTTATACGCATGCGCTATCATTGTACTGCAATAAAATTATGACAGGTTGGAACGGGTTTAGGACTATGATTCGCACCGCATTAAAAACATACAAGGGGACCTAAAAGTTAGGTAACCTTCCTGTTGACATGTGTGACGGTTGACATAACTGCGCATAGCATACAAACCACTACTTGGTATTGTCAGAGGGACGTTTTGACTGTACAGTAAATGGTTCGCAAACGATCCCTGCGTGGGTTGGAGCAGTTTGGAGGACGTAAACGAAACACTGTCACTAGTCGGGTAGGAACGGCTTTTATCCATTGCGCATGCCCATGGAAATCTCGCGGACGGTACACTGCTTGGTTGGAACAAACCTATGTTGCTATGTTTTTTTTGACAGATTTGATTACAGTTCCTACTCAAACACGCTAGGGGCGCTCAAACCCACACCCTGCACATGTCAGGATCGAGTTTAGGTGTTTCCATGAAACTCCTGGATCCAATTCGTATTCAATCCGTATTAAACCGAGGTTTCCATGGACACTTTGGATCCAAAAACTGTTTTCAACCCGTATTCAATCCGTATTTAAATTGAAACATCATGGAATCATAGTAATTATTATAGCATTTTTTACAATGCAATTAGTCCAGATTGTATGAGATTCACAGGTGTAAACAAATCTTAAAATGTGACATTTTTCTTCAATATAACAACAATTTTTTTTTAATGTAATCTCTTTTCGAAAAAAATATAAAATTAAAAAAAAAATAATTAAAATTTTTAGTTTGTCAACTATCAAACCCTAAAAGTAGGAAGATGGCTGATGCAACACAGTGTCATGATGAACTCCTCTGTCATACGGTGGGTGAAATGAGAGCTGAAAATATCAAGGCTATCAGGGAGCTTATTAAGAAGTATAATATCGTCGATCTTGAAGAAAGGAAAGAAGCTAGTGGAAAAAGGCGAAGTAAAGGAGAAATAAGTTTGCTTGATGTACCAGAGTATTGGTACAGAGCTACGTTACCTTCTAAAGCCACAGAGATTCCGATTATTACATCTTCGCCTGTTGTCACGGTATCTATTTTTATTTTTTTTAATTATCCCCATAGAACTAATAGAGAAGGGGGAAATGCTAATAATTAATACAATTAACTTGTTTCATATTAATTGGGGCGTGTGCTTCATAATATACTTTTTTCTACATGTGTGGTGTATCAACTTTAATCTTAGTGCACAAAACTTGATCTTCAAATTGGAGCAGAAGCAAACATGAGAGAGTACTTAAGTACTCGCAGATACCTACAAATTAATTAAATGGAATAAATACACTTCGAAGATTAGATTCTTTTATTGCAGATTTCTGTTATCTTTTGATTACAGATTTTACTTTTGCACGAGTAAATAAATAATAAGAGAGGCGTAAATAACTATGGTAGATGATTTTACTCTTTAAAAATAGAAACTGTATGGTGACCCCTCGATTTTTCTTCTTGTATGAATTTCCATATTTCTTTCCCCAGTATTAATTTTCTTGCAAATAATTGTGTAAGAGAAATCACAAGGATTAGACAATGTACTAGGAAACTTTGTATATAATATACCTAAGAAATATGTCATCAATCGTTTGACCGGTCATACGGCTGGAATGCATTCAACAGATTTCAAAGAAAGAATAGATGTTAATCATTAAAATGATCAAACACAAGTGATCACAAATATGTTTTTTAAATTAACGGCGTGAAATAAATTTCATTCAATGGTGATTGACATCAATCGTCCTTACTTGTTTCTTATATACAACGAAATAACCTCTTGTAGTTAAATTAATCATTAAAATCAAAGTTTTCAGAAAAGAAAATCTCATCCTAATGTGTGATATTCTGACGTTTCTATTCCTGGAAGCCTTTTCAGTAATATTGAGCATTGTGTTGTTGACTTTCGTTTTTTTTTTTTTTTTGCACAAAAGTTCAATTTTTATATCAAACTGAGCTATATGAACTTTGCTCATTGTGAGGGAAGAAACGGTGTACCGGCTAACCTGATTTGTTACAATACATCATTTTGCAAATGACTCCGCACGGGATTTATCGTTTTTTAAAAAATGAAACTTCTTTAGGCGGGTAGGGCATATTGGCCTGGATCAGACGAAAAATAGACGCTTTGCGTTTTATATTTCTTATATGGGGAATTCACCATTGTCTTGCTGTGATACCAGGCTATTTGCCCAGCTTTCCCTCTTCGCTTCACGCTACCACACTAGTCACTCGCCTTAAATATAAGGTAAATTACCTTAAATATAAGGTGAATGGAGGTATAAATGAATTCAAATTTTCTCTTAAAATTCCATCCCTTTAACGTAGAAATAATTTAATTAATTACTTCTTCTTTTAGATGAGAATAACAAGTGACAGACTTGCACTCAAAGATGAGAGTATGTACCTCAGACTAACTCTTGTTGAAGCTGATAATCCTCATATGGATCCACCTTGGAAGTCGAATAGAAAATCCATCGAAATAAGAGGAGGACAAGCTTATGTTGGATGTCAATGTGTCAAATTCAATGGCGTTCAAGTAAGAAAACTGTTTAGCCCGTTTTTTTCGAAATGAAAAATATGGTCAAATTATGGAAATTATTATTAAACAAAAGAAAAATAGAGATAAAAATGCAACCTTCCACTAATATAATCGAATGACACATTCCTCCGTTTCCGAACGTGCGCTCTACGACTGTGCTGTAGCAGAGGAATCAGAACGTTATTAAATTACTTTGCCGGAAACCGAGGTATCTTTGGTTCGATTCTAAGCGGTGGTTATTTTCTTTTATGCGTCTTTCACCTTCCATCCTCAATGATAACCCTATACTTATATTATTTTATATATTTATAATAATTAGTTTTCTAATGACACATTAAAGCTAAAGTGAACAACCATTGTTGTTCGAATATTATTATTATTGAAGTTAAGCACAGGCTAGCACTGTTACTTTTAAATTAGCACGTCTAAAAGGTTATGACATATTTGAAACTACATACATACTTATAGAATAGGTATTGAGTTCCATAATTCTTGGTATAAACGACTATTGATTTTCCTTAGTCCCAAAGAAAACAATGGGACAAAGTGACACCACTCTTCTAAATATTGTGTAAATATCCATTTGTCTTAATATTAAATATGAGTGAGTGATTTTATATTTTTACTTTCTCATATAAGTAGTATTGTTAAAGAGAAATTATTGAGATGGCGCTAAATTAGATTTTGAGATTTTGATAGATTTGCAAGTTTTGTGGTGGTTAGAGGTGGTTAGAGGTGGTTAGAGGTGGTTAGAGGTTAAGTCCAATGAAGTGGATTTTTAAAAATATCTGTCTGGCGTCTATGCAGATGCAGATAAGTTTGACAATTATGTTTAGAAAAATCTCCGGAGAATTCGATAAATTATTTTAGTTCTAAAGCTTGGGCACCAACTTCCAAAAACGTATATGAGAAAGTTTTGGACAGTACTTCATTTTTTTTTTTTTAACTACATATTGATTTTATCGCAAATGGATCAAAATTGGGAAAAAATTAAGAGTTGGACAGACATACTTACTCTAACTGTGGCGTAATATAGTAAATGTTAATTTATATTGTGTCACCTTTAATTTGACCCTTGAGGGTTCTTCTTTTCCTCATGATTGCTTAAAGTGCTGAGTATATTGGAATGAAAACATGGAAAACGTGTGAAAGTGTCATCATTTCCTAACCATAATACCTCACTGCCTGTTGGATCTATAAAAGTCATTAGCTAAAACTTATTAAATCATCTGTTCCAGCTTCCCCAGCGTCTACTACGTAACCTTAACCACTTTCAAAACTCGTTAATACTTTAAAAGACTTGATTTAAACTTTGCTAATTCAACAAATCAAGAAATTCATATATTACTTGTAATTTTGAAACTTAATTTAAGCTTAGTGTCATAGTTTAATTTCAGTTTTGTGACAAAACAAAATTATTTTAATATAATAGATAGTATAACAATGACTAGAGAACTTGACACACAAGTAGCACAGCAATATTTTCACCACTTTTTTAAACTAACAAACGTGTTTCGAAATTGAATCACCTTCTGTGTTAATCATAGTAAATTCACTTCTGTAGTAAGTAGTGATATACTATGTTAGTAGTGTTTTTACTCGTACTATGATAACACTAAAGATGATATGATTTCGAAACGCGTTAGTTAATTTTAAAATATAATTGTTATTACTTGTGTATCAACCTCTCTAATCGTAATTATGAATTGGTACCATAAAATCTCAGTCAAAACAGCCAAACATTTAAATAGTATAACTTTGGTATGTTAAAGAGATTACAGAGATTCTCTTCTCGAAAAGTGGCATCGGTAACTACAGCCAGAAAGAAGCAATTCTTAATTTGGTTACAATTAGTTTTTATCATTGATATTCTTGCTTAAATTAAAAATGTATAATATTATGTCTTACATGCAGGTATTGCACAGTTTAGTACATTCGAAACAGCTGATGCATTAAGTTATAAAAGTGTAAACCTTCATGTCAATTGTGTATTGCGGGCCACTGTATTTTACATTTTTCAAAAATTCTTAATTTACATATTTTCAATATTATGTGGTAATTTTATATAACATGTAATATTAATAATATGCATGTATTTCTACTGTCGATTAGAAACATTTTCGCAATATGAGGAGTTGTCTTTTTTGGGAGATCTAGAGTTAATAATCTCTGGTGGCAGAAACCTAAGCTATAAATATATATGTATTATAATTACCGGCTTTGTAAAATTAATTTACTATTTGTGGAAAAACATCTAGGTAAAGCCTACTGCTCACTCTAATTTCCTGGTAATCCAAAGTAATACAAGCATTGTTAGCTCATTTATAAAAAAATTGGTTTGTAATTTTAGGATCAGTGCCCTAGATCAGAATGCCAAGGCAATCCTGAATGTCTTACCAAGCCTTACCCAAATTGTGGACCAAGCTCATCCTACGCTGGACCAAGGCTTTATTTAAAACCGACAACGGAATCATCGCAAACTGAACCGCCATGTTGTCAGTGTAAAGTAGACGGTAACAACAACGCAGAATACAGGGCCGAGGGTTGCGACTGCAAATGTCACATAGCACGTTAGAAAATTAACACAATAATAAATCAGATTCACAAACACATGCAAAACTAACAATGCTTAAATCGATGGCAGACGAGTACAAGAATGTATTCTCGCAAGTTCTTCATCAGTTCTTGAACAGAATAGCTTCGGGCTGTGAAATCAGTGCAAGGTATACAAACATAAGCTCACTTTCACATAATTCTTAAAAGGGATTTTTATATTTAAAGATACACGTAAAAATTTAAATATTTCCCCCTAAAAAAATATATATACATATCTATGAATAAATTATTTTTCATCAAAATCTTCGAACTTCCACAAGTGCTGCCTTACTTTCAAGCCTTATATTAACGTCAAATTGATTTTTATTGAATATTGATTATATTCAATCCTTGAGCCACCTACCTATATTTACTTTTATTTATTTTGTTTTTTCGTTGGAATCTCATTTATCATGGAAACACTATTAACTTGAAATAAGGCTTGAATATGGTCAAACACAATAAGACCGTGCCTTATTTGAATACCTACCTTATAAATCAAAGTCAAAAACATGCAAATTTCGTTTCGTATTTATTTTAGTCAACTTTTCTACAGTATAATTTTTCAAAAATGTCAACTTACCTATATTGATTATATTATACTTTTTCATACTTTATAACCATTATATATTAGAAATTGGCTTTTTAACTTGTTTACGCAGAAATTTAATCCATACAGATTTATAACATGCAATTATAATTTATTGATTTTGAATTTTTCTCGTTTTTCTCACATTTCTCCATTAGTTTTTGTCAACCAGAAATAATATAGACTTATCTGATTTGAATACCATGGACGGAAAACATTTTTAACAAAATTGACCATCAATATATTAATATTTGATAGACAACGTTGGGTAAATACTTAATCATCGATAAATTAAAGCTGCAACTTCTTCCATTTTCTGTGCGTGATAAACTTTCATTCCAGCTTACTGAAGTAGTTTGGTATTTATTTGTAATTTGTATTAGCCAGTGATTACTAATCAAATATTATATTAAGTTAATTAGGGGTTTCTAGTGTAATTAATTCCACAATATATTAGTAATTTAGCCAAATCAATTAATCATACTTAGTACAGTTTCTTGCAGGGTTCAGCAAGAATAATTTTCGATATAAAACCTAATCTGAACAACTTAAATAATAATTATTTTAGCATGTTTAACATTCTTACTTTGGTTAAAGGTGTAAACAAGAAATCAATAGATGCCAATTTTCTGTATCACTTAATTTTCGCACTTATTAACACAAAATAAAGGCTGGGCGCACATGAGACGCAAGTGCCGCAAGGCAGCACAGTTTTTCTACCGCAGAAATATATTAGGCCACGCGAATTAAGGCTTATTGAGGGCAGAGCAGTACCAGATCACACGTAGCCTACCCGACACTAATGGTTCTGGTCCATTAGTGTAGGGTAAGCCACGTGTGGTGTAGTACTGCCTTGCCATATTCTGCGTCTTAATTTGTGCTGTTTCGTATATTTCTGTGTTTAAAAAATTCAGTGCTGCTCTACACTGCGTCGCCTATGTCCCAATTTGTGCCCGGGTTAATTCTAACAACCCTATAAATAAAAACACAAAACACATTCCTTAATAGTTTATTTATAAACCATTTGTCAATTTATTTAATCCCACAAAGAGTAAATAAAAGATTTCCTAAATAAGAAACAACAAATATTTACTAACTAGATAAGGTAGCTGTGTATCATTACGTGGGTTTCTTAAGAAGCAGTTTTAACTCAGTTTATTGCCTGATAAACAATTATCTTGTTTTTTCAGTGACGTAAATAATTAAAAACGAAGTATATGCTATTTGCTAAAAGTATAACTAAAAGTTCAGACATTGTAATAAATGAATTAATTTTTAGTTGGTTAGTCAGTTAATAATATATTTTATTGTAACAATCAATATTTCTCGGTGAAAACAATGTCAAGTGATTTGAAGTCAAATGTTTTAATTACTCGTTAATGAATCTTGAGAAGTTGAGCATCGAGCTGTGGGCTTAATTCCATACCGCTAAATTATATAAATTATTAAGTAAGTGTGTTTGCCAATTGTTTTAGAGGGCCTTTCACCGACTATATTAAATTAAATGATATTATATTAAACTACTTACATGGTTAGAATCGTATTTAAATCCAGTAAATTTTTTAATAAGTATAATATAATCTAATAAAATTTATTTGTCCTTATCATTTAGAATTTAGGATATGCTTTTTCTTAACAGGCCTAATTTCATTACACTAAGCGTCTGCACAGACGACTGACACTTTTAAAAACAATTTATTTGGACTCCAACCGTGTAAATTAAATTTTTGTTCGCTCGCAATACTTACTCTCTACATTCAGCTTACATGGAAGTAAAAAGGGGAATTTTTTTCGCTAATACATCTTGGAATAAAACCAATTAATAGAAACAAATTAAAAATTAATAATTCTGGATATACAAACCTTTCCAATCTACAAAAATACGATCTTAGTGAAGGAATTCTGTCATGGGAAAAATAAGATAAAAAATAATGTAAAAAAACAAAGAGTTTTCAGGATTTTAATAAAAGATTGGAGAAATAAATATTGTTCAATATTTTTGGCTTGTCAATCAAACTATAATCTATTCTATTTTTTATCTCAGCTATTGATCTTTATTATTTTGCTAACTCATAATGTTTTTATCCTTAGTTTATTTTCTATAACAATATTTTGTTTAAATTAATACCATCATAGTGGGAGAACTATCTACAAGAAATACAAGGAAAATACGCACTAGCTTTAAAATAATTGTGTCTGTAGAATTAAAAAGTGGAAAAGTGTACTTGTACACTTTACTCTAATGGGCAGTGTACACTGTATTTAGGTATTTCTATATATTTTCTAAAAAAAATATTTTATAATCTAACCTGCATTTGTCATTGAGTGTCTTAAATATATATACAAAGGGGTTACAAAATGTAGTATAAACAAATATATATATATATATATATATATATATATATATATATATATATATATATATATATATATATATATATATATAGAGAGAGAGAGAGAGAGAGAGAGAGAGAGAGAGAGAGAGAGAGAGAGAGATAGAGAGAGAGAAAACATTTATTACGAAATTTCTTGACTTCTGAAGGTGAAAATAATATAAAATAAACTATACCCAGTTTTGAAACAATGCTTTTATTTAATTAGTTATATGTATAATTGAGTTAAAGTTAAAACCGGTTACAATTCACAATTATTAAAATCTCTTGGAAATAAGAAAAAATAAATATGTTTTAATTGTGTAAATACGTCATTAAACAATACGGAATTGAAAACGTCTATTGTTCAAAGATTGTTTGTTCCATTTCTCGTCACAATAAAAAGTGTAAAAACAATAAGTGTTAAATTTTGCATATTCGTACGTAATAATATGATAACGTCAATAATTAATTTAATAAAATATTTTCAAGTGATTGTATTAATTAAGGAGGTCAATTATTTAATTGAAATGGATTAATTACTTTTAAATGAACTTAACAAGTAAACTGCTAGTTTATTATTTAAATATAAGCATTTAGATAAGTAGACCTTGTGGCTCATACTACAACTCTCATCCTAGAATAGTGTGCATTTTGTCTGTAGATAAAAATTATGTTATGTAAGTTTTATAATATATATTTTTCTTTTATTAACTTTTTTAAAATATCTTTTATTTTACTTGTAAACATTGATTAGTAAATAAAAGTACATTACGCGTCTAGTGAGGAAAATAGCATTGTGCTTGCGAGTGTGGAGTTTGCTCCCGAGCGACAGCTAGTAAAACCACACGAGCAAAGCAAAATGCTACTTTCCTCACTAGACGCGTAGTGTACTTTATCTACGATTGCTGGATTTTAATAATAAATACAGAAAAAAACAGTTACTTTCATTAAACAGACAGCAAATTAGTTTTGTTAAATTAAAACAAACACGCTAATCGTGCGATAAGGTGAAGAATTATGAAACGCGCATGCGTAATGAATACTAATACGAAAAGAATCACTTTCTACGCAACTAAACAGAGATAAAATGTTCATATTTCGTATTAATCGTAGATAAATGTTTTATATTTCTATTTCTTATTTTCCATTAGTTATTGTTTTACATTTTTAATTTAAATATTGTTGTTAAGGTCAATATTATAATTGTCATAATACATTATGTAATATTTAGAATTTCCATGACACTAGTAGTTGTAATATTCAAATGGAATATCATTACATATAGTTAGTATTTTAACCAACAGTTAAACTATATATATATATATATATATATATATATATATATATATATATATATATATATATATATATATATATATATATATATATATATATATATATATATATATATATATATATATATATATATATATATATATATATATATATATACAGTGTCCCCGAATTGGGTTGCTAATAAGTGTAATAACAGAACAATTTATTTTTAAGAAAGTCACACTTCATAATATATCCTGATTTTTTTCAAATGTACCCTACACCCAAAAAGTAAAATTTTGTTAAATCAAGAGAAATTGGACTTGGACAAAATTTTGACTTTTATATTATGTCTGTCTGTCGTTTGTGCAGATGCGTGGAGCCTACCCCGCGGCGAAATCGAGACATCAATTTTAGTTCTAAATTTGAACCCCCAAAAACTCTGAAAAGACGTTAAAAAAATGATTTCTCAAAAACAATGTTCCGATGATTTTTATTAAAAAATTCGAAAATATATTCCATTTAATTACAAATCAAATGATATAAGCTGTTTTCCTGGGAAAACCCTATTTTCCGAAATATTGATGAAAATAAATCTGATTTTATTGAAAATCGAAAACAAAAAGTTTCTGGGGTCTAGGACCGAGATTATATGAGAAAGTTAGTCTGAGTTTTCTCGGACAAAGTTTTTAATTTAGTTCCCCTATAACCTATGGCAGCAAGGCTGAGATCAATTTTCTGCAATAAGAACAATAACCCAAATTGTTGACAAACTCAAGCGTTCTCTCATACGTACCCTCAACTACGATCTTCAAAAGATCACTCCGTTCTTTGGTGCAATTATTCTACCCTCCCGTTCCACCGTGAGATTTACATGAAACTTCGTGAACAAAGCCAACCACAGCTTTATCCAGTCTCTTCACATTCTTTTAGGAAAAAGTGAGATAGTCTCTTCCAAATCCACCACCTATATAGGACCACCTATATGTATTATGTTTTTGCTAAGCGTAAGTGCAATGCAATTACGGTCTAACTCCTATCTCCAAACTTAACATAAACCCTAGTGTTTGCTTAGGCACCACTAGGAGTATTTATGAAAATAATTTTGAAACCTTTCAAATTTTATGTACTCTGTACTCACTCCACAATAGCCCTAGAAACCGAATTAAATATTTTTAATTTTGGAGAAATAGAAATATCGTAGTTTTCATATAATGTAAGCCAACGCATACAAAGCAACGCCTTGGTAGTGTGGCATTTTATCCTCAATGTACTTTTGTATAAGCCAGCTCTACGATCTTCAAAACTGTGTATCTTCTCTCTGTGTATCTGTGTATCAGTGTATCTGTGTCTTCTCTTCTGTGTATCTCTTCGTTAACTACTTCTAAAGTTTCCCCTTTTATATATCCATACATAAGGTTTAAATTTTTTCTTCTTTTCTAAAAATTACTATTTTTGTTTTATCTAAATTTATTTTTAAGTCACAGAAACTCTCACAAGTCTACTCTTTGTCACAGTAAGGTTTCGAATAATGCTTTCCTCGAATAGCTGGATTATCTGCAACTATAATCTAATCGTCGGCGTAGATGAGCATAATAACGCATCTACCACCGTTCTTTATTCCTCCTCCTATATATTCTACACCGTCGTTGACAAAAAGAGCGAATATAGTAACAGACTCTACAGACATCACTGTCTCAACCCAATAAGAGATAAACATAAAGAGAAGAACAGATACAATTATAATCAATAACACTATATTTATTCCTAAATCCCGCTTGCTGTTCATTAATTATTTTATTACTCTCTACCCACTGTTCTATTCTATTCAACATAAGTCCTAACTAATAAAGTAAAAACTTTTGGGACAATTTGAACCCTTTCACTATCAATATATATATATATATATATAGACGATTTACTGATTTAACCAAATGCAACAATTAAAAGCAAAGGAAAACAATCTCAATATGATTATCAGAGTCAGAAATCAACAAATTATTTCAAAAATAAAATTTTCATTATTTAACTTATCATTATTTAAACACCAATAAATATTTTTTGTATATTCTTAGTACAAACAATTTAGCAGTAAACAAATAGTAAACACTGCATCGAAACTTTCATTTATATATTGTTCTAAAATTAGGTATATCTATATCTAATCTTTAAATATTTTACTTTAAAGTTCTGGTGGTGGCTGTGAGGCGCCTACAAACGATACTATTTAGTAATTAACTGTTAATTATTACCTTGTTTATTTTTTACTGTATATATACATTAGTTAGTCGAGTCTTATCTCTTATTACCTGATAACAAGTTGTGTTCCTCTACCTGATTTTATTATCACAACACCTCAAGGCGTGCTATCGCAAGCACGCCTCCACTTTCTTAACATTTAAATTATGTTTCGCGTTTACATTTGATATTTAATTCGATTTTTTCTGTACTATTTCCCTTGCATAATATTTTAATTGTTTATTCACTTAAAAAAAAAAATGAATGACAGATTTTATCAATAAATTGTTATAGTAAAATGGAATGTTTACTCATTCTTTTTAAACAAATTCTATTTTGCCAATTCATTAAATTTAGTGTTACATTTTTTTAATAGAATTTTTTCGTGACATCCGAAATCCAGGTAGTTTAAATTGGAACATGGTCGAGAGAAAAGCTACGTTTGTTGGAACTTTCAATAATATATTTAGAAGAAAGAAGACAACAACTAAAAAGAAAAAGGTAATGAGCTGCAATTATTTTGTTGTAATTTTATGATATTTGAACAAGCCTAGTGACCTCGTAATTTCAGTGTCTTGGGATTTTAATAAAGTTCTGGTGTTTGTCTAACAACAACTGGTGAAAATGGGCCGATTTTTGTATAAAATTTTGCATCTATCGCCGAAACAGGTGCATCTCAGCATTTATGACAACTGCAAAGTGTTTGGTAATTGCACGTGAAATATTTTATATTGCGTATAAAGATTTATATAGTTGATAGTGGTCAGTATAAAAAGTAAATTTAAAAAAATAATTACCAAGTTGTATGTAATAATTTTGAAGCTCTCGGTAACTAGAGAAAGCAAATATACATGTTATGGCATTCTTTTTATAAATGGCCGAAATATAAATATTAAGGATTTTTAAGTCATATCATGTCATGTTTTTTATCAAATTAAGTCTTTTTGTTTAGGTTAATATTATTATTGCCTTAACAGCCTAAATAAACGAGCTTGTAATACAATGCACCGTTAGTTTATTAACGTTTACATTTGTAGAGAAATATAGATTTAAAAATAGCATATATATTCAACGAATATACTTTGCTAATTATAAAATCAATGAGTATAGCTGTAAGAAAAAACGTAAGTGGTAAAAAGGTTTAGGTTTATTTTTAGGTTTTTTTTATAAAGTTTATGCAATATAACCTGTTCATGACAAGGTATATCCTGCAAAAGTATATTTTTCGTGCAAACAATATGGTATATAAAACTCAAAGAGCAAACTTCATTACATAAATTTCATCAAAGAAATAAATAGTTCTACAGGCACTTTGGCAGACCTATAGGCCCTTTGGCATCCTACAGGCACTTTGGCAGACCTAGGACCTAGGCCCTTCATGGGCTGTTGTGTTGAGACACTGAGTACCAGTGGAAAAGTCAATAATAAATTAATATCTCGTAACATGTCATTCTATTTAATTAGTATCTCAATAAATGTTGATATTGTTTAAAATAACGTAGTAACCTATTTAAATCATTCAAAATTTAATAAATCATTATTTTATAAATAATCAGCGATGCAAATTGTTGTAATTGGAAACGTTGCCATGATGATCCAATTGATTGTAAGATATTTGTTATTGGAATTTTGTATTAACATATTTATCATGCTAGTAAATTATACCTAGATTGCTTCAATTAAAAAACAGCTTGGTTTTCCGGTGAAATCCGCGTCACGAAGGGGTTAAAGTCCGACGTTTCGCTTCCACTAATGGAAGCATCTTCAAGGGTGTGGTGCATCGCGATGTTTACTTGAACCAACAACAAGACATGTTGCTTCTAGTAAAAGATAAAAGCTCTTTCTTACGAGTCTAGTCGTGGAAGCCTTCGCACCAAATTACTTGTAGAGTATAATTTGTTACCAATTACCTGAAATTATCAAATAATTCCCTTATATGTATTTCTAATAGGATATTTATTGTTTCTAGGAGGAAGAAGTTGTTTGTCAGGAAGTGGACAGGTTGAAAGAAGCAATTGAAAACCAACAGATCGAAATTGACAGGCTTAAAGTAGAGCTAGTTAAACAAAATTATACCCAATACAGAGCTGGCATCCAACAGGGCAAATATCTCTCAACAATAATTGAAAAACGTAAGTATATATATAATAATCATTTAAAAAGTTGGTTCCATCCAAACTTTCTCACTCCAACCAGAATGAAACCTTCAGTCCTCTTCCACTTGTTAATATTTTTGTTTTCATTTTTCAAATCATTCATTTACAAAGTAATATATTATATAGGTATACACTTGAATGAAGGATTGGGGAAAACATGCAGTGACGTCTCCACGGTTTCGTGAATATATTTTTATACAAGCATTCGCCCCGCGCTTCGCGCAGGGTTCATGCTTGCAATCAGTGGCTGGTATTATTATTATTTTATACTTATTACTATCATATTGGTTTCCTCAAGGCCACACCTAATACTATAACGTAATCCTAAAAACAAACACTATACTACACAAAATACTTTAACTATGTAGTAATGGATCGTAAACCATATTCCTTGTATAAGCAATTCCTCCGTGACTCTCTCAAATAGTAGTCCATTGCAATAGCTTAATTTTCTTCGAAAATTCGCTAATTGGGGCCGTGTGTCTGGCCGACGACACGACGAAACCCCCTTCGAATTTATTCGACTACTTTTCAATTTTATAGTTTGACTGTATATATTTTTTTGAGTTGCGTTTGCAGCGGTGTACGCAAACATGTTACGTATGTTGTAGACTTGGTTTCATCGAAAAATATTGAGTGGAACCAAAGTTATTAAAAATTAATAATAAATAATAATCTAAGAAATTAGGTTGACTAAATCTATTTTCTTAATTGATAATACTATTTTTAATCCACTAATTCGGTAATTTCTCAAATAAAAATACAATTGTTTTATTATCTAAAACTTACAACCTAATTATAACATTCTCCTAATTGAACTAAACATAAACTGAAACATTTATTTAATATAGCTTTAAGAAACTAATTAAAAACATTTCTATAATAATTATAATATTAAACAATTATAAATTAACAACATAAATAAAATAAACAACAATAAATAGTCAGCATAAAAAAATAAATTGTAGGTACTTTAAATGTCGGTATAAAAAAGATGAGGGGATGGATATTTGCAATATAACTATATAATAATAATAAATATATGGATCTATATATAAGCTTATAAAAGTGATTGCTAAAAAGTAACTATAATGTTATTTATGAATTTTTAAATTAGTTTGCTCTGTATAAATAGGAACTAATTTTTCTCTGCAAAAAGGACAAATGAATATAATTATAAATACCCAATTTAAAGAGCAATAGTGTGAGGTTGAAGCACCCTAATCGGAAATCAAATCAGTCAATAATTGCACACACCGTGAGAGCTCAAAGTCAAAAATTTATGAAATTTACTCTACTTAAGGTAGAAGCGATGGTTGTAACCGTGGGGTTCATGCTAGGAAAGGGTGACTGTATCATGGTGTTATCATATTGGATTAAAGTGTAGGCCATGTCATGAAATAAATTACATTATATTTTATTAGTTTTTATACTGAAAATGGCTCTGCTTAGCTTGAGAAATAATAATAATTATAGAACCTATATAAACTAATTTTATTATTTATTAGTACTATAAATTATTTGAAACATAATTGATTAAGGTTGAGGTTAAATAATAATTATGTATATAAATTAAGCTACATCAAATAAAAAAAGAAAACATTGTAGAAATAATTCGCCGTATTACAGGACTTATTATAATCTAAAACACTCAACTAAACTATAACTTATCCTAATTACATAAACTAAAAGATTCATTTAAATAAACTAAAAGATTCATTTAAACAAACTAAAAGATTCATTTAAATAAACTAAAACAATCATTTAAATATACTAAAACATTCATTTAAATAAACTAAAACATCAAATAAACTAAAACATTTAATTAATATCGAATTTAACAACCAATTAAAACAAAATTCTAGTAAAAATAATTTGATAATAAAAACAATTAAATAAATAGTTAACAAAAGAATGAAAATGTACCTTAATAAATACCAGTTACAGGAAAATATTACAGGATGTCCACCGCACCGCTCGGATGTTGACACGAGACTGGAGTCTAGACTGTAGAAGGGGAGGGAGTTTGTTTACATCTACTTGTTCCGTGGTTTGTTATGCGGAAGCTAATCTATTTATTTATCTTTCACCTTGCGAAAACTAAACTTTATTATTCAATCAATATTTGTTTATATTTTCTTTATAATTGTTTTTAACTATGCAATATAACTATATAATAATAAATATGAGCTTATAAAAATTAAAAACGTAAACATGACGTTATTTACGGAATTTTAAATTCATTTTTTCTTTATAAATACTCATTTTTCTCGGCAAAAAAAGACAGATAATTTGAAAAATAAATACTCGTTTTAAAAAGCAATAATGTGGGGTTCAAAAACCCCAATCGAAAATTAACTCGTACAATAAATGCTAACGCCATAAGAGCTCAAAGTACAAAAGTTAACGAAAAATGATCAGATTTACTCGATTTAAGGTAGAACCGTTGATCGTACGACAAAAAGTCATAGGACCAAAGTTAAAAAACAAAGTAGGGACCAAACGCAAAAAACCGCATGTCTCTAGGTGGTCTGGAAGTGCCCAAACATTTTGATAACCCGATCAGCTGATTAGCCACTTTATATATATAATATATATATATATATATATATATATATATATATATATATATATATATATATATATATATATATATATATTATATGTATATTATATATTATATATTATATATATAATAATATTCCATTGTATAAGTCATCGGGATGTTGCGCAACGGAATTAGAAACGACAATTAGTCAAATAAAAATCTATCGGGATAGCTGAGAAGAACAGAATTGGCAAAATCATCAAAGTTTTACCAATATGTGGTTTAGATCTTGAAAGATTTTAGACGACTATAGGTGAATTGTGGAATCATCTGCTGGAAATAAACAAACATTGACTTTCCTCGCTGATTTAAATTTATTATACCTGAAGCGTTATATAGACCAAGAACGTAAATAGACTTCGAATTTAATCAGAAGACTTAGAACGGGGGAGTGTATCTCCTCAGGGAAAAGCTACCACTTTCTGTGACACAGAGGTCTTTCAAAGCAGCAACGATTCTATCAGTAGTTTAATATTAACGAGCAATGGTTTTAACATCGCGTGTGTGCTGCAATGATTTAATGATATGATGAAGGAATGATTTTCACCGCCGAATAGATTTAAAAATCCAAATGTTAACGGAAAGGTCCGTGATTTAGAATTTCGTTTTTTGGGGTGCATTTGTACGTGTTCCTACTTATTATAAGAAGTTAACTTTATCTATAAGTATGGATTGCCATTAATTTAAACTTTCTTTATGGTTCTAATTTCCATCAAAATAATTGTATCAAATATAAAGAAAGCTAAATTAATTATATAAAAAGATACCTGTATAAATGTCTTAGCGTAAATGTGTCGAATAACAATACAAAATAGGGTGAAGATGTGGTAATAACTAGCTGGATTCCCATGCTTCGCTACTGAGTTTGTAATTTTTAAGGTTTTATTTTTTACTAAGATGAGTTTAGAATCTACCATGTATTAAAATTATTTTTATAATCAAGAATATCAAGATACCACAGAGTTTCATATTCCCCCTTCCCACATTTCTACACCCCCCTCCTCGTGTATCAAAGAATTTGCAAAATTCCCCTAATTAGTAATTGATTCCTACTAATGGAGAAGAATATTTAATTGTTAACTTTCCGTGCATTTACTTATGTGGTCTGGGCTCAATTCTCCTTTTTATTTTTACATAGCTCTTAGGGATCAAATTTCTAGAGATACCGCGATCATTAATTAATCAAATGAATGATTTATTAATGATCAATGAAACAATGATTAATTAATTATTCATGATAAATGAAATAATTATTAATGAAACAAGGATTAATGATTAAATAATGATTGATGAAACTCTAGGCTTGAATGTCAACCAATTCCACTTATAGGACTAGTGTTTCCATCTGTTGAGATTTCCCAGAACTAATTCTCTACTTGTCCTACTTATCTATTACTTACTACTATACTGTAATAATATTTCTATATATTTTAAATAATTTAGTATAATATTTTCTGTTTCAGATCTTCTAGAAGAATTGGATATGATTGAAAGGATGCATAATTTTCTAGTCAATAATAAATCAGTAATTAAATAACTATTATGTCTCATTGAAGTTGTTATATTATGATATTCGACCCAACAATTATTATAATACTTAATTTAATTAATATTACTGTCAATGCAAAAGAAAATTTAGAATTAGTGATAAAAATCTAAATTCTTTTAACATATACTATCTGAATCTTAACTTAGTTAATATTGGAATATTTATCAATTATCTAGTTTAGAAAACTTTTTTGTCCAGAAGGTTTCTAAGCTTAAATGGAGGTGAGTAGATACCAAGTTGTGTCTCTATCAAGTTAAAATGAAAACTTTACCGGTGAGTTGATGATCAAATTTAAAACTACTAAATATATATATATATATATATATATATATATATATATATATATATATATATATATATATATATATATATATATATATATATATACGTTCAATACCTTTTAATTGTACAGTTACATGTTACATCTTCTAATTATAAATTACTGCACACCAAATAGTTCGATTACTCAAAAAATGCGTTTTATCAATTAAAACGAGGAGGAATTACTTAAAGGAGAAAGTATAAGTATTCATGGAAAATGTGGCATAAGTAGTAAACCCACGTAGGAAACATTTTTATAAATAGCAAATTGGTAGCCTAATTATGAATAGTTCAATTTTTTAAAGAAAAAAATACATTTAAAAATATAATAAATATTTTTTTATATTGTTTACTTCATATAGAATTACATTTGTAAATAATAATTATTATTATATTGTTAATGATTTATATTTATATTCATATCTTAGAACTTTGTGTTAAATCGAATGTGATTTTCTAATATTTATTTTAGTTTTAGTTTTGTAAAAAAAACTTATTATATAGTTTAACTTTACAAATTCCACTATTATTTCAGGAGTAATAAAATATTCATTTGCTTTATTATCCCTTCCTTTCTTCTAATTCTCATTCTATGTTTTCTTATATGTTTATGTTCCCTTGTTAATTATTTACGACTTAACAATTCAAATCTGATTGAAGTAAGATCATTTTCTTTATTTAAAATTCAATTAACTATAAACGTGTATACCATTTAAAAGAAAGGATAACAGTTATGTTTCATGTATCGTATTCTTCAAAGTATATACATATTATATTACGTAATTATTATCCTAGTGCAATTACTGATTGAATATGTAGAATTATGTAATACTTACAAACAAAAAAAAAATCATGTTATTCTATAAACTTTTTCAATAATTACCTTAAATAATCTATTCTTTGATTATTTATTTAAAAAATTATTCACATGTTTGAAAACAAGTTCAATTTATAGTTATTATTCTAGAATTGAGAAAGTTGGACAGTAGTTCAATGAAAGATCAGCTAGTTGTTTGTTTAAGAACTAATATGAACAAATTATAGATAAATATGGATTTGACTGATCCATACAACGCCGTTAATACTTATTTCGATGATCCACATTTGTCAGGTGTTTATATTTATACTTGCACTCTACTATCTGTTTTAAGTAAGTATTTTGTAATGTTCAATTACATTAATAAACATTTATTGTTGTTTTTTTTTAAATAGTGAATAATCGTTAAATTACGATTTGGCTCAGAATACGGACTATTAATTATTTTTACAGAACAATTACTTTGGACTCAGAGTATCTGCCTTATCTATTAATCTCATAATAATATGTCATTGAAATGTAAAATAGTCAATTAGGAAATAACAATTGACAAGGAAATAATCGGTCCGAGACAACTTAGACAAACTTTCTCATACACGAGTTCATAATTACTAAGCCCAGTGCCATTTATTAGTTTTTGAGTTTTCGTGGGTACATTTAATTATTAGTGAACATCTTACCAAAATTTATCATAAAAATAACTTCTCCTCGGCGGGGAATGGAACCAGGCTTCTCTTCGTCCTATGAAAGCCTAAAGGAATTAGATTTTTCCTAGGAAGCTTATAATATCGTTAGATACTTATTTAAATGGACTACATTTTAGAATTTATTTTATCAAAATCATTGGAACCGTTTCAAAAAATAATTTTTTAAGAATTTTTGGAGGGTAGCGAATTTTCGTGCCATCATAATGCTTTCTCTTTATACGAGAAAGTAAAAAATACATTAAAAATAACATACATCTAGCTAGAATACATGTATAATCATATCTGTGACAACCAACCAGACAGCTGCTAAAGTAAATATTAAGAATTTCAACTAAATGTAAGGGCTTATTTTTGTACCAAATTTCAATTCTCTAGCCCAAAAACTGTGAGACAAAGTCAGACATCAAGATAAAGACCACTCAAATAATCTTAAAAACACCCAAAACGGATAATGCCATGAAATCTAGAATTGAACGGATAATTCCGTCTCGGTGTTTGGTTTTTGGGTGAAAACAATATATTGTGAAAATATTTTTCCTGTAATAGGTAGGTGTAGGATTTTCCTGTATATACAAATTAAAAATTACTGCACATCAAATTTTCATTTGATATATTTTCTAGGTAGTAAAATCACTACACACTAAATTTTTAATGTTATATTTTCTAGGTAGTAAAATTCCTACACATTAAATTTTGAATTTTCTAGGTCAGGTATTTATTAAAAACGGTTCAACCATATCAAATGTTCAAACATATGTGAAATTAATTCAACTTACTAATGGGACAGATTCGGAAGATCTGTATGACGTTCAAAGGGAATTCTTAAATATAGGTGTATTCTTAGATTTGACATGCAATGAAGGCGTCGAATTTTACAAAAAGGTAATACCCTCATATTATGATATTTATTAATTATAGCATTTAAAATAGAGTAGGATATTCACTTTCCTTTATTTAATAACAGATGTATTTATATTTGGATATTAAATTTCTTTAAATCTATCTGCGAAATCAATGTACGCATGAAAAGAGTTTATGATGCAATGGTTCTTTAACGAGAACGAAGTATTCCCGTACTCTTTAAAATAGAATCATTGGTAAGATTATATGAGAGTGTTACGATGGGAATATTTTCGCTCTCCTTTTTTTAAGGGGGAAAAAAGGTGGTTTGGGTAAGAACCACCTATATACATTAACCTTCGTACAGATAAGTGCACAATGTTTGCAGAAAATACTGATTAAGATAGATAAAGGTAGTAAAGTCTACTATAAGTGTAATTTAATAATGTATCATACCACAACTACTTTTATTGAAATCTAAATTGCTAAGGGAATTTTGACTTGTAAATTTATAAAAAAAATAAAACTATTTTATAAAAGAGTTCGCTTTTTA
This sequence comes from Gerris lacustris, assembly GCA_951217055.1. Taxonomy (NCBI): domain Eukaryota; kingdom Metazoa; phylum Arthropoda; class Insecta; order Hemiptera; family Gerridae; genus Gerris; species Gerris lacustris. The sequence continues at coordinate 33,263,519 of OX578281.1, read as the reverse complement.
TTTTTGATTTCCTTTCAGGCATCATTGAAAATCGGATTTATGGGAAGAACGTACCGATGGCTTCTTTATAGTGAATCTGATGACGCACCATTGTGGCTTGAAAAGTTGAACTTTGGTTGGGACAGTGATGTGACATTGTTAAGCCCATCGGGAGTATACGATTTATATAAAGTTCACAGAACTACACCACTAATAATGAATTTACGAGCTTCAGATCCTAAGGCAGTTACTGAAATTTATCCGAAACCTGATAGACGGAATCTAATGGGCTATCAAATGAATGCTGCGCATGCCGTAAGTTTTAATAAAATTCGCTCATATCTATCCATAGATTTGAGTATCCTAGTAGAGGCTCATATTGTTCCGTGTTATAGGGTAGGTTGCAGGTTGCATTGCATATTCTAAGAGAAACTTCAAGAGGTGTGAATTTTCATTACTGATTCAACGTAAACAAAATTGAATAATGCAGTTTAGTAACGATTGATTCTATTTATTCATAATGCAGATAAAAAAGTAAAAAAAAGTAAATTTCAGACACAATTTGTACAGATATTATTTTTTCAATATATCAGAATTTTTTCATAAGCCATAAACAAAGAACAAAAATATCGGACTACACTGCCAATGATTTTGCAGTCGAAAACGGTCAGTATTTTATACATTTTATTTATAGTTTATGACAATACGCTGAACAATTGAACTAGTGTTTTAAATGAATTAAGTGAAGTGATGCCATTAGAGACACATTGATGCTCTTAGCACTGGGAGCTTCGGAGCCAACATCCACCGAGACTGCACAAGATGACCTTAAATCAACTCTAGCATAAAGCGTTTTTCGGTTCATATTATGATAATGTTATGCGGATTATCTATAGAATGTAGCATATCATTTTCTCATTAATTAACTATTGCTTATTTTGATAGTCGATATTTTAAGTTAGATTTATAAGTTTTTGTCATAATGTGTGAATATGCATATGATTTAGGTTATCGATATAATGCCGAATAATTGGTCAGATATAGAACTGTTTGAAGACAGATTTTACATGCCAGACAGCCACCCAGTGCCCAGGTTTACATTATCCTGGTATTTTGATATTGCCAAGAAGAACAATTTCTCGTAAGAATTAACTATTTTATTTTACCTATATGATTTCATTTGTGTAACTCAAGTTTATTAATTGTCAGGACAGATTTTCTTTCCATTAATTGTTTTCTTATCTGATCTTTTTGAAGGTATAACTACACTTTGGTCACTAGTTGGGGAAACGAAGATGATGAAGGCAACTGGTCCGGTATGATGGGAGTTTTACAACGCTACGAAGTTGAACTCTCCTTCTCACAGGTCTACGTCAGAAGAGACAGGATGTCTGCTTGCGATTTCATTTTCAATCTCAAAGAGGATAAGTAAGAATAATCTTTTAAGTGTTGGGACTCACACGATTTATCTATTTATTCTACTTCCGCGCTTTTATTTATTGCATGTTTATTGTATTTTTATCTGGCAAAGATTTGTATGTATTGTTTAGAGTAATGTTCGTGTTCCTGCAGCCAGCTGCTTTTGGTACATCGGCCGCTCTGACGATGCCATTCAGTTTTGAGATCTGGATGTATGTTGGTGGTTTCCTTATTCTCATTGTCTGCGTGGCAAGAATATTTCAAACGTTTGACGATTCACCGGAATTTGATTCATGGGGTTCAATAATTGAATTTTCATTGGGTAACGTAACTCAGCAAGGTAAGCAGGATCTGATGTTTCATTGATTTTTAATCCACATAGCTTCGTCACGTCTTATCACTAGACAAATAATCATATACTTAGTATAAACTGCAGTTCAACGAAATAAATGTTATTAGAAAATGAGTGTTTTCATGTGAGAGAAAATGAAATATGCGCAGAAGTTAACATGAAAACATCTCTGATCTCATATTTGGATTTTGGAGATTGTAAATAGTTGGTTCTTTTGAATGCCTCTTATGGTAAGCTCAGAAGCAAAATAAACAGCATAATCTTTTGGCTAATAAACAAAAGCTTAAACCTTTTGTTTATTGGCCACTGCATATATTCATGCAGAGTACAGCATCATCTAATAATTTGCTATTTTTTCTGCAGTTTTGGTTGATAGGTAGCCTAAATCCATCTAATTAGGTTCAATTAATTTAGGTTGATGGGTAACCAAAATTCTCTTGGGTAGCTCTTTTAGGATTCTCTTCGAGATTAATTTGTCATGTCCTGATCAGTTTAAACTCATACCAAAACCATAATTATTTAAAAAAGGCTACTTTCAACCAGTGAAATGGGCTGTTATAAAAAATAATCATATTATTACATATTATAAGGGATTGATATAAATAGAATAGAAAATTCTTGACTTTGAATTATATTCTTTTTTCGAGATACCAGAATTTTGCGCCTGGAATGTTAAGTGTGTTGAGCTCTTATACAAAATTAATTAAATAATTGTAAACCAAACAATGGAAATGTTCCGGTTTATATTAAAACTGGAACCGACCTTTCAGAATCCTACTTGAATATAACTAACATTTTTCCTAAAACATTTTATGGACAGGACCAAACGATACATTAAAAAGTACAGCAAGTCGAGTGATCGCCCTTTCTGTGTTTATGTACTCATTCTTCGTCATCATGTACTATAATGCAGCTGTTCTGAGCGGCCTTCTATCTCCTACACCCAATCTAATTACGTCATTGTCTCAGTTGATGGATAGCAATATGAAATTTGGTGTTCTCGACTTTCCCTACTTCAGAGATTTCGTAAGATACGCTTTATTTTTATTTGTTTTTGCATTTTCTTAAATAGTAATTATTGATTTGTAATTTTTAAAATGAGGCTATTTGGAGAAGAAATGTGCTTTTTTTACTACGTTTTTATTAGCTTGCATTCTTGTTTGTTTGTTCGTTTGTTTGTTTGTTTGTCCGGTACAAATCTGGCAATCGATTTCTAACTAACTTCCCGAATAGCTAGATATTTGAAACTTTTAGCATAGCTCAGAACACGATGACAATACATTATTTTAATACTTATAGCTATCTTTCAGCAAAATTTAATTAGTTTTCAGCAAATTTTGCTGTGCGGAAAGTTAGTTCGGAAAAAATCCGCAAGTTATTTTATTTGTTTTGCCATATCCAATATTTACGCTATCTTCATTTTGACGGGTCTGAAATTTGTGATTTTTATAAATAAGAGATAAACATTGAATGACAGCTAAACAGGAAATATCGATTATATTATTTCAAATATATCGATGGCATGCTTTAGATTTGGTGTTGGGGAGATCCGTTGTACAAAGATTTATCCTTTTATAGGTTTAAGATCAGCTCTCTGGATGGTTGTCATTTATGTGAAGTAAATAAATTTGGATTTTTTAATTTTTTTTCACTAACATTATATATTATATAACAATAACAATTATATTATCAACATTACTTACGATTCAACAGAAAATTTAAAAACGTAGTATATAAAAAGTTCTTTTTATCTTGAAATTATTAAATTAAACTCGTCTAAACTTTTCTTGTTATTTCCAAATGGAAGATACAATATTTACATCAAATAATTTTTTTTTTAAATATTATATAGATTTTGTTACTTTCAGAGCGTACAGGGAGTTTATGGACCGATGAATGATAAACGGGTTCGTCTGTTTAAAATCCTTCAATCTCAAGAAAGGATGTTTTACAATATTCAAGATGGAATTGATCGAGTTAAAGTTGGAAGGTTTGCCCTTCTCACTGATGGTATTCTTATCTTTAGGATGGTAAAGCTCAGGTTTAATGATGTGCAGATATGTAACACTTTCATCATTATTCATGAAATACCTAAAATGAATTGCGCCACCGTTATCAACAAGATTACGCCTTTTAGAGAACTTTTCTCCAGGCAGTGAGTACTTTCTACCAACTATATTACATTTAACTGTTTACTAATAATTAAATACAAGATTCTTTAACTATAGTTCAAATAGAGAATTTTAATAATGTGGAGAGATCAGAAGATGTTTTTAGTTAATACTACTTCATAATGATTTACTCATCAGAGACATTTTTCCCTCTCTAGATTCTTGGAAAAATGAAAAATCTGTCATTAATGAATTCCAAAGGATCTTTAAATTGTTGCTTTTTTAGGAAGAAGATTTTTTAATTTGTTTTTTATATTATTTGACAATGTAATTTTGAAGTAAATATGATATTTATGAGTTACCTTATATGATATAATTTCACTTGTGTTTCATATTCACTTACGTAATGCATAACGGCTGCAGGTTGATGATGCTTGAAGAACGAGGTCTCAAAGATTACAACTACTTAGCATGGATAGATAAGATGCCGGCGTGTAATTGGCAACAGGAAGCACTTAGTATTGGTATGGAAGCCTTATCACTTGCTTTCTATATACTTCTCATCGCTACTTGCTTATCACTCATCATATTCAGTTTGGAAATTATTAAGACGAGAATTGAGAATCTAAGAAGCATTAAAGTCGACGAAAAACCCAGTAAGAAGGGTAAAAGAAATGTAAAATTTGTAATCAAACTTCCGAAATCGTATAAATTTTAGACTTACATAAAACTATACATAGTTACATAGGATATTTCAGATAACTAGTTGAACACATTTAAGAATAGATAATAGTAATTGTGATCATCATTTAAGGCTTTCTAATCAGTGCAAAGATTTTTATTAAATATTATAGAGTATTAAACCAGGTTAGTTATTTATAATCCTTTATATTAGTTCCGATTTTGTGTTTGGTAGTCATCTATCTTCAACTTCTTTGGTGGGCTATTAAACCCTCTTCCAGTCATCCTATTGAGCTGAAACACAATTATTGGCACATAAACTTTGTACCAATACAAAAATATACTATAACATTTTAGGGTTACCTACAATACACACTGATTATCGTCGTTGCTTGTAAAAACTCAATTACCATGATTGTTGCCAAAACAACTTTCCGATGTCTAACACAACCAAAATGCATATGTAAAATGCATTTTCAATAAAATAACTTTGTTATTATGGGCTAGTATTATTTACTAAAATAACCTCATGGCACTTATTTTGAGAATACGACAGAAATATCAAAAAAGTTTAAATCTTAGTGACTTCGATTGTGTTAATTATACATCACACACTAATCAATTATCACAAAATTCACGCATATTTAAAAAAGGAGTTTAATTCAGGTAGTTTGATAACATTTGTTAGTCGTATTTTGGTTTTTCATTCAGGCCTTGTATCCTTTCGTGCAATTGCAACCTCTTCTGTTTATTCTTTTCTAACGAGCTTTACTCTACAAGCGTTAAGACCTTTTCAGGAACAAAGAGTTACAATTAACAATGAATATTAAAACTAAACCGGTCTTGTACAACAAAAGATTCAAGAAAATCTACAAAAGATATCTACCATCTTATCATATCAAAGAATGTATAAAAGTAGGTTATAATGATCCTCCACTGTAATGAACTGCAACTCTTTTATGGTAGGTTATGAAGTCAGCTTGTTTGTAATTACAACTTTTATTTACTTTTTGACGATTTAAAAACTAAGTTACAACAATATGAAGGTTTACTAACGTGTAATAAATCTTTATCTTCCGGAATAGACTGCATCAGAGGTTTTGTAAGTCTAAGTTGCAAATGACTCTCATCAGGAGGAATTCCCTCAAAAATTATCACAGTAATGGATTGGTTCTAAACGTCGCGTCGACTTATGAAAATCTTCACGGCCAATATTAAATTATTCCCAACATTTACACTTCCTAGATAATGGAGTAGGGGTAGGGTACCCCCCAATGGGGCGATATGAGCAACGCGGGCAACCTTCAGAAAAACGCAATATTGGTGATTTTTTCTAATTCCACCTGCCGATATGGATGCGTTTATTGTGAAATTTGTGGGTGTCGTAGAAAAGCACCATGTTCTATATGATTTTGCTCTCACGGAGTATTCTGTAATTCTGTGTATCTACTGCATCAGGTGCAGAACTCAGTTTGTCACCTATGTAGCGGTATATTATTATAATAATTTGCACCAAATTATAATATTTCCATATTATTTGTCCAAATTATAATATTCCATATTATATGTAGCGGTATATTATTATAATAATTTGCACCAAATTATAATATTTCCATATTATTTCATTTACATCCCTCATTTAGTGTTTTGATGATAAAGAGCAGGGGTAATAATTTCAGCAATTACAGAATAATATATCTCATTAGACATTCTATAATCTATAGAATGCAAGAAATATGTCGTTACTCATTCTTTGCTGGCTGCAACAAATACTCTACATCATAATTATATTCCTTTGATTGTAACCCCCAATTCTTATTGCAGTTTCTTCTTGATCAAATATGTATAGAAGCTTATAAAACCTTTTATAGAAAAACAACTACTCAATATATTTGGTATTCTTTAGAAGGCACGAGTTAACTGAATAACATGTCCCCGTCTGCGGGCATTTAGATGTTGCTTTGATCACCGAAGTCACCTTTATCGCTTATATCGAATTTGATTGCTTTCGTGCCGCCCATTGTGCGGACAGCATTACTCGGGGAACCTAAGCGGGGAAATTTGTAGGGCAGAAAGTGACTAGTTATTTTTAATTTTAACGAGAGGCACACAAACATTTTGTCAAATCAAGAGAAAAAAATAACTTGGCTCATTTTGGCACTTACTTGAGCCTAATAAATTAACAGATAGATAGTGCCTCCTTCATGGTCAAACAACGGGTGGGTTGGGGTAACGCGAGAAGTCGGAAAAAGAGGGTTGCGTTCGGCAGATGTACCAGACGGTTAAGCGAGAAATACTGTGAATCGGGATACGGATAATCGATATGCCACTGTAAATAAGAAATGAGAACTAGGTAGTTAACTATTACATCTAACAGTTTATTAATGCATTGGCCACTTTACACACACATAATATATCTCAATGACTATCAGGATGAAATATGTCTCACTTCTCTGGGGTTAGAACCATCATCATATTTATCAGTAAGACTTCAGTTTTAGGCGAATTGCTCGTCGGCTAATTACTTGCACTTGGCTTCACCATTCTCTGTCTATTACTTCTAGCAATACGTTCTTAACATAAATCCTTTCTCCAAATTGCTACTAGATTAACTTACACTTAACTAGATAAAGATCGTTATTACATTTTTCCCCTAATTAATTCCCAATATATATGATATTATAAATGAGGTAAAGGTTATAACAACTATATTTGTATAGTAAAACAAAGATTAATTAAACATTTAAATGACTTTCTTTATTATTTTTTTATGGTACATAACATTATTTCAGTGGTTTATATAACAACAGAACGAAATATGTCAAACTTCAGTCGAAAAGAAAATCATATAAATAAATAAATAATTATAGAAAAAAATGCTCAGCATTTTTAATTATTACTTAACTTATAACATAAAAAATAATTGTACAATTTTTACAACAAAATATCTTTAACAACTGATATAATAAACATATTATAATTTAAAAAATTATATACTATAAACAATATAACTTATTATGGCACAGTAAAATATGTTTTTTTGTTAATAATACTAGAGAATAAAGCTATAACATTATAATAATCAGCAGAGATAAATAATTAAATAAATACTTTATTTTTAAGGCTTCAGGATATTTTCATCAATGTTGAAGACTTAATGAACCTTTGAATATAATGGCTACAATTGAATTCGATGTGGTTCGTCCATCAATGAACCACATAAAATTCAAGAATATTTAAAACTAATATTGTCTTTAATTCAATTTTCTGTTGATTTTTGATAATAAAATCCAATACTGATAATTCGTTGATAAAAAATTTTAATTCTTTAGACCTTCAATAAAATGAAATAGAAACATAAATTATTTTACATAAAATAAAATGTAACCACAATAATTCATTAAAGATGAATCGTCCTTGATTTCATCATATAATTAATTTTGTTGTTATTGCGTGATCAATATAGTTTTTGTCAAAACAAGGTTTATGTATCAATTTTTATATTGACAAATAATTATAATAATTTATAAATGAACAATGATGTAATTATGTGATGTTAAAATTTGTACTGAATAAACTCTTAAAATTTGTACAGAACCAATTGTTAAAATACCCCCGAACAAACTGAGTCTAAAAGGTAAATTTCAACGTTTCACTGTTCATTTTTATGGAAACGGTTTTGCGAGGCGATTCTGTGGCAAATTTATGTTATTCAGCAACTCAATTATTGTTATCTCACATAATAAGCAACTTTCTTAAGGTTGATCCTTGCAATAGTAGAAACTTCGGTATTAGCCCAACTTCTCTATAATAGCCGAAGTCTTCACAGCAATATATATATATATATATATATATATATATATATATATATATATATATATATATATATATATATATATATATATTGTAAAGCACATAAAAATAAATAATTAATTGCGAATTTATATTAATAAATATTAATAAATAAAACCGTTACTTTCATAAGTAGTCGTGTCACCAGTAAAATTAAGAAACGATAAATAATTTATAACAAAAATCGTAAATAACAAAAAACAAAAAATAAAACGATGAAAATTCCTAACAATGTTTATTATCATTTCCGTTTTGTGTTTTATCAGTTCAAAAAATCACAATGTTTTAGTAAAATGTCAGCCCTATCACAGAAAGGCTTTTAATTAGATATAATTAGAGATCCTAAATTATTTCCTATTAAAAAAAAAAAAATATTGGTAAAGAAGTTTTAAGAATAAAAATAATCCAACCTTGAAAATTCAAACAATTGTTATAAAATTGTTTTTTTAAGTACAAATAAATCTTTCATTGTCTTACTTTAATAACTTTGTCCTATGTTCTACAAATAACTTTTCTCTCATAACTTCAATTATTCATAAATTTAATTCTAAATCGGAAAATTCGTTTTAGTTTATTCCAAAGTTTTGGAAAGAAGTTCCTCGCTGCTGGAAGGATCTACTGCTATGTATGAAGCTGAAAATCCTTTGCTGACAATCGTATCGTCCGATCTGAACCGAACTAACAAAGCTTCGTTTACTGATATTATATCCGTTGGATTCTGAAATGTAAATGAGGTTGTTAAATATTATTAAACATATAAATAGGAAAATCACATATGTAGATATAGGTATTTTAAAAATACTGGGTGCATTTTAATGATTCAGAGAAATAAACGAATTTTAATGACCATAATAGATTATAAGTGACTTAATTTGCACTACAGGATGGGCTTTCAGAATAAAACAGGACTTATGTTGTAATGAATTGATAAAATCAAAACGAGTCACGATGCTTTTGAAAAACTGAGATTATGTCCTATGATTAGAATATTAGACCAGTTAATGATTCCTTAACCTCAAGAGATAAGGTATTTCTATGAAGAAATAGCCCCGATGTAATCGTAAGGTGGCGAAAACTGTTTTTTTTTTTAGAAATTGTTGTATATAGTTAAACAAGTTCATAGACTTTTAACTTTATAGACCCTCGGATTAACGATATTTAAGTTAATCCAATTTATAAGTCTTAGTCAAGTTTAGTGTTCTTGAAAAACTTATTTGCCTCTCCTACAAAAAGCTAAATAAACGTATTCGCGACCTTATCAGAGTGAAATAAAATATATCGGTGAAACGACAAGGTCTAGTAAACTAAGCTTCACAATTCTCAATCGAATCCACGGTGCTACAGATACTAACTAAAAATATGTTTAAAAACACATGCACGCGTTGCGTGCTTAGTAGATAGTTAACTAAAAATAAAGTGAATATATAATTATATTTATAATTCATTTTATAATTTATTATATTATATATTATGGGACCTTTTTTACAGATTCCACTGTGAGATTTATTAATAAGTGTTAAATAACGATAAGTATTAAATAACTAAATGTAATTGATTACCGAGTTGCCGCAGAATTTTCCGTACGATGGTCCCGAAGAGTCCAATCCGCTGAAGACCTCCACGTAATCATAAGAACAGTCTGGTTCATCTTCAACTTCAAAGGTAAGGAAAGTCAAATGAACAGTTAAACTTGGGTCCTCGGCCTCTATCGTCCAATCACAGTCCGCCCTATCTTCATAGTTATAATCGCCGTACTTCGAATGTGAATAGAGATGTTTAACTCTAGTTGAGGATGCTTTTAAATGCCCACCACACACTGTAAATGAAAATACTATGATTAACAATCTTACACAGTAAAAACAATAAGAAAATTTTGCCTAAGGGATAAAGGGTTATGTTTTTGTATAATATTTTAATATCTATTATCCATATAGCGTTAAATGTAATACCTAGTGTCTAGAGATATCAGTGTTAGTAAACTATAAAAAATATTTTTTTAAACGCAAATGAAATCTTGAAATTGTATTGTTTTAGAATTAGTAACTTTCAAAGATCATGTGTTTCTAAAAAAAATAATAATTAATTTGAAAACAAAAAAAAATTCAGAGATATAAACACTTTCCCATTCATGAATATTCAACCAAGCAAAAAAGTCTTTTATTTGTGATGTCCCCTTGTTTTATAAAATTGTTTTTTTTAAAAAAAGGTGTCTCCAGGGACAACATCGATACATTAAAAAAAAAAAAGAAAAAAAAAGTGATATTTCATACGTTTTTGGGATATTCTCAAACCTTGTACAGTTTTCATGCTGTTCCTATTAGTAAATGTATACAAAATAAATTCGGTAAGATTCTTGGCTATAGGGAAAGGTCGTCTAAATTAAATATAAAAACATGTGAGCCTGAAGCTTAGTCCTAGAGCTCAAGCAACTGACTGACTGAAAAAAGTTATGAAGCTTTGAATGCGAAAAGCATTGAAGCAAAAAGCTTTGAATTAATATGCACACATACCACGAGTCTTTAGCTTCCGTTTCTGTCCAACTTGAAATCATTTAAATATATATAGATACAAATGGCATTGGGTTCTTTACTATATGCCTTGATTAAAATAACTTTTTATTCAATTTTCATCTTAAGCTCATTAACCTTAAAGGTAGCTTATGAGCGTCAAATGTTGTTTGTTACCTGTCGTGTGCGATGCCATAAAACCCTTTCTTTGAACACTTCCATCTGATTTGAAGACCATGAACATTTCGTTCGTAGTAGCGATGATAGGATGAGGTAGCTTCGAACCACAGAATCTTCCTAGAGTTCTGGAATCAGCGCTGTCGCCGTCGTAAAGTGAAACGTGATCATAAGCGCACTCATGATGAGATTCTAACTCGAAAGTCGTGAATATCTAAAACAAATTAAGTAATTAATTAACATTCTGTTTATTCTAAGTACAACTTGTTTGTAATCTTGTGTGAACTTTCATTTATTTTTTGAAAATCACAGGTAAGCCCCAATCTGAATTCAAAAGCTTTTTAAATTTGAAAGATTACGATTGTTACCAATTTTTTTGTGCATTGACTTCTGTTTATTCTAAGCTATTATAGATCAGAGATGGGTCAGTATAAAGGGGTAGCATTTGACTGTCGTTTGTACTTACAAGTTTGATGCGGTGTCCTGGGGTTGTAGTGAAATGCCAAATACAATCTTTTTTCCTTGGATAAAGATCAGGGTAGTTAGGTGATGAAACGTTGCCGTGAGGAGCTCTAAGTTCGTATCTGCAGCCTCCTTCCTTGCAGTCATGTCCATTAGGGTGGAGAGTAAAGCCATTATGGCATGAGCATGTATAAGAACCTAAGGTATTACGACATTCATGCTGGCAACCACCATTGTTTAGTGCACACTCGTCCTTATCTGAAAATAAAATAGTAAATGGAAATAAATTAACCATCTATCATATCGTAATGTTTATAATCTGAAGAGCTTTTTAAAGCAGGACTCAACATAAAAGAAACGTCAATTAACGATTTATATCTGAAGCTTAAAAGCTTAATTTTTAGTTGATTTAAGTGTTCTTTGGAAGCTTAGACATTAGCAACTAAACTTTGCCTACTTTTAGTTTTTTAAAAATAATCACGGTAAGAATTATTTGTGAATGTTTCTTTTGACTTATGCGAAGAAAGGTATTGTCAATGTTTTTTAATAAGTGTAAATTTATATTCAATGTATTTGAATGCATGCTTATAGGAATTATAAAGCTGAGAATATAGATTGTTATTCGATCATTTTTCTTTTTCAAAATGGACGCTAACTGATCAGCTTAACTTGTTTTCTTTACCAGAATTTAAAAACATAAATAAATTTACCAGTAAAAAAGAGCGCAGCGAATCCAGTTTTATGAATAGAACTGTCAGAATTAAACTCAATACGCAGAGTATTGCTTTCTGAGGTAATGAGAGGAGGAATTCTTGAACCACAGTAAACCCCATGTCTACGAGTCAACTCTCCTTGCAGTTTGCTATGAACTTCCACGCTGTCGTACTCACATTCTTGCTAAACATAAAATACAAAAATAATAATTAATTATGTTACTAATTGTATCAATGTTAATAATATATAATAGATACATCACTGTATTCAAATATAATTAAAGCAGAAATTATTGTCACCATTTAGTATAAAAGAATAAAATAATCAATGAAATACTTCAGTAAATTGATTGCTTATGAACAAAAATTCTTTTTGAGTTCGATTTCATAAACATTAAAAAAATATGAAGAATACAAATAAGGCCTTGCTACACACCTGAAATACCTGAAACAAACAAAAATAAAATATTATTTTATGCGGAGGAAAAAAAGAGGAAGAGTTGAGAAGGACAAAATAAATAAAGAATTCTTTCATTTTTTAAATTTGTTTTTAAAATTCTTTTTTCTCTTCATGAAAAAAATGGCTATTAGATTGAATTGGCTTTCATCGTAATTAACAAAGTAACGTCAAGATACTTACATTGTTTCCTTCGAGATCGAAGTGAGTAAAGTTTAGAGTTATCCTGTAGTGTGGAGGTGCAATTATTTCCCAAACACAGTTCTTATTGCCAGGATACAGATCTGGAAAGGATGGACTCGTCACTGTGCCATTGGAACCGTCAAGAACTCCTCCGCAGGCATCTGTAACAAATAAGAGAAATCAAAATAGAAACTAAATTATATATGACCTTACTAACTGTCGATGCCCTCGTAAAAAAGGCAATATATTATTGTTACTTTATGAAGAAGCAACTCCAGCTTTGATTGATAGAATATGACGAAAAAAATGCATAATTACCTTCACAGTGTTTGCTATCCGAGTGTAGTTCAAATCCAATTTGGCAGGCACATTCATAGCCTCCTAGAGTGTTAATACAGTGATGCTCGCAACCATGCTCGCTTCTTGAACATTCGTCGTACTCTAAACACAAAAATAATAAAATCATTTATATTTTACAAAAGCATATGATACATTTTTAATGACCTGTTAATTATAAAGAACAAATAAAGTTTACTTTTAGTACGATCCATCTGTACAGATTCAGAGTAATTCTGACTCCAAATAGTAATCTATTTTTTTTCTTTATTGAAATAGATTAACGATTAGACGAAGGTATTAGCTATTAAAAAATTAATTTGTATGTAATGACTGTCTGAATGTAGATTATATACAATAAAGCTGTATAATTACCTTTCATAAAGGCTGCCGAAAATCCTGCTTTTGAAACAGAACTGTCTGAGACAAATTTGATTGACAATTTGTTTCCTGTGGAGTAGAGATCCGGAGGAATTTTATAGCCGCAGTACTTTCCGATAAGCGGCGAATCGTTAGCGTGCCCGTCACGTATTTCTACGTAATCATACAAACAAGTATCGTGATTTTCAACCTGTGAAAGAAATAGAGTATATTAGCTATGAGCATATATCTTTTATTAAATTGTTAATATTTACTATTTATTTTGTTATTAATTTGCTCTTTATAACAAAGGATTGAAATTGATTGGACAAATTGCTATTGGACATCCTTTCAATAGCATTTGTGGAATAAGGTTTTCAAATTAATAATCGGTTTGCACATTAAAAATTCATTAAAATTCTTATATACATTAAACTTACTTCGAAACTTTGAAATTTTATGGCGACTTGGAAATCAACAGGTGCTGTAAGTTTCCAAATACATTCCTTGCTGACTGGATAATTTTCTGGAAAATTCGGCGATTCTAAATGACCAGATTCATTAACGAAAATGTTTCCTCCACAAACAGCTGAAAAATAAAAATGTATTTTTCATATATTATCTTCACAAAACGAAGTAATAGTTCATAAAAATATATTCTATCAATCTAAAACCAAACAATAGTTCAGTTTTGTTAGTATTAAATATTATTATTAATCTTTCATAATCATAGTACAAAAAGTGCCCAATATTTAATCTTTGATCTACATACCTTCAAAATAAGCACTGAATCCTTTGTGGTTTGCTTGCTTTGAAGAAGTAACATATTGAAGAAGCATTCTTGAGCCCGTTGAGACTATAAGATCATTGATATGACCAGATCCACAGAATCTTCCTAGAAGTTGAGATTTATGCCAATAACCATCCCTTACTTCTAGATAGTTTGATCTAAAATCAATATTACACGATTATTTTTATGTTAAGTTAATTATAAATTCAAATTAACAGTAAAAAGTTCATTATTTTAATTCTATGCTTTAATTCTAAGTATCTGTAAGTACAAATAGGCAAATGTCCATCTCTAGGATTCACAAACAGAAAATATGGTGGTTGTTTTTTGGCGCCAATTTGATACCTGATACAGGAACCAAATTGCTAATTAAATCGATATTTGCTGTCATATAGTAATTTAATGAATTATCAAAGTGCTAGAATTAATAAAAATTTTAATACCTGCAGGATTCTGATTTAGCAATATCCAAGTCTGTAATATTAAGAACTATTCTGACTCCGTGGGTAGCCGTGATTCTCCACTCACACTTCTCCATTTCCCCGCTACCTGAGACGATTTTACCATTGTTATCAAGCAGTGTTCGACCACAACCTGAAAAATAGAAAAAATGCAGAGATTTAAAACTAAGAGATTCGTATAATTTCTCTTATAGAAGGTATAAACTTATTTAGACAAATTAATTTATAAATGGTTATACTCACGAGGGCATTTATACAGCAAATTGGTTTGAGCTATGTCACCAGGTGATAATTGGAGTCTTTGCCCGATCTCTGGTCTTCTTTTCCCTTTTCCTACATGTTCTGTTGGCAAGATTGTATCTAAATACGTTCCCTGAAACAAATAAAATATTTAAAATAAAATAATAAGATTACTCTTAGTAACAGTCGTTCTTTATGCTTATTATAAGTATTAAAAACGTTAACCATCCTCGTTTAAATTTAGTCTTAAAATCATTGAAGTTATATAAAGAAAACTTAAACTTATTAAAAATAAGAATCATCTCAGGATTCCAGTTTAAAATATAATTACTATAATTTAGTTGAAAGTTCAGTGAATTAGATTCCTTTTGTTTATTTTCTGTTATATGCAAGAACATACCATCTGCTTCTATGAGAGAGAAAAAATTATTTACACTAATAGCTTAATAATGAAATTTCTTGATTAGATATACAGAAACAATAGGACAATAACACACATTTTCTCAACTATCAAAGATTCTGTTTTGATGTAGTCATAATACAATTGCTCAAAGTACTTTGTACTTATAGAATAGAGACTTAAATAAAGCAAAACTTAAGAAATTAGATTGGTACAATATTTTATCCTAATGTTTTGAGTTAATACAAATGTGCCCTCCATCTTAAATGGACACAATCAAAAGCCTCAGTCTTAAAGGGAATCAACCTTAAGGACAAAACCGGCGACTTATATCGGCGGTTTTTGCAGGATGCAATGGAGTCGAAGTGTCAGGATTCATTATGTCTCTAATTACCTCCGCAACGTCTAAATTTATTAAACTATAGTAGCGCAAACCTACGCTTTTCAAACGCTCTGGAATAACCTACGGGGAACATCCATACCCAAACATATTATACATGATATTAGCCTCTTTTATTCATAAAAGAGTCACACTAAGGACTATATCAGTAGTTTCCGAAATTTGTGGAACCCATAGTAATATTTAAAGAAAAAATCATTATACGTGGTTATCATGACATTTTTTTAATCAGAACAGTTTTTATAGATTGTATGTCAATGTCAATACATCGAAAGGTTTAATATTAAACCAATTCGTGAAGGGTGTGTTTTTCTCCCGTGTAATTTTTAACTCTGTATTGAGCTAGTTATTTAAAGGGAGATGAGTTGCGCTGCCAGTAAACTCGTTGATATTTTGAATAGTGGGCCGCCTCCTGTCTGCTGGATAATGTGTGGACAATACGAGGATTAAAGAACGAGCCGGATGCAACTGACGCGACGTTAGCGCTATCGGCCTCAGACACAACACCGTGGCCTTAGAATCCATACACGTCCAACTCTAGTGATAATGTCCCTAGAGATCTCTCTGCCCTACTTGCAACACTTGAAACTTCTTCAATGACCCTTCCCACCAGTCTTTGTTACAATATAAATAGAATCATAAACACGTAATTTTTTATTTCAATTTGATATATACCACAGAAGTTTTCAAATTAGATTTAAAATGTTGGGCATACTTCCAGAACTATGTGCTAATAAGAACCAAAACGGGGACAGTCCTAGTATAATGGTTTTGTATACTCGGATGAAACTTAGGAACACTGATACATCAGGTTCAAATCCCAGAATGGTGAGGCTTGTTTAAAAAACTCATGATCACTTCAAGTACATGTTTATGGTCACATCATAAACAAAAAACACCAATAAATGTGTAAAATGATCCATTCCTCTTTCTTCTGTTTTGAGAAATTAGAAATATAACTGCGCTAAATACACATCGAACAATTCAGGTTCAATAGATGTTTTTAGACCTTTAGCTAATTTAATATTAAATTAGACTTGTGGGAAAATAATCTTGTTCAGGCATACTACAGTTCTACTATTTCCAAATATAGTAACAAATACGAACAATTGCTTTAATTATTATCAAACCTATTCTTAATGAACATCTCCAAAATACCAGCACATATTTGGATAAAAAAAAAAGATAAAACAAACTTGTAGGAAATAAGAATTAGCTAAACTCTCTTATATTATTGTCAGTACTGTATTTTTGTCGTAACTTATACAATCAGCAAATATTGATTATTTTGCTGCTGAGGTAGAAGATTCCTAATCATTAAATTCCGTCTTTGACTTGATCCACTGTTTCAAAAAATGTAATGCCTAGTAATCAAACTTAAGCCTAACATTATATTTTTGTTCTCTAAATACTAAGTGGGCTTTCTATATCCGTTCACTTATGATACAAATTAGTGTAGTTGCAAAGAAAGTACCACTCTTAAAAGATTGAAAAACCTTCATTATAAACTAAAATTATAAAACTTTAAATGATGTGAACCTATAAGCTGTTTAGTAATTATTTTCGTAAGTAGGTTTGTATGGAGGGAGTTCCCAGAATCTAAGTACCTAAGTAAGGAATACCAGAACTCTGTCTGTCGGCAATCCGTACTAAACGTCATAAACTAACAACCCACTCAACGTTTACAGTTAAATACCCCTCGAACTTACAGACGACTGTGTGTAATAGATCTCCTTTTAGCCATTTTTCTCCTTAAGTAGATCGAATTGCTTTGGCGCCATGGCGCCTAGACTTTACAAATAATCCAAAAATAACTTTGCAATTTTTTCATACAATTCATATTTTCTTTTTAGAACTTATTGTGTTCTACCAAAAAAGATATTTTCTGTCATAATTTGTCACCCATGGGAATAAAACGGGGACAGAGAGACGTCGCACCTTTAACTATAATACTATAAGTTGGCAATTGTATTTTTGTGTATTCCATGACTTTTTTTCTTGCAGCATATCATTGTAAATAAAGTATGGCATGTTATTTGTCTAAAGGTAGTTTGTCTCCAAAAACCACCGGCGGCTTTTCAACAAAGAATGAAAAATGTCTGGCTCTAGAACCATATTGTGTTTACTAAAGCAGTCTTAAGATTTGAAAATTGTATTTCGGTAAGAGTAAAAATCCACACATTAAGAAAACGAGACATGCAAAGCCTACAAAAATGATCAATCAATCGGCAATCCCGATCTGCTTACGTGCTTTTAACAAAATTATACGCGGGAGAAGCAACCATGTGTTATTACAAAAAAATGAAAAATATTGAAGCAGACTGATGTTTAGCTATTGTTTTTATAAAACGCTTTCATTACCTATTACAAAGGTAACCTACTTTGTTAAAATTTAGTGAATTTGATCAGTGCGTTCACAAGATAGTATAGCAATGTAAACTAAAATTTAATTCCCTGAAACTTATGACCAACTAAATATTAAAATTGAGCTATTGTAGGTTTTTGATATTACACTAATCAATTGAGTTTAATTTGCTAAGAAAATATAAATGTAACTGAATATAAGCTAAGAGGAAACGAGTTTTGTGAATAAAAATCGAATTTGAATTATGATGTTTCACAGCAAAAAAGAACCAGATATAAATTCAAAGCTTGCTTTCAAGTTAAAGCAAGCCCAAGCCAATTCGAGATCAAGAGTAAAAACTCATCTTCATTTGAACTCTGTTCAAATTTACTCGACTGTCTAAGATACCGCGGGATAAATTAATTAAGTCTTGTCAAACATTTCCCCGTCGAGAGGGAATTGTAGGGATCTTGCTAACGAATTCCAAAGCTACTTTGATCCCGAGGCCCGTCACCAGCTACCACCGTCAAACATAGTTAGCGGCCAACTTCCTTACACAAACTAACTAATAAATTAACTTACATCCTACCGCGGATAATCTCATGAAACACAACCTTTAAAAAGTTACTGTTTTATCAAATCAATTAGGTAATATTTTTCATTTTATTTATATTTTTTTAATTTCATATAAAATACATAAATAAATATATAAAGGGAAAAATTCATAGGAAACGTGACAAAATGTATGTAAATCCATAAACTTAATTAGCAATAGATTCCGGATTTAACAGAACAGATACTCTTCGAATATAAATTTACACCTGATTTAATTAAATAAACCTCTATGTTGTATTCTACATTGTATTTTAAACATGTGCGTCTTTTTTTATACCTACATTTATTAAAAACAAATATTGATGGATTTGTTTTAATATCGTTTTCTAAATGGATTATAAATAATAATGTTTAATACCTTTGAGAAAGTATTCCTTGCGTAGTGCATAATAGATTCGTAATCATATGGTAATCCTTGTGAGTTTACTTCCTCATCCGTTAACTTGTTGAAATTATACTCCTGACCTGTAAAATAATATTAATATGTTGATGTATTATTTAATGAGTAAACTGTAAGAGATTCATTCAAAAAACTTATTAATCGATATTTTTATTGATAAGAGTAATAATTGGTGAACATTTTAATTTCCGAGATACATTTTTGCCTGTTATAGTTCTTAATAATATATTAATTTATGCTTTTTCAGACCATTTAGTTTTATAGCCAACTGTGCAATTGGTATCGGTATCCTGTGATATTGGATACATGACTGATCTGTGATTGCTTTATAACAATATAAGGATGGCCTCAATACCATGAAAGGATTATCAAGCATGAAAAAACTTGTTTTTAGACCATTTATATTATACGCTGATGACTCAAAATGTAAAAATTTAACAGATTACAAATGCAAGAGCTTTTTTATAAATAAAAGTTTTGAATAAATAATTTAACTTCGCCAAAAACCTTATATACTAAATTTCTAGATAGTAATAGAGATTCCAGTCAATCAATTCCTATATTTATTAATGATCTTATTATCAAGAAATAGTGCTCATCTTGACAAATGCATTTCAAAATACACACTGACATATAATATGCATATATATAATATGCTTCATTCTACACAATGGTATTAAAAATATATATTTTTTTAAAAATTCATAATATATTTAACTAACCTGACATGATGTTCTCCCGAACGATGAGTACATGGTTGTCTCTATCAGGTCTTGTATGTTCGTGCCAGAATCCCACGACATGGCCCAGCTCGTGTACTACGATACCGAACTTGTCGCAGTTCTTACCGATGGATATAGCCTGTGGTCCGTTACCTCGCTTGCCTACAAACGAACAGCATCTAAAACAAGACGGTTTATTCGGGATTTTGTTTTGTAAAAATTTAAACAACTATATAACGAGCATATTATAACTATTTTCTATGATCTATAATTCAGCAGTAGAAAACATTGAATATAGGAACAAACATATAACTAGGCTAGTCAAATATATGAAATATTAAAATAAAAGTTTAAACTTTAGCCTGTCTTTTTTTGCCACTAAAGGATAACCAACTATAGGACATTTGAAAATGGCAAAACATGATCACTTTGGCTATAAGGACATTCAATAATATTTTAATGTTTATAATTTAATAATTATACCTCCAGTGATCTTTATGTTCATCATTGATAATTGAGTATTAGCTTTTAAAATTAGAGATTAAATAACATCAGGTATAGATAATAAATTATGCGACATATTGTGCTACCTGATGTGGTTATACTACTTAAATACGGATACTAACCTGGCCCATATGTTAAGCATTATATCGCACAAATTTTATCATCATCCTTCTTAAGAACCGTGAGAAAGAAAAAAAAATGAAGTAAAGTCAGGTAATATCAGAACTGCTTCTAAAGTATGTGTGGAAATATACTACCAGAAAATATACAACAAACTTGTCGATATATACATAACATAATATGGCATTGATGATAGCTAAATCACCGTAAATGACCATCTTTAATTTTTTACAAGACTTCTGTCGTCATGTCATCAGGTTTCAATAAAAAACAACCAAAGATTTATGAATAGTCTTTGGTTGTTTTTTATTTCTTACTCTTCTATTTACGAGGATGACCATCTTTGTAAAAATCTTACATGCAACTAAGCCTAAATTATCAAAACTTTATTCTTATCGTTAAAACCATGTTACAGGTACTAGAATTCGAGGTTAAAACGAAACGGTAAAGTACTCGAGTTTATAGAAAAGCAAATCAAGTTTACCCGCATGGTCTTTCCGTGAAGACGATATAGTTGGGATGTTCTGATGGTATCCTCTCGACGAATTTAATGCAAGTACTGTTCTCCCAGTGTCTCATAGCTTGCTTGAACAATGCCTTGTTGGAGCCGCTGAAGTTACCGTCTATCTCGTAAGGAATGACGCCGTGGTCCCAGACCCTTTCTTTCCTTGCAGTGGCCGCTCTCTTCCTTCGTACAATTGCTCGGCGTATCGCCTTCTCGTGAACATCCAAGGATTCACGGATCTCCCCACTATCACCAGCTAACCAACCTTGGCGCTTTTTCCTATAAACAATTGTCTATTAAGATTTATATATTCAAATAACTCGAGAGACAAAATACAAAAAAAAGATAGATTCAAATATGTTATAAGACGTTTAAGTGGATTTTTATAATTAAATGTATGAACTTTTTCTGGAATTCTGGATTAAAATTAACACACATATTTATATATCTTGCATTAGGTAAATTATATCAATCAATAAGTAAGAAAATATGTGGCTTCATTAAAAACCAAACGAATTAAAACGCCCTATTTAATTTTCTTAACAGGACGATAAAAATAAATTAAATTAATGAGAATTTGAAAAATAATTAATGTAATATAAATAAAAGTGTGGTTGGAAAATGTTGAGCTGTATAAGGTATGCTGGTTGTTAATTTAGCACACTCGAGACGCTTGCTTCACTTGAGACCGCATCAAAGTTAATTTTTGTTGCCACCACTCAAAGTTATGTAATTTCCAGTTAAAACTTGAACCCATTTTGAAGGAGGCTTTGGTAAAGGCCCCCCCCCCCCCCCCAAAAAAACTTTATTTACTCAACTTAGAATATATCAGTGGCTTATAACTCATGTTTGGTTTATAAATGTGTTCCATAGTTAGGAAACAAAGTTTTTCCGGAGTTATTAACGGTTAAATATTATATTTTAAAATTATTTATCTTTCCTCAATAATCGATGAAAATGAAACATTTTTGTATTATTTTGATGTGAAATTTATGTGAGAAACAAATATAATAACATTTGTTATACACAAAACAAATATGAGTGATTCGTGACAGATGCGGACAGCTGTCCATAGTTTATCAAATGGTGTCCTAATACAACCTTTTTTATCTCATATATACGAGTATGTATATATATATATATATATATATATATATATATATATATATATATATATATATATATATGGAATGATAAGATGGTTTCTATTTCCCGTGTCCGGATGTAACTCGAACCATGATGGGAGTCGAACTGGCATCCTTTTCATTTCCTACGTTTCTCGCCCTAGGGTTAGGACATTCGTTTACTTAAAAAAAACCCTTTGGACAACTGAACATGTTTAGTTCAATTTTCTCAACAGTAATAAATCAAATAGAATGGCACATAAATTATAGAGACTTGTGACAGAGAAAAATAATACATTGATATCTCTGACATAAATATATATTGTATATTATTTATATCCTTTTGCTATATTTATATCCTTTTAATTTTTTGCTATATTATTTATATCCTTTTGCTATATTGTATATTATTTATGCCCAAAGGTTAGGATTAATGTTGTAATTCAATGTATCGTTTTTATCACATTTAAAGTAAACGTCCGTTTAAAGAAAGAATTTTAAGTAAGAGTTTTTTAGTCAAGTTAAAGTTTAGTGATTTCTTTAGCAATGTCAATCATTTTTAAAAACTTTTGATGAGAGATTTTATAAGCAAAGTAAAAAATGGTTGATCAATGAATATGAGAGCCATGCGTTGTCAATAATAAGTAAAAAGCGTAATTGCAAATGAGACACATCCGAGGGCAGTTTCAAAATAAGAGTTATAGAGTATTAGAGAAATACGGAACAATTTTAAAACCAAAAATGGCTAAATTGAGACGTGTGTACACAGGAGAAAAGAGTAATAACAATAACGTACCTGAAGACGGCTCTTCTTTTGTCTCTTTTCTTAGAGGTGTACAAGACTTCTGTCGTCATGTCATCAGGTTTTACTGTGGTGCTCCCGGAAGAAGTTTTATCACGCATCGTTGTCAGAGTTAAAAGCTTTGTACTTCTGAGCAAAGTTCCATTCCTTCTTGACCTTCCTGAAATCTTCGGTTGTATTCGAGCCGAAGGTTTATTAGGTTTTTGAGTTACATCTCGAATAAGTTTCGTTACTTTACGTTTCTCTGTCGTTTCCGAATAATCTTTAGTCGTTTGCTGTGGCATTTTAGTCGGTTTGATCTTCTGCCCTTGTAGTCCTTTCCACATTTTCTCCGGTCCTTTCTTTAGATAAGGATTCATGCCTTCCTCTTCGACTTGGAGACCTTCGAGAAGTACTTCTCTCCTGACTTTTTCAACTTCTTCTAGAAAAGACTTGTTGAGTTTCTCAAGCTTCCACTCCTCTTCGTATTTTACATTAGGTAGTGCTATATCTCCCATGAAACCACCTAAAACAAACAAACTTCTATTAGAAATTAATTCGAGAACAAACTTACTAATCTACAGTATTTTCGCAAACATCTTTTAAGCTATAAAAACCCCGATTTAGACACATTACAATGATGCTACTAAAGTAATTTGTTTTGAGTAATAATTTATTTAAGCAACGCTATTGAAAGAGTGCCTAAGTCAGTCTTAATACTCCTATTGATTCATGTTTTTATGAGATTATCAAAAAAGATAAAACAATACACAACATTATGTAGATTAATAAATTTGAGAAAGTTTTCTGCACGCTTGACTTTCTTTCTTATAAGCTATATTGCATTTAATTTAATTTTCCTGAAATTAAATTATAAATTAATATTCAATCTATAATCAATAACGATAACATAAAAGTTAAAATTAATATTCTTGTCTTTTCATCTTGATTTATTAAGCCTTCCTTTTCTTTCAGATTGAAATTTTAATAATTATAAAAAAAGAAGAGGAAGTGATTATCCCAGATTTGGCTTGATTCTCATTAGCAAAGAGCTCGATTAATACTTAGGTGCCAAGATCGGCTTTGTAATCAGCTACCCTTCACTGATTAATAATGAAAAAAGGAAGACCCTTTAGCTAATCGTCTATTTTCACTCCATTCAGCAATTTCCTTACCTGATAAAAGACCAAGTGTCATTATCAGGCAACTTAGTTGCTTCTTTCATAAATTTTAACTTAAAACGACCCGGGGCAGTGTCTTAATAGTCTAATTATTTTAAAAGCAACACAAAAAATTAAATAAATAAAATTTTACTTTTTTCTGCCGAGGTAAAAATCCTTTGTTATATTTAATAAATTAAATTTGTTTTTCGTGCATATTCTTTTTTAAACAGAAAAATACAATTTATTTACCAGAATATTTTATTTAATATTGTTACTAAAATTTTAACAAGATTAAAATAGAGGAAAAAATTGTTGATTTTAGAAAAACAAACTTTATACTTTTTTAGATAATTATATTTAACCCACTAGTTGTTTGATTATTTTTTTTTTACTTTTTACATACACGTAGTATTTACTGAGACTTTTTATTGATCACGTAGTATTTTAATAGTTTTATTGATTTGTTCGTTTTAAAGTTACATACATCTATAAAAGTTCAGTTGCTGTTTCTTTAATCATTTAAAAAAATCGAAGGACTGCTTAGTATAATTTTGAATTCCACATAAAAATAAAATGAAAAGTTGTGAACAAAACATTTGCAATAATTTTTTTTTTTTTTTTTAAATATATACATAATATATAAATGCAGTTCATTTTAACTGATCTGTCAACAAACATGACTATAAAAATGTCTCTAATAATATTAACAATTTGGAAAAAATACCCATATTTTAATGCATTTGATGGGAAATTATCTATAAACCTCCTCATTCTATTTAATTTTAGCAAAACATTATTATGTTTAACTAAATAAAATGTGTTGAATAATTATTTTAATTATAAATTATATTATTTTTTTTATGATCTAACATATTGCATAAAATCACTATTACCATACGTTATATATTAATTCTAAATGTTATCTCTAGTATAAATATGTATAACACAGCTTTAAAAGCGCTTCCTTATAGTTATAAATAAATTAATCAATATCCCAAAATATGTTAATTATAACTAAATTATATTATATTTAAATTAGCCTTAACTTTTAAATAAAATCATTTAAACAAACATGTGGCTTGTAATAATGTTAGATTTGTCATTTATAATATTTATAGAAAAATTACTGAATTTAAAAAGAACAAATTTTAATTTTTAAGTTCTAATATATAATAAAAGAGGAAAAATCATATCTGAGTGTAACCCATTTGCCTACAAACACCACTGGTTAGATGTGGACCTAATCTTTGGTTATAGAAACACAGTATCTAAAGAAATTCATGAATGGTAATCATTAAATAGGTATACTTCAGTAGTAATTGTGTTATTATTATTTTTTTAATTCAATTTATTATTTACCTAATAATAAATGATATAATACAATGTATGTACTTTTTATAAATCAATTATTTACCCTTCAAGGCTATAATTAATAATTTTGTTGATAAGTTATTATTATTATAAATTATTTATTTATTAATTAACTTTCAAATTTTTTAAAAAAAGCAATTATAATAAATTTTTATAAAAGTACATCCGGTTCTATGAAACCTTAAATATTTTATTTATTATGAAAATATTTTTTTAACGACTCCTAAATTAGAAAGAAATTGCAAGAAAAGGAAGCATTCAAGTTTTTCCCCATTATTTCCCGGCTCATAAAAAATATTTATGGGGCCATTTCCTCGAGGGGCGCACTTCTAATGGTTGCAGAACTGGTTAGAAAAGGCTGTATGTTCTCTAGTCTTTGTAAAAGACTAAAATATTAATATAATATAAAGTAAAGTAAGGACTCGTGTACATTCTTCACAAAGATTATAACAATGTTACATTTTTAATCTGTTGTTGTTTTTTTATTATTATTTTTCTTTTACAATTTGGCATTTATAGTGAACCAGTTTTTAATTAACTGGATGCTTACAGTCTTACCTTATTTCCTCGATAAACAGTAATTTGATAATACGGTACATAAATAAAATGACCAGGTATAAAAACATATTACACTATTGTTACATTTTTAATGTTTTGTAACATGTTATAAAACAATAACTTATTCAACATTATAACATAATAAAATAATAACTATAATGAACCTAATTAAAATTATTTTTGTAATAATGCTTTGATTTAAATTATTATTTTAAGCGACAGCTTAAAAACCAGTAAATGGAACCAAAATCTTAATTATATTTCTTCTTAATTTTTACCTCCCATTCTGTAAGGGATTTATTTTCAAAGGATTAGTTAAGGCTTTTTCTTTATTTTGAGTACTGCTATAACTCCTAATCTCCTTCTTTCTTAAGTGAGTTCAATTTAAAAAAAAATAAAAATAAATATATATATATATATATATATATATATATATATATATATATATATATATATATATATATTTTTATTATATATATATTATTTTTATTATTATATATATATATATATATATATATATATATATATATATATTATGTATTTTTAAAAAAAATGTAAACAGTATAACTGCGAAAGTAGGTTTATTTTACAAATCCAACTATGTTTCGGATATTTACGAACATAGTTGAACGAATTTTTAAAAATCGCATTATATTTTCGTATTCACATAAAATCACACAACAATAAAACTCGAAAGTAAATAACATAAAGAAGAATTATTTATGCAATTTTTGATGATGATATTTATTTATGATAGACATATGAATAAACTAGTTTATGTATTTGTATTCTATACCAATTTAGTTAATTACTTAAATTGCATTATTAGAAGATTTGGTACTAGAAATATTTATTTAGTTTCCAAGTTAAATTGTGTATTAGTTAGCGATACAATTTTTATTTTTATTGCTTATCTAAATGGTTTGCCTGAATTGTTTAAAAATACGCATTACTTGATTAATGAAATAATTACCGTATTGCTTCGAATATAAGACGCACTTTTTTTCCGTTGTTTCTTCTCCAAAAATCGGGGTGCGTCTTATATTCGAGGAGCGTTTATATATGATGCATTATTTTTTTTCCAAGATTTTTGGTTCGAAAATCGGGAGGCGTCTTATATTCGGGGGCGTCTTATATTCGAAGTAATACATTAAATATTTTAGTTATGCATAGAAACAAATATTATAATATTCATAGCGAAAAAAAATTTAGGAGCAAAATGTACTTGTGTATTGCCATGAGTACAATTGTTAATTTAACTAACACATTTTTTACTGTAAGAGTATTTTTTTAATTTTGCTCATTAAATTGTATTATATCAGTTTTTATAGTTTTAGAGTTGCGTTTGTACAACTTTTTTTGGATCCTTTAATGATGTAATTACTACATCATCTCCTTTAAAAAAAAACAACATTCGAAACTAACGTAAAGAAAAGGTGTTTTAAAATTGTTATGTGTGTTCAAGAAGAAGCTACGGTTAAAGCTCACTCTAATTAGCCGTGAGATATTTTTTTTCATAAAGGATTTATGACTATTTTGAGTTTTAAAGTGTTGTAAGGAGCTGAAATGTATATTATATTAAAAATAATTAATGTGACATCTGAGAGGAAGTCTTATCTCAGGATTCCAGGCACATATAAGGGCCTTTATATCACCTCCTTTACTTACGCAGAGGACTCAAGGGCTTACAAGAGTGAGCTAAGGGCTTTACTCACATAAAAATCCGACATAAACCCCTTACTTCTGGCACAACATGAGATGAAATGGAATATACTTCCTTGAAAATGTACGAGCTTTTTCAAAGAATATATATAGTTCTAGCAAAGAACAAATCTCTTATAAAATTGTCTGTTTTTCCTTGTGAATATAACATATTCATGTAAAAGCTGTTTTACTATATTATCCACAGTAATCCAATATGATAATATTTTTACCCCAGCTAATTTAGTATCTTCGATCGAGGTTGGTTTTTGAAACTCAAGTGTAAACTTAGTTTGGTCCAGGAGATAGCGTGCATAAAAGACACACAAACATCGAGCTAGATTTTTTTGGAGAATTCCGAGAATATAATGTCGTCGACAAAGTTCCTCCGTGTGACATAGCCTGCCCAAGAGTTAAAAAAGATACAAGTAGAGAGCAGCCATGTCCCAAGGTTGGTGGACCAAGGTGATCCTGAGTTCAAAATTAGTTAGTAGTTAGTAGACAAAAAATCAAGTTGATGTTAGTTTGACCTCTTTGATTTAGAAAAATATCAATATTTGACTAACTAACCTCCTAGACCTAGACTATTAGCAGATGATAATATTATATACATTAAGTTAACAAAAAACGCTTGAATTTCAAAAACCAATCTCGATCGAAGAAACCAAAATAGCCTGGGTAAACATTTATGCACGCTATCTCCTGGACTATAAATTTATAGTCAAATATGATGTTATATAAAATAAGCATTAGGAATAAGCTAGTTTTTACTGGCGTTTTGTGGAAATTAATCATCGTGAATAATTGTCCGTTTAATATCATTTAAATAATCGAGTAGTATCCTGATGACGAACCTCCGCTAAGCTAAGGTATCCACATTTATTCTAACAAAAAAAAATGTTCGTTTGGATTTGTTGGTCTTCAAATAGATATAATAACTTATATAAATAGATATCTAAATTAATTTTCTTAATTTTACTTTTTGTTTCTAAATATAAAATTAAGCCCGCTGCCACGGCCTTAACGGCTCAATATATATTTAAAATAATATTCCCTTGCTTGGTGCCACGGTTTTAAAACCGTGGCACTGTTATATTATTATTATTTTATACCCTTGCTTAACTGGCCATACCGTTTATTCTTTATTCCTTTCGATTCTTATCCTAATTTAAACGGTGAAGTAGAGATAGATCAATGGAATGTTATCGTTTACTGTTGTGTTAAATAATCTGTCGTATTAGTCCGCTCTTATTATTATAGCAGCCATAATACTACATGTCCCAACAATCCCTGAAGCGCTTACTTCCTTACTCTATCCCTAAAACTCTTTCTTATTTCCTTACTCTATCCCTAAAACTCTTTCTTATTTCCTTACTCTATCCCTAAAACTCTTTCTTATTTCCTTACTCTATCCCTAAAACTCTTTCTTAATTAGTCACTTAATCATAGAATCGCTTTCACTTTCTCACTCTATCCCTTAGCCCCGCATCTCAACTCAAATTTGCTCGACTCTAGAAAATAAGAAAGCTCAGTGGTTTTTTTTCTAATCAGTGAAAACATACTGTATATTAAATTCATTTCTGAGCACCAGGCTACTGGTTATATACCGAAGCAACTTTAGACTATCTAAAACGCAACTTTAGATATTTTACCACAATAAATGCGGTAATACCGAAACACCACCAAAAAAAGTTTAAATTTTTTTGTCTTCAAACATCCTCCATTCTCATATAGCCTTTGCCAACCTTTCCAAGCTTGAATGTCCGAGAACAGAAATGTATAAGAAAAATTATAGTTTAACTTCTACCGTTCGGTAAATATGTTTATAAAATATCCATTATACATCTAATATATCTTTGAAATGTCCCGCCAACTATAATAAACTGACACCGGGGTTTATTCTTATTCATACGATATTCTAGTGAATCTTTAAAAATAGAAGCTTCTATGAATGCATGACTGGAACTATAAAAGTGGGGGAACTCTCTCGACACGTAATGTAAAATAACTGGGAGCTGTTGGGGGTGGTTACATTGATTCATACCAGGAGGCCTTATATCTGAATACATTGTAATTATCTGGTGTTTCCACCCTAACATCAATCCCTACTCAGGGTCTCAACTAAGAAGAAATATAACTCTGTCTTTAGAAAATACCTCTATATAAAGAGAACATAAAATATAACCCTTAAATAAATTGAAAAGAATGTTAATGACCTCTTCCATTAAGTTACATGCTGAATGTACATCTTGTTTAAAATTAACAAGGCAGTTCATTCCATTACTATGTGTCAACTAGCAAGGTTTTTGAGTTTAATAAACTCAAATTAGAGTTCGATAACGATGCATTTTTTATTATTATCATTATTATTTATTCTTATATTAAAATAAAAAAGACAATTAGGTTAATTATGGATATTATAACTGTATTATACTCGTATTACACAATCATGGATATTATAGCAGTTCTACGTATATTTCGTATTAAAGAAAGTTTTAATAACTAACCTAAGATCAAGATCTTTATTAAAATTCAAAATTTCACATCTAAAAAACTAACTTTTACCCTTAAACCATATTAAACGTTATTGCAGTTTTAGCCTAATCCTGGAATTCGAAACAGGTTTTCACATCACACACGCAATTTTCGGTGGCTACACATTATTTGTATGACTTTTTTTATGCTCACAACCTATGTATTTAGGAATGTGTGGATTTTGAAATTCAGCTTTATTTTACTTTATCTAATACTCATTATATGATCTACTACTTTTTTTTATTTCTTTATTTAAAACATTTACAATCTCACATAAAATAATTATAAATTACAATTGCTTACATAAATAATTAGAATTTAACAAATTAATATAAAGATCAAAAAGTTTCCAAGAAGGAAAACGAAAGAAGGAAAACAGGAGGCCCTAAGATTTATTATTATATATTATTATAATATATTATTATAAGACATTATTATATTACTACAAAAGAGAAAAATATATTTATTACTTTGATGCATTTTGAAGTAATGAATGGACGTTAGACACAAATACACTGCAATTTAATTATTTATAATTGCCAAAGTAAAGCGAGCCGTATAATAAATTGATTAAGCCGGCATTAATTAGTCCTTTTAAAAGATGCATCCTAAATGTAGAACAACCTTTTTTACAACAACTGTTATCAACCTAAATCATCTCTTGATAAAACAGAGCCTAATCCAATTAAGGCTTACATGAGAAGAATTAATAAGAGGTTTAAAAATATCTTGCTGCATAAACAGTCTAGGTAAGACGGTCAGGTGGAACTTGGCTTTGTTCATTTTTTATCTGCCCCGATACCTTTTGAGGTACAATCGCTCAATGATCAATCGCTCTTGTACGATGATGATGAGACTATAGCGGCATTAAAGAAGATATAACTATACCGTGATGGTGTTAAAATGATAGAATTCCCATGAAAAAACATTAAAATATTGTACAAAATAGTAGAGGAGAGGATCATGTCCCAGAATATTTGAATTTAACACCTTACCGAGATAGATTTTAAAAATGATCCTCATCAGGATCATCTTGAGAAAGAGTTCAAACATGATTGAGTCAGTTGATTGAGCCCTACTGACTCACATCAGGTTTTATACCCTGATAGAAATTTACTTCTTACCAAATTACTGGTGAAGAATATTTTAAAATGCAACATTGACTTCAAAACAAGGTTTGAAGATATCCCAATTAAGGAATGAAATATCACCTTTTTCATATATAAAAAAGTGTTTTTATAACCCCTGAAGACCCAAGTTAAAATTCATCATAATTTCTCTTTCTCTGATAACAACTTGATTTATTGGAAACAAAAACATGTCAACCCTTCAAAACAAATTTAGGGCTAAATAGGCTTAAAATACTTGTAAACATACCCATAAAATATTTACTAAGTTGAGATGAAAACGTACCAATAGCAATCATACATAGCGAACAATAGTCTATAAATTTGGGGATTATTCATTTCACCAAGCCTTTATTTTCATCTACGTAATTTAAAATATGATAAATAAATAAATTTATTTGAAACTTATTGTAGAATGTTAATTATGTTAATTTTTTTATATTTCAGACGATATCTAGGAGTATGATGGCTACCACTTAATATCACGTTAAAAAAACAATTTTAACTGATAATAAATTACCTTTTGAATAAGTGAAAAGATTTAATCAACATAAATTCGAATACCGACATGAAAACAAAATACTAACTTCTTCATTAGTAGTGTGGCAGTACACATATTCACAAAGAGTTTTACTTTCGTATATGAAGAGAGAGTATTGTGATAGCGCGAAAATTCGAGGTTGAGAGTTTGATGGATTTACACGTTTTGAGGTCTCCTGAATCCAAAAAAGTGATTTATTGCCTATCGTTTGTGCAGAACCATAGAGCCTAAACTACTGGGCTGATTTTGATTAAATTTGGCATACACGTTCAGAAAAATCATACCCCGAGACGATGAAGTCGAGAAATAAACACTCAAAATTTTGGGAGGTACCCCCCAAAAACTCGAACTAATTACTTCTAGAAAACGGTTAAGACGTTTTTGATTAAAAAAATTATAAAATGTATTCAATTTAAATATGAATTTAACGAAATTAAGAAGTCTAGGTAATTTCTGAGGTATTGATAGAAATAACTTTGATTTTGTTGAAAATCGAAAACAAAAAGTTTCTGGGATCTGGAACCGATATAATATGAGAAAGTTAGTCTGAGTTGTCTCGGACCGACTTTTACTATCTCATATAAAGACTCATATTGTGACGGCGTGAAAGTTCGATTTTGAGGGATTTACACGTTTTGAGGTCCCCTGAATCCAAAAAATGTCTGTGCAGACGCCTGGAGCCTAAACTACTAAAGTTGACAAAATTTGGCATACATGTTCAGAAAAATCATACCCCGAGGCGAAATAGAGAAACGAAATTTAGTTCCAAATTTGGGGGCGCTACCCCCCCCCCCCCCCCCCAAAAACTCTGACAAATAACAAATTATTTTTATTACAAAACAAATTATTTTTCGAAAACGGTTCCAACGATTTTAATTAAAAATCCTACAATGTAGTCCATTTAAATACGAATCTAACGATATAAGCCGTTTTCCCGGGACAAATCTAGTTCCTGAGAAAAAAGATTAAAACGCAGACGGAGAGAGCTCGGGTTCGATTCCCTGCCCAGGAGATGTTATTTTTATGATAAATTTTGATGAAATGTTCAATACGACAATTACATACGAAAACTAATAAATGGAAAACACTGGGCTAAATAATTATGAACTCGTACATGAGAAAGTTTGTCTGAGTTGTCTCGGACCGATTTTTTATTATAACAATTAGGAGAAATAACAATGAGACAAAAGTAGCTCCTATGAAGTTAAAATAATGATAGTGTTAATAGTGACGGTGCTAGTTAAGGCCCCTGTAGAACATCCAGATCCCAATGACAGGGCTTAAGGTGGAAAAGTGACGTTTAGATCTACAATATTGATGAATTGATTTAGCAATATTAAACCTTTTTTACTATATCATAAAAGCCCAAATAAAATTACTCGAACTTCCGATAAACAGCAAACAGTATTGTATATAAAAAAAATACAAATAATAAAAAAATATAGCATACCTGATTTACACGGATTCATGTCTATATCATCTGAAATTCTATGAGGAAATTTGTGTGCCATTAGAAATTGCTGAGAGAATCTAACTGCAGAACATAACGAGATTTTTAGCACGATTAATAAAACGACATATCGTAAACACTTGGAACTCTCCGTACACTCAGCCATCGCAATTTTATATTTTTAATTAATTATATCTAACTAAATTTAATTAAAACTTTAACTATCACAAAACCAATTTAATAGGACATATAAATAATATAATATTGGAAATAAAATAAAATTATATATACAGTAAGGAACAGTTGAAAATCAAATTAAACACCGGAGATAAATAACTTAATAATTATTGATAGTAGTTGGTTAATATTTGTATTTAACCCATGCTAGTTGGTATAAGGTACATGTGAAGCTCATGACTGTTCATCACTAACTGAACTTATACAGTTGAACCAACCATTTCAAACCTGAATGTTTACCTACCCTTCCCCCACTTCTCTACCACCCTTACTCCTTAGAACCTACCCTCTTAAATGCATCCCCTTAAGATGGCTCACTATAATCCAGCTTAACTCTGATCAGTATAAATTCTCAATATATACATAGGTATATATTTAAAAAAAAAAAAAATAGTTTTGTTTAAATTAATTATTATGCTTATTTGTTTAGGGTAAATTATAAGTGATACCAAATATTCAGGAGGTTAGTTTAACAAAGAAAATTCTCAACCTAATTACCAACCTAATCAACAGAATATTATCATTATTGTTTATTATTATAATTTTTTTACTTTTTTCTGATATTAACATTATAAGAAATCGGTCCAACCAACTGGTACAGAACTCTTTCATATTCATAGGCTAATTCTGAATTTAAAACCCAAAAATTTTTATTTATTTATATTATTAGGCAAGTAAAATCTTGAACAAGTGATTGTTGACATTATACGTTTTCTAAAAATAAATATGAAATAAAAAAATAAAAAAAAATTCTGTTTGTGTGCCAGCAAGTTACTAAATTTCTTCGTTCATAAGAATTCATAAATGTATGTGTGTTTTTGCGTGTATGTGTGCGTGCTTGAGTATATTTGTATATAATAGTGAAATAAATAATAAGGATGTTAATTAATGTAATTATGTAATCAATTTAATTTAATGTATATTCTTTATTCCATTTTGGAGGATTTACCATTGGGTAACATCTCAACTAATTGAATTCCTGTTCTAAATACTTTTAAACCATTTGCTTGTTATTGTATATATATGTAATGTATTATACTTATAGTTGCAAATAAAGAAAGAAATTTAAAAAAAAAATAAATAAATAAAAAATGCATAAATACATTATTATTATTATTTCTTTTTTTTTAACGAAAATATGTATGAAAAGATTCACTTTTAAGAAGCAAGGTGTGCATATATATTATCATTTAGTATATCTTCGGCATGCACTTAATTGGTTCTTTTAGGGGTAAAATATTGCCATTTTGGAAACACGATATATTTTTGTAAACCAAATTTCAATACCTTTAAAATGATACCCATCTTCGAATTTTCAAATAATAAACATTTTGGGGCTCCGAAGTTACGGCCCCCTAAAATTTCTAAAATTTGACTATTTTATATCAACTCCCGGAAATATCATTGGACCAAGAGATGCAAATTTGTGTATTTTTGCCTTATTTTTAGGACCTGTCCTAATAGCCTAATGGGGTATTGGGGAGGACACTTTTTTTCGTTTTGTATCAATTTCTTCGACGGTAAAATGACCGCCATTTTGGAAACACGATGTATTTTTGTGAATTAAATTTCAATACCTTTAAAATGATAACCAACTTCGAATTTTCAAATAATAAACATTTTGGGGCTCAGGAGTTACGGCCCACTAAAATTTCTAAAATTTGATTATTTTATATCAACTCCCGTAAATATCATTGGACCACATATTTTTGTATTTGGTATTTTTGCCTTATTTTTAGGACCTATCCTAATGGGGTAGTGCAGGGCCAATCTTATGGGGATAAAATGGCCGCCATTATGGAAACGAGTTATATATTTGTGATCTACATTTCAATACCTTTGAAATAATACCCAACTTAAAAATGATAAAAAATATAAAATATTGCGATCAAATCATAATTGATCGCTGATGTTGAGAAATGTTGAGTATTTAAGTCCGAAATAGTTTTTCTGTTTTTGGTCAAAAAAGATTAACTTGTATACAAAATTTCATATCTCTAGCTACGGTAGGTCGGGAGATATACGGACGGACGAACGAACTACCAAAAAAGCATAAGGGTTTCTAGAATTACCTCGAAACCCTAAAAAATAAACTTGAAAAAAAATGCCGGAAACTAGATTTTTCCTAGGAAAATTATTTCAGAAGTTTAACTTGTAATGGACAATAAATAGAATTTTTCAATAAGTTCACAGCTCTGTTTTTCGGTAAATAATTTTTTAATTAATCAATAGTTTTGGATGGTACCACCCCCACAGTTATAGTGTTACAATTGATATCCCGATTTCGCCTGTGGGTATGCATTTTTTTTGACAAATACGTCAAATTTAATCGGAATTCGTCCAGTAGTTTAGGCTTCACGCGTCTGCACGAACGACTGACAGACTATTTAAATACCTCATTTTTGACTTAGGAGACCTCGAAACGTTGGGGACCCATCAAAATCAAATTTCCACGTCATCACAATATTTTTTCTTAATAAATAAACGTATATGAAAAAGTAAAAAGCGCTTATTGAAAATAAAAATTACTTCGGGTACTTTTGTCTTAAGCACCCCCCTATATCCCTTTGTCTTATAATAGTTATATAGACAAAGGAACTCATACAGAGTAGTATAATATATTCCTTAGTCTAAATTACTATTAAGACAAAGGGATATTTAGTCCAGTGTACCTTGGGACAAAGGAATATCACACTTGTGTATTGTGTATATAAATATGATAATATCCCTTAGCCCCCCCCCCCCCCCCCCCCCCTAGGGGGTCTTATATCCCTTAGTTAGTTTAACTATTAAGATAAAGGAATATTACATAATATACGCTAAGAAAACTGTAGAACTCATTATCCTATACAGTTTTCTGTATAAGATTTAGTCTTTCACTTGATAAGACTCGATTTCAAAATAGCGTAATAAAACTGTCCAAGGAGTCTCAATGTCTTGGGGAGACAAACACACAAATCTTTGAGACATTTGTAGGGCAGATTATTGTAAAGAACCAAGAGGGGCCCTAAAGTAAATAAGTGCGCCTAATATCGAAATAATAATTTTGAGTAACTAGTTAACAATAGAATTAGAATAATATGTGACAGTTACTCCAATATTTTTCAGATTTTACTCCAAGAAAACAATATAAATCTCGATTTTCAAGGCCCGAAGATGCTTAGGTATGGGCGGTATATAAACAATTTATAAATTAAAAAGAAAATATTGTTTTTAAAAAAAAAAAAAAAAAAAAAAAATCATCCCTAAAGATCTAAAAAGGAAATTAAAATCAAATATTAAAATAATTTCTTATAGTAATAGAAGTTAAAAATAG
This sequence comes from Gerris lacustris, assembly GCA_951217055.1. NCBI lineage: Eukaryota > Metazoa > Arthropoda > Insecta > Hemiptera > Gerridae > Gerris > Gerris lacustris. The sequence continues at coordinate 33,226,525 of OX578281.1, read as the reverse complement.
AAGAGGACTACTTTGTATATAATGTATCGATAAACATAAGTTTTCATTAAGCTCGAATTTACACATGCAGCTCTACATAAGGTTAGGCAAATTATCGCAATTTTTTTTAGATCATTAGTAACGCAATTTTAGATCATTAATCATCAAATTGTATTAGAGAATATATGATATGATGAAATTATAAGTTATGCAGTGAAGCAGAGTTTATTTATTAACAAAATGACATTTTCTAAAGCCTTGTCCACACTAGTAGACATGTTGCGCGATTTTGGTCTCAGAGACATGTCTAGCGATTTGTCTATAGACATCGGCTGAGACAAACGGCGTCTACAGTCTCCTTGCTAGACCAAAATTGCATGTCTATGGTTTTCCATTCTACATGGTAGACATGGTGCAACGTTAGGCATGTTGCGCAACGTGTCGACAAGTGCGGACGCTAGACCTAGACCATAGACGGTCTCAGAAGATGTCTATAGACACGTTGCGAGACATTTCTGTAGACGGTCTATGAGACCGTCACACATTTATTCCAATAAAAATAAATGTTAGTTTTGATTAGTTGATCTTAAAATAGGTATAATGACTAATTTAAATAGATATCTAAATTAACATATTTAATTTTACTTTTTTTCTAAATATAAAATTAAGCCCGTTGCCAAGGGTTTAAGGGCTCGTGAAGTATAAAAATTTATTTGATAGAAGTAGACCACTGCCGTTAAATATTTAACATCGTTTCGGTAACAACTTAAAAAAATTGGCTGTAAATTATAAAATTCGGTTAAGTGGTTTAGAATGTAAGCCTGTCAATGTTTAAAACATTGCAATTTTTTTATTTTATTTTTGTAAGCTATTGGTTTTTATTTTATATCTATTTTGTAGTTCATTTAGAGACAAATTTATGTCGTTTTATCCGGAAAAAATCTAGTTTTTGTAAATATATATATATGTATATTGATAAAATTAAAATTACATATGAGAGTAAAGAATCACCTTAACACTTTTAAAGATGTTGATTAATAGATTAAAGTAGAAAATGACTACGTTCTCATGAGTTTTCAGAACATCATTAAAAACGGTTTTGGTATTCAAAACCCCGTGGAAACGGCGATTTCAAAACGTTTTGAGTTCAAGGTCACAACAGCAATTTTTTTTGGTTTTGTATTGAAACTGATTGGAAAAAATAGCAGGAAAACGGGTATTGAAGTGATATCAGAATTGAGACATGAGCAGTAGGTATGTCAAGTAGAAATAGTTATAATGACATGGATTGCCATTCATTTTTAATATCTGAATTATAATTTTGTGTGTATAAATATTTAAAATAATATATTTTTAATTACTACATTACGTCAACGCACCAAAGTTTTATTATTCACGCTTATTCAGCAATTTTGTTTAAGGACCATTACAAATACTAAACTTTATTCTAAATATGCAGTTTAAGTTCGCTGACCGTGTTTCTAACTTCTTGTTTGTCTTTTTTCTTGGTGGCCACTACGATGATCTATGCTTCTAGAAGAGGAAGCAAAACGTCGGACATACATTCCTATCGCGACGCAGCTTTCACCAGTTAGGTCCATTTATTATACTTTGTCAATTAGGGTGCAAATATTATACTTTGCCAATTAGGTCGTAAGAAAATGCTCCCTAAATTTTTAATATTTAATAGGATTCATATAAAATACAAAAATATTCAGGAATGTAATTGACAAAATTATATTAATTGTTTAATATGTGAAATTGAATTAGTTTTTATTTTAACTCAACTGTAATTAATTAATTATTAGTTTGTAATGAGTAATTATTATTTTATAATAATTGGTTGGTTATAATTTTATAATATTTTAACTTGATTAATTTTTATTATTATATATACCTTTATTTTAATTGCAGTTATTAGTTAAGCGTAATAACAATTATGTAAAATATCTCTTTAATTTGTTGTAGATATACTAATTATATAAAAAACTGTTTCAGGTTTGAAACTGTCTCAAAGTGAGATGCAAAAAATTACCAAATAAATTAATATTAAAAAAGCAAAGCAAATGTATTAGTTTTCTTTTATTATTATTATAATAATACCCCTGAAGACACAAAAGAAAATATTATGGTTATATTTAAGGGGACAACACACTAAAAGTGGATTCGTTTATTTATTAGTGTGGATGTATACTTACAGTTTGTAGATTCATATAACCGGCAACGAATTCATAATTAATAAGGCAACGAATTCATATAACCGAACATTTTGAATTAATACAGCTAAAAGTAAGGGGGAGTGTGATTCAATATTATTCAATTTTATGGAAATAAAAAGTGATCTCCCTATTTTGAGGGTTTTCTAGATTCTAGATCCTTCTCGAAACCCTTATGCCGAGAGAGATGTGTCTGTCCTTCCGACGCTCTTTGGTTCATATATCCCGAACTTTTTAAGATAACAAGTTGAAATTTGAAACACTGGCGTAACTTTTTGACCCTTATATAGGAAAAATGTAGAGAAGATAAAAATTTTACATGGGCATGCGCTATCCGCCAAAATATGGTGAACTCAATTTTTTTTTTTATAAGAAAGCTGCTAATGAGTATAGGTTAAAAGAAACATATATATGATTTCTTTATTTATTTAATGAGTTAACCCCCTCCCCCCCCCCCCCCCCCCTCAAAAAAAAATCTAAATTACGTTGAACTTTGTGAATTCCTACAGGGAGCTGTTAGGGCCGTCAACTTATTGGAAAATACCCTAATTACTGAAAAATTCTAGAGAAGAATCTGAGGATCATTCATAGAGAATACGACGGTACTACGAAGAGAAAGAAATCATCAATAAGTGAGACATTGTGCGTTTTATTAATTTGAAAAGGTTGAGTGAACTTGGACATTTCTATGGAATGTTAGAGGAAAGGGGAGACGTTACAACCACATAATAAACGGGCGGCCCCGTATAGGTTGGATTGACGGAGTGGAGGCGGATATATGTATAAGCAAAATAGAAATTCCTAGATTGAGAGCGGGGGCCTCAGATGGAGATGAATGGGGAAAGTTTGTTTTGGAAGCCAAAGCCGACGAGTAAAGTTTCTACTATCTGAGTATGACCCAGAGAGATTCGGATAATCGATTTTCAAGTATATTGTTTAAAAATATAATTATAGAAAGATAATTGACAATTTATGCATTTATTTTATTGCTGACAAACAATTTGAAAACTTAAAACATATTGAGGTGAAATAATTTACGAATGCAAAACTTGCATGTATATATGTAGAGAACTGCATAGTTTTTTTCTAGATACTATTAAACTCAATTTTAGATTTCTTTAAAATTTAAATTAAGTAAAAATATAGTTATTGGATGTTTGCTGTCAATTAGATGTCTGAGTTAACTGACTCAGTCAGTTGCTAGAGCTCGAGGACTCAGCTTCAGGCTGTTTCCACGTTTAATTATATTATTTTTTGACAATTTCAATTACAGTAAAGAAGTATAGTACCAATTAACTTTAAATTATGAGAGGAATAGCAGGCAACTCAATAAGGTTTGAGAATATCCCAAACATATAAGGTAGAAATATAACCTTTTTTTTAAAGAATTATAATATCACTTTATTACCCTTGAAGACACTTTTAGAAATTTTATCAATTTTTATGTTTTCCAGCAACTGCTAATATATGTTTAATTATTTACTTAGATGAATAAGTTGATGAGGTGTAATGCCCTCGTGACGGGACTCATAACCTGGGAGTGATGACACTCCGTGAACAGTTATCTTAATTCAATCCTACCCATCCTTAGGCTAATCCCTTGACTTCCTACCTGCCAGCACCTTAATCCTTTTACATTTTATATGCCTTAAATATACAAATATTTGACTTCAATAATCTTCTTTTCTTTTCTTGCTTAACACTAAGGATTAAAAAAAGGTTAAATAAAACTTAATTCTTCTAAGTTTAACTCTTTCTAAACACACAACTAAAACTATGTTTATTACAATTCTTTACGGTAATAACTTAACTCTAAATCCTGGTATTATAACTACGACTCATTAGATTGCAGTGTTAAACATTTTAACCTCTTCGTTTATATATTATTTAGTTTTAGTTGTAAAAATAACTAACTGATTCAATATATAAATCAAACTTGTTCTAGGTTAGTGAACTTAAAATTCTTAACTAGTGGAATAAAGTTCTTTTTTTTAAGACAGTAAGTTTCTACAAAACTTATATAATTTGAAATCTTAGGCATTAAGAATTAGCCTAATTGGTCTTGTTCATATTAAAAAGTTTAGACCGTATGTGTTGGGCATAGGATTGTGATTGGCTGTGTTCTTTTAATGGTCGTTTGTTCATAGATAAGGATGAAACTTCCAAACTATCTGTTTTTCTTTGTTATTTGCTTTCGCCTTTCAGGTATCACTTAAGTTGGGTGAAGGCTCTTTATATCATTTGTGAGAACATGTTACCCCTCTCTGATCTTGGAACCTAATATATTGGGTATTAAAGTTTGTCGTTGTTTGTGTTGCAATTGCAGTAACCACTTAGCTCACCGATCCTTGTGTATTTCGTCCCATTAGTATCACTCTAGTTCAATAATTATCGTATTTGATGATAATAAATACGAAGAGCATACTGAAGAGGACGCAGAGCATTTTTAAAAGTACATGGTCCACTAATTTTTCTAGAACTTGTGTATAAGAAAAACAACAAATATATTTAAAAATTATAATTATTAGTAATCCTAAACATTTTTTTTTTTTTTTTTTTTTTTTTAATTTTTCTACAACAAGGTAAAACTGTTTTATGGATATGAAACAATATTTAAAAAATAAAATGGTTCTACAAATAATCTTAATAATAATAATATTTATTACGTTTGATATACAATTTTCTTTACAGTCTAGTCTTAAATAAATGAACAAAATTATAAATAAAACATGTATAGTTAAAATTATAATATTAAAAAAAAATAGTCAGTAGATATTTATAAAATTATTATATGAGGAAACAAATTGGTTCTAGTACAATACCTTGCGGAATACATATTTATATTGACCGCGTATCAAAATTATTTTCTAGGTTATTATGAGAAATTAATAATAACATATATAGAATATGTTACGTTAATTATTCATTAATTATGTAAATTATTATATTAACACTTAATTATTGCAATTAAGAAATTATATTTACTTTTCCTTAAACGGAGGAAAAAACAATCTTAATATATGTTATAAAATAATCTAAAAAAATGAAATAAAAATAAATTATTTAAGATTTGTGACTATCCTTACATATCTAAAACCTTTTTACTAAAACCAAAAACGGATATAATTCCAGTCGTTCGAAAAAATAATAATAATTATCAATATTCAACATATGAAAATTATAAGTATTTGCATCAACGTGAATTATACAATCCAATCTATAAAAAGTTTATAAAAACATAATCAAATCAATTTTAATGTTAACATACATGAAATTCGAGTTAAATATTATATAAAAAAAGACACTATCTAATAAAATTATAAATTAGAGGAAAAATTACTAGTCTTTGACAATCACAACAGTTTCAGGACCGTATACATCATTACTTAAATAAAAGATTAATTAGTTTAAAATAATAATGGTTATATTAATACCTAATACAAAGAAGAAAATATTTAAGACTAATATAACCTGTTACAACGTTTTTCTTGATAAATAATATTATACCAAATTTATAACATATAAATGGCGCAGTTACAGGTCTAATATTATAATTATTTATTTATAATCTATTGAGAAAACATAATATTCAACAATATAATAAAAATTTCACATAAAAAAATTTATATTATAAGTGTAGATTTTGTATAAGTAAAATCAGACGAATAGTCTATGTACAAATCATGCTAAATAAGTAGAGATTTTTAACTAAGCCAAGTCAAAAGAGATTCTATTAGTAATAAATTGGTCGAGGAAACAACCTACTCTAGCAACCATAACACTAAAAATCTGCCCACCAAGTTTGTTCTCATAAACTTTTCAATAAAATATATAGTTTATTATTTTAATTATAGTTTTATCTAACTTTAGGCCCCCATACACGGTCAAAATGTTAACACAAATATCATGTTTGAGCAAACATTTTGACCGTGTATGGGGCTGTTTGATGTTTGCGCAACCATGGTGTTTAACGTGCATGGCTTAAATTTGCTCGACATCAGGTTTGCGCATACATCATGTTTGCGCAAAATGTTTGATCGTGTCTGGGGGCCTTTAGTTTTTAGTCTGTAGAAACTAAAACTGCATTCATCCAAAGTCCAACATCTTATTTTAACATCATAGATAATTATTAAGTAATAATGTAAACCATATATAATATAAAATTCTTGTATGTGGTTTGGCCATTATTAGTCAACGATTAAAAAGTATAAGAACACCTGCAATTTTCACTAATACTGAGTCCATTTTCGTAGCCCAAGTGCAATTTGTGCATATTTGGTTTTGAAACCTAAAACCTGTTCTATTAAAAAGAAGTATAAATTGCATTAGCTGATATACAGCTAGTCAAATTTCGTGACGTAATTCTACGCAACTGAAAAAAAACTGTGATTTGTTTCCCTTACTACGATATAACGAATTATTGATATCCCATAACTTTTAGAATTACTAAACTTTTAAGTAATTATTTCTGTGAAAGACATTTGAACATTTGTTTTTTTTATTTTTATTGTAAAATTCAAAGAAAAAGAACTTATTTCTATCACAGTAAGTTAGTGAGTATAAATCATTGCTTTAAATTGTCATAAAGAAATATTTTTATCTGTTCATAAACATTATTTAGTGGATATTAACCATTCCCTACAGTTAACGTACAATCCTTAAAGGTGTAGTTTAGCAGAGTTTAAATTAATGTTGCCCATTAAGTTGGAACATAAACATCGAAGAGGAAGGAATATTTTAGGTTGTAGAGTTCCCTTTATATATATATATATATATAGTCGTCTAAAAACAATATAGGTTTATCAACAGACCTTAAATTTGAAGTAAACCCGGGATTGTAATTAGCTTCTTAGCCCAAATTACGTAAAGAAAATATATATTCTCCAAAATATTTATTCAGGAGGATGTTTCAATACGCAATTACAATTATTACATCCGAATATAACTCAATTACTTATCAATGAGTTACAAAATCAGCCTAATCATAGAAAGGCTTCATAATTACAAATAGAGATCTAAAAAGTTTTATTATGATCGTGAAAACCGGTGCTCAAGAAGTCAATGTTAAGGAATTCATCGCACCGATTAATGAGCAACCTTCAGTACAAATCGCGAGGAAATTGTAAATAATCATTTCCCTTGAATGCTCAGTTAAAATTAGTCAAGTATTTTTGATTGAAGTTCTTCGCTACTCGAAGGATCGATCGCAATATAGGAAGCTGAGAATCCTTTGCTAACAATCGAATCGTCCGATCTGAACCGAACTAGGAGAGCTTCGTTCACTGAGATTATATCTGTCGGATTCTGAAATAAAGAATATAAGTTTTAATAAATTTCAGTGCATAGATAGCAATGAAAGCCAGGTAGGTATGCAAATATTAATAACGAGCTGTTAAGCCCGTGGCAACAGGCTTAATTTTTTGTACTTAAAATAAAGTAAATTAATTTAGATAAGTTATAAACAGATGAAAACAAGCATTTATTTTTATTGGAATAAATGTGGTTGCCTTAGCTTAGTAATAACAAATCATTTCGAGGTGCGTCGTCGTCTGGGCACTTCTCTATTATATATAAATGATTAAGTTGCCAAGTATGCATTTTCAATACACTCAAGGGTCTATAGGCAGTTTAACGAAACCAATTTACATAATTAGTATGTAGGGTGCCCCCCCCCCCCCCCCCCCCAGGACGAACACCCGACGTAAAGGCATTTCATTTTTTTTAAAAAAAAGTCAATCCCTTGTTTTCAAGGGATGATTTTTTGGGGCTTTATTATATTTTCCCTTTGTTTGGTATTACATCTAACATAAGTACTAAGTTTCAAATTTTCTGTATTGGTAATTTCGGAGATAAGTGCACTAAGCACACTGAACAACGTAGGAAGTTCTAGGTCTTCCTCTACGTAAAAATAATTGAATGAGAAGTTTTTTTAATTATTGCCGATTTTCTGGGTTATTTTCAATATGAATTTCGGCCGTAAACAATAATCCAAATAAATATAATGCTTTAGTCGATTTCCAAGGGGAGGGAATGGCCAATAGTTATACCTCTTAACCTGTATTATCATTATCAACTGCATCGGCAATACGATTCTCTTCCTTAAATGCGAGGTCTCCTTAGACTTGGAGGACCGACACGTGCCGTCGAAGATGTTTTCAAAACTCATCAGCTTATCCAGACACGCTAATGCTACATTAACGGAGAATTGGTTCCAAAACATGGACTCTAAAGAAACTGAAGTCAATAAATATGCAGAATACGTCAGATTAATTGTTTAAATCGCTATTCATTTCATTTGTAGGTGCCTAAAAATGTCTCGAATTTAGCTTGTAGCAAAGGGACATTCTATGCTCCAAGAGAGGCGCTGACTTCACTTTTGGGATCAATATTTTTATTAGCGTAAATGAAAAATTCTCTCTATTTGCAAAGGTTATGTTAAAAAATACTTTTTTAATTTGCAAACATTAAAAAAAAGATACTGTGATTAACATGTCATTAAAAGACACATGTCCATAAAGTTTTTCTTTATGAACATAACATGCTCTCAAATTTAGTTGATCGTCAAGTAGTATTAAGTAAAGAAAAGTGTAAATAGCGAAGTCTCAGAAGTACCTCAAAGCATTGGCAATGTTGTTTCTAATATTAGCCTTAACTTTAGACACATAATAAATATATAAACAATTGATATTACCGAGTTCCCGCAGAACTTTCCATAGGAAGGTCCTGAAGCATCAAGTCCGCTGAATACTTCTACATAGTCGTAAGTACAGTCCGGATCATCTTCAATCTCAAAAGCGAGGAAAGTCAAATGAACGTTAAAACTTGGGTCTTCAGCCTCTATCGTCCAATCACAGTCTGCTCTATCATTGTAGTCGTGATCTCCGTACTTTGAATGAGAGTAAAGATGCCTGCGTGTAGTAGTCGCTTTTAAATGTCCACCACAAACTACGCATTCAAAAAGAAAAAGACAGCAATGAACAAAATAAATAAAAATGAAATGAATCGCAAAAAAAAAACAATAGTAATTTTAACCTGTAGTGTGCGAGGCGGTGAATCCTTTCCTTTGGACACTGCCATCAGATTTAAAGACCATAAACATTTGGTTAGTTGAAGCGACTATGGGATGAGGAAGCTTAGAACCACAGAATCTTCCAAGTGTTCTTGAATCAGCGTTGCCACCGTCATACAGGGATATATGATCATATGAGCACTCATGATGGGATTCCATCTCGAACTCTGTGAACACCTATTTCAAAATAAAATTAATTAAAACAGCACATTTTTAATTAAAATAGTTTTAATTGAAGCAAGACTAACATAAGCTCAAGAAACTTGTAATGACTAACTATTATCAGATTTAGTTGTAAATTTGTTTTATTTAATGTATAAACCACGTTTTGAGTATTTTCTTTGTTGGCTGCAATTTTTTTATTTTGCTTTTACGAGCTTACCGAAAGTAACGGACGCTATGTGATCGTTGTGCAGAACGTTTCTTTTATTGCCTCAGAATAGAAAAATTCCAAGACTGAAATCTGTTTCAGACATCAGGGAACATTTTTGGTCCCGAGTCTGTCTGTCACTCAATTTTTGCGAACCAACATATCTTTAAACTACATCCTACATAAGTTTCAACCTTCTGCAGCCATTTGTTTCTCGTCCATTTATTTAAATCTACATCTTTAAAAGTACTCATAAGATCGTAGCCCACAGATGGTTCCAAAATAAATCAAGCGTCTACGCTCTTTAAATTTTGCTACATTGGTACTTTTATTTATGTATCAAAATCTGTTACACAGCTTTCAGATAAAAGGAGGGAAAAAGTAAATAAATTAGGCAGTAATCATTTCTAAGAACATTAATAAGTACGTTGAAAAACGCGACGAAGCTGTGTGTCACACAAATTGGCAGACCTTTTTACAGATTGTTAGAAACAATATCATCCACGAGCATGGAACGTTATAAGAGAAGTTATTAAAATTATTTAAAAATACTAACAAGCTTAATGCGGTGTCCTGGTGTGGTTTTAAAGTGCCAAATGCAGTCCTTCTTCTTAGGATAGGGATCAGGGTAGTTAGGTGATGATACGTTCCCATGAGGAGCTCTAAGTTCGTACCTGCAGCCTCCTTCCTTGCAGTCACGTCCATTTGCATGTAGAGTGAAACCATTGTGACATGAACACGTATAGGATCCTATTGTATTCCGACATTCATGCTGACATCCACCGTTGTTTATCGCACATTCGTCCTTATCTAGAAAAAAAACTCTTTAATTAATATATTATCAGGTAAAAAAATGTATGAATCTTCAATGTTCCAATGTTAAAAATTTTAGAAAATAAGTTATTAGAAACATTATCTATTCTCTAATATGTGGAAGAAATATAAATATTACATTTACATCAACTCATATGTTCTGCAAATTATAAGGTAATCGCTCATTTGCAATGTTTTCCCTTTTATCCCCGAGTTTGAACTCAAAGACATACACCACGTGGATCTATGTCAATGAATTTGCTCAATTCCTGTCTAAGAAAAAGCTTATTACACATCCAATTGATATGGTCATCAGTATGAAACATGTCTTAGGCTCCAGGGATTCAAACCATTATCACATTATCAATTTCTATTTGCAGGTGAGTTGCTAATAAGCTAACCCCTAGGTCACCTTTTTCGCTTTTTCCCTGTTACTCTCAATATAATAATAAATTGTTGATATTACCAGTGAAAAATAGTGCAGCAAATCCACTTTTGTGAATAGTACTGTCTGAGTTGAACTCGATACGTAAAGTGTTGCTTTCTGAAGTAATGGGAGGAGGAATCATGGAGCCACAGTAAACCCCATGTCTTCTAATTAGCTCACCCTGAAGTTTACTGTGCACTTCTACGCTGTCATACTCGCATTCTTGCTAAAACAATCAAATAAACTGTCAAGCTAAAAAAAAAAAAATAATAAAATCTGCAGCATAATCACAAACCTAGTTTAAATTTCTAAATTGCAATTCCAAAAAGGATTTCACTTTGGATAACTATAATATTAAACTTTTCAAGCACAACTTATATCCAGTGAATTACTTATTTTTAATGATATAAACAAAATAATTTTATCTCCATAAGGGAGGAAAAGTAAACGTTTCTCCCTAATTTACTAATTGTACCCAGTCGGGTTGAACAGGGTGTAATGAAAAATGAGGGAATCATGAACTTTCATGATTCCCTCCAGTGTAAAACCTAGATAAAGCAGGTGGCAATACAGTTTAAATAAAACAGCTACCAGCTGATTATCCCATCTCATTTTGGTATTGAATTTAAAATAATTATTATCAAAGGAAAACGAGCAAAGGCATACTTTTCCTAATTAACTATTACTCTATAAAACGACTTAAAATCATGTGAATGCAATACTAGAAAAAAATGCAGTGTTGTCTATGATATTGCATAGGTTCAGTGGCAATTGTGTTTAGTTGCTTGACTAGGCTGGCTACAAGTTGTTTCCCTATAGTTATTCTTTTGTCATGACTCTTGTTTTTTATTTTTTAAGTTAAAACAAATAAAATTAGTTTTTAGTTATTTAACAATGGGAAAATGCAATAACATTGTAGTTATCGACGAACTCTTTTGACGAATTCTTCCTGCATTAAGTATGAAGCCAATTCGGTGAGGGTGAATTTACAGCAAAACAAACATACGATAAAGTGTATAAAGATTGTAAAAGCTGATGTGCAAATAACAACATTAAACAAGTTAGCGAGGGTGTTTAGATTGTGCATTTTAGAGAGCTTGACGAAACTAAAGTTTTGGTGCCTCTTTGGTCCATCTCCTCAATGATTAATTCAACATACTTAATCAAAGAAAATAAAAATTTTAAAAAATATATATTAATATCTTTTTTAAACAGAAAAATGAAGGCCATTTGCCAAAAAAAAAAAAATTTTTCATAAAACAGCAATTAGAGGATTTTATTTTAAATGCTCCAGGTGACAATTATCTGTTGATTAAGCTAAGATTTCATGCTTAGTTTTTTATTTAACAAAGCTTAATTAATAATAGGCACCTTCTAGCTTGTACTGTACGTAGGCAATAGTCAATTAATTTTTTTGATATTCGTCACAGTTCCATTCAGGTCAGATGGGAACAAACCCTGAATACAAGCAGAAATTAGGGGGCCAGTATGACGACGCTGAAGAGGCACGGTGGTTGGTGTTCTGCTAGTGTTTGGTATTGGAATTTCAATGCAAAACCAGATTAAAGCTGCTCAGGTGATTTCTGATTACATAACGAGTAAATGTAATCAGGAGTTAACGTTATGGTTTCCTCGGCTTCGCCTCAGGGACCAACTTCACTATACTCAGGATACAAAGACATACACAAGTCCCTAGATGCTTAAATAACTAATTACTAAACTTGTTATGAACAGCCTCCATCCAATGAATTACTCAATTTTATTTTCTCTCTGATATTAACAGAGTAATTTATTCTTATATCCCACGTTTTATTTTTTGTTTTTTTTCTTGAATAACCCTAAAAAAAAGGGCAATTTTTGTAAAAAAAAAAAATAAAATAAAATAAATAAATAATATATATATATATATATATATATATATATATATATATATATATATATATATATATATATATATATATATATATATATATATATATATATATATATATTATACAAGTTAGTAGAAAATAAAACACTCACTTAATTTAACAATGAAGAATATGAAAAAAACGAAGTTATTAGTTTAATTTAAAATTATGATTATTCTACACACTAAACAATATTTATTGCTATACTTTCCTTTTGTAAAAATAGTCTTCGATTAAAATCACATATTTAATCTTTTCTGTTTTAAAAGTAACCAACGGATAAATTTAGTGCAACAGAACACAAAATACATTGTGTATTTCCATTATTGTGCATGAAATATTAATTAATAAACGATTGCATTACAGTATCAGAAAAAATGGTGTCCCAATAAATAAATTATTTTGTAGAAAGAATAAATGGAAAACTATTTACAAACTGCTAGTACGTACCTGGTACACCTGTAACAAAAATATATTAAATGTGTTAATAGTAAATTAATATCTGCACAAACTATTATAATTATTTTATTTTATGTTGAGAAAAGAGAAAAAAAGTATAATTATAGAAATATATAAACAAATTATTGTCAGTTTAGCTAGCGATAGTTACGCCGATGAAACGATAGTTAAAATAGGCATCGTCGACTTACGAAACTTGCTATCTCGCCAATGGTAAAGAGAGCAATTAATGAACCGCTCCTTTCTCTCAAGAATGTACATAGGACCTTGCAAGAAATTGCGAATTAATCGTCTCTTTCTTTAATTTATCACGTGGCAGAGTTGATCTTTTAAAATAAATTTTAGCTATATAAACTAAATCAACACGACTATTTAACTTTATATTTATTAACTTTATATTTAACTTTTGGTAAGTTAAAGTTTAAACGTAATTATTGCAAAACTGGTTTTACTAACTATGACAATGTTTAATGCAAATTCATTCTTCTAATGTCAATAAGAATAAGCACTGAACATGAAGCTTTCCCTTGGCTGTGTACGATGCATAGTCAATGGTTACAACCTCGCATGAATTATAAGATCAAAAGAATTATAGAAAAGAAGGTAAGAAGAATTTTAGATTCGTTATCTCCATTTTTTATTTGCTGAGGTAGGATATTGAATCTCTGCAAAGTGGTAATTTGATGTATGTTCTTTGTTGTTGTTGTTCGTCAATTTTAAATAAAATAGTTGTGCCTGAAGTAGCACGTAAAAAGGGGTTCGTTGGTATTGTGTCCATGAAATTAGTTAGTATACGGTGGTGGGAGAGGGGTCACGCAAAATTTTGATGTAATTTGACAAAATGACGTGTATAAAATAGACAATTTTGTGTTAAATATGTTACTCTTCAATACCTTTCATTTGATACCCCACACAAAATTACAAAAAAATATTTTGTTTCGCTTGACATGAATTATCCCTATTGGATAACCAGTTAATCAGATGAAATTGCTATTCTTATTTCTTTCTATGGCCCAGCAGACCACACATTTTGTATATTTTTTTACATGTTTAGTAACAGCAGAGAATTAAACAATTGCCAAAAGTATTACTGGTGATGTTTTTTGATAACATGGCGTGGAAAATTAAACAATTTCCATAAATTATATATATTTTTTGTAATCTACTCTTCAAAACCTTTCATTTAATGCCCCACTCAAAATTTAAACAAAACAAATTCGCGTGACATGAATTATCCGCCATTTTGGATTTGAAAAGCTGATAATTTTGACTTCACTTTATTTTTCCTGTGTGCGTGTCAAAAAGATTTTTAATGCTGCAACGTTTCATGATTTTATCTCATTTGACTCAAAAGTTATTGAAACCGTATAGAGTTACATACAGACACAGAAACGAAACTAGAAGAAATTATTTTTTTGTTTCGCCAACGAAACCCTAAAAAACTCATAATCTATAACCATTGCAATATTACAAAGCTTATAGGTATTGTGCCTAATAAAAAGTGAAACACTTTTTTAATTAAGTACATTGATTATATAAATATGTACTCTTGTTATGTGAGTTGATGAAATATTTTTAGTTAGGCCATAAAAATAAATATTAATACATATATTTGAGATATTCGATGTACTTATATGTACTTACGTTATTTCCTTCAAGATCGAAATGCGTAAAGTTGAGAGTTATTCTATAGTGAGGAGGCGCAAGGATTTCCCAAACACAATTTTTGCTTCCAGGATACAGATCTGGAAAGGATGGACTTGTAACTGTACCATTTGCAGTATCTAGAACTCCTCCGCAAGCATCTACAACAAGTTAGAGAAAACAATTTAAAAAATAATTAAATTTTTGAGGCACGGTTTAATTAATACAACATAGTTTACCAACTAGTTTCGTAATAGCACATTCCGCGTCTATTGCGGAAGTAGCATTTTCCATGCGAGTGTGGAGTTTGCACCCGAGCGATAGCGAGGGTAGTAAAACCACACAAGCAAAGCAAAATGCAGTTTTCGCTCGAGTTGCGTACCGTATTTCATCTACGATCGTTGGATTTTAATAATAAATACAGAAAAAAATATTTAATAAACTCTCTGTATGTAAGTTCGTATTTCTCTTTTGATAAAGATGACATTAATTCATTAGTTGTATTTTGCGCCGAATTAATTATTTCGGGAGCCGTATTATTCTCCTCATTTTCGTCATAATGACATAAATCAATCATTGTTTTTCACTAAAAACTCGATATAAACAGTTACTTTAATTAAACAAACAGCAAATTTGTTTTGTTAAATGTGAACAAACTCGCTAATCGTGCGTTAAGGTGAAGAATTCTTCTTTTTTACCGCACTAGGGCGGGGAAAAAGAGGTATTATGAAACGCGCATGCGCAATAAATACACGTACGTAAAGAATCACTTTCTACCCATCTAAACAGAGACACAATGTTTATATTTCGTATCAGTCGTAGATAAAATTCATTTACATCATCAGGGTATAACGGTTATAAAGTGCTATTCTAAAATTAGTACCTTTACATAGTGAAGTTTGAAATGGTTATGATGTAGGTAATGGATTTAGGAAATATAATTAAAGAGTACATGGAAAATGATTCCAACTTGTTTACATTGGTAATTGACCAATTTAAAGTCATATTATAACTTTTAAAAAAATATATAAAAACCTTGGAATTTGAATGTACTTTACAATTTAATCTAAACAAATTAGTTAATTTAGATAAGCCTCGATATTGCTCTAATGATCTGGAATCTGGATAATTCAATTAAAAAGAATCTTTTTAATTGAAAGAAGCATTTTATTTTACTTGAAGAAAATATTACCTTCACAGTGTCGGCTGTCAGAATGAAGTTCGTATCCAATTTGACAAGCACATTCATAGCTACCAAGCGTGTTGATACAGCGGTCTTCACAATCGTGCTCATCTCTAGAACACTCGTCGTATTCTGCAACAAAATAGATCGTTAAAGAAAATAACACTTTATATAAATAGTTACTCTTGATTTAGCCTTTTTTATTATTCATTGGATAACAAGTTTATCCAATGCACCACTACTTATCTTTCAATAAAATATCTTCGGTAATTAAACATAGCTCCGGCGAATGTTAAGTAATATTTATTTTTTTAACCCAGGATATAGTGCTCAACTGACACACTTATTTATCTATATTTTCATTGTATCATTTCTAATTCTGCTGCGGCTTCTAAAGACCCGATAAAGTAACCGGTAGACCCATAACATAGAGTAAGTGGCACCCAGAGATACATTATACATTGGTAATCTTTAAATTATCTGTATAGGATATATAGACGAAATAATTTATTTTATTGCAATTATACAATAATTAACATTAAAAATATTATAACAGTTTGACAAATTAAATAAGTTACTATTATTTAGTTGTTTTATTTTCCTTAACACCAGATCATTTATTTAATAGGGGTGAGGATTGACTTCCTACAATTAAATTATTATTTATCACCGATACATCTAATTGTATAACTATTACAATACTTACGAACCAACCTTTTAAGAAAGCAGCTGAGAAACCAGTTTTTTCGACAGATCCATCAGAGACGAATTTGATCATAAGTTTATTCCCCGAAGAAAAAAGATCCGGAGGAAGTTTGTACCCGCAGTATTTCCCAATAAGTCGTGAATCGTACGAATGCCCATCACGAACTTCTACGTAATCATAAAGGCATTTGTCGTGATTTTCAACCTAGAAGAAACAAATTATAATATTTAGTACCTTTCGTTTCAGTGGCGTATCTAGGGAGGCACGGGGGGCCGTGCCCCCCCCCCCCCCCCTCCCCCCCTCCAAAGCCAATAGAGTAAAAAAAATATATATCACCGTATTTTCTTTTTAATACATACTTTTTACATTTACCTCATATTCAATTTCACCTCAGAAATGCATAAAAGCGCTGTTTTGAGAGGTTATATTTTCAAGGGTCTCCCGCCATAAATCCCCCCCCCCCCCCCAATAATTAACTGCAGACCTGGCTGCGGAGTTTTTTTTGTTTATTTGTTGTATATTTTTTTTTGGGGGGGGGGCAGCTGCTTTTTTGAATAAGTAGTTCCCTTTTCTTGTTATTGTGGTATATCAATACCCCCCCCCCCCCCCCCCCCTCCCCCAATCTAAACTAACAGAATGTGCCCCCCAGACTTAGCCGCTGGACACGCCAATGTTTCGTTTGTTAAGTTCTTTCATACTCTTGAGTTTTTGATTTAGCGGTCGACCGTTTATGTCGATCTCCGACATGAAATCACCTTCTGCTTATTTAATGAAACTCTATCTATTCCGCATTGTGGCACTGATGATGGCGTTATGAAGACTGAAAGCTGCTTTGGCTAATAAAAAAATTAATTTACGTGGAGAGACTGAAGCCTAGTCCACACTAGTAGACGCATGTTGCGCGATTTTGGTCTCAGAGACATGTCTAGCGATTTGTCTACAGACATCGGTTGAGACAAACGGCGTCTACGGACTCGTTGCTAGACCAAAATCGCATGTCTATGGTTTTCCATTCTAAATGGTAGACATGGTGAAACGTTAGGCATGTTGCGCAACGTGTCTACAAGTGTGGACGCGAGACCTAGACCATAGACGGTCTCAGCAGATGTCTATAGACACGTTGCGAGACATTTCTGTTGACCGTCTATTGAAATGTCTCGCAACGTGTCTACAGACATCTGCTGAGACCGTCTATGGTCTAGGTCTCGCGTCCACACTTGTAGACACGTTGCGCAACATGCCTAACGTTGCACCATGTCTACCATTTAAAATGGAAACCCATAGACATGCGATTTTTGGTCTAGCAACGAGACCGCAGACGCCGTTTGTCTAGCCAATGTCTATAGACAAATCGCTAGGCATGTCTCTGAGACCAAAATCGCGCAACATGTCTACTAGTGTGGACAAGGCTTGAGAGAAAGTTTTATTACTTTATAACATTAACGTCTGTGGCAAAATTTCATGGTAATTTAAAAAGTCTAAAAGTGTTTTGTCTCTTGTTGCTTTATTTTTTTTGCGATTCTTTAAAATTCTTTTTTAATAATCAGTTTTTGTGAAACATGCGAATCTTTATCAACTCTTTTACTTTGTTACCCGGAGCCTTTATTATTTTGAAATTGAGATGAATTTGGTGGGTAATTTTGTGAGTTATTATCAGAAAATTATATCAAAGCTGAAAGATTAAAAGTACGATATTCCTTTGAGAGTACATTATAATAAAAATATCTTTTGTGATAATAGTAATACTTACTTTGTTAATAATCCTAATTTTTAACATTTTTATGGATACCAATATAGGTGAGCAACAAACTAAAAGAGAACCCCTTTATCAACGTGATCAGTAAGGTACAAAGTTTAAAGAAAATAACACTTTATACAAATGGTTACTCTTGATTCAGCCTTAACAATTTTATCCAATGCACCACTACACGCGAAAAAAGAAAGAAGATGCGGCTGAAAATCACATTAATATTTGTAATCAGAGTTTACAGTAGAAAGAAAAAGGAAGAAAGGGATGGTAGCTATAAAAAGTATAACCTACAGGGGTGACACTGTAATAATTTATGCACTTGAGAAATCTAAGTGCTTCACTTCTTTCGTTTGTTACCAAACAGTAACCAATTGATAACCTCTCTTTAGTTTATAACCTCTTCGGTCGACCGCTGCCTTCAAGCGGTCCAGGTCGGATAAAAGATTATTTCAAGCCGCCATGACACTTTCAACAACCAACCACCGGTCTACCACCGGTTAGTGTTTCCGAAGGCATCCAAAATGGATTTTTCTGCCATCTTATCTGCAGAGTGTGCGAGCAAGTTGAAGATACAATTTTCTTTGGGTGAGCTAAATCTTCCCTTGGATATTAACTATGTTACTCTCATATGTAGTCTATTATTTCCCATTCTTTGCAAGTATCCTAACTCCTACTCTCTTAAATGGTTAAAATCCAGTCAGAGTATATATTATTGTAGTGTTTCTAACCCATATTATATTTATTCATGTTTTTCCGTCACCTTTCTTGGGTATATTTTAATTTCCATGGCTTGGATTTATCTTACCATGACTAAATTAGGCTTTTTCTTCCGTGATTTGTGGAGTTTGTTTTTGAAGAATAAAATTAACAAACCACAACATAAAAAATATTTAATACAGACCCGTTCCGACAATTATTTATTATCGGCGAACTAATCACAAATTAAATTAAATTAATAATAAAAGAAAATTATATACTAACTTCAAAACTGTGGAATTGAATAGCAACTTGGTAGTCTAAGGGTGCAGTTAATTTCCAGATACACTCTTTGCTGGCTTGGTAATACTCAGGGAAATTTGGAGATTCCAAATGACCAGATTCGTTAACATAAATGTTTCCTCCACAAACAGCTGAAAGCAAAATAAATAATTTTACATTTTTTGTGTATGGGAAATATGTAGGTATGTAAAGTAGAATTATATCGTTTTGTTTATATATACATCCATAGAGAAATGTATTCTCTCGGTAACAAAACAACCAAAATGGAAAAAAATGCGTCATATATATGTGGAGTTAATAGCAAAGCCAATATATGAAAAGCAACTAAGCGAAATACACAGCTACATATTTATTAAATGTTTTTTCTCATATTTATATAAAAACCATTTATTAATATTAACAACAAAATTTATGTACATAATATTAGTTATATAGAGTCTGTCTCTTTAAATACATAAATAAGAAGATAACGTAGGAACAAGTAAAACTGATTCACTTAACAATGTTTTTATTAAATTATTATCTCCTATAAAATTTCACAAAGAAACATAGTCATTGCCTTTAATAGTGGTATTTCCGATTTTCAACCAAAAATACACAGTGGTCAATAGACTATCTAAGTTAATTATCAGTTTTAGGCAGAGGTAAGAATATTAACTTAGATTCTTTAATCTGCTTCAATCACTGATACAACTCAACGTTTAGTTTTCATTTAATTATCACTATATCCAAATAACCAAGGAGTTTTGGTAAATTCAACCTTCTCTTCTGCGAAGATACTAAACTTTTATAACGTATCACGCACTAAAAGAGTTTGTGATACGAAAACAAAATCATATCCTAACCTTCAAAGTGAGCAGTGAATCCTCTGTGATTAGCTTGCTTTGAGGATGTGACATAATGAAGAACCATTCTAAAACCAGATGAAACAATAAGATCATTGATATGACCAGATCCACAGAATCTTCCAAGCAATGTAGACTTATGCCAATATCCATCTCTTACTTCTAGATAGTTTGATCTGTAATAAATTAATGTTAAGAACTACTATAGTTACGTCATATCAATTTTATAAATCACATCACAACTATCAAATAGAAAACAAATACCTGCAGGATTCCGATTTAGCGATGTCCAAGTCAGTAATGTTGAGAACTATTCTGACGCCATGAGTAGCTGTTATCCTCCATTCACACTTTTCCATTTCACCGCTACCCGATATGATTTTACCACTGTTTTCCAGAAACGTTCTGCCACAACCTAGAAATTAAATGCTTTCTGAAACATACCTTAAAAACGCTTGAACACACTGAATTCATTTGTAGTAAAATGTTGAAATAGATTATATATTTAAGAAAGACCGACCAGTTTATCTTAACATTTTTAAAATCGAGTAGTGTCCCGACGGCATCGCCTCACGTCGAAATGATTTGTTATTGCTAAGCTACAAGGCAACCACATTTATTACAATATAAATAAGTGTTTGTTTTGATTTGTTGGTCTTAAAATAGATATAGCCTATCTAATATATATAATAACTTATCTAAAATAATTTACTTAATTTTACTTTTTTTCTAAATATAAAATTAAGCCCGTTGCCACGGCTTAACGACTTGTAAATATTATAAAATAACTGATTAAAACATTGCACTCTCATTGTTCCCATTAATTAAATAACTAATGTATGACTCCAATATTTTCAATTTAAGTAATGATAAGCTCTTTGATTCAAAATCCAAATGTTAGCATTCTTTGTGTAAAACTCGACTTCTAGAACTCATTAAAATTAAGTGCTTTTTTGGAGCTTAAAGCGAGTAAGTACATTCTGTCTATATCTTAAGGCAACAACAAAAAAATCTTAACAAAACTGTTTGAGCTCAAATAACCCACTTTAAAAATAAAAGGAGTTACAATCAGTCGATAAGGTATTTAATATTATTTTATCTATTATTTTTAATCTCATAACTTAAGAATTTGAAATGCAGAAGACTAGTCTAGTGGGTACTTCTTTAAGATTGTTACATCCCTGTTTTTTTTTTAGAGTATAAATGAATTTGACTAAATAACTATTATGCAAAGGGATGTTTAGTCTAATGTACTTTAGGACAAAGGAATATCACACTTGGGTTTTTATAAAAGAAGAACATTCCATACACCATCTTTTGATTGTTACTCCCATCTGTTTTTTATAAGGGAAGTAACAATCCAAAGAAGTGCCGTCTAGAGCAGTGGTTCTTAACCTTTTGGTAACCACGGCCCCCTTAAAATCTCCAAATATAATATATATTATAGTGCCTAAATACCTTTCGAGGCCCCCTGGGGGGCCGCGGCCCCCCGGTTAAGAACCACTGGTCTAGAGGACCTTAATGATACTGTGATTATATCCTGTATTTTTATTTATTTGTTCTCATAATTACCGCTTTTTACTTACGAGGACATTTGTACAGTAAGTTGGTTTGAGCTATGTCTCCCGGTGATAAATTACGTCTTTGTCCAATTTCAGGTCTTCTTTTCTTGTTATCAATATTATCAGTCGGTGAAATCGTGTCTAAATAAGTTCCCTGAAAGAAAAGACAAATAATTACGCTCAATTTACACGTGACTGTTTTGATGAAAAACTGACAGAACACAATCTTTTTATGGCTTGTAATTTCTCAGCATTCTGCAGTTACTTCTCTGATTGTTTAATGTGTTAATAATCTTGTACAGTTGTACATATATTTGTATTTTTTCTTTTAAATATAATAATAAGACTTCTTGAGCAAAAGCACTGAAATAATTTTTTTAACGAAAAACTCACGATCTTTCATTAGATTTTAGTCTATTTTATAATTGTATTAGGTATATTGTTCACTTTATGCAGGACTGCTCTATGGTTTCTCGCTTTAAGAAAGAGCAGTATGCCAAGTAAGAAGGTTTGTGTGGATGGAGTTTCCAGGTTCTAAGTACCTAGGTAAGGAATACCAGAGCTTTGTCTGTCGGCAATCTAAGCCTCTGTACTAAACGTCATAAACTAACATCTTTTACAGTTAAATACCCCTGAGACTTACAGACCTCCGTGTGAAATAGATATCTTTTTAGCCATATTTCTCTTTAAGTATATTGAATTACCTTGACGCCATAGCGCCTGGTTTAATATCTCAAGACCCCAAAAGTTTTTCCCACACTTACAGTCTTAAGCACGATCCCAAACATTAAAAATGTACACTCATATTATAGCAACTATGACCGGCTCGTTTAAATAACGCTTATAGAGTTGTAAAGATCAAAGAGAAACAGGGAGAAACTAACATAATAAAAAGTAAAAAACAATAAAGTGAAAAATAAATTCATTTTGTCCGAATTGTTAAAGTAGTTTCAAGCTTAATTGAAAGAAAGTAATCCATGCAAATATTAGCTTAGAACTCCACACACATAAAAAAGCCAATTCTATATTCTCTAAAAGTAATGTGATGGCACTCCACTAAACTGTTTTCTAAAATATCTGTCAGTCTCTGACATCGGTAGTCTGTCGTATGTGCAGATGCGAGGAGCCTAATATACGTACGGGCCGATTTCAATGAAATTTGGAAGATATGTGTACAGAAAAATTATATCCCGAGGTGAAATCAGAAATGAATTTGGTGGCACTACCCCCGGAAAACAAATTATTTCTCGATAACGGTGCCGACGATTTTGATATAAAAAAGTCTAAAATGTAGTCCATTTGAATTCGAATCTAACCACATTAGTCGTTTTCCCAAAAGCAAATCTAGTTTCTCAGGAATTAATGAATATAAATATGATTTAGTTGAAAACCGAAAGAACAAAAAAGTAAGTTATCACCTGTTCACCACTTTAATGGAAGTTTTGTGATTAATAATAGTCTGCCAATTAGTGTGGCACATAGCTTTCTTGCGTCTTATCGCGTATACTTAAATGATGTTAAGCTTTTACAACCCATTGTTGTCTAATTTATTTAAGTCCACCCCCCTCCCCATCATAAATCTATCAAAAGACCATCTGTGGGCTACATTCGATAAATCATCTAAATTTCTTTAAAATCTGATCAGTAATATTAAAGATTTTTATAAAAAGATTGTTAAAAAAACCGGTTGTGCGCACGCAATGAAGCAATGGGCAGAAGGTTGAAATTAATATGGAACCAACAATGGAATAATTTTAATACTTACCACCCTAATTTCATTGAAATCGGGCGTTGGTTTTTCAAAGAAATGTTGCAGAAACACCCCGTACAGACACCAGGCCAAAAATGTTCTGTGATGACTGAAAAGGATCTCTGTCTTAAAAAACTCGTATTTTTAATTCGATCAATCTGATTCACAATGCTTCTGCTTTGATAAGCTCGGAAGTAATAAATTAGATATTATCGGATTTTAATTCAGTCTTTATAGTATGTATTTGAGAAAGTTGTGTTCGAGATTATCGGACCGAGTTTTAATTCATAAAATTCATTTTTTAAATATTGCGTTATAAAGTTAGAAAAGTAATTATTTTTAATGAAATCGTACATATCAGGTATTCCTTTAAAAAAAAATACTATTATTAAGCATATTATAAGCGTAGTGCACATACTGCAGAGACTTTTTATGCAGTCTAAATCTATTGTTTTCGTGTTCTTCATGTATACATTGTCACTAAGCAAACTAAACTATAAGGCATAACTAAACTCTATTTTAACAACTTAAACCTAATATTTTATTTACTTTTTAAGCAATAGTAATTATTTACATTTGTATTTGTTCTCGAGTGTAATAAATATATGTAAAGATGTAGGCCTTGAAAGTTTATAAGAATTAAGGATCCTCATTCAATCAATGAAGTTGAACAAACGTTAAATACTTTTAACTAATACCTTGGAGAAAGTATTCCTTGCGTAGTGCATTATAGACTCGTAGTCATATGGTAATCCTTGTGAGTTTACTTCTTCGTCTGTTAATTTGTTAAAATTATACTCCTGCCCTACAACACAAAGTTGTCATTATAAGTCTGCAAATATACTTGTTTACTTAACAGATATTCAAGATGCAATTGAATATTCCTCTACAATTAGATAAATTTGCTCTAGCAGTCAGTTTTAAAGCGTTATCAATTTTACAATTTGTATAGGTATTAAAAGAAGGGTGATTACTAATAATGGTCATTAGACTGACCTGACATGATGTTTTCCCGTACTATGTTGACATGATTATCTCTATCAGGTCTTGTATGCTCGTGCCAAAATCCCACGACGTGTCCCAGCTCGTGAACTACGATACCAAACTTGTCGCAGTTCTTACCGATGGATATAGCCTGTGGACCGTTACCTCGCTTGCCCACGAACGAACAGCATCTGAAACAAATCACTTTAAGTAGAATACAATTGGCAAATAAAACTTGATAGTCGTTAACTATAGATTTTCTAATATTGATTATCATAATTTAAGTGGACAGTACCCGCAAGGTCTTTCCGTGAAAACGATGTAGTTAGGGTGTTCAATTGGATTTCTTTCGACGAATTTAATGCAAGTCCTGTTCTCCCAGTGCCGCATAGCCTGTCTGAAGAGTGTTTTGTGCGAGCCACTGAAGTTGCCATCTATCTCATAAGGAATGACACCGTGGTCCCAGACCCTTTCTTTTCTAGCAGTGGCTGCTCTTTTCCGCCGAAGATAGGCGCGGCGTTGCTCCTTCTCGTATACTCCGAGAGATTCACGGATTTCACCGTCCCCTGCTAACCACCCTTCTCGTCTTCTGAGAACAAATTAAACTATCGCATAAAATATCAGTGGTAGTGGTAGATGTTCGGATTAGCTGTAAAATATCACTCAAAACACTAACAATTCTAGGAACGCTTTTCCACCTCACCCTTCAAAATCTCCTACAACTCTTACCAGACAGTAAACAAACAAGCTCAGCTTATAAAAAATGTTGCTCATGAAAGTAGGATTGAGGTTATGATCAAAAGAAAAAACAGACCTGGCCGTAATGTAGATATCACCTCTTTGATCGGCTAAGTTTTTTGGGAGGGGGTCAGGTAGGTATTTCGCCCTTTTTGCACGGTTAGGTTTTTGATAGAGTATAATATTATCTAACCTTATAACTTATAAGTAATAAGCAACATTCTAGTTTACGGTACAAAGCAAATGAAGTTGTTTATATTATACCATAATCATTAGATCAGGAAGTGTGTATGTACGAATAGACAAGTGGATGAAGACCAATTGGGTTTTCTTTAAGTGCTTTTCTATTCTTCGTATAGGCGTCCTACAAAACGAAATGAATTATTTGATTGTTCACTCTTATTTTACCTTATTTAACCCAACACTTTTCTCTCTGGTAAAATGAAGTTTAGCTCAAAATTAATAATTCTGAAATTCAACCAAAAAATAAATAAAAAATCTACTATGGATATGAATACTTTATTTAACACCATATTTTTTTTTTCGATCGTACCTAACATCGAATCATTAAATATTTTGCAACATAATACCATAGTTTTAAACAAAAATGTCTTGTCATCATAATAGTATTAATAAAATATCAACAAATTGTAAATAAATTGATCACATTAACTAACGTTAAATTGCTCCTTGTTTTTAGGATCAATAGTTAACTGCGATATAAGAAAATGATAAACGACCTAGCAAGGTTCAATCTAGGGTTAGAAATAAGGAAATGAGAAGGATACGAGTTCGATCCACGTCAAGGTCAAAGCAACATCCGGGCTCAGGAAATAGAAATCATCTTATCATTAGGACAACCCTCTTACAAGAGGTTTCTATAGATAAGCTATTTACAGATCAGAATTCAAAAACCAATCCAGTTTTAAATATATGTAAATGTACATTGCTGTAAATTTCAATTAATCATTAAAGTATTTAAACAATTTGTATTGTTATAAATAATTTCAAATTATCATAATTTAAATTCTCGTTTATTCATTATTACATTAATATATTTTTAAATATATAAAATTGGTTAAATATTAATTATTCGCTAATTAGTTCAAGGTCTTATGATAGCTAGTATATTATAATATAATCTTTAAAAGGATATTGTTTCTTTTTAATGAGAAATATATTAAATTTAATTAACATAGCTAGAAAAATGTGTGAAATAAAAAAATACCAGTGTCACCGATTTAAAATATACTTATATATCTTAAATTAAATCGACATTAAATTAGTATTTATTTCTGTTTAACAAATTATTTTTAAAATTGTATCATTAGTATTTACACATATCCAAAAAATGACTTTAAAATCTCATTTAGTTAAAGTTAATATCCTTACACTCTGAAATTAAATGTCAGTTGCATACAGTTATGCTACAAATTTTTAAGTTGACGAGACAACTTAAAAGTTAAAAGGAACATTGTTCGTATAGGGCATACGAACAGAGACGGCCTCTTTGGAGTAAAAGTCTTCTTTTTGTCGCATATAAAAGCCTGAGCTTAAGTGAATAATATTTGTAGTAACCTGGTAAAGAGGTAATACTTGAGAGGTTAATAAAGCTACAATACGTCTCACAAACAACCGCCTGTCCTATTTTCATAATTATTCAGACCTGTGTGTCCCACATTCTAGAATGACTACAACTAGAACATCAAAATTCACACTAGGCGAATAATTCGGATTATATTAATATTACACAACATCTCAGCATTAACGGAAACAGAACTATAATGTTGAATTACTCTTCTACCCTAGAATTACTCTTCCTTAGACGAATTAATGATCTTTTGACTGATACTCCTTACATTTATAATAAAAAGTATTTAAAAAATCCTTTAGAATTTAAGACCTTTAATATTTGTAGTTCAGTTTTTCATATTACATATGTCGTATGTCGTTGTTGTTTACCTATAGATTCACGTGGTAGTTACCACGTTCTCTTTTGCGGTTGAAGCTCCGTTGAGAGCTTCTATAAGTTTTATTTATTTTTCAACTAGGCAACGTGCTAGTATAACTTATAACTTAACAACTCGAAAAGATGAAATATTTATCAAAATTAACAATACACTCGCTGAATGACAATCGAGAAACATTGATTAGTCTCCTGAATGATATTAATTGTTTCCTTTCTCGTGACAGACCAGAGCCGGTTCGGAAATACCAAAGCACAGTAAAATAAATATCTCTCATTAATAATGAAACCGGCCTTTTATGTCATATTTGTTGAAATGGTAGACACATATTTCTATATTAATAACAGAATTCACCAAGTCACATACGAGGCCTGCAACATATTTATTTATATTTGTTTGAATAATAAAACAAATTGGCACTGTTGGAATTTAGGACGGAGGAGGGACTGTTTCCAGGCAAAACTGTTCTGGAGTTTTTTTGTAGTCCCGAACCATTTCCTGGGTTAGGATGGGGCAGACCAGACGAATGCCAGCAACCACAAGAGCATGAAAAGTCATGGAGTCAAGAGGAAATCCCTCCATCACAGAAAAAAGGGGAATAGCACATTGGAGTCAGTTAAAATAAAACGATGAAGGGCTACTATAAAAGAAATGTATAGTGACTGCCTTGTTCAGAGAGCAAGCTGCCAGCTACGAGGGGTGGTCTTTCATATACGGAATATAAGGACGGATTCAAGGCGGATATCGGCGTTGGTTGAGCAGTTGTAAGCGGTTCAACTCGATCTTGGAAGCTCTTAACTTGTGCATCTATATTTACAGCAGAACTGACCACCATTTTAGGCGTGGGTTGTTATCGAGGAGGAGGCTCTAAGCGGTGATCTGCTCCAATTCTCTGAGCTGCCTTGAGGCCATGGATAATATCTTCATCGGATACTCTCTTGTTAATAAGGTTACATCCTCTTATAACCACCTAATAATGAGAGGACATAGTATTACTTTTTACGTGGGTCTCAGACCACATTAGTATCCCCGGGAACGTGAGAGCGGATCAGGCAGCAAGAGAAGCTACAGTTGAACAGCCGAGTGAATCAGTATTACCGCTAGCAAGAATGGAGTACCTCAAATAAAGTTCAAGATGAGAAAAGTTTGGAAAGAGCACTGGCTAAACCAAGAATATATTCACCCCTGAAATTTGCCGCCCTGTGTGGTGGCACGGGTCGCCATCCCGACTACTGTAGCTAGAGATTTGAAATTTGGTGTAGGTACATGTTAAACTTTTCTGCCCAAAAATAGAAAAAATATTGCGAACTTAAACACTCAAAATTTCTGCATAGTTATTATTTATTTTTTATTTATAAATATTTTTTATTTTTTTAATTTTTAAGTTGAGTATCATTTTAAAGGTATTAAAATTTAGATTACAAATACATATCTATTATGTATTGTTAGAGTACCTCTCTCGTGGTGTGCACACACTGTAGAGGACTCGCATTAAAAATGAAATAAATAAATAAATAAATATCGCGTTTCTAAAATGGTGGCCATTTTACCCCCGAAAAAATTAAAACAAAAAATAAAAAATGTCCCCGCTACTCCATTAGGACAGGTCCTAAAAATAAGACAAAAATACAAAACATAGATCTCTGTGGTCCAATGATATTTCCGGGAGTAGATATAAAAAAGTAAAATTTTAGGTGGCTGTAATTATGGAGACATTTTTATTTTTTGAAAATTTGAATTTGATTCACAAATATATATATCGCGTTTCCAAAATGACGGCATTTTACACTCGATAAAAATCAAACAATACGCAAAAAAAATGCCCCCCCCCCCCCCCACCCCCCCCCCCCCCCCCCTCCCCCCCCCCCCCCCCCCCCCCCTCCGCTACCCCATTAGGACAACTCCTAAAAAATAAGGCAAAAATACAAAAATTTACATCTCTGTGGTCCAATGATATTTCCGGGAGTTGATATAAAAAAGTCAAATTTTAGATATTTTAGGTGTTATGGCCACCTATTTGTTATGGACAGCCAACATTTTTAGTTCTTTTATATTTGTAGTTGGGTATAGTTTTAAAGGTATTAATATATATGGATAAACAATATATATATGTTGCGTTTTCAAAGTGGTGGCTATTACCCCTAAAAGAACCAAATAAGTGCATACCTAAGATACTAAAGGATAATATATTATGCACACCTTGCTTCTCGAAAGAGCAACTTTTTTATATATTTTTGTTTAATTTTTTTTTTTTTTTTTTTTTTTATGACCGAAGAAACCCTTTTAGTAACTTGCTGGCAAGTACTTGACGGGATTTTTAAAAAATATATATATATTTTATCGTGCAGTAGTAGAATGATTAATTTGAATGATAATGAAGGATTTTAATAAAACAATTCCTAATTGAGTAGCGATACTTTATCTCTAGCTGGACAAGAATGAAGCCAACACACATTTTGGTGAAAACCAAAACATAATATGTTTCTGCTAAACCAAGTTTATATTAAATAAAGAAAACAAACTATAAATACCTGAATATAATTTCAGGAGATATTTCCTCTGGGCTAGTTGTGCTGCTAATGAAGTTTATTAAACTAGGAGCTGTCGTTGTCGATAGTTTTTTGTGACTTCTTTCTTTTTGAGATGTTCTTTGTCGTTCATACGGAACATATGGCTCTCGCAGTGGTTTCGAATGTTTTTGAGATATCGCTCTGTTTCTTAAACTCTGTTGGTATATTCTAGTTTGCTGTAAAGTATCTGGTTGTAATGTTTTCCATGTTTCTGGTCCTTTCTTTAGGTAAGGATTCATTCCTTCCTCCTCGACCTGGAGGCCTTCAAGGAGGACTTCTTTCCTGACTTTCTCGACTTCTTCAAGGAAAGTCTTGTTGAATTTTTCCAGCCTCCATTCCTCTTCGTATTCTGTGTTTGGCATTGCTATATCTCCCATAAATTCATCTGAAACATAAATTGCCACACATATTTTAGTTTGATCTTTATATCATAAGACTGCCCCTCTCTAGTGACTGTATTTTATTTTCAGAGAGGACGTTTCTATACAAAAATATCACTAATTTATAATAATTCATATCTTAAAGACAACATAAAATACTTATTGCTATATATTTACACCATCCAATCCAATCCACAGGTTAAAAAAATATGTAATATTACACAAATTTTACTTTTCCTTTTTCCATTTTTAAAATGTACTTCTTTAGACTAATAGTATAATATGACTAATAGTATAAATAAGGAAATCTGTTCAAATAGATTTTTAACGCAATTTTGAATCAAGCTCACGGATTATGAGCTTATCTTTCAATGAAGCTAAATTATATGCCAAATTTATTTGTATTCAAGTTAAAATCTATTTATACTTTGCATAAGTTATATCTGCAAATGATAGCTGTCGATTGTTGATGACGGTTATTGCCGTAAGCAACAGATGATGATAGCAGTATAATCAGGACCAAGAAACAGGAAAAATATTAACATTAAGATAAACTTTTAAATAAATAAAAGTTTAAATTCATAATATCGCACTATTAGTATTTAAAGCCCCGCACCACACTTGCCGTGTTCTTGGCCTAGTCAGGACGACCAATACTCTTCAAATATCTGTAGGAAAAAGTACTATCAAAAATAAACTAAAGATTTTATCTTTTAAATTTACAAAATATATGTGGTCAGAGAAAAGAGCCAACCATTCTTATTTTATATATATATATATTTTTGGAGCTTGACAAATTTTTGCGCATTACTCATGGGCATATAAATGTTTAACTTCCCATTTTCTTTTCCTATGAGTGGGTTAAAAAGTTACGCCAGTATTTCAAATTTCATATCTCTAGAGTGAACGGTTCGGAGGATATGAACCAAAGTACGACGGACAGACAGACACATCACTCTCGGCATAAGGGTTTCGAGAATGATCTACGAAACCCTAAAAATCAAACCATTTGCACGAATTCCAAGTTTTTAGATAATGAATTAATTCTTAAGTGCTTCTTTTGTTTGTTGAATTTAATGAAAATTGAATTGAAATATCAATAGCTTTTACAATTTGAGATTTTAGAAAGGATGAATACTAAAACACATTACTTCCAGGATTGTCTTCATTAGACTATTCCCTCGGTGTTAAGCAACTAAGATTTAGATAAATACTCCTAAAATTTCCTTTACTTAAGTTATGTTTTAGATCATCTAGCTTGGTCAACATATAGATTCCTTAACTTAAATAAATATTTGCGAAGACTTTACGCCCGTTATTAAAGCTAACAATAAGTTTAACAATATGGATTTAAATATTTAACCGAATAAAAATGATCCCTTTACTTATTTCATTAAGTCAAGTGGATCCAAAAACAATCAAATTTATATTCACAACATTAAACAAATTCAAGAATAATGGGTCGATCTGAGGCAACTAGGAAAAACTTTCTTATGTAGGTAAATAGTTTTATTGTGGTTGACCCCAATCTTTATTTATCTTGGAGCGTATTATCTTGAAAACAAGATTTTTCCAGGGTAAACGACTCGTTACTAAGATTTAACGAGAGGGCTTGTTACAAATAATATATTTTTTTAATACACGTATTTAAACTTGTATTTCACCGTAAAACAATTTTTAGAGTCTAATCTATGGATGTCAAGCACTTTATACCGGATCTTTCTGAAAAGGTTCTCCATCAACTTGAAGTGACCCGCGATCGATAGAATGGAATATGTTGAAGTTTAAAAGAACAAATAAGGTAAAAATATGGAACTTCGTAGGAAAACAGGAATAAGGGACGTGAGAAAAGCAATTCTTCGGTTAATGACGCAGTGGGCCGAACACATAGCTAGAATGAAGGAAAATAGATGAGCAAAGGGGACTACGGTCTTGAACCTAAGAGAAGCCAACAGGAAGAGTGGCAGGCCCCAACCGGGGTGATGATCTATCCAAGTTCTGTGGAACCCAATGACATCAATCAGCATTTGACAGGAAAGCTTGGAATAATTTGCGAGAGGCCTATTCCCAGGGGTGACCTGAAAAATCCATGAGTGAGCTAACTACTCGTAATATCCTTTGTTTTATTCTGGATTTCATTCAATGGCCAAACGGGTATTCATAAATAGACTTAACGTACCCATTCTTCTATAAATTTTGCGATATTTCAACCCCTCCTTGCATATATGCATTTATCAGTGCAGAAGGTGTGCAAAAAGTTTGTTCCGCATTCATTGACACTCAAGATAAAGGAGCAGCCTTTGTTGAGGCGCCCGGTACGAACGAAATTTTTTTTCTCCCTCTATTTGCCTGGTTTGGCCCCAAGAGTTTCAATGCTCTTCAATTTCAATGCTTTCCCTTAACTCGAGTGTGCCCACAACGGAAAGAATTTGATGTTGCATCGATTTAAGCGAATGTGACATCGGCTTTGAACAGCATTCCAGTCGACGATATAGTAGGTATACTAAAAAAAAATTACTAAAAATCAGTAACGGACAGTAAATGAAGCTTCACTGTGCATAAATTCAGACCCAGAACTTTCTTGGTCTCGATACGATTTTTTTTGCCTCAGTGTATTTAGTGTTTGTTTCCAAAGAATCTTATTATCACTATTCATTTTTAACAAGATACATTTAATATACTGTAATATAAAAAAATTGAAATGGATGTTATCATAAAAAATAATGTTTCAATTATACCTTATATTTATTTTAGATCTATTAATTAATCAAATAATTTGTACTAATCCCAAATAAATCAATTTATAAAATATTTCAATTTATATCTTTTTATATATATGTGTGTGCGTGTGTGTATATATATATACATATATATATATATATATATATATATATATATATATATATATATATATATATATATATATATATATATATATATATATATATACATTCATATTTTTTTCTATTTAAAACATTTATATTTCGTTATCAGCTCTGCTATAATGAAATTATGCTAGATCTGTAGTGTGTTTCTTTTACATGTTGGATGTCTATCAAATCATTTTAGTGACGTAACAACCTCTATCACGAATCATAATACGTTCAAATTTCATGTGAGGAAATGTCTCTTTATTTTAAATCTTTCTACACATTCTTGTGACTAAATTCATTTTATATATTTATAATGTATTAAGTTAACGTAATAATGTATTGGGTTATAAAATCGAACTTCAAATACTAGAAAATATAAAAAATTCTTAGTTTTATAAGATTAACCGATCCTATAAAGCATGGCACGATCAAGAAATGAATTAGGCTTTAATTTTATTTGCCTACTCATTTAGTGTTGTCAAAATTTATATTTGAATCGGGGACCGAGCTCCCATGCCTCGAAAGGAAGAGCAAAACCTTAACAACACCCCTTTAGAGCTCATTTTTTTCTCTCAACATCCCCTACACGGGGGCATATCGATGGCACGGTTTAGATTCGGTTTTGGCGAGATCCATTGTAAAGAGATTTGTCCTATTGTATATTAAAGATTGCTTTTAGGCTATTCACTTTAAAAGTTAAGGTCATTGCTATATTTCCTCTCAATTTATTGTAATTTAAAGCAAAATAATTAAAAAATAAAAGCGTTTGACAGGGTTAGAAGTGAAATGAGGAAGTCCCCGGAAAAGATTTTCAACCTTATAATGACTCATGATACGACGAAATTTACCTTAGCTCATTGACTGTAGGATAAGTTAAAAAGGCTTGACGACCTAATCAAGGAAGCACAAAAAGTCAGCTTGGAAATAAATAGCGAGAAAGCAAAAGGTAAGAGGAATTACAACCGGCATAGAGCTTTAATAAAAATTGGGAGCGAGGACGTCAAGCAAGTAAGGTGCCTCTGCTAGCTCGAAAGCTTTTTGACCGGTATTCTTACTGGACGTTGTCGACTACATGGACATCTACAACTATGTACTTCGTTTAGCTAAAATCTCAGTGCACTGGCTGTGTGAGGAAGAGAATGAAACCCCTTCACACCTTATCAGCAACTGTCCTGCTTTAACTCTCCTGAGGTGAGACATTTTTGGTCTAGCCATTCTGACTAAGGTTATTTCTTCTAAGCAAGGTACTCAGTTTATATGGTTTATTATTAGTTAGCCTGCTTAGTGGATAGAGTACTGTAAGAAGGTGTAATAAACCGGGATTGCACCTTGGGCCGCATTTCAGGCTGCTTCGAACTATATTTTAAAATCCCCCGGTGAAATAAACTTATGTGACCATTCGTCCTTGCAGTGATAGGATACGAGGAGCTATGTGCCAACCTAATTGACAGTTGCTTTTTTATTACGGTAATCCTTATTTTGCTGCATTCTTTATCATGGCTATAATTTTATATGTTAGTCTCATCTTTGAACCCAATTGTTATTCCTCAAGTGGTAGCATGCGGGTAGTTAAATGCTATACTAATTGACATACATTTTGTTTTTAATCAATGGATTAATTTTCAAGCCTTAAAAAAATTAATAATATTATTTCTGTTGTAAAACAGAAATGTAAACCATTTCAAGTGAGAAAGGATTTAGTTGGTAAAAAGGTTTAGCTCATGTGTATGGATTCATTTGAAGTATTACCTGATTTAACCAGATTCACTCCAGTGCATTATTGATTTTCCAGTCTTAACTAAATAACCTAACTCATTTAAACGTCTTTAACACAAAACTATTTTTCACTTTGTTAACTATACATAACCATAATGTAATCTACTAGGTTTTTCTTATGGCTTCCATTAGTCTCGGGATAAAGCTTTATGTCGAATATGTGTTAATCCAGGTTCAAGATTTTAAGATATTCAGAGATCAAGTTTTTCTTGAAAAAGTTAAAATAATGAAAATGTCTGCCCCTCTGCCGTAGCTAAAAGGTACAGTCAATGTGGCGGGAATGAAGAATTGGATCTATGATTCGAGTCCTGGCGCTATGCAACATTTTTATATGTCTTTCTCCCTTCCTCTTTATTTTATAATTTAATGCGTTAAAACCTAAAATATCCATTTTCTCGCCAATAATTATTCTACTATTACTAAACAGAAATGTTATATATATAGATCAGCTTTGCTTGCTATAAGTCAGGGCAATGTAATACATGGTGTAAAAAAAATAGCCTACAAATTTGTGTGGCACATAGCTTCCTCGATTCCTTGCATACAATTATTGTAGTATTGTATACTACAATACAAGTACAATACATGTGTATACTACAAGTAGTTGTATACTACAATACAAGTACTATACATGTGTATACTCCAATACTATACATGTGATTTGGATCTGCTTCGATTCCCTGAGTGCAATATTAAATTTTCGCGTGAATGGTTGAAATTAATGTGATCAATTGTGGGCTTAATTCTCCAATCATCCAAATTTCTTCAAAATCGGATAAGTAGTTTTAAAAAAGATATAGGTGTTAATCAAAATTAGAAGTTTGTGCGCATGCGGTAGAGAAAGTAATGGACGGTAGAGAAACTTGAAATTAATATGGGACAAACAGACCTTCCATCCATACTTCTTCTAAAAAGATCTATAGTTATTAAAATATTGTGGTTCAAAAGAAATTTTTTACGACAGACTGTGTTATAGGCACGAGACGAAAAATGTTTGCTAATGCCTGAAACGGAATTCTATAGACTGAAATAGGAGAAAAAAAGAAGTTTTTTAGAATGATCTCAAGGCTTCTTTAAACTTCGGTAAGCTCGAAAACAATATATACCCAAAATGTCAATGAGTTAGTCTAGATTCAAATGATTAATTAAAAACTTTATAATTAATACAACATTATTTCTTAATTTAAAGGCACTTTTCAAGTTAAAAAGTCTTCAGGATATTACAAAGCATGTATACAAAAAGTCTTACAGGTCTTCATTTTAGATTACAACTAAGCTTTACCCAAGTTAATGAATATCAAGTTTTCTTTTTATGTAATTATAATTATAATTAACTAAAACCATTCCACCGATAAACAAACTTTTGAAAGCAAACTGAAACATATAATATAGTATAATGTTAGCTTATATTAAGGTGTTAAAAGCATAATATTGAACATATTGTATCAAGTTATTTAGATGATTTAGTTGTCAAACGAACTAACGACTCATTTAATTTGGTTTTTTCAATTTAATCTTTAAGGGCTCCCACTTATATACCATTTCGAATTAATAAATGAATCGCTTTTCCTAGAATAATCTAGCACCCAAGATAATGGTGCACTAAAATGAAGCATGGAGACACCCTCTATTCACAGTAAAAATATGAATGTGGCAAGTTATCTCACATTATTATTCTCTTTTTTATATTATCTAATTCCAATACATTAAGTTTTAAAAGCTTGACGATTTGGTACAAAATATAATCTTATAAATCGCTAATAATTATTTATAATTAGTAAATTAGTTCACAATTGCCTTTTCATTTACTGAAGTACATTCAATCTATATTATACTAACTAAAAATCCGAAATCTTTATTCGTCAGAGTTTTATTTTCCATAAATATGGGAAGCTTATCAGCAGCCAGTATTATGATTACAATTCAGATTTTTTTAGTTTGTTTTATTAGTTATCCATTAAAAGAAGGCCAGGGTTTATTATTATTAGCATAAGGCATGTATCCATATAGCATATTTAGTGTGTATAAGTATATACCATAGTTTTTAGGGTTTCGTAGACGTAGATTCGTAAGGAGGAAATTCGTAGATTCGTTTTAAAGATGTGAAATTTGAAATACTGGCGTAACTTTTTGACCCACTTGAAGGAAAAATATTGAGAAGTTAATCATTTAAACCACCTTCTATTTGAGTTTAATTCCAATTCTTATTTGTTTTTAATATTGAATCTCTTATATCTGCTATTAAAAGTGCTAATAATTATTGTAATTTATTAAAATAATAAATAAAAACTGTGCAATGGACGAAAATGTGTATTTTCTTCCTACTGGAGATAAAATATTGTATGTACCTCGTGAGTAAAGTGACATTATTCCCCTCGCGATAATTATCTCCCTCGGCTACGCCTCAGGGGGAGCTAATTAGAGTTATTCCCTCGGCTTCGCCTCAGGATTTAGGGACCATGGTTCCTTCGGCTTCGCCTCAAGCACCAACTTTTTAGTTCAGGGAATAATGGCTTACTTTACTCCCTAGGTGCATAAATAACTATTATATATATCTATGTAGTCGGAATTATTTTTAAGAAACCAAATTTTGGGAGTAGAGCACATCAGTGTTTAAAACAGAGTTAAGAAAGATATCATTTAGAGTTCATAAATAATTTTTTTTTACTAGTTTTATTATTTTTACCTGCTGATTATTATTTAGTAAAAACCTTAATTCCTGCTTTTACTATCTCATATATTATATTGTATTATATACAGGTCGTATCTATTTCACATCACATTACTGTCATAATTAATGTTTAACTTAAAAACCTTAATAAATCAAATGCTTATTACTCTTGGATCAATGAACGACCAATTTCATATAAAATCATATATTATGTCCTGTTATGTGTTATGTATATCCTTATGCCTATTTTGTGTGACCTCGAGCTGTTAGTTAACAAAAAAATATATTTAAAACTTTTCTTTTTGGAATTGGGCCTTTTTATAGGCTTAATTAATTTTTTAAAAAATTAAATAAAACACTTACTCTTTTTTAAAAAGCTATATTTCGCCCTCCACATTCGAGCTTCTTCAGGCTTGTATTTTCTCCCTTTCACATGAGAGTGTTTTTTAAAAATTATTTGTCCAAATTAGTCGTTTAGCTATTCTCCCAGGAACTGGATTTTTACGGGAAAACGGCTTATATTGTTAGATTTGTATTTAAATGGATTTCCAGAGTTTTTGGGGGGCAGCACCCCCAAATTTGACCTAAAATTCATTTCTTGATTTCCTAAAAATATATGCCAAATTTCGCCAAAAATCGGCCCAGTAGTTTAGACTCCAGACCTCTGCTCAGACAGATGGCAGACATTTTTTAAAAACCACTTTTTTGAACTCAGGGGCCAGGGGTCTCAAACGTGTATATCCACCAAAATCTCAAAATCGAATTTTCCTCTTTGTATGAGAAAGTAAAAACTGCACTGACTTCCAGTCGACGAGTAATATAGTACGTGGTCCTTAGTCATAGAATAGAAATAATACAGCACATGCGAAATCCAATTGAATATTTCAAAGAAATTAATTTACTTTTCTTAGAACCACACCCGTCTGGGTGATTCCCATCTAATAAACCGATGTTGGAACTTATGAATCACACCTCATAAATCGTACGTACTCCTGCGAGAATTCACTTACAAAATGTATATGCATGTATGAATGGACTGATTGAGGGTTGGGGCCCACATTATCTTGATATAATAGCAACAGATCAGTTGTTGATAAGAATACAGATAATGATAAGAAGGAAACGTTGTGTTGGAAACAGAACGTACATAGTGATAAGGAGAGGGCCCATGACCTCCTCCCAGTCTAAAGAGGTTCTTTATCAGTTCATTAATATTAGACAAACATAATATATACAAGCGATCCTCTTTTCTGAAACACAACCACCTCGAATATTACCACTCCTTAATAAACAACGCTAACACGTGTCACGCAACATTTTCCTAAGGACTTGAAAGATAGAAAACAGAATAGGCTTTTCTAAAAATAATTGTATAAGTGACATCATGAATAATTATCTCGGATAAACGTAGCCTACTCATCTTATAAAACATAATAATCATTAAATTATTTTGGGAATATGTATTTGTTTCTGTTTTGATGGCTTTCAGAATTCAAAATAATTATCTATGTGAGCAAAGCATTCTTATTCGTTCTGAAGAACAAACATATTTTATGTCCCCGATTTCAAAAAACATCAGGGATCATTTTTGGTTTCAAATCTGTCTGCCGGTCTGTCGTTCACTTTTTGCGAACCAACATATCTTAAAAACTACACGTCCAATTTTAATTAAATTTAGATAGTAGGTCATAATTAGCCCATTGTTGGTCCCATATAAGTTTCAGCCTTCTGCATTTATTTGTTTCTCTTCCACATGCGCACAAACATACGTATATTCACAACAATAGCTTTAAAAGTACTAATCTGATTTGTATGAAACTTTTATAGTTTATCGAAAGTAACCTGCAGATAGCCCCAGATTAATTTGAACAGTCTACGCTCTTTATTTTTTGCTAAATTTTTACTTTAATTCATGCAAAAAACTAAAACAATTATGACAGATTAAAGAAACGGGGGAAACAAACTATATAGACAATAATGGCTTAAAAAGCATAAAATTAATAAAGTACTAAAGTCACACTAATTGGCAGTCTATTTCTATATCTCTTAGATGACCAAGAACCAAAGTTAAATTAATTGCTGTATCATTAATTAATTGTCTTGGTGATTAAGTTAAGTCAATGTAAGATAAATAATGTAGTTTTCTCAATTTCCTTAATATTTTATAACTGCTGGGGTATCTATAAAATTGTTGTTAGTGCCGCAATCAATTCATTAGTGTACGAGTATATTTATTGATTGAATGAAGTTCAGACGAAAGGAATTCATCGTCTGCTAAGGGGAGACTCCATGCGATTGTAAAATGATTTAACTACATTGGTAGATACAATTCTTACTTGGAAACCAGCAAACATCTACTTCTTCTGTTATATAAAATTGTCAGCTAATGTTTCACCGGACTTTGATTTTTTCTAAACCTGTCTCCTATAAAAGCTTTCTGAGTTTCTCTTTCCCACCTGTTTTATCCATATTATAAATATGTTTACATCTAATTTATACTTCAAGCTGTTAACTATAATTCTATTCCATATAATCAGTCATTTTAACAAGTTACGTAGATTATGTCTTAAAGAGGCGACAGTTTCCCTCTGATAATCGCATTGAGTAGAAATGTTAAATTACCGAATCCTCGTCCTTTAATGACTTAATGTTGTGAGATAAAAGGGCAACCACAATACGAATATCTATGCACGAGAAAGTTTGTCTTGGGTTTATTCCTATGTTGTAATCAGAATTCTGTCAGACTTTAATAAATAAATAATTGTTCAAGCAAACAACATAATTGTCAACAAAATGAGTCAAGAGTCAAGCATTCCTTAAACTTAAAGGGATAGAGCTTAGTAAGTAATATTTGAAAGTCGTAAAGAACTTTATGACGAAATCCGTATCCCACTGTATACACTATGGCTTATTCTCATATAACACTACACAGACATACCACTCCGGAGATAATAAAATAATTAATGTAATTTTGCTTTCTAATGAAAATTTAGTAAGGAAAGATAAGCATTTAAAACTTTTAATCTTATAATGAAGCTGTAAATTTATAGTTAGTTTCACAAAATAAGAGAGTTTACATGAAGGTAAAAAATACCGCAATAAACGGTAGAAGAACTGCAGAAAAACCAAAGAGGTATCCTTTTAAATTCCAATAAAGAAGCGAATTGAATTAATGAAAAAAATAAGACTATTGGTGGAGGTCTTCATGAAAGATTTCGTCTTTATGTAATAGTACATTACGCGTCTAGTGCGGAAAGTAGCATTTTGCATGCGACTGTGGAGTTTGCACCCGAGCGAGAGTGAGGGTAGTAAAATCACACGAGCAAAGCAAAAAAAAAAAGAAATCGATTTTTCCCGGTAACGGCTTATATCGTAAGATTCGATTTAAATGGACTACATTTTAGAATTGTTTAATCAAAATCGTCAGAACCGTTTCCGAAATTTTTTTCACGTTTTTTCAGAGTTTTTGGAGGGTAGCAAAAAAAATTTGGAGCAAAAATTCATTTCTCGATTACACCTCGGGGTATGATTTGAGCCAAATCATATTCACTCAAAACAAACTAGCATGCCAAATTTCGTCAAATTCGGCCCAGTAGTTTAGGCTCTACATAGTCGTCTGCATAGACGACAGATTATAGACTGACGACAGAAATCATTTTTAAAACCCACTTTTTTGGACTCAGAGGACCTCAAATAAAAAAAAATCGAATTTTCACGCCATCACAATACTTTCTCTTAATATGAGAAAGTATAAATGTATATATAGTATAAATTTGATGGACGTCTACCCTGTGGTGTAAAATTCAGACATGCCCAATAAAAGCCGCATTTGGTGCATACTATATTCCTATATTCTACACTACAGTAAATTTTCAGGCAAAGTCTTTTCAAGGTGTAATAGAAGTAAAACGTACGAAGATAATTAATGTCTCCTCTTAAGTCTTATCACAGGATTCCAGCCTCTTGAAAATCCTTTATGTCACTTTTCGTATTTACCCAGGTAAGGCCTATATCCTTGTAATATTTCTCAGCATCATTCACATTTTTATCTAAAATATACAAAGTAGATTAAATAAATTGCTCTATAGAAAGTGTGTATTTATTTCTTGGTAAACGAAGATATCTCATATACATATACA
This sequence comes from Gerris lacustris, assembly GCA_951217055.1. Classification (NCBI taxonomy): domain Eukaryota; kingdom Metazoa; phylum Arthropoda; class Insecta; order Hemiptera; family Gerridae; genus Gerris; species Gerris lacustris. The sequence goes on along the minus strand of OX578281.1, from coordinate 33,184,745 downwards.
CTTATACTGTAATTTCTTGATTATTTCGATTAAATACTTCACTTTGCCTTTCGTAATTACTTCTAAAGTTGTAGGAAAATCGCTACAAATAATATATCCTACAAAAAAATATCATTTTATTTAGTCTGAAAAATAGGGAGCCAATTATATAACCTAAAGCCAATCGGTATTAGAATTTAAAGATAAACAGGTCAAGTGAGTGCTGGTCAGCACACAGCGAGGGTCCGTAGACCACACTGTACAGTTTAAGTAGTACCCTATTGATGGTGTGTTTTTTTAAATGCTAAAAATCTTACTTTGAACTATCCTATGGGTCTGATATTCTCAAAACACATAAACAAACTTCCGATAAAGTATTTTTTGCCACTGAACCGGACTACAACCATATAAATTCACCGAAAAGACCATAATTATAAAAAAGCGTATTTTGTCAATAAAAAATAAAATAATATTTTTTTCGAAATTTCCAAAAAGTGGTATCTTTACTTTTGGTCGATGAATGTTCAGGAATTTTTTGCACTTCACATAAGCGAGATAGAGGAGGGGGGGGGGGCACGTTTGACACCCGCTTCAAACTCGCCTACGCTCACCCTATCAAAGTTATAACCAAAGAATTATATATTTTTGTAATCAGCTCGACGTACCCTTTCATATGATACCCCTCACGGTGTCGAAAAAAAAAGTAAAATTTTTAACCCTTAAGGTTTTTTACCCTAATTGTTTTGAATTTATTTTTTTTTAATTCGCTATATTTTAAAAATATGTGGGTAGGTACAAGACACATACATGCCAAATTTCAAAGTGATCGGACGAAAGGTGTAGCCGTGAGAGCATGCGATAGGACGGACGGACAGACACACGCAGGAAAATATAAGGGTCTTTGGTCTTGCATCATAAAAAATCTAATATCAGGTGAAAAAAGATTTATTGATAGATCAGTATATGATCATTTAAAAGCTGGAAGAGATTAAGATTCTACTTAATCTGTTTAACAATGCCATCAACTCATCAGTAACGAACTGTTGGCTGCACTCATAACTTAATTTTCAGTCAGTAATGTCCCACAAAGTCAATATTTAACCAAGACTATTATTTATTTTATAGTTGCATAATAATTAACCATTTTGATCATATTTATTTGTGTCAATATTAGATGTGAACTGACTATTAATTAATTTAGTTAATTAAACTTAGTTAATTTGACAATAAAATCTCCAATTTTTCATTTTGACATTCTCACAATAATACTCTGCGATACAATATTTGGTGAAAGGTTTTATGTTGGTAGAAACTAAAATAAAAGTGCAAATATATCAAGATGTCTCCAGCAGATTCTGCTATTTACAGACAGTGAAAGTTCACCTGTAAGAATCAGAGAAGCAAGCCGAATAACTGCTAAATGATTAAGACGCATAGCCAGAAAAAATGAGACATTCTTCGTAATGAGCACATCAGAAAAGGTGTGAATCAAACGCGCATACAACAAACAAAGGAAAGGTAACTGCTCAAGTTGTATGAATATTTACTTAGTAAAAACCTAAGCAATTTACGAAGACTAAATTAGAAGGTAAGCTTCCAGTCGGAAGACCACGCATCACTTTTGAGAACTAAATTGAAGAGCTTATGAGGAAAAGAGGAAATACTTCAGGGGAAAGAAATCAACTTGCACAGATAGAGAAGAATGGAGAAAGTTTTCAGAGACCATCCCGACGCTATGATGGCATACGGGAAAGTCAAAGAAGAAGAAGAAGTATTACTCTCCCTCTCCATGAGTAAGTCCTACAAAATCACGGTAGAAACAATATAGTTTCTCCTTAAATTTGTATAAACTCAATTGAGGGCATACGCTGAACATTGCAGGTATATGTTACCAATGCATTAACCATCTGAATTAACTGGAACAACTAAATTAACAATTAACAGAGTTAACAGGAACTGAATTAAGGAAGTGAAGTGTTCAAAATAATAATGTCACAGATCTAACAACTAGAAGACAAATATACAAATATACACGCTATCTCATGAGATAGCGTGCATAAAAGTGACTAACAGTCATAACAGTCCATGAACTGTATATTTGTCTTCTGCATATAAGTGCCTGGCAAAATTTAGAATTTTGTGTGTGAGATAATTTTTGGGTGTCTTCTAAGATAAGTGACTGGTTTTATTTGGAGAATTATTTTATAACTAGAGAGTTTGGTAGAAAGTAACACAACAATATTTTCGCCACAATTTTATAATATAATATCATCTTCGTGTGCGTGCGTTATCTTAATAAGAGTGAATTCTGTACTAACTTCACTTCACTCTTACCAAAGTTAACTCGCACACAACACACTCAAAAACATTATTTTATTAAAATACTTCTAATATCCATTTCATATCAACATCATTGTTCTATTTGCTAAATCGGTATTAGACCAAGCTACATTGTATGTACTAATTTAGTTCTCAGTTATGAAAATAAAGGTATCGCTAGGATATAAAAGAAACGGGATAAAATATTAGAAAATCACTAAGGGTTGGTTGTGGGAGGAATCATTGATTCACTACCTGGCATCAGGGGGTTTAACATCTAAATATACGGCAATTATCCGCTAGAAGAATAATAACCGTAACAGAAACCAATTCCAGGTCACTTGTTCCCTTAGATTTCACGTCTTTATAGCCGAACCCTTTTGCGATTCGTTTAACGTAGAAAAAATACATTTAGTTAAAATATCGGTTATTAAGGCTCACACATTTTTATAAAGAGAAACTAATGTCCCCCCACCCTTTAAAAAAAAAAAATCTTAAAAAAAATGTATCTAAAGTATGGATTAGGCTATAGACACTTCCGTGTAGTTTATTGCGTTTTAAATAAAAATACATAAGTCTAAAAAGGCGTATGTTTCACGTTATTATAATAAATGGTTGAAAAGTGTTTGCTAAAAAAAACTTTTAAATGGCCACAGTCTTATTACGGCTGGGCCGATATATATTGTTAACGAACTCGTTCTATTTGTTAAATTGCCTACGGACTCTTTGTTTGGGCTGAAATCACACTTGGCCAATTTATTTAGTGAATCCACAATAAACTGGCAAAATAATAAATAAATTTTGTAAATTTTAAATTAAAGTAGTCATGTTGAATTACATTTAGCGAAAGGTTCTTGAGTTATTTTCATTAAATCCGTTTTGTTCCTAAACACCTATATCAACTCTTGACATGCACCTGAGGGTTACAATTACTAAATTAAGGAGTTAGGTACAATACACCTTAAGTGTTGACGCATCAACACTACCATACTGTCATATAACATCAAATTATTTTTTTAATAGCGTACGTGGACTTCCGCTGCTGAAGTCATCGTAATAATAATACTGTCAGAGAACATACTTAACTAAAATTGGTGCCGGGTAAGTGTGTCAACACATCAAACTCAACGTCTAAACTTGTCTTTTGGTTTTGGTTCTATTTTTGCCTTATGGTTCGTAAAAATGTTTTATGTCGAACCAAAGAGGCAAATTATTAATACAAAATGGATCTGACCCTTTGCATGATTAGCGGATCACGAATGTTGTCTTAATTTGTATTCTATAATGAAATGTTATTTATCAGACTATGCCAACCACTCTTGTTATCGGATTTATTAACAATTAAATGATCCAGTTCTATAATTTAACTGAACAAAAATACTAAGTTCTTCTTTTTTTGAGATTTATGATTTTAAAAGTTTGTTTGTCTCTCGATAACTAACGTAAACGTTCGTGTTGTATCATCAGTAATTCAATAAAAATATTTCCTGTAACTGATTTGTTATCGGCGAATAAATTTTATGCGCAAACACACTGTAAAAAAAATAGTTATTTATGTCACTAGGTAGCAAAATGGAATTTTGCTGACAAGTTTTTTAACTTTTAGTTCCGAGCCGAAGGCGAGGATTGGCTAAACAAATTTACTGCTGAGGCGAAGCCGAGGCAGGAAATTTACTATTTTACTGACGAGACGAAGCCGAGTCAGGAAAATTACATTTTGACTGACGAGGCGAAGCCGAGGCAGGAAAACGTTAATTACCTGCTGAGGTGTAACCGAAGCAGGTAATCTTTAAACGAGTCAGGAATGTTTCCTTTGCTGCATAGTTTCATACAATATTTTACCTACTAACGGCAGAAAAATTACACTAAAGATTTTAGTACCTGATTTAGAGGGCAATAAACTTTCCTTGTATGATGTTGCAATATTTGCAATTTCGGGTGGCGTGTTATCAAACAAGTCTTCAACGTTTTGCACAACATTATCATCCATATTTTTATTTAAACTTCAAAAACCTAATTAACAAATTTATCAAAATAATAACAGAAAACTATTAAATTATCTTTTTTTGATAGATAAAATATTTAAAGCAATGAAAGTTGTAAAAATTGAATTGATGACTCGAAAGTTTAAGTATGACTCGAAAGTTAAAACAAAACAAAGACAAAACAATCAGTGTTGCCACTTTTTTATTAACAGCTGTTTTTTATCTCAATTTTTAGCGATTTTTTAAAAAATAATCACTGTAAAATAATAATATTAGTTTTATTATAATATTAGGTATTTTCAAAAAAAAATATAAATATTTAGCAGAATATTACGCTTAAATATACAAAAATTAAAAATGTGGGAGAGTTCATAACCTGAGATGAAGTAACTTTTTCTTAAAATTTGGCAGCCTGTTTGTTACAACTGTAAGCAATGTGACAACTGTACAAGTAACTGCTATAGACAGGATCTTAATTTAGAAGTTAATTTTATATGTGTACTAAGTACTAATACAGTAAAAGTATATAATTTAAAAAAAAAAACTCGGAAAAGTAAAATTTGTTTTGAACCGTTTATTTATAATATTGAGTAATATTATTATTATTATTATTTTTTTCAGAGGGGAAGTTTCAATAATTGGTTCCCGCTATTTATTTCCCGCCAGTTTCTGCTACTGGGAGAAATGCCCGCTCTTCAGAAGTGGGAAGGGCTTTAACTATTCGCGCTAGAAATCAGGACTATTCATTGGTTCCCGCTCTTTATTTCCCGCCGGTTTCTTCTAATTATTCATATATCGTATTGACAGCAGGCATTTTACCTCTAAGCCAACACTACCATTCAAGACTATCAAGTTAGAAGAAGTTTATTCCTTTTTTTTTTTTGTTGTATAAGTATTTAATCATCTTATTATTATTTTATTTCCTTTTGGTATGAATGAGTGAAGGCATGAATGAGAATAGTATGTGTGTAATTGTTGAGTGTATGACTGTTGGAAAGGTAGTGAGTGAGGTGCTTCCGCCGAGGTGGTGGGGATGGCAGCCAGGGACCCCTACCTCCAGTGCGCACGCGCGCCTGGGGGGAAGGGGGGCTGCCTCCCTAGTACCTGGCGGGGGCGCCGGTAGGGTGGGGACGAGAGGATAAAAGCAGGCCTCCCAGCCCACTGGGCACCATTAGCTCCAGCTCTCTCCTAGAGCTCGGACCTGGTCTTGTCCTCTCTCTCTCTCCCCCTCACTATCTAACCTTACTCCTTATTCTTATAATTATCCTTACATCCATGTTAACCTTTTATATTTATTATTCCTCTAATAGAGTTAATATTATGATGGAGTAGTTTTCTTATTTCGGACCTCCCTAACCTCCTTTCCTTTCTTCCTATCCCTAGTGGCCCTATGTTTCCGCCGGTGGGACACCACTTCCGGCCATGACCTCTTGGTTTTCACTGGAGGGTTACCACTTCCAGTCCTTCGACATCGGTATCCGCCGGTGGGTTACCACTTCCGGCCGAACCCCGTCTTGACTCTCCGCTGGTGGGTTACCACTACCAGCCTCTTGCCTTGACTTGAGTTACCGCCGGTGGGCTACCACTTCCGGCCGATCCGCTTCTCCACTTCCGCTGGAGGGTGACCACTTCCAGCCCTTTTGGTTACGTCAGTGGGGGAACCACTCATTGACACACTCCCTTGCCCACTACCGCCGGAGGGTTACCACTTCCGGCCCCCGACCTAGCCTTGACTATACCGCCGGTGGGTTACCACTTCCGGCCGAAACGTACGTCCATCCGCTAGTGGGTTACCACTGCTAGCCTCTTGGTTTCGCTAGTTGGGTTACCACCTTCTGGCATTCCTTTTTGCCCCTTCCGTTATCCGGGTACCACGGATAACCATTTACCCAATACCGCTAAGGGGTTACCACTCTTAGTCTAAACCACGTCTTGAGTTTGCGCCGGTCAGGTTACCACTGCCGGACACGTCCTTTTGTATTCCGCTGGTGGGTAACCACTTCCAGCCCTGTCCTCTGACATTCCGGCATCCGGGCACCACGGATGACCCCAAGACCACTTCCACTGAGGGGTGACCACTCTCAGTCTCTTCCCCGTTATGCCACATCCACTGAGGGGGCACCACTCTCAGTCTACTCCCCTTTGACCACTACCGCTAAGGGGAAACCACTCTTAGCCTCCTACCCCCTTTTATATTCCGCTGAGGGGTTACCACTCTCGGCCCCTCTCCCTCTATACCCACTCCCGCTGTCGGGGCACCACCGACAGCCATTAGGTTTATTTATCACCCATACCTATTTCTATCTCTCCCTTTATTAGTATTCAAAGCCAGGGAGCATGGAGTTTCTTCCTTCTCGTAAAAGAGGAAGTGGCGACCGTGACGTCAACGTCAGCCCCGTAATTTGCCCCCGGGCTGATCGCGTCCTGACAGGCGGCGCGATCCCCCGGTAGTGCGCACGCGATTCCCTGTTTAGGCCCGTGCGCCAGGTGTCAAAATGGCGACCGTGACAGGACCCGTTTATTATCCTGTTTAATTTAATTCTTTATTGTTATTTTGCCTGTTAGCTAGGGATTGTGTAGGAAATAGGTTAGGTTTAGGTCCGTTATTATATGTATCGGTTTTTTTTTAAAAACTTTATAATCTTTGTGGAGTGTTTAGTGAGGTGATATTAAATTTTTAGTGAGGACTATTTGAGAGTGTTTATTTTTATTTAATTTAATTTAACTTATAATTTATCATTATGTTCAGTAAAACGCTAATTGAGTTAACCTCCGGTGACGTAAGGAGGGAGTTAACCAAACGTGGCTTACCGATTAGTGGAACCGCGAGTGACGTATACATTAGATTAGAGGAAGCCCTACGTTTAGAGGGTCAAGATCCGCAAAAATATTCTTTCTGGTGTCCAATTGCCCATGACGAAAGTCTTCAAGAAGCAGACAATAACCAACCGAACGGTGACCTACTAGAGCTCGAAGACCCACCGGACAACGCAGGTCGTCCCCTTCAGAATCCCGCACCAAGTGGAGAACCAGGATCTTCAGAGCTAGTTCATCCCGGCATCGGACACTCGGAAACTCACTACAACCCCGTGACAATAAAGCACAGAGCATCCACCGCGCCCACAGGATCAGCGATGCCCCCGATAGACGACAGAGCCACCGGCCTCTCCTCTGCCTTAGAGGCATTTTTACAGGAGACCGCCGAGAATCGGGCGCTTATTCGAAGTTTAGTTCGGCGACTGGAGGATCAACCGACAAGAGACACCAAGTGGGATCCGGCGGTGTTAGACTTCGTTATGACCCCGTTTGAAGGCCGCCCATGGGAAGATCCGGCCAGAGTTATAGAGAAGTGGACAATCGGACTCACTGAAAATAAAGTACCTCGCTCTTGTTGGGTGGAAGCGGCCAACAAACACCTCAGCAGTGAGGTAAAGAAAATTTGGCAAGCTCAGTGCCTCCCGGACGCGACCTGGGAAGATTTTACCCGCTTCCTAACTACGAGGTACGGATCCCCAAGCCGACTGTCGGCGTTGCGAGCGAGTTTCCACGGCGACAAACAGAAGCAGGGCGAAACCGTGGAAAAGTTTCTACAGGAGAAATACGCTGTTTTTCGTCGGTTGTACCCCTACGAGCCCGAGCCCACTTATATTAGCCAAGTCATCGAATTAGTAGCTCCTAATCTAAGACAGTTATTACGATTGGGGACTACAGATAATATATCTAAGTTTATTGCTCTAGCACGGCGAATAGAAGCAGATCAAGCCATGGAAGCTTCAGAGACGTCAAGGGAACCAGTGAAGCAAAGCAACTACGCCTATAGACGCCCGGATAATTACCGCCCACCAGGAAACCGTCAGTTTAATTACGGTAATCGCCGCGAAAACCCCCGGAATTCTAACCCCGAACCACGACCAGGAAATCAGTCGGGAAACCAGCAGTGAGGGTTCGCACCGGAGCCTCGAACTCTCAACCCTCTGAACGGCTCCTTCATCTAGAATTCAGCCCTGAAGACCACAGCCCAACTTTAGCCTTCCGGTTAAGCGACGGGAGTGAATATAAGGCCCTGTTAGATACCCAAGCCTCCACCTCTTTTATTTGCCACGCGCTGGCGAGACATCCGGATGCGAGACAAATCGATGACCATCGCAAAGCTGTCAATCTTGGCACGTCGAAGGTACGAGGAAAAACTAGTGGGAAGGTGGAATTGTCCCTGCAGATCCAGGGACGGCATTTCTTGGTTCGGGCCAGTGTACTCGAAGACTCTGCGTACACCCTGATTCTAGGCAATGACTGGCTCCGCGAACACGCTGTCATTATAGACTATGAAGGCCAAAACTGTTCTATCGGGCGTCAGGAAAGAACAACCGTGAGTTGGCGCAAGTGCTACAAGCAAGGAGAAGATACAGCAGTACCAGAAGAAATTATTAACCCAAACCTCCATCCCTCTCAGAGTATTAAAATCAGAGATATTATGAAGAGTCACGCCCCCTGTTTTAGTGGAGTTGGCCGAACACGAACGATTCTTCATCAGATTAAGATCAAGGATGTCATACCACGTCGTTTACCTCCGTATCCGTACAACGACGAAAAACGCGCAGTGATATGTGAGCAGGTAAGGGAGTTAGAAGCGACCGGCGTCATACAACCCAGCAAATCCCCTTGGTCCAGTCCCGTGGTGCTGGTGAAGAAAAAGGACGGAAAATACCGATTCTGCGTCAACTATCAACAAGTGAATGAGGTAACTGAAGATGACGCCTACCCAATGCCGAATCTCCACCACCAATTACGTCGTTTCAACGGATCCAAGTTTTACTCAAAGGTAGACCTTAAATCTGGGTACTGGCAGGTCGAGCTTGACGAGCAATCTCGACATTTAACCGCTTTCCCAACTCCGTTAGGCTTATACGAATTTCTGGTTATGCCGTTCGGTCTGAAGAACAGTCCTATGACGTTTCAGAGACTGATGGAAGAAGTGCTACGTGGCTTCATAGGGACATTTGTCGAAGTCTACCTTGACGACGTAATCATTCATAGCAACACCTTCGAGGAGCATTTAACCCACCTGAACTTAGTACTGGAACGGTTGGAGAGGCATAAACTCACATGCAACGTGGAGAAATGTGAGATAGCGACGCAAAAAGTTGACTTCTTAGGGCACCATCTGTCTCCCTATGGAATATCCACTCAACCAGAGAAGTTACGCGCGGTGGCTGAATTTCCGAAACCAACCACTAAGAAGGGAATCCGGCAGTTCATCGGTTTGTGCCAGTGGTACGGGGATTTCGTTGATCATTTTGCCGAGGTAGCCGCCCCGCTAACTGAACTTACTAAGACTAAAGTACGATGGAAGTGGACGAAGGTACAGGACCTTGCTTTTGAAACATTGAAGGCCAAATTAATTGCAGCACCCAGCTTGTCCCACTTTAATCCAAATTTAAATATATTTCTACAAACAGATGCGTCAGAGATCGGCTTAGGCGCTGTACTATACCAAGAACAGGATGAGCACAAGCTAGTGCTCAGCTTCGCGAGCCGGAAGCTAAGTGACACGGAAAGACGCTACACGACGTTGGAAAGAGAAGCCTTAGCTGTCATCTGGGCAGTTGGGAAATTCCGGATGATACTGGAGGGACGGGCATTTACCCTGATAACTGACAACAGCGCGTTGACCTGGATGACCCGCAACAAAGACGTAAACAGCAAGGTCCACCGATGGTTTTTAGCCCTTATGGGATATAACTTCACCCTTCAACATCGTCCAGGAAAATTGAACCAGGCCGCCGACGCACTCTCCCGCGATCCGGTAGACTCAGACGGAGAACTCCCCGACGTTGATACCCCGCCACTTCAAGAACAGAACCGAGAACGGCTCTGTATGATTAACACCGGTCAACCCCCAGATGAGCTGATGATCCGGCTGTATGACGAACAGCACCTCGACCCTAAGCTTGTAGAGATCATGCAATGGCTTCGGGAGGAGAAGCAACCCTCTACGGCTAGAAGAAGACGTGCTTGGAATCGCCAACGCCACAGCTTTGCAATACTAGACAACCTGCTGTATTATGTGAACAGCGAAGCTCCCCGAATCTACGCCCCGGAGCATCTCCGTCCGGAACTTTTAACAAGATACCACGATCATCCTCTGGTGGGACATCCAGGCTTTGAGGAAACCTGCCGCGCTATCCGCAGCCGGACCTATTGGCCAGGCATGACACGCGACATACGAAAGTATGTCCGAACGTGCGAAGTATGTCTGGGGAACAAGCCTCTCACCGGACGCAAGCGCGCTCCACTTACGCCCAGAAAGATACACTCCACCTGGGAAGTCGGCGCCGTTGATCTAATGGGTCCGTACCCCAGATCCCGGACGGGGAAAACCTCTCTCCTTGTATACACCGATTTACATAGCCGTTGGGTGGAGGCGTTTCCCTTAAACAAGGCCACCTCCACGAAGATTGCCACACTTCTCGAGAGAGAAGTCTTTACCCGTTACGGTTATCCTAGGGCTATACTGAGCGATAACGGCCCTCAGTTTGTTTCAAAGCAGTGGAATGAAGCACTTCAGCGATGGGGATGTGAGGCATGGACTACCCCGGTTTATCAGCCCCGAGCCAACCCGACCGAACGCCGCAACCAGGAGTTGAAGAAGGGAATCAGGATTGCTCTGCGCGATGCGAATCACGCCCGATGGGATGAAGCACTCCCAGAAATTCTTTTCCAACTCAGACAGCGCGGGAATACGGGCCTCGGTACTAGCCCCGCCGAAGCAATGCTGGGCCGCAGAATGAAACAACCGGGAGATTGGAGAGCAGAACATCGCCAAGCACGACCCCAGCAAGCAGAAGAAGAGCAGCACCGTGTGGGTGTGAGTGGCTTCTCAGTCGGTCAGAGGGTCTTAGTCCGCAACCATACTTTGTCAGATAAAGTACGGGGCATACACGCTGGATTTGCGCCAAAGTGGAAGGGTCCTTATGTAATAGAGAAGGACTTAGGGACCAACGTATTCCTCGTGCGGACCGATAAAAATAAAGTTTCAAAATATCTCTACGACGACATCCGGCCCTATCATGAGAGAAATTGAGTAGCACTCGTGATTATGTCACCGTTATTATTTATTTTAAATCTAATTAATTTACTTTAATCCAACATTTTTGGTTTGGACCTTGTTTTGTTTACTACATGAATCAACTAGTTATTCCTTTTAATTCAATTTATTATTTTGTTTTCTTGTTGTTTTATTGAGTTGGGGGAAGGGGGAAAGTAGGAGGAGTCATCGACCTTATCACCTGGCCCTTGCCTATAAATAGCCTTGACCTCGTCAAGGAGCTCATTATTATTCTGCATACAGTAGTAGTTAGTAGTTTCTCCAATGTCAGCTCCAACAAAAAAGATCAACCTGGCCAAGGTGAGGAAAGCTTACGCTGAGCTCCAGCAACGAGCACCGAAGACAGTGCTTCTAAGTACTCCCCCTTCGCTCCCTGGCCCCCAAGCTGGTTCCTCGAAGTCGGCTCCTGCGCCATCCTCGTCTTCAGCCCCACGGGGAGCGGTCCCCGGTAGCCGTCCTTTGTCGGGATCTAGAGGCGGTGTTACTGCCCCTGGATTGCGCAGGGAGGGTCCCAGGGACCCACGTACCTCGGGGAAGAAGCCGAGGGTGGATGTAGGGAGTCAAACCGTCCAAGGGAGATCCTCACGGACACCCTGCCGACCTGAGCGGCCTCCTACTGGGACTGGGGTAACTCAGTCACAGAGGAGTGTATCCGGGTCATCAGGGTCCTCTGGGTGGTCTCCCTCTTCTTCTTTTCCCTGTTCTTCTATTCCCTGTTCCTCAATTACCTCCTCTTCTACTCCCTCCTCTCCTTCCTTTTCCCGGAGATCTAGGACCCGCCCTACGTCGGCGGACGTGGGGGGACCCCGGGAAAGATCCATTGTTCGCCCTGGATCTGCCCCGGTGGTGGCGCTGCTTCCGTCGTCGTCTCGTGATCCTAGGCCTTTACCTTTATTCAATAATCCTCCTCCTTTATTTTCTAAACTTATTCCCGGGGGAGAGAGAACTGGGGCGGCCAACAGAAGACGGCCGACAGCAATAGATCCCGGCTGTCTGCGAGAGAAATATACACAGACCGGATACTGGGTCCCGAGTAGAGTGGTAAATTCGATGCGACGGATGGAGACGGTGAGGGGCCCGCGCATCAGCGCCAGGGAGCCACACCCAAATGGAGGCAACAGCACCGACTCTCAGACCGAACGATGTCTGGAGTCCGCCACAGGATGGACGGCGTACACGTCAAAGCTGGCCGCTTCAGAGGCCAAGTCTGGCCAAGCGGCAGGGCGCTTTCCTCGGCTTTGGAGGCCCCTCCAACCTTCTACTCAAGGACCCGACCAACCAGCTGAGGGACCCAGTCAACCTTTGCCACGCCATCTCCCACCCCCGCTGACCGATCTTCGAACTCCAGGGGATGAGATGGAGGAGGAGCTTCTCCGAACTCCACCAGGAGACGCTCCGGCGCAGAACCCGACCAGTCGCCTGTGGGAGGAGACTGACGAGGCCATCTTATCCACGCTGCCTCCAGAGGACAGGGAGTCAGAGGAAGTATACCGGAGGACGCTGGAGAGGATGACCTGGGAAATCTTCGGCCCCGACCCCTGAGGGAGATGACCGGCCCAGCCAGAGGACAGACCAGGAGGGAAGACCTTTTTTCTTTTATTGTTTCTTTTGTTTTCTCAAGTCATGGTATAATTTCTTTGTAGTTAATTTTCTTTTTCTTAAATAAATAAATAAAAAAAAAATAAATAAAAAAAAAATAAATAAATAAAAAATTAAAATAAAAATAAATAAAAAATAATAATAATAATAATAAAAATACATTTCAAAAAATAATGTAAGATATCTTGAACGGTAGTGTTGGCTTTTCGAGGGGGGGCATAGTTGACAGCAGGCATTTTACCTCTAAGCCAACACTACCATTCAAGACTATCAAGTTAGAAGAAGTTTATTCCTTTTTTTTTTTTGTTGTATAAGTATTTAATCATCTTATTATTATTTTATTTCCTTTTGGTATGAATGAGTGAAGGCATGAATGAGAATAGTATGTGTGTAATTGTTGAGTGTATGACTGTTGGAAAGGTAGTGAGTGAGGTGCTTCCGCCGAGGTGGTGGGGATGGCAGCCAGGGACCCCTACCTCCAGTGCGCACGCGCGCCTGGGGGGAAGGGGGGCTGCCTCCCTAGTACCTGGCGGGGGCGCCGGTAGGGTGGGGACGAGAGGATAAAAGCAGGCCTCCCAGCCCACTGGGCACCATTAGCTCCAGCTCTCTCCTAGAGCTCGGACCTGGTCTTGTCCTCTCTCTCTCTCCCCCTCACTATCTAACCTTACTCCTTATTCTTATAATTATCCTTACATCCATGTTAACCTTTTATATTTATTATTCCTCTAATAGAGTTAATATTATGATGGAGTAGTTTTCTTATTTCGGACCTCCCTAACCTCCTTTCCTTTCTTCCTATCCCTAGTGGCCCTATGTTTCCGCCGGTGGGACACCACTTCCGGCCATGACCTCTTGGTTTTCACTGGAGGGTTACCACTTCCAGTCCTTCGACATCGGTATCCGCCGGTGGGTTACCACTTCCGGCCGAACCCCGTCTTGACTCTCCGCTGGTGGGTTACCACTACCAGCCTCTTGCCTTGACTTGAGTTACCGCCGGTGGGCTACCACTTCCGGCCGATCCGCTTCTCCACTTCCGCTGGAGGGTGACCACTTCCAGCCCTTTTGGTTACGTCAGTGGGGGAACCACTCATTGACACACTCCCTTGCCCACTACCGCCGGAGGGTTACCACTTCCGGCCCCCGACCTAGCCTTGACTATACCGCCGGTGGGTTACCACTTCCGGCCGAAACGTACGTCCATCCGCTAGTGGGTTACCACTGCTAGCCTCTTGGTTTCGCTAGTTGGGTTACCACCTTCTGGCATTCCTTTTTGCCCCTTCCGTTATCCGGGTACCACGGATAACCATTTACCCAATACCGCTAAGGGGTTACCACTCTTAGTCTAAACCACGTCTTGAGTTTGCGCCGGTCAGGTTACCACTGCCGGACACGTCCTTTTGTATTCCGCTGGTGGGTAACCACTTCCAGCCCTGTCCTCTGACATTCCGGCATCCGGGCACCACGGATGACCCCAAGACCACTTCCACTGAGGGGTGACCACTCTCAGTCTCTTCCCCGTTATGCCACATCCACTGAGGGGGCACCACTCTCAGTCTACTCCCCTTTGACCACTACCGCTAAGGGGAAACCACTCTTAGCCTCCTACCCCCTTTTATATTCCGCTGAGGGGTTACCACTCTCGGCCCCTCTCCCTCTATACCCACTCCCGCTGTCGGGGCACCACCGACAGCCATTAGGTTTATTTATCACCCATACCTATTTCTATCTCTCCCTTTATTAGTATTCAAAGCCAGGGAGCATGGAGTTTCTTCCTTCTCGTAAAAGAGGAAGTGGCGACCGTGACGTCAACGTCAGCCCCGTAATTTGCCCCCGGGCTGATCGCGTCCTGACAGGCGGCGCGATCCCCCGGTAGTGCGCACGCGATTCCCTGTTTAGGCCCGTGCGCCAGGTGTCAGTATCACCGGTGATGCATTTATTATCTGGGCTTCATTCTTGACCTGTGTTTCGTTTATAATGTGTAGTTTATTGTCATGACCATAACAAATGTTAAATATAGAGAATTCTGGCGTGAATTCATCGCCGTTTATCGTGAATTGCCTGATCTGGGCACAAGCAGCTTCCGAGTCAGACATATTGTCCCAAGAATTTCACAAAATAAACTAAGGTTTTCATAATCCCGAAGCGTGTATATTTTTATATCAATGTTTGACGTGTATGGCCTATGTTTGCGCAAAATGTTTGACCGTGTATGGGGAGCCTTAAGAAGTACCAAGTTTTAAAACAAAGGTGATACATAAGTTGGTTAGTAGTAATCTGAATGACAGTGTTTGCACATGATTATACGATTAAGGTCATAGGCGATTTGATTTCGATTTGCTTAGTGGCAAATATGCTTATACAAGAACTGGAAAGTTATGAAAAAAACACAAATAGAGAAAATGTTGGATCTAGGATCCATATTAGGGTTCAAATAATGTATCTTTTTCCGATTTTCCAGTCTGACGCGTCAAAGTTATAGGGTTCAAATAATTAAAAACGCCCCAAAACCAAATAAAATCACAGAGGAAAACGGTGTTAGACTTGGCCTAAACAAGCCATACAAAGAGGTTTGGAAAGAGTATGTATAATTGACTTTTTTGCCTATGGGCAGACTACTATACTTGGACCAAAAAAAAAATTGGCACCGTCCTACTTAACCATGTCCAAGTGGAATTGGAAACCCTGTTTACACGTCCAACTAGTGTCAAAATGGAATCCAAGGTGACTTGAGCCGTGGTATTTGGACCGTGTAAGCCCGGCTTAAATAACCTGTTTTCCATGAATATTCACACATTTTCATGTTAAATTTTTGACTAAAAGTATTCTATTTTTTTTTTTTTTTTTTTTTATCTATTCTATTTATTTTAGACAGTAATAGCATGCTGATCTGTAGACAGTAATAGCATGCTGATCTGTCTACAAAACACACATTATGTCTGCTTCATTCCCAATCCAATCTTTACCAGCTGATTCTGCATGCACCCTAGACCAGTTAATAGTATAGGGTCATGGTACATCTACCTAACTTTCAATTGCATGAAAATTTCCTGAAATTTAAATATCTAGCCCACGAAGAGAGGTAAGAATAGATAATAGCTTATGTAATCAGTGAAATGTGCTTTAAAAGTTAAAAAACAAAAATATCGCTAACAAATAATGAAATTGTTTTACTACATTATATATTAGCGATATTGCTTCTGAGCATACGGTAGGTCACCCTGGCAATGTGATCGTCCTGAAGATCGAAGATTTTTTATGAATCCGATTTCAAAAATTCTAAGACAGAAATCCGTTTCTGATATCAGGGAACATTTTTTGATTCCGTGTCCCCATAGCGTTCAATTTTTACGAATCAACATATCTTAAAAACTACTCTACGATTTTAATGAAATGTAGGTGGTAGGCCATAATTAGTCCATTGTTGCTTCCATATAAAATTCAAATTTCAGCGCCTAATAATTTTTTAGTTGGATATCGAGATCGTAAATTTGATAACCATTTTTCAGTAATTTTTTCCTTGATTTATACAATATCTAATCCAAAGTTCCACCTGTATTAAAAAGGATCGCGATTTAAGCGAAGTACAGATAAAGTAATTCTGGAATCATAACTAATTCACCAACAAGCAATGAATAATATCTCAGGCAAAAATAAAAATCCTCCTCTTTTACGTGATACATTTTCACACCTAAATCTAAAACAATTCCAAATTAAAACAATATATTTTATATCTTTGACTATAATCCTGATTAATATCCGACATCCGCCGTTTAGA
The DNA here is from genome assembly GCA_951217055.1 of Gerris lacustris. Taxonomy (NCBI): domain Eukaryota; kingdom Metazoa; phylum Arthropoda; class Insecta; order Hemiptera; family Gerridae; genus Gerris; species Gerris lacustris. Next base: position 33,167,983 of record OX578281.1, on the reverse strand, counting down.
AGCCAAAAATTCTACTAATATCCCTCCTCCCTTATTTTAAAATTATGATCATGATATAATAGATAATTAATACTTTTGAGCACAATAAACATGTTCAAAAGGACCTTGATAGTTTAAAACCCTTAAAACTTTCACCTCCATCAAGAACCTTTTATCCTATGGACACCCGTAATTAAAAATCTACCCAAAAAATATAGTAAGTTCCGGCTACAACCTCATACTCTTCACAAATATTCATTATTCTTAAATATTCTAATTAATTCTTCACTCCGCCTAAATTCTCAGTTCTTTTTTAAAACAATTTCATTGTTACTACAACAGCAATACGTAATAGCGTAATTTTATATTATAAAATATAAAATTATTAAGTTTTACAGCTTTAGTTTTTTACGCGTTTCAGAATTATCTATAATCTATAGGCTGTCATAACATGACGCGAAAAAGTTTGTTCCTAACTAAAACCACTCATTCACGATCCGATTTGGTCGTACCGCAAGACTCCGACTTTGGTCGTAACTTTCTCGCGTTGAAGCTAATCTGAATGAAACCTTCCCATCCTTTTCCCTCTTGTTTATATTTTTTATTTCATTTTTCGAGTCATCTATTTACATAGTAAATATTAATTACACACTTGTTATTCATTTTTAAAACCATCCTTTTAGAAAGTTCGTATAGTATTTTAATAACGTATACGGTATACGCATTGTTTATAACCTGAATGCGCAAGTGCACAAGGAAGGAAGGGTGGGGAAAACACTCAGAGACGTATCCGACGGTTGTGTGACAATGAGACGGTTTCATGAAAATATTTTTATCTATATAGCCCAAACGCACGTAAAAAACGCGTGCTATGACTTAACATGACACAAAAATAGGTGACTCTTTATTTGTCGCTACAGTAAGCCTCCACTTTCTTATTACCTCCATAGACGCTCTTGCAGCTGCAGCGTCTATGGAGTATGGAAGCATTGAATTCATGTTCGCTTGAATAAAGCAGGCTATTTTATAGGACTGTTCTTATTTTAAACTAATTATTTGTTCGTTATGAATACCTAACCTAACCCTGAATATTTCCGGTCGAATATATTCTAGCTGGGTGATACCTTTATCTTGTCGGAGAAAATCATATTGGGAATCATCATCCGACATCCAAAGACCAATTACTCGTATCTTGTGAACTTTAATCTTACGGTACTTCAATCTTCCGGGTTCCATCGTACTCGATATCATTTTGTCTCATGTTAACCTACCCTTCTTCTAAAGTTCTCTCCTTCTTTTAAGTTCAGCGGATCGTATTAGAAGCCTACGAACATCCATTTAAAGACTTGTTTCCTCGTTCAAATTTTCTATTTTCAAGACATTATCATTTAAGTTCCTATAAATTGGTGAATATGATTTTAAAATCAACTACTTAAAAAAAAAAAAATTGTGTGATTAAATTTAATGGATTACTAAATAAAACGGGTAATCACTTGCTATTATGATTATAATAGCACTCTTTGTGTTAGTTCCATAATAATATGACAGTTAAAACAAATAACATATGAGTAAAAAATAAAATAAATATTACAATATGTATGTATGTATATTAACGAAGAAAACTTTGATAAACAAAAATTACATACATAGAGTTATGCTTTAATAAACTTTTATATTATATATAATAAAAATAAATAAATATATAAAACAAAATTATTAAAACAAACAGTAATATGACTAGGATATGAACTAAACTTAACCCTAATTACTAATTATATTGCTCTTACAAGTGTGATGGTATGATTCAGCAATAAATTATAGGTTAAGGTGTTTAATTAACATTAACACAGCAAATTAATCAAATTTTATTTATTAATCACTGTATTTCCAAGAATTTTATTCCAATGAAAAATTATTTGTTGCACACGCATTTAAGCGGGTGTTGCGCGCGAATATAAAAGAGTTTTGTTTGTCATGTTGCTGTGTCGACCGAGGTATAGTTACTCAGCAATTTTGTATTGATTTGGTGGATTTAATGAAAGTTTTTTACTCGATGATTTTCATTCATTAACTGAATAAGAGTTATTATGTTATACTAATTTAATGTAATTAAAGAATAGTATTTAAATACTTTATTATTATAAAGTGAAAATTGCAATAACCTACCTGATTTGCATGGATTCATGTCTATATCATTTGATATTCTATGAGGAAATTTATGAGACAGTAGATACTGCCGAGAGAATCTAACTGAAGAACATAACGATAATTTAAACACAATTATTAAAATTAAATAACACTTGCAACTATACACGCACTTAGCCATCGCGATTATTTAACAAATAATTACACTTAAAATTAAAAAAAAAGTATTATGTATATTTATAAATTTCCTAAGAAAAAACTATTATATTTTGGTTTAACAATCATTATTATTTATTTACAAGAGGAACTGAGACCTATTACTGAATTTTCATTTACTGTATCCGGCACTTATTTGAAAAAAAATAAAATTGATTTTTATAATTTTTAAAAATTGATGAGAGATAAAAAGAATTAGTTAATGTTCGTGTTTAACCCATGTTGGTTGGTATGAGGTACGTATGAAGCTCATGACTGTTCATCACTAACTGAACTGATGCAGTGGAATCAACCATTTCAAAACCTGACTGTTTACCTACCCTTCCCCCACTTCTCTACCACCCTCGTCTATTATCTGTTCCGCTTCTACCCTGGCTAGATCCACAGCCGTAAACATCTGTAGAGTCAAATGTCTAATTAAAATTATTTCATTTTGCTACGCTTCATTATCATAAAAAAAATATCGTAGTAACCATACGTGAATCAGATGTAAAACTGTAATATATATGTTTAATATCAGATGTAATATATATGTTTATGCAGCTAATAGAGCGATGCTATAATTAAGTTCTTTGGCAGAACTAGGTCTTCTGCGCTCGTAGAGGGCCAAAGAGCCAAAGAGCTTAGGTCTGCCATGGCACAATAGCCCTATTGTTAAAGCCAGAGTTTATTTTATTTATTTATATGTATATATTATTTATTTATATTTTATTTTATTATAATATGTTAAGGAAAAGCATATTTTTTAGGGTTTTGTAGATTCTTCTCAAAACCCTTATGCCGAGGGTGATGTGTCCGTCTGTCCGTCGCTCTTTGGTTCATAGAGCCCGAACCGTTTAAGCTAAAGAGCTGAAATTTGAAATAATGGTGTAACTTTTTGACCCAACCACAGGAAAAATATACAGAAGTTCAAAATTAAATATGCGCATGCGCATTTCGCAAAAATGTTGTAATCTCAAAAATTTATATTTTTTTTAATTTTCGAGTGGGGTATCGAATGAAAGCTGCTGAAGAGTAGGACGCAAATATATATAAGCTTTTGTAAATTTTGCATTCCTTATTGGGTAAAAAAATCAAAATATACCCAAAAAAAAATTTCCCCCCCCCCCAACCACTATACTTCGGCTGGTCCTAAAATTTTGAAATAATTCATGCTAATGCCTTATTGTGGAGCGATGAAAATTCCGGGAGTTCATCCCAAATTTTAAAAAATTGCCAATTTTGGGCGCGAAAATTTGAAGTGCGCCAAAAATTTTATTTTTTTAAAATTTTGAGTTGGGTATCAAATGAAAGCTGCTGAAGAGTAGGACGCAAAGATATATATACATTTTCAAATTTTGCATTCTTTATTGGGTAAAAAAATCAAAATATACCCCAAAAAAATTTCCCCCCCCCCCAACCACTATACTTCGGCTGGTCCTAAAATATCAAAATAATTCATGCTAATGCCTTATTGTGGGGCGATGAAAATTCCGGGAGTTCATCCCAAATTTTAAAAAATTGCCAATTTTGGGCGCGAAAATTTGAAGTGCGCCAAAAATTTTATTTTTTAAAAATTTTGAGTTGGGTATCATATGAAAGCTGGTGAAGAGTAGGATTCAAATATATATTTGCTTTTTTAAATTTTTCATTCTTTATTAATTTTATAAGTCAAAATATACCCCAAAAATTTCCCCCCTCCCCAACCACTATATAACGGGTGGTCCTAAAATTTCGAAATAATTCATGGTTATACCTTATGGTGAAGCGATGGAAATGGTTTGAAAAAATGAATTTTTCTAGTCGTTATTACCGATGAAAAACATTGTGACCCCCCGGGGGATCGAACCCGGACCCTTGAGATCGAAGAATAAAATCATAATTACATAACGGGCATGCTTAATCTTCTACAAAACCCTAAAAAGTACTTGGTCGCAAGTACTTCCCTGTGATTTTTTATTTATATTAAATATTTTTATTTGTTTCGGGGCACAGCTGAGTGTGTCCTCCTTTGTGAGCTAATCTTTGTTTAGAACTTTCATATTTCTAACAGATCTTTGTATAGTTAATTTTATATTTATTTTGTATTGGCCAACCTGGCCAGAGCAGTTCCTTTTTGCAAGTCACATGAAATGGAAGTGAGTATGTGGAAGTGATATATCTGCCCGGATAAATTATTCTTTCATCTCAGTTAAAAACCTTTCCTCGTATGTCCACCCGGACACTTGTATGCCGATCCAGTTCACCAAGCCACTGCATATTTCCAGTTCTTCCTTGTATGTCTGCCCGGACATATTATATTCGTCTCCAGAGCCAGCAGTATCTGATAGCCCAAGCCAGTTTGCTGACGAATGCAGACTCAAACTCTACACCTCACCACACACACCAGGCCAATATTACATGTTATCTTTATTATTATTCTAACTGTTAATAACCCCCCTTTTATAATCCAAGGTAATTGGGCTCTTTGTGTTCTTTTATTATTACTTTTATTTTTATAATTATTTATACCTCTACTGGGCACTATCTTTTTTTCCCTATTCATTTGAGTTGGAGGATTTTCGCGGTCAGTTCAGATCCGAAGCCCCCAATCTCTACACCTATTGTGCCATGGAGGTTATAAAAAAAGGTAAACATTTGATGATGATTAATAAATTTGACGTAATTTATTGGTTGAAGTTTATCTGAAGGTGATGTTAGAAATAAAAGTCCGAGTGATAGATACAAATATTTAGTACATCAGAGCTTTCACTCAAAAAATCTGAATACCTATCATCAGTTATCTTGGAAAAATATTTTCCATAATTGATTAAAACAGGGGATGGTCTATGGCGGGCCTGATGAAGTATGCAAAACATTAGCAATCGGACTTCACAAAGATAGGTAATATTCGGATAAGCAATACCCATTTCGGCCATCAATAAGAATCAAAAACACATCAATAAGAATCATCCTGGTCTTTATTGATGTTTGATATATGGCATTTGATTATGGAGAACATTTGATTATAACATTGCATTGTTTAGGTTTAGTTGTTAATTTCTTTTGTAGCACGGCGGACCGGATGAAAACCTCTCACGGGCCGTATTATACCTGGATTAAAACATTTAATATTTCTTTAATTAAACATGTTTTAATAAATAGCTTGAATTCGAAATGCATATAAAAAATTAATAACTAAAAAAAATAATAAAATGTGTTTATTGCACAGTGCACATGATTGTCCGCAGGCAAAACTGTGGACCCTCACAAATTCCTGCATTTGTCAGAGGTGGTTAGAGGTGGTTAGAGTCTGTGGTTAACACACCTGTGTCAACACAAAAAGTTGATACTTTTCAGTTATTTTTTTAAATAAGAAGAGGAGAAATTAACTATTATAAGATATGTAATTTAGTTGTCTTAAGAGTGTTTCCAGGACTTCAGGATACATAAAATATAACAGGGATTCCTAATTCGAAAAATATTAGTTAAAACCGACTTTTACATAACTAGGCGGTGAGTACTGTATTATCTTAATAAGCGATAATAAAAGTTAATTAGTTTATCTTGTTGCTTCGAGTTAACATCAAGATGCTTCCAGTTGTGGTAGCGAAACATCGTACTTGCAACACTTCGTGAAGTGGATTTCTTTAGTTACTAAGTTACATATTTATTTCTAGACAACCCGTGGAAGTCTATACGCACCAGAACTATTCTGTGTTAAAATATCTGTAGTAGTCTTTACCCTCAATGCTAATGTGCCGAGAAGGTTTAGAATAGTCAAACATAATCTCCACGTCTCCGCTAGACGAGGTGAAAAGACACGCTTGACTCTACTATACCTACTTGGGGATGTAATTCTGTTTAATTAATTAATACAATACATGAAACCATTGTAGAGTCGTTTTTAATAAAATAGACCACTGTGTTGTAATGTAAATTATACGATGTAGGAAGGTTTGCCGGGTGCAGGTTATAAAACTTAATTTTTGCACTCTCTCTCTGACTGTAAACAAACCTTCTAAAGTTCCGAGTATTATGTCGACCTAAAAATTTATCTGTAAATTGTATAATGTAAAAACACAATGTCACTGCGAATTTACGTAGGAAATGTTAAGTACATAAAATGACTTACTTACTTTTGCTCCTCCCATCTCAACGTATAGTTGTTTTTTGTGTGTGTACGTGGGTATTTCTCATTTTTGCGTTAATTTTCAATCGTCATAGAAATAGTTCTGCATTTAATAATGGATAACAATAGTAATATTTGTTGTAGAAATACATTCTCTCGGCATACCAAGAGTACCTACCTTCCTCCCGTCGACCCTCGGAATAGGCTCTTTGCAAAAATGCAGCTGATAGCGCTAACTTACCTATAACACGAGTGAAAGAAGTTACTATATGAGACTCATGGCAATTTTTTTGAAAGAATTATACATACTTAAAAAGTGGTCTAAAACCGTTCTGAAGGCCTAATTTTAAAAACTTTTCCGGTTTAAGGGCCCCCCTCCGTCCTCTTGGGGAGTACCCCTCAAAAAATCCCCGGTGTCCCGGTTTGACTCTGGAAAACTATGGCAAGCCTAGCTATAAACAAGGAGTTTTTATAGTTTCTTGACTTTAATCAGTAAATGTGATTCCACCATCATATACAATGTACTATGAAATCCTTCCCGGAGGGAAAAGCAGCAGGGAAGATTTAGCAATTCATATTAATAACAGCGATACCTACCTTCCACATTTCATAGGAAAGTGCATTGCATAGGAAAGTGCACCGGTCATGACAATCTAAAAAACCACTTATATGAAATCACCATTAAGGAAAAGTAACCGTGCACTATATTTTAAAGTGTAATAAACCCAGGCGCACATTTGAGCAGGGCAGTGCAGCAATTTTTTTTAACCACAGAAATATCGAAATTACGTAATCGAGCGAGTTGAGATTCAGAAACTCAGAGCAGTTCAGGGCAGTACTATGCCACACGTAGTATCCCCTGCCACTTGCCACTAGTTGATCAGGCGTTTCGATTCACATGGTCTCTAATAATTCAGCGGTTGAAAAAAAATGTACGCCCTACTATCTCAATGTGCCCTCAATGTCAGGTGGTCTAATAAAGCCGCAATGTATTGGGTAACTTTTATAAACATAAATACTAACAATAAATCAAAGAGAGAATAGTTTAACCACGATCGAACGAGTTAGTGATAATTCTAAAGAAACATTATATTTTTTTTATAAATTATACCTTCAGTTTTTTAAGTGAAACTTCTTTGGCGGCGGTGGAGTGCATTTTTTCATATGGTTAAATCGTTTAACGAAGTTTGCGATTCGAGACTCGTCCAAGTGTAACATTTTTATAGATTAATTGTGTTATATCTATTTAAAGACCAGCAAATCAAAACAAATATTTATTTTTATTGGAATAAATGTGGTTGCCTTAGCGTTGCAATATTTTTTTTTCAATTAAATTTCCCATAACCATTTCTTAATACTGAAATAATAAATTCGTCAAAGAATGAAAGAGAGCAATGCATTCTAGATCTTAAGTTTCACTTCTAATGCGTGAGAGCCTCACATATTTTTTTAAATAGAAAATTTGTTACAGATGATTTTGTGTTGGATGCTAAAAACTATTTGATTTTTATACGACAGCTCCTTGTAGCAAAGGGGTTCAACTACAATATTAGTCCAGAATGAAAGGTGCTGATCTGAGAAAGAGAGTCATTCTACGAATAGGCTTATGACAAAGGTAATATAGTATCAATAGAGATTCTCACGAATTGTGTGTCGCGTGCTATTTCTACATTAAATCGATCCCATGCGGATTTATGCGATGCGTTAATTCCGCTATTACAGCTGTCAGCTGAGTCAGCCCGCTTTTGCTTATAATTCCGTTCTTAGAAGTCACCTATTAAAGTCCTAGCCTTCTCCAGTTGGGCTCTAGGCTCAATAATTAAGTGATAACATCATTTTACTCACGGATTTCTAACAAATAGTAATAAAAATTAATTTTGATTGATTATAAACTTTTGATTTACCGCATACAAAAAATTACCGAAGCTACCTCTAGTCACTGCGGGAGACAAAACCATAGCACTGGACGACATGTGTCGCCCAGTTAACATGTTAAAATATGCACTGTCGAAATCAGTGTTGATAAGTAATTACAAATAAGTTATCTATATATGTACTTATAAAAGTCCACGTATGTGTAGGTTCTTTATACAAATCTACAGTTTTAGTCCGATCTCGATGAAAATTTGCACTCTTAACCTTCAAAGCAAGGGGAAAATCACTGTCAACATGAATTTTCGAAATTTAAATTTTGGTACATAGGGTTACGGGGTACAAGTAATGAATACCCTTCATGGTGCATATCGTTGAAAAGCTCTTTAAGAGTACAGTAATTGTTGTTATGTACAGTTTTGCCTTATTTTCATTTATAGGAGGGGGGTAAAATGGAAAAATATAGCTATATCTTATAAAATCGCCGAATACATACATCGAAAAAACCATAATTATAAAATATAGTATTTTGTCCATAAAAAATATATATATAATTTTTTTTTTCGAAATTTCCAAAAAGTGGTATCTTTACTTTCAGTCGAAAAATGTTCAGGAATATTTTCAGATTTTTTGCACTTCACATAAGTGAAATGGAGGGGGGGAGGACACTTTTCCCACCCACTTCAAACTCGCCTATGCTTGCCCTATCCAAACTTATAATAAAAAATTACATCTTTTTGTAATCAGCTCGACGTACTGTCGACGTTTGAGGTATTTAGTCATATGATATTCCACTCGGTGTCAAAAAAAAAAATTGTAATCCTTAAGTTTTTTTTACCCTAATATTTATTACAATTTATCAAGAAATATTAATTCTTATATAACACAAGGTTATATAAATAATGGAATACATTGAATGAATGGAATTAAAGAAGAAGGATATAACTAAAAATTTTCTTAGAATTTCTTAAATTATTTTAATTATATCTGAATAATTTAAGAAATTAAGATATTTAGAATTTCTTATTTATTTGTATAGGAGTTCTCAGAATGTTTTTATGGTTGAAATACCGACAATTTCTTCTTATTCCATATTTACTCAATTATTATGAGTTAAATATAAAAATAAGTTTTAGCCAAAAGATTCAGTACCCCGTTTGATTTCATCTGGTGCGGATATTATTTGCTGTATTAATATCGTCATGAGTGTAATTGCACAGTAATATTTCCTTATGTATTTGCAGTGTTCATTAATTTAGTAAGACAATTTCGTATGTTTATTTTTAACCCTAGAACACCCCGCCATATTTTTTTACGTACACTCCGCACAGGGGTCAGAGAGACCCCAATTAATTAATGGGTTAAATTAATTAATTAAACATTTTCTTTTTCAATTATTTATATATTTTTGTAAATATAATTTGTCATACTAAAAGTACCATTTAATTTTGACCAAAACAATTAAGAATTTTAAAATTAAATAGTATACATATATATTTTCATCAACATTTTTTTTAGAAAAATTTGTACTTTAAAAAAAAAAATACATAACATTTTGTGTTCGTTAGATTGGGTTAATATTTTTTATTTATATATATTAAGAGTTGTTTTACAGAAAACAGGAACAAAAATTATTTAAAAAAATTATAGATTTTCTTACATACTCTGTCAAAGTTAAGCATTTTTGGCCTTAAATCCTTACTGTGATCCACTAAACCTTCAACTTATATGCATTTATATACGTCTACTAATAGTAATAAAAGTTTTATTTTGGAACTTACGACAGTCTTAAACATTTCAGCAGCCCCAAAAAAATATAAAATAAGTTTTTTAATACAATAAAAAAAAATAAGACAGTTAACAGTGGTATATAAAACAATTACGTTAATGGCCCCCAGGGGTCTATGGGACCCCAACTCTAACTCTAATGAATACTGAAGGAAAACTAAAGCTAATATAATAACATAGGTATTGTTATCAGTATATTTACACAGAAAGGTTCAAAGGTAAATCAGAAGGGAGTCTAGGTTTAGAGAAATATACAAATAAAATATAAAAAAAATTAATTATAGTTTGTAGGGGGTCTGTGGAACCCCAAAAAGGCGTAAAATAAAAAAAGTCGTTTATTTTACTCAGAGAGGAAATAAATATGTTCCTCAGAGATCAAAATTATCCTTTGCAGAGAAGTTGGCTGATGAAGAATAGATAGCTAAGTTAGCGGACATATTTACCATTTTAAATTATTTGAATTTAACTCTTCATATAAAAAATGTATTCACTATATGCCTCTGGAATAAAAAATGAATGCGTTAAAAAAAAAAAAAAAAAAAAAAAAAAAAAAAAAAAAAAAATGCTATGGGAGCAAAGTGCTATCAAGTATGAATTTAAAATGTTTCGGTAAAGGTCCGGTAATATTTTATTGATAATATTAATTTAGAATTTGTAAGAACTCATTTAAATTCGCTTTCAGCTTTTACCAATAGTATCCAGAGAATGAAGACCCTAGAAATATAAATAAACCTATGGGTAACCAACCCATATAAAACCTTCAATGAAGTTAATGCATGTTAATTAAGTATTAATGGAAAAGAAGAAATTCCCGCTGATTTTTGTCAACCGGTCCGCAGAATGAATCTAAGTTTTTTACCGGTCCGCGTTCAAAAAAGGTTTAGAACCACTGATTTAGTATGTATAATATAAAACCTGGAAAAATAATGTAAATAGATCAATAATATGATCTTAACCATCATTTTTAACTACAATTCTAAACTTTCGGTCATAAATAAATAATATCAAATTTTATTTATTTATTGCATTATATTAATAGATATCATTAAATACATAATTGATTGTCATGGTTAAAAAATTAATGATAATTTTCTGTGTATTTAAAATTTGAGGCCCTGTTACTTTATTTCTCGTTATGTATCGGGGTGGAGCGGGTCGCAGTTAGGCGGATTTATCCTAGGGCAAAAATCTACTGAGAACGCGTTTCACCGATGCAATACGATGCACCCCGTCAATAGTGTGAGCTAGTCCAAAAATAAATCAAACCGATCCCAGGCGGATTTTTGCAATGCGATGCGGCCCGGCCTAGTGTGGGCTTACCTTAAGAGACCAAATTTCAGAGAATCCCATCTGGCATGCATTAAAATGATTTATAAGTATTAATTTTAGATTTATATAAAAAACAAAAATACACTCGTACCCACTGACACTTTTCTTCTTTATTGACATAGATGATAATAATAATAAGTACATAAAACATAGCTTATGTAAATCGGGAATAGTGTGTAGGGTTCTATCAGAGAAAGAATTTTCAGAGATTCAGAGATAAGGTACCTCCTGCAAACAAAAACAAACACACACTTAAACACAATACAGCCTTTTTACAATATTAGTACAGCCGAAACTTTTGTTAATTATTATCAGGATGACCTAAAAATCTTTATTTAGATTTAAATTTAGATATACTGTATAAATTAATATTGGCAAACCTGTAACCGATTTTTGTTGTCAAACATGTCACCGAACCGAACTTGAACAAACCTAAAAAATTTTTGATAATGGGTTGGGGCGGATGATTTTTTTTTGTTTTTTGATTTGTTAATTGATTGTTCTCCTTATCAGTATGTTATTTATTACTTTTATTTTTTGTACACCGTAGCGCCTTTAAACTTAAAAAAGTGTTATTCAGTTTGTATGTAATTAAACAATTATTTTAAAAAAGAATAAGACCGTGTTCTGTTTTTGTTTCGTACTTACATGTTACATGTTACGCTTAGTGCCGTCTATTCCTGTCGCTATTTCTGTAGGCTGATTCATTCGGAGTTTAACTGTGACTGTTATTTAACTTGATTACTGTTATTATTAGTGGGCTCAAAAGCTTCGCTACGAATAGTTTTCTTTTACTGTTTTCCAGCGATTATGTAATTCCTTCAACAAAGTATTCTTAGAGTAGGGAAGTATTTGGTTTTTTTTAATTACTTACCTGTGGACTTGAAGTTGCCGGAACATTATTAATACATGACTTCTAATGAAACTATATTAGGTTTTAAATTCATACCGTCTACGGATATCTTATTGAGCCTTCGCTCTATAAGCAGGTAACATTTACAGAACATTATTACATTTAAATAAACTATTAATAAAGTTAGAGAACAATATCATAAGTGATAAAACAAATGAAGACCGATTCATAGTCAATGAATTAGATTGTTTATCTCTGGTTTTCTTTCATTATCATTTTATACACCTTTATATTTATCTTATTTCTCGGGGGATTTGTAAAGATAACATTTTTTTTACATTAGTTTTATATTACGTTCAAGTTAACGAATCGTATTTTTCCACTTACCATTGGTAATATTTATTTTGTTGGTTTTTTTAATCGAATTCGTCAACTCGTTCAGTTTTATGTAACTCGTTAGTTCGGTCGATTCAAGGTAAACATTTTAAGTATCTGCGTAATCCGATCTATTGTATTAGTTTGATAAAACGTATATTTTATTTCTGAACAATAAATTAGATAATTATTTAATTTAATTCATAATTTGCTAGTATAGTTTATACCACTACTGTTAAGCAGATAGTGTGATTGAAATAGTAAATTCAATAATTTTGAGAATATTTTGCAGGTAAGAAATCTTTTTCCTTGATTAAAAATTTGTATTGGGGTATAATAGCTCGAGTTGGTTGCTTTAATTGCTGTTTTGTGGAGGTCTAGATCTTCTATTGGAGACCGTATCTGAGATTGTGTGAACCCTGACATTTTGAATCCACCATACAATAATTTTGAGTTGCAACTCTCTTCAGAATGATTTCTGCAATGGGTTTAAAACATCGGAATTCACTCAATCTCAGATTCTGCCTGTTTTCAGTTGCAACTCTCTTCAGAATGATTTCTGCAATGGGTTTAAAACATCGGAATTCACTCAATCTCAGATTCTGCCTGTTTTCAGTTGCAACTCTCTTCAGAATGATTTCTGCAATGGGTTTAAAACATCGGAATTCACTCAATCTCAGATTCTGCCTGTTTTCAGTTGCAACTCTCTTCAGAATGATTTCTGCAATGGGTTTAAAACATCGAAATTCACTCAATCTCAGATTCTGCCTGTTTTCAGTTGCAACTCTCTTCAGAATGATTTCTGCAATGGGTTTAAAACACCGGAATTCACTCAATCTCAGATTCTGCCTGTTTTCAGTTGCAACTCTCTTCAAAATGATTTCTGTTTAAAGCTCACTCAATAAGTATTTAGACTCTTGCTTACAAAAATATATTTGGAAAACTTATCAGTATATTGTTGTTCAGTATTTTTTATATATGGTTGTTTCATTTACGCAATTCTTCCCCATGGACAAATTTTGTCATACATTTGAATATATTAGTATATATTTAAAACAAAATCAATATTTTATAGGACTTATTTACAGGAAACATGTTATACCTTTAAAACGATGATACTTCTTTTTAATTTTAATCTAAATGTAATGTATTTTCATGTTGTAAAAAGGTCCCAGAAATGTTAGATTACAAAAACGAACAAGTGAAGTGGCTGGATTATTTTCAATTGAGCTATTTAATGAAACACTGACTCGAAAGCTTTTATAAATTATTTCTGTTATGTTCTTTTGTTTAAATTTTATAATGTTTTGTTTAAATTATCTTAATTGCTAGATTTGTGTTGCATTTCTAATTCGTTGTGAGTAAATGGTTCTATATAAAACAACTTTGAACTAAAACTATATCGTTTTAGCTCTTATACATAACAAATTAGACCGAAATTATTGTGCAGTAGAGTCTCACTAATCTAGATTAAATGGAATCAGTTTTAAAATGTCAGTAAAAACAAGTTTTTAGTTTGGTAAAACTATTTAAAATTAAAGTTTTTATCATAAAAAGTACTTTTTTTAAGTCTCAGTAATATGTAAGTGCAACGTTTAAAGCTAACTTTTTAAACCTACAAATTGGTAGGACAAGCATTGTGTGGTTTTTACATAATATGTCTGTCAGTCCTACTAGACTAATGATAAATTCTCAAAAATGGATTACACAGGGTGAGTTTGTCGCTCCATAAGGTGTATAATTTTTACTATGTTAGACTCTCGCTTACAAAAATATTCTTTGAAAACTTAATCAGTATATTGTTGAAACTACTAAACAGACTAACTCTGTGCCGCAACTGCCGTAGGGTTTATACAACTATATAATGTAATGGATGGCGCTGGGTGATTGTGTCCAGCTGTATAAACTTTTCAATACGCAAGTAGTTAGAGAGAGCTACCCCCATCTATATAGCGGTATTAGGTGAACACCCCTGCTCGGGGAATTGACCCAGATCTGACCATACCCGATGCTGTTTAAATTGATAGGAGCTGACTGCTCTCCTATACGAGCTACCGAGAATTTTGAGCTTAATATTTCTTAAATGGGTTGCAGTATGACTGTGGATGAACTTTCTAAATCAGGAGAGGAAGAAGGTGGTCCTGCAAATGATAACGAAGAACCTCTGCTTTGGAATGATTCTACTCTACAGGCATCAGACAAGTATGTATTAACATTGCTACTATATTAGAATTCTCAGAAACATCTTTGTACAAAACTCTATTAAAATATATGTTGTTTTGTTGAGATTAATGGCTTGCATTATAGAAGTGACATTTTACTACATATTTTGAAAAATATGTTTATATTCGGACCTCTTTAACACTATAATGAACTTCTGCATAATGAAAATCTATATAACAAATATTTTTTATATCCCTACAAATACTCCTTATAAAAGTGTTTCTATAGAACGAAAATAATTTATCTACAACAAACAAAATTCCTAGAAATAAGAATAAAGATCTGACTGACAAACTTTCGGTATTTTTACATTCCTTAATTTTCTTTGGGGTTTTTTAGGAGTTTATTGCTCTAGTACTCTAATCATTTTGTTTATTCTAGCTCTATTAGTTTAGTGGAATCTGAATCATCTTTGCTCTATATCAAGAAATCTCTTAGTCTCAGTTTAGAATTAATTTCGGACGTTTGTAAAGCTCTTCACTTTTTACTGCGTAATTTACTCTTAGTACAAATATCTGAAATAAAATCATCACTTTCAGAAAAAAATAATGTATTCAAAGACGTAGATAGTGGAATGAAGAACAAAGAAGTATTCCATGAATATGAAATCGATATGAGCTCAGTGTATACGAAACAAGTGGAGATTTTTTTTTTTTTAAATCTAAAGGTTGTAAGTATGAAGGGGTAGATAAAGCAGTTCTGCAATGGGTGAAAATGGTATGGGATAAAAATCTTCCTCTTTCAGGAACACTCATTTTTTCCCTTTAAAAAAAAAAAAAAATCGATATAGCAAATGTTTCTTGTGGATCCATCAATTTTGTTATTTTAAGCCCAAGTGTATTTTATTTTCACTGATTGTGAACAACTAAAAAAATACTTTGCCAATTAGTGTTGCACATCGCTTCCTCACGTCTTATTTAGCGTCTAGACTCCTTATTCAAAAAGGCTGTTCTGATCAATTATTTTAAAAAGAAAGATAAACTATTAATAGATAAACAGGTCAAGTGTGTGCTATTCAGCACGCAGCGAGGGTCCGTAGGCAACCCTGTATAGTTTAAGTAGTACCCTATTGATGGTGTTTTTTAAAATGCTAAAAAGCTTACTTTGAACTATCCTATGGGTCTGATATTCACAAAACACATAAACAAACTTCCAATAAATAATTTTTTTGCCACTGAACCGGACTACAACCATATAAATACATCGAAAAGACCAAAGTTATAAAAAAATGCATTTTGTCAAAAAAAAAAAAAAAAATATATGTATTTTTTCGAAATTTCCAAAAAGTGGTATCTTTTCAAAGATATAACCAAAATATTATATATTTTTGTAATCAGCTCAACGTACCCTTTCATATGATACCCCTCACGGTGTCGAAAAAAAAAGTAAAATTTTTAACCCTTAAGGTTTTTTACCCTAATTGTTTTGAATTTATTTTTTTTTAATTCGCTATATTTTAAAAATATGTGGGTAGGTACAAGACACATACATGCCAAATTTCAAAGTGATCGGACGAAAGGTGTAGCCGTGAGAGCATGCGATAGGACGGACGGACAGACACACGCAGGAAAATATAAGGGTCCTTGGTTTTGCCAACGGACCCTAAAAATCCTTACTGTACCAGAACGCAACAAGCTGGCTTTGCCCTTATCCCACTATGCCACACGGACAAGAAACAAAGACCAAAATCAAAAAACAAAAAGCCGAAATCACTTCAACTAATTAACACTATTAAATCTTTTAAACACAGACTGAAAAAACATCTACTGACAGAAATGAAAAACCTGCCCTAACAATTAAAAAGAACAAGACTGACAAAACAAAAGAAAACAATTAAACTTACAGAAGATAAAACATATCATTGAAATACTCATAATATAGATTGATTTAATGAAGTAGCTATAGCATTCACGAAAAATTTTATAGATTGCAATTACGTTAGCACGATATTTATTTGCAATTATTTAAGAGACGGGGCTCTTGCTCTAGGAGATTTGACACCTATTGAGAGCCCTCACCATTAATTGATATATATTATTTTTATGTATTAAATTTATAATATTATTATATTTTTTTTGTAATTTAATTACTTTATTTTATATCAATGGTGGAAATAAATATATTTATTATTATTATTATTATTATTATTATTATTATTTCGTATACTTTGCAACCTATTATTTACAAAAGGTGATTACAGGAGGTCTTTTACAACCTATTATTGTCAAATTTATTTAATTCTCCCTGGATTTTTTTTTAAATCAACATTTTTTTGCTTTCTTACATCAATTTAGCAAATTTTAAAGAGTGCAGGAAGTTGAAATTGATCTGGGGCCATCTGTAGGCTACTTTCGACAAACCATCAAAATTTCTTAAAAATCAGATAAGTACTTTTGAAGGTATAGGTGTAAATAAAATGTATGTTTGTGCGTATGTGGCAGAGAAAAAATGGATGCAGAAGGTTGTAACTTATATGGGACCAACAATGGGCTAATTATAACCTACCATTGAGTAGTTTTTAAGATATGTTGGTTAGCAAAAATTGAATGACAGACGACATGGAACCATAACTGTTCCCTGATGTCTGAAACAGATTTCTGTCTTGGAATTTTTGAAATGGGAGACTTAAAGATATTTTGTTCTTCAGAACGATCACATAGCTTCCGTTACCTTTGGTAAGTTCGGAAGCAAAAAAACTTTCTGGAATTCTTTATATGATCATATCAAACCTTTACTAATAAAATATAATTAAAAGTTAAGATTAAATTCTTTAAAATTACTTTCTACTAGCAACAAAGAAGTCATTGATTAATGATCCCTGCTCACCTTATTTGGTTACCTACATCTCTTAATGTAATCTTAATAAATGAAGAGTTGGACAGTAGTTTTATTTATTTATTTTTTTTATCCATTATTTTATTTTTTTAAATTAATTTTTGTTTCAGTGAGGAAGGCGTATATTCTGATTCATTTCAAGACAACTGTTTGAACGTAGAATATCACAGCACTGGTGTACAGTATCTGCAGAATGTTGGCTTTCCTCGTTACTATCCGTCTCTTAAACATCTTATCCCAGTCAGAAGAAAAGAAAAAAGGTGAATATATTTTTAATATATTTGAAAGGTCTTTTGAAGACAAATTGAAGTGGTCTCCTCTGGGTGTAGAAGAGATAAAGAACCTTTGTTTTTAAAGGCTCCTGTTAAGATGGCCTTCAGATAACCAAATGGAATTCTTATGATAAGAATAAAAAACTCTGAGGTATCTAAGTTCAATATGTTGGATTATTAAGGCCCTTACAAAATAAAATTTGGATAAGGGGGCTAAAATGCTTGTGCGTATAACAAATATTCAACTAAAACTAAGAGATTAATAATATACTTACAGTGGAAATTGATAATTTTCTTATACCGTATTACTTTGAATATAAGACACATCCCAATTTTCGAAACAAAAATCTGGGGGAAAAAAATAATGCATCGTATTTTGCTTGTATTTTGTAACTCTTTAATTCAAGGTATTTTGGTAGATACGTTCATAACTGGAAGCCCCTTGTGCCTTTGATTGGTTACAAAATTCAAAACGGCCTCATCTACCGCAGAATGACGACCATTCTTCGGCCTAGTGAAGGATTTCCTTGATTTGAGGCATTTGAAAAGTTTATGCTTTTCATTGCGCCAACATCGCACATTACATTCACTAATACTAAACTCTGTATACTGATTGCTGTAGCGTTCCACAAATTGAATCACTTTTCTTTAATCACCGGCTTCATAGCGAACCCTTCTTTCTTTCCCCGACATCGCGAAGTGTAAGTAAACCTAGAAGACAACAGACGAGGAATAGAAAGAGAACTGAACTAACAAGAAATACCTAGATACAACAGAACTCCCTCCACCAAACATCTCATCGGAATTTGAACTCGTTAAATTCCTGAAAATTATATTAATGTAAAAGCAGGCCGACAATAATATTCCCCCAGAATCTGCGTCTTATATTCGAAGCAATACGGTATATTAAAGTTGCATATATCAACCTTGAATGTTGATTTGTGTTTCAAATAACAAAATGTGACAAGACCCGTCCTTGCATCCACCCTTTCCAATTTTTTAATGTAGCTCTCCTCACATTTAGCTGACAGGAAATACTAATTACTATATTGATTGGCCTTCGTAACCCAAAGTAACAAAATGTAATCTTCAAGTCTGTCAGTTGAGTATGACCCAAGGTACGATTGAAACATTACAAAAGTAAACCGTTTAATTCCTTTTGGAACTTTACTACTCAAAGTAAAAAAGAATAGTATACAGTATAGCTTACAATAAAGTTGAGTACATTTGTTGGTTGTCTGAATGAGTACGAACAAAGAAATGTTGATGTTACTTCTTCCAACTGAATTTAAGTGTCAAATAAACCTATGCATAGTAACGTACCTGCTATTAAAATACCATTACGTACAAGTCAACATTTATATTTACATTACAGATAGAGAGATAGATTGAGTTTAAATCATCAGACTACAAAAATTTACTTTGTCAAAAAGAAGCGTGTCAAACATTAAAAAATCTGAATGATAAAAGATAAGATGTAGTGATAAGGTTGTTCTGTCAACATAAGATGGCTCACAAATGCAAATTATTTCTTTAAATTAGGTGTCTATTGTAGGGCAAAATATAAATAATACTGAGTTGTAACTTTTAAATTTTATACTTCAATACTTATCATAGTATTTTTTTTTATTACGGTTATAGTATTCATTTTAAAAAAAAAAAAAAATCTTTTATTTAAGAAAGTGATTAAATTATAAGTTTCACATGGGAATCAAATTAATTAGGTGAATTCAATAATGTAAGTTTTATTGTTATTTAATCAATATATTGGATATTATTGATTTAGTGGAAGTAAAAATGTATTTACAGCCGAATAGGTAAGTTTTTCTCAAGTAAGTTTCCCAAAACCTCCCCCTATCAAACAATACCTCTCTTTTCTAGAATGTTCTACTGATAATAACTTTTGTTGTTTTATATTATATTCATTTAACACATTGATGGTAGACCATGTTCCGGGAACGTGCTCTCCCAACTACTCTTCTATCTATTTTTTTATACATTCGACTTTCGATAACTCGAATTTCCGGAGTAAATAGAAAAATTTGAGTTGTCGAATTTTTCGACTGAATGAAGTTTGAGATATAGAGGTCTAAAATAACCAACTTCGAGTTATAAAGGTTCCTCCTCAAGTAATAAACCAGTACCAAGAAATACAGGGTATTAAACAAAAACTATACAGATATTTTGCTCTCTCCACTGAACCAGCTAATCCACTTACTTTGTATAAAATAGATGCCTTATGTCAGAATTATTTTCAAATTGCTTCTTTATTTATATTTTGTAAGAATCTAAATTTTAAAACAAAATCATTGATATTTTGGATTATGAGTGAATTTAAATATTTACCATTTTAATGTAAAGCATATCAAACTATCAAAATAGGATGTTCTGATATTGAGACAATCACACTTTTTTTTATCTCTTTAAAACATTACATAAACAACCACAATAGGCATGTATAATAAATTAGAAATAATTTATTAATAATGAATAAATAATAATATATTAGTCAACATCATCTAGCTATTAATTAAGAATTATAGTACCTTTGTCATTATTTAATATACAAACAATAAACATGGTTTCTAAAAGAGATTATAGTAGTGGGACCTGAGGTTCAATTCCGGATGGGGAATTTATATCTGTTTTCTCTTGTCTTTGTTTGAATTAAAATTAATCCATTATATACTAAAGAAAGTAATCATGACCATGACAAACATCTAGAGCTATGCATTTGGGGAATGCGCATTAAACATCTAGGTTGTTATACTAGGGATCGTGTGGCTCTATCATTGAAGCGAGCGTATTGCAATAAAATACTGAATATTGAAATTAATTAATCATGATGAATGTCATAGTTGAAGATAAGTGGAAGAGGGTAGTGTGGGGAAGAGTGGGGGTACTCGGTACAAAGCTTTACTTCCTAAACAAACCTATACACTATACGACTATAACAATCTTAACCACCCGCGGTAGCTTTTAAACAATTATTATAAATGTATCTCTTCACTACGTAAAGACTTCTGCTTGTATCAAGTTGAAATTTTGCATGCCTGTTTCAATTGTGCATTAGATGGTGTATATGAAGTTTTATTAAAATCGTTACGTTAGAACGTAAGATATCGGTAAAAAGGTTGTTTTCTCTATTATAAACGTTTAGGTCCGCTTTAATAGTTTTAGCGATCTTTATTAAGTCATAGCGGTGTCGCTGTTGGTTTTAGTAAAAATGTTATTTGAAAAAAATGTTCGTCTCATCGAATAGAATAGATGATGATAGAATGTTTTCCCGTCCTGAAATTCCAATTTAATTTTTGTACCTCTCGTTTACGCGAGCGTTGCGCGCGAACTCTTGGACGGATCACGCTGTCCAACGAACTTAGCCTGAGTATTAGTAAGAGGAACATGTATACCAAATTTCAACTAAATCGGTCAACTTTTACTCAAGTTATCGTCACACGCGTAAACGTTACTGACAGACAGACAGAAAGACAGACAAGATGCATATTTCGTTAAATGTAAGAAGCTCGCTTCAATAAACTTTTCTTTATCTATATATGCAGTGTTATAATGTTTGTAATTTGAGTGCTTGTAATTGGAGCTGCTATAAGGCAGCTTAGTAATATGCTAGTAATAATAAAAAAAATCAACTATACATTTATTCTTGTATAGTTGGGTATAAAAATAATTTAAAGGCCCATTTTGGCAATATTTCAACCCTCCCTCTTTTGGTCATTCTTAAGCTATATTTATTACCAATTATTATTAATTTACAGTTCATGTACAGATTTTTTGGAACTCTTTCATAGTCATAGATAGCATAAACACGGTTTATACATTTACTGTTTTTGTTTTAATAAACTGCTCTAGCTTGCTCCTAAAGTGTTTTATTTAATATTTTTGCAGGAAAAAAGGAACGCTAGGAATTGACGAGGCTGGCTTATGGTCATTTGTTACTGTGGGCTGGTTAACCAAATTTATACTATCTGCCTACAAAAAGAAGTTTAATGTAGAAGATATTCCTCAAATATCTCCTTATGATTCCTGTGAATATAATGTTCAAAGGTAACACAATAGTTCAATTTCTATATTACAAATAATTTAAATCCTTTATAGCTTTATTGTACAGATATTTTTGTGGTACCATAATTTTATATTTTTTTCTATTATGTGAGTAATGAGTAGGGCAGTGGTTTCTTAGGGTTGTTCTCTAAGGCATTTCTATTCAATTAGTCAAAGAAATGAGACTTATGTTCTTAAAATCTGACTAATGATAGACTAAAGCTAAAAGCACTGTTAATGACTAAAAAATGGTTAACCTAAGAAGGCTCTATAAAGATATCCTGATAAGGAAAATTCTGTCTGATACAACTCGTACAATATTTTATCCTAATTATTTTATCCTTTGTTTTCCATTTTTAGTTTTCATAAGTTTTAGGTTTCATAAGTTAAATTTAATTATTGTTGATTTTATAAAAAATTAACTCTAAAAATAATCCTACCTGGCAAGGAAGTGAACTCCTGCATCTCACCGTTTATAGTTATCTCTATTTTCTCAGCAAATAGTTTTTACCTTCAGCAGGGAGAAAAAGTAAACTTTCCTCCCTTGTTTACAGGGAGGAAAGTTACTCATTGCACCCGGTCGGGTTAAACAGGGAGTAATGAAAAATAAGGGAATCATGAACTCTCATGATTCCCTCCAGTGTTGCCCTAGATTAGATAAAGTACACGTAAATATGGTTGGTGCTAATACACATTTTATTCACTTACTTTTGTTTAATGCCTAAATCTGTAATGTAATCTTCACACATGTCATGTAACCTCCACAACAGTTGCCATAGTGATTCATCAGTAAAACAAACAAACAAGTTAAAAGTGAAATTATAATGTCTAAATGTAGTTCTACTAATCCATTTGTAAAAACATCAGTTGTCAATACTATTCAATACACGACTCAGCTTTCAACTGATTCTCTCATTTAATTTTAGCATTGAAATTAATTAAATAATTACTATTACTATCTGTAATTTAATTTTTA
Source organism: Gerris lacustris (assembly GCA_951217055.1). Lineage (NCBI taxonomy): Eukaryota > Metazoa > Arthropoda > Insecta > Hemiptera > Gerridae > Gerris > Gerris lacustris. The sequence continues at coordinate 33,144,971 of OX578281.1, read as the reverse complement.
ACGTGATTAAACTTATTTAGAGGATTATTAATATTATATCTAACTATTTTATTTCTTTTTGTTTTAAATAAATTTAACAATTTGTATTTTTTTTAATAAAATAATTTACAATTAAAATCTTTCCATTTTTTCTCCTTTGTGGAGGTAAAATCTTGTACGTACCTTGGGAGTTAAAATCACTTACACCCTCGCAATTAACTCCCTCGGCTCCGCCTCGGGAGCGAACATTATGGTTCCCTTGGCTTCGCCTCAGGAACCAACTTAATCGCTCAGGGTGCAATCACTTACTTTACTCCCTTGGTGTGTAAATAACTATTTCCGTTTTGTAACATGCAAACCATGTTTGATTTATCTCTTATTTTGTTTTAAGTTTAGATACAAAATTTCCTCAAACTTGTACTTCAGAAACATTATCTCCACAGCACCCAAACATTTATTTTCATATTTAGAAAACCCTCTTGGTTCTTAATTTGACTTTTTACAGATGATCCAACTAGGATTGTACATTAAATTAATGTTGTCTATTTTACAGACTGGAGCTATTGTGGCAGAACGAGCTCGCTGCAAGAGGTCCTAAAGATGCTTCTTTTGTCAGAGTTGCTTTGAAGTTTATGAGAACGAGGCTTATTGTTTCAGCTGTAATCTTCACTTTGTCAATAATCATCAGCTTCCTTGGAGTGGTAATTATACTTTAAGTACACAATTGAGAGTATTACTCTTGAATAATCACCTATTAATAAATTTAGAGGTACTAATAGGTACCCTTGAGTAATACCAGTTGAGGGCTCTACGTCAAGTCCCTAATAAGTTTCTGAGTTATGTGAAATTACGTTTATTTGGACTCCTACATTTTGGGTTCTCAGATAAGGTATGATTACTTTCTTAATTCCACTGAGGGACTACTTTTTTACCCCCTTATTAATTACCTTTAGATATTATAAGTCAATCATGTGGAAGCTCATATTCTACTCATGTACTCATGTACATTCTATGTAGTCATTATGGGCCTAGATTCCTATTATTGAGGACTGTTTTGTTCTTCTTTTTCATGTAATGACCCTAAAATATAGAACTATTATTGTTCTTAAGGTCCTTTATTGGCCGCTTAGATACATGCGAGGACTATTCTTCAAGTCCTTCTAGCTATGGACATCCTTATGTGTTTGAAGACTATACAGACTTAGATATTTAAGGACCCTTCTAGTGACTCGATGTAGATGCCCTCATCTCTAAAGCTCTTCCTCAAGCTCCTTAAGGATGCCCTCAGTTTCTTGAGATGGCTGCTCTTTGGGTGCTGAAAATAATGAGGAGTTTTTGTTTCAGGCAACTACAAAATTCACTTACAACTTTTCACTATGAAGGTAATAAAATTTATTCTTCTCATTAATTGAAGACTATTAAAAGTAGTTGATCCCATCTGGGACAATCTATCATCGTTGAAAGGGCAATTTACCTATCTAAATATACAAGTATAATATTAAAATTAATTAAATTTTTAAATATGTCCATGTTAGTACCTCATGCTACAAAATAGCACTGCGTGACTCTTTAGCTCTGGCTTTAAATATGTAATATTTTAATCCCAAATCGATAGGTTTAAGGTTCGCTCATCAGTCCAGGTTCATAAGTACAACCCTAAACATTAAGAAATACTTGTAGGGCTTTTAAGAAAAGGTTTTTAAAAATAGTTCCTAGTTGATTTTATGCATGCATTGCTAGTTAGTTTTATTTAATCTGTTTTGTTTTATGTTATCCAGACAGTATTAATGCGAGGGCTGTTGGAGTATGCTGAAAACCCAGATGCACCGTATATCGAAGGAATACTTTGGGCACTAGGGCTATCGTGCTATGAGCTCTTTCGCAGTGTCTGTTACTCTACTGTTTGGATTATGAACTTCAGGTATTGTGTTTATTTTGTAAAACATTGAAATATCTATTATATATCTTGTAATTCTAAAGTTTTTAACACCTGTTTTTGTGTGTGTCAGGACTGCCTCAAGGATAAGAGCTGCTTGTTTAGCATTGATGTACAAAAAACTTCTTAGACTTAACTCTCTTGGGGATAAATCTGTGGGAGAAGTAAGTATAGTTAGAGACATTACCATAATGATATAGTAATATTGCAGCAACATAGGGGCTGGTTAAGTAATTTATTTGAGATAAATAATTGTTTTTTAACCGTTGTTCATCATCCCTATTATTTGTATTTTTACTCTTTGTTTAGATGATAAATATATTTTCTCTGGATGGTCAGCGAATGTTTGAGTTAGTGCTGTTTGTTCCCCTGATAATCAGTGGTCCTATTGTAGTTATTCTGGGTGCAGTGTACATCTGGTTGGTACTTAGTCCTTGGGCTCTCATCGGGTTCTCATCCTTCTTCCTCTTCTATCCTCTCCAGGTAAGCTTGCACCCTAGTTATTTCATTTTCACTTAAATGTATTATTCTTAATTTTTTCTTCTTTCAAATGCTCTTATTTTATGTATTAGTAAAAATTATTACTATTTTTATGTACTTAATCCTGGAATCTTTTACCTTGCTATATGGAGGCATTAAAAAAGGACTCCCAGGCTGTTTTATATTTAGAGATTGCTAAAACTCTGGACCATGCTGTGTGAATGGCATTCAGTTGAGAGGTGATGTTGTTGGCCCGAGTTCTCCTTCTTCCATCCTTTGAGTGTGGCCAACCCACCTATCATATCTGAGAGAGGCTCGATGGTCAAAGAGGCTCGGATCATAAATACAGTGTTTCTAAATACTTACTTTTACTTTTAAGGGCGTTTCCACTCTTCAGCAGTTGCTCTGTATTCCCGAAGACCAGGTTTGTCAGTCTTCCCAGTCGCCATCTTGTAGGTTGAAAGTCCTCATTGCCTGGCTGACTCCACTTCTCCAAGACGCTCTGGGACGTCCTCACTTCCTCCTTCCAGGAGGAGACCATTCCATGACCCTATGAGGCCATCTTCCTTTGGCCATCCTCCGGACATGGCCATACCAACAAAGCGTTCGCTTCTCTATATGCTGGACCACGCTCTGTTTCTAAATAACTAATATTAGAAAATATATATATATATTATATAATAAGGGATGTTTTATTGTTCTGTGTTTTAGTATGCACTCTCCCGACTGTCTGGGTACTTTAAGGGAAAATCCGTCGGTATTATAGATCAAAGACTGAACAAAATGTCCGAAATTTTACACTGTATTAAACTAATCAAAATGTATACTTGGGAAAAATTATTTGATAAAAGTTTAACAGGTACGTTTTACTTATTATTTTTAACTAAAAGTTTCTTGTTTATTTAGAGAACAATTTTAATAGACAGGCTCTTGGTCTAAGCTTCATCTTATTTCTATATGTAAAATTTTCCATTTAAAATATAGTCAAGTTTTATAAGGAGGTGGGATAATGGATATAAGTTCTTGTTTTTGGATTGTAATATAAATATATTTCACATTTGTAAATTATTATTTCACAGTTGATTAACAACTAAACTATTGAAAACCCGACTATATATATCATTGGTTAATGTGTTTTACTCACCATGAGTAAGTTCTACAAAATTTCAATAGAAACAACTAATTTTATATTATTGGTACAATGTCAATTATTTTGTTTATATAGAATTTGTATGGAAACCCCTACCAAATTGGCTACATTTTCCAGATTTCTAATTTCCAATTAAGACATTTGGGTTCCTAGGAACAATCTGCATAAGAAAACAAATGAAATATCTTGCAGAGGATTATTGTATTGGGCACTCTGAGTACTGCCGGTATGAACTGGATCTCTAAGAAACCATCTTTGTGTTTTACACTCTTGTTAAATAGAAATGTTTTGGATAGTTTTCCAAAAAAATAAATAATATAGTTACTAGTCTTATAACATTTTCAGGGAACCTAAGTCTCTTCATTATTCACCATAATTCAGGTCTTAATATACTGTCAAATGCCTATTTGAAGTTATTTATATTTTTTTATTAAGCTAAATTAAATATTTATGTTTGTTTAGATATTCGTGAGAAGGAGTTATCTTTTATTAAGAAGAATGCTTACTGTACAAGTTTCTCATCTTCTCTTTCAGCCACTGTGCCTTATATTTCAGCTATGCTTACTTTCCTTGCTCATATAGCCGCTGGTAACTCACTATCTGCCTCTCAGGTAACTCTACGTTTAACTAATGTCTTCATATATTCTGTGTTTAGTGTTTTATTGTAGAAAGGTAGACTGTTATTGGTTGTTTAAAGACCATAACATGACATGTAAAACTATTTTTATTTGTTTGTGTTATTTTAGTAAGAATAAGTTTTTTATTTAGTTTTTTGGTAATAAGGAACTTGCATATTTTTCCCTCTTTTTCTCTAAATATATGCATGTTGCATGTATGTAATGTATACATAATGGCATTTTATTTTAGAATAGTTTCTGTTGAGCTTCAGAATTAAATTAGTTTCTATTCATAAAATTATTACTAATGCTTCAGTTCCTACATCCTTTATAGAATATGCTTTGTTGATAGGGCATCAACAAAGCATCTCCATAATGTTTTATTTTTTTATATTGTATTGCTACCGAGTTTTTACCGAAGGTAACGGAAGCTATGTTATCGTTCTGAAGGGCAAACAATTTTTAGGTCTACGATTCAAAAATTTCAAGACAGAAATCCATTTCAGACATCAGGGAACATTTTTGGTTCAGTATCTGCCTGACGGTCTGTCGTTCAATTTGTGCGAACCAACATATCTTAAAAACTACATGTCCAATTTTAATGAAATTTGTATAGTAGGTTATTATTAGCCCATTGTTGGTCCCATATAAGTTTCAACCTTCTGCACCTATTTGTTTCTCTTCCACATGCGAACAAACATACATTTATTTACACCTATAGCTTCAAAAGTACTTATCTGTTTTGTATAAAACTTATAGTTTATCGAAAGTAACCTGCAGATAGCCCCAGTATAATTTGAATGGTCTACGCTTTTTAACTTTTGCTAATATGATACTTTAATTCATGTAAAAAAAAAAAAAAAAAAATTGACTGATTAAAAAGACGGGGGAACAATTAAACAAACTTGATAATAATGGTTTGTAAAAGAATCAATAAAAAAAATCAATAAAGTGCGTGGATAGGATGTGAGGAAGCTAAGTGCCACACCAATGTCAGTCTATTTTTAATTTGTTAAGATATTTTTATTGGTATGGCTTAGCTAGCAATGCCTAATTTTTTATCTGTGGTTCTTCATGTAATCATTTTTTGTGGTTAACTTATAGTTTGTACCTAAAAATAAACATTATTGGAATTATTTTCATAATATCTGTTGTTTATACATTTGATATTAAAGGATTCCAACTGCCCTTAACATAATATTGTATAAATAATCTTTGTATGAATCATAATTAATTATTAAAATTTTATGTTGCAAGTTCCTTATTTATGTTAATTTTTGTGTGACAGTAAATTATATTATAAAAAAATATGTTTTTTAGTTATTTAAAAAAGTGAAAATTTAGATTCAGGAGTTCCTTGTTAAAATCTTTGTTTATTCACTTTTTTTTAAATGAATTTATGTCATATAATAAAATATTTGATCCTAGTAGCAGTAACATAGATATTATTATGTTATCCATTTGAATTATTTGAAACTATTTGTCTTTTTTAAAAAAAAGTCAAAAATTATATTTTTTAATTTAAAAATAAATATTGTAACATTTTCATCCCTAAAGATTAATGAAAAGAAAAATAAAATCATAAGGGATCAACTGAAGAAGATAGACAATTTAACATTAACGTTTTAAGCAATTGCATTTATTTGTATTTTCACTGTTGTGATTAAAAAAAAACTTTACAGTGACACTCTTAAGATCATTTTTAAATTACGTTTAATTAAAAGAACATTTCAAACCAATTAACCTTTTTTATCTATGTTTTAACAAAATCAATGTTAAAATAATTTTTATTTCTTTGTGTGGTGTTTTATTAATTTATTTTATTTTTTCCAAAATCTAATATTAGTTATAAAAATAAAAACTTCACCTTAAGTAAGTTATGCAATCTAATTTTTTTAATATAACATATTAATTATTAAATTGATTTAACAATAGTTTTTTTTTGTGTGCGTGGTTATATTAATAACTGCTTTATTGTATTAATTGTTTTTATTAAGTTAACTATACCCTCCTTGCCTCCTTATTGTGTTTAAAGTGCTTACAGTAAAACTGTGTTGCAACCTTGTTTTTTTGTTTGTTAAAAAAAGTGTGATTTACTAATTTTCTATATTTTTTAAGGTATTTTGGTTTGATTTAAACAAAAAAAATTATACTATGATAATTTTAGAAAATTATGCACTTTAAAATCCTAAACATCGGAAGTGGGAAATTCTGTAGAACCTTATCTTCAAATCATCTCATTTCATGTTTACGTTATACCATTATCATCTATTTTAAATATATATATATATATATAAGTGGCTATATTTTTTTTCTCAACTATTCTTTACTGCAGGTAATCATATTCATTTTGATCAATGCAAACCTTAGAGAATTTCCAAATTATTAATTTTAAGTGAGAAAATTTTACTAGGCTTTTTTCTACTTATTTATAATTATATTTAAATAAAATGATATTTTTAAAATGATATTTAAAAATATTTGAACCCTATATATTTGAACCCTAAAAAATATTATTAAAATGATATTTTTTTATGTGCAGTTCTGCTCATAAATGTTAAGAATGTGTTTGGCGATGATTTAATTTATAAATTTGTCTAGAAAACAAAAAAAATCTGTTTTGAAAAGATCAAAGTTTACAGTGTCAGAGTTTGAAGTTACCAAGTTGTTTGTCTTCTGATAAGAGCTTTGCTAAGTGTGGTGTTTCTCATCTTCTTGATTCGGTGGCTATAATTGGGTCTATGCTATGTTTGTTACATGCAGGTTGGCAAGAGTTGGGGTCAGAGGGTGCTATGTTATTACATTAGTGTCAAGTTGAAAATTTTTTTTTTGATAGTGTGGGAAAATATAAAAATTGGGGTGGAGGGTATAGTCAGGGTGCCCATAGGCAAAAAAGTAACTTATACATACTCTTTCCAAACCTTTTTGTATGGCTTGTTTAGGCAAAGTCTGACACCGTTTTCCTCTGTGATTTTTTTTAGTTTTGGGGCGTTTTTTTTTTTTATTTGAACCCTAAAATTTTGACGCGTCAGACTAGAAAATCGGAAAAAGTTCTGCGTCAGACAATATTAAAATGTTCATTTATAGGGTTCAAATAATGTATCTTGAAAAAATCAGCCAGTTATTAATTAATGATATTAATTAATTTTAATTACTAATAATGGATATTAATTAATATGAACTAATATTAATTAATGATTAATAACCAGCTGATTTTCTCAAGATACATTATTTGAACCCTATAAATCAGCATTTTAATATTGTCTGATGCAGAACTTTTTCCGATTTTCAAGTCTGACGTGTCAAAATTTTAGGGTTCAAATAAAAAAAAAAAACGCCCCAAAACTAAAAAAAGTCACAGAGGAAAACGGTGTCAGACTTTGCCTAAACAAGCCATACAAAAAGGTGTGGAAAGAGTATGTATAAGTTACTTTTTTGCCTATGGGCACCCTGACTAGTAAGTTAATGACAGCTTGAGATTTTTACTTCAGAAGGTCTTGCTAATTAGGCAAACAAAAATGTCACTGGATGCCGTCAGGATAATCGCCTAGTGGCTTTATTTTTTTCCTTAGGTTGGCTAACCTGAGAGACCAAAAATTAATTATCTTCTTGATGCTATTGTAGTACCCCTTTTATTGCTATGGATGAGAAGATAGATGTGATTTGGGGGCTATTGATGAAATATTTTGTTCAGGCAGTCTGAACAATGCCAAAGAGGCATGTGAAGAATAAGAGTGCTAGTGGAATTGATGTAAATAGAATAATAAATAACGCAAAGTTGCTCCACAAAATGAAAGTTTAATTTTCAGAACTAGCTTTCAGCCTTTCGGCCATCCTTTATCTTTTTCAGTTCCTGAAAAAGATAAAGGAAAAACTCAATGTACAGTAAGATTATCTAAAGTTTTGACTTTTGACTATCAGATTGACCAACCTAAATGAGGAAAAAATAAAGCAACTAGGCCTGTGGGAGGGGTGGGGCTAGTGACATTTTTGTTAGCCTAGTTGGCCCGACCTTCTAGAATTCAAAATCCTGACTTCTCATTGGCTCCCCACAGATTTTCCCGCGCTGTCAAAAGTCAAAACTTTAGATAATCTTACTGTAGAGTAACATGAGAGATAAAAACAAACTCTGAGTCCCGTTGTTGTCTTGGGGTTTTTATGAATGTGCACTTAATATATTCAATATAAATGAGACTGCCAGTAGCAAAGCTTGCATCCATGTCACATCATTTTGGGTAATGATAAGGGTTAATGTGTTTTGTTTATACGCTTGCTATTCATTCTTCACTAAGTTAATGTTTTGTTAAAATAGTTAATTAAGAGTTAAGATGATGCATTATCAGTGACAATCCTAGACACCTTCAAGAACATCTTTATTTGAGTGATACACTAATTTTTTCCATCTTAAACTACTCTCAAGGCCATAAATTACTAGACTAAAAAATACTCTTCTAGAATAGCTGTTCAAACAGCGACTCATATTCTTTACTTTTATTATCGCATCAAAAAAAATCTGTACTCCGGCCGATCACTTATTCTTTCAATGAACTAATGTTTGTATTAAAGGATATAAGGGAAGAATATGAAACAAAATACATTCTGCTTCTTCCGAAACTACTGTTTTTTTTTTTTTTTTTTTTTTTTTTTTTTTTTTTTTTTTTTTTTTTTTTTTTTGGTAGATCTTCCGAATGTTCAATACAAATCCTCATCAATACAAGACAAATCCTCATTGATTACAGTGCTTTTTGACAAGAATATACTTTTGTAAAAGCCAAATTAGCAAAGATTGTGTTACCTACTTAAATTTTTTATGACGACACTAATATTCTTAAAATTTTATTTTACCTTTAAATTATAAAAAAAAAAAAAAATACAGTGATTTCTGTACCGGAGAAGTTAGCCATCTGAACTGCATATTTATTGAATTAGAGATAGAAGATCTAGCTCTCCTGTATTTTAAAAAAAAATAAATAAATATCAGTTATGATATAATAGAGAGATATATAATAACTCTACTTGTAAAAAAATATAATTATTCTTAATTAATTATAAATTTAACGCATTGATTGCATCCAATGCCATATGACCTTTTTTAAATAATAATCCATTTTTAAATTTATCTTATTCATTACCTTCAAATAAAAACTACATTTCACTTGTTATTAGCTTACATGGTAAAAATTGTGTTTACCCTTTAACTAGGGATATTATATATTCATGTATAAGGTACGTCCACTGCAGTCCCCCTTTCATCCTCACTCCATCTCATGACATATTTATTAACATATGAAACTCATAACAAAGGCATAACATACATATGTTATGCCTTTACGATTCATACCATTACATCTCATGCACCTAATTTGGTTCAAATATGTAAGTACCATCAGAAGACCAAGAACTTGTAACTTTCTCAAACTTAATCTAGTTCGGCTTTTACTTTCTTGTATTTTGTCTATTCTGTTTACAGGCTTTCAGTGTTGTTGCAATGTTTTTATCGTCTCTTAGAAGTAATTTGCTTTTTGCTAAGAAAGATATACGGGATATGATCGACTTCTTCATTTCCTTTCAACGTTTTAAGGTGGTCTTCGTTCCATTTTAATTATTATTGATGTTTATTTGAATTATTGAAAAATAGTGTTCTTGACTGGCACTGTCATGATAACTATATTATAATCATTTTGCTATCACTTATTCATATGCTATTTGTACATTGCAACTATTACCACAAACTTTAATCATATTCCATTGAGCAAAAATATTGATATTATTATTTTTTTATTATGAAAGTGATAACACTTTTGTGCTTTTGCCCATGATTTATTTTATACAATAAATGTTACCAATTTTTTTGTTTATTGTTTTTGACGTATAAATAAATTACTAAGTTAAATTAAAAAGTTTAAGAAATCCATAATTAAATGGCTTTAAGAAGTTAAATTAAATTAAAGTTAGTTTAAATGGCAAAGTTTAATATTTAAAAGGCTTCTTGTATAAAGACCATCCAAGTATAAAATACTTTTTTGTTGTAATATAGACTTAAATTAATAGCAATTTTATAGAAAATTGGATTTTCTTTTGGATCAAATATGTAGTACAAAAATAAATTATTGAAAATTTGTACCATCTCCTGTCTCTAATTGGTTAAAATAAAATAAATCAGAATTGGGGAGGTATTAATTAAAGTGGGAGTTTTTTACTGCTCACTATACCCTAGGTTTGGATCTCCCCTGTTTATTACTAGTAAATATTACGACAGAAGGACCAATTTAGGTTTTAAATTGTGACTGAACTATTAATCAGAATTGTTTGTTCAAAAGTTGAAGCTCTATTTTATGAATATATTTGCTATACAGTAATACCCTGGACTTACGTAATAGGTGGGACCTCGAAGTATTACGAAAGTCAAAAATTACGTAAGTCGAGGTATGCACTTATATACATTTAGACACTCACTAAATATCAACTTTTTTTTATTTCACAAGTTAAATTGTAGATTGATAACATCTTGTTATCTAATTTTGATATATAATCACACGAAAAGGTTTCAAAGTACAGAATTGACCCTCTTATCATTTTTAGCAGCACTTTCGGATGTTACATAACTCCGAATTTACATAAGTCGGGGTTACTGTATACATTTTTTATTTGAATTGAGCTAAGCATTCCGGGGTTAAAAGCAATGTTAAGTTATAGGTATTTTGGAGATTTAAGATCTTTTTTTTAAAATTGAAGTAAATAGTTTAAATTAATTACAAATCAAACTCAATCTATAATTTATAGTCCAGGCAAAATTTAAGGTCCATTTTTTTGTGTTCATACTCTAATGTTTTTTCCAATGGCCATTAAGACTCTACTAAGAGAAGTATGTGATACATTGGTAGATTGATCTGCTACATAGCTTACATAACTTCCTTTATCCCCTTTTAATAATTTTTGCCGTCCCAATCAACCTACTGTAAAGTAACATTTAAATGTTAAGGAATACACTCAATATTATATTAAAATTTATTGTAATTTTGTATATAGATATTAAATTTTTATTAATATTATTATTAGCATTATATTTATTTGAAATTTTTCTTTTGTAGAAAAAAATAAATCAGTTGTGTTTTTTTTTGTTGATTCTGCTATTGATTTTGTCACTTCAGCCTCTGTTTTTTCTTTGCATGCTTCTATTTTTTCTTTACTAGCTCAGTTTTGTTAGTATATTCTTCTTCTCTTCTCTTTTATTTTAAAATACTGTATAACTCTTTTCATTTGCTTTCACTTTTTTATATCTTTATCGCATTAACCTTTATGTGTTGTCTCTTTTTTTCCATGTGCTGCCTAAAAAAACTAACAAAACTAAAAAAAATATATATATATAAATAATAAAATTAAACCAATAAAGGAGTTGGAAGCATTTTTAAACATTTTTTTTCTAATTGCACACCACACAAGAATGTATAGAAAAATAGGTTTATAAATTGAAAGTTTGGCTAAAATAATAATAAAAAAAAGATCAAATATGCTTTACATACTTCCCTACTTGTTCATCATCTAATTAAGGTTAATTTCATCTTATTTTCTAAATTGTATTTGTTTTACTTTATAAAATTTAGTATTATTATTATTGACAAAGGCTGTACAATTATAACTTTACTCTTCTTATAATTGTGTTAGTAATTTTTTTTCTAGGTAAATTATTATATTTTACAGATAGTTAAGAGTATTATAAATATTGGGTGATTTACGCCACTTCTAGTTTCAGCTGTATATTTCTTATTTTATTTATTTAACATCACATGGGTGAAATTGAATGGATGTTTTAATTTTGATTGTTATTTAAATCATAGATTTTCAAACAATATGTTGTCTTCATTGGAAACCCAAGATTTTTAATAATAACCAATATAGGTTAATCTGCCTTATAAAACCCAACTTTATTTTTGTCTGATTTTGATCAAAGTTTTTATAAGTTGTTCCTTTATACCTTTTTTTTAATGACTTTTGAACAAAGGAACATCACTCTTACTTATATAGAAGTGAAAAATCCCTTTTTCTTAACATTTATTTGACTAAGGGATATTATCACTTCTAAATACTGGAGAGATAATGTTCCTTTGTCTAAATAACTTTTGAACGAAGGAACAAGCATCGCTCTTCTCAAATGGAACAATTTTTTTTTTTTTTTTTTTGATAAAAATTGGACAAAAAAAAAATGGCATAATATGTTTCTTTAGAGAAGAGACAATATATTCTTTTTAATTATATTTTTCCACTGTTTTCTTGTATTGAGCGCTAACGATTTTTAGGGATTCCCACTGGTATCGTTCTTCATAAATCAAATGAGACTGTCACTTACCTACACTCAGTATGGATTGAGTAATATCATCGATCTCTTTATCTCTTGCAAAAGGATGAAGGTATAGTTTCTTCATGCAAAATTATTTATCATTTCATCATGTAACACATTTTCGTCTTTTTTTATAATATCCTTCTATTTTTCAATTAGGTGAATATTCCGCTATATTAACCCAACCATCATCATTTTAATCAATAATTAAACAACTTTATTGATCAGAGAACAGTTTGAGATTTTTTTTTCAGAAAGAACAAGAATTAGTCATTTATCATATGCAGAATACACACAAGATTAATCATATTGAATCTCCAGTGTACAAGTAGACATAGTTATGTTAACTTTAGAACATCTAAGAGATTGCGGTGTAAACTAGCCAGCATACTTTACTTTCAAAAATGGTTAAACATTTTCCCATGTCGAAAGTCAAATAATATGGGGGAAGCTCATGTTCTCTAAGTAAATACTGTGAGAGCATGAAAACCAAAGTATTTATTCTAAAGAGGGGCTGGCATAGCTGAGTGGTTAGCTCACTCAACTCTGAAACCAAGGTCTAAACCCCAGCTGTGAGTTCGAATCCCAGTGAGGTGAGACAAGTTTCACACTGATGATCTCATGGAGTAGATGAGTAAAGTTGCCGGATATAAACCCCGTCCTGTAATGACCCAGGCTGTCGAACGGGACAAAAACAAAGGAGGTTTAATTCTAGGATTGGAATTAAATGTACCTTTATAATCAAATTGATTATTTTATTATGATCAATAAGTGAGAGACGGACAGGCAGCACTGAGAATTCATTAAGGCCCTTATAGGAGACAATCAAACCCTAAAAACAACTAACAAGTTATTTGATTATTATTGGAAAATGGTAAAATTTTGAAGTTATGCTAATCTTATTTGTCTAGTATCATTAGTTATTGATGGTAATTCGAATTAATCTGAATTAAAGGTAAGAGCACCTGAGACATCAGACCTCATTAATGATAGTAATTATGCACTAAGCATACATTTAATTAAGCATTCATTTCAATAAGTCTTATAAATTTTTAATTGAAGACTTCAGACCATCATATTAGAGAACAGATTTTTAGTTTAGTCTATTTCATAGTAACCAGTATTTGTTTTGTACATGCATTAAATATTATTTCAAATCAGCCTTTGTGATTGTCTCTTAAAGAAAGTACAAGGTTTTCTTCTATTTCATTTATGTTTGCATTATTTTTTTTATTGTCAATATGAAATCTATTTTATTCAGCAACGTAAGCAAATATATTAAGGTAAAATATTTGTTATTATATTTTAATGTCTATTTTATGGTGTAGAAAATAATCATAGCTTTCACCTTTTTTGCACTTTTATAAGAAGCTTCGTTTCTCTACACAAATATAAACAAAGAAAAGCTTGTGCTTAACCCATCAAAATTATCCTCACCGCATAATTTTATTTTCAAGAAATATGTTCTAAATTATAATTATTTAGTTATTAGTTATTTTTTCACAGAAATAATAATAAAATAAATTTAATTAAAAATGTTTCCACTCTATCCTCTCTTTTTTGCTGTCTTATCATGTAATTTTGTGTTAGGATTTAGTCAAAATTTAGTCTTAGAGAACAGAATCTTAAGTGTATCATCTCTGTGTACTGGGCTGGATAAGTGAAAAATAATTAGTAGCCAGTTTAACTTTTTACTGGAGGGGGGGGGGGGGGGGTCTAAATGTACAAAAAAATGTCAGCATGTGGTAGGCTACTGTCACGATGATGTTTTTCATGTGGTTAAGTGGTTTAAAGTAATTTAAATACTTTTCATTTTTCTTTCTTCCTTTGTTCTTATCCCTTCCTTTATTTAATTTCTTCTTGTATAAAAGTATTTTATTTCCTTCCTTCTCTTCCTTTCTTGATGTATAAAACTCCTCTATTTTCTTTCTTTAGCCTTTATTAATTTTCTTTCTAGATCCCTACTCTTTTTTTTTCTTCATTTATTCTTTTCTTGATCTTTCAAATTTTTTTTATTTCCTTTCTTTATCCTTCATTCATTTCTTTTTTGGGCCAGGTTTCATGGTTCTAAATGTCTAACAAACCAAGTAATAGATTAGATAGCTTTAGGGTTCTGCATTGGTTTAAGAAGCTCATTAGCCTTATCACTAAGCATGATTGGTTGTTTAGTTACTATTTTATAGTTATGTAAGTATATTTAATTATCGCAATAGATGTAGTAACTCTATATTGTGAAAATAGCTATTATTAAGCATATATTTGTTTGCTAAATCTTCCAAAGAAGACCTCGTGAATACTTTACAGGGATCATTCTAAAAATTGAATTGTTTGTGATAAAGAGTTATTTGCAACGAGAGCCAGTTGCAAATAACTTCAGTAAATTTTAAAAAGATTACGGATATAATATTTAGCTAATTAGTAGCTTTTCTTAAAATTCAGCTAACAACTGATTGTAAAAAACATTATTGTTATTTCATGAACTGCTTTTAATTTATAGCATTTTATGGCGAATATCATAAAAATGATACAGCTTTCCATCTAACACATAGCTCATTTCATCTGTTACATTCTGATTTATTTTTAACGCTTATATTAAGTTTGATTGTGTGTTCCTATTTTGACTTATAATAACGATTGATAATGGATTTTACAGAAAGTATTATTGTTAAATGAAACTTCTATTTATTGGTCGAAACCTCTCAGTATGAATGTAGCCGTATCTATTACCGAAGGAGTATTTGAACGACATTCTCTAGCCACGATGTTGAGAGATCAGAGCATCAAAATCAAGTAAATTTTCATATTTTTTCTTCTTTTTGATGAATTTTCATTTTATTCAATAATTTTGAATAGAAAATTATTAATATTATTTTATTTTAATTATAGCAATTAGTTATTTACATATATACTACGTGCATTTACAGTTTAAGTTATTCTGGGATTGAACTTCCAGAATATTATATCAGACAAGTGTACTGAACCACCTTTGAATATGAATAAACATGTTCTGGCTTATACTGCCATAATCTGTTGCATCCAGATCCTTCAGTTCAGACTACAACTCAGTTTAGGTAATTCCTTTTTTTCTTCCCCTTATGTGGGATGCAGCATCAGGGAGATTGATGAACCCTCTGCTAATTTCTTTTGTCTATTCTTATCTCTGGTGAGGGACTCCCTCTATGCTTATGACTTTCTCTTTTTCCTCCCGAATTTGACTACTTTTTCGTCAATAATTTTTTTGGAGAATCACTCTTGGATTTTTTTTGTGTATGCTCTTGTAATGTACCAAATCTCTTCTATCGTTATAGGCGCTTGATAAAATCTTCTGGTCCTTTGCACTTCTCTGCAATTGTTTTTTGCAAACCTGATCCAACCTCATATTGGCTGCTAAACCCCTCAGCACCTTAATTTCTGCTGTTGCTGCTTTGCTTTTACTGCTGCAGAATAGAGTCGGTTCGACTGCTACCAGTTATTCTTGTAACTTTCTTTTCTTTTCTTCCTCCTTGGGATATAATTATTATTTGAAATCTATTGCAGGGATTTACTTTTATGATAGAACATTATGAGTCAAGTTAAACCTTTGATTGCCTGTCCTCTCTTTCTAAAAGATTTTTTGTACAATCCCTTTTGACTCCAATAGACTTCACATATTAGAATCATCACGCATCTCTAAATCACAAAAAAGTTTAATCTCTCTGGGTATTGAAGCCAGGTATGTTATTCTATACATTCTTATCCAGGAGAAACCTCTTGTTGGCACTGATTCCCAATAAAGATGCTTATTATTGGTTGTCTTGCATAAATACCTGATAATTAATAGGTAGTCTGACCTGTCCCTTCAGTTGATAATATTTAACACTATGATCTGTTAAATATCTTGAGAATTATTAAAATGTGCTTGACAAATGACTAACATTGGAAATTTGACCAATTACATTTTACTATTCAGTGCATTGAGATCTGTCTCTGGTCAACTTTTCAATATAAAAACTTTTCTTTTGCATATTTTAACATTGCTATTTTTAATGACAATAACATTAATACTACTTTCTCAGGTGAATTAGATTTGGCCTTCAACCTTGAGTGGTGGTAGTTTAAGAGAACCAAACTACCAACAGTATTGAAAAAAATGTGTAACATATTTGTTTCTCTATTAGTTACATTAATCTTTATATATAATTATAATCTATGTATGTATATAATATTCATAATGCTTTTAATTAGTTAATATATATTTGTAGGATAATATTATGTAATATAATTTTTCTTTGTAGTAGTGCTACAAAGGGTAAATCAGAGACTGGAAGTAAATTGCTACCTGATGCTGTTAGTACAGAATATGTGCAAATACTTACTGATATCAACTTTTTTGTACCTAAGGTAGATAATAATTTTTATTAATATTATTTAATTTGCATTTCTAGATGTGTCAGAAAGTAGTTCCTTTTGAGCTCTTAAAAGTTTATCATCCAATATTTGTAAGAATTCTAGATAAAATTTGGAATATGGTGTCCAAAATTAACATATTATTTCATTTAGTTTAGAGTATACCTACTATTCTTCCATTTTAGGTTAATCGATTAATTAATAAAATGAAATAGATTAATGATATTAAATTCATTTAATTGTGTAAAATTGAATGTAAATGATTTAATTATTGGTTTTATTAGGAGATTAGTTCAGTATGTGTTATGTACATATTTAAATAAGATTGTGTTGTAAACACCGATGTAAATCTTATATTTAATCTTTTGGGAACATGTTTATTTTGCCTGGAAAGACTAATATGTATATGGGTGTGCATTTTCTAATAACTTCCATACTTGGGGTTTATCCTGGGTTTCTTAAAGGAAAAATAAGCTATAACTACATTAGTACCTACTATACCTGTTTTGCTATTTATTTTGACAGGGCAAGCTAATAGGTATCTGTGGAGAGGTAGGATCAGGTAAGACTTCACTGCTGAATGCCGTCCTTGGACAGATGCGCATGACTAAAGGCAAGATATGCAGAGTAGGAACTTGTGCATTTGTAGCACAGCAGCCATGGCTTGTTAATGCAACTCTTCGCCAGAACATTATATTTGGAGAGAAATTCAATCCAGACAAGTTTGTATTTATTTTTATTTTTTTGTCTTTGAGTTTTTGTAATGTATTGATATTTTTTAAGTATGCTTACCTTAAAAAAATATCAAACTCTTAAGGCTCTACCGCCCTTTGAGGTTAGGAAAAACAGTAAAATTAAAATTATACTGGTTCTAAGCAAGATATCAAAAATCTAATCACAGGCTTCATTCCTAATTTTAATTCTGCACAATTTGAGCCCTATTTCAACTTCCTATAATAAATAGTATAGGCGCCATTTTAATACAATGATTAAACTCGTATTGAAATGGCGTCTTTACTATTTATCATAGGAAGTTGAAATAGGGCTCAAATTGTGCAGAATTAAAATTAGTAATGAAGCCTGTGATTAGATTTTTGATATCTTGCTTAGAACTAATAAAATTTTCAATTTAATGATTTTTCTAACCTCAAAGAGCGGTAGAGCCTTAATGAAACTGTTCATTTCTTACACTGTATTTCACAAGTACACCCAGCCAAAATTCTAGATTCTAGGCTACAGTGGTATAAATATTCAGATTAAGTTAAGTTAAGGTGAGTGGCTAAAGTTAAAGTCCCTCCAACCAAAAAATCAACAAAGTAATTTTTTAACAAATTATTTTGTAACGAGAAAATGTTTTCTACTAAATTCATATTTTCTAATCTCTATAAATTCCTACTAGTTTTGAGTAATGCCTTTTCTTATTTTAATAGGTATTTCCGAGCCATATACTTTAGTTGTTTAAATGAAGACATATCTCAGATGCCTGGTGGAGACGAGACTGAAATTGGAGAGAGAGGTATCAACTTATCTGGTGGGCAGAAACAGAGAGTTTCGCTGGCTAGAGCAATCTATGCTAACAGGTATACTTTTTAATTTTATCATTGGTATCTACTTAAGTATGTACTGTAAAAATATATCAGCAAAAATCTAACAGTGAAAATAAGCTGTTCCACCCAAAAAAGTCAGCCTATCAAAGTAGTGATATCCTACATTGTGGCCAAGTCTGCGCCCTCTGTAGACCATAACTTCACTTCACTTTTACTTTCATGAGCAGGACTGCTCTTTTATTTTTATTGCTTAATACTTGGCCCGTCTCTTATCCTAAATTTATCCTATTCTGTTTTCCCAGAGTGAATCTGTCTGTCAGTAACAGAAATGTCAAACTTTGAAACTCCTTCCTTTTGAAAAGTCTGAATATCAAAGCCTAATTTTTTTACAGTTTCCTAAGCTACTTAAGCTTAATCTATTTTTAATATTTAATTTAAGAGCCCATCGTAGGTGGAAGCAGATATATGAGGGCGAGAAAAACCAGGTGAATTGGTTCAAGTTAAGATACACTACATGCTTACTGGAACTTGGCCTTGCGTGCCGTGCGCTCAGACATAATAATTCTTAAATAAATTGTCATCGCTGGTTAGATAGTACATACAAAAACACATTTTTATGTAAATTTGAATTTACCCTATTTTTATAAGCTGAGCTTGTATTTGTACTGTTTGGTAAGAGTCGTAGACATGATGCAGATGTAGGAGAGATCTGGTGGGATAGATTAATTTCCTGAAGTGTAGGTTAGTCCCTTTTCAAACCTGTGTTTTAACTGGAAACATGATATATATTAAGAAAAAATAAGGTGAAATATGTACACATTCTCAATCTGGGCCTGTTTCTTTGTACTGAAGTGTTTCTTATTTGTGTTATCATTATGAGAAAATGGTACTAGTACAGTTGCTATAGTCGTTGCTACTCTTGAAGTTAAGCTCTGCTCTATTTGGTGAAAGTGGCCATGACTATATATTATACCTAATACCTACCGGTCTATTTCCGGTTCTGCTATGAAAATAAATCATTAGTTGAATGAACATTGGTATCATATTCAGGCAAGATGATAAGTAAAAAAAAATAATAACTTCTTCTCAAACAATTTAAACAAGTCCTTTTAATGGATTTTTAGAATACACAAAAAAATAAACTATCCTTTTCAAAATACAAAAAATCAACAACCTTCTAACCTCATATGACTCTGCAGTTGTTACAATTCAAAACAAAAAAAATCTAAATTAAGACCTACAAAATTATAACCTATTTCTAAAAACAGATTTATATCTAAAGTTTATTCTTAGAATCTAACAATTGGAGTAATATACAGGGTGTCCTGTAACTTATCCATCATAGAGCAACTGGTGATACTACAGATAAAAATAAGAAGATTAAGTCAATATATGTGTTGGCAAATGTTAGTCATTAAAATTTTATTTGTAGTATCACCTGTTGCTCTATGGTGGATAAGTTATGGGACACCCTGTGTGTCAGATGTACATTTATGGTGAGCACATTCTTAAAATAAATTGTACATGTTCTACTATTGTTATTTTTAGAGATATTTACTTGCTGGACGATCCTTTGAGTCAAGTTGATGCTCAGATTAGAGAAACTCTGTTCAGCAGGTATATTCAAAATGGACTTCATGGCAAAACAGTTCTTCTTGTCACTCACAATATTGATGTAAGTTTTTTTTTAATTTGTATACAGTTTTAATTTCCAAATTTCAATAAATCGACAAATTCAATAACGACGATTTTTGACAGCTAAGTAAGGTTAGATTATATTAATGTGGCGAAGGCTAAAAAGCATAAAATAATATTATAACTATATTAATAGCTATCAACAGTTTTTTTTAATTTGTAGATAGCGCCCTATATAGTATGCCTATGTAGTACAGAGTTCTACTGTATATAGTACGACTAAATTAGCGTGAAATGATTATCCTTAGTTGCTCATGCACAGGTTGTTTCCAAGGAAGGGAGTCCCCCTATACCTGCATAGCAGATTATGATTTTATTTCAATTGATATTCGCTTTGGTGACAGAGCAATCCATTTTACGGCAATGTTTTTATTCAGTGATTGTGTTTTGTGTGCACTTATTACCTAAGATTAACATAGAATGACAACTCAATGTAAGAAATGATTGGTTGTTTGAAATGATGGAGATTTTGCAGTACCACTTTATAATTATGATTATATGGGTTATTGTCCACAGGCCACCATAAGAAGTGAGTCGCTGATTGATAAAGTTTTCTTACCTTATGGAATCGCTTATTTATGCCTTATCCACCGATGAATTGGGTATATGGCAACTGGGCGCTGGACCATTTCTTTTTTGTTGACATTCCAAACTTGCCCTTCTGCGGGAACATTGAAAAGAGATAGATAAAGTTTTGATTTTCACAGGATCGTTTAATTAAATTATTTCAAAAACAGTGGTACACGTAGCCACCGATAAGAGTGGGCCGTTTTCTTTTCAACATCCCCGAAGAGCGATATGTTTGGGGCAGTGGACACCCCAAACGGCCCACTCTTATCGGTGGCCACGTGTACCACTGTTTTTGAAATAATTTAATTAAACGATCCTGTGAAAATCAACACTTTATCTATCTCTTTTCAATGTTCCCGCAGAAGGGCAAGTTTGGCATGTCAACAAAAAAGAAATGGCCCAGCACCCAGTTGCTATATACCCAATTCATCGGTGGAAAAGGCATAAATAAGCGATTCCACAAAGTAAGAAGACTTTATCAAACAGCGACTCACTTCTTATGGTGGCCTGTGGACTATTAATAGAAAGTAACACATCAATATTGTCATCACACTTTTATATTAAAATAAACAAATGCGTTTCAACATGTTATGTCATCTTCATTGTTAAGTGCTAATGCTAATATTGTAAGAGTAAAGACTCTACTAGCTACATATTTTCCTAGCTTTTATTACAAACTAACGGTACAAGGTAGGGGTGGACTTGGCCTGTGTGAATAGATTTTTCGGAAGAAACCAAGGTAATGGATGTAAAGTGAAGATCCAAGGTGGAACCCAGTGTAGGTATTAGATTAGGTCATGTATAACAATTTTTTTTTTGCTTAAAGCTAAACAATAAATTCCATATATTACTATAATAAAATTATACCTTACAACCAACAGGCATTAAATCTAAGAAATTGACTGTAGCAATTGAACAAAAGCTCAAAGCTTTGTTTGATATTGACATAAACATAGATTTTTGTAAGTTTACTTAACTAAAACTTGTTTTACAGACTTTTAAAACTGATTCTGTTTAACCTGGACTTTCGGTGATCCGGACAGGATCCGATCTTGTCAAACCTGGATTAGCGAAACTCAACTGTAGTTTATACATTATTAGGAGTTATTGATCTAATTTAAAACAATATAATTTTGTACTTTTTCCAGTGTTTGGAGAAGTGTGATGGAATCGTAGTAATGAAGGATGGATCAGTTGTTGAAAGAGGGACACACAGTGAACTAATGACTGCTAAAGGAGAGTATAGATCTATTGTAGATCTTTGGACCAGTTCAAAATTGAACTCAACAATGTAATATCATTATACCTCTTGTGACTTTATTTACATATCTTTTCAAGGAAGTTTTATATAGTTTGTTTGTTTATAATTAATCACAGATTCTATATGGCTTTCACTTTAAAGTATTAGCTTGTTTCCTCATCTGTAGGAATACTTATTTCAATAGTACAATAACTGTGTTTATTTATCTTTATAGTATATTATGAAAATAATCAACCAATTTGGTTACTATCATTTGCATTTTGGACAGAAAACGAGATAAAATTATACAATATGATTTTGAAAAAAAAATGGACTTGATATTCGAGGATTAGCCAATAAGAAGTGCACAAATTTGTTGATTTATCATTTAGTTACCAACTATTAGTTTGACTTTTGCCTTCTAGATAACTCGTATAAATTGTAAATTCTTTTTTTATAAGCTAAATTGTGTTGCAATTACCTCACACTTACCTAAAATCAACATCCCCCCCCCCCAAATTCACTTGCTACATTTGTAAGTCTATATTAATTATTATGCTTCATATCGTTGATATAGTAAAACTAATTATGTTATAGGGAAGAGCCTTCTTCACCAATAGATGAACCACTTGAATGTAAAAAGGACATGTCAAATGGAGTAAAAGCAACTTTGCCACGAGGTAATCCCATTTTAATTTGTGTAATAATATAAAATTGTAATATAGGCATGCTAAATACATGGGATCTCCTGTGGTTTTCAAATGCTATCTGTACTTTTGTCTGGTGTTCCTGGTAAAAGCAGTGAGGGTACCCTGCAAGTATGTAGGGTACTGCGTACTTGACAAATTATAAAGGGCAATGGAAATTTGGACAGTGAATAGATGAGTAAGTGTTACCATCAGAGAGAGTCTAGGCTCTGCACCTGTTGAATCTTACAGGAGGGAACACCTCACTCAACACCTCTGACAAGCTTGCATAGCCAGATGCCAAGTCAAATGTTCTGGGATCAGAAATAACAGACCATTTCAGGATTCTAATAATGGCTGATAGACTGAAATCCCTGTTTTATATTTTCTGTTGTATTTTTAAAAGCATCTGCTTTAATTTTAAGTTGTGGGAAACAATTAAAGATTGGCTTTAATTTGTTACATAGTTTGTTTTTTTTACTTAAATAGAAAAGCACTGCTTTATTATACTATACTAATATTGTCCTATACTTTGACCATATGTTTGTTTCTTATCACATAATTGATGAATTCTACTTTTTTTAGTTGTTATTATTTATTAGGCAATTGTGTCTTCTTCATATCAACTACTGATTGACTTATTGCCAAAACTTAATTCATTAATACAAATTATGTGAACAGAGGTCATTGAAATTATTATTGAGGTCACCCACCTGGTGAGGAGGTGTGTGGACCTGGTTATATTCTAATTGCATACTGGTTGTGCATGTGACTATTTTGGAACAGGTTTGAAACTCACGTTGCAAATTAGTTAACCCGAGTGGAGGGCCTTAGGGCAACTATTGTGCAAGATAGATTTAACATTTTAACTTTTTCGAGATATTTTATATATTCTAATGTTTTCGTCTTAAATCTTCCTTGTGTACTACTTGTCATGTTTATGAATGGTTGAGTTAATTTTATTTTGTAATATTTTTGTAGGTAATGGTGTAGGCAAGATACTCATAAGTGAAGAGAAAAGACAAACTGGTGCCCTGAGGACCCATACTCTGATCAGCTACATGTCTGCCTGCGGTGGTGCCTGTATTTCATTATTTGTAGTTCTTCTTATGCTCTTTAATATTGGATCTACAGCTTTCAGCAATTGGTGGCTAGCTCTTTGGCTTAAAGCTGGAAATGTAACTATACTTTTTATTTATTTGGTTTTCTGATGGTCACAAATAATTCTCTCAAACTAATTATTGATTATTTGTTTAGGGTACTGCCACTCTTCATTCTGCTGATGCTAGGGCACAAGTTACAACCGAGCATAATCTAGTGGTGAACGATCTTGAATCATCAAGTGAAAATGATTTGTCTTCTATTACTAACATAGATATGACTACTGGTGCTGCAGTGACAGAAAGTACAACTTTAATCATGGACACAGTTACAACCTTGATGGAAAATACCAAATCTTTTCTTGACGACGGTATATCTTCGATGTCCGCCACCATCTCTCCTCAACTAGATAATGGAACACTGCTAGAATCCGTTTCAGAAGATCCAGGTGTTGTTGCACCCTTAATATCTGTAGATCACAGGAACGGAGACTTCTCTATGTTCTATACAGTGTATGCCTGCAGCATTGCTATAATTTTATTTTCAAACGTTCTTCGTGGCTTCATCATGACTAATGTGAGTAATTATTTTCTTTTAAGAAGTTATAATTGGAAATAATGTTTGGTAAAGTCAATATTATGCAAAGACCTACATCATTTTTTTTTTTTTTATAGTATTCAGCATAATTTGTCTACCAGTCAAACCATTTTTTCCTAATTGTTTTATTTAGGCATATTTAAATTTGGTTCTGTGAGGTGTTGGGATTCCGACTGGATACTCATTGAATTTTTTGTTTATGTTTGTATTTTTATTTTTATATTGTCAATGTAGGAAATATAAGTCAATTGACTTATGAAATGAAGACTTTCATTAATATTGAATGTGACCAATATAATACAATATAATATGAGTTTGGGAAAACAGATATACTACTGAAACTCTACTGTAAGGATAAACCTCCAAGATCACTAACAAAATATTTTGATACCCTTAAGGACTCACATAGCATAAATGATAAATTAACATTGGTGTAAGAAAATCAATTTAATTCACAAAAAACATTTGAAATCTTGATAACTCGAAATTCAAGGGAATATGTTTTTACTTCGAGTTATCATTATTAGCAATCTTGAATTAGCAAGAGAAGTTATATTAGTTAGATTGGAGGTTATATGTTATTATTTACACCCACTTTTATTTATGTTGCTTTGTTTTTTGTCTGCAAATCTTGTAACATAAATTTGACCTACTTCTTGACTATTTAGAAAGCTGTAAGTTGCATAGATTATGTATATCATATTGAAATTATGTTGTTCCCTAGCATATTTTGTTAATTAGTGATAAAAAGAAATCTATTAAAAATGTATTAATTGTTAGAATTTTATTAATTTTCATTGATTTGAAAACCTTTGGAAGTCAGGGTTCACTCTTATTATTTCACTCTTATTTATTCACTATTATCATTTCGGTTACGATAAATAATAAATTCCTTGAGTAAATTCATTAATGGCTTAAACAAAAAGAAAATTATTTTCCTTGTGTAAATAGTGTTGTTAGTGTTGCATTTGAAAAAGAAAACGCTTTTCCTTGTTTAAATAGTGTTGTTTATTATTTGGGAATTATAAATGAGCTATTTTGATTTCAGGTAACTCTAAAAGCTGCCAGGGTGATTCATAACAAGCTATTTAAGAAAATTCTCTATGCTCCTATACTTTTCTTTGAAACAACTCCCATTGGAAGGATTCAGAATCTATTTTCCAAGGATACTGAAGACAGTTAGTGTCCCTAATTTCCTAATAAACGTATAGTGTATATTTAGTTTTCGATTAGTTAGGCTTACAAATAAAATAAAATATTTACTATTTTCAATCCTTCTATTGCTCATTCTGAACAGAAGATTAAAAGTTTTTTTTTAATTTTGAGAACATTTAACTTAGATTTTTGTCATAAAACTATTCAATTTTTAATATCTTTTAAAGGGGAATTTTCTGTATTTTTTTTATTTATTTTTTTTTTTTTATTTTATTTTTTTTTATTTATTATATGGGAATTAACTAAAAATCTATCAATTACCACTACTTTGTAAGGAGAAATGCCTTCAAATGATGTAGTGAATAGCTTGACCTTCAATGAAGTTTTAAGGTGGGTATACACTAGAGCATTCGCCCCGAATGAGCATGTGTTCGCCCCGATTTGCTTATTTAAATTTTGTCCTCTTTAAAATTGGTAAGGGTTACTAAAGCTCTATAACCGGACATTTTCAAGGTATTGGCAAATACCTGAAACAAGTTTGAGCATTTCATGGTTTTTCAACCTGAATCATTACTCGAGGTCTTTTTAATAAGAAAATTTGATTTCCCATTACTAGCATTAATATAAACAATTATAAAAAAATAAAATAGATTATCGGACCTTCTTCTCAGCAAAGGCATTTTTAAGAGCTCAGGTATTGGGTTAGTAGCCCAATAGGGAGATTACTTAACTATGTTAATATAACATAGCCTTTTTTCTTAGGACAAGCTATAAAATGAGACATGCCTCAGTTGGTAAACCTTATAACAGGAGACGTACCTGCTCCTAAAATGTTATTAGCAAATATCTATTTGTATAATGGACCATAATATTTATTTCAGCTACTTCTAATTTTTACTTTATCTCTTAAATGCTAATTAAGTAAACTCTTTTTTAATTTATAAGTTTAGTAAATTAATTACTTTAATTAATTGGTTGTATGTTTTTAGTTGAGACAAGGTTGCCACAGCAGCTGGAGTTGTTTTTGAATCATTCGTGGCAGATAGTCTTCTCCCTGTTCTTCATCAGCTTGGTCTTCCCTTGGTTCATCATTCCACTTGTCTGCATCTCAATTGTCTATTATTTCATCGGAAAAATTTACAGGTAATTTCAGATTTTAAGTTTTGTTTAGTTTAAGATTAATCAGAAGGAAGTAAATGGTACAGAAAGTGAAAACAACTTTTTTTTAACAAAGAGATAGTTATTTATGTAACTACTGACGAGTGATTAAGTTAGTCTTAGAGCCGATGGCAAGGACAGGCTAATTGACAGAAAAATTAAACAGGTTACCGAGGATAAACAAAAACCCGGTACTGTTGGCTCAGTGTAATAAAAAAAGCGCATTGTTTGTTTACATGTCATAATCAAAAAGTGACAGTTCTCATTCACAGTTTTAATTCCCAGTTTTCATCCCCAGTTTTAATTCCCTCGGCTATGCCTGAGGAATAATGATAATTAGCTCCCGAAGCTTAGCCAGGGAGATAATTATCCCAAGGGGAATTATAGCACTTTACTCCCGAGGTACATACAATATTTTATCTCTAATAGAGAGGAAACCCATCTTCATCCGGTGCACAGGTTTTATTTATTATTTTAATAAATAACAATGATTGTTATCACTTTTAATAGCAGATATAAGAGATTCAATATTAAAAACTAATAGAAGAAGAATTGCAATTAAACTCAAATAGAAGGTTATTTAGATGCAGGTTTAAACATTGATAAGCGCAAATTACAAATATGGTGAAAAAGCAGTGTCGCCAACTTGATTTCAACAACTTTACTACATTAGCCATTTATTTGCTACTATTTATAAAATAATTAAGTTGGCAATCCTTCTTTTTCTCCCTATTTTTTGAGTTCAGGGAAGATAAGACTTATTTTAGTCCTGCTAAACTAATCCAAAATCATAACTTTTTCTCCCTATTGAAGATAAAAACAATTTTATTACTATTGACTAATGTTTTTTTTATGTTTTATACTTGTAGAGTGGGTATGAGAGATCTCAAGAGGTTAGAAGCAACAACCAGGTCACCAATATTCAGCACTGTTACCACTACTGTGTTGGGTTTGGATACAATACATGCATTTAACAAAGAAAAAGCCTTCTGGCAACAGTATGTATATTATTGCATTTAATGAAGCTTGATTTTGTTTATTATATTTCATTTTGTTTTACTCTAAAAGTACTGAGACCTTGCTAAACTGTGTTTTTACCCTTTTTTTATTTATATTGTATCAAAGAAGTTAGTTGGTGTATTTTTGGCCTATTGGAATTCATAAGTCCTGAAATATTCAATTAGAATATACACGGAAGCACAGTTTTTAACATATTATGTTTAATTAAAAACCTTTATCGCCTACTTATTTTGAAAACTAGTATCTGATATTATCCCTAGATTAAAATTAAATAAACTAATATGTACTGAAAAAAAGTAAAAGTATAAAGCTTATATCAAGTGATAATTTCATAACATATGAAACTACGAACTGAATACTTATCAAAATATTTATTTTCAGGTTCAGTACCATGTTCAATTTAAATAGTGTCTCTCTGTTTATGATGACAGTTGGAGGTCGTTGGCTGTCAGTTCGTCTTGAATGCATTGCAGGTAACATAATTCAGTTTTAAAAGTACAGTTAGTATTTGAAGAGTTTACAAAGTGTAGTTTTTATCTGTTTTCTTGTATTTTACTACACAATATTAGTCATCTCATAAGATTTCAGCTCTCAAATATTTTAACTGAATAATTGAAAATATCAGTCAGTGGCGTAGCTAGGGCATTGGGGGCCCCTCACCAAACAAAATCAAAATTGATGAGAAAAAAAACTCTTAAGTTTAGAACTGGGGCCCCCCTCGTCGTTGATTTGGGGGCCCCCCGTAATGCGGGCCCATAAATACGCCACTGATATCAGTGTAGGAGAAGTGGTTTGAGGTGAATCCTGTTAAAAGTCAAAATTAGCACCATTCCCTTTTTCTCCAAATATATTCCCACCATCTTATTAGATGTATAATATAGTGGTTGTAGTTGTTCACATTCTACGTTTCTTTTTTATCTGTTGTTTTTATGCATGGGTTTTCTTTTGCAGTGAAACACTTTTATGCTGCCAGCCTAAAATTTATCCAGCTATTTGATAGTTTTTATATTTCAGATAATGGGTTACAAAAATACCCTCACTTATATATCTAAATAGTAAGAGGCCAATACAGGTTTGAGAAATGCTTTCTTTGGTCTTCTAAAAGGCTTGCAAGACAATAAGACAATTGGCAGTTGTTGAAAATATTAACACAATTTGTCTGACATCTTAAGGTTATAAGATAAATTACAAGCCTTAAGGTTGGAAGATAAATTACAAGCCTTAAGGTTGGAAGATAAATTACAAGCCTTAAGGTTATAAGATAAATTACAAGCCTTAAGGTTGGAAGATAAATTACAAGCCTTAAGGTTGGAAGATAATTTACAAGCCTTAAGGTTGGAAGATAATTTACAAGCCCCTAAATGGCGCTACTTAACTACTTTTATTTAGTTTTTTCTGATCTACAGCAGCTAGAAGGTAGTCGAATGTCTAAACTAGTATCTGTGAATGAACAAACACAATGAATCTGTAATGAATAAACATTATATAATCATGTTTAGGCAGGTCTAAAAAATATGATATTACGATGAAAATTTTGCATGCTTCCCTAATATTTATTTTATTATTTACTTTATTTTATGTTTAATAGCTTTGAACCTTGACAAGAAACCTTATAATTGTGTTTTTGTTGTAGCTATTGTTATTCTAATTACGAGTATGCTAGTGGTGGCCACTCATGGTCAGGTGAGTGCAGCCATGGCTGGGCTTGCGTTAGCTTATGCTACAAGTCTCTCAAGCTTGTTCCAGTATATAACAAGGCTTATGTGTGAAGTAGAAGTCAAATTCCTTGCAGTCGAACGCATCAACTTGTATATATCGGTTAGTAAAGAAAACAACTTTTATTCACAATTTTACTTCTTTAAAAGATTTGTTGAAATAAATTACTGTTTTGAATTTAAAAATATATTTTAGTAATTAAAGTTAATGGCATTTCAAGTTACATGGAGAAAGAAGGATATGATTACTTCTAACTAATTACTGTAGTTAATTATTACATCTTATTTTATTTTTTATTATTTGGCTAAGACTTTTTGTTTGTTTTTAGGATATTCAAGAGGAAGGGAAAACAGTTAGTAAGAAAGCTGTTCCTCATGGTTGGCCTGAGAAAGGGAGCATAGTATTCAAAGCTGTCGCTCTTCGATATAGGCCAGAGCTACCACTTATTCTTAAAGACATTTCATTCAGGATAAATCCTAAAGAGAAAATAGGTTTGTTTTATTACATAAGATTTATTAAAATGATTTTTTTTTTTTTTTTTTTTTTTTTTTTTTTTTTTTCAGGGTGGTTAAAAACAGGCATTTACCACTTAAGTGTATCCATTAAATAAACCTGTGAAAAATAATTCCTTCCCTTACCCTATTCCCTAAACAGACTTCTGTTTGTATTTTAGGTATAGTTGGTAGATCAGGTTCAGGAAAGTCGTCCTTAGTGACAGCCCTTTTCAGGTTTGTGGAGATCTCCTCTGGTCAAATATTCATAGATAAGGTTGACACATCCACAGTTGACTTGAAGACTCTCAGAAGTAAAATGTCTATAATTCCCCAGGATCCCATCATACTTAATGGAACCGTCAGGTATTTTATTGTATACTGTACTTTTTTATCTCCTTACACAATATCTTTATTCCATATAAGCACACAAAAATTATTATAAGGTCATGGTTTCAGCTTAACGTTACTGTTAAGTGAGCCATCCACTGGAACTTTGTTCAGCTGTTTTGACGGCTGCCAAAATAGCCAAAAGTTCGTCTACTGGAGCCGGTTTTCGTCAGTAGTGGCCACAGTGCATTCTTGTTCTTGTTGGTACTTTTTCACTCTAGATTTGCTATAATTTTCTAATTGGAATGGATATATTAGATTTGGATGAGATGATGATGTTGGGAAGTACATCCACGATGAGCAGAAAATGAAGGTTATAAAAAATTTAGGTTTCCTCCTCAACAATCTATGTTCAGATATTCAACCCACTTACCCTCAATTTCGATGTCTATAGACAAATATTATAATAAAATAAAATTAAAAAAAATATATATATATATATGCTAAATTGTCTTAATACAAATAGTCAACAATATTTTTTACATTTAAATTTACAAAAAAAAAAAAATGTTTTTACTGAAAATTTGAACATAAGGTTCAAGAATAAAAACTGAACAAATGTAACTGTGGTTGGGGCAGATCTGGCAGTTCCTTATCCTATTAAATCTGGATCTTTTGAGGTCAAACTCACCTGAACAAGACCGACAATAGATACGGTTCCATTCTTTTCTACATGAGTGGATCATTCGGCCATGCACGACTGATGCCCCTGAACATGGTTCCAGTGGGGGTGGGGTACTCATTATTATTTTGTCTTTGTGTATACTTGTTTACATATTTATTTTTAACTGGATTTATTTTAATGCATATTTAATTATTATTATATTATTTCAGATATAACCTGGATCCTTGGGGTGAGTTGAAGGATGCAGAACTTTGGAAAGTATTAGAGAAAGCCAAACTAAAGGCTAAAGTGGAATCTATGGGCCGAGGATTAGATTCAAAACTATCTCAGAATGGAGATAATCTATCTCTAGGAGAGAGACAATTGCTCTGCTTGGCCAGGGCTATTTGTGTCCGGGCAAATGTTAGTACATTCATTTTTAAGAATTTTAACTAAATTATCTTAATGCATTTGCTGAGTTTCTTTTAATCTTTAAAAAAATATTTTATATTTTATGACAATTTTATATAGATGGATATTGTAGGTGTAAGTGTGAAAGAAAACACTTTACATGTTGTATGGAAATGCTTCAATCCTGAGTAAGGTCATCTTCATTCCTTTATTAAAATAAATAGATAACCAAACCATCATATCAATTTCAATTTCTAATATTACTTAACCCTTCTTGGCACGGCTATAGTGGACAAACAAAGAGGCACAGGCGGTGCACTTTATTCACCAATGCATTTTTCAAACCATAAATTGGTTATATCCAGATTATCTAGATTGCGTTTTGGAAATGTTGAACTAAAAAGTCAATTGATGTATTACATATTTATTTTTCAATGATATCTTTAATTATAAAAGTAGGAATTACTATAAAAAATCAATAATTACTTCTTCAGCGTTCTGACTTAGTATCGGGCTTTCAACCTTAAATATCAACCCTATTTATTATTATTAGTTGTCAGTCATAAGATAACTCCTCACAACCATCATCCTAATCCGACAACTCATGCAAAACCGAAAAATATTGATCGGAAGGCATAATTTCTCTATACCCGACATGGTGGCACGGGCGGCGAATACAGTACACCAAGCCAAATAAACATGGCAAAACAATGCAGAACAAAGCAATAATCAAAGCAGCCTGTTTAATCTGTTTTAGGGGTCTCTAGTGGTAGGGTAAATTGAGGTTTTATTGTTCCTGCATCGTGAATCTGTGATTTGCAGAAACTTTTTTACTCGTGGCGCACTCCATGCGCCAGCCCGTGTCTCGAAGGGTTAATTAAATTTAATGTTGTTTAGCCAAAAAAAAAGCTGTCTTATATCATTTCAAAATAGTAGCGTTCTATGATATTAAATTCTAAAATTATTATTTACTCACATTGAGAAGTCTAATAGTGATGTGAAAATCATACTATCTCTGAGAGAGAGAGTGTCCAAATATTAATATTTACAGAAGTAAAAATTATTATTCAGTGACTTAAAAGTGAATATTTAAAAATTATTCTATACAAAATTAACAAAAATTTAAATTAGACAACAATAAAATAGCATATAAAACATTTATTTTTGATAAATTTATTATCACCTAATTAAAAAATAAAAATATCGAGTATATAAGGAATATACCGTGATGAAATATTAGAAATTGTAATTTATATGATGGTTTGGTTATCTATTTATTTTTTAGATAATTAAGGACTGAAAACAACCTTTCATAGGTTTGAAACGTTTCCATACAACATGTAAAGCGTTATATTTCACATTTACACCTACAATATCCATCTATAGGAAATTATCATAAAATATTCTGAACAAATACTAGTATAAACTTAAAGTTTATGGTAAATCTGCACTATTTGGCCTACCAATTTCTAATTGTCCTATTTACATACAATTTTTTTTTTAAACTGTTCTTTTTTACATTATAAAAACAATTCCAGTTGCAGCATCTTGATAATTTTTTTTGTTTTTAAATACATAAACTGTCACTAGTTAAGGAAGGTTATGCTTAGGTTATGTGGAAAAGTGCAAACCTTAACCCTAACTAACCATAACTTTCCTTTATTTTTCTTAGGAAGTAACTTTTTTTTTTCTTGTTTTTTTTTTTTAAACTATTGAATTAAGTGAGATGCTACAACCACAATTATTTTTAAAGTGTAAAAAGGAAAGGTTTACAAAAAAAAATTAAGTTAATAGGACAATTAGAAATTGGTGGGCCAAACAGTGCAGATTTACCATTTATTTACTTGGCTGTCTAAAACCAAAAAAAATGAAGATTTTTTTGTTTATCCTCAATGATATTTTTATAAAAAAAAAGCAAGCATTCAAAAGCATACTTTTAAATAAGAGAACTCTGGGCCATGCCATTATTTAAAAAAAAAAACTTGGATATGTTCTTAAATTTCTCAGAGACCTAGAAACAACAGCACTTCTTTAGATTGTTAATCCCCTATTTTTTTTAATATAAATTGATTTGACTAAATAAGACACAGGGTTGTTTAGTCCAATGTACTTAGGGACAAAGGAATATCACACTTGTGTTTTTATAAGGGGAGTAACAAACTAAAGAAGTGCCTGATGTCTGAAATGGATTTCTGTCTTGGAATTTTTTAAATTGAAGATCTAAAAATGTTTTGCTCTTCAGGACGATCACATAGCTTCTTTTACCTTCGGTAAGCTTGGAACCAAAATGTAATAATTAACTTTTTAAAATAATTTGTAAATTTTAAAAATAATATATGATATTTGTAGATTGTTGTGTTGGATGAAGCCACTTCTGGAGTTGATCATGAGACTGAGACCACAGTGATGGAAGCAGTAAAACATGAGCTTGCTAACTGTACCGTACTTACCATTGCACATCGCATAGAAACTATTACCTCATCCGACAAAATTCTAGTCATTGACAATGGACAGGTAAACCATCATTTACCCTGTACATATATGCAGAATGCTTTGTGATTGCACAGCAATTTAATTTTTAAATTAGTTTTAAGATTTATAAAAGTAATATGTTCTAATCTAGAAACACCAGGTTTGGCTATCTCAGGACACTTCAGAATTATTAGAACCTGATCAGTGAAGCTTATTATTTGAATCAATCTATTTATAATTTATTACATTAACCTGCTCTTTGAGTTAGCCAACATTTAGACACATTTAACATATATTTAGAATTTTAATGTATTAATGATACTGTATTGTTTTATTTATTTATTGTGTTTTTTTAGGTTTGTGAATTTGGTCCGCCAGCAGAATTAATGTCCAACCCAGATTCTATGTTCTCAAAACTCGTTTCATCCTCAAACCGATTTCATAATAAAACTAAAGACTAAAAGCAAACCTTCAAGAAAATACCATCCATACTCATCGTTTATTGAGATTATTTATTTGTTTGTTTGTTTTTTTATTTAATTTAAGTTATTTGTTTTTTTTATATATAATATATAAACCAGCACTAAAGAAATTTTCTATTTTGTATAAATTGTGATATTAGTTAACCTCAGATTAATTTAACAAAACAAATTGTGATAAAAGTATTTAAACAAACACATAAAAAAAGCTAATATATTAAAAAAAATTATAATATATTTATTTTTTAATTAAATTGTGTAATTCTTTTAACTTTGTTTTCTTCTTATTATTTTTATTTTATTTAAATATATACCCTATTTTATCCTTCTGCCTCAAAAGCATTGGCCAAGTTATTGGCCAAATTATTTAGCCGGGTTTACACTATGTATATTAAAACCTGCTATATAGTAAAGTTATTTACCTTGTTTTTGCACACCACTGCGTACAAATTTATCCATTTTTTAAAGGCTTTTTTTTACCAATTACAATAATTCCTACATCTTTTATTTTTAAAAATTAAACCATAAAGGTAACTATAATCTTAACTTTAGGTAACTATAATCTATTTATAATTGTTAATTTAATGCATTACATAAGCATATAAAAAAATGTTTATTGCAATAAAAGTCCTAAGCAAACAATAAACATTTTCTCATATGCTTATGTAATGCATTAAATTAACAGTTACATGTAAATTATATTTGCCTTTTTGGTCCCACTGTCCCTGTCCCTTTTATGCTTGCATGACCTAAGAAGTCCTTTAACTGTTACACAAAATCACGATCAAGGATGTCTCTTATTCATATAATATGTTCCTCTTTAACACCGTTTATAGCTTTAGAATGGTTAAATGTTACACCATGGAACTACAAGTTTGGTTTATATATCGAAAACTATTATTTTATAGGTTTCTTATTTAAAATAAGCCGAAACAAAAACATTTTCTACTTTCATTCTCCTTATTTTCACTCTATTTTTTGATGTAATATAAAATCCAAGACGCTTTGGCAAAAGTCTTTACAGGAATAATGCTTCAACGTCTTACTAATTAGGTCGAGGTTAATAATGTTCTCAATAAATTCCAGGCTGGCTTTAGAAAGTAATACTCAGCATTACATAATATTTTTATATTATCATCTATTATTGACAACAAAGGTAAGAAAAACGGTGAAAAAGTATATTCCTTCTTTGTAGATTTACGGGGCTGCTTTTTGACTCGATCGATGGGCAGGCAGTATTTTATAAATTACTTAGTATGCAAGTATCTACGCTTAGAGGGTTGTATACGGATTCTCTAGCAGGTGTTTGGTCATCAGAAGGTATATCAAGGCTTTTTTGAAACGCATATGGGGGTAAAACAGGGTTGTTTACTGTCAGACTCTAGTGTAAGACTTAGAGTTTATCAGAAGGGCCCGAACTATTGCGTGTTCAAACTGGGTTGTGAAAAGGAAGGTGTCCAAGGAAAGCTGTAGGAACCGTGGGGAATCGCTTGCCCACGGAGGTGTACAATAAGGCGAGGACAGTTGTATGTACTGCAGGGAATCGCTTGCCCACAGAAGTGTATAGCAGTGTGTCTCTTCCCAGCCTGTGCACCGGTATTTATAGCCCGGAGGGAGGAGAAGGGGTCTGCCACCCTAGCCCCCCTGGAGGGAGTGCAGCGCGCGCAAGTCGGGTGCCTCAAGAGTGGGGAATCGGGACAGACCATCCACTAGCCCCGGGCTCTCGATGTTCCATGCGGGAGAATCAGATGCTCGCTACAACCTCAATTTATTAACATTAAATACAAACATATAAGGTACAGATAATTAATACAAAAGGAAACTCGCGGGACAATTAAGAACAATGAGGTGGCGGTCGCCACATTTACTAGGCCTTCTAATATTTTCTTTATATTTAAACGGCCTTCATGACTACCTAGGGGGAGGATTGAAAATAGAAAATCACTGTTCGGCACTTAGCGTATGCGGATGACATAGTTAATATTAGTGATAACAAATTAATTCTACAAGAAATGGCACACAATTTTAAACTATATGGCCAAAATTGAAACCTAAATCTACATTTAGAAAAATCAAAAATAATGATCTTTAGGAAAGGAGGGAAATTGAAGAAATACGACAAATTTTTCCACGGCAATTCTAGATTAGAAATTGTTAATAGTTATAAGTATTTAGGGATCATTTTTACACCTAAAATGTCATATACTATTTACAAGGCTACTATGTCAT
Organism: Gerris lacustris; assembly: GCA_951217055.1. Taxonomy (NCBI): domain Eukaryota; kingdom Metazoa; phylum Arthropoda; class Insecta; order Hemiptera; family Gerridae; genus Gerris; species Gerris lacustris. The sequence goes on along the minus strand of OX578281.1, from coordinate 33,108,524 downwards.
ACCATGTACTAGTCTACTATGTACATTTGTACATTTACAAGATCGGTGCTCAGCTTCTAAAAATAGTTTGAACATATCTTGGAAAGCAATAATAGATAACAATTTCATTCCATATTCAAAAAAGTATCTGTTTTTGACGCAGCAATTAAAGCCATTATATGCTACGGATGTGAAATTAACCAGTACGAGGAAATAGAAATAATACTGAGAAAATTCTTCAAACGATTATTACATTTGCCGCAACACACTCCCTCTTACTTCCTTGCCGTAGAGACAGGCATTCTACCCTTACACTTTGATTATGTAATTAAAACCCTCCAACACCCAAATCATAGACTAACTAACATTTTTGTTAGAAAGATTTTAGTAGATAACATGGAAGAAATTAAATCTTAAATTCAGAATTGATTTTGATTGGCAAACCATTGAACAAAACTAATGGAAATCTAACTTAGATAAATTATTAGTCATTTATTTATTTATTTAATACAAGTTACAAAGATATCAATACATAAAAAAAAATGTTAATATAATTAAAGTAAGGAGTGCCTTTCTTAGGAGAGTATAGTAAAAGCTCGCAGTTCAAGGACCGTGTACAGCATATTAAACTATGATATGGAAAGTAAGGCCTATCTACAGGACAAAAACAATATTACATAAGCAATATAATGAACGCTTGCGGAGATTTGCTTAATTTAATGAATAAACCATGGCTTAAGGCTCTACCGCCCTTTGAGGTTAGGAAAAACAGTAAAATTAAAATAATACTGGTTCTAAGCAAGATATCAAAAATCTAATCACAGGCTTCATTCCTAATTTTAATTCTGCACAATTTGAGCCCTATTTCAACTTCCTATGATAAATAGTACAGGGGCCATTTTAATACGAGTTTTATCGTTGTATTGAAATGGCGCCTGTACTATTTATCATAGGAAGTTGAAATAGGGCTCAAATTGTGCAGAATTAAAATTAGGAATGAAGCCTGTGATCAGATTTTTGATATCTTGTTTGAACCAATAAAATTTCCAATTTAATGATTTTTCTAACCTCAAAGGAGCGGTAGAGCCTTAAAGGGCAAGACAGAATGCGCCCTTGTGGTCAGTCTGAACGAGAAACTATTCAACATTTTCTAGCGTCCTGTCCAGCTTTAAATCCCGAGAGAAAAAAATATTTTTGTTCTGTAAATTTAGAAACACAAGTAATTATTGAGATGCTAAATGGGAAAGGTTATGATAAACTAAATATATTTATTGAAGATGCCTTTAAATGTAGGAAATTTCTCATCTAATCAAAAAATAAAATTGTAATAAATAAATAAAAAAAATCAATCAATCAATGAATAAAATAATAATAATAATAAAAATATGTTTAATTTAGTATATTTATATTGGTATGGATTGTACAGTTATCTTAGTGTGTATTTGTGGATGTTTATATTAGATATTATGCATGTGGATGTATGTATTGATGTATGCCTACTAATTATTGTAACTAATAGTCTATATATAATAAATAGTCAGTACTAACTTCTAGTATACATAAACTTTATAGTATGTATATTTATGGAAATTAATTATTAGCTATTTGGTCAATTTAGGTAAATAATTATTTATTATCCAATATCATATTATTATTTATAATGTTTTTCTGTTTCAATAGTGTAGTTTAATAGTTGTCTTTTTATTTGTAGTTGATCAATATTTTTAAGAGTTAATTTTTACACTTGTTAAAATTCAGAAATGTTTATTAAGTTATTTTTTATTAAGTTTTAAGATAGGTAAGATTTGCATGTAAAAAAAAATTAAATAAAAATAAAGACAAATGTATAAAGTGTTCATTAAGGGTTTTTTGATACATCTTGACACAGTTATATCATATTATAATATTGACAAATGTATAGATATATAAATAATAATAACAAAATTAATATTTAGTCTATTTGGTAGGGATTATCTAATATTATTTGTTAAATGTCATCCTACGCATATTATAATGTTATTACAATTTCGTAGAGACTACTTTAGGCAGGGTCTCTATAAGTCGTTTTCCTGAGGAAAATCTAGTTTCCAAGGTATTTATAAAAATAAAATATTTTTATTTAATAAATCTCAAATGTATCCATGTTTATAATTAAATGTATCTCTTGAAATTATATTTAAAAATAGAATTACTTTTATAATTAGGTATTATAAAAAATGTCCCATCGTATCTTTAAATTAAGACATAAATTAATTTGGAGACCACTTAAATGAAATCAGATTTGCATTGTTTTTTTGTTTTTTTAAACAATGGTGTATTCTCTTAAGGAGCTGGAAATAAAAATTTAAAAAACCCGCACGTCCTCACAGCGGAGGCTGCAGGTTTGCATTTTTTAACTTTCTCCGAGAATGGTGTTAACGTTGATGATAATTAGCGATTGTCGATTGAAGTCAGTGCCACATATTAGGAAAATTTTTTATTGGCACACCTACTAAGTAACAACAGAAGAATCTATAAAAAAATAATTTCAAATGACCCCTCATGAGCCCATTTTCATTCTTGTGATTCTTTTAAAATGATAAATAAAAAAGATCTGTGATTTCAATTATGTAAGGAAATATAAACAACAGAGAATTGATAAGTGTTGGAAATCTTTGTTTAACAAATTAATTATTATTGTAATCATTGTATTGTTGGTAGACCTAAGAGAGGGAGAGTGTGATTCGAAAGCAGAGTGTTATTGAGGGTTAGAGAGAGAGGTTGTGTTGTATGTCACTTTTTTATTTTTCTAACATAAGGAAGATATGATGAGCCTAGTATCAAAGACAGACATTCAAAAATGTTTCCAAATTTCAGTTATCAATTGTTTCTTATAGATTTTCAGAAGCTGCATCTGATTCTGCTATCCATTTGCATCAAATGCAATAATATTTGAAGTTTTGTTTCAAATACGGGCAACTCAATATGCAATTTGCTTCAAAAGTGGACATAACCTAAACAGCCAATCAGGAGGCTGCATTTAATTAACTCCTCGTTCCCACGATGCACTGCGGCCTACATCTGCTGTTACTCCTACCATTTGTTAAGTACCAGATAGTTAAGAACTTTATGTTGATTTACTTTGACATCAGGCACTTTGCCTTAATAAGGTTGTATGACATTATTTTAGGGTTATGTTCTTATAACTCTGTCTAATTTCAAGTTTAAGTGCCAAGCATTTTTCTTTAGACGGTTGTACTTTGATTATTACATTTTGCTGTTTAAAAATTTAATTTACATCAGTTTTTAATAAAAGACTGATGCCGATTTTAATTTATAATTGATTTTTCATTTTTACCAGTTAAAAAGCTAGTGATTGATAAGAACTTTGTTTAATTTGATCTCAGGCACCTTGCATGAATGAGGTTGTCTTACATTTTAGCTCTAAATTTGGGAGCGCTACCCCCCAAAAATTCTGCAAAATGCTTTGACGATTTTGATTAAAAATTCTAAATGTTGTCCATTAAAATACGAATCTAACCATATAAGCTGTTTTTCCAAGAATAATCAAGTTCTTGAGAAAATAGCTTTAAACGTGAACAGGGAGAGGCGAGGTTCGATTTCCCGCTGAGGAGAAGTTATTTTTATGATTCTTTTTTTTAATTAAATGTACCTACGAAAAGTAATAAACGGAAAACACTAGCCTGAGTAATTATTAACTTGTACATGAGAAAGTTTGTCTGAGTTGTCTCAAACAGATAGTTTTACTAAATATATCTGTAATGTTTTAATCATTAAAAAAAATTATCACCTTGAAAAATTATTATAACTTTGTTTTATATCGTGCCTCAATTATGTTTTGCTAAAATTAGAGTGCAATTTGGCTTCAAAAAAGGACAACTTGAAATTCAAGATGGCGTCGTTTTGTTTCTAAAGTGGACAAAACCTGGTTTTTGTTTCAAAAGCGGAAAAGTCGACTTTTTAACTCTTTTTACAGCTAAAATATCAAATAAATTCACGTTTTCAGAACTTCTAACTAGTTTTGAGTCTATGAAGAAGGTACAGAAAAAAATCATTGCTCTAGGACCTGTAGAATTTGAGCTGAAGTTTTTCGGCTCTCCTGTAAAATTGTGAAAAGTGCTTTGATACTAAGCTCCTCATATAATTAAAGTGGACTTCTTACAACAAAGGGGTCGGGTAACTTGTGTTTTACTATTGAAAACATGCTAACTTTATATGCACTTTTTTTCAAAACCACTTGACGGATTTAAGTAATTCTTTTTTTTAATTTGTTAGGCTTCAAAGGAGGATAACTATATGATCACTTTTTTTAAAAAAATATAATAACCCTGAAATTTTGGGTGACTGTAAAAAAAACTACCAATTTTTTTACTGTACTCGTAATAATAATGGTTTTATTAAAAAAATGATTAAACTGAGCAGTAAATATCTACAAAAAAAACAAACATGTATTCTGTCTGCTAGTTTTGGAGAAATGTGCTCGTGAACGGCCATAAAAAAAAAAAAAAAATAAAAACATGATTTTACAGGAGAGTGCTCTATAGATAAGGCTCCACCCTAGACAGAGACTCACATATTATATCTGTCCTACATTCCTTACTCGTCATTCTGCTTCTTTTTACCAATTTTTATTTTATTTTTTTATTTATTCTAAACAGGTTATGCTTTATGAATTTGCAGTATTTCTTTTGGTTTTTTAGTTTTCTGTTTTAGTGGTACATACCATAGGTGGTTATTAGAGTACCTTCATTTTATTTTATTTTTATGACTTCCTGATGTTTCTAAACTTACTACAATGGTTCTGCAGCTGACCAGCATAGCGAGGTAGCAGATTTTTAGTACCCCCATATTAAGAGGTAAAATTATTTTCTTGATTTTATCTGGGGATAAGATTTATCTGAATATTTACACCAAATTTTAATAAAATCGATTTAGTATTTTAGGCTCCATGCGGCTGCACAGACTACAGACAGACATTTTTTAAAACTCTTCTGTGGACTCAGAGGACCTTATATTAAAAAAATCATTGAAATTTATTTCTTTACGCCATCACGATACATTTATCTGTATACACAAATATATGTGCAGGCACAAGTGGCATTTTCTCTATTTTAAAAAATCATTGTTAAAGTTAAAATGGCTGCCAAACTAAACAGCTATTTTTTCGAAGTAAATGATATTAATATGCTACTAGATCACTGCATAGTATAGAAATTCATTTGAATTCTTTTGCTACCAACATTGTATATGTATTAACTTAACAATCCATTTCAACAAAAATGTTATGTAATGTGTATGTTATAAAAATAAAATAGGTCATTCTCAGAGATAATGAATAGGCATTCCCTGAGATAACAAGAGTATTCCTTAATAATTTGAAAGGCAATGGGTTGATCTTTATTTAGAATTTACAATACGCTAATGAAAGTTGCATTCACACGAAAGACGGTTTACAGTATGTACATTCAACATTTGATCCATCGGTTTAATCTATATTTTATTAATTCATATAAGTAATAATATTATTTCTATTTAAATATTTCATATTTTCTTTGATAAATTTTGGAATATCTTCTTTCTTTCTCGGCGCTTCTGCAACGTTCAAACATCAAATAATTAAATTAACCTTTACGTTTTTAGAAAAACAAATAATTGATATGTTATGTTCATCTGCTTTAATTATTTTGAATTATGTTTTTCTCCCAAATTTTTTGATGAAATTATAAAATTGAGAGTAAAAATCGATGAGTAAAAATATACCATATAGAGCCAACTAGATGGCAAATTCCTAACTAAGTTCTAATATTGCGCCAAAAGAAAAAAGAGAAAGAAGAAGAAGATCTGGAGGGAACTTTTTTTAGTAGCCTTCCGCGATTCCGATATCAAACTCAATTCTAAGTTCTAAGCGTGTCATAAGTTGGTGTAATCTGAGGTATTTTGTGTTTGTTATTTGTTGCTGCTCTTTATTTGTAATTTTATTGTTCTGCAGAAGAATTATTAGGGTTTATTTACTTAGTTTCTAAAAAAATCAGTGAAAAGATAATGGCTGATCAACTAACGACTGGATGTATTGAGGTAAGTTCCTTTTCATCTACCAACACCCATTGTTATTTACAGTTGTATTTTGTATAAAAATAAATAATGATCCGTTTTGATTTCAGACTATTATGAGTGGAGGAGAAGTTAAGAATCCAATTGTTCAAGTTCTTGTAAGTATTTATGTATTTTACTACGTAATTTGTGTTAGGTTATTTTTGTTTCTTCGGATCCCGATCAATTGTTTATTTATTACCTTGTTCTGGGGTGGTGATTCCTATAAGAGGTATCACCTATAATATTAACTGATCATCAATAATGTCTACTTTTTTGTTCACAGACTTCCAATCATTAGTGAGCAGAATTCATTTTTTATTTTTATCAAAATGTTACCTACTTGGAACTTAAACGTTTACTAACTAAATACTTTACCGGTACTATTGCTTCCATTTGGGGGGATCAACATCAATCTTGACAAGTGGTTCAAACGAAGACCTCACATTAAACCAAAATTAACAAGGTAAAACTGAAGAATATGAGGCGGCTTATAGGAAAGTGGGCAGGACCTCACGCCAACGTATTTTTTTTGACAAAGGGTATCAATTCTCCTATGAACAAATAATATATAATCTGTTAAGTGTATATACTTATCAAGCAAAATTGTTCTCCCAAGTGATTCTCGACCATATCATCTTCCTGTTGAGCCGTCAACCACAGTATGTGGTTAAAAGCTTACTCTTGCAATAACCTAATGTATTGAATGGGATGCAACCCAGTTTTTTTTTTTTTTTTTGTCATCAACACCTCTATCTTGCTAATTTACTGATTATATTTTCAGGGAAGCAAGGTGATTCCTGGACAGGGTACAAATGAAAGGTACAGACTTCTGATTTCAGATGGTATACACCTCAACAGCTTCGCTATGCTGGCCACTCAGCTGACTCCTATTCTCACTTCAGGTCAACTTACCGATAACTCCATAATTAAAATATTAAACCATGTTGTCAGCACTGTCAAAAATCCTGGGAAAGGAGATAAGTATGTGCTTATTATAATAAATGTGGTATTTGAATAGTTTTAATTTTTAGTACATCACATTAAGTTAAAGTTGTAATGTAGTGTTCAAGATGTATGAGGTATGTGTGATCCTCTTATGTGGAAAATAAAATGGATAGCATTATATTTGGTGGTTGGTGTCATAATGAAGTCCTAGTGGTGTTAAACCTACCTCCACAGTCACGACGTCATACTTGGCACTTAAAACAGTTAAACATTTTTACTTCCGAGCTTATCAAAGGTATTGGCAGCTTTGTGATCATTCCAAGGAACAAAGGTTTCCTAGGTCTCCGATTTCAAAAATTGTAAGACAGACATTCGTTTCTGACATGAGAGAACATTTTCGGTTCCGTTTCTGTCTGACGGTCTGTCTGTCTGTTGCTCAATATTTGCAAAGCAACATATCTTAAAAACTTCTCATCTGATGTTATTGAAATTTGGATGGTAGGTCATAAGTAGCCCATTGTTGGTCTCATATAAGTTACAACCTTCTGCGCCTATTTGTTTCTCTTCCACATGTGCCCAAACATACATTTATTTCCACCTATATCATCAAATGCACTTATCTGATTTTTATGAAATTGGGATGGTTTGTTGAAAATAGCCTGCAAGTGGCCCCTGATTAATTTCAATTTTTGCTAAATTGATACTTTAATTAATGTAAAAAAAATCAAAACAATTTTGATAGTTTTAAAAAACGGGGACAAATTAAATAAATTTGTCAATAATATGTTTTAATTGTATAAAATCATTAAAATTGAAATTGAACTATGTGCTACTCTAATTGGCAGAGTATTTTACATAATGGCGGCTTGGGCCTGCTGATCAGTTTTTACAATCATACAGGGTGATGGATTATTACACAACTGTGCTTAGGATCACTATAAATGCCGAACATATTTTGTGATATTAAGCTACAGCGACTCATAATTAATTATAATGTAAACAATTTTTTTTTTTATTGATTATTTGTTTAATGATTTCAGAAGAATTATGGTGATCTTAGATGTGGAAATAATGAAGCCAGGTTCCGAGGTAGGAGTCAGAATTGGCAATCCTACACCTTTTGATGCAACCAATGTTTCAAACCCAACTTCAGTAGCCCCCGCTCCCTCTCAAAGTAACAATGAAAACAACTACAAAGCTCCTCCGTCTAAGCCCAGTAAGTAAATTAGCAATAAATCAATGTGTAATTTTAGGAATAAATTATTTCACTGATTGTGTCAACTCTCAGAAAATTTATTTTAGGGATATCTGGCATTGATAGAGCTGTAAATAAAATTTAAAGTTAGTAAAATGTTTGGTTGAACTACAGTATATGGGGACCCTTCTGATATCACTTTATCTCACTATTGACTTCTTCGAGACTTTATATATCGATATATCTTTTGTACTTTCGATTTTGACCTTTACTTGGTCTACATGCAAGAGGGTTGTTTTTCTTCAGAAAATGAGCGGAGCAGTGATAGATAATTCTAGGGCAAACAAAATTTAATTCAAACACATTTTTGTTAAAATGTAAAATTTCACAAATCATGGATTATTTGGATATATCGATATATGATGTCATAATAACAATCGACTGCAACGACTTCTGATATCTAGTAGGGGCCTGATATAGTGTAGTTCTTCCAAATGTTTATTTTGTAAAATGGAAATTTAATTTACTGGTGCTTGGCCAAATGTTTTTAAATTACCTACAAATTCTATGATGTATAATTTGTTACCATCAGTCACTGTCATTTTAGTTGGATTTTATAATTGGTGGTATCTAGTATCTAAGGATGTACTCGTAGATCATATAAAGATAGTTATATAAATATATTTGATACTCTTATAATTACTCTGATTATTTTTAATTTTCTCCCAATATGAATTTCAGCATCTGTTTTGGGTCGCCAATCGATAAATGATACTACATTAAATTCTCCTATGAATACAAGTAGGACTCATCCAATAGCTAGCTTGAGTCCTTATCAGAATGGCTGGACTATAAAGGCAAGGGTTACCAACAGAAGCAATGTGAGGACTTGGAGCAATGCTAAAGGAGAGGGTAAACTATTCAGTGTTGACCTTGTTGATGAATCGGGTGAAATCAGGGCTACCGCTTTTAAGGAACAAGTCGACAAGTTTTACGATCTTCTTGAGGTATTACATTATGTTTAATTTCTTTACTCAAAATTGAATAAAACTTCTACTTTGTTTTTGTCAATCTTCAGTTAATAATACCTTTTATATGATTTTTTTTCTTTGGTCTTTAGGGATGATATAATAATAAAGATTATTTTAATATTATATTGTTAATGATATTATATTATTAATATGATAATATTATATTATATTATTAATAATTATATTATCAATATAATTATTAATCACTATATTAATTTATTGGCAGTATATCATCAGGCCTTATGTATGCATTTAATATTGTGGTGTATACATTTTATCACATTTGTTTAGAATGAAGGAGTGCATATTTAACTGTTCCTCCTTGATAAACAATAAATGTGATAAATTGTATGTACCACAATATTAAATGCAGACATAAGCCTGATGATGCCCAGGATTGGGCGAAATATTGCCACTAAATTAATATAATTAAATATTAGTTTTTATTATTATATCATCCTTAAAGACCAAAGAAAAAAGAAAAGTAATACTCCTACAGTATTTTTTTAAAAAAGAAGGCTTGTGTGGCATTTAGGTTGGCTAACTTATTTTAGGAAAGAAATATAGCATCTAGGCTTGTAAGAGGGGGTCGGGTCATCATTTTGTTTGTCAACAAAAGAAGGTTATTTACTCCTTTTACAAATCACAATCTTCGTAACTAATAATTTTGTCCATAGATTATCACCCCTTTTGCGAATATGTTTGTCATAATAAAAGAGTTGCCTTTTTCCTTTGATAATCAGTAAATGTACTGTCGGTAATGAAATATTATAGAAAGCAAAGCCATGTTCTTATTAGTCTGACCGTTTCAGATATTTTATTCTATGTACTTATGGAGTTTATTTATATCATTGTATTTGGTATTGATTGATATAACATCAAGAGTATTGCTTAACACTTTGGTTATTATGAAATTACTTGGACAGCGAATATAGAGCGTTGCGTAACACTTAGTAGATAACTGATATCTGCATCTACCTAGCAACAGGCTTGATATTTATCAAACTGATAAGGGAGCTCTTAAACTTGCAGCATTTTCCCTTCTGTTTCTTACGTTTAGACCACATGACAAACATATACATGTACAAATCTAATATATTAATGTTTTTCAGGTCAACAAAGTTTTCTTTATATCCAGAGGGACTCTTAAGATGGCCAACAAAAAGTTCAGCACATTGAATAATGATTATGAACTTACTTTTAACAGTGAAACCAAGATTGCTCCCTGCTTGGATGCTGATAGCTCTAAAATACCAACTTTACAGTTCAAATTTCAACCTTTGTCATCTATACAGGATGTTGCTGCTGGTCAAATGTTAGGTAGCTAATTTATTCCATTTTATTTATTTAAGGTTTTTCATTGCACTGTTAACCTTCAGTTTTAAATAAGACATTCTCACTTTAATTATAAAATGTACATTTTTATATAATTTATAAATAATTTTATATTACTATTGTGAAAATCAACAGAAAATATTCAGGCTTTTACTCACTTTTAGAGTGAGTCTATAAAAGGGACAACCGATATTAGATCCTTATATTTTTAAATGGAGATAGTAAGGATGGATAGTAAAGGATAAGAAAATAAATAAAGGATAAATAATTGTTATTATTTTTAAACAAATCTAAAACAAATTATTTTGTATTTTTCCATTCCATATTTTGCCTAGTGTGCTGTTAATATAAGTTAAAACTAATATTTTAGTAGTGTTTTCTGTGCCGTAAAAATGATTTCAGATTTTGAAAATACCACTGTGAATATTGCCACGTTAGTATAGAAATAAATATAATTGTGACTTGTTTGTGTTTTGTTATTTTTATTATTCTTATTTCTTATAATTATCATCTAAATGTCTTAACAGAGTAATGAAAGTAAACTAAAACTTTTTTGCACTTGCATAATTTATCAATTTTATAAGAACTTTTCTTAACAAAATTTTTCATTATCTTCAAAAATTAAAATTAAAAAAAAAAAAAAAAAAAAAAAAAAAAAAAATGCAATATATCAAAGTAGGCAAAGGGTTTTTAACATTTTGTATTCTTACTCAATTTTTCTTTTTTGAAAATCTTTTTTTAATAATATTTTGTCATATCTCCTAGAGAAAAAACACTTAACTAGTGAGAAAAATAACTTAGTTATAAATTTCTGACATACTTGATTTTTCAAAACTAAAATCATATTTTCTATCCAATCAGGGCTGAACCCCAGAAGATAAAATTTCATTAAAAAAAAGTTTAGACTTTTTCACCTATTTGTGTCTATTCGGGGACACAGTGTATATCATAATTATGTACAGCCATATGTTGTACTTTATCATTTATTGACGATAAATCGTGATACTTGGAAAAATATTACCTGCTCCATCTTGAGTAGAATATCCTAAACACTCCCAATGTTCAAAAATACTACTGCAACTAAAGCTATTAATCGCTAAAGCTATTATCGGGCATTATCTTGTTTTTAGGGTCCGTAGCCAAAAACGTGAACCCTTATATATTTTCCCTCACTGTCAGAGTAAATAATAATTGTAATATTAGTATAGATGTTGAAATACAAATATAAAATTTCCTGATCAAAATCCAATTTCTGTTAATGACTAGATTTGAGCTTTTTAAGTTTGTTTTTTTCAGTTGAATATTGTATTCCAATATTTAGGACAATTTTAATCCTTTTATTCAATGAAGTTTAACTTTTACATGTTTCTTGTTTTACAGATTTTATTGGTGTTGCTAAAAGCTGTGGCGATGTGATGAATCTTACTTCAAGAACTACTAACAGAGAATTGAAGAAAAGAGATGTCACAGTCGTAGACCAATCACTTACTGCGGTAAGTTACAAATATTTAAATCAATTGGTTATTTTATCTACATGATTTGCATTCATAATTTTGTTCCTAATATTCTCTATAATTATCTTTGTTTAACATTAGTTATCTTTTTACATTATGATGAACATTTGCAAACTGTTTATGACAAAACTGTTGTTTATGGTTGAAAAGTGAAAAATAATTAAACCAATTACACTTGAAATTGCTTAAAATAGTTACAACCTTAAAGGGGAAAGAGAATATGTTGCTTTAACTGATGTCAATTCCAGTGTACCATGAATCGTGGGCAAATATTTCCTTCATTGTAAGTGGTAGGTTGTTATAACTGAAGTCTTATATATGGTTTCCAGAGTAGTTTTAAATAAAGTATTTTTAAGGATAATAAGTATCCTGTTGAATCACACATTAACAGTTAAAAGTTTTTTAGAATTATTTTTTTTCTAACTTAAACCTTGCAAGTTCAATGCAAATTCATCAAAAATAGAATTAAAAAAATAAGCTAAGACTTACTATTCTTAACAAAAAATGTGAAGGTAGCCAAGGAACCAGCCAATACATTGAGCACAATGCTTAGCTTTATTCAAAACAATAAATTATTACTTATATTTACAAAACATATTTGATAATACTATTTCAGGAAGCTTATATTAACTAATTATGTAACATTGCAACATTATATATAAAAGTTGTCAAATGGTTTAAGAGTTTACAATAATTAAGAAGCTAAATTATTTATTAGGATTTTTATACAGGATGCAAATTTATTCGTAAGTAAAATTTATATGTCTGCGATTTCATTGTTCAGTGTTTTTGGAGTTTTATAGTGTTGTAAGTTTGGTACAAACATATGATAAAGTTTAAGTTTGAAAATTATTTGACCTTGGCAAACTGATTTGTAATAATACATTTCTTAGCATAATTGTAGCATTTGTTTTATATTTTGAACAATATTCTTTTTAGGTAACTCTGACTCTATGGGGTACAGACGCTGAAGAGTTCAATGGTGAGATGAAACCAGTAGTTGCAGTTAAAGGAGCTAAAGTTGGTGAATATATGGGTGGTAAGACCCTGGCACTGATAGCTGGCTCTACATTTCAAATAAATCCTGATATACCTGAGGCACATAAACTCAGGGGTTGGTTCGACTACCTTACAGAAGATGCCAAGTTTTCTTCCTTATCGTCTACAAGTGGAGATTCATCAGGTCCTTTATTACTTTCTTCCTTTATTTATATATTTCCTATTTTCTCAACACATTGTAAAACCTCATCTAAAAGTATATTTTATTATTAAAATGTATTCCTTAGTTTTTCGCTGAAACTAATCCATGTATTTAATAAACTATACAATAAAATATAAATTGACATAAAAGTGTCAAATCCTACACTTCTCCTCCTCCCCTAGAAGCTGGAGTTTCCCTAAGGGGCACATATGATCCGCATGTTTGCGCCTGATGACTCCACTCACAAACTCTACATTCCCACACAAAAAACATAAAGGCCCATTTACACTTTGATTAGTGCAAGTGTTCAGTGAAAATTTGCTTAAAAATTACTTAACACTTATAAACACATGGTGTCCAAATAGGTTTAGTGTTTTTACTAAACACTCGCACTTGCACTAATCAAAGTGTAAATGGGCCTTTACTCACTTCAAACCAGATATTGAACTTAACTCAATTGTTTTTTTCTTTTTTTTTTAATAACTTTGTTTAAACTAAGCACCTTCTCTAATTTGTATGAACTCAATTATTTAAACCATGGTGACTCCAAAAAGGCTGTATCCTCCCTTTTGAACCTATAGATACCCATCCTGTATCTTCTTTTTGATTTAGTTCCTCTGGGCAATTATCTGATCTAATACTAGTCAGTCCCTCAGTCATCAGAACATTTTTTGGGGGTGCTACCATCCAAAAAATCTGAAAAGACTTTAAAAAAAAATTATTGAAAATGGTTCCAACGATAATGATATAAATAATTAGTTGTTTTGACTGAGATTTTGTGGTACCACTTCATAATTATGACTAGAGAGGTTGGTAGAAAGTTACACAACAATATTGTCACCACAATTTTTATTACACATAAACTCACAAACGCGTTTCGACAAATAACATCATCTTCAGTGTGTGTGTTAACTCAGTAAGGGTTAATTCTGTACTGACAATATTGTTGTGTAACTTTCTACCAACCTCTCTAGTCATAATGATAATGATATAAGCTGTTTTCCCAGGAAAAATCTTGTACTGGGGAAAATAGCTTTAAACACGGACAGACAGAGGTTGGATTTGATTCACCACCGAGGAGAAGCTATTTTTATGATACATTTTGATAAAATGTTCAATAATAATAATAATGTACCTACGATAACTAATAAATGGAAAACACTGAGCTAAGTAATTATGAACTCGTATATGAGAAAGTTTGTCTTAGTTGACTCGGACCATTTTTTTTTTCATTTAGTGTCATTTTGCCAGCTCATCTTTGTTTGGTTTGAGTTATCTTCAAAATAGTCAACCCTCCTGAAGATGATTTTAGTTGTAAAAGTAAAAACAATGTGTTATATACATCATGTCTCACTGAAGCCTCTTTATTTTATTTTTGTAATAAAATTTTGTTCCTATTAATAAAAGGGATTTCTTTTAAAATTTACTTACAACATAAAATTTAATGAATATTAAAATCATTTATTTATCTGTTTGTATTTAGGTGGCAACACAAAGCACTGTATGCTGAGTGAAGCTTTGGATTCTAAACTTGGTTGTGGAGATAAGGCTGATTACTTCTCTTGCTATGCCAATCTTATGCATGTGAGGTCTGAGAAATGTGTCTACAAGGCGTGCCCAACTCCTGATTGTCAGAAAAAGGTATTAACCTTGCTCAGTCAGTGTGTAGTGTAGTCATTATAACTTAGTAACCCAGAAAATACTGCAGTCAATTCATATTATAATACTTATATACATATTTAAGTGTTTCACTCACTTTTCTATTCTTTAATAAAATAAGGCAATAAGTCAGACCCTTACAATCTCTCTATTCTGTCTGTTCATACAGTGGAACCTCAATAATTCGGACTAAGTGGGACCAGACACGGTCCGAATTACCGATTTGTCCGAATTTTCGAATATGCTGTAATAAAACTTTTTCGCAGACGAGAGGACCTGATAAAGGTGCACCTAAGCTTCTTCTTTGGGTAAACCATATGTACATCGCATCTTCTAAAGCGGTATTATTTGCCGTTCGTAACGTTTTCCGGTTTTTTGATCCCTCTTCAGAATCTAGCTTTGACGTGTATTGCAGTATGCTATCTCTTTTTTGTTTTAGATGTCCCCACACCATACTTTTTTGCAAGAAATGTCCCACTTTCACCTTTCGGAATTTCTTTTTATAGAATTTCTAGTTATTAAATTTTGCAGTAGGCAGTCTGGATTTTCGAGGCTCCGGATTTTAGAGGTCCGAATTATCGAGGTTGTACTGTAACTCCGTAACTTTTGAACTATTAAATGTAAGAACATATTTATATGATTTTGCATTTGTCAGTAAAAAAAATAAATAAATAAAATAACATTTTACTGAAAACTGATTTTATTTTTGTTACAGGTTATTGATCAAAACAATGGGTTGTTTAGATGTGAAAAATGCAACAGGGAATATGACTCTTTCAAATATAGGCTCATGGTTTCGGTAAGTTGAGACTTTAAATTAATTTAATTTTTCATTATGTAAACTAATTTTATTGTTTGAAATAGCTTTTTGGTCTATTTAATTTATTCTATGGTCTGGCCAAGTTTGTCCATTGGGATGTGGAATCATGTTTTTTTTTTATTATTATTTTTGTTGTCTGCTCTGTAATTACTTTTAACTACGATTTGTTTGAGTTTGTTGGTAATATTTTTCAACTTCTGAGTGGATTCGATGGAGGTTTTCTAATAGACCCATTTCTTTGCCTTTTTCAAAAGTGTGAATCAGTTCGTAATTTTGTTCTGTGAACGTGTGTTTAGTTTCAATTAAGTAGTTAGCAAAGCTGGATTTATCTGATTTGTTGTGTTGGTCCATGCTGAGTGATGTTCTTTGACTCGTTTTGAAACTTTCTTTCCGGTTAGGTAGACACCTTTGCATGTGTTACATATTAGTTTGTAGGTGCCTGATTTATGTGCTATGACTGTTTTTGTTTTATTGAGCTAAAACATTTCCTTAGTGTTAAGCCTTGTTTGCACAGGTCGAGTATTTTAGTAGAGTAGTTTAGTAATTTAGTATTCGACTCGTTTGGACACATTGTTTTTTACTAAATTTATATACTCGACACTGACAAAATTACTCGACTGTGGCTGCTAATACTAAATTACTCGACCCGTGCAAACTAGGCTTTATGTATGGTTTATAAGTTACTTTGGATTATTATTATATTGAATGATTTTGCCTATCTGTGTAGAGATTTATCCCAGGAATGGTAAACTCACCCAAGCTGGAGATTTATCTCTTGTGTTAGTTAGTCGTCTTGCGATTTTTATGACTCATTTTTATTATTTGTTACTTAGTATTTTATTTATTGCTATTAATGGGTATCCGTTGTTTCCTGCTATTGTTGTGCAACAAACACTTTAAAAAAACTAAAACAAAAAAATATATATATTGAAAAAACTACAATACTGCAATAATAGGTGTGCAACAAGACTAAAATACTAAAATTATAAGAATACACGTATTCCACTGAAGAAAAAACCAATTACTAGACAATTTGCCCAAAGTTCGGTGTTGGTAAATCAACGATTATGGGAATAAAAAATAATTTTGACTAAATCACTAGGTGTGCACTAAATCTTGACAGCGAGGAGGCCAGTTCATATAATAAAACTATGAAAAAACCGAAATCCGAATTGTTGGAAGATACTACATTCACTTGTTTTTTTTGCAAAAGCGGGCCTCTGGACAGCCCATATCTGGACATATTGTGTGAAAAAGAAGTGGAATTAAACATGAAGCTTGATGGTGACTCTTCATTCATCACCAGTTCTAGGTGGCTGATAAATTTCAAATTATGGCATGGGATTCGGCAAATCGAGATTCATGGTGAAAAATTAAGTTAAAAAAAATTAAGTAGACGAGTATTACAACTTTCTTTATGCCAAATTAATCTTAGGTGATAAATCTTAGTTTTTTCTCTATCTATACTAGATGAATAAAACAAAGATGCTTTTTGCATAACGTGGTCGATTATTTTTACACCTTCCCTTTAAATTTTTTTAATTTATTAGTGAATTTTGATTATCCGAATTTTTGATTATACGAACCACCCCAAAAACATTAGTTCGGATAATCGACGCTCTACTGTATATTCATGTTGGTAAAGTCCCTTATGTTGGAATTGGGAAGTTTCTTTAATCACACCTATTTTAAACTCTCCTATGTTTATATTGTAAGTCTAATATAGTAAATTGTAGTTCATAAGCCTGATGATGTAAACATATTATAAGAAAGTAGTTGGTTAAAATACGTTGTTTTTATAAAAAACCATATCTCACTAATATTATTCTAATCTTTAATTTCAAGGGTTGCTAATTCAAATCTTATAATTTATTTTGTTTATACTGATACACATACTGTTAACTAAACATAAAAATAAACAGTGTTCGCAGTTAAATTGATTTTAAAAAAGGTATATTTTATTTTTACTTATATAACTCTTCCACCACCATCCACTAGATGTATTTTCTGATCAACTTTGGAGCCCCTCGGATTAGTAATCATTGTGGGATTAATCTTGTCAACATTTTTGTTTTATCACAGAACTGTTAGACTAAAAAGTTATAAATCCATTGATCTATACCTAATATTTATAAACATCTAGCATTAAAGAATTGTGTATTTTGTAGGCAAATATAGCAGATTTCAGTGGGAACCAATGGGTAACGCTGTTCAATGAGCCAGCTGAGGAACTATTGGGACATCCAGCTGAAAGTGTTGGGAGATGGCAAGAAGAGCAGGCCCCTGAATTCACAGAGCTTATTAAGAAAGTCACTCTACATCCTTTCCAGTTTAAAATCAGAGCTAAAATGGAGAACTATAATGTGAGTGTTATATGTGTCTTTTTTGTACCATTCTGTATTTTAATCATTACTTAAATCTACAATGAGATTCTCTCACATTCTCTTCAAATGCGAGTCTACTCAAACATTGTTATTTTTTGAGGCAGTGCTATGGTTAAATCTACCTTTATTTGTTGGAAGGTGGTTATTTCATGGCTCATTTTCCTTTGTTAAAATGCATGTTCATAAATGAGGTGCTAATTCAATTAAAAGGAAGAGTTCTTTTGTCTTTAACTGGATAAAAGTTAAAGAAAACTATTTCATTTTCTTCTATTGTCCAGTTATGAGAAAATCATTTGATCACCATCAGTAATGATTATACAAAAAAAGGCTTGCTTAAAATAAAAAAGAACTATGAATAAAATAATAATTATATCTTTACATGAAAACAATTGAACGAGTTGCCTTAACACTTATGGTCAGTGAGTCAGTGAATAGAACTTTTTTAAACTTTTTTTTAATTCCAGGATGAGAGTCGTTTGAAAATGTCAGTTATGTCTGCCAAGAAACCTGATTATAAGGAACGATGTAGGAGACTCATTACTGAAATCAAGGAAATGGCTGGAATTTCAACTGTCAAAACTGAATCTTAAGGTCAGCATTCATTTGTATATTCTTTTTATTGAAGTGAAACTTCAACTTAGCACGGAAGAGTAAATTGGCTTGGATGAAATGAAATTTCTTGTAACAAAGTTTGTGATTCGAGCCTCGTCTAAGTGAAAGATTTACCTGTAAAAAAATCTTTTACTTGGAGGAGTCTCGATCCCATGACCTCTGATTCACCAGGCATAAGTGCTAACCATTGCACCATGGAGTTAGATGATTTTTCAATACACAGAATTGGTATATAAGCGTAATATTATATACATTATAATAATAAAATATATATAAATGTTGTTTTCATGTTTTTTCTTCATTATTCGCTAAATAAAATGTTATGAAAATATTTTATTTTTCAATTTAATTCCACATAACCATTTCTTAATCCTAAAATATTAAAATCGTTAACAAATACAAAGAGAACAATACATAAAATCAACTGTTCCTAGAACTTAAGTTTCACTTCTAATGCGGGAGAGTCTCACATATATTTTTTTTTTTAGCTCTATTTTCATGCTGTGATGGAGAATTGTGTTCTTACAATATTCATTGTTATAATTTATTTTACTTTAAAGATCAAAGGAGTTGCTTTTCATTTCCCACTTGACCTAACACTTTAAAACATTCAGGCCTAGGATTATTTTTTTATTTCACTTTTAAGACTTATTTTCTAGCTTTTTTTTACTTTATATTTTATCATACTATTTTATTTACTGAAATAAATAACATAAAGTTAATGTTTATTTATTTTTATTATATAGGTTAAATATATACAGTCATCCCTCTGTTTTCAGTAATTCGTTTAGAAACAATGAAAATGTATAAAAGTTCCCAATATTTTTTGACATTTTAGTTAATAACCTGCAAACCTAGTTTGTTTAGTAGTTTGCAAACCTAAGTTTGTTTCTATATAATTTTTTTTTTTCTATTATTAATAAATAAACTAAAGAGAGATAAACTAAAAAGAGACTTCAAACGCTATAATAAAATACAAAAAAAAAAACTTATCTTTAACCCTTCGTCGCACGGCTATAGTGGGCACACAAAGAAGCACGGTCGGCACACTTTATGCGCCAATGCATTTTTCAAACCATAAATTGGTTAAATCCAGATTATCTAGATTGCGTTTTGGAAATGTTGAACTAATAAGTCAATTGATGTAATACATATTTATTTTTCAATGATATCTTTAATTATAAAAATAAAAATTACTATAAAAAATCAGTAATTACTCCTTCAGCGTTCTGACTTAGTATCAGGATTCATCCTTAATTATCAACCCTATTTATTATTATTAGTTGTCAAAGTCCTAAGATAACTCCTCACAACCATAATCCTAATCCGACAACTCATGCAAAACCAAAAAATATTGATCGGATGGCATAATTTTTCTATATCGGACATGGTGGCACGGGCGGTAAATACAGTACACCAAGCCAAGTAAACACGGTAAAACAATGCAGAACGAAGCAATAATCAAAGCAGACTGTTTCATCTGTTTTAGGGGTCTCTAGTGGTAGGGACAGTAGGGTAAATTGAGGTTTTATTATTCTTGCATCGTGAATCTGTGATTTGCTGAAACTTTTTTACTCATGGCGCACTCCATGCGCCAGCCCGTGTCTCAAACAGAGCTGACTGAGGAGTACATATCCAGATGATTGGTGTCAAGATGTGATAAGTACCAAGTTTAATAAGCTTTAAACCTGTTAAGTACCTAGATATAACTGTAATATAACTGTATGTACTTTCAAAGGCATATTGTAAGTTTAAATAAATTAATCAATTGTTTCAGATTATTCAATTCTACTGTTACAAGAGTTTCTTCTGATGCAAAGTCTTACCATATCAGTAACATTATTGGTTGCCTTGTGCCAATTCATAATATTGAGTAATATACATGTATAATATTTCTTTTCTGGGTGTAATTTTTTTTCTATTTACTTATCGGTAAATTAAGAAATATTTTATATTGTTATTATTCCATTTTTTTTTACTGTAAATTTATTTTTATTTTATTTCCTATTTGGACAATTATGGTTTGATGGGTCTCCAACCTTTTTTTTGGCCATTGTACTTCTCAATGCAGGGAATATCCGGATAAGCACTATTTTGGTAAAAAAACACCTTAATAAGAACCGTCCTGATCTTTTTAAATGCTGGAATTGGAATTTGACAGGGTAGAACTTACAAATTTGCATTGTTTCAAGTTTATTTGTTAACTTTTTTGTGATTTCGGGAGCTGATGTAGCCCATGGGCCATAGGTTGGAGACCTCTCCGGTTTAGAAGATGACCCAATGTCAATTTTGTTATACTTATATTTTGTTTTATCAGGAAGCCCATGTGCGGACGATTATATATGTATAGTTTTTTAATTGTTACTAGTGAACTATAATAAACATTACCATATGTCATGTAGCATTTTAAGTTTTACTTTAATTGTTAGTTCTGTAATCATCTTTAAATTTTGTTAATTAATTAATCCCCTTTCTCTATTTTTTTTAATTGCTCCGTGTTGGACATAATACTAAAGTATGTATAGATCTGCATTATGTGTTAGTATACTGTAGACTTCCTCCTAGCCTGCCTATTTATGATTTCACCTTATGTAGTTATTTTATTTATTGGTAAATAAAACTCTAGAAGCAAAAGTTATCAGTTTAATAAAATAAGAAGAAAATGTATAATTTGTTATAGTTTGGATCTTATTTTTATGGTTTTTTGACATTAAACAGGTCAATCTAATTTCAACAAAAATAAGAGTATGTTCTACCAAAATATTTAGTCGAAACCACAAATTTTGTACTTTATTTATTGTCCAAAGTTAAAAATAATTTAAAACCAGATAAATTTGTGTTACAGACCTATTGAACTATAAAATAACTTCAAATATTATTCTTTAAAATTTATTTTAATTATGTTCATGTTAATACATTATTGTTTATTTTACTATACATTTTCTGTTATTTGGTTTATAATTATACATTATAGTTAATTTCTTTTTCTGAAATACTCAGTTGTAGAAACCAGTTTTGGATGGAGAAGTTTTGTTCTCCAGGAATTAATCTGAGATCATTGGAGATTGATTCCGGAAATGAACCCCAAAATTGTCAATACCAATTATCTTGTACTAATGGTAATAGCCTAATTTAGTATCTTTTATGATGGAATAAAGGTGTAATATTCTTTTGGTGGCTAGCTAAGAGAAAGTCTACTGTGTTTTTAAATGTTCATAGTTTTTTTTTCTATTAGCTATTTGTTGTTATTTATAGACAGATTTTGAATTTTAATTTCTAATTTTCAATATGTTTGTATTGTTAGTTTATGATGTAAATTGGTTAGCACGTTCTTCGTTTTCATTCTTTGTACCAATAAATGTTGTTTTTGTTACTCAGTATGTATGTATTGTTATGGTAATTTTTTTTTTTTTTTTATTATTTACTGAATTTTTACCTCTTTTTACTTTCTCATTTACATATTATACAGATATAGGGTAAGATAGCAACCTCCTATTTTTCTCCAAGGCACTGAAGTCTACCATTTTTAACCTTTGCCCCATATTGGCGGAAAAATATTGGAGACAGAAAACAAGTTTAAAGTAAAGTAACCTTATTTTTCACTGTAGAACCCAAATATGCTATCAAAAATGTACACTCCAATTTGAAATTTTGAAGTTGGGTTGACTGGGGGCAAAGTGGGTGGCTGCCTCTAGTGAGCGATTGCATGAAAACAAACTTCCCTTTACAAGGTACGAATCCCCCTAGTTTTATTAATTTATCTCTAACCGTTCAAAAGAAGGGGAAAGAGACTTTTGGACCACCCTGTATATCTGGAGAAAGTATTGTGACAATGTGAAAATTCGATTTAATCATCTTTAGGTCCTCTGAGAAAAAAAAATGTCTGTCTGTAATTTATCTCTATTGTCTGCAAAGACACATAGAGCCTAAATTACTGGGCCCACTTGATAAAATTTTCATCTTCAGAATTATCATTCACTAAGAAAAATAAATTTATGGTCTAAATTGGGGGGTGCTACCCCCTCAATGTGCTTTCTTTTCTGGGATTTACCAATGTTTTTGATTTTATATATTTTGCTCATTAAAATTATAACTTCAGA
This sequence comes from Gerris lacustris, assembly GCA_951217055.1. Lineage (NCBI taxonomy): Eukaryota > Metazoa > Arthropoda > Insecta > Hemiptera > Gerridae > Gerris > Gerris lacustris. The sequence continues at coordinate 33,085,656 of OX578281.1, read as the reverse complement.
ACCAATAATGATAGAAAGGTGCCTTTTGTGGCATTGGAAATTGCCTTACCATTTTTCTTTAAAATCTCCCATTTAAGTTAAGATATAGGATGCCAAAACATAGTTTTGGTAAAAAAAAATTTGCTTGTGATTTTATTATGATTTTTAGTCTGATAGTACACCTCTCCTTATTAGTTCAGCAAAGTGCAAATCTCACCAAGATTGGCGCATTTAATGAGCTTTATTATAACGCCTTAGACTTCAGTTGACTTAAGATTTACTTGGAGAAAATTAAAAGCACCTCTGATAAAGCCTCAAAAGTGAGTACTGCGTTGTGTCGGCTAATGGCTAATACTGGAGGGCCTAAAGCAAGCAGGAAATGACTCTTAATGGTGGTCACACACTATCCTCCTATCTCTCCCTAAAGAAGGAAAGATATAAGAAAAAGATTGCTTCTGACACAAGTTTAAATTCTTTTTCATCAAAACTATGTTTTAACATCCTATATCTTAACTTATATCGAACATTTTTGTAGAACATAGTATGCACTTTCGAATCCCACAAAGGCACCTTTCTATCATTATTTGTTCTGAAGTTATGCATTTGAATGAGCAAAACATGTAAAATTAAAAACATTGGTAAAACTCAAAAAACAAAACACATCAAGGTTATCCTTATAGGACAAAACAGTTCAGTTTTTACCTTCTTAATGTGCTCCTTGAATTTTGACATTTAGATTTAGGAGACCCTGTAAAATATGTCTAAGATCTTACTGAGGATATCACATCTGAGATTTTGTCATTGCCGGTAACAATCTCAGAGGAGTTGCTTGTGTTGACTGTTGGCTACTAAAAAGTCAGGTTAGCATGCCTGTTGTGTATATTGAGGTCTAGGTTTGTGAAATGAGGTATTTAAAGTTTCTTGAATTGAGTTGTAAAGGTAGAGATTCATTTCTATCTCCTCCAGGCCTTAAATATTATGTGAGTTTAAACTTGGATATCAATATGCATTATGCATTCAAGCTGTTAAAACATATTTAATTCCAGAAACTTTTTGTCATCACTTATGATGTCAGGCCTTAATAAGTCTTTGGCCTCTGCCAGATGAGGCTTTCTGGGTGGTGTTACCTAGGATGGGCAACCCATGATCAAGTTAGTATAAATTGGGCATTCACATAAATTCATCATTCACAAGTGGTGGTGTCATCCTACAGGTGATGTGGCCTGGTCGATCATTGGCGACTCTGCCTGCCACCAGTGTGCTATGATTTCTTTCTCTAGAATTCCTTTCATAATTGAAGTGTTTATTATTGAAGTTCAACAGTGCCCCGATACATGGAATGTTGGGTGCAGTGAGTAGACAAATAGGGAATGATGGGCGGACATCCGGAGGAAATTGAAACATTTATCAAGATTTTGCCTCAGACTTTCACTTCCAACTTAACCTTCAGAATATAAGTAAAATTGTCTTTATTAGGAAGATGAACTGATTAGATTTTCAGTGTAATCCATTAATCAGTGTTACCTTGGCTCCAGATTAAATAAGAGGCACGTCCTGAAAGTAAGATAACTATCTCTGACGCTCAAGGGATTTTTCTGATCATAGTTGGCAGAACTTCATTAAAGGGCAGGTTTGCAGTTGATTATAAATTGTTGTAGTGCTGTTTTTAAATTAGTGTCAATTCCGAATCTGTGAGGAGCTGTTACCTTTTCGTGAGTTCTAGGTTTTTAGCAAAAAAAAACAAACTGTTTTTGGGGATGGTGTCATGATCCCTGCTAATTTGTACAATTGGTGTTGTGAGTTTAAAAAGTGGCTAAAACAAATGTTTTAGCCATTATGAAATGCAATCAATGCAGTGGCGACATTTCTCCTCACTATCCTATCAGCAAAAATATGCAAAACCATTATTTTGGCGTGAAAAATTATAGGAGCTGTGTTTTGGTAGCCTAAAGGGACTGATTGACTGTTCATTAATTTTGTGCCCCAGGGGGAAGTAACTAATGCTGCATAGTTATCTTAAGCCCTTAAAAAAACAGAGCTAGACTAATTGGGTTGGGACCTCATCCATCACCCTACTCTCAGCCCTCATGAGGTATACTTCAAATTTTCATCTGTCACCCCTAAAGTTATTTATGGGTGGAAAAAGGTTTTCAACTGACGAATCAGGTCCAAAGTGCCGTCAAACAATGGGCCAAAGAGGTGGCGGGAGACTTTTTAGACAAAGGTATAAGAAAGCTCATCCCTCGGCTCACAAAGTGCATTGAGAAGGAAGGCCACTATGTGTTTGCTATAATAATTTGTAAATCTTTCATAAATATTATTATTATTGCTTTTTCTTAAAAAAGTGAGCTTACTTACTTTCTAGATGTGACTCATATAATTAAATAACAAAACTTCTTTTAAAGATTATTTTGTTTTAAAAAAAAAAACTTTTACTATTTATTTTTTTATTTAAATTAGTAACAACAAAGAAAAATAAAAACCAGTTATTCATTTAACAAAAAAAATTTAAATAAAAATAAATAAGGCAGTGTTTTTTGTTTTATAGAAAAAAAATACGAGGCAGTGGTGACAGAAAAAATTACAAATAGTCTCGAACTTTCTTTCTTCTTCTTCATTTTTCTTTTAAATAAAAAAATTGCACATTAAATAAAATTGTACATTGTACATAATAAAGGGACATGGTAATTATATACAAGGGTAATTTTGATTTTACAGCTGGTCAAAAAACTCCTTCTTTTAAATTAATTATTACTTTCATTTTCTTTTCTTTTATATAATACTTTATCCAATGTTGGACTGTACAAAAACAACGAAAGAGTCCTTTTTTTTGTTCCACATCAAACATTTTTAAACACTTATAAAATTAAAAAAAATCACTAAAATATAAATTAGATCTTTAAGATCTTTTTTTTTTAGCTATAAATTAGCAGTTATTGATTCTTTTAACTTTTTAAAAAAGGTACTCTGAGATAAAGGGTGTTTTTTTATCCTGTACACATAGACTTTCGTCAAGAAGATACAATGATCTTAATTCTGAGTATGAACGGACTTTCTAAGTCAGTATCTTGAATATCGGGTGTACCTGTAACTTCGACCGAGAAGTTACCTGGTGTTTTCAAACGCCTTTGGAAATGAAGAGACCATATTCCGTGTTTCTCTTGAATTTCAAATATTCCTTTTTCGTTGCCCTTGGTAATTTTATAACTGCTACTTTTCTGCAAAAAAAAAAATGCATACATACATTTAATAAGTTAATCTCATATTAAGGCAAAATAAATACATTTAAAGTTATACATTAAATAAAAATGTTCTGTAACTGAATACAGTCAGACTAGCTGATCTGCTACTTCATTGCCCTCTCTGCTATATTTTACGTGATATTACTTATCCTCTCTCCTTACTTAATAATATTTAAAAATAACTTTATAATAAGGACTACCTTAATAGCAGGTTGAAGTTTCAGAATGCGTAACCTATGTTTGGTTTGAGCCAGATTTAGTTTCAGCACTTTGTGAAGTTTGAGTTTATGACCTGAGCCCAATAAATTTTCATCATGATGGTGTCTTTTATGCCTGTAAACCACCTGCAAAACAAAATATCAACAGCATTATAATATTTATTTATTTATTGTTTTATATGGTGTTGGACAACTTGGTCATGTACACCGGTTTATAATATTTATATAGTAGTATTATTGTTTTATTTCTATGAACACAGCAGGGGAATGTTGGTGAGATAATAAGCATTTCTGAGACTAAAAAATACTATATTTTAAAATTAACTATCTATTTGTGTCAACAGAAATTTCTGCAGTTGTGAAATTGGAGACAGATATAATTATACTTAAATACGCTAAAACAACCTTTATGATAACAATGTCATAGGTACAAATACACTTAACATTAAATATAATAATATTGTATAAAAAAGTTACTTTAAATTAACTTAATATTAAAATTATATATAAGAAAAAAAAAATTGAAAAAAATTACATTTTTGAGTCTAGATGAGCTGTTAGATTTTCTTACCCTTTGCCTCCAGTACATACGTTTCTTAACATAATTCCTTTGCACAGGTATCCCTTTAAATCTGACATATGTCCTTGTGTTGTTTGTCATTCGTCTTTGACGCCCATTTCCAATATTGCTATTGAGATGAGCATTCATCAAATTGCCATTCGTCTGTAAATAAAACAATGAATTGTTGATTTTTAATACATGTCAATAACCACCTTTCTATACCTCAGTATTGACCACAATCATTTCCCCAATTAGCTTACTGTAGAGAATAGATCCTTACATAAGCTAAAAATAATTGTTAGTATTACTGAAAAATACCACTTAAAAATATATATTTTTTAATTTCTAAACATGTAATACAAATTAAGGATAAAATAGTACAAATTAAATATGAATATTGATTTAATCTATATTTACTTTGCATGAGAAGCAGCCCTCTGTTGAAATTATGTTGCCATGTTGAATGTTATCAGCTTCTCTTCCGTTAGGGAAGTTGTTAAATGGAGTGAGTGGATTAATCGTTTGTAAACAATGGCCCTGAACAGAAATAATGATTTATTAATAAAATAATATAGAATGTAAAGTTAGGACTGGACACTTTGAATGCTCAAAAGTTATGGAGGGGACGGACTTAATAAAAAGATAATAAGGGTCCTTGTCAGAGCTTAGGGTCCATAAGTAACTGTTGACTACACTATTTAATTACCTGAGCAATTGTTTGATATCCAGCTGGGCATCCACATGAAAATCCACCATCAGCGAGAGGAATACATCCAAATGCACATGGACTTCCGTAGCACACTGATCCCACTTGCAAATTTACTTGCTGTAAAATAATGACAATTTTAAATATTTTATTTGAGGAGTAAGTAATTAAAAAAAAATGTATCATATTTTTTGTATCAATATTTACCTGCATGCACAATGAAAGATTTGTATCATAGCGGAATCCATCCATACAGTTGCATTTAAAAGATCCAAAAGTATTTTCACAGGTTGCATCTCCTGGGCATGGAGATGAGTTACACTCATCTTCATCCAGGCATCGGTTTGAATAGGCATGCTGATGATACCCTTCTGGACAACCACACCGGTAACCACCCAGCACATTCTGCAACATTTAAATAATTTAGATGTATATTTACATATATATCCAAAAGTATAACATAAGCCCTAAGCCCTGTAAGTGCTTAGGGTATACTTTTTGTAATGCCATAACATTTACTTTTGCTAATACGTAACCTGTACAGGTTAACCGGTGCATGTGGGCTCCCATAACTGTGCAGTTGTCATAATTTAATAGCAAACACGCTCCGATTTATCTGTCAGATACAGGGTTTAGGGGCATAAAAATAAGTTAATTCTAAATATTCCCACATCACATTTTGTACTTAATTAAACTATAAGCAAGACAAGTGCATACCTGACAGCCGTGTTGACATTTTGCAGTTGATTCAGCACATTCGTTCAGATCCGAACAGTGTGTACCGCTGGCATCTAGTTTCATTCCTCTGGGGCAGAGGCAGCGGAAACTACCCAGCGTATTGATACAGTTACCCGGTGGAGGGCACATTCCACCCACACACTCGTCTATGTCTGAAATTTCATTTCACTTGTTAGATGAGTACAATACATTTGTTACGTATTTGAGTACAATACATTATTGTTAAGTCTTTCTCACTCAAGGAAATATTAAGGCTCATGTAAAGAACTAGAGGATTAAATTATCTTTTATTTATATTATTAAAATATGATCCAATGCTTTTGTTACTGAAGGTATTGTTTGTTAATTTACTTGTTTGTGTGTTTATTAGTTGGTCTGTGTATTTGTTACTTGGTAATTTGTTTTCTTGTTAGTTTGTTTACTTATTACATTGTTATATTCTCTTGTTATACTCATTCATTAGTTTACATACTTGTTAAAGACTGGCCCTGAACTTTATTCATAGTCAAGGCGAATCAAATTTTCCTTAGCAATACTTCAATTTTTACATGGTTGTTCCTCAGTTTTTTGATTATCAATGAAAATAAAAATTTCTATCAGATATTAATATACCTGAACAATGATCATGATGTTGTGTATAACCCTTTGGACAAGAGCAGTCGTAGCTTCCCTCAGTGTTGACGCAGTTGTATTGACAGGTGTGTTGCCCTGTAGCACATTCATCTACATCAAGACAAGTAAATCCATCTGCACCCAACGTATAACCTCGAGGACAAGTACAAACAAAACTACCGTCTGTGTTGTGGCAAGCATGCTTACATCTCCTTGGTTGGGCTTCACATTCATTCACATCTGTAACAAAGAATAGAAAGTAATATCTGAATAAATATTAGCCCTTTCATTGCTAAGGTTTTGACAAGAGAAAACCTGCTCCACTTTTATCATTTTTACTTTAAAAGGCTCTGAAAACATAAAATCACTAAAGACAAATAATACAGACTGGTTGAAGAATATTCGTTTGTAGTCTCTCTGGTACTAACTGACAAATTAATTTTTTTTTTTTTTTTATTGTTTATTGGCATGCATATCAATGCAAAACAAGTGATTTCGTCTAATTAAGTTGTTAATAAAAGTAACATATTTTCTCATTGGTGAACTAAATTTTCAATGTATAACATAATATAACTTCATACATTTATTTAATAGTATTATTATTTTGATTTAGACTGAAAAAGCTTAATGTTTAAAAAAAAAAAAAAAAAATATATATATATATATATATATATATATATATTAACCTCTACACTGAGTTCCAGTAACATCGGCCTTGTAGCCTTTATTGCAGAGACATCTGTAAGAGCCAAGAGTGTTGATACATCTTCCATTTTTACACAGATCTGCCATTGCTCTGCATTCATCGATATCTAAACAAATTCAATCAAAGATTACATTTAGTTAAGCTTATTCAGATTGAATAAAATGCTGTTGACAAGAAGGACCTATGATTTAATGAAATTCAGACTACTAAAGCGGCCCGCACACGGTCAATAGTATTGTCAATATACAAAAGTATTGTCAATACTATAAAACTTGTGCGGAGTTGGTATTGATATAAAAAAACAGTATTGATGAAAATTTGTTATTGAATTATTGACAATATTATTTTCAATAGTATTATTGACAATAATATTGATCGTGTGCGGGGGGCTTTAGACTGAATACTTGATTCAGCTATAAATAAATGTAGAACTTATCTTCATAAAATACAGTAGAGTCCCGCTAATCCAAACTAATTGGGACCGAACCCAGTTCGGATTAGCGAAAATTCGGATTAGGCGGATATTTGTAAATTAATGTCATATATTGACTTTAGGAGGCAATAATATCCTAATTTAAAAATAACGAATTCTAGAAAACCTTCTAGAAGTCTAATTTATCTTATGATAAATTAGACGAAGCACTTTTCTTTTGGTTTTCTCAAGAATGACTGAAAGGAATCCCTATCACTGGCCCTCTAATCCAAGAAAAATCAAAAAAAAAAAAAAAAAAAAATCCGGAATTTCGGATTAGGCGGATTTTTGGACTAGCGGGACTCTACTGTACACATTTTTGTACATATATTTTTCAGAAAAGGAATCTATTGAGTACTTAGTAATGGAACATGCTAACTTTTAGTTAGTTCCATTACTAATTGGAATTTATAGGAGTTTAAAGGGATTAAATATATGTATAAACACCATCACATGATTTGTAAAGACACTATAGTCTATTGCGACCATAAACTTACCATAGCACAAGTAAAACAAGTTTCACGATATCTTGGAACTTAAAAAAACAAAAAAATTAAATTATTATGGGATGGATTTGGATTTTAATAGACTGAATGATATAATGGTTTATTATTAAAACTGGTTCTTTAATATAATAATGTTTCTTAAAAACTAATTAGCATCGAATAAATAAGAGTATATACAGTTTACAAACCATTGCCGTCGATATTGAATCCTACGTCTGGGCAGAGTTCTGTGTAATTCATGGATGAAATTGGTGGACATCTCTCACATCCTGGACCCCAAGCCGCTCCCATTGAGCAACAGCATTCAGCCTTTAAAATGCAGCATTGTACAGGGTTTAATTTTATTTTGAATCAATCTCATATTAAAATCGAATTTTTTTAATTTTCTCTCGGCAATTATTGTAGTGGTTTTCTTAGCAAAGGGGTTAACTTTTAATGAGTTTTATTTTGGCGGGTATTTAACATATATTTTGGCTTATATCGTGAGATATTTAATTGCTTAATTAATTTGCAAAGAAAAAGGAAAAAAGCCATGAACTTGTACTCTTTTGCTGGGAATTAAAAACAGACTCCAGGATTCATATACAATAATAATAGTAGTACATAATAATATATACCTTAGTAATAGTTGTCTTCATATCCATTGTACTTTTGCATTTTCCATTTATAAGTTTTCTGAAACAGTATCCTTGTCTTTCATCTGAAAAATTTTAATGAATAAATATAATTTTTAGATGCAAGACTGATAGTAAATAGAGTTATTGCCGGATGCCTTAATTGTTAGTCCCTTTGTTTTTGTAAAAATGTCCACAATAAGTAGGTAGCTATTATCTGGGTTATTTTGCCTTTCGCTGTTAAATGTAATAGGTTATTGGTTTTAACCAATAAATTTGTCAAGGAGATAAGGCTTTAGAGATAAACTAAAATTCAGATTTCTAAAAGAGTAAGTGGAATAAATCTTTCCCATAGCATTCTATTTTCTGTGAATTTTGTAGTATGTATTTGCCTACAAATCATAAATTAGCCTTTATATAAAATCAAAATATAAGTAGGTAAGTAAAAAGAGGCTGATATAATTTATTAAAATATCAGCATTTCCTCCCCTTTTTTATTAATGTAAATGTTTAATGTTTAATCCTGTAGTTAGTTAAAAAATAATCAGTAATTGCCATTGTTTATTTTTTTTAAATTTGGTTTATTTAATCTTTGTTTAGATTTAAGTTATATTATATGTTTTTTTTTTGTTTTTTTGGCCTGGTTATCAAACTTGACTAGGCATTTGTTTTGTAATATTCCTCATGTAGCACTTACTCATCATATTATTTTCATTCCTTTTTATTTAGATTGTGTATCTTTACTTGAATATTTTTTTTATCTTAAAACATTATCTATCTGTGCATCAATTTGTCTATCAGATCTGTGAATTATCTCATCTCTGTCTACCCATATCTTCATCTACTTACCTGGTATTGTACTTTTATCATTATTTATGCTATTCTTTTATACCTCATATTCATGAACAAATTTATTTATGTTCCATCATTTGAAATTTAATATCCTCCATAAACAGTCCGCATGCTTTGTAACTTTCTATTATACTTTTTTGTTACTATCACCTTTAGAACTTTAATATTATTTTTGGTTAATGTTTGTAACTCTAACCTCTAAATTAAATATTCATCAATCTGGGTAATTGGAATTGTTTTATTTCCACTTCTAGTTTTATGAAACAGTACAAATTATTATGTATTATTCGTTCATTATACAATATGTAGTCTAAAGGTAGTGAATTAGCAAGCAGGGTGTCCAGCAGCCTTGAATTCCTTGAACTCCTGGAATTATGCTTGAATTTTTAGGATGCTTGAAAAAACCTTGAAATATGCTTGATTTTTGAAAAAATAACAGAAAAACTTAAAATATGCTTGAATTTTTAAAAAATCGGGAATTTCAAAGACCCTAGGTTGTCTAGAAGTACCAATACATTTTGATATTTTTATTATTCAAACCACCCTAAACAAAATTAGTTCGGATAATCGATGCGCTACAGTATATTGTATATCACTTCTCTAGGGCACTACTGCTGTAATTAGGTTGAATTAATATTATAGTAGGCTAGAGGGTTTATTTGGAATGAAAGTCCTTCCAGTGATATTTATTTTTATTTCATCAGAGCTTAGTGATCACTGAAGAAGCTCAGGCCCATGGTGAAAGCTTTGATGAAATAAAAATATACAGTCGAAGGACTTTCATTCCAAATAAACCCTTCAGCCTACTATAATATTCTACAAGTCCAAAAAATAAAATCTCTTCTATTATAAAAGTAATTTATATTATTTTGCTGAACTCATACTATTTTTCTCATATTTTTTTCTATAATTCTAAAAAAATGTGAATAAATCACTATTTTAATAACTAATGTTAATAAACCCAGCCTTGAATTTTATAAAATTGAGCCTTGAAAACCTTTAAATATGCTTGAATTTTACATTTTAATATTGCTGGACACCCTGGCAAGTAATCAATTAAAAATGAGCGCTGCTTATATAGGCCCATAAAAAGGCACCATAGCGAACTACTGTGAAAACAGTCGTGGTCTAAAGTCTGCCTGGAAATAGAATTTGGGTTAAAGATGGTCATAATCGATAGTTATCAATCAATCAATTATTTATAATCGATTATACAAATAATCAAATGATTCACAATCGATTATTTATTAGAGGAGGGGGTTGAAATAAAGAAAAAAGGGGCGACAAATAGTAGCGATACCTAAAATAGAGGAACTTAACGCAGTGCACCCGCGACAATGCGCGGGTTTTTGCATCGTCGGCAAACTACTTGATAACGAAAAGTCTAAAACTACTACTCATAATCGCTGCTTCATATTCTTCTTAACCCTTATCACTTTCTTAATCTCCTTAATTACCTTTAAATTATTTTTCTTAAATATAGGAATAACTATTTATTTAATTCAAGAGAGAGGGGGTTAAGCAAATTGTTACTTATGAACTTATAGAGGTTTTTAAGAAAATAGAGAGATTTACTAGATTCTATTGGATAATTGATACGAGTTTTGAAATCAATATTTATTTTTAGCCTATATTGGAATTACTTAAAAAAGTAAAATACATTATGTAATAAAAATAATACACGTAAAGAACACGTGGAACCCTCCTCTTCTCAAGCAATCTTTTTCTAGCCATGGCACAGATTTGTAAGCTATAGTAACTCTTCTCTTATGTCGAATAAACGTTTGAGCTCAGAAAACTATAATCAATTTTGAATTGTTTTCATAATTATGAAAACGATGATTCGTATTAGAAGGCGGCAGCATTCCGAATGACAGTGCTCGGTATCGGTAACTAGTAACTGGGTTGAGCACATGCCTGAGCATCCGATTATGAAAAGATTCGAAATGCAAACATCGACATTTCAATTTCTAGCGGCAACATTTCAATTTCAAGTATAAATTATATTCAGTGAACGAGCGATTGATGAAATTTCGATTACGAGTGATCGGACCCGGAGCCGATCACTCGATTATGAGAATGATTTTGAACTAACTTCGAGCGATCAAATAATCGGTGTCATATACCCATTACAATCATTCGATTATTGTTGCATAATCGATTAAACGGTTATTTTAATTGATTATGCCCATCACTAATTTGGGGGTTTAATAGGCCGTTACTTGCAATTTAGTAGACATGTTGGAAGTAACCCCACTCAGACAGCTCCTCACTGTCTGAGAGGGTTGGTTTCCTCTAAATAGTCTTTTTGAAGAATCCCAATAATATATTTGTTTCAATTGAATTAACAACAAAGCAACAAGTTACCTATGCACTTCTTGGAGTCGTAACTTGGTTTGAATCCTGGGTAGCAATCGCATCTATAGGTTCCTTGCAAGTTGACACATCTTCCGTTGTCACAAATATTAGGAGTAGTGTGGCATTCGTTGATATCTACGCAGTCATCTGTAACTCCTATCTGAGTGTAACCCTCTGGGCATACACATAGGAATGAACCAATCAGATTTTTACACTGGAACTTGCAATTATTTGCTGGCGTTGAACATTCGTCCACATCTAAATAAAAAAATGTCAAAAGTTTTTAATGTCTTTTTATACATTCTAAATTATAAAGCACTTTGAATATGAGAATGGGGACTTAACTATTAATAATTTTAAATAAATAGGCCAAGTATGTGCTCTCAGCACACAAAGGGGTAGGCAATTTAGCAAATAGGACAAATTTGTTTACCAGCATTATCAGCCTTGCCACATCAAGATGGCGGCCGTTTAAAAGTTAGTTTTAGCTATATCTTTTGAACCATTTATTATAATGACGTGAAACGAACCCCTTATTGTCCAAATGCAATGAAACTACTTCATAGTGACTTGCCCAAACTGTTCTTAAGATTATACATTTTTAAGATTTGTTAAAACCTTATACTTGATACAAATTCAACCATTTTATGTATTTTATTTGTTTAAAAGTTACGTGTATAACTTATTGAACCTGTTATTCTAATTTAATGAAAAAACTTTTTAAAGAGATAAAAGCTAATAAGTAAGCAATTAATAGAAATATATAAATTTACCTTGACAAAGCCTTCCATCAGGTGCCAAAGTATATCCATAAGGACAGATGCAGCGGAATGATCCAGGTACATTGTGGCATCTAAATGCACATTGGTTACTCATCTCATTGCACTCATTTATATCTTCACAAGTCTGAAAAATAATTTAATTTTTCTAATGATTTATTTTAATTGTAAAAAATAATTTTTATTATTCAATACGAGGTTATCTTTTCTCTCTTTATAGACACAGAACTTACTAGATAAAAAAAAAACTCTAAATGGAAATTTTATTGGTAAAAGAGAATTTTGTTTACTTTTGTCACTTTAATCAACTAAAATAATATGAAGACTTTTGAAACTGAATTGTTCTAAATTCTATTAATAGTTCAAAGAATACTTACTTGCATTGGTCCTGGTGCAAATCCTAAATTGCAACTGCAGTCAAAACTTCCATCAACGTTAGAGCATGTTCCATTTCCACAGATATTGTTTGCACTCATACATTCATTATCATCTAAAAACAGAATACATTTTTTATTCTTTTGAATATATAAATAGTTAATTATTCATTGTATTAATTCTTGAATGTTGATATATTTTTTTGGTTAGACAATTTTTAGGACAACTCAGTCAGAGAATGCAGTTAGAAGATACTCCTTTTTTAAAAATAAATTATTGTGAATAAGAAGTTTGATTTTGAGATTTTTTATGATTCCATTGAGCACATAATCCTTTCACACTTTGTTGGTATAAACTAAATGATCCCATCACTTTTTTTGGTGCATGGTTGTGTTACCCACAATAAATATTTATTATATAGTTAAATATTTAGACAAAGGATCTTTCTGGCTATATTTTTAGTTTGTTCAATTTCCATTATCTTGGCTGTAACTCTTGTATAGGTTGTGTTCTGCTAATAGGGTTATATTCCTACTTAAGACCTGGGAGGAATATGATGCTGAGCACGCAAGGCTTTGTGTGATCGAATCAGGGTTAGAGGGAGATGGAGGAAGAGTATGTGGATAGCGAGAGTGAGTGTGTGTTGGAGCGTTAACTGAGAAGTGAGGCGCGAGAGTCAAAACTATAATTGATGTGTTTAATGGACTGTCAACAGTTGAAAACCTGTTCTCATATCTCTGACAAATTGATGCAGAGACGCAACTGTAAACATGAAATTATAATTATTATAATTCAGTTCAACAAGAAGCAACTCTGAAGAATGAACTGGGTGTAAATGGCCTGAGCTGTCCAACACCCAAAACAAATAATAAATATAAAAAAATATCTACCTATGCAAGCTTTTCCTGTTGAGTCGAGAACATATCCCTGTGGGCATTCACACCTAAATGAGCCGTCTGTATTTATACAATCTCCTCCAGTACAAGCATCAGGCATGAAAGTACATTCATTGATATCTTCACCTGCATCTCCTCGACCAATTCCTTGTGGACATAACTTGGAGAATTCATCTAAAACAAAATGAATATTCAAATGAAACAACTCAAACATAACTTTTTTTCTTAACTTCAGTAAAGAACAGTAAACAAAAAATGCTGATTTAGTCGACATTGTCCTATAAGAATGCCTGTCAATTGATGACAAGATTAATAAAATCAAGTGACAATGGTAATCTTGTTAAATGCTGAGATAGTTTCCCAATCTTCACTTTGGATTATCTCATTCTAGAAGCCCTATGAATGGCTTTATAATGGCTGAAAGCTGCTTGATAAATAAAATGTACTATTGCATTGCACACTCAGCTTCTTCTAATCCTTTAAGATGACCTTTATTGACACTCCAATTTCTGATATAAATGCATAAATGTCTTACTGCATTTTTTTATTCTGCTACAAGTTACACCCATAGTAGGTTCTGGCTAGCTGGTCAACATTAATGCCATAATAACCTGGTCAGGTTATTGTGTCAGAATATACCAAGTGAAGACATACCTATTTATATAACAGAACTGAAATTGTACCTGTTCCTTCCATAGGGCATGAGGAGCAGGATTTTCCCCATGCAGCTCCCATTGAGCAACAACACTCTTTAAGGGTGATTATTTCCATTCTGGGACTTGTGCATCTTCCTGAAAAAACATTTGCTATTATTTTTAAAAAATAATTGCTAATTTTATTATCTAATTGTGGATGCCTCGGCAAATGCCAATTTACCAAACGTATTATTCAAAAGTCTAATTATTAATTTTATGTACAATATTGGTAATAAAAAGGCTATTATTATTATTATTATTATCTAATTATATAGAAATAATAATTTTTCTTACATTTTTTAATCTATATAATCTATTATCTATTTAATTATTTATATTAATGATTTTTTTTTATATTAATTTGACCTATTATGATAATATCTTCATTAAAATTAAATTAATAGTTAAAATTATGTTATTATAATTCTCAGAATTACCAGACTAACCAAATGAATAAGAATCAAAGCATATTTCTTGCCGGATGTCGACACATTTTATTTTACTGTCAGATAACACAAAACCTTCTGGGCAGTCACAGATCACTCCTCCAACAGTATTGATACAAGTACCTCCTTCACATATATTTCTACCTTCTTCGCACTCATCGATATCTAGAACAAATAAAAATAATGTTGTTTTATTTTCTTTTAATGCAGTTATACAGGAAAATCAACAAATCTCTGTGTTCTTCTAGGGCTCCAAACATCAAAATAAGTAACCCTACTTCAATGATTGCACCAATACTATTTTTACCAGTGATAATATTATTTCAATTGGTTCAAAAATTGGTTTGTCTTTTTTCTCATCTTTTATTTTTTCAACCTTAACATCTATTCTATTTTATTTTTAATTTCAAATGTTACCACTCAGTTGAAATGTGAGAGTCAAGAATCAAGGCCTGGATAGTGCTGCACCCTGGTAGTGACAGCTTTAAGTAATAAATGTTAACTTCCTTTACTACCCTTCACCATTGTTGCTGTTCCTCATAGACTGTGCTTATTTAAATTGTTTCACAACTAAGTATCTTTCTATACTTAATTGTTGGTGAGAAGGTATAATATAAGATTTGGATGAATTTATATGATTTCTGTCAAAACACTTGGAGTGAAGATCCAAAATCCCTTATTTTCCTATCCAATGCAGCATTCTAAAGGGAGTCTTATTTGCCAATCACTGTTGTTAAATAAGAAACATATTTTTAATGAAAAAGAGGTATCAAGATGTACATATAATTTTACCTATGCAAGATTTCTTGTCAACCGCAAGTCTATAACCTGGAGGACATGTGCAGAGAAATGAGCCAACTGTATTTTGACACCTGCCTGGGTGTGGGCAGGTCCCTTCGATCTGATAAAAAATAATAGAATAGAGCATAAAGTAATTTAACATGAAAATAGATAAACTGTTAATGTATATTTCATAAAAAAAAGTATGGCCTAGAAATGTTACATTGTAGAAATTAAATTTTATTAAATAAATCTTACCTCATTACACTCATTCACATCTCTACAATTTTGACCATCTGGAGTAAGGCTGTATCCTTGGGCACATTCACACCTGAAGGAGCCTATTGTATTACGGCATCTTCCATTACGACATAAGAAAGGCATTTGATGGCATTCATCAACATCTGATAAAAGAAGTTATTTTATTAATAACAATATGGTTTTATAAAAGGCCTAAATCAAAATTATAATTTAATTAGTAAGAATGGAAAGTTCTTAAAAGGTGACATGTGGCAATCATGCCACTTATTCCAATGTTTGTAGCTATTATTATTTTATAATAGTTAAATATTATTTGACTGGAGTTGGTTATTATATTCATTCGATTTCAGTTGTTGTTGAGGGACGAGGGAAGTCAAGCAGTATTTACCCTGAGATTAGCAGAGATGGGAGGGTGTTTAGAATGGAAGAAATTAGTGTAGATACTTGCTTGTTCTAGATATCACTTTGCTATAAATGATTATCAGCAGAAGAACAGAGATCTCTATAGGCCACAACACTATGAGGCAGCTGACTCTTGACACATCACTTGTCATACCAGTCCACGAGTGCAGTCTATCATTCTCTTTGAAAGTTGAAGCGATCTCGAATAGACCAATGATAGAGCCACACATGAACATTTTCTCTTCTTCTGTGATGAGTGATGTCATGCTTACCCCATTTAGCTCTACTTATTTGATTTTCGTGGATTTTGAGCAATGAGATGTGTGAAACCTGCTTCACTATATTTTCATCCTAAGAGTCAATGTGATCTCAACAAGTCTTTTGAAGAAGAAGAAACAGGTAGATTATTTGGAAAACATTGTATTGGAGTGTGAGTGTTAGATTACAGAAGAGAAAACACATCTCAGCACCTAGGGGACTTACCTATACAGTCATGGTTGTGAGATAGTTTAAACCCTGGATGACATAAGCAACGATATGAACCGTCTGTGTTGGTGCAGGTTCCATTGTTGCAGATGTTAGGGTGCCGAGTGCATTCATCAATATCTAAACAGGAATCTCTTGAGGGAGTCAAAGTGTAACCATTGTGACACACACATTGAAAACTTCCTTGGAAGTTGTTACAAGTACCGTGACTGCACACCTCAGCTCTTTCGAAGCATTCATCAATATCTGTAAGAAAATTCAAGGTTATATTATTTAATGATTAAGATTTAATGTCAGGTTTAGGTATGAAATAGATAGAAACGTACCTTTGCAATCTCTCATAGAAGTAGCCATTTTGTAGCCATCTGGGCATTGACATTCAAAGCTTCCTGGAGAATTAATACACTGAGCGTTTCCTCTGCAAGGGCTCGGTGTTCGTATACATTCATTTTCATCTATAAGAAATAACATTTATTACTTGGTTTCTTTAACATTTAAATGGATTATTTAGAATTTTGGTAATTTTAATTAAAGTTTTACTAACCTATGCATTGATGTGAATCAATATCGTAAGAAAAACCTTGCTTGCATTGACACTCAAAGCTTCCAGGTGTGTTAAGACATGTTCCATGGGAGCACATAGTCGGCATCAGATTGCACTCATCAATCTCTTCAGTTTGATTAGTCAATGGGTTTGTAATCTGACCAGGATGTGTGCCACACAAAGATAAATGATCTATTGTTCCAAATCCAGGACATGGAGTGCATGGCTCACCCCATCCTTTTCCCATGGAGCAACAGCAGACCATGCGTGTCTGCCGGTTGGTCATAGGGTGAAGGCATTCTCCGTCAGAATAATCTAGGAAACATCTTTCCTTTCTCATATCAACACATTCCTCTGAAAATACAGTACAGTTATTAACGAATCTTAAATAGATAGAGAAATTTTTAAATATTTATAAGTAAGGTGACAACAACGTTCAATAAGAACATATTCAGTAACTACCAAATTTTACCTGGTGATATTACTCACTTCCATTTGGGAGAAGCATGTAACCATCAGGACAAATGCAGTGATAACCTCCTTCATCATTTACACAGAATCCTGCACCACATGTCAATGGTCCTTCATTACATTCATTAATATCTGGAAATCATTGAATTAATTAGAGAAGTTCTTTTCTTTCTCAACGATTATTGATATTTTAAAATATAATATTTTTTATTAACCTATGCAAGTAGCAGTGGTAGAATTAAGTCTGAATCCATCGTTGCATGAACATGTAAAGCTGCCGAATGTGTTAGTGCAGTGGCCATTTTTGCACAAATTGTCATGTTCCTCACATTCATTGATATCTTCGAGAACAACCTAAAAAGGAACACAATATAAGTATTTTTGTTATGCATACAATTAATCTTGTCAATTTTATAATTAATTAATGAAGCTTACTAACAGTAACTTTATTAGGACGGTATCCTGGTCCTCCGGGACAGAGATCTTTGTGTTGTGGAGAATCAGGAGGTGGGCACTCCTCACAGCGTGGACCCCATGCTACTCCAAGTGAGCAACAACAAGTTGCCTTGGTGACAGGTTGGCCAGTTTCATCATGGCATCGTCTTCTTCCGTAGCGTTCATCGACACTTAAATAGCAGCGGGATTCACGTTTATCTAGTATTTAGTAGAAAATAAAATTATTAAATTTGTAAAATGGAACGGAACTGAAAGAATCTAAAACATTTTGAATTTTTAAAAAGTATTTTTTGTATTTTTATAAACTTGTTGAGGGATTTTTTAATATTTACCAGCTGCTCTAATAATAAATATAAACAAACAAAATATTTACTAACAACTCACCAACACATGCATTTCCGGCTGGTACAAGTTGGTGGTTAGGTGGACATTGACACTTGTAAGAACCTTGTGTATTGATGCAAGTACCATACTGGCATGCTTGAGGACTTTCACACTCATTGATGTCGGTACAATTGCCTAAAAATAAAAAAATATTATAAATTCTCATGCTACTAGATGTATTATGTTAAGTTTATATTTTTATAATAGTAGTCAGCTGAAAGAATTACCTCCTGTATTATCTAGTTGGTAGCCCTCATTACATTCGCATTTAAACATTCCAAATACATTTTCACATCGCCCATAGACACATAAGTTGTTGAACATGAGACATTCGTTGATATCTAAAACAAATAAATAATTTTATATAGACCATGTACTCTCTGAAAGGTAATACAAATAAATTCACTAATCTTACCACTACAAGAAGTTCACTAATCTTACCAATACAAGAAGTTTCCATGTTGTCTGAAGGGTGCATAAATCCCATTTCACATTCACACCTGTATGAGCCTGGATGATTGAGACATTGTCCATTTTCACATAGCATTGGATTCTCACTGCATTCATCTACGTCGAGACATGAATATCCATCGCCTCGAAACCCCGAATCACAGACACACTGGAAGAAAACAAATTAAAAATTAGAATTTTATTTATGATATATGTATAATCTTTAAATAATCTTCCCTTTACAATACCTTGAAAGATCCATCAGTGTTGACACATTGAGCATTTTGGTTGCAGCCTCCATTGTTTGTCAAACATTCATTAATGTCACGGCAGTTCAAGCCATCTCCTGTGAAACCGTCTCGACATCTACAGCTGTAGGAACCCTAAGCAAGTTAAATAACAGAGTTAATATTGCAAGTAAGACGTTTTACTTGAATTTGTAATGCCAGTCATTGTTTATATATTGACCTACAGGGTTGTTGATGCAGTCAGCATTAAGATCGCAGTTATCTATCATAAGAGTACACTCATCATCATCAGTGCACTGTGGTCCAGATCTAGGTTTTACTGAATACCCTTCTTCACAGTGACAGCGATATGAACCTACTGAATTTTCACAGTCTCCATTGCCGCAGACGTCTTTATCCGCTTCACACTCATTGATATCTGAAAATAATATGCATGAATAATAAAAGTTATATGCATTAATAATAACAATAATAAAGTTGGTAAAAAGGGGAAAGGCTAACTTCCAACAAGTGTAAAACACATTAAACAAATCTTTAAAAAAGTTGGTTTAAATTAAAAATGATATTCTTAGATTTACCTACGCATGACGAGGAATCAGGTCCGGGAAGAAGGCCATTTGTGCATTTGCATGAATAACTTCCAATAGTGTTGCTGCAAACTCCGCCGCTGCAAATGCGAGGGTTGTCTCTGCATTCGTTTATGTCCGCACATGACCGACCATCTATCACTAGGGTAAAACCTGTTCTGTAACAAATGATATTTCTTTCCGTTACCCTTGAAAATATTGTAAGATTTTATTTTGATGATAATCTTTATGTATTATTAATAGATATATGCCAACATTTCAAACTTATGATCAGATTAATACAGACCGACATGAGCACGCATAACTTCCAGGTGAATTCACGCAGATTCCTTCGCATCCCCCATTTCTTTCCATGCACTCGTCGATATCTACAAACATAATATTGATTAATATAAACATACTGTCTTGTTTTTTCCTCTTAGCTATACATTTTCTGTTCTTCTTTACCTTTACATAATATATAAGGATTTTATTACCTTCACAATGAGATTTGATGGCACCATGCTGATAGCCGTCATCGCAAACACATTGATAAGTACCCATCATATTTTCACAGACTCCATTGGAACATATCCCACTGGTACGTGAACATTCGTCAATATCTGTAAATAATGATATACCATTTTTATGGTAGGTAATACATTTGTATTTAACTGTCAATTACTTACATATCGAGGTGTATTCATTACCTTTACACGATCGCTTATCTGGTGCAAGTTCTAAGCCTGGAGGACAATCACATTTGAAACTTCCAGGAGTGTTCCTGCAAGACCCACCTCTGCATAAACCAGGAATTCTCTCGCACTCGTTAATATCTGTCAAAACCAATTTATTTATGAGTATATTATAATTATTATTTTTATTTAATGAGAAAAATAAGACTGATTCATGAAAAAAAATGTCAATGCTTACCCATGCATATACGCATCATCATTGAGCTTTCATAACCTTTGTTACAATCACAAGAAAACGTTCCAGGTTTGTTTATGCAAGTTCCATTTCCGCATACACCATGCATTATGCTGCATTCGTCAATGTCTAAAAATCCGAAATTATATCGCCATTGTACATATTTTTAAAGATATCTGGCTCAAATATAATTTAAAATGATTTCTAAAAAATATTAAAATATTGAAAGTAGAACATACCTGCACATTTGATTCCATTTTCATCAAGAGTATACCCTTGATTACATCTGCAGTTAAAACCGCCCACTGTGTTTCTGCATCTGCCATTGTCGCACATTCCTGGGAACTCCGTACATTCATTTATGTCTTTCCTATCCACAAAACCAGGACCCTGTTCAGATGAAAGTATCAGGTCTGATATATTTATACTCAAATTAGGTTGATATAGTCTTATAAAAGTAAAGCATTTTAAAAATAATTAAATCTTTTATAAATATATATTTAGTTGTAACCTTTGGGCAGAGGTCGTTAAAAGCGGCTGTTGCTGGTTTAGGACAGGCTTCACATGATGTTCCTTGAGAAGGCCCTCCCCATGCTCTTCCGACTGTAGAGCAACAGCAAAGCGTCTTTGGATAAAGACCTTCCAAAACACCAACTCCTAAACCATGTTTCCACTCCGTAAAACAACTTTCCTGTCTTGCATCAATGCACAGTGAACCAGTTGAATCGAGAGACAATCCTGGCGGACAAACACATGTGAATGAACCTTCAGTATTGACACAAGTTCCGCCTCCTCGACATATGCCTGCATTCAATTCGCATTCGTTTATATCAGTGCATGCTTTACCATCCACCTGTGAATAAAAAAAAAATCATTGTTCAGCCGAAGAAAACCAGGACATACCAAGTTCGTATCATTGCGTTTCGTATATAAGTTAATTAAAAAATGCCACCTTATTTCAAAATACCTTGGCATATCCCTTTGAACATTCACAGTCTTTGTGGTGGCAGAGATCACAGGGGCTGCCCCATGCAACTCCTACTGAACAACAACACTCAGACCTCAGAGTGACCTGAGGCAGGTTGTTTTCACATCTTCCTGCCACCAGTCTTGTCCAACAAGTTCCTTTGCGATTATCTGCAAAAGAAGAAAGTAATTTGAAATTTGAATTATATGTATGTATTTAAAATAATTGGCCAAGTATTTGCTTTTAGCACACACAAAGAGTCCGTAGGCAATTTAACAAATAGGACGATTTTTTTAACCTTCATAATCAGCCCAGCCATATCAAGATGGCGGCCATTTAAAAGTTTGTTTTAGCTATAACTTTAGAACCATTTATTATAAAGACGTGAAAAAAACTCCTATATATGCATTTTATTAACCCGAACCCAATGAAACTACTACAAAGAATTGCCTGATAGTTCCGAACGACCGATTGCTTATGCGCCAAGATTTTTAAATGAAGCTGAAAAAATAGATGCACCTATTGGTAGAGAAGCATCAGCATTAGTGTAAGAAGTGTCGACATTTCATTAATATGTATATGGTTAAGAGTTCACGTTGGAAAGAGATCATAAGCCATTGGAAATAAGCAGGATTTGTCAAAAGTAGAAAACAACAGGCTAGTATGCTGGGCTCTAAAACTGTCAGGTTTTCAATATGTAATTAAGTACAAGCCAGGGAAGAGGGAAGGATAACAATATACTTTCAAGCATACCACAATAAGGAGCCATGGGAAAGGAGGATAAGGATTCTTTAGCAATAAGGACTTTGATAGCAGAGAAAATAGAATCAATTAATGACAAAAATTAGATAAAACGAGATGTAAGCAAAGATAAAGAATTAAGAAAAATAGCGGCTTACATACTACGCTACGGGGTTGGCCATCTCACGTCATGGAAGAAAGTTTAATACCCTTTGGAAGAGAGAGATTCCATTACAAAATGGCGTTGTTTTGTGAATGGAAAGAACGAGAAAGGACACTTCAGACGAGATCTATTGCAAGATATGTGGCCAAAGCTTGACGAATAAGTGAAAAAATACGTTAGAAAATGTGCTAAGAAGAGCGGTGTTTAGAATAGGAAGTGCTTATTTACTCATGGAACGTACCCATAGAACCAAAGAAACGGATAAATTTGTATTTACATTTTAGTCGGAATATATGTATATTGCAAATAGGCGGAAGTTGTAAGAATGAACAGCATAACATCATGCACTAGAAAGAGGTAGTGAGAGTAGTTCAGTCACTACGGAGTCGGACTCCCAAAACAAATACATAGTGACAGACAATGGGCCGCAGTTAATATCGGCGGAATTCAGGGAGTTTTGTAAGAAGAACAATTATCAGAAGTGCTCCTTACCGCCATGAAACCAATGACCTAGCGGAAAGATTTATTAGAACATTCAAGCGTAGTATGTAAGCTGCAAGAAGGAAGTGAAGGACTCAGACCTGGCTCTCCTTGGATTTATGTTGTGCTGCCGGAACACACCACAAAATATAAAAGGGCAGACTCCATTTGAAATGTTTTAAGATCATCGCTTGCCTGCACTCCTGGATCGAGTTAAGCCTGGTTGGCGTGACAAAAGAAGTTACAGGTATGGTATCAAACGTCAAAACCCAGGGAGTTTAGAGAGGATCAGGATGTTTGGGTGAAGAGCGAGTTAAAACCAGGCTGGTCAGCTGTAGCGTTAAAGGAAAGAAAAGAGGAACTATCATATTATGAAGTTATAGTCGGAGTTTTAAGAAGGAACTCCTGTAAAAGGAGAGAAGGAGGAGTCAATGATATAAGTCAACAACTAGCAACATCTAACGAAGGCAGGCGGGTAGAAGTTTATTATTATGACGAATAATGTCATTCATTCAGTCAATTGTATTAATTAAAGAAACGAGTTTTCCAAGTTATTACAGGTACTTTCGACGATCATGTACGTCACAGACTGACAGACAAGCGTAGGAATGTCCTTGTTTTTGCCTACGGATCCTAAAAAGTAAACTTGTTATTTATTGGGTTTAACAATTTTCTCGTAATTACCTATACACACTCTGCCGGTGTGGTCAAGGACCGATCCTGGAGGACAATCACATTCGTATGAACCTATAGTATTGATGCAGCGGCCATTAAAACAAGCATCAGCGCCAAGCTCTCTACATTCGTCAAAATCCTCACACACATGTGAGATTACATTTAGTTCTGTTCCCGTTGGGCAAATACACTGAAATGGTAAAAAAACACGGCATTATTATATTACTTTCAATTCTTGAATAATTATCTTCCAGTAAAAAATAATTTCTTTACTGCAGTCTTACCTGAAAACTTCCTGGTGTGTTTCTACATTGTCCTCCATTGCAAATCAATTCGTCTACTTTGCACTCGTCGATGTCAATACATATTTTCCCAGTTGAATCCACTTCGTATCCGGGATTACAAACACATCGATGACTTCCCATGAGGTTTTCACAAGCCCCGTTCTGGCATAAGTTCGGATTCGTCGCGCATTCGTTAATATCTAGTGGATAGTTTAAACAAATATGTTGAAAACAATAATAATAAAAATTAA
Source organism: Gerris lacustris (assembly GCA_951217055.1). Lineage (NCBI taxonomy): Eukaryota > Metazoa > Arthropoda > Insecta > Hemiptera > Gerridae > Gerris > Gerris lacustris. The sequence goes on along the minus strand of OX578281.1, from coordinate 33,061,361 downwards.
GTAAAAATAAAGATTTTTGATGTAGCTTCTTACCGTCACCATTGTGATTCATGCCAGGTCCATGAGGACAAAGGATGTTATATTCGAATGTGCCGTGCATTGGGCATGGTTGACATGGTGTACCCCATCCAGCTCTTTGACCTGGGAAACCGACGCAGCAGCAAACAGATTTAGCAACTGGTCGACTTGATGGCATTAAACATTGGCCCTCACGCCACTCACTGTAGCACAGGTCTTTCTTTGAATCTATAACAAAGGTCGAGATTTTATATTTATTGATAATGAAACTAATCGGACAATGATAACATGGCAAAGAATTAAATTTAAAGAAAGATTTTATCAGATAATGAAAGTAAACCAATGTTATTTACCTATGCATGTGCGTCCATCTGGACTAAGATTGAAACCAACTGGGCAGGAGCAGTAGAAACTTCCAACAGTGTTGTGGCAGGCTCCATTTTGACAGGGAGGCTTGGATCCATGACACTCGTCAATATCTGCCCAATGTGAATATCTGTGTTATTAATCATCTCCGTGTTAAGATCCCTTTCAATTCCCCCAGTAATCAATAAACATAAATAATTTTTAACATAAAATACCCTTATTAATAAAACGATATACCTATGCACTGAGCTCTATCATATGAGAGTTTGAATCCGGAGTCGCATACGCATTTAAACGTTCCTTCCATGTTAACACATTTTCCGTTGGCGCACATGCCGGTCTCAACACATTCGTCTGTGTCTATACAAAAAGCTCCGTCAGAAGATAAGGTGAAACCAGTGAGACATTTGCATCTGTAAGAACCAGGGACGTTTTCACATCTTCCGTTTAGACATATCCTAGGATTTTCGTAGCATTCATCGACATCTGAAAAATAGGGGAAGCAGACAATTTGATTACAACTGTATTATAAAATGTGAGTTGTTTATTGGATCTACAAATTATCAAGTTCTTACCAATACAAGAGTGTCCAGTTGGTGAAAGAATAAATCCTGGATTACATCTACATTTAAAAGAACCGTCCATGTTAATACATCGTCCGTTAGCACACATTCCGTTTTGACTGCATTCGTCATGGTCTGAACAAAGAAAACAATTGGACACAATGAAAAAAAAAAAAAGAAAAAAGGATATTTGTTATAAACCAAATTTTATTGAAAACTTACCACTGCAACGTCTTCCATCCGAAGAGAGGTCAAAGCCTGGTGGGCAAGTACAAGAAAATGATCCAGGCAAGTTCACGCAGCTACCCCCAAAACAGTAGGTCCCTTGTGTACACTCGTTAACGTCTAAAGAAAAGAAAAAACAATCCACATTTATAAAATTTACGAGTGTAATAATTATTATCAATCAAGGAAATGCAGTTTAAAGAAACTAATAATGTGGGAATTTTAAAATTAAATTTGTATTTTATTGTTGTGTATATTGTATAACTGGCCTTCACACACTTGTGACTGGTTTTTTTCATAACCGGGATGACAATGGCAAGTGTATCCGTCGGCAGTGTCCACACATTGTCCTCCTCCGCATATGTCCTTACGAAGTCCACACTCGTCTACTGGATGCATTGGTCCACCACCAGATATGTCTCCGCAAAGACCTTTGTAACTTTCTGAAAACAATCATCATAGTAATTAGCGATAATTCGTGTTTTAGACATAAAACAAAAACAAAAAAAATAGATATGTAACCTTCTCTAGGAGTTGGACAACTGTCGCAGTTTTCGCCCCAAGCTTTGCCCATGTTCATTCCGCAACAGCAATCTCTTTTAGATAATCGCATTGGTAAACTGTTGATACAAACTCCTCCTCGGGTTACCATAGTGTAACAATAGCCCTGACGAGCATCTAGAATTAATAATAAATAAAATAATATCGTACGCTTTATCTTTTATTACATTAGGAAGGTAAAAAAAGACTCTCAGAGCGTAATTAGATGATAAATGTTTTACATACCAATACAACTTGTCGAGTCTCTGTTTGGAATGAAACCTCTGTCACAGATACAGTAGTAAGAACCTTCGGTGTTGACGCAGCGACCGTTTTCACAAAGTCCTTCCGCTTCGGCTTGGCGGCATTCATCCATGTCTCGACAAGCATTTGATTCGGGATCCCTTGCACGACCGGGAGGGCAGTTACATGTAAAAGACCCGATGGTATTCACACATTTACCTCCTAAGCAAAGTCCTGGAATGGCTTCACATTCGTTGATGTCTGTGAAATCAAAGAACGGTTACGTATAAAATAAAATAAAAATATTAATCTATTCTAGGAGCTTTCGCAACTGGAATAATTTTTAAAGTCTAAGTCTAATGGTGAAGGATTTAGAGATTGTCGGTAGCATATTAGCTCGAAAATACGAAGTAAACTAATGCTTAACATCCCAGAAGTTGATTCTATTTTTAGATACGAAACGCCAAACGTCAATATTTGTAGACTCGGTCTTCACCGAAAAAATCCATTTCGTTAATATAAACGTTTCCATTATCCGGTGAAAACTTTAATTCAACCATTCAAAGATGATTGCCGTTGTCAGCTTAGCGGCGTCTAAACGTTATTTGCATACGATTAGTTTTAAATTAATCTCCGGTAGTAAACGGAAGCTTGTTGAAGATTTAAAATAAGGTGTTTGCAGATTGGGGTGTGAAACCCCCTAATTCAAAACCTCGTTATAAAGTTTTTAATTCTCATGAGTGAGATAATGGAACCTTGTCTTGTTATAATGGTCCTGTATCCAAAACACTAGAGTCCAAATAAAACAAGTTATTTTATCCTAATAACGGGGACCCAAGTGTAGTATTACATTATTGAGTTATAACTTATTATGTATTATCTTTTTGATGACAAGCGAATGGACATTAAGGTAATAATAAGATCTAATCATGGTTATAAGGAGCAAGCCATTAAGGCCGATTATACTCACCTACACAGTCGCCGCTATGAATATTTTTGAGGTATCCCTCGTCGCAGGGAAGACGAGAGGGACACTTCTCACAAGGATGGCCCCATGCTTTACCCACGGTAGCGCAGCAAAGGTTCCTTGTACAGACCACACCGGGAAGTTGACCCTGACACATTCCATCAGCCACCCGTGTGAAGCAAGGACCTGTCCTGTAATCTAGCATGTCACATACAAATTAAAACCTTTAGAATCATTAAAACCATTTTCTTATCACTTAAATTAAATAAGTAAATTAGGATAACATCTAAAATATATTAAGAAACGAAATATTTTACTACCTGCTTCACATCTTCTTCCAGTGAAACCGTATACACAAGCACATCTGTCTGGAGCCACGCATCGTCCTCCGTTAAGACATGGTTCGACGCATAAAGCTAGAAATCATTACATCAATAGGTTTTTTATTCCAATAATTTAAAGTTAATTCTACAAATGATAGTAAATATGATTATTATATCATGTGCATTAAGACAACCAAACTGAGTGAAAGTCAGAAGCTTCTTTTCCCATTATTAATAGTAGGCAACTCCACAGCGGTTTTTATCTATAATGACATCATTGTATAAATATATACGAAATATATTATTATTAATAATGAATTAATGCACTAAGCCTTATTTTTAAACATTGTTAATTGTTTAAGCTCAAGATATTTTTACACTTATATTGCGATGATCAAAAGCACGTTATGGGTGCAAATTAGAATTTGTCGGGTGAAATAAACATTAATTGTATAAAAGAGAGCAAACTTCAGTTAAATATTCGAAGTTATAAAATAAATTTCGAAACCTTTAACTGCGAAATAATAACAATAAACTACTTAGTTTTATCTTATGTTTTAGAAAACAATAAAATTGTGTCGATAGAGATTTTGCTAACTGCAGTGTTTAAAACGATGAGTTATTTAATCATGTTAATAATCGTAACAAATAATAATAATGAACAGTCCACCATCAATGTGTAAGGTTTTAATTTACTTGTGAGAAATTGAACTGACGGTAGAGGACATCTAAAAATATTCGAAGAAACTGTCACTCCACGTATGTACGAGATTTTATTTACGATTTTATCCATCATCAGCTATGACGATTATCCCTCTTTCTCTAATTAATTTATTATTGTTACTCTAATTTTTTTTCTATAATCAATGCTAATCAACGACATCCTTATAGAAGCCGAAAGCTGGCTTTGATTATATTTGGTTTAATAAATTAACTAGTTTTTTTTACGTTGAGGGGCAGTCTCTTTAAATATTTTATTCTACTTGTAATAGCTGAAAGTTTATTTGCAGTTAGTCTTTTAATGTTTTGACTGTAAAACAAATAACGGAACAATAATAGTTATAAGAGAAGAATATTGAGGCTCAGTCAGAGTCAGATAGTTTTACATGTTATCAATCCACCATTTTGAATCAGTTTAGGCTAGATATAAAAAAATATTGATGTATTTTAACTATTGATAAAACAAAAAACAAAAAAAAAAAAAAAAAAAATATGACAATAATTACAAATAAATAAGTAAATAATCCGAACTGAAAAAAATATTTGAATAATTAATTATTAAGTTTGTTTACGTTCGGAATCGGTCAATTTATATGTTTTTAGGATATTTACGAGATGTAACACTGAACGTGGGGCGTGAGGTGGGAGTCTACTGCCTCAGTATGTGGCAGTGGACTCTGATCTATGATCTATGGCTTGGTGCTGTTTTGCTTCTCGTGCTCCACGTCTCTCGGAGTTTTGTTTATAAAAAAAATCTACCTACTAATTGTTTTCTATCGATTTGTTTTTAAAATAAGGTATTTATTATATTAATCTTTATTTTCCTTTTAATGATACGTAATAATTTTTAATGAGTTTTTAAATGTATTCAAGACAATAAATCGGTAATCTCGTTTGATTGTAATACGGTCTGAGTTGAACATTGTTTAGTTTCACATTTGAAATTCTGATAAGTTTATAACTTACTATAAGTTAATTAAGTTTAAATTGCTAATGACCTTACTTTCAGTATAGCATTGAAATAATATTTACGGACTGTATGGCTGATTGAGACGATATTAATTTTTATTCTACCTTAATTAAACCCATAAAAGTATACTACGTATTATGATTTGAGAGACTTCTTGATATTATTAAGTTTTTCATTGTCTGTTAGGTAAAAATGCAGGGACATTCAGTTTTTTTCTAATTTTCTAACTCTTCCTAACCAAGGAATCGTTTGCAAACCGCTTAGTGTTGGTCCAAACGATCCTCTGACAATACCCTGACTTGGATGACATGCGCATTCCTTATCAACAGGAAGAAAAGGAAAACAGATAGGAAATCTGCTAGGTTTCCTTGATTGTTTTAATACGGTATGAATTAGTTACAAACACAACCTGACGATGCTTAATTTCAGTAGAATGTTAGCGCATGCGCGTAAAATTTGTCATAACGATGCAAAGGACAGTACAAATAATGATGTTAGAACATAATTATTTTTAATGTCAACCAGTGATTTCTTGGTTTTCGAAATTGTTAGATTTGTTATTTTATTTAATCTTTTGTTTGTTTATTTTCAGTATCTTTATTTAGAGTTTGATCCCTGTATGTTATTAACCTAGAGTTAATCGTGTTCATATCTATCGGATGTTGTTTATTATTTGATTGAGGAATTCTTATTGATTTAATTATTTTTCATAAAAGCCCCAATATTTTTAGTTTGTTTTGTAAACAAATATTTTATGGATCAGCCATGAATCAATTTCAAAAGTGAATATGACCTGCTTACTGCCATAAAACATAAAAATGTGGACTAGTTTAAAAACCTTAAATTGGCCATTATCATAAACACATAATTGAATTTAATTTTGCAAGGAAGGACTGGAATATTTTAATTATTGATAGGGAGATGCTTATTAGATAATTATAGGTCTTTAAAACGTATCTTCCGGACAAGACTGCGTCTGAGAGTGTGTCGGAAACTTTGTGAATCACAACGATTCGAACCCTTAGCACGGATTTTTCTCAATCTTAAAGGAATTGTTCTTTATGAGAATCATGGGCAACTGACTCAGTTGTGAAGTAGAATAATCTGAACAACCATTCCTAATATTAACTAATTGGTGCTACAGCGTGCGGGAGCTTAGGGCCCCTGAATAGCTCTTTAGCACTACTCAAGTGATAGTGAACGTGGCCAGTATTTCGAATCCAATAGCCATGTGTCATGTGTATGGTCTCCATGGGCGCCACTTCTCAAGTAGCTACCCATTTATTGCACTATGGACACCACATGCCCTCCCATCTTAGTATGTCACATGACTCCTCTTCGATTATGATAAACAAGGTATTGGAATTGTCCAATAAAATTGATGTTTTATTTGTGAAGAGGCGTTTTCTGCTTTGTATATATATATTTTTTTGTTTAAAAGATTGAATATTGCACTGAATTACCTTGACTGCACGATTCTCCTTGGTAACCTGGTTTGCAAACGCATCTTCCATTAGAACAAGAGCCACCGTTGAGACAAGGGAATCGACAAGTAGTTTCGGTTCTTTCTCTTTCAGGAGGACGTCTATGATCTTCAGATGGTTCTCCTGCAGTCATGTAAGCTGTTTTCAAAAGTAACAGATTATGAATGATAAAAAAATAACAATTATGAATGATAAAAAAGTATAAATTATGTGGCGAATGAAAATAAAGTAACGAATGATATGATGAATAAAAATAAGGTAACAAATCATAATCTATTCGTTAATGAAAATTTAGGATCGCTGATTAGTGACTCCATTCATCTCTAGAATTCTTTTTTCAGTCTATCCTCTGAAAAAGTAAATCTTTTTTTCGAAATTATCCTCGAACTGGTCAAGTATAAGTTACCTGTACTTGAAGGAGGACGCCTGTCTGTACATGAAGGCGCCAGTTTGCCTCCTTCGCAGACACATAGATTCGGTTTGACACATCGTCCTCGTCCACACTTGTTACTACAGATAGCTGGAACAGAATAATAGTAACGCAACTTAAATTATAGTTAGACTGATCTGCAATTTATGCCTATTATTATTATTATTATTTTTTTATTTTTTATTTTTTTTAGTTTTATACTTGTCATAAATTCTTAGTAATTTCACTTTCTTTTATACGTTAATGAAATTTAATGAATGAAATGAAAAAGCATCCAAGTATTTTTTTCATTTCTGATCAATGATCAATGTACAGACAACACTTTAATGTTAATTTTTAACTGATTTACACGTTTTGAGGTCCTGTGAGTACAAAAAGGGTCTCTTTAAAAAATGTCTTTCTGTCAATCATACCCCGAGGGTAAATCGAGAAATATTTTTTTGCTATAAATTTAGTTGCCCCTAAAAACTTAAAAAAAGTAATTTAATATAGTTAACTTAAATTCGAATCTACTCATATATAAGTCGTTATCCCAGGAAAAATCTAGTTTCCGAGATATTGATAAATAATTTCAAGATAAAAAGAACTTTTTATATACTACGTTTTTAAATATTCTGTTGAGTCGTATGTGATGTTAATAATATAATTGTTATTTTTATATAATATATAATGTTAGTGAAAAAAAAAAAAATAGTTCCGAATTTATTTACTTCACATAAATGACAACCATCTAGAGAGCTGATCTTAAACCTATAAAAAGACAAATCTTTGTACAACGGATCTCCCCAACACCAAATCTAAAGCGTGCCATCGATATATTTGAAATAATATAAATAATATAATCGATATTTCCTGTTTTGCTGTCATTTAATGTTTATCTATCACAAATTTGAGACCCGTCAAAATGAAGATTGCGTAAATATGGGATATGGCAAAACAAATAAAATAACTTACGGATTTTTTCCGAATTAACTTTTCGTTCATCAAAATTTGCTGAAAACCAATTAAAATCAGCTGAAAGATGGTTAAAAGTATTAAAATAATGCATTGTCATCGCGTTCTGAGCTATGCTAAAAGTTTCAAATGTCTAGCTATTCGGGAAGTTATTTAGAAATCGATTGCCAGATTTGTACCGGACAAACAAACAAACAAACAAGAAAGCAAGCTAATAAAAACGTAGTAAAATATACCTGATTTTGAGGAAAATCGAAATCAAAAAGTAAACAAACATGTGTTGAACAATATTTAAATAAATAAAAATGAATGTTAGATAGATAAAATATTTTATTCAAAATTATACACAAGTTATTTTGTCTAAAATGAAATATTATGGAATTTAAATACAGTCAATATAGAATCAATAAAAAAAGTGTTCGATTTGGAGAACCGATTTTTTTCAGTTATTATTGAATTAATTATATAAAAAAATCATATAATAAAAAATTAATTATATAAAAAATTGAAAAATTATATAATAAAAATATACTAATATTAGCTTTAAATGGTCCAATTTTATATATATATTATATAGGTACATTTAAAAAATAACATGTTATCAAAACTTTTTCAGCTCTCCCTAAAAATCAGTGTTCTATAATGTACTTTTTTGTCGGTATCATAATTTTTTTTTTTTATTATAATACTTCCATAATGTATAAGTTATAATAAGTATCTTAATACTTTTTTATTGTACGGAATGCAACACTGTACTCGTATATATCCACCGCATTCAATCGGTTTATTGAGCGATTCATAATTAATAACAGTTCTCTTAAACAAATTATATAAATGTATTTTCTTTATTTCTGAATAGCCTTTTTGATTTCTTTGTGATATCCATTTTTTATGTATAAATCAAGATATTATAAAGTTGTTTTTGTTATTTGGCTGCATGATTATAAATAATAATGTATATTATAATCAATAAGTAATAGATTGAGAGAAACCAAACTGATATTTTATTTGCTACATTAATTTTCTTGAGACAAGAAATGCAATTTACTTATTAAAAATTATATGTAGCAGAATAAAGCTTTTTGCGATCTATAATAATACCATAATGTAATGCTATACTATTATTATTAATTGCGGTTCTTTGAAGGTTTCTTTTTTATATAATTAATTGAATAATTAATCGTTGTTGACTGATAAGGTTAAGATTTACATAAGCAAGTATTAATTACCGAGTGAAAGGTAAATCTATACGACTTAACATACGGTTGCTTACTCTTGTATTTGTAGTTTCATACGACTATTCATATAGAAAATGAGATATAAAAATACTCATTTTATAATAATAATGTAAAAATTGTTACTCCTCACTTTGACTGCAATTCTTTTCGATTATACCCTAATCTATTAACTGGGAATGTAAATAAACGAATTTTATAAAATTTTGAAAATATGACTTCTCAAAATAGTGTTTTTATGCATCTCTGAGGTGAAATTTGATTTTAATACTTTGTCATAAATAAAGTTAACTTATGGTGTAGTTGGTATTAATTGTAAAATAATTAAAGTTGTGCACCTAATCATTGTAAGAAGCCATTATGCAATATTACTTACAATCTCGAATTAACTATGTCATTTAATCAATAGCATTTAATTAAGATATGAAAAACCAATTTTTAGGGAGGCAATAATAATAAGTTAAGTCCAAAACTTGTCATTGGATTTTGGGGGTTGGTCGAGCAATTGCAGCTCCCAGAAGAAGGGGAGTCTAGGGACCCTAGGAAAATTTTGGGAATTTTAAGAAAAAAATACTATTTGGTCCACCAATTTCGTACTGTCCGATTTACTTCGTTTTTTTTTTTTTTAAACTGGCTCCTTTTTACAGGATTTGTCTTATCTCGATAAATTCAGTATTTTCTTTTTTTTTTAAAACAAAAAAAACTACACTAAGTGTCACTTTTAATAGGGTAATGATGGGAGGTTATATGGTTAGGTTAGGTCAAAAAGCTACTAACCTTAACCTAAACTAACCATAACCTTATATAATTTTCTCTAAAATTTCACACAAAGTATTTGTAATAACTGACAACAGGTTCTGGCTACTCAATAGCCATCTTCAGATTCTAAATTAGTTGTTCACTATTCATAGTAACATGGTATCGAAGTGACACACAATGGATAATAAAATATTAAGCTCTCTTAATATTGAACAATTCCAATTCTATTAAATACATATATTGATATATTGTATCCTAAGAGAAGTCCACATGCTTTATAATAGTGAATTTAAGAACGACTTAAATGAACATTTTCCTAATATTCTAATTAAGAAATACTTTGTTCTTGTTTATTAATAACAGCCTAATAATTATAGTATTAATAAAATTAATCAACTTTGATGTTTACATTTTTAACTATACGGGTGACGTCCTCATTGAAATACAGTAGCCGAGGAAGATTAACAGCTATTAATAATACGTTGTTATAATTAAACCTAAGCAAGAGGGTAGTGTTTATGATGTCTTAATGTTTTAAAATTCCTCCGCCCTTCAATTATCAACCACACATGGTTCGTGGTAATAATAAGAAATAATTATAATGCAAATTAAAAATGATTTTTTTATTTTTGAGAATTTCTAGTTATAAGTATGACAGGCGACAGAGAACACAAAATACATTTGCATTTTATTTTTGTATTTATAATTTTTTGAAAGAAAGTGCGACAAAACAGGGCGGAAATGATTAGATCTTAACATCTCTTACAATAAATAACATATTTTGCTCAATTATTTACTGTTTATCTCTCTTCTTATAATTGTTAAATTATCATATTATCTCAACTATCATCTTGAGTTAAGAAAATTGAATTTGAAGAAAGTTTGATTAAAACTTTGTTTTATTTAGAAATAGTTTTTATTATATTACATTTTTATTAAGTAACGATGATTGGGGAGCAGGTAATCATCAAGTTTATTAGCGGTTGTGGCACATAAAAAAGGCACAAAATGTATGTGCTCAATGGAGGGGGGATGGGAGTGGCTCAACTAAAGTTTTAACTAATGTCTCCTATTTTAAAGTAAAAGAATATCAGATTTACCACAACAGGTGGTGTTTAGTTTTGATTGTCTTCCTTTATTTACAATCCTAAGTTATTATAATTATTTCTTTTATTTTTTCCTAAGTTATTATAATTATTTAAAGACCAAAAAATCAAAACAAACATTTATTTTATTGGAATAAGTGTGGTTGCCTTGGCCTTGGCAATGCTTTATAACCAAACTACAGAGTCATACATGAGAATCCTGGAGAATCTTTGTTATGTTACAGTTATTCTAGTTTTTAAGAGAGTAGAATTTATAATATATCTATCTAACAATCATCTACCAAAATCCAGATCTGGTATTTTAGCTCAAGTGTTTTATCTTTTCTTTTCTCATATCGTTTAAGTAAGCTTTACCTACATTATTTATATTCTAACTAATATTTTTGAGACCCCACTTTTCTTTGTTAAACTTCACCTTTTATTTTATCTATTAAAATAATTTATTCTCTAACTATTAACACCAAAGTTTATTTCTTCTAAGAAACCATTTGTAATTATTCTTCTTGAATTATATTACGATATTCTAAAACAAATCACTTTAAAGTTAACATGATGTGTACGATGTGATGAATATTTTATTGTAAATGCATGAATACGAAGACTCAATTAGATTGTTAACATCAGTATAACTCTTCCTATCTAAAAGAAATAACACAAACTGTCTCTCCCCGTAAATTGAAATGACTTTATTATCAAAGCAGCTTTCAGCCTTCAAAAGGCCGTCATCAGTGCACATTTTTAACGTTTTTCAATAAAGGATTTAGTGAGAGATGAGTCTACTTCATGACGGAGATCGACGTGTGACTCAATTTATGTAGAGACAGTTAGTGTCACTCATTTAAAATGACCTCCATAGACGCTCCCATATCTTCCTATCTAAGTTATATACATAAAATGTTGTCAATTTTCTTAATAAGTTACAGTAATACTAAATATTAAGTTATTTTTAATAACATTATTTGAAGTCTTGAACAAATATGAATGGAACCGACCTTATAATGATGTACATTGAAAAATGCAGGAGCATGCTTCCAGTCTTTAAAATTCATATACAGCCATATTCGTAGTGTATTACCCTTTAATCTAATTTATTCTTCAGTCTTTCTTAGGTCTTTCTTAGGTTTAATATTACTTCAATCCAACATAATTTAACATATATTTTTGTGACCAAAAAAAAAATTTGTTTTTGGTCACAAAAATATATGTTAAATTATGTTGGATTGAAGTAATAATACAAAGTGTTTATGAAAATATTTGTTTATGTGAATGATGATGTAGATAAATAAATTTAAAATCTTCTTTTAGGCCTGAGGATGCCTCAAAGAAGGTGAAATATAGCCAAACATGGAGTAGCAATAAAATTTATTAATACCCTATAGACCTAAGAAAGACTGAAGAATAAATTCATATACAGCTATTTTAGTTCCTCACACAATTCGCGTATTTATACAAAAATGATAAAGTATCCATCATAAACAAACATCAAATGACTACTGATTTCCTTGATAATGGATTAATAAATACGATAAATGCAATGAAAAGTTGAAAGATTTGTCTTAAATTTTATTATTTGATTAATTACTTCTAGTTAATAAATATTTATTAATTATATTTGTTTCAGAAGAGATTTGATGTAGGAGACACATTGTTTCTTGACTAGACGTATGCTATAGCTGGGTCAACACCTATCGTTTACATAGAGATCCTGTATTGTTTCAGTGACTAATTCTGAAACATTTATTGATCAAGTAGGTATATTTTGTTTCTATTTTATTATTACTCAAGAAAATACTTAAAGGATTTTAAGACAATCTGTCTACCTCAATGGTCCTTTTCTCAAGTTGAATATTAAAATGTAGGTTCTAAATTATAGCTGCATTTTAGAAAATGGAGTCTAATATTGTTATTCTATATGCTCATTATCGTAAGTTCTGCCTGTAGAATATTTTATTTTATCATGTAACCCCACATAAAAAAAAAACAGCTATGTATTTGTATATTTAAAATCATCTTAAAAATTTAAATGATTTATTCTAATTTTTATCGTCTGCATTTTTTAAAAAAAGTTGATGTCATTGACTTATTGTAAATGCTGAGCTCGTATATCAGTGCTATGTGGATATCGTTATCAGTCGTCATAAAACGTAAAAGCCATAACGTTTTACGTCAAGGGAATACGATAACATTGGTTCACTAATTTTCATACATATAGTTATTTATTGAAAACCTTGAAGTTACTTCAAGACAATGAATATCGTATTACTCACTAAGACAATAAAGTTTCTACTCCATTGTGTCAGAGTAGTTTTTGGCTCGTGCTATCAGTTAAATTGATAACGCAGGATATGTTTTTATTACCAAGGATGTTTTTCTTTCTAATACCGTTATTTCTCTCGAAGAACTTTCTTTGGACTATAGGAAAAAATTTAAAATCATAACTGTATGATAATACGTTACTCAATGTTAATAAAATTAGGTTTATAATGTGTGTGGTCTATCCTGGTATAAAAAGTAAAATAATTTCACTTTATTGAGTAATTTACTGCGTCTAAATGGTTGACATAATGTAAAATAATAAATTATCACGTGGATAATTATTTTACATAAAAAGTCTCAATATTTACGTTTTTTTTTATTAATGTCTCTCGATGATCTCCAAGTTAGTTTTTTGGAAACTTAATCATAATAAATAATGTGGATCTAATATAGGATTAGAATTAATTCGTGAGAATTAAACCCTTTATACTTACCTAAATTATAGACAGTTAGAGAGGATGCGGTATCAAAATATGAAAAAATATATAGATCTTATTATCTTTTAAATTCGACTGATTTTTTTTATTTATGTTCATGTTTTCTCATATATGCGTTGCATATATAAAGGGAAAATATGCGATGACGCAGAAGTACGATTTTGACGATTTTATACCCATTAAAGTTTCTTAAATCAAAAATGTTTAGGTAAAGAGAGGGGGCAATTATGCATAAAAAATAATCGGTTCGAGTCAACTCAGATGATACGAGTTCATAATTACATAGCCCAGTGTTTTCCATTTACTAGTTTTCGTGTTTTCGTTGTTACGTTTAACTATTATTGAACATTTCTTCAAAATGTATCATAAAAATAACTTCTCTTCGGCGGGGAATCGAACCCTGCCTCAAGCTATTTTCCCAGAAAATAGATTTTTTCCGGGAAAATGACTTATAACGTTAGATTCGTATTTAATTAGACTACATTTTAGAATTTTTTAATCAAAATCGTCGAAACCGTTTTCAAGAAATAATTTGTTCCAAGGTTTTTTAAGAGTTTTTAGGGGTAGCACCCCCAAATTTGGAGCTAAAATTCATTTATCGATTATACCTTGGGGTATGATTTTTCTGAACATGGACATCAAATTTCGTCAAAATCGGCCACGTAGTTTAGGCTCCACGCGTCTGCAGAGACGACGGACGACAGACAGACATTTTTTTTTTAACAAAAACACTTTTTTGGACTCAGGGGACCTAAAAACGTGTAAATCCATCAAAATATCAAAATTGAATTTTCGCGTCATCACAATACTTTCTTTTAATATAAGAAAGTAAAAAATATATTGGGGCTCAAAACTTGGGGGCTAGCCCTAAAAACAGCGAAAGAAATGTGCTGTATGTTATTTTAGCTTTATCTTCCCATTATATTTCATCGATATCCGCTTTGTAATAAATATCAACTAATGTGGTTTTTTTGACACTTCTGATAGGTTTATTTAAAGGTTGCTGTTCTTGGATAATATTCACTCTATAGTTCACAGTAGTTTGAAATACGAGAACTGATGATAAAATTAATTATTTTATTTTAAATTTGAAACTTTCAAAAGGTAAAAGAGCGAGAGTTGAGCGAAAAAAAGGTTTTATCTGAAAATGGGTCAATGCATTTATTTTGGATTTAAAAGATTCTTAAGTATATTTAAAAATAATTTATCAAAATAACGGTTTCTATAATGGAGAATAATTTGGACAAATTATACGGGTTACAACAACTTGACCATGTTCATGATGCGTTAACTGAACAAAAAATAATCATTCCTGGCAACTCCTGGCTTATTTTCGATGAATGATAGCATCGAACGGACAATATTCCATGCTGTTTAGAAGTTCCGTAAATATTTTAGCCTTCTTTTTAAAAAAATGGTTTTTAAATACGTCCTGCAAGATTTGTGTATTCTTCAAAAATAATTATTATTACTTTTCCTTGAGAAAATTGAGTCAGTTTTTACTCGTCGAGAATAGAGGATGTATTTTTCTTATATATATTGATTTTAAGGCAACGGAAGTCTTTGTGATTAACTGATTAGCGAATTAATCTAATAATATTATTTCTCCAAATTCAAAATTTCATCAGTTTTATCCATCAAGGGCAATTTTTGGTTCTGCGAATCACAAATCTTAAAGACTATACTCATCTGCTTGTAATGAATTTTGGAGGGTATGTTTAGTCCACTGTTGATCTCATATAAAGTTTTTACCACACTTTAAAATTACTTGATTTCTTATCGGAAGTAGCCCATGAATGGTCCATATTAATTTTATCAGTGCGAAAATTTGATATTTTATATTGCTTCAAAATAAAGGTGACCCCATTGAAACAGATCAGTATCTGTATCTTAAGTGACCATTCGTTCAATAATAGGATACGAAGAGACTATGTGCCACACAAATTGTTCAAGATTTTTGCTGCTTCAAGATCTTAAAAACTATTTGTCTGTTTTTCAAAATTAGATGCTTGGTCCCAATTAGCCCAATGTTGGTCCTTTATTAATTTTACCTTTTGCGCCCATTGGTTTCTCTTTCATGGGTGCACAAACTTTTTTAATAGTATTCATACGATATTTAAGAAATTTGGATGGTTTGTTAAAAGAAGTCCCACAAGTGAACCCATATTAATTTCAAACATCTTTGGTTGAAATTAAATTGACACTAATTACTTTATTCATGAAAAAAAAAGTCTGCCAATTTATGTTTAGCACTATTTCGTATACTTTAATGATTTTATGCATTTACGACCTGCTACTGTAAACTTTATTTAATTTTCCCCCGTTTTTTAAATCTTTAAAAATTGTTTTGATTTGTTTAACTAAATTAAAGTATAAATTTAGCAAAATTTAAAGAGCTCAGACGGTTGAAATTAATCTGGGGCTATCTGCGGTCTACGTTTGTCAAACCATCAAAATTTCATGAAAAACATATCAGTATATTTTAAGATTTAGGGGTATATCAATGTTGTGTGCATGTAGTAGAGAAACAAATATAGGCGCAAAAGAACGATAATATAGCTTCCGTTACCTTCGGTAAGCTCTGGAGCAAGAAGGGGTATTCATTTTCAAATTAATCATACAATAATGGATTGCAACAGCAAACAAAAAATATCATTAAAGTACGTGATATTGGGGAAGCTATGTGCCACTCTAATTAGCAGACTATTTTTTTTTATCAAGCATTTATTATTAGATTAAATTTGAAAACTATAAGAATCAATTTATTCTAGAACAATTGTCGGTGATTGTACGATTGGTTTTAATATTGTTACCATTTGTTATTTTTAATCTAATATATTATATACTAATAATCCCTCTCAAGCAAAAACATGTTTCATTATGTAAGGTAAATAAAACTATAACTTACGTATTATACACAGTCCTGTGGTGGATTTAAGTTGCCATCCTGAACAACAATAGGATCTATATCTCGATCTACATACGTTAGGCCTGAAACAAAAAAATAAAAATAAAAATAAACAAAAAAAAAAAATAATAAAATAAATAAAAATAAACATCATTTTAATTATAATAATCAAATACGTATATTAAATAAAAAGATTTCGAATCATAATATTCAACAATAACAACACAAAATAGTCATGAAACGTATCTAAATTATATATATAGGTATATTATATATTAGAATATTAAATAATATTAAACTTCATTCTTTTTAAATGTTATATATTTCGCCATTTCACTTTTCGTCATGAAACGTATTTAAACTTGTATTAATTGTAGTTTGGTGTATATGTTTTAAATTTGTGTTCATAATACTTGATTTGATTACCTTTACATATTGTGGCTTTACTCTTATCTCGAAGACTTTAACTCTATCTCTAACGTTTCTTTTTTGGGGAAAAATATATACGCATTTATGTATAGTTTCTAAAGTATCTTAGTGAAACTCGGTTACATGATTTCCTTTGAAACTTTTTAGAGGAGTCAATACTCTGTTACTTATACAAATTCAGTCTGATATTAATTTTCTTTATTTATTTATTTAAAAGAACATTTTTTATGAACTAGCTCTAATAGCTGTGTTATCAGAGTTATAATTTAAGCAATTAATAAAAATGCGTTGTTACAACTATAGCTTCTGTTATATATTTGTTATTTTCAATTTAAAATTCTAATACGATAAAATTTGATCAACATAGTGAACAAGATATAAATTTCTAAGTTTTATAACGCACCACACAGATCACGCAGGATGTTTGCATACAATGCAATAGAAACTAGGTCTCCTAGATAAATAGTTTGAATGCAATGTTGAGTGCATTCTTATCTGCTTTTTTTTTAGTGCTTTTTTATCTGAAATAATCTTTTTACAGTTTTCTGTTTAATACCGTTTGTTATTTAAACATTTTATGTTTAATTTTATGATAAATTATGTTTTCAGATTTAAGAACAACGCACATTCACTCAGCGAGAAACCATTTTAACATTTGCTCAGTCTTGTAAAGGATTTTGCTCGAAACTAAATTATACGCGAGAAGCAAGAAAACCGGGCAATTGTTAAAATAGAATCATATTGTTTGAAGACGTTATTTGGGTTTTGAACTAAACCTCTAAAATTACAAATTGTACAGATTGCTCCAGTGCATTGATGTATACTGCATACTTCTAGTATTTTGAAAATAACAACCCAGCTTTAAGCCTATAAAAGGTAAGGATACGAAGGTTTTTAATGTTAAATATATAGGGTGCATTATTTTTTTTATTCTTAAATAATAGACATGAATACTTAATGACAAAGCTCTGAGCAACTAGGCTGCAATTTGAGCTTTTCATAATCGTCAGGAGCTCTGGAGAAAGGAAGCTGCTCCCATTGTTGTGATATTTTTGGAGGAAATTTGAGGTAGCAAAGTTTTATAAACTTTTACTAAGAATCTAGCTTTTCTTTGGCACTGATTGAGCCAATAGATTTGATAATGTCCGTTTGAGAGCCCATAAGTAATCTGGTTATTTCCTTAGAATTTAGTTTTTAAGCTATCATCGTTAAAATATAGTTTTTCACATTGAAAGAAATATTTTAAAGGCTGAGACCAAGAACAGCTGAAGAGGATTTATCCTTAAATCTGTTTAAGAGTTTTTGAATGGTCTCTGCTTAATAAAGAGCTTTTATATACTAAGATTGAAGTTACACAATTGTTAATAAAATAGACGCATCATAACATCTCTTAGGTTGAGCCAGTGGCTGCTTCTTTTGAATTTGTTGCTACCCACTTGTTGCCTGATTTTGTTAATTCTATTTTTTTGTCCCTCTACTATACCATAATAAAAAAATAAAAAAAATGCATTTGATATCTAGATAGGTGGATTATAAAAATTATATATTTCTTTGATCGGGTTAGTCCCGTCCGACATGACCCGAAGGAGAAAACGTGTCCGAGTTGAAACCGACCGCAAACTCAGGAGGGTATTTAGTAATAGAGCCTATCCGATTTCCTTCCATTTCCCGCGGTAAATAAGCCCCTTCCATGACACATCGGCCGTCCCGAGAGCTCCGAGATATTGGAAATGCTGAATAACAAATGATGGAAGGGGTGACTGCGGTCAGGTACAGAGTGAGTTTAGAAACAACCGTTTCCTGGTGGTACAACGGTTTCAACCGCTGGTGTCCAGTAACATCGTCCTCGATAATTACTTATTCTTCATTTCAACAGATAATTAACTCTCACAGACTTCTCGGTTCAATTTCTTTTTCTTTACATGTAAACAAAGGCAACGACCTCATTATAATAAATAATTAGAGAGAGATAAATAAAATAAAAATATCTATTTTGGTTATACGAACCTTGACTTTAAAAAAAAAAAGAAAATGAAAAATAATTCAGAAATACTTTAGAAAGAGTTCAACACCAATTATATATTTGGCTACTGTATTACCTGCAATAACAACATCTCAATCCTGAAATTATTATTTTTTTTTTTTTAATAAAGCTATGCAGTCGGATATTTGATACAACCACAGAGCGGTATATTTAAATGCTAAATTTGTTCTACTTTTCAACACCCACACCGGACATATTGAATTATCTTGAGAAAATATTATTGTTGTCACTGCATGGAGAAAGCAAAGGTATTAATTTCTTAGAACTGCATCTAGATTAATTTATTAAAAACCATAATTAGCTAAGTCAAAATATTTTATTTTGCTTAATTGATTCAGTGTAAATAATAATTATTTGACTGCAGGAAGATTCCAAAGGAAATCCTCTCATGGTTTTTTTAAATTTGTATAAATTAAAAACTATTTAAATGTAATATTTCATAAATACTGGTGACCAATTTAAAATGAATTTACTAAATATTGAAAGAATTATTAAATGACTAACGTTTATATAATTTACATCCTAATTTAAAATTGGTATTTGTTGGCTTGGACCGACTGTCAAGTTGATGCATCGCATCTGCCGATTGAGACATCGTGAAAAAGAAGTTTAAAGGTAATGTTTGACTTCTTTATGGCTGGACTAAGTAAACCGAACATCTACTAGCATTATAAATTGCATTGATTACAGTCGACTTGTAAGAGGTCAGAATCACGAGCAGTACTTATCTAACCACCTGCCATGAACTTGACAGTCGGTCCACGCCAACAAATACCATTTTTAAATTAGGATGTAAATTATGTAAAACGTTTGTCATTTAATATTTAGCAAATTCATTTTAAATTGGTCACCAGTATATATGAAATATTACATTTAAATAGTTTTTAATTTATACAAATTTAAAACCATGAGAGGACTTCCTTTGGGAATGTTCTGCAGTCTAATTATTATTTACACTGAATCAAAATAAAACATTTTGACTTAGCTAATTATGGTTTTTTATTTTTAATATTGTTCACCTATAACATTGGGTCACCTATTTTACGATACATTACAATGTAAAAAATGTTATTTTTAGTAAACAACCGGGAAAAAGGTAATTGAAACTGAGTGAAACTAAATGGTTGTGAATTAACGGCACTCCTTTAGATTGTTACTCCCCTTATAAAAGAAACAGAGGGGAGTAACTATCTAAAGAAGGTGTTCGCACCCGCCCTTATAAAAACAGAAGTGTGATATTCCTTTGTCCCAAAGTACATTGGACTAAACATCCATTTGTCTTAATAGTTATTTAGCCAAAGTCTTTATATTGTAAAAAAAAATCATAGGAGAGTAACAATCTAAAGAAGTGCCGAATTATCGTATTTTACATCTCACCAGATAAATTCATTAGTCTAATATTTACTTTTTGCAGGGTATTATTAAACAATTCATGAAAAAGACACTAAAATTTTTATTTGGCCATCTAAAAATTATCATTGAACTGAAAAGAATCAGGAATTACAGTTTAGAATATAAATCGAAACAAAATAATTGTAGTAATCAAGTTAAGCTTAACTGTAAGCAGCTTGATCTTGATACTTCAATGGAAAAACATAACCAAAAACCTTAGCTTAAAAACTACATGAATAGTTACTTAAGAGTTGTACTTATTTATATTTGAAACGTTGAAGCTATCCATGCCAGACCATGCAAAATAGGAAAATAAAAACAGGTTTTAACTTGCAATCTAGTCGCTCTTACATCTCTTTTTCTAACCATCTTTATTTATTTTTGCATTTAATTATATTTTCTAGTCACTATTAATTTAGAGTAGTTCTAAAATCAAATTGCCTTCTGCTATAAAAAGTAATTTTTACTAATAGTTGTTGATAAAACTGTACTTAATGTGGTGAAGTTTTTAATAGGTTGTGTTGAAAACTAGATTCATTCACAAACCAGGAAAACAAGAAGCCTTAACTGAAGTCATCATGAATATAAAGTTTTTTAATAAATAGTAATGATCTCCACGATATAGTAAAATAATGAAAATTGACAATACAATAGCAGTAAATTTAGACAATTAATTATTGATTAGTAATAATTAACCTCTATATTAATATAAATTAGTAGAATTAAGAGGTAGAAGAAAAAGTTGATTGAGAGAATTAGTTTGAGTTTGGAGCTATGAGATTTCTATGCATTACTATTAGGAAGGTTCATGTGTTGCTTGCTTAATCCCAAGTTTAAGGTTGTTAAATTGTCCTCTATCAGATATCAATCATTCGGTCTCGCTTACAAACTATTGTTTCCTTCGACGTGTATAAGTGTAGACCGGCGACAAGGCCTAAACAACACGTCGACAAAAAACAACAAGAGACTTCTACCCTTAGGTAATTTTATTAGTAATGGCATCTGGTACTTTGAAACCTTTTACATCGTGATGTTGCTAAGTATCCTGTTTAAAGGATCAATTACAAGACTTGTTTCTCTTTCTAAATATAACTTCGACGATGTGTTTCTTTTTATTCCTTCTAAGTTGTTGTGAAACTTTGAAAAGAGAAGAAAGATATATCCGAAGAAAGGAGAAATCTGTTATGGTGATAAGATATGTCGATATGGATAAATTGTCTTTTGTATGTGCCGGTGTATATTAGAATGTAGCGTATCGTAATGTTTATGTGGTCATATTATGCGGTTATAAAGGGTTCCAACAAACACCTTACTATTAGCTTGACCCGTGATTGAGGAATCATTACCTCTTGGAAAAAAAAAATCTTTCTTCCTATTCCGACACATATGAACCTACAAAGTTCCTTTTATATACCTTCCTCATCTGTTATAACTTCATTCTCACACTATGTAGATCTTCTTTAATATGAATACTTCGGTTAATAGAGTCTATTTCTAAACGGAATACAGGTAGCACTAGTGTCTTTTAAATTTTCATATCTTCTTTTTCATTATAGTTAATAAACGAGGTTGGAATAATTAGGAGGTTTTGATAGACTAGTGAAGTTTATTAGTAACATTTTCTCGACTCTGTAAGAGCCCTAATGAGTTCGTATCGATCTATACTAAAATGTCTTCATGCCCTAGACTTTTTAATAGGTTAACTTTTTTTTATACCTTCCCTTATACCTTCTTTTCTTTCACAATACATGATGAGAATGTATCGTGAATGGTTTCTTTCACCTCCTGATCGACATAACCATAAGGTTATTACTGGACGGGAAATAGTCCACATTTTACATCTCTTCCATGTAATCACCAGTGTATTTTTTCTGACAAAAAAAGCAATAAGCTGATATATTTCTCTTAGAGTTTTTGCTAAGTCATTGACATTTATTTATTTAGTATGTTACTAACAGATAATAATACTCTTTTTGATTATAAATACATTATTCGTTGAAGTTTGACAATAAAATTATATTTGCTTCAGCAGCTTTTCTTCAAAGCTCGTTTTGCTCGCTCTAATTAATGTGACTAGTCAAGTGGAAAGTATGTGTTTGTTGTTGTAACAATGGAAAACCTATAGGCGCCACGAAGGAGGGCATTGATCCCTCTTCCCCTAACGTCTCTGAAATATCATAATTTTACCATTTCGGTAACCTTTAGGCTTGAGGGTTGGGGGTAAAAAGGGGCATTAGCACCTCTAAATTCTTGTTGTAGACCGTGAATTTCTTTTTGTTTCCTTTTTCATTAATGTTATTTCCGTAATCATTCGGGGTTGATTCAGTAAAAAGACTAAAAGACATAGGGTATAATAATCTGTTTCGGTAAAAAAGGCCTTTATAATTTAAATATAAAGCGTGAGAAGTCAATTCAAGGGGAGTAGGAGAGTTACGAGGGGGGAGTTGCCTCATGCCTTTATTGTAAAATTAGAAAGAAATAAAATTAACACAAGTCATAGATGCTAACTTGTATACTTTCTCTATGAAATCGTGCTTCGTGGTACACTGCCATCATGATCATGATAAAAACTGCTAACTACTTAAAGAGATAATAACCCATTGTATAGGTTTATCAAGAAGTTTCAAAGTTCGTAGTTTTAGCGTATTAGTATAGTTGCTTTACCAGTTTGCATTTTGTTCAATTTTTTAAGAGCTTAATTAAGAGTGAATATTATTTTAATTATTTTTTATTTATTTATTTTCGTTTTGACTATATTTTGACCAAGTTAGCGCTATTAAAATTAGCTTATAATGATACAAAACTATGTTTAAGCTTAAATTGATCATACTGTTGTGGTTATGTGTATGTATTTTTTATAACAATTTTAATATTTTGATGAATAAATCAGTTTACATCAGGTTACATTTATATAATGACTTAGATATTAATGAGGATGTTCATTGTAAATTTAATTAATGCAGATAACCTTCGTTTAATTAAAACATCAACAGGCGCCAGAACCCTCATGAAATATGCAACATCAATGACTTGAATCCATCCTTTTACATCATGACCGGTTGATATTATCAGTTGATTTTCAGAAGTACGTGTATCTGATAAGAATATAAAAATGTTTTAAAAGACAAAAATGGACATGGAAGATAAAGTTTATGTAAGTTGTGACCGGAAAAGATTCTTGTACCTACGACGGATGTTAGACTATTTCGCCTGTGTGTGTTACGTCATTCAGACAAATGTATATAAGGATCAGTGGTTCGATACCCAGCGGTGGCATGTATTTTTCCCGTTCTTCCTCTCTTATTCTTCAAAATAAAAATAGTACTTTAATTCCTGACACAGTTTGGCTGAAGTGTGCCAATAGAATGAACAAAGACAATTATTAGTTCAACACATGATGCGGTATATGTGAACAACATCCGAACTAAACTACCAAAGATAAACTTTCAGAGTGTCAAGCAGTGTTCCCACATTTTAAAAATTAGTCTTCTTTTGTGTGGGGCGTAGAGGGTTGAAATTATAAACAAATTAAATTGTTTTAAAAATGGCCATATTTCGCCCCTCTCCGGGGCATATTCATGCCTTGTATGTTTGTCAGTATAGTAAGTTTGTATCCACCATTTTTTGGTATCGTCGTTTTTTTATTTACAAATTTTTCACTTATTCACTTACATCCAGAAACCTCTGTTCAATAACAATATTAAACAAACAATTTTCATATTTAACATTTAACAAAACACGTAACACGATTATATAAACAGATGAAACATTTATTAAACTAAAACTAAAACTAAAAAGGACTAGCGTAAATTATTTCGGTATGTGAGGGTAGCCATGGCTACCCGCATATATACTATACTGACAAACATATACAAGGCATGAATATGCCCCGGAGAGGGGCGAAATATAGCCATTTTTAAAACAATTTAATTTGTTTATAATTTCAACCCTCTACGACCCACACAAAAGAAGACTATATTCAAAAAAAGAGGGACACACGGAAAGTTTTTAAAGTTATTTAAAAACACAAGTTAAAAATTAGTTTTCAATTGTATCTACCGAGACTTTGTGAAACTGAATGATAGAGAATAATACTAAAAGCAATTGCGAACTGATCGCGACATTATTATTTATTTTTTTTTTTTTAATCCTGCATACTGCATACAAAAATGTCGGCTCTTTCTTCTAGATACCTAGAATATTAAACTAAGATGTGTTTCGACATTTAGCTGTAATAAACATTACCTACTATTTTAAATATATAACATTTAAATAGTTTTAAATTTATAATATTTTTACTATACAATACACTGTGTCCATGAATAGATTGAGCAAGAGAAATTATGTTCAATAACCAAAATTCGGCAATCTTATTTTCAAATAAAAATTAAAAATTAACATTAAAACCCGTGTTGAATTGGTAAACATTCTTTGTCTAGGTACCTTGTATAATTTAAAACAATTATTAAAGCTACGTTAATAAGATTAAAGTAATAATAAAAAATCGCGGAGAAGATGGCGGAAAATTTTGATTTTCCGGGCCGCACAACTACAAGTAAGGACTGATTTTTCTACCAGGTTTCAACTCTCTAGCTTAAAAACTGTGGGAGATATGCGTGACACAGACAGACAGATAGACTGACATCCAGCTAAAAACCACTCAAATAGTCCTAAAATCACCCAAAACGGATAATTCCGTTGAAATCTCGGTTTCAGATTTTTTGGGTGAAAACAATACTTTTCCTATATACCTACGGAGAACGTGAGGAAATGTAAAAAAAAAGTTCATTATGAAGGATAATGCAAATATTTTTGGTCCAAATGTCAAAAAAATAGAGAAACAAATTTTAACTTTTAATTGGAGGAAAATATGAAACCTCAATATCCTGTTATACTTGTTCCGAGGAATCTTTTTACATTAAACAAATTAACGATAGTTTGTTATTTTTTATTAAATCAAATAAAAACAAATGTTTTCTCCTGTTTAATCTACCTCTTTTTCTATATAAAGGTACCTTGTCAATAAGTGTAAAAACAAATGAAGTTTAGCTTAAAATTTAAAACAAAAGGTGATAAACTTCAATTTATTTGATAGAAACAAGAGCAATACGCATAAAAGCTATATATTAACCAGTAAGACAATTTTAAGACGGATTTTAAGCTTTTAAAAGAATGAAAACCCAAATTCAATTAAATCCTTTTCATGTAATTAATTTCACAGGATTAAAATCCACACAAGAAATCTTTTATGATTTAAGTGTCCGGAATTTAAAAAAAAATTAAATAAATAAATAAATAAATATACCTTGAGAATTTACGAGAAATAAAACTGTATCTTACCTTTGCAAAAACTAATGTTTTACAAGGTATTATTAATTTTTTTTTGTATAATAAAAAAAAAATAGGTGAATATAACTCATAAATCTTACTGAACTTAAGAAGGAATAAGATGTTGATACTGCCTGTTTGTATAATGAATCGTAAAGAGCTGTCCAAACTACCATATAAATTGTTTCAAGTGAGGAAAAGATATATTGCTGAATATTACGTCTGTACAAAAGAAATGTAATATAAACATACCTTAAATATGAAAAAACCATCGCCAATAGAATAAAAAATACATTTTTTTAGTTATTTATAATTTCATTTAAACGTTTGTTTATGAAGGTCGTAGAGGAGTTGCCAGCATAAGTTCGTTTGTCATTCCTTCCTGTTCTAGATTTTTTTATTTCCAATATCATTAATAGTAGGTGAGGTAAAAAAAAAAAAAAAAATAATAATGCTAATTATTTAACAAAATATATATGTAGTTTATATAGAGGCACAACTCGATAATTTGATTTAAAATTAACTTTGGTTAATTCTGGTATAAAAAAATATTTTTTCCGTGGTAGGCTGTGAAATTGTAACTATAGAGCCTAAAAAACATACCTAAAATCCATTTCTTTCATTACGTGAACTTAAAAAATCTTTTCATTACTCCTAAACTGTATTGAAAAAACTTTTTATATCCTAGTAGTAGTTGTCAAAAGGACCGTTTTTAGCGCTGCAATCAAAGACATGCTTCATAGCACGATTAAAATCCACTAGATGTCAATGCGTTTTATCTTTAAATAGTGCATCCTCTTTTAGGTTTCTTTATCTCAAAATCTTAAGTATGTACTAATATTTGTTGTAATTATATTGATTAATATTTAATGTTTTTTTCATTGTCTGCTACCTCGGAATAAATAGCATATGCTACACGACTGTGAACTGATTTTTTCTTTACCTTGGCAATTTTTATCGGGGTAAAGTAAAAACTCACTTCACAGCCTGGTAACATAATATACTATTATTATAATTCGATTTTTTTTTTTTGTTTTTTATATATTTAGATTTGGGGATATTTTTTAGCTAAAGTTTTTAAAGAAACTCGATAACAGGTTGCTCACAGTAAAGTAATAATAAAAGAAAACTGCTATTGGCAAGGGAAATTGAAATTTGTTTAATCTTAATTATGTATACTATAGACGATTTTTTTTTTAAAAAAATAGTGTGCATCAAATCTCAAGGAAATATTGTGACGCTAAGTTATACAGGAAAAAGTTGCTTTTTGACAACTTTACAAAAGACGGTGTCCTTGATGTGAAACTGTTAGTTTCTACGAAGAAGTCTGGTAGAAGATGAATCGATCCAAATTTGTTGCCGATCAAGATGAGGCCACGTCTCAAAGAAAATTAGTTTGACCACGGGTCTAGCCTGATATTGCTTTGGCCAAACAGTGGCCTTCCCTCGGCTCTATCCGGCCTCGCTAATAAATATTAAATAGTGTTTAGTAGTAGAGTCCGTAGTGTTGCCGACTGTTTTGACAGGGAGTGTGTGAGTGGGACCAGTTCTCCCACGGCATCAGCTGAGAGGTTCCACCTGATATCCGGCCCGGACATACCGCTAGCTCGCTAGAAAACTAACCGAGACAAAAACTTATTATATCGGTATCAGGCTCTAATCGTAAGATCCTTTACACAGATGCAGACCCTCACGTCTCGTAGAGTGCAGGCAGTTTTACCGGAGCATATGGTCGAGTCGTCCTGAGATAGGTATTAACGTCGATTTTAAACGCCCTCAGGGTCGGGTGTAACGATATGACCGTTCTCATATTCCCCGTGAGATACTAATCGAGAAGACGATACGAAACGTAGGTGTTCTCGATAAAAGGATTAAGCAGTGATGAAGCTGTAAAGCGCCGGAGAAGAACTGTAAGAACACGTCGGTTCCACTCGGGGTATTTCGCTCCGGCGCGGGACCTCCCGACTCGGCGGTAGATGTCCCTCCGTGCACTATCCTCCGTTTTCCTAAGAGGACGTCGGTACCCTCTCTCTCGAAGGTTGTGCAACCGTAGAGTATTAGGATCATTTAAATAATAATGCTTTTTAATAGTAAGTTGCTTAAGGGTGCGGGTTGGAGATGGCTCGAGCCTGATAGAAGACACAAAGAAGACGAATGAATTTCTGGTACATTACCGGGGTCCCGATCAGTTAAAGTCCTAGGTGAGGGATTAGGGACTGGATTGATGGAGTGCCTGGTACCGGTTGCCCAATGACAAGAGTGCAGCGACTGCAGTCCGACTCGGGGTCCACAATGGCTGTGAGACGCCGGCCGATAATAGTCGCTCGTTAGCACCCCCTCGGCCCTTGCAATATTTCCCTGGGGCAAAGCAATACTAGACGTCGGAACCGAGACCAATCCACGTGATGAGCTCCGTCACTATGATGAATTCCATTTTTCCATTCGTACGGACCTCTTTAAACTGTTTAAATCTTAATAGACGTTGAAAATGTTTTGCACTTGGTATTTCCTCTTCGATTGAATACCTTATAAATACGTCTCGTACTCTAACTTAATGCCCCGACTGGGGTCGAACCAATAAAAATCACATACATCAAAAAAACCTACATTTACAACAAATGGAATAAACAAGCCGGTCACGTTTCCAACAAGGATATTGTTTCGTTTACTCGCTTCGCCTTAGTTCAACCAGGTAGAAGAGAGTTCAATACATATCTGATAAACCCTGCTTCAATTGTTTCAAATAACTTTAACTCATAACAACTATTTCTTGCATCTGTTTAAAAATAAAATAAACTACAATAGATTTCATCTCATACTTGTGTCTTCAGGAAGTCTCCAGTCAATATGCTTTTAGCTATTTATCGTGAGATCACTACGGCTATGATCTTTTACCGGTTTTTATACAATTGCTATAATTATTATTGATGCATGCATGGCTAAAAATCGCAGTCATGCGTTTACAATAATTGAATAAATAAATTTAATATATACAAGGCCACGATAAATTAATTCAAACGTGATTGTTAAAGTCAATGCATAGCCAAGTTCAGAATTCAAAGATCTTTTTGTTTTAAACAAGTAACAAACAATTTAGTTAACTGGAATAGATTTTATTTGTATCACAATTTATTTATTTGATCACATATTTTTTTTATCACAATTTAAAATTTAAGTTCAGTTTTTTGAAGAAATTAGTTGTTTCAACACTATCTATATACGTCTTGTTGGTACGGCTTCTGTGTCTGTCAGTCTGAATTTAATAAAATTGAGGTGCGTTTATTTCAATATACAATTATTGTGTTCGTAAACCATCTCTTTAGAGTGTGATTGAGTTCATAAAACATATATTTAGTATATTTTAATTCTAAAATCGTTCACTATCTTACTATGCATATAACGCATAGTAAGATATATAACGCATAGCATATTATTAGATCTGTATATACATCACGTATAACTTTTTCAGCTGTTAACTCAATGTTACCACTCTACGAAATTAAAATGATTTGAAGACACAATCTACCTCAAAATCAGAAATCCTAACGATACAAAAATAAACCAACTTGATTTGAAATGCGATTGATTCTTCAGTGTTACCATATCATATCATCAAATAAATATAGTGAAAGCTGTGTCCTCACTTTAAGTGAGTTTGTTTGGTTTCTGATGATAATTTCATTAGGTTATCAATCAGAAAGAGTATTTCTTATACCGCCCACATTCCTCAAGTTTTCCATAAAAGAAAGTTTTGCAAAGGTTTTCTTTGTAGCGTTAAGTTTGAAGCAAAATTAATTTTTGATAGATAAAGAGATGGTTGTGAAGAAAAACGGTGTCAAAAGGCTAAGGATAAACATTGAAACAAGCGACGTGTCATTACCATAAAGTCAGATCCTTCTTAGAGATTTTTTTTTTTTTTTTTTTTTTTTTTTTTTTTTTTTTTTTTTTTTTTTTAATAATAATAATAATGAAGTTTAGCCCGGTTTGGTTTTGTGTCGAGGAAAACATAAGACTAACGCTTACAATGGAAATCATTTGTCTCGCTTCGATTCTTCAATTATGCGAAATTTAACGTATCAAGATTAATTCTCAGAACTTACAAAAGGCAAAACATTCGATTAATTTTTGGTGCGAATTGAAACCATAAGGACTTCTCCAACTCCTGAGCCGATATTAACATTTATAATAAACCGAATAAAAAAAAAAAAAAAACCTTATTGACTTTTAGTACACCATATTTTGCGTGCAGATGAGGTATAATCACTAAAATAAATACAAGGCTAATACAATTAATAGCTATTGATTTCTCAAAAAACAAAAAAACAACACTTATTTTGATTGAATACAGGTATAAAGATCTATCTATTTTTTTATATTAATGATGGACATTACATATATCTATTTGCATAAGAAGGTATAAAGATTGTTTTTTTTTAGGAGTTATTATACGAGTATACTATGAGACAAAATATTTTACATTTTCGTTCAATTTCAACTCCGAAAGAATTATTTTTAATGTTTGTTTGCAGGACAAGCGTATACCTAAATCATTTTGAATGTGCTTAGTTCTCAAATCTTCATCATTAATCATACTCGACGTTCTTTTATTACTAGATGAAAAGTGAGAGGTCTTTGTATTGAATTGGGATGAGAAAGGTGTATAAAAGTGGTTGGATACGCCCGATGCATCTTTTTGATAAAGTGAAATAAGACGGTAACTTCCTTTCTACTTGGTCATAAATGTAGTATGTAACGAGAAAGTATTGTGATAGAATTAAAATTCGATTTTGAGAATTTGATGGATTAAAACGTTTTGAGTCCAAAAAAGTGGTTTTAAAGAAGTGTCGATCTGTCTTCTGTATAGTCTGTACAGAAGCGTAGAGCCTAAACTATTCTTGGCTGATTTTAATGAAATTTGGCCTTTGGGTTCAGAAGAATCATAACCTTAGTGAAACTCTGAAAACGGTTCCGACGAGTTTTATTAAAAAAGTCTTAATTGAAGTCCATTTTTATACGAATCTATAAGCATTAAGTCGTTTTCCCAGGATGAATCTAGTCCCTGAGATAGTAGCTTTAAACGTAGACAGTGAGAAGCGCAGGGTTCGATTTCCCGCTGGGGAAAAGTTATTTTTATTTTATAACTAATTAATGGAAAACACTGGACAAATTTATAAGGACTGTACTCCTATTTGAGAAAATTTAGTATGAGTTATATCGGACAGATTTTTTTTTTTTTTTAAATATTATTTTGTTTTAAGGTCCATCATCAATTTTGGCGGCAACCATCGAAAGACGAATGATGGTGGAAAAGAAAAAAATGATTAATATGAGAGCATGCTTCTAGTGGCACTTGACTGACTCATGGAAACCT
Source organism: Gerris lacustris (assembly GCA_951217055.1). NCBI lineage: Eukaryota > Metazoa > Arthropoda > Insecta > Hemiptera > Gerridae > Gerris > Gerris lacustris. Next base: position 33,030,233 of record OX578281.1, on the reverse strand, counting down.
CGCCGAGGACCACATCTGTCCATGGTTACAAGAGCACCGCCTCGACATGTTCGCTCACACTCCCAAGTCTCTCATTACGCCCTCAAATATTATAAGGTAATTTGTCTTCTTCTTATTCCCAGATGTAATTAATTTGAATGTATTAATCATAGTCTGCCACTGTGAGAGGTTGGTTCCGGTATTTAATTAAACTCAGCTGTCACTGCCTTGTATCAATAGACGTACTTAGTACATTTCTTTTCACTAAGTAGATTAATTACTTGACTTATTCAAGTAGGCATGAGAGTGTTAGAATACTTTTTCTCGTACATTTTTATATTACTTCCATTAAGAAAACATTCTTAACTATTCTTTGAAAAAGTACTGTATTAACAAATACCATTTTGACAGTACAATGATATTGTTAAGCATTCAAACAATATTGATAATTAGTCAATTGTGAATTTCCGTATTTTTATTTTATAGAGATTAAAACTAGATTTCATTTCGATTATAGAGATAAGGTCAAAACATTTTTTATCCTATTTTTTATTTTTGAATATCAATATTAAATATAACTTCCTTGTTGTATTTGTATATGTTCCTTGATTTAGTATTGTTTCCATTTATTGAATGGATTCTACTTCTAAACGAATTATATAAATCACGTTACATCTAAATAATCCTAAATGGAAATGAAATTTCTTTAATATTAATTTACAAAACTAATTAGCATCTTAAAAATGTCTACGATTTTTAATGCACTAAGAGTATTATTTAAAAAAATTAGGTTTCCGTTTCTTTAATTGCTACTATAATTATGAACCAATCTTGTCATTCATTACAAATGATTTAAAATTAAAAAAAAATTCTCAATTATAGGTTCCATTTCTACTTATAGGTTCTTAAAATCTTAACCAGTGATGTCTAGATCAAGGAACTATTTTATATATCTGTTTAAGATGACAGACGCGAACTAAAACTTAAGACCATGAGAGAAAAACCGATCTTGAACTTTCGGCTAGTTCATTATATTCATCTATAGAAACTTCATCGTGATAATCCGACATTCTTTAGATCTATTTTAGAAATGAGAGATCGCTTCTTTACTATGGTAGATCATCTAAGTATTTTATTTATAATTTTTTTCTGTTAGTCGGCACTCCATTTTTTCTCATTTTCAGCGGTCAGAGGTCCGCGAGATATTTCACGTTATGACTCGAGTGATTATTCAGTATAGTTTTATATTTTATGATTAGCTAGCTAGACAACTTTAAATAAATAGACAAGTTGATGAATGTTTCGTAGAATATATATAAATATATAATCTCATCAGTTTAAATTTATGATACGTAGAATCAAATTATAAAATAGACATCTCTTTATACAGTAAATATATTTTAGAGAAATGAAAGATAATATGGGCTGTCACAAAGATGACCCATAGAATCGTTTAACAAATTTTTCCTATAATATTAGTTAAAGATTTTGTTTAAAAGTTATATTCGAGCCCATCAGTAACTTCTTCAAAGAATCGAAAGTATATACTTAGGAACTTAATTTTTTGTTATTCATTTTTCACATTATAGAATTTTAAATGCCTGTAAATCTTTGAATCTTCTATAAATAACTTGGTTTAAAAAATAAAAATATCTAAACATTTCCTTATTTATTATTAGTTCGATACTTGACGAGTAATTTAAGTCTGTCTGATTATTATATGTGTTGAAAGAACTAAAGACTAAATCATAAAGACGTCTTGTTCGTGGCTTCTCATAAATTAAGAGTTAAAAAAATTGAATGAGAAAAATCATTTCGTACGCGCAACTATTTGTTAGTTAAGTTTTATTGATATTTCTTGTAAAATAGGGATTTAACTTTTTTACCTTGATTTATATTTGACAAATACACTTTGGGTCTAATTAAAAATAAACAAATTAATTCCATCAATACAATAAATATACAGTAGGACCCCGTTAAACAGACGAAATCAGGAACAGGGTCTCGGATTAGTAGAATAGAAACGGAATTTATAGATTAGTGGGGTGTTTAAAAAATGGCGTAAACAATTGTAGGGATATAGATAATGTACTTTTATTAACATATGTTTGAATAAATTAAATTATATGTAATGACAAATGTATGTGAATGAACATACATATGTACACTCTTATCAGTTTTCAATAGTTAGCTATACTGAACACAACATTTTTTAACTTTTTTTTACGTTTTTCAAGATGTCACTGTGCACAGGGTCAGCGAGAATGTTCAAGAGGCGATTTGCGATACAATATTCATTGATTGAATTTGCATTCTCCATTGAGGACCATCCGCATAACCGATGGTTGCGGATTACCGCGTGTCCCAATTAACAGTGTCCTATGGTATCTAAATTATGTATAATAAAAATTCAATATTAATTCCTCTTTTTCTGTCAATTAATATTCATTTTTATTTTATTTATATTACATTTTTTTTTTGTGAGTTTTAGCGTAAAATTTCATATTAATATTGAATGAACCTTTTTTAGAGCCATTTAAAAAGTTTGACTGAAAAGAATGTAGTACTTTTAAATTTTGAATGTTAATTCCTTTTAAAAGTAAAAAAAAAAAAAATTGATATTGTACTTTCTGACAATCCCTTTTGATTGGAACTGTTAAGGCAAGTAATGCGCACACAATATATATCAATTGTGATCACAAAATGGATATATCACTTTTTGTCTTGATAGATTTCCAAAAAAATCCCGGTTAACCAATTTTATGGTTAGCTTCGTATATTTAAATGGATTACATTTTAGAATTTCTTGATCAAAACCGTCGGAACCATTTTCTAGAAATAGTTTGTTCATGTTATTTCTGAGATTTTGCTGAATAGTGTTCCAAATTATTAAGTTTCGCCTCGGTGTATATGATTTATTTAAACATATATGCCATATTTCATCGAAATTGGAGAGTATAGGCTCCACATCTCTGCTCAGACTTCAAAGGACAGCCATTTTTTTGTTTTCTTCTTTTTTAAAAAACAATTATTTGGATACAGAGGACCTCAAAGGTATATAAATACATCAAAATCTAAAACTCTAATTGTTGTACCATCGCATACTACATATATGAGAAAGTAAAAAAAGGTTTAATCATGTTTTTGTTTTTTTTTTATCTTTATTTTCTTACATATAATTAATTAGTATCTCATTTCACCTTTATCTTCATTTATCATCATTATTTATTTATTTGTAATCCTCACCCCAAAAAGGGGTAGTCAAGTCACTGGACTAATTCCTTTTCACATGTTGACATGTTGATAAAACCAAACAAACAATAATAACTGTAACAATCATAACATGTTTCATGATTATAATTGTAGCTGTGGTATAGTACATTACGTGTCGAGTGCAGAAAGTAGCATTTTGCATGCGAGTGTGGAGTTTGCACCCGGGCGACAGCGAGGGTAGTAAAAACCACACGAGCAATGCAAAATGGCGTTTTCGCACGAGTTACGTACCGTACTTTATCTACGATTGTTAGATTTAAATAATAAATACAGAAAAAAATAAACTTGCTGTATGTAAGTTCGTATCTCTCTCTTGATAAAGATGGCATTAATTCTTGAGTTGTGTTTTTTGCCGAATTAATTATTTCTGGAGGAGTATTATTCTTCACATTTTCGTCAAAGTCACTTGATTCAATCATTGTTTTTCACCAAAAACTCGATATAAACTTCAATAAAAGAACAACAAATTAGTTTTGTTAAATGTAAACAAACTCGCTAATCGTGCGTAAAGCTGAAGAATTCCTCTCCTTTACCGCCCTAGTGAAGAGGAATTCTTCAGAACTATGAGACGCGCATGCGCAATGAATACAAGTACGTAAAGAATCACTTTCTACGCATCTAAACAGAGATACAATGTTTATATTTCGTATCAATCGTAGATAAAATAATAAACTGAAAAAACTAAGAGAAGTAAATAATATATCTGTATTGCATCTATTTACCAAATTTTTTTTAATAAAAATAATAACTTTCTTCTAACAATTACAATGTTAAACAAAAATAAGAAATCTATGAATGAATTAAGAAAATTTAAATCTTCTTATGCAAATATTGGACTTTATTCAAACAAGAGTTAATATTTTACTTCAAGATGACTATGTGTGGGAGAGTCCTTCCTTTACACACCATCTCAATTTTATATACAACAGCCGACCAACTTCATAAATATACAAATAACACGATTCCCTTCGTAAGTGAGAACCTTCGGCTTCTGTATTTGCATCTTAATATTTATTACACTCACAGATAAATATGCATGTAGATATATCACCAATTTATATATTTAAATAAATTATTTTATAAATTCCCTGAGGCTTATTAAGTTAATAAAATGAGCAATATTGATTATTTATACTATCTAATCCAATTGTTACATATATATATATTATATATATATATATATATATATATATATATATATATATATATATATATATATATATATATATATATATATATATACATATATACATATATAAATATACATATGTTGTGTCTGTGTATTTGAAGAGCGAGAGAAAGGTGATAAATGAGTACAATAGAGAAGACTATAATTTTAATAAATATTATCGTGTAAAAATATCTATCTTATTAAGTTATTTTATAGTTCTTCTTTTTTTGCTCTTTCTTTTACGTGTCAATCAACTCATCATTAGGTTATTACATGACGGGGGATGAGGTCACTTTACTCTTCTACTCGTGATACTCTTTCACTAGTGATCATTAGTGTGAAACATGTCTCACTTCTCTGGGATTCGAACTTACCCGATTTTTAGGTGTTTAAACCTATAGGTTTAGGCGGCAGAGTTTTGAGTATGCCAACTACTCGGCTATGCTTGTATACTTTTATTATTTGGAGGTTTAATTTTGGGCTCTTAATAGTCCGATCTACATAAAAAAATTTTTTTATAAAAGGTGGTTCACTCCCCAGATTAGCAGAAACATCCTTGATGGATTTACCATGCTTTTAATATTAATTTATTGCTATGAATGGTTGTTTAGACCGAGATTTTGTGGTACCTCATCATAATTATGACTAGAGAGGTCAATAATAAGTAACACAACATTATTGTCACCATAATTTTATATATAAAATTATTTTAATATATTAATAATAAACAAACGCGTTTCGGCATTATATATATATCATCTTCTGTGTAAGTGTTAGCATGGTAAGTGAAAAACTACTAGCTACCTATTAACTATAAAAGGTTTGAAAGACTACTAGCTACTTATTTACGCTACAAGCTTTTACCTCAACTTTGTACTGATATTATCATGAAAGCTTGTAAAGTAAATAGGTAGCTAGTAGTCTTTCACTTACTATGCTAACACTTACACTGAAGAAGGTGCTTAAGTAAAAAAGTACCCTTTTTGTTACCCTCTCTAGTCATAGTAGTCATAATTATTAAATCCTATGTAGAGAAAAATCAAATATTTCTTATATAAGTTTCTTAAATTTGCTTTGAGTCGTATGAGCATATATAAATATATATATATATTCTTTTTAAATTATTTCTATAGTTAACGTAAGTTAATTTTTGTAGCAAATATATATAACTAGTCTTATAAAAGTATATGTATTCTTTCCGAATTTAAATTATTATTTAAATTTGAATATCTAACCAAATCTTAAACTTAATTTTTTCAATTTTGCTTAACAGAAATAGATGTCTGAATTAAAAGCATATATTTATACTTTGAAAAAGCTTATTTAAGATATATCAAACAACTATTTAGTAACCGGATTTTTAACGAGAGTCCACATATATTAGCAAATATTATATGGTCATATATTTACCACATTAACATATATTATAAATATATGTTCTCTAATTATTAAATGTATTATAATAAACTATAATATATAAAATGGATCACGTATTAAATTTTCGTGTATATATATATATATATATATATATATATATATATATATATATATATATATATATATATATAAACAATCATAAATAAAATCGTTTTAAATGGAAAAACTGGATATTTTTATAATAGTAATGATAAAGTCGAATAATTTTACGGAAGATGTTCATAAAAATAAAGTCGTAAAAGTGGTAAAATAGGTGGTTTCAAAAAAAAAAAAAAACCTGTCTACATTTTCTCAACAAAATATTTTGAGACAAATAACATATTAATTAACTTTACAATATGTAAATGAGGAGATTACAGGATCGCATTAACTCCTAGAGCCAGTTTAATCAAACCAAATTTGATAGTCGATGCTCTTTTGTATTCTTTTCAGAACATAGCTAAGTACCAAAAATACTTAATGGAACACTTAAATAGAACAGGCTTTTAATTCGTAAGTTTATACGTAAGTGAGAAAAAAGAGAACGTTTAAGTTCTCTAATAGCTTTTTTTTGTCGGAAATAAAGGAGATTCTAAGGGCCTTTTTGATGGTGTAATAATAACTTGTTATATATATATATATTATTCATTTTTTATTTTTTTATGTTGTTTTGAGTGGTTTTTAGCTAGATGTCGTCTGTCTGTGCCACGTATAGGTAACTCCCACAGTTTTAAGCAAGAGAGTTGAATTTAGTACAAAAAACATTCTTTACATTATATAGTTGTGCCATCCGGAAAATTTTAATCTAACCCATTATACTGATTCAGATAATTATTTTTAAAAAAAATTAAAAATAAAATACCTATTTATAAGAAAAGCATTTCCACTGAATTTTGTTTTGATAACTGTAGCGATTTTGAAAATATCAACTTTTGAACTTTGATACTTTCATTTAATTCATTTAATTCAACATTTAATTCCTGAACTATTTCGCCGATAATAAGAAATGAAGTATCAATAAACATTAAGTACAACAAGCCCGAAATATACTTACTCGTTCAAAAGTAATAGCGTTTATATTTTTCAAATGGGTACATAATTTTGAGAGTTTGTTAACATATTGAAATGTCTATCTATATTATTAAAAAGTTTTATAAACAAAAAAATGTGTCAAACAGTCGAATTGTGCGAAGGTTCAAGGCAGCGGCCGCTTTTTGACGAGCGAAGCGAGCAGGGGGCATAGCCCCCTAGTATAATATAATTTATTTTATCAGCTGTCTCGTTGGTTGCCATTTATATGTTTATGGCGAGGAAAAGTTCTGAATCGCCCCGCGCCTGATTTTAGCATGGAACATGCTTTAGCCTTGGACCTAACTACCAAAAAGTGTAGGGGCTCTGCCTCGCAAGGGGCAGAGCCGAGTTTTTGGATATATGATATAACCCATTTGTAGTGTTACTTGTTTTTCCCCCCTCTGACAACAGCTACTTTTAATCAAAGCAGATAGATATTGTTTTGGTAGATAAAATACCTGCATCCTAAATGCAGTTTCAGTTCGTATTTATGATCAACTTTAATTCGTTAAATAAAAACAAATTAGAAGACTGGCGTAGCAAAGTGGTTAGGGTACTCGCAATTCCACCATCAGAAACCTATATTTAAATATCGACACATTGTGAGTTCGAATCCCAGAGAAGTGAAACATGTTTCACAATGATGATCACATGGGTAGATGAGTAGTGGCCTGGTCACCAGTCCTCTAATAACCTAATGATTTGTTGATCTAGACGTAATTGAAACAGTAAATAGAAAGAAAGAAAAAAAAAGCATGAGACATTCAAGGAAATAAAATATGTTTCAGGAAATATTAATATGATCTGTTTAAAATAAAATATATTTTTTAACAATACGGGGTAAAGACCGCACTCAAAAACAAATAGGTAGTTTAAAAAAAGGATTATATGAATAATACAAATATTTGAGAGCCTTGACATGGTTACCTCATTATTTGACACAGGTAAAATCTTGCGGTCTCACAAGTAGAAATAAAACTATTAAATACTTTCATCAATTATTACTTTTTAGCACATATTAACTTTCATAATAAAAATAAAAAATTAGTTTAAGATTTCAGATGAATGATTTAACTTGAAAGGTTTTTAATTGAAAGTATTCAAATTACGATACTTTTTATTTACAAAGAAACAATCTTATATTAAATCTATAGTAAAATTATTAGGTATAAGGCATTATCTGAAGACGTTTTACGTGTCAGACGGATAATACGAAGTTTTTGTTTTAAAAAAAAGAAATTGTTGAACCAAAAATAAGTAGGTTATCTGAAGCAGATCTCCTTTTAGTTTCATTCAAATGATATTTTTCTAATAAGTAAGAAACATATATAGATACATTTGTTTTTTAAATTTTATATAAGAAAATGCAAATCTGTTAGAACAGTGTTGAGGATTGTCTTTACGAGGAAGAGTATCTGATTTAAGTGAGTTGCTTTTACATGACTTGCTCGAGTACTCTTGGAACAGTGGACTAGCTCTATATATCTGTGTTTAGCTAGTTAGTGCATTCTTAAAACATCCACGACCGTTTCAACAGACCGCTGCTAAAAACACACAAGCATCTTAATCCAACGACACAAGAACGCATTCACAGTTAGAAATCTAGTGGATTTAATCATTCGATTCAAGATTCAACCGACATGTATAAACTGCACCCACCTCCGTTCTAGAAATATCAGCTGGGACTTGATATTCTACTAGTAAAGATACTTGTACCACAGTTACTAAGCATTTATTAACATCTAGATAATAATTTTATAATGGACTTTGTAGTTATAATTTCACTTTCATGTAAGTAATTTTATTTGTTGTTGCATACATCTTTGTTAGACTTAAAAGAATAAAACTAATCTAAATCGATCCTTAATATAATCATTGAGCTAACTATAATAATTTATGTCAATATAATCTCTAAAAACTAGAATGTAGGAAAAATAAATTCGAATGTGACGATTTTACATTTTTATTTTATAAAATTAGAAGAAGAAATAATTTCCTTTAACAAGTAAATATAAATGAAGAAGGTACAGTTTATCTGATAAAAATAACATATCGCCATGGGATGTGCATATATTTTGAAATATGCGATGCTTTTAGAATTAGGAGTAGGGATGGAGTCAGTTACAGGCTCTCATACAGTATTATAGACTTGTTAGCTTAGTTATTAAAATATTTCTTCAAATTAAAGTGGTCATATAGCAAGTGAAAAACCAATATCATCTTGATTTTTGGGCTACAAACTAATTTTGTACTTAAGATCACGAAAATCACATGGTCCGCCAAAATGGATGGGACATGGCCACTCTCCCCCGGTCTGTTTTTTTTTTTAACACTGTATGTATAATATATTCTTAAAGGGTACCAAAAGATTAACTTATACACGAAATTCTAGCTTGATCTTGGTCAGTCACTTTTTGCACGCTATCTCCTGGACTATAAATAAATCATTCAAAAGTCATACATAACTTATAAAAACACTCAAATGACCGTGATCTTTGACGGCTGGGTTACGAATACGCTGGTTGAAGAACCCATCCAAGTTATTAAATTATCTACGGACCCTTTGAGTGTAATGCAACTGAAAGTATATACTTGACTACTTTATTTAAATTCTTATTGGGTAAATAGTTCCAAGGCAGAGTAAGGTATTTTTCGTAATCTATATTAGATGAGAATTATAAAATTTAAGGTCATTGGGTATAATTCATCAAAGAAAAAAATAGAATAGGATATGTTGGGGATAATAAAATACTATAATATTGGAATTAATATTACGCTCTCCCTGATATCAAAAATCAAATGTATCTGGGTTTGATGACTAGAGGGGTGATATTTGTTTTACACAAAAATTGATACTTTAATGACATAGCTAAACATCAAATTAGTAAATAAGCTTAAGAGAGGAATCCAACGTGGTTTTGTCAATAAATAATAAATCATAATAGATAATAATTTATGGTTATAAAACGATATAAAATAAAACACGAAGCCATAAAAATCAGTGACATCGAAACTTATAAGTCATAAGATTATTGCTGTATTGCTAAAAGGTTATTTAACATAAAGATAATTGTATTCATACATAATAACTTCTTCTAAATAGTCAATACTTGTCGTAAGGTTACAATAAATCAATATCATAGAATCATTATAATAGTATGTCATAAGTTAATAAAGGCTAAGAGATCATTCCAATTAAAAAAAGAAACATTGTCATAAGGCGTGATAAAAATCGTAGGATATAAAATCCTTTAACGACATAGGATCATAAATAATCAAGTTACAAGACATTACTACATGATGACGGATATTAAATAATTTAATAGACCTTTAAAGGACGTGTTAAAGACCATAAAAATATTTTATAAGTTTAATTTTAAATATTGCTTATATTAATCAAATATTATTACCTATTGCAACGTCAAATTTGTAGAGTGTAATTTAATAAAGTGTTGGAAAACTAATACATTTATAAGAAATTATTTTTCTAATATATAACATTTTTGTTAGATTATAAAATTATTTGTTTCCACTTAGAGTAAAACGACTTACTCATTGTAATGAGAAAATTTCATATCTTTGATCAAATAATAATAGTAATATAACTGGAACGAATCAAGTCATAACTTTATTTTTGCAGTATAACAAGTTAATACCCCGTGACATAAGTGAATATTTAGTTTTGTTCTAATTCAAATTATTGAGCTATTATCATCATGACCCTAGACTATGCGAATATGGGTGTTGTCCGCTTTACTCTGAACAGATTATTTAATTATGCTAAGTGAAATCAATTAAATATGATTGGATTTGTTAGAAGGCTGTTGACTGGTCCATTGTTTTCACGCTTATTTAAAATTTGATGGTGCTCTTCCGGTGTTGACCATATCTTACAGAATGTAATGGTTAAGTTAGTGTGGTATATCAATTTGGGCGCATATATTTTATTAGAATTCATTTGTTTCATTTGCAAAATATTGATCAATATAATATTCCTTCCGAGCTTACTTGAAGGTTACGGTAGCTTTGTGATGATTCTAAAGAATAAATTTTATTTGTCTCCGAATTAAGAAATCCGAATCAGGCATCAGATAACATTTTTGGTTCCTCCTCATTCATATTTTCTGGATATTTTTTATAATGAATAAAACTCAATCAGTTCACTGGCGACTTAACTAAACATTATTATACTTTTATCCCAAGATTAAAATAGAGAAAAATATATAAAAGCTAGATATACTAGAGTTTTATTACAATAATAATTGTGAAGTCTCACGTAAAAGGGCATGCAAAATGTTGATTTTGTTTTAACAAAATGGCATGAAAACTTAACCACTTTCCACAATTGTTATATATTTTTGTTATCTACTCTTCAATACTTTTTACTTAATACCCTACTCAAAATTAAAAAATAAAATCCGCCATTTTGGATTTGAACAGCTGATAATTTTGCGTTCGCTATATTTTTCCTGTATGCGCGTCAAAAAGATCTTTAATACTGCTAAGTTTCATGTTTGTATCTCTTTTGATTCAAAAGTTATTGGAACCGTACAGAGTGACAGACAGACACAAGAACGAAACTATAATTTAAAAAAAAAACAACTATAATTATTATAATTGTAGTTTTTTTTTTCATTTTACGTATTATTGATTTCTCAGGTAGAAAAACAAATACCAAAATCAAATGATACAGAAGCTTAAAAACACAAATTAGTAATATTTTATTATATTTTTAAAAAAATAAAATAACTACGGCCTCATTTGTAATTTATTTGTTTGTAAATATTTATTTTTAACTTGTTCTATTTTGGATAAATTGATGTTTTACATTGAAATGTGCTATTTTGTTTTGACTATAAAGTAGATTCAAGGGTAAAGGCGGGTTTGTTTTATAACTACTAGAGGTGGAAGGAGTGTCTGACTGTTATTGTTTTAAATTAAGTCTGATAGCTGACAGATCTCGAGAGGTTTCAGTATCCCAGTCATTTCTAGGCTTCACTCTTCAGGATGTCTAACCTTATCCAAAATGAAATATTAGCTCCTAAATTAGTTCCTACATCTAGATGTGAATGGATACTATGTACTTTTTTTTATTATTTGTATCCCTGGTATAAAATTAGTTTCGTATGAATTCAATCATTTCCTATTTAGGTTGACGAGTTTCACTAATTTGAATTTATTATAATTCTGTAACTTATACTTTTATTCAATTCAATTTAATTTTAAATTTATTTTTATCTAGTTAAGTGTACATAGCGTAAACTGTTTCTTAAAGGATTTTAAGTCCTGGGGTTAAAAGGTAGAATCGTGTTTAAATTATAGTATTTCACCACAATTATACAGCTTTTATGTTAAATAGCAGCTCATTATTATGATATATAAACATACCAAGACCAGGCCCCGATTTACCAACGGGCAGACTGGGCAATTGCCCAGGGCGGCAAGTTCTGGGGGGCGGAGAATTGTCGGATAATTTTTTATTTATTATTATTTTCAGAACAACGGTAAAAAATAAACGGGAACGACACAACTAACTTGCTGAGGCCACGCATTTTTCCGAAGTTGTAACCGAGTTTGCTAAGAAAAAGGTCCATGTAGTTATGTAGACTAAAAGTTTTAAAGAAAAGAATAGAAAAATTATTATATTACAGGCTATTTACTTACTGTAATTCATTTCATCAAAAATTACAAAAGCTTTGTCCAGGGTGCAGCTTGCCCTAAATCGGGGCCTGACCAAGACGCTTAATGCTATCCAAATGCTTTCCACTTCCCATAGACGTTGAACTTCACTAGAAAATAGAATGTTATAATGATTATAGCCACGGAAACTTACGCAGTGGCAGTAGATTTATTTGCCACAAACCAGTTCCATTGAGACTTGGTCTTAGCGATTTAGGTTTTATGGCGATTTCAATACTGAAAGTTATAATATTATTAGTAAAATCAATATTGATTAGCTTTGAATTGTCGTTTTGTTTCGAGTAGGTACTGCAAGTATCTCTTATAGGTTAAGTATCAACGATGTTCATTGGATTGGTGATTTAATTCTATTCTGTTTCCATCCTGTGTTTTTCTTCTTTAAGTTCGTCTCTCAATTATTCTATTTTATATTAAATGTGTCAAATGGTTAATTGTTTTTAATAATAGAACACATTACAGACCTTACTGTGTATAGTTAGTAATAGTCCAATGATAATGGTTAATGTTTCTGATGTGATTCCGTGAAAAATTGAATCTTTATAGCCTCAAAGGTCCTTGGAAGTTATCATAGAAGCCATTAGGAAAAATTAAGCACTGTTTATAAGCTCCTTGCAAGTAATATCATTCTAATACAGTTTGCTCGTCCTTCTTGATTGAAAATGACTTGTGTACCAGGGAATCTGACATCATTCCTGTCAAATGTTACTTTGCTTAATGATCTGGGTAAAAAAAGAAGGAGATTTGTATTTTTTTCTCCCTAGACGAAGCTACTTCCTACTATATCCAGCATCTTTATCGTAACGCAATCCATCATGTGTCAGTTGTGTATTTTTTAAAAGAAACTCGCTGGACATTTTGCTTTCGCAATGAGTGACGAATGGGTATTTTATTTTAGCTTGGAATTCTGAAATAGAACCTTTATTCTATTTTCTAGATATTTCCTCAAACCTCTGAATTCTGGAGCAAAATTTAAGTGATAAAAAGTAGAAAGATAGACGGATATGCAGAAAAATTTATGAGAATTAAAATAATTTTGTTAACTCCTCTAAAATTAATTAGTTAGTCAAAGCGCTTTAAAGATAAATTAATGGTAATGGACAGAAATTTTGAACACTCTAATAAAGTATTCATGGTAAGATATTTAAAATGGTGAAGATATTAAAACGCCCAATATTTTTTTATTTTTTTATTTTATTTTATTTTATTTTATTTTTTTTATTTTTTTTTACAAATTTTTCTTGGGGCGAAAAATTGGGTCGAAAACCCCCTAAACACAATTTTGCAAGAAAACTGTACGTATAGAAGAAATTTATTTAGAAATTAATTTAATTTAGAAATTTAGAAGAGACTTCAGATTCGGATTAAGCACACAAAAATACTTTAGAAAAGGACATTTTCCTTCTGAAGCTTTGTTTTGCACAACAGTGATTATCAAATATAATGTTGTTAAATCGTATTAATGGCTGAAATGTGGGTGATACAGAGGATAAATATTATTATAAGAATAAAAATTCCATTGCAGTGTAAAACATTATTATCTATAATAATATTTATTAACAGTTCAGAAATTAATTTTAAAATATCACTAATTTTCTTCTGGGTTATGGATAGCCTGAGTTTTTTACTAGCTACTTTGTTCCTTGGTGGTGTTCAGATTTGCGTACGTTAGAATTACCCAAGGTGAAATGAAATACTCTATTCTACCATCTTGAGAATTACCAAGATTCGGATTAACTAGGTTCTACTATATATACTACCCTTTTTGTTGCAGGGTTTAATTAAGTGAATTTTAACCTAGTCTCGTTCAAGTGTATTTTGACTTTGACAGGTGAATTAGTCACGCTACACACCTGTCGGAGTGGTATGCAGATAAAATTCCACCTTTATGTTTTATAAAGATAAATATCTTAATGATATTAGCTACCAGTTATAACTATTTTTATCAATCCATCCTTGCTTATCTTCCACCTTATATTGTAAATTGATTAAAGACTGATTATTTACTAAATGACGCTAAAACAATAATTATTTTTAATGTTGATATTATTATGTTTTTATTTTCTTTAACTAATATTTATATGACATGAATAGTTTATAGTTTATATAAATTGGTTAAATTTATTTTTTATGGAGACCAATGAAAGTGCAATAAATCGAGAACATTGAATTGTTTAATGAAGTGTGTTACAAATCCATTAATTTATTCCCAGTACATTTAAAATTAAGTGTTTTGGGTCAAGTCATCTCATGTTTTTATTGAAATTAATTTATTCTACTTTATATCTTTTCTAGCTTTAATCAGGCCAACAATTGTAACTATAGAAGCCAAGATTAATCTATGATTGCAACTGTTTAATTGACCATAAGATTATTTGTAAATTTAAGAATAGGGAAAGCGATGCATTTCTTAAATATTATTATTTTGAGAGTATGCAATAAGTAATGTATCCGATATCAAAAATTCCAAAGCAGAAATCCGTTTCAGACATAAGGGAACATATTTGGTTGTGTGACTTTCTGTCGGTCTGTAAGACGCTCAATTTTTGCGAACCAACATATCTTAAAAAATATACACGTCTGATTTTTATGAAGTGTGTATGGTAGGTCGTAATTAACCTATTGTTGGTCCCATGTAAGTTTCAACCCTCTGCGTTCATTTGTTTCTCTTCAACATGCGCACAAACATACATTTATTTACACCTATATCTTTAAAAGTACTCTTCTGATTTTTATGAAATTTGGATGGTTTGTCAAAAGTAGACCGCAGATAGTACCTGATTAATTTCGTCTGCGCTCTTTAAACTTTGCTAAATTGATACTTCAATTCATGTGACAAACCAAAATAAGTTTGACAGATTTAAAAAACGGGGGAAAATGAAATAAATTTGACATTAATAGGTAGTAAAAGGATAAAATCATTTGTATAGTAAAATCAAATATACGAAATAGGACGTGAGGAAGCTATGTGCCACATTAATTGACAGAATATTTTATACTTAAAATATAATTTTTAGCGTTGCTTAGTAAATTTTATTTATTTCACTACATTAGAGTGCGACTGAACTAAAATCACCTGAACCAATAACGCCTTCGTAGAATTATTAGACGAATTAAACTTAAGCACTTAGATTCAGTTTTAAATTCTAATCCCAGCAATAAAATTACCTGTTCATTCATCTAATCTCGTAGCTTCATTATAACTTTTAATGTCACGATAATTCCTTTAAAATACCCTCTACCAACTAAAACCATTTTATCGCATAATATCATGTAATTCTTACCGTTCTAATTTCTAATTTTTATTTTTACTCATTATGCGTTGGGTAAATAAAGATAAAATATGTGATAAAGAAAAAGAAACAGTAATAAAGATATTTCTATGGCAAATATAACTGCTAAATACAGAAATGTTTATATGATTTTTTTCGACTTCTCTGCATAATTTGCATGCTTAAAACTTCAATAAATAAATAATAAGCAAAACTAGATTGAATTGAAGATTGTATGCCTTATACTTTAATACTTTGTATACCTTTAAGTGCTTATAAGAGAAGTATATATCTATTCAATTAAGTATATCTCCTTTAAAATTAACTAAATGGTTTTTTGTTACGTCAGCGAATTTGTTTCACTAGTGAAGACAAGTGGTTAAGTCAATAGTAAAGTGGTTACGTCTGACCCTGTATTAAGTAGGATATTTTTTTGTTAATAAACTTAAATACTTATCAGTGAATGATAGGCGTCACATTATGATATAGGTATATTCCTAGTTGCTGGAGTAATTTAAGATACTTTTCTTCAATTACATAAGACTCAGTCTCATTATAATTTATCGATTGGTTTATTTTGTTTTTGATTTTTGTTTGAGGTGTTTTTGTATTCAAACGATCATTCCACCCTACAGCTACTTAACAATTTTCTTAAATTATTATTCTTGAAACTTGTTTAATTAGGGTAGATTATACGAATGCTCGATGTAATTGTATAAATGCAATTATAATATGAAATGCATTGATATAAAAATATATTCTATATTTCTTTTTTTAATATTGCATTCAATCTATTTCTGACCGCGAAGTCAAAAAAAAAAAAAAAAAATCAAAAATATAAAGAATTTGCATAATTATAAAGTAAGTGGCTAGCAATTACATATCTTTATTTTTTACTGAAACTGCATACAACTAGTTTTAAATTACTTTGTTTTAATTTTTAAATTAGTGTCGGTATCTTTTAGTCTAGTTAGTTTCGAATTGAAGTATATAACTACAGATGTCAACTGAACGCATTAATTTTGTAACTTTTATTTGACAATTATGCGTTAAATTATATATAAGCCATTTATTTTTTTCCAAACATATTCATTTTGAATTTTAAAGATTATTTGACAATTAAATGTTGAATTATCTTTCCATTTTTTAAAATAGATTTATTTTAAGGTACTAAATCTTTTTATTAAGTCTGAAGATTGTTTAGGAGTTAGAAGGAGGAACAAAACTTACACTAAACCTCCTATAATTATAAGAAAAATTTATGACTTTTAAAAATATTTTATGGACCGAAATAACTTCCGAATTTAGCATTTTACGGTCATAATTTCATGCATTTCACACAAAACTTTTCATTATTTCGTCAACTTGTCGAGCATTTATAGAATGAATATCTTATCCGTTTCCAGTGTCATTTGCATTAAATTATATATTATGGTGGACCTGTTTTCAATCTTTCACTTTTAAATCCTTCGCTCGATAAATAAAAATTGATTTTTCTTTCTCGTTTCGTCCAATAACAAATAATTGAAATGAAGGGAAAAGGGACAAAAAAAAAAAAATTATTTAATAACAGTTAATTTTTTTTACATGTCGAATCTTCTTTTTAGATCCATTTAGCAAATGAATTATTATCCGGTAATCAATTTAAAAATTTATTGCTTTAGTTATATACAAAGTCGGAGAAAGGATGATAACAAACCAAAGAACACCAAATGATTGAAGCTTTTAGTATGTTATTTGCTTCTATTTTTTATAATTATTATTTATTTAGTGTTTTTTTTTTTAGGTAAGTGGCTCAAACTGGAATTTTAAATGAATAGTTAGGTTTTTTCTACTCCTGAGTTGTTTTATATGCCTGTGGATAAGATAGGATACTTAGATATAATGCTTTCTGATAAGTTATCCCGCCACCTTATAATGTCACGTTCAAAGTCTAGTATCCACTGGAGAAGCGTAAATATACGCTCATGCTATCGAACGATTCAATAACAATTAACCACTAATATAGTACGTTAAGTGGTTTTGCATTCGAGCTTACCGAAGGTAACGGAAGCATTTTGTTCACTTTTGAGAACAAGAAACTTTTATGTCTCCGATTTGAAAAATTCCAAGACAGAAATCCGTTTTAGACATCAGGTAACATTTTTGGTCTCGTGTCTTTCTGTCTGTCTGTCCGTCGGTCTGAGTGTCCTCGAATTATGAAACGTGCGACGATAACTTGAGTAAATGTCCACCGATTTTGATAAAATTTGGTAGACATGTTCATTTTACCAATGCCCAGGACGAGTTCGTTGGACAACGTTATCCGTCCAAGCGTTCACAAGCATCGCGTAAACGTGAACTTCAAATTTAAAATTGGAATTTTAGGTCGGGAAAAAACCTAAAGCGACACCTCTATGAAGTGTTAAAGATCGCTAAAACGATTAATAGTTTTTTCTCAATAAATAATTTAACAATAAAGTAGTATAACAATAATGTTAATGTTAATATAACAATAAAGTACATGATAGGATGCGAGGAAGCTATGGGCCACACTAATTGGCAGTCTATTTTTTTTTTACTTTTTCATAAACGTTGAACCTATTAAGGGGAGAACGCACTCACCAAACAAAACTGAGTCTACTTTCGGCAAAAAATCCCGTTTAATAACTCCACACTTTAGTATAACTTTCTGATAGTTGAATTTCGTAAAACTGCTAGAAACATTTTTCATGACAAAAGTACAATTTGCGTAAATTAATTTTAAGCAACTCTTGTTATTATTCTATTAGCTATTCACATTCAGAATTAAGAAACAAAGTTTGTTTTATATAATTAGTTACTTTACAGATTCTCTTTCTTGTATTTGTTTTGTTGAATGTAAATCGGCTCACAACATTGTTAATGGTAATAATAATACTAAAAAAGTAGTTGAGAGATTATGAATGAGCTGTACTACTTATTAAATACATGTTATATTGTTATATAATACTGTACACGAATTTAGCAAAATTTAATTCCTCTACGATTGTACGTGTATGACATAATAGTTTTAGTACATACAGTAGTACCACTACATCCCAAAACGAGATATTGTTTTCATTTTATTTTGTATGCTACTTAAACAGTGCATATTTGAACAACGAAATTACATTGAATTATCAAGTAAAACGTAAAAATTATACTAGTCTTTGGAACGTTCACTGATTTTTTAACTTACTAAAAAAAAAACTACTACTAAATCCAAACTACTAATACTAATTACTAATTTTTCATCCACTGAAGCAGTACCGGAACGACGTTCCGGCATCAGTACACCCCTGCATCGGACCATTTAGATGGGTGACCATCCACTCGGTGTTCACCCAACATCGCTATATAAATGGGCAGCTGCTTATGTGAAGTGGTGACTAACTGGTTGTGTATGCCATTTGTAAGATTTATACAGATGATGCATTAACGCACTAACCCCGTGTCAGCCATTACATATATTGTTGTATAATCCCTTTGGCAGGTCCAGCTCTCCACGGGCTGTTAGTTAGTATATGTTGGGTCCAAGAAAGAAGTTTTGAAAAAATGTTTGCCGTCGTCTATGTAGATACCTTGATTCTAAGAGATGTCAATGAAATTTAATGAGCATGTGTTTATGAGATAGGTAGAAGTACAAATATTGAATATACTTTTTGGTAAACTTCAACATACTTAGCTCAAAAACAGTTTTATCAGGACACGCTTCGCGAGGGATAAGTTAAATAATGATCCGATCAATGTCCGGGTCAAGGAAAGAAAGGATGTTTAATTAAACAGTGAACCCGGTGACCGGATCATTCAGCTGACCCGTTCAATGATGTCCGATCCGTTTCTTGTTTCCAAACTTAGTTTCATTATGATTATAATTAAAATAATTGAAGTGGACTTTGATTAGATAATATTGTAGTTGCTATGTCAACCTTTTCTTTTACTTCTGAAAGATTATGATTAATCGATCCTTTAGCTTCGTATCTCCTTAATAAAAAAAACTAGATTTAAAAATAAAATTCCCCTTTTTTTCTTATTTCTTTTCTATACCTATTTATTTTTCTTCACACGATCCACGAAGAGAAGCTCTGGATGGACATGTTTTGCAACAGGGCTGTCAAGCCTTGATACTTCGTTCAAACCTGATAAATGCGCTCCAAGTTTATTACATATTCCTTTTCAAAAAGGCGCCTATATGTCCGATGTACTTGTTATCACGTCATCTTGTGGTGGAAGTCTGTTATAAAATAAAGACAGAAGCATGAAGCTTTAAAAAAAAAGTATATATATTTTTTTAGTTTAATCTAAATATCCTGAGTTCAGATTAAAAGATAAATATTTTAAATTGAGAATAATTATATTTTTTATTTTTTTCATTTGAAGTCCACTTTATCTTATTTTATACCTCTCATTCTTACTATATTTTAGTGTGAATGTAATAAAAATGTGATATCAAATCAGATGTCCAGTTTTAATGAACTTGAACGGTCATGAAAGCTCTGATCACGATTAATCTATTTTTGTACAGTATCTGTCTAACCACCTGTCATAACGTAAAAAACACTCTTATATTAAAAATATTAGTTGTCGAATGAGAATGGTCTGCTTGGTTTAATATAATTCTGGTTTTCTTTGATTATTAACCTTCTTCATCAATTTATAACAGAAGCACTGCATCAAATTACTATTCCAGAATAGTTTAATAAAAAGTCCAGTCATGCACCATGACTTAATGAGCGAATTTTCAAAGAAATCTGCGTTTTATTGGCTTATGATAATATAGGAAAATTTTGGTTTAGAATTTGCTCGGG
Organism: Gerris lacustris; assembly: GCA_951217055.1. Lineage (NCBI taxonomy): Eukaryota > Metazoa > Arthropoda > Insecta > Hemiptera > Gerridae > Gerris > Gerris lacustris. Next base: position 33,009,546 of record OX578281.1, on the reverse strand, counting down.
TGAAAAAAAAAATTGGTACACAGGGGTACGGGGTACAAAAGTCAAAATAGTATTTACCCTTCAAGATGCATGTCGTTGGAAAGCTCTTTAAGAGTACAGTAATTGTTGTTATTTACACTTTTATCATATTTTCACATAAAAGGGGGGTAAAATGGAAAAAACACGTTTTTTGACCCTATATGGTCAAAATTTGACCCCTAAATGGACTCCAAAAATTCTGGCCAACGAACTCATCCTTTCTTTTGATATTATTGACATTTTAAAATTTATTTGAAATTTTTAAGTGCATCCCAAGGGGAGATATCGTCTGGAGTGACACATATATACATATATACATACATATATACATACATACATAAAAAAAAGTGTTAAATTTCAGGAATCGATTCAGAATGGTCTAAAACGGATTTCCATGGAAAAATTTTTCAAAAATTCGCATTACAAAAATTTTGAAGCCATTGCAATAGCGTAATTTTCTTTGAAAATTCGCTAAAAGGAAAAAATATTAATAATAAAGCAACAAGATTACATTCTTGTAGATTTTACTCTTTACTTTCTTGGTGAGAACGCCACGTGCTGGACGCTGACTTAGATTTTGAATGAATATCGACAACTCTGACTTATTCATGATTTTATTTTCCTTATCCTACATCTAGACCGAGTCGTGTCTGTTACTTGGAAGAAGTTTGTCACCGCACTTCGACCTAGAACTTCAATATATCACCAGCTGTCAACTGCTTCTTAAGATGACAACTACAATGATGATGACAAATACGGTAACATCTGGCTGCACTAACCTTTGTCCTTGGATTTAATACAGTTACACGGTTTCTTGGCTATTTTAAGTTTTCATTTTTTTTTTTTTTGTTCTTTCATTTCCTACATCAGTCATATCTTGCAAATTGAAGTGGAACAAAATAATCGGCAAGGCGCTGAATTAAAAATAGCTAACTCAACCGAGCGATATTATTATTTTTCTTTCACTTTACATGAAAAAACAAATAATAAACATTGTTTAACATTTTAATATTAGAAGATATAAAAATATTAATACTAGGTGTGCAATGCAGTTGTCTACTTGTAATAGCGTGCATTTTAATCTTTCAATAAACTTTTTTATTTATAAACCGCTGAAATCGGATCAAAAACAGTAATATTTCCATAAGCAAAGCTCTTATACTTTGCATTTTTTCTGACGCATACTCCTCCTGAACGGCTGAACCAATCTGCACAAAATTTGGCACGGTCATAGTGACCAACCACAGGAAGGTATAAATTTGAAATGGTCCAAATTGGTCCGAGGGGCTTTTACACCCAAAGTACCACGTAGTTAGGCCCATTGAACAAACCCGGGTTGGAAGACCAAACTCTTCACATTGTATGAAGTGCGGTCGTTAACAAAGTCGCACTTCTCGGTTTATATCGAACCGAGTGTCGAACATGGTTTCCTGGCCGAAACCTGGTGGCGCTACTCTTTCGAGCAACTACCCATTTATTCAAACAATACTGGGTGAACATTGAGCGAGGGGCCTGGTCCGGGAATTAAACCTAGAGCTCAAGGTCAGTCACCATTTTCCTACTAATCACGCCCAATGCTGCTTTACTTGACTGATAGCAAGCGAAGCGCTCTCTACTCCGGGCTACCCAGGCCCCGCTACACCGTGATAGTCATTACTTGTATGACGGAAATAAACAAAAATAAACCGATAAAGCAAGCCTGGGATCTGGATGGAGAAATGGTTTATGAGGAGTGACTCTATCCATGACTAAACGGTTGAGATCAAAATTAGTTCAATAGTACAAAAACTACCTGGGTGCTCTCAATTTACAAGGATAGTACGGGTAAAATAGACCAAAAACAGTTTCCAAAAAAGATGAAATTCTTCCATTCGTGAAACACAGAGAAGGGAGTGACTCCACATTATGACAACCTTAATATTAACTGGCCTTTCTAACCTGGTATATATACAGTAGGGCCCCGTTAATCCTGACTAATTCAGGCTGAGGGACGTCCGGATTTGTGGGATTTCCGTATTAGCGAGGTTTTTAAAAAATAACGTAAAACAAAAAATTGTATGTATAGGGAGAAGAGAAAGCTTATTTTAATAAATACTGAATATTAAGGAATTTATTTATCATAATCATGATAAAAGTCAGTTAAAGATAAGTGGAAGAGAGTAGTGTGGGTACTGGGTACTTGGTACAAAGCTCACCTTCCTAGATTAACTTACTATATAACTTCACGCCTCTAAAAATCATTACCACCCGCAGGAGCTTTTAAATTATTACTATTATTATAAAACTCCAGCTTCTATTAAGTTGAAATTTTACATACTTGTTTCAATTGCAGACACTTTAGACGATATACATGATGTTATATTAAAATCAATACGTTAGGACGTATTGAACCATCCGACTGAATGGATTTAGCGATCTTTATAACTTCAGAGCGGTATCGTTGTTGATTTTACTAAAATAATGTATTTGTAAAAATGCTCATCGAATAGATGAAGGTAAAATCTTTTCTTGTCCTAAAATTTTATTTAAAATTTGAAGTTCACGTTTACGGGAGCGCTGCGCATGAACGCTTGGGCGGATAACGTTGTCCAACGAACCCGTCCTGGAAATTGGTAAAATGAACATGTGTACCAAATTTTACCAAAATCGGTCAACTTTTACTCAAGTTATCGTCACACGTTTCCGACACACAGACAGGATGCATAGTTTGTTGAATATAAGACAGAAGGTCTGTTTAGCACTGTTTTGTCAATGTATCTACCGACGCTTCTTTTGTCTGATGTACTTAGTTGATCAGTTGTCATATTATTGCTGTGGACATTAAATTAATAAAAAAAATAAATAAATAAAAAAAAATTTGCTTTGCTTGTTACAAGGAAAATTTGGTTTAATTGGTCATGGGTTCGGTCATAAGCTGGCCGGTTAATAGGTCTTTCTGTTATGGTTAAAAAATAACTTTTCTAGAAGGGGTACGAGCGGCATGAAGTCTTTCCTCGACTCTTAACAGATTTGTTTCAAACAGTTTTGGAAACTGCCAATCCGAGCCATACACCATAAAAATGTTGTATTGTGTATTTATATGATCTTTAAGTGAGTATGTCCAAATGTTAGTCTGAATTGACAACTGAATTCTTATGTTTAATTTTAAGCTGATATTCAGGCTTCACCCATTGACAAGCAGTATTCCGCGGTAACTTAACATTCTAGATTCTTCCGTGTTCCGTGAAAACATTCATGAAGACGCTTCCTTTAGTAGAAGCGAAATCTTAGGCATTACATCTTTTTAAGACTTTAGTGTTTAACTAGAAACCTACAAATTTTATGTAACTATAAACGTAACTAAAAAGATTTCATTTAGTGTTAAATTGTAACATTAGCTAATTTAGGAGAGAAGAAGCTAATTAGAGAATTAGCTAATTTATTATCTAGTTTTGTAGGTCTGGTGAATCCTCAATTTTACGATTAATTTTATGGTTATTTCCACTACATAAATTCCTGCCAGATAATAATTCAAACTATGATTTTAACATCTTTTTAAAGCTCGGTTATCATTTGTGTTCTAAAGTGTAAATATGTAATAAAACGTGTTATTTGATCGCACTCTACTGAATTTTAAGTAGTGGGCATTTTTAGAGCCATGTTAATCATCGTATATAAAACGTTTTTATAGCTATCTCTGACCTCATACAACCTTCTATCAAAATTAATTTTTATCAGTTTAGAAGCACTTTGAATCCAGGCTATCCTGCCTAAAAACATATTACTACGGGTCAAGGCATACCAAAACAGAGAAAATAGGTTTAAAAATAAAACTGCGGGAGTTGTTCTCTTGAGATTGAACAAGCCTTTTGGCATCAATTTAAGCCATGTGCGAACACAGCCGAAACATCTCATCCCATGTCACACCGAACCCCTAGACAAGTGTTGATTCTAAACGGTCGCGGCACAGAGGCCTTTCGATTTTTTAAAAAACTAATAAACATTCGACTCGAATGGATTCCCGTAATAAAAACTCGAGATACTAAATAACATTTCGTTGTTATTCATCGTCAAATACTATTCAGTACGGTGAAAAGAAATATTTTTCAGAGAACCTTCAACTTCTTTCTTTTTTCTACTGAAGAAATATTATTGTTACTTTATTAACTGTGAAGTAAATAAGTATTTCTACCTGGGTAACTTTTTTTTAACTGTTCAAAAAAATAATAAAGAATAATAAATCGACCTTAAAAACTTTACTTTTAACTTTCTATTTACTTTTTATCTTTTCTTCACCGATTATTATTAATATTATTATTATTTCTTTGTAGACAATTTAATTTCTTATTTCCTAAAAGGTAACTTCAAAACTCCTAACCGAATTGATTACGGTTCCGTGTTGAAATGTTTTATAACATTTAAAAATAAATTAAATAGAGAGAAAACTGAAATGAAATATTTACATAAATCAAAAAAAATATATGTCTCAGCGGCGAGAGGAGAAAGGTGAGGAGCCGGGTAGTATTATGCAGGACGCAGGTATGCCACCCAGTCCATAATGCACCACTGTCTGTAAGCGCGTGTCTTTAGGTACCTAACGTAACACTAGAATCAATGGAATGGTTCAACCTCGTGACCTTCAACATTTCAATACTTAGTAATAATAATACCCCCTAGAAACCAAATAATAATAACCAAGTAATAATACCTCCAAAAAAACCAATACCAAAGACATACGTAAATTAAAAAATGTCTTCACTTATAATCACGCATATTTAAAACTTTTTTTCTATTAACATAGGATTTAACTTTACACGAATTGAATAAATAAATAAAGTTTTTTTTATTTCCAACGTATTGTAACTATGCGAATAAAATCGTGCTTATATTATTGACTAAATTTTATAATTAAATAATTTTTTTTTGTAGTAATTCTAGCTAAAATTAAGCTAGATAAAAATCTACAATAATATACTTTATTGTTCTAGAGTACACTTCTGCTTACAACTTTTTTTTCTTCATAACATTCTACAATATGTACTTTAACTACTAGACTAGAAGAATGTGTAGGGGTGTCGATAACTATCGTTCTCTTGAAATTAAAGTAAACAGATCTAAAGAGACTGTCAGGGTTGTGTGGTTTGTCGGTAATGTATTAGCAGTTCTGGTTGTTGCGTTCAGTCATCGCAATGCTCAAGATACCACAAGATGGTTTTAGCAGTGGAAGCGAAAGATCGGACTTTACATCTCTCAAGCCGCTGTCATAGCCTGAAATCACGTTAACCACCATCGGAAACCTATCAATCAGATTAATTAATTTCCTCGTAAATCAAAGCGCTCGCTAAATCATTTGCGTGATTTTTATGACAAAAATAAAAGTTTGAATTCTATTGAGTGATTAAAAAATAAAATAATAAACTACTAAGCATTTAACAAATATATTGTTTTGTAATACATACATTACTAAAACAAAATTTCTGCTTTACTTGCGTGGACATACAGCTTGCTATAAAGTACAGAGAGAGGATTGGTATTAGGAAGCATTACCTAACGGAAAAACAAAAATCTGCCAATTGGTAAATTATGATGTTTTACTTTAACGACCTGTTATTGTCTAATTTATTTAATTTTTTTCCACCTTTTTAAAACAGTATTTTTTATTTTTTATTATTACACAAATAAAGGGGCCAAATAAGCAATATAACTTAAGGATATAACTTAACTTTGAGGAAAGGGATTTTAAAGAAATTTGAATGGAGTGTCGAAAATAGCCCAGAAATGGTCCTAATAATAAACAGAATTGGTCCATAATAATTCCAATAGTTTTTGAAAATTTAATATTCCATAAATTATGTGCAAACCCAAACCCAACTTGGAATCGAAATAGTTCGAAATTTCATGTTACATTTGACCAATATTCGTCCAATTACTTATGAGGAAGCTATGTGCCACATAAATTGACAGACTATGTAAGTAACAAACTTTATCGGTCAATATGAACTTTCACAATTTCCTCTTTTTCTAAGTGTATTGAGTCTCTCCCTTTTATTTACGAGAGAAGTCTATCTCCTAATGTTTTTTCATCTTAAGTGATTCTAATGCTATCATAGCATTCTTACATTTATCCACTTTCCAAGCATTACCTCTTTATATATTTGTTGTTTTGTGTGGTATTGAGGGCGGTGGCATCCAGTGTCAACAGACATCTCAGCATTCCAGGAAGTAAAGAGAACCCTGCCTAACTCCCCCTAAACACATCTACAATGTCAAATCCGACACAAAGGGAGGAAATAGCTAAACATTTCCTGGTCGAGTTGTGATTCTGTCGCCATTATGTCGGCCCAGCCGTCGCCAAACCGCCTTGACTTAGTGTTCACAATGTACAGTCAATCTGAACATAATTTGACGAATAAATTCACATTTTCCAACCATTAAGGGCTTTATTTGTCCTTCATGAATGACACTAGATCATTACCTCAAAGATTAAAGCAAGTAAAATTAAGTTAGTTATTTGGACAAAGTTAAATATTTTTTAAGAACGTACTTACAGAGTAAAACATAATAGTTTCTTGTCAAATGACAATTTCGACTGTCCTATATTAAAAAAGACAACAAACTTGCAATTTTTACTCTGAGTATTATTGACTAGTGCTTACAACATTTTCGCATTGTTTATATTATGTCTGTGCGTTCACGCACAAACAAACTAACTAATAGAACAAGCTATCAGCTATCAATCAAACAAACAGACAATAAATAAACCAAATCAAACTAGCTTAATAGAGCAGACTATGTGATGAAACCAGCTTACAATCAAAGAAACAGAAAATAAATCAACCAAGGAACTATTAAACTATATTAACTATTAAACTAAGTAATAAAGCGAGCTAAAAAAAACTACAAAATATCAGTCCAAGACAACTGAGACAAACTTTCTCTAATAGAGTCCAAAATTACTTAGCCCAGTGTTTTCCATTTATTAGTTTTTGTCGGTATATTTAATGTTTAATTATTTCTGAACATTTTATCAAAATGTATCATAAAAATAACTTCTCTTCGGCGGGAAATCGAACCCGGTCCTTCTCCGTCCGCGTTTAAAGCTATTTCCTCAGGAACTAGATTTTTCCCAGGAAAACTGCTTATATTGTTTGATTCGTATTTAAATGGACTAAATTTTAGATTTTTTTTTTTTTAATCAAAATCGTCTGAACCGTTTTCGAGAAATAATTATTTTTTCAGAGATTTTGGGCGGTAGCACCCCGAAATTTGGAGCTATTCATTCTCGATTTCGCCTTGGGGTATGCTTTTATCTGAACATGAATGCAAAATTTCATCAAAATCGGCCTAGTAGTTTAGGCTCCAGGCGTCTGCACTGACAGACGACAGACAGATATTTTTTAAAAATCACTTTTTTGGACTCAGGGGACCTCATAACGGGTAAATCCATCACAATCTTAAAATCGAATTTTCGCGGCATCACAATACTTTCTCTTTATATGAGAAAGTAAAAAAACAACTAATACAAAAACTATCAAATAAAGTTAAAAGAAATCATGGAAAACAAACAACATACATAAGTAACTAAATAATGATGTGAATATATGTTTCTTGTTTAATAAATCCGTTAAAGGTTTATTATAATATATAATATACATACATATATATATATATATATATATATATATATATATATATATATATATATATATATATATATATGTGTGTGTGTGTGTGTGTGTGTGTGTGTATGTTCTCGTTTAAGTTGTATTTACAACCTTGCTAATTTTGTATCGTTAAATTTATATCCTTTAAATTAATGATAATTACCAAATTAGATATACAATATAGATAAATAATGCAATTAAAGTAAATAAATTTAGTTAAAGAATGTTTAAGACATATGTAATTCCTTGTATAAACGTAGAAAGGGGGAGAAGAAAAAAATCTTCACCTTTATTAATCTTTCTGGAATTCTTTTGTTGGAATCTTAAAACCTCGTTTTCATCTCTAAACAACACTAATAAAACTGACATTCTATTATACAAGAGACATCGATTAAGAAGGGGAAAACGACACCAAATTCTTACTTCGAGATTTTTCAAATAAAAAGAAGATAATAAAAGAGGTAAAAAAAAGAATATGAGGAAGATAATCAAAGCGACACTTTGACACCTTTGACTAATTAACCATATTATTTAATTATTCTCGTTTAAAGACTACCGCGATTTTTTAAAAACAAATCTTTAAATTTATAAGCAAACTGGCTTCCTTCCCTGAGTTTTGGAAATTTAAAAAGAGGTATATAAAAATGACTTATATCTTTCGATTTATTTCTGATCAGGAATACGTAAGATTTGAATACGCAGATGTTAGAATGAACGAACGAGATAAAGAATAACAAATTTTACACATTTAAAAAAAATGAGATAAAAAAAAAAGTGTCGGTAGTCGCCATTTATTTTATATCTTGGCCATCAGTTCCAGTAGCTCAAACTAATTTACATTGTTCTGAATTATTGGCTTGGTTCTGAAGACGGGGGAATGTAGAACTTATATAAAAGAGTCCCTACCGAATAACCACAGGGTGTGGCACTGGCACTCGGAGCAACGCTGTAAATGAGCTACCGTTTTAACACAAAAAAAATCTTCGTTTTTTTACAATGCCTAGCCTATTCCCTTAAAATAAAAGGCAATGTTGAAACAAGGAACAATAGCAATGAAACTGACTTGTTAATGAAGGTGTGTAAAAAAACTACTCGTTGTAGAGCTTAGTATAAACATTTTTTATTTTCTCATTGATAAACTAATATCTTATATTATGATGTTTCATTTTATGTTATGATAACAATGTTTTCACTTGTTACTTTCGCTGTTAGAGTTGTTTGTTTGTTTGTTGAGAAACAAAATTGTAACTTCATCATGATGTCTGTTTTTTTTCTGTTCGGTTTTAAACTCAGGAAAGTTTTAAGTCAGTGCGTCGTTGCAAAGATTCTTTTTGTTTTCTATTTTTTTTTTCTTTCTTTGTGCGATACGGATGTCTTTGTCCTTTATTGCTTTTGTTAAAGATGCCGATATGGTGGGATTGATTACAGAGTTCTTGTAACTTTGCAATACCTCGTATGATAATGAATATCTGAATAATTGGAAGAGCAAAATTCATGCTTGCTATACAAAAATATAGGAAACGGCTAGTAAATAGAAAATACTGGACTAAGATATTATGTACTCGTATATAAGAAAGTCTACTACGAGTTGTATAGTGTATAGCACTTAACTCGATTACTTTGTTGTAAGACAAATGCCAGTTAAGGGAGACATGTGTCATAGATTTTTGTACTTTCATCAATTGTAGAATAGTGACTAAAGTCAATTATTAATTATCAAATATATAATAGACTATAATTGTCAATTATTATTTAGTCAGAAATATAAAGATTTTATAGTTAATGCGTAGTTAAGTTTATAATTTAAGTAATTCTTATTTTATATATTGAAATTAATTACAGTAGTAGCGTACACAGAAATTATTTTCGGGAGGGCCCAACTTGACCTTGAGTGACTATATGCGGGTTTAGCATGCTCTATAATTTATTAATGCACAAGCTGGTTACCCGTGCTTTACTATAGAATTCATTGTGTATTTCTTTTATTAACAGGATTAATTTATAATTACCATTAAAATTCGGTTTCTAATCTCATATTCAGAAATAAAATAATAATCTATGAGATAACACCCAATAATTTTCCACACTTATAAAAATTACCTAGAGACTGTAAAACTTGTTTACTTGGTTTTAAATTAATTGTTGTGATCAATACACAACAATATAGCTTAAGTAAAAAAAACGTAGTCCAATCTGAAAATAACGCAGATTAGGAAACTTAAGAGTATCAAATTTCTATCAAAAAGAGGATTTCACATTACAAATTCTCTAAGAAACTAAATACCTATTTCAAAACAAAATAAATCATTAGTTTGGTAATTAAATCAAAAATTTAAAATCAATGATTTTCTGAACGCTTTTTGAGTTTATGTATTTAAATTTAGTATCAGTTTTGTAATATGAAAAAAATCTAAGCTCTCCAGTATACGCACCCTCATTTTTTCAATGTATTTAATTCCATCGGCTAACCTCCGAGCCCAGCGGGCAATCGGGCTGGTCTATTGTTTAATGTTAATAATTAGATCGGCAAACATCCGGGCCAAGCCGGCAATCGGCTCGCATCGCTGGCGCATCCTAATTCAATTCAAGCCATAAAATTCCATCGGCAAAAATCCGGAACGAGCATTCAATTGAGCCGATTTAGTGTACGCATTTTAATTCAATTCAATGTATTTAATCCCATCGGCTAAATCCGAGCACAGCTGCTAACTAGTCTAGTTAACGCATCCTAATTCCATTCAATCCCTTAAATTACATCGGCAAAAATCCGGGCCCGGCCGCCAATTGGGCTGATTTAATGTATTCGCGCCCTAATTAATTCAATGCACTTATTTAATTTCTTTTCTAAAATCCGAGCCGTCCCAGATGGGCGATATAGTGCGCGTACTCCAATGTACATTACTGATTAAGTAAATATTTTAAAAACTAATTAAAAAAAAATATGTGTGAGACTCTCACGCATTAGAAGTGAAATTTAAGTTCAAGAAACAGTTGATTTTATGTTTCCTCCTACACATTGATATAATATAATTATATAAATATGTCGTATATATGTATAATTAAAAGTTTAATTGTTCCTAGAAGAAGCACGTAACTCAATTTTACTCGTATATAAAATCAAATTCCTCCACTTACATACTATGTTCATTGAAATGAGAAATGAGGATTTGTTGGTCCCAAGATAAAGTCCTGTTCAACTACCAGGGTCATTACAGGACGGGGACCGGATAACTCCCGTCCTATAATGACCCTGGCAGTTGAACGGGTCTAACCCCCCCCCCCCCCCCCCCAAAAAAAAATATAAAAAAAAATAATAATAATAATAATATATCTTTATTTCCACCTTACAAAAATCATAATGTATAAAAAAAGGTAAAAATGAAGCACAAAGGCGCTAGAGCGAGAGCTCCGATCATCATTACTTAACTTTAAATTTATCATGTACTTCCGTGGTGCAACGGATAGCGCATTTGCCTGCTGATTAAGGGGTCGGGGATCGAGACTCGACCATGTGAAAAACTTTTTTTAGGTAAATCTATCACTCAGACGAGTCTTGAAACAGAAACTTCGTTACATGCAATTTCGTTTATTTCACTTCAAAATCTTTCACTTGGACGAGTTTCGAAACACAAACTTCGTTTCAACCAAGCCAATTTACTCTGGCGCGCCTAAAGAAGTTAAACTTCAAAAAATATTTGTTAGGTCAAGCTTCCTATATGCATCTCAATTATTATTAATTTTATTTACAACCTAATATTAATCTATCTATATTTAATTTATACTTAAATACATATATCGCTATATGAATATAATATATTTTTATACTTCCTTGGTAACAAAATATCGAAAAAGGACAGGATCTTATTTAATTCTTTTAGAAGTCTTTATAAATGTATTTTTATTTTTTTAATAGTATTTATTTTTATTTTTAATACCAGTTGAACCAGTCTAAAATTCTTTCAATAAACTTCTTTATTTTTAACTTGTTTTAATAATTCCATATAGGATATTTTAATTATCTTAACATTATATCTTTATAAACTCGAACGATTTTTCTATATTCAATCATAATGTTCGGACCAAAATAAAATATATAATAATAAAATGATTCAACTTACTTACGATATAGTTTTATCATATCATAAGTAAATTATTAAGTTAATATTCACTTAAGCCTTTTAAAGCTGATTATATATTCAGAGAATTCGCTTCGGGAGTGCCTCGTAAAATCTTTTAAAAAAGATTTCAAGAGATAAGCAAAATATTTTTCATATTACAAAAGTATTAGTAAATATATTGTTTTTTAATTTATATATATTTTAACTATGGAAGTTAATATAATTATAGGAAATTATTATATTTCCAGGAATAACAAATATATATATATATATATATATATATATATATTTTATATATATATATATATTTATATATATATATTTATATATATATTTATATATATATATATATATGTATATATATATAAAGTGAATATTATAAACAATATTTGCGTGTGTGCGACGATCGACAGACTGATAAAAACTAAGTAACGTGTAAATTTGTCGAATAAGAATTTTTTTTTAAAAAAGTACTTGATGCAGTTAATGTTATTTTTTTACGTTTATTATAATTAAGATTTTTTTACACAAAATATTCTTAACCCTCGCTTGTATTTTCGCACAATAACAATAATAATTAGTCACCATTACTATTTTTTTTATTACAATACAGAACAAAAATGTAATATTAGCGTTAATAATAATACTTTTACTACTAATAACATAAATAAATACCATACTAAAATGTTATGTTTATTCAGTTATCATGACAAGTTTTTAGTGACTAAATTATTATTAAATTGCTACTTCAACAATTTATGAAGACGGGTAATTTAAACGAGGTTTCGTATAATATATTAAATGTATATACATTTTTTATTTTTTTTTTTTTAATCGACTTTTATCGATAATTATATTTTCAATCTTTTTCCCACACATTTTATCGGGGAATTGTTTTATTTTTTCTTTATTTTTGATACGCCAATATTACTAAGCAGAATAATTGAAGTGTATTTAATATTTTGCAGAAATAATTGCTGTTTGTCTGATAAACCCAAAGTATACAAATGTGGTTATTTTTTATTACATATTTTGACCAATCTATTAAGATTAATTGTTTCTAGATTTTTTTTTCTAATAACCATCTTTAATAACGGTTAATTTTAATCCGGGAGCTTTTTTTAATGTACAAAATGGCATTACGTATATTTTGGCAGTTTCCTAACTTACTTAGTCCATGGCGCTGTAGTCCGTAGAGGGCTCTTGTTTAATTATTAACATGCTTCCAGCCATTTCCTCTGTCTAGAACCCGTATTTTCTACCCCCGAACTCTAGGGTTTCTTGGTCCTCCAGTATATTGTCTTCCCATCATTTCCTTGGCCCCTAGTGGTGTATAGAGCACCCTTCGGAGGTATCTTTCCACTGGCATTCGTTGAACGTGGCTCAACCATCTCCTCTGTCTAGAACCGTATTTCCTACCCCCGAACTCTAGGCTTTCTTAAATCCTCCAATATATTTTTTCCCATTTTTTCCTTGATGGAAAAGAGCACCCTTCGGAGGCATCTTTCCACTGGCATTCGTTCAACGTGGCCCAGCCATCTAAATCCTCCAGGTTTAATCTCATTTACAATATCTGGCTTTTTATAGAGATTTTGGAGTTCAGAATTAGTTCTGCTTCTCCAAAGTCCAGTAGTTCAATTAGCTCGAAATATTTTTTTCAGGATCTTTCTTTTCCATCTTCTGAGCATTTATTTGTCTGTTGTAGTTAAGGTCCAACTTTAAGAAGCTTAAGTTGCTACAGGGCCGGACTGTAGTGTAACCAAGGACCTTGGTATTTTTGCTTCTGAAGACTGGAAATAGGGAGTAATAAAATTTGTGCATAAGTACAGCAGTTAACGCATGTAACCACTGTGCCAAGAGGGGGGGGGTCCCCCCCCACAGTAAACAGAGGGGGGGGGGGGGCAGCGCCCTCCCTCGGTTAACTGGTATATACCTAATTATGTTAGATAAATAAATTAAAAAGAAAAAATACTGTTGCTGTAAAATATTTGTTCAGGTTTAAGTTTAAATTGTAAGAGAGTGGAGTCAGAGAGTACGAATATCTCGATAATGTGTATCATGTTGTTAATTCATTAAATTTATATTTTTTAATAATTATAATTTTATGGGATCGTTATTATTTTTATGAATGCTATTGAGTTTAGTCGAATTTCATCGCGAGATCAAAATTACTAGGTACTATTTTATGGTGATATTAATGCAAATTATCTCCCTCCACGTTTAAAGCTATTTTCGCAGGAACTAGATTTTTCCCGGGAAAGCGGCTTATATCGTTAGATTCATATTCAAATGGACTACATTTTAGAATTTTTTAAATTAAAATTGTCAATTTTTTTCGTATTTTCAGAGTTTTTGGGGGTAGCGTCCCTAAATTTAGAGCTAAAATTCATTTCTCGATTTCGCCTTGGGGTATGATTTTTTGGAATATGTACGCCAAATTTCGTCATAATCTGGCCAGTAGTTTAGACTTCAGGTGTCTGCACACACAGACGACAGAAAGATACTTTCTACAGATACCAATACTTTATATGAGTACTTTAAAGTTATTACTTACTTATATTAGTTACTTTATATGAATACTTTATATGACTCTTTATATGAGAAGTGAAAAGTCACAAAAAGATATTTCTAAATATGTTATTCTCTGTAAAAGTTTAGATGTCAATGTATAATTTGAATTTCTAAGTACAACGTTCTCACTACTATAGTCATTAAAGTATTGTTTATAATTATACAAATGGATTTCTATAGTAGTCGGTAAAGTATAATTTAATGAATTAATCGATCTCAATGATATTAAAGTATTTTCTTTTTAATAAAAAAATATTATTTTAGATAAGTTTAGATATTGATGAACAATTTATAATATAAATTGATCGATGTATAAATAATTAAAGAATAATTTTTAAAATAATATACTGATCTCTAAAAAAATGTAATTTACTTAAAATATACTTTGCACGTTAGTACAAACTTATCTCTTTAAACGCATTGAGTATGTTTTTAAGAGCAAATACTCTATAGAAATATTTATAAAAGCATAACTTATTATGCAAAGTGATGTTTATCATTACGCTTTTTTAAAAACCTAAATTGCTTTATTTTGATGTTTTATTATTTTATTATTTGTAAATTAATTTTCCTTTTCCTTAGAAAATGTAGCCTCTGTACGCAAACTAAAAATCATACTCGAGCATTCATCTCCAAACTGGACATCAGTCCTCAGTATTTCTTCCTCCCCCTTGCTTTAAAAATAGTTTTGCGGTGCTTGAAATTTTTTAAAAAAGGATTAATTTTAGCAAAATGCTAAACCCGCAATACACATATCATAATTCGCGTTGAACGTTTTCTTATGACGTCTTATTCGTCTTCTTATGACATGACTAACAATAAACTTTTTAAACAGTTCAATTTACGATTTTGTTCGCAGTTATTCCTTTATTAAATTCTAAAAACAGAATTGTCGTCATCAAACATGATTTCAATGCAAGTTAATGTATTGACGGTAACAAGTTTAAGTTATGATCTTTCTCTGATTTCTTTGATTATTTTGATTGATATCTTTAGAAGACATCTTTAAAGCACTTTCGTTTTTTTTAATGCGAGGGGTAGAATAATATAACATATTTTTAACTGGTATTTTTTCAGTGTGCCCAACTTCTTGAGTCCCACCATATTTCAACAATTCTCCTGGGGGATTGTCAACTCCAGGAGCTTTATTGTTCTTAATCTTTCTAAGAGCCTATCTTACCTTTCCTCTACTTGGAGGTCTTAGAATGTCGCAATTCTCTTGGGATAACTCCTCTTTCATATCTAAACTTAAACCACCTTTAAGTAGTCCACTGAGATGCGGCACGTCTACCCGAATTTGCAGAATTTCCTCCAATGACCTCTCCATCTTTGTTGCCAAAAAACATAGTTATCGGTTAATACCCTTTTTTAATTCTTGAGTTCTCTTATACATTTTTCATATTTCATCTTCCTCTCTAAATTCCTCTAGTTCTTTAAGTCTATTCTGTTTGAACATTCTTCTCCTTTTTCTACATTCTTTATTAGCCATTTTACTATTGTTTTGTAGGTTACCCCTGTTGCTTCTTGTATTTATTTGCAGCTGGCTTTATAATAATAACACATTAATGATGTTGAACACACGGATTTCAAACATGTTATGTTTTTTTTTATTATCGAATAAATCTTTTCCGAAAGTGTAAAATGTTCGTAAGTTCAAAATATCTAGTTCTTCCGCAATCGGTACTGAAATTGGAGTATAATATTCATAAAACTGCCATGACATAATCTGGTGTAATTCCTTTTTTTTTTTTTTTACGTGAAGGGACATTTTTTTTAATATTTTATGTTGATGAATTGAGTTAGTAATTACTATCAATGGACAGATAATAAATATCAGTGAGTTAATGATAACTATCAGGGAACTGAAAATTACTATCAGTAAACTGATGATGTCTATATCAGTGATGTGATAATGACAATTAGTCATTAGTACTCATTAGCGCTTTTCACAAATAATTTCACTCGCTTCACGAAATATAATGGCAGTGTATATACTAATATTGGTACACTGAGCCTAAGTTTACCCTCAAATTGTAATCTGGTATAATTTAAAATAAATTGGCGATTTATGTTTCGGCTAATTTTAATAAATCGTATAGTTAAGTGAACTGTATCTTTACAGATATGTATCAGGCATTTGATTTGATTCATTTATACAACTTACAAAAAAAAGTCAACTCTAAAAATATGATATAGGTATTTTGCCTTCTCCATTTAGAAAATTGTTTTGGCAATCGAAAACAGAAGTGTGTTGAGATAGACTGAGTGTATTTCGTCCAAAGCTTCTTTAAAAAGATTTTTTGGCAACTCTCTCTTGCCGTAAGTGTCTGTAACTTCCTTTTTTGTTGTATCGTAAAATGTGGTTTTTGTTTGAATTTATTTGTTTTGTTTTTTGTAATACCCAAAAATATACTCGTTACATTACTTTGAAATAAATAGTTAATATGATTTTACTGCTATTTTCCATTTGTAGAATTTATTTTTTTGATTTTACTTACAATTATTTTTCATAGAGTGTTTTGTTCACATTATTCGTTCCATTAGTAAAGTATTTTGTATCCACATTGTTTGCTTAAGAGTATAACTTTTGGATATACGAACATCATAGATTAAATAAGGCTTCACGATTATTGTAGGAGTTACATTGTTTTATGTAGTACAGTAGTATTCAAATCATGGAATTATTTCCTAATTTTCTTTCTATCAAATTAAAAAAAAGGTTTATTCATACTGATCTAGGTTATTTTCAACCTGTTTTCTAAAAATATTGTTCCAATCAAATAAAATTTCAACCTTCGTCAATTTGTATTATTTTTATATTTTCTTTTTATTTGACGATTCATCCAACAGCCAAATAAAATAAACACATTTACGATTTCAATAAAATTCAATTTTTATTATGTTATTTAATTTTTTAAATCCACAAAAAAATATATCAATTTAGTTTTGTTTTTTAAACCTAAAATTATTTAAGTCAAATTGAAACTTCTACATCAATTCCTATAACTCTATCACACAGAATGATAAAAAAAATGAATAAAAAAATCCTACGTAATGATGTTTAAAAAATACATTATTATGTCTCACAAAATAGATTGTATATGTATATAAGAAAGTTTTGTCTAATTTGCCTCGCACTGATTTTTTATTTATTTTACATTTTGCTGCATTTTTATTTGTATATATTATTTTAAAATTGCTCGTTATCTTTTTGGTTTTGGCGCATAAGATATTGATCGGTGATTGTTATCCGTCTTGGTATAATAAATACAATTTTTGTAAAAAGGCATTTTTTACTTTATTCCAAGCATTATTGTTCGTTTACATATATAATTTTAAATATTATATACATCCGTAAATCGCATTAACATTTTAAATTAAGTCCATCGTATTTTTAAACATATTAGTATATTATGTTAAGAAGTTATTTTATCTTGTAAAATGGTCATGCTAAATACGTATTTGTATTTTACGATCGTGTACATTGTACATGTTTTTTTGTTGTTGTTTTTTTTTAGACTAATTTCATGTTACTACAGTATAATAAAAAAAAAAAAAAAAAAAAAATTATGAATAACGATAAAGGGACAAATAAGTACATAACAATTATTCATTGTGTTCATGCTTTCATTGTTATATTCCTTTTTCGTCGGTATCAAGGTCAAGTTTAAAAATTTGACGGTCCCTTTCTCCTTGTACCAGATCTTTTAGTCTCCATTTAGACACCAACTTTATTCTTCTTTTTCATTTTTTTTTTTTTTTTTTTAACTTATAAGGTGGCAAAGGCGTAAAGTTAGTCATACATTTATGGCGGATTGAGCTCATTACACATTGAAAGAAGTACAAAGTATTTTAAAGAATGAAACCTCCATATCAAACTACCATTATTGTCAAGGAAAAGAAGTTGATCAGTAACGAAAATAATACTTATTTAAAATTGGTCCTCATTACTTTGCCAACCAATCAACTTCACTTTGAATAAATTAATCAATTTAAATAATAAACTTAGGAAAAACTAGTGAAATTAATTGTTTCTTATACGTTAATAAACAAACCGCATGAACTTAACCAACTATGTTGTTGCAACAACTACCTTGACCGTCTATAAAAATATAGATTATTCTTAAAGAAAAATTGGTTTGAAGACATCAAAGTGAATCTGCGTTTAGTTGAGGCGCGAGTATAATATTTAAAAAGGGTAATTACGGATTACGAGTCGGACCAAGAAACAAACTGGTTTGCTTGGGCTTCAGCAACAGGTGGAATACATTTAAACAAGACAACGCATCTCTTAACATTCTATAACGGAATTAAACACCGTTTATGAGACATAAAATGTTTGTTTATCATCGGATAATTGGTAGCGAAATTATTAATAGTTTTTTTTTAATTACTTTAAATTACCGATGAATAATTGATAGCAGTAAATACCATAATTGATAGCAGTAAAGGACATTAATAATTTTATCATTTCAATTGATTTAATCGATCCAAGTATTTTATAATTGTAAGTTCAAGATAATTTTATTAAAATTATACGTTTGTGAGATTGAATGATCATATTTTATTTTATTTTTTCATGTTGTTTTTTTTTCTATCAGTGGAGTATTTCCAATGATAACTTCTAAAAAAGGGTATCATCTTGGAAATCAGCATAACCTGAATTTTGTGTCAAGAGTTCTTTCTTTAAAAAGTGTCCATTTAAGTTTTATTCTACAATATTTAAAGCACAATTTTTTTTTAAATTTTTATTAAAAGTAAATTTTTATTAGTAGTAGTGGGAGTCATGTTTTTGTTTAGTATTGCAGTATTGTATGGTTAATGGTAATTGTTACTTTTAAACGTTGATATTTTAAATTATTTTAGATAAGTGTATGATGTATTATGAGCTTTACATTTTTTTTATGAAATTTAAGTTTAAATTTTAAAAGTTAACACTCATTGGTGACATTTAACGTAATGGTTATTAAAAATTTCTTATATTATGACTTTCCCTTATGGAGAAGAAGAATTATAGAATGTCAGTACTAAACAGTTTAATAAATAAAAAGATGACTGAGGATGACCTTAAAAAGAAGGGTCGAAACGTCTTGAAAATGGCATAATTTGTATTTTTTCACACCTCAAGTGGTCCATCACACATAATATATTTCCTAATAATATTTAATTTTTATTTGATATTAATATGTGAATAGTGTCGGCAAAGTATTTACTATGGTATTTATTTTATCATTAAATAAAATTAAGAAATGTATCTAG
Organism: Gerris lacustris; assembly: GCA_951217055.1. NCBI lineage: Eukaryota > Metazoa > Arthropoda > Insecta > Hemiptera > Gerridae > Gerris > Gerris lacustris. The sequence continues at coordinate 32,989,937 of OX578281.1, read as the reverse complement.
GAACGCAACAGAATTTCACCCGACAAATATTTAAATCAGCTTGTGTCCGCATAAATATGAATGATATTATAAATAATGAATGACACAAACTCGCTTATTAAAGGTTTCCGGAATCTTAAATTTAATTTGCATTCAATATTCATAAAGTTGTTAAGTATATGAAAAACGAAACAAAGATCATAAAAATCAGTAGGTATTATTAGAAGAGAAATCCCGCTTTAGTTTTAATCTTGCCTTTTCGTTCACAAGTTTAACAGGCCGTATTGCGTAAACCACTAAACTGATTTTGAATAAATCGGCTAATTATATCGTATTTATGGTTAATTATATCGTCATAGTTTGTTGGAAAAATCGTTTGTGTATAGATTTGATTTGAAGATAGCATGATTTAGTCAATTGATGTTCTTAATAGCCTACAGTTAAGTTAGGCCAAGTGCCAAAAGCCTGTACAATGTCCTTGCGTTGCTGAAAAAAGCAAGGAGCTCCAAAATATACAATATCAGAGAGCCACTGTGATATCGATTGGTGATTGACATGATCTATGGCTGAAATTAAAATATTGCAGTTTTTTATATTATTTATTTTTGGCGCTTCTGGTTTGTATATTAAAGAAAACAGAATTGAAAAAAAATTAACATCTGTGACAGTTAACTTTAGTTTGTACACGTGGGCCAATGATTTATTCTTATTCATCTCTATAAATCTTATTCACATAGTTAATAAAATCATATTGGAAAAAAGCATCAACTGGGTATTTTATATTTGACATTCGTATTTAATTAGATTCTTTTTTGCCGTATATATATATTTTTTAATGCGTAATATTAATGTAGCAGCTTATTATTTTTATTTAAGGTCTCTAGGGTATTAGACATAATAAGTTACCTCTTTATAAAATATTTCGCCCTCCTCTTGAGGCATATTCAGGCTTTCAAAATAGTATATTTTTTTTTAGTAAAATAAATATTATTAGATTTGAACTATATGTATAAATTTAACTATGTATTAATGCAAATTAATAAAAAAGACAATGTGGAACCAACATATCTGGATGCCAAAATAGAATGAATTGTTAAAATAAATAATGCTATAATCATGGAGTTAATTTTAAAGGCCCGAAGATACTTCAAGAGGACGCGAAATATTGCATATGGAGGTAACATATTATATAATAATAATCCTAAATAGATAATAATATGCGAAATAGAAAAATAGTAATCTACAACTAAAATGTTTATATAGAAGTAAAAAAGGATAATCAGGAGGAATAAAGCGGAAAATATAAAAGAATTTATAAATAAATAATATAAAAAAAAGATGGCAACGAAAAACATTCTGAAAAATATAGTAATGAACTGTAGGGGAAATAAGATGAAGGAAGTATTATTACTTCCTACTATGCTTTATGAAAAGAAAGAAAAAAAGCATAAATCGATTAAAAAAAGGAAATACAGAAGGACAACAATAGAAGAAAAAGGAGAATAAGCATAGAAAAGGGGAAAGTGACTTTTAAAAAAAAAAAATTATAGTCCTGAAATAAGGTCAAAAAGAATTATGCTAGTCCATAAAAACAAATGCATTACATTAGTACACTTTGGTTGTGAAAGTTAATTTGTAAATTAATAAATATATAATTTGATTAATTATTTAATTAATAGAATATTTAAATAGAACCGCCCCCGACGCCATCGAAAGGAAGAGAAAAAAACCTTAACAACCCTCCTCGATTATGGGCTCATTTTCCTTTTCTCGCCGTCCTCTACACGGGGGCATATCGATGGCACGGTTTAGATTCGGTTTTGGCGAGATCCTTTGTTCAGGGATTGGTCCTATTATATGTTAAAACTTTATATTAATAAAAAGAATTAAAATTAACTAATTAATAAATGTTTTTATATTGGTACAGTCTATGTGCTAAGGTTGAGTTTGATGGGATGTCTGGGAGAGGGTTAATTATCCTTCTAAAGATTTTGACGACATGCGACAGGCACCAAAAAACAAACAAAAACGAAGTTAAAATATAAAATTTAAAAAGATAAAAATGAAGAAAAAGGAGAACGAAGTCAAATAAAAAAGATAAAGTCAAAGAAGAAGATTCAAAAAGAGAACACTGTAAATTAGAAGGAGGAAAAATTTCAACACGATTATGGAAAATAAGATAAAGTAAATAAAAATGGGAAGACATTTAAGTGTATGAAGAAAAGAAGTTGATTTAAATAAGATGGGAAAGTAAAGGATATTTAAAAAGAGTATAGAAAAGAAGAAGGTAAATCAGATAAGGATATAGGATATAGGACAAGAAGCAAATGAGGATAAAGGAAAGAAGAAAAAAAATGGCAAAGAAGGAAAATAAGAAGAGAAAGAAAAGAAGCAGGAAAATATTATGAGAAATGAAGAGGATATAATTTGATAAAGGATTTAAGACAAAAAGAAAAGACGAGAAATGATGATTAAATTAAAAAACGGCAAAGAACGAAAATAAGAAGAGAAAGAAAACAAACAGGAAAATATGATGAGAAAAGATGATTAAATTAACAAACGGCAAAGAAGAGAAAGAAAACAAGCAGGAAAAGATGATTAAATTAACAAACGGCAAAGAAGAGAAAGAAAACAAGCAGGAAAAGATTATTAAATTAACAAACGGCAAAGAAGAGAAAGAAAACAAGCAGGAAAAGATGATTAAATTAAAGCACGGCGAAGAAGGAAAATAAAAAGAGAAAGAAACAAGTAGGAAAATATGACGAGAAAAGAAGATAATAAAATTAGATAAAGAATATAAGACAAAATAATAAGAGAAGAAAGGAAAGAAATAGGCAAAGAAGGATAATAAGAATAAGATGGAAAATAAAAAGAAACATCTTGGCAGATGTCAAGCATGAAGTATTTATTATTAAGTTATTTACTTTCCTATAAATTTAAGATAAGGGGAAGAAAGATTATTATAGACATTGTTTAAACTGATGTCGGCACGGGACAGCCGATGTCAGATTGCTTAGATAATCCGACATCTCAATCAAAATTATACCGATTGCAAGTTCTTTTTTGTTTTTTTTAGTATTAGTTTGATTCGCCCACTTTTGACTATTTTTGGTTGTCTTGGCATTATTGGATGTAGATATATTCTGTTGATAGCGGGGCTTGTATCCTAAGGTTTCTCTAAGCTATAATATATTCTTTTATATATATATAACTACATAATACATAGGTTTATAAGTAGATAAATATTATTATTTTCTCCAATCCAAAATAAGAGAGACAACATACTTAAAAATACACACACGCATGCCAAATCTTATATGTTTATGTTTATATAATTGGCTAAAAATAAATAAACTAAAGAAATAATAAGATTTATAATGACAACGCCCTATTAGGCGTATTCAAATGTTTATTTTTTAAATCAAACTAATATGGATTTTTATCTTAAACAAATATAATTAATAATCATGTATAAAGTTTAAGATTAATCTAAGGTAAATATCTTCACGATTAATTGTCTACGTCTACAGTGTGATTGTTTTGATAACATTTTTTTTTTTTAAATATTTGTACCTAAGAGTAAAATTATTGAATTGTATCCATTTGTCCAACGTTTATTCTTATTATATGGTCAAAAGGTCCTGATAAATAAATCTATCAATCTATCTATAAATCTATAAATCATCACCTAAATACATACAAGTTTACTAAGACTTGAATACACAATAATTATTTTTGAATAAATTTTTATATTTGAATAGCATTTCTTAGAATATATCTTTTGTACTATAACTAAAGAACTAAAAAAAAATCATTATATTTGACACTGTTTTGACAAAGTCTAATAAGTCAAATCTACTCCATATTTAATGGTAAATCTAAAAAAAAAAATGTCGACACATAAAAACTAGCGAATCAGAGTTATCCTGCTGTTGTGTTATATTAAGACAAAATCATATTTGCTTCCGAGCTTACCGAAGCATTGTGATCAAGAAGACATTTTTTATGTCAACAAATTTAACAATTCTTTACGAAGAAATCGGGGAATGTTTTTGGTCTCGGGTCTGTCTGTCGGTTTGTCATTGAACATTTTATGCGAACACTAACTTAAATACTCGTCCGATTTCGATGAAATTTGGATGGTAAATCATATTTAGCATATTGTTCGTCCCTTATTGGTATTCCATATTAATTGGTCCTTTTCATATTTCTGCGCCCATTCCTTTCTCTTCCGCATTTTGCTTCCTAGCTTACCGAGGTAACAGAAGCAATGCATGTGACCATTCTAAAGAAATATTTTTTTCTGTTAAAGGGGGCTACACACCTTCCGTTTATCGGCACAGTAAATAACTGGTTGAAAATCTTTATATTTATCTGCAATTTCGACAGGTTTTGTTCAAATAAAATTTGCAAAACTGTTAAAAAAGAGAGTACGAAAACTTTTTATGTGAAACCAGTCCAAACTGCGCAATTCACACTATTTATCGCTTAGACATGACGTCACACGTGATAAACTGCACAGATAAACGGAAGGTGTGTAGCCCCCTTAATCTCACTAATCGTCCGAATTTATTGAAATTCGGATAGTAGGTCATAATTAACTCACTGCTGGTTCCATTATATTGATAAAATAAATGTGAACCCCTCCGTTAATCAAAAGAGTATTTATTAACACCTATATATTCAAAAAGTACCTACACATCAGATTTTTAAAAAAATGACGGTTTCTCAAATGTGCCCATAATACACATATTTAATATTGCTTAAAAATAAGAGTAACTCCACTGGGAATCGAAACAGATCCAAATATAATTTCTTCGTCCAATAATAGGACGCAAGGAAGCAACGTGAGACAGAAATTTACAGACTATTAAAAATACTGAATCTATCTGGGATTTTAATGGTATTTTCTAAATAAACAAAGTTAGGAAACATGATAACTCTTTTGTCTTTGATTATAATTTGCAGTGCTAGTTAAAAAATCTTTTAATGCTATGTATTTGTTCTAAAATTAATTAATCAATAGATGGTGGAACTTATTTAGAGACATGAAGAAAAAGTATTGATATTAAACATCCGATAATGGCTTTGTCCCGTTAATTTTGTTATTTTATTGCATTATAAAGCAAATGCCTATACGAACTAAGACATTTCAATCAACTTTATTACATTGACCTTTTACTGGACAAACCTTTCTATTAAGCTGAACTTTACACTGGGATTAGATTTATATTTTTTCTTGGATCCCTGAAGGAAAGTATTGACGGGAAAATAATCTAGTTTTCAATCATAATGGTGAAAAAGGTGGAAGAAAATAGACAACCACAAAAAAAAAAAAAAAAAAAAAAAAATTGTAGATTAAAAGAAGGTTGTATTAGAACAGCGACAACCAGTCAATTGTTATAAATACAATCTTTTTGTGAGAAGACGTTGTTTGGTTATTAAACTACACCTCTATCAGTCACATTGGAGAAGAATACAGTCGCGGATAACAAAGAAAATCGGTCCGATAAATCAATCAAAACTTCCATATAGTTATACTGTTGTTGATACTGGATTTTAATCCCATAATAACTCTTTGATAACTTAATTGATTTGATTATGAACATTTTAAACAAAAGCATGAGGGTTTCTAGGATGATCTCGAAACCCCCAAAAAAGTGGATTTTCAAACATATCTCAGGAATCAGATTTTTCCCGGGAAAAAAACTACTATGGTTAGCATATATTTAAATGCACTGCATTTAAGAAATTTTAATCAACATCGTCGGAACCGTTTTTGAGAAATAATATTTTTTTCCGTGGTAGGCTGTGAAATAGTAACTTTAGAGCCTAAAAAACATAGCTAAAATCCATTTTTTCATTACGTGGACTTAAAAAATCTTTTCATTACTCCTAGCTGTAAAGAAAAAATCTTTTACGTCCTAGGCACTAAAAGATTTTTTCTTTACGGCGGGTAGTTGTCAAAACTTCCGTTAGTAGTGCTGCAGTCTTTGTAGAAATGCTTCTAGGACGATAAAAATCCGCTAGATGTCAATGCGTTTTATTTATCTTTTCTTATAGTGTAACCTCATTTTAAGGTTTCTTTTTTTAAGTCTTAAGTATGTACTAATATTTGTTATTATTATATATTGATTAGTGATTAATATTTAATGTTTTTTCATTGTCTGCTAGTAGGTATGGGGGCACCTCGGCCGACCCCCACTCCTGACCCCCTACGTCATACCCCCACTCCTCGAGGCCACGCCCACCCCCCACTCCTCCCCCCTTCCCCCACTACCCCCCACTCCTCCCCCCTTCCCCCACTACCCCCCTCCATGTCTACCACCCCCCTCCAGGTCTGCCACCCCCTGCCACCCTCCAGGTGTACCACCCTCTGACGTCACGTGTCGGCCATCTTGGTTTTTGAATTTTTCAAATTTCGCGGTCCTGTTTAATTTTCAAATCTCCCGGTCCTTTTTCGAATATCCTGGTCCACCATCTTGTAGAGAAATACCTGTAAAAAAGCTGTGCCTTTGATGAGTATCGAACCCCGAGCTACTGGGTGAGAGTCCAACGCCTTAGCCACTACACCAGCATACCAATTGATAATCTACAACCCAGAAGTAGTATATAAGCCATATCGCTTTATACATTTCGTAAATAATCCATGTGAATTGCCAGGGATTCGAACCCGGGCCTACTGGGTGTGAAGCCAGCGCTCTACCACAGAGCTACGGAACCAGTTGATATTCTACAACCCAGAAGTAGAATATAAGGCGAGGTACGTGCCTGGGTGTCATACTGGCTGGACGATTCGAAGGGGAGTGGGAGGTTACCGACACGCGGCAGTCTGACCTAGTTCCCAGCCTACACTCGTTCCAGTCTGCACTGCTGACTTATGCACTTTTCTTACTCTCGCTCTTTTTGAAAATTAATATTTAAAAATATTATCTACACCTCTATATATATATATAGTTTCTTTCTCACTCTTACATATTATTTAAACGGCGTTCTCTTTTTTTATTTTCTTAGCTAATACAAACATCTGTTTTTTGTTTTTAACTTATTCATTTGAATTTAAACTTTTTCCCGGTCAATGTTTTTCTTTTATATGTATTATATATATTTGTTTTGTAGTTTAGTATTAATAATTTGAATTCAAACCCTGTTCCCGCCTATACCTAACACGCATACACACACACATACAATATATATATAATATTAAATAGTATATTTTAATTTGAATTTAAACATTGTCCCGCTCAAAATTAAAGAATAATTATTATTAACCTGTTTAGCCTATACCCATGATTTACAACCGAATTTACAGACTTTTTAATATTACCCGGGTTATAAAACATGTAAGTCTAAATATGTGTTGTAGTGTACATATCTCAATCACTTGTCATATGTCTATTTTAGCAGTCATTCTCACAATAATTCTAACAAAGTAGTGTATATTTTAACAAGTTTAATCGTAGTGAAGTTAAGTGCATAGTAAATTTGCCTAATATTTAATTTTACCGAGGCTTATTTAGCATTTCACACTTCTCATTTGTGATTACTTTATATATATGTAGCCGTTTTACTCACATACACACTCTGTTTACTATAAATTCTCTAATGTCTCTTAAATCAATATTAAACAATACAACTAAAACAATATTCCTACATATTTTATACATGCACTAATTTTGTACGTCTGAATATTTTTCTTTTGCTGGTATACCTAAAACAATATTACTAAAAATATTGGTATTGTTTAAATGTATGTGTACGCGCGCGTTCGTGGTAAATAAAAATAAAATAATGTGCTTATTTGGTAGCCTGATTGTTACCTCTAAAACAAAACTATAAATTAATAAAACCAGAGAAATAATAAATTATACAGGTATATACAATCTAACTTACTTAAGGCTTTATAGAAATTAGAGAAACCATGTACAGAATTTAGATAATATATAGAACCCTATGTATATAGATATTATACAAAGATTTGTTCTTTTCTGTACATTTTACTAAAAAGTTATTAAAAATTCTCGAAACAAGTGTGTGGTAGATTCTTATTTAAAATATCCGATATACATATTATAATATGTACCCACTAATTTTGTACATCTATATTATTTGTTTTCTTGGTTGTTAGATAACAGGTTTATAATACATGCACATATTTTACCTAAAACTATATTCCTAACTTCAACTCCTAATTTAATATCCCTTAACTCCAATTATACAGCTGCATATACAATACAAATTTAAACAATCCTACATATATAAAAATAAAACCAAAAAATGTCTTTTTAAAATAGTTGTATGAGTTATTTAATTAAATTATAATTATTTTAAAATCAATTCAATCACATTATTCTTTGCTTGCAAAATAAGGTAGTTGATCAGTTTGTAGAAAAATGTTTAACAAATATAAGCAAGAGATACAAAATTAAATATTACGAAAACAACATTTAGTACTATTTTATAATAATTCAATATATCCCCTTGGTAAACTAGTTTTTGTTGTATTATTCGTCTGTAATATGTAGATGGTAGATCTTATAGTATATATTTATAATTTGTTTAACCATACCTCCATAATACTATTAAAATGCACAATTATATACACAGAATTTTTAGAGTCCAGTGATTGTAATGTTTCCATGCAATTTATATCTGGTATTCAATTTTATATAATAGAGTTTCCCTCTTTTATCTATGCAATTTGTATGCAATAATAAATTTATTCTATTATACCTATAGGTTTACAATTCCAATAAATTTTAATTAAATCTGACAAACTTTTTCTTAATAACCAACTTGCTGTAACAATATTTCTGTGTAAGTTAATGTATACAACTTGGCAAGTAAGGATACAATACTTAAAGTTGAGTTTTACTATTTATGCTTCTCTCAGTATACATATTGACGAATTAAAAAACGTATAAACTATTTTGTATTGTGTTTTACCACACCTTTGCGAGCACACTGAGTTTACTTCTTCTCGACACAGACTTACAGACTAATTCCATGTGGTACAATATCTAGTCGACAATAGTATAATGTGTATACACTCTCCAGAAACAAGCTTGTATTGGAAACTTGATAGAACAATATATGTAAGCCAAATATATAGACTTTTAATTCTATAGGTTACAAGTAGTGTGCAAAAGAGTAAGTGTTCCTACAAGATATTTTTAAAATATATTAAAATTGTGTGGCAATAGACCGGAAGTGTCGTCTATTAGGGTCAATAACCTGGGTTACAAATTCTTAAACATGTTGTAATAATTTATACATTAATATTACAATTTAGTTCTTAACCAGATACACTCCCCACGCGTACTTACAGTGGTTTGCCGTTTTATTGTGTTTAAATATAAGCAAAATATATTATACTCTGTTGCGATACTTATTAGAAAAACTTACAGTTCTCCAAAATTTAGACGAAGAAATTTATATTCCGACCCCCTTGTATCGAACCCATACACATGTATACTGTACGAACATGTTTTTTCTAGCATTTATATAACTTGCAGACGGTTCCATTTTATTTCTATACACGGCTTAGTTCGCGTATACTTCTGTTAATTTTTTTGTACCATAACAGACAACAATAGGAATATAACAAATTGAGTTGACTAAGTTTTAGATATAGCATGGATCCATAAGATTTATGGAGGTTTTACGAATGGTTGTTCCAACGTACACCAAAATGTAGCTCTGTTATATTAGATTCCACTGTCCCACACATACCCGATTACATTATGACATTTCGAATGTCTACCAAAACTACCTGCACACGCACATGGTCTGGTATATCGACCACCAGTAACAAAATATTATTTAAGCAATAAAACTAATTTGTAGACTACCAATTAATTTACATTCTAGTGTGCATACAATTCGTTTAATGTACTATTTGTTTCCAATATTGGTTCTGTCATTTTTTTAGTTTACCTCTAACATTTAGTTGTACCTGTTTGCACGGAACATACCGATTGTTACAAACAAATTGGATTTTTAGTTTAACTTTACTACCAAAATTTTAGATGTACTTTTTGTAAGGGGTGTACTGTCTGTTGCAAGTGGTACTTAATTACACCACATCCAAAATTATAAAATGTCGATAAGAAATAAGCTGGTAAATGTTAAGCATAACATCTGTCATAGGCAAACAGCTGACCATCGAGTACTATTGATAAAAAATATACATACAGGCCTAGTTTAACAAAATCACGGACAACAATAGGAACGTAACAATTTGAGTTGACAAAGTTTAAGATGTAGCATAGATCCATAAGATTTATAGCTTTTTTATGGAGGTTTTACGAATGGTTGCACGAGCGTACACCAAATGTAGATCTGTTATATTTTATACTGTTACAGACATACATTAATACTCACACCCAACCAACTGCCGCTTTGTACACACATTAGCTAGTTTAAGTTATAACAGATTCTCTAAGAGCACAGGTCTAGCAATTTAATTGTTTGCATGGTTAGATTTACACTGTAATAAAACAATATTTATTTTATTCTGTATCTCCTTACTGTAACTTACTAAACAATATAACTACCATTACTACAATATTACAATATTATTGTAAACTTATTATTACTTGTACATTATTACATACAAGATTACTACTTTTTTACATTATTGCTACATTACTTACTTATTGTTAACTAATTATTATTACATGTACATTACTTACAAAATTACTACTCTGTAGTCTCAATTTAACGTGTACTCAAAGCCACCTACCATATTTGTCATTTGACAAACCAATTTTGTATTTGTGTTGATTTTTTAAACCTCAGTTCTCCACAACCAGCAAGTGTCCAAATGATCATGCACATGATTACATTATGGCCGAGGTAGTCTACCAAATCATAGTTCTACTTGCACACACACAATGTTCTGTATATCGACCACCACTAACAAAATATTATTAAATCAATAAAACTAATTTGTAGACTACCAATTATTTTTATACAGCACAACACAATTCGTTTAATGTACTAGGTTTCCAATGTTGGTTCTATGTCATTTGACAAACAAATTTTGATTTTTAGTTTAACTCTAACATTTAGTTGTACTTTTTTTGTGTTGATTTTTTTTAAACCTTCGATCTCCACAGCCTACAAGTATCCAAATGATCATGCACATGATTACATTATGTTAGTTCGAATGTCTACCAAAACATAGTTCTACCTGCACACATAACATAAACTCCGTATATCGACCACCAGTAACAAAATATTATTAAAGCATTAAAACTTATATGTAGACTGACTTTTAAATTTTAGTGTGTACACACAATTCGTTTAATGTACTATTTATTTCCAATATTGACTCTGTCATTTAACAAACAAAATTGATTTTTTATTATAGCTCTAACATTTAGTTGTACTTTTTTTTGTGTTGATTTTTTTAAACCTTCGTTCTCCTATAGGTTAGAATATCATGTAAATATAGTTGTATTGATTTTTAAACCTCTGATCTCCACAACCAACGTGCAAGTTCTACCTACACACGCACAATGTTCTGTATATCGACCACCAGTACGCCTAGTAACAAAATATTATTAAATCATTAAACTTTTTTAGACCGCCAATTATTTGTATACAACACAGCACAATTCGTATAAGTTACTAGTTTTCCAATATTGGTTCTATGCCATTTGACAAAACAAAATTTGATTGATTTTTAGTTTAACTCTACCGAAATTTAGTTGTACTTTTTTTTTTTACAAAGGACATACTGACTTATACAACTGCAATGTCAATCACGCCACATCCAAATTAAAAATTTCGAAAGACTAAGATGGTAAATGTTAAGCATAACACATGCCATGTAACGAAAACTCGTTTACATTTTGGTACCATGGCGTTGTAAAACCAAAGAATAATTAGGTTCTAATTATAAAATGAAAAGTATTTAGTTGTTAATTATTTATAATTTATTAGTAAGTTTTTAAATGTTGTAATTATTAGTTTATTATTCATAAACTTGGATTAAAATCTAGACTAGAACAACAAGTAATATAAGATTAGTATATTTAAATATAGAGGTTGATTTTAGTCTGTAACTTTTAAGTATTTTAATTATTAGTCTCTGTGTAGTGTCTGTGCTGTTGTTTGTCTCCTTATATTATAATTTTATATTAGCATTGTTAGTAAAATTAATTTAGGTCTATTAGAACTACTTGTAAATATTATTAGAATTTTAAAAACTAAATGTTTTATATTAGTAATTGTGGTTAATGTTTTGTTTACATTATTTGTACTAAAAATAGGGTCATTGTATTTTTATATGTAGAATCTTTATTGTTAAAAAATAGGGTGTAATTATAATACCACTGCTCCTTTGTTTAACCTGTTAATTAATATATATATATATATAGTATTGTGTTAGTAAAATATATATATAATCAAAAGTACCTTACACTGCATACTATCCAAAAATGATATCCTTTTGCGGTAAAGTAACTACACATTAACACCACTTTTAACCTAGTATAATAAAAACTTAGGCACCAAACTATTGTAGGTACTGTAACCAATTTATTTTATTAATAGGGTATCCATCGAGGTATAATTTGGGGCTACAGTACCAACTATTGTAGATTTTATTAACTTAAAAATAATTATCCACGGCACCGGTGTCGGTAAATAATCACATACTACTAAAGTCAAGAGAGGTTGAGATAAAAAACATGAGAATCTGTGTTTTGGTTGGTTATCTAAAAGCAAATGGCGGATAGAAGAATGTGCAAGTCTGCAAGTTTGTACTTTCTCGTTTAAACATCACAACTTAACTCTGGAAATATAGAAATATTTATAAGACAGTCATAAACGGTATTTTTTTTTTTAACAAAATGAATTTATCAATGTGTAGCTACAGCCCAACCTCTTTCTACAAATATATATTTTTCTTATACCTGTTACTGGTAATTTTATTTTGATGTCGTTATAGTAACTCTTGCCAGGAAGAAATGTTATGTATAATACACGGTTGACAACTGGTTAATATACACCTTACCACACGATTTTAGTTAAAAATCAAAGTTTATAAACACCTGTTAAAGTATTGTTATTACGAGGTACAAGATGTCTTAACAGCATATATCTTAATAAATATAAAAAACAGATAATTTAAAGTCACTTTTGGTTTAGCCTGGATCTGTACAACATTGTGTGTAATTTAATTAATAATTTTTACAGACAGCCATCAGTACATTAGAACCCATTCTTGGTTCTTTTTGGTTCGTTCTCAGCTTAAACTAGTCTTTTTTCTCTCTCCTTGTAATTTATTTAACATGTAGACCTATTTCATTCGTAGGTGTGTGTGTGGGAATTTACGCATAGAGGGATGCGATATACCAGCTGGTTATTTTTGGTTAGTTCTTAACCTAGTAAACTCAAGGTGTTTGTATTCTTGTAATTTAGTTGCTTAATTTTGCTACTGCTTAAAGGTTACTACTTAATTTACAGGATCAATAAACCATTTTGTGTGTGTTTTGGTGTAATTTTCATTATTTTTACAGAGAGTATGTGATATTCCAATCTTGCTTCTTTATGGTTAGCTCTCAATTTAATTTATTCAGCTCGAAGTTCGTTTAGGCTGTGTTTATACACCATTGTGTGTTTGTGTAATTTATTAAATAATTTTTACAAAGAGTACATGTTATTTCAACCTTGCTTCTTTTTGGTTAGCTCTCAATTTAATCTGGTCAACTCAAGGTGTAGCATTCTTAAAAATTGGTTTAGTAAGTTTGGAATCGGTACACCATTGTGCGTTTGTGTAATTTATTAAATAATGTCTTACAGAGAGCATGTTATATTCTAATCTTGCTTCTTTTTTTGGTTAGCTGTCAATTTAATCTAGCCAGCTCAAGGTGTTGTCCATGTTTTCGGATTTTACAGGGAGTTAATGTTTACAGAGAGTACACGATATTCCATATTGTATCCTTTTGGTTAGCTCACAATTTAATCTAGTTAGCTCAAGGTGTTGTCCATATTTTCGGATTTTACTGGGAGTTAATGTTTACAGTACACGATATTCCATATTGTATCCTTTTGGAGAGCTCACAATTTAATCTAGTTAGCTCAAAGTGCTGTCTTCCTTTGACTTTTGCTTAGTCTGGATCTGTACAAAGTTGCGTGTATGTGTTAATTAATTATAAATTTTACAGAGAGCATGTGATATTCCAATATTGCTTTTTTCAAAAACAAGATGTTTGCACAAACATGGTGTATGCACAATATATTTTTAGGTATTTAGAATAAAATTTAACAAGTTTACACAATTGTTAACACAGGGTCACATAGGTAGAGTTGGATGTGAGATTTATTGTAAAAGGTTTAATGGATATTATTTTTTTTGGATAATGACATTGCAACACTGTTAAAATTATTCTATTACCTCTGAATTTACATAACATTATTTTTCAAATGTTGGTACCTCTGATACCGTTTTTAATTAACAGGCAGTGTTGTATGAGTTCCCTTGTCAGATTTAAGTATAATACTATATTATTTATTGTAAAAGGTTTCAATTTCGGTTATTATTTTACAGGATAATAACATTGCATCTCTGTTAAAATTATGGGGTTGGTACCTCTGAATTTACATTACATTATTTTTTCTAACGTTGGTACTTCCGATACCGTTTTTAGGTATAGCTGTCAGCGTTGTGTTTGTTTCCTTGTAAGGTTTAAGGAAAATTATTTATTGTAAAAGGTTTAATTTTTGGTTATTATTTTATTTGCTAGTAACATTACTGTTAAAAATTATGGGTGGTTGGTACCTCTGAATTTACATTACATTATTTTTCTAATGTTGGTACCTCCGCCACCATTTTAGTTGTCTGTGTTGTGTGGGCTGTCTTAGTACGTATCGAGCAAGACAATAGTAGAAAATGTATTCTTGTAATTACCAGGTACATGATATCTTAACTGTATATCTTAATAAATATAGTAAAACAGATAATTTAAAGTCGCTGTCTCTAGCCAGCTCAAGGTGCCGCATTCTTAAAATTGGTTTAGTCAGTTTTGAATCTTTACACCGCTGTGCGTTTGTGTAATTTATTTATTAATTTTTACAAAGAGTAGTGGTAATGGTACGTTGTTCTTTTTAGTTAGTTCTTAATTTGATCTGGTTTAGTCGGTAAACTTAGTCAATGGTCGGTTGCACATAATTGATTTATTATTTTTACAGAGAGTACGAGACATGTCATCTTATTCTTTTTGGTTAGCTCTCAATTTAATTTAGACTGGTCAAGATGTTGTCTTTTTTGCAAAATTGTTGTAGTCGGTAAACTTAGTCCATGGTCAGTTGATTGTAATTGATTTATTAATATTTCAGAGAGAGATTGAGATACCATCTTGCTTTTTTTAGGTTAGCTCTCAATTTAATCTGGTTTAGCCAGTAAACTTAGTCCATGGTCAGTTGCGCTTAATTGATTTATTATTTTTACAGAGAGAGCGTGACATGCCATCTTATTCTTTTTGGTTAGCTCTCTATTTAATTTAGACCGGTCAAGATGTTGTCTTTTTTGTAAAATTGTTGTAGTCGGTAAACTTAGTCCATGGTCAGTTGAGTGTAATTGATTTATTAATATTACAGAGAGTACGTGACATGCCATCTTATTCTTTTTGGTTAGCTCTCTATTTAATTTAGCCCGGTCAAGATGTCTTTTTTGTAAAATTGTTGTAGTCGGTAAACTTAGTCCATGGTCGGTTGAGTGTAACTGATTTATTAATATTACAGAGAGAACGTGGTATACCGTCTTGCTTCTTTTAGGTTAGCTCTCAATTTAATTTATTCAGTTCGAAGTTGGTTTAGGCTGTGTTTTATACACCGTTGTGTGTTTGTGTAATTTATTAAATAATTTTACAAAGAGTACATGATATTCCAACCTTACTTCTTTTAGGTTAGCCCTCAGTTTAACCTTGTCAATGTGTATGTGTTTGTGTAATATTTTTTCAGAGAGCACGTGACGTACCATCTTGTACTTTGTTTTAGGTACTTCTCAATTTAATCTAGTCAGCTCAAGGTAATTTTTTTTTGGTTAGCTGTCAATTTAATCTAGCCATCACAAGGTGTTGCATTCTTAAAAATTGGTTTGGAATCTGTACACCATTGTGCGTTTGTGTAATTTATTAAATAATTTTTACAAAGAGTACATGATATACCATATTGCAGCCTTTTGGTTAGTTTTCAATTTAACACAGTTAGCTCAAAGTGCTAACTCCCTGTAATTTGTTTAGGCTATGTTGGAACAATAAAACCATTTTGTGCGTTTGTGTATTTTTTTATTATTTTTACAGAGCATGTGATATCCCATCTTATTATTTTTGGTTAGCTCTCAATTTAATCTAGGCAGGTCAAGGTATTTTTTTTTTTTTTTTTGTAAAATTGGTTTAGTCATTTTTTTGAATCAATAAATTATTTTGTGTGTGTGTGTATGTGTAATATTTTATTATTTTTACAGAGAGAACATGTTATTGCATCTTCTTTTTTTATTTATTTATTTTTTTTTTTATTAGATTTTTAATTTAATGTAGTCAGCTCAAGGTTGGTTTAGTTTGATCTGTACACCGTTTTATGTTTTTTTTTTGTAATTTAATTATTAATTCTTACAAAGCATACGTGTTATCCCAATTCTGTTTTTTTTTTTTTTGGTTCGTTTTCAATTTAATCTAGTCAGCTCAAGTTGTTGTCCATTTTTTTGGGGTATATACAACATTGTTTATATGTAGTTTATTTATTACTGTTTACAGAGAGTACTGATATTCTATCTTGTTCTTTTTGGTTTGCTCTCAATTTAATCCAGTTTCCTCAAAGCGATGTCTTCTTTTAATTAGTTTTAGTCAATTTTAAAATCAAATCCATGTTCATTTGTGCAGAGTGTGCAACCAATTTGGTAGAGCACCTGTAATTTTTGTACACAATTTATCGAATCGAATGTTTTAAAATTTTATCACAGCAGTTGTAAATTACTTCTTTAATCGTTTTTGTAAACATATAAGGTTTGACAGCAGCTAAAAACAATAATGTTGTTAACACCCTAAGCTCATCATGTTACACAACAAGTTGTTATAAATATTCTAACTCTCTAGAGTAATTTTTCCGTGTTATTGCTAATGAAAATTGCTTATTGGTTAGTTACTCCATTAGACTGTGTAAATTCTTTGTTATGACAACTATTAGACTACGTTTATTCATTAGTATAGATTGTGTTCATTGGCCATTGCTATGGCAAGTATTCATTGTACATTCATTAGTATAGATTTTGTTGATTCAATCGTGTTCATTTAATCGTGTTGATTCAATCGTGTTCATTCAAACGGGTTCATTGTACATTCAATAGTATATATCGTGTTCATTGTACATTCATTAGTATATATCGTGTTCATTCAATCGTGTTCATTCAAACGTGTTCGTTTAATCGTGTTCATTCAAACGCGTTCATTTAATCGTGTTCATTCAAACGTGTTCATTTTATCGTGTTCATTCAAACGTGTTCATTCAATCGTGTTCATTCAAACGTGTTTATTTAATCGTGTTCATTCAAACGTGTTCATTCAATCGTGTTTATTCAAACGTGTTCATTGTACATTCATTAGTATATATCGTGTTCATTCAAACGTGTTCATTCGATCGTGTTCATTTAATCGTGTTCATTCAATCGTGTTCATTCAATCGTGTTCATTCAATCGTGTTCATTTAATCGTGTTCATTCAAACGTGTTCATTCAAACGTGTTCATTAAACGTGTTCGTTCAAACGTGTTTATTGTTCATTCATTAGAATATATCGTGTTCATTGCGCATTCATTAGTATATATCGTGTTCATTGTTCATTCAATCGTGTTCATAATCGTGTTCATTCAATCGTGTTCATTCAAACGTGTTCATTTAATCGTGTTCATTCAAACGTGTTCATTTAATCGTGTTCATTCAAACGTGTTCATTTTATCGTGTTCATTCAAACGTGTTCATTCAATCGTGTTCATTCAAACGTGTTCATTCAATCGTGTTCATTCAAACGTGTTCATTTTATCGTGTTCATTCAATCGTGTTCATTCAAACGTGTTCATTTAATCGTGTTCATTCAAACGTGTTCATTTAATCGTGTTCATTCAAACGTGTTCATTTTATCGTGTTCATTCAAACGTGTTCATTCAATCGTGTTCATTCAAACGTGTTCATTTAATCGTGTTCATTCAAACGTGTTCATTTTATCGTGTTCATTCAATCGTGTTCATTCAAACGTGTTCGTTTAATCGTGTTCATTCAAACGTGTTCATTTAATCGTGTTTATTCAAACGTGTTCATTGTACATTCATTAGTATATATCGTGTTCATTCAATCGTGTTCATTCAATCGTGTTCATTCAAACGTGTTCATTCAATCGTGTTCATTCAAACGTGTTCATTTAATCGTGTTTATTCAAACGTGTTCATTTAATCGTGTTCATTTAATCGTGTTCATTCAAACGTGTTCATTCAAACGTGTTTATTGTTTATTCATTAGTATATATCGTGTTCATTGTTCATTCATTAGTATATATCGTGTTTATTGTACATTCATTAGCATATATTGTGTTTATTGTTCGTCGCTATGACAGCTATTAGGTTGTATTAGAGGGGTACCACCACCACTAGGCCTGTACGTGTTGGAGATGTACCATCAATGGGTCTGTATGTGTTAAACATGTACCATCATTGGGTCTGTACGTGTTGGGTCTGTTTGTGTAAGATGTGTATAATTACAGGGTCTGTATGGTAGAGGTGTACCATTGGTGGGTCTGTTTGTGTTCGAGGTGTACCTTTACTAGGTCTGTTTGTGTTCGAGGTGTACCTTTACTAGGTCTGTTTGTGTAAGATGTGTACAATTGCAGGATCTGTATGGTAGAGGTGTACCATTGGTGGGGTCTGTTTGTGTTCGAGGTGTACCATTAGTGGGGGTCTGATTGTGTTAGAGGTGTGCCGTCACAGGACCTGTATGTGTTGGAGATGTACTATCATTGGATATGTATGTGTTAAAGGTGTTCCATCACAGGACTTATATATGTAAGAGGTGTTCCATCTCTGGATCTGTGTGATCATGGCATAAATTGCTCAGAACTATTGCAAGCACTAGACTCTAAACCCTGTGCATAGAGTTATGCATTTACACAGGTTTCTAAATTTATATTATGGGTTATGGTTAAAACAGTATTTTGTACCTATGTTTTAATTATTAAGTATTTTGTGTATTTGTATTTCGCTTTTCTCCTTATGTGGCAAAGTAGGGTAAAAAACAAAGTGGGTTGTCAACTATATAGGATAGTAGCGTACTTAATACATTTGTATGTTTCTACACAAGTAATATACCACCAACATCCAAAACTAAGTTAGATATATTGTTGTGATATTAATTGGCTAAACAACACTGGATTTAAGTTATGTACAAATAAATCGAGGGTTAGGTACAATGTACACATACATACAATTATCATTTTTTAGGTACATTATATGTATGGAATACATGTACTTGTTGCAAACACCAGATAAAATAAATTATAACATATTATAGGTGAATAATGCTAATAATTTACCATGTGGCTATTTTTTAATAAGAATACAAGGATCAGATGGTATGTGTATGGTGGATTTATATTACACATGGTGGCTGGTGGATTTATATTACACATGGTGGCTGGTGGATTTATATTACGCATGGTGGCTGGTGGATTTATATCACACATGGTGGCTGGTGGATTTATATTACACATGGTGTATGGTGGATTTATATTACACGCATACATTAATTACAGACAAAACTTTTAGGTGTATTATATAAAATTTAGGCATGGCTTTTAGGTGTATGCAAAAAATATGTATATTATAAACCTCTTGTGCGACAGCGAACAAATAACAAATTATAAATATATATTATAAGATCGGTCATCTGTATAATATTAATATACAGTATAATATTTAATATAATATTATCCAAAACGGTAATATTAACCTAAAATTTTAATAATAATGTTTAGTATTCCATCGGGCAGGACTAGGGATATTTTTGTTAGATAATCGTAATTAATAATAAAATAATTAATTTAAATCAAATTATAATTATTATTAACTACAGGAAACAGACAGAAAAAAATACACTCCAGTGCCGGGATTTGAACCACGGGCCTCTATATAATTAAAAAATTAATAAAAATTATATATAATAATTAATGTTAAAATAATTAGTTAATATAATTAATTAAGAATAATACGTGGAATTGGGTTCAAGGTCAATGACCGGATGTGGACAGGTGTTGTGGGTTTAGTGGGGGAGGGGTGGTGGAGGGGCGGGGGGAGGGGGACCCGCGACCAAAAGGTTACTCATGAGCCCTGGTCCAGATCTGTCTTTTATACCCTACTTCTGCTACCTCGGAAAAAATAGCATATGCTACGCGACTTTGAAGTGTTTTTTCTTTACCTTGGCAATATTTACTGTCTCGCTTCGCTCGACAGTAAATGTAATTGCCGCGGTAAAGAAAAAACTCACTTCACAGCCTTGTAACATAATATACTATTTTTAGAGTTCATATTTTACGATTTTGGTAGTATTCATACTACGGAAAGATTAATTTAAATTAAATTATAATTATTATTAACTACGGGAAACAGACAGAGAAAAATTCACTCCAGCTCCGGCATTTGAACCACGGGCCTCTATATTTCTATGTCTGTTTCCCGTAGTTAATAATAATTATAATTTAATTTAAATTAAAATTTAATATTTTCGTAGTATGAATACTACCAAAATCTTAAAATATGAATTTCTAATTGATTGTACGAGGTACAGTTACTAATTGGGTACTTTATAATTATAAGCGTTATTTCTCGGTCTAGTTCTATGTCATTAATGTTGACTTCTCAGACTTGTGGAAAAATTGAAAGCTTTAAATTCGGGTCAAGGTATCATTAATGTCAGAGAAAATCATTCTCCTGCATAGCTTAGTTGGTTAGAGCGCTATACTGGAAATATAGAGGCCCGTGGTTCAAATCCCGGCGCTGGAGTGCATTTTTCTCTGTCTGTAGTTAATAATAATTATAATTTGATTTAAATTAATATTTTTAGAGTTTGGGGTTGGCGCCCCCGAATTTAGAGTTAAAGTACATTTCTCGATTTCGCCCCGGTGATTGATTTTTCAATACTTTCTCTTTATATACAAATATACATTACGTTTATAATAAAGTAAAAAGATATGTGTATTACTGTGTTTTTTAAACTCTTTTTGTTAATTTCTAATTAAAAAGTTGTTTCATCCTAGATATAGAAGCATTAGTTTATAAGGTTATTAGATAATTAAAATTTAATTAAATTTCAATAATTGCAACAAATTAATCTTTGTATGTTTGCTGGGGTATAAATATCCGAATGATGTTGTTTGTTCCCACAGATTCAGTTTGGTTATAATTTCTCTACAAGTGAATAGACCTCAAGAATGCTATAACCGAAGTGGAATGCTAAGGTCGCAGCCGGTCTTACGCATGAACGCTAGGCACGTGCCTAGAGTGCGCCACATAAGTCCTCATTCTTCTGCACGTCTATTTTGACTCGGAGTTTATTTAAGGAATATATAAATATGAATTATAAGTAGTAAGGAATAAAGAAAATAAGAGCCTTCAGGCATCTTACCTCTTAACGCCCTTCGGGCAAAATGATTATTTATTTATTTTTTTATAACAGGTTATAAAAACTCAATAAATAAACTGAATTACCGACATTTTTTTAGAATCAGATCTATAAGAAACTTTAATCATTAATTGGTGCAGATAATACAACAATTTACGGCCAATAAATAAATAAGGAAATATATATATTCATTTTTTACATTTTTGATCATAAATATTCTAAAGTATCTATAAAATGTATCAAACGTAACAAATAAGACCATAATTTATTGTTACTGCTTTTTTTTACAAGAAATCCCGGGTGAAAAAAGTATTTATTTTAATATATTTCATATGATATCACATTATAAGCCCTTACAACTTAAGTTATAAATTTGCAATTATTTCTTTTTAATTTTTGATGTTATAAAACAAACGAATAAGATGTATTTTTTTATACAGAAAAGTTTTATAATGATTATTAATTATATATATTACTGCAAGGTGAAAACACACTACTATCACGTCACGTGATGTCGTCACGTGGATGTCGTCACGTGACATGATAGTAATGTGTTTTTACCTTTTTTGAACAAATATGAAGGGTGACATCATGTTAAAATAAAGTGATTACTTTGTATTTTTTGCTAAAATTTAGTGTTTTATTATTGATATTTAAGTATGCTTTGTTTCATATTGGGAAGTTGATTTTTAATAATTATTACTAAGATACACAAAATCTCGTTATTAAGATATTTAATCGAAAATAGTTAATTATTTTCACACCTTCATTGACTGAAATAAGTCATTTCAGAGATGAATTATTCGTATCAGCTACTATACACATCCATCAATACTATAATTTGTTATATTATTACTCTCGTGTTTCTGTAATATTATTTCTAATTAAATATCAAGAATAAGTTTCTGTTACTAATCCTCTCTAAGACACTGTTTAATAATTAATAATGATATTTAATCTTATAATTCAATTAAATATAATTAATTATATTATTTATTACTTTTTATATTTTAAGTTATTTTTTCTTCAAGAGATTACACAACTAATATTAACTTAATATTAATTACTTCGTAATATTATAGTAACTATAAGAGTGTTAGACTGTTGAATGTACCATTTTCAACAAATTTAAGATTTATTGAGATATTTGCATAATGAGATTAGGGAAAAAGCTGTGCAATGAATAAATATACCTGTTTAATAAAGAGAATTCATTTATTTAACATATATTTAACAAAGTTAACTCCTTTATATCAACGAGAACTTGTTTGTAATTTCATTTACTTAATCAATGCTTACACTCGCCCACAAAACTCTCGCGATATATATATATATATATATATATATATATATATATATATATATATATATATATATATATATATATATATATATATATATATTTCGTCTTCGTCTCCTTTTATATTAGCTGGTTGAATTGATTTACGCGTTCTTTACCGGATTACGGCAATAAATTAAAAAACGTCACTGTATATTCTTTATTAGATTTGAAATTCTTTCTTTACAAGAAAAAAATCAGGTTCCATTCTTCCGGAATTCTTTTTTTCTTCTTCAGTTCTTGAATTATCTTAATAAATCAGCTGATTTAAGTAGATTTTAACTGTTAAGAAAAACAGCAATATTTAACAAACTATGTCATTCTAGGTTTAGTAAGGTATTAGAATCCTAGAAGGATTTACTGTAAATACGTAAAAAGTAAATAATACGAAAAAATAAGTTAATTTTTATAATATTATTTAAATGTTTACTTAAAATAACGTGGGTCTATTGAAACTTGGACACGTTGGTATCCAGTGTGTCTAATCTATAATTAATTTTTTTCAGTTTACGTTTGTCAATATTGTAATAAAGCCCGATTTCTGCCACATTGGTCTTTTACTGATAACTGATGTCGGTTTTCTTTGTGATTTAATACAAAAAGGCATTTATATTGAGAATATATCCAACCACTGACCAACTCTATGAATTAATCTACCTACTAATTCAAAGAATTACCAATTAATTAGCAGAAGTCATTAGAGAAATAGGACATACTTTTTTTCTTTGTTCTCTGAAATGATAATAATTAGAAATTCACAAATATTTTGACCATGACCATGACATTATAATTATTTAATAACTTCCAAAGAATACAAATGAATACAAGAAATATGTGACGGAAGTTTTTTTTTTTAAGTATATTAGGTCGAATAATCGGGGTCCTATGTGAGATTAAAAATGTGTTGCATGTCCCATATGATTATTATTGAATGACATCAGACATCTTTTGGAGAAAAAAAAAAACTACTAAAGAAAAACAAGTATAGATGATTTAGAAGCGGGGAACCTATGGATAGTAGTGGTTCCTGTAGCCTTAAAAAAATACATCCCACATATTTAGTTTACTACTAACCATTTATAATATACAAAGAGTAGGGAAAAAAACTGTGGGTGGACGCATAAATCAACTAACTAATCATTAGGCTTCCACTATAACGTTCTAAAGTGACGCCAAGACGCCACCTAGTGGAATACTTCGTAAACCCATTGACTTAAAACTAATATAAACCGAATGACGGTAAAAAAAATATATGTATACTTGAAACAATACTAACTGATTCATATCGAGGCACGTCTGGTAGCCTTAACATGTCGGTACTTACGACTGTTTCTCTAAAGACAAAAGGAATCGATTATAAATCCCGATAATGCTCATAAAGAGGTTATCATGATCTTGTCACGATCCTACCTTCTTTTAAAATATAAAACTTTGTTCTTTAACAAGATATTGATTTATAATTGAATCTATATTGACAGGTTACAAAGGTTATTGAATTAATTTATTAACTCCCGTTTAGTAATAATTAATAATAATACGTCGAAATTAATTATTTTATCTCTTTAACTGAGTGCGTGACTTAAATAGTTTAGAAACAAATAGTAGTTCTCGGTTTTTATGTATATATAAGGTTAAGAATTTCGTTTTTTAGTTTAAGCTATACGTTACGTAGTAGAAATATAATATTGTGATGGCATAAAAATATGAATTAATTTTTTTTTATGTCCTTTAACTCCAAAAAGTTTTAATTTTTATAATAACCTTGTACTTAAAATCCTTTTTTCTGCCCGCCCACTTCTACCTAGAAATTCCTTTCAACAATCCTGCATCACCTGATTTTTACCTGTCAGTAAAGTTATTTAAATCCCGATTATATGCGAAATTATTTCTTTTATAGGCTAAAGGGTCTTGTAAACATCTTACGGCAATAATGGCCGGGTTACATTTGTCAAAATCTAGAAATATTACCGGTAATATATTCGTGTGGCCCGGCAATAACTCTGTACAGCCCGGCAAAATTTTTGGCAATGAATTGCCGGTATTATACTATGTATACAGAAAAAAATGCCGGGTTATAAAGAAATGCTGCCGAGCTATACAAAAATATGTCCGGGCCATAAGAATATATTGCCAGCAATATTTCTGGATTTTAAGCAATGTAGCCCGGCTCCTTAAAAACCACTTTAAAGCAGTGAAGCTTGGTTCGATTCATAGCGTTGGGACGCATTTTTATTTGCCTTTCTTCCTTCTTAATAATAATATTAATTGAAGCAAATTACAAACCTATGACATGTGAATTTAATTATCCTAGCATATTTTTTTAAATATGCTCTAACTTCACGAATTCCAATTTAAAAATATCCATGAGGAAATTTAAAAAAAAAATATATATAATAAATAAAGATTCCTTCTATTTCAAATAAAGAGTGATTAATACCAAAAGTTATTAAACATTTGATTTACGTCTATGAATGATTCTTAAAAAAATTATAACTTTAACCATCTTAATTACTACTTACTTGGTAAGTTATAAATTTTGAATTGAATTTTGCTAAATTACTATGTTATAAAAGAAATATATTTAAACTTCAAAATGCCAAAATGGTTTTCGGTCTTCAAACATGTTTTGATTTATTTTTTTTTTTTTTTTTAGCTGCAATCGACTAAATAAGACGTAAGGCAAAAGTGTAGAATTAAATGTTTAGCAGCGTAAATGGCTGAATTTCACACGTCCTTTTTATATAGGAATATTAACACCACGAAAAAATTCTCTGAGCTAATATTGCCTTAACAAGCAAATAGTTAAACTTTTTTATTCTTAATTATTTTTTTTGGCCAAGTATTCGAATGAGTTCAGAGACCTCTGAAACGGTCCCAAGTAGATTTCTGAACTGCCAAATAGTTTTAATATTAGTATGTTATATATATATATTTAGGCCTAAAGGCAATTTTTCGAATGGGCCTGGTGGAGGGTGAGGGAGTAGGTGCGTGAGAGTGTGAATAGCCTGACCTTGAATCAACGGCAGATTCATTCAAGTTTGACGTTAATCGATTTCACGCAAAATTTACAGCTTTGCATAGATTTGGATGTGTACAACAATTGCCTTTTATCCAAATAAAAAACAAAAAAAGTTTTATAAAAAGAAAAATTATAATTATAAGACGTTGGAAAAGGATCATTAAAATATTTCCCTTTAGTATATGGATACATATGAACTATAAATATTTCATAATATACAAATTATTCTTACAAATAATGGTACAATATAATTATACCAAATAAACCAAATATTTAAAATAAAATGTTGTTGTACTTGCTTCAAGAATAGGTGAATAAAACTCTAAGAAGAATTTAACCACATGGTTAAATTGTGGTGTGTATTGCTGCTATTGAGGTATTTTCATAATTAACTCATTTATTTTGCTCATTGATTTTTTATTTACAATGAGTAAGTTGCACTAAAATCCGCGGTTCAGAGTAACTGTGGTGCAAAAGTCAATAGTCATGTCTGCTCGGGCTTCTATGAATCAAGGTTGAGGTCACGGGTTCGATTCCATGCCTTGGCACTTTGATTTAGATGGCTCACTATTGATCATACTGTATTCCTTTTGCCCAACGTATTCCCCATTGGTCTGTGAATTGATTGAACCCCATATGGGGTTAGTGATAAGGGCCAAAAAAAGTGGCCTAATTGCTAGGTTCGAACAAGTGGTTCGTTCTATACCTCCTACCTGTTTTACTACTATATCGACTAAGTTCCACAAATTACTATTGGTAGAAACAAATAATTTTGTAATTTACCTACTACATAAATATTGGCATTAAGTTAATTTTTTATCAATACATAGGTGCAACTATACCTAGAGCAAAGTTTCCCAAACTGTTTCAGCCCGCGGCACACTATAAAATAATAAAAAGATAGCCTATATATAGCCGCAGCAAACCTATTATTTTAGGCAGGGCTGCCGAGAGCCATTCTGGGCCCTATTTCTGTAGGTTTACTGGGCCACCCACTGACGGATGTGATCAGGGGCCCTCTCCCGGAAAATTTTTGAAAGTTACATGTCTAGAAATCAAACACAGTTACCATGATTTTTATGGAAACACTTATTAAAAGGTTAATTAATACTTGATAAGTTATACTCCTGTGAGTCCAGGATTCTAAGATTTGGCCACCAGCACCAGTGCTTCTCTTTGTAGAAAACAGTGTGTTATGTATGTCTGCTAAAGCTTTAAAGCCCGTCAAGTGACCGCCCATGGATGGACACTTAAACAGGACTGCCATGATATTTTGTAATTTTAAAAGCACTTATGAACTAAATTAAAAATGTTTTGGCCTCTTGTGGTCTCAGGGAGGTCTTTCCAAAACAGGCTTTGTTCAATAATAGTTCAATGTAGTGACCACTTGTGGTTTATTATTCTTTATTCTAGGTCCCGCGGCACACCTGGCCCATCTCGCAGCACATACCTGACGTATAGCCTCGTTAATCCGGACCCCTTAAGTCTGGAAATCCGGTTAATTCGAACGGATCTCAAAAAACAAATTGTATTTACAGTACGCCTAAATTAAACTCCTTATGACGTTAAATGCTTAACCTTAGTAGTCAGTTTCCCGGTAAGATCACTCTATACCTGCGTAGTTGGCTATAAAAACATGGATTTTAATAGTTTTACCCAACTACAACTTGTTATACAGACATTTTAAAACTGAATCGCTTAATCCGGACTTTCGGTGATTCAGTCAGTGTCCGGTCCCATCGAATCTGGATTAGAATCTACTATAATTCTCTGTGAAAAAGAGATACATATTCACAATCTTCTCTAGCAGATGTTAAATAATAAATAGAAAATGAGTTCATTGGCATAGTGTTCGTTTATTTATTTTTTTTAAAGAAAGTTCTAGCTTTTAAGGATTAAAAATATTTCCTTCTTTAAGTGTGACTAGTATCCTATCCTACATCCTTTTAGAAGAGATAGCGAAACCGTATTTCAGCATCAGCTGGCAGTAAACAAATTCAAATGAACCTGGCATACTGAATAACTAATTTGTTGAATAAAAAGGAGGCAACAAAAAAGGAAATTTAAGTTTAGGAGTAGAGGAAATGACTAGTTTTTAGACCTTATTGCATTTTTTTTATTTTTTTTTTTTACAGTTTTCGACTCGATACATAAATGTATAATTTTTGTCGCTTGTTTCTCTTACTTTTTTTTGGAAAAAAAAATATAGTTGCAACAGATTCTCCGAAGGTATTCTAGTAGTTTAGTCGGGTGTCTTCATTGTGATAGGGTCGGATGCAGGAAACTGCGAGATTTTGTTTTTATACACGTGCGTACAGCGTACACCAAATGAGACATGGAGATTCAAAAGCTTTGGGTGTTAAAAAAACGGTTTTTGAAAAAAAACCTACTGACAAAGACTAAGCAAGCGAATGCAGTGCAATGATGTTTCTCTTTTTTTCGTCTCTATTTTTAACTGAATGGATTCTGGTGCACACCAGGGCTTTTTTTTATAAAAACACAGAATTGGAAGAGTACCGTGAAAATACGTATATCTGTTTAGAAATCTAACATATTTAATTTATTTAATTTTTCTTTTGATGAGTTAAAATATTCATATATTAATTAAGAGCTGTTAACAGAGCAATCATTATTCTATTTTACTTTTTTACCTTATTTACTTCTTAATAGTTCGAAATCATCACATCATATGGTTACATATAATGAGGGATTGGCCATTTTTCACATCTATTCGCTGTGATTGATGATAAGCGTGAAACATCTATTGACCTCTCGACACATATAAAAACTTTGACCTATATCAAACTAAAATATTTAAAGAATTTTTGTTGGTATATATATACATATATATATATATATATATATATATATATATATATATATATATATATATATATATATATATATATATATATATATTATGTTGTTAGTGACAGAATATTGTGCAGCCAATTTGGAGTAAGCAACTCAAAATGTCAACTTTTTTAGTTACAGTCACATTGACAGGTTGCGCGCGCATTTTCATAAAATAATTTTGATATATGTATA
This sequence comes from Gerris lacustris, assembly GCA_951217055.1. Lineage (NCBI taxonomy): Eukaryota > Metazoa > Arthropoda > Insecta > Hemiptera > Gerridae > Gerris > Gerris lacustris. Next base: position 32,960,882 of record OX578281.1, on the reverse strand, counting down.
ATCAATTGATATGGTAGATTACAAAGTTATAGAATTGGCCAGTCAGCCATATTTATTTTTAATATATGCCAGTAAACAAAAATAATAATAATAATAATAATAGTATTAATCCAGGAGATAGTGTTAATTAAAAAAAGTTTCTGAATAACATCAAGCTAGAATTTTGTGTATAAGTTAATCTTTTAGTGCGTTTTAAGAATATGTGGTCGGCTAAGTACGTCTGCGGGATATGACTTGGCAATAGGCATTTAAAAAAAAAAACCGGTGGAAAGGGGCCATGTCTCGCCAATAATTATGGTGGACAATGTGATTTTCATGATCATGAGTACAAAATTAATTAGTAGACCGAAAATCAAGTTGATGTCAGTTTGCCAATTAATAGGTGATCACTTTGATTTGGAGTAATATTTTAATAACTAACCTATCACGTGACAAACTTACATCAACTTGATTTTCGGTTTAGTAACTCATTTTGTATTTCAGGATCATGATAATCACATTTTCCACCATAATGGTTTGCTTTTTTCAAATTCCTATTGCCAAGCTATGTCCCTCAGACGAACTTAGCCGACCACATATTCTAAATAGGCACCAAAAGGTTCTAACTTGTATACAAAATTCTAGCTTGATGTTATTCAGACACTTTTTTGCACGCTATCTCCTGGACTATATATACAAGCTACATTAAGAGTGAAAATTAAAGAAAAAAAATTCAATCGTCTCAAATATTGAGATGTACCTGTGTGCCGAATTTCGATCAAATCGGTAAATTTTAGCACAGCTATCGTTTTACAAACACACAAAATATTGTAAAAATCGCTGAACTCACTTACACTCGTTTAATAATTTATAAATAATATTCTACATAATAAGATATTAAATGTTAAAAAATTAAAAATTAAATTTTAAGTTCCTTTTACTTATAATTAAAATTTTAATCATCTTGTGTAAAAAAATCCAATATTATTAAAAGAGAAAGCAAAATTCTTCCGTTTCTGTTGCGTTAGAAGAAAGGAAATAAAGTAATGGCTAATACTTCGAAAATGCATCCAATCATTTCAATACCCATTTTTAATATATTTTTCTCAAAGATGCTAAAGGTCTTATTTGAAGCCGTAATTGTCTAAATGATCAGTTATTAAGTACAAAATACTACAGGAAAAAAATAAATAAAAAATAGCGTAGCGAAAAGCGCAAGTATATATATTTTTATTTTTTTTTACAAACTAATCTGTTTAAGCATGATTTACTACAAAAAAAATATATATACATAATCATAGTTTTAACATTTATATTAGTATAAATTATAGTTAGAAAATAAAAATAACTTAGCACTCAATCATAAGTATAAATACTTATTCGTGCATTTACCAATTGCATCTTCATATAATCTAGCTTGGACTATTAAATAGTTTCGTAATTTTCAAACTATTAAATAACATAGTAGATGATTCGATTATACACAGAAGATATTAAATCGAATAAATAGAAAAGAAAAAAAAATATAAATGAGTAATGAGCAAAGTTATGCCATCTTACATTAAAAAGTATTAGTTTCGTAAAAAGAAGTATTAAGAATATATTTGGAAGTGTTATTGGGTGATTTATCGTGGTCAGACAAGTAGGTTACAAGTTACAAGATCGTGAGGGTGTATTAATATTTTGAATGATACATAAGGGAATTATAGTTGTTTCTGTTTAAACTTCAAAAATATATTTTTTTTCTTTCTTTTTGGTGAGCTCTCGAGTTCTATAACACTAAATTATCTCAGAATCTTATGGACGCTGACAGGTGTATTTCCGACCGGTTTCTCTTCGGATAGGTCTTCCGAAATCTGGTTCTTCATTTTATTCTTCGAAGAGTCCTTAAGAAGACGTAAGTTTAAAAAAACAAAAAAAAAAAAAAAACTGTTAATCGTCTGATCTTCTACAATAGTTAATTTTTTTGTTATTGTGTGGATTTAATGCAAATGATGATTTTCTTTCTATAAACTCTCAAACAAGAATGATAAGATTATAAAGGATAGACTTCAAGCTAACGACAAGTTCTAGCAATCCCGGAGGTATATTTTTGTTTTATTCATTTCGTCCTGACAAAATACGAAAACAATGCTGCCGATGACTGACAGGATATAAGAGAGATTATTAAACTTTGTTTTTCTATTTCTTTTTAAATTCTTGTTAGTAAGAAACCACCGAAGAAGACAATCAAAATGAAATAGATACAAACAATACGTTAAAACAAATAAACAAAATTCCATCGTAGAACCGGAAGAATTCTTTTCTTTTTAAAGATTAGCATCCTTTAAAAAAAATGTCAAATAAAATATTTATATCTCCTTATCAAAAATTCATACTAGCATACTATTTAAATTTTATAATTATTTTAATCGACTGTAATTTGTTTTTTCGTTTGTTTATCTATGCCGTTATCTAATCGAATAAACAATCTTGTTCAAATATCAAATATATTAGAAGGTACAATAGTGGCAAGGGTCCAAAGTTTATAAGTAGATGTCATTATTTAATTTGTCATTAATTAGTTCTATCTTCAGTTAGATTTATTCGTCTGTTCTCGTAGATCAAGAATGTCGATCGATTGAAAATATAAATTGAAGCGAGCTTCCATAGCTTAGTAAATAATATTCCTATTCGTCTGTTTTTCAGTCAATATTCATAAAGGTTCGTTTACACGGTGACACAAATGTCGCGACATTAGTGGCATGGTTTCTACTGTCAAGCATAAAAACGTTTTGATATTTTGATACTAAATACTATGGCACAGTCAGTTGAATGTGTAGAATAACCTTTTTTTGGTAACCCCTTTATATATACTGCCTATTTGTTTATTTTCTGTTATTATTTTTTTCGTTCCCTTAAAGTATGCACAAGTTTGATTTTCTTGAGCTGTACCAACAATTCTCATTTTAAAACTTAAAAAATAAAATAAATTTATAAATTGTAGGTAAAATATTATTATTTGCGTTACGTAAACTATTATTACACAGTTCTGGTTTGCTACTTCGATGAACTGTGACGACAGTGTGGAATGAACAACTCATGACAGTGTCATGATGGCGGGTGTCAAGCAGTTCCGTGGCATTGAATGTCGTGACATTAGTGTCACCGTGTGAACGAGGCTTATCAGTAAATTTGGTTTTACGTGGTTTTTTTTACCTATCTACACAATAAATTGATTAAATGTATCTTGTTTCCTATTTTAAACAATGGGTATACGAGCATTGAGTCGCTCTGACCACCCCTCTACATGACCTAGCCTTACAATAAGGGTATACGTACCTACTACCATTTAAACCTAAAACCTTTAACTTAAAAGGATTTTAAATTTTAGACTTTTGACCCCAACTAAACTAAATTTAAACAAGGTCGCATGATTTGAGTGATGGCCGGACTAAGATATAGCCAAATCATAAGCTTCAATAAAAGTTTTAGAAAATTATAATAAATTAAGTAGATAATTTTATTTTATGTTTCAGCATTCGTTGGCGTTTTTATGGCATTCATTTTTCAATAGGTTTTATTTTATTGATGGCAGTTGTTTTCAAGAGCATTTGTCCTAGACGCCGTATTAGATTGATAAATTTATTTATCACCTTTATTAATTAAGATTCTATTTGAAAAAATAGACATCTTTCATTTATTATCTAATCTATTGAATAGTTAGGGAAGTTCAATATTGTAAATGCATATTTGGTTACCCATTTTGAATTTTAAATTTTCCGATAGAAAAAAATTTGAATATATTGTCGTTTGTTTTTATTTATACTTAACAGTATTTATATCGAATGGACTTTCACTGACGCATAAAAATGAATAAAGTAATTCTAACGGTGTCGAATATGTTTAAAGGTTGTTCTTTTTTCTAAATAAATAAAAAACTTCGCGATAAAATATTATGTTGATGCATAGAGAGAAATCGATAATATAAAAGGCCGGAGAACATGTTAATTTGAATGAGTGAACAAGCTGCTATTATAATGTAGACGTTGATTCGTCTACGAGTTGAACCCGGCCGTAATGACGATGTAAGGTAAAGCCGACTTCAACGTGACGTTAGAAGAACAAGTCGCTTCGTTTCTGAAACGAGAGCGGAAAGGCGGACTAGAGAGAAAAGAAATTGGCCTCCGGGGACAAAGGACGATAAGAGAGCGATTTCTTAACTCCTTATTATCGGTCGGGGCCTCACACGAGGACGACGGTTTGACACGCACCAGCTACGACGACGCTCCTCCGGCGGGGTCTCGGGGAGACCAAAAGCCACATCTTTCCCTCGACATCCCTCGCCATTCATTACACCGTTCATCCTATTGTTCGATTATCTGCTTTTTTTTAAAAAAAGGTGGTGAAGCACAATTCGCTTTTAAGATTTAAGCATAATAAACCCTAAACGCCGTCGAACCAGGTGGGGCGGAAAATTCGGAAGGCATTACGGAGATAGGAATCGAGCCGAAATGAATTATTAATAGAGATTAACTGATCCGTGCTTTATCTGAGGTCTGAGAGAATTAGCATTAATATAGCTTACTTCAAGTTGACGTAGTGATGCTATCTGAAAGAATCTATTAAACTCGGTACATTCTTCGAGGTATTTCTTGGCAATGTCTTTATTCTTAAATTTCAGCCTCTGTACCAAAGACAGTTGCCGCAATATTAGAAATACCTGGCTTATTCTAAGGGGGAGAAGTTTAAACACTCCTCTAAAGCTTTAGCTAGTCTATATATTTAAGACTATAGTTTGCATGCGGGAAACATGGTAAATAAAATTCAATTACCAAAGTTGGTCTCAAAAAACGAACTAACTCGACGAAGATCAACAATACTCAAGTTGGCTAAACCGAACTGAATTAAACCACAACATGGTTTTCACAAAATCACTTTTTCACTTTGATTTTAATTCACTATAATTAAATTACACAAAATTCAAAATACCAATAGGTTTCCTCCGTAATTCGTGTTGTGGTTTTTAAACATCGAATTTTGTCATAACTATTCTTTATTTTACTGTAAATATGAGTATACAACACTTGCCTTTTTATATGACACTATAGAAATTTCATTAAAACTGTTATAAATATGTGACTCAAAAATAATAATTAACAACACACCATTTAAAATCTATTGTCAAAAAATAGAAACAAGTTGTAAGCCAAACCTAAAAAAACAATGTTTCGTTGCCTTCTGGTTTTGAACACTTGATATCATGTTATTGAAGTTGGTTAAAGTGAAGCATAGTTTGTGGTTTTATATTAAGCAGAACTAGAGTCAATTTACACAATACGGTAGCTTAAAAAAATATAGGCTTTTTGATACATGATATACCTCGACAAATTTCTATCCGATTAAAAAAACAGATTAATAAGTTATCAAAGAATTTGGGAGGAATAAATCAAATAAAAATGATCACAATATAATTTTTTTTTTCGTTTATAATTTTTTCGTATTCAAAGTTAGTTACCACAATAGTAAATTCTGAGTTGATGCGTGGTAAATAGATTATCTCGTTACTTACAACAATAATACAAACACAAATAATATACTATTTCAATAATCCTACAAATAATTTACTATTTCTATTAATTTTTCATTCCAGCTCAATATTTTTCGGTTGCATACAATAATATAATAGCTAAATTTTAAATTTACAAACATGGTGTCCATAATGTTTCCACTTTGTTGCTTACCCTATATCCCTTAATTTTCTTCATCCTTAATATCAACTCTAACTCTTGATTTTTCACATATTGCCCACCAAAAATTTGCAACTTATTTCCCCGCTAACTAAACACGGCTTGTTTAAGGTTATAGGTTTATTTGGTAGGAAGTTTTAATATTTCATGAAGAAGATGGACGAGTACAGAATATAATAACATCACGATCTTTCATATAACCTTTTGTTACCTTTATAGAAACCCTCTTTACAAAAAGAAAAAAAAAGAAAAATGGATCTTAGCGGTATTTATGGCGGATTCAATATGTATATTGACCTATAGGTCTTTTATATACATACCACATAGATTTCGAATGACCTCCATCAATATGTATTTGACCTCTTAAGTCTTGGACATTGTCAGATATGGAAGATTCATTAATATGTAACAAAACAAGTGATTAATAGAGAGAAAGTTATAGTTTATTTGAAATATGAAACAGGAAATGCAAGTAGAAAGAAGTCAGATATTATATTGTCTATTTGTCTGCTTTAATTATCATAATAACCTAAATTATATAACATTCACAGGTACAAATTGAAGAGGTAATTAGGGAAATATAAAGTAATAAATAATACATGAATATTGACGGATCTTATATATTATATACTATAAATATAATCACAGGTATCTTTCACAATTTCACTAAATGTGTTTGACCAATATGTATGACGAAAACTCCAAATATTCAAAGTTGTGTCCTGTAGTGAGAAAACGTAGAGTAACAGCTAGCCTATCTGCTGGTGAAATGGCATTTCTCATCACAGTATCCTATTATTTTTTTATTAGTGGGGAAACCAATGTAACTAACAGTTTTTCTCAGAAAACTGTCAATGTAACTAACAGTTTTTCTCAGAAAACTGCTAAAGTAACTAACAGTTTTTCTCAAAAAACTGTCAATGTAACTAACAGTTTTTCTCAGAAAACTGCCAATGTAACTAACAGTTTTTCTCAGAAAACTGTCCCAGTTACATTGAGTAGTCAATGTAACTAACAGTTTTTCTCAGAAAATGCGGTATTTGTCTGGAATATCACTTAGTTCTTGGAGAAGTTCCCCATGACCAGGACGCTTTTCCAACCACTTCTTTACCCAAACTTTTTTGGGTCTCTTTTTTTCTTCTTCTTAAATGCCATAGCAATTAAAATAATGTCAAATTCACTATCATTAATTTTCATGAAAAAATAAACAACGTAGGTACGCCTTTCGTTGGTGAATGCAAGATCGCAACTGACCAAATATTGTAGCAATTATATTGACCGTGTGAGGGTGCTTTAAGAGATTTTGCTATTAGTCACCCCTTTTCTAACAAGTTATACCTAAGAAGTTATTTTAAATCATATATTATAATTTTTTATTTTTTTTATAAATTAAACTGTCCCCGTTTTTAAAAAGGTAGTTTGCCATTTTGTTTAGTAATAAATATTAATTATTAAAGAGTATAAAGAATAATTCAAAATGAACTCAGGTAAAAACACCCCTTCTATTCATTCACATCTGCTATTTAATTAAGTCAATGTATCCATTAGAACTAACATAAAATATAGGATGTATTGTAACATTTGACATCATATATTTATATTTATTCAGAGTACATGGTCAACGTTGAATTCAATAAACGTAGCGAGTATTTGATATGAGTACTGAATTCAAATGATAAAAGTATCTAATAATTTCGTCATGATCTAAACTAAGCTAGAGTAGGTATTGTGTGATCTTAGAGGCTAAAAATGCTTTAATTGCTTTTCAGTACATTCCATGGATATCTAATTGAATAATCGTCCTTCATTCTAAACCTGTAATGGTTTGAAAGAATTTAGCTGTACTATCTGAAATAGATAACTACCTATATAATGTAATTTACCTCTTGATGTCGTAGAGGGAAAAGGAATCTAGGGATTCAATTTAATATTTTTTCGGGAATAAGTTTTAGATAAAATAAAACGCCATAAATAACGTTATTATTTTATGTAAGGGTTTAAGAATAAAAATATATTTTTGAAAAATATCCCTAAAGACAATTCCTGGTTACGAAACTCAAAGGGCGAAATTGATTGAACTACCCAACATTTGATTTAATAACTTTAAACATATTACTACTGTCACAACATACTTCTATCACTATTGTGAAGGGCCAATTACTTATTTGCCTCGACTACTACTCATAGTTAAAATAGTCTTATTTCCACATAATATAAACTAGAAATATGTTTGATAAATAAATCGTGAGATGAATAGTAAAATCGTGTTTAGTTCTGTTTCTCTGTTTCGATAGAATTGAAATAAGGAGATATTTTTAGCTTGGGGTTTTTCTTGAATATGATAGTATAAGGACACGCAAACAGTAATGTCAACAAAACCTAAGAATAAATTCAAGTTATAAGCAAACAAGGCTATGAGTGGGATCTGACCTAATAATAACTGAAGAATTCATTTGAATAACAATAGGCCTTGTATATATATTCTGTCGCGAAGCTTATGACAAAAGTAAAGTTCCTACAAGTCTTTCTTACCCAAAAGATGTGAGGAGATAATGTGCGTCAAATAAGCGTTATATTAAAGTCAGTAAAACATAGGTTTTGTTGGTATTACTTGTGCTCAATAATGTAAATATAAATGCCTATAAGGAATAACATAAACTGTATCTCCACGTAAATTTTACTTTTTTTGATTAACAAAGCAGCTGTCAGCCTTCATAAGGCCATAAACAATTAAGTTACTCATAGTTTGTAACTTATCGTTTGTTCTTAGGCACTAATGATGGCCTTATAAAGGCTGAAAGCTGCTTGTTAATAAAATAAATTTTAATTTACGTGGAGGGACAATTTATGTTACTCCTTTAAGGTGGCTCTACAGACGGTACGATATTATCTCGTATTAAAGTTATCTGATATTTTCTTTAAGGTGCTATATTTTTTTGAAAGATCAAAAACACATTTTCTTACAGATGACTCCAAACAATAATGTTTTGAAGCATTTTAAATCTGGTAATGAAAATGAAAAAGTAGCTTTTCCCGCTATGCCTGGCAATTTAATTGTTACGTTTCTTATAGGCACTAATGATGGCCTTATAATGGCTGAAAGCTGCTTGTTAATAAAATAAATTTAATTTACGTGGAGGGACAATTTATCTTATTCCTTTAAGGTGGCTTCTATAATCGGTACGATATTATCTCGTACTAAAGTTATCTGATATTTTCTTTAAGATGCTACATAGTTTTGAAAGACCAAAAAAACATTTTCTTACAGATGACTCGAAACAATAATGTTTTGAAGCATTTTAAATCTGGTAATGAAAATTTGAAGTAGCTTTTTCCACTAAACCTGGCAATTTAATTATTACTTTGCAGGGTTAGTTGATCTGCTAAAATTGTATTTATCCTTACACTAAAGTTTACTAGTTCATTGAAGGAATATTGATATTGAAGGTTCTTCAATTTTATTTATCTTTACACTAAAGTTTACTAGTTCATTGAAGGGTTATTGGTATTGATGGTTAACGTGGAGGCGTTTTGAATGAGCCTCACGGAGTCATAGACCTTATGCGAAACAACGGGAGACAGTTGCCTAAACAATGACATCCACGGGACCATCTTCTGTGACATTCAAGCATGACCTAGTGCCAGATGACATTATCATGGGCTCCCCAATATACACAACAATACACATGGTGAAAACACCCTGGAGCCATTACAAGAGTATAGCAACAGTCTCACATGTCACTAACCCCTCACTAACTCCATCAAATCTTTATAATACCCTTCGTATAAACTTATATTCAATTATATCCCATTATGATCAATTTATCCTCTTCCATCATATTATATATGATTATATTCCCATCTGCCTATTATTTTCTAGATATAAAAATATAGCTTCCTATAAACATACCTGGTAAAATAAATAAGTTATTACATGTGTTAGTATATAAACATATAACGTATTGCTTAGTAATCGGTAAGCGTTATTTAATATCTATTTGGAATATTAATTCCTTATGATTTTTCCATGGAATAAAGACACCCTTAGTTTGTAATTTGTTGGAGAGGTAGCAAGAAAGTGGCTCTAATTTCAACAAATTCAATGGTTCGTATTTTTGTAATCAGTTGTGTAATTATTAAACTATTTTAATAATTATTATTTACTTAATTTTTAAACTGAAGCATATTAAGTTTATTATCAGGTAACCGATTAATCCTTTCAGAACCACTCACATGACCGCATAAATAAATTTATTTGGCATTTCACCTTTTCAGTAGCCTAATAAGTTATTAAAGGGAGCCGCGGCCGCTGCGTGGAAAAATAGAAAATAATACTAGGAAATAAATAAAAATGTAGAAAAAAATATATAAATGAATATAAAAATAAAACCTTGCAAAGCCTGTTCAAAGTAGTTGGCTTATCAATGAGGTTAAGATTTTTTAATTTAACATTTCAAGGTCATTTATATAAATTTTCCTACTAATATTGGAAGAGTTGAAAGACTAATGTCCGAAGACATTAATTCCTAAAATGAGAATTTTTACTGAGTTAAGGATGTTATAGAGAGGACAAGGCTCATCTTCTAGACCTAGACGACCAAGAATGCATCAGAGTAGGTTAGAACGGTAAATAAAGAGCCTAATTTGTCAAACTAATTTTGATTTGAACTTAAATTTAACCGTAAACTTAACAATCTAAAGGTAAACGGGATAATACAACTTAGACAGTAAATTCGACACCTTTGATTGGAAGTCCTAGTGAACTAATAATGAATATAACACAAAAAGAAAGAATTATCAGTGCATAGTCTAAAAATATAAAATACTAGCTGAAGTACCCGGCGTAAACCGGTACACTAAAATTAAATCATTGGTGAATAAGAAAACCCGGAAAAAATAAATGTATATAAAAAGAATCAGAACATTGGAAAAATAAATATGAATGTATAATTAAACATTTTCTTATTATGAGAAATGAATGTTAAAATTATATGCCTATATCGTACGTAAATGACCTTATAAGCACTCATACGAGTATAATAATTATCCGGTATGTGTTGCTTCATAGTCCCAGTTGTTTGGAATGCTGATCATCTCTTTCCCTTATCTTTATTTCTACTCTTTAGGAATACATTTTCGTCTTAAGAATCATCTAGGAACTTCAAGAGGGTTTTGAGTATAACTTATTAACTGCTCCATTCTTACCTCTAAAATTTTCAAATCTGAAGCCTTTTCTTTCCCCCTCCTCATTTTAACTCATAAAAATGTATATCGAAAAATTACTTGTTTATGGTTCTGGAATATGACCGTCATCTTAAATCAAAATGGAAGATCTAAATTTCCTTCCACAGTAAAAGACTAAATCATTTAAGTAAGCTTTGTTACAAAATTAACAATTCCATTGATTAGGTGAAATTTGGTCGATAAAGAAGCACCTAAATAGCCGCCGCCTTAAAAATGAGTGAGTATTTGGGGATGAAACTGTGCCACTATTTTTACCAGGTACATGGTAAATGAGTGTGCCAAATTGGGTACAATTATCCCAAAAAATCGAGAGCCTACAAAGAGAAATACCATACCTCATCATTTATTGAAATAATAAATGATCTAATTCTTATGTTTTGATTTTATCGAGAAAAAAAAACCACTAAATTTGAAGGAATAGGAGAAAGTAGAGCTTATTTACAACTACTTGTTACTTTCATTGCAATTGTATCAGTGTCAATAGTTCTTCTAGATTTTTTTGGCTTCAATAGAGACGAGATGAGTTCCGTAGCTATGGGGCGGTTCGATGACCCTTTGCCGTGAATCTATTGTTCTTAGTGAACGGCAAAAGGTCGCTCTGACATGACGATTACAATGTTTGATTTCCAAAACCCCTTCTATTTACAAGGGTAATACTCGATAATTGGCATTGTAAACTTAATTGCTTTGTCTTCTTATCTAGACGATTTGAAATCATCTCTAAATTAACATTATTCTCTCTGCATTTGATCTTCAAAGCAAATAAATTAATGAACTAGATTTTTTTTTTACTTATTACAGTCATGTTATATTGAGATTAAAGTGATGAAATCAACAATCATCAAATAATTCCGAGACAACTCAGACGAGCGATACTGTATTTAAATTCCATGATATCTCATTTAATTGATTTTTTTTAAACGTTCAACAGGTGGTTGTATTACTTACTGTTTTCGATTTTCAAAACAATCAATGAAATATTCATCAATATCTCGGAAACTAGTTTTTTTCCCCGGGGAAACAACTTATATTGTTAGATTCTTATTTAAATGTACTACATTTTAAAATTTTTTAATCGAAACTGTCGAATAAACGAAATCGGAGTTTTTGGGGATGTTGCGCCCCCAAATTTAGAGGTAAAACTTATTTCTTGATTTCGCCTCGCAGGGTATATTTTTTTCTGATCCTGAATGCCAAATTTCAACATAATAGGCCCGGTAGTTTAGGCTCCATGCGTCTGCACGGAAGACAGACATTTTTTAAATATTGTTATTGTTTTTACTTGGAAAAATTGTAAAAAAATTAAGGGATGATTTATTTTTATTTCATAATGAATTTTTTTTTATTTCATAATGTAAATCCTAAATACTAGAACAGTGTAGTGCATAGAGTGCTTTTTAAATTTCTTAACCCCAAAGGCTAGTGGGTTGGCTAGATAGTCCTGCTTAAATCGAATATCTCAATTAAAAATAAATTAGAAACACTATAATTTCATCGTTTACTTCAAATCGCTATTGAAATTGTGAATAATTTCTATTATTTTGAATAAGTTTTTTGTGTCTTTGATGCCCTGATCAAGAAAATATTAGATTACTTATATTTTATTAAATAAATATTAGGACGCAGAGGTGTCGGCCAGTTTACACTTCCTAATGTGGCGATGTGAGTATCAGTGTGAATAATTTGTAGATCATGTACAACACTCGAAGAGCCAAGATAAGTCAGTTAAGAACTTGGCTTCAGGTGAATACACTAACACAGCCAGTTATCCACTAACCAGTTATTATAATTCAGTGCTTATATCCGTGATTTTTGATTAATAATAATCCTTTCGAAATTCCGTACTTGAGTACAACGAGAAGAATAAGCTATAACAAATAATCCTGATTTAAATGACTATTTGAATTTTTTCGTCGGTATGACTTTAAATTAAATTTATGGTGATTTTTGAAGAGAATAACGGGAAATACGATAGATCATCTTTTTAATATATGCAGACATATATTATCATTTTCCTAGTCTTGTCGAATAACGCGTCAAATCCAAAGTTTCTTTTTTGGTAGAAGATTTATTTTTTAGGTACATAAATAATTTGTGTTTCTTTGTAGTCAGATATGAGAATCGCTTCGCTTGGTCGGTTTTCAACTAGGTGACAAATACGCCTAGGTTTCGGGAGTTAAGTCTCCGGTTCTTCGAGGGGGGTTTAGATCGACTATCTCATAGAGCACTGGGAATAAATAAAGGGATATAAAAGTCAAATCCGTCTCGGCGTTTATCGTTAAGAGAACGGTTGAGTGATCGGATTTAAACATGTAGTCCGGGTTCGGTTCGAGTTGTCTCGTCGACTATTTGTCACCGGGATTCGAATCGTTTCAACTTGTCAACACCGATCGACGGGTGGTCGCCGAAACCCGCTCCAGTCTTCCTTTACACTCTACTCGCCGCGAAGAAGATGGAAGCAGGCGATAACGGAAAGAAGGTTCCTTGAGTGGCGTCGCTCCTGAAGGAGGCTGAAGCCCCGGGCTAATATGGACGACTGATCTCGCGTCTTTCGGCCACTACCGACTCAGCCACCGATCCAACCGCCGCTTCCAAAATATCCAGATGCTATCAGTAGTCGACGGACTTACACGGGCGCCTCCTCAAAGACCCGACATTATTAAACTTATAAATACCGTAGTCAATTTATAAAATCTTTGTGCTATTCTCCTAAAAAAATCAATTCTAAATAACAAGTAAACCATATTTATCGATTGTGATCCCATAGATCTCGTCGTACCACCTGTGGAAGTAAACCACGTAGTTACAGTTACCATTTATCTACATCAATAAAAACTTGTATATAGTAGTTTATGTAAGTGAATATCTGCTTAAAAGGTAGTCTCTATAAATACTTCAATCACTATTAAATGATCTCATAAGACACAATTATTTGAATTATTACTTGAGCAACTTACTTAAGCTTACATATTTACTTGGAAAAAATGAAAATGTGCATTAGCTACTACACGACATTAAAACTCAGAAATAAGATGCATTTTTATTAATTAATGATGTCTACAGTAAGCCTAATTATTAAGAATAATAAAATTATGGATTCGAACAGAAATACTTGTATACAGCAGTAAACCCCATTAAATTGTAATCATAAATTGATTAATCAAGGGTCAACGCAACCAATGTTCACAAGATAGCGGTAACTCAACAAACAGTTTATAATCAATTATTCGTTGCTAGTAAAATCTAAGCTTCAAAGGTTTATTTGCCTAAATAACACGCTGTTGACTCTTTTAATTGAGCAATTAAGCTGGTACTAATTCTGGTTTAGTATAGCAGACAGTGACATTAGAACAAATCATAACTGGTTTCACCGTTTACTCTCTTTATTAGCTCTAGCACAAGGAGAAGAAACATTTGTAAATTAGAAATTCGGTCCGAGACAACTCAGACGAACTTTTTCACATACGTGTTCATTCATAACTACTTAGCCCAGTGTGTTCCATGTATTAGTTTTTGAGTTTTATTAGGTATATTTAATTATAATTGAACATAATATTAAACGTTATCATAAAAATAACTTCTCCTCGGCGTGGAATCAAACCCCTCTCAGTCCGCGTTTAAAGCTATTTTCTCAGGAACTAGATTTTTCCCGGGAAAACTACTTATATCGTTAGATTCGTATTTAAATGGACTATACTTTTAGAATTTTTAATCAAAATCTTCGGAACCGTTTTTGTCTGCACAGACGACAGACAAACATTTTTAAAAAACTATTGTGGTGGACTCAGGGGACCTCAAAACGCGTAAATCCATCGAAATCTCAAAATCGAATTTTTCGCCATCCCCACAATACTTGCTCTTTATATCATAAAGTAAAAAAGCTGATAACAATCAGCAGATCTTTAAAATAGAATTTATTTATTCTGCAATAACAAACCACGTTCATAGCTATGGTTTTTTCGGATCACCGATGACTATATGATTACTGTGGTTGAAGTCAGATTGCTTTTAAAATATATTCTTTAGTGGTTTGACAGCAAATTAATTATTTCTGCTCTTAGAAATTTAATTACCTATAATAACTTCGTAAATATCTTAGACATGTATGTTTAATTTTCGAAATCTCATTATCAGTCTATGTGTTTATAGGCGACATATTTTCGTCATGTTTCATCTGGATGCTCACAACTCATTTACATGAATATGACTCATTTTACATGGTTCATAACTCATCGGCTCATTTAGAGTTCCATTGTTGTGACACAAACTATCACATCTTGGAACGGTTAAAACTTAACCGAGTCTTTTACAAGGCATATCAAAAGGAAGAATAGGCATTTAACTAATGAGGTTGGGTCTATTAAGATGTCTACAACCTTTCTTCTTGTTAAAATAATCAAATTCATTTCATGTTTTGGAAATAATTTTAATTAAATTTTCAAAATTAAAAACATATTACACATTGAATGAATCAACTACTATTTCTGTAATTATTCTATATTAATTTTAATATAGTCTATATTAATTTTTAGAAATAAAATGTTTCACAAGTCAAATTTTACTTTCCATTTTGCAGAAGTGGTTTTTTTTTTTTGTTTTTATTTTTTTTTTTATTTTTACAATAATAATCGTTAAAGGGATGTTTAGTCCAATGTACTTTAAATATTAAACTTCGTTTTTTATAAGGGAAGTAACAGTCTAAAGATGAAGCTAGTCAACCATTTGAAAATTTAATCTTTAAATAAAAGTGTATGTTTAAGAGTTTAAGGCACTCATGGACTAAATTTATTTTTATATATTTTGAAATTAGTATTCATACTTTATTTATGGCAGAGATATTAAAAATACCAAAGAGAAAAAAGAGATGGCTTTATTAGCGGAGCTATTTCAAAAATTTACATTATAAAAAATCGATTTCTGGAAAAAAAAAAAAAACATTATGGGCAAGACTCCAGATCCGTGTGGAATTTGCTTTAATTGTGTAAAGCCTGAGAGACCCACAAAACTAACCCACTCTTGACCTGGTAAAATATATATATACTTTTTTTTAGAAAAGCCTTCCTCTCGGGCATCACCAGAATTATTTCAAAAAAAGAAAGAAAAAAATTGATTGTTTACTTGAAAACATCCCTGGACTAGAAGAAATGTAAACAAACCCAATCTCATGTTGAGGCGCCTTTACTAAACGTTTTATTTACAAAATTTCTTGTTTCAATTTTCTTTCTTCGAAAAATCTTGTGTGACGTTAACGGGTAAACTTAAGCCGAGACAAAACAATAGATTAGGTCTATTGGAATTTCAAGTGATTAACTGCCTCTTTTTTTTTATTTCCCAAAATAAAATAGGCCTATTTCAAACCTTTTCAACCAGTTAAGTTACAAATGTCCGGATTTAGAAGAGGAAGCTGATACAGCAGAAAATATTGCAGGATATCTAACCTTGGATTTATTATAAAGTTGTTTTTTTCTTTTTTTTTTAAAAAAAAAAAAAAAAAAACCCTCCAGTATTCGTTCATATTCTAATTCTGTTTCTCTATCTACTTTTGGTTCTTTCGAGTATTGAAGACAAAAATAACAAATTAATAACTTTATTTTCTCATTTTTTTTCTTCTTCTAGAATTTATTGTTTGATAAAAATAAAAAGTCATTATAAATAGTTTACAGCTAATAAAAAATGAAGAAATAACAATAAATTTTTACTTAAGGATAATAAAGATGTTATTTTACGACTTCTTTTTAACATTTTAAAAACACTTTAAAGCAATCATTTATTGTCTTAAATTTTATGGGAGCACGCGAAATTGATAAAAAGAATCCTCTTTGTTCTCCAATTGAGACCACCTAAGGTAATAAGTATGCGAAAAATGTTAGTACGATATAGGGATATTAATTTTAATACTTGTCACTCAATTTTGCAGTTAGATTTTGCCATCACAAAACAAGATACAATTGTATAATTGTATTGGTTGAGTAAAAATGTTCTTCGCGGAGATCAGTGTTTCATTCAACTACATAGCTTAGTGTATAAATCAACTACATAGCTTAGTGTATAAATTATGTATTTTGTTATTTCAAAGAAATTTTTGTATTAAGTTACTGTAGATTTTCTATTTATATTTTAACAAGCCGTTAAGCCCGTGGCAACTGGCTCAATTTTATATTTATTAGAAAAAAATGTTAAATTAAGTAAATTAATTTAGATAAGTTATTATATCTATTTGAAGACCAACTAATCAAAGTAATCATTTTTTTTTTGGAATAAATTTAACTTAGCAATAACAAATTCGAGGTGAGTCATCGGGACACCACTCGATTATATAAAGATGCCTGGTAAAAAATGTTTACTTATTTTTATGATGCTTCTCCCGATTAACAACATTAGGATGGTGGATTAGGATCAGGCCACTTATCTATACTCGATATCATCATCAGTAAAAAAACTTCCTCACCTTTCTGGGATTCGAAATCATCTTATAACCTAGGTCTCGCTAACCAGGAGTACGCTAACCACTGGCTTCGCCGGTCTCATACTTTATTAGTTATCAGAATGAATAAAAGCTAGATTAAATATAAAAATAATACTAAATCGTATTTTGGGATTAGAGTTTGAAAGTGTTGCATGCAGTGTAGCGGAATTCGTTACACAATAGACCTTTGATGATAGGTGTTCCTTCACAAAGGTCAAAATCCTATAAATTACTTAACTTACGATAGAATACCTTTAACTTATGAAAATGATTTGATTATTTTATAAATGAAATAGCGTACATTTTTAGCTATTGGTAGTAAAACATATATAAAGAAACTATCTCTCTGCGTAAAACAAAAGTTCATTCAAACCATTAAAAAATAATATAACTACTACAAAATGAAGAGATGGGAATTTATACTAATTATACATTTTGTATTTCTTAATAGGTAATATTATTTATTTTTGTTTTATATTCATTCTTTGTATTTTTATAGCTCGGAATTTATTCTAATTAGAAATTTTGCTTGTTTTAATTATTAATATTAATTGTTTTATATTCATTCTCTCTATCTTGATAACTCGTCCAACATTTAATTTTAGTACTTTTACTTTCTCGATTGAGAGAAAGTTTTGTGATGGTGCGGAAATTCGGTTTTTAGATTTTAATGGATTTACAAGTTTTGGGTTCAAAATGTTTTTTTTTTAAATGTATGTCGTCAGTGTTGATTTATTGAGCTTTAACTACTGGAAGACCTCTGAAAAAAATGTGAAAAAAAGTTCCAAAGAAAATATCTATAAACATGGACAATGAGAGGTCGGGTTTGATTCCCTGCCGGGGAAAAGTTATTTCTATGGTCAATTTTGATTAAATATTTAATAATAATTAAATTTAACTACGAAAACTCGAACAAACTAATCAATAGAAAACACTGGGCCAAGTTTTATGTGCTTGTATATGAGAAAGTTTTAGTAAGAGTTGTATCAGAAATATTATTACTTCATATTACTCTCTGGACACCAGACCTCACCGTCGGACCTGAAGCATATTATATGAATTATTTCTTTAACGATTTAATATTGCGCGAGGAGCCACGCGCTGTAAAGGTGGTCAATATAATTGAGCGAGTCTAGGCCACCCCTAGGAATCCTTCACTAAACTAACTGCAGCTGATTTAATTACAAGCAGACGGTCTAGCTAGCAGACAAGACATTTTGTTTCTCTTAGCCGGATCATTAGTTGACATCTCAGACACAACAACAATTACTGGCCTCTCTTAACTTCGTTATAAATGGAACTGTCATAATTGTGAGGTTTTGTGTTTTAATTACAGCGGAGAAATTGCGGCCGACCCGTACTGTTGGTCCGCCAGAAAGGATACGAGGCTCCCTTAATAACGTTAACTTCATGAGTGGGGGGAAACTCTGCCAAATAGTTTAATGGAACATAATCGTAACAAATTGACGAACACTATTTTTCGCCACTTGTTTCTTTTAGAACTCATGAGTTAAGCGAACCCGTTCTTTCATTTTTTTTTCAACATTTATAGTTTCTTCGACTGAACTTTTCTACATTTATCAATTTATTGAATAATCACCTAAATGCTTAAACAACTTAGAGTAAAAACTAAATTTATTTGATCTTTAACAATAGTAATGACTGAACAATGATCTTTGACGTTTGCAACGATCTGTCTGTATAAACCAGAATACACCATTGTCTTTGGCCTTGTTCTTAGCTCAAACATAACTCTAAAGATAGCTAGGTCCATTTGTCTTAACTGAGAACAGTCAGTGACGATAAATCTTCTGTTTATTTTCACTTTGTCTTAAAACATTGTTGAAAAATTAAATTGCTTACTAAAATTTAGCCTTTTACTGTTATAATAAACTAATGTTATATAAGGTGTAGAATTAATGGTCTTGAAATAAAAAGTTTCGTTGCAAAAAAACCTATTTTAACTATATCCTTAGTCGAGAATAAATTTACCAAAATTAACTCTTGTATTATTAAGGGTTCATAGTCGATACCATTACTAAGCTTAAGGCTTTTAGACGATAACAGGTTTATTGATTTTTTTTTTTTTTTTTTGTAATAATTTTTCGAGTATATTTCTGTTTTTATTCATTTTTTTTCTATTTGAGTGTTATTATAGGTGACACCTATAACATAATATAATAACTTTTTATAACAAACTGACTTTTAAAAATTACACTGATTCTATTAATAACGCTTTTCTTATATTTAAGGGTTTGTTTGGCTCAAAAATATCACATTTTTCAGTAGGATTTAACATATCTATGGCTTTATTATGTTAATTCTTTGAGTATTAAGTCAGAAGTTATTATTAATAATAATGTTTACTACTATTGGTATGTTTCTTTTGTTAGTACCTAATACCTTATTTATCCGTTGACTATTTTTAAGTGGTTAGTTTAGGCTTATTAGAGATATGACTGAACATGTGACTCTTATGAAATATATAACTGTTAGGATTTTTTTTAAAGCTTAAAGGCGAATTATATCCAGCCATAAACACTTTTATTTTATTAAGCGGCCCAACCTGTTTATTCCTAGAAAATATTTTTTTTCTTTTTCGTAACTAAACATGAAGCAGAGCGAAATGTTTAGAGTGTGTTAAATAAATGATAGACAAAAAAAATACAAGATGATTTCTTTTTTGAACGAGGCGCCATCAACTGCCATGGCAGATTTAAATCTTCAAAGAATAAAACGGTTTAAGGATTCCCCCATCGTCTGGCATTCTTAAAACAGAAAGAAATATTTTTTTATTTCGTACTTCCTGATATGGAATTCATGGGACAATATTTAGACTGTCTTCCTATCGGACAAGATCCCTCGGTATGAGTGTCAAGATACGATGTTTTTCGATGCAACTCGCAACAGATAGACGAAGACTGCGAGACTGGAAACGAGGGTAATTATGAAATTATGATTATTGATGGGTGTTGTCGGTGATGTCAGCTGGAGTGACAAGTCGTGCTTGTGTTTCTTTGATACGTTGAGAGATTTGTTGATTCTGGGTTCTGCTTATCTTGGCATCTGGCGTGGACGCATAGCTTGCTACCGCTCATCCTGTATGTATCATGCAGCTAACTCGCAGCTTCGAATCTTGTCAAAACTTCCTCATACTCTTCATTCATAAACATTCTTTTGCTTATTTTTTTTTTTACAACAAACATAATAGTTTCAAAAAACAAGAAATTTTGAATGAAATAAGCCATGTATCAGTATTATGAGCCCCTATTGTACTAAAACTTATTCGCATTGATTTGAAATCTTCAGATACAATTTTTTTTGGACAGCGGTACTTAATTTCGAATCCGATTCTTTGATCCATAGCTAAAACCACAATCAAAATAGCAGTATTTTGATTGAACTGAAATTTCGTTAGAATGTTTTTGGGCCAGAAATCATCGAGTACGTAAATGCTATTTTGCAAGATTAACTTAAAAAAAAAAAAAATAATTCATCCAGCAGCGGATTCCTATTGCAGTTCTTCTATAGAAATATAGAAAAATATTGGCGAGCAGAAAGCCGTCTTGTTCGAAGATTAGAAAGCATGCGTGAGTTAGAACGTACATGATAAGGAAATTGCATTTTTTTACTCTTAACTTAGGTTTTAGTATAGTGGGAAAATCCAGTTCCATTGAGAACCTGAAGAAAATTCCATCCTTATGATAAAGGCGTCCAAGTCTAGTCATAACATAATATAGCCATGAGTATCAAAACAGTTGTGATAGTGATAACAGAACTTGAGAAATGGGTCACGTTTGTAAGAATGAATGAACTACTATTTTTATTCTTATTTGAAAAATCATTCATACATAATTATGATTAGTAACTTTTGGTCGATTACATTTTAAAATTTCGATTGTTTTTTTTTTATTGTATTGTCAATGAGTAAAACATTACATTCATTCACTGTTACTTTCATGGATTTTAAAAATATTAAATTTAAAAACAACATAAAGGAATCACGAATTTTCTCTAATTCGTAGTCTACGACCTCTTAGTCATTTGTATGTGTAAGAAGAATGTTACAACAACTGAACATCAATGCTGAGTTCAGTAGCCACATTATGTCGGAAGATGAGCATCTCTATTTTAACCTCAATGGATCTCATAAGCGTGCCTAAAGACTCATTGTAAATGCACAACATAACACCTAGTCTAATTGGTTTTTGTCTATAAATGTATGGCGAGCCGAACTCTAGTAGGTGCATTAGAACTCTCAAAGGAAATTGTCCATGAATACAAAGTTTTGGTACGTCAGAGTTCAAAAATGCTTTTTGCGGTGGAATCCAATCAGATTCATCAATAGACAATAAGCCATTTTGCTAAAAGATTTTAGGCATGGTAGAGAGGTCTAATCAACTTTAACTTGCATTGCTCAATATATTTTTAATTATTTAGCTTCCGAAATTTATGTCACGGAAACATTGTGATAATTCTGAAGTTTTTTTCTTTACTTTTCTGATTTGAAAACTTTCTAGACAGAAAAATGTTAGGTTTGCCTGACGATCTGTTATTCAACATTTTTGCGAACCTCCAGATCTTAAAAAATACTTGTCCGATTTTAATGAGTTGATCATAATTAGCCCACTGCAAGACCCTATATTAACAACCTTTTGCACATTCCACAAAACCGCACGCGCACAAACCATTTTTTAATTAACTAGGTACCTACAAAAGTACTAATTTTGAAAAAAGTTGGATGGTTTGTCGAAAGTAGCCCAAATATAAGGGCCCTTTGAACTCATATAATATTGCTTTAAATAAGAGCTTTAAATTTTGTTTCAACTAAATGAAATTAAAAATAATTAAGTGAAACAGTAAGTAGCGGTGGTTATGAAAAATAGTTGAAACAGTTATGTGGTCTATTATATTTGTCCCTTTTATAGATGATTCGTAGTACTAGTGTGGGTCGTTGAAGGGTTGAAAAAATATGTTTATACTTTCGTCACTTTGTAAAATTGGCTATATTTCGCCTTTCTCCGAGGCATAGTCGTGCCTGAAAACCTCATTTATACATTTATACAAGTTTGGTTGGGTAACATGCTCTATTAACAATTAAACCTTAAATATACAAGTAAATACATTATATGAACATTATTAAAGAAAATAGAAACATACCGGGCAATTCTGAACATAAAAAAATTAATAATATACCTAACCAAATCATAACTCCCGCCACAAACCAAAAATAAAAGATCCTATCAAATAAATTATAATTAATAAAAAAATAATAGTACCCCACTAAACTAAGTAAATAAAAATAGCAGCACAAAATAATAGAAAGAAAACTTTAATTTAGATATTTATAATATAAAACAAGGTAGGTTTCGGCCCAGGTTACCTCAAGTCTATGACATTTTTTATTTTATTTTAATTATTGTTAACTTGTAAACTCAGTATGGAAAACAGTAGGAGAGTTTGCTTAGTTCAACGAATCAATAATAAAATCAGAAGATCTGACACTTTTTAATAAAACAAATGGAAATTACCGTCGTAATCCTGGTATGTTTCTATTTTCTTTTATAATTTTCATATAATTTATTTACATGTATATTCAAGGTTTAATGGTTAGCAGAGCATTTTACCCAACAAACTTGTATAAATGTATAAAGGATGTTTTCAGGCACTCCTACGCCTCGGAGAGAGGCGAAATATAGCCAATTTTACAAAATGACGAATGTTTAAACATTTTTTTCAACCCTTCTACGACTCACACTAATACTACAAGTTAAAAGTTGAACTATTAAAATAATCAGAAAAGGGTGAGTCAACATTATGTCAGCAAATTCATAAAAATAATCAAGCTAAATACAAATCTCTATCGATTTTTAGTGAATAGATGTTTCGGCCAATTAAAAGGTTTTGATTAAGTTATTATTTTTAATTATTTCTTTGTTTTGTTCCACAACAGGGTCAGGGCTTTGCAGAGCTTTCACAATATATAATTATCAATAGAATCATTAGTGAGAAAAATGTCTTGAATATCTTGGAATCAAATTCTGATTATTTCGACGGTGGTTTATCTAATAATAATAATAATACCATTTATTAAAATGACGCAAAATGACAATCAATAAATAATTTGACATTTTATTCGGCCTTTTTAAAAATGGCCGAACAACCCCCTTTGAGGTAATGTTCAGACTATTGTTTTTCCTTATTTCTATATTTATCAACCACTAAAATTGATGGTAGAAAGATTTGCTTTACATGATATCAACAAAAAATTACTCTCCACATGACTTAACAGTTTGAAATAAAGGTAGATAGAGACAATAACATAATAGAGTGCACGTATGATGGTTAATATAGTTTTTGTTGAAAACAAAAACAGTTCAATAAATTTTATTTAATTTTCTTTATCATATTTGAAAAAATATTACGCAAATACATTCGAGATGAAGACGTCGTTCCCTTAACCTGATAAATATGGAAAATATCTTTTCTTTGTGGGTTTCGAACCAGCTCTTGATCTGAACTACATTGATCCTTGTTTGAAATCTTGTTTAGTTCATCCAGGGATAAGCTATCTATTATACTCGTAATTAGTATTTTTCACTAATACAAATTAAGTACATACATTATGGAGTAAATTTCAATACAACTAATTTATAGCAGTAATTTCTCAAAATAATCTTCTATTTTATTATTATTTATTTATTTATTTTGAAACATTGATTCTTGTATTTAATAAACGGTACTTCTTTAGATTGTTACTTCCCTATGTTTTTTTTATCGAATATAAATAACTTTGACTAAATAACTAATAAGACAAAGGGATGTTTAGTCCAATGTACTTTAGGACAAAGGAATATCACGCTTCTGATTTTATAAGAAAAGTTACAGTCTAAAGAAGAACATTACATACACTTTCTTTAGATTGTTACTCCCTTCTATTTTTTTTTTATAAGGGGAGTAACAATCTAAAGAAGTTCTTTATAAACAAAAAAGTTTCATTTTCTTAAGCATTTGAGGTTAATAATATACGTTTTTATAAATGTTTTATATTGTAAAATCCAACCAGGGAGATACATGTGTATGTGATTTTTATATAATGTTAACACCACATTTCCAAAATACGTATTATAACCCAAATAAATATTCAATAGGTGATTAAATTAAAATTTATTTGTCTTTTTTTATTATTATTTTCTTTACAAGACGTAAATTCTTGATATTATAATTTTAATTCTTGTCGAGTTAATTGGCCTAATATTTATTTGTTTCTACTGTAAAAATAACCCGCATCACCTCGGAGTAGAAACGGGTCAGCATCGAAGATCAAATGAAAAAAAATTAAAATAAATAAACAATCAGAAGTAATAAAAATCTGTTGGTTGAATAAACAAATAAAGGGGAAGTATACATTTCTTTTTAAGGTAAAAACCTCATAATAAAATACATTCGATTAGATATATCCTGGAATACTTCCTAAGAAAAAAAAGTAATAAAGTTATTTAAATAATCGAGAAGGAAAAAAGGGAAGAAAGATCGGAGATTTTTAAAATACAAGAAAGAGAAAGGGAAAAAGCAGGATGGCAACAGAATATTAATGAACCACTCGAGTGAGAATAATAATTTTCGGCAGCCACATTTTAATACTTCTTTTTTCCCGGTTATTTAAACTACCTGGTAGTTATGGGGTTTTGTGGAAATGAAAAATGATAAATAAGAGAGAAGAGGAACATGCGAAACCTGAAAAAAATAATTTGCATCAATTTTAGATTTAAAAGCAATCGAAATTATTTCGTAAAGCTTGTACGAAGGTGCGAAAAGTCGTTTATACGTGTGACGAAGTTTACTTCTTTTTTTCTTCATACATTTTTTTTTTTTTTTTTCCTATTAGGACCCCTAAAATTAATGTTTATGATATTTTTTCGACTTCTTTGCGGTACCCTATTAATATTAGTTTATGACTAATATTTTTATTAATAATATGCCAGGAATTTCTGAGAAATTCTTTCGTAATCATTCATCGGATTATCGATTGATTTTATATAAAATATTATAAGCTTAATAAAATCGCTATTGTTAATAATTATGATGTATTTATTATATAATAAAGTTTAATTTGGTTGGATATTTTACGCTTTGGTCGGACTATCGGAGTATTAAATTATTAAAATAATTCTTCTTTAGAGAAAGAGACAGAGTTATAAAATTATTAATCCCAGTGACTTTAAGATATCGTAAAACACTAGATACTATAATATGCTAATGGGATGTTTTAGCGTCCGATGTATTTATTTTAATTTTACTACGTTTTTAATAGCTTGCATCATTGTTTGTTTGTTTGTTTGTTTGTTTGTCCGGTACAAATCTGGCAATCGATTTCTAACTAACTTCCCGAATAGCTAGACATTTGAAACTCTTAGCATAGCTCAGAACACGATGACAATGCATTATTTTAATACTTTTAGCCATCTTTCAGCATAATTTAATTAGTTTTCAGCAAATTTTGCTGTGCTGAAAGTTAGTTCGGACAAAATCCGCAAGTTATTTTATTTGTATTGCCATATCCAATATTTACGCAATCTTCATTTTGACGGGTCTCAAATTTGTGATAGATAAACATTGAATGACAGCAAAATAGGAAATATCGATTATATTATTTATCGATTATATTATTTCAAATATATCGATGGCACGCTTTAGATTTGGAGTTGGGGAGATCCGTTGTACAAAGATTTATTCTTTTATAGGTTTTAGATCAGCTCTCTGGATGGATGTCATTTATGAGGTAAATAAATTCGGAACTATTTTTTTTTCACTAACATTATATATTATATAACAATAACAATTATATTATCAACATTACATACGATTCAACAGAAAATTTAAAAACGTAGTATATAAAAAGTTCTTTTTATCTTGAAATTATTTTAAATCTAGTTTACTGAAATTTTCGAGGATTTTTTTTTTGTAATTCTCTGTCAATTATTTTAGTAATGTTTAATTTGTATTTCATGGTTCGTTCTTATTTATATTCATATATATGTTATTATATTCATTGAGGAAAAGAAAACATGTTTACTTGTTTACAGGCAAGAACTCACTAGAATGACATAGTAAACGAGATGAGTAAACCTTACGATAAAGGATTGCGGAAGCCTGATGACCATATATAATATGATAACATATTTTATATTCACAATGACCCACTTATATTGCGTACAAAGCACATTTAACTATTTGCTTTAGAATTAAACATTTTCTTTATTATTTTTATAAACTTGTTAGATATATTTTTGATCTAATGATTGTGTTGATCGAGTCATTGAAGTATTATGATTTGTAACTTATTCTTCCATATTTCTGTGAATAAAATTCTTCTAATATTTTTAATTAACTTGATAAATTTGATCAAGTACTGGAGAAAATAACAATAAAACGTTATTGGCTTGTTTCGATACCTCAAATTGGTAATCTGACATTAATTGTCTACTGTAATTTAAATATAGTAAGAGGAAAACGTAAAAAGATGGACATAAAAAAACGTAAAAAGATGGACATAAAAATCGAACATTGATAATAATCCGGTTGGACATAGGGACATCTTGAAAAGGGAGATTTCTTTTTAAGGAAAAAACCTCATAATAAAATACATTTATATATTCACCGGGAATACTTCAAAAGTAATAAAGTTTTGAAGTAATAAGTAACAAAAGTAATAGAGTAATAGATGAAATCAAGTATAATATAAATAAAATATCAAAAATAAATGCTTTTATTTTCGGAACTAATTTCCTTTATCAGACATAATACATGCATAATTGTAAAAGTTATCGGTGAAGCTAACATTTTTGCGTACTCGCATCTCTCCTAAAACCCAAGTCGAAATAGCGACAAACCAGTTAATGGATCGAATCCTAGATAGGTGAAATATGAATTACACCTAAAATAATATTTAAGTAGATATGAAAAGTAACCGACTCTCTGTCCTGTAATAACCTAATGTTGTTTTGATCAAGACGTAATAGAAACGATAAATAATAAATAAAAAGTAGGATTGAATTTGTAGAAACAAATCAGATTGTTAAAGTTAATTATAGAGAGTTGACAGTGAAAAACAAGACTACGGAAGAGAATAATTAAATAGGTTTTTTAAATCATTACTTTAGAATTTCAGTTTTATAATATTTCTAAAATTATGTGAGTTAATGTTATTTTATTTTTGAGTTTTTTTTTTGTTTTTTTTTTTGACATTTTTATGTCTTTACTTTGGCACATAAACTCGAAAAACGTTACCAAATAAACGACACCAAAACGCGTTACACTGTCAAAATAAAAAAAATAAAAAATACATAAATAAATATAAAATTTTACCATAATAATTTTTTATGTACAAGTGTATATGTGGTAGTGAATACATTTACGTTCGAAAGTATGTCGTACGAATCATTTCACACGAAACAAGGCTCGTGATTTTAATCGTCGGCACACGCCTAACGAACACCGCGAAGCGAACCTGGCGACTTTTCTAGTCGGTAGCTTACGCGGAGCAAAATCATGAAAATGCTTCACTGTCTTGCAGACTTGGACAAGGATTTTTTTATCGTATTTCATAATATATAATTTAAGTAAAATGTTATGAAAAAAAGCAAACTTTTCTTCAGCGTCAATTTGGACTTACATACTCCAAAATAAAAATGTTTATCTAATAAAAATATAAATACATTTTTTGCAGCAATTAATTTAGCTACATATTGAAATCCGTCCAGCTAATGAGTTGTGAACATATCCGACCAATTATTTTTTTGTGCTATTCAAATTAAACTAGGTTAATAGCTAGACCAATGCCATAGCCCAGGAAAGGTCTGGGTTCGGTTCCTGGCAGTGGGCGAGAGTTATTAATAGTGTTTTCGGAGATAATTAATGAAATTAGGGGCTTAGTTTTTTTAACTGAGGTTTTTTTTTAAATCAAATCATGACTGTAGAATTGAGATTTTGAAACAGTATGTGTTGAAATTAAGTTGGCATTATACATATATATATTTATTTAAATTTAAATTGTCAGCAACATTTATAGAGAGGTTGAATTTGCCACTTCATACATCCGTTGAAACGATTATTGCTTGAGAAATATCTCTGTTCTCTGGGGATCGAACATTTGTTCGATCAGACCTCTGTATGATGATGTTCCAACTTCAATTTTATAGCCTCTGAGAACATCTATGCCTGGGTGGGATCGAAATTCATGTTTAATCGCGAATTTCGCTCTTAAAATAAGTTATGTCAGGTATCGTTTTCTGAATATAGTTATTTCTAATGCTGCATTTCATTTAATTGCATTTTCATGGTACATTCTTATTTTTATTAGCTAAATTGATAAGAACGTTACTTAAAAGAAGATTAATCAATATTTTACCCCTTTATAATCTATGTCTGAATCCTTTCTTTTTGAATTAAACGTAAAGCACATAAATGTGTTTATTGTCTTTTTCAATTCATTGATTTAAATTAAATCAATAAATAAAATTTAAAAATATATAAAAAAATTAAAGATTTAGATAAGCAATGTAAATTGCCTAAATACCATTTACTTGACAGGTTCGACATAATTTAAATAGTTAATGCATCACATTTTTGGCAATTTTTATCTTATAATGTCGCTTTTATAACTCGTCAAATGTTTAATCTCTACAGGACAACAGTTATAATTTTTTTGTTCATCGGAATTTATTACCCTAAAGAAATATTTTATTACACCTCGAAAAAGATGATTTATAAGTCTCGTCGGAGCCAAGGTCGAGAAACCAACAGCTTTTCCACTACTCGGTTATAATTCTTCTCCTCTCTTCGATTCCGCTCATTGTTTTAACGAATTCCGAACATTTTCAAGTATAATTCAACTTGTAAATTTATGCATGATTTATTCGTACGAGTAAACCATTTCGAAAGTTATCGGCCTTGAGTTTTTTAAAATAATATTTAAGATACAGTGAGTCACATTTAAAACAAATAATTTTTTTTGATAGATCGGAAATGTAATTCCAAAAATACAATTGGTTTGATCTTCGACGGTTTCAAATCGGTAAATGTTACAATGTCTGCCATATAAAGGAAAATCAATCATATCTTATTAAGTTAGTGATTTGAAACAACTGAAATCATTATTCAAAATCTAAGATCAAATCTGTCTTTATCAAAACAAATAGTTTTTCGAGGAATTTCTTGTCGCTTAAGGCTGTTTGAATAAAGGTGGTTTCTTTTTCGCCGTCGAATTATCTCTGCGATATTTCCATGCGACTCGATAGCGGACCGATTCATTATACACGAGGTAACAACCGCAATAATTATTTAGATTAATGAAACCGTGTTAAGATACTTCCCTTAAGTCAAAAGTCCTGTGGTCGAATGAAAAATCTAAGAGGTTGAACAAATTAGAAAAGGTTTATCAGTTATGGCTTGAGGGCAGATGCCTTCGAAAAGTTGTAAATCAAACTGTGCCAGATCCAAGTAAATAAATGTTTGCCAGAACTCTTTATGCCATATCTAAAAAGGTCGGTAAAAGTGTATCATGTTAATTTCGGTTAATATATGCTAATTCTCAGGTAAAATAAAATAAACTTTGATAACCTGTTAAATGTAGATCTTTTAGAGAAGATCGCATTTAAAATTGTGTGAATACCGACGATTCGAATACATACAGAAATTAATCCAATCTAATTCAGAAGGGCATAAATAATGTCAAACGGAAGTGAATAAGTACAACTTTCTATTAAAGATTTTCTCCTGGGGATGCTTGCCTTTGATTTAGATGCTGGTTAGTATATACCTATGCGGCTTACCAGTATCCCCATCTGAGTCCAAAATTAGTGAACTTGTTAAAGTGTTAGTTATAACAACCAGAAAATACTTTATTTCACTTATTGAGTTAGTTCCCTTCGTTTAAATTTATTTTTAATATTGTATATTTCCAACAGTAGATGGAAAAATAACTTTCACTAAATTTGACTCTCTATACGTTCCTAAAATAAAACTAAAAAAAAAAAATAATAATAGAAGAAAGTAATCTTACACATGAGTGTCCCACAATTTTTGACTTTTACATTAAAGAAAAGCTGTCCACAGCTTATAATTTTAAATGTTATTCATCGAATAAATGCATCCTAAACTTTAACCTGGAGAAATGCATACTGTCAATAATCAAATTGCTAGATTAAAAGATCACAGAACCGGTTATGTCTAAACATCATCAGCAGAAGAACCTACTCTAAGTCAAGGTAGACTCCTGGACTAATTCATGTAAATTACACAGAAGAATATCTTTAAGATCTGAGCTAATATCTTAAGTTGCAAGTAAATTCAGTTTCGGTAAACGCTTAGTAAAAGAATCCGAATAAACTAGTCCAGGAGTCTACCTTTGCTTGGTGTAGCTTTTAAGAATCTTAGAGTTCTATATTCTTCTGCTGATGATGTTTAGACATACACGGTTCTGTGATTTTTTAATCCAGCAATTTGCAATTAATGACAGTAAGTATTTCTCCAGGTTAATTTTAGGATGCATTTATTAGATTATTTAAATTTATATGCTGTTGACAGCTTTCCATTAATGTAGAAGACAAAATTTTAATTTAAACATAGGCTCCCGTTATTCGGATGCCATCATAAAATAATTCGAGCACCGTCATCTTAGCCATCATAATATAGTCCACAAAAAAACAAACATCGAACTAAATATAATAAATTAATACATCCAGACCTACGGTACCTAACGCACTATTAATAATTTGTTTACTAATATACAATTCTAATATCCTGCCATATTATAATAAAAAATAAATGTCATCCTATTTGTTTCTACATTATAATGTCGAAATAAAACTCGAAATTTATTTAAATCTAACACCGTATTCGACTATCAGTACCATACTTTCAGTATAATATAAATTTCAGTCAATATCGCGCTCTATTTCACTAAATATTCGATCTAGTTCCTAGAAGTAGGTTATAACTCATTTCAAGTCTATAAATATTCTCTTTTTTTCTAAATTATGTACAATGTTAAGTAAAAAGCAAACGTGAGCTCGATAACGCGTTGTTCTTCAGGTTCGATTAGAAATGGTAAAGGAAAAACGCCCCTACACTCGTGACTCGGATGAATCTATGTGTGAGTTACCTCTCTTCTCTTTAATGGTCCAAATTTGTTATAGATAATAATAATAATAATAAAAAAAAAAAATCTATTTCTAAGATGATACTCGTAAACCACGGATAAAATTTTCTCTAAAGTGTTTAATAAGTTCTAAATATAACTTGCTACTTTCACGCCTCATTATTTTATACCTAATATTCTTATAATTCTCTCACCGGCATTTTCTTGTTAAAAAACATCAATAATATTACACATTTTTAATATTCCAAATAATAATAATAATTTTTAATAATTAATTAATTTTCTACCTATCTAATATCTAATTATTCAAATCTACCGTAGAATTAATTAAATATTTGTTTTATATATTAAATTCAAAATAAAACCAGTTATTTTAAATGAGATTTCGTAGGACCTACTCATGATGAATTAAACTCAATGTTTATTGGTCACATGATAAAACTCAATTCACTGATGATGTCTAACTTAAGTGGTTTAAATAAAAATTACACAATAGCAATTGTGGATTTTATTTTGTTGTGATTTTAATTTTTTATAAATTGTTATAATTTTATAATATTTTTTTCTAGGTAAATGATGTTTAACTATTAATTCACCTAATGAATTTTGTTAATTTATTGTTATCAACTGTTATATTATACTTTGAATTCATATTACAAAACAGTCTGAGGCATATAGTATCCTTGTTTTATAATTTTGTTTCACCAGTTTTATCAAATTTAGTCAAGTAGAATAAAAAATCTATAGCATGTCAACTTTTACTGTCATATTTTTACGTCCTGGTGCGCTTAAAGACAGAAAGGAGTAAGTGGAAAGCAAATAAAATATTTCTTAGTTATCTTTATTTATTATTATTATCGGACGAATAATCACATGAGATTTTGATCTGCTTCGATTCTCAGTAGGACCACAGTTATTTTTAAGTATTTAAAAGTTTACGCAGAAAGATAAATTTTCAATTAAATTTAATTAAAATCGAACGAGTAGATTTTAAAGGTATGCAAAAATGTTACGACAAACCGATTAATAGTCTTTAGACTAAAAATAGTCTGCTAATTAGTATGGCACATAACTTCCTCGCGTCCTATCACGTACATTATTGATGTTATGCTTTAATAACCCATTATTCTCTATTTTATTAAATTGTTTCCCCTTTTTTAAAAAATCTGTTAAAATAGTTTGTTTTCAATCAATTTAGCAATATTTAATGCAGGCAGGCAGTTGAAATAATTCAAGAGCCAGCTGCATGCTACTCTCGACAATCCCTCCAAATTTCTTAAAAATCCGACGTGCATATGAAGATTTAGGTGTAAATAAATGTATGTTTTGCGCAAGTGAAAACAAATAGGCGCAGAATGTCGCAACTTCTACCCAAATGTAATTTTGCGTCCAAATTTCATTAAATCGCACGATTAGTTTGTGAGAAATGTGTTCAGGCCGACAGAAAGACACGAGACCAAAAATGTCCTCAATTTCTGAAACGGATTTCTGTCTTAAAATTTTTGAAATCGGAGATAAGAAATGTTGGTCTTTCAGAACGATACACAGCTTCTGTTACCTAATCCGGTTAGCTCGGAAGCAAATGTTCTAAGATGTCTAAATCGGATTTCTGTCTATTATTTTTTGTGAATTCGGTAGAATGGTTGCAATGCTTTCATTGCGAAAGGTAAGTTTGGAAGAAAAAAAATTAAAAATATTTTATTTGCTTTCCACTTACTCCTTTCTGTCTTTAAGCGCATCGTGTAAGAAAATTACGACAGTAAAATTTGGTGGACATGCAAAAGATTTCTTGTTCAATTTGGCAAAATTTTATAAAACTAGTGAAAACAATATTATATCAAAACTAATATTTTATGTAAATTTATTTAATTTAAAGTTATATTTATCTTAGGTTCTGAAAGGCTTGATAACTTTCTGAGCCCATAACTTTATAAGGCCAGGAGAACTACGAGCAGGTGATTTAATCTAAAAGTATGATAATAAAATGTCATATTTAAGCCCCTGCCTCCTCCTTAAATCTTACCAGCCCTGAAGATTACTACTAGTGGATATGAAAGCCAGTTTTGTGATTTATAATTATTATTAGTAGCTAAGATATATTGGTTTCGTTTAATATCAAGTTACACGATTCATTCAATATAATTAAGAGCATGAAGTTAAAATCCGGAATAAAGATAACATATCATCAATGTTTTATTCAACATATTGAACAGCTTGGTTTTTCAGTGAGATTCACGTTACGAAGGGTTTGAACTTAGCAAAGAGTTTTGCTTCCATTACAATATTATCGAATATGCTTCGACAGATTTCTGTCCTGAAATTTTTAAATAGAGGGGACATAAGAAATGTTGGTTCATCAGAACGAACATATAGCTCTCGCGAACGTACGGTAAGCTAGGAAGCAAATATATATATATATATATATATATATATATATATATATATATATATATATATATATATATATATATATATATATATATATATATATATATATATTATATGGTCTAAAATTATTTAAAGTAAAGCAATTTTAATATTTAGAAAAGTGTACCTAATTAACGATTATTATTACTTTGATTGGTATTTCTTTCGTTTTTTTGTTTGGAGCAAAATGTCAGGAAAAATATTAAAATTATTAATATTTTTTTTATTCCTTAAACAATTATTTAGAACTTAAATGGCTCAATATTTATATTATAAATATGTATTCTGCATTGTATGTTTTAAGTTATATTTTATAAAAATATGTTCTACATTTAGATTTGTCTACTAATTTAATTTTGTTTTATTTGATTAAGACAATGCAAAAAACAAGCATACTCACACACTCTTAATATATTCATTTTATGATATGTTTCTTTACTTTTCGGATATAGCAAAACACTGTTCTATCCTCTGTTCGTACTCGATTGCATTACCGTACTTTTGAAGAAAATATGTATTTTTCACTGTCTTTTTCCCGTAGTAAATAATAATTATAATTTGATTTAAATTAAAATTTAAACTTTCCGTAGTATGAAAACTACCAAAACTTAAAAATTGAATTTCGAATTGATTGTACAAGGTACAGGTACTAATTGAGTACTTTATAATTATAAGCGTTAATTCTTGGTTTAGTTCTAATGTCATAAATATTGACTGTCTAAACGTATATGAATATTGAAAGCTTGGATTCGGGACTAGTTATCGATTACGGCAGTGAAAATCATTCTCCTGCGTAGCTTAGTTGGCCAGAGCATCTGTACTGGAAATACAGGAGACCCGTGGTTCAAATCCCGGCGCGGGAGTGTATTTTTCAATGTCTGTTTCCTGTAGTAAATAATAATTATAATTTGATTTTATTAAAATTTAAACTTTCCGTAGTATGAAAACTACCAAAACTTAAAAATTGAAGAAAATATGAGTATAACAAATAAACAAAACAATAGTAAATAAGCTAAATGTATGTAACTATAAGATAATGAAGTAAAAAAATACATATTTAACAGTGCATTGCCTCTTTTTTTAACATAACCTATTTTTCACTAATCTTCTGTTTTGTCATAAACCAAAATAAGTAATAAATGCAAGGCCAAATACCTCGGCATTGTAAAAGTTAATCCGTTGTTTGTCGTCGCGTGCCTTACGTTTTATGACTGTCGTAACATTGTGTGCAAATTTTTATTTTATTATAAGCCGACTTAATTGCAGCCTCCCATCTTTGTATAAACTTGTTCAACAATGAAGAAAACAACTATTTAACTCTACATTTTACAATTAAAAAGAACAATTCAAGTGTCTTGGAAAATAGTGCACACAAAGTTTAAATTTACTGAAAACGTTTTCTAGTGTATTTAAAAAAAAATATACATCATTAGTAATAAAAATTACTTAATATATAATAAACGCAATTTTTTTTAACTGTTAATTTATTTTGTGATATTACGAGGCTATTTACCCCTAATAAAATGTTAATTTGATTACCGCCTTACAAAGCTGATTCTAAAATATTGTTTTCGAGCTTACCGAAGGTAACGGAAGCTATGTGATTGATTTGAAGAACGAAAATTTTTAGAGCTCCGATTTAAAATATTCCAAGAAAGAAATCCGTTTCAGACATCAGGGAACATTTTTGGTTCCGTGTCTGTCTGTCGGTCTGTCGCTCAATTTTTGCGAACCAACATATCTTAAAAATTTCATGTCCAATTTAAATTAAATTTGTATGGTAGGTCATAATTAGCTCATTGTTGGTCCCATATAAGTTTCAACCTTTTGCGCTCATTTGTTTCTCTTCCACATGCGCTCAAACATACATTTATTTTCATCTATAGCTTCAAAAGTACTTATCTGATTTGCATGAAACTTTTATAGTTTATCGAAAGTTAAGGCGGAAACACACTACCATCACGTCACGTGACATGATATCACGTGAAAAAAGTGTGCGGTGCTGATTTAGTAAGGTTTGTATACATTGAAGCTACACTATTATCACGTCACGTGACATCACGTAACGTGATAATAGTGTAGCTGCAATGTATACAAACCTTACTAAATCAGCATCTCACACTATTTTCACGTCATATCACGTCACGTGATGGTGCACGTGTGTTTCTGCCTTAACCCGCAGATAGCTACAGATTAATTGGAACCGTCTGCGCTCTTTAACTTTTGCTAAATGCATACTTTAATTCATGTAGTAAATCAAAACAATTTTGATAGATTAAAAATTCGGGGGAAACAATTAAACAAATTAGACAATAATGGCATGTAAAAGCATAAAATAAACAAAGTAATTAATAGGATGCGAGGAAGCTATGTGCCACACCAATTGGCAGTCTATTTTCTACGTCTTTGATCATTTATATTTAAAAGATAAACAAGAAAGATATTTTAACGTAATACAAATTAAAACACTTAATAGTTCAATCCGGCAGCAATAATCTAGTTAGACCTATAAAATGATCTATTATGGTCTATCTATTACGCTTGACCATTTTTAAAAATAGTCTGCCAATTTGTGTGGCACATAGCTTCCTCAAGTTCTGTTATTGGACGAATTATCTCATGGTTTTTCGATCTTTTTCACTTCATAGTAGGGTTACATTTATTTTTATGCAGTATTGAATTTGCGTAAACGGTTTAAATTTATGTGGGTCCAACAGTGGAATAATTATATAAAATCCTCTGAATTTCATCAAAATCGGTCGGACTCTTTCTAAGATATGGAATATGGAGATAAACATTTTTGAACGGAAGATATTCATGAGACCAAAAATTTTACCTGATATATAAAACGGAATTCTGTCTAAGAGTTTTTTGATTCGGAGGATTTAAAAAAAAAAATTGTTCTTAAATTATCTCAACGCTCCCGTTACCTTCGGTAAGCTCGGTAGCAAACATATTTTTTAATGTATATATATATAATATATATATATATATATATATATATATATATATATATATATATATATATATATATATATATATATATATATGTGTGTGTGTGTGTGTGTGTGTGTGTGTGTGTGTGTGTGTGTTGGTGTATAAATGTGTAATATACTTGAAAATCAATAGGATTTAGTGTAACATTCTCTAATACATCATAAAGTTGAATCATAATTAAGGAATTCCAATAATTTATTTTTTACACGAATTCACATAACTTGACTAAAACATTCGTTTCATCTTTATCAAGTGTAAATGCTTCTAACTCCTATTTTATGTTTTAAATTTTTAATGTTCGGTCGCTGTTATTTTTGGTCTTCCTAAAATTATCTTTATTACAATACAATAAAGAACCGTTAGTAGTATGCAAATATTGTTTTTCAAGGATATCGTAACATTTTTTATTTTTTTAATACTCTTACAGGAAATCGCATGAGAATGTGTAGTTATATAATTCAAGAATCATTCAAGTTTTAATATTTCAAATTTATAATAATTCTCCATTCACAAAATTGTTTATAGTTTTTAATTTGACTTCTTCTTTCAACTCATTTTTACTTTCTCATGTACTTAGCATATAATTACAAAGAGAAAGTATTGTGATGGCGTGAAAATTCAATTTTGATAATATGATGGATTTATACATTTTGAAGAAGTTAGAGTATTAATATTTTGAGTTATGAGTCTATCTTGTAAGCGCCACTAAGGCCGCTTATTAGCTTTGTTTGTCAAACATGATAACAATATGTCTGATAAGATGTTTCTTTTATTTAATTTATGTTGACTTTAGTTCTTTGAGTTTACCGAGTTATATTGTATAACAAAGGGTATTATCTAAAAGACGATTTACGTTTTTATTTTCCTTGAATTAATTCCCAATTTGGGTACATTTATAATCAAATTAAATTTGTTAAATGTGTTGTAGTTAATAATTGAAAGTGAATCATATGTCTATTTATTTAGTCTTCATTTTAAACATGGTACAGCTTTAACCTGGATAGGATGTGATGAATGAATAGGAATAGGATGAATTTGTGATGAGGGGAATAAATGCGTGCTTTCGCTTTTATGGGAGTAATTATAATTGATAGATAAGATAGATTGATAAATCGTTTTAAAATGTTTTAAAATCGGATGATTACTTTTAAAGATAGAGGTGTTGATAAAAATGTTTGTGAGCATGCAGAAGATGTTGTATTTAATATGAAACGTATAATAATAGACAAATTATAACTATCATCCAAATTTGATCAAAATCGGACGAGTAGTTTTTTAGTTAGAGATGAGTGTTCGCAAAAATGTTGAACGATAGACAGACCGACAGACAGACACGTGACAAAAAATGTTCCCTGATGTCTGAAACGAATATATGTCATGGAATGTTTTAACTCTGAGACATAAAAAAAACTTCGGTTGGCTTGGAAGCAATACGATATAAGATTGATAAATAAATATGAGCCACATAATTTATATGATTATATAGACTTAATTTAATTGTATTAGCAGTAGTAATACAACATAAATATGAATTAAAATGTTATTTTTTCATTGTTAAGTTATGATAAGTTCTATTGGACTTAAACATTTCTGCGGTAAAAACCTACAATTTTATTCAAATCTCGCTTCATTTCTGGAATCAGCTGCAGTATCTGAATTTTTTGAACGGATCTTATGAGTTGAAGAACCCCATTCTTTGTTAGAAAAAAAATGTATTTTTGTGATATTTTTTTATTACTCTGAGCTATCCGAATTTAATTATTTAAGCCGCCATATATTATAGTTTAATAAAAAATATTATCTTAATAAAAATATACTCTTACTAAATATACAATGTCACCAAAAATTAAAATCTTTTGGTTAATATTTTCTCAAATAAATATTTTATCTTCTCTTTATGTCATTTAGGGTTCTTTTTCTAATAAATAAAAATAATAATTAGATTATCATCAGTTCATTATTAACTTGGCTATATATTTCATTCCTCTTTGGAACATATTCATACCAAAAACCCCATATTTACATTTTAATAATAACATGGTTAAAACTTTATGGTAAAGTATAAAAATGTAAAGTTTTAACCATGTTTTATTAAGAAGTATATAAGATGTTTCAGGCATAAATATATTCCGGAGAGGAATGAAATTTAGTCAAGTTAAAAGTTAATAAAGAACTGATGATTCCCTAATGTTTTTCTTTATTAAAAAAAAGACCCTAAATGACATAATAAGGAGGTAAAATATTTATATGAGAAATTTTTTTCCAAGTTGTTTCGTACTTGATGTTTATTAAACCATATGAATATGATAAATAATTTATTGATTTAAATTAATTTAAAAAATCATTATCATAATCATAATATACGTATAAATTCGTTCGAAAAGAGAAAAATATATTTTTGTTTAAGTAACAAAATATACATTTATATTTAATGCTAACACATAGTTCAATTTATATATATATATATAACGTAAATCTACTTGATGTTCATACTCTGATATTAACTCAAAGCTTAATCGATAAAAATCAAACAATATATATAAAGAAATTGTGTGAATTCAAGGTGTTGACAGATTTACAATAACGCTCTTGTTTGTTTCCAGTTGATTCTTTTAGGCTTTTTTTTTCGAAGGGTCGTAAGCTTTATGTTTGTTTTGAAGGAAGAGAGTAGGCTATTTGTCGCCAGGGTTTTTGTTGTCGCTTAGTCGAGTCAAGTTGTAGATGTTGAGAGTGTTGAGTGAATAAACAACTTTGTGATTCCACTTAGATACTGTCACTTCAAACCCCACAAAACAACTTTTTTAGTATCCTATTCTTTTTCAGTAGCAACCCTCCCTCATAACTCTATAAATTACAACCGGAACATTGTGAGGCCTTAAATCCTTTTTCAGTGTAACTGCACTTCCAATAATATTTCCGACTTTCTATTTGAGTAGTATTTGAGCATGGATTTATAAGTAGTGGATGAAATCCATATTTTTTTCAATACAATAAAGTTGTATGGATCACATTGAATAAAAATCAGAAGGGGATATTTATTTAATGTTACTTATTGGTATTGGCTGCGCACAGAAAGCAGGGTGAATTACATTATAGTAATGTAATTCAACCTCTATTAGAAAATACCTTACTTATTTTTCTTTGTATGAATTCGTTCACAAAATATAATTATGGATTATTATAATTATTTATTTACTCTTTTAAATACATTCAATATTTTATTTACGTTAATTGCTGTTTCTTTAATTCGTTTAGGTTTTTTTTACACAATGTAATTGTAATCTTTCTTTTTGATAAATAATAGTAAAATTAAATACAAGTATATTGATTCTAAGATTCCTAAAGGTAGCAAAAGCAATGTGATCATTCATAGAACGATAATTTTCTCTCAAAATTTAAATTTAAAATTTCCGATACATTTTTAAATCCTCTAGTCAGATTTTTATGAAATTGGGATGATATGTTGTTAACTTAGGGTTAGACCACAAATTGTACCATATTAATTATACCTTCTGCGCTAATTTAATATCTATCTATATTATTAATATGTTTTCAAACAATGTGTCAAATTAACAAATTGTAAAATTGTGCGAAGGTTTAAGGCAGCGGCCGCTTATCGACGAGCATAGCGAGTAGGGGGCAGAGCCCCCTAGTTGCTTAAACAAATTGTCACAGGTAGGCATAAAGGAAAGACCAGCCCCATGACTCAGTGAGTGAATTTTCAAAGAAATCTGCGCATTATTAGCTTAT
This sequence comes from Gerris lacustris, assembly GCA_951217055.1. Lineage (NCBI taxonomy): Eukaryota > Metazoa > Arthropoda > Insecta > Hemiptera > Gerridae > Gerris > Gerris lacustris. The sequence continues at coordinate 32,920,129 of OX578281.1, read as the reverse complement.
GATAAAATAGGAAAATTTTGGTTTAGAATTTGGATGGGTGAAAAAAAAAAATTAGTACACAGGGGTATAGGGTACAAAAGTCAAAATAGTATATACCCTTCAAGATGCATGTCGTTGGAAAGCTCATTAAGAGTACAGTAATTGTTGTTATTTACACTTTTGTCATATTTTCATATATGAGGGGGTAAAATGGAAAAATATAGCTCTCTTGTATAAAATGAAGAGTATCTACAGTATAAACACGTTTTTATGCTATTTTTGACCTTAAATTGTCAAAATTTGACCCCTAAATGGACTCCGAAAATTCTGATCAAGAACTCATCCTTTCTTTTGATATTATTGACATTTTAAATTTTGTTTGGTTTTTTAAGTGCATCCTATGGTGAGATATTGTCTGGAGTGACACATACATATATGCATATATACATACATAGGAGTGTTAAATTTCAGGAATCGATGAAGAATAGTCTAAAACCATTTCCATGAAGAAAATTTTCAAAAATTCTCATTATAAAAAAAATGTAAAGCCATTGCAATATCTTAATTTTCTTCGAAAATTCGCTAAAAGGAGGGGGAAGAAATTAAATAAACTATACAATAATCTTCTACGTGTACTTCCTCCTTGTGCATATGTACAATCTTTCTTTCTATTAAACGATAGAATTTATTTTCATGTAATCATTTATCTAGTTGTAGGACGCGAGGAATTATGTCCCACACTAATTGGCAAAGGTGTTGTTAAACTTTTTTCATTTTTTTATTGATTTTCTATATGAATATTATTATGAGTTGTTTGCCTCTAAATTAAACTACGAACATAATATGGGTCGGACAGGTAAATGTTATTAATATATTATCATTAATTATTATAACTACTTTCTCGGAACTACAACTCCACGAAAGGTACAACTTGTTTGATCTAATGTTTTGTAAAATAAAACCGAACTCTATTAAAGTTCTCTCTTCTAAGCTTGAGTTTACTTTCTAAATATTTCAAATATAGTTCAATTGTTTTTCAAAATAGAATTTTGTTAATTAAAAAAATGACAACGTTCTCTAAACTATAGCTGTCAAAAATTTGAGCCTCTTGGTGAAATAAAAATAATTTGGATGGCTGAATGGAGAGAGGGTAAACTAAGGCATGCGTTGTCCGATTTCATTTTGCAGCTTGCATTTTTAACATCATGTTTAATAATAGTATCTTTATAAGTTTATTAATTTTAACAGTATTAATACATACATATTGGCGCTATTTAAGATTGTTAAAATCATCAAGTTAGATTCCATCTTCATGGGAAAGAATAAAAAGAAGATTAAAAATTCATTTTTAAAGACTATTTTTATAAAAATTTAAATATTCAAATATTTTTCTCTGTAGAGGGAAACTTTTATTAAAACTTTCATAGTTAAAACATTTAATGACTACCTTACCTACATAAAACATGCACCGATTATACGAATTACACACATCTCAATGAAATTGCAAATTACATGAAAGGTATTCAATAACCCGGTCCAACCATTTTAATATTAGGAAAATTATATTCATTTAATAATAATTGCTATTTGACGCTTCTATAGGAAAAAATTGCTGAAGCTGGAGGCGCCATGCACATATATCTAACCACCTCTAACCTATAAATGAACACGTATGTATATGTAAATATAAATATTACAGTTATTAGAGTAATTTATTTTTATATTTAACTTATCGGTACGCTTAAATTTAACTACCCAGTATCGTCCTCCTCTAGCCTACCATTTTTATATATATATATATATATATATATATATATATATATATATATATATATATATATATGCTTATCGTACATAATGTATATAGCTTCTTGCTGGAGACAATTGGATTTTTTGGATTTTTTTATTAGGATCATGCAAAGGAAAAACCTAGGTAAATACACGAAAGACCGAGTAATTTTGCTAAATTGTATGCATTCTGACCAATATAAAACATTATGCCATTACTGGACACAGAAATCAACTTTTCTTCACACATCTAATTTCGTTTGTCACATATTAAAATCGTTGTTTATTTTTTATAACAATATATATTTAATTGATACATTATTGTGTGCTTACACTATAATGGGAATTCTTTTCTAAAATAATGCACTACTTTTAATATCTGTGGCCATATGTTGGTAAGTATATCAGCTATTTTTAGCGATTTCCCTCGACTATAATGAAGCATGTGGGTTCTTCTAGACTGTTATGTTAGTGTTACATGTGTTACTTAGCATTGACCTGAATATTTGGACACTTCCTCCTTCTATTCTAATCTGATGTAACCGCAGTATTTACTCACAGAGGATGAAGCATAGTGAACCTGCCGTTTTGTCAAATATTAAACATACGACAGATTCTTGCTCTCGAGCTTTTACAAGTCTGTACAACTGTCTAATTACTTTCAAACTAAATTTTTTTTTAGATATATGACTAATTTTTTTTTCTCGCACTTTGTGTTCTGATTTATAACAACTGTGATTTAAGGATCTGTCGCTTAACACATGTAACCAAGGGATTAAACGAATCCAGGATTTTTAACTCTGTTCAAAATAAAAAGCTAGTCCAATCTGACTGGTCTAATAAAAAAAATCGGTCAGACAAACTTTCTCATATACGAGTTCATAATTACTTGGCCCAGTATGAGTTGGTTTTAATTTAATTTTATGAAGATGAAAATACTCATATACATCAAAATACTAATATACATTATGCAGTGCAATAAATTTCGATGTTGAGATTGTATTTCCTTGTTTTGAGGTCCCTTGAGCAACTGTTTTAAAAAAAATATTGGCCGGCTGAGTTCTGTCGTCTGTAGAGACTTAACTACTCAACCAATTCCAATAAAATTTAGTTTACATATTTAACAGGGTCATAAAGATTCGAGAATGAATTTTATCTTTTTTTCTAAATGGGACAGCGCTTTCCACAATCATAGTAAAAACGAAAAATAATAGAACAAAATTGTCTTTTACATCAAACATTTTCTTTTAAAACATGGTTATGGTACTAGGTTTTAATAGAATATGTAATAATCAGCCGGCTTTCTCAAAAATCTAGTTTCCGGGATAATGTCGCATAAGAAAACGACCACAATGAAAAAATATTGATAACATTGTATCTGATGAGTAGAACTTCAAGAGCACGATTGATCAGTTTGTTGTTAAAACTGCAATTGCTCTTGTTTAAGACAGAACTTTATTTAACCACTTATGATGGTAATCATCAGTGAACTAATGATGATTTATAGTCCACTGATGATGGTTTACAGTCAAAACAGCAATCATCAGTTCTGTAAACTGATCGTTCGTTGTTAAAGTTTTATTCACCTCGAGAAAATTACATAAACTCGTGTTAAAAGTAACAAATTTTATTCATGTCTGATTTGTCTCGAACCTCGAGTATTTTAGGTCGAAATATTTATTAAATAATATACTCTACTAACGTTAAATTATACTTAAGTAATGTTAAAAGAAGCATTAACCTGTTCGAACTTAATTTAAAAAATATAAAATATAAATAATATTATCGAAGGTTAATGTACCTATCTGAGCGCTGAATTAGTTGTAAGCTTTGCTACCAATCAATATATATCTAAAAGCGCACGATTTTTTAACTAACTGGATTTACAAGTAGTAATAGCTGTTCCTGCTGTTATTTACTACACTTAGCAAGGAGTAGACTGTAGAATTTTTATTTTTCATTTTTCGTTTATTACTATCCTACCGAAATTTTTCCCCAGTAACTCGTGACTGTTACTGGAACAAGCTTGAATCGAAGCGGCTTAATTTTTTTATTACTTCCTCTTAACAAGCAAAAAAGAGAGAAAAAAACCGCTGAATTTAGTAATTCTACGTTTAATATTTTTAATATCGTTTAAGAATAAAAAAAAAAAAACACAAAAACCGCACTACTTAGATAATTGTCCATGATACGTTCTTCAAAAAAATTGGTGTTCATTTTCCGATTGCTTGTTCGATTTGGAAAAAAATCTTAATCGGTTTCGTCCGGAGTTTCAGGTACCGGAAAAAAATGGAATTATGATTTTTTTTCTTGTTCTTGCTTCAAAGATGTGTTTTAGTTTGATTTCAAAGCCAAGTAGTTGAGATGAGAAAGTTTATTTTTTATTGGACCATTTGGTTCTTTCCTTTATTTTATAAGTTTGTGTTGTTTTTTTTTTTTTTTTCTCTTTTAAATATATAACTTCAAGGTTGTTCTAAAACGAGCATTTTGTTTTGAATAGAATTTAACAGTCTGTTGCTTTATTTTTAACGACATTGATTTCCTTTCCAACTCATTGAGTATTATGTTCAAAATAGTTAGCAATGATTTATATACGGTTTCTGTAAGTGAAAAAGAAAAAACGATCAGACAAACTTTCTTATTTTTAGGAAATTTGAAATGAATAGAAAAAAACAAATCTTTAGGTAAGCCATGCCTAAAGATTTCAAATAATTATATTAGCATTAAAGAAGTAGGGAGGCAAACAGATACTAATGCCACCCCCCCCCCCCCCCCCCTCAACACTTAACTTCAATGTGCTCAGTCTATGAATCATCAAGGGAGTAGCAACGAGAATGGGACTAAGATTGAGTCTTGTAAAACAAAGTATATGGTGATGTCAACTGAAGAAGTTCGTCTGAAACGAAAAGCATTTTCAAAAGCAAACTGATATCAAGGGTATTAAAACTAAAGATGTACCACACACTCATAAGGTCTTTAGTGGCATATGTTAGAAAGAGTCCATGAAGCACTCACATCACAGCTGATATCAACCTACTAATTACCTTCCAAAGACGTATCTTGTGCAGAATATAGGTCCAGGAATAGATCAGGGCAATTGGAGGTTACGACGTGATGAAGAACAGAGAGTATTATCGAAGGAAAACAAACAGTTATAATAATAAAGGTTCAGGGAATTCGATGGCTTAGAAATGGGGAGAAAATGAAAAGAGAAAGAATCCCGAAGCGTAAGGTACAAGAGGGGCAGTTCGCGAAGACAAGAAGAAAACACCTAGGATAATATGGAATGATTGAGTTAAGAATGACCTAGTGGTAATGGGTATGAGAAATTGACGCTCCTAGACATCAAACCGAAATTGTTAGAGAGACGTTGTACAGCAGGCCAAAGCACACTCAAAGCTGTAGAAGGAAAGATAATAAGTATAATAGAAGACATGCCTAAATAATTAAAATCATCAAACAGTGGCGTAACTATGGGCCCACGCGGGACCGCATTGCGGGGGCAGGGGGCCCCCGAATCCAGAAATAACCGGAAATTACTATCCATGTACCAACGTCGTGGGGGCCCCTTCCTGAACGTAAGAGGTTGTTTTTTTTTTTTTTTTTTTGCTCATCGATTTTCTTTGGCGAGGGGCCCCCAATGGTCTAGCTACGCCACTGTCATCAAATAAGTATTAAACAGTTAGACAAGTTTAAATATATCAAATCATCAAATTGGTATAAAAGGAGAAGAGAGGGAAACAGATACAAAAGCCTTTAGGAATAAACATATACACACACACACCTATAATATATGTAATTTTAACCACTTTTTTTTCATATTAATTAAATTTAATGGAAAAATTATTCAGCAGAAATAAGCTGTAATGTTATTCAGTAATAAATTCAATAAAGTGAAAAAGTAATTTGACAAAAAAAATTTTAAACTAATATTTCAATCACTTTTAATTATGATGAAAAAAAATGATCTCTATATCCATCCGAGCGGCAGATTATCCAATGCAAAATTTGTACGAACTTATACATATATATATATATATATACTTTTTGTCTTAAGATATTATACATAGCAAATTGCATATATAAAAAAAATAGGAATGATGAAAAAAAAATTGTTTCACAGTAAAAGCTAATAAAAAAAATATATATCCTGCCTCAATTTAATATATATTTATTTATTTACATTTGATTTATAATAAACCGTAATTTATATTATTTCATTTTCTTCTACAATAATATTATAATAAATTAAAGTATTTTATCATTTCAAATGAGTTATTTGTTTTAATATTAATAAAAATTCCTTTCAAACGTTAAATTACTTTTTAGCCTAATGAAAACAGTATAAACATGAATGATTAATAGGAAAATTAATTAAATATAAGAAAATAAATAAATAAAGTGAGTATGTAAATAAATTATTTTTTTAAATATATGTTTGTGTTTACTATTGGTATCATTAAATAAAAAGTTTAGTTTCTCTTTTTACACACTTTTATTAACTTTACTTCTTTTTCGGTACAAATTTTGTAATCAATTAATAACCCACAATCCAGCTATCTAAAAAGGAAAAATGTTAACATAATTTATATTTCTGATAACAATATAAGTTAACAATATTTTTGTTTACTATTTATATATATATATATATATATATATATATATATATATATATATATATAAATATATATAGAGAGAGAGAGAGAGAGAGAGAGAGAGAGAGAAATATGTCCAAAAATTTAAATGTGGCAACAAGAATTTGTAGAGTAACTTTTTAAAATTTGCGCCTTGGAGTCTAAACTACTTAAGTGAAAACAATTTTCAAAGTTCTAATATTTTGCTTAACACCAGTTCTAAAGATTTTTTTATTTAATTTGAAAATTTAGTCCAATTTGAATAACAGTGAAATTACTTCAACTCGCTTTTCTGACAAAACTTGGTTTCTTAGATTATGACGCACAAAGGGGACTACCAAAATAAAAATACATTATATCTATCAGCTTATAATTCGGCCAGCATTCTCCTTAGTTAATAAATTAACTTTTCATTAAAATTTAAATTGGTTTATTCGGCAAATTTTAAGATACTTTTCTTTAGACAGATCTTACCCAGCTTTTTATTCAGTTTCATAGAAATAAAGACAGCTCAGTTAAAACGTAGATCAAATTTTTTACTTTTCTTTGAACAATTTCGGGAAGATATGTCCTTGCTTATTTATTTCAATTAATATATATCTGTAATCATTCTACTATGACCACTAATTTCATGAGTTGGTTCTCGAAAAAGGCAATACTTCGATGAAACTAAAATAATTTTTGTTTCTTTAGATTGAACATTTAATTTTAATCCATGGTCGCATAAATAATATTAATTAATTAAATATAATCTATTTAATGTAATCTCCTGGAATTCAGTCTCTATTTACTAACAATGTCCTAAGGATTGCCGTAAGAACTATAAACTAATGAATATAAACTTTTCAAACTCGATGTGTTGTCTAATTAAATGTTCTTATTATATTTTAAATACATAATTTAGAAAAAAAAAAAAAATAATTTTATTGTAAGTACATATTTATAATAATAAGAAATAGAAGTAAAGACATTTTTAATATTTATTTTATTTTATTTTTTTGTTGCACCCCAACATATAATTTTAACGAAATAAATACCGAATAATGACATATTACGGTTTTGGTTTATTGCGTTAATATATAAATGGAATATATAGATTTTACGGACTTATTGTGCAAAAAAGCAATTTGCTTTGCAGCATATAGAACAATGAAACAATATTTTTATAGCATAAATTATTATAAACGAGTTTGTGCTATTACAGTGCATTTTAAAAATCCATTGATGAAAGAAAATGATAAAATATTAATATACGAGTAATTTGCTGATAATAAATTCCAATAACCGTTTCTTCAAATTACGATAATCGGAATTGTTTGTTGTCTTAATAATTGTTTCCTTAACATATTTTCATATGTTTATTTTATTATTTTGTAATTACATATGATTTTAATAATTTTAATTCTGCCCCTACTCGCTTCGCTCGACGAAAAGCGGCCGCCGCGCGGCCGATGTCACAATTTGACATTTTACAACTTGACAATTTGATACATTTGTTTGTTTATAAAACTTTTTTAATAATATAGATAGATTTATTTTTTCTTGAAAATTTAATAATGAAGTAAATTTACAAACCAAACCTAAACGATTTAACATGATAAGTGTATTGATAAAATAAAATAATTCATTTTTTGAATACAAAAATATTTTTATTGAGGTATGTGAAGATATTCGTGAAATATTAACTTTGTGACGCGAATTTTAGTTCGTGTAGTCACAAATAAGTCTAAAGAGTAGTTTCTGATGAGAATGTTCATAATTGTACATAAAATAAAATTTATATTAAATATATGTAGTTATATTATTCACATCATGAAATTAAAAGATATTCGTGACATTTGAAAAGTCGACACTTTGATGATGTTTGCGATTCACTGTAAAGTAAACATGTTGATGAAATTCGCGATATGAACTAGTAATGGTAGGAACTTGTTTCAATGTCAAGTTAAAACCTGTAGGACCGAGGTAATGTGGCAAAAAAAGTAAATTATGTAATTACAAATGCGATAATAATTTACACAGTTCAAGTAAGAAACGAATCACTCTGCTAAACTACTATTAAGTGCTAGTAGAAAATTATACACATTATAAAAATATACAATTATTTACATTTTATAAATTACACTTTTATCTTTACTTTATACTTCGCATAGTTGTAATTAATTAATTATATAATCAAGTTATACTGCAACAAATAGAATAAAAATGCAATAGTTGAATAATTGCTTCTAATAAACAAATTACATTGTTATTTGTAATGTATAAATATCGCGTATAGTTGCTAGTGTACCTAATAGTGTTATACATTTATTAGCTTATTACTTTGTAAAATAGATAAAATTGATTCTTAATTATAAATTGGATAATCATTGGTAGGTATATCGGATATCAGCAATTAATTACTAAATTACATAACCATTAAACATATTATACTATTACACTGTTATTATTAAGTATAACAATTATTGTTGCTTGTAATATGTAAATTACATCGTTATTATTAGTAGTTTAATAGAAGATTAAGTGTAAGTAATAAATAAAAAGTAAATTATTATGTACTAATAGTAGGAACTGCTGATAATACATAATTCACCTATTCGTATAAGTTAAATATATTTGTTTTTAGAATACATTTAACTTACATATTTAGGTAGGGTAAAGATAACTTAATGAGTACAAAATAATTACATAGTAGCTGCTAGTAATTATATTATTACCGAAACTTATAGGTCCCTAAAAATAAAAGCCCAATCGAGTTAATGTCTTTACAACCGGTAAACTTGTGGATCCTTTGTCTCTGAGGGAACGTATCCAGGACGGTACGAATCTTGATCTACTATTAACGGTAGTTAATGACTGGTAATTTCACTTTAAAAATAATAATTGAATATGTTTTTAAATGGTTTTAAAGGTTGTTTGTCCGCCCAGGAGACTAGGCATTAATCTACTGCAATTCTGTATGCTAATTCCGGTTCTCTGAACGGGTTTAAATTATTAATTTTATCCGATATAAGAGAGAGAAAAAACATGATAAAAGATGATTAGGATAAATTATAGGTATTTTGTTCTTTTTTTCGTTTATTTATAGAAAATTTTAAATAAATATATATTATGGATTTTATGATAATGACGAAAAATGGTTATTAATTAGTGTTTTTTTTTATTTATTTATTAAATTTGGGACTCACCCTCCAACTGGTTGGGAATGCTTCTGACTGGTAATGTGATTGCTTGGTGGCGGTTGATGCTGAACGTTAGCTAAGACGGTTGCCAATAGCAAAGCGAACAGTGCCAGCGGCGAAAGACTAAGACGTCTTGGAACGTGACCCGGTGGCTGCATCCTTCTGGATGAAGATACCGGGACAGAATGACGGGCCGCGCATCCCCTCCTTGCCTAGCAGGGAGTCTAGTTGCACGCTATTCCCCCACTATATAGCCCTTACTATCTACACCCCCGGCTACCGGGCATGGATCTTAATACGACGGGCTACTAGATCTCATCCCGAACGAACGCGTTGATGGATTTTAATATCTAGACGTCTTTTAGGTATCTTTTTGCCAACTGCAGAAGCAACTTGAGCCAAACCGAACAATTTACGAATTTTGTTCCCAATGGACGATTGCTCATCAACTGGAAAGTAAGTCAAGAGCGATTAAAATATTAAACTATAACTAACATCGACGATGTCCAAGTTTCGAATTTATGATCCACCAAAGATTTTATCTTTTAAGAAATATCATTGGTACATGGTACACATAGTGTTCCCTCTTTTCCGTAAACTTAACTAAATCTTTTTTTTTTTCGTTTATTATTTAGCCACAACTATAAAATTGAATTATATCAAGCAGCTTATCTCACTTAAGATAATTACAGCACAGTTACAACTCAGATTCGGAGACCCCACCCAATGGTGGTACCTATACTCTATACTCCAATAATTTTGATTACAAAAGCATTAGACTCTAAGATGGTCACGGGGCCATTTTCTCTTTATGCGTCGCCTCGGATTACCAGGAATATGAGGAGAGGATAAGTTCTGGAAAAGAGGATTAGGATGGTGGATGAGCTTTGCGTGGAAGGACTTGTAACGAGAGGATGCTAGGATATGGATAAAGGGGACATATTTAGGTCGTTATGTATTGTACGGTTGGCCACGTATAGGAGAGGGCATTACATATTTTACTTAGGATTATGGATTGTATGGATTGGATCTTGTAAGAATTTGATGGTCGATCCCCACAGTTCAAGTCCGTATGTCCAAATGGGTTTGATAATTAGATTATAGACATTAGTTTGTTCGATAGTGATAAATTAGATCTGTTGTCCAAAAGTCTTGTATCGTCGCTTCATGTATGTTCGTTTTAGTCTTGTATGTAAGTTCCAGGTGAGTCTTCGGTCTAAATGAAATCCTAAGTACCGCACATGATTCAAAATTTGAAGTTGGTTTTGATACATATAAACTGGTGGACAAGTAGCTCTTCGCAGAGGGAATGTAACATGTACACTTTTTTCTGAATCATTAAAACATTTAGCTCAATTTGTTTTCCAATGACATTTTAGGCCTTGTCTATTAGTTCGCTGATTCTTTTAAATAAGAATTTTTCCTGTTTTATTATATATTTTTGTTTTACAACTAATACTTCATTAAAATATGCAACTCATTGAACCGGTTTTATGTTTGTTTCCTTGGTATTGAAACTTGCATTTTCCACAAGATACATTTTATTTTAAATTTTTTTAATAAATATTATTTTTAGAGTCTTGAACTTGATTGGTTTGACGGTCAGACCTATTTCCAGTTCTTTTCACTTCCTTTCTGAAGTGCATTTTTATTGTCACAACTCTATAAACATTCTGAAATATTCATCACTATTTTCCAAGATAAGAAATTATTATTAATTATGTTTATTGATCGTATATTACTGTGTTTAATCTAATTCTCTAAGTTTATCATTAGACTTAGAGAATGAAAGTTCTAACATATTTATACAATACATGGATTAAGCCTCTTTTTATTTATTTTTCCTAAATTAATAATAGCGTAACTATCTCAAATGCAATTATAAATAAGTTATTAAAAGAAATCTCAAGTGTTAAATGAACTTTAGTTAATATACAATCTAAGTACATACAACTCAATGAGAAACTGTTTAGTCCTTCATAAACCGTTTGTCGACATTTCAGGCCAAATAAAGACTTCAAAAAAAAGGAAATCATTGTGTCTCGTTTCATTTTATTAATTTACTGAATTTAATTTCGATAAATCGAATTACATGAATTCCTGATTGCCTTGGCATTAATTTTTGTTTCTTTAAACTCATGTGACACCCGCATAATGTTATATTTATGTCATTGAGTATGAGTGGTTTCTTTTTTTCAAGAATAAATACGCATTTTATTAAAAAAACTAGACGCCAGCGATGCCTTTACTTCATGATTTATCATGGTATACAGTCTTAAGTTGCGTTTACATCATTGTTCAAACTGTTGCAAAATCATTTAGAGATAAACATAAAAAGTTGTTTCTTACTTTGAATTTAAAACTTCCTAGACAGAAATCTATAACATACATCAAGAAACATTTTTTTCCCTCTCCGACTTCGCACATTTAATATTCTATATAAGTTTAACCCCAATGGGAATTGAAACAGGTCCAAAGGAAATAAGACATTGGATTCCCATGCGACTATTGGACCAATTATTATTAGACCAATAATAATTAGAAATAGTAGCTATTGTCGCCCTATTGGGTGTTAGAAAGCATGGTGCCACTCTATTTGGCAGAATATTTATTATGTTGTTATGTTATAACCAAGTTTTTGTGATCTTATATTAAACTCAAAGAACAAAAATTGAGCATTTCATTGTCAAAACAATCCACAATTATTAATGTTTTATTACGTTCGATATAAAGGTACTTCTTTAAATTGTTACTCCCCTATGATTTTTTAGAATATAAATTACTTGACTAAATACCTATTGAGACAAAGTTATGTTTAGTCCAATGAACTTTGGGATAAAGGAATATAACACTTCTGTTTTTATAATGGAAGTAACAGTCTAAAGAAGAACATTCCATTTTCCTTCATTAGATTGTTACTCCACTTTTTTTATATGGGAAGTAACAATCTAAAGAAGTGCCGATATAAATATATTTAGTTACATTTATGTTTGTTTATTGATCAGAATTGCATAATGTTTGGATACTTTTTCATTTTATACAAAAACCAAACCCGGTCTTAACTTTTTTTTCCTGTATGTCTGTGTCTGTATGTCTGCCTGTATTAGTAGCTAACCTGGCTCTACGAAATTCATTCATTTTTGTACATGGTGTTTGCAAACATGTGGTGCATGTTGGAGGCTTTGTCTCATCGAAAAATATTGATTAGAACCTGAGTAATTAAATTAAAAGATAACAAATATTTTTAGATTTTTAAAAATATGCTTAAGAAATTTTTCATAACAATCACAGAATATATGATGTATTTTAGTAATAATGATGTTTGCATGTAAGATGTATTTCAATAACTAAATTAATACTAATTCTGTTAAATTAGTACATAAATTTAAAAATTAATTCATTTAATGTATACATTTAAAAAAAAAAAAATATTCAAGCTTACAATTTTTGCATTTGGTAGAATTAGTACCAAAAAGTATATAGTCTACAGCTATTGAGTTTGCTCCGGAGCATACCAAAGGTAACGGAAGCAATGTAATCATTATTAAGAACGGACATTTTTAATGTATCTAATTTCAATATTTCTATGACAGAAATCTATTTCAGACATCAGGGAATATTTGGACCAATAATGGGTTAATTATGATCTACCATCAAAATTACATTATAGTCGCGGACGAGTAGTGTATTAAGATATTATGTTGGTTCGCAAAAACTGATCGACAGATAGACACGGAACCAAAAATGTTGCCTAATGTCTGATATGGATCTCTGTCTTGGAATTTTTGGAATTAAAGACATTAAAAGAAATTCGTTCTTTAGAACGATCACCCTTCAGTCTTCCTTTACCTTCGGAAAGTTTACGGAAACAAAATAGGGGGAAAACAACTAAATACATTAGACAATAATAGGTTCTAAAAGCATAAAATCAATAAAGTACGTGATAGGATGCAAGAAAGCTATGTGCCTAACTAATTGGTTGACTATTTTGTAAACTGATAATTTCTGCTCTTTCAGTTATACTTTTGTTAAAGCTTTATATTTATAATAAAGGTTTTAAATTACATATATATTACAACGTTCGAATTAAGGAATGATTGTTTATCTTAATTATCACTAATTATCAAGTTATAATTTAGTTAATTTAAAAACTGTTGTATAGAAATGTATGAAATTAACTTAAGAGTGAATTCGTTTTGTCCTTGTATAGTATTGAAGTAACACATGCACTATCATCTCCTCTATTTACTCGTGATCTAAATATGACATCATAGTTTATTTTCTTTCCTTATATAACACCATAAATAAATTACAATTTTTGTATCAACAATTAAATCATGCTAAATAAATACTATTTCTTATTTTTTTTTATTATTTTTTTTTTTTTGTATTAATAATTAAATTACGATTATGAATCGGTGACTGTTTGGCTTTAAGACATTAATCAGTCATGCACTAGAAAATGAATTACTGAGTTTTTTTTTATCGCATAAATCGCTGTTTGATATATTATTCCAAATTCCTCACTGAATGAATACCACATTTTTAAATGTGTACGGAAATGCAAATAATATTAACTAAAAAGAGAAAGAAGAGATAAATCTTAATAAATATATTTATGATTATCGATGTAGCTATAAACAATTAAGATTACGAAGTGCATTTTGACGTAATTATTCAAACAGGCCTAATCAATCGCTAAAATGATATCTTTTTGCTATCTCCATAGGTTTTAGCTAATGTAATTGGGCAATTAATGAATTTCAACCGAAGTTATTTTAGTAACATCAAATATTTTTTAATATAATTAGTCATAATTTCTATTATTTTATCTATTTTTTAGCTCTTGTAAGGAATAGAGATTATAATACAGATTATAATTCTATTCTTACAGGAATAGAGAAGAAATAAAATCATTGATTGTTTCAGGAGTTTCTATACAACGCTTGGATATTGCTTCCCATATGAATGTATCATTGGTGTTTTAGAACTCCGTAGTATTGGAAATGATTTAAACTGGGAATATAGTGGGGAATATACTAAAACAACTCTAAATATCCGGGTAAATAATGTTATCAAATACATCTAACTAGACAAGAATAAGAATAACTATAATGCTTCAGATATATTGGCATAACCTTGCACCAATGGCAAATCACAAAATTAAATAATTGTAAGGACTATAACAGCTGCAAATCTGTTAAGAGTAAAACGTTTGAATCTGTTTAGTCAAGATTTATTAGAAAATAGGAGATACCAGAACGTTTAAAAATGCAATCATAAAAGAATACATATTCGTCTATGTTTTAATATACATGAGTCTAGAAGTTGGTAATTTAATTGTCCCATTAAAAATCCTCTAAAATTTACCAGAGATCTAAAAATATGCGATCGTCCATTCATTTGTCCGTTTCTATTTTAAAACCTTTTTACTAGCACGGTTTCTTAAAAACTATTTGTCCAATCAAATCATAAAAATTAATAGGATCTAAAATGGTTTTTTATGTTGCTAATATTTAGTAAGTTTTATAGTTTTTATTGTTTAACGCCAACCATCCTGAGCCTGAGGAGTAATTTTACCTACGTGATTTGCGTAGCTGTCACGCGAAATAGTTCTCTTCCTGACTAATTGTGGCTATTTACAAACAAATTAAATTATTTCAACTCGATAAGGTTGCTTAGTCGATTAGGAATTTCCGCTTTTCATTCGAAAACCTACATAGGCTACTTATTGTATCTTTGGGAAACATTATCGATGTTTATAGCGATTTAATTTTAACAATTTTAGGTGATTTAAACCTTTTTATTCTTTTGCATTTGATATTTTATTGTAATTATGTTTATTCCATAATTAATATATTCGGAAAAAATCGCTGACACAGTCGCCGACATTGCACATTTCTCTAGTATTAAAAATCCGTTGTCTGTCATACGAATACTATCTTTTGAAATATCTTGCTGAGTTGATGTCGACCACCCATGGTCTCCGAAATCCAAGATCCATGAACCAGATCAAAGTCGCTTCATCGAGACAAGGATGGACTCTTGAACTCGGGAAAGGATTATAGACGAGAAGCGTTCTCAAGTCCCGGTCATCCTTTATCTTTTATCTCGGTCAGGTCACCTTGATTTCTTGATCACCCATATCTTATAAGATTTGGCTGACTGCCCCCGGGTCAGGATACAACGGCCACCGTATATCTCGCGCGGAAACCAGCCCCAGCAGATAATCATCCACGGATGCCCAGAGACAAGGATGCCTTGTCAAAGTCTTGTTATTCTGCTTTTACCCTTTTAACATGCTGCATTAACAAGTCTATTCCGTGCTTTAATAACTTAATAACTCGAGACATTTCGTAACTTCATCTAAGCAGCCACCGAAGAGGTTCCATCCTTCGTCAAATTACATATTTTACGTAAAAAATACGAGTTACAAAGTGCACGTTTTCCATCTTAAGATTTAGATCTACATTAGTTCCAGCTAGCTATTAACATACTAGGTGATCGTGAAGGTCTAGTCTAGATTTTAAGTTAACACGTTACATATTAAGCTGTAGATCCAAGTTAGAGACGCTTTCTTATCCTTTTATCGAGAATTTTGCTCTTTGTAAATGCAATATTATGCCTTTACTTCATCAAACAAAACGTTAAAATATAATTTCTTACTTTTTTGGACTTTGCTGATTTTCTTTTCTGGATTAGTTTCTTAATGATAATCTAATTTCAATAGAGGCAATTCTGATTTTTATCTAGGAGGAGAAGTATCTGAAGGATTTAAATTAGATATTCTATATAATAAATGTTTTTAAACATTGTTTATGGTCGGAATTGGACTGTGCTGTGTAGCAACTGATATTATTACAATGATCTTAATTCTCCAATAAAATTAATTTGACTACATTACATTAGGTTTTCAAATGTCAGTAATAATTATTTCACTTTTTAGCTTATCTAGAGAAATGTATAATCCCTAAAGAAACTTTACAAACTGGTATTTGGAAAAGCCCAGTATAAAGTAAGACTTACCTAATAAACAATGGTTGCCTTAAGAGCTTTTAAATGTTTACATTACTTTCCTGGGACTACTTGATGTTTCTATTGCAACATTATTAAATACCAATTTATCTGTTATAATTTATCCTTGTTTATAACAAGAGTTAAAACAATCTCATGAAGAAAGAAAAATCTATTTTATACTTGTAGCGCCTCAAGGATGTAATGGTAGTGTAGGAACACATCTTTAGATACAATGAGATTACTATCTAAGCACATTATCTCACATGTAAGGGTTTAGTACTGCTGACAGGGCTTCTCATACATGACTGAATACTTGGACGCAGCCCTTTAATTCTTCTTTAACCTGTTCCTCACACATAAGTAATCTTTTAGACACTTAACTACACTTTTAGATACTTTTGATGTTTTATTTCTTATAGACTTTTGATATGGGAACGTCAATAGTCGTGAGGATTGAATTTAACTTAAGCGTATTTTAAAAATATACAAATGAATAAGTATGTATTCCCATAAGAATAATGTTTAAGGGAAAACGTTTTTATGTTTAGAATCAAATGATTGTTGTGACTATGCATATTTTATTTATATTTTGAGTTAAAGCCGAAAAATTCCTTGGATTCTTGTTAGCTGTAATCATTTGTTGTCTATATGGTGTTGCTTTAACTACTATCGCATCATATCAACGCATTTTGTTGGATTTTCTGAAAGGCGAGACATGTTTTACACTGATAGTCACAACTTGTAAGTGTAAAAAGATAGTGATCTTTTATTATCAATGTACAATATTTATAAAATGACACAAAAATTATTATAAAAAAAAAAAATACTATATTTAGCAGAAACAAATTGAAAGAAAGAGAAATACAAGAATATAGAGAATAGAATAGAAGTTGTATATTATTAGTGTTTGATATTTTTTTCGTCTTCTTTGTGAAGCTTGTAAAATTCCCCAGATGACGAAAAGAAGAGACAGTAGGTCACCATGTTTAGTTAAGTACATTCTTATTATTCCAACAGCTGGTTACTTTTCTCTCCCAAACTCTCGCACCTTATGAATATTCAAATTTCATACCTCTTGTTTCACTTTTTTGTGTCTTGTTTTCCTTCCAGAGAACATAAAAAATAAAAATACACCGAAATCTATTGCCAACTGACAGAGCGTACATTTGTTTGAATAAAATTACTACTTTTGTTATCATTTGATTTGTTTATAATTTCTTAGAGAAGGCAAAAAAAACTATTCAATGAGTTTCTCACTTATCATTTCACAAAAATAGTGAATTATCAAAATGATAATATCCACACTACTTAGTGTGGACAACTCAGTGATAACACGGCAAATGCAATGTCTCCCCCTTTATAAGCGCAACATCCTTGACAATAATCTCCACAATGCCTTCGAAACATTGATTTTATAGACATCCTACTACTACTATTTTAAATCAAATTATAATTATCAATAACTACGGGAGACATACAGAGAAAAATAGACCCTCACACCGGGACTCGAACCACGGGTCCTCCTATTATTCCGTTACAGGTGCTCTTACCAACTGAGCTATACGGGAGAATGATTTTTCTCTTTCGTTACGGATATAAATTCCCGAATCCAAGCTTTCAATCATTTCATCAAATCTAGAAAGCCAAATATTCACGGCAATAGAACTAGACTGAGAATTATAATTATAAAGTACTCAATTAGTACCTGTAGTATGAATACTACCAATACTTAAAAATTTGAACTACTACTATTCTGATACATGTTATATTAAGAAAATAATATTTTAGGAGAAAAATAAAATAATAATACGTGACCAAAGGGCTTACACAACAACTGTAAGTAGTGGATGTGTCACGGGGTTAGTATGTCGCTCCATCATTACATAAACCATACACTTGGCATTTACTACAAGGTAGACGCCTCTTTTCTTAAGTAGCTGCCCATTAATTTCATGATACTGGGTAAACACAGAAGGAGAGAAATACAGGATTTATATTTTAAAATGTAAACCATTTGTTGTTTGTTTTTATATAAAAATTCAAATGTTTTAAGTAGTTGTAATATGATGTTAACTTAAAAATTTCAAGCTAATCGCCTATACCGATATTTACATAAAATAATTATTGTCAAATTTGATAAATACTAACATTTTATACATGATTTTATGTGAGGATTTGACCAAATAATCTCTAAAGTGGATTTGTCTGTATATAGGTATTATCTTTTTGTACCTTGTTACTTCGTTTTTTGGCACCTTTTCTCACTTTTTGGGATTATTATTTATTATTTACATTTATTATTTGGGATTATTTTCCCATTATATTTGGGATTTAAAATAAAGAATATAATGTATGTTCTGTATCTGACTGTATCTGACTTAATTAGTTCGTAAATAAATGATTGTTTGGTCAGAGTTAAAGCTTGATGAAGTATCAATTGCGTTCTGTTGAATGGCTTGGAATAGATTGGATTTTATTCTTGTTTTTCTTTGCACAATATCAAAACCGGTTTTTGGGTGAGGATGGTCTTGAAAACAGTCGTATTCATTCAAACCTTTAAGACTATATGTAAATAAAATTAGTCTTTTGTCGGTAAATTCCTCGAGATTCGCTTCCTAATAACCATTTTTTATTCACTGGATTTAATTTGATATTGATTCAATGAAAGAAAAATTTACTTACATAAATAAAATAATCTGTCTGCTTATTTATCGGAAGATAATTTTTATAATCGTCTCAACCGATTTCAAATAATATATAGGTATGCATCGTTATAGGTCATGATTTTCTGTAATTATTCATTTAGGTTCACGGACCAGTAGAATACTCTGAACAAAATGTTTACGGTTAATTTGAAATTAAATTTTAAACCATTGAGAACTCACTTCTTTTATAATTGTCTTCTATTATTATTGAATTTAACTGGGTCATCAATGAAAATATCAATCCTAAAACGCTCAAGGGTTACAAATCAGAATAACCTTACCGGAGGGTACCTACACTATAATATCCCCTTTACAGATTAGATCTATACTTCCAGATGAAAATTTATGTCTATTATTGAAAAACAAAAACATAAATTTCTTAGTCTTTAGATCATGACCGCGCGTTAGATGTATAGGTGCTAACAATTCGAACCCATTCTTGCATGATCTCAGAGGAATTTATTTCAAAATAGGTAGCGGTGACAACTGAAATGACATGTGAATATAGGAGGAGTATTTTGATTAGTGTGTGATTACGATTACCTATGTTTTATAATGTAAATATATTATACGTATTACCAAGAGATAATATAAAATATATAGTTAATTTACACATGACATAGTCGGTATTATTTATTACAATAAGTAATCAAAAGTGATTACATGAATTATTCCCAGCTTCCTTTAAGAATGCCTTGTGAATCAGCTGTTCCTTAAAACTTTGGCATAAATGGACTGTTACACTTATATACCGGTTGCAGGATGAATCAAGTCTCCATAGGCATGGGTGTTGTAATTAATTACTCCTTAGCACGTCGGAATTTCCCTACGTTTCCCAGCCTTGGTGCTGCCTGATCATGCTCCTGCATGTTGTGTACGTTAGAGCGCTAGCGAAATATTAATATATTAATGTTAACATAAGGAAGTAATAATGATAACATATACTCCTTTAATGTGCTCCCATCAAGGGTGCGAAACGTCATGACCTACTTAACCCATCAAATCAAAATACCCAGTAATGTGAAGACCTAGCACTTCAATAGCGGAAGCACCTAGACCTAGCACTTCAAAACGCATCAAATAGCTAATATTAACACCGAACACTTATCTGGTGATCATCATTTCTTTATTTATGTGGCGCTACAGCCCGGGGTGGGCTTTGACCTACTGTACCACGTTTCTCCAATAATTTTTGTGTGATGTCCTGAAGCGCAAACCTCTCATACCCATTGCCACCTGGTCGTTCTTTACTCCATCCATACATCTAACCTTGATGCGCCGTCATCTTCTCCTGAAGGGCAGTCTTTCGTGTAGCATTCACTTCGGGATTCTATCGCCTGTCATTCTCTCCACATGTCCAAGCTATCGAATTCTCTGAGCCTTTATGAACCTAACTATACTGTTTCCTTTGATTGCCCTTCGCGAAAAGAGTCCCACACAGTGTAAACATGGTCCCCATCCCGAAACATGTTGTCCGAGGTATTCTTGCATCGAGTCAGACCCCAAGAGTCGGGTTTGAGACGAGAATCAAAGTGCCTCGCTCCTCCCGTTTCGTCTAGTGTAAACAAACGACAATGAAGCATGAGGAAAGCTTCCACACCGACATGGTAGTCTCTCCCAAACTGACGGCTCACCTTATTCGTGTCTGTTTCGAGCAACTTTTCGCTCAGGGTAAACGAAAAAGGCGAGACAGCCACCACCCGAGACGCACGTTTGAGTATCGTGTAGGTAAACGCAGCTCAAGGAAACTAATCGATGTTTAGTTTAACCTCTGGCACATCTGTGTAAGATTTTTCTTACTTTTGCAACCGTAGATTATATTGATTGTATATTTATAGGTACAAATAAATTATATTAGTAAACAATGGAATGATTCTTCTTAAGCGGTGGTTTTGTTAACGTATCGACGCTATAATAATAAGCACCTTTAGTGCAATTATTAAAATTTACAATGCAAACCAGTGATCTATTGAAGAATTAAAGTCGTTATCTTATATCTTATTAGTAGTTTACATTTGTTTTTTTTTCCTGCCTTTTTTTAAACCACTATTTTTTATAAGCATTAGACATCAGTTTATTTTGCATTTATACTGAGTAAAGTATCTTGTTATTTCTTCTGATGTATAAGCTACGTGTAAAATAAACCTCGAATATAATTTAATAGACTATTGCGAGGGAGAAAAAAGGAGTGTTCCAATAGTATTCTTCCGTAAAGACTGGGGCGCCATTTACAAGAGGAAATGACTCAGGAATGACATAATTTTTCAAAAGTGGATGGCTTGTTTGTTTGTTTTTCTGAATGCATTTAAAAAAAATCTATCTGAAGACGAGTTAAAATTGCATTTAAAAATGCATGGAATATCATAGACTAAAACCAGCTCTTAAATATGCAATAAATGGTAATGAAGAAGCTTTAAAATAAACAAGTGACGCCGATTGTCGGTTTCAAAATAAGAAGACAGCTGATGCGGCTGTCAACGATACGAGCTGTCAACTATACGAGCTGTCAACGACTTGAAATGAGATCAGACTAATTCTAGATAGAAAAACAGCTCGGCAGAGTGAAGAGAAACAAGCTTCTAGAGGGTCGGATAATTATTTAAATCACTCTCGGTTGGCCAACCGACGACCTATTGTGTATGGGACGGTTTGCATTTGAACTGCTTGCGACTCCACGCTAGGATACTGGTGGTATCCCTTACACAGGTCGGCTTCTCTTTGTTGGACCACTCCTCTATCCACTATCATTTAACAGCTCTGCACTTCAGTAATCAATCGTATATCTACAACACCAACAAGATGGAAAAAAACAGCACTCCACATTCAATACAATCCATTGACTGAAGTACTAACTAACGCAAAACAAAATCAGTTTAAAAATCATACGGACAGACAGCTGTCATAAAGAATGAAAAAAACATTTAATCACCTATCAATTTTTCCTCCTTTATAGTTGTAGTTATACTAATAAGGAAATGTAAATGATGAATGTAAGGAATATACAACGATTATTAAAAACAAGATAGTAATTTAATTCTCATTCAATGCTCAAGTTCGATTATGCCATTAAAGAAGTCATTCCATGTTTGGTTTCAGAATCAAAGAGAACCTTAAGGATAATGCCTAGAGGCTGTCATATGACCTAATCTAAATGTAAATCATCTTTGTATTAGTAAACAATGGAATAGTCATTTTTCCCCTTTATATCTTAAGATGTGATTCTGTTAACGTTTCGAGTCTCCAGATAGTAATATGCATCTTGGTTGTTTTTATAATTTTAAACTGGAAAATATTCTTAAAATTTAATATATTGTTTAAAAAATTAAATAGAAATATATGAAAATGTTATCATATTGTCTCATAGCAAATGAGACAAAATTATATTTCTTGTTTATTGCAAATAAAATTTGAATTTGTTCTTTTGAAATAATATTTTCAAGTGACATTATTTTTATGATTTTAGAATAGACCTTGAGTTGATGTAAAATCACACTACTTTATTACCTAATTATATGACAAACAAAGTAGTTTGTCTTATTTTCTGACAAAAATGAGTCTTTAAATTTTAAGTTTTAGTGATGACATAAATGAATCTCTAAAAGCAAATACTATATATTATTTAAACTTTATTGTAATTGGTACTAAGTTAATAGTTTTTTCACAACTACAATTTACACATGTTTTGTGTTAGCGTTAATATTTATTCACAACTGTTTAGTATGAAAAGGAGATTAGGTAATCAATCGCCTTTTCATACCTTTAGAAGTAATTTAATAGTAAAGAAAATAAAATTAAAAGAATTTAACATTAAATACAGATTTGTTGAAAGACTAATAATTATTTAATGGAGGAGTGAATTAACTCGTTTAGAAATAAGAAAGACTAAATGAAATTTCCTTGAACAAGTCTGGCAGTGAAATTTGAAAAAGAAAGTTGTAGAAGTTAAGAAATGTAAATCTGTCAAAAAATATCCCTTATGTAAAAAATAGTTACTTATTTTAGCCTCCATGTTCGTCTGTATTTCCAAAAAGAAACAAAAAAAAAAACAATGGCCCACACACACGACAAACCAAAATGTTCATTTTAAGATGAAAAATGTTTGATCATTTTTATTTTTTTCATGTTGCACTTACTGAAATCAGGAAATGTCCATGTCCACTTATGGTAAATGTACTTTTTAGTATCTAGTATATTTTTAATTATCCTCATTTTAAACATTGTTAACGAATTTCCGAAGAAAATTAGGCTATTCCACTGGCTTCAAAATTTGTGTAACGCGAATTTTTGAAAATTTTCTCCATGGAAATCTGTTTTAGACCATTCTGAATCGATTATTGAAATTTAACACTTTTTTATGTATGTATGTTTAATATATAATATATGTGTCACTCCAGACGATATCTCACCCTAGGATGCACTTAAAAAATTCAAACAAATTTTAAAATGTCAATAATATTAAAAGAAAGGATGAGTTTGTTGGCCAGGATTTTTGGAGTCCATTTAGGGGTGAAATTTACCCCTAAATTTACAATTTAGGGTCAAAAATAGCGTAAAACGTGTTTTTCCATTTCACCCCCTCTTATATGAAAAATGACAAAAGTGTACATAACAACAATTACTGTACTCTTAAAGAGCTTTTCAACGACATGCATCTTGAAGGGTATAAACTATTTTGATTTTTGTACGCCGTACCCCTGTGTCCCAATTTTTTTTTTCACCCATCCAAATTCTAAACCAAAATTTTCCTATATTATCATAAGCCAATAATACGCAGAATTCTTTGAAACTTCGCTCATTAAGTCATGGTGCATGACTGGTCTTATTTTTCATTTATTTTAATTTATTATTAGCGTTTAACTGTTGATTAATTTTTCGAATAAAGAACCATTAATTATTCTAAACACTACTATACCATGCAAACACAGACTACCTAAGCTAGTCTGGATCGGTCACAAGCTGGACACTGATTAAAATTGATTAGTTTTAATGACCAAGTCATAAGTGATATATGATAAGTATACTGATAAAAGAAAATGTAGTTACAAATGTTTAAAGGTTAAATTTCCTTAATATACCCAACTACTGCAGAATTGTAAGCTACAAGTTTATCATTATCATATAATTTATTTATATATTACTTAGTATGTAAAGTAATGTCATTTTAAAGAAATGATAAAAAATGTTAGACCTTAATTTATTTTAAATTAAGAACTTATAAATAGAAAATTTGTAATACATTTTATAAACATAAATAAATATAATAGACACAACAATTATAAAGAAGTTTTATCGCTATTATATTTATTTTTTCCTCTTCATAATGGCATCAAGGATATAACAATGCAAATATCGTATAGATTTGTTTCAACTGATTTATGTTTTTTATACTTTTTATCTATACATATACTCACACTCACACACACACACACACCCATATATATATATATATATATATATATATATATATATATATATATATATATATATATATATATATAGCGTTTTGCTTCTATAAATCAGTTTTTTTACTCACCTTAACTAAGTTAATTATGATTTTCTGTATCACATTTTAAGATCGTTATAGTATCGGTGTAAATATTGGGTAATAATTCTATTCCGAATGTAAAATACATTTAAATAATTAATGTACCTCTTTTTGGGGGAAAGATGTTAAAAAATTAAGACCTTTGATGTTGATGTAGTTAACCAAGGCATCGAAAGATTAGTTGTGTATAATGAAACAAAATGTAACAATAAATTATTTATTTTTTTAAAACTGATATATTTGATTATTATATTGTTCTTTATGTAGAGCAGTTTGGAATTAAAATTGACAAATATTTTTAACTATTGGCAAGGCTTTTTATATTTTTTTTCTTTTACAACTTTTTTTTTTTATTTTATTATATTTTTTCGTTCTAATCGATACTACATGAAGATTCAAATCAGCCACTTTAGATCTATCGAAGAGATCATTAGTGTTTAACATGTCTCACCTCTCTGGGAATCCAACCAGGGTTTGTTTGGACTTCGGTTCTATGAAATTTAAAAAAGCCTCAGGCTGTTCGGACAAAATGCCCACATATACACACACACGATTCTTTCCAAGTCCTGAGTTAATAATCATTTTAGTCTCTAAGGTTTTTATTACCAGATTTTCTTGAGCGTATTTAGTTTATAAATAAGTTAGATTAGACTATAGTGAAATCACCACAGAAAATTTATTATACACCTTTTACATCCATTTTTTTAATTTATTAAAGAATTTCTGTTTCATAAATTTTTGCAAAAATCCAGTTAACACAAAGTAATCATGAGTTAAGTCAAACTCATTGAACATACTCTCACAACTATTGTATAAAATAACTTATTTCTTGAACTTCATAAATGCCAAAAACTGCTTTAATGATTAAAAAATTATTATTTTACTTGGCCATGCCGTTTCTTCAAGTTCCAATTATTACTTTATTTTTTATAGTTATTAGTTAATTAATCTAAAGAATAATGGTTCTTCATTAACCACATTTATTAGTTTGTTATAAGGGAAATAGAAAATATTAGTTACTAATTAGCCTTTTTTTATCAAGCCTAATTAAATCGGGGTTATTTCACAAGTTTTAAATTTAGAAAACAGATAGGAGCAAATGAGAGTATGCTTATATTATACGATTTTAAATACCTGCGTTGAAATTAAATTTATTAGTTATTATTTATTTTTTGTTTAAAATTAAATGATATATTTTGTACATTAAATTAATATTTCCTAATTATTTTTGATGATGGACGGATAAGTGGCCGAAACATAGTTGTAATATCAAAGTTTTGAATTCTTAGAAAGGCGAGTGTTTACACCTTGTAACTGATCTAGAACTTTTTTCTTCTGTTTGAATACTTATCTAGTAAAAAATCACATTAAAAGAAGTAGTTATAAACAAACATATTAAAAAAAATGTGTTGTCCAACCAAGGTTTATTTTTCTCGTTGTTTCTACGAAAGAAAAGCAAATACAAATACGAAGAATATGAGGTGGTACAGAAGTGAACCCTGTCTAAAACCCGTGAGAGGAAGTCGCGTCACTTGGGGCCTCTAAGCAACACAACATTTATTGTTTTATTACATTATGCGCACACAAGGCAAGACTGACAGACAGACAGCAGCCAGATAAGCAACAGATGAGAGGAAACCAGTTAGTTGCTGTGAGTTTTGTAAGAGCAGGTCTGATAAGGAGCGCCACCATCGCACAGCATCCCCTGTAGTTAAGATATCAACACTGCCTTTAGAATGGTGAGAGTGTCATAAAAATCCTCATCTCGAGCCAACCGAACCACGATCGACTCAAAGAAAATGTTGGATTGCATCTGATAGAATAAACACATCAAGATATCAGAGACAAAAAATTATATTTCACTTAATGGGTTTTTAGGATGACTTGATGACTGAGTAGGTGGCTTTTATCTTTATCTAGATATCGTAAAATATTTACAATAAAATAATGTTTAATATTGAATAATATCTTGTTCTTTCTCTTAAATTGTATTGTGAACTTCATGTCGCCCACATAAAAGATTTGGTCCATCCTTGAGAAGTACTCAATTTTTTAAGTCTGTAATATCCCGCAGATATTAAAAAGTTTAATATTTAAAATTAATACTAATCTTTTAGGCAAATGCTATAGATGAATCACACGAAGGACTGTCTGATCCTTCAATCTGATAATAGCTTAGCAGGGTTTATTTTATTTTGAAAATATTAATAATTGGGTCTTTTTGGTTAATAATGAGGTGACAATAACAGAAACTATTTTCAATGATAAAAGTAAAAGGGAATAAGCTATTTGTACTGTAGCAGTTTGTAGCCCAAAATTGATACAATTTGGGTTAATCTAAGACTCACTTACCGATGAGCTTAAGTCTAAAGGCCCCCACCCACTAGCGATTCAACAGGTCATATGGCCTCGCGCCGATCCAAAACTCACTGTGTGTGGGAGAAATCAAATAGACCGCGGTATGGCTTAACGAGCCTGCCTGGATTATTGGCAAGTCCAAAATCCGAGGCTCGGCCATCCCATGTGTGGCAAATCCCCGTGACGAGCTATAGCTTCTTATTTTACAAACCAACATACATTAAAAACTACTCGTCCGATTTTAATGAAATTTGGATTGGAGGTCACAATTAACCTATTGTTGTTACCACATTAATTTCAACCTTCTGCGTCCATCACTTTCTTCCGCATATGCACAAATTTGTTTTTCATTAATAACTACATCTTTAAAATGGTTGCAGTTAACCTTACTATTGGTAATATTTGCCAATAAAAAAATGAATAAATAAAAAGTACTCATCCATCCGTCTAATTAAAGGATTCGTGGATGCTGACATATATTTTAGCATACGTTTTTTTTATAGATATCAATTAAGTCTTTGTTCATAAGTTACTTCAAATATGACTCACATATAGAAATATATAGCAGGCTCAAGGGATAAAATATTATAGACATTTAAATGTATCAATTGTTTTTTAACCCATTTTTCTCTTCCATTCAGTTTATGGTTTAATTTTTTGGTATTAAATGGAACGGCAGTTAAATTGACGAATTTCTTCTCGTTTTTTGTAAATTGAATTTTGACAACGCGTCACACAATACCGACAACGGTAACAATCACTGTAACAGAATAACTGCAAACTGGCTTGACTCGACGGGACTCTGCTGTAAATGACTCCTGTTTTGGACCCAGGACAAATGGGCTCGCGCTGAATAGCCCCCACTCCAGATAGATCGTCAAATTGTTGTTGTAAGATTACATAGATAGATAATAGATCATATTTTATATTTATAAACATTTGTTTACATAATGATTGATTTTACAAAAATGAACGAAACACTTAACCATATAAAGTTTTCACTTAATTTACGTAATTTAATGTATTTAATAATTCCTATTTTTATTGAGATTGTTAATATTAACAATAATCATTACATTAAATTACACAACCTTGATCCAAAATGGTTCGATAAAAATGTATTATGCACAAGCAACTCTCACCCCCAAAAAAACACTTTTTGGGCTAGTACCAGTTCTGAAGTCTAAATGGTCAAAACAAAAGTTAAAAATTAAAATTAAACAAGAAACTAAATGGTTGTATGACACCTATTTCATACGTAATTTTACTATTTAAATGTTTTAGTATTATTTGCACGAAATATTCAAATAAGTTTTGAAACCAATGATATTATATTATGTAGTAACCCCAGTAATGCATACATTTTAATGGCCTAATTAATTCGCGCGACTTTAATTCGCGACGTTTTTTGGGGGACCGTACTATCACGAAAATTAAGGATTTACTGAACTTAGATTTTAAACGAATGCATTCCCGATTCGCTATACTGATGCCCCTCTCATGTTATTAAATAGAAATAATAAATTTTAATAATTAATAATTATTATCAAACTTAAAACCACATAGGATAAAAATAAAAGTAAAAAATATATTCATTTTATATTTGGCAACAGTAGAGTTTATAAAAAAATGAATTGAGGTTTTTTTCCTTGATGAGAAGGTGATATTTACAGTCAAATAAGTTAGAACATTCCAGGCTGAACGTGGCAGGAATTCCGAATATTCCAGGACCAGGCGGTTTGTATCTAAATTTAAACTTACATTCCCACTTTTCCGTAGTGACAATATACCCTGGACCTAACACCGAATAGAAACTGATGAAATATCCAGCACATAGCAATTTCAAAAATAAATCAAGATAACTTTATTGTGTTATGATAAAAAATAAGCCTTATTTACAAAATGTATATGTTTTAATATACAGTCAATTTATAACTTAGGCGATAGTATGGTCCCAAACAATGTTAAAATCGCGAATTGTATGGGAAAGGGGATCATCTCCAAAAAGGTAAAATCAACTACATACAATAACTCATCATTAGTTTCAAAAGGATATTTTAATATATCGAGCGAATATAGAACGTATATCACTTATATAATCGAGTAGTGTCCCGACGACGCACCTCGAAATGATTTTTTATTGCCAAGCAAAGTTAACCACATTTATTCCAATAGAAATACATGTTTGTTTTTATTTGTTGGTCTTCAATTAGATATAATAACCTATCTAAATTAATTTACTTAAGCCTCGATTACACGAGAGCGAGTAGCGAGTAAATTCGCTAGCGAGGAGCTACTCGCTACTCGCTCTGCAGCATTTAATTACACACAGCGAGTAAAATCGCTAGGGAGTAGCGAGTAAATTTGCCATATTCCCCCGTTCCGGCGCTAGTGTTGTGTTGTCATTCTGTTATCAGTAGTCAAGTCAGTGAGCGAGTTTACCAGCTGAACTATATTAGACGGAGCGAGTTTACTTGCGGCGAGCAAACTCGCCAGCGAGTAGCGAGTAAAGTAGCCCAACGATCAACTTTACTCGCTTACGTTGAGCGAGTAGCGAGTTTACTAGCTAGCTATATTAGACGGAGCGAGTTTACTCGCCCCGTGTAATCGAGGCTTTAGTTTCTTTTTTTTCTAAATATAAAATTAAGCCAGTTGCCACGGGCAACTGGTAACTGACCAAAGTGTTGTTTGGTGAAAACAATACTTTAAAAGTAAAAAGAGAAATATTTATACGAATTCAATGATACTTATTTTTCCCAAGGCAGAAATTTAAAAAAGGAAAATAAGAAAAATAATAATATGTGAGCAACGACAAATTGTCATGTTTCTTTAACTCTCTTATAAATAAAGAGATAAAATAATTTACATGTAAAAACTGTTCAGCAAATATCATAAATTAATTAGTCAGTTGAAGTCATTGCGCTGCAGAATACAGTCTGAAGGTCTAATTCAAAACTTGCAGTAATAGAAAGGCGATGAACTTGTTTTCGAATTATATCCTTAGATGAGTTACAATGAGGTTTTCTACTAAAGCATTGTAATTTTATTTTCATTTTATGTAACAGTGTTATTACAATGTAGAGAATGTCGGTTTGATTTATTATCTTGTCGTAGTTTTTATGGTTTTATAATTACTAGACCAGATTCCATTCTTAATTAATCTCAGTTATCACGACACAGTTTCATAAAGTATTTACAATTAGGTTTTTTCTTTATGTTTTATGACAAAAATAAATACTAAAATTTAGGTTTTTCTAAAAATAGTTTATATTTGACGTATATTTATAGAATTAAACGCAATTTCAGTATTCATATTTTTACAATAGTTTAAAAAATGCACAAATTCAGTTTTTAGTAAGAAATACTTCAAAATAAAAGAACTGCTGTTTTTTTCGGCTGTAAAACTGGTTATAACTTTTATCTAGCGAACATCATTCTTATTATTTATCATTTATAACTACCATTATAAGAACATGGTTCACCTCAAAAGGAATCAAACACTGATGTTTGGATTTTTAACTTTGATTCCAGAGTGATGAATAAAACTCTGAATTCATCTGGTTCTATAACTACCTCTTCATTATCATTATGCAATTATTTAGTATCATTATAAATATCGCTGATTTATGCAGAAGGTATTAAAAGTATTCTAGGGATAAAATTCTATCTATGTCAAGATACTTCTTTAGATTGTTACTCCCCTCTTAAAAAATAGGTGAATGGAATGATCTTCTTTAGAATATTACTCCCCTTATAAAAAAATAAGTTTGATATTCTTTTGTACGAAACTACATACATTGGACTTAACGTCCCTTTGTCTTAATAGTTTTTTAGTCAAATTTAATTATATTCTAAAAAAAACATAGGGAAGTAACAATCTAAAAAAGTACCTAAAGTCAATGCATATAATATTCATTATTGATTCATAAGTAGTTTCTTGTTATCCCTATTTAATCAATACTATAGTCGGGTAAATTAGGGTGTGTAAAAATCGAAGATCACTGCAAAAAGGCTCTATTTCGCCCCCCTCCGGTGCATAATCATGCCTAATACATGCTAACATGCCTAGTCATAAGAAGTTTGGTTCACATTATATATTATTCAACCGAGTTGGTTTAGTCAGATATCTTAATAATAAAATATATAAATAGAGTTTAAAAGGGTTGTTGCCTTTAAACATCATAACAATCATTTAATTTAAAACTAAAAACTAATATAATTAATCACAGGCCCTAAACACTTAAAAACTGGTAAATTTGTATACTATCTTTATTTATTTAGCCTTTTTGCAGTGATCTTCTATTTTTACACTCCCTAATTGACCCAATATAATATAGTATTCATTATTGATGTTTGATGTCATATAAGTTATACTAAATTGTGCTATAATTACTTTCTATATATTGATTCAGAAACTATAAACTAAACGCTTTTGTGCAGCTTGCCCTGCGATCTGTTGGTTGAGGATGAACTAGTAGGTCTTAATACTTACTACAGTGGCCGCTAGATGTCAGCTCATGTGTAGAAAGGTGTATTCATAATACCTGACCTACTATTCAAGTAGGACGTGCTGGTTCGATATCCTAACTTTTAACAGAGCAAGTAAAAATGTGTGTTCCTTCTCATTAACATTAAAAAGTAACATTCAGACCGAATGAATGTTTAGAATAAACTACTTAACCAGGCAAACAACTTAAGTGTTTACGCTAATGATTGATCCTGAGGAACCAAGGAACATTGTTAAATAATACTTCTCCTTAACGCAATAAATTTAGAATTGCATTGTACTAAACCATATCTTAAGAACAAACAATTAGTAAAGTTTTATCATCCATGTTTCAATGAATGATCACATTTCATAGTTATGTTATTACATTATTAGTAAAGTATGATTTTTTTCTTTCTTTTTTGACACATGTAAGTTAATTTTATAAAACGTCAAATGAAATAAATAAATTTTAAAATAATATTTTGTGCAAGAGGGTTTCAAGATGAAATGAAATTATAAGTAAACTAAATTCTGGACGCAGTGTGGTAACAGTTGTCCCCAGTGGGGTAACATAAAAATACAAGTAACCCACTTGTAACACAATAACCCAGAAATATGGCCACCTATCTTAATCGTCGTCAGGACAGCAACATGAAGACTAACTCTCGTATTAGCGATCCAAAGTCATTGAAGGTAAGACTTTTGAGTTTAATTGTTAAACAATTGGATCAATAAATCTGATTAAAATGTCAATTTTTTTATAAGGTTTGTTTTAACTTCTAAATTGAATTTTTTTTATCAAATTGAAGCCCCGTCTTGGTAATGTGCACTTGCACACGCACACCCTCCAACCCACCTATTTCTACCTGATCGACTGGTTTCAGGTTTTTTAAACTGTTCCTTTTTACATTTAGAAGATGTTTGATCTGATAGTTTTTTTGTTAAAGTCAATAGGTTTTTTTTTAAATAATACATTAAATGTCCATAGTTACGCTCTTACGTGAAATGTTGGAATAAGGGTGGGAAGTAAGCATAGAATAGCTAAAATCGGTACTTTTTTTACTATAGCACCCCCCTATCCCTTTGTGTTAATAGTTATTTAAACAAAGGAACATATACAGAGTAGCATATATTCCTTAGTCTAAATTACTAAGACGAAGAGATATTTCTTCCAATGTACCTTGGGACAAAGGAGTATCACATACTTGTGTATAAAATTGTGATCATATCCCTTAGTCTAATCAACTATTTTGATAAAGGTGCACTTCTTTAGATGGTTACTCCCCTTATAAAAACAGAAGTGTGATATTCCTTTGTCCCAAAGTACATTCGACTAAACAACCCTTTGTCTTTATATTTATTTAGTCAAAGTCATTTATATTCTAAAAAAAACATAGGGAGTAACAATCTATAGAAATGCCGATAAAGGAATATTAAAGATAAAACTGCCCCAGGAGTCTCAATGTCTTTGGGAGACAAACACACAAACCTTTAAGACTTTTGTGCGGGGCAGTCTATTGTCCTAAATCCTCCAAAAAGGATACACAAACTTCAAAAGAACAAAAATTGTACAGCAAAATCCCAAAATTTTATTGTCATAATAATTCGTATTTTTTTATTTCATGTTCTTGCAAACAAAAGGTATGATAACTGTTCGCTGGAAGGGCACTAATTTACTTGGTAACCCCCAAAATAATTTTAATGAGTAAATATTATCTGACCCTTTTCTATATCCTATTTTCCTTGATATATTTATTTTTTGCAACATGCCATTATATAAGAAGGTGCAAAACATACATTAAATGGTTTAAGTACCATAAAATATGCAATAAATGAATTATGTATTAATAATCTATTCACGTTTGTCAAATTCTAATAACAATACTATGATGAATTATGACTTGCTTCACAATATTTTTTCTGTTAAATGAAATATTTGTTAAGGCTCACTATATAACATTTTATGTTTTTAGCTAATGTCGCAGCCTCGAAAAACTAGAGCACAAACCGTAAGAGCCGAGAAAAATAAAATGATTGAGAAGCGAGTTGTCAACAGTCTAACGGAACTCATTGACTCTAAGGGTGAAGAAAATTACAAGAATACAATGGTCTTTAAAATTCTGGTTAAGAACATAATGAAGCATCTTCAAGAAACGGGTCAGTGTTCTGACGAAAAAGCTTGTTTGGCCACTGCTAAGAAGATGGCTGCTTTTGTAAGTGATATTATGAAGGAAACTTATAAGAAGCATAGACCGATCCCAAGAATTAGTCATAGTAGAGGATCGTCGTCAGGTAGTATTGGCCGAGATGATAGGAATACGAGTAGAGGAAGAAGCAGAGAGCCACTTCTACCTAGAATACCCGAAGAAAGGATTAAAAGGGTAGTTAAATCAGCTGAAAGAAGAAAAGAAACGAAACCTACACCAGCTTTATCAATGCGAAAAACTGATAGTAGAACCCAAGTAAGGACACCCCCATCGTCATCCAAAGCTTCTCCGAGAAGTGGAGTTCAAGGTAATACAACAGCTGTTAAAACAGACAAAGAAAAACTCAACAGTTGGTTAGATGATGTAGGGGATCGAACTAAGAAATGGACTGACTGGATCCGAGATACTGTCGAAAAGGCTGAACATTCTAAAAGCCGTGTAAAAAGTGGCGAAAGTTTAAAAAGTGTTAGTGAAGATTGGAAGAAATTCGTACATGGTAAGAAACAGGAGTCTCGTGCCATCAACCAACCATCTTCTAACTCAAACATCTGGAAGAACGATAAAGAAGTATGTAGAAGACGTGGTGAGGAATCAATTCAACAGTGGTTGCTAAAGAACAAATTAAACTCAAATAGTGGAGGTTACTATAACTTCAATAGTCGAGATCAATCTAATTACAGTGTCAGGACGGCTTCATCTGATTCTCTTTACAGCGTCTGGAGTTCACGAGCTCCTTCATCTCTTGGTTGCGACTCAGAAATATTCAGACTTAAACAAATGGGTATGTTTAGGTGATGAACTTAAGTATTTATATTAATTGTTATTGTAAACAGAAAATAAACCATAGATTACACGATAGATTTGTAAATAAAAAAAACAGTTTTTATTGTTTTATTTTTCAGCTACTATTATAACTGAAATAGGTTTACTACCGAATTTCCAGATTCGAATATTTATCGCGTTTTTTTTTTGTTCAAAGTAAAAAAAGAAATACTTTGATGGAAAAGAAACATTATTTTAAGAACAGTTTTACTATTTACAACAGTAAACCAATATAAACTTTTTAAATTAAGATTACTTTCTGAGCAAAAAATGAACGGATTGGATATAATTTTAGATTGAGGGTATCAAGGTTAAAAAAAAAATAAGAGGCAATGTAAAAACCAATATTATATTTCTATTCAGATAAGTGAGATATTCTGTCCAGAAGGTTTTCTGTACATCCTGAGAATGATTCTTCGCAATTACCATCCGGTCGTTTACCAATCTCTTCGGCTCGTTCTTCTTCAACAAGACTTTCACTTTGAGAAGTTGATGGCCTGACAGAAATTAATAAATAAATTAAACAACGTTAAAGTAAAGTTATTATGAAAATGAAGATTGACACTTCTTGTGAAGCGAAAGCCCCTCCCGAAGGGAGTAAAAGTTTGTGAAAAGAAAATTATACATATTATTTTTAATCAATTACTTTCCTAAGTGTACATAATGTGGATGAATTCATTCCAGCATTTCCTATCATGTGCTGTTTTCTGCCACAACAATCCTAGTATCTCCACTATGTCATCCCTCCATCTTCTAGACATTCCTTTTCTTTTTGAATAGTTTAAAGGCGTCCAGTCTACTAAGAGTTTGGGCCATCAGCTGACCCTTGCACTTTTACCCGGGAAAATATTTGAATTTAAACAACCATCAATAATTATCATTCTCAGACAGGAAAAATCAACCAATTATACAAATGCTCCCTAGCAGACTCATTTTAGATGTACTTAGTTGATTGCTTTGCTGAGCTGATAGCTTCCAAGCCTGACATCCCTAAAGCAATGAAAGGAACACATCTTTGACGCACTTTATTTTTTACAGGGTCTCAAAGAATAACTATTCCTAATTTTCAGAAATGATAGAGACTTAAATAAGCATTTTTCTTTCAATTTTAAGTTTTAGGTTGTATTCATGCTACGGAAAGTTTAAATTTTAATTTATATCAAATTATAATTAATATTAACAATGGGAGACAGACAGAGAAAACTAGACTCCAGCGCCGGGACTTGAACCACGAGCCTCTATAACTCCAGCGCCGGGACTTGAACCACGGGGCTCTATATTTCCAGTATTCAAGTCCCGGCGCTGGAGTCTATTTTTCTCTCAAAA
This sequence comes from Gerris lacustris, assembly GCA_951217055.1. NCBI lineage: Eukaryota > Metazoa > Arthropoda > Insecta > Hemiptera > Gerridae > Gerris > Gerris lacustris. The sequence continues at coordinate 32,884,077 of OX578281.1, read as the reverse complement.
ATGAAATTTCTAATTGATTGTACAAGGTACAGGTACTAAATGGGTACTTTATAATTATAAGCGATACTTCTCGGTCTAATTCTATTGTCGTTAATGTTGACTTCTAGAGTTGTGGAAAATTGAAAGTTTAATTCGGGACTAGGTATCATTACTGACAGATTAGGAAATTATTCTCCAGTGTAGCTGTTGGTAGAGCGCTATACTGGAAATATAGAGGCCCGTGGTTAAAGTCCCGGCGCTGGAGTCTATTTTCCTCTGTCTGTCTCCCTTTTTTAATAATAATTATAATTTTATTTAAACATTTTTCATTAATAACCTAGTGGTCCTAGTGTCCTGAAATTCTTCAGTATCGAGATAAAATGAAATAAATCCGCTGTCAACCCAGGACTTTCCCGGCGGTATACAATAAGTACCATCCTGGGAAAGTAAAAGTTGAATCATAGTAACCCTTAAAAAACAACAACTATGTTTGTAGTTTTCATATTACGTGTGTCACAAATTAGTCTTTATTAGATAAATTAGTGTTGGATTAAAAATGCATAATTTCACAAATATTAAATAAGAAGACATGTATATTGCTTATACGGAGGAGCTTACGGTAACGCTAACGAAGCAAGGCGAATTTATGTGGAGCAGCATCCTCAGCGTCACATTGCCTGCCATAAATCACTTTCAAGCTTGGATCAGCGTAATCGAGATACTGGTGAATTACAAGTAAATAATAATAAAAAAAAATCGGGAGGAAATCTCACTGTCCAAACTTTTGACTTTGAGGACCAAGTTTTGCAACAATTTGAAAATAACCCGAAAACAAGCACTCGTGCTATTGTCGTGTATGCGATGCATACAAGCCACGCATCTATATTGTACGGAAAGTATTTAAGTGACCAGTAATTTTTCCTTCCTTTTTATTCTCCTGTTTATTTATTATTTATTGAAGTTATTGGTGAATTATACACGTAGCCCTACCTATATTTATTTATCTTCAAAAGCAATTTTGTATCTCCAATCTTAATTATGGATTTCAATTAGTTATCATAACTATAGAGTTATCATAAAGGGGGATAATTCGAGCAGTGGAAAAACACCTTGTTTTCCCCTATAGTCTTATATTATCCAAGAACCCCAAAGACATAGAATTTGACCCATCAGTAGTTAGATTGGAGTTTGACTTCAGTTTCAGGCAAGTAAACTAACATCAAGATGTTTAAGTCAACACAAGTCAACACTGATCCCACTGCTATCTATTCAGGGGAAAACAAATTCTTCTTCACTCTTCTATGATAAAAATATATCTGTTTATTTTGAGGTCAATTTTTTTTATTACATAAATTAAAAAAGTTATTGTATGATAAAATGGTAAAATGCTTACGTGAACAAAGCATGAACAAGATGTCCAACAAGACCATTATGTGTAACTGGCATTTTGGCTACCTGACATATAAGTTTTAACACACATTCGTGTCCCTTTAATCCAAAACTGTAACAGAATAGTAAAAAAATAATATTTATAAATCAATAAATATTGATTAAGAAGTAAGTGACTTATAAAAACTACGCTTTTATTATTAAAGTTTTAAAATTAAAACAAAAAAAAAACACTTGCAGAATTAATGCAGATAACGCTCTGAAAATGTATGATATATTGTTCAATATTATTGCTTTTTTTATATTGTTAATACAAGTAATAGTCAGGGTGCCCATAGGCAAAAAAGTAACTTATACATACTCTTTCCAAACCATTTTGTATGGCTTGTTTAGGCAAAGTCTGACACCGTTTGCCTCTGTGACTTTTTTTAGTTTTGGGGCGTTTTTTATTTGAACCCTAAAATTTTGACGCGTCAGACTATAAAATCGGAAAAAGTTCTGCGTCAGACAATATTACAATGTTGATTTATAGGGTTCAAATAATGTATCTTGAGAAAATCAGCCAGTTATTAATCATTAATTAATATTAGTTCATATTAATAAATATCCATTATTATTAATTAAAATTAAATAATATCATTAATTAGTAACTGGCTGATTTTCTCAAGATACATTATTTGAACCCTATAAATCAACATTGTAATATTGTCTGACGCAGAACTTTCTCCGATTTTCTAGTCTGACGCGTCAAAATTTTAGGGTTCAAATAAAAAAAAAACGCCCCAAAACTAAAAAAAGTCACAGAGGAAAACGGTGTCAGACTTTGCCTAAACAAGCCATACAAAAAGGTTTGGAAAGAGTATGTATAAGTTACTTTTTTGCCTATGGGCACCCTGACTATAATACAGATTGTTTGTTTTTTACTTCCTCATATACCTATGATGGCGGAAAATTCGATTTTGAGATTTTGATAGACACACGTTTTGAGGTCCCCAGAGTCCAAAAATAATTATTTTAAAAAAAATGTATGTCTGTAGTCTTTGCAGATGTGGTGACCCTAAAAATTGGGCTGAGTTTGATAAAATTTGGCATTATGTTAAGAAAAATCATAACCTGAGGTAATTTATAAAAAATGTACATTTCTCTAAATTTTTGTTGAAAGGATAAATAAAAAAAATCATATTTTAGAATGTGATTTATTGCAAGAATTTGTTTGACGTTTGACGAAATGCTTTAATATTAGGACCATATGGTTTTTGGTGGAAATCTCAATACCTCGATAATCTGCTTTCTATGAAGGAGTATACAGATGTTCTGTTAATGAAGGATCGTTCGTCTTCGGGTGGTCTGATGTCGAACTGGAACGGCTCCCAGGGTAAATTGTAATTAGCTTCGAAGTTATATGAAAACAGGACGTCTTGATTTGGCAGCTCTAGAGGAACGGCAAACGCTACGAACATCTTCAAAATATCATATTTATTAAAATTAATAATATTTATCTGTATATAATTATGTATAAATTGTAATTTTATTCCAAACATGGGGTTGGATTAAAGGTATTAAGATGTAAACAAAATAAGCAATGGTGTAAAAACAAATAGGTTCGATAACTATTAGAATTCTTTAGTACTTAACTATAGCTTTAGTACTAATATATCCTCAAAAAACAGTGCTAACGTGGACTTGATGATACGATAAAGTTCACAATCGATCAAGACATTTGGCATTTAAAATTTATCATTTATTTATCGTTAACAATAAAATGTATGCCTTATTTATATAATGATTACATAATTATCAAGTTCTCTATTCTAGGGAATAGGCCATAGCCCAGGTTTAGTAAATTCTCGGTCAATATGTTTGGGATTTCAACTACCGGGAGTATATAAACCACAAGTTATTAAACCATAACAATGGTAAAACTGAAAGAAATCCAATGGTATAGACAGGCCCTTTCTTCAGTATCATAAAATTAACATTGATTTTATTTAATTTTGGTCATACTTCTTATAATTAATTTTAATACATACATAAATGTATACTTACACCGATAGCACTGCCACTGAGATAAGTAAAGTATCTCTTTGTTCTATGAACCACTGTTAACTGATCCGTCCTATTGTCACATCTCACAAGAATCGTATATAATGTAACAACTAACAAACTGTAAAATAAACGTTATAATATATTTACTAAAAGAAATATAAATATTTTGGCAAGCTAACATTTCAACAATATCAGTAGAAATTATCAAAATATGTTGTGGATATAGCAAACAAAAAACTCTAATACCTAAAGTCAACTTGAGGCGATATGCCGAAGCTGGACCAATTGGTACTTCTTTAGATTGTTACTCCCCTATGTTTTTTTAGAATATACGCATAACTTTGACTAAATAACTATTAAGACGAAGGGATTTTTAGTCCAATGTACTTTGGGACAAAGGAATATCACACTTCTGTTTTAAAAAGGGAGTAACAGTCTAAAGAAGAATAGTCCGTACATCTTCTTTAGATTGTTACTTCACTCTGTTTCTTTGTAAGGGGGGTAAAAATCTAAAGAAGTGCCGACCAATTTGACATTTTCGCATTTCTGTAGCTTTAATTTGTACTTTAATAAAAATCAATCTGCTTATTTGTAAAAATGAAACCTCCAATGAACCCTTAACATATAGTTAATATACTTACACTGTAATTGTTGGGATAATCATGACACTTTAAATCACAAAAAGTCCAAAATAATAGAAGTTTATGAAATGAATAAATGCTTGCTAGTACAGTGAAACACCAGGTGTAACTGAACAGTTCTTCTTCCCAATTAGTTGTCTAACGGGATCATCATCTCAATACGACTGCTAAATGCAACCGTTTTGAATATATTTAGAGTTTGGCAGTTCGTAGAAAAATATAAAAAATAAACACAATTACGACACTACTCAAATCATAAGAAATTATTTTAATTTAATTAAAAAAATCATATTTTTATGGATATAACTATTAGGTAATTCTTTCTTTCGTTTCTTAAGTTCCTGGTCGCACAAAAGAGGAGTTAAATTTAGAGATCAATTTTCTATCAATAAATTATAATTCTTTTAAAAATATATTTACATTAAAAATGAATTTAAAAAAACGTATATTTATTAAACTTGAACGCAAATAATATTGGTTATAATATTACAAGTATAATATTTTGGTTTTGCTTTTAGCCTTTTAACATTCGTGGTTAATTTATATTTTTGGTCAGGAACTGGGTTTACTTGCTGCGTGAAGAGTTGACTTCTGTTTGAGAGGATTGATTTCGATGCACTTTATTTCCATCCGGATAGTACCTTACTAAGAATGCGGGTAAATCTCCCATGGATCTATTATCGAAATTGACGGATTTTCTATTTTTTATAGTATATCTATAACTCACCGGAGGTTGAACAATTTCTGTCCTTTTAAGTTTTTCTTGGTACTTGGAACTGACTGTTTCGTGTCTGTTTTGAATCGATTGATCGATTAAATTTTCTTGTTCTTCCTGGAACAGCAGTGCTAATGTATACTTGATATTTTTAAACAAAGTCAGATCGTCTATTGGAAAGTTATCGATAACTTTGACCATCGATTCAAAATAATCCACACTGATCGAATCGACTCCTATAAAAGCGTCTAAAAGATAACGTCTAAAATCACCTAAATAGTTTTTAACAAATCTCAAAACGTAAGGTGCGACTTCGTCTAAAATATTAGGATTGAGTACGACTCCTACGTTCGGGGATAGAAGCGTACCTTTAGTAGACATATCTTTTCGATTAGTAGGCACATCTAATTTACTGTTATTGTTTTTTATTTGGATCTTACTTTCCATTCGACGGAATCCAAGACCCTCCTTTCTCGCACTCTTTTGATTGAGTCCTTTCTTCTCAGATAAAGTAATTTCTTCGATCGGATTTAATCCTTTCTTTTCCGATGAAGTAATTTCTTCGATCGGATTTAGTCCCTTCTTTTCAGATAAAGTAATTTCTTTGATCTCCAAGTCGGTCGTTTCCACAATAGTTCTGCTATGCATCACGGTTTGACTGGTTAACCTCTTGAAAAAACTCAAAGGGACTTTTAACTTGGGCGATTTAACATATTCCTTTTCAATCTCGATCTCTTCTGGAATGTTGTCAGTTTTAAAACTTTGAGGTCCCGAAATATTTTCTTTCGATTTCATCTTGTGTTTCGATGTAATTGATTGGAACGATTTCGCTCTAGTCTTCATCTCCTTCACGCCAGTTACTTTTGGTGCTTCTGTACGATCAATTAATGAAATACTTTTCTTGAATTGTCTACCCCTCCATTTCGATTCTGCTTTTTCTGAAAATCGTACCATATCAATTATAAATATGTTGAACCGTTTTAATTAAGTTAATCCGCAGGATTAAGGTTATTTTGTGTAACATCTGTGTGCTAAATTATCAGTACATACAGTCACAAATTTAAATTGTTTCCCACTCTCTATAAACCACTTTCTCTTGCCTATTTCAAAAATCGAACATTAATTGTATCTACGTTTCACCTTCTCGGTCAGATGATATTTTTCTTCTTGTCCCCGCCTATATCTGATTAAATTTATCTATTAAGAACAGGCTAATTTAGCTCTAACGTTAGTTCAAAAAAGCCAGTTAAAAGTAGTTTAAAAAGTAGTTTTCAATTCAAAAAAGCCATCATAAAGTATGGTATTTTACTTACTTCGCAATGCACTTTAGAAACCGAATATTTCCTTTACTAAGTATGTCATGAACTATGTCATGGTACTATATAAAGATGGTTTATTTACTTTGGGCCCTAGGTTAATTAAATAATAAAAAATATTCATTTGAACCAAGTTTCAACCATTGTGCGAATTATAAGTGCAGGCATATTTTAATTTTATATTGTATCTGTGTAAACCTACTGTTTTTAACATGTTTAACTTAAATATAACTATTAGACACCAAGAACGTTTGTGTTATTACAATACTAAATTAATTACTTAATATTCCATTATTAGGTTGTGAAGATGGAGGGTCTGCTGAATAATTTTGCCCTGTGCCATCTGGAGATTTCGGTGGATGCTTCATTTTTAAATATTCTAAAATCAGAGCGATCGCCTTCTGCTCGTCCCTGGAATAGCAATTTCTCTAACAAATACAATAATATTCATTTCAAGTAAACATATTTGCATAAAAAAACATTAATTAATTATTTTAATGTTTTACTACAAACGAAAAAGTATATAAATCTGAGATTTCAACGTATCACAGTTTTAAGGTTTCTTAGGTCAGCCAAGGGTGATATGTCGGTACTTTTTTACTTAAGCACCCCCCTTATCCCTTTGTCCTAATAGTTTTTTTAGACAAAGGAACGTAAGCAGAGTAGTGTATATTCTCTAGTCTAAATTACTTTTAAGACAAAAGGATTTATTTAGTCCAAAGTACCTTGGCACAATGGAATAGCACACTTTCGTAAATGTGATAATATCTGTTTGTATAATTATATAGTCTAATTGTCTTAAAAAGACAAAGGAATATTAAATAAAATACGTTAAGGAAACTGTAGAACTCATTTTCCTACAGTTTTCTGTACAAGATTTAGTCTTGATAAGACTCAATTTTAAAATAGCGTAATTAAAATGTCCAAGGAGTCTCAATGTCTTGGGGAGACAAACACACAAACCTTTGAGACTTTTGTAGGGCAGACTATTGTTAAGAACCAAGGAGGGAGGGGGGGGGGGTGCTAAAGTGAATAAGTGCCACAAAAGGGTAATAAAACAAAATTTCACTGTCAACTTACTTTGGACATGTGTATTGTTGAAACATGTACCTACTTGGATGCAAGTTCTTCCCCTACTTTTTTTACTACTATTGTAGTGATATACCATGGTTTGTTTCCATGACCGAAGTATGCAGCTTCTATTGAGGAGCCAGTACTCAGACTCCTTCCAATAGCTTCAGGGGAATGATTAGATCTTATTAGGAAAATGCTAAACATTTCTCGAGGAGAGACATACACCATTAGGTACTTTATTATGGCAAAAATGAAGATCAATTGTAAAATATCGAACTAAAAAGTTTTAATGTTAGGTTAAATTCACTCTCAAGGAGTTCAATACCGTAATATTATATTAACTAACACAGTAATATAGATTATCATATTATGTGTATAAATATTTACTGATAAGAAACGTCTGGTCCACAGTTAGCAGGCATATCTGTATTTTCGTTGCTTGAGTAACACCTGTTCTTCAACATTTGTCTTACTTGTAGTGAATCAATTGATTTCGAACAGTGAAGATCTGACCTGTAGATAAAACACTTAAGTTTTGTGAAATAAACAATGAAAATTAATATTGATAAATATTCTCCAAACGTGAAGAAAATCATTTCGATTGCAAAATTTCTTAAATTAAAACCATTCGAATTAGTTAAAAATTAAAAATCTGTATGTTTTGTATTAAACAGCTGCGGAAGTTAAATACTTGGTCAAAGTAGTTGGTAGTGGATTGTATTTTTATATATCAGAAGCACCTTTTTGTTATAATAATTTTGCAAAGTAATCTTTCAAAGTGGAAAAGAAAAAAATATAAGAAAGTATATATTTGTTATTGGTAGTGATTTCGTGATTTTAATAAAAACATAATTGTTGTAACGGCAGAGAAAAGTTTTTACAACCTAGAGAAGTTTTCTTGGTTCTCGGTATATAGTCTTGATTTATCAGATTCTTCCTCCGCACATTCTTCTTGTTGGCCTAATTGCAGCTGATAACTAAAATCAATAATTGTCAAAAATCAATACAATAGTGCAAATCCTAAAAAATGAAGTTTTCAGCAACTAAATTTTAGTTCTAGACCAAACAGCTATTTATAACAGTTATTTTATACAAAATTATTATGGTGAAACATCTCTGTAAAGGTGGTGTTAGTGCTAGCGTACACTAAAAACCTTACATAATATAAAGTTTTGGCAAAACTTTTTATGGTAATTGTTTTTTTTTGGATGTCTTCTAACTACACCTTAGTGTTTGATTCTTACTTAACAAGGTATAAAATATTCTAATTTATTAGAATTAGTTTGTAACAAGGTTAATACATCTATTAATTTGTTTTAAAACAAATTTTAAAAAGATCATTGTAAAACTGGGGAATAAGTCTGTTAAAAGGTTTTATACAAGTACTTTAATACTTTTTTTTTTTTTTATCACAAAGAGCAAAATTAACCAATTTTCCAAAAAATCATAAAAACCGGTTTTTATTATACATTAGCAATACTTTTATACATAATATTCAACTGCGGATATGTATGCCCGTGATGACTTCAAATGAACATTTTTATTAGATGAAATAAAGAAATAAAATTTCTAAAAGCATACTTTGAGTTATCCGGTGGGCATCCGCATAGCAGAACTAATTTGAGACAATTTGATATTTTCATATTCTTAGTGTGAGACATATTGCCTGATTTTGTTACATGATTTATTGTTATTTCGAAATTTCCTAATTGAATTGAATTTCTTTATTGTCAGTGTCAAAATTAAATACAAAAAAGATGAACGGACGATTGGATGGAAATAGAGTTAAGTTTATACAATTCTTAAATCACACTTAAATTTGTTTCAGTTTGGACTTAGCGTGGGTAGCGTAAACCTCTAAATATCACTTACCTATTTATTTATTTTGATTTTTTTTAATTGATTACAAATGGATGCATTTTTTTCAATAAATTTTTATTTAATAATTTAATTTAAACTATAAATTACAAACGTAAAATTAAATATAGGAGTAAACCAGGTCTATAAGATAAGTTTTGAAAAAAAATAAGTGTATAACTAGTGAGTTATAACTGCATATTATCAAGTTTTGCTTCAAGCAATATTCGATTGAAAGAGGAAAATTTTGAGCATCTTACCAACCTATTTCTAGCTGTCCGATCAATTTAGCTTTTTTTTTTTAAATGGTTCCTATTAAGTTTCAAGAACTTCTAACCTGAAACTTTTTCGGTAAAGTTGATAGGATATTATAAATATGCATGAAATGTGTACTTCATCTCTTACGGGAAATTTTTGAATAAGGGGGAATACACAATGTTGTTACATGTGGGGAATATGCATAATAAATAACCATGTATTGAAACTTATATAGAGATGGAAATACTATAAATATGTACTAGGGGACTGTGTCCACTACTCTCTTCGTCGTCAACCACCAAAAGGCCCTTACTCAGCGAATTGCACTTACTACATTGCTTGTGGTGCTATGCGCCCCTCCCCATTATTGTCACAGGACAATCTAATTTGGAGGTCATGATGTTACGCATAACATTAAGCTTTGGAATTAAATGAGGAAAATCGATTTAATATGGAATGAAAAATTTCCGTTTAAATTTATAAATAAACTTCAAAATATTTATATCACCTTAATAACCTGAAATAACTTCGTAGATTTCAGAATTATGAATAAAACAAGTATATTAATAGGAAAAATCGTAATAAAATTGTAAAAGTTATAAACGATAGAACTTAAAATAATGAGTTGTAACTTGTCTTCGAATGCTCTATCAGTGAGCTAGCACGCAGGAAAACTGTAAGCATAACAAACGTCAAGTGCTTTTAAAAAATTATGGGTAGCCTTAGACGGAAAAATGTGTAGGGTGAGAAATCTCTTGTCCTTTCCAATAAACAAGGGGAGGATATCTCTAACTCCTACCTTTGATATGGTCTAGTTTACCCTTCTCTTTCTTCAGCACTAAACTGGTATTTGTTTACCAATTTTTTTTATTTTCTAATATTATAGAAAATGTATGTATATATTATTGTTTTATTAGTAGATAATATATATATTACAATTATTTAATTAATGTATTTGTTTTCTATATTAAGCTTCAAGTCATCGTTGAAGCTACTATCACCGTACCCACTTTTGGGTGACAGGTCATGTTTACCTTATCAAACTTTTGGCTGCGTATTAAATAAACTAAATGTGTTTACAATATAAATATATAAATAAAAAATGTAACCTCTTTAAAAAAAAAAAAGTAACATTATAACTTAAATAACAAATTATATAGGATGGTTAGTAAAATCAAATCTATAAATTACGAATAAATAAATGAACTTGATTGTAATTAAAATTAAATGTAACACTAATTTAAAATTTATTAAATCAATATGAAATAACTAAAAGTTTTGTTTTCAATGCCGTCATAAAAATTTATCAGGACTATAATATTTATCATTTATTGTATTATTGTAAATAAAATACTCTAAGAATGGCTGTTTTAAGGCTATTTAGTACATACCAAAATTCCTTTACAATAACACCCGCAGGCAAATTATAATGTGTCGTATAGAAAAGATCTTCGCACCGGAGGGAAGGAAACTAAAGGTTTTTCCAACTGATCATTGAGAATATCTGTAGTTGATTTAATATATTTGCAAGCTAAATATAATCAATATAAATACAAACATAATTGTATATAAGTGTGAGACACGAACAAAAAAAAACAAATCAAAGCTTGTAAGACAATAAGAAAAGGATACTCTTCGAAATAACCCCAAACCTAGGCAAACAACAATTAAACATGACAGACAAAAGTTCACTTACTATGGACTACAAAATAGACTATTAATCAGACTGTAAAATATTTCAAAAAATAAGATATTTCTAGAGAAAATGTAAAAGGAAAGATATAGAATAAATTAAATGTCCAAACTAAAATTCGAAAGAGAGTTGGTTTACAATTAACTAAAATGATTATAACTGTGAGACAATTTGTGCGTTCTCTCAATGGTTTTATTAACATCATAAGGAAGGAAAGCTCAGCGTTTACACTAGATGTATGTTGAGGGTAACTTCAATAGACGGTATATAACAATACACACCACTTGTCCGCAATACAATAATTGGAGAGCATTCACAATGTAGACCATTATGCCCTCGAATTATTGGTATAACGGAACAATATTGTTGCTTCCACAACAGGACAAGTACGCATAGAACTAGTATATTACCTGGCAATTAAAAGTATATTTTAGTTTAGTAGGTCAGAGATGACCTACTGAACTTGTTCAGTTAGTTAGCAGTAGAATCTTCTAATCAGATCTCTTCTTAGTTTAGTATCACCAAGGCAACCAACATGTCCTCAGCAAAGTCTCAAACATTATATCTTAATACGAGTATAATATCTTTATTGTAAATTTTTCAACTTTTTAGAAATTTTACAACTATAACACTTGAATCTAATATATCCTTTTGACAGTCAATCTTTTTTTAATAAAAGTTTTTACTAATCTTGAATTTTAATGTTATGCTTAATATAATATATTTATTAAGGATAAAAATAAAGTTAGTAGAATATATTAAACATTTTTAGTCACATTTAGATTATTATTACAAAATAGAACTTTTTTAACAATGCAGTAAAACATGACTTCTTTTCACTAAAACAAGACAAAACTAATGAAAATAAGTAGTATTTACTGTTTTAATTTTACCAATTAATCATTTGTATATTGCTTTTAATTGATAATATATTTTTAGTTTTGTAAAACTATACAAATATTATATTTGTAGGATATAGTTTTACTTAAAATTATAAATATATATTTATGTATTTGCTTTAAACAAATGTATTTGTCTAACTAGAAGATTCCTACTTGAAAAAATCATTTATAAAGTTCAGTAAAAACTATTTCATACCTGAAGCTTTTTTTATATAACTATTTTATAATTTATGTATATTTATAAATTTTTACCTACCATTGTTCAAGTTTTAACTTCAATGAGATTTTCTAAATCAAAGAAATACATTTAATAATATAAATAAATTTTTATATAGTTTTTCCAAAAAGGATAATTGAGTTTTACTCAAATTGAAAGGACTAGTCAAATAATTTTTAACTTGTAAATTATTGTTTATGTGAGATGTTAATTTTCTACGTGTTGCTCGTTTCTTTTTACTTGGATGTTGGTTCGTGCTTTCTGGCTACTTTCGTAGGAAGTTCTTGGCTATTTCCATTTAGAGAGGGTAGTCGATTTTTTGTGAGTATTTTACAGAACTTTATCTTATAAAACCGTTTGCTATTAGTATATTTTTTGGGCTCGCGGGTTGTAATTTGAATTGTTTCCCCATTTGAGCAGTATCCTTTACATATGCTTGTACCTTAGAAATTGAGAAATATTTATTGTAATAAGTTTTCTTCACACTTTTCTGTTCCAGATTCGGTACAATACTAAAGTTGATATTGTTCCTTACACAGCTATAATGGCTTATGCTTCAGGTTTCAGAGTAAATTGGGATATCAAACCTGTGCCGTTCATTGTTAAAGTACCAATTAAAAACAGAGCTTATTTTAAGCAATCTTCCTACAGAGCGCTTCACTCGACAATAGAAGGAACCCTAGACAGGTTAATAATTTTTAAATATTGGATTTGGTACTTCAAAAAAAGTTAAATCCCCAAATTAGAAGTTTTTTGGAATTTCTTTAGATTGTTACTCCTCATAGAAAAAACTGTTGAACAACAGAATTGCTGCTTTCACATTTTTCGGATTCATTTACCTATATGTATACTAAATGATTTTTGTTACTGTTACCATTCTTGTTTATATCTTTTATTTTTTAACAGTGCGACATCCCGGAAAATTTAATTATAAGCATACAGTTTTATTATCTTTTATCAGCACTTTAGTGCTAAAGATTAAATGAGTGGACCCATTGTATAGGTTTTGATTTGTAAAACAAATTTAAGAGGAAAATAAGATTCCTTCAAATATATAATCAAGTTTTTCTAAATTATATCATATTATCGACTGGTTAGTTAATTTATTATTATTATTATTGTTGCAGCTACGGTTTGGATGGTAGAGCCTGCTTAATAAGAGCGTTTTGCGAAGTACAAAAAATCCAAAATCACGACGACTTAGTCAGCCGAATAGTTCAGCTTCTTTTTAAGTAAGTATGGATTTTTATATGAAAATTATATGAGGTTACAATAGTGTAATTAATATTAAGTAAATTCATTAACTTTACCGCCAAGATTTTTTAATAATTATTTATAGGTAATTCACCATTTTTATCCTTTAAAACACAATTGACCTTGTGACCTTGTGATAGACGAATGAGTCTTTTAAAAAATCTGGCGATTTCTTCATTAGCGCAACTTGTTTCACAGAATTGAATCCTTTATGACATAAAAATAATTTTAATTTAGTTCGAGCGAGAAAAAAATACTCTTGATTTGGTCTTTTCCGTATAAGCAGCACAATAAAACATCAGTCTTCATTCGGTAGAATGTAATACAGGAAAGATTTGAAGCAATCGTGACTCCTTTTCTGAATTGCAAACCAGTCGCCTGCTGTCTGGTCGTCTGGAATATTTACTTTGTTTCTATTAATATTATTTTATTTTCCTTTTTCCTTATAATACGGAGAGAGGTCATTTTCGAGTTGAGCAACTACCTGGGCATCTCAAAAGAGATGTTGTTAGTGAGATGAATTTACAACTATCGAGAGTTGTTAAGCTAACAACACTGCTCATTTAGAGTTAGGATATCGAAACAATGTATCGATATTTTCGATATATTGACATCAAGTGGACCAACATCTATTTAGCCAAAATATCAAAAGAAAATATCGGGTTCCCCGATATATCGAAATATCGACATCGAGAACCTCCAATTTAACCCGACGCCCAAAAAGGACAATTTTTCCTAACGAGGTCGACTTTTTTCTGTCTTCTAAAAGGGTTTGTTTATGCTCTAAAGTCATATTTTCAATGTTTTCGATTTTTCGATGTTTCTTCAGAAATAAATATCGATATATCGAAAGATTATCATCGATATAAAACATCGATATTTCTTGGTCCAATATATGGACATCGATGTTCTATGGCCATTTATAGGTTTTGTTAGTAGCAAAATTCAATACCAACACGATATAGACAATAAATATCGTGTTGGTATTGCATTTTGCTACGACTCTGACTCCCATATAATGTCTAATAAATGTAAGATTATAAATAAATTCACTTACTAATAGAAGTAAAAAATAAATAAACTAATTGGGTTACAGGTTGGATGATGGAGTAACTTGCCCCGAGGAAATAGACTGTCCAGTATCGCTTCCAGCGTTCGCTTACTTACTTTATAATCAATATAATGATAATAGATAATCTTGAATCAAGTGCCTGGCATATCTTTTCAATTAAGGGGAATCCAAACACGATTTTATTATTATTATTATTTTTTTTTATTTATTTTTTTTTTTAACAATTCTCACATCTTTTTGAAACAATGGACAAGCTCTAAAAAAAATAATCAGATTTAGTACATTTTATATAACTGGCTTTTCCCCAAAAAAATAAATAATCAGTACAACAAGATTATAGTTTTAAAAAAATGACGAGATCAAATTTGTTATTCATTATTTATTCTTCGGTTTATCTCTTAGTTTTCTATTTTTTCATTATTTTCTCATTTATATTGGCAAATTTTGGCATCTCCAGACCATTATCTGAGTATATATAAAGTGTGATGTAGTATCTATAATGTAAACTGATTTCCTACTTAAATAATTCATCACATAAAAAGGGAGCAACCTTCCTCTACAAGCACACACCAATCACCCGCACTTAATTACTTTTTTTGTAAATCATAATTTAATTTATCTTTTATCAACATTTTCTTTCTTTTAATGAAATTGAGCTTGCGGTGGTATATTTTTGTTTATTTAATTTTTGTTTTTATTGAAAAAGTATCACAATAATTTTGTTACTTTTGAGAATCACATAAAATACATTATTTTTACTTACCTGTTCTATTGTATTGTACTTATTGTTCTCATAGAACAGTTATTTTTAACTTTTCAAAATAGAATATATAATGCTCAACAAAACGCATACCTTTACCTTTCTCTGTATAGAATCTTTCTTGTACGCCATGTTAAATAAAGATAAAAATTGAGAAAACTTTGAAGAAGTCATGTTAAGTGCTACAGCTCATTTTGATTTAAAAATATAAATTGATTTAAATAATTATTTACAGTTAATAAAACATAAAATTAAAGCTTGGAAAGGTTTTAGGCTATAAGGAGAATCGATAAAAGAGATATTTAAAAGATTTAATTTTTAAACATTAGTAATCTCATGGATGTCAATATTTATATTGTATTGTTAGAGTATTTGTGTTACATTGTCTAAGTATGGGAGGCTTTGAACCATGCAACAACCTTCATTCATAATATCTATTAGAGGTCGACCAAGAAGTCATGAACACGGGAAAAACTGAAAGCTTAGCTTCGTTTAAAGTCGGAACTTCCGAGTATTGCCGAAGTCTGTACAGTCGGGTGCTAAGACAATACCCATTTCTAGTTTGTACGACATGCCCAGTTATGTCAAATCTCACGAATAACAACAGGAAGGTTTCCAATCTGTTAGGTTTCCTGTTTTGTTTGTTTTTATACAGTACGAATTATAGTCACAACTATCCTAAACGATGTTTGAACGATCCACAAATCCACGGGATAATGCAAATGCAAAGGACGCTACAAATAACGGGGTTGAAACAAACCTAATACGTATTTGTTATTATAAAAATGATTGCTCTCCGTGAAAATTAATCAAATAATAAGCGAATTTCTTGTTTGTTTCCCCCCATTATATTTTTTATAAATCAAATAACCAATAACCGTGAAACTTATCTTAGAATCTCATTATTTTTATAATGGAATTTTGAAGTTATAAAATAGATATTAATTTTATTGTAATACAAATCAACTTTTAATATTACAGGACTGGATAAAGTTTACAAACTATTTACAAACAGAAATAAAAAACTAACAAATCAAACTCAGATATAAAGAGAAAGAAAAAATAAGATTAAGAATGAAGAATATATATTATAAAGATATTATGGTATATTATTAGTGATTTCTTATCAGGTACAGTGTTGCCTGTTGCAAAAAAATTTAAAAAATATTGAAGTTATCAAAAATAAAATTATTAATAACAAAAGAACAACACTGTGTTTTTTGACAGTGGTCTATTTTATTAAAACCTGACTATACATGACACCAAAAAACGACACTAGCGCACTCCTCAGATTTCCATGACTTCTTGGTCGACCTCTAATAGCTTTAAGAAACCATATATTTATTAATTTGAAAAAGGAATGTGTTAATTGTGTGAAGTAAATATATTATACATGTAGGTTTATTTAAGATATTTATTTATATATATTGTAATACTTTTTTAATAAACTATTAATTATGTATTATTTTGATTTCTTTCCTTATCTTTCACATTTATTACGAGGCAAACTATATTGTTACGAGCCGTTAAGCCCGTGGCAACGGACTTTATTTTATATTTAAAAAAAAATTAAAATTAAGTAAATTAATTTAGATAAATTATTATATCTATTTGAAGACCAACAAATCAAAACAATCATTTTTTTTATTGGAATAAATGTGGTTGCCTTAGCTTAGCAATAAATCATTTCGAGGTGAGTGAAATTATTACTACTGATAATTTGTATTTTTTTATTTTCCTTTACAAGACAATAAATAAACAAATACAATATACCCATATGTCCCATTCTTAGTGTTTCAGTTATCCCAGAGAATATAGCTGTATTATTGACGTTAAAAAATAATGTGTTTGTGTTATGTCACGTAAAAACAATTAAACATATGTGGGAATCGAACTCTTCATGTCATTCGTTTTGGCTCTGGAAATATCTATATGCATTAACACCGCCACACCGACTATGTCTATATCCCAAATATTACTGAGTAAACAACAATTTTTTTTTTTTTTTTTGACGAGTTTGGATATAACCACTTCTGTTCTAACATGACTAAGGGTTAAGGCGGAAACATAATTGTTTGAAGTATAATGTAC
This sequence comes from Gerris lacustris, assembly GCA_951217055.1. Taxonomy (NCBI): domain Eukaryota; kingdom Metazoa; phylum Arthropoda; class Insecta; order Hemiptera; family Gerridae; genus Gerris; species Gerris lacustris. Next base: position 32,866,813 of record OX578281.1, on the reverse strand, counting down.
CGTTAAAAGCAAGATGAGAGTTAATTGTACTAATAAGCTCCAGTTCTACTTGGTACAGGTTAGTGTACGCTCAGTTGATGTCAAATCTAGTCGTACACTTACCTAACTATTAATTCTTTATCAATATACTAAGCACAATCCTATACACCACAATACATATCACAATCACACAGCACAATACTAATCACAATTACAATACTAATCACAATCACAATCCTAATCAATGAAGATAAAAACAATCAAGAGAAAATAGTTTCATTAACTACACTAAAGTAATTGATTTCGTTTTATATTTATAAAAACTGGCTAAAGCCTTTTCGAGTGAATATTAAAGAGTCAATTAGATTCTGTTGACTTGTTTTTGTCCATTTATTAAAATAAAGTTTAAAATATATACTTTTGAAAAAAGAAAATAATAATAATTACATACATATTTTTTAAAACTTTTGATCAGTGTCTTTAATTATGATGGAGTCAACTGAAAAGCTGCTAATTTAATATATCTGTACGATAGTAAGCTGTTATAAGGTAAGAAAATATTTTTTTTTAACCCTGTCAATGATTGTAAATATACTAAAACTAAATCATAAATGATATTGAAGTTAAAATAATACGTTGCCGAGAATGTGCTTCCATACACATAAAGGGTCTAATGGTAATTTTACACATCAAAAAGTTGTTAACCAGCATAATCGGCCCAGCCAGCCGTTTAAAAATGGTTGCCATTCATTTTAGCCAAAACTTTTGAATCGTTTATTATAATGACGTGAAACAAACTCCTTTAAAGGGATTTTTGTCACCAAAACACAATGAATTACTCCAGTCTCTAGCTCAAACCGTCACAAAAAGAGATTCGAGATTTATAAGATCTGGGAGACATGTGTTTCTTACATAATATGCGGTGTATGGAAATTCCTTAAAAATAGTTATTTCATTGTTGTTTTTTTAAAGAAAAAATAACTGTGACTTTTTCTCCAAATACGTCTTTTCTTTCCTAGAATATTTTTGGCTAGGTTGTAACATGCTTTTTCGTGAACTACACCCATCACAGTCTCATTTCAGTTGTATTCTTCACAATGTCGAATAAAAATCGAATTTAAACCCATATAGACCCATCTTTATTTATTTAGCTTTCTTATGAATTGTTAACCTGTATGTTTTGGTTTACTAATTCTTTTGAATTTTTGTTTTTAGAACCTCGATTTCAAAATATTTTAAATTGTTTAAAATTAGTACCTGCTAATGATAAAACAAATATGATAATAACTGGATTGTGGTTTGGCATGATTACCATCAGCTCTCTTATACTTGGCTCCTTATCATCTAATCACACGAGAGTCAGGCGATACCTTGCATTTCCTAAAGGAAGCTCTATTCAGGTAATTTCTTTGAGTAAATATAATAATTTTATATAAACGAATATTGGGAAATCATTTATATAATCAAGCAGTGTCCCGAGGGCGACTACTCACTTCGAAATGATTTGTTATTGCTAAGCTAAGGCAACCACATTTATTCCCATAAAAAAAAATGTTTGTTTTGATTTGTTGGTCTTCAAATAGATGTAATAACTTATCAAAATAGATATCTAAATTAATTAAGTGATATAGTTTAAAAATGTTGGAAACGTGCAAAACCTAGTCAAAGGTTAGTTATATGTTAATAAAATTCCCAAATTTCTGCTATAGACAGTAAACTAGTTAAATTCTATTCCATACGTATAGAATGTTACAATTGACCCTAGACTCCCTCACACTAAAAACTAGTACTAACATTGAGTAGTATTAGGTAAGTATCTTCCTCTCCATCCTTCTTGAGAGTGTGCGCAGGATTTTTTCTATATTTATAAACTGTTCACTCTTTTACACTTTTTTTTAAAAATATATTTCAGTTAGTTTATTGTTTCATCGGTACAACGCCAGGAGCTGATCCGGGTGGTATATTCACTATTGGCATAACAGTAGGTCTTGCCTGGGAAATCCCTGCGGATATATATCAAGTAATCAGAAAGCATAACGAACTTCAGTTACACACGAGGGATAGACGAGATCTGTATCCCAAAATAATGGATGTATTAGATAAGTAAGCATTGATTAACATATTAAAATCTAGATATGTACAAGAATGGGAATATATATAATATTGATTACTGTGACACAATATTATTTATATACGAGTAAATAATCGTATTATTTAATTATATAATCGAGTAGAGTCAGAGTCCCGACAGCGACGACTCACCTCGATATAATTTGTTATTGCTAAGCTAAGGAAACCACATTTATTCCAATAAAAATTAATGTTTGTTTTGATTTGTTGGTCTTCAAATAGATATAGTAACTTTAACTAAATAGAAGAATTGATTTAATTAATTTTACTTTTTATCTAAGTATAAAATTGAGCCCGTTGTCACGTGCTTAACTTATATTATAATGTATGATATTATCATATCATACTTTTTCTCTTGTATCCCACTTTTTATGTTTATATTATACCTAGTATTTGTGTTATCTTATCAGACTTGGTGAAGATGGGAAATCCTGTGTACTTAGAGCCCTGTGTCAAGCCAGTAGGTGGTCAGAAACTTCTAATATTTCATTTTTACAGCTGCTTTTACTCACTATATTCAGGTAATCTTATTAATTTAAATATTTTACAAGATTCTGGGAAAAAGTTAATCAAAGAGGAGTGATGTATTGAAATTTTCATTTCTTATACTTCTTGATCAATTCATCAACCCGATCAAGTTATTCTGTAAATAAGATAGTTCAAATAATTGTTTCAGATTTCCCCTGATGGAAGCTGAAGATTCAGATCACAGTGAATATAATGAAGCCATTCTTCAAAAACAGGACTGCCTGACTGCTTACCCTTGCAACACAGATGTGTTTACTCTCTACTCCAGTTGATTGAAATAGATCACTTATTACTTGACTGATTACTTCATGTTACATGCATCATTGACACTACATCATCTGGGAGCATCGATAAACAGCATAAGTGCTGTTTATATGTAACCATTTATATTTTTAATGGTGGTTTATAATTATGTGTTAAAATATATTATGATAAGTTTTTCTGTTACTAATGTTATTTTGATTTCTTTGTAGGTTCCTTTTGCCTGCCTAGAAATAAAAAATATATGCTAAGCTTAAGCTATGAATGTATACAAAATTACAAAACAAGTCCTAATTTTATTTCGTCTTTTCGATTTTACTTTGTCTGTTTATTTCTTGGTGAGTATGCTTTGTAGCACGAAAATAGTTTTCTTGTTGTAAAAACTATGTGTTGTTTTGGTCTTACATAGCGTGCACGTGAACATAAACATTCAAGTAAAATGTCTTACTGCTATATGGTACAGAAGCCCTCTTGAACAGAAAATTGTTTAATTTATTAAACATTATTGATGCTTATATGTGTAGTTTCGGAAGTGGCAAATTACTTCTAGAATTCTAGATTATGTTCAGATTTATTTCCACTTTATATTTACAAAGGGATTAGGCGAGGGCCTTGTCAATCACAATGTGCCTCTAAAATGCTTCTGCCAAAACATAACTCATCCAAGTAATTTTTAATGTACCCCGATGTTTCACTGTTAACACACCGCGTTCATACTTAGTTCAGTTTTTTGTTTTTTCGCCTACATCAAGATGCTATCATTCTTGAAGATGCCACTTTTAAATCATTCGATTTATTATCTTTCGAGCAATCAGTAAAGAATAATCTAGTTTACGCTTTTTTCCAAGCGTTTGGCCAATGTTATACTCACAACGGACATAAAATCAAAGATTAATTCACTATTTCTAATCTATAATCCATAAAAATAAATCATTTAATTCAGACAAGATCGATTGTTTTAACTTTTAACGAGAGGACAGAAAAGTAATCATCAGCTAATAAAATGATGACTGATGAAAACCAATTGCAAAATTTGCTATTATTGATTGTTGATTGTCAGTAGACTGGAATTTACTATTTCAGATTATCTAAGAAAAAAAAAAAAAAAATCCTAAATTATTATCTTAAATAATTAAAAACTTTGTTTATGGGTTATGGTAAACCCAAGTTAAGAAATATGAAATAAAATTAGATTTTATTATTATTAATTAGATAAAATTCCCTCTTCGATGTTTACTAGAAAAGAATCTTTGTGATCCCACGTGGTGTTTAGGCAGCGAACTGGTGTTTATATTTTCACACTAGACAGATTTGTCATCTACCGTTAACTTGTTGTCTTTTCTTAAAGTGGTAAATCGCATGTGTTTTTATATAATTTAGTCGAGTGAATAAGAAAAAAACCTTTTGTTTATATCAAGTCATAACAACAACAATAACTGTCTATCAGTAGTTTATATTTTTCATTTTATTGTATAATTTAATCGTGTGTTGAAAGTGTTGTTCGGGGGAACAAAAAATGGGATCGGATCAGCCGTTTGCTTTTTTAGATGCCGTCGAAACGTTCACTGAAACTAAGATGGATTCAGAAGAAGGTAAGATAAAAACAGTATTGATCTTAAAACACGTTTTGTTATGAAAAAAATTAGATTTAACATTTGTACACAAACAATCTAAAAAATGAATAAATCAAAAATAAAAAAATACTTATAATACATACGTTTTAATCTCGTGATTCATGTTAGTTGGGTTTTCCAACTAAAGTTCTTGCAGTAATTTGGAAATACTATTTTCAAATAATACGCGTGCAATTTTAATCTTAACATTGACACGATGTAAATATTGATGTTTAGCCAACAACAAACGTGTTTTAACTAATTTATTAGAAATAATATTTATACTGAAGCGTATAAACATTATTTTAACGTCAGATTCTTTAGCTTTCTAAAGACGTTTCTACATTAATAAAAGATACTCTTTTTTAAATTACATACATATAATTTCATTGTTTTGTGACATTTAAAAATATTATTATCTTAAAAGACAACACATCAATAATATAAATAAACATTTTATATCAAAAGTAGGTTTAAGGTTTGTTCCAACCAAGCACTGTTCCGTCCGCGGGATCGTCACGGGCATGCGCAATGGATAAAAGCCGTTCCAACCCGACTTGTGACAGTGTTTCGTACCATCCTTCAAACTGTTCCAACCCGCACAGAGATCGTTTGCGAACTGTTTACTGTACCGTCCAAACGATCCTCTGACAATAGGTTTATTCCAACCCCCCCCCCCCCCCCCCCTACTTGTACCGTCCTTTGCATCGTCCCGCGGATCGTTCGGGAATCGTTTAGGACAGGTTTTATACGCATGCGCTAACATTGTACTGTAATAAAATCATGTCAGGTTGGAACGGGTTTAGGACTATATTTCGCACTGTATTAAAAACATTCAAGGAAACCTAACAGTTCCCTGGGGGAACCTTCTTGTTGATATTTGTGACTATTGACATAACTGCGCATGTCATACAAACCAGTACTTGGTATTGTCAGAGGATCGTTGGGACCGTACAGTGAAAGGTTCGCAAACGATCCCTGCCCTGGTTGGAACAGTTTCGTGTACGGTACGAAACACTGTCACAAGTCGGCTTGGAACGGCTTTAATCCATTGCGCATGCCCGTGACGATCCCGCGGACGGTACAATGCTTGGTTGGAACAAACCTAATACCAAGTACTGGTTTGTATGACATGCGCAGTTTTGTCAATCGTTATAAATGTCAACAGGAAGGTTTCCTAACTGTTAGGTTTCCTTGAATGTTTTTAATACGGTGCGAACCTGACACGGTGCTTCAACCTGACATGATTTTATTACTGTACAATGTTAGCGCATGCGTATAAAACCAGTCCTAAACGATCCGCAGGACGATATAAAGGACGGTACAAATATGGGGGTTGGAACAAAACTTTAAAGATGCATTTATGTATCATTTGTATTGTAATAAAGATTTCTCGCCAAGTCCTTTAAATATACATTACGCCAAACACAGTTTTAATAGACAAAAATATGTTGATTATAAAACAAATTGTTTCAGTTTAGGATTATTCAGCCTTTTGATCACCTACTCTACCAAAGTTAAACAAAAACTTCGGTAGTGGTTGTTATAACCAAAGAGCGGACAGTAAATATGGAGCATTTATTTTAATAATTCGTTTTTTAACTATTAGTCCACAGGCCACCATAAGAAGTGAGTCGCTGATTGATAAAGTTTTCTAACCTTATGGAATCGCTTATTTATGCCTTGTCCACCGATGAATTGGGTATATGGCAACTGAGCGCTGGGCCATTTCTTTTTTGTTGACATGCCAAACTTGCCCTTCTGCGGGAACATTGAAAACAGATGGATAAAGTTTTGATTTTCACAGGATCGTTTAATTAAATTATTTAAAAAACAGTGGTAAAGGTGGCCACCGATAAGAGTGGGCCGTTTGGGGTGTCCACCGCCCCAAACATATCGCTTTGCGGGGACGTTGAAAAGAAAACGGCCCACTCTTATCGGTGGCCACTTTTACTACTGTTTTTTAAATAATTTAATTAAACGATCCTGTGAAAATCAAAACTTTATCCATCTCTTTTCAATGTTCCCGCAGAAGGGCAAGTTTGGCATGTCAACAAAAAAGAAATGGCCCAGCTCCCAGTTGCCATATACCCAATTCATCGGTGGACAAGGCATAAATAAACGATTCCATAAGGTAAGAAAACTTTATCAATCAGCGACTCACTTCTTATGGTGGCCTGTGGACTATATTATTTTATTATATTTTTACAATCATGAATTTTTTGAACGATTATTTTTTTCCATGTGATTGTAGGTGTCACTCCTTACAAGTACATTTTATGTTCCGTAGGGATTTAGCTTCGCTCCCTACGCGTATACTATATTCTACCCTATTTGATAATTCTGCATCTTTTTATAAAATAGATTTGGTACACATATCAATGAGCATCCCCAGGAAATTTTATGGTTTCAGTTTAAGTTGACGAGTTAAATAATTATTGTCTTAATTTTCCTGTTACAATTTCCATAAATTGCGGCTGGTATAGGAAATTTATGATGTTACCACAGATGCCTACGGAAAAAATACCATTTCTATCTATATACATGCACTATTAAGTATTTGGTGCAACAAGTTTCCAAAACTTTGTATTGAGTTTCGTCTACTTTTACAATGTACAATATTCAGCAGAAACGTATGTACAATATTCTGGAAAACATAGCTGTAGCAGTGGTCAAAAATCAAACATTAAAAAGAATAATGGTGAGTGACATTTTGGCCTAAACCGTTCATTCTAAAAAATGATACTGAACAACAACGCCGCTTTCATCCGCCAAAGTACAGTTTTAATAGGTCAGTAACATAAATTATTATGCAGGTGCTAAAAAATTATAAATGTACAGGTTTTAACAGAATAAGAGAAGGACATAATTTAACTGTCACAAAAAATTAAATATTTCTATATTTTTACTCCTTCAAATGAATCAGACACTCATACAAACTAGACCTATAAACTAATTAAAGATCTTTCGTCATAAATGAACAAGTTTTGTCATTTTTGTTTTTCTTTAATGAGATTATAAGCAGTGTAAATAAAAACTAGTTTTAACTGACAATTGAAATAGAAATATAAACAAAAGGGTTGGCGTAAAATATATTGGAAATGAACCGGCCACTAATTTGTAATATTTGTAATTTCAGGAAACATCCACGATCCGTTTGAATTCACGGAAGACGATTTGAATGACATTGAAGAAAACGGTTTCTATTTAAAAAATGTCCAAGGAGTTTTGAAATTTGATATTCCAGCAGGTATGAAGTAGTGTGAATATTTTCTTGGTTAATTAGGTATAGTCAAAAAGATCTGAATACCTAATATTCTTGAGGTTTATTGAGTAGTTGATAAGACCTGAAGATGAAGATCAACATTCGTTAAGTTTATTGGTTAGTTCGTGAAGTTTGTTGAAGATCTACTAAAAATAATTGTTTAGTGACATCGACAAGAGTATTATAAAACTGTATGCATGAATCAAGAAATTCTAATGAACAGTTAAACTAAATAATTTAGAACCCAAAATGAAGATTGGTGTAATATCATATTCACATTAAGATGGGTGGTAGGATTACGTACCAACAAAACCAAACTTCTCTTCTACCTGCGTACAAAATTTTTGGTAGACCGAAAATCAAGTTGATGTTAGTTTGCCACTTGATAAGTGACCACTTTAATTTAGAGGAATGATTGAATAACTAACCTATCTAGAGAAAAACTAACATCAACTTGATTTTCGGTCTACTAACGAATTTTGAACGCAGGATCATGAAATTCACATTGTCCACCATAATTGGCGGGACATGGCCGCTCTCCACCGGTTTGTTTATTTCAAATTTCTGTTGCCAGGCTATGTCCCGCAGACGAGCATAGCCGACCACATATTATTAAAAGGGTAAATATGCACTTGAATACCCACCTATTTATAATTGTCCGATTGACTTCAGGTTTTTTTTTAAACTGTTCCTTTTTACAGTTTAACAATTTTTAATATGGTACCATATCGGTAAATTAAATAGTTTTTTTAAAAAAATATATATATAAAACATCCTCTCACGTACAAACGGGAAATGTTGGGAACCAGGGGTTTTTTAAGGGTGGGGGATTCACACAGGATACCCAAAAACCTTAAAATTGGAAGCACACACACAAAAATAATTGTTTTACTTTATAAAAAAAAAAACATAGTTTAATTAAAATCGTAAAAATCTCCGTCGTAATTATTATAAACAATGATATCAGTGAATAACAAAGTACAATCAATATATTTACCGATGTTCTCGTGATATATCGATATACACACGAGAGGAAGTGTGTTCAAAAAATCATCAGTCTAATTTTAGCGGTAAAGTCTGAGCTCTTCAAATTCAAACACCACATTTAATCTAATAATATACTTTCGGACAACCCAATACATAATTTTTTACATAAAAATGTGACATTCCTTCGTCCTAAAGCATATTGGAATAAATGTCCCTCTTTCTTATCAGGTAGTTAGACTAAGGGATAGAAACTCTTCTATGTTTATTCCATTGTCTAAATAACAACTACGATAAAGGGATATTTAGTCAAATGTACATTGGGACAAAGGAATATCACAATTTTGTATATAAAAGTTTGATGTGTGATATTCCTTTGTCCAAAAGCACATTGGACTAAATATCCCTTTGTCTTAATTGTTAGTTTGACTAAGGGATATAAAACTCTTTATTTATTCCTTTGTATAAATAACTACTACGATAAAGAGATATTTAGTCTAATGTACATTGGGACAAAGGAATATCACACTTTTGTATAAGAAAGTGTGTATTCGGTTGTCGAAAGTTTATTATTATATGGAATGTGGTGTTTGAATTTGTAGAGCCCCGACTTTACCGCTAAAATTAGACTGTTGATTTTTTAGCACGCTTCCTCTCGTGTGTATATCGATATATCTCGAGTACATCGGCAAATGTATCGATTGTACATTGTTATTCACTGATATCATTGTTTATAATGGCCGACGGAGATTTTACGAGTTTAATTAAACGATGTTTTTTTTAAAAGTAAAACAATTATTTCTGGCAATTTTCATGTGGTTTTGTCTGCGTGCATCCAATTCCAAGGTTTTTGGCTATCCTGAGTGAATCCCCCACCCTTAAAAACCCCCTTGTTCCCAACATTTTTCGTAGTTACGTAAGTCGATATTTTATATATATTTAAAAAAAAAACTTATTAATTTACCAATATGGTACCAGGTAAAAAGGTGTTAAATTGTAAAACGGAACAGTTTGAAAAAAAAACCAGAAGTCAATCGGACAATTATAAATAAGTGGGTGTTCAAGTGCATATTTACCAAAGGCACTAAAGAATATCTTATACACAAAATTCTAGCTTGATGCTAGCCAGACACTTTTTTGCACGCAATATCCTGACTATGAGTAGGGTGCACCTAGAAGGCTAAATTATTTTACTAAGGTAAAATTATTATTTTTTAGGTAAAAGAAGAAGATTTAGAGCAAAACTGTCTAATGTTGGAAAGCTCGTTGAGGATTTTGAATCAGAAGAAACTAGCTCGGCTCAGTCGGATACTGGTGAGAACAGATTAATTTTGTAATATTTTTATAAATGTGTGAAATGAGTGTGGGTGTTCGTTACTTGCATTCATCAGATTGAAATCGTAGTTCGTTAGAAATCAATTGGCAGATTTCTTTTTTATTCTATTCTATAAAAAGAAAATAAGTCTTATTACCTATATAAATTATACAGTCATAAAAAACTATCCTTTCTGTCAAATTATTGTTTATAAGTTAAAATTTTGTTTAGGTGAAAAGAGTCCTGTCAGGATTAATAGAAGAGACTGCTCGGAAGAATATGGCGGTGCTAGTTCTACCGAGACCATGTCCAGTGAAGACGAAGCTAATGAACCAGTGACAACTGTAACTCCTTCAATATTTAATAACAAAGAAGGTTATAAGTGTAACGATTGTGATTTTTGGAACGAGTCTTACGAAACTATGCAGTTGCATTATAAAATAGTGCACCTTCGATTTGATTCTAGTGAAACTATTTCGGCAGAGCATACCGAGGTAAGTACGGGAGAGGACAACTCTAATAGTGATTACCTATTTGAACTTTCCCAACAGGCAAAAGAAAGTTTCAATTGTCCCTTTTGCCTCTTTTCATGCTCGTTCAAGAGTCAAATGTGTCGTCATATTCGAAATGACCACGGGGATGAAATATTACTTGAATGCGACGCTCCGCAAGCCGATACGGTAACTATAGCGTCTTCGACTGAAGATTCACTCCTTGACCAATGTGATTTCTCTAAGGAAAACGACTTCGATATGGACTTAAGTCCCATTGCAAGTCGGCTGAGAAGACGTCGGAGAATCCAGTTCGATTCCATTGCCAAGGAGCACTCTATCTTGGCTCGAATTCTCGAAGAACGCCACCAGGATCCAAACCGTTTTACCTGCGAACTGTGTGATTTTAAATCCAGTTTTAGATACGCCATTATCAGTCATTTTGAAGTCCGACACGGTGCAAAAAGAATCTATACTTGTGACTCCTGCGAATATCTCACCCATTCCGAATATTTCCTCAAACGTCACTCCAACTCGAAGCATTCCGAGAAAAAGGTTTATAAATGTAAAAGTTGTGATTATTCCAGTGCGAGAAGATATACTATGAGGTCACATATCGATAGCGTCCATAAGAAGATAAAGCCGTTTTCTTGCTCTCAGTGTAGCTACAGTGCGGCTAGAAGAGACGCTTTGAAAATGCACGTCACAGCTATTCACGAAGGAAAAAGACCGTTCTCTTGCAACGAATGCAGCTTCTCTTCGAGCAGAAAGTACTTATTAAAGAACCACGTGAAATCTTATCACGGACCTTGCGCCCAAGAAGAATTGGAAAAAATGTTTACATGTGCCGTCTGTGGCTTCGTTGCAAAAACTTCGACTACATTAAAAGAACATCTCTCAGACACCCACGGAGGATCCACAAAATCAACTAAGGATGCGGAAGACGCTAGCTCATATTCGTGTGACTTATGCAACTTCAAATGCCACAGAAGAACTAATCTTTACAGTCATAGAAAGGCGATGCATGCGGGCCCTGACGCTAGCAGGAAGCATCCGTGTCCTTTCTGCTTCTACTTCGCCTATAAAATTACCGGCCTCAAAGGACATATAACTAAATGTCACAAGGACTGCAGCTATACCGACATCGATCGCATTATAAACGGAAGATAGAACGTTTAAATTAATTTTTAGTTTAAGTTACGGAGATGTAGAATATCGAACTAGGAACTAAATCTGTAGAAGATAAAAATATTTCGTTTACATGTGTGCATTAGGCATTATTTTTGATCCAGCCGTGTATCAATGCAAGTTTGACCATTTAGCACTGTATCACAAGTGTATAAGATCAAACCTGACATTTCGCTTATTCTACTAAAATCATCTTTAAAGACTTTGAGCATGGTTTGTGTAAGCTAAGTATCAATTAACTACAGGTTGACTGATGTTGCTTTGAACGTCGTTATTGTTTATACTTGAGTTAAATATCTTTAAACTGATTGTGAATGTGAAAATTTATTTAAAACAGTTAATTTTAGTGATATATATCAATATCTAGATAAAGCTCAACATCTTTGAAAATGCCTCTTACATTGTTTACTTAGATTGGTATTTTTTTTACAATTGTAAATCATTATTGTTTATTATTATTATAATTTCTATGAATTAAACTATGTTAAGTTAAATATTAAGATAATATATTTAAGTTAAAAAAAATCAACGTATTAAGTTTAATTTGAATTATTATTTATGTATCTATATATTACATACTTTAAAGTAAAAATGAAAGTTGAAAGCTATTTGTTTCGACGACTTATATACATATATATATATTGCACTGTAAAATCATAATTCAGTAGTTTTAAGTATTATTAATTTGAAATGTTTAATTAGTCATAAACATTAAGGTTAACTAAAACTAATTGAATTGTTAATTTCATGTTTGAATAAATGTAGTTACATTTTAAATGAATACAGCTTCTATTATTTTATTTATTCTTTCTAAATAATATATATTTAACTCTCACATCATATTTGAGAATCCTTCTATATTAATTACGTACCTTTGTAAATATTCTAATAATTAATTTGAAAAAAATTAAAGGTAGTCTAATTAAACAACAATGAAATTATATAATTTACTTTTCCGTTTCTGATATAATAGCATACAAAAATACATAATAATAAACGACAGATAAAAAAAGTTTGTTTGCTCAGATCTATTTATTTGTCTATATTTTCTCTCAAGTTGGTAATTTTAAAAGTAACGGGTATTCTTTCGGGTTTTGAGAGTGGGGAGGATCTAAAACCCCTCCTACACAACTTGTCAACTCAGAAAGTATTTTGTTCCAATTTAGTTTGTTACATCCATACATTTTTAAATTTAAGACATTGCCTTCGAAACAATTTACGCTTATTTATTCTGCATAGGAAATGAGTCCTTAGTCAGATATGTGTAACATTAAATGAACCGGTGGGAGGTTTTCAACCTCTAGGTGATAATTACAAGCTCTGGCGTCCGTTACTCTATTGTTATTTGAATCAGTTACCGTACTCGATCTGATGTCGCGTTTCGTTCCAGCAATATTTTATCTTTTCAAACTGATTTTTGTTATTAATTCTGCACATAACCATCAATCCACAACTTCACCGTACCAAGAGTTGTTAGTATATTATCATAATCAAACTGAAAATGCACAAAATAATCATGGTAGTTCTTCGGAGAATTTGTTCAATCAAAATTTACTCAAAACAAACCATTCTACTTTACAATTTAATGATAAACAGAATGTAATATCTTCAAGTAAATTGATAATCGATAAAGATCATGGTAATCAAGATTATGAAATGAGATCTTCTAATAAAGACCAATCGATGAACATAAATGTTATCAGTCAACCTCTTAAAGTGTTAACAGATCAAATGGATCCACCGAAAGAGGTATCAAGCGTTAAATTGTATTCTTATAGTCTTTTTGAACTACCTCACACTGATGAAAATAAAAAACCTGGTAATCAACAAATGGAAAGCAGAAATATTTTTCATTTTAAAGACACAATAAATTATGGTGATGAAGGATTGACAGAAAAAACAATCGATGTTAAAGATCAAAGAATTGGCGATTTCAGAGTATCTTCGTCAAATTCTAATAAATTTAATTATGCAGATGATCCTGACGATCTCAATGCAACATCATCTATAAGATCAGCTGATTCTTCGACTGAAGGAAACAAAGCTCGTTCGTTGTCTGGTGTATCTAAAGAAGAGCATACTAATACCTTTAATGAAACCACTCAGTGTCCTGGACCTAAGTCAGGCCTTCCAAGCAGATACAGAAAAAGTCGATACCTTGCCTTTCCTGATAAAGCGAATTTAGTGGTATGTTTTAATAATCATGATTTATCTTGATGAATAATTATATTTTATTAGTATCATATTTATAATTTTTTGTAAGAGGAATTTTGTATGTGTTTAAATCACTGTTGATTTGAATAAATGCTACTAGCGATACATAATCACTTAAAAAGGTGGTTATTAATTTAGGCGTAGATTTTACAAAAAATTCATTTAATCTTGTAAAATGTTGACACTAAATATGATGAATCGTGTAGGAAATAAAAGCACACTTTTTAAAGAATATTTGGTACAATTGTAACTGAACAACGTTCTCGCTAAAAACCATGTACTTGGAGTGCGTAGCTCAATAATTGTTTCAGCATGTTTTTAAACAACCAAAGTTTAGTTATTAATGCAGCTTATTCACTTTTTTACTTTAAAACTATATTGTTTTATGTATATTAGGTAACGTTAAATCTTCTCAAGGCGACTGCTTTTATGATGGGTTTGAACACGCTACATGAAGTAGACATTGCATTTCCTCTGCCTAGAAGCCTGTTTGTTTTTGAATACGAAACAATGCATGGTGAAATAAGACCAAACACCAAGCCAGCTAAACAGCGAGTGGGCTTCCTACAAGGATTGGCAAATTTGAACAGAGTATGGAATGCTAAGAAACCTCCAGCTACTAGATTTCCTACGCCAGCTGCCAGGCCTACGTACTTCCCTGGTGTACCCAACGCTCATCAACACTTTTACAGGGGAAGGAGTGCTAACGACAGACAGATATTGCTCTCTCAGCTAGAATCTGCTCTTGACGTGTAAGATTTGTTATTGAGAATCAGGCAATTATGAACAAATATTTTGTTTACATTATTTGTTTTAACAAATGTATAGAAACTGGAAATAATTTATAATGTTTCGAAATTTTGTGAATACACTCTTAGGGGGTGTAGTAGTAAAAAACGGTAAAGTTCACCACAGTAAGTTCAGTTATTTTTCAACTCCTCTTGAAGGGTCGCGTCCCTCTTTCCCCCTCCTTAAAGTTCAAAAAATTTTTTTTTGACAAAACCGGTTTATTTTTTAAAAAGAACTATTATACCTAAAATATTTCTCACAAAATTCTGCACAAAAAAGGTCCATGTTTGAAGTGACAACCCGTTTTTGAGATATTGTAGTTGGGAAAAAAACTAAAAAAAACTATTAGCTTATTATTGCGAACAAATATATCTTTAAAACTACTCTTCCGATTTTAATTAAATTTAAATGGTAGATCATTAGCCCATTGTTGGTCCCATTTAAGTTTCAACCTTCTGCGCCCATCTTTTTTTATCTTCCACATGCGCACAAAGCTACATTTATTTACACCTATATTTTGATGAAATTTGGATGGTTTGTCGAAAAGAGCCCGAAAACCTTCTGAAAATATATTTAAAATTATTACATAAAATACCTCTGCCTAATTTTAATTGTTTCTAGTTTATATTTGTGAGTAACCAAACAGCAGAGCCAGAAGTGGAAACTCAGTAAGTTAATTTACATCAAGTCAAAGAATAAAAATAATTTTGGTTTTGTTTGATTTTAGTTTTGGGCTGAATGGTAAGAATTGCATTCTTCACATGATATGCATGGCGAGAACTTCAACTAGCAGTTACTCACTTCTTCATGAATTATCCTCTGTCATATTTAACAGGTGCGTTGAAAATATTAACAAATAATAAACTCAAGCAATACTAATTTTATTACAATGCTTGTTTCGGATGATATTATATTTTGAATTTCAACAATTCTTTGTCAAACCAATGAATATATTATAAGACAATTTTAATAGTTCTCTCTTTACTAATAATTTTACTTTAAAGTTATTTGTCGTTTAATCATGGGTTTAATAAAATGATTTGCTTTTGCAGGAACATACCGTTAGGTTACGACATTAAAGATGGCTCTAATTGTAAGAATTACACCTGCAATGAAATGCTTCATGGGCTTAGCAAGTATCTGCATAGATTTTCTCCTCATGATACAACTGGATAAATATTTTGTTTAATTTAATAAAATATACCTTTTTAAACTAGGTTTTTCTGTGGAATCTCCTACCTTTATACTTTCTATTTAATTTATATTTAGAATGCATGTTTAATATTTATACATATTTGCTGTTATTAAGCCACATTAAGTTTCTACGGAAACCTTAGTTTAACCAAGAAGGTTTTCTCATACTATAAATTATAACGCTAGAAGGTATTAATTTTGAATGGTTTGGAATATAAAGTTTATAATATTTACAATTATTACTATTATTTTACAATGTATTATAACTACACATCAACTAGAATCAATGCTTAAAGTTGAAAACCAGAAAATGTTCAAAATAAACCTAAAAAAAAAAAAAATTACACATTACCTAATATCAGAACTTTTCCTTAGAGAATCTCCCTGTAACCAATAAGTTACAATGACAAAGAGCTCGAAGAAACGATTGTAGAAATTTGTTTTGATTTGCAAATGATGACAAATTCATGCTTGCCTGTCTGTCAGTATTGTTCAATAACGTTTAATACCTGAAATTTGCCGAATGCATTCGGTCATTCGTGAACTTCTGGTAAAGTCTGCACCCGCAACAGTATTTATCTGTACAGCATTGATCGTATTGAAGAGCTTAATCAAGGAGAGGTTTCAAGTTCACCTGAATAGGATGTTAAGCTTATCACGTCTTAAGGAACGTTTAGAGTACGAGTAATGTTCAATAATGAACATAAAGAGTACGAGAACTGGGCCGGTGACCGTGACACGAAGTACATACTTAGAGGCTGAAGACTTGACAAGTACTTGGTGGGGGCCACGGTCAATCATTACTCTTTATCTGCCGCTTTACAGCCGGGTGCGTTCACTCTCTTACTTCGGTTTACGCACGCATCTTCTCCACTAACCAATTAGTTCCTGATTCAGGTAACTTCAACTCCATTTTGATCACTTATTAATATTTTGTTGTGATTTAAAACTTATTTCGATTTATTTTAAGAGTTATCTTCCTTGGAGGGTTGTAACAATTAATTTGATCGATTGATGTCAGTGAAATGGTTTATAATTATCAAATGATAATATGTAATTATTAAAATAAAATAAATCCGTTTTTCTAGTACACAAATATTAAGTTTGTCTTGTTTAAGTCTTCAATTGGGACAATATATTATTAATTGATCGATACAGACTCATGAGATAATTACAAGATATAATAACAAAAATTAAGAAATACGACTTTACACTAACACTAGATTAGTAGTAGTGAAATAGAAGTTTAAACCCTGTATTAAAATTTCTAGTTGCATAAAGACACTAATTCTTACACTAGATTAGTAGCAGTGAAATAAAGTTTTAAAGTCTTTATTCAAATTTCCAGCTGCAAAACAACCACTAATTTTAACACTAGATTAGTAGTGAAATAGAGATTTCAATTCTTTATATTATCCACTAAAATACTTTTAATATATTGATTAGTTAGTCGTTTTGCTCAAATCTGTCACAATGAATAAATAGCAGAGTAGATCAGCCTTGCTATTACGTTTGCACTTAACAGCATACCTCATTGGCTGTATTGTATGAACAATGTTGTTTTATTTTAATGTTTTAGTTCTTGATTATTAGTGAATATTTCAGTTAACTGATATTGACAACTATTTATTTCTCTTTTTGTTTGATATATTGTGTGGTTAAGTCTTTCTAGGGTGTTCAACAAAAAAACTTCTACTTCTCTATCTCAAATCGGCTGTATTTCAACCATACCTGGTCATCATCAGGCCTACAACATCGAAAACATTTTTCCATATAATGGCAATTCATCTTATACATACGTATTTCATAACAATTAACAATGTTGCTTTTTAATAATAGTTTAATAAGTTCGTCTGCGGGACCTAGCTTGGCAATAGACGTTTGAAAAAAACAAACCGGTCGAGAGAGGCCATGTCTCACCAATTATAGTGGACAATGTGATTTTCATGATCCTGAGTACAAAATTAGTTGGTAGACCAAAAATCAAGTCGATGTTATTTGCACACTTGATAGGTTAGTTATTCAAATATTACTAAAACTCAACGTGGTCATCTGTCAACGGACAAACTAACATCAACTTGATTTTCGGTCTAATAACTAATTCTGTACTCAGGATCATGGAAATCACATTGTCCACCATAATTGGTGGGACATGGCCGCTCTCCACCGGTTTGTTTTTTTAAAACGCCTATTGCCAAGCTATGTCCCGCAGACGAACATAGCCGACCACATATTCTTAAATGGCGCTAAAATATTGACTCGTATACAAAATTCTAGCTTGATGTTAGTCAGACACTTTTTTGCACGCTATCTCCTGGATTATTAGTGATATTATCACCTTTATATAATGCGATGGGATGTTCCTTTGTCCCAAATGTTTTTCGGACTAAATATCCCTTTGTCTTAATAGATATGTAGACATAAGAATTCCCTATATGGTAAACATATATAAGGTGGGTAACCAAATAAATGAGTACCCTTGTTTATACCATTTAAAGTTACCAGTGTCTTATTAGGGTCAAATTAGGACAATTAATAAAATAATTAAGTTCAGGATCAACTGCAAGGAACTGTATAGTTGGTGCGACATGAAATTCTTAAAAACACTAGAACATATTATATTACTGCAGTTTTCCACCTATTATAATTACTGATAAACCAAATTCAAAATCATACATTAAAGTATTAAATATAAGTCCAAAATTTTAATTCAGCGAATATTAATAAACCGGTCATTCCTTAATAATAAATATATTATTACCCAGAATAATTGTAAATAAGTAAAAAATGATGAAAGAATTGTGCCTCCACTAAAAATATATTTAATAATTTTCAAAGCAGCTGGCCAGCATTAGTGCCGAAAAGTAAAACATGTTTATTAAAAAAAAATTGAAAAAATGGGAGTTTAGTGAGTCATGCCAAACTAGCAACCAGTATAAGACTATTATAACTATTGTACAACAAGTAACTATTTATTGTTTTTTCTTTGTTATCTTATAGACAATTTTTTTTATCAATATACTGGTTAATACTCAAAGTATACCAAATTGTCATAGATCTGAAATTTTAACGACAATAAAACGTGTCTATCTATCTATCTTTATTTTTCTATCTATGTTTTTTCTATCTATCTATGTTTAATTATTATAATCTAAATTAAAATTAACATACCATAACATGCTTAATTTGATTTACATATTTTTTTCTATATATGTATATTTATAGATAATAAAATTATTTATTATTTAACAAAATTTGTTCTAAATGTTAGATATGAGATCAGCTGTTAATGATGTATATTTTTGTTTTTAAATAATTATTTTCTTTTATATAATCGATTAGTGTACTGACGAATCACCTTTTGTTAATCCCAAGCTAAGGTAACCACATTATTTTTGTTTTGATTTGTTGGTATTTCAATAGATTTGATGATTTTTTGGTCTTCAAATAGATTAATAACTTATCTAAATTAATTTACTTATTATTACTTTTTTCTAAAATATACAATTAAGCCCGGTGCCACGGGGCTAAGGGATCGTTTAATAATAATATGTCTGACAGCAATTTAAATCCGTAGAGGTAGCTTTTTCCTGGAATACAAGTTTTAATATCATAGTCATTTGTTAGATTATCGTACATGCATTTTATTAATGGTTAATCAGTGGCTTCTTATTAGTATGCGCGTAAAGGATTTATCATGGAAACTTCATCTCTTCGGACTTTATGGCTGCTATGACAGTACATGTGAACAAATTCAAACATTGAGAATACTTTTTTTTTTTTTTTTTAAATTAACACGTTTCATAATGTTTGTTTATATACACATAATATATATATTTTTACTTTTTAGGTGGTGTGATGGGCGTGTTAAGCAGAGGTTCAGAGAATCAAGATGTTACAAAGAACCAAGTTCTTATCACAGACGGCCAAGAGCACAGAAATAAAGATGGCGTTATGGCAAAGTATGGCATGACGAGAAGCTCGATGACTAACGATGTCATGCATCTTAGAGACTGGGCTTTAAAGCATCCTGACATACCTAACATTTTTCAAGGTAAGTCTTCTTAGGAAACTTTGAATGTATTCTGTGGAATTCTTTGTGCAAAATTTGGGAAAACAAGTAGAAAACAGAATAAATCAATAATTATAGGGATACCAATACCATTAAACTATAATTTGGAATAGAAAGTAGATATTATGTGTTTAATTAAAAACAAAATTTCATTGACAACAACTGAGAAATAAAATTACGCGATTTTTAGTAATATTATACATAAACATAAACTTATAGAATTGTATAATTTTTGAGTTTCCCGCAAATGCATTCGTTCCTTTGCATGGAAGTAATTAAACAAAATAAAAGCGAGGACCACGAAAAAGAAAAGTTTAAGGCGTTTTGTTATTGACACTAAAACTTAAAATTTCTCTCAAAGGCCCAGCTTTTCAAAACTAAATATGTTCCTAATAAATACGTTCTATTAAAACCGAAGACTTGATTCGCATTATTGCACAAAAATGGGACGGGAGCATACGAGATACATATTAATTAAGTTTATTAAATACCATTAATTATAATAATAATATTTAGGTGATTATTTTAGAGTTTTAAATGGTGTTTTAAATGATGTTAAAGAGTTTTGAATCAACTTAAAAAACAATTTTACTTTAAAAATGCATATATTACAAAACTTTAATGTATTGCAGGATAGTATAAAATTTAATTGAAGGAGCCTTGTGTTATCTGCCTGTTCAATCATGACAGCTTATGTATATTATACGTAGTAATTTGTTGATAATTTATATATATATATATATATATATATATATATATATATATATATATATATATATATATATATATATATATATATATATATATATGCACATGAATACATAGAACAGAAAACCTTGTGTTCAATATGTGTGAGACTCTCACGCATTAGAAGTAAAACCTAAGTTCTAGAAAAAGTTGCTTTTATGTTGCCTCCTACATAATATTAATATAATATAATTAATAAATAATATCTTCGTTTTGTGTCAATAGGGGTTTTTATAAAAATTAAAAAGAATGAACTAATTCATTTTTGTTTTTTAAAATTATGGTTATATTTCGTCCCTTTTTTGGAACATTTTCAAACCTGTAAATAAATATACAAAAATTAGAATTACACAAACATTTTTCCATTTTAAATATTTAGTTAAAAATTAAATAAAATATGTATATAAAATATAATTACCTTTTGGGTAAAGTTTTTTTTAAAAAAATAAATAAAAATGCAGGAGCACTGCAAGAAGTCACATGTGATTTTTTATATAACAACAATTATTTATGTACATACACATTGCAGCACTCCTGCATTTTTATTTCTTAAAAAAAAAAACTTTACTAAAAAGGTAATTATATTTTATTTGATATATATTGTTTATTAAATTTTTAACCAAATCTTTAAAATGGAAAATTTTTATTGCAGTAAAAGGTTTATGTAATTCTAATTTTTGTATATTTATTTACAGGTTTGAAAATGTCCCAAAACAGGGACAAAATATAACCATAATTGGTGTTTTGGTCAGCGCGTCTACCATCTAATTCAGAGGTCAATGGTTCGAAACTCGTCCAGGTGAAAGATTTTTTACAGGTCAATCAACTGCCAACTTAGATTGGCAGTTGATAATATATCTATCATTTGGTGGTCTCAAAATAAAAACTTAAAACTTCACATTAATAATGTTTCACTTGGACGAGTCTCGAAACGCGAACTTCGTTTCCCGATGTCGGTTTCAAAAAAGGAAATTTACTCTACCGCGGCTAAAGAAGTTTCACTTCAAAAATCTGAATACTTAGCCTGGGGATTGGGGTTAGTTAACTTGGATGTAGTTAGTTAACTCTAGGGGTCATCTATAGCTTATCCCTATATATTTTTAAAAACTTCTGTTTTTAAAAATAGGGGTAACTATTCAAATATACGAGCATCATGATAGCTTTGATCAAAACATGGCATTGAGCAGTAGCCAGGTTATGTTATCTGACTTCTTATTTTATGTTTGTAACAAATTTAATGAACAATTATCTTAATTTCGAGTTAAACGAACTGGTAAATTACAAATAGTAATTGGGGACAGTATAATAGTAATTGGGGACAGTATAATAGTAATTGAGGACAAATAGTAATTGCAGACTATTATATTGATAAAATAGTCTGTCAATTAGTGTTGCACATAGCTTCCTCGCATCCTATTACGATTACGAATTGCATTGATGTTATGCTTTTACAACCCTAAATGTCTAATTTATTTAACTGTTTCTCTCGTTTTTTAAATCTGTAAGAATTGTTTTGATTTTTTTACATGAATTAAAGTATCAATTCAGCAAAATTTAAAGAGCGCAGAATGTTGAAATTAATCTGGTGGTATCTGCGAGCTACTTCTTACAAATTATCTAAAACGTATTTCTATCTTAGAATTTTTGAAATTGGAGGCAAAAAATGTTCGTTCTTCAGAACGATCACAGCTTCCGTTACTCTCTGTAAGCTCGGAAGAAAAACAATAACTTGTTCAGAGGTCTGAACAACTACATTGAACTGTATTCTGATTTTTCTTTTCAATAAGTTTACATACTCTGTTTCAGTTATGACTGATGAATGGCTAGCTAATCAGCTGATAATGAGTAAGAACAGCCTTGCCAGAGCTAAGAGAAGTATAGAATCCTACTGGAGAGCCAGACTTGTATGTTCCGAGCTGTTTGCTGACAGAGATCCTAGATCTCCTGCAATTCAACGATCTTTTATTTACCAGTAAGTTTGATATTTTAATATGGTTCCTCTTAAGAAGCATTTTATTAAAACACAAAAAACTGAATTCGATTAAACCATACGTTCCTTTACCCGTTATATATCCCAATAACTACTGAAATTTCTTGATATTTGCAAAGAAGCTCCGTCAAACATCTAGTTATTAAGCCAGCAGATTGAAGGTCAGGTTAACTGGCATTTGTAACAGTTTGTCTTTAGTTGTCTCTTAATGACTTGTGAAGCCAGGGCACACAAGTCACAAGTCACACCTCGATTTTTTTGTTTGCTGCAAATATTGAAGAACTTTTTAAATGAATTATTTTTAATTATTTGTTGATGTGAATGGTTGCAGAAGTGTCGGAGTCAGTAAAGGGATGAGCAATTCATGCTACAGAATATGCTCCGTGAGATTTGAAAGTCCAGATGAATCTGAGTTCGATATCTTGGCCGTTCTAAGAAGAGCAACTTTACTCATGGAACTTTTATTAAAGGATGGCATAGATTTTGCAGGTTTTATTCTCGTCGTGGACTTAGGTAACTTCAGATTATCTCACCTAAAGAGAATCGATTTCACTTCTCTCAGCATTATGTCAATCGTTATGGTAATTAGCTTTAACTATCATTTCACTTACATGAAAAATAATAATATATTTTGAACACTGAAACTAAACAAACAATATACTAAAAAAGAAAACCTGTTTTGTTTGGTTTTTTAGTAGTTGATATTCTTTAAAAAGTTTTAATATATTTTAAAATATTTGCTGTCTATAATATTTTAATTGATAATATTGAATTATTTTCAGAAATCTTATCCCACTAGTCTGACGAAAATCTATATAATCAACTATCCTTATTTCATTGAGAAAGTGCTGCAACTTTTCAAACCTTTCCTTTCTAAGAAAATACAATCGAGGGTAAATATGATAACATATAAAATAGTCGACACTTCTTTAGATTGTTACTCCCCTTATAAAAACAGAAGTGTATAATAATCCTTTATCCTAAAGTATATTGGACTAAACATCCCTTTGTCTTAATAGTTATTTAGTCAAAGTCATTTATATTCTAAAAATCATAGGGAGTAACAATCTAAAGAAGTACCAAATAGTCAATAAAAAATAGTCTACCAATTAGTGTGGCGCATACCTTCCTCTCGTCGTATACTTAAATAATGTTATGTTTTTACAACCCATTCTTTATTTAAGTTTTCTGCCTTTTTACTGGTCTTATATTACTTTGCTTTGTAAGTTTCATCGCACATTTCCGTTTCCCCAATTTTGAACCACTTCCTGTGATTCAATCTTCGTCAAATTTTGCACATAGATACAACTAAGGTGAAGAATACAGTAACCAAAAATAAAAAATAATAAAAAAAAAAAAATGGCGTCAAATTTATTTGCTTTTCAAGTTTCATCGCACACCTATTACCCCAATTTTGAACCCCTTGCCGTGATTCAATCTTCCCTAAATTTTGCACATAGATACAAATAAGGTGAAGAATACAGAAACCAAAAATAAAAAAAAATGGCGTTAAATTTATTTGCTTTTCAAGTTTCATCGCACACCTATTACCCCAATGTTGAACCACTTACCGTCATTTAATCTTCTTCAAATTTTGCACATAGATACAACTAAGGTGAACAATTCAGAAACCAAAAATAAAAAAAAAAATAAGACCAGTTTTGAAAAATGGCATTTTTATATTAATTATTTACAAACAAATCTGTCACAATTGTTTTGTTTTTATACATGAATAAAGCATATCTCTAGCTATAGTAGGTCGGCGATGTACTCCAAGATGCGACAGACGGACTGATTCTAGGATGACCTCGAAACTCTAAAAAGGATCGATTCAGCAATATTAAATTTACATATTCAAAATTGACAAACAAATTTTATCAAAATTCGGTCGAGTAGTTTTTAAGAAATGGCGATAAGCAGAAATTTTGAAACAAACAGACAGACTTATACCAAAAAATTATCCCTGGTCTCTGCAATGAATTACTGTTTAGGATTTTTAATTCGGAGACATAAAAAAAATTGTTCTTTAGAATCACAATGCTTTTTAGGGTCCGTAGGCAAAACCAAGGACCCTTATATTTTCCTGTGTGTGTCTGTCCGTCCGTCCTCTCGCGTGCTCTCACGGCTACACCTTTCGTCCGATCACTTTGAAATTTGGCATGTATGTGTCTTGTAACGACCCACATATTTTAAAAATATAGCGGCTTAAAAAAAATATTTTTCAAAAAAATTAGGGTATCATATGAAAGGGTACGTCCAGCTGATTACAAAAATATATAATTCTTTGGATATAACTTTGATAGGGCGAGCGTAGGCAAGTTTGAAGTGGGTGTAAAACGTGTCCCCCC
The DNA here is from genome assembly GCA_951217055.1 of Gerris lacustris. Lineage (NCBI taxonomy): Eukaryota > Metazoa > Arthropoda > Insecta > Hemiptera > Gerridae > Gerris > Gerris lacustris. The sequence goes on along the minus strand of OX578281.1, from coordinate 32,841,705 downwards.
CCCCCCCCCCCCCCCTATCTCGCTTATGTGAAATGCAAAAAATCTGAAAAAATTCCTGAACAGTCTTCGACCAAAAGTAAAGATACCACTTTTTGAAAATTTCGAAAAAAATATTATTTTATTTTTTATTGACAAAATACGTTTTTTTATAATTATGGTCTTTTCGATGTATTTAAATGGTTGTAGTCCGGTTCAGTGGCAAAAAAAAACTTTATCAGAGTGTGTTTTGAGAATATCAGACCCTTAGAATGGTTCAAAGTTAGCTTTTTAGCATTTTAAAAAACACTGTTTATAAACTTTACAGTTAAACACTATATAGTGTTTCTTACGGACCCTTGCTGTGTGCTGACTAGCACACACTTGACCTGTTTATTTTAACACTGGTAAGCTCAGAAATAATACATACGATAAATAAATAAGTTTCTTTATATTGATTTCTCCTTTGGGTATGATTTCTCTAAACATATATGCCTAATTTCATCGAAATCGATCCAGTAGTTTAGGCTTCCACGCTAGAGACATTTTTTAGGGACCTCAAAACCTCAGGCCCTCAAAACGTATAAATCCATCAAAATCTAAAAATAAAGTTTTCGCGCCATCACAAAACTCTCTTTATATACATAATAAATACTAAGAAAGTAACAAAAAAGAAAAGTTGTACTAATTGTACATAACATTGCCCTGATATAACAATTTACCGTAGCTATTTGTAATTTAGATTAGATCTAGTTATTTTATGAGTCTAAAACAAAAAATATATTGAAAAATCCACTCAGTACATTTAAATGAACTAGTGGTAGATTTAAATTATAGTACTAGTTTATTTTGTACTCGAATCTTAATTAGTTTGTTTAAATATAACCTGTCTTTGTATGTATACCTTTATGTTGATAGACTTGATATAGCTATTAATCTCAGCCATGATAATGTCATAATAGATTATCTAAAATGTAATTCGATAAAACTAAAATATACTCGTATTATTATAACAGTAAAATTTTTATTATCTATGATATTGCGGGTGCGGGTAATCTATGTCTGTTGTAATTATCATTGTAAATATATTATGTAATTGTATTTATATGTTCTAGATGGAGCTGACCTCAGTTGAGAAATTGAATGAAGAATTTATTGATATATTACCGAGTGACTACAATGGATGTGATGCCGCAATCAAAGATCTTAGTAGTCAGTTTGTTTTTATTATTATTTTAATTATAGCTGAGAGGCCGGGACTAAAAAATATTCCTTTAAAACTTGATTAAATAGTTTTATCAAAACACGAGTAACAAAGAGAACAAGAGAAAAGTAAACTAAAGTAAGCTTTAAACAATGATATGCGCTAATCAAGGAAAGAGAAGGGAACAGTACCGGGGGCTGTAGAGGAGTAATTTCACGTTTTGTTTACTTTTCACTGACCTTTTGGAGTATATCCTTCCAGTTTACCCGAAATATTATATGTTTTTCAAAACAGATTGAACTGACCTAAAAGACGAGCGTAGCTTTGTTTTTCTACCTAATTGTATTCAATGGTTTTTGAATTATTTTATTTTTTTTTATCATAAAAAAAATCAGCAAGGAATTGCTTTTGTTATATCGTATTAAAGACGAGAGAAATGTACAAAGTTCCATGTAAATCGGGTTAAAATTCTCGATGTTATTGATGAAATCTATTGATCAAAAGTTCATAATTTTTAAGTAGTTAAATTTAAAGAGTGTGGTGTGATTCAGTAACTGCTTTCTTATCCCCTGGCAGCGCTTAGGGCTACCAAGTATATCTCAAGTTTGATTTCTGTAGACCGTAATGGCGTCTAAAAAAATTGTAATCCGAAAAAACACCCATAACTTTAGAAAATTGTTATCCAATTTACACGAAAAATTGATATATCTTTAATTAATGTCGAATACATTTTTTTCATAAGTTGCACAGTTATTGAATGAAACAGCAAAATCTAAAAAAGGATGTGTAGTTAATAAAGGGTGGTTGGAAGGGAGAAAAGTATTGAAAGCAAGTGGATTCGTGTGAAAGGAGCCATTGGATTGTATACTGTTGAAAACTGTTGCTCGTACTAAAATAAGTCCCTGTTGCCGACGGTGACCAGTAGTGCAAAGCAAGTAGCGCCACTACCATCCTCTCATGTTAATGATCCCATTTAACTCTTCGGCCCTACTATTAACGGTGGTGGCGTGGCATTGCGTCGAATGTGGGTTGAAGGTGTTGAATGTGTGAAAGGGGCCTGGGAAAGGGATGCTTAGTTGTTTTATTTTTAATTCTGAAATCTACGATGTGGAATTTATTAAGAAGTTGATTATAATTATTTCATAAGATGAAGCACATGGTGGCCATGTCGTATTAGCGAATATTGATTTTAAGTGAAAGTATTATAGGGTTGTTGTCCTTTTTTATCTATTTAAACGGAAACATAATCATTCCTCAATAAATTCATAAAGTATTTTAATTCAACTCAATGTAGTGCCCTACACATTGACCTCCACAAATGGCTGCCACGACACTGGGAGAGGGGTATAACCTCAGAGCAAGAGGTAGAGGGAACAATCCGATTTGAAAAGTGGTTCATTATACTAACCCCCTATACTAAACCTCCCAAGCGAGCTCAATCCCAACTAAAGTGATCACGTGGTCACTGGTCCTTGTCTTATTGGTCTATTCCTTGTTCTTCCGCCCCACAGACTCTTGTCAACTAATCCTTATCAGTATCATTTATTTGATACCCCACTCAAAGAAGATTGCTATTGTAGCCCAGTACAAATAGACATAAAAAGGGCCTAAAGGGGGGAAAAATTAAATACTAAACTTTCTTTACGCCATCGTTTAGAAGGTGTTTAGAGAAGCATTTTCCATATTATCATATCGAGTGCCACCACTTGCTTCCCCCACCACCCCCTATTGATGACCCAAATTTGGCCTATTCACTGTAACGCCGTGGGGTGTTTTTTAAAGTCTTCTATACACTTTCCTCTTTAATTTGATACCCATATCAATATGCTTTTTGCAGTAAAAATGTACCAAAAATTAATAAAATATGGTAAAAAATCGACATTTCTTTTTTCTACTCTGAACAATTTTGATAATAACTTTTTTCCACGGGGTCGGCACTAAAAATGTGGTGAAATAAAACGTGTAGCTTATTTTATTACCTATAATTCGATGTATAATATGTCATAGCAACTCTAATGCAGGAGGGGTAAAAAAGCGGAAATAGCAGATGCGTGTAGTAAGAAAAGCTGCTAATAGAGTCAACTGTGAACTCTATTTAGTCCAGGAAAATAAGGAATAATCATCATCATCATCATCACTACAGCTCTCGAAGAGCCTGGGCCTGCAACACTTCGCTCCTCCAGAGTTCCCGCTGTTGTGCAATAGCCCTCCACCTCCTCACTCCTATCCTCCTCAGATCGTTCTCCACCTGATCTAGCCATCTCAGTCTTGGACGCCCTCTAAGTCTTTTTCCGCCAGGTTTACCATCATACAACTTTTTAGCCGCCCTATTCTCTGGCATTCTCTCAACGTGACCTAGCCATCGCAGCCTATTTTTCTTAATCTCAGCCACCAGGTCCGGTTTGCCGTAGAGAATATGTAGCTCATCATTGTGCCTAAGTCTCCATCTTCCATCCTCGTTCACTGGGCCAAAGATTCTTCTCAATAGTTTTCTCTCCCAACGCCGTAAGCAGCTTTCATCAGAGTTGGTAAGAGTCCAGGCCTCTGATCCATATAATGCAACAGGCCGGATGACAGTTAGATAAACTTTGATCTTCAAGTCTCGACTTAAGAGTCTACTTTTTAGTATCCTCATCAAGGAGAAGTAGCACCTATTTCCTGCCGTTAGTCTAGCTCTTACTTCCTCCGATACGGTGTTGTCATTAGTGATTTGGGTTCCTAAATATTTGAAGTTGTTAGTTGACTTAAATAAATCACCTCCTAACAACACATCTTCCAGAGGTTCTCTTCCTTCTCTGCGAGTCATTAGCATATATTCTGTTTTATTTTTGTTAATATTTAGTCCCAGATCAGCAGCTTCTTGCTTCAATGGCATGTAAGCCTCCTCCAAGGCTCTTTTAGATCTTGCCAAGAGTCCAACGTCATCTGCATACGCAAGACATTGGGTTTGCCGGTTAAACAAGGTTCCTCCTGGGTTGCCAGGTATTTTCCTGACAGCTCTTTCCAGCACAAGGTTAAATAGAGTTGCTGACAGAACATCTGCCTGCCTCAGCCCTCTTCTAACCTCAAAGGAGGGCGATAAACAACCATCTATTTTAACCTTGCTCCTTGTTCCCTTCTAAGTTAAAAAATTAGGAGTTAAAATAAGGAATAATAGGGAAAATAATTTATAAAGTATTGAAACTTTGTGAAAACACTCTTAAGGGTGTAGTAGTAAGAAACAAACAAAAAAAAAATAAGTTCCCCACACTTAGGGAGGGGGGGGGGGTCCCCCTCCCTCCTCCTTAAAGTCTAAAATTTACATTTTTTAACTTTTCTCGCAAAACAGTTAATTTTTTTTAAGAGAAATGTTTTATCAAAAATATTTTTTCCATAATTCTGCACAAAAAAGGTCCTAAGCATGTTTAAAGTGAGACAAACCGTTTTCGAGAAATTGCTGTTAAATAAATGTATGTGTGCATGTGGAAGATAAAAATAATAGGCGCAGAAGCTTGAAACTTATTTGGGACCAAAATTTGCCTAATGTGACCTACCATTTAAATTTCATTAAAATCGGAAGTGTAGTTTTTAAGATATGATGGTTCGCAAAAATGCGGGTTGGTAATTTTTATGTTTTTCTAAGTAAATACCCACACCAAAGACCAAAAACATATTAATTAAATAGATAACATACTGTTAAGTAACATAACAAGGGATATAAATAACAATTTAACAAGAACATACGCATTGTTATCCGGGATTACAGTTTGGCATTTTGATTTCTACTAATTCCTAAAAAATATTCCCTTAAATTTCATCGGTTATATTAATCCCGCAAATTTTGCTCGGAGAAAATTCTTATTAACGCCGGTGCCGCTGGTTAGACTTGTTTAGTAATTTTTTCTATAAAGCCTATATTGTTTTGAGGCTGATAATTATAGCTCAGTACAAATAGACAGAAAAGGGCCTAAAGGGGGGAAAAATTAAATACTAAACTTTCTTTACACCATCGTTTAGAAGGTGTTTAGGGAAGCATTTTCCATATTATCATATCGAGTGCCACCGCTTGCTTCCCCCACCACCCCCTATTTTAGACCCAAATTTGGCCTATTCACTGTAACGCCAATATCTCCGGAACAAAGAGTGATAACAATGTGCGGTGTTTTTTAAAGTCTTCTATACACTGTCCTCTTTAATTTGATACCCATATCAATATGCTTTTTGCAGTAAAAATGTACCAAAAATTAATAAAATATGGTAAAAAATCGACATTTCTTTTTTCTACTCTGAACAATTTTGATAATAACTTTTTTCCACGGGGTCGGCACTAAAAATGTGGTGAAATAAAACGTGTAGCTTATTTTATTACCTATAATTCAAATATAATTTCGACATTTCTTTTTTCAACTCTGACCTATAGGTCACCTATAATAGGTCACCTAGGACCTATATTACCTAGGACCTATAGGACCTAGGACCTATAGGTCTTGGGTAATATAGGACCTTAGACCACAACCATCACCACAACCACAACCATCACCACAACCACAACCATCACCACAACCACAACCTCAACCACAACCACAACCTTAACCATCACCATAACCACAACAAATACCACAACCACAACCATCACCACAACCACAACCATCACCATAACCACAACAAATACCATCACCACAACCACAACCATCACCTCAACCACAACCATCACCATAACCACAACAAATACCATTACCACAACCATCACCACAACCACAACCATCACCACATCCACAACCACAACCACAGGCCTAGGACCTAGGACCTAGGACCTCAACCAGGACCTAGGACCTAGGACCTCAACCATCAGCACAACCACAACCATCACCACAACCACACCACAACCACAACCATCACTACAACCACAACCACAACTACAACTATCACCACAACCACAACCACAACCACAACCACAACCACAATATATATATATATAAATATATATATATATATATATATATATATATATATATATATATATATATATATATATATATATATATATATATATATATATATATATATATATATATATATATATATATATACAATATTATAGGAGTAATTTAAGACTGAAAATTGTAGGTCAATAAGTCTAAAGTGAATGTATAGTAGCAGCTATTAGGTATAATGTTTCTTTTGTTTTTTTAAAGGAATTAACCCAAATCTATGAAAACCTAAATGTTTAGGTACTTGTAGGTCATTTTTTGTTTCGTTTCTCTTCATAATTTTAAATCTATACTCCCAACTTTATTAATAGTAACAAATGATATAGTCATCATTCTTTAATGACGAATTTTATAAAGTTATATGACATGGTATTATATACGAGTAGATAATTAATTAGTCCAGTAATTTCCATTTGTCATTTGTTTCGGATTTTTGTGGTTACTTTTTTATTATAAGAACATTTACTATAAAATAATTCTTACCCGGCGGTGAATCAAGCCCGATATTTTTGTTTTTATAGCTCCTCAGGAACTAGATTTTTCTTAGAAGAACGACTCCAACCACAACCATCACCACAACCACAACCATCACTACAACCACAACAAATACAATAACCACAACCACAACCACAACCACAACCACAACCACAACCACAACCACAACCACAACCACAACCACAACCACAACCACAACCACAACCACAACCACAACCACAACCACAACCACAACCACAACCACAACCACAACCACAACCACAACCACAACCACAACCACAACCACAACCACAACCACAACCACAACCACAACCACAACCACAACCACAACCACAACCACAACCACAACCACAACCACAACCACAACCACAACCACAACCACAACCACAACCACAACCACAACCACAACCACAACCACAACCACAACCACAACCACAACCACAACCACAACCACAAACACAACCACAACCACAACCACAACCACAACCACAACCACAACCACAACCACAACCACAACCACAACCACAACAACAACCACAACCACAACAACAACAAATACCACAACCACAACCACAACCACAACCACAACAACAACCACAACAAATACCACAACCACAACCATTAGGTCCTTAAGGTCCTGTATGTCCTTTTGGTCCTCTAGGTCCTATAGGTCCTTTAGGTCCTAGGACCTATAGGTCTTGGGTAATAGGACCTAATGGTTTTAGGTCCTAAGACTTATGGGTCTTAGGTCGTAGGTCATATAGGTCCTAGGTCGTAGGTCCTATAGGTCCTAGGTAATATAGGAACATAGACCTATAGGACCTAGGTCTATGGAGGATTTGTTGTGATTGTGGTTGTGGTTTTGGCTGTGGTTGTTGTTGTGGTTGTGGTGGTGGTTGTGGTTGTGGTGATGGTTGTGGTGATAGTTGTGGTTGTGGTTGTGGTTGTGGTATTTGTTGTGGTTGTGGTATTTGTTGTGGTTGTGGTATTTGTTGAGTTGTGGTTGTGGTTGTGGTTGTGGTTGTGGTATTTGTTGTGGTTGTGGTTGTAGTTGTGGTTGTGGTTGTGGTATTTGTTGTGGTTGTGGTATTTGTTGTGGTTGTGGTGGTGGACCTACGACCTAGGACCTAGGACCCATAGGTCTTAGGACCTAGGACCCATAGGTCTTAGGACCTAGGACCCATAGGTCTTAGGACCTAGGACCCATAGGTCTTAGGACCTAAAACCTATAGGTCCTATTACCCAATACCTATAGGTCCTAGGACCTAAAGGACCTATAGGACCTAGAGGACCAAAAGGACCTACAGGACCTTAAGGACCTAATGGTTGTGGTATTTGTTGTGGTTGTGGTATTTGTTGTGGTTGTGGTATTTGTTGTGGTTGTGGTTGTGGTTGGTTGTGGTTGTTGTTGTGGTTGTGGTTGTGGTTGTGGTTGTGGTTGGGGTTGTGGTTGTGGTTGTGGTATTTGTTGTGGTTGTGGTTGTGGTTGTAATATTTGTTGAGTATTTGGCCCCGTGGAAAAAAGTTATTATCAAAATTGTTCAGAGTAGAAAAAAGAAATGTCGATTTTTTACCATTTTTTATAACTTTTGGTAGGAAATATTGACGACATTATACACTCATAAACGAGTTCATAACACATACCCCAACATTTTGTATTTACTAGTTTTTGTAGGTAAATTTAATTATTATTGAATATTTTATCCAAATGTATCACCTACCCCTACACCTATGCCTACCCCTACACCTACCCCTACACCTACACCTCACCTTCACATATACCTACTTCTACACCTACACCTACTCCTACACCTACCCTTACACACCCACTTACCCCTACACCTACACTCATAAACGAGTTCATAACACATAGCCCAGCATTTTGTATTTACTAGTTTTTGTAGGTAAATATTATTATTATTGAAGTATCCGTGTCAGTATCCGTATCAGTATCCCTAACAGTATCCGACGACATGACTATATGAACGACGACATAATGACAACATGATGACGACATGACGACATGACGACATTATTACGACATTATGACGACACTATGACGACACGATGAAGACACCATGATGACGATGACGACACGACTAGGACATTAGGACGACATGACGACGACATTATGACGACATTAGGACGACATTATGACAACATTATGCCGACATTATGACGACACTATGACGACATTATGACGACATGACTATATGAACGACGACATAATGAAAACATGATACGACATGACGACATGACTATATGAACGACGACATGATAAAAACACGACATTATGACGACATTATGACGACACTATGACGACATTATGACGACACTATAAAGACACGATGATGACAACACGACGAGGACATTATGACGACATTATGCCGACATTATGACGACACTATGACGACATTATGACGACATGACTATATGAACATGATGACGACATGACGACATGACTATATGATAATGACTATATGACGACATGATGAAAACACGACATTATGACGACATTATGACGACACTATGACGACATTATGACGACACTATGACGGCACTATAAAGACACGATGATGACAACACGACGAGGACATTATGACGACATGACGCCGAAATTATGACGACATTATGACGACAATATGACGACACTGTGACGACACTATGTCGACACTATAACGACATTATAACGACATTATGACGACATTATGACGGCACTATGACGACATTATGACGACATTATGATGACATGACTATATGAACGACGACATTATGACGACATTATGACGACACTATGACGACATTATGACGACACTATGACGACACTATGACGACACTATAAAGACACGATGATGACAACACGACGAGGACATTATGACGACATTATGCCGACATTATGACGATACTATGACGACATTATGACGACATGACTATATGAACATGATGACGACATGACGACATGACTATATGATAATGACTATATGACGACATGATGAAAACACGACATTATGACGACATTATGACGACACTATGACGACATTATGACGACACTATGACGGCACTATAAAGACACGATGATGACAACACGACGAGGACATTATGACGACATGACGCCGAAATTATGACGACATTATGACGACAATATGACGACACTGTGACGACACTATGTCGACACTATAACGACATTATAACGACATTATGACGACATTATGACGACATTATGACGGCACTATGACGACATTATGACGACATTATGATGACATGACTATATGAACGACGACATTATGACGACATTATGACGACACTATGACGACATTATGACGACACTATGACGACATTATGACGACACTATGACGACATTATGACGACACTATGACGACATTATGACGACACTATAAAGGCACGATGATGACAACACGACGATGACATTATGACGACATTATGCCGACATTATGACGATACTATGACGACATTATGACGACATGACTATATGAACATGATGACGACATGACGACATGACTATATGATAATGACTATATGACGACATGATGAAAACACGACATTATGACGACATTATGACGACACTATGACGACATTATGACGACACTATGACGACACTATAAAGACACGATGATGACAACACGACGAGGACATTATGACGACATGACGCCGAAATTATGACGACATTATGACGACAATATGACGACACTGTGACGACACTATGTCGACACTATGACGACATTATAACGACATTATGACGACATTATGACGGCACTATGACGACATTATGACGACATTATGACGACATGACTATATAAACGACGACATTATGACGACAATATGACGACACTGTGACGACACTATGTCGACACTATGACGACATTATAACGACATTATGACGACATTATGACGGCACTATGACGACATTATGACGACACTATGACGACACTATGACGGCACTATAAAGACACGATGATGACAACACGACGAGGACATTATGACGACATGACGCCGAAATTATGACGACATTATGACGACAATATGACGACACTGTGACGACACTATGTCGACACTATGACGACATTATAACGACATTATGACGACATTTTGACGGCACTATGACGACATTATGACGGCACTATGACGACATTATGACGACATTATGATGACATGACTATATGAACGACGACATTATGACGACATTATGACGACACTATGACGACATTATGACGACACTATGACGACACTATAAAGACACGATGATGACAACACGACGAGGACATTATGACGACATTATGCCGACATTATGACGACACTATGAGGACATTATGACGACATGACTATATGAACATGATGACGACATGACGACATGACTATATGATAATGACTATATGACGACATGATGAAAACACGACATTATGACGACATTATGACGACACTATGACGACATTATGACGACACTATGACGGCACTATAAAGACACGATGATGACAACACGACGAGGACATTATGACGACATGACGCCGAAATTATGACGACATTATGACGACAATATGACGACACTGTGACGACACTATGTCGACACTATGACGACATTATGACGACAGATGTCATCATAGTGTCGTCATAGTGTCGTCATAGTGTCGTCATAGTGTCGTCATAGTGTCGTCATAGTGTCGGCATAGTGTCGTCATAGTGTCGTCATAGTGTCGTCATAGTGTCGTCATAGTGTCGTCATAGTGTCGGCATAGTGTCGCCTGTCGTCATAGTGTCGTCATAGTGTCGTCATAGTGTCGTCATAGTGTCGGCATAGTGTCGTCATAGTGTCGTCATAGTGTCGACATGTCGTCATAATGTTGTAATTATGTCGTCGTTCATATAGTCATGTCGTCATAATGTCGTCGTTCATACAGTCATGTCGTCATAATGTTGTAATTATGTCGTCGTTCATATAGTCATGTCGTCATAATGTCGTCGTTCATATAGTCATGTCGTCATAATGTCGGCGTCATGTCGTCATAATGTCGGCGTCATGTCGTCATAATGTCGGCGTCATGTCGTCATAATGTCGTCGTCATGTCGTCATAATGTCCTCGTCGTGTCGTTATCGTCATTATCGTGTCAACATCGTGTCGTCATCACGGCGGCATCGTGTCGTCATCATGTCATCATAACGTCATCATGTAATCGTCATCATCGTGTCGTCATCATGTCGTCGGCAGGCTTCGTCATAGTGTCGTCATAGTGTCGTCATAGTGTCGTCATAGTGTCGTCATAGTGTCGTCATAGTGTCGTCATAGTGTCGTCATAGTGTCGTCATAGTGTCGGCATAGTGTCGTCATAGTGTCGTCATAGTGTCGTCATAGTGTCGTCATAGTGTCGGCATAGTGTCGTCTGTCGTCATAGTGTCGTCATAGTGTCGTCATAGTGTCGTCATAGTGTCGGCATAGTGTCGTCATAGTGTCGTCATAGTGTCGACATGTCGTCATAATGTTGTAATTATGTCGTCGTTCATATAGTCATGTCGTCATAATGTCGTCGTTCATACAGTCATGTCGTCATAATGTTGTAATTATGTCGTCGTTCATATAGTCATGTCGTCATAATGTCGTCGTTCATATAGTCATGTCGTCATAATGTCGGCGTTATGTCGTCATAATGTCGGCGTCATGTCGTCATAATGTCGGCGTCATGTCGTCATAATGTCGTCGTCATGTCGTCATAATGTCCTCGTCGTGTCGTTATCGTCATTATCGTGTCATCATCGTGTCGTCATCACGGCGGCATCGTGTCGTCATTATGTCATCATAACGTCATCATGTAATCGTCATCATCGTGTCGTCATCATGTCGTCGGCAGGCTTCGTCATAGTGTCGTCATAGTGTCGTCATAGTGTCGTCATAGTGTCGTCATAGTGTCGTCATAGTGTCGTCATAGTGTCGTCATAGTGTCGTCATAGTGTCGGCATAGTGTCGTCATAGTGTCGTCATAGTGTCGTCATAGTGTCGTCATAGTGTCGTCATAGTGTCGTCATAGTGTCGGCATAGTGTCGTCATAGTGTCGTCATAGTGTCGACATGTCGTCATAATGTTGTAATTATGTCGTCGTTCATATAGTCATGTCGTCATAATGTCGTCGTTCATATAGTCATGTCGTCATAATGTTGTAATTATGTCGTCGTTCATATAGTCATGTCGTCATAATGTCGTCGTTCATATAGTCATGTCGTCATAATGTCGTCATAATGTCGGCGTCATGTCGTCATAATGTCGGCGTCATGTCGTCATAATGTCGTCGTCATGTCGTCATAATGTCCTCGTCGTGTCGTTATCGTCATTATCGTGTCATCATCGTGTCGTCATCACGGCGGCATCGTGTCGTCATCATGTCATCATAACGTCATCATGTAATCGTCATCATCGTGTCGTCATCATGTCGTCGGCAGGCTTCGTCATCATGTCGTCGTCGTCCTTATCTCTGATTCAGATTTCGATTCTGATTTAGATTCAGAATTTGATTCCGATTCCTATTCAGATTCAGATTCTGATTCCTATTCAGATTCCAATTCCGATTCCGATTCCTAGTCCGATTCAGATTCTGATTCCCATTCTTATTCGGTTTCAGATTTAGATTCAGATTCAGATTCAGATTCAGATGGATACTACGGGATACTGATACCCCACTGAGATACTGATGGATACCACGGGAGACATACAGATACTGATACGGGATACTGATACGGATACTTATATGAATACTGATACGGATACTGATACGGATACTGATACGGATACTGATACGGATACTGATACGGATTCTGATACGGATACGGGATAAGGTATACTGATAATGGATACTGATACGTATACTGATAGTGATACAGATACTGATACAGGTACTACGGGATATTAATACGGATACTGATATGGGATACTGATACGGATACTGGTACTAATACGGATACTGATACTGATACTACGGGATACTGATACGGATACTAATACGGGAGACTGATACGGATACTAATACGGGAAACTGATACGGGATACTGATACGGATACAACAGGATACTGATAGGGATACTGCGGGTGCTGATACGGATACTGATACGGATACTGGATACTGATACGAGATACTGATACTGATACGGGATACTGACATTGATACGGATACTGATACTGACAGGGCCGGCGCAAGGGCCATGCGAGACATGCGGCCGCATGTGGCGCAGCCTAGGACGAGGCGCCGGCGAAGCCGGCAGATTCCTTATACATTTTTTGTTTAGCAATCTTTTGCAAGTAGCTTTAACTAAAAATTTAAAAAAAGTGAAATAAATAAATATAATATTATATTTATTATAATATTATATTAAATTAAAATAACGGGAAGCAGTAAGAAATAATTGCAGCAGAAATATTAGTATGAACTGTAAACGGAACCGCAAAATCATTCTGTGTTTTTGAGTTTTAAATAAAAAAAATAAATCGGAGGGGTGTGTAGTAAGGGAGATAAGAGGGATGAAAATGCAGATATGGAAATAAGTGACAGAGTAAAAGTTGAGAAATAAGTGAGAAGGTAATAGAACAGTAGGACTTCTACCAGGTAGAAAGTGATAAAAACACTATGTCTAAAAACACTAGGGGACACCTGGAATTCTTATCTACCTTAGATAATCATCTAAAGATAAGATTAAATCAAAGCTTATTAAAATCTTTTTTACATACTACATTTTTAATTTGTTGTCAGTTTTATTTAATTAGCCCTCCCGCTCGTTAATATCGTAAAATCTTTATTCTATTCTTCTACATTTTTCTATTTTTCGTAATTTTTTTTAAGTGGACCACTTTATGGGTATTAAATTAAAGAGGACAGTGTATAGAAGACTTTAAAAAACACCGCACATCGTTATCACTCTTTGTTCCGGAGATATTGGCGTTACAGTCAATAGGCCAAATTTGGGTCTTCAATAGGGGGTGGTGTTTCATTATTTGTATTATTTCTTTTTTTTTCTATTAATTATTTTTTAAATTATTTTTAAATTTTTTTTTTTATGAGGAATAAACGCTCACAAGCTGTCAAAATCGAGTTGGTAGAGAGAGATTCAAGACTCTACTTGAAGCCCTTAAGCAGCTCGCCAATAGCTAGAGTAGTAGCTTGTTAATGTGGTAATAGTTGTGTGATGGTTGTGGTTGTAGTGATAGTTGTGTGATGGTTGTGGTTGTGGTGATGGTTGTGGTTGTGGTGATGGTTGTGGTTGTAATGTTGTATTTTTGTGGTTGTGGTATTTGTTGTAGTTGTGGTTGTGGTATTTTTGTGGTTGTGGTTGTGGTATTTGTTGTGGTTGTGGTTGTGGTATTTGTTGTGGTTGTGGTTGTGGTATTTGTGGTGGTTGTGGTTGTGGTTTTGGTTGTTGTTGTTATTGTAGTTGTGGTTGTGGTTGTGGTGTGGTTGTGGTTGTTGTTGTGGTTGTGGTTGTGGTTGTGGTATTTGTTGTGGTTGTGGTTGTGGTATTTGTTGTGGTTGTGGTTGTGGTTGTGGTTGTTGTTGTGGTATTTGTTGTGGTTGTGGTTGTGGTATTTGTTGTGTATTTGACCCCGTGGAAAAAAGTTATTATCAAAATTGTTCAGAGTAGAAAAAAGAAATGTCGATTTTTTACCATATTTTATAACTTTTGGTACACTTTGACTACGAAAAGCAAATTGATATGGGTATTGAATTAAAGAGGACAGTGTATAGAAGACTTTAAAAAACACCGCATATCGTTATCACTCTTTGTTCCGGAGATATTGGCGTTACAGTGAATAGGCCAAATTTGGGTCTTCAATAGGGGGTGGTGGGGGAAGCAAGCGGTGGCACTCGATATGATAATATGGAAAATGCTTCCCTAAACCCCTTCTAAACGATGGTGTAAAGAAAGTTTAGTATTTAATTTTTCCCCCATTTGTTGTAGTAGAGTGGTTGTGGTATTTGTTGTAGTTTAGGTTGTGGTATTTTTTTGTGGTTGTGGTATTTGTTGTGGTTGTGGTATTTGTATTTGTTGTGGTATTTGTTGTGGTTGTGGTTGTGGTTGTGGTGTGGTTGTGTTGATGGTTGTAGTATTTGTTGTGGTTGTGGTGTGGTATTTGTTGTTGTGGTATTTGTTGTAGTTTAGGTTGTGGTATTTTTTGTGGTTGTGGTATTTGTTGTGGTTGTGGTATTTGTTATGGTTGTGGTTTTGGTTGTGGTAATGGTTGTGATTGTGGTGATGGTTGTGGTTGTGGTTGTGGTTGTGGTTATGGTTGTGGTTGAGGTTGTAGTTGTGGTTGTGGTGTGGTCAGTGTCAGTGTCAGTGTCAGGTTTTTTTTTTATCAAATTATAGCATGCTTCACAGTTAGTACTACATGCGGTTAAAGGTCACAATAAAATTTAAAAGTGGTTTAAGTAGGACCATACACATAGATAACAACAATGACGGAGAGATAAATAATAAAATTTTCAGCAATTAGAAGTTGCTGTAGGCGTAGTAAAAACAAGTTAGTAACAATAACATGAACGGAAAAATATTCAAATTAATATAGGCACTTATGTACAAACTTAATTACACACAAAAGTATCACAGTTAAAAGAATGTTGATGTGCAAAGTTTAAAATTTTAGTACTTTTGAAGATATAGGTGTAAATAAGGTTGAAACTTATTTGGGACCATCAATTGCCTAATGGTGACCTACGATTTAAATTTCATTAAAATCGGAAGAGTAGTTTTTAAGATATTATGTTGGTTCGCAGAAATGCTGGTTCGCAGAAATGTTGGTTCGCAGAAATGAATAGGCCAAATTTGGGTCTTCAATAGGGGGTGGTGGGGGAAGCAAGCGGTGGCACTCGATATGATAATATGGAAAATGCTTCCCTTAACCCCTTCTAAACGATGGTGTAAAGAAAGTTTAGTATTTAATTTTTCCCCCCTTTTTTGCTTATTTGTACTGGCCTATTGGTTATCTAGGAACTGTTACACGTTTATTAACGATGTTACTGCCTTTAGATAATTAATAAGGTTAACAACAAACATTAAATACACTCTTCTAAATACATTCTTTATACCTATAAAGAAAACTGTATTAAAAATAAAAATATTAAATTTTGTAAGAAAATATCACTTATTCTTATTAACTGATATCAGGTAATTTCGAGTTTTGATCGAGATATCGATACTGTTTCACCAAACTGCCGCTTGGGAGGTTTAGTATAGGGGTGTAGCATAATGAACCACTTTTTGAGACCCAGATTATCACAACCCAAGCAGAGAAGACGGTAGGTAACGGTCGTCTTCGACGAGCGAAACGAGTAGGAGTTGGCGCTCCACAGAACTAAATCAAAATAATATATAGACTATAACTTACAGATTATTAATTGTTTAGACGTTAAAATCGATTTAGTAATTTAATAAATACATTTTTCACACTATAAAGGGAAAATAATGTGGGGTGGAGGAGGCACCTGTATGGTTGTGAGTGAAATGTCGAATTAATGTGACTGAGCTTATGATTGGAGAAGAACTAATAAAGGTTAGATAACGTGCTGAGGTAATGCTTTGACGTTTTGTTAAAGTTGTTCAGTTGTATTGCTTATTAGTTGATTTAGTTGAGTATGTTTAATAAAAATTTTCAGTAAACTGGTACGTTGAGAAAGTTAAAATTAATGGCATTTTATGTCCACAATTCAAATCACAATATTATCATCCAAGATGAAGGGAGAAACGATAAGATAACAATTCATACTTTAACCGGGAATCTTATAGTATCAACTAGAGTTTGTAGAATCTTTTTTTGGTATTCCACTCTTTAATTTATAGTATTAAATTAATTATAATTTATTATCAGTAATAATGAATTAAATATTTTATTTTTTAATAGTTAAACTTTATAATAACACTAACCATTATCACGACGGAGACGATTACATTGGCATCTAGTGCCAGAATGTAATATAATATCAAAATATAGGAATAATGATTTACTAAAGACAACAACCAAATTTAATTAAGAACAAATTAGTTTATCTTCAAAGGCTTAATGAATCATTTAATTAAAATAAGTGACAGAGTACGGGAGAGTTTCCAATTTGGTTCGGCCTATGTTATTGACGCAAGAGAGAGAGTTGAATTAACAATTTAATTGGCACTTGTTCATTATTTAAGTGTGTTTAAATGGTGAAAGTAGATATCAAGACCTTGTAAATACGTGCTCATTCTCATGACCCAATATCATCTTTTATGTTTTTTCTTTAACACATATAAACTCCGAACAAACTTGATGTAAGCGCGTTACCTTGCCATAATGATATAAGAGGTAAATCATTTTTTGTCGATTTGTAAACGTGAACTAAAACAGGACAACATCTAAAGATCGAAATTAACATGATTGGTTTTCAAGGCGTTATATTGATATAAATATTGAGCTCTTCTGAATTAAGATTAAGAACTTAAAATTAAGTCCATGTAATAAATATAAGTTAACTATGGGACGTTCCCTTTCCTTGACAAGTCGGGACGTTTCCTTGAAAAGGTATGTATCTTATACACTAAACCCAGAACAATTTCAGGGGAAGAGGATTCTTTTTCTGTGATACTGCTTTTTAGAGTAGAGCTGGCAACACTGTTTTAGCAATCCTCCCGCCTTCTCTAGCTATCATATCAATGTTATCAGCGGCAGTAGATTTTTGCTGTGTCCAAAGTAAAGGAACCAGTTCTGCCCTAGTTTAATAATAATGGCAGATAATATTCCTATTCATTAAGTTACTACCGTTTTACATCGAATATAAGACGCATACCGATTTTCGAACCAAAAAGTTGGAAAAAATATTAATGCATCGAATATAATATGACCCCTGTTTTAAAGGGAAAAAATCTTCCGTCCTCTTTTTCAACAACTTGTTCAGACTTCAAATTTATTTTCTCCATGGATATTGTTGGAATATTGAATCTTTATTTAGATGTTAGTAGACGCTAGCAAAGAAATAGCAAGGTTAGATTTTGAAAAAAAAAATTTAAAGCTAAAAACAACTAAATAGGTTCAACGGAACCATCTCATCAGAAATTTGAACATAATAAAAATTTCTAAAAATTGATTAAATAGGAGGGTCCAACAATGATATCCCGGCAAAATTCAGAAAATTGAAAATAGGGAGTAAAACAAGATCTTGGCAGTATTATTGTCAGAGATGTTCGAAGGATAAAGGTTTTCAAATAAGTTACACTTGAATATAAATCGCAATGTAAGACACATCCCGATTTTGGTGATGCAAAAATGGGGAAAAAAGTGCCTCTTATATTCGAAGCAATAGGCAATAGGGTATTATTATTATTCTATTTACTTACTATTTTACTAACATCTATATTAATCTAGTGATAATAATTTTTGTTTTGTTATCAGGAGAACTCGAAGAGAGATTGCTACGAGGAGGAGATTATATTACATCCATTGACAGAATGGTCTTAGAAAGGAAATTTACTTCGAGGCATTTAAACGTCAGTCTCAGTTCTTCTTTCAGAAAACTAGAAATCGACTAAGTACTATAATAGCATACATAGTACGAGGCAAGACTGTGATGAACATATATGAGCCTTATCAAACCTAAAATTTAGGTCTGATAAGGCTGTACTTGAAGATTTGATTTTAAAGATAGTTTTAACTAAAAGTTTTTTATTGTAAATAATTATTACATTATTAATCGATAATCTCTGTCTTATCATTCTAACTGTAGAATGTACCCAAGGAACTGCTCAGTTACTTGCAATCTTTACCAAGTTTTCCCCACATTTTTAATCTTGCTGTCGAAATGTATCGGCCCTTTGAAATAACTCCTTACTTTTAGGCTATGGTCATCATATTTTGTTTTGTAGAAATTATGAGCTTTACGGTCGATTAGTGGTTAAACAGATATGATATAATTTAAGTCTATAGTAAGCGATATTTAACAAATTTACTAATCTGACAGTTTCCATTCTATCCATGAATACAATAGAATGGTACACTAAGCGACTTATGAGCCACCTTTTTCTTATGCATATTCTAAGTAAATATTTGGGTAGTTCCAATGTGGATAATACTCAACTACCAAATAAAAGAACAAATAATAATAAAAATAGACTGTCAATAGCTGTGGCACATAGCTTCCTCGCATCCTACCACGTACTTTAATGATTATATACTTTTAAAAGCCATTATTGTCTAATTTGTTTAATTGTTTCCCCGTTTTTTTAATCTGTCAAAATTGTTTAGATATTTTACATAAATTAAAGTATAAATTTAGCAAAAGTTAAAGAGTGCAGACGGTTCTAATTAATCTGTGGCTATTCGCGGACTACTTTCGATAAACTATAAAAGTTTCATTCAAATCAGATAAGTACTTTTGAAGCTATAGGTGTAAATAAACGGATGTTTGTGCGTATGTGGAAGAGAAACAAATGAGCGCAGAAGGTTGAAAGTTATATGGGACCAACAATGGACTAATTATGACGTACCACCCAACCCAAATTTCATTAAAATTGAACGTGTAGTTTTTAAGATATGTTGGTTCGCAAAATCTGAACGACAGACAGACTGACAGACAGACACGGAAGTCTGAAACGGATTTCTTTCTTGGAATTTTCGAAATCAGAGACCTTAAAATTTTTCGTTCTTCAGAACGATCACATAGCTTCCGTTACTTTCGGTAAGCTCGGAAGCAATATATAACAACCAATATTATTTATTAGAAATAATTAAATTTTGTAATGCCATTTTCTTTTATGCATCTGAAGTTGCATGACACTTTAATTATGTATATCTGTTATTATAGTGTAGCTCATTTAATTTAATTATGTAGAAATAGAAATAATTTAATTAATAGAAAATATCTTGATGAAATTTTATAAACAGTAAAGAGAAAAACTAAAATAGTATTTTTTTTTAACTAATTTTCTTTTATTAACTTACTTTTAGGGTGAGAACATAGGGATTTATCCTATAAAACTTATCCCAGGGAATTTTCAATATCCCCAAACTTTGAAGTAAAAATGCCAATAGCAAACAACATTAGTTCCAACTTCACAGAGTCTCTAATAATTAATTTTATATTAAGGAACTTACATTGTATAAATATAAATATATAAATACACTATATATGTATTTATTTATTATAGCGTAAAGGCACTTAAGTTGCAGATGTTTGTTTTTGTTTTCCTCCCCATTATATATGCATAAAACTTTTAAAAATAGTGACTGCGAATTTCCTTTTTAACCAGATTATGTTTGTAGTTATAAGCCTATCATATAATTGCAACGAATGCGTAGTTTTCATAATGCCAACCTTATCAAGATCCTATTCTCCAAAGTTCAATATTGTAACATTGAATTGTTTAAAAGTTATAGTGGATGAGACAGACAAACGCATGAACAGATTAAAGAGGTTATAATGTTGCTTGTTGATAAAGTTACCATAGACCCTAAAATAAAGGTCTGATTTTAAAGAAGGTGATCTTCAATGAGTTCATTTTAATTAAATATATTTTGCTAAGGTGGACTTTCGTCGTCAACCACTCTACAAGAATATTAATTTAGAGAATATGTGATAAACTCTATGTCTTCAAGTAAATCATTTTGAACTTATCAAGATTTATTTGGGTAAAGATCATGTCACCGTGTTTTCTGTGTCACACGAGGTGTAATCTAAAAGACCATAATTTATGCTTTTCATGTTATCCTTCTAACGCTTATCCTGACACATGGTTCTAAAGAGGAAAGAACGCCCTACTTTATGTTATGTCCAAGTTTAGATTACATGTTGACATAATGGAACACCTCAGGATGCATCTGGACAGGATACACGAAGAGATTTGTAGTGACAAGGACTCTCGCACCATTATGATGAAAGTCGCCTCCATATTTAACTCCTGTTTTTAAGTACTCCTTATTAGTACTCATGATGCAACTTTCTTTTTTCAAGCACAGTGTTAGCCAATTCATTCTAATACACCTAAAAATCTAAAATAACCCGTGTAATCGATAGTTTTAAATAAACTTCTTTCAAATAAGATTACACTATATAAGAAATGTTCATTAAAAAATTAATAATCTATAATCTATACGAATATTAAACAATTTTGACAAAAATTTATTTACTCAATTCAAATAATCACGATTTCTCATCCAACCAATTCAAGAAAACAACAAAATACAACGACAAATGTTCAATCAATAGATATTTCTTTTTTCAAACGCGATCCAAATGAACCAATAAACGGATTACAAAATAGTAACATCTCTTTACAAAATACGTATATAATATAGATTAGAAAACGAATATTTTGATTGCTATAATTTATCATTGAAATGACGAGAAATAACAACAAATTATTATTAAATAGTACGATATTCGATAATATTTCTTAATCCTGTTATAATGAACTAGTGGAAAATGAATAAATTCTAGAATCCTTGTTGCTCTTTCTGTTGAAATAAGTTTAATTGGATATTTGGTTTCAAGTTATTTGTGTGTTAATTGTATGGGTGTTTTTTTCATTCAATTAAACAGATATTCTTTCATCAAAACTTTTTTTGTGTCAATAAAATAATTGATGAAGCATACAATTTTTTCCACATTGTATTTGTAAGTTAATATTCGATTTGAGATCGGTCTAGTGGGTCAGACTCCACTCGTCTCGAAATACCACTCTAATAAAGTAGACCTTAAGACGAATCTATCAAAATCTCAACATTTATATTTTGACCTTCACAATACTTTCTCTCCCTAAAATACAAACTTTTTTGGTCAGCTAAAAAATTTAAAACGGCCTAGCTGTCTGGTCAACGTCTGGTTTCAATTCACCTTGAATAACTGTCATTCAAAATTTGAAATATCTTTATTATATATAAACCGGTTATTTAGCTGATATATGAAATTAATAATATAATGGCATCCACTTAACAACTAACTTTTATAAAAGTTAACATTTATAAGTGCATTATTATAGTACTTAAACTTACAGGTGCACTTTATTATTAAATAATTTTAGCGTTCTGCTTGAAACATTTATAATTCACTATTTAATCTTTATTCGCGGTTAGTCTGATCAGTGACATTTATATATATTTGCTCTTATATATTAATTTTATAGGCATAGTTATTAAGAATTATTTTTAAAAAATGCTGTTGTTATGTAAGAACAGACGAGTTTTCAAATCCTGGAATTTCAAAACAGAGAGGATAGAGAAGCTTAGGCCAAATTCTTTAAATATGTTTTATATTCAGAATCAGAGATGTCCTTTTTGTAGATATTTTCCCTTATTGTTGATCATAAAATTATGATCAACACAAATTAAGGTCCTTCTATAGTAAAGAGTTGGGCATACATCTGCGAGATGTAATCATCAATATGAGACATAATCAGTCAATTCGCAAATAATACACATGCACTTACTGCAATCATCAGTATGACACAATAATCTTCGCAGTGAAACACATAATTGTTATATACTACTTTGCATTTGGTTGGACACATACTCGTCCTGAACGGCTGAACCGATCCGCACAAAATTCGGCACGGTCATAGTGACCAACCCAGGAAGGTATAAATCCGAAATGGTCCAAATTGGTGAACAGGGGTAGAGGTACGAGGTACAAAAGTTAAAATAGTATATATATACCCTTCATGATGCATGTTTTTAAGAGTACAGTTATTGTTGTTATATTCACTTTTATCATATTTTCATTTAAGAGGGGGGTAAAATAGAAAAACAGGAAAAAATGCTTTTTAATTAAAAATTAGAAATATTACTATTTTTGATCCTATTTTAGCTGCTTATAAATAAAAATGTTAATTGTTTAAGATTAAAATGCACGCTCAGCTCAATATTGCAAGCAGACAACTGCATTGCACACCTAGTTCACATGAACTTATTAATGTAATCATAAGAATGACGTATCTGTCTCTTCGCAGTGAAACACATAATACACATGTACTTAATGTAATCATCAGTATGACATATCCTGTCTCTTCGAAAGTGAAACACATAATACACATGTACTTAATGTAATCATCAGTATGACATATCCTGTCTCTTCGAAAGTGAAACACATAATACACGACATGTCCTTTATGTAATTATCAGTTTGACCTATCTGTCTATTCGCAGTGAGTCACTTAATACACATGTTCTTAATGAAATCATCAGTATGAAATATCTGTCTCTTCGCAATGAAACACATAATCCACATTTATTTATTATTGTAATCATAAGAATGATCTGTCTCTTCGCAGTGAAACACATAATACCAAACCAGACCAGGCTGGCGTGAGTGCGTTTATTACTCTATCGCTAAAAATGGGCAAACAAATTAAATCAGCTAAAAAACTAGAAGTAAAAAGCCTACTCCCAAACACCATTTTATCTTTACTGTTGGTTGGCCCCAAAATTCCCTTTCTAGGGGATTTTAAGTAAAGTTATCTCCCTATTTTTCCCTGTAAAGGCTAAGTGCCAAAAAGGAAAACTCGATTCATAATCAGCTCATAAAACCCAACACAATTAGCCAGGATTTGCCATTTTTAACAATTTCCTGGCCCCCTCGCAGGAATTAATATTGGGCCAAAAATAAAATGTGGCGAAACATGGCCTATTTTGTCGGATTTAACGAGCTGACTCCGAAACACCATTCCTTTCTTTGCCCTTAGCCAGGAAACGCCATTTTTAAAAAAAATCAAAATCATGAAAAAAAGGTTTTCCTAAAAACAGTATAACCTGCTGTTATTGAAACCTTTTATGTTCTTAAAAGGGGATAAAGTTTAAATATCCAATACCTATTTTTCTTCATCATCATACTTCCGATATGTTTACCCTTCGTATATAAGAGAACGTAAAGTAGGATTAAATGAAAATAAATGTATATTTACTAAAAAAAAAGAGTAATTTGTATAAATTTTGTAATCAAATTAATAGTAACAAAAAATAAATATAAACAATAAATAAAGAAGATACTTGGCAAGAATTCAGTTTATTATCTGTATGCCACATTCAAACACATAATCCACATCCATATATATTTTTTAATGATTTTGATTGTCCACCTTTTATTAAATTTCTTTAATTTTTTTTTGTCTCAATGATGGTAATTATAATTTTCATTTGTTCAACATTCGGTCAAAAATAGACATTGTCTATTTTCTTTCCGTAAATATTTCACTTCATTTATAACATCTTCTTATATATTTATACATATAGCTTTTTTAGAATGAGGACTTATTATATATAAAAACATTTAGTAAAAATAAAATGGAAATTAACAACAAATAAATTAAAGAAAAAGATATTTATCAACCAAATATTTTGCTTCAATAATTTTAAAATTAAACATTTATTAGTAGTTCAAAAAATATTTTTCTTATATAATATATTATGTATATATATTTTTAGTTATGTATACAATTTCAAAAAAAAGAACTTTTTTGTCATATAATGACATAAAAATCTATGTACAGTGATAATTTAAAATAAATAAATACGTCAATAAAATTATAATATTTTGAACGATGAACAATTATGTTTTATTGTTTCAATTAGAATATTAAGTTAAAATTTTATCTTATTTGTTATATTATTAAGTTTATTTATTTATTGTTTTATAAGTTATTATGTTTATTTATTTTGTTTAAATAGAAAGTAGTTTGTTAATTTACTTATTTCAATTTGTTTGTTTATTATAAGCTGAGCTTTGAAGGTTGACATCAAATTGAACCAGAAGTCATAATCTAATAACTTACAAAAAAGATAATAACGTTTTTTTTCTTATATTTCATATATGTTTTTGTACAAAAAATATCGACAAATAAATTAATATCGGCATTTTATTTTCCATTTTTCATGAATTCCGGTAATCATATTAAATACAATTTGGTTATTTTGCTATTTCATTTAATCATTATTTTAATTATTTATATATATTTTCATATTTAAAAGGTCCGAGTTCAAGCCTTGGCAGAATGAAATACTATGTATTATTTTTATTATAATACAATAAATTTATATTACTAATGCTAATATATGTGTATAAAAATATTAAAACAAAGTAACAATTTTTTTTATATAAAGACCATCCAATTTTTGTTAAATGTAAAAGTAATTAGACAAGAAGAATAAATAGAAAAAAAACTATTCTGAAACTTAGAAAAAAAGATTAAAAAATTCTTATTATTGGTAAGTATTATCTTTGGTTTTTTTTTAAAGTTAAAAATAAATAAATAGCTTCCTTCTCCTTTCCTTTTTTTACAAAAAGCAGCTATATTTCGCCTTTACTTAGACGGAGAGACTCGGTCTCTCCCTAAGAATTATACAGGGAGGATTCGTTTTTAATTTTTTTTATATTTAGAAATCCAAGTATGGAAATAAAGTTTATGTGAAAAAATGACGAAATTGTTTGTTTTTTTCTATTATTTGTACAAATTAAAATTAAATGGTAAAACTAGTTGTTTTTCTGAATTAAACAATGTTGAAGAAGCTCTAATCAAGGGTGAAATATAGCTGCATTTTAAAAAAAGGAAAGGAGAAAGAAGCTATTTATTAATTTTTAACCCTAAAAAGACCAAATAAAAATATATATCAGTATAGTTTTCTATACAATAATAATAATTAAATAAGGGTTCACAAACAGGAAAAAAATTATAAATTTTGGTGTTTGAAAAAAACTCAAACATGATTAGCATAAAAATTAATGAGTTCAGATATTTGAAAAAATCGTGCATTTTTTAAAGTAAATTTTCATAATAATGTGTTTTTAATTATAAAAAAAAGAAAATCATACTAACATAAAAAAGTACATTTTGTTTAAACTTACATAAAGATATTTTTAAAATCTAAAGGAACAAAGTCCGAATACATCATTTATGTACTGATTTTGTTTCTTAATATATTTTGTTATAAAATAAATTCTATCGGTTATTTAATTTAATATAATAAATTATTTTAGTACCTCTAGCACATATGAATTAAAATAAACCAATAGTAATTAAAAAATTATCTTTGTAATAAGTATAATTTCAGATATTATTTACTGTTCAAACAAAAAAAAAAAAAAGAAATTAAAATCAACATACATATTTAAATATCGAATGAAATTTTATAAAACTTTTGAAAGAAAAATTTAAATGCTGTTCAAGATAAAATAAGCCATTGTGAAAACATAAATATTCACTTATTCCTGGGCATTATAAAATTATATTAATAAAAGGAATATTTTTGTATCACTGATTGAATGCCTCAGAGAAATGTTTAGAATGCTTATAAGCAAGATAGGGTACTTCTTTAGATTGTTACTCCCCTCTTTTTATTAAGAATGTAAATAGACTAAATAACTATTAAGAGAAAGAGATGTTTAGTCTAACGTATACTTAGGGATAGAGGAATATCACACTTTTGTTTTTATAAGGGGAGTAACAATCTAAAGAAGCGCTCAAGATATTATACACTAACTGACTTTCCACTGATTCTGCCAAGACAAAAAAGAAATTCTTTAAGTGGACTGTAATCACGAATACTAACAGACAGTAGATTTTTCAAATACTCATCACGCTTGGAACCTTAAAACGATCATATTATAAAAGTGGTTTAGTAAAAAGACAATGGAGCATTGTATGTGGATCAAGGCTTCCACAGATGTTATCAAATTAGCTACGCTATTTCAGAGGCTGGTCTCAAAGTGTGGACATGATAAAATGTCACAAAAAGACAATGAATCACGGTAATAGAAGGACAGTCGAAAATAGAGTCTCACAACAGTACCGAGACGCTCTCAAAGAAAGATTGCGATTTGTATCAACGTTCAGACCACTTTTTTATCTTACAAAATAGAATGAATATTGGTTTCTTCTTGCTCTTGACGGTAGTTATTTATTGTTATGTGGGATATAATTGTCAGTGAAGAAAGTGTTTACATTTTCAAGTTTTTTCTTACATTTTCTAGTCCTATTTCCATATATATTAATATAACTTTATATTATAACGTATAAAATTGAATAATATTCTATGTACAATAAATGTAAATTACATAATTGATTGGATCATGAAAGTAAAAAATAATATAATATAATGAAACTGAATACTTATTTTTAAAAACAAGAAAAAAATAATAATGCTTTTTTAGTTTTATCCTTCCGTCTTTATTATATTTTACTTTTATTACCCTTATAACATAATATAATAATTATGTATTCTAATTTAAAATGTATATTTTTACATGGCAATAAACATGACATTATTATTCATTTATAGCGTACATTCAGGATGAATCACTTAACATTTTAACAAATTAGTAATTAAATATTTACAAATTTACACAAAAACTAAACGCAACAAACTTATTTTAATTTATATGCATATTATATATTTTTAAATAAAATAAATAAACGTATTGGAATATACATTTCATAAATATATGATACTTCAACATGTAAATTTATGTATACATTTTTAATTCAATATAATATTTTGGTAATAATTTAATTTATCATATAAATAAATATGTTTTGTAGATAAAAAATAAATAAGCAAATGACAACATATATTTTTGTTATTATTCTTTTAATTTTAATATCAAGGCGCTACACAAATTAAAAATTAATATTAACATTGATATAACAGTTAATCATTAATTAATTAGCATTGTTGTTCGTTTCCCACAGTGAGTTTTTATGTTTGGTTAATTTTAATCAGTAATGGGCTAAATAACTAAGATAATTTTTATTATGTTATAAAAAGAAAACCCATTTATTTTAAATCTAGGAATTAATATAAATATGTCAAAAATTAGGTTTTACATTAGTTACATACATCACAGCCAAATTTGTTACATTATTAATTTTTTTTTTTAGAATAATTAATACACAATAACTTAAAAAAGAAATTAATATCAAATGCACATATACAAAAAAAAAACACACTACCTAATATATATATATATATATATATATATATATATATATATATATATATATATATATATATATATATATATATATATATATATATATAAATACTATATGTGTGAGCATGTATAAATTGGTATCATAATAAAGTTGTGGGCTTTCGTCTGTTTGTGAATGACGTCTCTTTATCTCTTCATCTCTTTAACTTTATTGATAGGAGAGCCAAATGCTCTCCTATACGATATACCGAGACCCCAACAAGATTGATAGGACTCCATTAATAACCAATTATTATTAATAGAAAACTCAGCTTTCAATATATTAGCTCATGTTTTTTAAGCTATTGTGGGGTTATGAAGTACAGAACTCCACTTTTGAATCTTAATTTTGGACCATAGTTTTGATGGTCATTGTTGAATTGGTCTTAATTTAAACCTTCTTACTTCAATTTAACAAGTAAATTTTAAGGGTGTATATGACTTAAGCTGTCCAACACCACAGTAGAACAAATAATAAAAGTAAATTGTGATCAAATCATTGCCAATGATGTTGACTTTTCATTAGGATTTTTTTTTTATAATTGGGCTGAAAATAATTCCAGGAGAGGGAGTTTAAAATATCTATTTTTCACCGGAAAATCTATGTAGTTATCATGAATAATCTTCTTGGTGCTGATACAGGAATTATTCTTTATATAGAAAACTTTTTCTGCAGATGAAAAAAAAGTTTTAAGTATTTTAAGAGGGAAATCATATAATCATGTACTTAAAAAACAAAATAGTAATAAAATTGAAATAATAAATTCATGTAAAATTACGTTTCTTTAAAAGTTTAAATATAGAAATAATAATAATGAATAAACATTGACTAATAATATTTATGAAGATTGTTCTTCCTTAATGTAAGCTGGCTTGTAATAATTAAAAATGAAAAAGTGCGTAAATTAGAACTTTCTTCTATTTACATTGAAAAAAAAAAAAATGAAATAATCAATTTAATTAATAACATTTTATGTTATATCAGTATAATAATTTGTTTACATACATTTTTTTTGTCAATTATTGACAAATTTATAATATAATCATTGCTTTGTTAATTTCTTTTTGTAAATATAGTTTCATTTTGAAAAAGATGTTTATAACTTTATTTTATAAATATTTATTCAACAAATTTCCTCAATAGTTAATTAAATAGGGACATAATAATAACAATTTCAATAGATAAAAATGTACATTATCAAAACATCAATAATGAGCAGAATATATTTATATAATTTTTAGTTTTTTATTAATAAAAAGAATCAGTCAAACAGTCAACATGACCACTAACATAAATATTTGCACTCACAAAGAAAATGCGCTTGATTATTAGATAAGATATCATAAATTATTCTACAATTATCGACTAATTGAGATGAAGAATGAGGAAATAATTAAAATTTTGTTCAGAGAATTGTTTGTAAATGGGAAATAAAACTCAAAGAAAAAACTTAATCAGTTTGAGATTTTATAAAACAAATTTAGTGTTCATGTATTTTTTCCATTCATTTAAGTGATGATCAACCATCATTAGATATATCATAAAAAAGACGGAGTATTTTTTATGCACATAGTGCATGTGATTAACTATATGGTGAGCATTCTTATCTATCTAACATAAGAACCACCACCAGATACGAGGGGCGGAGATAAAAAAAATCGCACTGATTATAGGTTTGTTCCAACCAAGCATTGAACACATCATTGTACCGTCCGCGGTATCGTCACGGCAATGGATGAAACCCGTTCCAACTCAATCTGTGACAGTTTTACCGCCCACGAAACTTTTCCAGCCCGGGCAGGGATCGTTTGCGAACCATTCTCTGTACGGCCCCAACGATCCTCTGACAATACCATGTACTGCATTGTATGACATGCGCAGTAGTCAATCGTCACGAATATTAACAGGAAGGTTCCTTTAAAGTTAGACTTTCTTCAATTGTATTTAATACGGTGAGCATTATAGTCCAAAACCCTTTCCAACTTGACATGATTTTATTGCAGTACAATGTTAGCGCATGCGTATAAAACCTGTCTTAAAAGATTCTCGAACGATCCGCGGGACGATACAAAGGACGGAACAAACCTAATATTCACCGATGACCTGCAATCTTGACGACAACGTGAAGTGGGTGTACTAGCATTCAATACGGCTAGAATTTCAGCAGGACCTATGAACGAACTATGTGTGCCTCATATCCGTTGGAATAATGTGTCGTGGTATTCCTCGTTAAACATCGAAAATCCGCTACTGAACCGTACAATACTCGTATTTAATGAAATTTTATAATGATGATTGTCTTATCCGCTAGCTTTCGAGTAAGACGAGAGAAAAGAGATCGAAGATGATCGACGCCCATTCGTCCTCGCTCATATAAATCAGGCGGTAGTATTGAGAATATTAAACAAAGTGTTTCCTAAGCATTATATTGGTTGTTTTCAAACAAAAATAAATTGGTTTTTAATCGCGATTTTGTGGAAGTCACTCATGTCGTTTGAAAAAAAAGTACACGTAGTTTTAAATGACTAACTACGGTTATCATTTTTATATACATATATGTGTGTGTGTATGTTAGCGCGTGTTAGAAAGAGTTTATTTTTTAAAACGAATTGTATTTTAATTTTTAACTATTATCGATATAATTAGAACCGGCTTCAACAAACCTAATTTTCATTAATATTAAGATTTTCTTTTATTAGATCGACAAAGATGTAATTTTGTCTACTTTATTAGTGACTATTAATTTAACATAGGACCACTAGTTCGGTACTGCAATAATGTTTTACTTTAACCAAATATATAAATGGCATATATCATATAAAGGCACATATGATACCAGTATTATCCAATTTATTTTATATTTCCCCCTTTTTTTAATCAACTAAAATCTTTTCTTTGGCTTTTTGTGAATAAAAATATCAATTTATCAATATCTAAGTTGCGATATAATGGTTGATATTAATATAGGACCATTTGTGGGCAACTTGCGACAAAAAGCGTACTTTTAAAGATATGGGATAATAGAAAAAAGTTTGTGAGCATGTGGAAGAGAAACCGATTGGCGCAGATGGATTAAATCAATATGGGACCAACAATGGTCTAATTTTGACCTACCATCTAAATTTCATTAAAATCGAAAGAGAAGACCACAGATGTTGAACGGCAGGCGACTAACAGACAGACACGAGGCGAAATATATATTCTCTGACTGATACTGATTACTGTCTTGGAATTTTTGAATTTGAAGACATGAAAAATAACGTGGAAGAATTGTGATCATTCTGAGCTATTAATTCAGAATTATCACAATTCTTCCGTTACCTTTGGTAAGCTTGGGAGCAAAACGAAAATTCAATACATTTTTTTTTGTCCTTCGATAGTCTCTAACACGTTCTCCTTCCGAAGAATTTTACGGTGGAGGCCAATAATATATAATTGCTGATTATATTTAAATAACAATTATATTTAATAACAATTATATTTAACTGATTATATTTTAATAACAATTATATTTAACTGATTATATTTTAATAACAATTATATTTAACTGATTATATTTTAATAACAATTATTTTGACTTTATGGCCGAGTTCATCACTCTTTTAAGTCATTATTAATAATGATTGGAATATGTCACATTAAATATCTGGTGTTATGTTTAAGAAAAAAACTAATGTTATTGTGTTCTGTTTCATTACTAAAACAAACATTGCATTCGTTAATTCTTCAATATTATCAAAGCCTAAAAGCACATCATTGCCATGTTCTTCGTGATATTTACACAGCATATATTATATGTTTATATATATGTGTACTGTAATAAGCAAACAATACTATAATAGATAGATAAATAGTGACCCTATCAGTATACCTTCAAATAATCACAAGTACAAAAGAACTAAAATATCGTAAAGTGGATTTTCAGCTATGCGTTCATCTTTAGAATTCTAATCCCACTATATTTAAAAGATGGGTACATTTTGAATTTGTGGAAATATACTGATTTAAAAACGCTGCATTAGAAAATTTAATTATCAGAAAATCTCATCATCAATAACTTTGTTAAATAAATTAAGTTATTAATTAAGTGTAATATTTATTAAACAAATATAACTAGTGGTCAAAATTAAACGAAAGAAAACACTCTAAATATAATCTAACAATATTACCGTAAATATACTATAAATCGTTTAAAATATATTTTAGATAAATAATTTACAAAAAAAAAAAAATGTAATTGTTTATATTCGTCCCCTATCATTAATAATATTTATTTTTACATGATAACTTAATTCTAAAAAAATCTATAATGAAAGAAATTATTTTTTTTTAATAAAGCGATTTTGTTTTAAAAATTTATAATATTATTGTTATTCATGAGCAAGGTTTTTATTCATTTAAAATAAATAAACAACATTTATTTACCTTACAAATTTAATTAATTTTAATTTTTCCTCAACTAAATAAGACCTTAAAATCTAATTAAAAAATAAATCTAAACTATTAAGTTATATGCTTTTGTACCTCTGGTTCAAATTTGTCTTTCTAGCCTACAATCTGTCCCTGGAATAAATTTTTTTAGTCGTATATTATATTTAACTTGTTAAATTTATTGTTTTTATAAACAGTGAGTTCCTGCTAACAGACTATTTTTTATTTATTCGTGTTTATTTTTAAGTAACAAGTGAAATAAATAAACCAAACAACTTATTTGCAATATTTAATTTGGATGACAAAAATAAATAAATTAATAAATATAACGATTGATCAAAGATCAAATTATACAATAAATAAATAGTTGATTATTCATAATTTATTTATATATTGTTTTATTATTCCTTTTCTTTATAAAATGTAAATTTATTTGGTTAATTACACGTTACTTTACAATAAACTTAAATAATTTACAATATTGAAACAATTTATATTAATATTTAGTGAGTTTACAGAAACATATAGGGTAATAATTAAAGTAAAATAATAAATTATTCAAACATTATATACATATATATATATATATATATATATATATATATATATATATATATATATATATATATATATATATATATATATATAAATATATATATATATCTATATATATATATATATATATATATATATATATATATATATATATATATATATATATATATATATATATATATATAATATATATATATATATAATATATATATATATATATATATATATATATATATATATATATATATATATATATATATATATATATATATGTTAGTTGATGAGATGGGAAATTTAATAATTGTTTTGATAAGTGTACTGTTATTTTCAGAAGTCAAGTCAATAAAATGAATAATAATCAAAAAGGGCGTAAAATAAAAATATGATGCTCTGATTCATGTTTTAACTTCAATATTTAAAGCATCGATCACTTTTTTTGTAACAAGTTATTTATTGGTATAAGTAACAAAACATTATATATGTTCACCGGGGCCATCATGTTATTTTGAGTACATGGTTCGTGGTTAAACCCAGTAAGTAAATTGATAAAGTGGCATTTTAGTTTATTTAATTCAGCAGTTTATGTCTAAAATTTATCTTAAGTTATACAAATACTGAAGTTGAATAAAACAACTGAAGTCTGCAGTGAATTACGTTTGCAACATGACTAATTTTTATCAAATGAAAAAAAATATAATTATCAAATTGATTCAATAAAAGTCCCATCTCTATTTTATTTTAATTGGATAATTTACTCTGTCGACATTCGAGATAGTAAGAATGCAACATTCGAATTTTTTTTTAAATATGATTTAATTTATTTTAAATAATAATTCTTTGTTGTTAAAACTTTAAATATATTTATATTAGAATATTAATTTTATTCATAATTATATTAATTCTTTTTGGTTTTTTTTACACAATTCAATAAAAATGACATTTATATAAATGTATTGTTTTTTTATAGGTTTAATATATATATTTTATTTTCCCATATTTTTTATCCAGTACCAATAATTAGATAACACATTACGTATAAAATTCTATTCCCACTATTAGATATCAAATGCATAAGAAAAACATATGTTAAATATTTTAAGTTTTTTTTAATTTTCCTTATTTTACCATTTCTTCGTATTGTTTTATTTATTTCTTAGTATATTTTTTATTCTTTATTTAGTTTATATTGCCTTTTATTTCATTTTTAATACGGTAATATAAACACAAATATGTACGAAAAGTTAAATAAAAAAGAAGGAAATAAGGTTTTTTGTTTATTTAATTATTTTATTGATTGTTATTGCTATTGCTAAGAGTTGCTAAAAATTCAAATTATAAAAAAGTAAATATCCAGGAATAAATAAATAATAATTTACTTGGGTAATTTTTTTTTTCAATATAAACGGACTACGTATTTAATTTAATGTATGTCATGTTTTTTTTTTTAAAGTTTACTTTAAAGTTACTTCAGGTTACTAAACATCATAATAATTTATGCGCATCATCTACACATCAATTATTATGGTGTATCGAAGTGATTGAATTTTTTCCCTGCCTTCGTCATATATGTACGTATAAAAAAAAATATTTGAAACATTTAATTTATATAATAAATATATTTGTGAGCTCAATGATGATTTTGCATGTATAATTAATAAGACCTTTATTATATAACGGCTGTAATAATTAGTCTAAAGTAACCAGTGTTAATAGATAGCCATGTTTTAAAAATGATCGAAAAAAATATTTATAAAAATTTTAATTAAAAAAAAGTCATTTAATGGTTATAGTAAAAAATAATGCCTTGGCAGTTAAATTGTTTTGTAAATGATCGTGATTTTTCATAAGTTCTAAATTAAAATCCATATACGGCAACAGCTGTGAAGACAAAACGACGTATTCTTATTTCTCTGATTTTTTTTTTTTTAATAAAAAATTATTTTATTCCTATTAATATTTTTAGAGAAAATGAAAAGGGTGAGTATCTAAGGCAAAGGAGTTAAGGTTGTATTTTACGGCAATCGATCACAGATATTAATATTTCATTTCTCCGGTGAGTTTTATTATTATTTGACTTTCTTCATTTCTTATTATTTTAGAAGGTTTGATGTAACTTTTTTGGTCCATAGTAAAGCTGAAGTTCTAAGCCTTTTGAAACCTTCTAAGATCGCATTGCTTTTTAATTCGTAACATTACCTTTTCTGACAAGTAACACTATAAGAGCAGCTCCGTAGTAAAAATTATTACATGTCATAGCGACCATATTATATAATAATACTTGGTTCTCCAGAAAGTTAAACGTAATAAGAGTCAAAAATTAAACTCGTTTAATTAAATTATAAGATAGAAGAATTAAAAAGGTATTGTTTCCGAGCTTACCGAAGGTAACAGAAGCTATGAGATCGTTCTGAAGAACGAAAATATTTGATGTCTCGGAATTCAAAAATTCCAAGACAGAAATCCATTTCAGACATCAGGGAACATTTTTGGTTCCGTGTCTGTCGCTCAATTTTTGCGAACCAACATATATTAAAAACAACTACACGTGCGATTTTAATTAAATTTGTATGGTAGGTCATAATTAACTCATTTTTGGTCCAACATGAGTTTCAATTTTTTATTTTTTTTTTTTTTATTACTGGTGAAGAATATTTTAAAATGTAAAATTGACTTCAAAACAAGGTTTGAAGATATCCCAATTAAGGGATGAAATATCACCTTTTTATACATAAAAAGTGTTTTTTATAACCCCTGAAGACCCAAGTCAAAATACATCATTATGAGTTTCAACCTTCTGCGCTCATTTGTTTCTCTTCCACATGCGCACAACCATACATTTATTTACATCTATAACTTCAAAAGTACTTATCTAATTTATACGAAACTTTTATAGTTTATCGAAGGTAACCCGCAGTTAGCCCCAGATTAATTTGAACCGTCAGCGCTCTTTAACTTTTGTTAAATTGATACTTTAATTTATGTAAAAAAATCCAAACAATTTTACAAACAAAAACGGGACAAACAAACACATTAGACAATAATGGCTTGTAAAAGTATAAAAACAATAAAGTACGTGATAGGACGTGAGGAAGTTATGTGCCACTCCAATTGGCAGTCAATTTTTTTTTCGATCGTGAAAGATTGAATCTTTTATAAAGTGTTCCAATAGAATTATAGCAGATCGAGAAACTGTAATGAATTTATTTTAAATATACTTAACTTACAATAAATTTGATTTATATCAGTCAACTCAAGTCGGTCATATTATGTCAGTTAAGTAAAGTAGCCTAAGTATGATCAAAAGTATCTAAGAAAACTTACCTCTTTATTAGGTGGTCATGTTACGAGCGTGTTCGTTCATTCACTTACATCTGTCTTGTCTAGATCCATTTAAACAAATAATTCTTCAAAAAAATATAATTTTAATGGAGGTCACTTGTTTTCAACGGTGATGTATTTTGTAACTATATTTATTTCAAGTTTAAAGTTTTCAAACTTAACAAGAGCTGATGTAGACGCAGAAGAGTATATATTTATTATTAATGGTTTTATAGTCCAGGAGAAAGCGTGCAAAAAAGCGTTTGACTAACTTCAAGCAAAAATATTGTGTATAAGTTAATCTTTTGGTGCCTTTTAACAACATGTGGTCGGTTAGCTCGTCTGTGGGATATAGCTTAGCAATCGGCATTTGAAAAAAATTAAAACAAATCGGTGGAAAGCAGCCATGTACGGCCCATTTTGGTGGACAGTATGATTTCCATATGATCCTGAGTACAGAATTAGTTTGCAGACCAAAATTCAAGTTGATTTTATTTTGTCACTTGATACCCATAAAATATGGGTCACCATCCATATTGATTTGGATTTGGAGTAATATTTGAATATCTTCCCTATCAAGTGATAAACTAACATCAACTTGATTTTTGGTCTCCTAACTAATTAGCCGACCACTCATTCTTAAACGGCACCAAAAGATTAAATTATACACAAAATTTTAGCTTGATGTTAGTCAGACACTTTTTTGCACGCTATCTCCTGGACTATTAGTCCTACTTTAGTTGTTTTGACAACAAATGATGCTGGAGTGTCTATTCCTGGTGTAAGTCATCGTTGTAAAATAAATCTTACTTTACCGGTTATAGAACCGAGATAATATGAGTATGTAGTTTTAATCTTATGGCCACTTCTAATCTAAATGTTTAATGTATTTGTTAAACCTTAATGGTGAGCAATGCCTATAGGAGCCACGTATTCCCCTAGCGTTAGCTGCCGAGATGGAAAAGCATTGCAGCTTTTTCTATAAACTGTTCCAAACTGTAGTGTGATTTTTTATTTGTATTACCCCTTTTCTTTTAAATTATAATTTTAAAGGTCCAATATTTTAGTCTGGAATAACTAAATGCAATAATTAAATGGTTACATTATATTGGTTTGCTTAGACGGCGCCTTCTCGGAAGCATAATATTATTCTGCCAAAATCAATTTATGGGAAAAATTGACTGCCACAAACCCCGAAAAAATGCTTACGAAATAGTTGCTTCTTGTTTCCGTCTACTTTTAACTTTCAAAAGCACCAATGAAAATAAGGTATCGGCCGATTTTGAAAGTAGATTAGCGACAGTCCTTGCACTCGTGTGATTGGTTAGAATTGTGATGGATTAAAATTTATACATAAAATTTAGATGTTTCGAGTCATTTCTCGGCGAGTCACTTATTGTCTCAAAACGATTTTTATTTTTAAGTAAAAAAAATTGATACAATTAATATATATCGTATATAGAAATATATTAAATACATATTTTTCAAATAAATAAAATTATTATACATGCAGATTCATCATTTCTGAATTGTAATGATATTTTATCTGAAATAACTTAAAAGCTTTAAATTTAAATAATATATATAATTATTCCAGGATAATAAAAAAAATAAAAAGGTAATAACAAACATAGAATTTATATAATGTTTCATATTGTTTTATATTTCTATTTCGTTCACTTCAACACCATTTACTCATTGTCATTAATTTTTATTTTCTTTTAAATCATGTTATTTACAATTATTATAAATATTTTTTTCCATAACATATAATAAATATATTTTAATAAATTAGTACATTAAAAGAAACACGTCGAAACAACTTTCAAATAATCTTTTTTTTTTAATTAATATTAATTTTTACATACATTTTATTTTTTTATTTTTTGGTTATTTTATCTTTTTATGGTTAATTTTTAAATATCACAACAAAGTAGTAATGTTTTTAATTTACTTTATCAAAGAAATAATTTTTAATTTTTATCCCGGTAAATTTTGTTAAGCTTAATAAATTAATGTTATTTATGGTAATAAAACAATTTTGGTAACGGTCACAAGTGAGCGTTGGTAGAATAAACGCAATTTTTGTGTAATGTCTCAGTTGTATTTAAAGTTTATGTACGATATTATAATGAGATGAATAATTCAATGGCTCAACTGAAAATATTTTTATGTTACTGAACATATAAATTATGTTTCTAAATAAAAAGTATCCAGGAATTTAATCGGGTACAAGTAATTAAAGCTTAAAAAATGCAAAGGTAATCAGTATATTTTGGAAAATCCTGGATTCGAATTAAAAAATAATATATATATTTTTTTCTTTTTACTTTCTCATGTAGTATATAATATAGAGGCAAAATATTGTGATGACACGATAATTAGAATGGACACGTTTTAATTCCAAAAAAATGGATTTTAAAAAATTTCTGGCACGGGATCGAACCCACGACCTCGAGTCGCCTCGACTCATTGATAGCTGGGCGGGCGCCTAGATCACCACGGTCACGCTGGCTCTGTAGGAAAGCCATAAGTAATTAAGATACAGAAAACTCTAAACCAAGTATATGCAGTTTTATGTATAAGAATTTTGGAGCGAGTTGTATCGTCAGGTTTTTATTAATAATAAAAATTAATTTCACTAAAAAATGATAAAATTTACAAATGAGAAAAAGTTAGCAACAAATATTTGGCTAGTACTAAAGACATTTAATATTAATAGACAAATGATATTACTAGGAACTTACTGTCATTATTTGAAAACTTAGATTTGGTAAGTTATTTTGGAAAAATACATTTGATTATTTTGAATACAACGATCGGGTTTATTTTTTCCACCTTCCAACGCTCACATACGTTATAATTTATAATTACATTTTTGAGAAAAAAATATTATTAACAATACAAAATAAAACTTAATTAACGAATGGAATATTTTAACATATTTTCCCCATTAATATTGGATTTTTATACATATATTCTCTTTTAATCCGTGTATTTACAGTAAAATCTCGTTTTCCTGCACTGTATTTAATAACTTTTTTTTTTAAGTTGTATTATTATTAATGTTATTAATTTTTTAAATTTAATTAATACACATATATTTAAATTACGTTAAAAAATACGGGAAGACACTATATATATTTGTTAATTTTTAAAAATAATTATGTAATTTTGATTTCCAAGTGAAAATAATTATGTAAATCATACAAGGATACGATTTAACTGATAAAATAAAAATAATTTCCATTTATTTATTCTTAATAATTTTGAATATATTTAATATTTTATTTTAATTTCTTTTCCAATATACTGTTTATAATAATAAATATTCCAGATTATTTTTGTATTCTTACAATATTTTCCTAAAAGTTACTTCGACAAATGTATTTTTTTAAATTTAATTTTAATATTGTTTCACCAAGTTCTTAAAAAAGAAGTTTTACATATATATATATTTTTTTAAATTTGACTACCAGAAATAAATATAAAATAAAAAAGTGTACAGTTGATTGATGGACGCAACTTCAAATTTTGAGGAAATATTTATTTTTATTTTTTTAAACCATATGATTATAATTTATTTAATCTAAAAATTATGAAATTCAAGATCATAACAAATAATAAAAGTGAAAATAAAAACCAAATTGCTAAAATGGATTTTAGTATGGTTAATTCAAAATTTGAAGCTATATTATT
Source organism: Gerris lacustris (assembly GCA_951217055.1). NCBI lineage: Eukaryota > Metazoa > Arthropoda > Insecta > Hemiptera > Gerridae > Gerris > Gerris lacustris. Next base: position 32,801,090 of record OX578281.1, on the reverse strand, counting down.
GAAATTATTTAAACTGTTGAGCGAAAATGTTTATTTTATTTAAATAAAGACTATTTTCGATATAAAACTTGTTTGCTTTTTTAGGTTTACATGATGAGAATGCTAATAATTTAATTAATGGTTGACAATATGAGTAATTCTTTATCGTAAGTTTCCTTGGACAGAGTCTTATAAAGTTTGATCTTCCAGAGGAAACCGCATCAGAAGTTTTAGCAATCCCGACATTTCGAACCCATTACAAGGATCATTCTTAAAGGAATTGCTCATTATTAGCAACTCCCTTAAGAAATTATCCCACCAATTTAACTAATGGTAGACAATAGGAGGAATTCTTTATCGTAGGTTTCCGTGGACAGAGTCTTATAAAGTTTGATCTTCCAGAGGAAACCGCGTGAGAGGTTTTAGCGATCCCAACATTTCGAACCCATTACAAGGATCAAATCTTAAAGGAATTGCTCATTATTAGCAACTTAAGAGCGATCCCTGTAATATGTTCGAAATTTCTGGATTCACAAAATCTTTGACGCGGTCTTCTTCGGAAGATCTAGCTTTACAATAAAATATATGTCTTTAAATATATTTCCTGACATTATATATCTCTGCCTGAACCTTTAATAACGATTGGTTAAATAAGCCAATCAATAAATATTTGATCTTGGATTTGTGAGATCATAATATAGAATTGTGAAAGGATATAACATTACTTAACTAAATGATATTTAACTATTGTCAATTAAATATGTAAAAAAAAGAACAACATTAAATTAATAAGCACTCTCGTCTGTTGAACAAATGAAATTTATTTCTTTCTTTTAATTTCTTTGTAAATGTGGATCAACTCAATATACATTTATATATAATATAAAATATGTAATTTCTGCTTTGATTGATATTCAGTGCGTTCAAACTGATTTGTGTTCCATGAGCGAAAAATGTAAAATAAAAACGGACCGGTTTAAAATAATTATAATTGCGGTCATTGTAATGATGTATATTAATTAACAAAGACCGGCCCATTCAGTTAATTTATTAAAACCATTTAAAGTATTTAAAACCGGGTCTGTAATTATTCATGGAGGTATGATTACAATACTAAATTTATAATATCAAATTTTAGGATATCGAGGAACAGTCAAAAGTGATATTTTATTTTTTTTATTTTTTGACTTATCCTCGCTATCCTAAATTTTGATTTAATCCATAGTCAATATCCATATAGTTGTACTATCTATGCTCGTAATCTAATATGATTGATAACAGAAACGGAATTCCGCTATTCTTATACAGAAAGAAAAGCGGAACTGATAATCTATCATGCTTGCAGCTTCCAAATTATTAATACGCAGTTATTTAATTAAATAAATAATAAGATTTGGTTCGAACATCGAACAAACATAGGTTTTATGTTGAGAGCACAATGGTCGAATTAATTATATTACGACACCGAATGAATGTTACAATTCAAAGGTTTTGTTAATGCTATCAACATAAGCAATTTGTAAATAATATCGTCAAAGTAATTTATTTATCATATAGTTGATAACGGGTTTGTTAATGCTATCAAGACAATAGATTCGTTAATGCTATTAACATATATAATTGGTCGATGATATCAACATAAAGGTTTTTGTTATTGCCGGGAAAATAACAGTTGAGTTAATTTTACTAAAACAGAGGATGTTACAAATACAAAGGTATTTTTCAATACAAAAACCTTTGTTAATGCTATCAACTCTGAGGTTTTGTTAAACCTGATAATTAACCAACACGATCGATTTAATTATCGACAAAAACTTTATTTTAATGCTATTAACACAAAGGATTTGTTAGTTCTACAAATCAAAGATTTAATTTGGATAAAAACAAATCAATTTGTTGATATCATAGCCGAATTTAAAACAACATCTCAGTTATTTCAGCACTGAATACCTAATTTAAACACAGATTTGATTGTGTTTCTACATATTATGATTTTATTTATTTATATTATTTTGTTAATTTTATCTAAATTCATTATTTATTTTATTCCCATGATAGAATATAATATGTAATATAATATTTTTTTTAAATACATTTTTCCCGTTCTTTTCATTTTTATTTGTTTTTTATATAATTTCTATAAAATTTTAGTATAGTTACCGTTACATTATTTAATTTTTTTTTATTAATGTGGGTTATATTTTTTTAACGTAAAAAAATTAAATTTATTTTTATTCGAACATTTCTGGTTATTTTATTTATGTATTCATTTATTTTATTTTAATTTTTTTGGTATTTATTTATATAAATAATAATGTAATTAAATAAATAAATGATTAAATAAAAAAATAACAATATATACAAAAATTCCAAATATATACACATTTATTAATTTAATTTTTTTTCTTTCAATTTTATTTTTCATAATACATCCATTCTTTATATAATAATGTGTAGGTAAGTAGGTAAAGTACATCAAATCTTATATCCGCTATAATTTTTGAGATTTTTATTACGTAATAAAATATTTGTATGTATGGAAATTTGTTGGTTCTTTTAACTCTGAAGATATAAAGCCTTCAAAAAACATCGAATTGATACAATTTGACATGAATTTTTTTTATTAACTAAACGTAAAGGGTGTATTTTTTTTATTTTTGGTACAAATTTATTTAATAAATTACTGTAATCTAGGGATCAAATTTCATAAAATTTATAAAGCCTTATTAATCAGTTTTATGACATAATGTCGTTAATTTCATCTAAATTAAAATGTTTAGATTATTTCAATAAAATATTAAAACATCTTATATAGGCGGAAACTAAGTTGTAAATATGGATCTTGTGGTAATTCTTTAGATTGTTACTCCAATTTTTTTATTAATATAAATGACTGACTAAATAATTATTAAGACAAAGGGATGTTTAGTCCAATGTACTTTGGGACAAAGGAATATCACACTTCTGTTTTTACAAGAGGAGTAACAGCCTAAAGAAGAACATTCCGTACACCTTCATTAGATAGTTACTCCCCTGATTTGTTTTTATATGGGGAGTAACAATCTAAAGAAGTGCCGATCTTATTGTGTTTGTTAATGGTTTAACTTCAATATCCATGAATTCGTGAAATTACAAGATTCATTCACCGATTTCATGTTATCAGGAATATTCTGATAACACTGTCTACCACGCTATCTGTACTATCTGTACACCACGCAAGTAATTAATATCTTCACATATTTACCTACACATTATTTCACCTATTCCATGATTACAATTTATTATTTTTTATAATTTAATTTGTTTGCCATATTTCATAAGATTACCATATAAACAATATTTGCAAATAGACGTCGAGTTTTATTATTATTATTTCCACAATTTTTTCCCTATATAAAAACTGTTTAAGAGTGAGCAATTGATTTTTTCATTTTTTTTTTCCATTATTTATTTTTTCATTTAACTATTAAAATAACCTATGATTTCTATGTTTTAATTTTTTTTCATTCATTTCTCAATATTTTTATGTACTTTTTTCCTTATAAATAAATTTTAGGTTAAGGCCGTGCTATACGAAAACATACCACGTAGTGGCTTAAGCAAATCATTCTTTAATTTTTTTTAATTTTTTTTAATTTTGTTTTTTTACTTTATTTTATTTAATTTTTGACAATTCTGTATTTTTATGTATTTGCATTTTATTTTATGTATTTTTTAAACTTTAAATAATCGATTTTTTTACAATTTTAAAGGATAACTTTATTTAAAAGTCCCTTTTTTATTTAATTATTTCGGTGTTGTTGTTTTATTTCTTTTTTACCCTCACTTGATTGCCTGAACTTAATTTTCCTTTTTTTTATTTTCTTTTTAAATTTAATTTATATTTATTTATTAAATAATTTATTTTTAGTAGAAACAAGATTCTTAACAATTAAATGAGCTTATTCCTTAATGAATCAGGTATGATACAATGTATTAAATAATTATTATTAATATTTATATTTATATTTATATATATATATATATATATATATATATATATATATATATATATATATATATATACATATTTGCATAATAAAAATTACTTTATGTACAAACACACGAGTTTAATTCCAAATATTTATTTTTAAATTATTTATACAGGTATATATTATTTATTTATATTTTTTATTATTATATATTTATATTTATATATATATATATATATTTTACCATATTACATTGGGAGAGGGGAGGGGAGGGGGAAACACCACATAGGGAGAAAATTGTTTTTTGTATTTAATTATTTTTATTTTTCAGGAAAAATGGCCTAAATATACAGAAATAATTTATTCTAATTTGGTTTTCCTACCTCCAATTTATATATTACATAAAAATTTAATAACAATAATAGAATAAAAATGTATCTATTTATAAAAAAAAACAATATCTCATTAAAAATAAATATCTCATTTAATCATAAAATTATACATGATTATATATTTATTATAATCTATATTTTATCATATAATCTATTTATATTTTATATATTATGTATGCATTTAAATTTATTTGTTTAATTTATTAATTACAGTTTATCAAAAAGTAAATAAAAAATCATTAAAAGGAGGGGAGGGAATGAATAAAAATAAAATATAAAATGAAAATATGAAAAGTGAAATTAGTGATAAAAGGGAAAATAAATGTATTATGTAGGCAGGATTATAAAAAGGACTAGACTAGATAGCTATCAGGATTATATTTATTCAAATATTTACTTTGTTAAGTGCACTGATAATACATTTTGTTAACAAGGATAAAATCAATCAAGGGTTTGCTTTTAGTTTAAACATCTGTTCATTTAATTTATGTTTTAACAGCCATGGCAGATATTGATTGATAAAACTTATTTAATTTTTTTATAAACAACAAATCAATTTGAAATACCTTGTAAAAACTTAGGGCTTAAAAATAACGAGAAAAAAGTTTTAGAATTAAAAGAAAAAATAAATTATGTTCCGTATCTAGTCCATCAGAAATAACAGTATTCATTATTTTATTAGATGTAACACTAGTAAAATATTTTTGAGAAATTGATTGTTCCTGTTTGAAAGAATATGAATATCTCCAGATATGCATTACCCGGGACTGTTTTCTACTGATCTATAAATACGTCGTACCAAAAGCAATGCGCAGGTTTAACCGATCAAAATTACTTTAAATCGGGTGATTTTCATTTCCCGATTCGGTATATTCAATAGACAATACACAAAGTGGTAATGAGTGATGTCAGGTAAGAATATAAAGTTAAAATTTCCCAACAATAAGGTAAAACCGACTTCCAACCGCATTAGATTACCATCAGGACTTAGAAAGAACTAGAGTAGCAATACCAGTTAAAACAAAAACGTACGACAGTAAAAAAAAAAAGAGTATAAGAAAGCATATAACATAAAAGTATATAAATATCAATTATAAAAAAAAAATAAAAGAAGTATATAAATAAAAATAATAAAACTACAATATATCTGTGAATATTATATATATACTATTACTTTTTGATAAATATCGATTAGATGATTTATTTTTTATAAATATAATATTTTACTACCTAGAAAAAGGCCAAACATATTCGATGATTACGTTGAAAGTAATAAGAGGTAGAAAATATATAAATAAAAAATAAACGGGCTAAAAGGAAAATAAATATAAATGAGAAATGTTATATATCTGTATAATTGTTAAATTGGAGGCAGGAAAAATAAAATTGATTTTGACCCGTATGGTTTTTTTTATAGATAAGCGGAGGCATGTCGAAAGTTGGATCATCAACATCTACTTTGTCCTTAATATTTTTTTACTAAAATGTTACATTTTTCCATTGGTACAAAAATGTCCAAAATTTTGTATTCCAAAATTAAAAATAACCTTTTTTTTTTCACTAGCCACTATGTGTTATTTTAATTTTTCTTTTATTTTGGTAGCCGAATTTACATACAGATTTTTTTTTTTTTAATTCATTTATTTTATATTGTTTTGTTTTATTTATTATTTTAATTCGCATTTATTTTAATGCTGACTTAACTTCATCATTTGTTTAATTAGATAGAATCATTAGCCTTAGTACCATAATTGACTAAATGTTGCTAGTATTTTTATCTAGGCGATAGTGCATAAGTAGATTATCAACTTGCTAATACATAACTTCATAAAATATACTCTTCACATCATACTTATCCGTAAATAAATAAAAAAATAATAAATAAATAAAATATAAATCAAAATAAAAAACATACTTTATGAATAAATAAGAATAATAAAATATTATTTTTCAATATTATTATAGTAGGTTAATAGGTTAATAATTATAAGTTATTTAATTATACTTAATTAAATTCTTTACATAATATAATTTATGTAATAAATAATTATTTACAACTAACTAAATTTTTCCCCTAGACAAATTTCACAGAAATTTTTGCAGAAAAAATCCATCGAACCTAAATATATACCACTGTTACATATTCTTCAAAAATATAAACTTACGTGGCTTGTAATACATTTTTATGTAATAAGTGGACATTAAAAGTAACACTTTTTCACGTATAATGAGATTCATTTTTGATTTTTTGAATAAACAAAATTGAATATTTATTAAAACTATGTCAATGTTAATGCCTAGTTATAATTTAACCAAGCTAACTTGAGTTTTGGTATTCAGATCTCTATAAGTATGTTAAAAACATGTAGTTTGCTTTATTAAGCGTGTACATCAATATATTTATTATACCGCTAAAATTTGAATTTTGTTGATAATCATGAGAGAAAATAATCCAACGTTTTAAGACTTGTTATATTATAAATTCTAGTACCCATTCATTATAAGTGAGGATGTTATAGCTCTTGCACAAATATTCTATTTCTCAGGTTATCTTGTAGTTGACAATATAACACGGATATTGCTATAAAAAAAACTATATCTCTCCTAAAAGTATATTTTTGTCAAAATTTGAAACATATATTTAACCTAAAAAATTTTTATCTTTGATGAAAGGATAATGTGTGAGATTTGAAACTCTTTGATAACTCTTCTGTGGCACCTGGTTCTATAATATAGATGCACTTAACTTGGGGTTATCAAACGACTTAGCTCAATAAAGTTGCTTTTAGAGGAGAAATGTTTCTTTATTCCTTTATTAGCCACTCATATTTATGAGTAAATTTTTACTTAAAAATTTTATTAAATTTAAAAATAAAAAATAAAGTTTTTTTTTTTATTAAGTTAACATAGCAAAAACATAATAGTTACCTCAAAATGATTTCAAATAATACAAACAAAGATTAAAAAGATAAGTTTCCATTTAAGTTGTTATGTACTTGATGCCACACCGCCTTATTACCTGCTCCATTTTCGTATATAAAAAAGAAACATCTGAGGAACGTCGGTTGGTCTCCCCTCGTGCATGGCAGTATGAGGAGGAGTTGGAAGGATAGAACGTCGCCTCGAGACGTCATCGTACGGCTTGTCGTGGCTCAGATTCATTGACGGATACTCGTCTCCCAGGCCGGCCGCCCCGTTCCACTGAATAATAATCACGAATAGTCGAGGCGGGCTATTCTTCGGGCCCCATCATGGCGAGCATCCGTTTCTTCGCTATCTTCGAGTAAATGATGTCGATGGGTTTAGTATGGTCGTAGAGGGAAGGCGCTCTGAGAATGATGAGGGCCGTTCCTAAGATACAGGCCGTCGTGAACACCCAGAGGAACAGACGGTCTAACACCATCGCCACATACCGCCAGTCTTCTATCACCTGGTCAAGAACAAAAATCGATATTTTTAGAGTCCGTTTTAGTTTCGAGTTGTTGTCCAGCGTTGATAAAAATATGATTGTACTTACGCTTTCGAATTTATCTTTATTCCTAACGTGTTGAGCAATGAATTTGGCGTCCTCGATAGTCTTCTCCCAGGTGAGAGCCTTCTCGAACGTGGGAGAGACACCCGAGGGGAAGATGTCATCAGGATCCTGTATTGGGACCTGGTGCTGGAAACACTGTACCGGCTCGAACCTCGACGACGGCAGAGCCGGCAAATCGTAGTCTCCGCTAAACCTTTTGCCCCTGTAAAAGACAAGTGAAGAAAAATTAATTAACATTTATTTTCCTATAGCCATTATGTGGAAAATGACAAAAATAATGTAATTTTGAGTTCAAGAGTCAATCTTGATATAATAAATAATGTGGAACACAATTTTATAGCATTAGAACCAGATTAGTGAGTTTTTGAACAAATGGTTAAAAAAAAATTGTTTATTATCAAATGATGGTCTAAACCAGGGGTGCCCAACCTACGGCCCGCGGGCCGGGTCCGGCCCGCGAGCCGATTTTATGTGGCCCGCTGTTGCCATAAAAACGAAGAATTAACAAGCATTCAGAGAATCTAAAATATATTAATTTCCTAATGCCGAACAGCCCAGTCAGCAACATTGGAGAATGGGGAAAACGGAGATCTGTTGCCATTCTACAGCGCCTTGCACAATGAAGATTTCAAAAACTTAAAAATGTTTGCTCGTACCATGTTCTCAGTGTTTGGCTCGACCTATGTTTGCCAACAAACATTTTCAAAAATGAATTACATTAAATCAAAATTACGGTCTTCCCTCACAGATGAACACTTAAAATCGTTATTAATGATTGGTACCAGTGGCGTAACTATGGGCCCGCGCGGGCCCGCATTGTGGGGGCCCCCAAATCCAGAAATAACTAGAATTACTATCCTTGTACCTTGTACCAACGTCGAGGGGGGCCCCCAATCCTGAACGCAAGAGGTTTTTTTTTTTTTTTTTTTTGCTCATCGATTGGCGAGGGGCCCCCAAAAATTGTTTTGCGGGGAGGCCCCCAATGGTCTAGCTACGCCACTGATTGGTACAACCAAGTTTGAGGCTAAGTGGAAAGACATTTTAAGTACAAGTGCAAAGCAGTTTCAACCATCTCACTGAAGCTAAGTTACATACAAACTTGATATTTTGATTAATAACTTTGTAAAATGAAAGACTAATTTTTTTGTAATTCATACTATTATTGTTGTATTTTTATACGCCATGTGGGTAATTACAATCATTTCAATATATATTTGAGTGTTTTATTTTCTGCAAAGCAAATTAGGCTAGTAACAGAAAAAATAACTTTATTAACATGGTGTTTTAGCTCAAACCAAAACCGAAAATTAACCTTCTAGGAAGCATAAAAACGTATTTTATGAGGGTTAAAATTCTAAAATTTTCTGGGGGAGGACCCCCCCCCCCCCCGGTACACCACCGGCCCCCGGCCCGCCTTCCCTTTGAATGTTGACAATGTGGCCCCTGATAAAAAAAGGTTGGGCACCCCTGGTCTAAACCAATAAGCAAATAACATGTTTTCAACCTGTCCCCATCATGGCTTCCTAATCATCACGGATAATGTAATTGTTCTAATTTTCAAACAAGGATGAGCACCTAATCTGTACAACATATCAATGTTCTATCAACATACAAATTAAATGAAGACATATAGAAATAAAATTTTAAGCGAAAGCCGTAACAAAACATAGAATGAACCCCGAGTATTTCAATGTAGAAATTCAGGGCTTTTTAGTCTCAACTTTAATAGAATAAATTATTGCTTTAAACATAAAACAGTTTAGGGAACATTTTTATTTCTCTTACTGCGACAAATCGTTATGTTATCTACATAAAAAAATCATGAAAATGTGTTAAATATAAAATTTACAAATCAAAATATTCCTATTTAAAAAATATAAAATAATAACTCTAGTAGATTGCTAGTTACCTCCAGTGGCGGCGCGTCATAAAGGGCGGGTGGGGCTAAGCCCCACCAACTTATTTAAAGAAAAAAAAACTATTTAGTTGTCAAAACAAATAAATAGATATATTGTTTTAGTGTTTATAAAATACAATCGTATGTAGATCCAGATCGTTTAAAATAAGCATTAGAAAAACATAGCGTGAAATCTCGCCGGGGCAGGAGGGCCGTAACCGGGCCGGGCTGAGGGAAATACCCCCCCCCCCCCCGGCTAGCATTGCGGATATTGAAACGGCGCTGGGGCAGCGCCCGAGCCAATCACTAGACGTGCGAGACAGGATGAAAGTAGGCAGGCACCCCTACTAGTCTCGCTATCAGCGATGGGGTTTAGCTAGCACTCAGCTCTACTCAGGCCTCGCCTCGCAGTCAGGCTTGCTTCAGACAACGTTCAAGGTTCATCTATTGCTTGCTGCAGAGATCTTCCTCGTTAATACGAGGAACGTTTACGTTACGTCACGTTTTACTTGATTGATAGACTTAGATTTTATAGCCAATTATTTTAGGATTTTTGTTCTAATTTATTGTCTTCTATTTATTGGGGTTAATTTAGTCTTATTACTTTTCTTCTCCCTTACGAGGGGAATGTGTCGTTATTTTTGTTTTCAAGTAATTTTCTCATTGTTTTTTGTATTTCGATGTCGTGGTCTTGTTTACTTTCCTTTTCGCATAAGAGAGGAAAGAGAATAGGTTATCATTGTTTTGAAGTTATTTTCTCGTTGTTTATTCTAATTATTTTTTCGTAGTCTTTTTTACTTTCCTTTTCACATAACAGGGGAAAGTGAGTAGGTTATCAGAGATTGAGGGAGATTTTTTAAATATTCCAAGTATTTCAGACAGTTTTTGAGGGGTTTGGGCCATGGGCCTTGGGGGATATGGGCATCCCTGATAAAGAGTATATGTTTACTCTAGCCCACCCTGTTAAATAGTTCACGCGCCACCACTAGTTACATCTTTAATTCATAATTAGTTTTATGAGCTGATGTTCTACAAAAGTGTATGCTTATCTTCAGAAACACCATCAAATTATCAGATTGAAACAAATACTTTTTTTATCACAACTGAAGGAAGAAGGAAAACAGAAGTACAATATCAAAAATAAACAAGACAATTCTAATAAAACTATATAAAGGTAATTAAAAGCTGTCAACAATACAATTATTAAAGAATAAAAGAGCAACCAAAAGGATAAATAGTACCATTATAAGCCTAGAATAGAATAGAAAATAAAATCATTACGGAGGGCTTGTTATACATAGAAAACAATATATTACACTTTCTATTAAATATAATTAGTAACGACAAGGAATGTGTTAACACATTTTGTTGACACGTTTCCTATCTCTTATTACTTCTTTATAATTATTTTTGATAAAAGAGAAGAAAATAAACGAATATCGTTTACTGGGTGAAATAAATAGCATAAAAAAACGGGGTTGTTACTTTGTTTATATTGGTTTTATTTTATTGTTATTATATTCACCGATAAGATAGTTATTTTATTCTTTGTACAATCTTTCTGTCTATAAATGTTTATTTTACTATTTGGTGTTTATTTCTGTCAAAGAACGATAAGGCTGAAAGAAGTAACTTATATCCTTTTTTTTGCTTCTTTCTATTTGTATTCTTTAGCTTTTTCCCCATTTCCTTCTTGAATGAACCCGCCTCTATACTAAAGATAACAAATAAAACTATTAACATTTCTTGAGAGAAAGGAGTTTCTTTTCTTTTTATTTATTTGTACAATGATCTTCTATTTCATCTGGTTATTTTATGACTACTGATCTTCTTTATTCCAAATAAAACTATAATGAAATCTTTCTTCCAAATTTCGTTCGTTTTTAGTAACTACATAAAAATTTAAATACATAAGTGTATCACAACAGAAATAAACCGAAGGTAGAATGAAAAGTCTCTCCACGTAAAATTATATTATTAATTTTCTAAGCCACTTGCGGGCTCTATAAGGCCATCATCAGTGCCGATTAAGAAATACATAAGTAAATCAAATTATAATAAACAGGTCAAGTGTGTGCTAGGCAGCACACAGCGAGGGTCCGTAGGCCACACTATATAGTTTAAGTGGTACCCTATTGATGGTGTTTTTTAAAATGCTAAAAAGCTTACTTTGAACTATCCTATGGGTCTGATATTCTCAAACATATATACAAACTTCTGATAAAGTATTTTTTGCCACTGAACCGGACTACAACCATATAAATACATCAAAAAGACCAAAGTTATAAAAAACGTATTTTGTCAATAAAAAATAAAATCATATTTTTTTCGAAATTTCCAAAAAGTGGTATCTTTACTTTTGGTTGAAGAATGTTCAGGAATTTTTTCAGATTTTTTGCACTTCACATAAGCGAGATAGAGGGGGGGGGGACCCGTTTCACACTCACGTCAAACTTGCCTACGCTCGCCCTATCAAAGTTATAACCAAAGAATTATATATTTTTGTAATCAGCTCCCCTTTCATATGATACCCCTCACGGTGTCGAAAAAAAAAAAATTTAACCCTAAGTTTTTTTACCCTAATTTTTTTAAATAGTAATTTTTTCAATCGATGGATGAAATAGGTGTAGAAAAAGACATTATATGTTCGTGGGAAACGTTTCGACCCTACATAAGGTCATCATCAGTCCATTTATTAACTAAAAATAATAAAAACAAAGCAAACCATCAAATCAATTAAACATTCTTATAAGCTTTGTTAAATTTATAAAAGCCAATCTATTAACAATCGTCCTGTATAATTACTCTTAAATTAGATTGTAATCTGTCCTATCTCTAATAATATAAATTTAAAAAAAAACAGATTACTTACATTGTGAAGTTATTAAATAAAAATACTTCCTCTATGGGAGAGCGTCAATTTAGTCAAAGAATAATTTGAAATTCGAATCAATTTAAAATTTTTTGAAAACATTTTCAACCAAGTTAATGTGTCTAAATCACACAAGTGAAAAATAAAATTAAAATTTAAAATTTTAACCTAATTTTTTTGAAAAATATTTTTTTTAAGTCGCTATATTTTTAAAATATGTGGGCAGGTTCAAGACACATACATGCCAAATTTCAAAGTGATAGGACGAAAACTGTAGCCGTGAGAGCAGGCGACAGGACGGACGGACAGACACACGCAGGAAAATATAAGGGTCCTTGGTTTTGTCTACGGACCCTAATTATTATTAACTACGGGAAACAGACAGAGAAAAATACACTCCAGCGCCGGGATTTGAACCTCGGGCCTCTATTGGTAGAGCACTATACTGGAAATATAGAGGCCCGTGGTTCAAATCCCGGCGCTGGAGTGTATTTTTCTCTGTCTGTTTCCCGTAGTTAATAATAATTATAATTTGATTTAAATTAAAATTTAATCTTTCCGTAGTATGAATACTACCAAAATCGTAAAATATAAGTAAATACATAAGTAAAATTAATCAAAAGAAGTCATAGGGGTGTGGTGAGTCATGCGAAGCCAGGGACTGGTACAAGATCTAAGGGGTTCGGACCCAAGGTGACCAGAAAAGAGCTGGCTTCCACTGTAGTTAAAAAAATCGGTAATAATAATAATAATAATAATAATAAGTAATAACATATAACAGGTTTTGGTTACTTAATAGTCATCTTCAAAATCTAAATAATTAGTTGTTCCCGTTCACAGTAACATGGTTTCCAAGTAAATGACCAAGAATCACTGATTAGTAAATATTATATATTGGAGAAGGAAACTGTTGATATATAACAAGTACAAAGATTGGAAACGTCTCCAACTCATTATAAGTATGAGAAAAGATATTCATTTTACGGGACGTTTTCGGAAACCGACGGGACGCGTTCGAAAGCTTAAAAAAATAGGACTGTCCCGGTCAAAACGGAACGTATGGTCTCCCTAGTTCCTGCTCTTTATTTGCCGACGCGACGGTTCCTTTATATGGGAGCAAAACATACCGCGAAAACTGTAGCACCATTATGCGTGTGCATTCATTATGTGTGCCTCCTACTGTTCACTTATGAGTCCCATTTACTATAATTATTATTATGTCATTAATAAATAGTAAAAAAAGGAAATTCAAAGTTGCGCAAATATTTTAAATTTGCGCAAAACGTTTGATTATTTATGGGGGGTCTTTAATTAAAACCAACACCCCTCCTAAAATTAGTGAGGCGTAAATAATTTGTGGAGAGGCGTTGGTGCAAAACTTACTTTTGATAATAACAACACTAGCACACGTATTTTACGCTGATACTGAGTATTATTTATAGCGTAAATAACACGCTATAAATCAATAGTACATCGACGTAACTATGAACCTCAAGATAATACATACTACTGTTCAGACATGGTCTATTATCTAAATTGTTTTTATGTAACAACTTTTCAGGAGAAAGCACCTCCATCGTCAAGTGTAAGACTTATTCAAAAATGTTTAAATAATCAATAAAATTCAAAGAGAAGATTTGCTTGTATTTTCAAAAAAATAAAAATAACAGATATTATTTTAACAGAAGGGATGGAACACTTCAGTAAGCCATAATCAAATACATCTTTCTGCTCGATTTTTATTCAGTAAATAAGTGAACTAATTCTTAGTTTAAACTGGATTTTAACGACTAACTATAACTTGAAAACACTAAAAGCATAGAAAAATTGTACCACAGAACAGAATAAAAAAAAAATAATAATAATAATACGTGTGGTGTCGCGGGACACCCGGAAGGAACAAAGTTCCTAATATTTTTCAAAATATAAATTATAAAATAACACTGCTAAGTTTGTATACGTTGCCAACTACTCACACATGGCGGAGTTAGAAAAGAGAAAAAATTAAAAGTTACTAACTGTTTCTACCTAGCGGAGTTAAGGCAAAATTAAAAGAAAAGCATTATTTGTGTCATTAAAGCAATCGTCTTACAATAAATATGTATTGAATATTGAGAAACAAGTTAATCATGACGAGTTTATAGTTAAAGAGTATGTTTGTAGTTGGTAGGAAATAGGACTGTTTTCTACCTACCCGGCCTACTAATTCAAATCTCTTCCCTACTCAAATGCGTCTGCTTGTATCAGGTTGAAATTTTACATGCCTGTTTTAATTGAACTTTAAACGACGTGTAAGAAGTTTTATTAAAATCGTTATTTAAATCTTACGGTGAAAACGTTATTTTCTTTATTTTAAACCTTTAGGTCCGCTTTAATAAATTTAGCGATCTTTATCACTTGATAGCAGTATTGGCGTTCGTTTTACTAAACAAATTTATTTATAAAAGTTGTTTGTCTCATTAAATAGATGAAGTTGGAATTTTTTCCCGTCCTAAAATTCCAATTTTAAATTTGAAGCTTATGTTTACGCGAGCGTTGCGCGTGAACGCTAGAGCGGACAACGTTGTCTAACGAACTCAGCCTGGGCATTGGTAAAATGAACATGTGTCCTGTGTCCCAAATTTCAACTAACTCGGTAATTTTTCACTCAAGTTATCATTATCGGTAGATTTCGTGACGTTTGGTTTTGTGACGGTGATTTTGGTCGTTTTTTCGGATTCATTCCCGGGCTCCAGAACGTGCCATAAGGAACTTTCTTTCCAAAAACAGAAAGTCGGTCAACCCTTATAAACAACTAAACAATTTTGCCCCTACGAGGTAGTCACCAATACTAAAATAGTAAAGAGTTAAAAAATACTTTAAGAGTCTTGATATCAATAATCAATTAATGGAAATGATAAAAGTAAAACTATAGTCAGATATTTAACTTGTCTACACTTTTCCTTTTCCTTCTAGTTACCTTAACCGGCATTCATCTTGTTAAAATTCAATTTAAAAACATATATAGTTATAACTTAAAATAATGTATTTTCATTACATATGTATATAAATATTTATTGTAGAACAATTAACTGCGTTGATCACATGAACTCACAAGAGGTTTAATTTGCATTTACATGCTTTGAAGGTGTTTTTATTCAAAATATACTTTGATGACAAAACTTGTCCAAATAGATAGTAAGGACAAAGGTGGGGAACTGTAGTCGTGGGACTGAAGTCACTTGTCTTGCCTATTCGGCCATCAACTGTTCAAGGGCAGCACAATAACGTGGGTTTGATCAGGGGCGGTACGGGTTCACGGACCACGGATATGACCCAACGCCTTGTTATGCCCATCATCTTGCTTCGGTGGTACATTGAACAGAGGTGTGGTGTGTGTAGAGGCAGGAACTCTACCAAAGGGTTAATAAATGGGACCAAATAAGAGCCCAATTGCTTGGTATGAACAAGTGGTTTGTCCATGCCTTATAACTATAATTAAGGCCAAAAGCCATCGAATTAGTCATAATTACACATGAAAAAAGAAAGATTGAAATTAATCAGTTTGTTGAAAAGAAAGCCAATATAGACCGGTTTTGAAAATTTTAGTTGGTAATTTTGAGAAACTAATTGATTTTATTTATTACAAATAAGTTGAGCAAATATTACATATACATAGCAAGATAAACAACTAATAGCATGTAAGTAATTAAGTTGTTCTAATTGAGTTATCACGGTATATTGTTAATTAGGAGTGTTATAGCTTAAATACTAATATTTGGAAAAGAAAAATGTTGCCTTAGACAAAACTGGCAGAATTAAATAGATGATAATTTTTTTCTTAGAAATTTGATTGAAACAATTTATTAACAGTTTTCTCTTAGATATTTGACTGACACAATTTATTAATAAGAGTAAAGAAGAAACATAAATAACATTTTGGTAAGAATATAAGGAGGTAGATAACAATTTTCCTTACTTACAAATTATTATAGCTGTCAGGGGAACTCTGATAAAATACGTAATCAATCATTCAAAATCCGTTTCTTTTGATTAGGTTTGCAGGCAACATGTCTGCCATCTTGGAAATAAATAATGTTGCAAGAAACAAATCTCAAATATATAATTTATTTTCTACTTCGTCCATTTCCACTTCATCAATTTCACCTCTTTTTTTCTTGCACTCTTCAACTCCTGCTAATTCTAACGTATTGAAAACGTTCCTCCTGTTTTTTGACGAAATGCTAACAAGATTAAGAACACGGTCCCGTCATATGTTAAATAAATCATGGGTCTGGTACGAGGAATTGATTTTCCTTATTTGAATATAATGGCCATGTGATCCGTGCTTTTCAAAAAATTAAATTTACCCCAAAAGTTTTTTATAATAATTGAAGCGAGCTTCTTACATTTAACAAACTATGCATCCATAGACTCACACACAGACACTGTCGCGGAAACGTGTGATGATAACTTGAGTAAAAGTTGACCGATTTTGGAAAAAATTGGTAGACATGTTTATTTTACAAATGCCCAGGACGAATTCGCCAGACAACTTTATCTGCCGCGTTTAACACAGAGAAAAGAACTATTTCTCCAATATCTTATGTTCTAACATATCGATTTTTAAAAACTTCACTTAAATCATTTAATATACTATTGAAAAATGCATGTAAACAACCTGATACAAGCATACGTTTATGTGTAGTGAAGTAATACATTTTATAATTGTTTAAATTGAGATGGCCGGGATGTGAGGGTCAAGGAATAGCCCTGTTCCCTCACTACACGGCTCTTTACTAAAATCATCCTCTTTAACTCTCAACTCATCATGATAATCTATTTTGTTAATATTTAATATTTATTGCATTGCGCTGGCTTAAATGAAAGAGCCACGTGATTCCTAGTTATAGAAAAATATTGTATCAGAAATAAATAATATTTTGTTCATATGATTTGTCATTATTCCACCCTAGATCATTAGAAAGAAATGCTTCATATCGTTAACCCTACACGATCAAGCCGCTTGATCAAAACATCGCGTCAAGCTGATTCACACGACCTTCAAGCCGCCTTGGGGCGTATCAAGCATCCCATCAATCTTTTCATCAACACTCAATGTAGCGGAGTTTTCGACTAGTGAACTGCTCCTCCTGGACTGTAATAAATCAGTATTGTGTAGATACCATGGTTTCGAATCAGGATTTGGGGTGACGAGCAGGTGCTTGATCAAAATTGCTCTAGACTATCAAGCGCTCCATCAAGCCGCTTGACTCATTCAAACTTTCCATCAATCTCCGTCAAGGCTTGACTCAAGCATCAATCATGCTTGACACCATTGCTTGACGCGATGTTTTCATCACACAGCTTGATCGTGTAGAGGCTGCTTAAGGCACATGCTCCCGCTTTTGGAATATACTTTGATAAATCCAGGGTGGAAGTTACTTTTACGGCCTCAGATATTAAAAATCATTCTTTAATTTACTCATTATAGAATTCTTTAATTCATTCATCATATAATTTGGAAACCTAGCGAGGAAATTTGACGGTAAATATATTTGTCAAATCTTTTCTAAGGACTCGATTATGGTAATATTTAAAAAATTAATCTAACGATGTATAAAGTAAGTTACCCGATATATTTATCGATGTCGGGCGCTATGTCAAATACACCGGATATGACGGCTTCAGGACCTTTGTCGTCTCCGTCGTCGTCGTCCGGCTCTTTGGTCGGCCTCTGGATAAAGAGCACCTTAGGAAGTAGGTCTATAAACAGACGCTGCGTCCAGGCGCCCATTTTATGCGTCACGGGCGACCGGAAGTTGACGTTAAGTACCAATATGGTCACCACTACTGACAGCGTCACGAGGACCATAGTAAAAAGGAGATATTTGCCGAGAAGAGGCACTGTAAGGGACGTTGGGGGAATGATTTCGGCTAACAATAGGAAGAACACAGTCAGTGATAGTAGGATGGAAATGCACAAAGACACCTGTAACAGAAAGCACAAAATGTTTATTTATTTCTCGTCACTTTACTGACATATAGGTATTATACGTTGAATTAATACTATATAATAATCTTTTACGGTCACGACAACCCACCTCAAAATGATTTGTTATTGCCAAACTAAAAAATCCGCATTTATTCCAATATACATATATTATGATTTGCTTTGATTTTTTGCTGGTCTTCAAATATATATATTAACTTCTAAATTACTTTACTTAATTTTACTTTTTTTTAATATAAAATTGAGGTGTATTTAGGAAGGAAAACATTGTGACCAGGTCGAGTAGTAATGAACAACTGAACTATATATTTATTTAGAAAGATAATATCGAGGAGCTGGAGGAAAGGCTCAAAGGTTATTACTCAAATAAAGCCCAATGCCAAGGGCCTAAGGGCTCGTATTGTATATTGTAATAGGTCTAGTTCTTTAAAACATTTTGAAACTTGCTCTTCTTTATTAACTGCGAAACAAAACTATATGATTCTTATCTTGGTTGACATTAATTCAACTCACAAGTTTCATTACAAGGAATTGACTGTGAAATACGTTTTCGAGAGTACTACTAAATGCTGTACCTTTTCGCCGGAGTCTGAGGGCAAGTAGAATACTAGAACAGACAGGAAAGAGATGCCCACACAAGGAATAATTAAGTTCACTGTGTAGAACAATGTCTTCCGCCTGTAATAAAACAGATTCATTATTTAAACGAATAATTACAAAAAATCACATAAGAAAAAATTGAAATATAGTATGTATTATATTAAAAGATTAAATCAGGCTCAATTAAAAATGTACTATTATTGTAAGGTGAGTAAAATCAATCATCATTTGACATCAATATCATACTTTAATTAAAAGAAAAAAAAAAACGGATTTTCTATCTTTAAGAACAAGGGCACTACAATTTCCTTAAGCTTCAACTTCATTACTAACTGATAATGAAGCGGTCGAGGGGCAAAACTCTCTTAACGGTTTCTCTTCTAATTTCCCAATCATCTCTAAGTCATCTAGAAACAATAGCAGTAAAATTGCAAAAGGCCTTGGCATCTTCCAAGCCAAGACTTCTAATGACTATCCGAATACAATTATCGATACTCAGTCGCAAAAGTTAATTAATGAACTCAAGGAAACAAAACAAATACTGTTTTAGGATTTCAGTGAGGGAAAGCAAGTGAAATGAGCACCTGTATTAGTTAAAATGATACTAAGTGAATCTACACTGAAAGTGTATTTCACGTTACTCTAATTCAAAAGCCATCACATTGTTCAATCTAATGCAATTCAAAAGCTACCACATTTTTCAAACTGATTAAATAATTTAAATGGTGTATAGGGACTTTTAGATTTTCTTAATCTAATATATTTACATTTGATAACTATTCCAATAACGACAAAACATGAATAAGCGTATGTAGTTTATATTAATTTAACTAATAAAATTAAAATCGTTTTTGATATAGAGTATTATTTCATGATATCTCTTAAGTTTAAGTTTGAAAACCAAAGGCAGATTTAGTTCGATTTTTCCCTCTCATTTAAATATTTTCAAAAACCTGGTGTTTTCACGAAATTACATGTTGATTTGTGTGGTACTCCTGCTTCATTGTTACCAGTCGAGTTATTCATCATGTCTCAGCTTTGGCTGGGCAAGCGTTCAGCCAGTTATACAGAAAAGTTATTCATATTTTCTTCGACTTGTAGGACTTCGCGTCCATGGAGAAATGTTGGTCACCGAAAAACCTACTTCGCGACAATAATCCCGCTGATTGAATAGAGCTTATCACTGATCGACGTCTAATAACAAAAAATATCACGTCTTATAATTTAAATAGTTAAGGATGATTTATAATGAGCCCAAATACATCGTTAAGTTGATTTTTACGATCTAAGATAAACAAAGCAATGATAAGTATAATAATAGTTGCTACGATTATATTCACCTGAGAGTGATATTGAAAATAATATCTGGATAGGGTTCCTCGCAACAGCTGTAGAATTTCTCATTTCTAACTGCTGGTACTTTCATAATGTCCCATTCAACGCTCAGGTAATAATCCTGAAGGTCTATTCCCATCTCTATCGTATCCGATTCTGGAGTCTGGGACATATGCCTCAAATCGACCTGATAACAAGATAAACAAATAAATAAATAGCAATATCAGCAATACAATAATTATAAAAGCGTTACAGATATACGAAGTGGTAAAATTTAAACACAAATTTTAAATTATTAAAATAAAAAATACGTCTAGTAGGCAAAAAGTTTGAAGGATCTACTATAATAATTTCCTGAACAAAAGTTAAAAATAAAATAGCTGGGTAAAAAAAAAAAATCACAGAATATGGAGAATGGACGACTTTAACTAATTCTTATGACTCGTTTAAGAAGTCAACAATGAATAACAGACAAGATCACAATTCTTCGTGTCGCAAGGTAAAATGTATTTGTGATACATTAATTTTATTAAATTATTTTTAAATAAAAAAGAGTAATATGTCAGACGTTGAACAAAGTAATTTAAAAAAGTAATTTAAAATGAATGCAGAAGCGTTAAAAACAGTATGCATTTAAAAGAAGCCAAGAATTTCCTACATGTGTATTTGACTATGTGGAATTGCTCTTGGCTTTAAGGGTCCCATTGAGAGAAGGAGTTTTTAAGTATTTCCAGAGAGTTTGCAGATTAGGATTTCCAGAGTAATATAAAGATTCCTGGTTCTTGGAACACTGTAGCAGTCAAGTGACATTAAATTGTAGTAAACTTTCTGCAATCCGATTTTGTATCTTCTTATAGATAGACATTAAAATATTGAAGTCTATAGGGATAGTAATAAGCGATGATAAATAGAGACCTAGACCAATATCGTTTACCCAAAGGTTACTTGTAACTCAAGATACTCTAGGATGATAAAAGATCTGACCCAACCAACTTCAGTAACTACCATCTTTCTTTTGCAGTACAAGGTTATCTATACTGCTGGTACTTTCATAATGTCCCATTCAACACTCAGGTAATAATCCTGAAGGTCTATTACCATCTCTATCGTATCCGATAAAAACTTGTTTTTTTTTTAAAATGACTTTTTAATTTTTAAATTGTATTTACCGAGTTAAGATCTAGCCAAATTTTGTTAGTGAAAAGTAATTTTGACGTTATATTATGTCTTGTACAACTCTTCAGCGATAAAATTTCGGCGATTATATCTTGTACAACTCTTGCTATATTTAAAACAGTCATATATGTCATGTTGAAAATTATTGTAAACTGCTAAAATGGATCGAATTGGTAAAGAAAATATGTAGCACGCTTGAATAAAAGAGGAAATATATTAGTATACATTTCCATGAAATATATAAATGATTATGTTACTTGTTTAAATCTTGTTTAGTATCTTGGCCGGTTTCGTCTTAAATGAAGCCATAACTTAGCCGTAGCGACAACCTCTCTGGTTAGGGTGAGTTATGGAGGCTTCACAGAGGAGCACTAACAACCCCTAAATTTTACTTCTACAGGACCTGCGGTAAAACACCAGATGAAAAATGATGTAGCATTTGTTATCTTTGTATAAAAGTGACCAATATCTTAAACCAGCTTAACCATGTCTTAGTTTTAACTCGCGGATTTATAAGATATAAGTTAGAAGTGTTACAAAAAGTTGAAATATAATATTATAAATCGGCTTCACGATAAACCCCGAACCTAATCAAACTACAATTTGCCTTATTTTGTATTAAATTATTTTAAAGCACGGAATGAGTGGGTTGTAAAACAAATACATTAACAAAATGGGCATATTATCGCAAAATATCATTTAAAAATTAGAATTTAGATCAACGATTCTCAATCATATTAGTACCTTTGCTGGGTAGTAACATTCAAACTTAATTTTACCTTTTTTTTTTTTTTTTTTGTTTTTTTTTTTTTTTTTTTTGTTTTGTTTTATTACCACAATATTACACCTCCCCACGCCATTTTACACATCCCCACGATTAAGTTATACAAATAACTTAGTCGCGCATGAAACAGTCTCAAAATCAACTGTTTTGGTGATGGTATATTGCAGTTAATAGTCTTTGATTGAGATTGTATAGCATTTGTTCATAATAAAGGTAAACAAGTTAAAGTAGTGAATAACCAAACTATTACCAGTTTAAACTATTATCAGTTTATTGCCGTACATTGAGTAGATAAGTTAAGTGGCCGGATCCCATGTTTTAATTGTAATTACCTAATGATGCGTTGATCGGAACGTAAATCAAAGATCAATAAAATAATTGATCTTTGTTATTATTATTTATTAAATTGATATAAGATTATTTATTAAATAATCTTTACTAAGATCAATAATATACATTAAAACTTAAAGTGAAATTGATAATAAAGTGGTTATGTCGCTGCTGTCAAAGCAGCGAATCAATAATAATTTTGTTTTGTTTAATTTATATTTTTCTTTGTTATGTGAACTTGTCATTCTTAGTTTTGTTTTTGAAAGAATTGTATGGAAGGGCCTAAAAGGAAAAATTTTCTTTTACGCTTTATCACTAAGAAAAAGAATGTATCTATAATAGAGTTAGTAAATTATAAGTAGTAACAGACTCCTTGGTTTCTATATAATTGTTCGTATAGCAGTTACAGGTTAAATAAAAACAGCATCAGTTTAATTTAGACCAAAATAACTACAAAAAATACTACAAACTTTCGGTCAGAGCAACCCAACTTAGTTTTAAATACAAGTTTCATAATTAAGAAGTGCAAAGTTCTTAACTATTGACAGAATCTTGATTGCCTCCTTCTTGCAATAGCAATAAATCCTTTAATCTATTCTGATTAAAGGTTTAATCAACTCCTAGCGCCAAGAACTGTGTGCTTTCCGTTAAAGATCAAGATTTTTGATTCAGCACTTAAGGAGAAAGTTAGACTATGCAAAAGTTTATTGGAATAGCTAGTCAAAAGCCTATTGCGAAACAAGATTTTTTTACATTGTTTTTTTTTTTTTTTTTTAGAATTAAGCGACGAAGTACACCTCAATCGAATTACATTATTATGAAAGGGATTCTATTCGAAATCGTTTGTCTCGATTGTTGTCGACCATCATATTGTTAAACTTTATTATATCAGCCGTCGAGAATCTTCCCATAAAATAACAACTCTTGTCGACACATAAACCTCTTTTTACGTTGGCTTATTTGTTTGTAAATGCTGATTTATTAGAAGAGTTGACACAAGGAAGAAGGGGGAAAGGTGAGATGGAGCCGGTAAGTTGTCACAGTCTAAAAACACTAGATATCACATTTTCATGCACGTCCAATAGAAAATCAGTGTCACTCCCCAGTGAGACCGCTTTTCCTTTCACGAAGAGGTGAAAAGGGCGGAGGACTGCGCCTATGTTAAAGGGAGAGAAGAAACCGGGCCACATATAATAAATATCATGTATATTACCGTCCATTTTTTCCTCGTCCTACTTCTTCCATATTCCTCGCCGAAAAACTTCCATAATTTTTAACCCGGATTCGAGTTCCAGGGCACGTACGGGAATAATACATAATATTCCCTTCTACATGCCCTTTTTAATATTTTAGCCCTTGGAAGGACGGAGGAGCGAGAGGAGGGAGGCGGGAGGGGTCCAAACACCCAAATAATTTAGATGCCCTAGAGACTCGCAGACGGTTCCAAAGCTCTCGAAGTGATTTGCCAAATAACTGGAGAATCCTCTCCCTTTTTTCAGGGAGCCAAATTTTTGGCAAAGGGCCCGTGTGAATTGGCGAGGAGTGCTACGGGTAGAATAGAGGAGATCTAGTGCAGAGCTTCTCTAAAGCCTCTATAAGGCCCTCTCTATTTTAACATGACACATTTTGTCCATTATCAACTTTCTAGCTCCGTGTTCTTTAAAACTTTTTTTCTACGTATATACATGTATATTTTCTTCATTACTTCTTTTTTTTGATGGCAAGCAATAAAGTTAAAATTAATGTAGAGAGACTTTAATGTTGCCATATAATTCTTAAATAAGAAGGAGCAAAAACAGTTTAAAAAAACTAATATAATATTGAGTGGCAGGGTGAGGAAACTCTGCTCTAAAAACACAAAGATGCACCTGTGCATAACTCAAACTGAAATCTACAACTTTTAGAAGGTTTAGAAAAATATTTCCTCTTCCATTGCTGAGAAAACGAAAAATTCTTATAAAAATAGTCTGCCAATTAGTGTGGCACTTAGCTTCAATAGTACTGATGGTATGCTTTTACAACCCTTAACTGTCCAACTTATTTAATTTTTTCCCCTATTTTTAAAAATAATCAAAATTTAGGGAGCACAGATGATTAAAATTATTACGGTCCATCTGTGGGCTACATTCGACAAATCATCCAAATTTCTTAAAAAACTGATGAGTAGTTTTAATGATATAGGTTTTAATTAAAACAAAAATTGACTAATTATAACCTTATTAAACCCCGATAGTTCGCGAAAATGTTGGACAGACCGACAGACAGAAACGGGACCAAAAATGTTCCCTGATATCTAAAACGGATTTTTGTCTTAGAATTTTTTATTCGGATACATTAAAATGTTCATTAACCAGAACGATCACATAGCTTCCGTTACCCTCGGTAAGCTTGGAAGCAAAAAACAACTTAAAATAAAAAAAATAAAACTTTTAATTTCAAAAAATAAACAAATTACTTCAGAAACTAATTGTGCTATCTATGTATCAACCCATAAGACAAGTGCTGAGAATATGTATATAATTTTATGATGAAAAATGTATACAATTTTGGTTATCCTAAGAAATATATTTAACTTGATAGGTGTTTTCACTTATGAAGTTGTACATTAAGTAATCTAAACAATTATACTTTTCCTTACCTTAAAGGAAAAGTATAGTTTTTATTCATATAACAATAATATTTGACAAATTTCTGTTCAGCTTCTAGTAGTATGAAGACCTTTATCCTTACCAAACTACAGTGTATTTTTATCCCACAAAAAAGATGATATATAAACCTTGAAACAAATTAAGTAAAGCATAACCCTAAGGTTAGTCATGTTTTTTAAACGTTCCTGGTCTCAGGGGAAATTATTTACCGCACATATTACATCCAAATCTTAATTTTTCGTTAATAATGGTTGACATATGTATCTTAAATTTATTTAAGATACATATATGTAATAGGAAGTTGCAAGAAATAATTATAATACCTGTACGAAAGACTATTTGGAAGGTAGGAAAGTGTAGTTATCCGTAGAACAACCCTTTTGTTCCTATAGTGGACACGAACAAAAGGGGCATTGTTAATTGAAAATCAAAAACAATAACTCTATTTAAAACTCCGGCAAATCCTATAAGTTGTTTTACAACAGGAAAGTGTATTCCATCTGTTACTACATTTAATTAATAGAAATAACTGCTATAAAAATGAAAAACAAGTAAAATAAAATAAAGCTAATTAATTTATTAGGATTGTAAGTATCATAGGTAAATAAAACAGTTTCACTTGAAAGGCAACAGGTATAATTAATGATAAAGCTTTCCAGTCCTCATCTTTATTTTATGTGTGTTTGAAATACTTTTACATTTTTTAATTACTTCTTCTAGTTCTAAATTTTAGATTCACTTATTATATTCGTCCTAGTTCATTGTAACGCTTTTCATGTTACTCTTTTTTCCCTCCGATTTAGGTCGCTAATCATTGGTCACTAGCCCCCTCTATAATAATATTTTCCCTTGTTTTAGCTACATTGTCCGCACTTTTCTCCTCCTGAATATCAATAGTGTCTAACTGGTGATATATAATTCTCAATGCTCATAAAAACGCTTGCTTGTTCAAGTTATTTTTTTAAATTTTACGAATAAATACAAACAACATTTAAGAATTGCCTTAAACATAGGCTGCCAATTGGTGTGGCACATAGCTTCCTCGCATCCTATCCACATACTGTATTGGCTTTATGCTTTTTATACAAGCCATTATTGTCTAATCTGTTTAATTGTTTCTCCGTTTTTTAATCTGTCAAAATTGTTTTAATTTTTTACATGAATTAAAGTATAAATTTAGCAAAAGTTAAAGAGCGCAGACGGTTCAAATTAATCTTGGGGTATCTGCGGGTTACTTTCGACATACTGTAAAAGTTTTATACAAATCAGATAAGTACTTTTGAAGGTATAGGTGTAAATAGATGTATGTTTTTGCGCATGTGGAAGAGAAGCAAATAAGCGCAGAAGGTTGAAACTTATATCGGTCCAACAATGGACTAATTATGACCTACCATCTAAATTTCATTAAAATTGGAAGTGTAGTTTTTAAGATATGTTGGTTCGCAAAAATCGAATGATAAACCGACAGCGACAGTCAGACAAGGAAGAAAAAATGTTCCCTGATGTCTCAAATGGATTTCTGTTTTGTAATTATTGAAATCGGAGACCTAAAATATTTTCTTTCTTCGAAACGATCACATAGCTTCCGTTACCATCGGTAAGCTCGGAAGCAATACTTATGGCCTGATAAATTAAAATTCTCAATTAACTGGGAGAATGACTAAAATTCACCCTAACTCAAGAAAGAAAAGAAGATTTGTGCTGGGGTAAAATTCAGTCATTCTGCCGGTTAATTGACAATTTTAATTTATCAATTTTTATTTATTTATTTTTATTTTTTGTATTTATTCGTCAATTATACATTTCATAACTCAGGGGCTTAATTCGTTCGACATATTGTCATGTTGCAGTGTTTTTTTTTTCAGAATTCAGTATATGTTTTGCAGATTTTTATGAATAAATTGCAATTTTCTTTTTTACCACCCGTGAAAGAAGGTTTCTCACTCAAATCTTGGTTAAATAAATGACCTTAGCAATGTTTTAGACATGTGCGCTTAAACTGGAATCACTAAGCTGCGAATGATGTGACATAAAACAGTGAGGAGTAAGTTTGAGATTGTGACTAATACAGGAGCGGTGGATGGGACCACAGTCAGAACCGAGTAATGGACCATTAATACTCTTGACTAGAAGTCAATTTGTCCGATGGGAAACGCTGTGCGGGACAACGACAGCAAAATCGAAACCGATTTGGTAATGCCTGGGTTTCTGAGCAGAATAGCGAGGGATCGGGAGGTATTTGTCATCCTGATGGGACAGGCTTCAGCCAGAGGCAACGTATGATCCATCAGTCGCCTCACCTAACATTAACCGCTCATTTATAAATTGGACACCCGTTTTCATCATCTCTAAGAGCCTTCCCGTTTTCATTTCTCCCTCCCAAAAACCCTAATTATCTGAATCTGTTATTAAAATCAAAACGGTAGCACAACATCCGACCAATTTAGCTTGATGAAAATGAGCTTCGTACTAAATTGTTTTCTTTCGTGGTAGTGAACGATTTGGATTTCCACTAAAACTTTAACCAATTCGTATGCAAATGGAAGCATATAACTTTAAATTACATAATTAGTTTTATGCTACAGTAACTGGACTAATTATGACCTACCATCCAAATTGCATTAAAATCGGTCGAGTAGTTTTTAAGATGTGTTGGTACGCAAATATTGAACGACAGACTGACAGACAAACATGGGACCAAAAATGTTCCCCGATATCTGAAACGGATTTCTCTCTGAATTTTTGAAATCGGATACACAATAAATTGTCGCTCTTCAGAACGATCACCTAGCTTCCGTTAATTCATTAAGCTCGGAAACAATTGTAAATAAATGTAACTGACCATATGAAGCAAAATTTAATATAGAAATTGATCTACAATTTAAAGAAAGGAAAGGAGACAAACAAATCTCGTTATCGTCGTAAATAGATATCTCTAACACATACACGGTTGAAACCATTAGTTTATTACTGGAGACCACTAGATCTTTTTTGTATAGTTTTATTTTTTTTTACACTTTTGACCAAGGGGATTGCTTAGCCTATTAACCACCGCCTTTATTTTTTAAACGTCTTAACTCATTTGTATATGGTCTACTTATTATTCATCTACATACAACACACTTAATCTGAAAATTTGGCAGATTGAATTTTACCAATCTTTTCTTTTTAGCTCCTCAAATCAACCGCAATTAAATCCGTCTATACATACATATAATCTTTTATTTCTTCCTTTTACACTTAAAGTGATGCTTCAGAGGAACTTTGAATTCCTCTTTCATTGGTTTCAAATTATATTTCAAGCAATGACCACACTAAAAGCTTACACCCAAATTACTTTGCTAAAATATCCAGATGCTACAAATTCCCAGAACTTAGTGATATATGATGTATTGTGACCTAAAGGAATATTTATCAAATGCACATAATTGCGATCAATGACTGAAGATATAACAATAAATTGTCTTGTTTATTTAGCATCTGGATCACATAATAGGAACTGAGAAAGAGACGGATCAGGGTGGAATGATAAAACAAACCAATTACTTTGAACTAAGTAGACTAGCGAAAGAGATTATCATTGATTCAGCTTAGTAATCCCCATTTATTTTCGTAAATTCATTTTGCTTACAGAAATATATAGTTGGTAATTTTACCTTATATAGCTAAATTATATTAGAGAAATTAAACAAATAAATAGTAAAAAAAAAGTTCGTCTTCAGTAATGAGCGATTAATCATCTCTATTTTTTGGGGACCAGAGTAATAAATTGTATTCCGAGTATGATCCCCTAAGCGTTAAAGGAAGCGAGTTGATTTGAGGGTAAAATAAAGGGAGATTACCTTATTCTGCCAGCCCCAAGCTTTATTGCCTACAGAATATATCGAGCAGATCTCACCGCTTTATTGTCCATTCTGTATCCCGACTTTTCGAGTTGTTCAAAAAAGTTTTTTTAATGAAGCTTCGCATCTCTGCGTTCCCAATTTAGTCCTTTTGTTAAAAAAAATGATAGCGGGCATAACGAGGGACTGCAAATTCCGCACTGCGGGAAGGGGAGCGGCCGGAAGCGTTTCCTAACCGGTAGCTTTAGTAGTACAAACAATGAAGAACATAGTAATTTATTACGACACGACACAGCATAATGTTAGACGCGATGGAAACCCATATATACTAATTGCAGCTTGTGACTGAAATAGCATTTATTATCTGCTTGTAAAGCAGATAATACGTACGCATGTCAGAAGGGTGGTTTATAACCGAGTCTTTCAACTCCTATAATATCCCAATCCTTTGATGCTAACAAAACTTTAATGTAGCGCAAATTGTAAAAGACAGAAAGGAAAGTACCAGGTAACCGTCGTAGGTCCAGGAGCCGAACTTCATGAAGCACGTCTGCTCGTCGAAAGGGAAGAACTCGAGATCGATCTCGCAAAAGGATTTGTAGATGGCTGGAGGTTTCCAAATGACCTTGCCCGTGTGGTGCAGTATCGCCTTCGTCATTATTGTCACCTCATAGTTTCCGTCCGCACTAGTTGCAACAGACAAACATTAGAATTAATAACTGTGAAAACAAAAGTTATCAGTAGATAAATTATTACAGGACGGGGATCCACGATGAGATCATCAGTGTAAAACATGTTTATTTTGTTTAGATTATTAAATCTTTTAAAAAGAAAAAAATAGAATACAAAATATATCATATTATATGGAAAAAGTTATACTTCATCTTATTACCACAACAACAAAGAAAAAAAATGGCACTCGTTAAAAGCCATCAAAAAGTTCTTGATGTTAGCGTTTTTCGAATGTGTCTCCTATTATTTTTTTTTTATTTAGTTTCTCCTAAAAAAGATGAACGTCAGGTCAGAAGACCTCATTATGTCTGATGTCAGTTTCAATTTTACCTCTTATAGGAGACCCAGAGACCCAACCAACCCAAAAATAAATCCAATGAAACCTCCACAACTATGCAGCCACCTGTTTCTTATCAAACGCTCCCTCTCACACATGTTTGAGTAAGTGGAAATCAATTTTCATATCAAAAGCCGCATCAAAATGTGCCGCATACATTTTAACTTTTAACCACTCTACAGATTTAAATCAGAGACATTTCATAGGTTCTTAAGTAAAATGTTTTTGAGCTGACATCGAGAAATTAGTTTTCTCTAATTTCTAGATCTCCGAACGTACGGATGCAACACTCATTGTTTAAAATTAATTTAAATAACAACTTGAATTAATACATGCTTTGGAACAAAACAACAGGAATAAATTCTGAAATTATTTATCTCTTTCCTGTCGGCATATAATGGCTCGTATAAATTCACCTCACTTCCATGGCAGTAAGCAGGGTAGTGGGCATGAAACTGAGTTGCGCGAGTAGGTAAACAGGTTAATCGCATTGCACAGTGCCACTGCTCCCCTCGTTGATGGTTTATGATTCTTAGAGCGTTGACACCGTGGGAAAGTAAATAAAATTAAGTGGGGAGCTAGTGAGAGCTCAGATATTAAAATCCGGAGTGCTCATTGGCTGCCAACGCACAATGACTCATTTGGAACAGACGTAAGTGCAGCGGCAATGTAAACACTCACGGCTTTTTATGCTTTCTCGGAAGTATTTTGGGGAGTAAATACAGCAGCGCGAGGAGCAAAAGCGGTGGCAATGGCTGAATGTAAACAAGGGGAATAGAATTCAATGAGCACGACAAATTCAAGTCAGTGGCAGTGACAATGGATTTTATGTAGAGTTAGTTTATTCTACTAAAATTACCCATGGTGGCTAAAACTATAATTGGAAAAAGTATCAGTTATTGTCAACTCTATCAGTTCAATTATGTTGGCCATCTAAAGTGGAAGAAGCCAGAATGTTATGAACACTAAAGGTCGAAGAAGTGCACTCGGGAAGAACTGTAAACTAAAGCCGGGTTTACACCAGAGTCACTAACACGTGTTGCTAACATCTGTAGGCATCATTATGGAAAATGTTTCTGAATTTGTTACCAACAAAAAAAAAGTTAATAACAAGAATTTTGCTGTCAACAATAAGTCAGTAAAGAGAAATGAATGTTGGTAACAAATGTTACTAACAAAATGTTGCTAACAAAATACTAGTGTCCACATCCCCATGCTCGCTTGGTCAATTGGCTGCGAAATGTCGAGTATTGAGGAATAACGGCATGGTGGATGGGGAATGTAATAATCATCTGAGAAAAGTAGTAAAAAGCGTTACTAAAGGCCCCAACACTCGACAGAGCCAAATCCAAGCGAGCCATTTTTGGAATGGCCTGGTCTGACCTTAACGTGGGTTTTGGGGCCATTTTGGAATCTCCCCAAAACCCACGTTAAGGTCAGACCAGGCCGCGGCCACGGTCCGAGGCGCGCGCAGTGGATTTTGGACTTGCCGGAAATCCAGCCTGTCTCGCCGAGTCTTGCCGGTTCATCTGAGTTTCCTAGACATGGTGAGATTTGGAGTGGCGCGGGGCCGTTTGGCCTGGTGGATTTGTTACCAACATTTGTTTTCCACTTGTAGTGGATACCAAAAATCTTATTGATAAAATGTATTTTGTTGCTAACACAAATTGTTGGTAACATATTCAGAAGAATTTTCCAAAATGTTACTAACAGTTGTAATCAAAACATGTCAATAACTCTTGTGTAAACCCGGGTTTATCATTTTGTTATCAACATGGTAACTAACAAAATTGTTGGTAACATTTGTTACTAACTCTGGTGTAAACCCGGCTTTAGCTTCGTTTATAATCGAAAATCCCGAGTATTTCTTAAGTCAGTGCAGACTGGTGCTAATATTTGATATTTTATAAATGACAGCTTTACGTGATAATTAATCAAAATAAAAAAAATAAATAGAAGTAAAAAAAAAAAAATATTAAAAACAATAGAACGATGTTTTTCTAACAAAATAATAACTACATGTCCAAAGTAAGTTGACAGTGAAATTTTGTTTTACCCTCTTGGACTTATTCACTTTAGCACCCCCCTCCCCTCTCCATCCTTGGTTCTTAACAATAGTCTGCCCTACAAAAGTCTTAAATGTTTGTGTGTTTGTCTCCCCAAGACATTCCTCCTCCAAGAAGAGACTCCTGGGGCAATTTTATTACGAAATTTTAAAATCGAGTCTCATCACGTGTAAGCCTAAATCTTATACTAAAAACTGTAGGACAACGAGTCCTACAGTTTTCATAGCGTATATTTAATATCCTTTGCCTTAATAGTAAAATAGACTAAAGGATATTATCACATTTATAAACACAAGTGTGATATTCCTTTGTCCCAAGGAAGATTGGACTAAATATCCCTTTGTCTAAATAGTAATTTAGTAGACTATGGAATATATACTACTCTGTATATGTTCCTTTGCCTAAATAACTATTAAGACAAAGAGATATAGGGAGGGGGGAGGGGGGCGATTAAGTAAAAAAGTACCACACTCTTTATCAGTCTTTAAATTACACAATTTATACAAATGGGTATTTGTAAATTGCACCTTTCTTTAGCAGAAATAAAAAATAATGTTTTACGAAGTAAGAAAAACAGTGTGAATTGCACCACTACTTCTCAAAACAAGGTAAGGAAAATAGTGTAAATTGCACCAATTTCTTTCAACCTCTTTTCAATGGTTCCATCGAAAGTAAAATTATTTTGTACTCCCTCTCTATTTTCTGTCCCTCACAAACTCTTTCTTTACCAAATCACTCAAAACATTTAAATTTAAAAAATAATTCTGTCTAGGCAATTACGCAGCACGAGGAAGTTGTATACGAGACTGCATAATATTTTATTTAAAAAAAAAAAAAATATCTTAATATATATGATACCGTTAAAGATGGAAATTTGTTAATGTCGACAATAACTTGTTAATGTCGACAATAACTTGTTAATGTCGACAATAACTTGTTAATGTCGACAATAACTTGTTAATGTCGACAATAACTTGTTAATGTTGACATTAACAAAGAGCTCTGGTTAAAGTCGGAAATATTGACATTTCAATCTTCATTTTCGTCTTTAACCACAGTGTTATCAGTTAATATCGACATTAGCTAAACTCAACTGTTAAAGTCGGAAGACATGAAAGGAAGGTTATATAATGGTTTTGTTGTTTTGTTTTTTCGTGATCGTGGTCTTGTGAGTTTCTGCTTGTATTCAGATAAAAAGTTTTTATACATTATTTCATTTTTATAAAATGAGTGTATCGAATGAGAAGTTTTATAGTGAACTAAATAAACTGGGCAGTCAATTTGCAATCTGCAAACAAAGACTACTAAATATTGAAGAAGTGTCACTAGAAGAAATGTCTCTTCGTGAAATGATTACTAGAGAATCAGTAACTGGAGGTCAAGGATATAGGCGATGTAATTAAAGGAAATTTTCTGCAAATAATTGTACGTGCAAGAAAAGAAATGTAATGTGCACTTATAAGTGCCACCATGGTTCCTCTTGTAGTAATAAATAACAATATGATTGTGTTAATGTTTATTTTAAATATTTTTTTATTAGGTACTACGTTTTTATTAGCTCGCTTTCATGTTTGTTTGTTTAACCAGTACAACTCTTACAATGGATTTCTAAATTTTACTGTACAGTTATTATTACAAAATAAGTTACAGTTATAATTTGTATAGTATTACATACTATACAAAAATCTACAGTCTTCTATTTTTCCTATAAAAAGTAAAGTTGGTGTGCCTGACATTAACAGTGGAGCAGTGGTTAATGTTGTCATAACCTTCCTCTTGCTCAGTTGTTTTTCCGACTTTAACAGTTGAGTTTAGCAAATGTCGACATTAACTAACAACACTGTGGTTAAAGACGGAAATTATCATTGAAACATCAACATTTCTGACTTTAACCAGAGCCCTTCGTTAATGTCAACATTAACATGTTATTGTCGACATTAACGTATTTCCATCTTTAACGGTGTCATATACATATAAAAGTCAACGTATGTGTGTGGGTATGTTCTTTATACAAATCTACAGTTTTAGTCCGATCTCGATGGAAATTTGCACACTTGACCTTCAAAGCAAGGGAAGGTCACTACATGAATTTTCGAAATTTAAATTCTGGTACACAAGGGTGTGGGGTACAAATGTCAAAGTAATGAAACTCTTTCATGATGCATGCCGTTGAAAAGCTCTTTAAGAGTACAGTAATAGTTGTTATGTACAGTTTTGTCATATTTTCAGTTAGGAAGGGGGTTAATATGGAATATTTACAAATTATCTTATCAAAGAGAAGGGGGTATAGAAATAAGTGGGAGGGATAGATTCTATATATTCTCGCATAGTAAAATAATTTAAATGTTTCTTGGTGGTAGTTTATTACTTATCAAATTAAAATAACACTCAGTATCGAAGCACGGATATCCAGCTTGTACTCAATAAAGCTCAGCCACACTTATTCCAATATAAAATTATATTAATGAGAGTAGAATAATGCTTTAGTTGTGAAGTTCTCAACTAGGTAGCGCTAGTTACAATTTTCTTTATTAGCCTTAAGAAAAACAGGTTTTTTAAAATGTTTCCTTTTTTTTGTACATTATACTCCGCGTCATTATAAGCTGCGTCCACTGGTTTTTAGTTTGATTAATTTTATCAAGACGAATTTGAGTGTCAAACAAATTCGTTTATTGAAATGTGTCGTGATCGGAGTTTATTGTAGGAAACCCTTTATAAATTCCTCCATACTATACTTAATTCTACGTCGAACAAGGCTGGGCCTTACCCAAAACTTTCTTGGGCGGCGACAACGATCATACTGGCTTCCAATAACTGCAATAATAATTGCAGCAACCACCACTGCAGCTTCTTCTAAATCACTCATTTAAAGATTAAGTTGAAGTCGACCGGTCCGGCGACACGGTCGATCGGCAGTGTGGACACGGCTTTAGAAGTGCCTTAAGACGGCTTTCACACTGCGCGCGGGTCCGACCGAGACCGAGAGTCTCCTATTCCCAAGGATCTTATATAAAGCGGATGTTATGTTAAGAAGGGGTTTAAGGCAAAAAAGTGACCCCATGAAGGTAAGAGAAATTGGAGAAAAAATCATACTGCGCATGCTCCACGACCTTTGAACTGGGACAAATTACCTTTTTAAACAGGTTATAACCTGACACTATAAACAAATTCTTGGTAACCTATAACCAAGAGGAAGGTAAGTTGTCCCATTGGAGCTAATATTTTACATATCTTCATGGGGTCACTTTTCTGCCTCAACCCTCTATCCCCTTTATATAAGATCCTTGCCTATTCCGCTTCAGAATCAAACACATATATAAAAAAAAAAAAGAGAGAAACGGAACGTTTACTTAACGCGTTTCAATCAGCATGGGACTATTCACATTGAACGCCGAGCGAGTCTGGGCCGAGCAAGACCGAGCCGAGCAAGGCGAGTTGAATCAAACATGTTTGTTTGCAAAGCGGTGCCGCCGCCGAAAACGCTT
The DNA here is from genome assembly GCA_951217055.1 of Gerris lacustris. Classification (NCBI taxonomy): domain Eukaryota; kingdom Metazoa; phylum Arthropoda; class Insecta; order Hemiptera; family Gerridae; genus Gerris; species Gerris lacustris. The sequence continues at coordinate 32,765,117 of OX578281.1, read as the reverse complement.
GAGCTCAAGCACTGAGGGGCGCCCGAAAAAATTCTAATTTAAATTACTACTTGTAAACTATGTGGTAAAAGTAAAAAAAAAACTGTTTAGTATAGCATTTGAAAAGATCTTTTATTTAGGCCTTTATTCGATATTAATTTATATAATTAGTGCGTAGAGTTCAATTATTAAACATCTTTATAAATAAGTTTATTTTGCCTGTACATTAATGAGAATGGCAAAAATGTTTTGATACTTTTTCATTTCATAAATTCCGAAAACCGAATCCGGCCATAACTTTTTGGATGTATACTGTAAACAATACTCGTAGGCTCGGTCTCGCTCGGACTCACGGCTTTAGAAGAGCCTTAGGCGGCACAGCCACTCGGTTCTTATCTGTTTACAATCCACGACTTTTACCTTCAAAAGGCCCCCATGCATGATCAAACATTTTGCGCAAAATGTTTGATCATGTATGGGGGGCTTAAGGCCTTAAGCCTTTTTACCTTCTAAATTGGACATGTTTGTTGTCAAGTTTCCATGTAAACTAATAATATACAATATACACCATAAAATGTTTTATTATCACTTAAAATCTTATAATATGAGCTATGAGTAGCCAGATTGTCGTATTCACGAACGTTTTATTGATTCTTACGCAAATGTTACTTTATTCTACAGCTAGAATTCTTTGTACGACATAAGAGTTATAACTCCGGGGGAGTTTTATTGGTCAGAAAGGCGAAGCTAATAAGAAAATCAGGCTGACAATAAAAACCTTGGTGTCGTAGGGAAGTTTACGGTTCAACCCTAAGGCACTCGACTTGGCCCGGCTCCGTTTCTTCTTTACACCGAACGAGATAGTCCCTTTTCTTGGACGCGTTTCTCTCGAGTATTCAAGCATTCAAGCTAGCCGAGTTATTACGGAAAGTCGTAACTGTAGGGTTGAAACCGAGAGCGTACGACCGTGCACGGCAGTAATGCAGCCATTCCATCACGAATCAACCCCTCTTGTTTTCCCTCACAACGCTACGACTAATGGATGCGTATACATGCTCGGGAAACAAAGTGAAGCGTTCTTTAGTTTTCTCTATACGCGTACAGTTCATCTCAGGAGGATTGTACTTTCCTTGTACGACGACTTATTGCAGATACTCTATAACGGATTCTCTTACGTTCAGATACTACACTGAATAATAATAACAACATGTAAAAGATAAAAGTGCTTCGTGTAAATAGTAGGTACTGTTTACATAATAGCATCCATGTTAAAAAAAGGGGATAATTCTATATTAATTATTGTCATTATTCAATCCAAGCTTAATTTAATCATTCTCTTCTTCCTCCACCTACAATAAATAGTCAAATTATTAAAAATAAATATATAAAGAAAATATTCTTCTAAGATTACTTATGCGTATATTACATTTTAACACCAAAAACATAAACGTACAAAAAACACAGAGAATGAAAACGCAAGTAAGTGCTCAAATAAAGAAACAACGGACAAACCTCGAAGCTTGAGCGCTGCTTTCGCTAATTAGCAAGTCCTAAGAGGCTTTACCCCACCCAAGTCAGAGTCATTCACGCCTAACACAGTTCCCCCTTTGTAAAAAAAATAAAAATCTGCATTGTTATTACTCACTGAGAACATAGTTAGTACTCTTCTCTTAACACTTCCTTCTTCGTACACTTTACAACTTGAGCTTAATTATAAACCTACATGCTTTTTCTTCAGTAGATATTATTACAATCTTAATTTTATTTTTATTAAATGCAAATCTTAATATAAAGTTTATAAAAAAAAACTCTTTATTTAAAATAAAATACTTATTTCATTTTAATCGAATATTAAATTTATTAATATTTTTAAAAAAGGAATAATTCATTACCTAAATATTAAAAAATAAATCTTAATGTTAAAAAATGCACGGAGGGAAATTTGGAAAAGTACAGTATACAGAAGGTATGCTAATGATGTGTTTTTTTTCATTTATAAACAAAGTGCTGTACTAATTTTCTCATACACGAATTAATGTTTATGTAGGAAAAGTAATGTATTCATATGATTTTAACTTAATCCTTTTTAAGTTCTAGTTTTAACTTCAGTAGAACAGTCATACTTCAAATTATCTTTAGAAGTTAAATATTTCTTATGAAAATTTTAAGCAGAAATAGAAAGAGTTATATTTTAAAAATTAAATAAAAATATCTGATATATATTAATTTGTCTCTTAAATTTTTCAAATTTAAATGGTTTCAATTCCTCAACTGATTTAATTAAAGATGATATAATAACATGGTTTTATAAATTGTTTGTTTTTAAAGTACAGCGAATAAGTTAATTACAAACAAGTAGTACTAAAGTGCATTTGAGAATGAAAACAAGAGTATTTTAGTGTTAGCGGTTATGTTTTAGAGTGCTTTCAACTGATTTCAGGCCTGGCAAGAGATTAAATGCCTAAATTACATTAGAATGAGAGAAGAAAATGGATACAAATAATTTTTTTGAGGAAGGATAAATGAATTTTAAAACAAAAAAAACTGAACTAACCGGTGAACCTAAACAAAAAACAACATTATACAACTACTTAATATTTTCTTAATCAAAATGCTAATAATTTTATTAAGCAATTGGTATTTAATAGAATAAAAATAGACTGCCAATTCGTGTGGCACATAGCTTTTTCACATCCTATTACATACTTCATTGATTTTATGCTTTTACAGGCTATTACTGTCTAATTTGTTTAATTGTTTCCCCCCGTTTTTTAATCTGTCAAAATTGTTTTGATTTTTTACATGAATTAAAGTATCAATTTAGCGAAAGTTAAAGAGCACAGACGAATCAAATTAAGCAGTGCGTATCTGCTTAAGATAAACTATAAAAGTTTCAATCAAATCAGATAAGTACTTTCGAAGGTATAGGTGTAAATAAATGTATGTTTGTGAAGAGAAATAAATGAGTGCAAGGTTGAAACTTATATGGGACCAAAAATGAGCTAATTATTACCTACCATACAAATGTAATTAAAATCGGATGTGTAGTTTTTATGATATGTTGGTTCGAAAAAATTGAGCGACAGACAGACACGGAACCAAAAATGTTCCCTGATGTCTGAAACGGATTTCTGTCTTGGAGTTTTTGAAATCGGAGACCTAAAAATTATTTGATCTTCAGAACGCTCACGTAGCTTCCGTTACCTTCGGTAAGCTCGGAAGCAAAAATACTTTATCAAATATATTAAAAGGTATTTAACCTTAGAAATGAAACAAGTATATTTTTAATCAAAGTCGTCTAAAGCAGGCTTTGTTCTTCTTTAGAAGAAACGATAATTAAAATCTTTTTTGTTAAAAGGAAATAGCAAAGCTGATTAAACTGTCACTTAAATCTTGCCTTCTAAGCCGTATTGTCAAAAGCGCTTTAATAATGAAAATAAAGACTAAAATTGATTTTTGTAAGGCATTTAATGAACTGACTGAACAAAGATTGATTAAAAGATGTATTATTTTATCCTTGTGCAACTAAAGTAAATCAGAATGTCGAAGAAATAAAAAAATAACCCATGATAGACAATGTAAATAGTCAAATAGAAACATTAATGGAATCGGCATAGCCAAGAGAAAAATTGAAACCACTGTCCCAATCCACACAAATTTGATGTGGCATGTTTGAAATATCAATGTATTTGTGAGTTAGCGAGATTTTTTGGTTCACTGTACCCTAGTCATATTTTTTTTCTAATTTGTAGCTAATATCGTTGGTTAATAAGAAAATAGTTCATTAAAGGATTGTGCATTTTTTAAGATATGTCGATTAACATCATTAAGGTCAACCCTGCCCCCAAGAAATTCGAAGATCGGGAACTCGCCAAAGAGATAATAATAAGAGCCAAATTATGGGCTTAGAATTAATTACAGAAAACCATGGTATACTTCTGGAATACAGAAAATCGAACTATTGTCTTTGGACAGAATGTGTATAAGTTTTCAGTTAATATAGTACTTTCCTAAATTGCAGGAAAAAATTATCCGAGAAGATAATTAAAATAAGTATTACAGGAGTTAGAACTTATTTTACAATCACCGAATTCCTGAAATGAACTTTCCTATTTAGAGATTTGAAATGGAAGCTCTATAATGCTATCATTATGCTACTTGTGACCAGAAGTATGGTCTATCTATACTGCTGTTAATAATGTTAAACGTGGATTTTAAATAAATATGACGTAGGATTTATTACCCTGAGAGAGAGAGGCGAATATGGAGAATGAGAACATAGAAATAGAAAGAATCCTTATAGAGATGAAGACGTTGTAAGATTTGACTTTAAGATTTTGAAGTGACGATTACCCTTGGCCTTTGAGGAAAAGAAGCCGAAGAAGATTCTGTAAGAAAAGTATGCAGAGAAGGAGAAGACGGCGAAGACCATGGAAGATGTGGATACAGAAATTTAAAGGAGGACAGAAGATTTTGCAGGTTTAATAAAGTGCGTTCAGGAAGGCCAAAACTCACTTTGGGTCTGTATGCGAGGAATGAATGATTAGAAGTATAACATTGGTGTTAATACGTTTGCAGTCGATAATATGTTGATTTTATTCAATTAAATAGGACGAGATGAAATAATAAATATATTATATGATAATACATTATACAGGGTGGTCCAAAAGTCCCCCCCCCCCTTAACTTTTGGACGGTTTGAGATAAATTAATGAAACTTGGGGGATCTCTACCATGCAAAGGGAAGTTTGTTTTCATGCAATCACCCACTAGGGGCAACCGCCCACTTTGCCACAGGCCACCCAACTTCTAATTTTCAAATTGGAGTGTATATTTTTGATAGCATATTTGGATTCTACGGCTAAAAAAATAAACTTTTACTTGAAACTTTTTTTTCTATTTCCAATATTTTGCCCCCTATAGGGTGTAAAGATAGCAAAATAACCCTTTCGATAATACGTTGTAAAATCTAAACGGTTAAAGATAAATTAATGAAACTTAAGGGATCCGTACCATGTAAAGGGAAGTTTGTTTTCATGCAATCGCGCAGTAGGGGCAACCTCCTATTTTGCCCCCAGGCCACCTAACTTAATGATTTTAACCTAAAGTATATATTTTTGATAGCAGATTTAGATTCTACGGCAAAAAATAAAAATATTTTATCTCCAATATTTTGCCCCCCTATAGAGGGGAAAGGTATAACTATGGTAATTTTCAGCGCCCTGGGGCAAAATGGTGGTTGCCCCTAGTACGCGAGTGGATGAATAAACACATCCCCCAAGTTTCATTACATTATTTCTAACCGTTTAGATTTTATTACGATCTAAGTGTTATTTTCTTACTATTTCGAGTTATTTTGCCATCTTTGCCCCCCTGTAGAGGGCAAAATATTGGAAATAGAAAAAAAAGTTACAAGTAAAAGTTTATTATTTTTCACCGTACATGGAAATATACATTCCAATTTGAAATTTAGAAGTTGGGTGGCCTGTGGCAAAGTGGGCGGTTGCCCCTAGTGGGTGATTGCATGAAAACAAACTTCCCTTTGCATGGTAGAGATCCCCCAAGTTTCATTAATTTATCTCAAACCGTTCAAAAGTTAAGAGGGGGGGGGGGGAGAGACTTTTGGACCACCCTGTATGATAATATAATGAGACTATTACGAAAACGAGCAGGATCTTATTATTATTGTTAATAATTAAGTATTGCCATTTTAATTATAAATTAAATTAGGTGAACTCAAATATAGACAATTAGAAATTATTATATAAGAAGAATTATAAGAAGCATTTGATTAATAATGACAATCAAAACAAAGAAAACAAATGCAAACTGAAAGTTACTTGGTGTAAGAGAAATTTAAGTTGGATAGGAAAACGTGCAAGTTGGAAAAGTTGCAAACAGATTTCCAACTCGCATTAAGGTAAGGAAAAGTAGAAACATTTGTAAGGACATAATACGAGTAGTTTGTACGTGCATGTGAGTCTAGCGTGTAACCTCCCTAGTACCTAAGTTCATGCACCGCTTCCACCACTTAACTTGACTTAAATTCTTTCCTTTAATAATAAAAATCTTCCAATAGAACAAAACACTTTTTTAATCAGTGAAGTAACTTGATATCTTTAAGTTTCTTCTTAAGTTCTTTAGTTAAAATGGTGGCCAAGCTCTATAAATACTCAAAGAAAACTTTAAAATCTGTTAAATTTGATAAAAACGAGCATATAATAAAAAACAATTAAAATTAGGGTATTCCAAATAATCCAAAATCTACTATAAGTTACATATGCAAAAAATATTAGTCCTAAAATATATTTACAGCCGATGGAATAGATTAAAAAGGAAGTATAACCTTAGACGATACTGATTCAACTACCAACGATTTGAATTCCTAGCCACTAAAGAAAATCTTTTACAATCGTCTATAACCTTATACAACCTTCACCTCGGAAATAAACCAAAAAGGCAGAGTTTTTCTTTAAGACAATTAGTTTACATTGTTAAGACAACAACGCAATGCTAATTACCTCTTAAGATGATTCGAACTTGACCGGTTATTAAAGACTGTATTTTAGTGGACTTGCCCATACATAAATTATTGAGGTTAAATTAGAGATAAAAATATGTTTTGTACAGATACATACATCAACACCAGTGATCATATAGTACAATTAACCTTTTACCTGCCATTGTTCCATTTGTAGAACATCGTTACTTCAGCGTTAATTATACTTTAATAATCACTAGTGATGCCAAGGTAATCAGCTCTGATGTAATAATTATACAAGCATTTATATTAAAGAATTATTCTCTATAATAATTTACAATGAGTAATTATTATGAATTCGGTAGAATCAACTTATAAACTTAGTTTTTTATGCAATAGTGCGATATTAAGTAACGGATTACAACTTAAGTCATATAATTTAGGAAATTTTGTGAAACATTGTCAAAACGTAATGATGAATTGTAAACTATAAATTACATTTTATTTAAAGTAAATTTAAAATGTAAATTAGATGGATAAGATTAAAATAATTAAGAATGAAATTAGCTTATTTTAAGACGTGGTCCCGATTTAGTCTACGGGAAGATTTGTCTAGGATTAGAAACATATTATAGAATAGAATTAGTGGAATGAAACAGAATAAGGGGTATAATATTAACTGAAATATAAAACCTGACTGATGTTAAACCTGAATATAATTAGAGACACTATCTGACAGGTGATTAACAGTTAATATTTATTAATAGTTATTAGTATTGAATAATTATTAAGTTAGTTGTGTTATTAGTTGTTTTCTGAGTTTCTATAGCTTAAAATTATAAGTTTCAAAAATAATTAACATCCAGAAAAGCTCTGAATTAAAAAATTAATAATGTGTAAATTATCTGAAGTTAATGCTCTGTCTCACCAATCCTATTAACAAAAAAAAAAAAATAATAATAATATTAATAATAAAAATAAATTAAAAGATAATAAAATATTTTCTCCGAAATTATCCAATATACCCTTCTACAAATGTAATTCAAAAGCCTCAATCCTTCACCAAATATCAAAAAAATTGTGAAAGGCACAAACTATATCCCCACTCAAAATAACATTATGGCTACGGTATACACAAAAATGTTTTGTTACTTATGCTAATAAATAACTTGTTATATATATATATATATATATATATATATATATATATATATATATATATATATATATATATATATATATATATATATATATATTCTTTTATATGGCACTAGCTGGAGTACTCGGCATTACCCGGAGAGGGGGGTTCGAAATCTCATTTAGACCTCTTGTAACCTTTCTTGTTTTGGAGTTGAATTGTCCAAAATTTCATCAAGGTTGTAATAAAACTGTACATTTGTATAAAAACCAACAAACTGACTGACTTCTGAAGGAACTCCTGCATGGAACGCACTAAGGTAAAAAAAGGCTCCTCGATGTACAATTATTCTATGTGCGAGTATAAGACTCTATCTCACATCAGGATATCCATAGAAAAGATTAGGACATCTAAAGACATTTTTATTCCGGCTTTCTAAGTGGAAACCCGTTTAGAAGTGTATGGTTATCGTAGATCATGTAAAACGCATAATGTGTTTTGCCATTTTCGATATGACAAACGATTTCTGTGGCAGTGTGTTTAGTTTCGTTTGTGTTAAGTAGGTATATTATTCTTATAAACATGTTTTTCTGTTGTATTTAAGAAAATACGTATACATTTAAACCTAGAAACGTCACTTGAGAAACTTTGAGTTAGAGTTAAATAACTCTAGTTGAGAAAGCATAGTTTAGCTAAGTTTCTTATCTTCGTAGATTAGTTTGTTTTATTTTGTTTTTTAAACTTTAAAACTTAGGATACAGTACATATTTAGTTAAGCTTTTTTTTATTTAGTTATAGTGTGTTCTTAAATTCAAGCTGTTGCAATTTTACAAAGAAATGCATTGTAAGCTAAAATACAGCAGAAATGTTTGTATATAGTTTCATATTAGCTGACAGCCAAGAAACAAAAGTTACAATAAGAAAATTACTGTATATTCAGTAAGAAAACAACTGTACTTTCTGGAAGAAAAGTTAAAATATTTCTCTACAAAATCTCAAAAGATACAAAGAGCCATCTTTGCTTGGAATAATGCTTGCTTATTTATCAAAGATGTTTTTATCCGTTATATGACCACCTTTTTTATATCCATTAATTATAATTGTATCTTCTTTTCTTTTAAATTGTTGTTATCAACTTAGTTTGTATTGTTTATTTTATAGGCAATGAAAGTGGCCTTATATGGGCTAAAAGCGAAGTTTCGATAAATCAACTAGTTCTGTTTCTTCACCTGGAGATACATTATATTATAATTATTTAATAAAAATTTCTTGCATACGTCTGCAAGACAGTAAGACATTTTCATGGAACGCTTTTTGGTGTCGTTTTTTGGTAACGCTTTTCGAGTTTATGTGCCAAAGTAAAGACATGAAAATGTCAAAAAATTCGAGCGTGCAGATTCTTCCGTATGTAAATTAGGAATTAAATTGAACATAATATGTAGTGCATGAAGAAAGAAAGCACTTTTCTTCTTTTCCAGTTTAAAAAGTAATCTTTTAGCTTCTTCACCCATATTTTTATAGTAAATGCAAAAAATTATAGTATAACAAAAATAAGAAATAATTAAGTAAAATATAAATTTTACGTATGTCAGTTTATTAGGAATAAAATCCTAAGTGTTATGGCGTTTGTCCGGTGCAAATCGGAGCAGTAGAACAAAAGTTGGGATTGAAGGGGGGGTGCCACTGGGACGCGCGAGTGATTGCTGGAGCGGTAGCGAGAAGCAGAAAGCGGAATTCGGAGCGCAGAGCCAGTTACCGCGCAAGGTGAAGGTGTAGCCCCTACGATGGCGAGCCCGCGGGGGGAAGGCTCTCTCTACAACCTCTACTCTAGACAATACTATTCACTACGTACTATTTTCTACCTCTTCCTAACCTATTACGTGTGTAATTCTTTTTTGTGACGCTTTTGGAAAAATTCGAGGCTGATTTGTTTTGAGTAAATCGCTTGGGACACATGAGAAAAGCTTAACTCCAACTTTTCGAGAACATCCGGACGGTGGAAGTACGGAGTACAGGGTACAAATGCCAAAAAAGTATGTACTCATAATGATACATGTCGTTGGAAAGCTCTTTAAGAGTGCAGTAATTGTTGTTATACACACTTTTGTCATATTTTCATTTATGAGGGGAATAAAAAGGAAAACAGGAAAAAATGGTTAGTTAAAAATTAGAAATATTACTACTTTTGATCCGATATAAATGAAAATTGGTACGTTTTGATTGAGATCATTTGTGTACATTTAGTACTTTGGGTACAAATGGTACCGGGGTACTGGATATTCTCATGAAACTCATTGCCTGCGACTGTAAAATAAATAATTCTTGTGTAGCTTGCAGGTGCAGGAAGGTGGGTCTCGGTCTCCCATACTCAGTTGCTTTCAAACACTGCGGCTGTGAAAATTGCGGCTACGTACCACTCGTAGATGCTAAAGATTTCCTTGAGGATTCTGACTTTTAATTTCCCTCCCAAGCCGTACCTTTTTTGCCTTCATTGTCAACCAGCGAAAAAAAAAAAATAAAAGTACCATAGTGAGTAAAGCAGAATTAGCACATACGACGACCAACAGGAAAAACAGAGGAAGTGGAGTCAGAAAAATAATAAAAAATTGAACTTGACATGAACGAAAAAAAGATAAATTTTCCCCCCTCCGCCTTCCGGACGGTCTCGCAAAGTTGGAATTAAGCTTTTCTCATGTGCCCCAAGCAATTTATGTAAAAAAAAGTAGTCTTGAATTTTTGCCGCACAAATTTAATGATTTACTCTACTAATATTTATATATTTCTTTCCCGTTTTCCATTTTACCCCCCCCCCCCCCCCCCTCTTAAACGAAAATATGATAAAAGTGTATGTAACAACAATTACTGTCCTCTTAAAGAGCTTTCCAACGACATGCATCATGAAGGGAATATACATTTTTTGACTTTTGTACCCTGTTCCCCGTACTTCCGCCGAAAAGTTGTTCCCGAAAAGTTAGAGTTAAGCTTTTCTCATGTGTTCCAAGCGATCCACGCAAAAAAATCAACCTCGAATATTTTACGCAGACAGCCTTTTATACGGCAGATTGACTGTACTATTTTCGAGTTTATGTGTCAAAGTCAAGACATGAAAATGTCAATATACTAGGTAAAATTGATGTCGACTTACTTGTTATATAAGACGATATCCGGTAACCAGATGTGTTCAGACGGGACGTGAAGCGTTTCGACCCCGCCATATTCATCGGGATTCCACTTGAGCTTATAGTCGTTCCACTCCTGAAATCAGATAAAATAACAAGTTTGATCAACTATAAAAGTCTTGGATCTTATAATATGAGAATTCATTTACAAACTAAAGTTAGCTTTTCGCTGTGAAGAATAAAAGTAGCGGGGTTAGACTAAAATAATTTTATGGAAGAGTAGTAAGGAAGTTTTACTTGGCATTCAGAAATATGTTAACATAAGTAAGTTTACTGATCAAATTTAACGATAAACAGTACCTTCGATATGATATTTACCATTGAATAGAGAACTGTGAAGGTCAGTGTCGGTGTTCATTCAGGGATTTCAAGAAAACTAAACTCCTTATGTTCCAACTCATGTTATGGTTTATAGGGCCCTACACACCTTCAATTTAACTCTACAGTGATCCGTCAATAAAATGGATGAATGAATCTGTGCAGTTATCTGAACTGAAGGTGTGTAGGCTACACTCAATTTCCCCTTTGTTCTTCCAGTTCAGGCATTGTGGTAGCTACCTTAAACTTAGTGACCATAGGTGACAGAAAATGGCCTTCAATGTCTGAGTGATATATTTGCTTGCATTAAAATGTTGTTTAATGCATAGAATTAAAGGATATAAACAACTGAAGTTTATTGTTAAATTACAAGAAAACGTTCAACAGCGGAAATTATCCCTTCAGAACAAAAATAAACAAACGAATCGGCTTTGTTTTCTTTAAAACCTGCCACCTGACTGAACGTCACGCCATCTTAAAGTGGCCTGATCTTCCGTCGGGAGTAGGGACGTAAAAAAACAGCAAAAAATAATAAAACATGATTGCACCACCAACTAATTTCTTGTAAATTGATTAAATTGTTTCAAGTTTTTAATTTAAGTTCTTAATGTGCAAGTAGTCACTTGATGGAAGGGTCGAGCATCAACATATTAACGTTAACCATCATGATAAACATAATATTCCGTGTTCTGCAGGTGAAATGTTATTGCTTATACTTCCACTAAAGTTTGTCAAAAGTCACCATTTCTATGTAATTTATATCCGACTTATATGATGATCTTTCCATTTTAGAACATTGTTCTTTCCGATTAATAACAAACATTTTGAGGATTTATTTTCTTTAATATTATATACTCAAGGTTGTTGAGAAAAATTGTCTTATTTTAACAAATTGTCAAGAAATATGAAGCAACTGCAAAATATCATCTAAATTTATTAAACCAACAAATATTTTCAATATCCTTGACTCCAACATATCTTTATTATTATTAAATCTTCAAAAAAGCGGTATGGTCGAGACATATCTCTCTGAGCCGAGGTATTTACGGGGGGTCCTGGGGGGGGGGGGGGGGGGGGGGGGCACTTGACCTCACTCTGTCCACTTCACTTTTGAAATGACCGGGACAGGCACTGTTGGTTACGTGCTCGTAGTGGTTTTTCTTTTAAGATGACGTGATATTTTTATCAACCGAGGGTACTTTTTGTTGTTGGATCCTGACGAACATTTATACTGTTTTTCGTCTTCTTTGAGTATCCCAGGGAGTCGTTCTTTAACACGTATATGATATCCTCATGTCGCCTGTTATGGAACCTCTAACAGCCCATAACAGTTGACTTGCCTTCTTTATATATATGTACTTTTACTCGGGTATATTTCTTTCTATATTGCCTTTTTTCTCTATTTTTATTTTTTGGTTTTTTCGCCCTTTCTCTGTCCAACCCACCCTCTTTTTCTCGGTCCAATTTTTGTCCTCTACCAAGTTGAAACAATATAACACAATTGAATGTCATGGGACCGTTAAAGGGAGAGACGAAGGGAGGAGTACATGATTGCCACCCCGCCATTCCCTCGTCGTTCTAGAGAAAACGTGACGTCCCTTTATTCTACCCTCAACATGTCTTAGTGTGTGGAAAACATTCTTACAAAAAAGTAAGAAAATTTCGTTAAAGTTTTTGACAGTTGATAATGACAAAATTCAATAGTTCAAGAAAAAAAAATATTCGCTTACATTTCACTCTTTATTTTTACATCTAAAATGGTAACTCTAATAAAAAAAAAAAAAAATTATTATCTTTTTATCTTAGTAAATATTGACAAGAAATCCCTAACACATAAAAATAAGTTCATAACAGTAAATACGATTCCTATAATTATTTCTCAGTTTTTTTTACTTAATCATATGCGTAGTATTGTGATGGTGTGAAATACGAATTTGAGAATTTGATGGATTTACATCTTTAAAGATTTTTAAGACGTGGAGTCCAAACAAAAAATGCATAGAAAAACAAAGAACGGTTCTACGGAGGATGGAAAGATGAATGTTGGTAATACGAATAAGCATGAAGCACAACATACCAAATAATCATAATAATAACATTGAAGACAGGATTAGCAGACAGAGGAAAGGAGGTAGGTGATAAAAAAAAATGGAAATGGGCAGGACATATCGTTGGACAAATGGTGGATGCTGGACTAAGAAAATACTGGCCTGAACTCTATGGGGACTGAAGAGAAGCAGAGGACGTTCAAGGATAAGATAGGGTGAGAACATAAGGGTTTGCGAAGGTGTTGAAGAAAATGGAGCACGTTTATTGTCAAGTCTGGCTACATAGCGAATTAAATATTTACTTTCTTGTTGTTTAAATTAATGCTCTATTAATTAACTTATAAACTATTAAATATAGTTTAAAACTTTTATTTTTATGTGTGTTAAAAAATAATGTTTTGCGTAATTATTTATTTTAACTCAATAATTTTACTAATTTATTATAAAACAAAGTGCTACTGAAATATTATCCATAACAGAATGTTAAAATATATTAAATATTGTACTGTCCCTTATGGAATTTCAAGATAATCTATTTATTTATATCCTTGTTATAACTGTATATTATAACCTTTATTTTATAACAACGAAAAGAAACAAAAAAAAAAACCTCATTGCAACCTTACAACCCATGAAGGTATCACGGGCCTTAAGCCGATTTAAATATCTTCAATAAATGGTATTATTATTATCATTATTAGGTTGGCCAATCTGAGCTGTTAAAGTATACACTAATTGTAAGACGATAATAAATTACTAGTAATAAAGTCTTACCATTAGCTCAATTGTTTTTTCGGTAATCATAATCCATTTAGCAACTATGAAAATAAAATTGAAAATCCACAGTGACCCGAATTTCAAGGAAAACCTGCAACGTTATAAAGTCAAACAAAATCTCAGTCGAAACAATTAACTCAATTGTGGATTTTGAATGTCAGATTATGATATCTTATACTGTAGCGTCAGCAGGGTTAAATTAAATTATATTATTAGTGTCGAGTGTTAGTGAAATAACCTGTTCTATCTTTATTTTAAATTAAATTATAGCCCTTTATCGACAACTAACGTTAACTACTAATATTATTTTAATGTAGAAAGGTTGTACCTAAAATTATATATAAAAAATGGAGTGCTCTTGACTAAACTCATTAAGTAATTCCTTTTTAGTTGTTAATTTATTTTTATAATAGAGAGCTTTAAAAAATAAATAGATAAAAACTTGTGGATTAGCAATGGAGCAAGTAAACAAGGATGTTTAAGATTAATCCACAATTCAATTAAAGACTAATTCAATTTGATATCAGTTTAGAAAAAAAAAGGTTCATTCAAAGCGAGAAAATAAAATATTATGGAAAAAAAAGACAAAGAAAAATAAGTATTTTTCGTTTCTTTATAATTACCTTTTTTAAGACGATGTTTTTAGAACCCCTTTTAATCATACTTTAGTTTTATACTTTATTTAAATAAATAAAATGATTTAAAATTGCGTAAGGGATATAAAAAAATATACTTATAAAAGCTAAATTAGTTAAGCTCTATTTTAAAATTATTTTAGGAAATAAACTTTAAAAATATACTATTCACGATAAGACAAAATTGTAAAATTTAATTCGGAAACATTACACAATAAAATTTCAACTTCCAGAATGATCAAAATTCTTAAATAAAAATAAACAAAAACGTCAAACTAAAAATAAATATTAAATAAAATGAATGAAAGAGATTTCTTCACTAAAGATTAGACTTTATATAAATATAGAAAGCTTATGCAAGTAGTGGTTAGAAAAGCATGTTAGAAAATATAATTTCAACGAAAACCACCGAAAAAAAAATCAACATTGAAAATAAGAAAAAACAGTCAGACATTTTCATGTAACGCTTTTTAGTGTTGTTTTTTTGTTAACGCTTGTGTATTGCTTTTTGGTGTCGTTTTTTGGTAACGCTTTTCGAGTTTATATTCGAGCGTGCAGATTCTTGCGTTTTTAAATTAGGAATTAAATCGAACATATTATGTTGTGCACAAAGAAAGAAAGTACTTTTCTACTTTTCCACTTTATTAAAAAGGAATCTTTTAGCTTATTCACCGATATTTTTATAATAAATGAAAAAAATTATAGTACATATAACAAAAATAAAAATAATAAAGTAAATAATAAATTTTACGTATGTAAGTTTATTATGAATACAATTCTAAGGGTTGTGGCTTTTGTCCGGTGCAAATGGGAGCAGTAGAACAGAAGTTGTTATTGGGGGGCCGGGGTGCCGCTGGGGCGCGCGAGAGACTCCTGGGACGTTAGCGAGAAGCGAAGAGAGTGAAACGTGGGGCAGGTAGCCGATCGGGAGGGGAGGGGTTGGTAGGCTCTACCGAGCGCGGTAGGAGGGTACCCTACCTAGAGCGGGCGCGGGCAGGTTTGATTGCACACCTCCGGGTAACACTTATTTTAGTAACGCTTTTCGAGTTCATGTGCAATAGCCAAGACATGAAAAAGTCAAAAAAAATCAGAAGTGACAACATTAACGAGATCAGCTAACTTAGGCCTTTAAATTGTCTTTTCTCTGAAGTATGTTATGTAACAAACAAATATATGGTATACAAACTGGAAAAAGAGGCTAAAGTTAATTTGAAAAGATAAAGCGGAAAACATTTGAATTATGTAAAACCTTTAAGAGAATGAATTAGAACAGAAAGAATTTATTAATTATTACCTTAATATTAAGATATTCTATTATACAGTGATTAGCGATATATGTACAAAAATAAACAGGGTGATTCTAAACATTATTGGCTACAAAAAACGTCATATAAACCATGGGTCTATTCTCAACCGTTTTCCCACAAGGTCAATTTCTATGATTTTTTTAAAATCACATACCTTTGCTCACAAAAACACTTATTGCTCCAAAAGTATAAAAGCTAAAAGAAAATGTTTTGTTGTAAAGGGCACTATAAGCCAAATTGTAAATTTTTCGGGAGAGCTATTTTAATGATTTTTTAATGATGTATGGCGCAAGGCCATACTGATAAGACTAGTAGCTCTCTCACTCTACTAAGTGGAGTGGATATAGGGCACTATAGTATAATATTAATTTTCATACCCTCAAATTACATGACAATTTTTTTTTGTGGTTCCATAACATGGTAGAGAACCAAGCTTAAACTTGTCGGGCTTCAGAAAAAAACTTCCTTATTTACTAACTTTTCGATCTATATTAATATTATTACCCATTCGTAAGGCGGAATTTTTAGTAAACTTCGCTGAAAGTAAAAAAGAAACTTGTTTATTGTTGTTATTATTGACATTTAGGTGAGTATACTAAACCAATCTTGCTTTTTTTAATAGGCTTTTAATTATTTAGGGTAATTTTAGGGTATATGAAAATTAATATTATACTTTTCTCGTCAGAATAAATTTTGACCTTGTTAGAAAACGGTTGAGAATATACCCATAAATTATAAGACTTTTTTGTAGCCAATAAGGTTTAGAATCACCCTATTTATTTTTTTTACATATATCGCCAATCACCCTGTATAAGAAATGATTTACTTAGCACAGAAAACATCAAAGAAACAAAATTAAATAATAATAATCTTCTATCATGAGTATTTTTTATTTTATGTATTCACGTGCGGTAATGATAATGATCACTAGAACATAGAAGAAATATTGTATTAGTATTATTTAATTTATTCCATATTTTTTCAACAGCGTTTTTTGCAACAATACGTTTTCTCAGTTTTACTTGAACTAAGTTTGGTTAATTTAATTAACTTAAATGTAGATTAGAATAATGACATGGGACATAAATGTGTAGATCGTCATTTCGGATTATTGAATAAGTTGTAGACCAACACCTTGCACCAATTTCATTGGTGCATAATTTCACTTCTTAGGCTCCACACTGCTATATGAAGAGCTACCCCGTTTCTATAAACCTACAATTCCTCGGCAATGGTGTAATTTCTCTGAGAGCTGAACACCCCTTTATTCTGTTTTTCTATCCTTTTTTAACTCTAAAGGAAAAGCAAGTTTAATTAAGCACTCCTCTTTATATTTCCCTCTAAGTAGAATTAATAACGGAGCTCTGTAAAAGACCCTTTGAAATCAAAAAGGGCACCGTGCCAAAAGGCAAAAAAAAGACTCCAAAACTGGACCCTAAATTAAATAATTATAATATTAAAACCTCGGAGGGAATGAAATAATATAATTATAAATGAAAAAAAAAAAAAAAAAAAAAAATTAAATAATGTGAAACAAAAACTTAAAACAAAAATGATTCAGCTATAGTTTAGTTTTTCTTTCTTTCTTTTATTAACGAAACAGGGGGAAAAGTTTGAAATCCTAGTTAAATAAGTTAAGGGTTACGAATGAGTTGTCAAACAATTATAAGGGGTTTTGCTTAAACCCAATTATTCCAAGTTTTGAACAGTTTCATTTTGTAATTAGAATAGAACTAATTAATCATAGCTAAGCTGTACAAACTCGCACTTTGAAATAATATAAACCAAATAAATAATTCATAAGAAAATAAATAACGATCGCTCTCTCATCAATTAAAGAGTTATTTTAAAACTATCATCTTATTTTATTAGTATTAATATATATATATATATATATATATATATATATATATATATATATATATATATATATATATATATATATATATATATATATATATATATATATATATAGATGTTCTTTCTTATTTAGAATTTATTTACTTAAATAAATAGAAAAAAATAAACTTATGGTTCAAAATTTATACAGTTATAAGTTAATGTAAATTTTTCGTATGTTATACAATTAGGAGCTTAGAGTGCTCATTGTCTTTATTTAAGTAAGCATAGTACGAGAAAATAAAAAAAGATTTACTCATACTTGAACATATTTTTATGACAATATTATAATAATATAAGGCTTACCGAATATAATAATGTTACGGAATATAATAATGTTACACAATTTTGTTTTAAACTTAATTAGTATCAATTTTTCAAATAGCTTTCAAATTAATATTCGAAAATCTATGAACCGCATATCCTAAAAACTAGTTTTTAATTACTACTGATTTTATTGGAATTTGAATTTTTAATTTGAATTGTATTGACACCTTCTGCGCCCATTTGTTATAGAAAAAAACCAGGTGTAATTCAAAACAAATGCAATACAATCCCCTTTTCCATTCCCAGTGTGGTTACATTACTTTTATGGAATATGTAATGCCCTATAATCTATCTTATTATACTGTAAATTACAAAATAGTTGCTACCAGTGATCAAATCAATCATTTAATTACCATTAGTTTGGTCTAAATTTAAAATTTTCTTAAGTGAAACTTCTTTAGCCGCGGTAGAGTAAATTTGCTTGGATGAATCGACATCGAGACACGAAGTTAGCGTTTCGAGACTCGTCCAAGTGAAATATTTTTGAAGTGAAAACGAAATTGCAAGTTTTTGTATTAAGAGTCGCCTATGATAGATATTTTAATCGACTGCCGACTTAGGCCGGCAGTTACCTGTAAAACATCTTCCTTCTGGACGAGTCTCGAACCCTGACCCTAAGAATTTCACGCGCTAACCACTATACCACTGGAGTAGTTGATTTTATACTGTACACAGAATTGGTATATCAGGGTATTATTATATACATTTTAAAGATTAATATTATATATTGATGTTGTATTATTTGCTAACATTTTATGAAAATATTTTATTAATTGAAATTATGTTTCTTTGAGAAGTTATCAGACTGTGGCAGCATTGTAAACTCTTGTTAATAAATATGTATGGTGCGTATTTAATAAATTATTTATATAATATGCATTACTTAAATAAGGTTTATTTTGCTATTTCATACACATATTTCTTTTTTTTATTCTGTTTCTGGAACTTAAGTTTCACTTCTAATGCGTGAGAGTCTCACACATATTTTGTTATTGTGTGGTAATCCGTAAAATATATTATAATATAGAATAGATCAATAATATTTATATTATTAATATTTATATTACATCACCCGTATTATTGCTGTGCATAAAATAGTATTTTTCCATGAGAATCTAGTAGATTTTATGCTGTGAACTATTGTTTGGAAAGGCAGTTTGGTTGCCGTTTTGATTCTAGTAATTTCCTGAATGGAAGAGGCTCAATCTAACCAGGCCTTAGCGCTTTTCCATTTCCTACATTCTAATATTTTATACACCAAAATGTATTTTCTCTTCTTTAATATAATGCACCTTCTATAATATTGCTATAAATCAAAGGTTAATGTAATTTATGGCAGCATATATAAAATAAAAAACTAGAACTTTAAAATAACGCTCGAAGGAGACTGACTAAAGTATTCCACCGCTAAGCTTTTAATTAATGTTTCTGAATTCCAGACTAACGGGGGTGAATGCGCCCAGATGACGTTTAGTTTTTAGTATTAGGGAACATATATTCAGGGAAGTACATGATGTTTTAAATATAGGATATGTTAATAGTAAATGACAACGATAACTATGAACTACGATAGTTAACATTGACTCTTTCGAGAGAAGTTGAGAAAGTGTCTTTAAGCTCTCGGAGTTAATTTCACACGCTTTCCTTTAAAAGTAAAGATAACTAATATTACATATTTAGTATAAATATCGATAGGTTTTATTTATAGTCATTGATAGTTTTGACTTTGAATTATCAGGGAAAATAGACAGGTATAAGATACCAGGAGGTATTGAAGTTCAAATATTGTAGATATCTCTCGACATGTGAAACGCATTTTAACCAAAAATAAATGTATTTTATATTCTAACATTCGCTAAACTCAATGCATCATCTCAGTTTGACAGATATAAATAAATAAAATTTCAAATCCAACTGAGAGTGAATGAAATATCAGTTTATAAAAATCAACATTAAAAATTTATTAACTTTTATATATTTGTATTCAGCTTCAATGCTTTTTTTAATATTAAGATAAAATCTTATCGAAAGGTATTTTTTTTATTTTTTTTTCAAAATGTAATTAGTTAAAAGTTCACATATTTTCAGCAGAAGAAATAATAAAGCCTGATAATAATTTGAGTGACACATAGATTCATTGCGTCCTAGTATTGGGAAAATGAACGTATGAGTTTGAATCTGTTTCACTTTCCTATGAAGGTCACACTCATTTAAAGCCATATTAAATTTGCTCGGACGGTCGAAATTAATATGGGACTATCTCTGAATACTTTTGACAAATCATCCATATTATATACAATATATATAGGATAAATACTTTTAAAGATATAATATGTAGTTGGTGTCACTAAACAAGATTGGGCGCATGCGGAAGATAAAGGAGTGGGTGTAGAAAAATGTGATTAATATGGGACAAACCTGATTATGACCGAATTTAATAAAGATCGGACGAATATTTTTTACGAATGCAGTGGTTTGCAAAAATGTTGAACGACAGACAGGCTTCCGTACCAGAAATATTCCCTGATTTCTGAAACAAATTTCAGTTTTGGAATTATTAAGTCCGGAGACATAAAACAATCCTTCTTCAAAATGGTCACAATGCGTCCGTTACCTTCGTTAAGCTCAGAAGCAAAATGAGTTTATCTCCAGTAGGGAGAAAAAGTTATGATTTTAGATTAGTTCAGAGGGACTAAAGTAAGTCCTTTCTTCTCTGAACTCAAAAATTAGGGAGAAAAAGTAAAAGTAGGGCGAAAAAGAAGGATTGCCAACTGAATTATTTTATAAATAGTAGAAGAATGAATGGATAATGTAGAGAGGTTGTTGTAATAAGGTTGGCGACACTGCTTTTTCGACCTTGTTTATCATGGTTTTTAAACCTGCATCTAAAGACCATCTATTTGAGTTTAACTGCAATTTGTATTTTTTTTTTAATATTGAATCTCTTATATCTGCTATTAAAATGGCTTACAACTATTTTTATTTATTAAAATAATAAATAAAAACTGTGCAATGGATGAAAATGTGTATTTTCTTCCTACTAGAGATAAAATATTGTATGCACCTCGGGAGTAAAGTGCTATAATTCCCCTAGCGATAATTATCTCCCTCGGCTGCGCCTCGGGCCAACTTATTCGCTCAGGAAATAATGGCTTACTTTACTCCCTAGGTTCATAAATAACTATTATAGAAATATAAACTTAATAATTATAGCGGGGGTCAAATTAAGCTATCAATAAGTCGGCTTGAAAAAATTCGCGCGTACAACAACCAGTAGTCTCGTAGAATAGAGCAACAACCCTGTCACTCATACCTGGTTTTGAAGCTGTCCGCGCTACAGGAGCTGAGAATTGTGAAAACGACTCAATAATCGCAGTTCAGTGACTGTCAACTGCGCGAGAAACCGACACGATAAAAGCTTCGGTCAAACTCCTCCGTTTGTTATTACCCTAAGTGTGGCACATGGCTACTTATCTTCATATTATTGGACGAATGGTCACAGGAGTATATTGAATGTAGGTTGATATGGACCACCACACACAAATGTTTCAAATTCCAACAGGAGTCAAGTATATTTTAATTGAATACTAAGTGTGCATAGACGGTTGACATTAATGTGGGACCACCTGCGAGCATCTTTTAGCAAAAAATCCAATTTTCTTGAAAATTTGATGAGATCTTTTAAAGATAGTCTTCCAAATAGTGTGCACATAACTTTCTCGCGTTCTATCGAGTACTTTAATGCTGTTTCGGTTTTACGACCTTTTAGGCCGGGCACACATTGAGACATCAGATCCACTAGCGTCGGGTAGGCCATATTTGTAACTGTAATTTTTTTGTAACTGTTTAAAAAAGTTTTTGTTGAAATATACAAGTTTTTAAATAAAATAGTGGGTTCTTTGTTATTAATACTCTAAAAATATATAAATTTTGGCATAACATTAGTGACGTAACTTACAAATAGAATTTTAAATATTAAGCTTAAAATTAAATTAAATAAAAAGTCAAAGCATTTTGAATGTAAAAAGAAAAAAAAAATTAATAAGTTGATTAGATTTCGAGACATTCAATATTGAAGTTTCGGGTAAAACTATAAGAAGTTTTTCTCAAAACTGTGATTTTTAAGTTATGTTTTCAGAAAGCGATACATAAATTGACTTTGATGAACACGTAAAATTTTAATACTCTAACAAATATGATATTTTAACCCTTTTATTGTTCCTTTTTTATATTTATAAATAATAATAAATTTTTTATTTTATTATACAATAAATTCTATCCCAAACAAAGCACAATTAATGTCTATGATGATGTCTACAACGTAATAAAAAAGAAATGTATATATTATATACTTTACATTTTATTAGACAACACAGCATAATTTATATACATATAACATAATTTATGTGCAGAAGTCATGTTTCTACTCTTTCAAGTTTCTACTGTCTTTAAATAATAATTCATATTGATTTTATATATTTTTAAGAAAATAGTATTCATAAAGGCTATTAAAGAAGTAGAAGTTGATGGCAATTTGTGCTGTGAAAATAAGAATTACGCTTTGTCTCCGTCGGGATCTATAATACTTGTCTCCATCTATCTAAATAAATCCGCATCCGGATAGATGAAAAATATTACTTATATGAAGTGGAAGAATTATAGCTATGGACCGTAAATATAGAGATGTCCATGGTTCGAATCCTAAAATTGAGGTGTATTTATGACTAGTCACTTTATTCTTTAATAAGTGACTGATGATTACAAATAGTCCCCAGGCCACCATAAGAAGTGAGTCGCTGATTGATAAAGTTTTCTTACCTTATGGAATCGCTTATTTATGCCGTGTCCACCGATGAATTGGGTATATGGCAACTGGGCGCTGGGCCATTTCTTTTTTATTGACATGCCAAACATGCCCCTCTGCGGGAACATTGAAAAGAGATAGATAAGTTTTGATTTTCACAGGATCGTTTAATTAAATTATTTAAAAAACAGTGGTACACGTGGCCACCAATAAGAGTGGGCCGTTTGGGGTGTCCACCGTCCCAAACATGTCGCTTTGCGGGGCGTTGAAAAGTAAACGGCCCACTCGTATCGGTGGCCACCTGTACCACTGTTTTCTAAATAATTTAATTAAACGATCCTGTGAAAATCAAAACTTTATCTATCTCTTTTCAATGTTCCCGCAGAGGGGCATGTTTGGCAAGTCAATAAAAAAGAAATGGCCCGGCGCCCAGTTGCCATATACCCAATTCATCGGTGGACAAGGCATAAATAAGCGATTCCATAAGGTAAGAAAACTTCATCAATCGGCGACTCACTTCTTATGGTGGCCTGGGGACTAAAATTGATTGAACTAACATAAGCAATTTTGCTCTTTGAGAATAAATATACATATTGTAGATACTATATACTAATAATAAAAATGGTTAATACATTTATAATTTTTTTTCTTTTCGTTAAGATCATTGTCATTAAAATTCAAATTTCCCGCTTTACATAATTTATATTTTATATTAAAAATTAATCAATTTTACTCACTTCATTCAAAGCTTAAGTTTTTATACGCCGTACGGAAAAAAGACCGGTGAGCTATTTCTGTAAAGTTGAAGAGAGGAGGCGACAGAAGAGAGATAACCTAATTAAAAGATGAAAGAGGTTCTGGAAATAAAGGGGTGGAGTGAGGTAGGATGAAAGAAACAGGAGTCATCCAATTTAGCTGCTCGGGGAGAGCTTCTTACAAGATCGATAAAGGACGGAAGAAACAGTCACTGAACCTGGGAGTCTACCGCTGTGAAAAATGGAATTCTAGTCTTAGTTCGGGTTCTATATACAGCTGGGGATCTTCTTGCATTGTACGATTAGACCGGGCCCACCCTGGAAAAATCCATTAATCACTATACCCCTTGAGAGTGAGGAAACTGTCTCTAACCTGTCCTTACAGGCACATGACAACGTCCAGCCAAACAGAAACAAGTTTCTCAGACAGCTTTAATCACTCTCAGTCTAGTGTCAAATGAACGTGAAAATAACTTCTAGTTCGTTTTTAAGTCCCAACATTTTATTCTATAAACTGTCTCAAACCTGTCCTTAATGGCACATGACAACACCCAACCAAACAGAAACAAGTTTCTCAGACAGCTTTAATCAATTTCAGTCTAGTGGCAAATGAACGTGAAAATAACTTCTTGTTCGTTTCTTAGTCCCAAAATATTATTCAATTAACTGTCTCAAACCTGTACTTAAAGGCACATGACAACGTCCAGCCAAATAAAAACAAGTTTCTCAGACAGCTTTAATAACTTTCAGTCTAGTGGCAAATGAACTTGAAAATAACTTCTTGTTTGTTTCTCAGTCCCAAAATATTATTAATAATCAAATAGTATCAGTTGTCACAGCAGAGTACCACCATTTCAGCCAGCAACTATAAAAACTTTAACTATTTTAAATTAATAATATCAAGAGAAATGAACGTTAATGACGTTTCGTTTCATTACTTAAGAGAGTCATGTGCGACTTTTGAGCTCCTATTTCTCCACATTTTTTAACTGGGACAAAGTTGTACTTAACTAGTCGTATGAATTTAAATTTAATGTTTTATAATATATCATAAAATTAAATAATTTTAAATATTTACATAACATTATAGTGTGGCACTTGATGATGGTTTGCTTTCAAGGCCTATCAATGTCTATTTTATGAAATGCTCTCCTAATTAAATTTTATATTTAAGTCTGTCTAATTAATTTAATTGTATGGGACCAACAGTGGGTAAATTGCGACCTACTATACAAATTTTATTAAAATCGGACGAGTAGTTTTAAGATATGGTGGTTCGTAAAAATGTTGGAAACGCTTACACGATACCAAAAAAGTTCCTCGATGTTTGAAACGGATTTTAATAATGTAATTTTTAAATTCGGAGACATGAAAAAAGAAAAAAAAATACTTGCGCTACCTTCGGTAAGCTCGGAAGCAAAATATGGTGTATAATTATAACTATATACCATTTATTTAGTAAACGATATTTGTGTTAGAGTTTGATTTCTTAAGTGTCTTAAAGGCCTTAATGTCTCGCTTATTGTCTTAAGGGCCTTAACGTCTTGGTTATTGTCTTAATGGCCTTAACGACTCACTTATTGCCTTCAACAGTGTAAGTAATATTAGTCTTAAGGGGCTTAACGGCTTAACACCTTCAACATCTTACTTATTATTTAACTTAAAACGGCCAAATTGCGTATACATATTATCTTTATAGAAAACTTATCAATAGCACATGCCACTTTTAATTATGTTGAATACATTTAAAGATAAAGAACAAACACGAAATATAATAAAATGTAAACGGTATCTTATTTCTTGTTGTCATTATACAGTAGAACTGAATGATATCAAAATATCAAGATTATTTTATTTTTCCTTCCCCGGGTAGAATTTTTCTTCATTTCTTTTTATACTATACCTTCTTTATTTCGTTTTATACTACTTAGGTAGTACTATACTACTACCTTCTTTTTCATCGATCATTTTTTTAACCTTTCCTTGTACAGCAATCTTTTCTTATTTGCATCGACCCTTCGAGTTGGGGTATGCACCCCCTTCAAGGTCCCCTAGCACACTCCAAGTTCAGAGTTATCTCTTTTTTAAAAAAAAAAAAAAAAGCATAGAAAGGTAGGAAGATTCGTATTTTATAAGAAGAAAAACGTCTAAAGAAAGGGAAGAAAAAGAATGCAAGGAAGAAAAATGGGTAAAAAGAACTTTAGATGCCTCTATAAAAACAAATGTCTCCACAAACTACCTCTTCCACTCTTAAATATATATCTATCTTTGTGAAGAGTGGAAACGAAAAAAAAGCAAGCAAATTTTTAGATATAAAAATATTCCGTATATATATACCGTGTAGAATCTGCAGTTGAATTTTTTAAAAGTTGACATTCAGTTTGTGTATTTGCTTGAAATTTTCAGTTTTAGAATTTGCCCTTGTTTTTCATAATGGGGCTCCTTTATAATATTTATCTTTTGTGCTTTAAACTTCCATCTTTTATGAGTACTTATATTATTCTTTTATTATTATTATTATTTTCTTTTTTGTTTCTCTACCTTATTTCCTCTTGACTGAAAATGCATTCCTATGTTTCTTGTTTTATTTCTATTTCTTGAAAAATAACAAACGTCAAAAGAAAAAAAAAGTTTCTTTCTCCTCTTATTATATCCGAGTATATATATATATATATATATATATATATATATATATATATATATATATATATATATATATATATATATATATATATATTTAAATTGAAAAAATATCATGTTGAATTTAAATTAAAAACTAATAAACAATAGTAGTTTTGTTAAAAAGATTCAGCAATGGAACTCGATAACTAGAAATTATAAATTCCCAAAATAATCTTTTAATTGAAATAAGTTAAATGTATTTTCGACAAATTATGTATTTACTTTATTAAAGGAATATAATTTTATAACTACTCTGTTCTAGTTATGTCTTTCTTTTCCTTCTAACTAAATAACAATGTCGAACATTTTAATCTCAATATACAGATTTAAATTTATAACAAATTCTTGACATTTTGTATACTATGTATACCTAATTTCATCGAAACCGGTCCCGTAGTTTAAAATCCACGCTGCTCCGAAGACATTCAAAGACATTTCACAAGACGCAAGAGAATATTGTAAGATTTTTATAAATGGCCGATGGGATCAATGGGCAATGCATTCACCAAATACACTTACACAATTATTTTTATGGTTGGAAACTTATGTTTTATCAGTTAATTCAAAACGTTAATTTGAGCTCTGTATAAAATACGTTTAATTTATATTCCTCTCTCTGAATTTTATAAAAATTATATTACAAATAATTTCGAATGTAAATTATAATGGGAATATTTGCATGACAGAAACTTAAAATATGCAATGTATGCAAAATAAAACACAACTTTCCTTTTAGTAAAATTCAATGAAGTAGTATGAAAAAGTTTAATTTAGCCGAATAATAAAAAAACAACAAAAATCTCAATTAGTTCCATACATTAAGCTAACTACTAAAAGAAAAAAATCTTCTGCGTTTTATTTATGAGTTTTTTATTTATTATTTCTTTATGCTTAATTAATTTCTGTTGATAACTCTAATAAAATGTGGAGCCTAGAATAATCCATTTTAAATGAGAAAATCATAACCGAAAAATTACGACTTTGAAAAAGAAAATGCTCTACATTTTATTTAATGTATTTTTTTTGGAACGAAGTTCCTTATGGAACGTTCTGGAGCCCGGGAGTGAATCCGAAAAAACGACCAAAATCACCGTCACAAAATAACCGTCACAAAATAACCGTCACAAAATCACTGTCACGTTCATGTTCATTTAACCAATGCCCAGGCTGAGTTCGTTGGAAAACGTTATCCACCCAAGCGTTCACACACAACGCTCGTGTAAACGTAAGCTTCATAAGACGGGAAAAAGTGTTATTAAGGAAGCCTGTTACTTGACTTGTTTTGATAATTTTTGTTATATATGTCAAAAATGTCACTTTGTTTTGTAAATAAATAAAATATAGTCATGTAAAATTTCACCCTGATACAAGCAGAAGCTGTAGAGTAGGGAAGAGATATTATATTTTATAATATTTTAAATTAATTGGCCGGGTAGGTAGAAAACAGTCCTATTTCAATCCAAACTCCTTTAACAAACATACTCTTTCACTATAAACTCATCATGATAAACTTTTTTCTTATATTCAATATATATTTATAGTAAAGACGCTTGCTTTAATTACACAAATAATGATTTTCTTTTAATTTTGCCTTAACTCTTGCTAGGTACAAGCAGTTCGTTACTTTTAATTTTGTCTCTTTTCTA
Source organism: Gerris lacustris (assembly GCA_951217055.1). Taxonomy (NCBI): domain Eukaryota; kingdom Metazoa; phylum Arthropoda; class Insecta; order Hemiptera; family Gerridae; genus Gerris; species Gerris lacustris. The sequence continues at coordinate 32,737,142 of OX578281.1, read as the reverse complement.
ACTCCGCCATGTATAAGTAGTTAGCAATGTATACGTACTTAGCACTGTGATTTTATATTTATATTTAATGAAAAATGTAAGGAACTTCGTTCCTACCGGGTGTCCCGCGACACCACACGTATTTTTTTATTTCTAATTTAAAGAAAATAGTAAACAAATAAATGTAACTAGAAGACATTTATACAAATAACTATAGTATAATAAAAGTCAAGGTAAACTGTATTTGTATAAGAACTATACAATGAAAATACAACAAAAGTTAATAGCTTTATAAAAAAAAAATAATAATAATAAAAACAAAAATCATTTAGTAGGCAAAGGCATATAAACTAAAAAGACAACTAATTAACCCGGAATAAATTAAATTAAACGTTAATCATAACCATTAAATCCATCAATATCCTCGACAATCCAGCCACTTTTATCTGTTTTTCTCCGCTCCTTTAAAAAATTTTTTTTTTTGTGTGTGTTTTTGTTAGAAATGTGATTTGTAATGATTAATTGTAGAGTCGAATTATATTCACAATAAATCAAGGATTTTTCTTGACTATTCACTTTTATTTATTTGTTTTTCTTAAGATGGATTTTGTCCTTAAGAATGAATAGAATCAGTGGTTAAGTCAAAATGGTGGTGTATGGTAAAAGGCATCGTAATATGCTAATGAGACCAGAAGTGTCAATATACAGAGTAAAACAACGTAATACGTGTGAACAAGGAGGTTAGCTGTCATGTACATACCAGTATCTAGGTTACAAACATACTTAGACTTAGTTCAAGGACTTCACTATGCTCATACTTGTACGCAGTTATATTATGACCTTTAAATAACTTATAGGTCGTATAAATAAACTATTCCTTGATATAATAAACCATAATAGAATCATTCAAAACTTTGAATTTGTACAATGAAAGATCACTTTGAAATAAATGAACCTCAAGCAACACGTACATTCTTGTGATTGTATACAAGATACAAACTAAAAGAACTTTTAAATTAATTAGGACCTGATTAGTTTCTATTATGTTTGATATCAACGTAAGACTCTATCGTCAGTCTGTATTATGTCAAAGGCCAATGGTAGACTCTTTAGCTAATTTCCTTTAGTCTCACAACCTAACACAAATAGTCCTTAATACGCTCATAACCTTCTAAGTATATATTTATTAATGTGATTCCAATTTGGTTCAACTGGCAATGATGCAATCCAGCGGTTTTGTCATTTAGGTATAACCTATGACATATTATAAAAGAAGATAGATACTATGTATAAGAAGATACTTAATCAAGATAATTAATCATTGAAGTGAGGAATCATCCAAAATAAGAAAACTATTAATGGTAGTATGGTAGTAGAAGAAGGAAACAACAGTTGGATCACTAAGGCAAATTTTCTTAATTTGAAGCTTAATTTCTATCCGTTAAAAGTCGGAAAGAATCTACTCATCAAAAGTGATGAGTAGATTCCACACTAAGGCAAATGTTCTTAATTTGAAATTTTTATTGTTTAGCTTTAAGAAGTTGAAAAACAAAATGTTTTTTTGCCTGAAGCATACGTTTACTGGGTTCCGCCTTGGATCTCAACTCTACATCCCTCACCTTTTTCCTTTCGTAATCCTTCTACCCACACAGCCCTAGTCTACCCCCACCTTGTACTGTTAGTTTGCCATAAACATTTGTAAAATAGTTAGCTTAGTACAGAATTCACTCTTACAAAGTTAACACGCACACTAAAGATGACTATGTAAGTCGAAACGCTGTCTGTTTAATTATATAAAATTGTGGTGACAATATTGTTATGTTTCTTTTCTAACCTCTCTAGTCATAATTTATTTTATTAATTGTCATTATTGCCTTAATCAATTTACAGCTGGCATAATTATTGGTCTCCTATAAATAGAATGATTTCAATGTACATAATTATATTTGTTTGAACAACAAAGTTTAATAGCTTATGCATTAAATGTTTTTGATTTTTCTGTTAGTAATAACAAGACGGGCAATGTCATCGGCTAACAAAACCCTTAACAGCAGAGGGCAGACTAACGAGTTTATTTTAATGAGTTCTTCATTATCCGTTAAACATTTCACTCCGAGTTACGTTGTATCCGGAATCGGCATGGGAGTTAACGACGTGTTAGAGTCGTTGTACCTTGTAAGAAAAAAGAAGGTAAAGCCCATTAAAGCGGCGTCACGCCGTTCTAAAGCAAGGCAAGGAGAGGTTTCCACGAGGGAACTGTCTAAGTCTGGTCGAGTCTGTTGAAGCATTTGCACTCAGCCAGGTGGATGAACTTCTCAAGTGCCTACTTCAAGACTCCACTGTCTACTGTCATCCACATTCTACGACTTGCTTCGACTCGGCAACCTCTTCCTATCCTCCCTTACCGATACTTCATCTTTCTTCAATATCTTCTTCTAACCCCAAGAGACACCTCAAACTCTCCAACTTGTCACTCCTTCTTCAAAAAACCACTTGAAAATCAGTTTTCCCTTCTCGTTCGTGCCCACAGCAGTTCCCTCCCCCTTTAGGTAAGTCGTTCGGAAAAAGAAAAAAAACAATTTTTTTCGACAACTTCAATAACCCCTTACGTCCTTTCGTTAACGGCCCACTTCTTCATCACCTTACTAGCCTCCCAGCCGTAAAATTGATAATATTCTTTCTCCTACGTTTACTGTTCGAAAACCAAGAAGTATTACAAAAAGAGAAAAACAGAAAGAAAGGAGTCTTCCCTTCAACTTTGCTGCAATAAAATAAGTTTTAAAAACAAAATCTTGTTAATTTACAACAAAATAATTTGAAAAACAGTCTAAAGGTTTGATTATCACATTTTTCTTCCGAGCTTACGTAACGAAACGCTTAATTATTTTATGTCTCCGATTTCAAGAAACCCAAGACAGTAATCCATTTCAGACATCAGGAAACATTTTTTTTTTTTTTTTTTTTTTTTTTAATTTGTATGGTAGGTCATAATCACCCCATTTTTGGTCACATATTATTAGTTTCAACCTTCTGCGACCATTTGATTCTCTTCAACATGCGCACAAACATACATTTATTTACACCTACATTTTTAAAAGTACTCAATATGATTTTTATGAAATTTGGATGGTTTATCAAAAGTAGACCGCAGATAGCACCACATTAATTTCAACCATCTACGCTCTTTAACTTTTGCTTAATTGGTTCTTTAATTCATGTAAAAAATCAAAACATTTTGACATTAAAAAAACGGGGAAACAATTAAATAAATTAGACAATAATGGCTTGTAAAAGCATAAAAACAATAAAGTAAGGATAGAATGCGAGGAAGCTATGTGCCACATAAATTGGAAGTCTATTTTGTTAATCTTTCTATATAAATATAAAAGTTTTGTAAACAAACAAGTCTAGTGAGTAAAAAGAAAAAGAAAGAGAAGAATATACTAAACTATAGATGTTGTAGTAGTTGAAGATATCTTCCTCTTTTCAAAGAGAGAGCTATTACTCTATTACATAGCGAGTTGTCTCTACGGCTGGGTAGCTTTTTGTTTGAAATAAAAGACATGTCGCGTTCGAGTCCAACTGGCTTTACAACAATTTTTATACAAAAAACCCTATAACTTTGGAAATTTAAAATCGAATTACACGATTTACTTCTTTTTATTCGACACCTCTTTTAAAGTAGTTCATAGCGGCAAGAAATACCATTCAACCGCACTTGAAAGGTATAATTGAATTTTTTTTTTGAATTTCAGAGAATCACTATTTTGTTAAAGGAAATAATAGGGTTGAAGCTAAACATAAACAAAGATCCCAATAACTAAAGGTTCGTTTACGCGGAGCTAGTTTGTGAGCAGTGAGCCGACAAGTAAGATACCGGGTAGCTTTGCATTGCCAGTAAACTATCCGGGCCAATTGGATGGTAGACACCGCAATGAAAATGTGGGACAACACGTTTGACAAAGTTTTTTTAATGCACCTATTTTAGTTTTAAGTGAAGAACTTTACGGTATAGTGAGGGGCAGAAGGATAAACCGCCATCGCAAGAGTAGAGACTGGATCACCTGTAGAGAATCACTTGGAGCATCCAACTATCTGCTTCGGGAATTGACTATTTAAGATGCTATATAATATAAAAGACAAGTAAAGATGAGTGTAGAAAAATTTGACAAGCTGCTTTTTTGGTGCAAAATCATACATCAATAAAAGACACAACTATATCAGAAGCAATTACTGCAAGACTGAAGCTTGAGGTTAATTGCGATACCTTGCCACTGGCAATTCTTATCCATCACTTATACCTTATTTATTAGGATTTTAATTGTTTTCTTAAAATTTCTACCCCAAGAACAGATTTTCACACAACTCGCCCATGAATAACATCTTATATTCCACAACTCGTGCCCTTCGTATAATTCCAGAAAGAAATGATATCCTAAACACTTTGAGACTTACATAAAAAAAAGAAAAAATACGCTATTAATGCAACAATACTAGTTCTATGAAAGAGAGGAACGCAATCAGTAAAGAACTAGCGTCATGAGGGGGTTATGGTAGTGGTGCCATTAGCTAGCTCGTACCCCAGTATTCAACTCTTGCTACTACTAAACGAGTAAGTGGATAGTGAGGCGTTCCACATGGTAACTCTACAAGCGGCTCGTGTTCTTGGCTCGTAAACTAGTCCCGTGTAAACTTACCTTAACATGTCGTTAACATGTGTGTTTCAGAGATTATTGAAACATAAGAAAAAATCGTTATGACAAACTCAAACATAACTTTCTCACCAATATTTTTTTAATAAATGCAAAAAAATATAGTTTAACAAAAATAAAAAATAATTTATTTATTTATTTATTTATTTACAATATTTTGAGAGTCCTCAACGGCAAAACGCCACTAGTGAGGCACTCTTATGAGGCATAAATAACAATGATAAGTACGAAACAAACATAACAAGTAAACATCTGATTTAAGCAATTAAGTAATAACAATTAAAAATAATAAAAAATAATAAGATATAAGTACAAAAATAAATGCAATAATAATGATAACGGCGCAGCTTTGAAGTATATATTATATTTTAATAATTAAGTAAGCCTGGGATCGGATAGGATAAAAGAGTGGAATAAAAGAAGACAAAAAAAAGAAAATGGAATATTGACAACTTTAAAATTTAACTATGACTGATGGAAAAAACGGAGCGAAGGGAAGAAATATCATGGACTTGGTCAATGTGACTGAGAAGAGGATTAAGGGATGTGACACAGCGGACAAGAGGATTCAAAGGTGTGAGGTCGCGGATATAAAGGGTACGACCAGCACGTCTACCAGCAGCAAGAACAATAACTTGACTCATCTCCTCGCATCTATAAGAACCAGCGAGGGCTTTTGCCAGACTCAGAGCTTGGAAAGCATTACGTCTTTCCGTGAGAGACTCTAGACCAAATCTGCTGCACAGAGATTCATATTTATAAAACAATTTGCGGTACAGATATCTACAGTACACAGCCCTAATAAATCTTCTTTGTACTCGTTCCACTTCGGCCGCTCTGCCAAGATTTAAGACATTCCAGACAGGTACTGCATACTCTAAACATGGACGAACCAGAGCTTTGTAAAGACACAGAAGACAATCTAATGACAGACCACGTGAAATAGACAAAATGAGACCAAGTGCACGGTAGGCTTTGGCGATAACATTAGAGACATGAGAATCGAAACGAAGTTTGTTATCGACTAACACACCTAAATCACGAATAGAGGAAACAGTGGACAGAGGAGTGCCATTTATAGAGTAGAAGAAAGAAGGATCAGTAGAAGAGGAGCGGGTAAAGGAAACATGATATGACTTATCAGGATTTAACTCCATGTTATTGTTACTTGCCCAGTTATGGACGGAATTTATATCCCTCTGAAGAGCCAGTGAGGCAGCGAAATCATTTTTCTTTACGACTCTCCAGATTTTATAATCGTCGGCATAGAAAAGATCATCACAAGACTGATTAGATGGGAGATCATTGATAAAGAGATTAAAGATCAAAGGCCCAAGGACAGAGCCTTGATGGACGCCAGAAGTAGGAAAATACGGATTAGAAACGCATGATCATAATGTGAAAAATAAATTTTATGTATGTAAGTTTATTAGAAATAAAATTCTAAGGGTTATGGTGTTTGTACGATGCAAATCGGAGCAGTAGAACAGAAGTTGCAGTTGGGGGGGGGGGGGGGCGCAGCTTGGGCTCGTGAGCGACTACTGGAGTAGTAGCGAAAAGCGAAGAGAGTGAGACGTGGTAGGTAGCCGATCGGGAGGGCAGCGGTGGGTAGGCCCTACCAAGCGCGGTAGTGGGAGACACTATACCTACCTAGTGTGGGCAGACTCGATGGAACACCTCCTATATCTTTCTAACTCCCTGTTCCTATGTCTTCCCTACTCGAGTAGCGCTAGTTTTTGGTAACGCTTTTCGAGGTTATGTGCCATAGCCAAGACATGAAAATGTCAAAACTAAGGGAACCAGGAGGCCGAAAGGATGAAATCAAAAGCAAGGAAAATTTACGAAATTACTTAACAACTCCAACACTAATAGAGAGGGCGCATAGCACCCTGTCACTGTGCAGTGAATCAACACCGATCATCAATCCTTTAATATCAACGATCCTGTAATATCATTAGGATATTACAGGACGGGGATCCGGCCACCGTACTTATCTACTCGATGTGATCATCAGTGTAACTGACAAGATTTGTCAGTGTTATTATTATAAATAATCGTTTATAATATTACGTATATATAACAATGATAATATAGTAAAATATTTATACATTTGAAAATTCCAACGATAATCTTACTCACATCCTATTGTACTCAAAACTGCAGGAATTTCTCCAAGCTTTATTTTAAAACTTGTACATGATAAAAGTGCAATAAAAAAATATGAAATAATAAAATCAAGATAGAGGTGGAATATATATATTATATTATAGTTTAAAGACATATTTAAAAGAATATTAGATGTTCCTGTTATTTTTTTATGTTAGAGAAAGGTTCCTTTAGCTCGGTATTATGCAGTTTCAAACTTGCCCCTTTTTTTATCAGAATCCTAGATTGATTGATAAGGGTTACAGCGTATAAAATAAATATGCACATTATCCCAAGCCATCATCATCCATCTAGGTTTGCAGTTGCTTCGTGCTTATGAAGGATGACATTAAACAGGTTATGTTATGGGTAAACAACAACTAACTTTCGAGGCTTCCAAATACTCAGGAATAAATACATTTATATCTATCTAACCATCCTTGCAATACTCTTCTGTAATCTAACCATCTTGAAAGGCTTAGAGAGTGTTTACACTAAACCTAAAATTCGATAGAACTGTTTTCGAAAAGAAAAAAATTAAAATTGCTGTTATTAATTATTTCAAAATTTCACCTCTCATAAAAGTCGCCTATTAATAATACCAGTCTGAAAACTCCAAAGTTTATTTTTTAAAATGCGGTGTACATACTTAGTAGATTAATGAATAAGATCTATCTATTCAGGGTGACTGGCGATATATGTGAAAAAATGAAGTAGGTAGTTCTACGCCTCAAGGGCTACAAAAAACATTATATAAGCCATGGGTCAAATCTTAACCGTTCTCCCACAATATCAAATTTCATGATTTTTTAAGATTACATACCTTTGCTCATAAAAATTCTTATTGAACCAAAGGAATAAAAGCTAGAATAAAATGTTTGGCCCCGTTGTAAAGCTGACAAAATTTCCTATAAGAAAAATGTAATTTTAATTTTCATCCCTTCAAATTATATGACAAAAATTTTATACATATTATATTTTTAAGAAAAAAATGTAATTATTTATTTATTTATTTTTTTTTGAGGCCCATATCTTGGTAAAGAACCGAGCTCAAACTTTTCAGACTTCGGGAAAAACTTCCTTATTGACTAGCGTTTCGATCAATATTAATATTGTTACCCTTTCATAAAGCGGAATTTTTAGTAAACTTCGTTGAAAGTGAAAAAGAAACATGTTTATTGTTGCTATTGTTGAAACAAAGATGAGTATACTAAACCAACCTTGCTTGTTTTTAATTATTTACTCACCTGTAAGTCAAGAATTGCAACAATAAACATGTTTCTTTTTTACTTTCAGTGAAGTTTAATAAAAATTACGCCTAATGAATGGGTAATAATATTAATATCGATCGAAACGTTAGTAGATAAGGAAGTTTTTCCTGAAGTCCAAAAAGTTTAAGCTCGATTCTTTACCAAGTTATAGAACCACAAAGCAATTGATTTTTTAAATTTTTTTCTTAAATATAAAATTTGTACACATTGTTTGCCATGTAATTTGAGGGCATGAAAATTAAAATTACACTTTTCTTATTAGAAAATTTGTCAGCTTTACAACGATACCTAACATTTTGTTCTAGCTTTTATACTTTCAGAGCAATAAGTGTTTTTATAAGAAAAGGTATGCGGTCTTTAAAAAAATCCAAATATGAACTTGCGGGAAAACGGTTAAGATTTGACCCATGGTTTATATAGTGTTTTTTTGTGGCTCATATGACGTAGAACAACCTACTTCATTTTTTCACATATAATGCCAGTCACCCTGTATATTTTGGGGCGCTGCCACCAAATGAAAATGGAATTATTTTCTCTCTTATAAACAAAATTAAATAGAAAATTAGTTTTCGAAAACATACTTACGCGAAGTCACTTTGCCAGAAACCATTTAGTTTCCATGATATTAGCCACTATTATGCAGAAACGTAATACAACTGTACGATCTATTTATTCTCCTCGAATTTTATATTGAGATTTCAATATAAAGAAATAATGTATACCTTCAATATAAAGAAATAATGTATAACTAGGCTAAAATAATCGCACAAGGTAACAAAGAAAATATTGTGACCTAAAAATTCTAAATTCTATTGGAGTTGCAAAAAGTACTTTTGAGTAAAACCAACATCTACACCGTTTTGAAGTGATAAAAATTGATAAATTTGACAGTACGCTTTAAAACGATAAAAGCTACGTTTTTAATAATATCTTTCGTTTTATTGCATTTACTTTATTTAAACTTTATATAAATCGTCTAAAGAACTATAAAAACAGGTATGCAAAAATGATAATTTGATTCAGGCAGGTGTTTTTGTGTAGTGAAGTAATACATTTATAGTAATCGTTGATAAGGAGCTAAGATGCTAATGAAGTTGAAGGGGTAGTTGTAGGATAATCAATGAAGGTACCCTGCACCTCCACTCCACTACCCTCTATTCCATTTATCATCTTTAACTATGATACTCATCATAATTAACTATTTTCTTAACATCTTATTGCGCAGGCTTCCGCGGTTAATGACATCATTAAGTTCTAGGCCTTCCGGTGGTGACCGCATCATTTTTGAAGAGTATTCCAACGTTTCGCTTCCTATGTTGGAGGCATCTTCAGGGTTGTACATGTTGTTCTGTGCGAGGGACAACGTGGACTAAAGAGAATGTTCAGGATCAGTGGTAATATCTTTATTCTGGGTCTGAGGCAAATAGCAGCAGATATTGCCTCAGGCCCAGAATTGAAGATATTATCACTGATCCTGAGCATTCTCTTTAGTCCACGTTGTCCCTCGACAGAACAATATGTGCAACCCTGAAGATGCCTCCAGCATAGGAGGTGAAACGTCGGAATACTCTTCGAACATGACGCAGTCACCACCGGAAGACCTAGAACTTAATATTGTCTTAATATTTAATATTATTGCAATGCGTTCTCTTCAATAATAGAGCCACTTGATGCCTAATATTATAATTTTGACTAACAAAGTGAGTTGCTTTAGACATTCTTAGATTTAAAAGGAATCTTTAAAAGCATAATCTACTATTAGACTAATCAAACCTTTCTCCTCATTTGTGGTAACAAGAAAAAAGCGAGGCCAGTAGCTTGGCAGTGTGCAGCTGTAGCATACACCAGCAAGTTCCCAGTATTCTTATTAGTTCCAACTACATTTAAATATAACATACTTAATAATACAATACTTTGTAAATACCTTGTTACACGATCAGATCTAAAATAAATAAAAAAATACGCGCGACACCCTAAAGGGTTTTAGGAACGAAGTTCCTTACGCTATTCATTAAATATAAATGATAAAATCCCACTGCTAAGTATTCGATACTAACTACTCATACATGGCAGAGTTTGAAAAGAAACAAAATTAAAAGTAATTATAAAATAATCACTTCACTACAAAACAGCTGCTTGTATCAGGTAAAAATTTTACATGCCTGTTTCAATTGTACTTTAGACGATGAGTATGAAGTTTTATTAAAATCGTTACATTATAGAACCTAAGATATAGGTAAAAACGGCGTTTTCTCTGTTTTAATGGGTTAGGACCATTTAATAAATTTTGCGATCTTTAACACTTCATAGCGGTGTCGGAGTTGGTTTTACTAAAAAAAAAAAAAAAAAAAAAAAAAAAAATATATATATATATATATATATATATAAATATATATATATAAATTGTTTGTCTCATTAAATAGATAAAGAATTTATTCCCGTCCTAAAATTCCAATTTCACATTTGAAGTTTACGTTTACACGAGCGTTGCCCGTGAACGCTTGGGTGGATAACGTTGTCCAACGAAATCGTCCTGGAAATTGGTAAAATGAACATGTGTACCAAATTTCAACTAAATCGGTCATCATTTGCTAAGTTATCGTCATTGGTAAATTTCGTGACGGTCGGTTTCGTGACAGTAGGTTTTGTGGTCGTTCTTTTCCGATTCACTCCCGCCTCCAGACGCTGTAACGTGTCATATGGAACTTCGTTCCAAAACCAAGAGTAAATATTAACTTTTAGATGGCTTTAGTATATTCAAAGACATTGAGAAAACTAAAGATAAACCGAACGTTGATATTCACGAGCATTTTGTGCGAATGCGAACACTGGCTACTAATAATACGAATTTACTAGAAGTAGTTTGTCTTATCAATCAGACTTTTTTTACATAATTTGGTAGATAATAAGGTAAATTAGTGATCAACTCAAGAGCGTAACATGAAACTATTTTAAAACTTCAAACTTAAAAACAAAGGAGGAAAATAATATTTACAAGTTGAAGATTACAAAGTAAAATTTTACTGTTTATTATATTTTTAAAAAATATATTACTTTAGTTGTACAAAGGTAAAGTCGATTATTAAAAATGTTGTGAATTCCAGCGTAAAAAATTAAAATGTGATAAAAAGCGGTGAATTTTTATTTTATCTTTGAAAAAAAGAGGCTATTCACAGAGTTGGAATAAAGCTTTAAATGAGTTAAAGTTCAAAAAAGCTTTGGGTAAAGTAAACATACGTTTAAAGTCACCAAGGGAGAGAAAAAGAGGCTTGAAAAAGGCCGAAAATCAAACAGCGTACGGTGTTTTTTTTTTTTTTAAATAGGAACTCTGGTACAAAAGAGATAAGGATGAAAGCTAAAATTTGATGATTATTTTAGTATAAACATAAACAAAATTAAATATTAAGAGATTTAACTTTTGTTTTAATAGGCTTTGAGAAGAATAAAGTCTGATAAGGTAGAGGTGATAAGGTATGGTGAGCCAGGACAAGGGACTTCCGTAGTTAAACTTACCTTGACACATTAGTTATGACAAGTTTACTAACAGTGAAGTTCGAACGACCAACTTTCCTTAGGGTCTAACACAGAACTGTTAAATTGTTAGTGCAGAATAACAGGGAAGTTCAAGCGGGCAATACATTGTTTCCTAACATCGCCTCCATCAAGGCCTTTAAAACGCGGCGTAACAAGTCCAGGTCCTAGCGTTGTAATTGTCGAACATTGCTAGGGGATTTCCTGATACAAGTTGATCAAATTATGTTATTGTCCAATGTTGTCGATAGTAATCAAACCTCGGTTCGATTCTTTAGATCCCAGAAAACAATGTATCGCCCTTTTTTTTTAACCATGCAGAAGTAGATTGAAATAGAAAATAAAACAAAACGAATAAAAAAACAAAAATACAAGTTAAACTTAATACAACATGACTCTAGAAGAAAAGTTGTCGTGGAGCGCGTGGGACATTTTACACGCTTTATTTAACTCTATTCGCCTCGTGTTTTGTTTGTTGGTTTATTTGTTTGTAAGTAATTTATTTTTTAACCACATCTGTGCCCATATACGGCTCTGAAAGTTGTCACATTCTTTTTTTTATCAGTTAAAATACACTGACTTTCAAATTATTTAAGGATGGTGTAACAAAATTTAACGTCCAACAGAGTACTTCATGAGAATAACAAGAGATAACCGTTAATTAAACTCAAAGTATTCTTTAGGATAGTGTTTAAATGAGAGTTTATAAATGAAAATGTAATCATTTTTGTTCAGAAAGACTCATCTTGGGTTATTATAAAAATGATAATTAAGCAGAATTGCTTAAGGGTTAAAAAATTATTAATTTTTAGATGTTTAAGTACACATTACTCAATCCACAATGAAATTATAAATGTGTACTGTGTCGGACTAGATAACAAAATGTTTTCGTATTCAATTCTTCTTTTTAAATTAAAAAAGACAGTTTCTAATAATGAAATCATTTTTTTTTTAAATTATTCGAAAGCATTTTTTACCAAAATAATCCTGGTTGGTGACGATTTATTCCAACTGGGAAGACCATTAATTGAAAAAAAAAAAAAAAAAAAAAGCTAAAGCTATTTCTCGTAGAAGAAGGGTCGTTTTAGAGTGCTCTTAAAAATCCGAAAAAAGTATTTTGACTAATTATCCATTAAAGAAATGAACTTTGGTAAGGAACTAATAAGAGGATAGATAGTATTAAGAGGAACTCAGTCTCTTTATCTCGTCTAAAGCAGTTAACTTTAAACTATTTTCATTCCTTAAATCTCAATCAATTTATTTTTATTTGAATTTGAGTGCCAACTGAGTTTAGCAAAAGACAAGAGGGTGAATAATTTAAAAATAAATATATAACAAATAAATCTTAATGTAGAAGGAAACAAAATAAACGTTTAACGTTCCATTTAGTTCAACAAGTTTACAAAATATTTTTTATAGTGAACAACAAAATATTTAAAGCAAATAAGCGGACTTGTCTATACAATAATAGTACATTACGCGTCGAGTGCGGAAATTAGTATTTTGCATGCGAGTGTGGAGTTTGCACCCGAGCGAGAGCGAGGGTAGTAAAACCACACGAGCAATGCAAAATGCCGTTTTCGCACGAGTTGCGTACCGTACTTTATCTACGATTGTTAGATTTAAATAATAAATACAGAAAAAAACTTGATGTATGTAAGTTCGTATCTCTCTCTCTTGATAAAGATGGCATTAATTCATTAGTTGTATTTTTTTGCCGAATTAATTATTTCTGGAGGAGTATTATTCTCCTCCACATTTTCGTCAAAGTCACTTGATTCACTCATTGTTCTTCACTAAAAACTCGATATAAACAGTTACTTTAATAAAAGAACAGCAAATAAGTTTTGTTAAATGTAAACAAACTCGCTAATCGTGCGTAAAGCTGAAGAATTCCTCTTCTTTACCGCGCTAGCGTGGTAAAGAAGAGGAATTATTCAGAACTATGAGACGCGCATGCGCAATGAATACAAGTACGTAAATAATCACTTTCTACGCATCTAAACAAAGATATAATGTTTATATTTCGTATCAATCGTAGATAAAAATATTAACTCTAATGTACCTCTCAAGCATGGGACAATAAGTAAGTTAATTAAAATGCCCCAATAATAATCAACATGTTTATTGCACTAGGTACATTAGGATATATTCAAATCAGGAATTTTTAATAAGACGAGTGAAGTGAAAAATTAGAAAATTACAGTTCAAATTATTTTATTAGTCTACTTTTTTCTCTGTCTAATTTACTTTTAAAAATTATTTTGATTGGTAGCGAACATGAATACCTGCGAGTGTGCTACCATTAGTGTGCACTTATGTTACAACTTAATAGAAAAAATTCTGGTTTGCCTGAACAGGTTTGCCTGTCAGGTATACCAAAACGTGTATGGCCGACTTTAAACCAAAGGGTTTCTACTTACTAAGTACTAATTGAGGTGGTTCGTGACAGTTCAAGTATAATGAGAGGACTAACATATCCTCTATCCTCGAGATGCTGTAAAAGACAGAGAAGAAGTTGTTGCTGACGTTTTACTAAATTTATTAGTATCATCAGAGCAAGAAACAAAGTATAAAATAAAAAATAAAAAAAAAGGCCGAAGTTGACTCTATGACAGGTTATAAAGGAATGAATGGAGGTATGGTTGAAAATCCAGGAAATAGGAAAGGGTAAGGTATGACAGGTAGGCAGGCGGATTAGCGTAACAAGATTTACTAGAATACTAACTATAGCTATAGGAATACAATAATGAAAAAGTACTTAGGTATATGAAAAATGTAATGAAAATAACAAAACATATCATCAATCACCCGCGACTAAAATCGCTATTAAACCCTCAAATCCAATGTTAAAAACCTTTTAGTATACATAAAAACCTTATTCCCATCAATGTGAAAACTAATGTTATCCATACAATTGACTGTTCTGTTTGTAATTCCTCATATTATGTTTGCAGACTTCCCAATACCTCCATAAAATAATTTACCAACACAAATATAGTATGAAACCTAACTGTCCCAATCCCACAGCTTTAACTAATAATCACTCAATATTACTCATACTACTCAAATTACTCTAATATTCAACATACTTTTGACTTTGAAGGCACTAAGATGTGCGTCCAAAAACCTAACTAGTTTAAACGTAATATCATTAAAGATGTAATACATTTCCAAAACTCCCAAAACCATAAATTTCAGAACTGACACCAATAATCTAAGCAACAGTTTTACCAATTTAATTAATAATTTATAGAAGAAAATATGCTTTTGTTATTTCCATTATATTTTTTTATTCCATGATATTCATATAAATTTACTTTTTCATTATTTTATTCGTAGATATAGTTAGCATTCTAGTAAATCTTGTTCCGCTAATCCGCCTACCTGTCATACCTTACCTTTTCCTATGTTCTGGATTTTCAACCACACCTCCATTCATTCCTTCATAACCTGTCATAGAGTCAACCTCAACCTTTTTTGAATTACGTTTATTTTATTTTATACTTTGTTTCTTGCTCTGATGATGCTAATAAATTTAGCGGAACGTTAGCAAAAACTCTCTCACTGTCTTTTATGTGACAGCATCTCGCTAACATACCCTCTCATGTTTCTAATTGCCTTGTCATATTCCAATAAAAGAAAGTTAGACAAATTTTTAAGTTTTAGGTAGTATTCATACTACGGAAAGATTAAATTTTAATTTAAATCAAATTATAATTATCAATTAACTACGGAAGACCGGAAGACATACAGAGAAAAATAGACCCCAGCACCGGGACTTGAACCACGGGACTCCTATATATCCGTTACAGGCACTCTTACCAACTGGTAAGACCGTGGTTCAAGTCCCGGTGCTGGGGTCGATTTTTCTCTGTATGCCTCCCGTAGTTAATTAATAATTATAATTTGATTTAAAAAAAAAAAATACAAATACAAATTAAACACAATTTAATCAGAGTTAAAGACGCACTCTACTCGACGATCTACTCGCAATTTTTTAGCTTATGCTTCATGGCATAGCATGTGAAGTTTATAAGGCTTTCACAACTAAACATATACATATATGTTTAGTATTTATTATATATTTATTAATTGATTATTATTAAGGACTTCTAGATAAGTTAGAGTGTTAGGAGGCTATTTACTATTTAAGACATTTTAATTTCGATTAATCAAAATCTTCTAATCACCCGTATTGAGCGACGCTATAATACTCCATTCATCATCCGAATGGCTGGGCCCTTTCTATACTTATCAATGATGAAGCCCAGATATTATAACCTCATTGCAGTTTCAAAACACTTTCATCAAATACATTATTTAATAATAAAATCTGAACACTTAGTTTTGTTAAAAAGGAATATTTGTCTTAAGCGCCCAACAACTTTTCAATAACACAAACTAAAATACAGTATTTAAAAAACGAAGGAAGCTGGCAGTGTTCTGAAATCTTTGCCATATTATCCATGCCATATTTGACGTACGGTTTCTGAATTTTTAAACACTTGGTTAATAACCAATAGAAAAATAATGTAAAAGATCTTTTAGTATTCTGTAAAGATCCTGTCTGACTTTTCAAATGTTTCCGAAATACTTCGTGGAGGTATAATTAGCATAAAACTACTAAACAATAAGTATTGTCAATATTTGCAAGCTAATTCATTTTTTCCTTCAAGAATCAACTATATCTATATACATTATGACAAAAATTGTTTTTCCCTTTTAAATCTTTAGTATTTTTTGCCCAATATTTATAAAAAAAAACAAAAAAACATAACTATATTAGGTGATAGTTTTTTTTGTTTCTTTTTGTTTGGTCTTTTCTTTCAAGTTAAAGCGGAAATATTTTAACAAAAATGGAAGTAACTAAAAGCAAGCAGGAAGTAAAAATCAAAAACAAAGAAATATTAAATTTAGTAACTGTTTAATTACTTCACAGACTCTTTTTTATTTGATCAACAACTAATGAAGAGTTCCTATTTATTTATAATTTAAAAAAAAACTTTCTTTTTTAAATAAAATAATATTAGAACATCTAATATTTTAAGATTTAAAATTTTAGTCAAATAAGAACTCTCTTATCGCAAATTTTATCTTAAAAATTTATATTTCAATGAATTTTAACAAAGGTATTTCTACTTTTACTGTTTAGCTCGGTCAAAGGATGAAAAAAATTGTGCTTTAAAAACAAAATGACATTGGGCCTACTTTATGATGTCCGATTAGGGAAGAAAGTGCTTGTTCGGAGGCTATACCAGCAAGGGAGCAGGACATAGGGTCGTAAAACGAGAAGAGATATAAAATTTATCGTTTTCGGGGTCCCGATAATTTTTTTTTCTTGAGCTCGATAATTTTTTTAGTGGGGACACCACAACTGTCCTATACAATAAATCGAGTATAATACATACAAGATATACGGATAAAGTTCAATTTACTATATTCTATATACTTATTGTAGGTTCTATTGAATTAAATAACCCTGTATATTGTATAACCCATACATTGCTTATACGTGGTTAGTCTAAAAAGACACGTTCTTTATCGCTGATGTGATTATAATAATATTGTCCAGTAAATTAAAGCTGGAACACTGGGACAGTATATAGGCAGCATTATATCAAATTATATATATTTAATTTTTCCCGACTTCTTACTTCGATATATTTAATCGTATCAAATTCTTCAACTTTATTTTAAATGTTAGTAAAGTTATTTCACTATTGTGGAAACAAATTAATAATTATTTTAGTTAGGTACATACAACAGTAGACTATGATGTTGACATTAAACAAAAATACTTGCGGTCGTAGTTTGCTTTCGACAATAAGCATTTACCTAATACGTATAATACATTCACTTTGAGAACTATTTAGGAAGCCTCGGTAGCAAAAAGTAAATTAGTCTTACTATATAGTCACATTTAACGTGAAGAAGTAAGATACTGCAAAGAAACTCTTTTGAGAGTTGTCAAGTAAACAAATTAAAAACACATATAAAGCACTTACACATTAACGCAACAGTCTTTTGAGCAGATCTTAACAAAGTTTAAAAACGATTGGGACACTTTTCCCCCCAATAATAGTCTTTAAAATATAGTCAACGGAGTATACTCATTTTTATTCAAAGCATAAATTATTTGGTAATTTTAATTATAAAAATTTCTTTGCTTGTAATTCGGAATGTTTACAAATTATCAAAGAATAAGGCACATTTTTTTTTTTGCAAAATTTCTGAGAAGCGCGGTTAGGTTAAATGTTGAATACTCTTTGAGGAAGGCCTCCCTCATCTAAGCTAAGAAAAAACCTAAGGGTGATTCCCAAAACCCAAGACGGGAGTACAATTATCATATAAATGGCAGAAAGGGTCTCTTTTCTCCCGAAACTCCCTTTTCCCAACCTTACCTAGTAAATCTTATAGCCCCCTCGAGAGAAAACCTTCGCAAAGCGCTTCGACAGAATGAAACCTTCCTACTGGTTCCCTTTTCCGCAGTAAGCTGGAGAAACCGGCGCCAGAGCGCAGGTCCTGGAGACCCGTTCCTAATCTCATTACTTAAATAATAGCAATCCCTAGCAGATACATCCTCGACTAAACAGATTCTTATTTTTTAACAGAAATCGAAAGATAGTGTGGAATTGCACTCAAGAGAGCCCAGGTATTTTTTTTCAAAAGGAAGTAATTAGTTCTGACACAAATAACAGTACCTTAAACGTTAACTAACTACAAACGTAAAATTACTTTAATTTGAGTGATTAATTTAAAGTAACTAATTTTCAGTAACTAATTTTATACACTTGACAGTACAAAATAGGTAAAAAAGAATAATAATAAGAGTTTATGTAAAATAAAGAGTATTTAGATAGTTAAAAATGTTGAATAATAAGAAAAAGTAGTTATTGAAAAGTAAATTATTATAGACACAGTCATCCCAGAAAAATCCTGTTGAAAGCTAAAATTCCTTAATAGAATATTTCAGTTAATAACATAATTATTGTCGAAACATACAAGTGTCTCTTCAAAATGAAAACTTAGTTACAATAATGATATTATTGTTAATTTGAATATTTTGATGCAAGAAAACAGTAAATAAGGATTACACATTCGATCAATTTTTATTATAAGAAAAAAATAGCTAGCAATTTTGATTCAAAATACTCATTGGGTATACTGATTGACTGGTTAAAAAGCAGTGAAGAATGACTATTCGATCAATGGGTTCGTATACATAGTCCAGTTTGACGACTTGGTATTCCACGTCAGGTGTAAAGTTAGTCTTTTTAATTATCGGTCGGAGTTAAGTATCCATTACGTGAACATGTTGCCTTTATAAATTTATCACCTGGATAAAAGCGTTTAAGATAATAAATTTATCAGTGAGTTTAAAAACGTCATTCTGATGTCTGACCAATAGACAGACGATATAAATCCCTAGCAAGCTAATAAAAGTCCGCACCAGAGGATCCGTACAAGAGAATCGATTAACATAATTTCTCCTAAAGGGGGTGGACGGGTTTTGCTTGGAAGGCCCGATCTACGATTTAACACAGGACCGTTTCTGGCAGGACAAGGGCTGAGTCAGTAGGTTATAGAACTTCCCCCTTCCTTCCTGGCAGGCCGAAGCGATTTAAAACCTAGTGAGGGTTAAAGACTTGGTTGTCGAATGCTGACAAACATGTGTGAGAAGATAAAGGATAATTTCCGTCGTTAGTTTTCGACAGGATCGTCGTCATGTGAGGCAAAAGGATGCTGGAACTAATCAAGAGATGTAGAGGGATTTAAGCGATACGAGGCATCCCCTCCTCTATCCGAGTTGGAATTACTCTGTTAGCAGTCAATCTCATTAGCCGCTCTCGTTTAATCCTAATATGCATATAGCACTACCTCCGGTCCCATGCATAATCCGTATCCCGGCGGTATCTGGGAGTCAGGTCTAGATGCAACACGCTCCTGTTGAAACAACTACTCTACAGTCCTCGACTTGTCTTACGCTAGAATACACATCACTACTATTCATATCAACTCCACAATTCAATATTCAACGGGTTAAACCTACATTTACACTAGTTTTTGACGTAGGCCTAGAATATTCATTAGAAGACAAGTATTCTAATTCTACAGGCAGAAGTGTCCGACTTACATTAAATATATACCAAGAAAATCATTTTAGATTTCCTCTTAAATGAAAACATGTATGCAAAATACCAATTTCGCCCTCTTACACTAAACCTTATATTTTAAGTATAGTTATATTTAGTAAATTTTTGTTTTGTTCTCTATTTAAACACAATTTATTGTTCTGAATTGGGGTACTTGTATTTATTTTTTTAGGGCAATTTTATAAATTAAGCAAGTAAGAAGAATCAAATCATTTTTTGAGCAGCTTTCACACATAATAATTCATAGGTACAAGAAAACAAAATCATAATAAATTAATCATACTTGTTATGCTTTACATGGGTAATATTTGTAGGGCGCCTTGTTTGGATACAAGCCAACGCAAAGTTAAGAAAATAATAATCAAAACCAAACTACATTTATACTGGCTCAGTCTATTGTATCCAACTAAAGTTTTCCCAAGGTCCAAATAATATTTTTAAAAAAATTGTTAAACATTTTATATTTTATTTATCATGCAACCGCAGTACATATATCATGCGCTAAATCGATTTTATACACAAGAAAAAGAAAGTTAGACTCTAATAAATAAAAGAATAATGTAGCGCGGAGATAGAGTTTAGGACAGCTGTCGATAGTTGTAAGGTTCAATGTATAAGATCAAAACAAACGAAATGTTCACTCTTTGCAATCTAAATGAAGTAGAAGATCTAGCTCACCTTTTATTCAGATGTCCCATGTACTCAAACCAAAGAAAACATTTCCTCCCCCTCCAATTCACTAACCCAGCATTCAATCATTTATCAAATACAGCTTCCATTATCAGCCCTTTTGAAAAAACTTGCACAAAAAATATTTATTACTATGTCTGTAATGTCCTTAAATTAAAGTCTTTTCTACTGAACGAATAACTAATCAGTTTATCTATTAATACATATTATTCTTTTGGTCCTTACTTATTAAAATGAAAAGAAAAAGGATTAATAATATTTAATATTACTATTACCATTTGTATTT
Organism: Gerris lacustris; assembly: GCA_951217055.1. Classification (NCBI taxonomy): domain Eukaryota; kingdom Metazoa; phylum Arthropoda; class Insecta; order Hemiptera; family Gerridae; genus Gerris; species Gerris lacustris. Next base: position 32,716,372 of record OX578281.1, on the reverse strand, counting down.
TATTAAATTATTTGGAGAAAGAATCGAGTTTATATTTTAATTGCTTCGTAATAATTAATTTAATTCAATTAATTTTAATTCTAATAATTTTGTTTTAATTTCAAATGTAAATGGTATTCCTATTATCAGTAGTGTAATATTTGTTCAAGAGGTTATTCAATTTAAAAAAAAAAAAACTTAATCATTCTTCAGTTGAGGAATGACAATGCTAATATTTCAATTTGTATGATATTTGAGATAAGCTGTTCAGCTTAGTTTTGATATATTATTATATTGTTATTATTATTTGAAATATGTAAATTCGACCATAATTACCATCATGTTATCACATAAATGTAACCATAGACTCTTAATTTATTGAAGCGAGCGTAAGCGAGCTTCTTACATTCAACAAACTATGCATCTTGTCTGTCTGTCTGTCAGTAACGTTTACGCGTGTGACGATAACTTGAGTAAAAGTAGACCGATTTAGTTGAAATTTGGTATACATGTTCCTCTTACTAATACTCAGGCTAAGTCCGTTGGACAGCGTGATCCGTCCAAGAGTTCGCGCAACGCTCACGTAAACGAGAGGTTCAAAATTTAAATTGGAATTTCAGGACGGGAAAAAATTCTATCATCATCTATTCGATGAGATGAACATTTTTTAAGAATAACATTTTTTAAATTCAATTTTTAAGTTTTTGGTAGTTTTCATACTACGGAAAGTTAAATTTTAATTTAAATCAAATTATAATTATTATTAACTACGGGAAACAGACAACAGTCTGTTTCCCGTAGTTAATAATAATTATAATTTGATTTAAATTAACATTTTTTAGTAAAACCAACAGCGACACCGCTATGAATTAATAAAGATCGCTAAAACTATTAAAGCGGGCCTAAACGTTTATAATAGAGAAAACAACCTTTTTACCGATATTTTACGTTCTAACGTAACGATTTTAATTAAACTTCATATACATCGTCTAAAGTGCAAGTGAAACAAGTATGTAAAATTTCAACTTGATACAAGCAGTAGTATTTGAGTAATGAAGTGATACATTTATAATATTAGTTTAAAAGCTATGAAGGGTGGTTAAGATTCTTATAGTCGTGTTGTATGAAGGTTTGTTAGGAAGTAAAGCTTTGAACCGAGTACCCCACACTACCTCACACTGCCCTCTTCCACTTACCTTCAACTATGACATTCATCATGATTAACAAATTTTAATATTCAGTATTTTATTGCAATACGCTCCCTTCAATGATAGAGCCACGCGATGCCTAGTAAAACTTCATATACACCATCTAATACACAATTGAAACAGACAGGCGAAATTTCAATTTGATACATGCAGTCGTCTTTTTGTAGCAAAGAGATACATTTTATTGAAGCGAGCGTAAGCGAGCTTCTTACATTCAACAAACTATGCATCTTGCCTGTCTGTCTGTCTGTCAGTAACGTTTACGCGTGTGACGATAACTTAAGTAAAAGTTGACCGATTTAGTTGAAATTTGGTATACATGATCCTCTTACTAATACTCAGGCTAAGTTCGTTGGACAGCGTGATCCGTCCAAGAGTTCGCGCGCAACGCTCGCGTAAACGAGAGGTTCAAAAATTAAATTGGAATTTCAGGACGGGAAAAGATTCTATCATCATCTATTCGATGAGACGAACATTTTTTACAAATAACATTTTTTAGTAAAACCATAAGCGACACCGCTATGAATTAATAAAGATCGCTAAAACTATTAAAGCCGACCTAAACGTTTAGAATAGAGAAAACAACCTTTTTACCGATATCTTACGTTCTAACGTAACGATTTTAATAAAACTTCATCTACCCCATCTAATGCACAATTGAAACAGGCATGCAAAATTTAAATTTGATACATGCAATCGTTTTTTTTGTAGCAAAGGGATACATTTTATGTAATAATTGAAAAGGAAATTAGTGGTTAGAGGAATAGTAAGAATGCGGGGTGGTTCCCTTACTACTAGCCGCTGTACTACTACTATACCCATTATCTATCAACTCATCATGATTCATGAATATTTACTTTTTTTCAATAATCAATACATATTTATTACTATACGCTCACTTCAATGATAGAGCCACACATGCCTAGTTATATTCATTTTAAAGGAATTATTGTATTACTTAAGCATTATTACTTTTCCTCACCAATGGTAAGAAAAGTTTTGTTTTCAACCAAAATTTCAACAGAATTATCCGTTTTGGGTGTTTTTAAGGCCTCCAAAATAGTTTTTTAGCTATGTGTGTGTTGTGTTATCATCGTAGGGCCCAGAGTATTTTACCTAGATAGTTGAAATGTGCAGAAAAATCAGTCCTTACTTTTCCGGAAAATCAAAATTTTCCACCATCTTGAACCCAGTTTGCTGAGTCAGCAAAAATTTAAAAACATCGTAAAAAGTCGAAAAGTGGTCTGATTAAGTTGAAATTGGCACAAATGTACCTCTCTGTATGACAAACAAATCCACAAAATTTAATTTTGATATTGGCCGGCATTGCGAAATGCCATTTTATAAGTTATAGAAAATTGAATTTTGAAACGTTGACGGTTAATAATACAGAAAGTATAAATACGTTTTTGACATATAGTATATCGTTGGAACCGGTAAAAATAAGGAACAAAATAAAAAAACGAGAAATTCCAATTTTTTTTAAATCAGTTTAAAAGTTAAAAGCGAACATAATTATTAATTAGTGCAATACATTTGTTAAACGTCGAAGTTTGTTTATATCTGTCAAAATATTGCCAAAATTCAAATAGGAGATTCAAGTAGGAGATTTGTTTTCTTTATTATTAACATGCGCCTATAATGTTTAAAGATGTTTCCAAAATTTACATTTTATTATTATACAAAATAAAACTAAATTTGTTCAAAGCTTGTTATATACTTTACACAAATAAAATTCTTCTTCTATTCTATTATACAACAGAAACAAGCTTTCAGTACTCAGGAAAGATAGGAAATGACGAAAACAGTCTTAAATGAAAGGAAAATCTCAGAGATGTCCTTTTGTTGTTTATTAACCAATTCAAACTCAAGAATAGAGTATATTAAGACAATTTAAGTTATGAAGTAAAAAAATGATATTTCCTAGTATAAACACACTAGTGTTCCTAGGACAGAGGTAAAGTATGAACTCTAGAATAGGTTAAGTATACAAAAAAAAAAAAAAAAAAATACTTAAGTAAACAATAAAAAATCAAGTTTGAGCCACACCTTCTATATATATATAAATATATATATATATATATATATATATATATATATATATATATATATATATATATATATATATATATATATGTATGTATAGAACACACACATATATATATATATATATATATATATATATATATATATATATATATATATATATATTTATATAGTTATGAGCGGGAAAATTATTTGAACCAAATAAGGATTTCAGTGTCTAGTATTGAGAGACATGAATATGCCTCGAGAAGGATTACACACACACACACACACACACACACACACACACACACATATATATATATATATATATATATATATATATATATATATATATATGTATATAAAATCTACCAATATAAGTTATCCACCACTATAAACCACTTAATCATTGTTAGATCGGGCCATCTATGGAGGTCATCTTAAAGGCATTGTCTCTCCACGTAAATTAACTGTTTTATTAAACATAGGAGCTTTCAGCCTTCATAAGGTCGTCGTTATCAGTATGCCTAAGTTTTAATGGTTATTTAAGTTTTAGTGATTATACTTAGTTCATTACTTCTTGTTTGGTCTTTACCTAATTTTTTTCTAATAAAATGGTAGTATTATATCAGTAGGGGTTCACAGTACCTAGTAACTAGTAAAGAGATAATTAATAAAGTCTTCATTCATTGTCTTCCATTTATCTGTTAATTCTTTATCAATAAGTTTGCATACTTCGCTGTTGTTTAAGAATTTAATTATAAGCAAAATACGTACACTATATTAGGATATAGCTTATAACAGGTTTAGTTATAAGTTGAATATATTAGGGTTACATGAGATGAAAGTTAGTAGAGTTAACACGTAATAGGATCGGGCACATATTTCTAACCTGGGTATTAGAATAAATGAGGCTGGCAAGGATCAGTGAAATAACTATATGTGAATATCGACTGTCAATGAAATAGAATTTAAGGAAAGCAAGGATCAGTCAAATAGCTATGTGAATATCGACTGTGAATGAAATAGAATTTAAGGATAGCAAGGATTAGTCAAATAACTCTGTGGAAATCGACTGTGAATGAAATAAAATTTGAGGATAGAAAGCATCAGTCCAGAGTAAAAAAAATATTTTATCTGATATTTCGTAAAATATATTTCCTTCTCTAAGGAACTTATAATAATTCTAGAATAAACCTTGGTTTGTAGATTAAACAAATATGGTAAGGCTTAGCTTGTTACATAGTTTCAACTTGGAGAAAGTTGTGTTAATTTAATAATTTAAAGTATTTTAAAAGTAGGCGAGACATTTAATAACGCGCAGTTATGTTTTGTGAGATTTAATTCTATTTCTATCAATCGTTACAAAAATCCGAGCAGATTGAGACAAGAATTAAGAAACCTTCTTCGAATTTACTAAGCCTAAAACCGGCTTTCAACTAGCGAGCAGTATAATCTACACGAGAGGTAGAAGGAAATGGAGTTAGTAGATGTAGAAACAAAGTTATTCAGATCGCCTACGTACGACTTGTTTGAAAAACCTACATTTTTAATTATTTAAAATAAAATAGAGATTTAAATCAAATTATAATTATTATTAACTACGGGAAACAGACAGTGAAAAATACACTCCTGTGCCGGGATTTGAACCAAGGGGCCTCTATATTTCCAGTATAGCGCTCTTCCATCTAAGCTACGCAGGAGAATGATTTTTCACTACCGTAATCGATAACTAGTCCCGAATCCAAGCTTTCAATATTCATATACATTTAGACAGTCAATATTTATGACATTAGAACTAAACCAGAATTAACGCTTATAATTATAAAGTACTCAATTAGTACCTGTACCTTGTACAATCAATTCGAAATTCAATTTTTTAAGTTTTTGGTAGTTTTCATACTACGGAAAGTTAAATTTTAATTTAAATCAAATTATAATTATTATTAACTACGGGAAACAGACAGTGAAAAATACACTCCTGTGCCGGGATTTGAACCACGGGCCTCTATATTTCCAGTATAGCGCTCTTCCATCTAAGCTACGCAGGAGAATGATTTTTCACTACCGTAATCGATAACTAGTCCCGAATCCAAGCTTTCAATATTCATATACATATAGAGGCCCGTGGATCAAATCCCGGCACAGGAGTGTATTTTTCACTGTCTGTTTCCCGTAGTTAATAATAATTATAATTTGATTTAAATTAAAATTTAACTTTCCGTAGTATGAAAACTACCAAAAACTTAAAAAATGGAATAAAATAGAGTTAAAAGATAAAATGTTTTTACTCGACCCTTTAAAATGTTTTCATCGATTTTACATCAAAACATTATACTTAAATAATTATTAATATACTTAATAGCTAATATATAATATTATACTAATAAGATAATATATTTTTACTTTCTCTTAAGCCTAGTTTGCACGGGTCGAGTATTTTAGTAAAGAAGTTTAGTAATTTAGTACTCGACTCGTTCGGACACTTTTTTTTTTACTAAATTTATATACTCGACACTGACTAAATTACTCGACCCGTGAAAACTAGGCTTTATACTTAGTAGAGAGAGAAAAAGTATAGCCATGATGCAAAATTTCAATTGAATACATTTACACGTTTTGAGGTCCCGTGAGTCTAAGAAAATGATATTTTAAAAATGTCTATCTGTCATCTATTAAATACCTACATTTTTAATTATTTTAAATAAAATAGAGTTAAACGATAAAATGTTTGTACTCGACCTTTTAAAATGTTGTTATTGATTTTACATCAAAACTTAACTAATTATTAATAATGACTTAATAGCTAATAAGATAATACCCACTCCTTTTTCCCTAAACTTCTATTTTTAATAATAAATTATAAAATACTTAGAAACAAAATAAGTTTTTTCTTATGAGACTTTGAGGAACTTAATAATTATTAGTTATAAACTAAGTTTATTGTAAATTAAACAATAACTAATTGAAGCGAGCGTAGCGAGCTTCCTACATTCAACGAAATATGCTCCGTGTCTGTCTGTCTGTCTGTCTGTCTGTCTGTCTGTCTGTCTGTCTGTCTGTCTGTCTGTCTGTCTGTCTGTCTGTCAGTAACGTTTACGCGTGTGACGATAACTTGAGTAAAAGTTGACCGATTTAGTTGAAATTTGGTATACATGTTCCTCTTACTAATACTCAGGCTAAGTTCGTTGGACAGCGTGATCCGTCCAAGAGTTCGCGCGCAACGTTCGCGTAAACGAGAGGTACAAAAATTAAATTGGAATTTCAGGACGGGAAAAGATTCTATCATCATCTACTCGATGAGACGAACATTTTTTTCAAATAACATTTTTTACTAAAACCAACAGCGACACCGCTATGACTTAATAAAGATCGCTAAAACTATTAAAGCGGACCTAAACGTTTATAATAGAGAAAACAACCTTTTTACCGATATCTTACGTTCTAACGAAACGATTTTAATAAAACTTCATATACACCATCTAATGCATGGTGTATATGAATGAAGTCTAATTTGATACATGCAGTAGTTTGTTTGTAGCAAAGAGATACAAATTATAAATATTGAAATAGAGATGTGTGGTTAGAAGAATAGTAAGAATGCGGGGTGGTTCCCTTACTACTAGCCGCTGCACTACTATAACCAGACCCATTATCTATCAACTCATCATGATTCACAATAATCTTTTTTTTCAATATTCAATACATATTTATTACTATACGCTCGCTTCAATGATAGAGCCACGCGATGCCTAGTTTAGGTTTCTACCATTTAGAAATGTATGATTTTTATATTTAAAAGAACGATTCACTATTGACCAACCAATGCCGTGAGTGTTGTAATAGCTAAACTTTAGATAATTGTTCTCACTTACTCGTTATACATATTATAGAGAAAGAGGAAGGGAAAGTATAGTCAAGATGCGAAAATTTAATTTTAATAGATCTACACGTTTTGAGGTGTTTTTTGTTTTTTATAAAAAGTCTGTCTGTCGTGTACAGACGCGTGGAGCCTAAACTACTGGGCCAATTCCGATCAAATTTGGCATACACGTTCAGAGAGTAGCATTCCCACAGACAAGATAGTGAAATAAATTGTCGCTTTAAAGTTTAGGGTGCTACCCATAAAAATTCTGAAAAAAATATTTCTCGTAAACTACCGACGTATTGATTAAAAATGTAGCCCATTCAGATATAAATCTAACCATGTAAGTCGTTTACCCCGTAAAAATAGCTATAAGCACAAATAACTAGAAGTTGGGTTGAATTTCCCACCGGGAAGAATTTATTTTTATGGTAAATTTAGATAAGTTGTTTAGTAATAATTAAATGTAACTGTAAAAACACAAAACAACTAATAAGTGGGAAAAACTGGACGAATTAATTATGTACTCGTATATATGATAAAGTTTAATAGTAATCGTATCGAACAGAGTATGTTTTATTAACTAAAAATATTGCATTCACCAAAAATACTTCAAAACAAAACGTCTAAATAAAAATTAGATTATTTCTGTATAGTGGCGTTTAATAGGCTTGTAATCACTTCCTAGTCATTGTACATTTTATTTTTAAAGAACTTAAATTATGATAAATTAACTTTATCTGATTACAACAAGGCTGGATTAACCTGTATTAAAAATAAAAAACTGTAATCTACGGTGTAATAAACACGTTTAAATTACGTATATAATGAAATTAAAATCTTACACGATAGTAGTTTATCGCCTACTTCCTTTACTTTCTATTATATTTATTCACTTCCTTTTAAAGATTTTGCTTCTATTTAAATTCTGGGTGCACGATGTAAAAAAATGTAATAGAAAATAATGTAACAAACTCATTTTTAATAATGATTCATATATATATTTTTTATTTCGGATATATATTTCTTAATGCGTTTTTTGTTAAAAGAATTGTAAAGGGACATTGAAGATTCTTGTCTCTAGGTTTTGTGACAAGGGTTGAATTTTATAGAGGTAACCTTGACTTACATCGCCTATAGTTAACATTTTGAAATATTCGAGGCACTTCTTTAGATTGTTACACCCCTTATAAACAAAACAGAGGGGAGTAACAATCTAAAGAAGTACCATATTCGCCAGATAATGTAATTTTACACTAAATTCACACCATCCATAGTAAAATATGTATATTTTTTGTTTTAATGCCCAAAAATATTTTATTGATAATTGACACATACTTTGTGTCAACTGACAACTTGTCAGATGTAATTTATATAAATATTGTAAATATACAGCTCAGTCTTGGATTAACCACAGAACGATATTGTTTATTTCTTAAGATAGAACAGTGGCGACGAGGATGGGATTGAAATGAACACTGTCAGGACAGAACAGAACAACCAAGAACTAACGAATCTGAAAAAAGCACGGACAGTCATTACAGGACAGATGACAAGATTTTATAACAACGGAAAATCAGGATCTAATCTCGAAGAACATGAAGTGACAACTAGACTGGACACACTCGAACACATGTTTAATAAGTACGATGAGATACAAGATAAAATTGACATAATGACTGACAATGACTTTTTAGAACAAGAAATAGACTATCGCACAGAAATTATGGAACTCTACATGGAAATAAAAAAATGTATACAGTTATTAAGGACTACAAATACATTACCTTATAATACAGACAATACCATAACTTATAGACTTAGTATAGACAAAAATAAAAATAAGGAGTTAGCTTGTACACAGACAGTAGACAGGGCAACAACGATTGAACTGGCAAAAAATTACAATTTACTTATAGCCAAACCTGAACAAAACCAAACTATATTTCAAATAAATAAAAACAATTCGATGACAAGACAGCAAACAGAATCAAATTATTCAAAATTTCAAAAACAAAAATCGAACAACTTTGATATATTGAAGGACCGCTATTTTAGGTGTGACTCAAAAGAACATAGAGAACAGAACTGTAGGCACATAACGACAATTTGTACGTACTGTAAAAAATATGGACACTTAGAAAGGGTATGCTTGACAGAGACAACAGGACTTCAAATAAAACAATTAATAAAAGAAAATTATATATTGCTTGAACAAGAACTTTCGGAAAACGAAGAAAATTATAACCATGAAATCAATGTGATAACGTGTGAAAGAACTGAAATTTTTTTTGTAAAACGAACACCAACTTTTGGCCGTAATTGGATACGTAAAAGAAAAGAAGACACGAATACAAGGAAAAGGAGGGGGAAAGAGTGGATATTCGGAATAGTGGCGGCCAGACACGGACAACTCCACTACACGGTGAAGGAAGATGGAATGCAAGTAGAACATCGGAGGCATATTGACCAGCTGCGTTCCTTGTTAATTAAGGGTGGAGGATTGACACATACTTTGTGTCAACTGACAACTTGTCAGATGTAATTTATATAAATATTGTAAATATACAGCTCAGTCTTGGATTAACCACAGAACGATAGTAGGTATGGAGCCACCTGGGGCGGATGCAAAACCCGCAATACATTTTGCCGACGAGTCGAATTAGTAGCACTAGCGAGCAAACTCTAGACCTCGACCATCGGATACCAAACCCGCATTACTCGACAATTATTAATTATATTAATTAATTATATTAATTAGTTTTATTAACTAATTATTTTAACTACATTAATTATTTTATAAATAATTACGATTATCTACCAAAAATATCCCTAGTCCGACCCGATGGAATACTAAACATTATTATTAAAATTTTAAGTTAATATTAGCGTTTTGTAAAAATTTTTAAATGTGCATACATGTGGTGTAAAACATTTTCTCCGATACTAACTACGAGTTACATGTGGAACACTTTACATAAAAACCGTATTTAATGACTTTATTTTATAAAATCAATATCAGTTGTTTACTGGATGTATAATGGCTAACAACGTGTTATCTGATTTAATTTCTGTCAAATACAATTTGAAAAGAAGAAATTACAAGAATAAAATTATTAAGAATGATAAAATAAGAAGTATGATGGAAACCTATGTACCTTTTATTCAATTACTAGAATCGAGTTTGAAAGATAAAAATTCAATTTCAAAATCTGTAAATGTAAGTACCATAACAGAACATGCTTCTAAGAGTGCTGGTTCTCAGACAGAGACACCGAAAACTGAACAAACCAAATTTCTGGAGGATAATGAAATTGTGGAATACAACCCGGAAATATCGGTTCAAGATATTTTCGCAGAACAATCTTACATAGAAAAATCTCAGCTGCTGGACGAACTACCAGAGAATTCAAGACCCTATATTGAAATGGTTCTGACAGATGATCCTACGCTAGATCAAGTATATGGAATAAGTTTAAATGAACATAACGAGCTCCAAATCGGTCAAAGTGTTGTAGAGATAGGACGTTTAGACGGGGATATACTTCTTAAAAGAAATACAGAATATAACAACGGATACACAACAAACGAAATTATTGGCGAGTTTGAAGGAACTGATGGGCTGTATTCGCTATTATTTAAAAAGAACCCTGGTTATTACACTGAAGCTGATAAAAATAATTATAAGACTATATTACACCTATCAGGAGCTATTAAAAAAGCATACAAAGGAATTGACAGATGCTCTCACAAATTTAAAACTGTTATTAATACGTTTTTAAACAGCTAATAAATATGTACTATAATGTTTGTTGCACCAAACTTGCAATATTTAATAATGTTCCTTACTAAATAAATTATTTACACTGTTGTAAAATAATTCGTTATTGTAATTAACAATTGTAACTAACCGAAAAACAGTGTATTGAAAATGTATAGTTTGAGAATAAATATAAAATATTTTTACGACAATTGTTTTTTATTAACCCCCACATTACCTTATTTTAAAATTTTAAAAATAATATTGTTATACATAATGTTGGGTTTTTTTTCTAGTAAGAGTTTTAAAATATAATATATTGAAATGTTTTATTGCATGACGGAGGTCATTGACCTGAAAATGTGGCACGTGGCTGTACCTTGTTGTTTTGTCAAAAAATTGCTGAATGGCCACTTAAACTAGGTCATCTCCACACCATATTTTTCTTTTTCGGCACTGACTTCCACGTTTGCCAGTTGAATTTCAACACTCAACAAGTCAACATCAATTTACGTGAACCCTGTGTTAACAATTTTGTAAACTTGTTAATTTTTTGTGAATATTAAATTTAATATTTAATAAAATGGAGAAAATTGCAATCGTTAAGGAGGTTATGAAGAATGTCCGTCGTTTCAATCTTCGAGGAAGGACTACGGACTTCAAAATTAACCCTGTACCCGAGGACGCCGACCCAGTGGAGTGGACAAAAGAAGCCGTCAAAGAAATAATCCAGTACGTTACAAAAGATGTGAAGCCTGCTGATCATGTAGGATTATCATTTTGTTCTAAAGACTTTAAAAATGGAGAGGGCTGGTTAAAATTCAGGAAAGCCTCTGAAATTACATTTGACAACCTGTGGGATATTATTAGTGGTATATACCAGTCAAATTCTTTAAGTCTAAATACAGAGACCTTTTGTCTAAGTGTAACGACTGTAGCAATGCCTGTAGGGTTAGGTAGAGGTAAATGCTACAATACTTTTGCAGAAGAATGTGCAAAACGGAGGGGTATTTTAACGATAAATAACGTTGATAATTTGTGCCTACCCCGCGCAATAATCGTAGCTCAAAGCTTTATTGATAAGGACCCTGAGTACAATAAAGTAAGGAGAGACAGAGGAAAATTACAAACTAATCGGTGTAATCAGTTACTGGTAGATTCCCGTGTAAATATTCCACAAGAGGGGGGTGGTATACCTGAGTTGGAATTATTACAAAATTATTTAAAAGAATATAAAATTATTGTGTACAGTTACGGTAACAAAGGTCGAGACGTAATTTTCGAGGGTAATACCAATAGCGAAAAACATATAAACCTCTTGTACCATCAAAATCATTATAATGTAATAACCTCCCTGACATCTGCTTTTGTTTGTAATTATTATTGTGAGACCTGTCATATTCCTTACTGTAGTAGAAATAGACATAGGTGTGGTGGTACTTGTACAGGTTGCCAACAATCACCACCTTGTTCTGACAATACCAAAATTAATTGCGATACATGTAAAAGATGGTTCCGTGGTCAGGCTTGTTTTGAAAACCATAAAAGATTAGGCTCGCTCGGAACAAAATCAGTTTGTAGCGAAATTAGGTGTTGCGAAAAATGCTGTAAAACTGTTCGAAGCAGCCGAACACATGTTTGTGGAGAAATTTATTGCAAAGTCTGTGAAAAACATCAACCGTCCGGACATTTATGTTATATGAAACCTGACCACGGCAAACCCAAGTCGGACGATCTGATCTTTATTTTTTACGATCTAGAGACAAGACAGGAAAAACAATTGAGTGATGGCTCGCTACTACACGAACCGAATTTATGTGTTTTTAAACAATGCTGTAGCGAGTGCATCGAAAGCACTCTAAAAATATGCCAGAAATGTGGCATCCGTTTACAAAAAATTGTATGTAACGACCCCATAGCACCATTTTTACATCACATTTTAAATATAAGAAAAATGTTTAAACGCGTAATAGTTATAGGACATAATGCAGGTGGGTTTGACCACCAATTTATTTTAAATTATATTTTAACTCAGACCGATTTAACCCCCGAATTAATAACGCGCGGTACAAAATTAATTTTAATGACATTAGAAAATATTAAGTTTTTAGATAGTTTAAATTATTTCCCCATGGCCCTATCTAAATTACCAAAAGTCTTTGATTTGATTGAATTAAAAAAAGGTTACTTTCCACATTTATTTAACACAATACAAAACGAAAATTATATTGGTCCACTCCCGGCAATTGAATTTTATTCTCCGGACACAATGAAGTCCGACGACAGAGAAAAATTTATCAAATGGTACGAGGATAACAAAGGTAAAAATTTTAATATGAAGCAAGAAATTGTGGATTATTGCGTTTCTGATGTTGAAATTTTAACTCAATCGTGTCTTAAATTTAGGAAAATGTTAATACAAGAGGGGGGTGTTTGTCCGTTTACCGAATCAACTACTTTACCGTCTGCCTGTAACAAAATATTCCGTAGAAATTTTTTAAAACCCGAGACAATAGGCATTATCCCTAAGAATGGTTACAGGTGGCGTGACAATCAATCTAAAATTGCAATACAATGGTTGTTATGGGAGGAACACGCCAGAAATATAACAATAACTCACGCGGCAAAGAGTAGTGAGGTTTCTGTATTAGGCGTAAAGGTTGACGGGTTTTGTAGGGAAACTAATAATATCTACGAATTCCACGGTTGTTATTACCACGGTTGCCCGAAATGTATATCTCAAAATCGAAATATCCAGCTACACGATGACCCGTCGGACACACCAGAAAGTCGTTTTGAGGCCACCACTACCAAAACACAACGCCTACGGAATCACGGCTACGACGTGATAGAAAAATGGGAGTGTGATTTCCGTAGGGAATTAAATGCAGATAAATTAATGGCTGACTACGTAGAAAACCACCCTCTTCTTGTCCATTTACCTTTGAACCCCAGAGATGCTTTTTACGGAGGCAGGACCGGTGCCGTAAAAACCTACTACAAAGTTACCGCTGAAGAAAAAATCAAATATGCTGATGTTTGTTCGCTGTACCCCTGGGTAAATAAGTACGGTAAATACCCTATCGGTCACCCGCAGGTAATCATCGGCAACGATGAATGCATAAAACTAAATTTAAACAATACAGAGGGAATTATCAAATGCCAAATTTTACCACAACAACAACTCTACCACCCAGTGTTACCGGTAAAAATGAACGACCGGTTAATGTTCCCCTTGTGTCGTTCGTGTTGCAAAGATATGCAAAATGAATACACGTGTAACCACAACGAAGAAGAGAGATCGTTAACCGGTACGTGGGTGATCGATGAAGTAAGAAAAGCTGTAGAAAAGGGTTACAAGATCATGTACATCTACGAAATTTGGAAATACGAAGTTGTACAGTACAATCCCGTCACTAAGTCAGCCGGACTCTTTAGCGACTACATAAGTAAATTCTTAAAAACGAAACAACAATCATCCGGCTGGCCTTCTGATTGTCACACGCAAGAAGACAAAAATAATTACATCACAGAGTATTTCGAAAAGGAAGGTGTGCGACTTAACCCTGCGGAAATATCGGTCAATCTAGGCCTAAGGCAAATTGGGAAAAATTTGATAACATCGTTTTGGGGGAAGCTCGATCAGCGAGAAAACCAAGGACGCACCAAAATTGTCAACAGAACCGAGGAGCTGTACAAATTTCTATCCGATCCGGCCGTTTATGTCAACACAATCACACCCATTAACGAATGTACTCTACTGGTTAATTGGGAATTTAAAGAGGAAAGTTACGACATACTAAGTACAACCAATGTCTGTCTGGCTGCCTACACCACCTCGCAAGCCAGGTTAAAACTTTACAGCTACTTAGAACAGCTAAATGAACGTGTACTTTATTACGACACAGACAGTGTCATATACATTTCCAGGCCAGGAGAGTACGAAGTACCGCTAGGTTCCTTCTTGGGTGAGATGACTGACGAACTAGAGGGCTACGGAAAAAATAGTTTTATTACAGAGTTCGTGTCTGGAGGTCCGAAGAACTACGGCTATATAGTTTCATCTGGTCACAATGAATTCCACCAAACCTGTAAAGTCAAAGGTATTACCCTTAACCATTCATCGTCAAAAATTATAAATTTTGACAAACTGAAGAACATGATGACTAATGACGACCCCCCTGTATATATTGGCTACAATTCCATCAGACGAACGACCGAGCACCAAGTAGTAACTACCACCGAAAGAAAAATATACAGGCCTAGTTTTAAGAAGCGTAAACTTTTAGAAAACCATGATTCGGTACCATGGGGGTACAAAAAACCAAGATTTGATTAGCTTATAATTGTAAATTTTTAAGTATGTTACAGTAGCTATTTTTTATAATGTATTATATAGTTTGTAAGTTTTGTAATTATTAATTTAAAACTAGGTAAGAAATATAAGATTAGTATTTGTTTTTTTTTATTCTGTGATAACTGTATATTTATATCAAGTAAGTAAATTTCTAGTATTTTAAACATTTTAATCACCTTGGTTACTACATTTTTCTTTTATTTTTTTATTTTTAAAACAAGAATAACTTGTAAATATTAGTATTTTTAAATTTTCTGTGATAACTGTATATTTATACCAAGTAAGTAAATTTTTAGTATTTTAAACAATTTAATCACCTTGGCTACTACATTTTTCTTTTCTTTTTTTTTTATTTATTTTTAATTATTTAAAACTAGGCCTGTACGGGTAACTTGTAAATATTAGTATTTTCTAAATTTTCTGTTATAACTGTATATTTATGTAAAAAATAGGTAAATTTTTAGTGTATAGCTTTAAGTATTTTAATTATTAGCCACAGTAAATACTTTTTATTAGCATTTTTAAAAAATTTAATTAGGTCTGACAGAATAACATTTATGTATAGCATCTTTGATTTTTATGTAGGGCTTTATTGTTAAAAATAGTATATAATTATAACATCACTGCTAACTTTTTGTTTAACTTATTAGTTTATATATATATATTTTTTAAACTAGAGCTATTAAGTAGTAAGTAGTATTTATTAACGGCTAGGTAAAATTGTGTATTTTTTGTTTTCTTTGTAAATTAATTAGTTTTAAAACTCCTCGATAAGATATTTATAAATATATATGTTTTTAATAACCAACATTACTGTTTAACGTTAAGTATAATGAATACATATAATACAGATGTATTATTCATCTAACTTTTATTATTTTGTAAAACATACCATAAAACAATGTAATCCAAAATCGATATCCATTTTTACAAAGTTAATAACTTCACTTTTATCCACAGTAATAACTTCACTTTAACCCGTTGTAATAATAAGTAAGATTTTAATAACTTAAAACTTAGTTCTAAAGACAGACTTATAGAGAGAACACATGATGTACTAATGTGTGTGTGTAGGTCATTCATTTTAGATAAGCATATAATGCCCGCTTTTGATTGGTTGTCTCAATCAATGGCCACTCAGCTGGAATTTGCTGAGGTTGTGTTTTGAGACTTTATTTTCTCGTTTAAACATCACATCTTAGAATATTTAATCCAAGGAGGATATTGGAATAAAAAAACAACAGTTATTAACAACACTTTTTATTGTTTAAAAATGTAACTACAATAATATATATGTAAATAGAAAATAAGTTGACAATGTACATTATTTTTATATTAATACAATTAAATATACAAAGTACAAATTAATATGTTTTTTTCATTTTGTCAAGATTTTCCCAACTATTATCTTTAGAAGGTAACCCCCACCATTTTATTAATACGTCCTTACCTTTCTTTTTTAAAATAGCTTCCACAAGGTAAGAATCGGGGTATTTAACAGAAGTCAACTCAGGTTCATAAAAGGAGCCGATTATCGGGTTTCCTCTGGAGTCTTGAAGCAGGTAGGTCACAGGTATAGAGTTTCTTTTAATTTCACTAACTTGAAATATCTCGGTGCTAAAATTCGCCTGGTAGCCTTTTGAGAATACACTCTTGAATTTTGAAATCCGCACATAGTCTCCAACAGAGAATTTAGGTGCTCTGATGTCAAGTTTTACTTTTCTGTACAAGTTAATTGGAGTCTGAGGCCCCACTTCAACGGGTTTCATTTTTGTTGTAGAATGGACAGTATTATTATATTCTGTAACTAACACAGGTAAGATATCTAACCATCTAAAACTTCCCTGGATAGCAAACCTCTTCCACATTTTAGTTTTTAATGTTCTGTTGAATCTCTCTACCATTGTGGCTTTTAGCCCAGAGTGGGTGGTATAGTGGTTGATACCAAGACTGGTAATTAAATCTTTAAATGTTTTGTTAAAAAATTCAGTTCCCTTGTCTGTATGGAGGTTCTTGGGGGTTTGTTCTTTAAATATTTTTCTAAACGCAGCAGTTACAAGTACACCCGATTTATTCTTGAGAGGTACTGCCCAGGCGTATTTGGAATATGCATTGATAACTGTTAGTATATAATTACACCGATCATTAACACGAGCGTATGCGTTCATCTGGACCAAATCAGCTTCAAATAAATCATCATACCCTTTTACTTTGACTTTACGTCTAACAAACTTTTTTCTAACAGGGCGATAAATTTCATTAACAATTTGTTCTTTTATGGCGTCCATCTGGAAATAGAATGAGGGTTATACTACTTACTCAGGTATTTTTATACGCTCAGTTTTGAATGTTATGTTAAACATACGTGACATAAATTTTAAAAATTCACCCCACACTATAGGTTGATTGTCATCAAAATTAATAATCATAGTTCTGTCTGTATTATCTTTTGCAAGAGAGCGTAATCTTAAAAAATTATTATCCACATAATTCTTGTTGGTAGCATCAGACATTTCAACCGGATCTCCCGCATGACTCAGACGTTTTCCATTGAAGTCAACCGCATCATTCTTTATATACTTTGAATCAAATGATTCTTTAAGCAAACTGTCTTTAAGATATTCAAGATTAACGGCGTCACTGTTTTCTTGAGGCGTGTTCACATTAACAATACGTTGATGGTTTGCATCGATATCTCCAGAGTGGTAGTTCTGGAGATAATGACGTCCGTACTTGTCCACAGGCATTGTGATACTGATTACAATATGTGTACAACAATCCTTTTAATATATCACACCTAAATATCTGAGCCTGTTTATAATACCATTTATTTCATAGGCATGCGAATTACCAGAGTGTTCAGAATTCCACAATAATTCAAGTCTGTATAACATGTCAATAATATTATTTGAACATGATTCAGTTTCTTCCAACGCCAGACCTCTACCGAACAACGGTGCAATAACCTTTGAGTATTTGTAACCTCGGTTTGCGTTAATTGGTTTATCAAAACTAAATGTTTTTTTGTGTGCGTTTGTTTGCTCTAATATACTTTTATAGCTATCTAAGTCATCCTGATCGTAGTTTTTCGGTTTATTTCGAGTTAACAACTGTATCAAACCCTCTGTATACTTATATTTGGAATCACCAATTCTGAAGTGTCTCTTTCCTAAACTTAACTGCGTGTCTCCGATCCAGAATTGACAGAAAACAATTAATATGGATACCAACCTAAGCTCATCATGTTACAAAACAAGTTGTATATATTTTTACCCTCTAGTGTAATTTGTCTATGTTAGTGCTGTAATGTATAAAAAAAATTAGTTTATTGAATGTTGTTAGTTTTTAAAATGTTAGTTTATTGGTGTAATGTACATAAAATGTTAGTTTATTGGTGTAATGTACATAAAATGTTAGTTTATTGAATGTTGTCAAATGTTTATTAGATAGTTTCAATTATTAGATTTGCTAAATATTAAATGGTGTAAAATATTAGACAGGGTGTCACAGGGGACCAATTATTGGTATGCCAGCTATCAACCGACCAATTATTGATATGCCATCTATTAGCCGGCCAATTATTGGTATGTCATCTATTAGCCGGCCAATTATTGGTATGCCATCTATTAGCCGGCCAATTATTGGTATGCCATCTATTAGCCGGCCAATTATTGGTATGCCATCTATTAGCCGGCCAATTATTGGTATACCATCTATTAGCCGGCCAATTATTGGTATGCCAGCTATTAACCGGCCAATTATTGGTATGCCATCTATTAACCGGCCAATTATTGGTATGCCAGCTATTAACCGACCAATTATTGGTATGCCGTCTATTAGCCGGCCAATTATTGGTATGCCATCTATTAGCCGGCCAATTATTGGTATGCCATCTATTAGCCGGCCAATTATTGGTATGCCATCTATTAGCCGGCCAATTATTGGTATGCCAGCTATTAACCGGCCAATTATTGGTATGCCATCTATTAGCCGGCCAATTATTGGTATGCCAGCTATTAACCGGCCAATTATTGGTATGCCATCTATTAGCCGGCCAATTATTGGTATGCCAGCTATTAACCGGCCAATTATTGGTATGCCGTCTATTAGCCGGCCAATTATTGGTATGCCATCTATTAGCCGGCCAATTATTGGTATGCCATCTATTAGCCGGCCAATTATTGGTATGCCATCTATTAGCCGGCCAATTATTAGTGTGTTAACTATTAGACAGGGTGCCACCATATAGTGTTTCTTATTTAATTATTGGTTTAGTGGCTTTCAATACGTTAGTATGTGAGTAGAGGCCGATGAAGAAACATCTATTAGCAGTGATTTTTTTTTTTACATTTGTGGAAATTAGTGTTAAACAGTCTTGTTGATCACAATGTCTCGAAAGGTACACCCCCGGTGTTCATATTCCAATGAAGATTTAAGAAAGTCGTTGCATGAAATAAATAATGGAATGTCTATAAACAAAGCTTCAAAAATATTTTCAATACCTAGAAGTACACTACAGAACAAAATAAATAATAATAAAGTGCCAATGGAAAGAAAAATGGGGCCTCAAACGATATTGACGAAGAGCGAAGAACTAGAAATAAGAAATAAGTTACTTAAAGAAATTGAAGTTGGATCGTTGTTACAGCAAAAATATATTAAAAACACAATTAAAACAATTCTTAGTGAATTTCCCAGGAAAAATGTATTTGCAAATAACAGCCCTGGTGACAAATGGTTCAAACTCTTTTTTAAAAGACATCCGGATATACTAAAGAGGTGCACAGGTTTAATTTCAAAAGATTGTGATGCAGCGAGCAAAATGGACGCGAAACTACCCGTGTCTAATCAAGTTAAACTACAACAGAGAGGGTTGCCGTTGGAAATAATCAACATGGATTGTTATAAACTAAATAACCTGGTCAAAGAAATCAAGCAAGAAGAGTTGGAGCCAGACGCGGGGTTTTGTAAAGACACACGACCAGGAAATACATATCCAGCTATTGAAGATGATTCTGATTCATCTATATCTGGCATGGAGCTGATACATTTAAGAGGTTCCAAGAATACTCTAAAAATTGATAATTCTAATTATGACTTGAATAAAACATGTAGTGTTGATAAACCATCTAGTTCAAATTACGACCCCTCTGAGGTTACTCAACATAGACCTCCAGAGTTAAGAGAAAACGAACCATGTTTTAATACTGTAATGGAAATGTTACACCGTCTTGAATTTCTTTGGAACTCCGACCAAGAAAGCAACTCTCATGGAGAAGAGATACAATATATAATTACTTCTTTAAGAATTCTGGGTGTCATATATTAATAAACTAACTAGTTGTGCTATATAAGTAGTCAAAACAAACAAGATCTTTTGTTTTTTGTAAAGCAGTTGTTTGTATTTTTAGAATCATTAGTTCTTAAGTGTTAAAATTTGTGTATAATAATGTATTTTTTTTAATATATAAACATAACTTACAAACCTTTGTATTTTTATATGTACCATACCCCCATTAACCTTTACAATAAATATACAAAATTAGGTTTAAGACTTACAAAACAACTATTATTAACAAAGATTTTTTATTTATAATTATTTTATACAATTTTCAACAGATATAATTTTTAAAACGTTTTCATTCCTCCAGTGCGTATTCGAAGTCAACGAGATACATTTTTCTGTTTTTATTTCCTACGTAGACAATCCCTCTGAATATCAAATCTAAAGTACCTGATGTTGAAGCTACAACACACAATAAAATATACATTAAATATTTATACAAATTATTATACAATATAATTTATACAAAAGTAGAGGTTTTATTACCAAATGCTAATTGTACTCACTGTTATAATTATTTAGATCCTCTTTGCTAATTCTTGTCTCAAATCTGCTAGGAAGAATTACAGATACAGTACGTCCACCATAACGTATTTCAGCTGTGACGTAAGGCCCAAATTCGCCGTCAAACTTCTCAAATCTCAAAATGGGGTAACGTATATTTTCAACCAAATCCACTATCTTCATAAAGCTAGGTCTGTTACCAACTTTCATATTTAATTTGTTAATGAACGAAGACATCTGCAAAAAATGAAAACACATTAGAGGAATATGGTGCACTTTTGTCTACTACAGAGCATTTAAATAGTAATACTTGTTTAATATTTCCAAATATATAATAAAACTGAATTAATTTAACTGATGATACTTATATGTACTACAGAATGAAAATGATTGTACATACCTTGTGTGAGAAATGGTTAGAGGTTAAAGATACGGCAGGAAGTGGTTGGTGGTGGTTAGAGATGTCCACAGGTACAGAGGTAAAAGACGACTAAACACACCACATGTAAAAACACAATGAGGTGCTGTGGTGACCTACTTACCGGTCAATGACCCCCACCTTATGTACTGCTGACCTCAGCATTTCCGGTCCACCTAAATTCTACAACCGCTCAATTTGATAATTTAAATTCTTGTATATCTTGGAGGAACTACACAGATTCAGTTGTCATCCATAGACTGTGCTACAAACATCATGGCTCCAGTCAAGAAATCTTATAAATTTACCGGTATGAAAGCCAAGATTGAATATTCCTATCCCTGGGTAATTGTTTGTCTTGCTTCTGTACCCGGACCAGACGAGTTGAAGTTCCCCAAAGAGTTGACTGTCACCACACCAGAAATGACTTTTCACTATATACTACGCATCCCCAGTAACATGGTTGAATACGATGTCGGTTACTCATATAAAAACAGATATAACGAGGTAAGACCTTACTCTACTACAAGCTTAACAAAATTCAATGAAACTCTACCTTTTCATGTGGACAAAGCCCGTTTTGTGTTTGGGCACGGTAACATAGAATTGATTGAAAGGATTGTGCAAAGACCTGTCATAAATATACACAACCTGGAAGGGTTTCAACAAATCTTTTCCACCAACCTAGATAATTGCACGTACCACACAGTTCACAATACTTATTCAATTTGTACGCGGGCTGTAGCCAAAAATCTTGCCGCTTGGATCTACAATAATCCTAAAACCATTGCATTTGTAAACCAGAAACATTATACGGAAGAGGTTTTACACATGGTAGAACCAGAGGTTTTACATATTACAGAACCTGTGCAAGAGATAAAGGAGGATGGTTTACAAGGACCAGACTCAATGGAAGCCTCTACAAATCAAGAATTAGAGTCTACAGAAGAGTATATAAAAATGTTATTACGTCAAATAGATTCTATGAACAAGGGTATTAAAGAACAGGCAGGGTGCATGCAAATGTTAACACAGGAGTCTACGGAAAAGAAAATTAAAGGGCCAGAGACTACAAAACAACAAGATCTACTCGATTTATTTGATTTAAAATTTTTATAACCTAGGCAAAAGGTTATATTTTGTAAAATTATATCTGTTGTACTTGTTAAATATACCTAAAAATTATAACACGTGTTTTTATTGTGTTAATCCAGTTCCTTTACAAAACTACATGGTTACATTCAGTTACCGTCTAAACACTGTACCGTAAGCATTATACTCGTAGCCAGGAATTCTTTTAATTTCCCCGGTATAAAAGACAAAATTCAATATTCCTACAATCTGGGAAGGTGACATGCACGAGATACAGGAACCATGTACAAAAGCTACAGAATTTGAGCCTAAGGAAGAGTGTATAAAAATGTTATTATCTATACAGTTTACAGTTGATTTTGATTTTTTAAAAAAAGTCATTATTACTACGATATTACTGTTTTTATTATTAATCTACTACTACTGTATAAATAAAAGGTTAGAAATAATTATTACGAACAGAATCTCTGAGTGAATCTTCGAGTGAAAAAAGACAATTAAAGAGGTGGAGCCTACAAAACACAAGATTTGATTTATTTTAAAAATTTTATAATCTAGGTAAAAAGTTATATTTTGTAAAATTAAATCTGTTGTTAAATATACCTAAAAATTATAACACGTGTTTTTATTGTGTTTACCCAATTATTCAAAAATACATTTTTTTTTTTTTGTTAAGTAAGATGCGGGTGGGACATCTACACCACATGTGTAAACACATATTTAGGTATTTATATTAAAAAACACATGTATATATTAAGAAGTCTGCAAAATTTGATTGTAAACCTTGAGTATAATCTATTTTAGACAAGGTATTAATAATTATTCTTAAATTTATTTATACATTTTTTCCAGTAATTGTTCCAGATAATAGTTTTATTTGTTAAGCCTTAAATAACCCGCTACTATATTATTTATAAGCAGCTGTATGCGCGGGACAATTTTCAAATATTATAAAACAATTATTAAAATATATTAATTCTAAAATGACAATTTATATTAGATATAAATAAAGCGGGAACAGGCCTGAATTCAAAATAAAATATCATATTTAAACTATAAGAAAGAAAAAAGAATAACAAGAGAGAAAGAAACTATTGTAATACCCCGGTAAAATGATTTAATTCAAATTAAAATATCCTATTTAATATTATCTGATTTCAAAATTAGACCTGTACCCCTCACCCCTCCATATGTGTGTGTGTGTTTGTAAACAAACGGTAAAATGATTTAATTCAAATAATAAAAACAAAAACAGATGTTTGTATTAGCTAAGACAAAGAAAAATATTCTACGTGTTAAAACGCGAAAGAAAATAAAAAAAAAGAGAACGCCGTTTAAATAATATGTAAGAGTGAGAAAGAAACTATATATATAAATAGAGGTGTAGATATTATTTTTAAATATAAGTTTTCAAAAAGAGCGAGAGTAAGAAAAGTGCATAAGTCAGCAATATAGGCGACGGCACGAGTCCCGTTGACCTCCATAACCAGACGCTGAGGCGTCAGTCCCCCCTCTACCTCTACCCTCCACGCGTCTCTACAGAACGTGCCTCGGCTTATATTCTACTTTTGGGTTGTAGAATATCAACTGGTTCCGTAGCTCTGTGGTAGAGCGCTGGCTTCACACCCAGTAGGCCCGGGTTCGAATCCCTGGCAATTCACATGGATTATTTACGAATTGTATCAAGCGATATGGCTTATACACTACTTCTAGGTTGTAGATTATCAATTGGTATGCTGGTGCAGTGGCTAAGGCGTTGGACTCTCACCCAGTAGCTCGGGGTTCGATACTCATCAAAGGCACAGCTTTTTTACAGGTATTTCTCTACAAGATGGTGGACCAGGACAAGGACCGGGAGATTTGAAAATTAAACAGGACCGCGAAATTTGAAAAATTCAAAAACCAAGATGGCCGACACGTGACGTCAGAGGGTGGTACACCTGGAGGGTGGCAGGGGGTGGCAGACCTGGAGGGGGGTGGAGGGGGGTGGTAGACATGGAGGGGGGTAGTGGGGGAAGGGGGGAGGAGTGGGGGGTAGTGGGGGAAGGGAGGAGGAGTGGGGGGTGGGCGTGGCCTCGAGGAGTGGGGGTATGACGTAGGGGGTCAGGAGTGGGGTTGGACTCAAGTGACATATTACCTACTAACGATATTGTTTATTTCTTAAGATAGAACAATAATGAATATAATTTTATATCTGCTAAATAGTAAAGATATATAGCTAATGCCACAAGTATACGTAAAAGCACGACAGAGAAATGCTACATATCATTGCTACATCGCAGAATTTTGAGATTATATAGCAGAAATATTGCTATCCATTTGGTGTCGGTGAATATCAAAAGAAAATTGTGCTACATATAGTTTTGCTTCATGTAGCAATCTTGTACAGCATGTTTTGCAACATAGTGTAAACCCAGCTGGGTTTACACCTGAAAACCTATCTTCATGCTCTAAATGAAAGTTCCCTAAAGTTCTGAACTGTTTATTTAGCTTTAAAATAAACAGTTCAGAACTTTAGGGAACTTTCATTTAGAGCATGAACCATAGGTTTTCAGGTTTTCTTTGCTTTCTCATTCTCATATAATAATAAGTAGTACATATATTCAAACAGCACCCAGCTAAATACTCTGTAGCCAACGGCAAACCATCAGCATATGTGTGGGACTAAACAGATATTCGTCAACAAGCTTATATACTTCACTTAAGCAAATATTTTTCAGCTTGAGGGAGTTAGTTCTTTCAAATATCTTGGAGCTCTTTCAACCTCAAATAACTCAATGAAAGTTTGCATTAATTAAAGCATACATGCAGGCCCCGAGCATATTATGCAAATATTAAGCTTTCAGAATTTACTTAATATAGGAAACTTGAGAAATAAGAGCGTTGATGGAGGACATCAATAAATATAAACAGTCTCTCCACTGAAAATAATACTTGTTTATTTATCAACGCAGCTTTCGGCTTTTATAAAGAAAATCGGATTTGATGATGGCTTTATATAAGCCGAAAGGAGCTTTAATAAATTAACAAGTATTATTTTCCGAGGAGAGACGGGTTCTTTGTATTTATTAATGTAGGAAAGTTAAAAACTAATAATATACAAAACACTCGTAAGGCCAGTTGTAACCTACTGCAGCTAAACAACTGTGGGTGTGCAAGCCCTCAGGTTTTTTTGAAAGAGGGATTCTTAAAAGAATATATGGACTGGTAATGGAAGAAGATGGACGCTGGAGGTATATTTATACATAGATATATTTATACTAAGATTATATAAATATAATATCAAGGAATAGGATGGTTATGCCATCTAGAATCTAGAGCAAATGCCTGAGATGATAAACCCCAAACAAATGGTCAACCGAAGAAGACGGGGACTAGATGGAGGGACAATGTGTAACAAGACCTAGTAGTAAAATGAACATCATAGTTGGAGACCGAAGGTGGATAGAGATGAATGCGGAGGAAGATTCCCATGATACCAAACCTGATAATAGGCTGTAGCTCCGGATATTTTTATAAGCAAATATTTTTATCTACGATTGATACGAAATATAAACATTATATCTCTGTTTAGATGCGTAGAAAGTGATTATTTACGTACTTGTATCATTGCGCATGCGCGTCTCATAGTTCTGAAGAATTCCTCTTCTTTACCGCGCTAGCGTGGTAAAGAAGAGGAATTCTTCAGCTTTAAACACGATTAGCGAGTTTGTTTACATTTTACAAAACTAATTTGCTATTATTTTATTAAAGTAACTGTTTATATCGAGTTTTTAGTGAAAAACAATGAATGAATCAAGTGGCTTTGACGAAAATGTAGAGAATAATACTCCTCCAGAAATAATTAATTCGGCAAAAAATACAACTCAAGAATTAATGCCATCTTTATCAAGAGAGAGATACTAACTTACATACAGCAAGTTTATTTTTTCCTGTATTTATTATTTAAATCTAACAATCGTAGATAAAGTACGGTACGCAACTCGTGCGAAAACGGCATTTTGCATTGCTCGTGTGGTTTTACTACCCTCGCTGTCGCTCGGGTGCAAACACCACACTCGCATGCAAAATGCTACTTTCCGCACTCGACGCGTAATGTACTATTTCATGCATTTGTAAAGCCAAAAGATTACACATAGGAAAGCTAAATATATATGTAGTGGTGCGGTTATAAGAAATAGTTTAAAACAATTAAAAGTTATAATTGAAATTTCAATTAAATTGTTTTTCGAGGAAACTTAGAAATTCCTAATAAACCTTATAAACAGAATTAAATTTTAAAGCAACCTACAAAAATTTTCGGTAAAACGTTCAATTATTTAAACCTAAAAACGTGTAATTTACCCGATGATTAACTTCTGGAGTTATTTAATAAAAAAAGGAAATTAATTTTCCCTCGCTTTCCTTCACGTGGTATTGGGAGGGGGAAGTATCAAATTTATCAAAGTCCTTTAATCCCTCTACCTCCTCCCTTTCTAAAGGAGAATCGATCAATATGGACTGCGACAAAACAACTAAGCTTAAAAACAGAGTACGGAAACCAAAACCATATCACATATTAAACTCGAAATAATTCTACAGGAAAACCAATTCCGATATCACTTCTACCTGTATAAGTTTCAACATTTAAATGAACAAGACAATGCAGAGAACAACTCGCGGGGAAATATAATGATTTATTAAACGTTTTCATCATCGCATCTGCAAATTATCGAGTATTATCATTAATATTTCAACTCGACTATAAATTATGCCATTTCGAAACCAATAAACTCGATAATATAAACGACACTACATGTGACTAAGAGGAATAACTAGTGTGACATAATTTGCCACTCTCGAAATACATCATCACAATATGTCATCATTTATCATTCTATGTCATCCTTATTGTTTTAAAACTAAATTTTCTCTTTGTCGGTTTTTAAATAATAAAATTTTAATCGCTAGGATCAGTACAATACATTTAAATGGAGGTATTTAGTCTTACATAAATATATTTATAATGTTTATTATATTTGTTAGTAATGTAAAGATAATTATTAATAACTATTTATAGAATAAGATAAAATACGGCTTAATTGGAGTTAATCTATTTTCAATGTATTAATTATACATTTTACTTAATAGAGAAAGGTCTATTGCACTTGATATCGTTGCATTGTCTTGAAATGAGGTTAATATAAATGGCAATTATAAAATATGATAAGAGATCATCGTTAACTAATACTAATTAAACTCATTATAATAATATGAATCAAACAAGATATTTATTGGTAACTTTAGACAAATTACTATGGCATTGTTTTAAGAATTAATTAATGATACCATTTGATTATTATATAATTATTTTTAGGTATATAGTAAAAGTAAATTTAGAAATATTTACTTTAACTCGTAATATCATTTGGGTATATCAAAGTAAAGACGGTAAACTAAAGCATAAATAAAATAAAATAGAAAAAGTCAAAATTTAAGATAAATAAATCAAGGGAATACCTGTTAGAGGATATAAGTTCTAACTGAACTAAATAGCAAGATCTTACCTGCAACATATAACAAAAACATGTATATTATTACAAATTATTAGAATGAAATTAAGGATAATTATAAATATTATGAATAAATTTTGATATGAACATATCTAATTAAACAATAGTATAATGTATTAATACAATTTTAGTCAGAGGTGGTAATAGAGGATCATTTTCTTTTTCCTTCCTGGCTTATCTTAAGACTTTCAAAACCTAGATGGATATTAAGTTTGGTTATATATTACTCTTTTTCTTTTTATTACCATGCTGTTTCTTAGTGCCTCGCCGAGGACTAGATGATCTACTTCTGTATCCCCCGCCAAAATTCTCTTTTTCTTGTTATTGGGACGTCTTAGTTGGGCGTTTTGAGTTAATGACCCTAAGTCGCCTAGTATTTTAGTAAACTTTCGATATCAGTTAACGAGGAATTCATTGACCTTAATCTTGTGAATCAAATTAACCTTTGATGGGAATAACAAATTTTTGAGGAGAACAAAGAAACGAGTTCAAAGAGACAACTATAAAAAAAAGAAGAAAAAGAAAGGCTAGGCTCTAGACGAATTAGGGTTATTAATTCGAAATTGAACAACTAAGAAGTCAATCCCAGGAAAGAGAATTTTGGCTGCGGTTACAAAAGTAGATCATCATCCAGACCAAGGCTCTAAACACAGCATTGTAATAATAAAAAGACTGCCAATTAGTGTCGCTCATAGCTTCCTCGCGTCCTATTTTCGTATACTTTAATGATTTTATGGTTTTACAACCCATTATTGTTAAATTTATTTAATTTTACCGTGCTTTTTTAAATCTGTCACAATTGTTTTGCTTTTTTACATAAATTAAAGAATCAATTTAAATTTAAATCAAATTATAATTATTATTAACTACGGGAAACAGACAGTGAAAAATACACTCCTGTGCCGGCACAGGAGTGTATTTTTCACTGTCTGTTTCCCGTAGTTAATAATAATTATAATTTGATTTAAATTAAAATTTAACTTTCCGTAGTATGAAAACTACCAAAAACTTAAAAATTGAATTTAGAATCAATTTAGCAAAATTTAAAGAGCGCAGGCGGTTGAAATTAATCTAAGGCTACCTCTGGGCTGCTTTTCACAAACCATCCAAATTTCATAAAAAAAATCAAATCATCAGATAAGTACTTTTGAAGTTATAGAACGAGAAACAAATGGCTACCGAAGGTTGAAACTTCTATGAGATCAACAAAGGGCTATTTTTGATATGACCTAAAATCCAAATTTCATTAAAATCGGACGAGTAGAGTTTAAGATATGGTGGTTCGCAATAATTGAGCGACAAATCTACAAGAAGACACGGAACCAAAAACGTTTCCCGACGTCTGAAGCGGACTTCCGTCTTGGATTTTTTGAATCGGAGACATTAAAAATTGCATTTTTCAGAACGATCACATAGCTTACGTTACCTTCGGTAGGCTAGGAAGCAAAACTAATAACAAACGTTTTGTTGTTTGTTATCAATTTTGCTTCCGAGCATACTGAATTCGCAAAAAACAATGATAAGATTGATGGAATTTCTATATTTAATAAGCAATAAATAAATATAAACCTATGTAGTTTTGTAAACAAATCTATACTTATTATTGGAACAGAAGAATCATTTAAGGTAGGGTAAAAGTGGAACCGGACTCTGTGGTCAGTAATATTGCATCATCCTGGTAAAATAGAAACTAACTGCCACCACGGACCAATAGTCCGCGCGGACAAAGGAGCAGTTGTATTTTCCACAGAGTTTACACTGACGAATCAACACACAAGTGTACATTAATTGATACGGGAGTACGTTTTAATACATGAAATGCGTTAACTTATACTGTGAAAGTAACTAACGATACGGTTTCATACAGCACTCGAAGCACCATTTGACCATTATCTCAATCGAGAATGTGGTTGAAAAAGAATTGGTGTAATAATTCGGCACGAGTGGTATATATCTCAACAATAGGTATAAGATATTGAACAGGTATAAGTAGTTTAATTGAATATGTAAATATTAATGTCAGGTACAGGTAGTTTGACAAGATTGTCATCCCAGACCGTGACAAACTGCGGTTGTTCGGAACCGTAGGTGCCGGTTGTATTGAATTTTATATTTAGTTTAATTTTTGTTTTATTTGTTTTTGTGAAAAAACACCGGCACCACGGCAACCGAATTATTTTAAAAGTGACAACTGAAAAGAAACACAAGAGAGTCGCTTTCGAGAAGCCAAGAAGAATTTAACCGATTGTCAGATCTCTTAAATAAAGGAATTATATTTCTCTAAACAGGGTCAAGTCATTGTAGCGACATTGTGGCGACCGTGATTAAAGAAGAAACTGCTTGCCCAGGCGAGAGGATCAACATGCCAGATAGTGACGAAGTATTGAAGTTGAAGAAGTCGAGAAAGGCTCAGCGAACTTCGTTCACTAAGCAGGCCAAGGCTGTGAAGATCGCGCTTGCGGCTACCGAAGTCAACACGGAACAGGTATATTCCGATCTAATCCTTCTTGGACAGAGACTTGACCAGATTATAGAGACTGACAAAAAGATTTACGAACTATTACTTGACGACCCTACTACGGAGGACGATGTTTTGGTTGTTGAGATAGACTCATCCTTAAGTTACCAATCAAAATATAATGTTTTGAAAATTAAAATTGACAAGTTGATTGACATTGACAATGACAATAAATCTAAAGTGACAAATCGTTCGAATTTTGACAGACAAATGAAACTTCCCAAGATTCAGTTAAGACGTTTCGGGGAAGAGTTATTAGATTGGCTACCTTTTTGGAATCAATTTCAGCAAATAGATTTAGACGATTCGATATCGAAAATAGATAAATTTCACTATTTGTTGCAATGCATGATAGTAAACTCCAAAGCGTTTAAAGTAGTTTCGAGCTACCCTCCTACTAGTGACAACTATAGTAAGGCGGTAGAGAGTTTAAAGTCTAGGTTTGGGAAGAAAGATTTATTAATTGAGGTTTATGTTAGAGAACTTCTCAAGCTAACTTTAAACAACATGAGACAGAAGGTTTCTTTAACTGACCTTTACGACAAACTTGAAAGTCAGTTAAGGTCCCTAGAGTCACTTGGTGTCACTTCTGACGCGTGCTCTGCTATGCTCTATCCTTTGGTAGAAAGCTCCCTACCTGAAGAACTACTTAGGGTATGGCAGCGGACACCTTGTGAACAAGAAGATGATTCGTTGAAAAAACGATTAGAACGATTGATGGTATTTCTTAAACGTGAAGTTGAGAACGAGGAACGTATTGCATTAGCCGTAGATAGTTTTTCAGATAGTAAGCATGATGATCAGATTCCGACAGCTGCGGGACTGACTAGTAGCGAACAGACTAAAATATATAATAAGTGTATTTTCTGTTCAGGGACTACACATAGGTCAGATAAGTGCCAAGAAGCACTAAATATGAATTACAGTAAAAAGAAAGACATTTTACTTAAGCTAGGAGCTTGTTTTCAATGTTTAGTTAGGGGTCATAGGACAAATGAATGTAGAAAGAATGTACAGTGCACAATATGTCAAAGTCGACATTATTCAATAATGTGTACTGCGAAAGATTCCGAAAGGAAAATCAACAGTAAAACAGATCAAGCCTTAACTAATAATATTAATTGTACTGTGTTTTTACAAACTTTAGTAGTTTTAGTTAGAGGAGAAAATAATAAACAACGGAAAGTGCGCGCGTTGATCGATACTGGATCCCAAATGTCACACATT
This sequence comes from Gerris lacustris, assembly GCA_951217055.1. NCBI lineage: Eukaryota > Metazoa > Arthropoda > Insecta > Hemiptera > Gerridae > Gerris > Gerris lacustris. The sequence goes on along the minus strand of OX578281.1, from coordinate 32,684,520 downwards.
AGAAAATCCACTGCGGAAGAGATGGGATACGTATCTATGGGTTCAGAAGAGGTGGTGCACTGCCTTTTTGGAGGTCACCGTTCTGGAAAACAGACGCACCATGTGTACAAGGTAAAATTGTCTAGTTTAAATAAAGATTACTCTTGTAATTGTTAAGCATTAGACCAGCCTATCATTACAACGGATATTCCTTACATCCACAAAGGTCCATGGTTCAAAGAATTGAATAAATTAGGCGTTAACATTACTGACTTAAATGATGGCCCAATCGAAATACTTATAGGGGCAGATATTGCTGGTAAATTGCTGACAGGCAAGAGACATATTTTAAGATCTGGTCTTGTTGCTATAGAAACCTTGCTTGGATGGACTATTATTGGTAAAACATCAGAAAGTGGCAAATGTTTAACATCAAACTCAGTAGTAACAGCACTTTCGTCTGCTGCGCCTCATAAATCAGATCTCTGGTCTCTAGATGTATTAGTGAGTAAAGACCCAGCAGAGAAAGAGTGTGCATTAGAAATAGAACAAAGGATACAAAAACATTTAAAATTAACAGAACAAATTCAGATAGGAGTGTCAAGATACAAATCTAATACTATTTCGAAACTTTTAAAATGTTTTTATTTTGATAACTATGTAAGGAGTGTGGACGATGTAAACGATTTGAAATTGAAAGAATTTTTTAGGAACCGAGTAAATGATATAATTAATTTGAAACCCAAATATGTTTATACAGGACATGACAGAAACCGCGACCTTACGGACTTAGATTTAATACACTTTAACACTTTGAACCGTCGACTCAGGTATAGACACCAAATTACGACCATACTAAGACAAAGGTTTAGGTCGGAATACCTGGGCAGCTTAGAATGACAAAGAAGAAGAGGGATCATCGCAAGATTGAAGTAGGAGAAGTCGTTCTTTTGAGCAGCGACAACTCGAAAAGGACAGGCTGGCCTCTCGCCGTGGTAGAAGAAATACTCCCGGGACAGGACGAAGAGGTACGGTTAGTTCGTCTAAGAACATCATCTGGACAGTTGCTTCGCCCACTTGCGCGAATACACACGCTAGAATTAAGATCTGGCGAGCAAGTGGTGTGGAAGGAAAAGTTGGACAGAGAAAAGCCCCAGGAGGAGCTTTACGTGGAAGAACCACAGGAGTCGTCGGAACCACTTCTCTTCTCAAGATATGGACGAAGGATTCAACGGCCCCTACGTTTTTAATTTCTTGAAGAGCCCTGTCTTCAAAAAGGGGGAGGATGTTCGGAACCGTAGGTGCCGGTTGTATTGAATTTTATATTTAGTTTAATTTTTGTTTTATTTGTTTTTGTGAAAAAACACCGGCACCACGGCAACAGAATTATTTTAAAAGTGACAACTGAAAAGAAACACAGGATAGTCGCTTTCGAGAAGCCAAGAAAAATTTAACCGATTGTCAGATCTCTGTAAATAAAGGAATTATATTTCTCTAAACAGGGTCAAGTCATTGTAGCGACAGCGGTCGTTCAGTCCGTAACAGTAAATTGTTAGCGTATGCGTTGTACCAAGGATGGTGCAAATGGGGGGGGGGGGGGATCAAACCTTATATTAAATATTTTAAGACCAAAAGATTAGCTTTAAGGTGGAAGATATCGATTTATTGAAAATAATAGCTCTGATTTACATAAATAAGGCACATTTGTATAAGGGTTTATTACATTTAATGGAAAAGTTTGTTACGATATTGTTATTATAGATATTTAACACTATGGTATTATTTTTATCAAAAATTCCACGCTAGAATATGGCTGAATTATTTTGTCTTAACAGTTAATTGAAGCGAGCGTAGCGAGCTTCCTTTATTCAACGAAATAATTTCCGTGTCTGTGTGTCTGAAACGTACAGCGATAACTTCAGTAAAAGTTGACTGATTTTGATGAAATTTGGTACACATGTTCATCTTACCAAGGCTCAGGACGAGTTTGTTGGACAATGTTGTCTGCTCAAGTGTTCGCGCGCAACGCTCGCGTAAACGAATGCGTCAAAGTTTAAATTGGAATTTTAAGACGGGAAAAATGTCTAACTTTATCTATTCGACGAGACAAACAATTTTTCAAATAACAATTTATAATAAAATATATTTTTATATAATAAAATATATATTTATTATATTTTTTTATAACAATTTTTATAGTAAAACCAACAGCGACACCGCTATGAATTAATAAAGATCGTTAAAACTATTAAAGCGGACCTAAACGTTTAAAAGAAAGAAAACAACTGTTCAACTTAATACAAGTAGACATTTTGCGTAGTGAAGTGATCCATTTATAATAATTGTTTAAGCTTAAGCTACTGTGTGTGGTTGAGATTCTAGGAGTGTAGGTTTATCTTGGAAGGTAAGCTTTGTACCAAGTACCCCTCCTCTACCTCACTCTACCCTCTTCCACTTATCATCAACTATGACATTCATTATGATTAATAATTCCTTAATATAAATAATCAGTATTTTATTGCAATACGCTCGCTTCAATGATAGAGCCACGCGATGCCTAGTATTAAGTAACTCAAGAATAAAGGTTTTCTACTCTAAAGGTTTAGACTTAGCAAGAAAACAAAATATATAATTAAATAAAAAAAAATAGGTATAGCATTTTTGTAAATTAAAAGGCTAAAAATAGGTCATTGACAGGAAAGCAACTAAACATTTTTAATACACTCGTATCTTTAACTTATAAAAGCACAAAACATTGTACCTGGGATCTCGCTAACGCCGAATCAAAACCTAGCCAACGATATGTCCACGTGTAGGGGACGCTGAGAGAAGAAAAATAAGCCCAATATCAAGGGAATTGATGATAAGGTTTTGGCCTTGTACGGGTACAACTAAAGAAGTACAGATCCAGAAAAAAGTTAACCTACAAGGTATACAAAAACACGGGACGGTACGAAAAAAGCTAGAAACCACAAAATGTTTTGTGCCGAAAGGTTACACTCTATTCTCTATGGTTTCAATTGAACCTCGTAAACAAGAGAAGGTAATAACTTGTGAAGAAATGCGTTACTGTATAGTATCTTACAAGTTATGTTACACAAGTATTGTTTAGAATTTTTTCTTTATGATAAATTAGATATTCAAGGGCCAAGGTCAACAAATTCGGGTTTTTGCGAATATCTCGCTTTCTATGGCTCGACCACCAAACAAGGTGGTTATAGTAATTATAGATAACAAAAAAATCTGATTCATTTTTACTTATACAATGGACGGTTTACGGAATAAAGTGTGAAGAATATCTATAAATATTTAGTATCCGTCGCCGCACGACTTTTTACGTACATATTTTTACAAATATCTCGTTTCCTACAGCTCGGAGACAAATTATGGCGACGATCAAAAATAAAGAATAATAAGTTTCCCATAAAAAAGGTCTGATTCATTTTTTACGTACATCTAACGGTTTAGCAAAAACTCTAGCTTACTATGGCTTGCGTAGTGTTTGTGTTTGCACGACTTTTTATGTATTTTTGCGAATATCTCGCTTCTTCTGGTTCGGAGACCAATTAAGGATCAAATAAAAATTAAAGATTATAAAATTTCACACAGGAAACATTATGTTCATTTTTTTACGTACAATAAACATTCGATAATAAATTGTTCCGAAGTTTCTGCACAAGGCGTAACAACGACCAATAACTTAGGCTTTTCCCTGTGTCAACTCCATAGTGGGATCTGTTATTCTATATCTGCGAGCGACATTTCAAGTTTGTTCGGACGTGGTTTAAAAATATTAGTCTCCCAGTGATTTAATATTTTTTTCTTTTAGGGTTTAAGTCCCAATCAACTGCCAGGGTTATTACAGGACGGGGGTTATCCGGCCACTTTACTCATCTAATCGATGAGATCAACAGTGTGAAACATGTCTTACCCCGCTGGGATTCGAACCCACAGCAGGGGTTTAGACCTTGGTTTCAGGGTCGAGTGCCCTAACCCCTCGGCTAGCACCGGCCATTTTATAAATTTAATATTTTATAAAGCTAATTGTTACGATGACAATCACAATAGCGAAATATTGTTTTATGTGTAACGAACAGGTCCAGAACCTAGAATGTGGAACGTGGCATGAAAAATTTGAATGTAACAAGTATCAAAAGAGTATTGAATATCTATTAACACGACCGCAATCTTGTTGCCGATTTTCAATACGTTTTCCAGAACGTCAAATTGAAGCTCCGATTTTTTTTTTGGAACAGAAGCCATATTTATGTCTAAAATAACTGGACTATAATACAGTTATTAAATAAAATTGAGTTTCAGCTTTATACTTATTGGATAACCAAGCATATTTAATAATATGCCTAAAACTGGAATTGTTTATTCATTTTTCCGACACATTTAACATAATTGCTCTTCCTTTCGAGCGCCGTGGGCGCTCGGTCCCCGGTCCTATTTAATAAAACTAAATGTAGAAATCGTGGTGGTGGTGATCAACTATTTAAAGACCCAACGAGATTGATAGATAAATATGAATTTCTCACGTGCTTAACAAATTGCAATAACAAACATTCATTACACAGAAGCGCCTCATAAATTTTAAAATTAATATAATTAGAATATAATTATAATAAAAATAAAACGAGCACTAACATAATAATTATGGTAAGGGTTCAGTATTTTCATAATGGGAGTGTCAACATAATATACATTGAAGAGAAATAATTTAAAGTTCTTAGAAGTTCTTAGCTCCTATTGTAATGAATGTTTGTAACATTATTAAAATTTAATATTTGCAACATATAAAATAAATAACCTTATTTTTTATCTTTAAATATAGTTCTGCTATAATATTTTATAGTTTATTGGTTTAGCTAAATTTGAATAAAAAACTATAATTTTAATAAAAAATAATTTTAATATTTTTAATTGCATAGATAAAGACGATAAATGATAAAACTTATAGGTGTATAAATATAGAATTATGACGTCATTTAAGTGTTGATATTTGTGTAGTCGGTATTATAAATAGTTTGAGTAGTGCAGTGTGACTGTATGCAGGTGTATTCTTGTGCACTAGGAGACGAGGCGTGTCGTAGTGCGTTGGTAACGGGGCTAAGTGTTTTTGTGTGGTTTATACCCGCGGTCGTAGAATCAATATCCCGGGGTAGTAGGGAACCTCCCCTTCACAGCTCGGGGGCGCACTAAGGGCGCACGACGGGGTGCCCGTCCCCGAAACCTTTAGCCTCAGACTCCTATCTCGCTTTAAGGACTCTAAGACTGTACCTTAACCCTAGTGATCCTCTAGAGCTCACCCGAGACCCACCTTCTTATTAGAGTTCACTGGCGTCCATCTCTAGAAAATTTAGCCTCGGTATTTTGTCATTATAACGCAACTAAGGCCGCTGAACTATGTCTGTGAATTATTCTCAAAAGTAATCTTGAACAAGTTAAAATCTAGAACGAATTTGGCTTACAGAAGATGATACTTCACCTTTAGCCTCCACGAATATTCTTAGATTCAGTACTTCCTCAAGAAGTTATTTTACGTACAAGCAAAACAAATGCTCACCCAAAATAGAGACCTCAAGCCACCCACCAAAGAATAAAGTGTTTTTGATGTTTAAGAAGGATATCATATTAATCTGTGAATAATACACTATTGAACTAAGTAAGAGGCTTCTGAACATCGGCTATCCTTGATATTCCTGAAAGTTAAAGCCGCCAATTACTACCTTTTCAAAAAAAAAATGAGTAAACGCCCTAAGCAGGATTGCAGTAGACTTAAAACTTCTTTTCTACGATTATGCTTCATTTTCTAGTCTTACAGAACAATTGTCTTACAATATTCTAGTATTCATAATAGAAAATATATTTTTTAAATTACTCTTATATTTAATTTAATTTACTAGAGCGTGGTTCTTTGTTTGTAGTCTTTTGATTGGTAATCTTTAAATGCCATTTTGGTCCAAACTTCTGGCACCATCTGCGCTTAAATCCCTTTTACAATATGGAATAAATTGGGTTTGAAATGTTTTGCGGTCATGCCAGTAGGTTAAAATAGGTCAGAGGTTGGCAACCTTACGCAAGCTATTTCCCCCTAAAATACGAATATTCACGAAATACAGTGAATTCGAAAAATATTTAACAAGCTCTAAATATGTTTATTTAATTGTAAACAAAATGGTTTAAAAATTCTTGTAACTCGCAAATCGTACGTTAAGATGAAGAATTCCTCTTTTTTTCCCGCACTAGGGCGTAAATAAGAAGAATTATGAACGGGCATGCGCAATGAATACAGCTACGAAAAGAATCACTTTCTACGCATCTAAACAAGATATAATGTTTATATTTCGTATCAATCGTAGATAAAATAATATGTATATTATATTTGGATTAGCGGTAAATCAGGTTTGTTTACACAAATAAAAACGCTGTTTTTAACCAACAAGTTAATACAATTTTCATCATACATTTAAATAACCTTATTAATGAAACTTTTATATTGTACACACAGGTTTATTAACAGTATACTTGTTTTCCATTTTCTGTTTTCCTCTTTTTTTTATGTCTGTATAAAAACGATGCTTACCTCAGGATGAATTCCCTCGAGAAACTATTCACAATTTAGCTCGGCACTTTATCTTTAGTCTTTATAAAGAATTGCGTAATTTTATGTTTATAGAGTTTCGTAGATCCTTCTCGAAACCCTTATGCCGAGGGTGATGTGTCTTGTCTGTCCGTCCCTCTTTGGCTGAAATCTCCCGAACCGTTTAAGCTAAAAAGTTGAAATTTGAAATTCTGGCGTAACTAATTGACCCAAACATATTAATTTTTCTTAATTTTCGAGTGGGGTATCAAATGAAAGCTGCTGATAAGTAGTACAAATATAAATATATATATATATATATATATATATATATATATATATATATATATATATATACTTTTCTATATTTTGTATTATTTACTGATTTAATGAATTAAAATATACCCTAAAAATGTCCCCCTACCACCGCCCTATAACGGCTAGTCAAGAAATTTTTAAATAATTCATGAAATACCTTATTATATGGCGATAAAAATTTCCCAAAAACATTTAATTTACCTTGTTGTCCCCCTAGGGCCGAACAAAGGACCCTTTAATTTTGTTTGATTTTGGGGGTCTTCCGCCTAAGTTTGTTTATATTTTTAGAGCAGGATGGGGAAATAAAAAAGAACTTACTTCATAACTAATAACGTATATGCTTAATAATCTACGAAACATGAAATTGTTCTTGGATGCAACTACTTCCCTGTGATTGGTTTTTATCTGAGCTCCCAGTTTCTCCACACACAAAAACGAGTCTCCAACTCTCGGAAAGGTTGTTTGGTTTTATCTCCACGAGTGCTACATTATTCCTCAATGTTTTGAGGGTGGTTAACTTTAGCCACGATTAAAACAGTCTAGACAGCGTGAATCAGGAAGCTAGCGAGCGTTAAACACCCTCATCAGACCATTGAACCCTTAACCACCATGAACTCTTTAAATCTCTGATTTCAGGATTCTCATAACAACTATAGTAGGTAATGACACTTATAATATGTAATCCTCAGAATAGCAATTTACACTAGGAAAAACTTATTTTTTTAGAACTTTGTAAGCCTAAACTAGAACTAGAACTAATCCGGCTCGAAAAACTGATAAAACATAATATTATTTTTAATGTGAAATTGAAACACTTATATTCTTATATTTATAGACTCACTAAAAGTAGATATTACAAGTAAGCACTTTTAAGTACTATAAGTGTGAACTTGAGTGTGTTGTTTAAATGTCACAATGTTTCACATTGTGACATTTTTATAAGCATCGAAAATTATATCCTTAGTTAAAATTATTTCTTCTTCTTCCTCAATTAGTTTGCACTAATTATTATTAATTTAATCTATAAAACTATAGAGGAGAATAAAGTAAATTATCATAAAGGATATCGCGGAGCGCAGGGTTTTTTTTTCCTTGAATTTTATATGATGGCATAATTTTTAAAAGCCAAGTTTTTTGTTTTAATGAAAATCATTTAAAATAAAAAAAGGGCCATATTACAGAACTCAAAGAGAATCTGGCTTTTTCCTCGAAGTAATTTAACCTAAATTAAGTTTAAATTAAAATCAATTGAATCAAATCATTAATATTATATGTTCTGGGACCGCTCTGCAAGTTGGGCTCTTGGATGGCCTCCGATTTTGATAGTTTTTTTTAAAATTCTAACGATATGTCAACAGTTTTTAAAAAGAAATATATAGGTGTATAAAATCTCTACCTACAAAAATACGGGTAATGTTAAAGAGATGATATATACGGGGAAAACAATTGGAATAGCTAAAAACCTACGTTTTAGATGCACTAATACTTAACTCATATTATAAATGCAAAAATCACATCAAAATCTATTTTTGTTACTAATAAAGCGCTGTACGTAAAAAGAAAAGAAAACATTATCATCATAAATATTAAGTAAGTAATACGCTAACAAAATTAATACATATATCATATATCATATATATATATATATATATATATATATATATATATATATATATATATATATATATATATATATATATATATATATGCTCTTGAACACGTTTCCTCTCAGCTATCGATAATGATGAATTTACCTACCTAATTTTTATTTTTCGATATTCAATAAGATGACGATGTTTTGCTTTCTTTTTACGTGTTCAAATAGCGCTTAAACATGAACAAAAATACAACATTTTGATGTGATCTTTCGGGTTTAATATGTGCTTAAGTGTTTGGCAACTTATATCATAGGTTTTTAGATAGTTCATTAGTTTTCCCTACCCATATATCCCTACAAATGTATATGAGTGGAGATTTTATAAATATTTTCTTTTTTTTTAGCTACTGGGTATCGTGAAACCAAAGATATTTTGGAATTTCACGGGAACACTTGAAAAAGAACGATCTAAAGCGGAGCAAAAAAAAAAAAAAAAAAAAAAAAAAAAAAATATATATATATATATATATATATATATATATATATATATATATATATATATATATATATATATATATTGGACCATACAGGACACATTTACTCTTGGATGTTTATAAATTTTATAGTTATAATAGTAATCTTAAGGCCCCCATACACGGTCAAAATGTTTGCGAAAACATGATGTTTGACGTGTATGGCCTACATTTGACCGACATCAGGTTTGCGCAAAATGTTTGATCGTATATGGGGGCCTATAACTCTTCTTCCTGATCAAATATTGCGAAATTTAATTTGCCAGCATGTCTTCCCTCCTGTCTTTCCACATCCACGCTTAGGTTGAGATTTCTACGACCCGTCATGTTCAATGCCGCAGAGCCAATGTAAGACCAGGGACTAATTTAAAAAGGTAATAAGATTATATAAATAATATTGAACAATAAACAAAACATGCCATGACCATGTCACGTCACTTAAAAGTACTGTGTCAGTACTATGCGCGTAGAAGTAGACGCACAGGATGAAAGACAAGAACATGACACCAAGGTCCTGCCACAGGAACTGACTAGGTCCTTAGGATCAGCTGTTCCCGGGAGGGACGCGAAATTCATTATTTTAATGGTTATCTTCTTTTTCTTCTGTACGTATTATTACTTAACGCTTTGTTAGTGAAAACATAGCTTTTACTAATCCGATGATTCTATGCGCTATCAACACTTAAATTAAATCTAAAGACGAAGGTATTTCTAATTTTACTACGTTTCTATTAGCTTGCATTCTTGTTTGTTTGTTTGTTTGTCCGGTACAAATCTGGCAATCGATTTCTAACTAACTTCCCGTCTAGCTAGACAATTGAAACTTTTAGCATAGCTCAGAACACGATGACAATGCATTATTTTAATACTTTTAGCCATCTTTCAGCAGAATTTAATTAGTTTTCAGCAAATTTTGCTGTGCGGAAAGTTAGTTCGGAACAAATCCGTAAGTTATTTTATTTGTTTTGCCATATCCAATATTTATGCAATCTTCATTTTGAAGGGTCACAAATTTGTGATAGATAAACATTGAATGACAGCAAAACAGGAAATATCGATTATATTATTTATCGATTATATTATTTCAAATATATCGATGGCACGCATAGATTTGGTGTTGGGGAGATCCGTTGTACAAAGATTTATCCTTTTATAGGTTTATTTTTTTTTCACTAACATTATGTATTTTTAATTTTTTGGTAGTTTTCATACTACGGAAAGTTTAAATTTTAATTTAAATCAAATTATAATTATTATTTACTACGGGAAACAGACAGTGAAAAATACACTCCCGCTTCGGGATTGTACAAGGTACAGGTACTAATTGAGTACTTTATAATTATAAGCGTTAATTCTTGGTTTAGTTCTAATGTCATAAATATTGACTGTCTAAATGTATATGAATATTGAAAGCTTGGATTCGGGACTAGTTATCGATTACGGCAGTTAAAAATCATTCTCCTGCGTATAGCTTAGTTGGCCAGAGCATCTGTACTGGAAATACGGGAGACCTGGGTTCAAATACCGGCGCGGGAGTGTATTATTCACTGTCTGTTTCCCGTAGTAAATAATAATTATAATTTGATTTAAATTAACATTATGTATTATATAACAATAACAATTATATTATCAACATTACATACGATACAACAGAAAATTTAAAAACGTAGTATATAAAAAGTTCTTTTTATCTTGAAATTATTTACACATTAGATTTCATATGTTATATCCCAACAATATGTTACCGTTACCCTAAAAATCAACTAAAGACCAAGGCATCTTTGCCCACTAGGAAATAGAGGCAATAATATTATGTACGTGATTTAGTGATCCCACTGAAGTCGAGACCATTGAAATTTATAACCAAAAATGTCTGTATAACCAAGGTCTTATCATTATATAGATGGGAGCGTCTATGGAGGTCATCGTAATGAATATTATAAATTATCTCTCCATGTAAACTGGCTAATTTGTTTATTTTAAATTACAATGCAGCTTTCAGCCTTCATAAGGCCATCATCAGTGCCGTCATGTGGAAGGAGTAGAGTTACATTATATAAATGTAAAGTTAATGATTGAGTCCAGTCTACTTCATATCGGAGATCAAGGTAAGACTCTAAGTCTTACCTTAATGAATGATCTGAGTCTTACCGAGAAGTAGACTGGACTCAATCATTAACTTTTCATTTATATAATGTAACACTACTTCTTCCACATAACGGCACTGATGATGGCCTTATGAAGGCTGAAAGCTGCTTTGTAATTTAAAATCAACAAATTAGCCAGTTTACGTGGAGAGAAAATTTATATTATTCATCAAGGTCTTATTTGAAACCTAGAGGCGCCCAACTAAGTTAATTTATACTTATTATAGAATAATTCTAGAACCTAAAATTATGAACTTTGATTACTCGCGAGGCACAAAGCGTAATATATAAAAATAAAATGACTAATTATTCAAAATTAATTCCATTTGTATACAGGTAAAAGAATAAAGTGAATCGCGGAATAAATAGTCTCATTTAAAACAATTAACAATTACGGAACTCAGGAAATAAAATATCAGTGAAAAAAGTGTTTCAAAAGTATCACAATAAATAAATAACTTGTGTTAACAATTAACAAAAAAAGAAAGGGACAAAATGAACCAGATGTGTCACATTTTTATGGAAACAAAGAGGCGTTAATTTTAAATTAATTCCATTCTATATTATATATTTTTTTTTTTTTCTGTCAACCATTTTTTAATTCAGTACATTGAGTTACTTTATAATAATTTCAGGATTAAAAAGAGATAAAATTATCCTTATTACTTTGCAATATAAAACTAACATTTAAATTTAAAAAATATTTTAATACTCTAGCAAATTTAAGAGTGTCAGACGTTCATTAACAAATATTAAACCTTTCATGTAATAAATAATTAAAAATTTCTTTGAGTATAATTTAGAACATCGGAAATATGCTATTCACCTTTAGTGTTTTATACAATATTTTGATTTAGAAATTTTTTTGAATTTACAAATTTGTTGAGCAAATAGATGTGATTGAAACACATCAAATGTGAGTGAATTTCCAGTAGGTGGTCTATTAGAAAGTTATATTATCATGTGTTTAGCAACAAAAACCCATTTTTACTGGCAATTTTTACTGGTATTACTTTGGTTTGTAAGTTTCATCGCGCACCTATTACCCCAATTTTGAACCACTTCCTGTCTTTCAATCTTCCCCAAATTTTGCACATGGAAACAATTTTGGAGAAGAATACAAAAACAAAAAAAAAATGTTGAAAATAGACCAGTTTTTATTGGATTTAAGATAAACGATTCCGAGGAAAAAAAGGAGATAAAATAGAAAAAAAGACGGATTGTATCGGATATAATTTTAAATACCTTTAATATAAAGACTAAAGCAGTGAATACGAGTTTATGTTAACCGAATTTTCCTTGTCAATTTTGTTGTTACTTTTTATCAAGGCATTCACTTATCTTTATTAGTCCATTACAATATGCATTCATCGAATCACGTCGGAAGATACCTGCTTTATGTGTCCACCATGCTTAAGATTTTACATAGTAAACCTAACAAATAATTAATTAAGGAAGAGTGAAGAGAAAGAGAGATAAATACGTAATAGTGCACATAACTTGTTTGTTAAACTTACAAACATAACATTATGTTGCGGCTATTCTTAATGTTAGGGATGCAAGGATATAAATAAATATATATAATTATTTTGATAACTTATAAATAGAAATATGTAATGACTGTAGAAAATATATTTCTTCTTAATACCATGTTAACGTTATCTTTCTCAAGAATCGATTCGTTTATTTATTATTTATGTGATGTTCACAAAATGTTATCGTGTTTTGAATTTACACACACGTAGAAAAAGGGGAAGGATGGTAGTCATATTTTTGAGGAGGGAGGGGGAGAAGGTTAGATGTACCATTCTTTGTCTTTGTAAAATAAAAGGAATCCGTTTATCGGAAAATTCATTTTTCCGATGTTGAATTTTCTCGAAGATACGATTACTTTTCCGAGGGCAGAGCCAATGACGAGGAAATAACGATTTTACACTGGAGGAAAATCAGATGGGGAGTCTGGGGCCCAGGCTAACGGCCGAGGAAATATTTCAAATAAACCTCACCCCTCTTTATCTTAAAAAAAAAAAATCGGATAAAAGGAAGGAAGGGAGAACGAAGAAAAAAAATACATAAAGAAAAAGCATCGGGAGTAATTTGTGAGTAAAGATATTGGCTTATAGATCGTAAAAACGGTCTGAGATAAAGGAGACAGTTAGTCGGATGAGCCCAAGTCCAAAGAGGCCGTAATCCTAAATCCGAAAAAAGAAAGGGTTGTAGCGGGACGGAGGGATGTACGCCGACGCTGTAGAACGTGGGCAAAGTCTATAACCCTCGGCTCCTGGAAGGAAGGGTTGTTAAGTTTGATGTAAGCCCTAGGGTAGGGACCCCAGATGGCAATACCCGCAGTATCTCGCCGGTAGATAGCGTAACCGGAGAGAAGGGGTGGCCGTATCTGCCGAGGTAGGTATACGTCCCTAAATATCGGATATCGGTCGTTATCGCGACCCCATTAAGTCCTCCTCAATTCCAAAACTCGGTCGGAGGTTGGAACTGTAGTCTAGTATCAATAATAACCTGGGACTCCTTCTCTTTCCGTCTTGGTGGATCGGGAGATAACCTAAAGGTGGTATCACTGGGTTCCGTAATATAACTCCTAACTGTAGTGCAGTGAACCTTCCCAAGCATAAAACAAAGTAGCAACCGGTGGCTTTAGATCCTCACTGAAACCTTGTAATATTGTTATAACCTAATGTAATAACATCCTTTAAGTATTAACCTGTTCATTTATAACTTCCTCGATGGGTACCACGGATAAGGGAGAAGAAGAGACCTCCTCGATGATAAACTTTCAAACCCGACTCCACACTCGACCCTGCTTTAAACACCGAAAAGCCGAGGAATACAACTGCATCGAGTTAGACGCGCCCTCCTCCTTTCCGCTTGAAAACTTAAAACAACTAACTGAACCATTTACCTATTAGCAAATGTATTATAGTTCGGGCCAAAGAGAGAATAAGCTAAGTCGAGTATGAAAACATTCTATTGATTTGGTAATTAAATAGATAGCCTGAACTAAGTTCTTACCGATAGAACTCTCCGGTTTAAATAAATAGAAATAACAATTTCGAGTAACGTTCCTTGACTAACAAGAAACGGCTATATTATTTTAAGTATCTATATTTAATCAATATACATACTTTAACAATAAAAAGAAGTCAGAAAATGAAGTTGAAATAACGCTTTTAAATACACAGTAACACTGGTTGCACCAACGACCCATAATGTTGAAGCGGTGGAGTATAAGCAATGTAAATAAAAAGTGGCTCTAAAATTGGATTCACCAGTTGGAGCTGGAAGCAGTTATAGTTAAGTTATAGAAACGTGAACTAATTTTGACAGTTTCTGAGATGTACATTGAGAAGGCGGCTAATTAATTATCATTTTAATACTCTCCATAAATCTATTTATTGAAAAGTCAAACACTTTCTGCACAATTTATGGATGAATATTACTTTTAAATGTGTTTTTTTAGGAGTCAACAGCAGCTCCAATATTAAGAGATAAAACACCCTTAATAAGTACATTTATTTTATTAGGTCGTTTAATAAATAAAGTAGACCTATGAATAATCTTAATTTTCATATGCAATAAAATCCTTAAAAATATTTGAGTAATAGTTTAAAGATAATAATTCACATATGATATTGGCACCCAGAAATAAGTTCAAACTTTGTTTTGACAATTAAATTACCGGATTACAAATAAATAATTCAATTTAACACGACAAGTCCTGAATTAAAAAACCAAAAAACAAACTATTTATTCTTAAAAAATCTAGGTCAGGCATGTTTGTAAAACATTGAACGTTCAGAATAAAATTACTTAGATACTAGCTTAGCTAGAATCCTGGAATATACCTTTTACTTATTCCTATCATCAATATTTATTTCTATCTTCAATAGACGCATTTTGTTTTATATTCTTTACACGGTTAAGAAAACAAATAAAAATCTAAATAAAAAGTATTTAACAAGACTTTTCTTTCAAAATCGTTATTATATAAACTAGGTATTCTACTTTACTAGAATTTCATTTTTATTTATTTATTTTATCTTTCATTAATGCCTAGAACTAATCCCTCTACGCTTAGGGACGTAAAGCGTTAATAGCATTAAATAAAAAAGGGAGGACACTATTTTTAAAAATAACCACATGCCCTATTATTGGAAGAATGGTCTAATAAGATTGGGATGGGTTTCAATTCCCAGTTAGGTCAAACTTATTTTCATTCAATTTAAATTTGTACACACTGTTGAAATTTATACGGTAGATACGATCTGAGTACTAATTCCGACAAACCGTCCAACTCGCAGTAAACTGTTATTTAAAGATGTAGTAGTTAATAAAAAACAAGTTTGTAAACACGCTGTAAAGAGGAATAGGTGCAAAAGGTTGAATTTAATATGGGACCTATAATGAGCTAGTTATGATTATGATCTATCATCAAAATTTCAATAAACTCAGACGAGAAAGATATGGTGTTTCACAAAAATGTTAACCCACAGACCGACCGGCAGACAGACACCAGACCGAAAATTCATAGAATTTCATGTAAGTAAATATGAAGTGTTTCTTTTTTCTTTATATTTCCTTGGAAGCTCTGTGCAACAACTACACTGTGGATCTAGGCGGGTATATATCTGATGAAATTTAATATTCTTTTCGGGCTTCCTCAGCTAAAATACAGACATGAGTAGGTAATGGATTTTTGTCCAATAGTATTCTAATAGAGAAATAACTTACATTTCAGTATTATTAATCTAAACATCAATGGATGAAGTCTACTTAAATTATGCCACATAAAAAATTATTAATAATAACTATTATTATTTTATTAACTAATTATTCCTTTGTTTGTTTTATGACTATTTTCTACTTTGAGAACATGATTTAAAATATCGAATATTATAGATTCACGATAGAACAATTTATAAATAACATTTACTGATAACACGTACAACCTGGTGTGAAAACATTAGCGATAATCAAATGATAAGGGATTGTCCATTAGTAGATAGTGATATAATATTAAGGATTAGAAGCGGAGACAGGTGGGAGGCTAGTGTGTTGCAAGGGTAGTATATAACACGATAGATGAAAAGTGGGGGACCCGAGTTCGACCTACAGCCCCGACATATACGCTTCGGTCCACCGTCTCCACCGCTTAAACTTCACTGCATCGCGATCTTTCACACGATACACAACTTTTGTAAAAAACTATATATAACACTTCTCTGTTACCCGCGGAGCTTTTAGACCGGTTCCAGCAGTTTCAACATCTGACCGGTATAAGACGAAATCATCTTAGTACAACTTAACTTGACGCAGAAATATAAAATTAATTAATAATAAAAAGACACTTCTTAATCTTAAAGGGATATCTAGCAAAAGGTGAGTTACTATCAGTTTTTTTTTTTAAATATATAATTTTAAAAGTTTATATACATATATATATATATATATATATATATATATATATATATATATATATATATATATATATACATATATATATATATATATATATATATATATATATATATATATATATATATATATATATATATATATTAATGTATAGCAAGACAACTACAGTATATTATATACATACTTTATTTGTATCCAATAAATTGAACATTTATTGGCTTAATTAATTGATTTAAAAATTAGATTTATAAATTAAATGAATGAATATTTTATTCCCCAATACATAAACACCATGTCAGAAGGGTGTCTCTGTATGCTCATAGAAATTCAACTACTGAGCCGATGATTACTATAAAATTTAGTAAAAATATTAAATCATAACCCAAGAAAAAAAATTGAGGAGCCTTCCACCATAAAACTATAAAACACTATTCTTATTCCAGAAAATAAATGCACGATTAAAACCTAAATACCTAAAGAAAAAGAATAAAAATCGGACATCCTTTGCTTATAATTCGTACGAAATTAGAATTCAGTATTTCTTAGTCGTGATGTCCAGTGACCAGTCTCGTATTCACTTGATTTTTTTCACTTCTAAAAACAGAAGAGTGATGTCCCTTTGTCCAAAAGTTCTCTTTAGACAAAGAACTACGATCCCTGCAGAATATATCCCGTGAATATATCCCTTAATATAGAATATGACGAAACTAGACCTCAAGATTTATCCCAATAAAAGATAAATACTAATTATCAAGCCGAGATTCTGTTCACTAGAAGCCATTAATAATTCTAAAAAGTACACAAATTATGTAATATTTATTTTCATAGTAACAGAATACTTCACAAAACATAAAAAAAATATACAAACATTTTATTTCAATTAATCTATTTTTAAGAAGAAAAGATAAAGCGCTTGGTGTTAATGATACATCTCTCTAGGAGAAACAGCTGCAATATATCTTTAAGAATATAAATTGAAATTATTTAACTTACACAACGATTTTATCCACATTAGAGCGTCGTATTTTATGATACGTTTTTTCTACTAGTTGTTTAATATTTTGGCATGTGAATCCAGAAAAATTAAATTGATTTACTAAATTTAATAACACATTGATAAAAAGATTAATGTTTTAAAAGGGGGAAACAGACATCAATTGCACCAATATATTTTTATTTTAATTATAATAAATCATCTTAATTACAGTACAATAGTATTTAAAAAAAAATGATGCAGCGTGAATTAATTAAATGTGGATTTATCTTTAAGACACTATGCTTTGTAGAGCTGAGGAAATATTTAAATAAAATTTATTAGTATGTGACCCGTAAAAAGTGACCTAATTTTTTAAATAATAAAATTTATTTAATTCGTATACAATTATCTAAATTAAATAATTTAGGGATCCTGAAAAATATAAATTTGTTTTACAAAAGGTACATTTAAAATGTTATTTGCATAATATAAAGCTAATGTTTTCTTTTTATCTTTTATGGTTAAAAAGTGTTAAACTTTTAGAATTAGCTAAACTGCAGTCAAATAGTTGTCACACAACAAATATGTGACATTATGTTGCCAAATAGTTTACAGTAGTTTTTTTACGCGCTAACAACTAATCTTAAATCAATATTGTATTGTAGTTATGGGAGCGTCTATGGAGGCCATCTTAATGGATAATAAAAATAGTTTCTCAACGTAAACTGGCAAATTTGTTTATTATGAATTACATAGCAGCTTCCAGCCTTCATAAGGCCATCATCAGTTCCGGAATGTGGAAGAAGTAGAGTTACATTATACAAAAGAAAAGTTAATAAGTGAGTCCTACTTGTGTAATAAGTGTGTCTACTTCAGGTCGGAGATCAAGGTTAATGTAACTCTACTTCTTCCACATTCCGGCACTGATGATGATGCCCTTATGTAGGCTGAAAGCAGCTAAGTAATTCATAATAAACAAATTAGCCAGTTAACGTGGAGAGACTATTTTTATTATCCATTAAATCAATAGTTAATCTTAGTTTTAAGAGTTAAAAGCGAACACTGTCTTTTAAGTTTTATACAACATTATCACAATAAAACTGAAGGATCAATATACTGTCAAAACAACAAACGTATGTTTGCCTTCTAAAAATGTTAGGTGATGTGAAACTAAAATTTTCATTTCTTTTTTTTCTTTAGAAGTTTTACAAAACCTTACGATAAAAAAGTTCTTTATTAGAATATAAACAATGCTTTCGTTACCTTCGGTAAGTTAAGAAGCAAAAAAAATATTGTTTTAGTTTTACAACCACAAAAATTATGGAGGGATAATAATGACCCAAATCTAAGCCGGAGCATTGTAACGAACGAATGTCGAAAAAATAATTAGGTTTTGAATCATATAGAAATCAAACATAGGATTTATTTTACTAAGCACATAAAAATTTGTAGCATGAATTTCTAAATAAAATTAGGACCTTGAAAAGCCATAACCTTTCCAATTTATATATCAATTTCCATTAATATTTATAAACAAAAATGATAATATTAAAACCAAATTGACTTAATATAATACAGTAAGTAGTAAGTTTATTACATTTTAAACTTACCAAGATCATATCATGATTAGTACACTGACCTGAAACAAAGGAAAAAAATTGTTAAAGAAAATATCATTTATATTTTTTTAAAATAAAACAAGAATCTAGATCAAAATTAGCTGTTGCAAAAGAGTGAAGGAAAAATATTTTAGAAGTTGACATGATAATAGAGAGGCGAATGCGAATCAATTATGAGTAAGGCATGCATGAAATATTGACTTTGTTCCAACACTTTAGGTTCGCGTATTGATCAAAACTCTTTCGACATGAAAAACTAGACAAACTATAACTAGCTAAAAATAGGTTGACATGAAAAAAAAAAAACTTGTAAGACCATTTTAGCTGAGGAAGCCGAGAAGAACATAAACTTTCATCAGATATTCTTATTAACACCTTTTAAACTTGAATAACTAGAAGTTATACTCATATACAGTGGCGTACCCACGGAGGGGGGGGGGAAGCTTATAATGTTTTTTTTTTAGATTTTGTGTTCAGTTTCTTGAAAACTTTAAAAAATTACGAAGAGAAAACTACCCTAATTTTTATGGTACCTATCCAAGAAAATTATTTAGAAAAGTGGTTCAAAAATACTAAACAAAAAGTGTGAACATTAAATTTAAAATATATTCTGGAATATTAAATTTTAGTTTTTTTTCTGAAAATAAACAAGAAGTTGCATATAACAAACAGTTCACACTGCATTTTAATAATAAACAAAAATACTCTGCCAATTAGTGTGGCATATAGCTTCCTCGTATCCTATAACACTTTATTGATTTTATTACTACGTTTTTATTAGCTTGCATTCTTGTTTGTTTGTTTGTTTGTTTGTCCGGTACAAATCTGGCAATCGATTTCTAACTAACTTCCCAAATAGCTAGACATTTGAAACTTTTAGCATAGCTCAGAACACGATGACAATGCATTATTTTAATACTTTTAGCAATCTTTCAGCAGAATTTAATTGGTTTTCAGAAAATTTTGCTGTACGGAAAGTTAGTTCGGAAAAAATCCGCAAGTTATTTTATTTGTTTTGAGATATCCCATAGTATTTGCAATCTTCATTTTGACGGGTCTCAAATTTGTGTTAGATAAACATTGAACGACAGTAAAACAGGAAATATCGATTATATTATTTCAAATATATCGATGGCACGCTTTAGATTTGGTGTTGGGGAGATTCGTTGTACAAAGATTTGTCCTTTTATAGGTTTAAGATCAGCTCTCTAGATGGTTGTCATTTATGTGAAGTAAATAAATTCGGAACTATTTTTTTTTTCACTAACATTATGTATTTTTAATTTTTTGGTAGTTTTCATACTACGGATGGTTTAAATTTTAATTTAAATCAAATTATAATTATTATTTACTACGGGAAACAGACAGTGAAAAATACACTCCCGCTTCGGGATTGTACAAGGTACAGGTACTAATTGAGTACTTTTTTTTTCACTAACATTATATATTATATAACAATAACAATTA
Organism: Gerris lacustris; assembly: GCA_951217055.1. Taxonomy (NCBI): domain Eukaryota; kingdom Metazoa; phylum Arthropoda; class Insecta; order Hemiptera; family Gerridae; genus Gerris; species Gerris lacustris. The sequence goes on along the minus strand of OX578281.1, from coordinate 32,663,868 downwards.
TATTATCAACATTACATACGATTCAACAGAAAATTTAAAAACGTAGTATATAAAAAGTTATTTTTATCTTGAAATTATTATGCTTTTAAAAGCCATGATTGTACCTTTGTTCTAATTTATTTAATTGTTTCCCCCCTTTATTAATATGTCAAAATTGTTTTGTTTTATTACATGAATTAAAGTATCAATAATTAAGCAAAAGTTAAAGAGCGTAGATAAAATATTTTCGTTCTTCAGAACGATCACATAGCTTCCGTTATAGCTAAGGTAAAATAATAATGACAGATTTAAGAAAAATGATCTTATTATTTAATTTGTTAGTAATTTTTTTGTTTTTATGAACTAAGATAATTTTTAGGGTCCGCAGGCAAAACCAAGTAAGTACCCTTATATATTTCTGCGTGTGTCCGTCCGTCTATCGCCTATTCTCACAGCTCTCACCTTTCGTCCGATCACTTTGAAATTTGGCATATATGTGTATTAGGGTGTTTCATTTTTCCAAAGGTGGGATTTTCATATGACTTTGCTTACGCCCCGAGTCTAAGTGGTGTAAAAGATATATATGAAAAATTTCATGAAGATTGGATAATATTTAGAGGTTGCACACTTTGATCAGTTTTGTAAAAGTTAGCAAAAAATACGGTTTTCCAATATTAAATTTTTTTATTGGGAAAAGTAGAAAAAAAAATACTTAAAAAAAAATATTAAAACTAGACGCTAAGATTAGTAGGTAATATTATAGGTAAATATTATATTATATTAATTAACTTTGAATGATGCAATGTTTTCTTTTGTTCGCTTGGTGACGACTTTTCTGTGATGCTCGGCTACCTCAACAAAAATAGTTTTTGATTTTCGTCCATGGGTGATTCTTTGAACTGTTTTATCAGATCAATTCCCCTTTCTGCAGTATCATTGACCACCTTAAGAGCATGTACCAAGGAGCATGCTTCTTAGAGAATCGTAGTGGATCCGAAACAATTTAACATACATTTTTGTTTTAGTATTAAGGTTTTTAGTAAGTGTTTTAGTAGTAACGAAATGGCTTAGGTATTTTCCTTCAAAAACTAGGTTTTAAACGATTCTCTAGTTTCGTTTCCTTTTTCTTAGCAAGTTTGGTTTATACATTTTTATTCATATTTTCTTTATCTGCCTGATTAATAAATTTGTCCAAAAAGCCAATTCTGCATTTGTTTCTGATGGATACCAAATAGTTTCTTAGCAGCTGTTAGAGCACTTTATTTAAAGTCTGCATCTGGGTAAGAGCTCAAAAGCTCCTGCATATCCAAATCATTGTTTGAAGCCCATCGACTTACAACTGACTCGTGCCAAAGCTAACATGTATAAGGCTGACAAAAAATAGTCAACCCGTTTCATTTCTTAAAATTCTGTGAAGAGGTTTTCCGTATCTCCAGCTACTGTTTACAAGTAAAAGTAAATGGCAAACAAAATTGAAGAGACACTTTGAAAATCCTCCTCATTTGGTCTTACATTGGGATAGTAAACTCTTTCCTTTAGTTATGACTCGGCTATGGGAGTGTCAAAACATTGGAAGATAGAGTTTCAGTTCTAGTGACTGGCAATGATTGTGAGCATTCGCTTGGCTTACCTGTTGCCCTGAAAGTAAATAGTTATTCGGGAAGTGAACCGAGTTGAGCTACTTGAAAATATCATTGGTATATATTTTGATACTACAGCTTCTATTTCAGAACTAATTCAAGGAGCATGTACCAGAATTAATAGGGAATTTGGACGAACATTGAAGTGGTTGGCTTTCCGTCACACTCCCATGAACTAACGTCTAAAGGAGTGTTGTAGCATACCATTTACTGGTCTTGATATCCAGATATTTCGTAAGTTCTAAAGTCTCTGGTCACTGGATAAGAAGTCATATAAGACAGTGCTGGATGAAGAAATTCCCATTCAACGCTTTCTAGAAGAATAACGAGTGAGAATGATAACTACATGCAAAATGTCCTAAAACAATTGAATATTCCTCAACAATAATTTAAAGGAATGAAACGGGTTGACTACTTGGTAAGCCTCATATATGTTCGCTTTTGGCACGAGTCAGTTGTAAGTCGATGGGCTCCAAAAAAAATATTTGGATATGTGGGAGCTTTTGAGCTCTTACCCAGATGAAGACTTTAAATAAAGTGCTCTCACGCTGCTAAGAGACATACATATTTGGTATCCATCAGAAACAAATGCAGAATTGGCTTTTTGGACAAATTTATTAATCAGGCTAATAAAGAAAATTTTAATAAAAATTTATAAACCAAACCTGCAAAGAAAAAAGAAATGAAACGATTGGAGGATCGTTTAAAACATAGTTTTTGAAGGAAAATACCTAAGCCATTTCGTTACTACTAAAACAAAAATTTTCTTTGAATTGTTTGGGATCCACTACGATTCTCTAAGAAGCATGCTCCTTGGTACATGCTCTTAAGGTGGTCAATGATACTGCAGAAAGGGGAATTGATCTGATAAAAAAGTTCAACGTATCACCCATGGACGAAAATCAAAAACAATTTTTGTGGAGGTAGCCGAGCATCACAGAAAAGTCGTCACCAAGCAAAGAAAATATTGCATCGTAAAATAATATAATATTACCTACTAATCTTAGCGTCTAGTTTTAATTTTTTTTTTTCTAGTTTTCCCAATATAAAAATTTAATATTGAAAAACCGTATTTTTTGTTAACTTTTACAAAACTGATCAAAGTGTGCAACCTCTAAATATTATCCAATCTTCATGAAATTTTTCATATATATCTTTTACACAACATAGATTCGGGACGAAAGCAAAGTCTGCATTTTTATTAAATTTTATTTTTTGCCTTACAAAATGAAACACCCTAATGTGTATAGTACCTACCCACACATTTTAAAAATATAGCGACTTAAAAAAATTATTTTCAAAAAAACAAGGATAAAAAAACTTACTGGTTAAAAAATAATTGTTTATTTTGGAGACCGTGTGGGATATCATATGGAAAGGTACGTCGAGCTGAGTACAAAAATATATAATGTTTTGGCTATAAACTTTGATAAGGCTAACGTAGGCGATATCTCGCATATGTAAAGTGCAAAAATTCTAAAAAAAAAAAAAAAAAATGCTGAACATTCTTTGACCAAAAGTAAAGATACCGCTTTTTGGAAATTTTGAAAAATAAAATACATTTTGTTTTTATTGACAAAAAATTTTTAATAATTATGCTCTTTTCGATGTATTTATATTTTTACAGTCCGGTTCACTGGCAAAAAATACTATATCAGAAGTTTGTTTATGTGTTTTGAGAATATCAGACTCATAGGATAGTTCAAATATCAAAGTAGGCATTTTATCATTTTAAAAACTACCATCAATAGGTTCTATTTGAACAATACTGTGTTGCCTACGGATCTTCACTGTGTGCTGACTAGCACAAACTTGACCTGCTTATTTAATATGAACACAATTATTGCAATTCTGAACTACTTTTAAAAATTATACCTTTCGATAACATCAAAAGAACTAGTAACACTCGTAACCCATAACTAAAAGTTTGCTCTAGCTTATATTATATAAACACCCTGTACCCATAATCAAAAAATCTATCCTCTAGTCTAGGATAATCTATCTTGGGAAACACTGTGTATATATTATATATGTATGCTCACAGTGATGGAAAGGAAAAATTGGAATTGTTCACCGGAAAACATATATTTTTAAGATTCCATTTCCCGTTGAAGTGGTTACATTCTAGATTAATATAAATTTATTTTATATATATATATATATATATATATATATATATATATATATATATATATATATATATATATATATATATATATATATATATATAATAATATATAATAATAATAATAATAATAATAATATAATAAAACTAAAGTTATCCCTAAATGGCTACAAACTACTGAATAGTTTAAACGAGTGCGGTGTTCAAATTGTAAAATAAACAAGATATTTATCCTAAAACGAATAAATTCGGCAATCTCTCGGTTCTAAAGGTTCGTACAAGATTGCTGTAACTCAATAACCTTAAGCCTTTTTATATAAAACTCAATTATTTTCACAACGTGAGTTAACAATATCCGGTCAAACGAGTTACCTGTCTGCGCCCCTTTTCAAATCAGGACGCTATAATGCAATCGATAACGTTTCATTGAGGCCACCTCCATTAGAATAATTAAACTCGACATAAAGAGATTACACCTTCATTTTCATAGTTTTATTCTGCAGAAATTTTACTTATGTTTATTACATGATTAATGTATAATCAACATTTAGATATTAGTTAATATTAGCTATTAATTTTGAGCAAAAGTATGAAAAGTCAGCGGCATATAAAACTATAATTTATAACCTAATTGTCACATAATAAACATTTACATTATATAAGTGCAACAATCATTTATCTTAAAATAACTATTGAAGGGGAAATGTATAATTATTTAATCATATCATTTTTTAAAAAAAAGAAGATAAATTTAAATACACATAAAAAAAGAAAAAAAAATCAGTACAAATTATAAACTACAATTTTTTAGATAGATAATTTTATAAACGAAACTTTACTCGGTGTATATGACTAAGCTGTCCAACTCTATTCAAAAGTTGACCAATTTGCATGGCATATAGCTTCCTGGCGTCATATTATTGGACGATTGGCTACATGAGATTTGGATATGTTTCGATTCCCTTTGGCATCATATTTATATTATATACAGAGATTATGTCCTCAAGATATACCATCAAAATTAAATTAAAATCGGATTAGTTAATCTTCTTATGTGGAGGTTCGCAAAAAATATTGAAAGACAGAAGTCACACGACCAAAAATGTACTCTGATATTAGCTAGAACGGATTCCTGTCGCAAGGAATGTTTAATAAATAAGTCATTTTTCAGAATTATTTATCATTGTTAAGCTAAAAAGTTGAAACTTGAAATAATGGCGTAACTTTTTCACCCACACATAAGAGAAATATAGAGAAGATACACATTTGAAATGCGCATGCGCAACTAGCAAAAATGTGGTAACATTTTTTATTTTCAAAATTTTCGAGTGGGGTATCAAATGAAAGCTGCTGATGAGTAGGATACAAATACATATTTATATGCTTTTTTTAAATTTTGCAATCCTTATTGGTTTAATATGTTAAAATATACCCAAAACAAATCCCCCCCCCCCCCCCCAACCACTATAACGGCTAGTCCTAAAATATAAAAATAATTCATGCAAATACCAAGTTATAGGGCGATGAAAATGTCCCGAAAAAATTAAATTTGCTTGTTGTCATGAACAATAAAACATTGTGAGCTCCTGGGGGATCGAACCAGGGACCCTATAAATTGTTGGGTCCTTTCACCTAAATTTGTTTATATTATTTTCTATTTTCATATAAAGCGGGATGGGGAAATAAGAAAATAAAAATCTACTTTATAATATAATAACGTATATGCTTTACAATTACAATCTACGAAACCCTAAAAAGTACTTGCACCCAAGTGATTCTATTTATGTTAGCAATATCACTCTTTGGTATAGCAGGTAGGATTTTTTGCTACCAAAATAAGATGGCCTCTGAACTAGCTTTACGGCTATTCGCTTTGAACTGATAAACTCTTCCTCGCTTAATTCAGCAGAATCAGAACATATCTTCCGAAATTTATTAACAAAACGCAAGACATAAGCTAGTGTACGGAAAACCCTGATAAAAGTAAAAAAAAAACGGTCAAACCAATTTACCAAAGAGCACTCTGGAATAGAAGTAATCAATGTAGAGCAGGGAACATCCTTTAATTCGGGATCATCAACTCTAAAAGGGAAACTTATCACTGGCCATTTGGAAGGTTCAAGGATTGTCCATTCGGGGCCTTTAAACCAGAGGGTATTACCTAACATCAATTCTGGGGGGATATCATGGGAACCAAGAACACTAGGGTTATCACAAGAAGCCACATGTTGCCACTCACCTACTGACGTTAATTCTTTAATTTTTTCCATACGATTGGCAACAAAAGTTTTTAAGCGATGAGAGGGGGATGTTTGCAACCACGAAAGGAAAATCATACGGTCAGAGAAAAATAAAACTTTGGGATTAGAAGGAAGTATGTTACAAAAATTGCTCAGACTCTGCTATACTCGCCCTGCAAGCAAACCAGCACAAAGTTCAAGACAAGGAATAGTCAACCTTTTGACTGGGGCAAGTTTTGTTGGGCGAATAAAAGATGTACCTGAACACACTTCAGGGATGTGGGAGGTTTCATCGAACAGGTTATGCCAATTTACGATCCTTTTACATTATTGGTAAACAAATATCGTAGCTATACATATTTTTAAGTAGATGAAAATTATCGAATTCGCCAACTTCTAGAACGTTTAAGCATTGTCACAGGTTACAGAAGAAAACTTTTGACTGACTTGACACGTCTTTCAATTCGTTAGCTGTACCAACGAAACTTGTCCCATTATATGATAGGATTAGGATCTGCTTTGGATAGCATCGTCTACCAATGACGCACAAAAAGCCTCTGCACTAAGCGCAGATACAAGTTCAAAATGAAGAGCGAAGAGCTTTAGTACTTAAACAAACGAAAATGTAAAGATATACTTGAGATGTTTGAGCCTTTAATGTATTGGGAGTTAATTTGATTTCATTATTTCGTCAGGTACGATATCTGTTTACAAATAATGTTAAAGGATCGTAAATCGGCATATCTGGTTCAATCCAACCGCTCTCGCTTAGTCGTGCGTTCAGTAAGGCCATCACTCTACTTGTGCTTGTGCTGGATAACAAACACATTTAAATTAGCGATGGAAAATACATATAACATATATCAGCCATACTGAGCATATTACAAAGGGCAGACGATTTTCATAACATTCGAAGACTAGGTCGTAGAGCTAACCAACATGTGCACGTGACAAAATGTTAACATATTACATTAACTTTCAACATATAACATTTTCATAAAGTTAGTCTTAGGTCCTCCGGCTATATTTGAATTTAATGCTCACCAAGTCCGGATCGAAGACCACAGAAAAGTACGCACTTATGTAGCAGCATGAAGCTCATCTCCTAGGTTATCATCACACCGGCTAAGTTCATTTAAATTTATACTTTATTTATGAATTTGTCAAATTACATTCTGTGTGAATGATTATTTTAGTGAGGAACAATTTGTATAAATTTAACTTTAATTTGTATGAATGCGTGTGCGAATGAAAACTAACTTTAGCTTAATCATTTTGATTTATTGTCTGTATTTGCTTCGGTACAAATTATAGAAAATTTATCGTTGATGATTTAATTTGATATACTGTAAAAATATAACTGCTGGTAACCAACGTCAACGTACACGCGGCATAATCCCGTCATTTTTCTTATTATAAAATATACGCTCGTTCGTTAAACCTATTTTATATGGTGCGCTTTGTTTTATTTTCCTTTTTTTAAGGTAGTCCTTTGGGTATATTTTTAGGTCACTTATTATTTTTGGAATATCACTTCAACTTAAATACTCATAATATAATGTTCAAACCCTATGAGGACCCTAACAGGAGTTAATAAACAGGTCAAGCCTGTGCTAGTCAGCACACAGCGAGGGTCCGTAGGCAACCCTGCGTTTAGTTTAAGTAGTACCCTATTGATGGTGTTTTTTAAAATGCTAAAAAGCTTACTTTGAACTATCTTATGGGTCTCATATTCTCAAAACACATAAACAAACTTCAAAGTATTTTTTTGCCACTGAACCGGACTGCAACCATATAAATACATCGAAAAGACCATAGTTATAAAAAAACGTATTTTGTCAATATAAAATAAAATAATATTTTTTCGAAATTTCCAAAAAGTGGTATCTTTACTTTTGGTCGAAGAATGTTCAGGAATTTTTTCAGATTTTTTGTACTTCACATAAGCGAGATAGAAGGGGGGGACACGTTTCACACCCACTTCAAACTTGCCTACGCTCGCCCTATCAAAGTTATAACCAAATAATTATATATTTTTGTAATCAGCTCGGCGTACCCTTTCATATGATACCCCTCACGGTGTCGAAAAAAAAAAAAAAAAAATTTTAACCCTTAAGATTTTTTACCCTAATATTTTTGAAAAATGTTTTTTTTTAAGTCGCTATATTTTTAAAATATGTGGGCAGGTACAAGACACATACATGCTAAATTTCAAAGTGATCGGACGAAAGGTGTAGCCGTGAGAGCACGCGAGAGGACGGACGGACAGACACACGCAGGAAAATATAAGGGTCCTTGGTTTTGCCTACGGACCCTAAAAATGAAGAAAGCCCTGAAAATTTTGTGGGTTAACGGGTTTATGGTATTGTAGGGTTGTTGAAAGGATTCTGTGGGAGGGTGGTGATTATAAAGGATTGTGAGTACAAGGTTATTATAGAATTTGGACTAAGGATTAATCTTTGGCCTAAATGCTTGACGCTCAAAGGAAATCCCCCAGAGACTGGGAAACTGCTGTAATCATCCCCATCTTTAAAAAGGAGACAATAGTGATTGCAGTAACCAAAGTGGCATTGCAGTTCTAAGTGTAGCCTTAAAAGTACATAGTAGAATCTTAAATGAACGACAGAGAGCAAAAGTAGAACCTCACTATTCGACCACAAATAATACGGGTTTCGCCCCTGTACTACCCTAGAAGTACTAAGCACCTAATATTTACTCACTAAAAAGACATTAGATCCAATTGGGAAATCCACCTGTCTAATTAGAAAAGACTATCGATATTATTCCTTGAAAATCGACCAGTCAAGAATAAACGAATCTTAAGGAAACTGGTAGATAAAATAAAAAGCTATTACAAACTTTTTGAATCTTTCTCTAAAGCTCTAATAGTATAGGAAAAAGAGGGTTTTAAAAATGACAAAATTTGTACATTCATGAAACTTAGCACATAACTTCATATTGCCAGTGGAAATGAAAATCTGCTATGACCGTCAAAATTTAGTGGGTGGAACAAACCCCCAGGGGGGCGGGAAGGGGGAATTTTTCACGTTTTACCAAATATCTCGAAATGTATTGACATTAGGTGAATTATGGTCATTTACAAATTTGTTCTTCATTAATTTCCAATAAAAATAGTCCTTTAACATTTTTTTTTAGCTCAAACCGTTTTTGAGTTACAGGCACTCAAAATTAGGTAATAAAAAATAAAGTTGGATAAGGGGGCAAAAGTACACTTTTATTAGGAATTTCTGACCTTAAGCCACACTCTATTTTTCCATCGATTTTTGACTCTCCCTTCCAAATTTTTCATTCCTCTATTCACCCCAACCCTTACGACTCCCCCCCCCCAAAAAAAACCTCTCCCAAAAAGGCCCTCCCAAATTTTCTGCGTAATATTTGAAAAACAGAAAAAAATTTCAGTTGTTGCTATATACCTCGTAAACTATGCGTTGTTCGATGTTAATTTTTTATACTAGTTTTTCAGTGCAATAAATTTACAACAATTTAAGTCCACCGGCAACTTTTTACGTCCAATTGTTACCAAGATTTGGCACTTAAAAAATTGATTATTAAATATTTAAATAGGTGTTTTTTTGCTTTCTACCAAATATCTCGAAAAGTATTGACATTAGGCCAATTATGGTTATGTACACATTTGTTTTTAATTAAATTTCAAATAAAAATGGTCCTTCTTTGAGTTACAAGCGCACAAAATTAGGTGATAAAAAATTAAGTAGGATTAGGGGGCAAAAGAAATAAAGCCACTAGGCCTGTAGGAGGGGTGGGAGAGTATCATTTGAAGGTTATTTTACTACTTCAACAAATCGCGATCTTTTTACCTGACTTTGCCACTTGCGAATATGTTTTGAATATGTATTGAAATTTAATGAAAAGAGTTAATTTCCTATATAGAATCATGAAATTCGACTCAGGAGTAGCCTAGAAAACCAACAGAAAAATGTTATTGTAATAGTCCCACTCTCCATCTTTATGCACTATTATCACGAAGAAAATATTGGTTTCGGAAAAGTCTGTTATATAGTTTAATTGGAATAAACTCATTGAAAACTTGGGAATCAATTGTGAGTGCCAAATTAAAGATAACCTTTATTACAGTAATAAAGGTTATCTACGGTAACGGTAGGTTATCTACGGTTAACTATTTTCTTTGGCGAAATTGAGTAATACTCAATTTCGCCAAAGAAAATAGTATTTATGAATATGTATACCGAAATTCATTTAAGAGAGACGGCTTCTAAACCACTTTATAAGAAATTAGTGGATTACAATGTAAAAATCGCTCGAAATCCCTAAATTGTATTTTGCGCCATTACAATATATTCTCTGTGAATATATTTATTTATCTTAATTTTCACAGCATTACAATTACATATAAAATATAATAGGTATAATGCAGTTTTTATTTTAATCAAGATTATGTAAAAAACAACTTTGTAAATAAACACATTTCTCTTTTAAAAATAGACTGCCAATTGGTGTGGCACATAGCTTCCTCACATCCTATCACGTACTATATTGATTTTATGCTTTTAAAAACCATTATTTATTGTCTAATTTGTTTGTTTCCCCGTTTTTTTAATCTGTCAAAATTGTTTTGATTTTTTACATGAATTAAAGTATCAATTTAGCAAAAGTTAAAGAGCGTAGACGGTTGAAATTAATCTGGGGCTATCTGCGGGTTACATTCGATAAACGATAAAAGTTTCATTCAAATCAGATAAGTACTTTTAAAGCTATAGGTGTAAATAAATGTATGTTTGTGAATGTGGGAGAGAAACAAATAGGCACAGAAGGTTGAAACTTATAAAGGATCAACAATGAGCTAATTGTGACCTACCACCCAAATTTCATTAAAATTGAACGTGTAGTTTATAAGATATGTCGGTTCGCAAAAATTGAACGACAGACCTACCGACAGACAGACAGACAGACGCGGAACCAAAAATGTTCTCTGATGTCTGAAACGGATTTCTGTCTTGGAATTTTTGAAATCGGAGACCTAAAATTTTTTCGTTCTTCAGAACGATCACATAGCTTCCGTTACCTTCGGTAAGCTCGGAAGCAATAGATAACAATATACTTGATACTTTTGTTTTTCACCATGGCGTTTTTACCATGGCTGTTTTCCAAAGCAATTTTTTTTTCACATTGCTTATTTAAGAATATATATATATACACGTATGTACATGGTGGTGATTGAATACTAGAAGTAAGGCTGAGAACTGAGAACGGGGTATGTTTGAAAGGAGGCTAGGGCAGTGTACTGGTAATGAATAATGGAGAAGGTACTTTAGATTTAAGTGTCCTTGGTTCTTTGATGACAAGTACCAGAGGGAGACTCTCTGTCAAACGAGTGTTGAATAATAGTTGTCGTACGATGCCTTGCCTCTAAGCTTTCCTCTCTGTTTTTTTTTTTACCTCACCCATTATACTCGTAAAGAAAAGAAAATTCCCAAACGGACTTCGAAATTGTGCTTGTATTATGAGACCACACAAGAGCCTTTTCACCTATTTTATTCACATGTTACTCACTCAAATATCTATACTTAACCAGCAGGAAATTTATTGGTAAATATTTTTAGTTTTTTATCAAATTAAAAGTCAGTCAGAAAGTACAAAACTTTTCCATGAACATACTAACAATGAATTTAAATGTGATAAAATCTAACTTAATAAACTTATAATTAAATTTATTTAAAAAGTGTTCAACAAGTGATTGATTAAATTAAGCTTTCGATTTTTAACTAAATCTATAATTTCTCGGTAACTATATTTTTCCCAGAAAAACTATTTATATCGCTAAAATTGTATTGAAATGGAATACATTTTAGAATGTTTTAATCAAAATCATCGAAACCTTTTAGAATATTTGTATGGTTTTATCATGATTTTTGTGGGGGGGGGGGGGGGGGGGGGGCTGGGCCCCCCAATTCTTTTAGCTAAAATTCATGTCTCGATTTCGTCTAGAGTATGGTTAGTCGCCTCTTCAATAGATTTCGGAAAATTTGGGAAAAAAATTATAACTACAAAGGAAGCTAGGAAGAATATAGTCATAGTCTAAATACAGTGTGAGATATCATACATATTAATAATAATAATACGTATATTATTACTTATTGTTTATATAATATAAATAATACAATGAAATGACAATATGTTTATAATTGGCTCATTTAATACTTTTACCAAGACAGACCTTTTTAAAATCTTGCAGTTGGCTCAGTTTCCAGAAAGAAAAATACTTGAAGCTAATTTTAACATTAGCTCAGTTTAATATTTGTTGTGGAAGCATAATTTTGTACCTGAAATGGCTCAGTTTAATATTACTTCAGAACAATCCAATTTATACCTGATACGGATTGGCTCAGTTTAATATTACTTCAGGACAATCCAATTTATACCTGAGACGGATTGGATCAGTTTAATATTATTTCAGGACTATCCAATTTATACCAGAGACGGATTGGCTCAGTTTAATAGTTTGATTAAAACCAGGTAACATCTTTCACTCAGTTCAATAATGCCCTTCCTAAATCTGTGTGCCACATTTGATCGGAAGCGGTCAGTAGACTTCACTTGTAGACAACTTTCTGATATAATCGTTCAACATGAAGTTCAAAACAAATTTTAAGTCAATTTAATCTTAGGTTTAATAAAATACTAAACTAAAATCCACAGTGTTATTGTGAATAATTCGGCTTAGTTTACAATAGAGCAATATGAACCTTGGGAGTATCTCTTAAAAGAATTAAAAATTAATAAAGGTAGAATGTTGGATGAAACCGGAGTAAAAAAAGTGCCTATCTTACTCTTACTATACCACAGGTATAGAGAGTCAGGAGGAGTAAGTGAGCGCAGGGAGGCCTCTAAGTGCCGAGTACTTGCATAACAGTAAGAAAGGAGGTCAGTAAGGTAAGAAGGCTTCTATATCTGTTTCCTGGCCGGTACATAGCTGGTCACTAACCCCTGGATATAACCTGACTTACTGTCATAACCTCTTCACTTGATCTGTCCAGTTGTGCTATCATAAACTCTCATCGACTCCTCTGCAGAGACTACACAACTAATTCTTAACGAATTTATATCAGAGCAATAAGCTCTTCATAGCTGTTTAGTAGCTACGATACTTACTAAGGACAAGCACCCATCAATGTACAATATTTTACAATTAAATCAATACACAGGCGAGCTTAGTGAGTCATCGATTAGAAGAAATGAAATTATTGACCCTTTATGCTATTCCGATTATTATTGCTTTCTCATATAAAGACAAAGGGTGCAAAAAATTCAATTTTGAGATTTAGATGGATTTACACGTTTTGAGGTCCCCTGGCGCCAAAAAAGTGGTTTTTAAAAAATGTCTGTCTGTCTGTCATCTGTGCGGACGCGTGGAGCCTAAACTATTGGGCCGATTTTGACGAAATTTGGCATCAGGTTCAGAAAAGTTATCGATAAATTAAATTTCTCGCTGAAATGAAATTTAGCTCAAAATTTGAGGGCGCAACTCCCCATAAACTCTGATGAAACTTGAAAACAAATTATTTCTCGAAAACGGTTCCAACGATTTAAATTTTTAAAAAAAAATCAAAAACGTACTCCATTTAAATATGAATCTAAAGATATAAGCCGCTTTCCCGGGGGAAATCTAGTTCTTGAGAAAATTGCTATAAACACGGACGGAGAGAGTCCGGGTTTGATTCCCCACCTAGGAGAAGTTATTTTTATGATACGTTTTGATAAAATGTTCAATTATAATTATATGTATCAACGAAAACTAATAAATGGAAAACACTGGGCTAGGTAATTATGAACTCGAATATGAGAAAGTTTGTCTGAGTTTTCTCGGACCGATTTTTTTATCCTACACATTCGGATAATATATTATACTAAGAGAAAAAATCGAGGAAAATTATCTGAATAAAATAGTTAAATGTTACTTGAAGAGATTTTCTAACTACAAAATAATTATATAAGAGGATGAGATAAACATTTGTGTTTTATTTCTTGTCTGCTGTAAATACAAGTAAAAGAGCAGTGATTGGTTGGAGCTGCAAGGAAGGCGTAATGAACCCGTGTGACAAGACACTGGACTCGGCACTGTGTTATAATAGTCTCCGACCTACAAGATATTTATCACGGTGAAAGTTAGCCTTAGTCTTTAACTGATCAACATCCAGTTCTTGCCATATACAGGTCGGAATTACTCCTCATGAGTTCAACGATAATGTTTTTAAACGTTTATGAAACAGGTGTTCCACATGAAACAAATTAGATTTACACTTTAGCCATTCATTGTTGTAATATTACTTTCCTTAAAATGAATTAGTTGTAGATGAATAATCTTGACAAGAAAGGACAATCTCTATTTATTATATTGCTTCAGATGTTCCATTAGATGCGCTCCAGTGAATCGATTTATATTAAGATGTTTAATAGACATTAATAACACATTTTACTCTCTTTTTTTTTTTTTCTATGATAATTATTGATCAATATTTAAAAAAAACAACATGTCTTTCTGCTTATAATTGTTTCTTATGCGTGCGATAATAAATTGAGTGTATGAATGACCAAATTTATTTATAGATTATTTTATTTGCGATTTATTATTGATTGCTATTAGTAAAACAAGACACTCATTAACAGAATAATTAATCTATTATTACAGTATTATTAATATACTGAAAGCATTTGCACAAAATAAAGGTTTATTTGCAAAGCCAGTTTTTTGTATTATTCTATTGACATAAATTCCACTTGGGGAATTATTCTTCAGAAATTTATTAATGTAACAAATAACATTAGCTAATGTATAATCAGGCCTTTTGTTATTTGTCATCAGTTTATACTTATGATGACATAAATTGGCCAATCAGTTTATTGCTGATGGCATAACCTGTTAAAATGTGGTTTGTTTATCCAGAACAAGTAAGCTTCATAAAATCTCGGTATAAATCACGATTTTTAAATGTTTATCCTGCACAAGACTTCACTTCACTACTTATAAATGTTTTGGCTTAGCCAAGGCGACAACACGGAATTCAATTGTCCAACACTTTCCGTTGCAGACAAATGACTCATTTATCGGTCGCACGAAGTTAATTTCGGGTCCCTCTCCGACCCCACGATCTGATTCGCTCGATGACGTATGCTCACAAACATGCAGCTTGTACACGCTTAGTAGCGGAAGATATTCTATTTTCAGAATATATTCTTCTTGGCACCTCAACCCTTAGTCTGTGAGATATAAAGACATATTTGCGGGCAACAAAGGCGTTTCACCATTAACTCTGGAAGCCTTTTTCACGTCAGAAAGAAATAAACAAATCTATAAGCAAAGGAAACCGATTAAAAAGGGTTTGTGCTGAATTCTTGTGTGTTGTCAAGCACAATAAGGTAGAGAAGCATTAGCTACGGTTGCTTTAATTTGATGCTTCCTGCTTAGGTTGTGCACTAATAATCCCTTACTTACAAAGTATAATGTAAGTATTGTATTAGCTGAGGCACGTGGCAAATACAATATTTTATAATTTTTAATTATAAAGCCATATGCAATCATTCTAAAGCAGGTTTTATATTCGATTAACTTATTATAAATCTTTTAAGATTAGATTCGATTGTTCAAATACAATTGAATTTAAATGAATGTTCACTCAATTGAATGCTTAATGGATTTGCATGACGTTAGTCGTCATAAAAAATGTTTCAAGACAAGAAAGGATGATCCGATAAATTGACGACACCTTATAAATAAAAGAAAACAAAAAAAACAAAAACTTGACGCTTGGTTACGCGTTCACACAACATTCCGTCGACTGCTGTCAAAACTTGATTTGGAAGAAGTCACCCGTTGAATACAGAAGAGTTTGTATTGCCTTCATTTACCTCTTGACCATTATATAATTGTATTCTCTTTGTTGCCTTAGGCATTTCCAATCGGTAACAGGCGTTAAAAATATTAAACTGGCCTATATCGTGTGAAATAGTTGAAGCAACCCCTTGTAATTTTCTTACTCCATCTATTAACTTCCTGATTTCTTAACCTTACTCTATTTTTTTCTTTAGGTGTGGTTCATATTTGTAATTCTATTCTTTTGATCAGTTGGCTATGTATATAATCCTATCCTATAATTGTAAACAATGGATTCGGTGTGATGAAACCCTAACCTGATGTTAATGCTGCAAATCGAATTTGAGTTTAATTAATTCCTCGACTTTAAGTTAGCAGCAATTTTTAGTAGTTGAAAACAATTCAAGGCAATTTTAAATGGGATTCTAAAGGCATATGCAACAACTTGAACCAAGGACAAAGATAACTCTGATAAATATAACAATCAAAGATTTTTGGGCGAAACCGCGTCTTGAAGAAGTCCCTTAAATTGTTTCCTCTATAGGAACCATTTTTTTGAACTTTGAGCATCAGCTCAACGCCCAAGAAAATGGTTAACTCGAACTACTAAGAAAATTAAGAAAATACCGATACTCAAAATTTCTGCATACTGACTAATGGTTAATCAAACTCAAAAAACTTAAAATTCGTCAGTTAATTGAAAAAGTTAGATACCAATTCTATAGCACAGGTTTCCGCGCCAGAGATGAATCTAGATCTTCCAGAAGTGACCGTGTCAGAGATTTGGTGAACCCAGATGTTTCGAACCCATTACGGAGATCATTGTCAAGGGAGTTGCTCATTGTGAGAGAAATTGCGACTGACTCGTTGGCATACATATTCGGAGACAACCTTAGACCTTGATAATATAATCAGATATACCTACCTGACTCTTCAGTAGCAAATGACTTTCATCATGAGCAACTCCCTTAAGAATGATCCCTGTGATGGGTTCGAAACATTAGTGTTTCCTCCGGAAGATTTAGATTAATTAAATCAGATAGTAATAATAAAAACAATTAGCTATTGTGTTTATTGGTTTTTTAATTAATGAATCCACTTTGCTCTTTCTATTTTATTCACCATTAATAGTTCTACATAATCATCATCTAAATGCTGATTTTGAAAACAAAAATACCTGTTCTTTTTATTTAAATTTTAATTTACTTTTACAAATAAAGGATTCTATTCTATTCAATTCTATTCTATTAATAACGCTACAAATCTCGGTACCAAAGAACTTATTTCAAACTGTACCTACTGGTTGTTGGTAAACAATAAATCAGCATCATCACAATGCTAACTATTCACACTCTGAAGAGTTTGCACTAGTGGAAGTGAAACTTCTTACTCAAACCGCAGTAGTAATCTGCACTACACTACCAGATTTCTCTGATTCTAGATGATAATACAACAATTACGATATTAACAAATCCTTATCATTGAGAAATAAGAGCGTTGATGGAGTTCATTTGTATCAATAAAAAGAGACAGTTTCTCCACGGAAGATAATACATGTTTATTTATCAAAGCAGATTTCGGCTTCGTAAGACTCACGTTAGTCTCCGACCTCTTATAACTCGCCCACTACTTATTTTTCTTTATAATGTAACTCTAGTTCTACTGAAATCGGCAATGATGATGGCTTTATAAAAGCCGAAAGCTGCTTTGATAAATAAACAAGCATTATCTTCCGTGGAGAGAATGTTTCTTTTTATTTAAATCCTTATCAGGTTGTAGTTGCTACGAGGGGAAATCGATGATTCTAGGTGTGGAAGCATTGTTATATAGATTAGTTGTTAATGGAAAATTGTCTAAATAGGCTACCAATTAGTGTGGCACAAAGCAATGTGCCACACTAATTGGTAGACACTCACATCCTATTGCGTATATTTTTTGCTTTTACAACGTACACTTATCAAATTTATTTAAATTTTTCCCACTATTTTAATCTGTCAACATTGTTTTGATTTTTTACATGAATTAAAGTACCAAGTTAGCAAACTTTAAAGAGCCAAGAAGATTGAAATTAATCTGGGGCTATTTTTGGGCTACTTTCGACAAACCGTCCAAATTTCATAAAAATAAGATGATAACTTTTGAAGATGTAGGGGTAAATAAATGCGTATGTTGGATGTGGAAGGGAAACAAATGAGCGCACAAAGCTTAAACACAAATGGGACCAACAATGGGTCAATTATGACAAACCATTTAAATTTCATTAAAAACGGACGAGTAGCTTTTAAGATATGTTGATTCACAAAAATTAAGCGACAGGCAGACAAGGAACCAAAAATGTGCCATGATGTCTTAAACGGATTTCAGTCTTGGAATTTTTTGAAATTGGAGACACAAAAAACGCGTTCGTTCTTCAACGATCACATTCCATTACGGTCAGCTTCCATTATCTTGGGTAAGCTCGGAAGCAAAAATATATATTTATTACCATATAGCTTCTTTTTAACGTTTAACACCATGAATCATTTAGAAAATGTAGAACAATTTACAATATTTAATTCATTTTAATGTATTTACTCATTTTCTATTTTAACATTCCTAAGACAACTAAGGACTTTATAATTTTCTCTATTGGCCTTGATATTATTAGCATATTTTTAACGCTTGTTACGTTATGATGGCTTTTATGTTACCCGTTATAAAATATGACTACTTTTTCTTTAGTCATATTTAAAGGAATATTATATTTTCTTGTAATTTTATTATTCTGAGAGAAAGGTTTTTTCAGCTCCGTATTATGCAGGTTCAAACTGCCCCTTTTTATCAAAATTCTAGATTGATTGATAAGGGTTACTACATACAAAAGAAATATGTACATTATCCCGAGCCATCATCATCCATCTAGGTTTGTCGTAGATTGTTCTCTATCCTTATGTTCTAAAAATATGACATAAAACAACAAATTTAAAAAAATATTGTTTCGCAGAATTTATGGAGTGGAGGATTTTAAAATACTTGCTTTGAACCTTCCTAAAAGTAACCTGCTTCAATTCCTTATCAGGAATTATTGTGGTGATGAATACAAATTATACTTTAAATTGTTTTTAGTTCCTCTTAGTTTTAAAAATGTTGGCCCATAGGATACAAAGGATAATTTATTTTGCTACCGAGATTACCGAAGGTAACGAAAGCTATGTGATCGCTCTGAAGAATAAATTTTCATAGCTCCGATATAAAAAAATCCTAGACAGAAATCCGTTTCAGATATATAGGGGACATTTTGGTCTCGTGTCTGGCTGTCTGTCTGTTTCATACAATTTTTGAAACCAAATATACACAAACTTTTTGACTAATTTTAATTAAATTTGTGTCGTGGGTCATGGTTAGCCTCATTGTTGGTCCCATATAATTTTAAACCTTCTGCGCCCATTGGTTTCTCTTCCATATACCCACAAAGTTTTTTTTATTAACAGCTGTATCTTTAAAAGAAATCTTTTGGTTTTTAAGAAACATAGATGGTTTGTCGAATAAGACTCAGAGATGGTATCATAATCATTTCAACCATCTGCGCTGATTAATTTTTTTCGTAATTGACACTCATATTCAAGTAATAACTCGAAACAATTTTGAAAGATTTAAAAGAGATGGAAAACTGGCACTTCTTTAGATTGTTACTCTCCTTTAAATAAAAAAAATCAGAAACGTGTAACAATCTAAAGAAGGTGTTGGGAATGTTCTTATTTAGACTATTACTCCCCTTATAAAAACAGAAGGGGGACATTCCTTTGTCCCAAACTACATTGGTCTAAACATACATCCTTTTGTCTTAACACTTGTAGTCGGTCATTTCTATTCTAAAAAAACAAAGGGGAGTAACAATTTAAAGAAGTACCGGAAAAGTCTTATATATTTGACAATAATGAGTTGTGAATTCATAACCATCATTAAAATACGCGAGGAAGCTACTTGCCACTCTAATTGGTTGACTATTTCAACATCAATTTTTTCAAATTTAGTTAATTTAAAACAGTAAGTTCTTTTAAAAGGACATCTAGATTAATTTACAGAAATTAGGGCAAAAGATATTTTTTTTAAAAAAGTTTTATCAGACCAATATTTCTATATAATATATTATTTCTTTACTTAAATAATATAATTTGTATTTTAATTAGATGAAATAATAAGTAAATAAGTAGGCAAGACGACGTTTTGAATTAAAAGTGCTAATACAATTTTTTTTAAATTATTTTCTCAGTTAGATACTATTTCATTTAAAGGTATTAAATTCACAGTAAATTAAGTTTAATTGACTACGAAAAAATGAAAAAACTAAGTAATTTGTTCTTTAAAATTAACTAAAAACTGTTAATTAAAAAGATAAAATAGCATTTCTAAGAGCCAACTACAGAATCTAATTTACTATTTTAAAATCTTCAAATCTGTTATAAAATAGTTTCAAGTACCTGATGGAATCTCGAGGAATAAATTGGTTTTCCCTTAATAGCTAGGTTATTTTGCCTTATTGAATTTATTTTAAGGAACTATTCCGTTCAATTAGAGTTTTTCTAAAAACCGGCTTTGGACGAAGTTCTTATCAGTTTTACGGTTTTACAAAACTAGAAATCTATTCAAGAAAAAAAAATAGTTACGTAAATCTGCAATTTTGTTGGGTCCTGTTGGCGAAACGTAAAAAAAAGTAATAGTATTTTTTATTTGTACATTTGAATATATACTTGAATTTATTGTACAGGTGAATATATATATATATATATATATATATATATATATATATATATATATATATATATATATATATTTATATATAGGAGTATATATATATATATATATATATATATATATATATATATATATATATATATATATATATATATATATATATATATATATATATATATATATATATTATAAAATGAAGTGTGCATAGGGATATTTACATGATCTATTATGAACTCAGTCCAAATATTAGTTTTTAAAAAAGTTGGTCTGTCTGGCGTGAAGGCTAAATACCTAACCGAATTTATTGAAATTTTTGTACGTTTTCAAAAAAATCATCTCATAAGACAAAATGGAAATATAATTAAAATTATAAATTTGTAGTGCTGTCTTAAACGTTTTAGAGAGGAAGGTCTATCAATTAACACGTTCGCTTAACTCATGGACATCACAAGTGATCAAAAAAAATATGATATATAATTCTGCTAGTTTTGACTAGAACTTATAATGATTCTCTAATTTAACTTGTTTCATATATATATTCATTATTCATTTCTCATCCAGTCGTAGTCGTAGCCGTAATTTAACGTAAAAAATAACGTATTCATTATATATTCAAGCTTTTAACACCAAAGGTTAAATTCAAGACATTCTGATGTTACAATTTAGCATAATTCAAATCTCCGAAAGTTCGGACTTGTATTTCTATACAAAACTCCAGAATATTCACAGTGAAATGCACAAATATCCCTCTACAGCAAGCAGTTAATATTCTTACATTATTTAAACACTATATTTTTCGTTGCCTCATCCACTTTTCCGTTCTCTTCCTCATTGTGTTTTCCGTTGCCTCTTCCACTTTGTTTTCCGGTGCCTCTTCCACTTAATGTTTTTCGTTGCCTTTTCAGCTTTAAGTTTTCAGTTACCTCTTCCTCCTTATGTTTTCCTTTCCTCTTCCACTTTTATGTTTTCCGGTGCTTCCTCTTCTTTATGTTTTTCGTTGCCTCTTCCTCTTTTCATTTTGATATTATATTATGCTTTGTTAAACGGCTTTATTGTTATATTGTGACCCACATATCTTTATAGTTACTTCTTTTAGGTTGAAAAGGTCAAAAATACTAAGTATAGTCGTGATGACGCGCCCGATCTCCTATCACTTTAATTTCAAAATAGAATGTCTCCCTTTCATTCCAATTATAAAAATGGATCGGTACGGATCAACAGGGTAACCCTTTCTTAAATAGGCATTTCTATTGTGATAGAAAAGATATTGATAAGAAAAGTTAATAATGATTCCCATTTCGGGGGCACCAAAACATCATAGGACAATCTAAAATTTAAAATACAATAACTCAAAAATTAACTTAATCAATTAAATTATGTGTGACTTATATATAAAAAAAATCGGTCCGAGACAACTCAGACAAACTTCCTCATATACGAGTTTATAATTACTTAATCCAGTGTTTCCATTTATTACTTTTCAAATGTACATTTAAATATTATTAAACATTTCATCAAAATTTATCATAAAAATAACTTTTCCTGGGCGGGGAATCGAACCCGGGCTCTCTCCGTCCACGTTTTAAGTTTTGTTCTCAGGAACTAGATTTTTCCTGGGAAAACGGCTTATATCGTTAGATTCGTATTCAAATGGACTACATTTTAGAATTTTTTAATCAAAATCGTCGGAACCGCTTTCGATTTTTTTTTTTTTTTTTCATGTTTTTTCAGAGTTTTTGGGGGGTAGCGCCCCCAAATTTGGAGCTAAAATTCATTTCTCGATTTCGCCTCGGGGTATGATTTTTGTGAACATGTATGCCAAATTTCGTCAAAATCGGCTCAGTAGTTTAGGCTCCAGGCGTCTGCACAGACGACAGACAGACAGACATTTTTTACAAACCACTTTTTTGGACTCAGGGGACCTCAAAACGTGTAAATCCATCAAAATCTCAAAATCGAATTTTTGCGCCACAATACTTTCTCTTTATATGAGAAAGTAAAAGTAAAAGTGTAAAATTAAATATAAGTAAAACACTTTGTATAACCTCCTTATCTTCTTGAAGGAAGCCTTGGCAACTGCCAATTTACCATATAGAAACTAATTATGTAAAGAAGACTAATAATTAATTTAATTTTGTACAATATTGGTAATCAATTATTATTATTGTGACAGTCCTCTTTTTGTAGGATCCTTTGTCATGGAAATATATTTACCAATATCGACAAGATTGTTGTCAATAGAATAATAATGGTGATATTATTTTATGATTTTGTGGACAACTCTCCCAAATTTTAACAATAATTTAGTTATTGATTTAACCTAAGGATATATTTCTTTTGAATATGTATACAAATTTTCATTGACATCATATCTTTAGTTTAGGCTCCTTGCGCGTCCACCAACAGTAGATATATATTACCGTTAGATATCAGGGGATCAGATTGTGGAATCGGGGATGTTTTACGTATAAATCCATCAATTAATTATTCGAAATAAATGTTCTCTTTGTATACTTCAGTAGTACTAAATGCGGTTATTAGAGGTACTAATAGGACGTATATAAATGGGAGAAAATAGTCAGCGGCTTCACTTTGCTTTCAGAAATAACAAATCAATTTTAGTAGACAAATTGTGTGTAAGTGAAATGAAATGATATGATAGAGAGGTGTTGTTTGTTATTTCACTAAAAATAATTTTTAATTTGATAGATGTTGAGATTAGATATAAAACAAATAAAACATCATATTGTCTGTTAAATAACTTCGTTCTTTTATTATCAATTTTTTTTACAACTGAAACGAAATAATATCAAATATAGTATGTAATAACAGTAAAATTTACTGAAAAGAAAAATAAAATTCTAGTAAAAGTCCAACAAATCATTTTCCATAGACACATTTTTATAACTCTCCTGTGTGCTTTTTACACTCTTCTATTTAACTGCACTTGCCTCCAAATCTTGTAATTTACATTTGACCCACTTCTCAACTACGTAGAGAGTTGAAACTTGACCAAGTTATGTTTTTCGGTGACAATTGAATAATCAGTCATTAGTTTAATTAAAATGTCTATTAAAAAGAAAATCTTAAAAAATGTGTCTTTGTGTTTGCTTTTTTAATTTACTTGCTCTAAGATATATATTAAGATATTAGTAGTAATTGTTTTTGTTATGAAGCTAGATAATTTCTCCCGCGGAAAGCGTATTTTAATAGTATATATTATATTTACAATATTTAAAAATCGGTTCGAGACAACTCAGAAAAACTTTCATATATGCGAGTTCATTATTACTTAGCCCGCAGTGTTTTCCAATTAATTAGTTTTCGTAAAGGTGCATTTAATTAATATTGAACATTCTATTAAAATTTATCATAAAAATAACGAACCTGGCCTCTCTCCGTCGTCGTTTATAAATTTGATTTTGAGATTATTATGGATTTACACGGGGACATCAACCCTTAGTCCAAATAGTGGGTTTTTTAAAAAATGCGTCTGTCTGTCATCTGTCGTCTGTGCAGACGCGTGGAGCCTAAACAAGAGGGCCGATTTTGACGAAGTTTGGCCCACTCATTGAGAAAAACCATACCTCGTGGCTAAATCAAGAACTAAAATTTTAGCTCCAAATTTTAGGGCGAAAAAACCCTTAAAACTCTGAAAAAACGAGATAGAAAATTATTTATTGAAAACGGTTCCGACGATTTTTATTTACAAAATTCTAAAATGTACTCCATTTAAATACGAACCTATCGATATATAAGCCGTTTTCCCAGGGAAAATCTTGTTCCTCAGAAAATAGCTTCAAATGCGTACGGAGGGAGGCCGGGTTCATTTCCCCGCCAAGGAGAAGTTCTTTTAAGGTCAATTTTGATATAATGTTCAACAATAATTAAATGTACCTACGTAAACTCGAAAAATAATAAATGGCAAACACTGGGCTTAGTAATTATGAACTCGTATAGGAGACAATTTGTTGGAGTTGTCATGGACCGATTTTTTCTAACTGGTCTCATAATCGAATTTTCTCAACCTCAGAATAGGTACCTTCTATTTTACGTATATTTGCGGTTTCATACTATTAAATTCACATGTATGCGATAGCAATAAATTAAAAGTTAATAATATAAATTAATAAACAAACGCCACATTGTATTATTGTATATTTATTTGTTTTTAGAAGGGTGTTGGACTGCTTGGTCAAATACAACCAGTTCTTGTTTTAATTAATAATATATATAGTTATATACATATACATACACACATAGACACCTATATTCATACATATACAATACACACATACGTATACATGTATTATTGTAGATTAATATTAGTTGACAATTGAATGACTAGCTGGGTTATGCCATTACACATGGATAGTATTAGATAATTATTATTAAAGGAGTGCGGCCATTTGCTATTGTTTATATATAATCTCTGTTGATCTATTGTTTCCGATTCGGAACTACTTGGGGCTGCTTTACGCACCGATTGGCAATGCAAGGCAGGAAACTTGCACACGACACCAATCTCTCACTAAATCAATTATACACATTACTACGCAGTTTAATTGTATACTATGCTTACACTACATACAATAAATAAATATATAATGATATTGTGATGTGTGTACGTATATAACACACAATATATATATTATATATATATATATATATATATATATATATATATATATATATATATATATATATATTATGCTGAGTGTGTAATATTGAATGTTGAAATTAGCAGCAAGCGGTTTTTTAAAAAGAGAAATAAGAGAAAGCGTCAAACCGCAGAGTTTAAATTATGTTTTTTTGCACTATGTAAATCTACTATTTCAATAACAAACTAGTATTTTTTTTTTTTTTTTTGTGTGTGTTAGCGGCTCAAATGCATAAGTCAAAGGCGAATTATTTTCTTCTAGTTTTCTGTAAAATAAAAGGGTAAAGATTGAGCAAACCTATTTTCCTCTATTCTTAAAAAAAAATAGTAATGAATAGTGATGTCATTGCATCACTTTAATTTTTTTTTTAATATAACAAGACATTTTTATATTCTAAAAACTTTTAAAATATAAAAACATCTTCTTATTTTGCAGTTTCAATTTTTTTAAACCTAATATTTTCACTTAAATGTGATTTAGTCCAAATATAATATATTTTTAACAAAAGGGAAATAATATAGAAATAAAAATAAAAGTAAAAATGATAAAACTAAGAAAAGGAAATCTAAACAGAATAAGAAAAAGAATATGAAATAATAAGAAAATTGAAATATAAAAAGAAAAATAAATTGGCCAAGTATGCGCTTTTATCACAGCCAAAGGGTTCTTAGGCAATTTAACAAATAGAACGAGTTCTTTAACCAGCATAATCGGCCCAGCTTTATTATGATGGAGGCCATTAAAGAAATTATTTTAGCTATAACTTATGAACCATTTGCAATAATGACGTGAAACAAACGCCTTTGAATGCATTTTTATTGTCCAAACGCAGTGAAACAACTCTGAAGTGTCTAGCCTAATCTGATTATAAGATAATGCATTTTTAAGACTTGGGGAACAGTTATTTCTCCCGAAATATGCGACTCATAAAATATTCATTTAAAACCGTTTTGGCTTTTTGACAAAGAATAACTATGATTTTTTCGTGGATTTATTAAAAAAATGGAGGGGGACACGAAAAATCGCAATTTTCAATCAAATTTAGTTTTTAAGATATGTTGGTGCGCAAATTTGTGACGGACATACCGAAAAAAAAAAGATTTGTGACTAAGAATTTTGATATAGGTGTATTAAAAAAGAAACTGTGGAAGAGGAACTAATAGGCGCAGTAGGTTGTAACGTAAATGAGACCAACAATCGACTAGGTACTTATGACCTATCATCTAATTTTTATTAAAATCGGACAAGTAGTTTTTAAGATATGTGTTCGCAAAAATTGTGGACAGACCAACAGGCAGACTCGAAACCAAAAATGTTCCCTGATGTCTGAGACGGATTTTTGTCTTGGAATATAAAATACATTTCATTTATCAGAACATTCACAAGCTTTGGTTATGTACCTTCAGTAAGCTCGGAAGCAAAGATGGGGGAAAATTAAATAAATTAGGCAATAATGGGTTGTAAAATTATAAAATAATTTAAGTTCACAAGGAAGCTACGTGCTACACTATTTTTGGTAAATTTTTCCTCTCTATCGTATTCTTGTCATGCTACCTCTATGGTGCCTTCTTGTACCTTTACTCTTTGTAATGTGATTGGATTGCTCTACGAGTTCTCTTCATGTCACACTTTAATGCCTAGTTATCCTCTTAGAATTATTTTTTCTGGTAGATGCAAAGTAATCAAGTTTTCTTTATCATCTAAATTTCCTATCTTTTTTTTTGACTCCTCAATATTCTTGGAATTAATTATAAACTATGTTTCTGCTGATTGCAATAGTTTCTGTTTCTCGATCCTAATTTCAGAAATATTTATCTGGACAGGAAGTAAACACAACCCATTGATACCTGTTTGATAAAAATTCATTCACAATCGAATCCAATTTTTGTTGTTTCGTATTATTGATTTTTACTTATGGATTCAACAGTATCATAATCAATGCAATTCTGCTTTTCATAGAAGTAAAGCTACTTATCATTTCCATAGTGATTGTTGTAAATTATGCTTAAATTATAACTTGTTGCTTCATAAAAAAATTTTAATCGGACATTAGTTGTCATAATATAGTCCAACGAAAAAAAGACATAATTTTCTGTTTATTCAAAAGTAATCTAATAATAATACTTAATCTTAAAAAAATTGTGTGAATCATTTAGTTGATTGTTTTTTTTTCCTAATTACAAATATAATAATCAATAGCGGATACGTGATTAGATTACGAAGCAAAACAATTTTTTTATTGTGTAGGAATGAAAGAAGCGCGTGCCAACTACTCTAGGCAAATTGGACATTAAAGTTTTCGTTATCGGCCGGCATTCAAAAAACTCTTAAACACAAAAAAATATTCGGCTAACAATGCTCCAACGTAGACAAATGTTATCTTTTCATTTACTGATAACAACCATTCAAAGTTATCTTTCTAAGTTCTCGATTGATATAACTAATCAATCTAATTGGCCTTCATAAACGAATTGATTTGTTCTTTTTTTCAGGCCAAATTTGGTATTTCTACCAAGATTTTCTGGACCTTACTATATTATATTATGGATATATAATATTGATTAGTTACCAGTGAAAACCTGTTTGAATTAAATGATACTAAGATTAGTTGGTAATCAGTTTAATGACTATATTATAAATTATCTTTTGTGGTTTTTCATTATAAACTGGACAAGTTTCTTCTTTGAAGAATTGAAATCAAGTTGATGTTAGTTTGTCACTTGATAGGTGACCACAGCGATTTGGAGTAATATTTCAATAATTTACCCATAGGGAGTAAGTACTCCCATCTCTTTTCTCTTTGTTCACTGACCTCTTTGCTAGGCCATTAGTTAACTATATTATCTATATATTTCTATATATTTAGTTGCTTTTTTATTTGTATTCTTTGTCTTAAGCACTCACTACGGGTTTCGGTTTATATAAACTTTATGTTGATTTGCCTACATAATTTCATAATGCTTAAAAATAAAAAAATAAAAACTTTAATCAAGTTTTATAACTTAACCACAAAGTATGATGGCATTTCTGGTCCTCTTTGCAAAGTAGAATTTGATTGTTACGAGGTATTAACTGAGAATTTCAGAAATTCATTCATTAAGTTATTTAAGCAAATAGTTTCAAAAGTACAGACACCCCTAACTTCAATTTGTGAAGATAGTTTTGGGATTATTAAGTAATTAATAATTGTTTAGATTGAGCTATAACCAATAATTATTGATAATTTAAAATGATTGAATACAAATAAAGTGATGTAACATTAAAATAATACTAAACTGTGGCCAATGATATCAAATTATTAGTCTCGGCACAAATATCCAAGAAAAACAAACTAAATTAAAGTTAACAAACGAAAAATTACGTTCTTAAACTTTTACTAGATCAGTGTTATAAATAAAAAAAATACCTTGCAAACCCTTCATTTTTATATAGGAAGCAACATTATTCACCTCAGATATATTATATCCGAGTGATGATCAAGTGAATTACTTATGTTTAACGGATGTACAATTATTTAAATGAACTTTGATTGTATAAGTATATGAGGAGTATAAGCAAATATTATTATTGACGTTAGAATATTAATTTGTTCAATAAGCTTTATTATATGCGATTGCTTTTTTACGATCATTTTGCATAAGAAAACAATGACACACCGCCTAATAAAACTCGCGCCAAAATGAATCATGGAACATCAGAGTATTTTGAACATTAGTATTGGAATTCAAACATTAATATATTATCTTAGTATTGCTTTAAAACTTTAAAACAAAGAATATTCTTCTAACAACACTGAATGTGTAAGTAAGTAGTCAATTCAGTCTTATAATGTCCATTACAACAGAAGAACACGCTAAATATATATACAAATAATAATGAAATAATACGGCATGTGAGTTGAGAAACGGAGAAGATTTGGTAGTATAACTAAGAAGATTCTACTGCAACCAAGATTTCTTAATAAACTGGTTCCACCTGCTAAAAGAGGTTAGACACTTTCGATACTAATGATCACATTGGCAAATGAGGCAAGCAATTATATTAATCAGTAAATTAATATTTTAAGGAAAGAATAATATTATCAAATACTGTGTATTTGTTTTAATAATAATTGCTAATGAGTAATTTTTTAAAAAATGTTGACTGCTAAAAAGTAGTAGCTCTAACAAAATAATCTTTTGATAAGAATGATTGAATTCAAGACCAATTCTATTATTAGTATTCTGAAGGTTGATCCTTTCTTGAGACGTATAGAAGCTTGAGTGATAACAAGGTAAACAATAAAGGGAAAAATAGAGGCTGCTTAAGTGTTTGCTTTGAGGTTGAGAGAAGAGAAGGAACAAGACTGGACACACAATACAGCCTTGCGATACACCCTACTCTAGACCAGAAACACTCTACTCAATCAACCCTCTTGACAACTATCAACCACCAATCACCAGGCGCCTTATTAACAGAGTCCACGAGGATACAGACGTCTAAACATGTTACGGATAGTTCAAGCGTTTAATCTCAAGATTTTCTTCAAGGACTCACATTCTTCAATGGTAGGAAGTGTAAGGACAAACTAAATTAAATATTAAACAATATTTGTCAGGAAGTCAATAAGAAATAATTATTAAATAAACACGAGGAATGCTGAAGAAGAAAAAGGTTTAAATCAACGAAATCTATCATCTAATGCCCTTCAAGCAAAATGGATATGTACACACTTCTCTAAAAAAAAAAATCACGAATTTACACAGCCAACTTGATTTTATTCAAGGGCAAGTTAGAGTATACTTGAGTTATGAACAAAAAAAAAAAAAATCGTCTTAAATAGTAGAAAGAAGAAGGTAATTAGGTGGAGAATTTTCGAGACAATCAGGTTTATAAATTGGTGTTAAAGAGTGACAAAGTAAGAAAGAATAAATATATATTTTTTGTATTGTTCACTTCAAAAACAGTAGCAGAGATGAACATACTACAATTATTCGTAAATCGATAATATAGACAAAAACATTAATACGACTTCATAAAAAAATGGTTATGTGACTAAATTAATACAACAGAAAACGCATATATATAATTAGTTGCACTAGCCATCGTGCAGTAGGTTCTACCACGCTCTAATAGTGGATTTCTTACAAAAGAAACATATACATTTAATTTCGGGGAATGCATACCGTTTTACAATTGCATATTAGACATTTGTAAATTGTAGTAATAGAACACTTAGTTGTTGATTCATATCATGAATAGCATGTAAAAATAAACTAAACGGCCAATAATGTAAATAGTCAAAGTACAAGTGATAAATACACAAACCAGACCATATAATGTTTAAAGATCTTCTGTATAATACGTTTAAGATCAATTTCTAAATAAATACAGGGAACAAGAGAAAATGGGCTAAAGCGAGTGAAAAAGATGAGGACGAGAGACAGATAGAAGACTTGGATCTTGCCGCAGGGTTACTGATATTGCAAGTGAAAGCGAAGGGACACGGCACCCGAGGGAAATCAGCACGTTCTTTCCTTCTTTCAACTCTTCCCTATGATATATCCTAGTTTTACCGTCGTCTTATATTTGAAATCCAATGATTCCTCTCAGATACCATATGAAAGATTTCCTTCCCTTTTCAACCATACCACACCTATATATATTTTTTAAGATAATACATTTTTTATGAGTAATAATCGCAGTTTTTTTTTTATTATTTTTCTTACTTATTACTTTATGGTCATAAATATATTTCTGCGGAGAATAGATCATAAATAAGACTATAATTTGGACTGATTCCCCTGGTGACAGATTTTACGGAAGAACGTTTTTCTTTATCCCCCCCCCCCCTTTTTTCTTTTTTATAAAAAAAAAAAAATACAACTGTCACATAAAGAAACTTCTTTGCAAAATTATAAGAAAAGAGACAAAACGAAAAGGAACGGTATTGTTATTTAGACTGTAGAATCAACGTCGTATTACTAATGTTAGAATATTCGGATGTTTTTAAGGTCCGTAAGCCCAATAAGAAAACAAAGAACTCTTAAAAATCCAACATGTTTGTATTATGTTCATCTGTTACTCGTTCTCTTGTAACTAACACGAAACATCCTAAAAAAATGAAACATTCACAACAATCCAGGAGGAAAGTAGCCGCCTTTCTGAGAAAGTACTTATATTTCAAGAAGGAAAATGCGGAGAAAGGTAAACAATTTATACTTTTAATCAAGATAAGATGAGTATCAAAAGACGCAGAACGAATAGCTGAGGAAAGTTTTCCTTTTTTATAGAACCTATTATTTAAAAGAGAGGAAAGTCTTAATTTGGTTAATAAAGTGAATCAAAAGTATTCTCGAGGTAAAGAAATAAGATCCTGTCTCTCTACAATATGGTTATTAAGGGAAACCCGACTTAATAAACACGAGAGTTAAGTTCAAACCTCTACCTAGTTCCTAAGTACATACAATGACTTAAGTTCCTCGTTACATCTGACTCCATCTCCTAGTTCTAACTGACTTCATAAGCCTGGAGTTTATGCTGAACGTTTGCATTTAAAAGCAGGTTTCACCTAAATAAAGTTATTGGTGAAAGACGATGCCTTACTAAGTAGATCCAAGATTCAAATTTGGAAAAAAGTACTCCTCTTTCACACTAGTTAAGAGAGTGGAAAAAAAGTCAGAATAACTAACTTATTAACAATATAGATCAGAAATGGATAGGAATATTTTTTAGTGTTAAAAAGTGAATTGAGTTCTACAACAAATAAGCAAATTTAAATAATAAAATTTATAGGAAATTCAATAAATTGTAGATGTTACATGACACATTTATTTAAAAAAATATCAAAAAAACTGTGCGTTTTTACTTTCTCATAAATAACGTAGTACATGTAAAAAGAAAGTATTATGATGACGCGAAAATTTGATTTTGGTGGATTTACACGTTTTGAGGTCCTCTGAGTCCAAAAAGTGGTTTTATAAAATAATTGACTGCACTGGACCGATTTCGATTAAATTTGGTATATTATAATAATATGTCCAGAAAAATCATACTCTAAGGCGAAATCAAGAAATAAATGTTAGTCTTAAATTTTGTGGCACTACCTCCAAAAAATGGTTCCGAAGATTCTGAGTAAAAATCTATTTGAATCCTAAAAATAAATCAATTTGTAGTCCATTTAATGACGAATTCAACCAAACCTTCAAATATTAAATTCGTATATCCCGGGAAAAATCTACTTTACGAAAAACTGATGGAAATAAATCTTATTTCGCTGAAAATCTAAAACGAAGTGTTAATAATACTAATGTGTGTTAATAAAATGTGTGTGTTTGGGTATTATACCTTATATTAACTTAATTATAAGGTTGGATATGAGAAAGTTTCGTTCAAGATTGTCGTACAGATTTTTAGACTTATAGATAGCAACCTATTTAATTTTAAATTATACTATTTAAATTATACTATTACTATTTTGCAGTACGAGAAAAATGAGAATTAGAAAAAATTGATTGACTAGCGAAAATATAGAGAAGAATAGATAATAGATAAAAGATAAACAATATTAATTATTGATAAACCTTTTTATCTTCTCTCATTGTCTCTTCCTATTGTTGTTTATTTATGTAGCTTATCAATCAAACTATTATTTTTCCAATATTCCTTTTTATCCACAATTTTTTAAATATTTGTATTCGTCTGTTTAGAGCTTCTATTTTTGTCACAAAAAGGTATAAATATATATATATATATATATATATATATATATATATATATATATATATATATATATATATATATATATATATATATATATATATATATATATATATATATAGAGAGAGAGAGAGAGAGAGAGAGAGAGAGGCTGGATTCCCGTGTTTCGCAACGGATCGTGTTATTTTTAATTTATTATTTTCGGTATATCGATTATTCTCAAAAAACATTGAAGTTATTTTATTAAGAAATAATATGCAGATGCCACAAAAATTCCTAAATACCTACCAAGTTTCTATACTCCCCCTCTTATTGGATTTTGGGTTTTAAAAGTTGAATTTCCAGGAAGAGTAGAGGTATTTTCCTTCTGTTTCAAGCTAAAAAGATATATTTATACTTGTCATTATACTTTGTAAATCTGACAGCTCAGATTGGCCAACCTATGTGAGGGAAAAAATAAAACAACTAGGAGTTATCTTAAGGTTATCTAGTGATATTTTTGTTTGCCTAGTTGGCCCGACCTACTACCCGCCAAAATCTCAAGCTCTCATTGGCTCTCCTCCAGTTTTTTTTTCGATTTTCCCGCGCTGTCAGAATAACAAAGAATAATGGCATAAGTATAGTACCCCTATGAATTTAAAAATGTCTTGTGTGGCTGATTTTTTTTACTGCTCATTATATTATTTATAACTTCTGAAATATTGATAGTTCCGAATGCTTGGGATAGTTTGTAAAACATCCAGAACACTATAGATTACCGAGGCTTTAATGACTAGAGACCATGATCCAAGAAATCGCCCGGAACTAAATTAGGTGTCCAAATTAAAAGCAACGCTCCATTCAACAAGCTATCCCAATATCCTTTCTACACCTAAAAAGGTATTTGATGTTATGCAAGAGATAATTTATTAGTGTCAATGAAACCTAATAGCTGCAGATTACCAAAGAGTTATGAACTCATCCTACAACCCTACCTACAGACATTTATGCTTGTATTCTTTGAACAGAGAAACATACCTACAGTGGAAATGCCCTATCACAAAAATACGAATAATAAGGCAGTTAAGAGTATCGTCTTCCAACTGTATAAGAATATTTTACAAGAGTATTTTGTAAAGCTCGACACAACGGTGCACTTTCCGGTATATAACCTGAAGGAACCTGAAGGAACATATACGATTGCTATAGGCATAACATCTACAAAAAACCAATTCACCAATTGTCATTAGAAGATATTTTTTTTTATTTGGTAACTTTAACTATATTACTAAAATTTACCAATTTGCTTATAAGAATAACGATTAAATTAATTAACAATTTTCACAAATAAAAATTCTGTTTTTCATTTACATTCTTCATTAAAATTTCGTTTTTTATCTTTATTATTATATACGTATATATACGTGGACATAAATTTATATTATAGAGATATATGTATGAATATTTTAATTTGTGATGTAAAGGCACTGTCTAGATTGAAGAAGCCAATTTTACTTGTTATTGTTATCCACACTCTTGTAAGAACATTTTTGTTTATAGTAATAAACATTTTTATTCTTATTCACATACTTCCTTAATAAATATCAGCTAATAGAAAACTTTATTGACAGCCAAAAAGTATTTTTTTTAGTCACGAATATCTAAGCTACACATAGATTTTGCAAACAAAATTACGCAAACCTTAATAGGAAAAAAAGATATCGGCTTCATT
Source organism: Gerris lacustris (assembly GCA_951217055.1). NCBI lineage: Eukaryota > Metazoa > Arthropoda > Insecta > Hemiptera > Gerridae > Gerris > Gerris lacustris. Next base: position 32,629,209 of record OX578281.1, on the reverse strand, counting down.
AAGTTAGAGTAAATTACAAACCTATCAAGACAGAATTTCATTAGAAGGTCCTTGACGACCGTTTAACTTTCTTGAAAATAACGGTTTAAAGATAATTTTAGATTTACGTTTTTTTTTTTGTTTCTAAATATTTTCCAATCATTTAGCTCACTACTAAAGAAAATATCTTAGTTGCTTCTTGTAAACACTTATAATCATAAATGTATGGAATACAAATATGCGGTCGAATATAGGGAGTTAGACTAAGGAAGTTAGTTTTATATGTAGAGGTCAGAACGTGAATTGATGACCAGATCTGGGAAATACGTATGGCGTTGCGACAAACGCTAAGTTAGCGACGTGGTCAAGCTAAATGGCCTTTAATAGCAAGGTCTAATCTCTATTATAATCACCTAGGTTTAATCTACAAGACGTAGAACACGTGATATCTTACTGCCTTCTCTACTAGCAGTATGATTAGCAAGCAGTGAAGAAGTCATTTATATGTTTATAAACGTTTTGGGGAAGCAATACAAGAAATGCAAGGAATAGAAGGACAAAACACAATGCATTGTGCATTTTATACAAAAGTTCGGTTAGTTACTATGTTGTCTACATTGAATTTAACATTGCTTAACAAATATAACGAGTATTGCAATTAATCTAGTATCTGATATAAAAATATAGGTCCAAGACAACTCAGACAAACTTTCTCATATCCGAGTTCATAATTACTTAACCCAGTGTTTTCCATTGATTAGTTTTCGAGTTTTCATACATAAATTTAATTATTATTGAACATTATATCAAAATGTATAATAAAAATAACAATTTATCATAAAATTAACTTCTCCTCGGCGGAAAATCGAACCCGTCCGCGTTTAAGCTATTTTCTCAGAAACTATATTTTATTCCGGGAAAACAGCTTATATCATGAAATTCGTATTTAAATGGATATATTTAAATACGTATATATTAAATGGACGTATTTAAAATGTAGTAGCATTTTTCATTCGTCGGAACAGTTTTCGAGACAAATTTTTTTTTCTCGTTTTTCAAAGTTTTTGGGACATAGCGACCGCAAATTTGAAGCTAAAATTCCTTTCTCGATTTGGCCTTGGGGTATGATTTTTCTGAACATGTATTCCTAATTTCGACAAAATCGGCCTAGTAGTTTAGGCTCCAGGCGTCTGCACAGACAGACAGAGATTTTCCAAAAACCACTTTTTTGGACTCAGGGGACCTCAAAACGTGTAAATCCATAAAAATCTCCAAATCGAATTTTTCATTCAATACTTTTATTTATATGAGAAAGTAAAAAAGATATTGGAGTTTTCTAGGAATGAGAAAATAAATAAAAATGTATGCATAATGATATAGTACACTGTTAATATATTATAGTCTATTTATTCCTAAGCCGACCCAGAAAGGACCTAAAAACTTAATTATGCACGGGTTTCTTTGTTCACCTCATTTCCAAAACGAGGAAAAGGGTCGGGGCAAAGTCACAAAAAGGCTTAACTCCATTAATATTTAAGTAATATTTTTTTGACAATGATACATGTTATTCAGACTACTAAATATCCCTTCTAAGCATAACAAACTAAGTATAATTAATAGTTTGTGATAAACTGTAATAATAGGTAATTAAACATTTATTTTTCTCTTGTATTACTGTATTTTTTTTTACATTCCACATCAAAAACAGTGATTATAGTGTTCGACCTCAGTTACCCTTAAATGTTCAAATATACACTTACAATTTACTCACAAAAGAAATTATCTCACACCGGAATTAATCCCGACAATTCAAAAGGAGTTCACTTGAAGGATTTTGTATGAATTATTTCCAAATCTTTACCCTTTTTCAAATTAATAAGGCTAATTATTTAAATTCACAAAACCACCAAAAATATGTAAATTTTTGGATTAAGGAGTATTTAAATATATGAATTTATTTGGAGATTTTAAGTATATATTATAATTTATTGTTTAAAAAGAACTATAATTCTAGGTAAACAAATACCATAATCCATATTACATGAATGATTTATTCTTTAGAGTGAATAAAATTTAATTTTTACAGAAATATTTTGTTTTTAACTAGATGATATCTAAATAATATAAGCACAAAGGCTATTCACTATTCATTCAGTTTTAAGTTCATCGATTTTTTAGTAACATTGGGTTTGTTCTAACCAAGTAGAGTACCGTCCGCGTGATCATCACGGGCATATGCAATGGATAAAAGCCGTCCTAACACGACTTGTGTCAGTGTTTTGTACCGTCCTCCAAACTGTTCCAACCCTCGCAGGGATCGTTTGCGAACCGTGACAATACCAAGTACTAAGTTATATGACATGCGCGGTTATGTCACACTCTCTTATCGCCACACATGTCAACAGGAAGGTTCCCTGACAGTTAGGTTTCCTTGAATGTTTTTAATACGGTGTGAATTATAGTCCTAAACCCGTTCCAACCTGATATAATTTTATTACAGTACAATCTTAGCGCATGCGTATAAAACCTGTCCTAAACGATTCCCGGACGATCCACGGGACGATACAAAGGAAGGTACAAATAGGAGGGTGGGGGGGGGGGGGGGAGGGTAGAACAAATCTATCGAAATCACAATGTGCCGTAAAGTATTGATGTATCGACAAAGTGCAGCTGTCTTAAAGTAGAAAATGTCGCACTGCGGCAGTCGTACGCAAATTTTAACTGATTTCATTTTGCACCGTTATAATGAACATTTTCTCTTTAAACGATACTTTGTACTTAAATATTCTTGCTCGTTTCCACAGGATATAGTTTTGAATATTTTATAACAAACCTTTTCACACATGATCGATTCCGTATTTTGCTGGTTTATTTGGGATGTATTGAATATAAAAGGACTAATTTTTCATATACTGTTTACTTCAAATATTAACGAAGAACATGTAGTTGCCTTATTTTGGAATCTTATTTCTTTAGTTTCAGTTATTAAATAATAAAATTGTTCCTTTTAACTAGTTGGCGCAATCTTAACATCACGATTAAGTCGGAATGATGCAAAAACAGCTATTAACAGCTCAATCATCTACTGTAGGTATATCAACACAATACTCAATACTACTTTTATTTTTATTTAACACAATACTACTTTTATAAGGAAAGACAGACTGTTAAAAGGTTAATTGTCTCTAATTATGGAGAATCGCGGAAGAATCCAAATCACTGATTGAAATTTAACTTATTTACAACAACTTATTCAACAATTTATACAAGTGTATAAAAATATAAACTGCTGTAAAAATCTATACTTCTAAACTTATTATTTTGAGTAAATAGTCTGCCAATTAGTGTGGCACATAGCTTCCTCAAGTCTTATTTCATACATTTTAATGATTTTATGATTTTACAACTTAATATTGTTAAATTTATTTTCCCCCCTGTTTTTTAAATGTTGATTAATTTGAAGCTATCTTTGGCCAAATATGTTCCCTGATTCTAATGTCCGAATCGGATTTTTGTCTTGGAATTTTTTAAATCGGAGACAAAATATTTTCGTTCTTTAGAGCGATCAAACAGCTTCCGCTTCCTTCGGTAAGCTCGGAAGCAATACACAGAAAAACATTGCAATTGGTGATTAAAAAACAGTTGCATTTATCAATTGATAAACAATGTAGAAAGGTCTTGATAGGTGCTTATAATTAAACAGATAATGGTTTTGCTGGAGCGAACTCTGATAGTGCGGCTTTTTACTTGATAGAAACCTCTTATCTTTCTCGTTCCTAAGTACCTTCCTGGACTAAATATTTAAGAATGACGGATGGAATTACTTTTTTAACTCATTGAGGTGAGTTAGTTCGGCGACTTTCCAAAGACTTTGAGTCCTTGCTCGCGATGGGAACACGTAGCAGGAAGCGGCTTGGTATTGTCGTCAGTAGTGACGCCCTTGGCCCGAGCTCAAGGTGCTGTTTGTTATGCCACGATGCTCTTCACATCCGAGCAAGGATCCGGCCTCATTCTAATCACCGACTTTAATAAACAAATAAAAGAATTAAATGAAGTCATATGTATTATTTGATATTTACCGCTAATGGAACTTATCAATTGAATTAATCAATCAATGGCTATTTAAACTAATGCTTCCTCGTGCATTTGATTCATTCTAAGAATCACAACGACCTTATAAAATAAGTTGACTCAATGAACGCATAAATTAAGTTTCAAGTTTATCATATTCAATCATATTATGTTATATGTTAGTTAAAATAGTAGTTAAACGGCGAGGACAAATCACTTGTTCAAGCCTAGCAATTAAGCCCTTATTGGTCCCATTTTAATATCCATGTGGTAAACAGTTCCAGTCTCTTCACAAATCATACTGTACAACGGACCACCGAAGCGAGTATGTGTGATCATTTGTGAGCCATGAAAATCAGAGTATCGTGGTGCGGTATCGAACCCACGACCTCGTGCTGCCCTTGATTCTTTGATGGCAGAGCAGGTCTCAACAAGGCACCACCACTGGGTCTCTTTATTGGGAAGGAAAAAAAGTCGCGAATTCACCAAAAGTAACTTCTCTGCCATTGATGGTAATTTTCAGTGCCAGTGACAAAAATATTAGTATTATTTTTTCTTTCCTTTTTTAATGAAAATGCGCTTTGCTCTAACATTTAAAAATGTTGACTGGTGATGTCGAAGCATCCAATTATGCCTTTATATTAGAGTGCATCCGTAATACTTTAGTGTGAAACAATATATTATTTGGGGGGAAAAAATTATTTTGACATAATAATGCCTGAAAAAACATGATTAAGTCACGAAAAGGGACAAAATATAGCCATAAAAATAAAAATAAAACTGTATAATTATTTTTAAACAAATACTCTTTAACGAGCCTACATAAAACAAAATTGCAAGAAAAAGTATTTTCTATTAAAACTGAAAGAAGCAAATATAAAAAATGGGTACTTATGATATTATGGTCACGCTAACATCTGCATCTATGTTATAACTCTAAATTATTAGTTTTATCTTGTTTTGATAAGATGAAATATTGTGTTTTAGTATATTTTAATATTTTAAACTTATTAACTGTATATACGGTGAAATAAAATCTTAAGTAGTTATTTATAGATTTTCTAGTTATAGCAAAGAATAGAGATAACTTCATATTGTTTTAATATATAACCAATAATAATAACAACAAAATAAAAGCTCTTTTCTCGAAGAATAGAGTACTCGTTAAAATACAAAAAAAAATTGTCTGCTATACAAAAAATAAAAATGAATACAAATAAAATACAAAAAAAATAAACTTTTGATATCTCATAAATAATTAAAATTACCTTTATAGCAGATAAGAAGTTTATTGTATAATGAATCTCACCTGAAAAAAAATAAAAAAATACATATAAACAGATAAATAAATAATAAAAAATTCAGTCAAGAATACATAAAAAAAATTCTCAATCAGAATATGATTCACACTTTTTTTTGCTTCCAAGCTTACTTAAGGTACCGGTAAGCATTGTGATAATTTTGAAGAACAAAATGCTTATTTGTCTCCGAATTTAATTGTTTTAGACATCAGGGAACATTTTTGATCTCATATCTGTCAGTATGTTGATAGGTCTGTTGTTTTTTACCGAACTTCCAAAATATCTCAAAAGGTATTCGGAGAGTAGGTCATAATAACCTTAATGTTGAAATTAATGTTCCCACATTAATGTCAACCGCCCACACATATTTAATATTAAATAAAAACTTGATGTGACAGCCCTGGGAATCGTAACGAGTCCTTTATTTCATTAACACATACATGATTCTTATTATACTTGTACGATTTGAATGAAATTTGTATACTTTGCCGTAACTATCTCACAGATTGTTCTATATGAAAGTTCAAGGACGCGAGGAAGCTATCTGTCACACCAATTGGCAGAATATTTTGATGAGGAACATTAATTACTTATAGTCAAATAATATTAAACATCTATTTCATTTTTACAAGTTATTGGTAGTATTCAAACTACGGAACGTTTAAATTTTAATTTAAATCAAATTATAATTACTATTTATAAAGGGAGACAGACAGAGAAAAATAGACTTTAGCGCCGGGACTCGAACCACGGACCTCCCCCTCATATCCAGTGTGCTTGAGCCCTAACCAATTAAGCTACACTGAAGAATACTATCCTCTGACATATCGATACCTAATCCCGAATTAAGCTTTCAAATTTTTCTAAAAGTCTTAGATGTGAACAAACGACAATAGAACTAGACTGAGAAATACGCTTGTAATTATAAAGTACTCAATTAGTACCTGTACTTAGTACAATCAATTAGAAATTTAATTTTTACAAGTTATTGGTAGTATTCATTCGACGGAACGTTTAAATTTTAATTTAAATCAAATTATAATTACTATTTATAAAGGGAGTCAGACAGAGAAAAATAGACTTTAGCGCCGGGACTCGAACCACGGACCTCCCCCTCACATCCAGTGAGCGGGAGCTCTAACCAATTAAGCTACATTGAAGAATACTTTCCTCTGACGATATTGATAGCTAATCCCGAATTAAGCTTTCAAATGTTTCTACAAGTCTTAGATGTCAACAAACGACAATAGTAATTATAATTTGATTTAAATTGAAATCTATTTAGTTTAGAATCAGAGAGCCGGCGCCGGCGTGGCCGTGTGGATTAAACTACTTACCACGTCTGCTCGGCCATTACAGAATCAAAGGCGGAACGAGATCGTGGGTTCGATCCTTCGCCGTGATAATCTGATTTATATGGCTCACCAATGATCACGTCATACTCACTTCGGCGGTACAATGTACAGAGGTATGATGTGTGAAGTGGCTGGAACTCTCTACCACGGGGATAGTAAAATTGGCCTAATTGTTAGGTTCGAACAAGTGGTTCGTACTACCAATCTAGTACTAGTACTAGAACCTTACTACTACTACTACTACTAGTTTAGAATCAACGTAACTCAGGCATTTCATCATTTTCTTTAGTATAATTTGAACATTTTATAATTATTAAAAAAAAAAAAAAATAAATAAATAACCCAGAAATCTTTAACACGTCATCGACTTAAATATAACTTGAAACGTTCTTTTCTGATGTTAGATTACACATTTTATTTCTTTGTAACTACAATGCCATATAGTGAAGAAATGTTAATAAAGTTTTTCAGTTGGCATTTCCGTGAATTGAAAGCATTTTACTTTATAGAAAACCCATTCTCCGGATAATAGCATTTCTTTAGAAATTGAAAACGTGTTCTTTGAACACAATATATATTTCAATATGGATTAAATTGATTTCCAAGAAAAAAAAGATGAAGTTCAAATTAATAAACAAGAAGATTAATTGTTCAAAAATATTTTCAATTTAAATTTATCTGACATATGTATTAAAATAAAAAGTTATATGAATGACAATCAAAATATCACAGAGAAGTGCGAAGGAAATGACATAAATAAAATTATTATCTCAAATAGAAAAACCAGAAGCAGATTAAGTTCAGACATAGGTTATTGTATCTAGTATTGGAAAATTTCTCTAGAAGTTTAGCGGAATTTGATATTTCTGAACTAGATTTTTTCCGGGAAAACGACTTATGGCGGTTAGCTTCATATTTACAAGGACTAATTGTCGAATTTTATAATCTAAATCGTCGGATATATTAGTATATATATTTTTCACTTATCTCCATTCAATCAGCGTTCGTATACAAAATATTACTATAAATCAAACAGGTCATTTGGTCACAAGTCAGGTGTTTGTCATTTGGATTAAAATCTAAATTAAAAGAGAAAGAAAGATGGTGAATTCAAAAATGATTTGTATAGTAACAATAATTTATCAAGGCAAATAAATGTGTTCACCGTGGCACAACTGTATGCGTTATGAGCCCTGGCCCCAAAAAGGCCCATAATTCCCTGTTGAATTGATTTGTATTACGAGGTTAGCACAACCCCTTTTTACTGGTCTTATATTACTTGGCTTTGTAAGTTTCATCGCACATTTCCGTTTCCCCAATTTTAAACCATTTCCCGTGATTCAATCTTCCCCAAATTTCGCACATAGAAACAACTAATGTAAGAATACAGAAACCAAAAAAAAAAAAAAAAAAGGCGTCATTGCTTTTTAAGTTTCATCGCACACCTATTACCCCAATTTTGAACCACTTATCGTTGTTCAATCTTCCCCAAATTTTGCACATTGATACAACTAAGGTGAAGAATACAGAAACCAAAAAAAACAAGTTGAAAATAAGACCAGTTTTAGAAAAACGGTTAATATATTTGTTCATAAATAATGTCATTGACACTATATTTTCACTAAATTTTAAAAAAGATGTCGTTTTGTACAAAGTTCTTAGAGATCAAAATTATAAATAATTACGTAAAGGTTAGAAGTTTAAGGAGATGAGAGAGAAAATAAAGATTTTTAACTACGAAAACTACCTCTTCCTTCCTCTAAAAGCAATACAAGTTAATAGTTAGATGTCTTTTCGGGAAAGTGTTAGAGGAACAGAAAGCGTAACAAAGAGCAAAGTTAGAAGTCTTAGGGGGAGGTATACAGTGACATTTAACCCTCGTGAAAATATCGATCTCACAGTCCAGAAAATCCTTGTAGAGTAAAACCAACACAATAACACGGACAATAAATTCCCATTGTATTCGCACACTGTTAGACTCGAGATTGTCTGCAAGCCTCAAGGGCTGGTCTTAACCCTAGCGCCTCTATACTGAAACTTTGCCAAATGTGCTTTCCGACCCCTCCCCTCTTGTGCCTAGAGCTTATAATACCCTAAGCTACGTTCAGAGCCCTTATAAATTCAAAATAGGGCCACGCAGATTCTAAAATTCTAAAAAAAAATAAAATATATATATATATAAAAAAAAAAATCCACTCACATTTTATTATAAATTACACACCCTCACTTCATTCCTTTTTTACTATTTTCATTTTTAAATATTCTATTAATGTACTTTTAATTAATATATATATATATATATATATATATATATATATATATATATATATATATATATATATATATATATATATATATATATATATATATATATATATGAATTATATTTATTTGAAATGAAAAATAATAATTTAAAAAATATATATATACATACATATTATAATAAATTAAAGAAAATTTAGAGAAAGGTCCTTTTATATTTAATTAGCATACAAATTAATTGAAATTATACTCATGGTTAAATTTCCCGAGTCCAGAGTTCGTATGAAATAATTTAATTTTAAATAATAATATAAATTTAATTTAATTTAAATAATGAAATAAAAGGTTTTAGTTTATGGTTATTTTATATTATATTTAGGTGGTTTGAGACAAAGGGAACCGTTTATATAATTATTAATAATAGTAGACTGAAATATATTTATATATTAACATAACCAGTTTTTAGGACTCATAAATCCATTTAAGATTTTTCAGTCAATTCTAATATCCAAAAATTAGTATAATCTTTCTAAAGTTTTCTCCTTTTTAAGTGTACTTAGAAATTGTAAGTAAGTGATTAATGGACAACATTTTATATAAATAAAGCACTATACAAATTAATTGTCGTGTAGATCTCGTCAGGATTTTTTTTTAAAAACATATTTTATTAAATAGTTTAAGACTTAGGTTTTCCAACTTCAAAGTCTTAAATTTATTTCAGCAATATTTCGCCTTAACACTTCCGCTTCTTCATCAGGCTGAAAAACTCGACTAATGTTTTGTTTGACTATCAGTGAGAGACTGATAATTCCATTATTAGGTACTCGTACAATTTGTAATAGTAGTTACACATATTCTTTTACCAGTCTTTAAGACCTTCAAATCATATACCTTCGTCATACTTACAAAACTGTTTGTTCCACCATCTTGAAAATTAAAAATATTAAATGTTAAATTTTAATCGTTAAATATTCTTTATCTACGATTGATATGAAATATAAACATTATATCTCTGTTTAGATGCGTAGAAAGTGATTATTTACGTACTTGTATTCATTGCGCATGCGCGTCTCATAGTTCTGAAGAATTCCTCTTCTTTACCACGCTAGCGCGGTAAAAAAGAGGAATTCTTCAGCTTTACGCACGATTAGCGAGTTTGTTTACATTTAACAAGACTAATTTGCTGTTTGTTTAATAAAAGTAACTTTTATATAGAGTTTTTTGAGAAAATCAATGAGTGATTTAAATGATTATGACGAATATGAGGAGAATAATACGCCTCTCGAAATAATTCGGCACAAAATACAACTAATGAATTAATGTTATCTTTATCAAAAGAGAAATACGAACTTGTATACTGGAAGTTTATTTTTTTCTGTATTTATTATTTAAATCTAACAATCGTAGATAAAGTACGGTACGCAACTCGTGCGAAAACGGCATTTAGCATGCGAGTGTAGAGTTTGCACCCGAGCGAGAGCGAGGGTGTAAAACAACACGAGCAATGCAAAATGGTACTTTCCGCACTCAACGCGTAATGTACTATTTACTACTTTTCGAAACCTTTAAATTGATGTATGACGTGTCATGCTGACTAGAAACTTTTTGTATAGATTTTTTTTTTTTTTTTTTTTTCTTTTTTTTTTTTTTCTTTTGGGTTTTAGTCCCGATCAACTGCCAGGGTTATTACAGGACATTACATCTATTATTACAGGGTTATTACATCTATTTTTTGTATAGATATCCACCATCTTGAAAATATTAAAAGTGTGAAATTTCCAAAAAAAAATATACAGCTGCTGCAAATGCTGAGATGCACCAAAGTTGAATTTCGCTCAAATCGGTCACTTTTAACCCCAGTTATCGTTAAACAAACTCAAAAACTTTTAAAATCATAAATCTCTCCAATGAAAGCGCATAAAACAGACTTGACCACAATGATAGGCTTACTATTTTGGGTGAGGGGTCTGGAGCTTTTTTCTTTTCTTCTTCGTTCTCTCCTTCCTATCACTCACTTAACTCCTATGTGAGTACACATGATACGGATGATTAATGCCTCATTCAGAAACTGACCAAGTGTTAAGAAACAAATCGATGTTGCTCATGAAAGTTGGAGTGAAGTGAGGTTAAAGACTAAAGAAAGGACAGACTTGGCAACAATTTAGATATCACTACTTTGATAGGCTGACATTGGCATTAGCATCGTGGGCAAGGTTTTTTACATGTTACTGGAGGGAGTAAGGCCACTGTATTTTCCCCTATAACATTAAACCAACGAAGAATACATATCATGGGTGTCAAGTATAGAGTATTATATATGAAATTATAATTTATTATTACTATGCTATTATTTTATATTATGCCAAGTAAAGTTTAATCTAATCTAGTAATTAAGTAAGTCAATTAATTAGAAAAGCTAGGTGACTTGGTTCAAGTAAAGATACACTGTATGCTTGCTGGAACTTGGCCGTGCGCTCAGATCCCTTTGACTTAACAGTTAGATTAAAGGATATTAGCACTTTTAAAGTACGCACTTTAGAGCCGAAATACTATTGTTGATTTCTTAAAAACTTTTCCCTCAGCGAGTGCTTTATTTGATGTATAGATTGTACATATAATTGGGACGTAACTTTTAAAGTTTTAAGTTTTGATTATTTAAAAAAGTTGTTTGTCTCATTAAATAGATGAAGTAAGAATTTTTTCCCGTCCTTAAATTCCAATTTTAAATTTGAAACTTACGTTTACGCGAGCGTTGCGCGTAAACGCTTGGGCGGCTAACGTTGTCCAACAAACTCAGCTTGGGCATTGGTAAAATGAACATGTGTACCAAATTTCACCAAACTCGGTCATCATTTACTCAAGTTATCGTCATCGGTAGATTTTGTGACGCTTGGTTGTGACGGTGGTTTTGTGACGGTCGTTTTTTCGGATAGTAGATAGTCGATTTTGAGATAGTATAGCCTTAGTAAAGTGAGGATATTACGTTTTTAGTTCCAAATAATCCCGCAATTAATACATAGAAGAGGCATTCAACGTTAGGACGGATGTAGGGTATGGGGTCTACTGGCCCGTCGGCGGGCGAGCTACTCTACCACCGCACTCGCTTGTTTACTCGACCAACTTTTATCCACTATCCTCGACCGTTTACTATCCGTATCGTTCACATTAGGCTAGTAGCTTGATAGAGTGCTACTCGACCAATGTAGACTAGGCTTGACTAGAGATTGATTAGTAAATTTTGTACTAGCAGCTCAATATAAATGAGCAGCCCCACAAATGTTTTATTTAATAAATATATTGTATTTCTCTCCATAATTGAATATATGAAGAGTTACATAGTGGTAGATTCGAATATAGCCAGCTGATGGCTAGACGTGCAGGAAGCATGTAGCGTCCAAAACGACTAATATGTAGATAATTGGAACAATTATGCTGATTGTGCAATTAGTACATAATACCTTTGATTAAATTCTACGTCAATTATTTTAATTAGTTGTAAATAAACAATCAATTCGAGTTATAAATTAATTTTCATTAATTGAGAATTCACACATGTACATTATTATAATTAAACCTTACATTATACAGTATGACACACATATTTGTCATATCCACCTTCTTTTGGTCCTTTTATTTTGTTGGTAATATTCTATATTAATTATTATTAAGACTAATTGATGAATAGGCCGAAAAAAGGAGGAAAAAAAGAAATGCATATAATACATAATTACAATAATATTAATATCATATTATTAGTATATATAATATGATCAACTTAAAACTTTAGTATGTTAGTTAAATAATTATTAAAATTCAATCTTAAAATATAATAATAAACTTTCTTTCAAAATAGGTTAGGATAGAGTTAAATTATATTAGTAATATCATGACAAAAATGAATAATTCAAATTAATATTAGCCTTATAATTCTAATCTATAACCAAATTCTTCATATATAAAGATAAAATTAATAAAAATTGAAATATGAAACTAAATAAAAGCATAATGCAATTTAACTTTAATCTATTTTTTTATTAGATTACATTTTTTAAACTTAAAAAAAAAAAAAAAATGAATGGAAAAGGAGAAGATGGAGAGGAGAGTACAGGATTAGCTGATAGGGATGAATCCAATAGTGCGTATTAATAAAACTTTTCCCAACTGGAATAAGAGGATCATTTCTGTTTCTTTAATATCAGCGACATCTGTAATTCAATCATCAATAATAACCTCTTTATTTGATTGAATAAATCAAATTCAAAAACTTCTTTCCCTTGGAACATCATTCTTATAATATTATAATGTAGACGATATTCCTTCGGTTTAATCAATCTTCTACTTTTTTCCTTGGAATTGTATTATGGATTTGTGTTTAAGTTTTTTTATACTAATATTTCCCAAAGGAAGACATAATGTAGATAAGATTTCCATGACGCTTAAAGTAATTAGATATAAAATATAGAAATGTAATTATAAATAATAATATATTCTGTTAAAAAAGAGTTTAATGTTAAGCTTGTTTAAAATCACCTTTAGTGAAATGCCGGATTATGATAGAATTAATGTGTCAGCGCTTCCAACCGATAATAAGTTGGTTTAGTTTGTACAAGAAATGCAACGGCTAAAACAATAGAGCAAGCAAGTTATACTCAAGCATTTAAACCAAGCAGTGTTTAGTCTGTTTTGTCTACAAAATTATGATCTTTCTTCGAGTGTATTCTATAAAGCCGTGTTAAACCATTAATAATAATAATAATTGTTCGATGACATCTACTAAGTATTGTAAATCCCGTTGTATAATAGAGGGTAAACCTGTAGTTTAACTTGATATCAAATTCCCAATAAACTGATAAGACGTTTAAGTACTAAGTTTGCTCGTGTCTTTCCCTCTAGTACGGTTCTCGGACCGATTTCTAAGGAAACGGCCGTACTTGGGCACTTGGGGGTAGCGTAAACTCACCCGGCGTAGTCCTTCTGGTAGCTTCATAGCCAATTTCTTCTTTGTTAATAATAAATGGCAGACGTAAGTAAGGGGTTTCTGGGTGCGGGTGCGGTTCAGTTCGAGGATAGAAGGAAGACGGGGAGCCAAGTGCTTGCGAGACTTAGGTGCTTCTAAAGTTTACTCCTTTAGAAACCCCCAGCTGGGCTTCCACTACTTAAACTCCAAGTTAAAGTACACCTGAGGATCCACCTCCCACTCCTAGACTAAGTATAATCGATTTGACAGAATTATAATTAGGTTAGTGTCTGGAACCTTTAAAGCTCCGGGCCGGCCCACTCCAAGCCAAACAACCCAACTAAAGCTAACCCAAAGTCAATTATAACTAGCCTCGCGGAAACCTAATAATTCTCCATTTTCACACGTTATTATTTGATTTAGGGCTAGCAATGTTAGCGAATGTAAACAATTAAAACAATTTTAGTTTAGACTAAATCCAAACTAACTTCATCTACAATAGACAATCCCAGTTAGTTGTTTTCTGTGCTAATACAACCCTGATTTAAAATAGTCTGCGCCAATTAGTGTGGCACATAGTAGTTCCTCCAGTTCCTTCTCCATTTTTTCAATGCTTAGTTGATTCTTCATTCGTTCTTTATATTCCCCACATTAAATAGAGGTGTGAGTTTCATTTTGCTCTTTTTCAGCTATATGTACTCTGTTAAAATGTGTCCAATTAATATTAAGTGTCAGGACAATTGAATATATTTATATACATTGCTCACAAAGACTATTTTCTTGAAGCATGATCATAGTGTCTTCTAAATTTGCCAAGAGCACAGTTTAAGTAGCCGATTCAATCCCAATCTTGTGTAATCTAAGGGTATTTTTAATTATGAGAGAAAATACAAGCCTTATAATAAACATTATTCAAGAGTCGATAATTAAATAGGCGTAAGGTTAATGCCTTAGTACTGTTGAATGTTTTATGGTTAAAGTGGCATCGTAATTCAAGACAAAGGTCAAGAAAGGTTAAAAGAACAAAGTAGAAGATTCAATTCTGGAAAGAAGACAGTTTTATTCTTTATATCCAAGTTTAAAAACAACCAGTCAGAGTGCTTTATCGGTTAAGTTAGATTGTTACCGATACTCAGCTTTCACTAAGGGTATCAGTAAAAACTTGAAGTACTTGGGAAAATTCACATTCAATTATGCTAAGTACAATACTTGGGAAAAGTATCATTCAAAACTAACAGAGCGTTGCTTTCCATTGTATTACTAATTGCCTTTGACACAACTCTTGTAATTTATTTGCTGAATATTCTCAACAACAGGTACAGTAGGTGTAGGTACTTATGTTTCAGTCGGAAATATTTCTTTTTCATACTTTTATTTTATTGAAAATTTAATAGATAAAGCTTCTTGTGTTACTTACAATTCATTAGATTAGATTATAAAAAACAAAAGAATAGAAGACAGATCTGTCGAGAAACATTTTACACATATTATTCTTATAAATGTGTATTTTTATAAAACATATTTTATGCTAGGAAGGAAATAGAGCATTACAAAAACTCTTGATTGTTAATTTTTTTTTTTTTTTTTTTTTTGCATTCTAAATGCGACATTTATAGTAGCATTCAAATAGTGGGTGGTACAATCACAGGTTTTTGTAACAAGTTACAACATGGACTCATGACAAGACTTAAGGCGAAAAAAAGGGAAGAGACAACTATTAGGGAAATCTTAGGGATAAAAGCAAAGCCGCAGGCGTGTTAGCTACATCGTGTCACAAGGGAAATGACTACGTGTGACGTCACGTCCACCTACAAAGTCCTTTCTGCAATGTTTTACCAAGAAAATGTAAAATAGTATTTTTGTATTCCGAATGTTACTTTGGAAATAAAAGTACGATTTTTAAGGACGATATATTTTAAGCTAAGCTTTTCAAATACTAATTTTCAGATATTCAGATCCTCAGATCTATCATCATAAGACCTTGCTGTTACCATACTTAGACTAAACCACACCTTTCCTCCACTTTTCATCTTCCTTTCTTTTCCTATTATAGACTTCCCTCTTCATAAGATCTCCTCTATCAAATTTTTTTTTACATCTAAGCCGATTTTCTCTAATTTCGTTTGGTATTATTTCTCTTGAATTCACTTTAACTGACGGTACATCGCATCAAAGCCATCGATTCATCAGCCTTGAAGAAGGACTAATATTAATCTTGTTTGGAACATTTATCCATAATAGTATAACGCCTATTAGAAATCCTGATTGTCATCTATAGCCTTCTTAACAATAAATTTAAATATTTTTACTACAGACTCAGCCTTACCATTACTTTCTCAATGATAAGGACTTAAGGTGATGTATACAGAGTTCTTCTTTTCAGTGAAATCGGCAAATTGTGGTGAGGTGAAGTTACTATCATTATCTGATATAACTACCTTTAGAATACCATACCTGCGAAACTTTCTTTTAAAGGCACACATTATTTTTGAAGCTGTATCCATCTTAATTATTTCATCTACTTAAAAAAAAAATCAAAAAGAGGTCTACAGGTATTAAGAAATGTATTTTCCATCTATTAATAGCAGTCTCGTAGAGATTCATACTATTAATAATTTTAAAATGGATTTGACGAAACTTCATGTGACATCACATTGGTTCGATTTTGATTAGGAGCTTTGGTTGCGCAAACATCACAAGCTTTTATTATAAATATATTCTACATTATCCATGTATGGCCAGAAAACACATTCTCTTGCTAGTTTGATTGAACCTTCAATACCAGAGTGCGACACATACGTAGTAGATCTAACATTTATTTCCTAATCGATTTAGGAGTAATGTTTTTGTTTTTTCCCCCAAATTATACCATCAAATATAGCTTATTCACTCCTATAACTCCAATAACATTAACATAATTTAATAATAATAAAATAATTTAATAACAAAAACTCCAATAACATATAATAACCAGGTTATCAACCTAATATATTATACTAGGCCATCCACATTCTATTAACTTATTTAATTTACACATTATTCTACCTTTATTTATTTCTTCTTTTATCCACTGTTATCGAGTCTTCAACTTCCTAAAGACATTGATTATGTTTTACAACAATGAATCATCATCATGAGAAACCATAGCCGCAATTTCTAGAAAATAGGTCTGATTTATTTTGCTAACATCGAAAAAAAAATTAGGTTAAAAAAGACTAAGGAGCGCATTTATTTTATTTCCTTTCTATATTCTTTTTCTTAATTATAATATAAAAGATATTTAAGTTTTACATCAATTATAATTATATAAAAGACTAGATTGCCAATAATAATAATTTGCTTAAACTGCAATTTTGATAAAATGTTCAATAAATAATTAAATGTAATTTCGAAAATGTAAAGCAACTAACAAATGGAAAACATTATACCAACTAATTATGAGAAAGTTTGTTGAACCTACGAGTTGTGTCGGACAGATTTTTATTCTTATTTCAGTAAAGTTGTGTCTTATTTTTGAGTATTATTGAAGGGAACGACAATATAAAAATTTTTATTCATAACTTTATATCTAAATAAGAATTAAAAGTGTAAGCACCAATATAAAAAAATAAGTTTGTAAGTACTAAACACATTTAAATATCCAATTAAGTGATTAAATTATGGTTTACTCTGACAAATTGATAATCTAAAAGTACTTTCTAGGTAAAGATATTTTAATGGAAATATTGTCGTTGTCTCGGTTACTTTGAAATATGAATGTTTTAAGGTTGTAATATCGGAGTGATGAAGTCTCTTAACAACATTAGATGATTATGGCAATGATACGGGAGCATTTCACTAGAGCTAATTACAAAGTGAAATATGAGACGTCTTAGAAGAGACGCCATGTCCTCCCGACTGACAAGGATAAGGGAAATTTAATTCTAACATCTCGAGTAAAATACCTTCTACCTCGTATTAAGCTTAAAATCATGCTACTAATGCTTAACATTATCTAAAATTAAAAACACGCAATTTTTCCTCTTTATAGTGTTTATCAATAACACTCTGTTTTCTTCTCGAGCGTATGATATTTTGAGTGAACATATAGTTAAAATATGATTGAGGTTAGGTTGAACGTTACAGTCCACGTTTCAGATATTTATTTACTTTACTTCCAAGCTTACTGAAGAAAACTAAGGCATTGCCGTCATTCTCATTTTTGCGAGTCATAATTTCTTTAAAAAAAACTCGTCCGATTTTAATGAAACTGAGATAAAGGTCAAATTTAGCCCACTGGGGGTTCCGTATTAATTTCAACCGTCTTTGCATATTTAATACTGGATACAAATAAGTGTGGGAATCAAAACATATGTAAACATTAGTCCAATAATATGGTAGGGTAAGGCTAAGAACCACACAAATTGGCAGATTAATAATAAAGATTTCACAGAGCATTATCCATCATCAATTATCTAAAAACATTAATATAGAGAGATGTAAGGTAGACATTAGTTGGCAGATTTTAAAATAGTTTTAGGTTACAGAAATTATAAAACTTAAGAATACAACTAACAGTAATATATCATGAAAATATGTATATGTAAGTGTGTCAAATAGATAATCATATTATACGTTTCTTAAAAACATGATTCAAAAGCTTGAAGAATATATAATGAATACTGATTTTAATGTTAAAACTATACCAAATTTATAATACTGAAAGTACCGGAGGTCATTAAAAAATAAGTTCATTTATGATATGAAAGATGTTATATAATAAGAAACCAATTTTCTTATTCTTCTGGATTTACATTTTTATAAGGTTCCGGGACCAAAAACTGTTAAAAAATACTCTGCCAATTAGTGTGGCACATAGCTTCCTCGCTCTCAGAACGCTCTTTTCTTCACGCAAAAAAAAGATAAGTTTAAGAAATAAAAATACCTTGATAAATTAGTCTTTAATTTGAACATTTTTCGTAGAAACAAAGCCTCCAACATGCGCCAAATGTTAGCGAACATATAATAAATATAATAAACACATAACACAGCAACCAAATCGTAGAAACGGCTATAAAAAAAGGGCTAATTATGACCTACTAACTAAATTTCATTAAACTCGGACAATTAGTTTTTAAGATATGGAGGTTCGAAAAATTTGAGCAACAGACACGGAACCAAAAATAATCCCTGATGTCTGAAATTTCTGTCTTGGAATTTTTAAAAAAAAAAAAATTTCGCTCTTCAGAACGATCACATACCTTTCGTTACCTTCGGTAAGCTCGGAAGCAAAAAAAGCAATCCTTGTGCTTGAGACTCAAAACTTCAGTATCATGATTTCAAAGAAATTTGCATTAATATGGCTAAACTATTATAAATAGCTAAAGCTATTATTGAAGCCTATTTTTATATATAATTTTAAAAAAGGATTCTTGAACATGTTTTTCCAGGCAAAGAGGCTCATTATGACGATGAAAAGGTGCAGCAAGGAAATGGTGTACAAAGAGTACAACATGACACCACAAGGCATCGCTCGTGATGTTCTCCATATCAAAAATTGGCTCGTCAAACAGCCACATCTTCCCATTATACAACCAGGTTAGTTTACTTACAATTTAGCAGTTCCGTTACAATTATGAGTTCAATTTTGTAGTGATAAGTTTAACTCAAATCCGAAATCAGTTTAACATTAAGCCACAAGAAACTAAATTGAAACAAATCGACGTAACTTGCAAAAAACTTCCCTGGAGAGGCTACGTCCTAAACTGATAAGTAATTAACTAATGCAAAAAAAATAATCAGTTTTTTGTTGATTTGTAATTTCTCTAAAGATGATTTCGTCGGCAAAATATTTTCTTCAGTTTAGACTAAAAAAAATTAATAATTAATTGATTCTAATTTTTCCAGCTATTTAGATGCAACAAAATTGTCATTTAGTTGAGTTCATATTAAAACAGTAAATAGCTAGTTAAGATTAATTATAAAGCTTATATGGTTTATTAGGTATACTTTTATTCACTGCAATAATTCTTGTCATTTATTTATATATAAAAAAAAACTAAATCATGAGTTGTAACATAACATTCTTAAGAAGTGATCAAAGTAATATTGTTGCGCAAAAGTTATAGCAAAATATAAATTGGGAAAATGTGATAGAAACTAAAGCTAAACGTATATTTCTATCTGATTGTAGGTATACCAGGTACACCATGCCTATACATCGAAAAAGTTATATTATCTGAGGTCGAACTATTTTACTCGCTTCCCTGTTAGGCTCGGACTTAACTCTACCCTTTTAGATGCTTCTTACGTTCACACTGTTAAAATAAGATAAGAGGATTTCAACAGCCGATATTCTAGGGGCCGGTTTCCTTGGGCCTGTTGTCTGATAAGAACAGGTGATTAACTAGATTCAGACTAAGGGCTTTCCGATCACAAAAAGCCTTTAGAACCTAACTAAGTCTCGGCTTTTTAGACCCCATCTTGTGTAAATCTCATGAACTTCTATATACAGGGGGATAAAGAAGCTTTAAGTTTGCTTCAATGCCTTTAATGTTAAGAAAAAAATAAATTATTTGTCCATTACATGACTTACTTACTCTTAACAAATTATAAATATTTATGTTCAGACTGTGGTAAAAACCAAATAAAATAGGATCAACATGTTTAGAAGTCTTGTGATATCCCAAGCCAAATACTCTGCCAATTAATGTGACACATGGCTTCCTCACTTCCTATTTTGTATACTTTAATGATTTTTACAGACAATTATTATCAAATTTATTTACTTTCCCCCCGAATTTTATAAAACTGTGGAAGCTTTTTTGATTTTGCTTCCTTGCTTACCGAAGGAACTGGAAGCTATGAGACCGAGAAAACGAATATATTAACGAAATATTATGTATAACGAAAATATTTTATGACTCTGATTTAAAGAATTCCAAGACAGAAATCCGTTTCAGACATCAGGGAACATTTATGGTTCCGTGTCTGCCTGTTGGTCCGTCGGTTTATCGGTCTGTCTGTCGCCCAATTTTGCGAACCAACATATCCTAAAAACTACTCGTCGAAATATCTATGGTAGGGCATAATTAGCCCATTGTTGGTTCCATATAAGTTTCAACCTTCTGCGCCCATTTGTTTCTTTTCAACATGCGCACAAACATACATTTAGTTACACCTGAATCTTAAAAGTTCTCACCTAATTTTTATGAAATATGGATGGTTTGTTGAAAGTAAAACGCAGATAGCATCTGATTAATTTAAATCGTCTATGCTCTTTAACTTTTGCTTAATTGATACTTTAATTCATGTAAAAAATCAACAATTTTGACATATTAAGAAAACTGTGAAAACAATTACAGAAATTAGACAATAAAGCATAAAATCAATAAAGTACGTGATAGGATGCGAGGAAGCTATGTGCCACACTTATTGACAGTCTACTTTACATGAATAATAAAGTATTAATTAAGCAATATTTTAAAAGCACAGACGGTTGAAATTAACCAGGGGCTATCTGCTACTTTTGACAAGCCATCCAAATTTCATAAAAATCAGTTGAGTACTTTTGATGATATAGGTTTATATAAATGTATGCTTGTGCGCATGAGGAAGAGCAAAAAAAGTGCAGAAGGTTGAAACTTATATGGGACCAACAATAGCTAATTATGACCTACCATCAAAATTTAATTAAGATCGGGCGAGTAGTTTTAATATATGTTGGTTCACAAAACTTGAGTGACAGACCGACACACGGGGAACCAAAAATGTTCCCTGATGTCTGAAACGTATTTTTGTCTTAGATTGTTTGAAATCGGAGACATAAAACAATTTTTGTCATTAGAACGATCACGTGGTTTCCGTTACCTTCGGCAAGCTCGGAAGCAAAAACTTAAATAAATAAGTCACAAAAGCATTTTGATTCTGCATTATTTTGAATCTGCTCTTTTGAGATCTGTCATTTGCTACCCATTTCTAAAATCACAAGTTTAAAACAAATCAAAATACCAATAACCTTAAAAACACCCCTTAAGAAAACCCATTTTGATTTACGGTTTAAATTAGGGTGAATTTCTTTTCGGCTCTTATATAAGACTGATTCTTGATGAATAGGTTTGTCGTTCATAAATACTTTACTAAGATACTTACACATTTCAAAGCAATAAATTAATAAATGTTCCAAAAGGGTTAGAATCTACAGGAAGCGACAACAAAGACATCGATCCACAAGAGAACTGTTCGTCTTCCCGTTTTCCAAATTTTATGTTCTTTCAGAAGTTACGACGAAATTACCGACGGAAATTAAGCAACTTAGAGAAACACGTGAGACTATATCGTATGCTTATATACTGCGTGTCAATAGCAACAGCAATAATTTAAGCCTTTCACCTCTATTATGCAAACTCTCACACTTATATCGGTTCTTAGTGCTCGCATGTTGTGTATATAGTGAGTATTTATTACTCTTTCCGCGTACCTTTAACAGTTTAGTTACTTTATATTTACTGCATGCAAATAATGAAAATGAGATTTCATATGCTAAATCGTTCGTCAGGCATTACATACTTAGCTAAGCGTTTAATAACGTCAAAAAGCACATCATTTAAAATTTACAGAAAGTGTAAAAACATCCAACAGTGATATTAAATTTTCTTCAAAAAATGTTTAGCTTGATTTTGAACGTTTTAACGAAATATAAAAAGAGAGGAAATAGAAGAGAGGAGGATAGCAGAAATGGTTTTACGATTAAAACAAGTTTACATTCTGGGGTTTACCACGATGCTTCTCATCCCCCTCACCCCCACCTCGGTCTTCCATTGTTCTCTGTGGAAACACTTTGCAGAATGTAATTATTATAATGGAAAACGTTTAAAATGTCTACTTAAATAGAATTTTGAATACTACGAAGGGATGGAAGGTGAAGATGAGGGGCCTTTCATGCGTAAATCCTATTTCTGGCAGTGCTGTTTCGCAAGTTTTGCCGTATGAGGCGTTATTTAAAATTTTAGAAACCTCTTAAAAGTGAAAATTAGCTTTAAACCTTTTAAAAGTCCTTATTCCGTGTCTGGTTGTAAAATGCGATAAATAGTGACATCTGCAGAAAGATAAGTTGCTCTCAGCGCAATGGTATCGTAGATAAAAGATGGCTCCTTTGAGACTTGTTGCTCGCAAGCTGGATGTTTACTTGTTCAAGTAACCATACTACCAGACCTAATAAACAGTATAAACCTGGTCCGAGAAACTAAAACTAGCGTAAAGACCGTACGAATGGAAATCGACCGTAAATGTAACAAGCTTGTAACTCAACACCCACTTGCTCTTTCCTTTCGATATCTCTCTAATTGAACTAGTTTCTGAAATGGAATATATTTGTCCAGTTAGAAAACTGACCTAATTGGATAGGTCCCAGGTAACTACTAAAGTTTTTAGGTATTCTTTTACGCTAGAGATAAAAGGAAAACATGACCATCGAGAGTAACAGCACTTACATACTCGTATATTTTATTTTATATGATTTCGGTATATTTGTATAGTTTCACATCCATAATGCAAAACAAATTAGTTCACATGGAAAATTGTTTATATTACAGAAATTAAATACCACGTCAAATCTTGAAGTAAACTAATACAAATAAAGAAAAAAAAAAATTCTTCCGGTACAACTAGTGCTAAACTTTCTCATACTTTTATTTGGTCCAGTGTTTTCCATTTATTAGTTGTTTCGAGTTTTCTCAGTTGCATTAAATTATTTTTATACATTTTATCAAAATTCACGGCGGGGAATTGAACCCGGCCTCTCACGGTCCGCGTTTAAAGGTTATTTTTTTTTTTTTCTCAGAAACTAAGTTTTCCTCGGAAAACCATTAATATGGTTAGATTTGCATTGAAACAGACTACATTATGAATTGTTTAATCAAAAAGTCGAAACCTACTTTTGGACTCAGAGGACGTTAAAACGTGTCCATCAAAATAAATACTTTCTTTTCATATATACGTTGTATATGAAACAGTAATAAATAAAAATACTTCTTGCATACGAGTCCGCAAGACAGTGAGACATTTTCATGTTTTCGCTCTGCGTAAACTACCGACATAAAATGAAATAAAATCGGTAATTTATTCAAGTAATTGATAAAAGTAGATAGAAGATCATTTTTATTCTAATCGCCATACCGGCACTGCCGCGGCTTGATTACAAAAAACTGAATTCAAAGGCGCCGGCCCGCCTTCTACGAATTGTTAATATGCCTTCATACTAGGTAGGCCGAGAGGGCTGAGAGTTTATGGCAACCTCCTGTACTTTCCTAACTCCCTGTCACACGTATAAATCTTTTCGACTTTCTTTGGCCCTATGGCGTACGGTGGAGGGAGGCCCAACAGCTGGAGACAGACTGTGTACACCTCCTATACCTTTCTAACTCCATGTAATACTTTTCTGAGTTTTAAGCTAAAAGTAACGTAACGTTTTTGAGTTATGTTCCATACCCTAAACATGAAAATGTCAAAAAACGAGTAACAATTAAATTCCTATTGCCCTGAATAGGAGCTATTTTAGATTAGAGGATATTTCATCTTATTATTTGAAATGCTTTTGGCTTTAGGGCTGTTAAATGAAGTACCAAAAAACTTTTTCTTATAGAAACAAAAATTTAATTTATGATCCACTTAAAACGTTAGCTTATAGCTATTTATAAAATTATATTTTAATATTTTTTAAGATATGAAAATGTAATAATAAATAGATGCATTAGTAATGGTTGAAGAATATAATATGATACTCATTATTTCAATTATTATATTAAAGTTGTTGATGTATAAAATAGATTTATTTCACAGATTCAAATTCTATTAAAATCTATTGAAATGAAATATGACTTAAATTTGAATATCAAGCCTTTATTATATGTAATTTAGAAACAAATATACTTTTGATTTACAGCGTTTGGTTGCATTTGTGGACGATTTAACTGGATTTTACTTACAGATAGAATATAAAATAAGATATAAATTCAAAATAAAATCGTGTCAATGTTGCTTTTCACAATTTTTTATTATTTATTTATGTTTTCATAGTATATAGGGATTTAGCTTTTGTTTCACTTTGGAAGAACTGGAAATATAATTAATTGTGAAAGGTAACTGACATGATATGATGGAAAATCTGATGAAATTTTTCGCATTTTTTTTTTTTTTTATCAAATCAATTTTAATTTAATTTCAGATGTGAAAATAAAAATAAATAAAACAAATGCTTTTTGCTAAAATGTAAGCTAAAATAGGTTTAAGGCTGTCAAACTGAATAAGTGACAGATTTTAGTAACACATTCTCTCCATAACACTATACCTTATATAAAATAACAAAAAAACATACGTCAAAAGAAATTTACTAAAGCAACCTAGAGTAGCAGAGTAATGACACACGGAGCTGTTTGACCGAGTCCTTATCCGAAAGAAAAACCGAGTCGAGAGGGTCGTGCATTGTGTTTGTATTGTTATCACATATATAGCAGTGCGTTACGCTAGTCGCACTACAACTACAGGCGAACAGCAGTCTCGTAGAAGATCATCAGTCCTGCTGCATTTTCAGACGGTCATCGGTTTGCGATGACATGACCCACCGCCGGGGGGGGGATTGTGAACCCGATTTGATAAACGCATCTTGAGTTTCCTTAGAGTTTGACCTAGTAATTCTTGGTGTTTACAAACCAAGAATTAGTAAGCCTACTATTACGGTGAGGGAAATATCATTAGATTAATTAATTGAATGATGTTGATAATGCTTTAAAGTAATTTAGTGAGATTGCTAATATCGTAGTCTTTCAATCATCAGTTTAATTAGCCAAAAATAGTCTATTTTGAAAGTAAGATGTAGTGAAGCATTCTCATCCTCATGTTCAATTCTCTAAGGAAATAATAGGTTCCCAAAAAGTCATTAGCTAAGTCAGAATCTATCCCTTAAACTTTTCTAATGGAACTACTGGTATATCACGAATTTGCCACTTGGGGCGTGCCAAAATAGGCCAATAACTTACAAAGAAAAAATAAACAAGACAATAGATAAGATTTTCAACTAGGACCAGTTACAAAACCAATCAAAAGGTAACAAAAGCGCCCATTATGGGCCAATTCATAACATGTAGTTTACATTGAGGAAGAGTCCCGAAATAAGCAATTCAGAGCAATAATGAGATATACGGAGATATTATCTACCACAACGTCCGGGAAAAAAGTACAGTGGGATCTTGATTGCCCATTAGGCCAGCTTATACTTTAGAAACTAACTAGATTGTCCAGCTTTTACTTTAGTAAATACTTAGTGGTGCATAATAGTTGCGATAATTTTGTTATTGTCCTTTGTGTTATAATAGGTATATCGTCTCAAAATGAATGAACAGTGAACGGAGTTTAAATGTATTATTTATTTGATCGCTTATTAGCGAATTTTCAAAGAAAATTACGCTATTGCAATGGCTTCAAAATTTTTGTAATGCGAATTTTTGAAAATTTTTTCCATGGAAATCCGTTTTAGACCATTCTGAATCGATTCCTAAAATTTAACACTTTTTTTTATGTATGTATGTATATATGTATGTATATATGTATGTATATATGTATATATGTGTCACTCCAGACGATATCTCCCCTTAGGATGCACTTAAAAATTTCAAACAAATTTTAAAATGTCAATAATATCAAAAGAAAGGATGAGTTCGTTGGCCAGAATTATTGGAGTCCATTTAGGGGTCAAATTTTGACCATATAGGGTCAAAAAACGTGTTTTTTCCATTTTACCCCCCTTTTATGTGAAAATATGATAAAAGTGTAAATAACAACAATTACTGTACTCTTAAAGAGCTTTCCAACGACATGCATCTTGAAGGGTAAATACTATTTTGACTTTTGTACCCCGTACCCCTGTGTACCAATTTTTTTTTTCACCCGAGCAAATTCTAAACCAAAATTTTCCTATATTATCATAAGCCAATAAAACGCAGATTTCTTTGAAAATTCGCTCATTAAGTCATGGTGCATGACTGGACTTTTTTGATTTCCCTACAGTCTTACAATAAATGGTTGTTTTTATTAAATTCCTAATAGTTCTTTTTATACCTTGTTAGATACAGGTGCTCTCTACCTCCTTTTTTGAGAGAATTATCTACCTTAAAGATTTTATACTGTTACATTAGTCGGTATCTTCAAGTCACCGAGTCCTATTTATAAAAACCTTGTAATTATTTTTTTAACCTTAAAAATAAAGGCGGTTGAATCATTAAATTTTAATGAATAAGAAAGAGAGGGAGAATAAAAACAAATTCGTTAAAAATTCATAAAATAAAAAATCCACTAAAATAAAAACAACAATAAGTTATATAATAATCTTTAGAAAAAAATATTAAAATGTTTTTCTTTTTCTGAAGAACAAGAGCAGAAAAATGGAAAATGTGTTATGCACAATGTTGATTTGCATATCAAAAGGATCGAGGGGGTCGGTTGTTGTTAAATGGTTTCATTAAATTTCCTTTCCCAGCTATTAAAACGCCATTAAACAACTCCTCCTTCCACAATCCTATTTAAATAAATAGTCGGCCAGAGCAATAAAATATTATGTTTTCAGGTGGAATCCTAGGAAATTAACTACGCTTTTCCTCTTTCTTACAACGCTAGGAAAAAAAGTATTAAAAAAAGACGTTAATAAAATTAATGTAGGTTAAGATTGACAGTAAGGCTTCCACGTAGGAAGAATAAAAGGATTTTATAGAGCTATAAAAGAAAAGCCAGAAGGCATTCCCAGCTATAGACATCCTTTCTATTAAAGCCTTGTAAATAATTGCACCTTTAAAAATCCTATGTTACATTGTAAAAGGCGACAATTTGATGTTAAACACAATAAAAATTTACATGGTTTTTATGACTTTGGATGCACGAAGACTTTTTCTATTTGATTTTTTAATGGAGTCAAACCAGAAAACGAATTAAATTATGTGACATCATAATTATATGTCACGTAATGACGGTAAACATGGAAATTTATTACGGTTCATTATTTCATCGAGTATTAAGAATTTAATGTCATAAAATTGTTTATCGTATTGAAACTTAATATAATAACATTAAGCACCGTATAATTAGTAAATAAATCTAAAAATTTGAACATTTCATTTTTTATAAACACTTTTCAAATTGTATACTTGAGTACAAATTATATTAGTGTGGTTCGGAGATTGTGGGTCTTAAGGGATGTATTAATAAAGAAGATATATTAGTAAATTATTTATGTTATTATTTTATGAAAAAAATAAATAAATAAATAAAAATACGTGTGGAGTCGCGAGACACCCGGTAGGAACGAAGTTCCTTACATTTTTCATTAAATATAAATTATAAAATCACACTGCTAAGTACGTATACATTGCTAACTACTTATACATGGCGGAGTTAGAAAAGAGACAAAATTAAAAGTAACGAACTGTTTGTACCTAGCAGAGTTAAGGCAAAATTAAAAGAAAATCATTATTTGTATAATTAAAGCAAGCGTCTTACTATAAATATATATTGAATATAAGAAAAAAGTTGATCATGATGAGTTTAGAGTGAAAGAGTATGTTTGTTAGAGGAGTTTGGATTGATATAGGACTGTTTTCTACCTACCCGGCCAATTAATTTAAAATATTATAAAATATATCTCTTCCCTACTCTACAGCTTCTGCTTGTATCAGGGTGAAAATTTACATGTTTTTATTTTATTTATTTACAAAACAAAGTGAATTTTTGACATATATAAAAACAATAATCAAAACAAGTCAAGTAACAGGCTTCCTTAATAACACTTTTTCCCGTCTTTTGAAGCTTACTTTTACGCGAGCGTTGCGCGTGAACGCTTGGGCGGATAACGATTTCCGACGAACTCAGCCTGGGCATTGGTAAAATGAACATGTGTACCAAATTTCATCTAACTCGGTGATCTTTTACTCAAGTTATCGTCATCTGTAGATTTCGTGACGGAATTTGCGTGACGGTGATTTTGTGACGGTTATTTTGTGACGGTGATTTTGGTTGTTTTTTTCGGATTCACTCCCGGGCTCCAGAACGTGCCATAAGGAACTTCGTTCCAAAAAACAGATAAAATAACTCAATTTACCATCCCTAAAATTATTAATTTATTATTTATAGAATTAAATTCATAAAATCATATAATAAACCTGCCCTGGGGAAAAATAAATATGGAGAAAAACATGTTTTAAATTCTTAATAAATTGTTTTTAATAACTATTAGATCATATAAACGCGTAATGGAAATTACCAATAAAAGATATTTTACGAACGGTTTAAAGAAGTAAGACTAGAACTAATGGGGTTTAATCTCAGTGAACTTTAAAGTTCCATTTCATTTATTCATTATTGAATCGCCTGTAATAAATACTACATTATAATCGTTATCAGTCTAATGAACTTATCAATATTTATCCAATGAATCAATATGAAGATTTAAAATTTAAGCTCCCAATCTCTGAGAACATGAACTCACATACAAATGACATTGAAAGTATGGAGGTATATATAAAAAGGGAACTCACAAAAATTAAGTGGAGCGTATATTTGAACTGAAAACAATACGTGACATAGCGGGTACGCAGGTATAATAGAGCGTCTTAACAGAAAATATTCACAAATATCAGAGCCAAAACATGGGGGGGGGGGGGGAATTATAAAGAGACATTATCAGACTCCTAACAGGAGCACTGACCATGAAAATCAAACTGGTCATTCAGAAAGCTCCAGGTAGCAGAAATGTATGGAATACCTAAATGCAATTCAAGGGGAGAGGGGAATGGATCATGTCAGTAGGATTTCGCACTTCTTCATCTAATAGAGGAACCAGCTACCAGGGTGCTTTTACTAGGATTTTTTATGCTACCTTTCAGAATATAAGATATTACAAATAAACAAAAAAAAAAAAAAAAAAAAAAAAAAGAACGCTTAAGCGTTTAAAGCTGATTATTGATTTATTTCCGTTTTTTTTACTAAATAAAATGGTAAGGATAGTAAAAAAAAGTTTGATCTAGTTAATTAACTAGATTGCCGTACACACGGTTACAGCTGCTGACGACTTCCAGACCGTCTCATTCGCGTAAAAATTGATACCCATTGGCCCCTATAAGCCTTCAAAATCTCTCCATTGTTTAAAATTTATATAATTTAGATGTTGAGTGAACTGTCTTTCCAAGGGTGTCTTCACTCTTCATTAAGTAAGATCTAGTTGCTAATTAACGTGTATAAATTAGAGCTTCAAAACAAACCCGAGTCATTTTCTTGTGAAAAGTGGAGAGGAGAGTGTAGAAGGATTTATGAGGAAAACCATGGTTGCAAGTGAATTAATGACACTATCGGATTACAAGCTGGTAAGAGCGGAGTAGGCTGTCTCTACACTACTTGTCATTCCTAGCCTGCTTGCCTCATTACACTCTGCCTACCAGGCCAAAACAAGCTTAAACCATGCTTAAACAGCTCGTAGTCCAGGAAAAATTACCCTCACACTTTAATAACTAACCAGGATCATGTTAAAACCAGTCAAATTCAACCATAAATTGCCTTCATTGCCCTCGCATCCTTTCTTTTTCATTCCTATATTGTTCATTCGTTGTCTTAAACCAACACCTAAATTATTAGTTATCGGCTACCTTTACAAAAAAGCCATAAATCCATAGTCTAATAATTATAAATCATCAAGCGAGGTGTGTGTCCAGCCAGAGATAATCATTTAAAAAAAATTAAACAAGCTGAGATTTGTATGATACCATCAACTCTTTAATACTTCTCCACTTATATGTATAACGAGAAAATATATACGAAGGGACTTTATAAACTTAATTGAGGGGGTAGAATGAGGAAGATAGTGAGAATTTGAGAAGGGTAGGGTTAGTCACACTTTGGTTTTTGACAGAATAATAGGTCGCAAAAGATTAATTTTGTCAGACTATGAGTCAACTCTTATTACTTATTTACGTTTAATTTATTATTACTTTAAAATGATACATGCTGAATCAGTTTAATTTACCTAATAGGAATTAGAGGGAACCGGCTCGTGTTGACTAGACATGGAGAGAACAATAAATGTATTTAATGAATTGGTTTTATTTAATTGCAGTAACCATCAATAAATTACTGGCAAGTTGTTGGAACCATTGCTCAGCAAATTCGTAGAAATCTATTAAATGTATCTAATACTATCAGGAACTAAAATTTGCAGACTATGTTGTCATAGTAGGAAATTCAATAGAAGAAGCAGAAGAAATAATCGCTGAGCTGATTGAAGAAGTAAGAAAAATTGGATTTAATAAATAAATGTAGAGAAAACAAAAGTAATGTTAGTAAATCTAGAAGGAACTCTATCAATAAACAACAAAGAAGTAAAGCAAACCAAAGAATTCATATACGGAAATATAATATCAATTGAAAATGACGATGGAAGAGAAATGACAAGATGAATAAGCAAGGCTTGGCAAGTATAAAATAAATAATAAATATACAAAACTGTTTGGATCTCGGGTAAAAATAGAAGTGAAAATTAAATTGTGGCAGAGCGTTTGATGCTAGGTACTGCATCATTACAACATATGCATCAGAAACCTTGGCCCTCACTAATGAAAAAATAAAAAAGCTTAGAGTAACAGTAAGAAGATTTCATCGTAGTATGTTAGGAGTGACGATAAAAGATAGAAAAACAAAAAGATGGATAGATAATAAAACAAGAATGAAAGATATAGCCAAAGTGATAACCGAAAGGAGATGGATATGGGCTGGACCACAGCGCGAACCGTAGACGGTCGATGGACCAAGAAGATAATTGATTGGTGTCCGAGAGAAAGATTTTTTGCTGTTACAACCCATTATTGTATCATCCAAATTTCATTAAAAAAAACTATATGGTGGTTGGCAAAAATGTTGAACGACAGACAAGACACGTTCCCTGGTGTCTGAAACGGTTTTCTGTCTAGACATTTTTTCAAAATCGGAGACAAATATTTCGCTCTTCAGAATGATCACAAAGCTTCCGTTGCCTTTGGTAAGCTGGGAAGCAAAAAGTACCTAATTTAAAATAAATTTTTCACTAATGGTTTCTTCTTAATGCAAATGTTTGCTCCAAAATGCAGTATCGCTACGATAAATTAATACAATATAATAATATATACTTCATGAAATCCCCTCTAACTCCAAACACTAAATCGTTCCCTAATTGAAAAGCCTATGCTGAAATATTGAATTATATTAGAGTTGGTGAAGTAAGCCGTGCTTTGTTGTGGCAGTTGTACACAAAGCTTAAACACAATCCTCTGAGTGGTTTCTTATGGCTTCATTAAATCACATTTACGGCTCTTAGGGTGGATTTAATCACGCACCACCACTTTCACTTATTCTATTCGAGGTCTTAACAACTATAAATTAACCTTATAATATCTCCTCCAATCTATTTTACAGAGAAAAAAATAAACATTAACTGCAATATTTCAAGAGAAGAGTCATTTTAAATAGCCTTACATCAAATAAATCTACAAAATCGGTCCAAGACAACTCAGAAAAACTTTCTCATAAACGAGTTCATAAATAGTATAAATAGATCATAATAATAGCCCAGTGTTTTCCATTTATTATATATATATAGTTTTCGAGTTTTCCTAGGTACATTTAATTATTATTGAACATTATATCTCTTCCTCCGCGTTTAAAACAATTTTCACAGGAACTAATTTCTTTTTTTAGGATATTAAAGAAAGTAACATTTAAAATTTTAAAGAAAATTAAAATTTAGTTACATATTTGCTGCTGACCTAAAACTATGAAAAACAATAATATTATCTAATAATATTTTATGGTTTACACTGTCAAAAGCCATTTTAATATCTACGAAAAGCAAGAAATTTTTGGTTTTGATCTGAATTCGATATTATATTATCTACAAGTTTCATTAAGGCGCCTATGTATTTATTTTTAACAGAAACCCAACAGGTTTCGGATAAAACATTTTATGACTTCTATTGAAAGTTGTTTAATCTATTTTTTACCCGTTTCTCTAGAAGTTTAGCGAAATTTTACATTACAGATATCGGCTGTATTTATATGTTGATAGTTAAAAGCATTTCTCTGGAACTAGATTTTTTCTGGGAAGACCACTTATATGGTTAGATTGTATTCCTGGACTACAGTTTTGTTCAAATTTTATTATATAAATCGTCTCAACTGTTTTCGAGTTTTTTTTTTTTTCTCACGTATCTTCCGAGTATTTTCTTATTAACCTGTAGTAAACCAATTACCTAAGTCAATTAAGTTTCAATACATCAAGTTAAATTTACCTTACTATTGAATGGATAGATCAGTTAACATGACTGACATCTCAGTAACAGCAATAAACAATTTATATTAAAGGTGTGCTGCTAACAACGTATATATTATCTGGAGCATTAATTATCACCGCTTTTGTCATTGAGAGGTTGTTCTCGGGAGATTGATTGAAGGTCAGGGATTATACATTATTGTGATCCTAGATCCTAGCAACTCTATTTATAGGGACAAGAGAACTGTCTAAGGCAGGCTCGGCCAGGAAGCTGGTACAAGACAGAGTGCAAGTCTATAGGTCGAAGGGTCGCATTGTCAGGGCCCTTAGAACCAGAAAGGGCAACCCAGAGAACAGACCTCTGTTGAGGAATTTAAGGAAATTAGGCCTCCTTTTGGTGAAATATCTCTTCCTTCGTCTTTCTATACCAATGCCTTATTTTTGATTACGTTTCCTCAAATAATAAAGAAAATTATTCCTCTCTCAGCCATGTAAGAAAAGTTGTTTATTTAGAGAATGGAAGAAAGAGAAAATGATATGTTGAGGAAAAATGAAAAAGTCTCTCCACGTAAAATTAACTTTTTAATAGCCAAAGCAGCTTTCAGCCTTTATAAGGTCATCAGTGCCTATAAGAACAAACAGAGGTGATAAACCATGTAATACAGCAAAACTTAAATACATAAAATAAAAACTAATCAATAAAAAACCTATCACGGTGACAGATGGTCACGACTAAAGCGAATTGACTAAATAAATAATAATAATAAAAAATAAAATAAAAAGAAAAAATAAAATAATAATAAAAATGAAGTAGCTAATTTCAATTAGGAAAATTACATAAAAAGAATAAAAGGGGAAATAAAATAATAAGGTTTAAAGAATGGACTTTAGTTCTACCAAGGTTTTTTTAAAAAAGCAATATATTTCAGAAGTTACTCCATCATCAGGCACAAAAACAAAGACTACATAACTAGATAGCACTAAAATATAAAATTTGAAAAATAAATAACATATAATATCTCTATAAAAATCACAATAAACACAGTACACAAGTATAGGTTAAGGTATGATAAGATAAGGTTCATGAGGAGGTTATATCAAGAGGTTAGGTTATTCCAATGTTGTCTTTCATCTGTTGAAACTGCTTAAAAAGTGGGGAGTTGGAGACTTCTATCTGTTCATTTAATGTAGTAACTGCTGGGTTGTGGGCTGACAGATATATTTCTAAGGCCTCAAGCTGATTTAGCCTGAGACTCTTTTCTTCTTTATGGAGGAGAGATGCATCATCTAGATTAAAATTGTGGTTTAGGTCAGTAAGATGCTTAGCAAATGCTGAATCTCTCTTATATCTGTTAAGTGTAGACTCTTTCTGATTTTTGGTTCTTTTAATTAATTCAAGTTTATTCTGTAGGGCAACTCTTCTAGAAGGTAACGCTTTGGTGGTAAGTAAGTGGTTGACGTCCCTAATGTCCGATTCTAATTTTCTAATTTCTATACTAAGTTTATTAATACGATTTTTGGTGGCAATATGCTCTGACCATCTAACCTTTGCTGGCCGTAAGGTTTTTCCGATATATTCTGCATTGCAGTTCGAATCAGAACATTTAAGTTGATAAACTCCACTATGAGTTCCAAGGGAAGATTTATCCTTCATTTTGGAGTTGTTTAAAAGTTTGCCTACGTTATGGGCTGTGTCAGACTTTCATCAGTTCTTTGCTGATATTTTCAGAGGTTTTTCCAACATAGAGAACTTTTCTATAGGTCTTATTGGTTTCTTCCTGTGCATGAGGCCCAATCATAGCCTTGTCATCTATCTTCTTTTGTATATTATTGATTAGATTATTATTAATACTAGGATTGTAGTCATTGTTGACTGCAATCTGTTTTATGATATTTAGTTCAGCATCAAGATCTGATTGATGCATAGGAACTGTTAAGGCTCGCCCGAATAAGGGAAATAAAAGTACAAAGCAAGATAACATACCGAAATAAAGAAGAAAAAGGAGTTACACATAGAAATAAAAGATGTGAAAGGTGAGTCTACTTCATGTCGGAGATCGACATAAGTAGACTATGATATGTTTTGTTCTTGGCCAATTAAAATAACATGGACGTAAAGAGGATATTACGGAGGTAAATTGTTTTAATTTGTGACCTCATCCCCAAGTATTTCAATTTATGCATTGTGTTATTATAACATGGCAAACATATTACATTTTGTGCAACGTATTTATGGCGAATAATACTCAAAAGGGCTAAATTTTGCGATTATTATAAAAACAACTAAAAAACGCAAGCGTACGATATTTACAACACCTGCTTTGTAGGTCGTTTTTCGACTACTTCAATATTTATTTTATCAGCTTGATCCGATTATACAAACAAAAGTGACTTTTATAACTTCTTTAGTGATATCCGTAACAAAAAAATCTTACTTTAAACAGTATAGACCGATAAGCTAATTACTTGGAGATGATTCTTTCTGTAAACCATTCAAGAGCAGAGAGGGAGTCTTCATAAGATAGGGTTACTAAACTACAGCCAAGAATGAAAATAAAGTCACTTGTACAAGAAACAAGAGCTTTAAGATTAAAATCGTCGGAACGAATATCTGTGTTACACGTTCTCTAAGGTTAGCGTTAAGTTCTTGGCGTTACATTGAGTTGCCATTATTTGTTAGCGTTAAGCTCTTGGAGTTACGTTGAGTTGCCATTATTTGTTAGCGTTAAGCTCTTGGAGTTACGTTGAGTTGCCAAAGTACTTGGCATTACTTTTAGTTGCCATTATATTAGTGTTCCGGACACGAGACACTTTGACCATCCTTCTTCACTATTTAAATATCATTCATTAATCTTATTCACAATAAATTTATACCGTCTACATATTCTGATAGGTTGCTTATTTGAAATTAAAAGAAGATTAACAACATCTGCAACCGTTAACTAATCAAGTTATTTCACATATAAATTACATAAACATATCTTTTATATAATATATAATTATTGTACAACTGTAAATTAAAATTAGACTTAATTTGTACTAAATTAACAAACCAAATTGAAATGCTTTCATTAAATGGAACTAATTTTGAAATATTGTTCAATTTAAAAACCTTATAAATGCAACAAATTTATATTGTAACAACAAAGTTGAATTGGGGGTTGGTTGTTTCAAGGAAACACAAAAACAACAAAATGACGTATAAAAAGTTTTTGTTTCGGACAAAATTATATGTACGATTCTCTTCATGTAAAAAAATTAATGTGAATATTTTGCCAGTAGTTAGCTAATAACAGCGTTTATTGATTTTTTAACAATCCAATAACTACGTCGTCAGCCATCAAGTATAAATTAAGAATACATTTACCAAAGTTTAAATAAATTCCAATAAAGTTGAAAATAATTTCCACATTCGAAGAATATTAAAGTCATACATCTAATTCGACTTTAAAAGTCCATGTTAATATTTTTCATCTCGTATTAACTAGTAACAAATTGATATCGACTGGCAAAACAAGTTATCATGTAGCTGTTGGATTCGGTAAAAAGGATAATTTGACGTAGAACAGGATGTAGGTTCTAGGGTCCCTAGTGAAATCCCTAATTGAGACGAATCGTGGTTCCTAGATAATCCCGCATCATATTACATAGATCCTAACTAGGGAAAATATACGGTTCTAGGGAAAATTGGAATGAAGTCGTCCCTTGGAATTTAATGATGTACCTACTCAAGTTTGAGGCAAATTGATTTTAGGGTTTCTTGTCTATTGTTAAGGTAAAGGTCGTTACACTAAACATACTAAATTTAAAGTAATCATGTTACAAACAAGTTCAATTATGGATTTTTCAATTGGACTCAATAATAAAATAAAATCTACAAATCCTTAAAAGTAGTAGTAAGTAGAATGGTTTGTTCCTTGTATTAATCTTATTAATAGTAAAAATTAAAGGAAAAATTAAAAGGCACACTTTTGCGATATTCCGACCCCTCTTTGGGTCATCTTCAAGCTGAAAACCACATTTATTAAGTCTTTTAATTTCCTACAATTTTTAGGGTTTTGTAGATTCTTCTCAAAACCCTTATGCCGAGGGTGATGTGTCCGTCTGTCCGTCGCTCTTTGGTTCATAGGGCCCGAACCGTTTAAGCTAAAGAGCTGAAATTTGAAATACTGGTGTAACTTTTTGACCCAACCACAGGAAAAATATACAGAAGTTCAAAATTAAATATGCGCATGCGCAATTCGCAAAAATGTTGTAAACTCAAAAATATATTTTTTTTAATTTTCGAGTGGGGTATCAAATGAAAGCTGCTGAAGAGTAGGACGCAAATATATATCAGCTTTTGTAAATTTTGCATTCCTTATTGGGTAAAAAAATCAAAATATACCCAAAAAAAAATTTCCCCCCCCCCCCAACCACTATACTTCGGCTGGTCCTAAAATTTTGAAATAATTCATGCTAATGCCTTATTGTGGAGCGATGAAAATTCCGGGAGTTCATCCCAAATTTTAAAAAATTGCCAATTTTGGGCGCGAAAATTTGAAGTGCGCCAAAAATTTTATTTTTTTAAAATTTTGAGTTGGGTATCAAATGAAAGCTGCTGAAGAGTAGGACGCAAAGATATATATACATTTTCAAATTTTGCATTCCTTATTGGGTAAAAAAATCAAAATATACCCAAAAAAAATTCCCCCCCCCCCAACCACTATACTTCGGCTGGTGCTAAAATTTTGAAATAATTCATGCTAATGCCTTATTGTGGGGCGATGAAAATTCCGGGAGTTCATCCCAAATTTTAAAAAATTGCCAATTTTGGGCGCGAAAATTTGAAGTGCGCCAAAAATTTTATTTTTTAAAAATTTTGAGTTGGGTATCATATGAAAGCTGGTGAAGAGTAGGATTCAAATATATATTTGCTTTTTTAAATTTTTCATTCTTTATTAATTTTATAAGTCAAAATATACCCCAAAAATTTCCCCCCTCCCCAACTACTATATAACGGGTGGTCCTAAAATTTCGAAATAATTCATGGTTATACCTTATGGTGAAGCGATAGAAATGGTTTGAAAAAATGATTTTTTCTAGTCGTTATTACCGATGAAAAACATTGTGACCCCCCGGGGGATCGAACCCGGACCCTTGAGATCGAAGAATAAAATCATAATTACATAACGGGCATGCTTAATCTTCTAAAAAACCCTAAAAAGTACTTGGTCGCAAGTACTTCCCTGTGATTTTCTTACTTATACTGTATTTTTATAAATAGATCGATAAAAATTACAAGATAAAAAGACCTTTTTATATACTACGTTTTTAAATTTTCTGTCATAAATCATTAATTTGAAACCCGTCAAAATGAAGATTGTAAATATGGGATATGTCAAAACAAATAAAATATCTTGCGGATTTTTTTCGAACTAACTTTCTATACAGCAAAATTTGCTAAAATCCAATTAAATTCTGCTGAAAGATGGCTAAAAGTATTAAAATAATGCATTGTCATCGTGTTCTAAGCTATTCTA
This sequence comes from Gerris lacustris, assembly GCA_951217055.1. Classification (NCBI taxonomy): domain Eukaryota; kingdom Metazoa; phylum Arthropoda; class Insecta; order Hemiptera; family Gerridae; genus Gerris; species Gerris lacustris. The sequence continues at coordinate 32,590,450 of OX578281.1, read as the reverse complement.
AAAGTTTCAAATGTCTAGCTATTTGGGAATTTAGTTAAAAATCGATTGCAAGATTTGTACTAGACAAACAAACAAGCTAACAAACAGGAAAGCAAGCTAATAAAAACGTAGTAAAATATGTTTTCTCTTTCACATTTCGACTTATTATATTGCACTGAAGATAACCACAAGTGGTTAAAAGCCGGCTTTTGTACAACCATGTAACTTTAGGTAAAAAAAGTGTCTTTAATTATTTATAAATGTAATCATACTATTAAAAAACAAGAAATTTTATAGATTAAAACTTGAATTGTTAGAGTTTTACGATATTTTAGCCGGTAAAAATTGTATGTATATGAAAACAAATAAATAATTCGTTTAAAACATTAAACAACGAATGAAGGGATGAATAAAATTGAGGAGGAGGAGTTAAGAAAGGAAAAAGTAAACTAAATTAATGTTGGTGGACCCGAGGTAACATTTTACTCGAGTTTGATAAATTTTGCAGAATGCCCCCCCCCCCCCAGCACCAACCCCCTCTCCTCGCTCCACCAAGTAAACTGTTCTAAAGGTTAAATTTAAAAACTTTACTGTGCTGAGTTAGAGCCTTGGGCCTCCCTCAGAGAAACCTGACCCCTTAAATCACTGATTTTAAATTGCCTCAATAAAATTATATTTCTTTGTTGAAAGGTTATTTTTTTACTTTTTTTTGTTTAATATTTTTGTAGAAGCTGTCAGAACCGTTTAAAGGCCATAAATCTTGTGATAACGAAAGTATTCCCTTAAGACTCCCTCTTTCCTGCTTTTTGCCTCTATTTTTATTTATTTATTTATTTTTGTTCAAATATTTTATTGAATCTTTTTTTAACATTCTCATATAATAATAGTCCAGGAGATAGCGTGCAAAAAAATGTCTGACTAACATCAAGCTGGAATTTTGTGTATAAGTAAATATTTTGGTGCCTTTAAAGAATAAGTGGTCGGCTAAGTCCGTCTCCGGGACATAGCTTGGCAATAGGCATTTGAAAAAAACAAACCGGTGGAGAGCGGCCATGTCCCGCCCTTTTTGGTGGACAATGTGATTTTCATGATCCTGAGTACGAATTTAGTTAGTTGACCAAAAATCAAGTTGTTGGTAGTTTACCACTTAATAGGTGACTAACTGGACTAACTGGAGTAATATTTGACTAACTAACCTATCAAGTTAAAAAACTCACATCAACTTGATTATTGGTCTACTAAGTTCGTAAAAGTTTTTTTTTCTTTTTTATAGAGCTTTGGTTAGATTTACACATTTTTAGTCCTTAAAAATGAAAATATTTTCCTTTAAATCAAATTATAATTATCAATAACTACGGGAGGCATACAGAGAAAAATACATCCCCCGCACCGGGACCCGAACCACGGGTCTTCCTATTAATCCGTTACAGGTGCTCTTACCAACTATATCTTATGAAGTTATTGATAATTATAATTTGATTTAAAGTAAAATTTAATGTATGAATATTAGTTGTAATTGTACCCTGTAGTAATCTTATAGTATAGTCTTTTGGATCCTTATAAGGGTTCGTGAAAATAAATTACTTCATTTCATTCGGCAAAGTTTCGGCCTGACCGGCCATTCTCAAGCCTTATAAGTACACATTAGAGGTAAGTGCAGTCAAAAATCGAATAAAATAAAATACAGGAACTATTAACATTCCGTCGTCTACTAAAACATGCAACTAAAAAATGTGCAACTCCTATCTGCTACAAGTACTATGTGCGTTTTGGTAACTGATAATAACAAATAACAAGAACACACACAAAAAAAAGAAAAGTAAACATAATTTAAAACAAATATTAAAAATTAAAAAATTAGAAACGTTGCCGAATGAAATGAAGTAATTTATTTTCACGAACCCGTATAAGGATCCAAAAGACTATACTGTAAAATTTAATCTTTCCGTAGTATGAAAACTACCAAAGACTTTGAAAAATACTTTCTATCTAACAGGCCATCTAGTGACAACAATTACTACTTTCATATTTGACACTGATTATATCCTTTTATGTGTACCGTAGTTTCACCTAAAAATAAAGATGAGTTATTCATGGATAGTCTTGGAATTTTTGAATTCGGAGATATAAAAATGTTTCGTTCTTCAGAACAATCACAAAGATTCCGTTACCTTCGGTAAGGTCGGAAGGAAAACACAGAAACAACATTGCAATCGATGTTTAAAAACCGTTGCATTTATCAATTGATAAACAATGTAGAAAGGTCTTGATAGGTGCCTATACTTAAACAGATAATGGTTTTGTAGGAGGGAGCTCTGATAGTGCGGCTTTTTACTTGATAGAACTTCCGTCTCGTTCCTTAGTCTAGGACAACTAACAGTTTATCAAGTTTAGCCACTGACCGAGCTCAAACTCTTTCTTACCCCGAGACTTCTAACAGAACACAATCGGATACTAAATCAAGCCATCAGGGGTTGTTGTACGGAGTAAACTTTACCCACTTCTTCCCTTACTTAAACCTTAAAATTCTAGAGAAAACTAAATGGGCGGAATCGAAGAGTTAAAAGAATCGACTAGAGGTTCCTTGCTCGACAGAAGAAGGCGAATCTAAGGCACCAAAAGCTTCCCCAAAACATCAGGGACCATTTAATTGCTTCTCCCTCGGACCGTTTCAAAAGCCGTATTTATTTCTCTTTCAGGGAGGGAGGGCCCCCCCCCCCTCCCCCAATCCTCTCTACCCTCTTAGTTTTTGTTCCGAAGCCAAAAATACACAACAAACATTATTTTCTCTTCTACTCGACTTTTTCCCGTCCATTTTATTTCTATGGTGGGAAAGGAAATTAGAGTGCTCCTAACAGAAATTCAACTTATACTTTATTGCTTTCATTAAAAATAAAAAATCTTAGAATATACATAGAAAAATACATATTTATATTGTTCGCATATCATATATATATATATATATATATATATATATATATATATATATATATATATATATATATATATAAATATATATATATATATATATATATATATATATATATATATATATAAATATATATATATATATATATATATATATATATATATATATATATATATATATAAATATATATATATATATATATATATATATATATATATATATATATATATATAAATATATATATATATATATATATATATATATATATATATATATATATATATATATATATATATATATATCATATATATATATATATATATATATATATATATATATATATATATATATATATATATATATATATATATATATCATATATATATATATATATATATATAAGGGTGTTTCTGTAAACACATAAATATAAATAACACTTTTATGAATATAGATACTTCGCATAAATAAATAGTTACCCATATGTTTGTTTTCTGTATGAGTGTTTAGAATGTGAACCTATGGTTATATATACGTAAAAAAACTGAATTTCAATAAATTATATCACGAAAATGAATTCAAAATATTTGCCGTTGATACAGTGGAAGAATGTTTTCATTCTTCGCAATAAAATTAATATTTTCATACCGACAATATTTTGTGGATATTTCAAAACAATGTGTTGGAGATTAAATCATTACCATATTTTAATACAAGAACTTATAAAAAAATAAAATTATGAATAAACTCACCTCGATCGTGGAAATAAATTATTATATCGATATACATTTTTTGCCTCTTACCTGAAACAGAATAAAATAAATAGAACATTATCAAACAGGAAAAGAGTAAATACATGATAACATTAAAACATATTAGTTTAACTTTCATACTTCTATTGATAAAGTGCAAATGGTTGTTTGATTGTCTAAGTTTATTTATTTTGGTTAGCACCAACAATAGAACATATTTATTATTACACGAGTATTAAAACTTTAAAACTGTAAATTTAAACTTGAGAAGTAAGTATCTATCCATGTGCGAATCAAGTTCATTCTGACATCTATAATGTATAGTAAAATAATAACAACAATTATGTCATTAAGTCCATTAAACATCAAAATGAAGCCGAATAATAAAAAACATCGTTAATAAAGATATACCTTGGTATATTGGTAAGTAATTAGGTAATAATAATAAAAATAAAATGAACTAATTTAAAAGAATTTTCATCAAATTTAAACCACTGCCAATGTGGAACAAAAATGATCATGATTAATTCCGGTGAAAAAGATAAGAAGCTAGAAAAACCTGACTTATTAGTAAACCATGATTCTAGCCGTTGTATCCTACATACATCATTAAGAATATGGTATATATTGGAACATCTATGGAGATCATCTTGAAGGAATAACACAACTTGCCTCTCCACGTAAATTTATTATTATTAACTCAAAGAGATAATTTTTGAAATACCATTAAAAATGTGAGTTATTTCGGGAATACCCGAGGTTTTCATCTATACTTCTATAATATTCCGATCCCTACAGAAATTCTTTATATAACTAAAATAAACTTATATAAAATATACTATACCCACAAATCATTTAAGCGAAATGTTCACCATAACCATTTGCAATGAAGTATTAATATGTACAACGAACCACCAAATTAATAAAAAATAAATCAAATATAAAAATCTACTCTATTGTTAGAATTATTTATTCGATTACTCAAAATAAGCTGGCAGTTATCATAATGTTTAAAACAAACTTAATTAAAGGGTTCATTAACAAGAAGAAACTAGTCCTATTAATTAGACAAGCTGATATTTAGTTTCATCCTGCTGTAAGATGTTTATAACGCTGCAGAACTTAAAGAAAAACTCGCTACAGAGTTAAACTCAAACTGCTGGCAACGCGAATTATTCAAACAAGGTTGAGCTTTAACACTGTTATGTTTGATCATTAAGTGTGAATTATACAGCTCCCTCACTTTTCTCTTCGTTCGAGATAAAATGTCTATCTTATACTAAATTATGACGAAGAAAGAAAGGGAAAAAATAAAATAAAAAACGTCTAAGAAAACATTTTAAAAAACAACCGAATTTCAGAGTCCGCGGGAAAACACGTTCTTTCCATTTATTCAAGAGGACAGGGTAAAGGAAGAAAGTAAATATACATTTTCAACGGGTATAAGTGAGGGTAAAGTCTGACTCGTTAGAATGGAACAAGATACGCATAAAATACCCCAGGCGAAGCGTTAAGAGAAGAGCGCAAACTCGGCGAGCAGAACAAAAAAATACAGAACGAATAAATTCCAAGTAACCGCTAATGATAAGTAAATAGAAAAAAAGGGGTAGAAAATACGAAACGGAGAGTGAAGTATCGGAGGGCGGGTGTCGGTAGACGAAGGAAAATCGAGGTTAGTAGGGAGGAAGTATGGGGTTACTGGGAGGGAGATTAGAAGAAGGTTATAGGAAGGACTGGGTTACTGGGGGATAAGGGAGGATGGAGTGAGAAGGGGGTCAAAAGGAGGTTATATAAGAAGAACGGGTTTCAAGGGGGTGGAGAAAGGGAAGCTTAGAAGGAGGCGACCGAGTATAAGATTAGAGGAGATATGAAAGGTTATAGGGAAAAGAGGGTAGGAAGAAGGAAAGAATAGGGGTTTCGAAAGGAGATAGTGGTTGGAAAGAGACAGAGGAAGTTAGCGTCGAGGAAAATGATAGGGAGAGAAGGGGGTCCCAGATGGGAAGAAGGAAGGGGGAATGATTATCTTAGACTCGAGAGGTCCTGAATCTAAAGCTTAGTAAGAGGTCGAGGAGGAGGACCCAAGATTTTACTTCTCCCCTAGTTAACCCCGTCTACCTCCAGCAAGTCCCCCTGTTTGCACACAATTAATGCAGACTGGGGTTAGAGGGGTGCAGGCAGTGTTGTCCGAAGAGATATGGAGCCTCGTTAACTAAGCCTTGTTTAACTAAGGCCTACAAACTCCCTGTACTCGCTAACCATCTCCTCTCGCTTTACTCCTCTCCCAGTCTTCACAGTACATATTATCAAACTAACCACCTCTTGGAATTACATACTCCACAAAATTTAACTTCTCCTACCCTAGCTGTATAAACCCAAAATTTACTTTATATTACCAAGCAAAAGGTGCAGACTTTTAAATTTAATCAAAATAAGTGAATGAGTTTCTAGCATAACTGTGTCAAAAGAAAGAATTAAGTAGAAAATCGAAAAATAACAATGCAGCTTTTGAAATCCAACATCTTGGAAATAAATTTCATGTATGATGACAGGGATTATAAGAAATATTCATTGTTTATAAGAAAGGAGCAAACACATTATAGTGCACTGCTACAGCACTCGATTTTTTTTTTAATTTTATCATTTAAACTCTGATAAATTAATTTACAAACACATAGTAATAATTATTTAATACGAAACAGTTTTTACCCCTCTAAAATGTAATATTAAACGTTTCAATCACTATTTCCTTCTCTTGCTATATCGGGAAAAATAAACTAAAACAGTAAATTATAACCGAACCTTGGTTTTTAACACTGACATTTTCCAGACCTGACAAGTATACTTTTTGCTCTAAGGGAAACTTCCGACCTTCTTGAGATTGAATTTTAAGAATGAGTCTTAAAGTGTATTATAAGACAAAAATAAATCTTAAAAATACGTACCGTAGGGTGCATTATGTATTAAAGAATTGGAAATCCAGTGTCGGGTGTTTAATCTCCTTTAAACCTCTTTTCAACCTATTGATTTTCTCGCCTCATAAATAAATCTACGTTTTCAACTTTGTCGACTGCAATTAGAAAAGCTTTGGTGTGTTTAGTGTTGTTAAGAGTGATAACAAAGTACGCCACTAAGAGTTGTGCGTTGGCTTACACCGAGATTTTTTTCTCTTTGTACCCGGAGTCTCTTAGAGAGAATTTTTGTGTCGGCTGTTTCTAGCAGCACTTGTACATTTTCCTTCCGTACCTTGTAAGAAAACCTGTGTAAACGAGGTTCTTCTCCCGAAACACAGAGTTTCAAGGAGTCGAGTACGCTTTATTAATTATAAAAAGCTTTTTAACGCGAAAGATTTCTTTTTTTAGAGTGAAATGAAATTCTCTTAGGTAGCTGAAAAGGAAGTTTCTTTTGAACCCTTGTTTTTACGAGAGAAAGAGGTGTGGAGAAGGTTTTCTTTTCCTTTTTCTTTTTTTTATAAAAAAAGTAAGAGTAGTGCGCAAGCGTCCAAAGGGGAATGTTACCGAGTTTTTCTTCAAACTCCCTTTGTGTCTCTTCTAGGAGTCTAGGAACGGTTACAGGGAAGACTTTAAGTCGAGGAAAAAACCTTGCCCTTTCCTTTTACAACCTGGGGGAAAACGGCTAGAGGAAGGGAAATGACGAAGATGTAAAAAGTTTGTTTTCAAGGATGGTGGGGGTTAGGAGAAGGAAGAGGGTGCACGAAATCAGGGAGGAATGAGGCACCCTTACCTCTTCCCCACACCCCCTGCAAAAGGTTTTCATTTAGGGCTTTTTCTTAAAGGAAAAACTACGGAATGGTTGGAAGAGGGGCGGAATCAGAAGTGTTACGAATCAACCTCCTTCCACCCCTGACTTTTCAGAACTCTTTTTTTTCCTCTATCGCCGAAGAGAGTCGAAGTTGTCCGGAGTTAGGCGAAGAGAAGAAGTTAGACCGAGCCCGGGTTCCCAATCAGCGTCTCAATCCTGATTACACCTCGGGGCAAACTCGAACCATCCTACAACTCTCTGAATTTCTTAACTTCTCCTCCTTCTCTTCGACTGGGAAAACCTCGGCCATTTTCCCTTCACCTCCTCCGGCTAAAACGCTTTATGAAAGCGTTCAAATAAATTACAAAACAATATATTAAATCTTTACACTAATATAAAAGTTTAGCATAATTGAAAGGTGGAAATTCTTTTAATTATGTGATTTATTTTTGTTTTTACCCCTCACCAAAGGTTTCTTTTCATTAAATAATAACTTTATCAAATATACATGACATTCTGACAAATGAAGACAAAACTCATCAAAAAGAACAAGAATCGTTTATTAATTAATAAATTAATAGGATTTTTTTTTTAATATCAGTACAAATTGAGAAAACATAATTTAACCTTCCTTGCCTTAAGACGCAGGGGTTCCATGTCATAAGCCTTTTTCAAGAGTTCTATTAATGAATGCAGTGAATATAAAATGAATAGCCTATAATCATGAGACGTGTTATTTAATGTCGTAGTTTAATTCTTATCAAATTGTTTTTCCTTTAAATTAATGATTACAACGAATACTCAACAATACATTGATGGAAGTACTACCACTAACGTAACCTTTTGGTCAGAATAATCAAATCTTAAGATATCATATAAAGTATTCTATCATAAGAATTTTACAATGAACTGGTTTACAATAAAAGTATTTATAACTGTTAGTTATAGGGCGTATAACTAACAGCGAGGGAGATCACACTGTTGCTTAATATATTCATAAGGATTTCAAGTATTAAAAATATGATTTGAATGAACTTTGAACTGTTGTGGATATTGTGGATTCTAGCAAAATATCAATTTACCTTTGATTATATTCCATTAAAAAAGATGAAGGACTTGCAGAATGACGACAGAAGAAAAGTTATATTCAGGCAGATATTGTATTGTTTATTCACAAATGTTCTAACCTTTTACTATATACTAATGACCTTTATCACGTTGATTATTCCATACGTTTAATTCAATTATCAACCATTTAACACTATTTCTTGTTCATATTGCAAAAGAGTTTGGAGGTTAAATTAATAAAAAAAGTTTAAGAATGATAGCACAATTAATAGTTATACACCACGATATGTATTCAAAGAATACGATTTCATTAAAGGAAAGCACGATTTAATCGCGATTCAAATTAATCAATTTAAACTTCTCTCAAACTCTTAAAGATTTACATTTAAGTAAATTGATTTACGGATAGTGAGGACTGCAAAGAAACTAATGTATATACTTTGAGTTTTCGGTTAGCTACACCAGGAGCGCTACTAGAGTATCAGGGTTGCCATTATAGTTTTTATTTATTTTTAGAATATTTAACAAAAATGTATAACTTGTGAACTGTTATCAATTGATATTTATCATTATAAAATACGAGTTATATTCGTTGCAGAATTAAATATTTAGAATCAAGGCACACAACAGATTTTTGATCGGCCAACAGTTTAGTCGGTTGCTTAATTAGTATGAAGTCTTATGTGAGAGCTTACACCAAGCGAATCTAGACGACCGATATTCCGGGCGATTAATTAGTCGGGTAGTGTACGCACTCCCATAATGGGAGTGCGCACACTACCCGACTATTCAATCGGTGATCGACACTTGTTGTGGAGTGAACAGTGCAAATAACATTACACTAAATATATTTCATTTACGATTGATACGAAATATAAACATTTTATCTCTGTTTAGATGCGTAGAAAGTGATTCTTTTCGTAGATATATTCATTGCGCAAGCGCGTTTCATAATCGTGTGATGGGGTGAAGAATTCTTCACCTTATCGCACGATTTGCGTGTTTGTTTACATTTAACAAAACTAATTTGCTAACTGTTTTTAACAAGTTATTAGTGATAAACAATGTATCTATATTTATTGATTTTCTGTATTTATACAAATTGTAGAGAAGTATAGTAGACTTCTTTAGAATTTCAAACTCAATAGAGGGTATTTATTTGGAATAAAAGTCCGTTTTAAAAAGGTTTTTTATTACATCAAAGCTTTCGCCCAGGGAACCAGAGCTTCTTCAATGATAATCTACAAATACATAAAATAGATAATAATATAAAGATAAGATAAAGAATATAATTTACTGTCTATCTTTATATTATTATCTATTTTATGCATTTGTAGATTATCACTGAAGAAGCTTAGGTTCCCTGGGCGAAAGCTTTGATGTAATAAAAAAAAATTTTTGAAAAGGAATTTTATTCCAAATAAATACCCTCTTCTGAGTTCTGTACTTATTATTAAAATCCAACAATCGTAGATAAAGTACAGTACGCAACTCGTGCGAAAACTGCATTTTGCTTTACTCGTGTGGTTTTGCTAAAATGCTACTTTCCGCACTAGACGCATTTTTTTATTTTTTTATTTATTTATTTTTATTTTTTTATTCCGGGGGCTTATACACCCGAAGACGCAGGCCACTTAGGTGGGCCCATTGAACAAACCTGGGTTAGGGACCGAAATCTTCACACTCGTGTGAAGATATGGTCGTTAACCATGACTCCCCTCCAGGATGTAATACAACCTGGAGTGTCATCATCATGGTTTCCAGGCCGAAACCTGGTGGCGCCACTCTTTCGAGGAGCTTCTTATTTGTTTAAATAATGCTGGGTGGACATTGAGCGGGGGGCCTGGTCCGGGAATCGAACCCAGAGCTGCGGTCACCTTCAGACCCGGCTCGATGCTGCTTAACTTGTGTTATTGCACGGCAAGCGCTCTAGCCTCCGAGCCACCCAGACCCCCGCACTAGATGCATACTATTATAATATACTTAATATATATTTTTAAATATAAAAGTTCGTCAATGTCGTTAATTATTAAAACATTAATTAAGTCTTTAAGTGAAGAGTTAAAAAGATGCAGATGCTCATTCTATATAAAAAAAAAAAAACACTTTTGGATACTTGAGTAGTTTAGGATAGCACGAGTAAAACTTCGCTAGCAATAATCTATCACAGTAAATAGGATGAACCCAATATTCTCGGATTCCCTTCTTCGTCATTCTTCTCATTTGTTTTATAATAATAGCAATAATAAAAGCTCTCGGTAACATTGTGTAGTACTACTGGACAGAAGTTGTAATCCAGTGCAGTGTGCAATCGGCCGATAATGTTGGACAGTCTGCGCACCAACAGCAAACCAAATAGTTTACTCTACCTAAAGTGTGCGAATGCAACCCAACCAGACTAAACTATCAGCTTGTTTAGTCTGTAGTGTGCTGTGCAGGGACCCTAAATATGATAGAGTAAAGACTTTCTTTAATAGAAATAAACCACTGATGATTAAAAAAATTGAATGTGTAATATAAAAGTTAGTAAAATTAGAGTTTAATTAACTCCGAAACTTTTCTTTTTGATATCATAGGTTATTATTTAGATACTTTTATATAAGAAACTAAATTAATTGTGGCTTAATGATTGTCTTAGAGCTGCTATCAGTGGATGTTGACGAATGGTTGGAGAACTACCTGATCAACTGTAAGAACTCAGTTGAACGTGCCAAGGAATGCCTGGACATGTACTTCACTTCTAAAATACTTCTACCTGAGGTGTTCACCAACAGGGACCCTACCCATCCTGCCTTCATGATCAACAACTCTGTCATGTACGTCATTATTTTTATTTTCTTCTTAATTTAAATTAGTGCCAATATTTCCTTTAGGTGGAACATAGAGGTGCCATTAATGCTCTCTAATGTTCTCAGGTTTCTTCACCCTTTTCTTTTTCTCACTTAGTTATTCTATTTAAAAAGCGTCTCTCTGATAAATACTGCACCAATTCTTTTCATGTTATATTTCAATTAACATAGTAGAATCAAAAACTAACCGACTGACTGAGGTAATTTTGTAAAAAAAAATATTTATGAACAGCTAAATCATAATCTCATCATATGCCTAACAACAAATTTCTGTAGACATCATGCATACATCTGTATGGCTTATAATATGCACAAATGTAGTTGCAATATTCAATAGGCAATAAAAGAAAATTACAATTAATAATGTCTAGTCAAAATATCCCTTTCTTCAGTTGTATTCAATATTTAACACTTTTCATGGAGTTAAAACATTTAAGTGCCTTCAACTTAAATATACTTTTCCATAAAATAATCGTTTAACAAGTTAATAATGGTTTGCCTTCAAACCATTCTTAAATTTAATGGATTATCTAGCAGATCAATCATTATTCTTGACCAAGTATGTTTGTTTTGGAAACTGATTAATATTGAAAGGTAAAAAGTTGAGAGATAATATTTGTCTGTAATAAAATTGGATGAGATCGGAAAGAAAAGGATGGACAAACAACCATCAATCAAAACACCTCGACAATCGATAAATAAAACAGTATGAGTTGATCCGATTTCAAATCATCACACTGGAAAGAGGGAAAAACCTAATCAACGGATATAAATAAATCAAGAAACTTTCCAAATTAAGAAGGTGGGATCGGAATGGTTCATTGAGATTGGGTAGGAGGTTAGCGGGATGTTAAGATTTAGTTAATGGGGGGTAATGTTCTGGTTTATTCAAAAGGGTCGGGAGCTAAACAGTGAAGGGGAGTGAAGCAACCCACCCTTCAGGTTTCTATTGTGATGGCGAGGAGTCCTCAGCAAGTACTGGAAGCAAGCTAAGGCGTTTTCCCAAAGAGGAACCAATCAAATATTGAGTAAGGGAAAGCCTCGAGAGAAAGGGAAGGGGTATCAATCATTCAACCTTCTCCCCAAGGCGAGCGATAACAGGAGGGGGTGAACTCCCGGTCTCTAGTGATAACGGATGATAACAGAGGACGTCTACTCAACAAGCTGTCTGTACCCATATCAGAACCCTCTTCCCGAGATACCCTTCCTCGTCATCCTCCAATAAATTATATTTCCAATACTGCAGGCGTATCCAAGGGGTTCGCCACCAGAGAGTGAAAAGAACTCGAGATAAATCCTTCAAGGGAGAGGAAACAAGTAAAATACATCCAATATCTTAAAATAAATCTATAAATGTTGGATAGAAAGAATTACAGGGGCAGTAACGACTGCTTTATAACTGTTTCCGTCTACAATAATTCAACTACATCTCAGTTTCCTCTAAAGCAACAAAGTAAAGCCTATCAACATTGAACTTCCACTAGATAAAGATAGTTTTCAAGTAATGATAAAATAGCTCAATTATTGATAAGATACGATTAATGACAAGCAGCTCTGCGCTAACAGTAAGGCGGTGTATAAACTAAAAATTTAAAGTTTAGCGACTAAACAATAGCTTCCGAGATTTCCGAAGATAACTGGAGAATTTTGATCGTTCTGATGAACATTTTTTTATGTTTCCTATTTCAAAAATTCCGGGAAAGAAATCCACTTGAGACATAAAGGAACACTTTTGTCTCGAGTCTGACAGTCCATCAACATTTTTGAGAACCACCATAATATCTTAAAAACTGCTCGTGCAATTCTGATAAAATTTGAATGGAAGGTCTTAAATAGGAGGCAAAGATAGAAAAATAACCCTTCCGAAAAGTATATAAAAAAATAACACTTTTATCGTTATAAAATCTAAACAGTTTGAGATAAATTAATGGAACTTGGTGTATCATGTAAAGGGAAGTGCGAATTCAACCACGCACCTACTAAGGCAACCACCCATTTTGCCTCCAGTAAAATCTACCATTGTTATACTTTTGTCTCAGATAAGGGGAAAAATATTGGAGATAGAATAAAATCTCAGGGAAGTACTTGCGTCCAAGTACTTTTTAGGGTTTAGTAGATGATTAAGCATACCCGTTATGAAATAATGATTTTTTTCTTCGATCTCACGGGTCTCGGGTTCGATCCCCCGGGGGGTCACAATGTTTTTTTATCAGTAATAACGACTAGATAAATTACATTTTTTCAAAACATTTTCATCGCTCCACCATAAGGTATAGCCATGAATTATTTTGAAATTTTAGGACCAGCCGTTATATAGTGTTGGAGGGGGGGGGGATTTTTTGGGGGGTATATTTTGACTTATAAAACCAATAAAGAATGAAAAATTTAAAAAAGCAAACATATAATTGTATCCTACTCTTCAGTAGCTTTCATTTGATACCCCACTCAAAATTTAAAAAAAAAATTTTTTGACGCACTTCAAATTTTCGCGCACAAAATTGGTAATTTTTAAAAATTAGAAATGAACTCCCGGAAATATCATCGCCCAACAATAAGGAATTAGCATCAATTATTTTAAAATTTTAGGACGAGCCGTTATATAGTGGTTGGGGGGGGGGGATTTTATTTTGGGTATATTTTGATTTTTTACGCAATAAGGAATACAAATTTTAAAAAGCATATATATTTTGTGTCCTACTCTTCAGCGGCTTTCATTTGATACCCCACTCAAAAATTAAAAAAAAATATAACTTTGTGTTTACCACATTCTTGTGAATTGCGCATGGGCATATTTAATTTTTAACTTGTGTATATTTTTCCTGTGATTAGGTAAAAAGGTTGCACCAGTGTTTCAAATTTCAGCACTTTCGCTTAAACGAATTGTTTATGAACAAAAGAACGACGGACGGACGGACACATCACCCTCGGCATAAGGGTTTTGAGAAGTATCTACAAAACCCTAAATAAGTTTGAAGTAAAATTATTCTTCAAAGTACCCACTTTGAAGAATATTTTTGCCCCATATGGGTTGCCCCTAGAGCACGAGTGTATGAAAACAAACTTATCTTTAAGTGGTACGGACCCCCAAGTTTCATTAATTATTAATCTCAAACCGTTCAAAAGTTAAAAGAGGAGGGAGGAGGAACTTTTGGGCCAGCCTGTATAATCAAGTAGTGTCCCAATTACGCATTACACATCTCAAAATGATTTGTTATTGCTAAGCTAGGGCAACCCGATAAAAATAAATGTATGTTTTGATTTGTTGGTCTTTAAATAGATATATTAACTTATCTACATTCATTTTCTAGTTTTTTGTTTTTTTTCTAATTATAAAATTAAGCCTGTAGCTAGGGACCGAAGGGCTCGTTTATTTATAAACTGATTGGTACACTAAGATTAAAACAACTTAATTTTTCTAATATTTTTAACCAGATTTATCAATCAGTCAATCAACTATTCAAGTCTTCTAGATCGCTACGTTGGCTTTTATTTAGCCATAAAAACGTACTAAACCTAATTCCGTATTCAAGAAAATATGCTTATTTAAGACATTATTAGATTTCTCTGACTTCAGGTAGCAGATGCTCAGTCGCTTCCAGTAACCATTAAACGAACGAAATGTCTCCAACCCCAATCCAAAGTTTTTTTTACTGTTTGGTTTTATATCTTTTTCAAAGAATAAACATTTACTAGGAAGGAGAAGATAATCATCAAAATCAAATTAATGGTTGTTTAATCACATTAATTAGATACCATCTCAATTACGGCCACACAGTCATTACTATGATTCAACCGTTTTATAAACCATCAAGAGAATGATAGAAGTATATTCATTCTATCAAAAGAAAACTCTATTTGTTTAAACTTAATTAACAAAGTAATGATTCTAAACAAGTCTCATTAAGGCTTTAACATTAAGACACCATTAAGAAATCAAGAAAGAAAATGAGGAAAACAAGAAAATTGCTTAATTTATTTTTACGTTCTATAATGTAACTATACAACACTAGGTAAGACTTTAATAGTTTCCTATTATAGATTTACTATTAAATTTACTGTCTAGAGGAGCAATTCGCTCACATCAGAATTAAAAAAAAACTAGAACGTTGGAAAATAAGATTTTTTTATGAGTTGGCTTCAGCAATAAGATTATTTCTCGTCATTCCTTCATCTTAAAACTTTCACTGCTGAAAAACACTTTTTCTAGCATTTTAACGTTGAATCGAAGTAGCACCTCTTACAAAAACTAAATTAATTTCATGAAATGATTGATAAATTAATTCAATGAAGATAAAAAACGGACTTTGCATCGTTTCTTGACAAGCTGTCTCCACAAATGTTCTATATTTTTTTATAATTATAAGTTAATAATAAGATATCTAAATTGTAAGTTAATGATACTAAAGCCGAGATACTTATTTGTCCTATAGGAGCAATGTTGTAAAAGGTTTGTCACAATAAGAGGCATTACAATTACAAGTTTAAAATCTGTCAAATAAAGTGCCAGTACAAGCTCAACATATGAACAGCATTTTATTATTTATCACAAATTCAACTATTCGAAATATAATTGATTGAAATCTTGCCGCATGTTATTGAGGCATTAACTGCTACAAGTTGTAATAATAATAATAATAATAATAATTATGAAATAGTTAAAAAAAACCAAACCCCCCGACCCAGCCACGCCCAAGTGTTCGGTCATCATTATTGCCAAAATATACGAGAGGAAAAAAGCACGTGGAATAATAAAGTTAGACCTATTCCACTTAATAAGAACAAAGTTTTTAAGACAAAATAAAAGACACGCCTAATTTCTACATCTACAAAAAGATGAAGAGATTTTCGCATGACAACCTAAACAACCATAAATCAAAGTCTTTCTTAATAGACAAAACAAATTAACGTGAAACGTCCTTTATTAAATTAAAGCACTAAGAATGTCAGACTTGTGTTGCTCCTTCTCTACCATCCTTCCCCAACCTCTAATTTTTAACTGGAGTCAAGAAAGACAATTCAAAGAGAACTGTCCTCTAGATACTCCTTTTTTTTTATCGTGGGATTACTCTTAAAAATACTTAAAAGAGAGAAAAAAAAAAAAAAGAAGGAAAAGATTTGAAAGAAGTTCTATGAACAAAAGAAAAAGAAATAGGCCTATATCTAGTTGAGCCACCGCAATCTACTCACACTTCAAAGGATATTCAGCCACCTTTATTTTATAAAAGAAAGAAAAGCCGAGCTCCTTTTTTTCTTCATTCTTTTTGGGGTTGAGATTTTTCTTTTCTCTTTTTTGATTCTCTATCTCTTTCGTTCTTTTTCATCTGTCGCAAATTCTCTACACCTTAGAAATAATAGAAGCAAAGATCTGTAGTAATTCTGTCATTTATCGAGCTCAAAAAGTAAGAAGTCATAGCTATAGGATGTTGGTCAACAAGCAAGAAGAAAAAAAAACTTATTCTTTTTACGCTAGAACCTGGTTTAGTAATAAACAGTAGACAAGAGATGAAAGAACTCTTTCTTGGTAGTTGAAACGTAATAGCTAAAAAGCATGTATTTGAACGGACCACCAGCAGTACAATACATAAGAGAATATCGTCTTGTGCAATATTTTTATTGTAGACGACCTCTTTTGCATAAAGAACCTTGAATATGAAAATATAAAGAAGTAAATTGTGACAACAAATTACAAATCTCATCGCTCACGTACGCTTTAATCCTGGGTTCGAAAAAAATAACGAAACTATTATGTAACTAAAAATAAATATGAATTACATTTTGCTTTTGAAAGAAATAATCTTTATCTAAACTATAAACACGTGTCGTATTCTTTTAAGCTACGATTATACTATGCAAGACTGTCTCGCGCAATTGTTTCCCGAAATACGTTGCGCGAGGTAGCCGCGCGGAGAGCAAGCCCATAGTCAGTTTTTAGACGCGCATCAAAGTGCCTCGCTCCTACCGTTTCGTCTAGAGTAAACGACGATACTTGTTGCGCGTGAGACAATGAGCTAAGCGGAAAACAACCACCTTGACATGTTTGTCTCAAAAGAACTGACGGCTCACCTTCTTCGCGCCTGTTTCGCGATACGTTTCGCTTAGTATAAATGGGAAGGGCGAGATAGCCACCTCCCGAGACTCTCGCGCCATTTTCGTTACATATTCTGGAAGATGGGTATTAGAAATGCGGTTATAGATATAAACCTTAATTCTCATTTCACTCAGGAATCCTAAGCATCACCTGCTATAATCAACAATTATTCAGAATTGATTATAGCAGCCATGTTTCTAAAATGTAGCATTTTTGGAAAGCTAGAATACATAAGAAAAGCTTAAATACAAAAAAAAACCTTGAATACAAAAGAAAAGCTTGAATACATAATGCACATTGATCAATAATTATTCAACAAAGTAATTATAATGTCTAGAACTGAAGAAAAATGAAAAAATGCAACTTTCTTGTACGTATAAGTCATGTCGATTAAAAAGAATCGTTTAATTATTCCATCAAGTAAACATTTTTTTAATATTTTATCTAATCCAATCAATGCCAAATTATCCAAAAACTGTCATATTTATCTTCAAATAGATATTGTAATATATAATAATAATAATAATAATAATGTTTATTTACATAATATAACAGGTACATGCAAGATATAACATGATGTAACATTTTTATTGGCATGGCTACCGCCGTCAGCGAGACTTCACAGAGTTGGACTATAAAATATAAAAGGACTAATATATATAACATTTTTAAATAAAATTGATAACAAGTGCTTAACATATTAGAAAAAAATGATAACAATAGAATAATTAACAATGATAAATGAAATATTAATAGCAAAAATGTCCTAACATAATCAAAACATAATTATTATAATGTATTAATACTCAATATTATATGCCAAAAGATTTGTTTCCCTTACAATATTATTTCACAGACAATATTAGTTCGACTGCTCTCTCCCAGATAGCCCACGATCAGTTTTCATAATACAAGTCGTAATATTAGAGAGTTTTCTAATTCTATAAACATAAATTAATTAATACAAAAATGTCCCTATCTACTACTAAACAATAAGTAGATATATTTAAATTTGGGGTATATTTGTCAGGTAAATAGTAACATATCAGTAATAATTCTTTCCTACTTACATTTCCATATTCGGACCATCTTCTACTTAGCGGTGCCGAGGAAAACCAAAAAAAAATGTCCACCCTCCTCTATCTAATGACAGGGATTGAGTAGGTTGGAGGGTCATTCCTCTCTCGACCAGGGTGGATGTGTTGATGTCATCCATGTAGTTCCTTTCCTTGCTCTAGGCCCTCACCCGGTCTCTCCTGGTTTTACCCACTACCTTCCTCAGGTACCGCATTTTCGTGGCTTGAACTCGGTGCTGGCTTTTCTTCGTCAAAGTCCAAATCTCACAGCCACATGTCATTGTAAGCACGTAGATATTTTTGAAGACTGTGATCTTAGTTTTTTAACTAACTTCAAATTTGCTTATGAAATCTCTGCTCATGGAGTGAAAAAGTCTGTCTGAGGCCACTTTATTTGCTTCTGGCTCTTCTTTGCATTTACTACCTGAATTTATTATCCCTCCTAAATCCTTGGAATTATGCACCTGTTCTAGGTGCTCGTCGTGAATGGGTGATCTGATCTGATGCTCTTCTTCATGATGTTTCTTTCTTCAATTATAATTTAGAGCAAAATTTAAATTATAATCTACCAATTCTGTATGTCACCAGAAAATTCTTTAGAAAATCCATTGTTCATTTATTCTAAGATCTATAACGACAATTTCCTTTGTTTGGAACTTATTATCAGAGATAGATTAAAGAAAATATAAAAAAAAAAGAAGAAAGCGACGAAATGACTTTATTAAACACTACTATATAGTTCCGAGACCCTCCGTAAAACTGATTTCTCTGGAATTCTCTCGCCCTTTTTACGTCTGAATCCATCTGTTAAAAAAACAATAGAGATTCTTCGAAGTCAATCCGAAATGCTCTTTAACTTACAATTGAAAACCAAGAAGGGCTAACTTCTCAATCAATT
The DNA here is from genome assembly GCA_951217055.1 of Gerris lacustris. Taxonomy (NCBI): domain Eukaryota; kingdom Metazoa; phylum Arthropoda; class Insecta; order Hemiptera; family Gerridae; genus Gerris; species Gerris lacustris. The sequence goes on along the minus strand of OX578281.1, from coordinate 32,571,055 downwards.
TCTTATCTTTGCAAGAAGAAAATTACTTTTCTTTATACTTGACGTCTCTGGAGTGAGGAAATGCTACAACGAAGAAAATAAGGATGGAACTGGGGAAAAGGAAAACAAAACAGAAACAAAGATATTGCCTTAGTTTTTCTAGGAAACTTAGATAAATAAAGAATTGGCTTGGTAAGAAACAATCTTGTATTCCTCTTCTCTTTTTTTTATTTTTAATATTATCCTGCAAAAATAAGAAAAGTGTTGCAGGAATGAGTTGAGAATTTAAATATATTGCCCATATAACCCATTTTTTATACTTCTAATTTTGTTGTTATAATAAAATGGTTATACAGCGATTTGAAACAACCAGACTGGACTTACTTATACTTAAGACAAATTAAATACTTATTTACTTTTATTGGAGATTATACGTACCACAGCTAGAATTATCTATAATATCTTAAGTTTTCCGTTAAAAACTTTTATCATTCTTAGGTCTTTCTAAGACTTGCATAACTATAGGACTTCAAATTATTCCTAGGGTTTTTCCAGAAATCCCTACTAAGGTTTTCTGGGGATTGAATGTTGTTATTTTATTGAATGTTATTAGCCAAATTACAATTGCATCGGTAAAGGCTACATCAACAACTTTGATTTTAGAGACGACAAGTGAACCTTTAGGAATACTTAGAAAAGCAGATAATGGTGGGTTACTAAATTACACTTAATACAAAGTTAATAAAGCTTTATTACCACAGACTCAAAACATTTGGATTTTCAATCCAAAGATTAGGTTTTTGAAACGTTTTACACATACAAATTTTGTATATATTTTACAATATTGGTTCCTAGCTTACCGAAGGTAACGTAAGCTATTCCTGGACAGAAATCCGTTTCAGACAATAGGGGATATTTTTGGTCTCGTGTCTGTCTGTCGTTCAACAATTTTTGCAAACAAACATAATATATTTAAAAAAAATTACACACCTGATTTGAATGGAAATTGGATGGTAGGTCATTATTAACCCATTATTGATTCTATATTTTTTGTCCAACCTTGTGTGCCTATTAGTTTCTCTTCTACATACATATATTCCCCATATCTTTTTTACAGATAAATAGTCTGCTAAACAGTGTGACATAGCTTCCTCACATCCTATTAAGTATACTTTATGGATGTTCTGCTTTAACAACCCATTGTTTTATAATTTATTTAATTTGTTTTCCCTTTATTGCTTCCGAGCCTGTTGAAGGTATAACGAAATCAATTTGATCGTTCTGAGGAACGATAATTTTTTACGTCTCCGATTTGAAATATTCTAAGGCAGCAATCCGTTTCAGATTTACGTTTGGATCTCTGTCCAGGGATTTTTGAATTTAAAGATACAACAATGTTTCGTTGTTTAGAACGATCACATAGCTTCTATTACCGTCGGTAAATTTGGAAGCAAAAAGCGGAGAAAAAGGTAATAAATAAGATAATATTGGTAATAAAATCATAACGTCATTAAAGTACGCGGTAAGACCCGAGGAAGCTATGTGCCACACTAATTATTGTAGACTACTTTTCCAGTGTTTCGGTTACTACACATAACATAACTGAAAAGTTTCAAATTCCTGTGGTCGGGACTTTTAGCACTTTGTTGGGTTCATTAATGACAGATAGACAAACAAACTCAGGACATTATAAGGGTCCTCTGAGTTTACTACAGACCTTAAAGAGTGGGCAATTAAATAACCTAGACAATAATGGATTGTAAAAGCAATAAACCATTAAAATACACGATAAGATGCGGGGAAGCTATGTGCCACACTAATTAGTAGACTATTATCTTAATCTCATGTCAAAAAAAAGTGTGGATTAGACAAAAGTGCCATTAATCAGTATAATTTCTTCTTCAATAGTAAAGAAGAGGAAATGGGTCTTAAAATGACCCCTTGGGCTATTATCGTTGCCCTTTAATACTCTCATCCTTTTGTTTTGGTTTATGTGAAGGATTTTCGCTTCCTACAACAAACTTAATTAATTTCCCATCCCTCTTCAAATTGATTTGGTTAGAAAAAAGGAGCCTTGAATGGGATTAAGACTTAAATGTAACAAGGGATGCTAAAACCTCTTTACTAACGAGTTTGAATTAAAAAAGAAAGGAAAAATCAGTTCAACACAGACACTTAAACTAAGCGGAAGCAGATTAATATAACTAATACGTTAACATAAACTAAAACACTAACTAATTCAACATCCCCCCCCCCCACTTTTAAACTAAAAATGTACGACATTGAATCAAGATTTATATTGATTTGATTCGAGCTTAAATATTAGCTTTAGTTTAATGGGTCTATTCCATTCTGTAGTTTTACCCTTAAAATAATGAATCTGTCGTAAACTATTTGTAAATGATTCATGAGTGGAAATGTTAGATAAAATAAACAGGTCAAGTGTGTGCTAGTCAGCACACAGCGAGGGTCCGTAGGCCACACTATATAGTGTTTAACTGTAAAGTGTATAAACAGTGTTTTTTTTAAATGCTAAAAAGCTTACTTTGAACCATTCAAAGGGTCTGATATTCTCAAAACACACTCTGATAAAGTATTTTTTTGCCACTGAACCGGACTACAACCATATAAATACATCGAAAAGACCATAATTATAAAAAACGTATTTTGTCAATAAAAAATAAAATAATATTTTTTTCGAAATTTCCAAAAAGTAGTATCTTTACTTTTGGTCGAAGAATGTTCAGGAATTTTTTCAGATTTTTTGCACTTCACATAAGCGAGATAGAAGGGGGGGGGGGGGGGACACGTTTCACACCCACTTCAAACTTGCCTACGCTCGCCCTATCAAAGTTATATCCAAAGAATTATATATTTTTGTAATCAGCTCGGCGTGCCCTTTCATATGATACCCCTCACGGTGTCGAAAAAAAATAAACAAATTTTAACCCTTAAGTTTTTTTACCCTAATTTTTTTGAAAAATGTTTTTTTTAAGTCGCTATATTTTTAAAATATGTGGGCAGGTACAAGACACATACATGCCAAATTTCAAAGTGATCGGACGAAAGGTGTAGCCGTGAGAGCACGCGAGAGGACGGACGGACAGACACACGCAGGAAAATATAAGGGTCCTTGGTTTTGCCTACGGACCCTAAAAAACAATGCATTTCCTTCAGGCAAGGAAAAGTAAAAGGACCTGATTACTTTTCAATTGCAGGAAGTTAATCAGGCATTTTACCGAAAATTGGACACGATGGAATGGGGGAATCACCCCGAAACCTCTTGGCTTTTGAATTGAACGGACGCACTAGAAGGCATCAAGGTAAATTATCCTTCTGGTCGGGTCAGAGTTATGGAAATGGGAGGAATGAATGTAGATGATTGATGAGGATAAGAGTCACACTGTGTTGGAAGCTCTCCTGATAGCACGTCAATAGAGCCTACAGGTGGCTCGAAAACACCCCACTCAAACCTTCGTCCTCAACAACTTCACGCAATCCAAGCCAGACTTTCTACCTGCGTGACTCAATCAAATTATCATTAGCGAGTAAATCCCCTTGAGATTACAACTGAATTTACTCTAAATATTGACATTAATCTCAACCTTTTTCCTATATTTTCATAAAAAAGAATATATATTATAAACAAGTAGTTAAACGAGCGTAGTGAGTTATTCATTTAAAATACTTGGAATTTAAATTTGTGTGTTCGTCTACCGATGACGGACGTAACAATAAACCGATTTGAACGAAATTCCACACAGGTGCATCTCAGCATTTTAGATATCTGTATCGTTTTTGAAAATTTCACAAACACTTTTTGGTCAGCTTGACATGTGTACATACATCGTTTTAAAGGTCTTGAAGAGTAGGAAAATAATATGACCTAAGTGTTGACAATAAAAATGATTTTATGAGTATGGTTAAGTCATACGTAACATATATTTTTATGTTAAAAATTTAGGGGTTATTAAATCATACGTCATGTTGTATATCAAATTAAAGGTTCTTTTTGAGTAGGTGGTTAGGAGTTTGAGAGGTGATAAAGATAATGAATAGAATGAGCCGTTGTTTGTAAACAATGAGAGATAGTGGGGACTAGCCCACATCTACATCGCTCCGCTACCGCAAATTAGTGTGTTGCTACGGACGCCTTGAGCTAGACGAGACGTGTCAGCTGAGAGTCCTCTCAACCTCACCGCGTCTTAACCGCCAACCGCCGCTATCCGCACAAATTATCCACCATCCGCCATCCGCATCCCGCATATAAGTTTTGTCACTATCTACCAGGTCGCAGTCGGTACGTTTTGTTTCTTTTCACATATTCTATTTTATTATTTTATTACCTCTATGTTTACTCCGCCCTATCCGTCCGCCATATGATTTTAAACTATAATAGTCCACTCTTAATACTAACTTTTTCGCAATGCCGCTGGTGGTCGTCTTTCTCCCTATTACTTGGAGAAATTATCACCATAACTTTTGGTCCTTTGGGTCGCAGATATATTTCATTTTCACTGCTTTTTGAGCAATTTATTAATTTCTTTAAAGACCCGTATTATTCTTTATTATTTTATGTGTTTAGTGGAGTATGTTATAGGTTCGTTTATATTATTATATTTATCAGTTATAAAGAAAGATAATTCACATTTTATATCTTTTATTTTTATACAGATTATAATTATTTTTATAAACAAGCTTTTTTCTTTTTAGAAAGATTTTATAAAACAGAATATTTTTTAATTTACAGTTTTATTGCTAGTGCAATTGTTATTTTTAGTAGAATTATTATTTTTTGGATTCAATACATTTGTACGGAACATAATAGAATAGTGTAGAGGTAGTAGAGAGAGCTGCCTTCCCCCGCGGATCTGCCTTCTCTGCCACTGCCTTCCGTAAAGGCTCTTCGCTTCGCCCCGCCTTCGCTCTTCGTATCACCCTACAGCTCTAGTCGCTCGCTCGACCACTCGCCTCAGCCGCCCCCCCCCCCGCCCCCCGGCGCCCCTTACTACAACTTCTGTTCTACTGCTCCGATTTGAACCGGACAAACGCCAACGCCCTTAAGATTTTATTTCTAATAAATTTACATACATTAAATTTATTTTATAAACCATTATTTTTTATTTTATTCTTTTTACACTATATATAATTCTTTTTCATTTATAATAAAAATATGGGTGAAGAAGCGAAAAAATTACTTCTTACAAAGCTGGAAAAGAAGAAAAGCACTTTTTTTCTTCGTGCGCAACATATTTATGATTTAATCCCGAACTTGCAAAAGCAAGAATCCGCACGCTCGAATTTTCTTATTCGCTTCCAAACTCTGTCAGAAACACGCGAGCAGTATTATAATCTTGTAGATGAGATTAATGATATTACTCTTGATTTAGACAATACAGCTGATCCTAACTATGAAGCACTTGGTGCTTTTGATGATCTTTATGGAGCAATAAATATTGCACATAAAAAACTTTTAGATGAATATTTTTCTGTCACCGCTACTCCTTCGACTTCTAGAGATAAACCTTCTCCTCCTAGCTCATTTGAGGTGCAAACTCAGTTACCTAGAATTCAAATTAAACCGTTTACAGGAAAAATAAACGATTGGCCAGAATTTAGAGACTTGTTTACATCTGTCATCATTAACAATAACCACTTATCCGATGCTCAAAAATATCATTATCTTAGAACGTCGCTTGAGCCTGACGCACAAAAAATTATTAATGGATTTCCGCTCTCATCAGAAAACTTTAAGTCCGCCTGGACCGCTCTAGAAGAACGGTTTGACAATAAACGTCTTCTCGCATCTCATTTCTTCGAAGAAATGTTTCTTCGAGATAAACCTCCCTCTTATCCATCGGTAAAAGCGCTTCAAACGTTTCTCACGCAGTTCCACGATGCAGTTATAGGCTTAATAAATTTAAAAGTTCCAGATCTTAGTGATTTAGTTATTTTGAATCTAGCTCTAAGAAGACTTGATCCTCAAACTATCAAAGCCTTTGAGAGGGAACAAGTAAACGTTGAGTTTCCTAAATACTCGGACTTGATTGTTTTTGTAAAAAGTCAACTAAAGATACTTGAGATCACCGCCACCGCCTCTGAAAGTATTGGACATACATCTGTTAAGACAAGTGAAATTAGTAAACAAAAGACCCCTAAAAGAGTTTTATTTACAAATTCTACTGTGAATTCTTCATCTCCTCAACATAGTTACCTTCCACCTCGCCGAACATTTTCTTCTACTTGCCCGCTGTGCCACTCCTCTGTACCTCATCAACTGTATCAATGTGAACGCCTGCACCAACTATCTCCAGAACAAAGAATTCAACAAATTCAACGCCTAAAGGCATGTAAAAATTGCTTATCACTACAACACCCTTTAGAACGATGCCGTTCTAATTCTCGCTGTTCCAAATGTGGATCCCTTCACCACACACTTATACACTCAGATGTGAAGTCGCATTCTTACGCTTCAGGAAATCCTGTCGTTAAAGGCACTCAGGTTTCCCAAGCCAAACCTTCCGCTTCTAATCCCGCAGTAAATACTCTCACATCTCTCGCTACTCGCCCACTTAGTGATCAGGTAGTTCTTCTTGCAACAGCGCTTCTTCATATGAAAAATGCCCACGGGACATATACCACAATTAGGGCGTTAATTGACCCCGCATCAACTCGTAGTTGCATCACTCAGAAGTGTTCTACTCGTCTGGAACTTCCCTTCACACCTGGACATCTTCCTTTTGATGGACTGGGTGGCGTACCTGTTGTTACAGGGCGTGGTTTTGTTTCTGTTACACTGAAACCTAGAAACACCGCGGAACCATGCCTTAGGACTGAAGCAGTTGTCATCGCAGATATTGTGGGACCAACACCGTCGATTTCCCTACCGCAAAACTTCATTGATGAATATTCTCAATTTTCACTGGCAGACCCATCTTTTGGAGAACCAGGTGCTATAGATTTTTTGTTGGGAGCAGATCTGTTTCTTTCCATTTTAACGTCAAAGCCTAACAATAATCTACGTAAAGGAGTTTTGGAAACCATATTTGGACCAGTGATAATGGGTCCAATTCCTGTTCATCAAGATCAAACTTGTCTTATTTCTTGTTTATCTACAAACAATGACAATTTATCAGTTACTCTGAATAAATTTTGGGAAACTGAAGAAGTTCCTCACGCAAAAGTTTCAAATCCTGATGAAGACATCTGTGAAAAGCATTTTCAGCTTACTCATCGCAGAAATTCAGATGGTCGCTACATGGTACGTCTACCATTTAAAGATTCAAATTTAGAATTTTCCCAATCCCGCGACGTTGCGCTTAAGAGATTCCTGTCTTTGGAACGCCGATTTTCTCGGAATCCCCAATTAAAAATAAGTTGCCTTTCCTTTCTCTCAGAATACGCTAGTTTAGGACATATGGAACCTAGCTTAGAACCCGCTAAGTATTATCTTCCATATTTTTGCGTGCATAATCCTCATTCTAGAACTACTCCTGTCCGAGTTGTATTTGATGGGAGCGCTAAACACTCGGATCGCTCAATCAACGAGGCTTTATATCCAGGGCCTAAACTTCAAAAAGAGGTACCAATTATAATGTGTCACTTTCGCCTCCACCTATACGTGTTTTGTTGTGACATTGTTAAAATGTTCCGGCAAATTTTAGTGGCTCCTGAAGATCGAAGTTTTCTACATATTTTGGTCAGACAAAACCCTGATGACCCTATCAAGGAGTACCAGCTTAACACCGTTACGTATGGGTTAGCACCATCTCCGTTTCACGCCCAAAGAGTCCTCATACAACTTGTGAAAGACGAAGGGGCTAAGTTCCCGCTTGCTTCAAAGGTTATCTTAGAGGACACCTTCGTAGATGATCTTATAACGGGTGCCGACTCTTTAGAAGAGCTTACTGAAACCGCGCATCAACTAATCCAGCTTCTCAGGGCCGGCGGATTCCAACTTAGCAAGTGGATAAGCAATTCTACTGACTTCTTATCTCACATCTCCAACGCTTCTTCCAGTCCTCTAATAATTAAAGATTCTCCTGACCAGTCTGTTAAGGTCTTGGGAATATGTTGGGAACCTTTGAGTGACAGCTTCTCCTACAAAATTGTGCCTCCTACACCGCTTACATCTTATACAAAACGCTCCATATTATCAGTAATCGCAGGGATTTACGATCCCCTCGGATTTATCGCTCCGCTTACATTTAAATACAAAGGCTTCATGCAGAAGCTTTGGAAATCTAACTTCTCATGGGACGACCGACTTCCAAATGAACTTATTGATGAGTGGATCACGATTACTAAAGATCTCTCTTCCCTCGCTGATATAAGTATATCTCGGGGTATGTTACCGCCAAATTATATCTCAGTCCATGTCGTCGGATTCTCAGATGCTTCGGAACAAGGTTTCGGTTGCGTGATTTATTTAAGGTCCATGACTAAGAAAAATGAGCCAATTATATCCTTACTTATGGCAAAGTCTAAAGTCGCCCCACTCAAGACAACTACAATCCCGCGTCTTGAACTCGCTGGAGCCTTGCTATTAGCAGAAACACTTAGTGCATTGCAACAGGTTCTTTCAAAGGTCAGGATTGATGACACTTTTCTGTTTACAGATTCCACGATTGTGCTCTCGTGGCTGCAGAAACCGCCGCATACGCTAAAAATGTACGTCGCAAATCGAGTTTGCTCCATTTTAGAAAAAACCTCAGTAAACCAATGGAGACACGTTCGTACCAATCACAACCCCGCTGATATTGTCTCCAGAGGTCTCGATCCCGCATCGCTAGCCGCTGCTCAAGAATGGTTTCAAGGACCTTCTTGGCTCAAACTTCCGCTTTCTGAATGGCCCCAGTCAGACTGGTCACCTGTATCTTCTAAAGACCTTCCTGAGCTGAAACCGCAAGAAATCGCCTTGATTTCACAAGATCAAGCAGTGAGTACCGACGTAGGGTGGATGACACGAATATCTTCGTTTTATAGAATCCAACGCGTCCAAGCTTATGTTTCGCGATTTATTTATAATTGTAAACAGAAAGATCCATCGTTAAGAGAATATGGCGTATTATCTGTTGTTAATTTACGTCAAGCCCTCTTACTCTGCGTTCGCCAAGTTCAAGCTGCTTATTTTCCTGAGGAGATAAAGCTGGTTCAGCAAAACAAATTAAAAACGTCTCGGTTGCTTCAATTATCACCTTTTATTGACTCTTCAGGTAACCTCCGTGTTGGAGGACGCTTGAAGAATGCACTTGTGTCTTACTCGTCCAAGCATCCCTTATTACTTCCCAAACATTGTAGTTTCACACACGCACTCATTGACACTTACCACCTGAGTTATTTACACGCTGGTCCGCGTACATTGAGATATCTTATCCAACGATATTTCTGGATTCTTTCCGCGCACTCAGTCATCCGCCAACGCATCAGATTATGTGTGATCTGCTCTAAGTTTACAGCCGCTACGCCATCTCCCATCATGGCTGACTTACCGTCTCCTAGAGTAAATCCTTCTCGACCTTTCACGTGTTGCGGAGTTGATCTGGCAGGTCCGTTTCAGGTTAAAGAGAGTTTACGCCGGAAACCAGGCATATTTAAGGCGTATTTCGCATTATTCATTTGCATGGCTACTAAGGCTGTTCACCTGGAAGCGCTTACTTCGTTAACAACTGAAGCTTTTTTAGCAACGCTGAGTAGATTTATCGCACGCCGTGGCCTTCCTTCACAAATGTTTTGTGATCAAGGTTCTAACTTCAGGGGAGCTGCCCGTGAACTCCGAGAAATTTCCGTTTTCTTGCGAGAAACCGAGACAAATGCCATATTTTTAGAACAACTAAATAAAAAAGAGATTAGTTTCCAGTTTATTTGTCCGAAAGCTCCATTTATGGGTGGAATTTGGGAAAGCAACATTAAGAATGTTAAATTCCACTTCAAAAGGGTTGTCGGAAACCAAATTCTTAGTCTTGAGGAATTCATCACGCTTCTAGCTCGCATTGAGTCTATACTAAACTCACGTCCTCTCTACGATATCTCTCCAAGTCCAGATGAATTGGAAGCCCTCACGCCAGGCCATTTTTTAATTGGATCGCCACTTCTAGCTGCTCCCGAACTTCCAGTTTTAGATCAACCTATTGGCCGCCTATCTCGCTGGCAAATGGTATCATCTATGCTTGAGCATTTTTGGCGAAGGTGGTCAAATGAGTATTTGCTGATGCTTCAGCAACGCAATAAATGGTGCACAGCTTCATCTGAAAATCTTAAGCCAGGCCAGATGGTTTGGATCAAAGATGATGGCGCTTCACCTCTAACTTACCCATTGGGAATAGTTGAACAAACCTACCCCAATGCCATCGATGGAATCGTCCGCAGTGTATCTGTGCGAACTTCTAATGGACTTCTCCAACGCCCAGTAAGGAAGCTCGCACCACTATTTCCAAAAGAATAATTTTTATTTTCTAAATTCATTTACTTTTATTTTATAAGTAGTTATTTCATTTATCGCTTTTGTAACGCAAAGAATTATTTTATGATTTATTTTTATTTCGCATTATACTAGGTGTATATTCATTTGTAAACTCCACCAAACACATTTCATTCCCTTATTATTATTAATATTTTTATACTTTTCACTTAATTTTTTAGAAGTTACTTTAATTTCCCTTAAGAATCACCGACGATTCTTGGCCGGCGGTTATGGTTAGGAGTTTGAGAGGTGATAAAGATAATGAATAGAATGAGCCGTTGTTTGTAAACAATGAGAGATAGTGGGGACTAGCCCACATCTACATCGCTCCGCTACCGCAAATTAGTGTGTTGCTACGGACGCCTTGAGCTAGACGAGACGTGTCAGCTGAGAGTCCTCTCAACCTCACCGCGTCTTAACCGCCAACCGCCGCTATCCGCACAAATTATCCACCATCCGCCATCCGCATCCCGCATATAAGTTTTGTCACTATCTACCAGGTCGCAGTCGGTACGTTTTGTTTCTTTTCACATATTCTATTTTATTATTTTATTACCTCTATGTTTACTCCGCCCTATCCGTCCGCCATATGATTTTAAACTATAATAGTCCACTCTTAATACTAACTTTTTCTTACTGCCGCTGGTGGTCGTCTTTCTCCCTATTACTTGGAGAAATTATCACCAGTAGGTGATATTTTTAAACCCATGCATCCTAAATACGCGAGAACAGAATGCAACGTATTAATAACTACGTTTACATGGTGTATTAAAAAGGATCTGAATATGGTATCTGTCCATGTAAACACACCGTATTTAATCTAGATAATCTCAAGGTCGATACACCAAATGTCTGGTTGAATTGAGCTGAATTGAGATCGTATTGGGGCATGCGCAGTTTTATGTTTCTCTCCTGGGTAAACTGAAATCGACCGCATAAACATAACCTTTTATCACAGCCATAATAATCATATCCCTAGTCAAAATCAGCTGTTTTCTAGTGATTTCAGAACTGTATTCAAATATTTTTAAATACCATCTCAATACAGTTGTGTAAACAGACATAAGTTAAAATAAGGTAACTGTTTTGAGATTGTTTTCACTACACCATATAAATGTAGCTACTAGTGTTCAACAATGTTATGGTTCTAGGAGTTACAATTTAGACTGTTCACAAACCTTTTAAAATTACACCATGAGGAGGAGTAATTGGAAACCAGTTTTGGTCCTGAAAACTACTTACGTACCTACACCTACATATTACTCCCTAATTAAAAAAGGGTAACATTATAATACAAATTTGAGGTAATGGGTTAAAATTGTATTCTTCCATCACCAGAAAAAAAGCGAGCGCAGAAATGTTCAAGTCGGACTTCAAATTAAAAGAGTGATTTAAAAGTATACAATTCATAAAAAGAAGTTAAAACTGGGCTGTAACTAAAATAAAATGATTATTGCCTACAAAACTGTAATTATAATGAGAGACTTACACCCTAAGCCATTCTTTTTACGATAAAATGGAGCCAGGAAGATATTAAAGAATTCATAACCGAGTACGACACAAGTCTATATAATAAAAAAACAGCTCTTACGTTTGCTTTTACCACCTCGTTTCATAACAGTTGGTCTTAAATTAGTAAAGAGAAAGTATTTCTAAGGATTTAATACGGAATAAATAAGTAGGCACATAATAAAATAAAAATACTACTGTATAATTTATATGTATATTCATTATAAGATAATTGAACGAACGTAGGTAATTCTTCATTTTAGAGACTTTTAAGGTTGACATAAAAGTTTATTTGTGTTTTTGAGTAACGATAACTGGCGTACAAATTTATCAATTAGAACGAAAGAGCACAGGTGCATCTGAGCATTTGTGATAACTGTATAGTTTTAGAAATTTCACACTTAATAATTTCTTAGTCTTTTATTGTCAAGAAGGCGGTCAATATGGTCGAAAATACGTTGTTTTAACGATCTTGAAATGTAGGAAAAAGAATATATCTAACTATTATTTTACCGGTGTATTAAAATAAAATATGGAAATTAAGGTGTAGAGAAAAACATTTATGCTTATATGGCATGTTATGTGTAATTTTTTGTAAGCTCTTATCAGGAAACATTGTACCCCCGAAAAAATGTTTCCTATGAACAATATTGAAAACAAATATGGCCGAGAAGAGCAGAATGCAAATTTTGCTACGCGAGTTCTTTATGCGTCAAAACACTAGTTCTATTATAATAGGTAAAAATGTGTATCGTACAATAATAATGACATTCGTCCAACATAATGAACAAAAGCCAACATCCTAGCCTACAAAACGTTTCAGGACAACCTCACCAAGAGTAACTATACATCACGCATCACAGTTTAAAAAGTTTTGAAAGGTTTAGATGTTTAGTTGTGGAGAAATATGTTCCATAAGAAAGTTTCAAATACCTACTATGTGGATAGCTTCTGATAAACGAAGTGAGGAAATATTTGAAACTTGTTCGCTGAATATGGACCTTTCTTTTAAGTTGCTTAAGGTTTCTGGTCACGTACAAGCCGTATTTTATCTGACGTGTAAAAATCAACGTTATTGACATTTAGCGGCCACAAGCTTTACTTAAAGTCTATAAATATAGATTTAAACTATGTATTATGGTTTTTACCTAATAATAGTAATAATAATATCATATATTATATATATATATATATATATATATATATATATATATATATATATATATATATATATATATATATATATATATATATATACATATAAATATATATATATATTTATATATATTGCTGCTTGCCTAAGGTATTTATATTAATAGAAAGAGACCGCTATCCACAACCTAATTTTTCTACAGCTTATGGCCTAATACTCAAAAGTCTAGCTGTATGCTAGTCAGTCACATTAATGCACGCTACTCTTAGACTATTAAATTTGGTGTATACATACATTTTAAAAAAAATCGGTACTTGTTAATTAGGAGCCCTGCCTAAAAGTTAGAGGTGGTTAGAGAGGTGATTTCTAACCACCTCTAACTTTTAAGGAGGATCCCTAATTAATAAGTACCAAAAATCATACTCCAAAGTTAATTTGAGATAAGAATAATAGCTATAAGTTGTGCGTGCTGTTTCTTAAAAACTACGAACTATTAAAACAACCAAACAATCCAATTATTTTGATTTATCAAATTCCACTATTTAAATCGCTATATTTTATCTCCTAAAAGGAATATAATTTTATATCAATAGATAGATGCATTTATTACCAAATCACATTTATACTTATGTGTTCATAACACTAATTCACCAACCGGTAAATCGATCTAAGTCATGGAGAAAGTTATAAAAATTATAAAAGTTACTTGAGATAAAAGATTATTAAAAATAAAAATTATTTCAATAAAAATAATATTTATCCTCCCCACCCTCATTAATGTTCGCAATTATATATTTATTTGTGAAGTGACTTTCTAAAATTTTTTTATACATACATAATAATTACAATTATTTATGTTTTTTTTCCAAGCAAAAATAATGAGGAAACTGAGTTTGCTTAGATTTGATTCATTTTCTTTAAATCCTGAAAATTTATTAAATAGATCTTTATAATATTTTCCTACTATAAATATTTCATTTTTCTAAAACAATTTTTATTTTATTTCTAAAATATTAATGTAAAGACATTTATAGAATTTAATAAAATTTCGAAATTTTAATTAATACTGAACCTCTTTCTTTTTAAGTGAAGAGTTATGTTGCTCAACCTCGTTTAATGGACCCGCAAAAAAAAAAACGAAGCATTTTACCTAACACGTCGTAATTATTATTATCTATTCAAAATTCTAAACAGGTACATTGTTTGGTTCATTAAACTGCTATTGTTGCAAACTCATTATTATGAACTGATGACACGAATTCAACAATTTATAAACAAGGTAGAGAAAATAAATTGAAATAAGAAAAAACTTGATAAAAGTAAGTAGATTTTATTTAGCTAGTTGACGGAACAAGAAGTAAAAAGAAGACGGCTGTTGAAACTAACAAACTAAGGACACTGATAATGACCTCTCTGCCTTTGCTCCGTCTAGCAATCAGAAAAACATTGAAACAACTCGAGAAAAGAAAAGTATTGACAAATCTCGAGTCTTTAATAAGAATCTTCCCTCTGCAATTGGAAAAGCAACTTGAAGAAACCATAAGATCAACACTGTAACATAACAGTTTCTAGTTAAGAATAACAACACAACTAAGTAATGAGTGACATCCGTAATTACTTCTTGGACTTGAATACAACTTAGTCTTAGATATTGGATATAGTTAATTGTAATTAAACAACAAGAAATATATGACTATATCGTTCATGTGCTGTGAATCAACCATACAAATATATACTTGAATAAATTATTATAATTACATAATCATTTGTCATGAAACTTATAAATTATTAAAAAATGTGAATAGTTGTCGGTGGTACCAAAGTAGAAATATACATCTAATGTTTTGGACATTAGATTAAAAGTCAATAAATATCTATAAAAACTTTACCATCGTTAACATGAAAAATGCTCCCCGTTTCCGGGAATTGAACGACGAATGCCTATGTTGTGCCGTGTTTGCAACATTTTTATCTTTCTTCCCCTTCCCCTCCATTCCAAATTAATGATTAGGAATTTATTGCCATTAATTTGAACTACCTTTCTTGAAAATTATAAAGTAAATTAATTTTTCAGAAATTCCCCCATGGAAACTACAATTTACCCAAAGGCATCAAGTAAGACATTTATATAACATAAAATGTCCATATATGCTGATTTTCACGTATTATAATTACTTCCTCTTATAAAGAAAAAGTAGGTATTGTGATAGCGCGAAAATTTAATTTTTGATTTTGATGGATTTAGACGATTTGAGGTCCCCTAAGTCCAAAAAAGTGGCCTAAACTTCAGGGCCGATTTAGACGAAATTTACATGTTAAGGAAAATCATACCCCGTAGGTGAAATCGAGAAATTAATTTTAGCTCCACATTTGGAGGGCACTACCCCAAATTAAAAACGGTTCCGACGATTTTAATTAAAAAATTCTAATATGTAGTCTATTTAAATATGAATCTAATAAACCGTTTTCCCGGGAAAAATCTAGTTCCTGAGAAAATAGCTTTAAACTCGGACGGAGAGATGCCGGGTTCGATTCCCCGCTGAGGAGAAGTTATTTTTATGATACATTTTGATAAATTGTTAAATAATTATCAAATGTACCTACGAAAACTAATAAATGGTAAACACTGGGCTAAGTAATTGTGAACTCGTATATGGGAAATTTTGTATGAGTTGTCTCGGACAGATTTATGTTTTTAGAATTAACATTATTTATTATTTTAAAACAGTTCAAGCTATAAAAGCTTAATTCATTGACACACATGTATTATTATATACATGAGTGTTTATGTACTCGAAACTATGTACAACCGTTTTTATTAGAGAAGCCTAGACATAAATTCGTTAAAGGTTACATTTCTCACATTCTGAAATGATCACTAACTATCGGTTAGAACGAGAAAAAAAAACCTTAGTTAAGGCGAATTATAGCTGTTTGTTCTTAAAGAAAAGGAGGAATAAGCAAATTTTATTTAACCCTTCAAAGATCCAAAGAAAATATTATATATTTATAAATAGTTTTCTATACATAAAAAAAAACGATGTTAAGTATTTCTTGATTAAATATGTTTAAAATATATTATTGTAATAACATAATTATGGTTTTAAAACTAATAGTTAATTCTACAATTTTTATGACTTTTATTTTAACACCTAACACAGTAATTGAGAAATGCGGTTTGGATTTTAATGTGTATTTATTGTCGGAGTACGAATATATATAATTTTAATATTTATGAGCACTCATTGTTTATCTTTTACACTTCATAAAAAATTAAATTAAATATGTTGTGATTCTTCTTCCCAGGGGTATCTTTTCCTTATACAAAACATCGACATTTTTTGGGCAACCCTTGGTTCTCCATCTCCATCCTTGTATCCTTGTTCGGCAGTGCGCAGGATGGGTTGTACCTTGGAACCGAGTGAAGTGCCTTGTTATAACCCTTTTTCATTTTATCATCTCATCTCTGCCTTTTTAATTTGGCTCTATTTTTTTGTTGGAGCCCAAGATTCACCACCAAAGGTCAAAGATGGAGACTGGGAAGGAATAGAATGCTGATGTGATCTTGGTATTCTTACAGATTTCGTCCTTAGTTGATAGTGTGGATTAGTCTTGTCGACAATTTGCTTCCTCGACTCCTATACACAGCTATCCTTGTTTTCCCTTTTATGATTATGTATATTCATATTTTACGATTTTGGTAGTATTCATACTACGGAAGGATTAAATTTTAATTTAAATCAAATTATAATTATTATTAACTACGGGAAACAGACATATGTCATTAATGTTGACTTCTCAGATTTGTGGAAAATTGAAAGCTTAAATTCGGGACAAGGTATCATTAACGTCAGAGAAAATCATTCTCCTGCGAAAGCTTAGTTGGTAGAGCGCTATACTGGAAATATAGAGGCCTCTGGTTCAAATCCCAGCGCTGGAGTGTATTTTTCTCTGTCTGTTTCCCGTAGTTAATAATAATTATAATTTGATTTAGATTATGTATATTATAAGAAGAGGTCTATTAAGCACTTTAACGTGCTCAAGCCACTCTCATTGTAATTTATTCTATTTGATCACTCGCTATCACTGTCTTCGTCTTTGCTACACTTATTTTAATGTTCGACTTATTTTCATGTTCGTCGATACAAATATTGAGATCGCTGCAAAATATGCTGATGACTGGGTATTCTCGTCTGTCTCTCTAATTAGCAATATTTAAATCTCGTATATTATATTGACATAATTTTATACTGATATTATAATAATGTCCATTTAATAAATGGATGAGGGCTCCGAAGTATGCTTCCCCGACTCCTATATTTTTGAAGAGTCCCGTGGGACTTATGTTAGAACTCCAGACAAAGTTTCAAAAATGTTTATAAAAGCTTTTTATTTTATCTACCAGTTTCCTTGAGTTGCATTTATTCTTGAAGATGGCAGAAATCGATTTTCAAGGAATGCTATCGATAGTCTTATATAAATCGATAATATACAGCAGAATTTCCCAATGTAATCTTTTGTCTAAGAGTAAATACGAGGTGCTTAGAACTTCTTTAAGGGTGAAACCGATATTATTTGTAGTCGAAGAGAGAGGTTCTATTTTTGCCCTCAGTCATTCTACCAAAATTCTACCATGTACTTTTTCCGCTAACCTTGGAACTGCATTGCCTCTATTTTTATTGCAATATCTTTGGTCTCCTTTGTTAAAGACGGGGACGATTACAGTAGTTTCCTAGTCTTTGGGCCTTCCTTTGAGCATCAAGCATTTTGGCATAATCCTTAGCCTAAATTTTATAACACATTTTTTACCCACAACCCTTATGATCACCACTCTTCGACAAATTCCATTAAAAGACCCTATGCCAACATAAACCCCTAAATCACTAAAAGCTGTAACACTATCTTAATTTTTTTTCTTTTTTTCGAGCTTACCAAATATAATGAAAGCATTATGATCAATTCTAGAAACGATTTTCTTTTTTTATGTCACTGAGTTATGAAGATGTCTAACTAAAGTTGTCCGGACCTGTTTGAAATAAATATTGTTTATTGTAGTTTCTTTTTCGAAATAAAATGTTTATGTCTTTCTTTCTTTACGTATTAATAACTATTCACAAAATTACATTTTCATGATATTTTTAAAAAGAGTGATTTTTATGTAACGGTGTAACTTAAATAGCATTGTCAGTAAAATTATAGTCTTATCGATGCAGTACAATAAAAAAAAAAACATTAATAATAACTGCACATAAAAATCAAGGCATTTAACACATTGGAAGACAATACTACAAATACTATCTAAAGAACACGTTTTCCAAAAATTATAATAACACAAGTTTTTTTAAAAAAAAATTGTTAATATTATTCTGAATCTTCGTGGCCTTTATAAAGAGAGTAAGAGAAATAAAAGGGGATAAGTTAAGTTGTATAGCTTTGTTAGTCAAGTACCTACTTTATCCTTATCTTTGTTTTTCTTTCCACTAGCTTATTATTCCGAAGTTTTACTTTTTTGGGGGAAACAATCTCGACTGGAAAAAAGCTAAGTTTTATTTGGAGGAAGCCGACGTACTAAAAACTTTTATTTTTCCTGGTTGCTATATTTGCATTTTTATTTTTTTATTTTTTCATTTTTGTAACTCCTTTAACAATTGCCCGCGGATTTTTAGGTTAAAAGTGAGCTACGAAAGTAAACAAAAGTATCTATTTTGGAATAGAAGAAAAAATAAGAAAAAAGAAACCACATTTTGAAAAATGCATTTTTTTTTAACTTTCTTATCCTATTCGGATGTTTTGGTAAAAAGTTGAGGCTTGAGTTTGAAAACAAAAAATTTAAAATTCTGTTTGTCTTTCTTAAATAAACTTTTGAGTGTTTTCAACTTTTAGGTTAGGAGGGAACGTTGAAAGTAAGAAAATGGCTTGAAGCCTAGAGAACTATTATTCAAAGCTTCATCCATTATTTAGTATTTTCTATCATAAATTGCACCTTTAGAAGCTTATATGAGACACCCACCTTCCAACTTTTTTTTAAATTTCAGAGTGCTTATTATCTTCACAATAGGCTGCAGTTTACTTCTTGGCATTTTCCTTTCACAAAATTTACAAAAGTTTTTTTTGGAGCGGGGGTTTTATTTATTTTTTTTAGGAAAAGGGTTAATTAAATATAATAAATTTAAAAGGGAAATTTTGGGATAAATTGATAAGAACTTTCAGAGCATGCCTGAGAATTGAATAGTGCAAATCAAGTTTAAAATTACAAAACAGAAGAAATAAGCTTGCAAGGTTTGCAAATAACTAATAAGAGATACAGTAATATTTATGCGATACCCTAATATAAGTAATTAATAACTCAGCGAATAAAAGAGCAAGTTTGTAAGAATATTGATCAACAACATTTTTTAACAAATTAAGTGTTTTTACCATTTTGTAACCGTTTGCTAGTTATACAAACAGTAGGACCCCGTTAATCCGGACGAATTCAGTCACAGGGTCACCCGAATTAGTGGGATTTCCGGATTAGCGAGGTTATAAAAATATAACGTAATGCACTTTAAAAAAAATTGAATGTATAGGTACATTATTCATATCAAGAGAAGTATGGATAAATTAAATGTACATAATGAATGTAATATGTAATTATATATGTATGTGAATGAACATACATATCAGTCACACACTACACGTACATTCCTATCAGTTTACAACAATTAGCTAGACTGAGCGCAACATCTTATAAATTTACATTTTTCAAAGCATTTTCCAAATTTTCATTGAGCACAGTGTCAACGAGAATGTTCGTAAGAAGTGTTTTGTGATATAATTTATATTGTTGGGGGCTTGCATTCTCCGCGAAGGATCGTCCAGATTACCAAGGGTTCCGGATTACCGCGAGCCCGGATTAACGAGGTCCTGCTGTACTTGTTATTTGTTCATCCCTTCATATTTGTCACAATTTTACTTAATTGTTCAAGTAAGTATTGCCAACTTGTACATCAGTTACAAGTCGATATTAAAAACCGTTTTAAGACAAATTGATTGTTTCTTTGCTACATATAATAGAATATAAAAAAAGTATATAATAATATAAAAAATGTTTCTTTTGTAGAACATATGAAAGATATTAAGTTCCTGAATTCTTAGTTTAAAGAACAGTTCTTATACTTGAGAACTGTGGGTGAATAGAAATGCCCCTATCTAATCATTCTAAAAAGTATGGAATAAATACTATCACAATTTTCAATATAAGACGATGTTAACATAAATAATAGATGCTTCATTAATGCATGTTTCTCAAAAACACCAGACTCCATAGGAAATAATTACACAATATCCCTACAACCAGGTTTAAGCCTGCACTAATGAGTCTACGGGAAAGGTTATGTTCTAGTTATAACCAACCAACTTTGACCCTGAGTTGCTCTCTTCCTTCAGATGCAGCAGCAATTATCGATTTCTTACGTAAAACTAAAAACAACTAATAGATAGAAAATAAGCTGTTAAGCAACAACAAAAAAAACCCAGAAAATTTCAAGAACCGTCGAAAGGTAGCTAGAACAAATTTAAGCATAAGTATCTTGGATCTAGAGGAACACCTAGAGAAACCAAGAGGAACCAAAACCTTATATAATATCTTTTAAAAGCATTTTATAAACTAGCATCCACGAAAGGATTATAAAATCATACCAACCTCTGAAATAAGGAGCTATATTATCACAATATGCAACCAATATCATAAACTTGTAACGAAATGAAAATGTCAAAATAAAAAGTATTGTTATGAAAGGGATTAGTGGTTAGGATGGACATGTTTTTAACGGTATGTAGGTACGTTTTCCTACATGCATAAGACCCCCAGCGACTATCGCGGAGATGAGTTTGCATGTTAAGAGTCGCTTAGCTAGGAAAACGGTATCATGCAAACTCACAAGAGGAGTTCGCAGCGATAGTCGCTGGGAGACTATAGCTGGAATCGCGTCTAGGAAAATAAAGCTTTAATTGACAGATTATGAAGAATTTAGACAAATGATATTTTAATGATTAGAGTAAAGCACCGTAATTTACTATTGTTCTTGCTTAACAAAGCGATGATTGCATTAGACCAAACAATAGCTGTAACAAGTACCATTGTACCAGTAGTAAAATTGCATTTACTTTGAGCAATTATTGGTAATTACAACTAATCCATGGTTGAGGGGAGTAAATAGACATCAATGTTTTAGAGGTAAACACTTACTTTAACAATGTATAGTGAATAAAACTAATAAGAAAATTTGGTCAGTCTATTGTAACAAAAAACGTGTATCTAATACAAGTCGTACTCAGTCGTATTTCTCATATACGAGTGCATAAGAATTTTACATTTTATTAGATATTTCGTGGGCAAATGTAAAAATTCAAGGCAAATTAAAAGTTTTATCAAAATTTACCATATCTATAATTTCTCTCCAGTATGGAATTGAAATAACCCTTCGCAAATAAAGCGATTTTCACATGAAGTAGGTTTTTCCCAGTAAAACTTCTTATATACGATTAGATTCGAAATTAAATACTAAGAACTCTCTGCTGTCCTCAATTCTCTTCCCTTTCATACCTTAATCCTACAACTATATCAACCTAAAATAGTCTTCGTCTTATCTTAGAGAAGCTGATATTGAACTAATAATCTAAATGTTCAAATATGTTAACTATTTAATTAACTTTTAATTTATTTTTGTGTATTGTTACTGTTTTATTTGTTATACAGCATTTATTATTTATTGTTATTGATATTTTATGAAGCTTTAAATTTAGTATTACTATTGTTACTTTTTTGTAATCTCTTAAATTGTTTTATTTGTACCGAGCGCCCAACCGTGGTTATGCCGTCTTGAGGCTCGTTAAAAATAAATAAAATAAATAAATAAATAGACTACATTTGACTTAACCTTTTTCGAGTTCTGGCTTTTTCTGTTATAGTATGCTCAATTTCATCAAAATAGGTCCATTAGTTAGACCACATGCGTCTCCATTAAAATATTAAAATTTAATTTTTCACGCCATCATATTTTTTTTTATCTATAAATATTTAACGAAGGATGAGAATATGAGAGAAAAAAAACTCGATAGCTAATTTTTTATTAGACCCGGTTTTAAGCACATAAATGGTGGTAAAACGTCAGACTTAACGTAATTTGACGTACGTCAAAGAATGAGAGTCTACGAAGTTGTCTAAGCAAATCTAAATTATAACGGTAACATGCAGGTATTGGTTAAGAACGAAGTATTTCGCTAATCATGTAGCAGTGTAGCATATTTAACAGATAAATTAAAATTTCATGGTCAAAAGCTACTAACAGGTTCGAATATGGTAGAGCTACTGCCATTCACAATAGACCCCAATGTCTGTCTGTTACGGAGGAAACATTTTAATAATAAATTTTGACAAGATGACTTCTTAATCAACAGGGTTTAGTGAAACATAATGGACATTTTCCTACCTTGAAAATTATATATTATGTTATATTTTATTAATGGCATTTCTGAATATATTAACATTATTTTCAACAAAATATATTAATCAAAATTCTTTAGCAGTAGTCTCAACAAAATTACAATGACATATTCTTACTACAAAAAATTTATTTACGATTGAACTTGTATGCCGCTAAATTGATTAAAATTGTTTACATAAAATAATTTACTAACTTAAAATGAAGTTTAACAATTACTATTAGAAGATCCTTACAAAATAAACAATGCAATTTTATAATTATTATTTATTTATATTTATTTCCTTAAATGTACCTACACATCGTATCAAAATGTACATCGTATCTATCTGAAAATTTAATTTAAAAAAAAAATTAAAAAAAATAAAATTTATTAACAAACAAATAAAAAAGACTGCCAATTGGTGTGGCACATAGTTTCCTCGCATCCTATCACGTACTTTACAGATTTTATACTTTTAAAAGCCATTATTGTCTAATTTTTTTTAATTGTTTCCCCGTTTTTTTTAATCTGTCAAAATTGTTTGGATTTTTTACATAAATTAATGCACCAATTTAGCAAAAGTTAAAGAGAGCAGACGGTTCAAAGCCACAGATTAACTATTCGCGAGCTACTTTCGATAAACTATAAAAGTATCATACAAATCAGATACCTATGTACTTTTAAAGCAATAGGTGTAAACAAATGTATGTTTGTGCTCATGTGGAAGAGAAACAAATGAGCGCAGAAGCTTGAAACTTATATGGGACCAACAACAATGGGCTAATTATGACCTACCATCCAAATTTCATTAAAATTGGACATGTAGTTTTTAAGATATGTTGGTTCGCAAAAATTGAACGACAGAAAGACACGGAATCTAAAATGTTTCGATCTTCGGAACGATCAACGATCACATAGCTTCCGTTTCCTTCGGTAAGCTCGGAAGTAATTTATACTAAATTAAACATATTTATTTTAAGTTACACAATTAGTTATTTTTTATAATTATTATTCTTTTATTTTATTTTGGTGGGACATATCCTAGGATTGAAGGCTTCTCTTTAATCAATACATATAGTTTTTTTCAAAATCCTTCCCAATTTTATTAAATCGGTAATTTATCAAATCGACCTAATAATTGACATCGCCATCTGCTCAATAGTTTCAGAGGATGAATCTCTTTATTTACGTTCATAACTGCTTTTAGCATTTTCAACCTCTTCAACTTTGATAGCAGAGGTTGCGCTACTTCCCTGTTTGTCAGCTAAGCTATTTTTTTAATTTAAAACACACAGGAAAATGTTCTTGAAATAGTTCACCTTACCCACGGAAAGCACACACATATTCTAGCAGGAAATAAGACACAGAACATAAATCTATGTCTGACGCACCGTTTTTGTTGATAAAAGAATATTCACCCCTCCTTGTCACCTGTCGTTCGTCTATTTATCAAAACAACCGATATCATCAAAAGCTTCAATCATTTATCTCCTTATCTCTTGACTTCCTTTTGCCACACAAATTACAAGCACACAGCATTTGAATCAGGAATATTCTGCAGCTTCCTTACTCTCGCATCCATGTCACCATCACTATAACACTAGTTTGGACTAGGAACGAATTTATATTGTTAAAATATCTATCCCAGAGGTTAGGATTTAAGAACACTGGTATAATACAAAGTCGGCATTGTAACATTACCATGTTGGATGAGCTTAGCGTTGGCCTTCTTGGCTTCTTAGCTGGTATCCACGAAGTAAAGTTTCCATCAAAATATTTTTCACCTATTTATTTTCCATTAAGAAAATTTCGCAAATATAAAATATTGGTACTTGATAATTAGGAGCCCTACCTATCCCATAAATTAATCAAGCTCTTCAATTAGTCTCGTCTTTTTTTCCATCGTTCAGCAAGCCTTAATTCAAGCCCAATTTGAATTTGACTCGCTTCAAAAATTCAAATATCTATTAGGGTTGCAGTTTTAATTGTCGGAACATTTTGAAAATAATATAAGCAAAGACGACTAGCTAATTAACCAATAACAAGTCACATTGTCTAAGCCTAATAAAAAATAAACAGGTCAAGTGTGTGCTAGTCAGCACACAGCGAGGGTCCGTAGGCCACACTATATATAGTGTTTAACTGTAAAGTGTAAAAACAGTGTTATTTCTAAATGCTAAAAAGCTTACTTTGAACTATTCTAAGGGACTGATATTCTCAAAACACACTCTGATAAAGTATTTTTTTGCCACTGAACCGGACTACAACCATATAAATACATCGAAAAGACCATAATTATAAAAAAAGTATTTTGTTTCCAAAAAGTGGCATCTTTACTTTTGGTCGAAGAATGTTCATGAATATTTTCAGATTTTTTGCACTTCACATAAGCGAGATAGAAGGGGGGGACACGTTTCACACCCACTTCAAACTTGCCTACGCTCGCCCTATCAAAGTTATATCCAAAGAATTATATATTTTTGTAATCAGCTCAACGTACCCTTTCATATGATACCCCTCACGGTGTCGAAACAAAATAAACAAATTTTAACCCTTAAGTTTTTTTACCCTAATTATTTTGAAAAATATTTTTTTTAAGTCGCTATATTTTTAAAATATGTGGGTAGGTACAAGACATATACATGCCAAATGTCAAAGTGATCGGACAAAAGGTGTAGCCGTGAGAGCAGGACAGACACACGCAGGGTTCATAGTTGCTAATTATTGAGAAGCCGAAGAATTATCTTACAAAAAAATGAATAGAGAACTCGAGTGACATAAAGCATGGAATTCCACTCGTTGTATAAAATAAATATACAAATATATCGTTGACTGGATGTATCAGAATGTACTTTTCAATGTAAAAGTGACAAATAACAAAAAACCACGATGGAGAAAGCTTGAAACTGAAACTGTCAGGTTTCATTTGGTATCGCAGCTCTATTTCGCATGCAAGGTTATAGTACCAACAATAACCTTTGTAAATGTTTTAAACACACCAAGTCGAAAGTGCAACCTTTTGTACTTATATATAATTCATATGAATACGGGTTTCAGTTTAGTTGTAGACCGCTGTACGCGTTCATGTAAAATGCGCTATTATATCTCAAATTTATTCAAATGTCAGCTATTCGTGTATTTTGACTAGACACGGTGGTAGTGATGAAAGCTCATACGTAGGTCCGTAGCTTTACTTCACTACAAACAAGCCTAAAGCATCGACCCCCGGACAAAACTGCTAGGCGGACTAGGTGCGTTTAAGGGAGAAATTTATGGATGTATAACGTGCCGACTGATTTATAACCTTAGAGCAATACATTTTACACCCACACAACAGCTTTTTTCACACTACGCCAGGAATTTATTAGCAATGAAATATTTAGAGAAAAAAACCTAAATCCTTTTCTTCACTTTTTTTAAAAAGCCGACGTTTTCATGATAAGCCGATTTTTTTAAATTTACTTTCCTCTTTTAAACTCACTTAAATATATGTGTGTAAGGCGTCTGTATATAAATAGAAAGCGAAATTGAATAGGTAGTTCCTAAAATCCCATTATAGCCTTTTTTATGTGGAAAAATCAGCTTCTACTAATGGCAATGATGTTTTTCTATTCTCTACTTTTTTTTCCAGCTGTAGAAATGGGTTTTTCAATTCATCAAAGCTTACACTTCCAGTATCATTAATAAATTTGGAGTTGGATATAAGAACCAAATAACGACAGTAAATATATAACATTATGTTATTTTTATTACTTTCTCGTCTACGTAGTAAATCTAGAGCGAAATTTCTGTGTTATAAATCGAAAATGCAATTTTGATGGATTTACCTGAACCGACATTAGCTCCCCTGAGTCCAATGAAGTTGTTTTTAAAAAATGTCTGTTTGTTGATTATACTGTGGAGCCAAAACTACAAGGCAAATCAAGAAATTAATTTAAGCTTTAAATGTAAGCGCTGCCCTCCAAAAAAACTCTTTTTCATAATGAGGTTGGATCCTGACGTGGGTAAAAAGTATAAAAACTCAGTTCTGTGTTGGCGACGTTTCGACCTCACCGGTCCTTATCAAGCCTTAAATATAAATTCTTTATTTTTATATATATAAAATCACATACACTGTGTCCTGTTCTTCTGGATCACATAATCATAATACATAATTATAAGAAAAATAAAATAAAAAACCCTTGTCATAAATAGATAACAATAAGAATTGATAACGATAATAATAGATAACAATAATAATCATAAGTAATAAACGGTAAAAAGGTCGAAACGTCGCCAACACAGAACTGAGTTTTTATACTTTTTACCCACGTCAGGATCCGACCTCATTATACAAAATCACTACTGGGTACACACAGGGCTGGATTTACGCAGGGGCCATCGGGGCCCGGGCCCCTGGCGGCAAATTTTCGAAAGTGGCAAAAGGCGGCAGAAAGAAAAACAAAACAAAAATCATAAAACCTATTTTTTTTTTATTTTGGACACTACAATATGACTCTTGTGAACATAAAGTATAATATTTATTTATTTACTAATTGAAATTTTATATACTAATTAGACAGTTGAGTATGTACTGAGCGCAAGTTCAGGTCAGTAGGCATAAGTTTTTATTTATTAGTGTTTAAGTGGATTTTAGTTTTTGGGCATAGAACCGCGGAGAGTGAATTATAACTCATCGCCGCTAGTTATCCACGTACGTAAAGCAGTTAGAACTACAGTTTAGGCCAACTTTACTCTATTTTTATAAACGTAATCTTTAAAGGTAAAAACGGACATAAAACTATGTTTTTAAACAATTTAAAGAATTCCCAGCAGTCAGCAGTTTATAATATAAAATATAATTATAAACATTAAATAATTATTATTAAACACACTTTTCTTTTGATTTCTTGATAGTATACAGTCATTTTAGGTTTTCTGTTCAAAAAAATTCGGAGCTTTAATATTTTTTTTGATCACTTCATTTTGACGTTCTGAAAGACATTGAAAATCGGCAACGAGATCTTGGGTCGCGTCAATAGATATTCAAGGGCAAAGGTCAACAAATTCGGTATTTTGCTAATATCTCACTTCCTATGGCTCCGACACCAATCAAGGTGGCTATCAAAATTAAAGGTAACAAAATTTCCCACAAAAAAAATCTCATTAATTTTTTTACGTACAATAGACGGTTTACGGAATATAGGGCGAAGAATACCTATCTATGAATATCTAGTATCCGTTGCCGCACCACTTTTTACGTATTTTTATGAATATCTCGCTACCTAAGGCTCGGAGACAAATTAAGGTAATTATTAAAAAAATAGATAATTAAATTTCCCACAGAAAAGCTATCTTTCATTTTTTAAGTACAACGAACGATTTAGCAAAAATCTACCTTATCATAACTTAAGTAGTGTTTGTTTTTGCAAGACTTTTACGTATTTATGTAAATATCTCGCTTCCATAGCTTTAGGATAATAAAGTGCTCCAAAGTTTCCGCACAAGGCGTAAAAAAATATATATAATATATATATATTATATATATTGCATAGATTTTGTCTGTTTTATTTGAAGATGATGCTCCTACGGATGCGGCAATAGAAGCAAAATTAGTTGGAAAGTATGGCAACAATATTACATATTATATTATTATAACGAAACAAAAAAAATGACAATGATTAGCTTCCTCGATACTCATGCGACTATTATTTCTAACGCTTGGTACGAAAATAAAAAACTGAAATCCAGAAGAAGAATGTCCACGAATAGTTGAAGCTGATGAAGCAATTATAAGAGAAGATTTATAAGAGTATCGCTGATGTTAACACTGAATCGTAATAACAATATTCTTGCCATACTTTTCAATCAATTTTGCTTGTATAGTCGCATCGGTAGGAGCATTATCTCCAAGCAAACCCTTCAGCTCCGCCAACGTAATTGACAAGTATCTATGTAATACAATTATTTTTTTACGTCTTGTGCGGAAACTTTGGAGCACTTTATTATCCTAAAAGTTCGTTCTACGTAAAAAATAATCAAATTTTTCATGAGTGAAATTTTATAATCTTCAATTTTGATCTGATCGTCAATTAGTCTCCTAGCTAGAGGAAGCGAGATATTTACAAAAATACTTAAAAAGTCGTGCTTTTCAGAACGACAAAATGAAGTGATCAAAAAAAAAAAAAAAAAAAAAAAAAGTTGTGAATTTTTTGGAATAGAAGCTATATTTATGACTAAAATAACTGGACTATGACTTGCATTTAAAAATGTCATAAATGACTTTCCTACTCCTAATGTTTAAAAGCAAGATGTAAGAAATTACAATAAACAAATTTCTAAAAAATCCAAACAAATTTTAAAATTTCAATAATACCAAAAGAAAGGCTGAGTTCGTTGGCCAGAATTGTCGGAGTCCATTTAGGGGTCAAATTTTGACAATTTAGGGTCAAAAATAGCATAAAAACGTGTTTTTCCCATTTTACCCCCCTCTTGTATGAAAAATGGGGGGGGGCGTCAATTTTTCTTGGGCCCCTGGCCACTAAATATGTTAATCCAGCTCTGGGTACACATAGATAGTTTATGAAAACTCTTTCTCAAAAAACGGTTCCTACTATTTTTATTAAAAAAAAACAAAAAAAAACCATTTTTTTATTACACTAAAATAAGGATTTAATCAAATATGTCGCTTTCGCGCGAAAAATCTAGTTTCCGAAATATTGATGAAAATAAATGTGATTTTGCTGAAATCACAGACGAATTTTTAAATAGGTTTAATAAAAACTAAATCAAATTAGATATTATTGGATTTAAATTCGTCACTACACCCACCCATATTATTATATAAAAAAGTTTTGTTTGACTGTATTGGACAATTTTTCGATAAATATTAGAGCAAGGCTGTCATGTAAGACGTCGGCGTTGAAAAACTAAAGTTATTCAATGAGTAGCCTACTTTTTATTTGCTTTTAATATTTTTAATTTCTTTCTTTTACGCGTAAGGGATTTTGATGTATTCAAATGAAAAGAAACATGTCAATCAATGTCTTAGATGAATTGACCCTTTTTAAAATGCAAGCTCGAGCTGAACTAATTACAGGAATTGGTAACATAAGTTTATTTTTACACCTACCAATAACTATTTAATCTAACCAGAAAAAAATGTTATTTTAACTTTGTATAAACCTTTTTTTATAAACCAATGTCACTAACTATTATATCATGAAGAGCCTATTTATTGGGTGCGGATATAATAAATAGATATAACTTAATAGAATATAACTTAAACTGTTCAGTCACCTAGGACTGAATGGTGTTGACCTTAAATTCTATATACAGTAGAACTAGAGGATTCTATACAGGATTACTAAAGTTTATATTGTAGAATTTTACTAATATTTGAGCAGGGTTTAAAATCAATAGGGTCGAACCTTCACCATCTCTATAAAAACAAATTTATAGGAACGTTTCTCTTGAATTGTTTTAAAACAATCGGGATTAAGGTAGGGCGGGCCATAGTTCTAAAAAAAATCCTCCAATTTATATTCGGGCAAGGTTTCGGCTTCTAACACATTCTGATTAACCTACAACGGCGGATTTATCGATTTTGACTCTATTTAGCCGACTTATCGTATCCAATAAGTCTTCAGTACAACAGCCTCTTTTCTCTTATTGTTGAGCAAAGCCTACGGGGAAGGAAAATGGCTTGACGTTGAAATATTGCTTTACTAAAAGGCAATCTCTTGACCCAAACCATTGCCTACTCGCTTTAAATTGGCCCCCGACAAATCTTCTTAGAAATTCCGGGTAACAAAAACCCAATTTGCTTTGCTTAAATATTAAATTTGTTTAGTGCAATTCTATTTTACATTGTAGCTGCAAAAAAAGTAATTTGATAAGATAAAAATGTAAATTCGTTGTAATTCCGGTTAAACTAAAGTAATCTGTAACTGAAGAGACTTCACTTAAAAATATATTAAGACACAAAAGAGGCAATTTAGAAAACAACACTTTTACCAAGAGTACCACTTTGTAAGGTTTCTAACACTCAACGAAACACCTAAAAAACAAGAATTGTAAAATTGTTGATTCTTTATTTCAAACTCAAACAGAGAAAGCCCTTATCTCCATAAAGGCTTTCCCGGTGATAGGTTACGAAATAATAAGAAATTTTAGCTTTGCTCCCTTCAGGACTATTTTAGACCACTTAGAGATTTCTTTTTTTTTCTATATATAAACCAATTACACTCGAAATCAAAATAACAGAAGATTTTGGGGCTCTATTCAGTTACTTACATTCGAATAATATTTTACTAGAAAGCATTTGGAAACCAGCAAGCTATGAAAAAGTTAATGTATAAACAGTATTTAATAGCGGCTATAAAAGCCACATAATAGTTCTGCAGCCTTCCGAAGCCTTCTTATAGTTAGTTAATTTAGTGTGCAGTTGTTGATCTAAATAAATCTCAACACGTTTAACTCCGTCAAGAGGCCTAAACAAACTGTATTTATTTTGATCCAATGACATTGACATTGCTAATATCTCTTTATGAACAAAAAGAATATGCATATAAAGAACGTAAGGAGGTAGACGCTCGATGCTTAAATTTCATTAAGACAAGGGTCAGACCAATGTTTGGCGAGACCTACAACTCGCTCTTATCTGTACTACAATTCCTTAGAACCTACGCTAAGGAAATGTAGTACAGATAAGTTTATTAATCTTAAGTTATTTAATCTTCATGTTAACAATGTAATTTCTAGTTCCTATAAATTATTAGGCTTTATAAAAAGATCGACACAAGGATTTACAGATTCAAAAAGTCTCATAGTTCTCTACATCTCACTCATAAGAAGCAAATTAGATTATGCCGATATCATTTGGTCTCCTAATGAAATAAATAAATGTTTAGTAAACAAAATTGAAATTCTTCAGAATAAGTTTTTAAGATATCTCGAATATAAAATGTCTGGTAATATATATCCGTATAATAGTTCTGTATCTTTGCTCAACGAAAAATATAAGTTATCTACTTTAGAAGATAGAAGAAATTTCCATGATTTATGTTTTTTGTATAAAATTGTCAATAATTTGTTACAATGCCCACTACTCCTATCTCAAATTAATTTCTACGTCAGACCTATAAACTGTAGGCACAACAGGCTTTTCTTTGTTGCCAAAACTAGAACTACGAGTCATGAATTTTGTCCTACTAATAGAATGATGAAACTCTACAATTCATATTTCTTTTCTCAAGTTGATCTATTTTCATATAATTACCAAGCATTCAGAACTTTTTGTTTTACATTATTAACCAGTTGATATAGAAGTGTATAATACTTTCATTTATTTTGCACAGTTTTTGTTATATTTTGCAATATAAATTCAATGTGTTTTTTGTTACTTATTAAAGACTAACTATGTGATTATTTTTCTTATGAAGGCCGACTTGGGGAAACCTGTGGTCTTATAATTATTTATATGTACTTTGATATGTATTGTTATTATTAAATAAATAAATAAATAAATAAGTTAAGAATGTTTCCTCCTACATTTATAGAAAGTTTTCAACGAATGTAACCGACATGTACAAGTCTCCAACATAAGTAATTAGCGAAACCAAAAGCGCTATGTGGTTTAGGACTTATAAACTTTGTGCCTCTAGGCCATTCTGAAGACAGGAATTTATGGGGCATAATCTAGAGAATGCACTACAAAACATATCTGCATTGGAAAAGAAGACTGGTCTTAGCTAGGATCCAAAAAGAACAAGACAACCAAAGTAATGACAACTAAAATTAAGGATGCTGTTGAACTAAAATAAATTCAACTCATTTAGTCCCTAAACAATAAATTGCAACAATAAGATAAACGTAAACTACTTCTTTTCGTCGAGTTTTAATACAAAATCATGCCTATCTGTGTGTCTATCAAATATCATATTGATCATGATATGAGTCTATCAATTAATTTCAAATTATTCTTTAATTTTCAGGCGGATGGGGATTCTAAGCGGACGAACCGACGAAGGAAGAAGAGTAATCGTGTTTAGCCACGCACAACCAGTTCCCGAAGAAGAATGGGATCCGGTTGTAATGATGAAACGTCTTACTATGATGCTTGATTTGCTTCTTCAAGAAGGAGTCGACTTCAAAGGTTTGGAAGCCGTTGTAGATTCAGCGAACATCGCCTTTCACCACTTCACCAAGTACAACCTTGTCTTAACCAAAAAACTAGTGGATATAGGGCTGGTAAGAGCTTCTATATTATTGCTTATTTTAACATTAGTTATTCGATCAGCAACAAAACGAATGATCAATTCCGAGTAAATTAGTTTATTATATTACTCTATTCTGGTCTTATAACCAAATCTTATACTTCATATATTTTCAATTTATTTTAAATATAAAATATAATATAACAGATGTTAGAACTTTCATTAAAGTTTTTGTTCAATTTAGAATTAACATATATATCTTATACTCTTGATCTACCAACAAAATTAACCTTTAAATTCTGCTTTGGTGTTTGACTTTAATTTTTATTTTCTATTAATGTTTCTTTTATTTCTATTTATATACTTTTTTTTTTACTTTGAGTTTTCCTACCACTTAATTATTCAATTATATTGTTCTACTCAAATAACTTTCCAATTCTGATTCTCTACTCACTTGGAATTTTAATTTTCTTCCCTGTTCTATTAGTTTTATAATTCTCTTTTTGTTACTTAACTTTCAATTCAGTTTTTATCCATTATTTTACTTTCTACTATTTCTATTTTCTTCATCGATCAATTAGTTTAATTGTTTTTAATTTTTAACTTTTAGTACAATATATTAAATTGATAATACTACATTTAATACCCTACTAAGAACTTTGATTATGTTTTTACTTTTTACTTTATAAAATTCCACGATTTCTTGAAATATACTTTAAAATGTCTCTGCAACACCTTGTTACAATGAATACGGCCACTGGTAGTTAAAAGCCGGCTTTGTAAAATAATGTACCTTCTAGTCATGAGGCATCTTTAATCCTTTTACTTTTTACATAATAGTGAATAACTTAATTATCATATAAATCACCTATAAATCAAGTCTGTATGTGATTTATAGGTGATTCATATAGTTTATATTCTTCACTGTGATAAAATGTAGGCATTAACTAAACAAAAAATTGTTTTATATAGTTATTTTAATTGTTAATTATATGCAGTTTGTTATTGTTATTGGTTCATTTGATTGTTAGTGGAGAGTAATTGTGAATGTGATAAATAGTTACCAAATAGGTAATAATTTTGTGACCAAATATTTATTTTAGAATTCGACTATGTTTAAATTGTAGGAGTTCAGAGTTTTCATTAGGTAAGAAAGTTTATTTTGTTAGTGTTTAAAATCCATGTTCATTATTTTTAAAATATTGGTTAAAACCAAAGATTGTCAATCAAATGTTTCTGTTGTAGGCTTGAGAATGACCCAAACAAAGGGTTGAAATATAGCTAAGGAGGTTATGAAGGAAGTTTATTTTTTTTAATTTATTCCTAAAGCCACCTAAAAGGGATCAAAATTGCGTCAAAAAAAATATACAAATAAAAATATATAAATATATATAAAGTATATTCTACTCAGATCTTAAAGAATGTGACGTCGCTCTTACTGTTATCTTCATTTTGTCCATTTACATTTCACATAATAGGGGATAACTTAATTATTAAGTATATTCTACTCAGGTCTTAAAGAATGTGACGTCTTAAGTTTTGCTCTTAATATTTTAATAGTCTTCATTCTGTCGAGAAACAAATACTAACTTAATTGACAAGTATGAGTAGTTAAGTTCAATTGATTATGTAAACATAATTTGTATAATCGAGTAGTGTCCCAATGACGTCGACGATTCACCTCGAAATGATTTGTTATTGCTAAGCTAAGGCAACCATATTAATTCCAATAAAAATGAATGTGTGTTTTGATTTGTTGGTAGTCAAATAGATACAATAACTCATTAAAATAGATATCAAAATTTATTTACTTAATTTTATTTTTTTTCTAAATATAAAATTAAGCACGTTGCGACTACGTTCAGTAAATTAGTGAAGAATTCCAGTCAAAAGGTAATTTCGTTTTTAGTTGCTACATGTTATATTCACAATGTATAATTCATTAAAAAAAGGTGCTTATAGTGACTTTATACTTACAGTCATCAATAGTGATGACTATTTAACATATTATATGACGACTCGAGCAAAGTTGTAACTTTAGGCTTATAAAAGTTCAAAACAATTTATTATTTCTCATGTAAATATTAACATTCTGATAAAACAGTCAGTCAATAAATTACCATACAATGTTGATTTAATGATTACGACATAGCTCTTTTATACTAATGTTTTATCTTAAAGATATACGACATGATTGAATGAATAATAATGTAAAATGTTAAAAAAAATAAAAAAATATTGTTCGGGCAAAGAATCTTTAACCTACTCCAAGAAATTAAGTATTGACCAACTGTATAATCATTGATTACTTTTTATTCATTCAACAGATTATATCATTCATTCGTTGACTTTAAAATAAAGAAAACGTTATGCTTTGAAAGGTCAATATTAAACACAACCATAAAACAATTAATTGCTTTTATTAAAAAAAATTGAATAACAATTTAACATACGTAAATATATACAAGTCATTGTTCTCTGCTTGTTGATTTAATCAAATAAAGAAAGAATATAATGTGTTTAATAATTTACCCCAGTTAAGAAAAGATAGGGATTGTGAATAGAGGAGCATTAGAATTTCATATAGTCAGAATCACATGACATCACAAATAAAAGCAAATGTATTAAATTAAAGAAATAAATAAATTCAAGCAACCAGACAAAAAAATAAATTGGAAAAATGTGTTGGTTTAGAACACACAAAAGGTCCGTAATCAATTTAACAAATAGACCGAGCCAGTTCACCAGCAATTAAAAGTTTGTTTCAGCTATATTTATACAAATATATAAATCTATAATAATATTTTATATAATATATAATAAAAAATTAGTTGTTTTGACTGAGATTTTGTGGTACCACTTCATAATTTTGACTAGAGAGGTTGGTAGAAAGTTACACAACAATATTATCACCACAATACTTAGGGGGTAATTCAGGGTTCTAAGGGTTACAGAATTAACCCTTACTAAGTAAACACACACTGAGGATGATGTTATTTGTCGAAACGCGTTTGTGAGTTTATGTGTAATAAAAATTGTGGTGACAATATTGTTGTGTAACTTTCTACCAACCTCTCTAGTCATAATATATAATATTATCTTTACTAATATATAGACGTGAAACAAATACCTATATACAAATACCTGTTCCCGAGTAATATATTTAAATTATACATGTTTTTTTTTGGAGGTGGGTGGGGATAAGGTAATTTTTTTTCAAAAACAATATGTGACGTATAAAAAGTCTTTAAAAACTATTTTTTTTTTTTTTTTTTTGACAAAGAATAACTATGACTTTTTTTTAAAGATTTTTTTTTTCTTTTGGGTTTTAGTCCCGATCAACTGCCAGGGTTATTACAGGACGGGGGTTATCTGGCCACTTAATCTACTGAGATCATCAGTGTGAAACATGTCTCACCCCTCTGGGATTCGAACTCAGAGCCGGGGTTTAGACCTTGGTTTCAGAGTCGAGTGCGCTAACCACTCGGCCCCCTTTTAAAGATATTTAATTCTTTTTAATTTTTAATTTTCTGAATAAATTTATTCAAAGATTTGTTAAAAAAAATAGAGGGAGAGGGGAGTGGGGAATACTCAGAGTGTCTTTTAATTTAACAATACACATGACGCATCTCCTTGTTTTTGAGAGATGTTTTTTGAGGCTTCCCAAAAATTTTAAAATCTGGAAAATATTGAAATCTGGGGGCAAGGCAATACAGCGGCCAAGTTGAGCACAGCCGTAGCATCCTTTACTGAAACCATTTCAAGGCATTTTGGACCCCTCCATTAGGCTATTAGAAAATCCGCCTATTCAAAATTAATAAAAAAAAAATAAAAAATAAAACTTGCGTTACTAGCGCTACCCAGTAGAGAATTTTAAAACTAAAGAATTATTTTATATACCCTGTCTTTGTGTTTCAAACCCTTTATTCTAAACAATTTTTATTATTCCTACTACTCTATATTTCCTAATATTTATTTCATTATCTTTCTATACATTTACAAAATGAAGGGAAATCCCAACAAAAACACTAATGTAAAAAAATAAGCCGCGTGAAAAGCTGTGAGATCCATCGTTTCCAAGTTTCCATCGTCCAAGTAAGTTCTACTAGGTCTGATTTATCCAGTACAAGTAAATGATGTGACTGGCCTCCCTCTCTATTCTTTGTCCCTCACAAACACAAACATTTTCTCTTCCATATTAATCTTTATATTAAATTTGAAAACATTTTCTGACGGAAAATACGCAGCACAAACTTATTGAACTACAACAAATCAAATAATACATTTTAATTTTAGTGTCGCAGCACCAGGATATAAAATTGTATAAGACACTGCATCTAATTTTAGCCTCTTTGTGCAGCGTATTTGCCAAGTAAGAAAATGTTTTTAAATTTAAACATGTAGATTAATATTGAAAAGAAAAAATTATAAAGAAGGGTGCAAAATAAAAGATTATTTTATTAAGGAAAATGTTTGCGTTTTTGAGGGACAAAGAATAGAGAAGGAGGCCAGTCACATCATCGTACTGGATAAATCAGACCTAGTAGAACTTACTTGGACGAGGGAAATTTGGCTACTCCTATGATCTCACAACTTTTTACGCGAAACTTAGCTTATTTTTTTACATAAGTGTTTTTGTTGGAATAAATTATTACAAATGACATAACTGAAAAGTTTCAAATTATTGTGTAGGGTACTTCCGGAGATCAGATGCGTTACAGACAGTCAAACACGTGACAAAATGTATAAGGGTCCTAGTTTTTCCCTTCGAACCCAGAAAATAAAAAAAACTACCAGACAGTTAATAATGTTGAGCAAATTAAAAACATATAGACTACATATATATTAAAAATCAGTAATTACACAGTAAACTAGACACAATCTCTTCAAGTAATCAACTAAAATTAAAAGTATTCCTCGAAGTTAAGAGGTACTAAAATTAAAGAGCAAAAGGGTATACATAGTTATAAAAAAAATAAATTTATCAAATCTAGGCGTTCACTTGAAGCCGTCATTTCTAAGAATTGCTGTTATTTCATTTTTAGTGGAATAAATTACAGTACTTAAAAGTCGGCACTTAATATAATTTATTATAATGCTAGCTTTTATGTTATAATAGCTAAAAATTATGCCACTTTTTTTCGACAAGCCCATTTTCACCATCATTTTCTGTCTTATTTTAGCTAATTACTGTATATGACAAAAATAATTTATGATATTTTTAAAGTTAATAATAAAAGGTTCATGTCAATTATTCTACTTAAATAATGGTATTTATTAGTTAATCTGAATAAAAAAAAAAAAAAAATTGAATAGGAAAGACTGTCTACAGAAGAGCTATTGTGTAACTAATTTGTTATTACCCATGGTACTCCTTTCTTTCATTAGTTTTTGCTTCCGAGCTTACCGAAGGTAACCGAAGCTATGTGATCGTTCTGAAGAACGAAAAATGTTTAGTTCTCCGATTCCAAAAATTCCAAGACAGAAATCCGTTTCAGACATCAGGGAACATTTTTGGTTCCGTGTGTGTCTGTCGGTCTGTCGTTCAATTTTTGCGAACCAACATATGTATCTTAAAAACTACACGTCTAATTTTAATGAAATTTGGGGTAGGTCATAATTAGCCCATTGTTGGTCCCATACAAGTTTCAACCTTCTGCGCCTATTTGTTTCTCTTCCACATGAAAGTAACCCGTAGATAGTCCCAGATTAATTTGAACCGGCTGCGCTCGACTTTTGCTAAATTGATACTTTATTTCGCGTAAAAAATCAAAACAATTTTGACAGATTAAAAAAAACAGGGGAATCAATTAAACCAATTAGACAGTAATGGCTTGTAAAAGCATAAAATCAATAAAGTACGTGACAGGATGCGAAGAAGCTATGAGCCACACCAATTGGCAGTCTATTTTTATTATGCACTCGTAAGAAGATTAGCAAAAACTAAACTGAAGCTATATTTTGCATTGTAAGTAACTTTAAATATAAATATATAATAAAGATCAAATTTATCCTTTACCTAATTTTCTATTTTAAAAAATATTTTAAAAAAAATAATACTAATGAAATATATTAATGAAATAAAATAGTTAAAAGAAAATTGTTGGTATTAGTTTTTTAAGTTATTAAATAGATAAGTTTTTTTCATAGGATGTTGTGTCATCTCATTCAATTTAAATAAAAAGTTTTGAAACCTTTTATTTTTATTTTATCTCGAAAATTAAAATTTGCGGTTTGAAGAAATTCAAGGTTGAAAGACAGATTAATTAAGGCGAAAGAGAGTAAAACGGTTCTCAGCTAATTTAAGGAGAGATGTCGTCACTTTTAATCAAATAATGGTTTGGGAGGTTGTAGAAGGAGCTTTATTTGTCGGTTGCTTAATAGTTTATTATGCTGACGGGGAGGTAAGGCATAGAAGATTACAGACTCGAATCACTAAGATGTCTTGGTTATATACGTACACATGTAGAGTTATAACAGTCTGTACGGGTTATGATGCAAGGTGTCTTTAAAAGTAACTTCTATTCCTTGTCAGGTTTTGAAAAAAAAGAAAGTTTTTCTGTCGAGCGTTTTGGTTTGTGGCGACCTTGGTTCCAAGTCCCAACTAGTATAGGCTTGAAGCCTCTCTCCTTCTCTCAGTCCATTAATCTTTGATTGAGTTTAATAACCCAAAGAGTTTCGGAGGGTGGTAGCTGCAACAAGCTCCCTTCCAGCGTCAACTCTACTCCCCCCTCCCCACTCCACTCACCCTTCTTAGATCGCAGTTTCTCGTCTTCGCCGCCAGAGGGAGTTAAAACGTGAAACAGGTGCTCTACATCCTTCGCTTACTTAAAGCTTCCCGTTTCACAAAGTGCGAGGGGAACTCCTCTCTCCTCACGGCTTTTCCCACGGATCAAAACCCTCTTACCTCTCCTTCCTAACGACAACTTTGCGAATTTTCCGGAACATTAGAGAAACTGGATGAGAAGTAGAGGTGGGGAAGAAAAGCTTATGGAAATTTTAAACAATAGCTTTCAATCCTTTTCATTATTCTCACATCGATGAAATGGGATAAGACATGCTAATCTCTTACTTTTGTTTGAGTACACTTTATCTATAACTATACTTTATACAGTTGGCGAAAGGTATTTTTTTAGTTATAAACAAGAAGAAAATTTATTTTCAAGTTCTCTTAAGAAATAATAAAAAAAAATCAAGGTAAAAAAGACCGATAAATACATGTGGGTAACAAATGCCGTTAGAATCGGCGGTTCATAATGATAGAGTTCTATAAAATAATATTGAATACTTTAAAAAAAGTAATATAACTCTAGGATATTTATAATACACACCAATTTTGACCATAATCGTTGGACAGATATTTTTGGAGTATAGACTCCATTTTTAAAAATAAATTATAAATATTTTTTTATATAAAAGAGAGGAAACAAGAAACAAAATTATTTAATCTAATAATTAATACCCATTAATTATTATCAGACCCATTTAACTCATATTCTGATAATTCATTTTTTTAGAGATCGAAAAAATCATTTGAATATCCTAAAAAATGTTTATTTTTCGGGTTATCTAACTTTAAATGTCATACTTTGGAGTTAAAAATGTCCAACCTATCTGTTAGCCAAAGTTAATAAGAATAAAATAAGTTTTCTATCCCCATTTTAACACAGGCTAGTTTATTAAGAGTTCATTTTCAATAGATAATGGTAGGTAATATCTTTTAGAAAGAAATACTAATCTAATATTAATACGTAAAGTTATAATCATTTCTTAACACAACCATCACTGATAGCATAAACTTTTCATTGAATCCACTGAAGAGTTTTAGATAAGTCATCACACGATAAGAAATATCGATTATAAAGACACACAAACTAAAAAGTTTTTAATACTCGTTGAGTCGAAGAAATTTTTGACTTCATTACGAAACTGACCGACGAAACTTTTCGAGTGGAAAGTATACTTAATGGCATTGTACGTCGACTTTTGTGATAAAGTTTGAATCGTGAGAGGCGATGATTATTTCTTTTAGTAAGAGACCTCGCTGAAGACAGTTGCACTCCAATACTTCAGCTGTTTACAAAAAAGTTAAACAATTATAAAGTACAATAGTTTCCTAAACAACCATTGAGACTAATACTGCAAGGCACAATTAAAGAACAAGGTCTAAACCCTAAACGATCGAGAAAAACCTGATTTACCAAATAGCTAGTTCTAATTTCTAATTATCACGGTAGCATTTTAAGAAAGGTAATATAAATATAAAACCAACCTAGAGTTTAAAAAAGAAACAAAGAAGACGGCTACATAATTGCACGAACATGGAAAAAAATCTTCATCCACACCCATAATAACCGTGATGATAATGAAAATCACTACTACATAATTTCACGGCCCAGGCACGTATCTGGAAGGTAAAATCCGATTTTAGAGAATGTTAACAAGAAATACAATTTTAGTAACCAGAAATGTAATTAACCCTGAAATCAATGTTCATCTTCAGATTTTTGTGTTTTATTTAGTGACAACAGAACAAAATAAAAAGTGGTTAAAATGTTGAAATAATCGAGAAAACCCAGAGAAACTTCAAAAATAAAATTCTTTCAACTAGTCGACACCAAAGGTGGACCTATAACTTTTATCTGTTCATTCTAAATAAACTTACTGCCAAACCATAGCACCTTGTGTTGTAAAAGATTAAATTTAAAACAGTAGTTTAATTTTAGCTAGATACAACAATTATAAATAGTACTGCAACTCTTCAGTATGTGAAAAAACGTTTAAAATCAACTAATTCTAAACTCTATCTACAACTTTTAATGATACAAAATAGTGTTACGGCACCAAACATAGTCGTACACCTCAGATTATGTTGACTTGACATCATAATAGTTATGATTAATTGATCGGATGAAATAATTGCTTTCTCCTAGGTTTAATATAATTGAAATATAAAGGAAATTTAACCAATTAAT
This sequence comes from Gerris lacustris, assembly GCA_951217055.1. Lineage (NCBI taxonomy): Eukaryota > Metazoa > Arthropoda > Insecta > Hemiptera > Gerridae > Gerris > Gerris lacustris. The sequence continues at coordinate 32,529,313 of OX578281.1, read as the reverse complement.
TTTAATTTTTTTGGATATATTATTAATGGAAAGCTAAAAAGAAAATTGATAAGAAATAAAATCCTGATAATCATTGTTGTTTGATATATATGTATAAACTTTATAGTAAACTCTATGTTATCAGTTAAAACTGATATTTTGTTCTTCATAACATAGTGAAATCACTAAATAAAACTATAAAACTCTGTGTTGTTTTTGCTTTTATTTTATAATTTATTTTTTTATATATTTGTTGTATTTTATTACAGAAAGCACTTCCGACTAGAATTCATAGAGTGCACGTGGTAAATCCTAATGCTCTGGTTGACACTGGCATCTCATTCTTCAAACCACTCGTTCCAAAGAAAATACAACAGAGGGTAAGCAATAAAATATATTTTATACACATATTATACTAACATAAAAGGCAATACAATTGTAAGATTGATATCGATTTTTATTTTATACTTAAATAATATAAAACGAAATCTAGGTAATGTTTTGGGTTCATATTTAATACTTGGTTGAACCTAAATTATAATTTGGCGGATAGACTCGCAGAAAGGGCTAGGAGGAAGAACTTAAGAGATTCAGATGACAAACTGGATAGGCTTCCTAAGAAAAATAATATAAAACCGACCATAGACGTTGTATTTTCCTTGACAGGCAAGTCTGTACAGGTAAACTGGATAGTACGTGCTATCATAACTGAGCAGTTATGTCATAACTTGATAGCTCACAGGCTCCGGTTCACCTGTCAGTTATAACAAAAGTGTATACTATAATATAGCTACTAATGAGGTAAGGAGGAGACCTCTTATATTTAAAGGAATTTAAATGTATTAAGGGAAGCATTTAGTACACTTTTAGAGGAAGGGGAAAAGGTTGTCTTGGAAATAAATGAAGAAAAAACCAAGTATTTGAAAATATCGCCAGAAGAAAACAGAAGATTTATTCAAAATATCACCTTGGAAGACCTAAATTTTGAAAATGTCAGCTCCTTTATATACCTTGGTGGGCTGAAATAAACACAGAAAACAAGACTACTAATGAGATTAACAACAGAATCATGATGGGGAATAGAGCATACTTTAACATAAGAATTTATGGTCCTGTGTTTGAGGACACTACCTGGAGAATCTGAAGGAACTGGGAGATACACGAGATTCTGGAGTATCAAGTCATAGTGAGATTTGTAAAGGCAGGAAGGATAAGATGGGTTGGACATGTCGAAAGGGAATAATGTTTTTTCCACGCACAATAAGTGGCATTTATAATCTGGTAAGATGCCGACGCGACGGCCGAGACCTTTAGATGGTCGAATTTCAAAATCTTCACATAATTTAAAGATATTAAGAACCATAAAAAAATATCTTCAACCAAACAATTGTCGTTTAATTGCGGCTGCTTAAGATTGATCCCTGAAGTAGAAATGGCTGACTTTCTTTAATTATGTAGAAGTCTCGACTGCACCGTTAAATTTTGAAATGAAAAAGAGTGGTTGAGTAGTGCTAGTCCAAAAATGTTTCATCTTAATTTATTTGAGGCCTAGGACAGAACAAGGGTTCGTATTTAAAGTCTTCACATTTACGTCCAAGGTCTCTGCTTAACTAAATGACCCCTTTCCAGGACGACGAATTTTTAGCCTTTTCCTAAAATTTGTCAGGCTCCGGAGTGATTTTAGCTCCCCGATTCTTCCCAGAACCATAAATCTTCGAACCCCGAAAACTTCTAAACCCTGGACTAAGCCAAATCTCTAATTAAATTAAACTTGGACCCAGAAAACCATTACTTAGTTCTTTGTTTCGTACTAAAATAAAATACATGAAAGTATAGACGGTTTAGTCTGTACTGTAGCAAATTGTGCAGTACTTCAAAGTAAACCTTCTACATTGTAGAAAAAGGCATCATCTACATATCACAATAAATTTAATGTAGAATATGTTTCTATACGGGTTGCAAAACCTGCAAATTTTTTTTGACAGTAAGCGTATCGGACGGAAGTAAAATTGAGTTTTTACAGCAATCACCTACAATCTACAATATGCAATCTCAATAAAACTACATTTAAACTAAGAAATTCTTTAACAATACATAATCTATTTTCAATTTACATTGTTTCTCGGTTATTGTTATTATTGGTGAAATATAACAGGGTATTCTCAATCTGTTATTTCTTTAGTTATATTATCACGAATATTTCCTAGGCTGTTCATTATAAAGAGAGCAAGTCCGAGGTGAAAGCTCCGAGTGGATTTCTTTTTTGTTATTCATCATTATTCACCGGGATTTTATTTTAATTAAAAATACCTTTTTTTAAGAAATTTTATTCCTCCTGAGAATTCCTTCCCAGGAGCGTTTTAAGGGGAAAATCTCCTTTATTTTCACCCCGACTCCTTGAGGAGAAAGGACTCGCCTTACTGCCACTAAGTCCTTGGTCCTTCCTTTTTTTTATTCCTTATATTAATGTTCTCAACGGATTGAAGCCATTGTACTAATTTATATAAAAACAATTGACTTTTCCCCTTTTTTCGTATTTTCTTTCTTTTTCTTGAAAACAGAAAAACAAAAATTGTATTATGCTTAAAGAGATATAACCTTTTTTTAATCAAGATAAAATAATTTTTCGAGCCATAAGACGACAAACAATTATCAAGATATAACTCTTAAGCAAAGTTTCTTATAAGTAATATTACAAAAAGAACATAAAATATCTAGTGTGCAAAATTGACATTAGATGTAGTTATTCGGTTGCAAAATTTATTTTTCATAATAACAAGTCAATATGCTACATTAGAGTTTCAGGAAGATCTCTTCACACAAATATTCACATTCCTTATAATCCCAACATTACTTAGATTAGTGACTGTAGTTTGAAAATAATTACTTAGTACTACTAAATAAAAGGGGGTTTTGGTACCACACACAGGAGAGCAGTTAGCTATCCTATCAGTAAAGTCAAACAGTATCGGGCTAGTCATAACTTGGAAGTTGTAAGGTGAAATTTATTGACAATAGTTATAGTTATGATTAGTTTAACATGATTACTTTTAAATATTTTCATATGTACATGGCCTATAACCTATGAGTCATAAAGGAAATGGTTTTAAAGATTGATATTAAGGAAGAAGATACTTCTCATAGGGGATACCCTCTGTACTTTATTGATTAGCGTCACCGCTTAAATCATAAGGTACCTAGCATAGGTTTGATTCAAGATTAAAGCGATTAAACTGATGGCATCCAGACTGCAGGTCGGTCTGTAACTCTGTAAGTGAATGGGTACAATTAAAAATGATCTTACTCTAGGCGCCCAAGAGCCACGACCTTATCGATTTAATATATATGTTTAGATCCTGACTACATAATTTTAATACGCTTCCCCTATAAATTGCAATACTGCAAGAAAGACTGAGCAATTTGATATAAAAATACAAAACCTCCATGAAAAATAACTAAAGCATATAAATAATGTTTTTAAATATGTGCATAAACAAGCATCCAATAAAATATATATTAGGTTTTCTCAGTATCAGAATGACGTATTTTATTTCTAAAAATAATAAGAATATTTTATTTGAATAGAGAAAAATTGTATTTTTTTATTAGACTATCAAAAAGATTGAAAATTTTCATCACTTAAAAATGAATAAATTAATTTATTTTTTTCCATAGATAGAAACCTCAATCTACTAGAGATGCATAAATCAAAAAACTTAATACAAACAAACAAGATTCTGAATTAATTACTGCGATAACAAAAACCATTACATACTATAGTGTTGTTTAATTATTATATTTCTAAATATATACATAGATATATAATACGGAACATTTTTGGTGTCGAGTCTGTCTGTTTGTCGGTCTATCCATCAACACTTTTAAGAACCAAGACAATACACATAACTCGTTCGATTTTCATATTTAAATAGTTGTAAAAGGCAGTCTACAGAAATTACCTTCAAATAAATGCTTAATTTATTTTTTATTTTATTTATAAATAAAAGTCCAGTCATGCACCATGACTTAATGAGCGAATTTTCAAAGAAATCTGCCTATTATTGGCTTATGATAATATAGGAAAATTTTGGTTTAGAATTTGGATGGATGAAAAATAACAATAGTATTTACTCTTCAATATGCACATCGTTGGAAAGCTCTTTAAGAGTACAGTAATTGTTGTTATAAGTATAAATTTTCATATAAAAGGGGGGTAAAATGGAAAAAACACGTTTTTATGCTATTTTTGACCCTAAATTGTCAAAAGTTGACCCCTAAAAGAACTCCAAAAATTCTGGCCAAAGAACTCATCCTTGCTTGTGATATTATTGACATTTTAAAATTTGTTTGAAGTTTTTAAGTCCATCCTAAGGGGAGATATCGTCTGGAGTGACACATATATACATACATACATAAAAAAAAGTGTTAAATTTTAGGAATCGATTCAGAATGGTCTAAAACGGATCCTTTTTAAAATTCGTATTACAAAATTTTTGAAGCCATTGCAATAGCTTAATTTTCTTTGAAAATTCGCTAAAACTAATTGGAAACTAAAGGGAAACATTTATTTACGTATCTGAGAGAAAAAAAAAATTATAATTTATGTTTCTTTTATTAGTTGAAGCAAAAAGTTACTTTAACAATTTTATAACTTATTTAGGTTATATTCCTCAAAACGGAGTTACTACCTTTTAAGTTAAGAGGAAATATGAACGAGAATGAGCTAGCTAATGCAGGAGTTGAAACTAGATTAATTTTAATAAAAGCAAATTTTAAATAAAGCAAACATAATAGATTAGAACAAGCACGTTTTGAACCAATATATTCATATGCATAGATAGAGTGCACCATCAATGGAAAAGAGCGGCCATTTTGATTTCGATATATGGCCACCATATTGAATTATAGCCGCTATCTTGGATTTATTCACATTCTATTATCTCAGCTTCCAGTGGACCTAGAGATTTGAAATTTGGTACATAGACTCATTGTACCTAAAATTGAAACTTGAAGGCAGTATAAAATAGAATAATTGAAAATGCATTAAAAAAATAATATTCGCACTTGTACTAAAAGACGGAATTATAGTAGCAGTAAAGATATATTAATTATTTTGTTTTAATTATTCTTCACACACAGTGCCATCTTCTAGACGGATAAGGCGGCTTTCACACTGCGCGCGAGACCGAAGCCGATCGGCTGATTATCTACCAGTCCGCATACAACCGTTTATAATGTGTTTTTCGGCGGCCAAAAACGCTTAGCTAATAAAAACGCTCGAAACAAATCGCCCGTGTTGGCTCGGCCTCGCTCGCCGTTTAATGCGAATAGCCCCATGCTAATACATGTGTTTGTTTCACAAGCGGAATCAGTCTCGCGCGCGAAACGTATCGATCAGGCTAGTTTTATATAATTGAACATACGCGTTTCGACATTAATATAATCTTCAGTGTAAGTATTAGCATAGTGAGTGAATGACTACTAATAGAATCATACTAAACAAAAATAAGGTAATGACTTCTTTAGGTCAAGAATAATCATGCCAATGCACAGTAAATAAAATATAATTCGTACAATTTAATAAAAGTAAATAAATAAATAAAAATATTCCTTGATGTTACTTGAGAGAGAATAATATATTACAATTTATACCTTTCAATCGATAATTGTTAATCAAATATTGTTGAGAAGAGATTCATACTGTAAACTTGCATATATCAAGGATTACGCTTATTGAATGCGAAATGTTATTTCATTTTTTTTTTCTCCCCCTTAGATAAAATTAAATTTATCAAACAAGCTGCCGCAATCATATCTAAATCCTATATATGTGAGAAGGGAGAGACTTTTTATTTATTTGTAACTGGCTAAACGGAATAATGAATTTGCTTTGAACAATCTCGGGCCCTCTAAACAATCAAAACAAAAATATACGCACGTCTCTCTCAATATTCTAACACATTTAAAATAAAAAAAGAATTAATTAATCAAAAGTAAAAAATAAATAAATTTACCGTACATTATTAGTTTTGTAAGCACTTGCAAATTAGTAATTTTAAAATTAATTAAATTCTAATTGAAAAGCTGATTATATATTTTTATATCTACAAGAACTTAACTTTTAAGAACATGTTTTACTGTACATATTTCTATGATATTTTAAACTGATCTTTAATAACAGCAAACAAATTGCGTTTGAAAATATATTGATTCTAAAGTATTATTATACAATAACTATTGTTTTACTCGAACCAAATAAGGAAGTTAAGAGTCGTACTATCGTATAAAATTGAGTTTCATTTGATCAATGTACAAGTTTTCGTGATCCTAAAAACCCCTGATAAACATCTTCTAACATATAATATTCTAAGCATGAACATAATTAATGTAAAGCTTACCTAACCGTGAAAAAAGGGCCAAGTTCCAGATCCCTTCCAAAAAGTCAGCCTATCAAAGTAGTGATAAACCTACATTGTGGCCAAGTCTACTCTTTCTTTAGTCCATAACTCATTCACTTCACTCTTACTTTCATGAGCAATGGTCTTCTTTTATTTTTGTTGCTTGACACTAGGCCAGTTTCTGAATGAGGTATAAAACAGACTTAGCCGCAAGGAGGCAACTCGGGAAAAAGTTTACTCTCATGTTCTCAGAAAATAAGACAAATTTATAAAATAATAAATACTGGATTATAATCCAGTATTTATTATTATCCACTAACGCTCTATAGAGCATTAGTGTGAGATTTGAGCTATTCAACAAAAAATTAAATTTGTTATTATTTGTGGACTCTGAGAGCTTAAAGATAAAATATTGAAATTAAAATTGCCTAGATGATTTTGCAGTTTAAAATAAACAAGTTCTACTACTATACCATATAAAAGTTATTGTTGATCCTTTTTTGCCACAAAAATTTCCTTATACCTCATAAATACCCTTAAAGCTATTGTTACTACTAATATCACAACTAAATCTTATAAATTATCCTATAATATGATTTAAATCTCCCGTACTTTCACAAAACTATAGGTTACACCGCAGCAGAGTTAAATATGATAGAAATAGAAGCTACCTTATTCGCAATATTCATAAGATGATTTTAGTATTTAAATACAGGCTAGGCCTTGTTCACTAAATGGGAGATATTCTTGTGTTAAACCAAAAAAAAAAAAAAACTCAATTTAAAAAAGGGTGTCTTGAGATTTCTTTCTTTTTTTGTATAGGTGTTTAGGGGAAAACATTTTGTAATATTCTTACACACCTATTCCCTTCTCAGAGGAATGCCAATTTTTATAAAATCGTATTGAGGTTTTTTGTTAAATTATGATATCCTATAATCCCAATGCGAAACTATATCTTTTCCTCACTATGACTTTTTTTTATTTCAGATCGCACTGGTAAGAGATTTAAAAGAATTGCAAGACACTTTAAGAGGATGCGAACTACCTTGTGATCTCGGAGGCAGTGGGCCATCTCTGGACGAATTATCCCGTAAGACTAAACCTTGTATAAAAAAAAAGTTTTCTTAGAACTAGCAAAATGCCAATGATACCGAAATAATTTTGAGAACTGCATCTCACTAAGTTGTAAAACATCAATTAAAATACCGAATTCGGTGCAAGGACATAACAAAAAAAAAAATCTATTTTCCATGAAAAGTTTGCTGAATCTGCTTCATTACTTAGTTTGTTTCGTAAAGCGTTATTTGTAAATAAAATTTTCATTTTATGGTGACAATATATAATTAATAAAATACAATAGAATGTTAAATATGATTTATAACATTATCAATCGAAGTAATGTATTTATTATGTTTTTTTCTTTTTACAACAGAGAGCTGGCAAGATAAGCTAATTGAATACAGGAGCTGGTTCGAGAGCCACGATAGCGTCAAATCAGATGAGTCTAAGAGGATAGGAAAATGTCGCTATGAGTCCCAGGCCTTTGGTGCACAGGGATCATTCAGAAAAATTGAAGTCGACTAAATTAACAAAAGACCAATAAAGAAATAATCATAAAATATGTAATCATATATAACTTTAAAAAATAGTTAACTATTTAGTTAACTTAAAGCTATAAAGTTTCTATAACATGTATTAACTATTATTAATAATCAATGTGGCAAAATAAATTTTTAGAGAGTTTTTATTTTTATTAATCATATAAAAGTTCGACGTTTCGCTCATATTTTAAATTTTGTCTTCAGAGAATGTACTACTGAAGAAGCTATTTGGAGGGTAAAGAAGGTCTACGACAGAGGAGACAAAGAAAAAATTCACATTTTTGGATACAAGCTTCCGACTGCCCCCACTCTGGGAGTGGGGCTGGCGGTTACAAAATATCTAATTGAATTTTCCAGTATAAATGGAAAAATAAGTAGGATTATTAAGCCTTAAATTTACATTTAAAAAAAAAAAAAAAATTATTATTTTTTATTACTAAAATCGATTAGGGAAACCCTGATAAATTGTGTTGAGGGAAACACAATTTAAGTAATTTCAACTCACTTTGGTGCTTACTAGCTTTCTTTTTAATAAGTTATACTTTATATTTTGCCAGGATTTAATTTTTTGGTTTCCCTACCATCGACATTTTAAATAAAAAATATTGTTCCTTGAAGAATGTAATCATCATAAAAAATTAAACTCAAAACATTCTTAAAAATAAACTTCTTAGAAAGAGCAGCATTGGACTGAATCCATTGTCCTAAAATAGACATGTTTGATTTTTAGAGGGGTGAGATAATCACATTGAGAGTGGTTGTAGGTTCCTTGTATTGGTCAAATTAAATAGAAAGTATCCAATAATGGACTTGGCTTTGCCCCCTCGCTTTTCTGAATTGACAGTGGAGATAAAGAAAAAAAGAAAACAACTAAAAAAAATCGGTCCGAGACAACTCAGACAAACTTTCTCATATACAAGTTCATAATTATTTAGCCAATGTTTTCCATTTATTAGTTTTTGTAAGTGCGTTTAATTATTATTGAAAATTATATCAAAATTTACCATAAAAATAACTTCTCCAGGGCGGGGAATCGAACCCGGGATCTCTCCGTCCACGTTTTTAGCTATTTTCTCAGGAACTAGATTTTTCCCGGGAAAACTGTTTATATCGTTGGATCCGTATTTAAATGGACTACATTTGAGAATTTTTTAATCAAAATCGTCGGAACCGTTTTCGAGAAATAATTTTTTTTCACGTTTTTTCAGAGTTTTTTGGAGGTTGCGCCCCCAAATTTGGAGCTAAAATTCATTTCTCGATTTCGCCTCGGGGTATGATTTTTCTGAACATGTATGCCAAATTTCGTCAAAATCTGCCAAGTAGTTTAGGCTCCAGGCGTCTGCACAGACAGACGACAGACGACAGACGACAGACGACAGACGACAGACGACAGACGACAGACGACGGACAGACATTTTTTAAAAACCACTTTTTTGGACTCAGGGGACCTCAAAACGTGTAAATCCATCAAAATCTCAAAATCGAATTTTCGCGCCATCACAATACTTTCTCTTTATATGAGAAAGTAAAAAAACAGTTGATTCATAAATAAATAAAATCATTAAGAAATTTATTAATGAACAAAAATGTTTGCTATTTAATTTTTTTTTAAATAAAATAAATTACAGAGTTGCTTTTGCCATAATGACCACACTTCAATACACCACACTGTTTAAGATTCTTTACAAAGGACTAAAAGACTTTAATAACTGGATCTACACTATACTATTCACGAATATTCATTATTATAAATCTAATAAATATTGTCAGCAAGGCACTTTTTGTTAAAAATTGTTACTCCCCTTATAAGTAACAATCTAAAGAAGTTGTAAGGCCGGTTACTCCCCTTATAAAAAACAGAAGTGTGATATTTCTTTGTCCCAAAGTACATAGGACTAATAGTTATTTATATTCTAAAAAAAAAAAAAAAAAAACATAGGGGAGTAACAATCTAAAGAGGTGCCGTAAAATGTAAACATTATAAATTAATAATTTTCTTTGTTTATTCAAAGGATAGGATAATTTCTATTTTTATGAGATTTTTAGTTAATCCGTATTTTAAAATAGAGTATAAAGAACCAACAAAAATAAAATAAAAAAATTATAAAATGCCTGCGACTAATTTTTTAATTATAATCTGTATTTAAGAGAATAAAACAAAGGATAAACAAATAATAATAATATTCATTACAAAACAAATCATAGGTATAATAAATTATTATCAAATTATCTTTGGATTATTTCCATTATTGAACTTTCTTTATCTCTCAAAATATTTATTCGACTTAGTTGTTCATTTTGTTTTTAGTGCATTTATAATAATTGCATGCAAGATTATAGAAATATACAAAGCTTTGAATAAAAAATAATTATACTTATAATATATAAAATAAAATATAAAATTAGATTAAGATATAAAAATATTATTATAAAAAGATAAAGAGCTAAATAATACAAAAAAATAGATCAATATAAAGGGAATCATAACTTGAATGTTATTAATAATGTTTCTTTTATAAATACTTTTTTATTATTATAAAAAAAAATATAACTTATGATAAAAATATAAAATATTAGATAATATATCATAATAATTATAATATTATAAAATTGTATTTGTTAACAAAATATGGATGAAATAATTTTTTTTTAAAAAAGTTTAGATAAATAAAACAAATGAAATTGGATCTATAATTTGTTGATCCATTTTTATTTAACATGAAAATAATCATCCTAATAATTATTATTATAAATTCTTATTATCATTATCAAATTTATAAAAAGGTATTATAATTGTAAAAAGTAATATTAATGATAAATTAATTAATCTAATAAATAATAAATCTAAAAAGGTGTAAAATCATTATATTACATATAAACGATCTTGCCTGAGTGATACCAGATTTCATTATTGTAATTAGCACTATTATATATTATAAATAAATAATGTTATTGCTGCACCATTTTTGATAATATTTATATTATTATTATTTTATATTTAATTTTACTTTTTCTTTATTTCTTTTTCGTAATCACAATATTTTTATTAGAACTAGCCATTTTACAAGATCTTAAGTAGAGCTAACCTTCGTATATTATATTATAACCAAATAACTTTCTATTGAAACATATTATGCTGTTATACGATATTCCTACATTGTTCATATTTTTTTTGTATCAAATTTTTACTGAATGTTACTGTTAATATTATTTTTCGATAAACGATCAATTAAATTTTTTACGCTTGAAAACGTTTGGAATTCGTTGATAATAATTTCATTAATTTTATATTGTTTTATTTTCTGCTCTAATCTATTACATAATATTTTTTTAATTAGATTCAATTGCCCAGAAAATTCAAAAATGTTCACACTCGTTGCTCGACGACAATGTTAAATTACAATATGAATACATTGTTTTTATGTTTTTGTATAATAAAAATGGGTACTTATTTAATGCATTAGACTCTCCTGTTTAATCATAATTGAAGATGGACGGCCTTCTCTTAAATATAACATTTTGAAATGGAATATTTTCGGAACAAACCTAGTGTTCACGCGCAACTAGATAAATCATTAAACAGGAGTCTCAAAAATATTCGAGCATATTTAAGTCGAGGAATTAAGATCAAAATTGTAAGAGAAGAACAACTAGAACTGTAGGAAAAGTAAACTAGGACTGTAGGAGAAGAACATCTAGGACTGTAGGAGAAGTACAACTAAGACTGTTGGAAAAGTAAACTAGGACTGTAGGAGAAGAACATCTGGGACAGTAGTATTAAAACTAGGACTGTTGGAGAAGTACAACTAGGACTGTAGGAGAAGAACATCCATGACTGTAGGAGAAGTACAACTGTTGGAAAAGAAAACTAGGACTGTAGGAGAAGAACGTCTGGGACAGTAGGAGAAGTACAACTAGGACTGTTGGAGAAGTACAACTAGGACTGTTGAAAAAGTACAACTAGGGCTCTTGGAGAAGTTGAACTAAAAAGTAAACTTGGAAAAAGTTCAATAGTTGTAGTAACAATTTAAATTATAAAAGTAAATAATAAGAATGATTTACGGGATGATTTAAAAACTATATACCTTTAATAAAATATATAGTAAATAAGGCTTCATTACCAGAATAAAAAAATAAAGTAGTCATCATCTTCAAAGCTATAGTTCTTGAGTAATTTAATCGAATCATTTCAGCAAGTAGCAAAAATTACATTTTGAATTACTGTATAAAAAGGTTTTTAATAATTTATAACTGTAATAAAGGCGTATAACTAGTTTCGGTGTGGATTATCAAAGAGTCACAATTCATTACTATTTAGGATAAAAATAACCACTTTAATTCCTCAATTTTGAGTAACATTTTCCAACTAAGCTCATAAAAATAATTAGACGACCAGAATGCGTAATGGATTACATCAAATTTATATCGGCAGAGTATATTATTAAAGCAATTGTTTACTTTGCAATTTTAAATTATTACTGTAAATACGGGGGTTAGAAAAAACAATGTTATAGATTAGTAGATTTTCATAATCTTCGCTTTATACTAATGCAATTATTAAATGTAAATATACGAGAGTTCATTAAAATTAGTATTAAAGTGGAGGCAATAAGCAATGTGTTTTTTTAAGAATTGATACAAAAGAGCTAACTATTATAACTATATTTAACAAATTAGTACAATAAATCAGATAAACCAAATGCAATCTATCTTTACTCAGTTCACCAAATATACACACGTGGTTTTCTGTCAAAGATTATTTTATTTCTTTGTAAATATCTTATAATATAGTTTATATTATTATTTTTTTTTTTTGTAAATTAGATGGGTAATGTAGTTTATTATATATATATATATATATATATATATATATATATATATATATATATATATATATATGAATATTTTGTTTGTTTTACTTATTTTTATTTTATAATAAATAATGTATCATAAAAGCAAAGTTTTCTCTTTTTCCCCCTCAATCACTTGTGATTTAATTTAAACTGTTATAAAATCATTTTGATATGAATTTTAAATTATATGAACATCATCAGCAGAAGAATATAGAACTCTGAGAGTCGAATTGAACTCGTAGTGCAAACATGAGAACATGAGAGAGTGTCAGTCACTCTCTCTTGTAGACTCTGAGAGTTCTATAGTCTTCTGCTGATGATGGCGTACAGCTGAAAAGGGCCTGTTCCTAAGATAAAGCAAGTAAAGACGGTAAATAAATCTTCATATCATTTATTAAAAACTTTTATTTCCAACAATAACACCTCTCATTAACGAATTTTTAGAAGCGTCAGTGGAGGTCATCATTGAAGATCGAAAGAAAATGCCTTTCCCCGTTTAAAGTTCAGCAATTTTTATAGCAGCTTTTGGCCTGAATAAGGACACCATCAGAGCATGTGAGAAATAAATAGTTACATTAAAAGAGCAATAGAAAAGCGAAGTGAATCTACTATATGCTGGAGACTAATGTAACTGTTTTTTGTACACTGGCACTGATTATGGATGGCCTTATAATGGCTGAAAGCTGATAAAATTAAAAACTTTAATCGTGGAGAAACTACAGTAGAACCTTGTTGATCCGAACTAATTGGGACTAGGGGTGGTTTGGATCATCAAATCGTTCGGATTATCAAATATGATGCTGTTAAATCGTATTAATGACTAATATTATATGTGCTAAAAAGGATAAATATTATTCTTTGAATAAAAAGTTTATTAAAGTGTAACACATTGTCATTATCTCTAGTAATATTTATTTGTTATTGTCTCTAGTAATATTTATTATCAGTTCAGAAACTAATAGAAAGTAATTTAAAAAACACTAATTTTCTTCTGTGTTTTCAATTAAGTGCGCTTTTTGCATGCTTTTATGTACCTTGGTGGCGTCTGGAATAGCGAACATTCGGATTACTAAGGTTCGGCTTAACGAGGTTCTACTGTATTTCTTTTAATCCTTACTGAACATGAGAGATCAACAAAGCTACCTTTTAATTTAATCTAAGACCTAAAGTTTGAAGAAATTGTCTTTTCAAGAAAGTATATATATATACGTTTAATAATAATGCAGATTTCGTCCTTTATAGGTATACTTATCAGTTACAATGAACAAACATTATTTCAAACTAAGTTAAAACCAATAAATAACTATAAGACAGCAGCTAATTATTTCACGAGAATGTTCAAATCATGAACATAGATGTCGAGCATTAAAAACCAATCATATCATACTTGATAATTAACAGAAGATAAAGAATAGTTGGAAAATTATAACCTGGAATAGAAAACCAACTAAAGTCAAAACCAATTTGTCACAAAACTATACAAAATAACAACTATTTTCTATCACCTGCTTTGTTTACGCTTGCACTGTTAAAGCTTCGTCCAGACTGCCGAATCGAATAGCCGAACATTGGTGTCTCCGCATGCTCAGACTGAGATGCGCAGGCGCACCTTAGACTGGGCATGCGCAGAGACTAATGCTCGGCTCGTTTCCTCTGTTCTGTTCGGCAGTCTGGACGAGGCTTAAAGCCGTCATAATATGTATACTGTTTACGTTGTCATGGGTTTTTATTTAACTTGTACACTGTTTATAAGTATAACCTGTAATTTATGTAACCTTTCACACATATAAATCAGGGGTAAGAAATGTTTGATATTTTCTCCACTTCATGGAAAAACATCGAATCATGGATATGTTTTTGGGCATTGAATCTATTGTAGCCAACAGATTAGCAACCAATTCACCTTTCCCATTGAAGAAGGTTGCCTTAGTGCCCTTTATTGGCGAGACTTAGTACTAAAAAGTATATTTATTACTAAACTTAATTTATCGATTTCACCTCGGGAAATGATTTTTCTCAACATGCATCACTCTTGGGACCTCAAAATGAATACATCCATCAAAATATCAAACTCGAATTTACAAGTAACCACATTACTTTCTGTTCATAATATACACTAATTATATTATGAGAAAGTAAAAAAACAAACAATAATGAACAAATACAATTTGTTTGTTGTCATTTTATGAAATAAAATAACTGAAGAACGATATAAGAAAAAACTTAAAGAAGTAGAACAAAAGGGTACACCCACTAAGAATGCAATATCACCAAATCTAAATTATTCGGCGGAACAAATAAAATAAATTATCTAATACAATATTAACTATACTACAAATTATGCACCTTTATTTGTACCTTTAGTTATTACACGACCAAATTATCCATAATTATTATTATGTTTATACTATGCACGTCTGTCAGCTATTGCTATGCAGATACTTTCCTCACTTATTTTCAACAAAGTTTTCAACAAAGTGGCCCGATAGAAGTAAAGTAAATGGTACAGAGTACATTTAAAAATGTTAATTACATTTTTCTTTTTACTAGAATTATGAAGAACTCAGCAAATTCGTGGAAAAACCTTATTTAATGTTAAAATAGGATCAAGGCATGCTAACTGTCTAAGTCCTAAGTGATTCCGATCCCTTAAAAACTGCTCTCCAATCTTTGAATATTGTTAAAAGCCCTGATCAAGATAATAAATCAAAGATAAAATTATTTACAAAACGAGGACGTTAACAAGTACTTAATTGTCTATGATAATACATATATAAATAGCATTTACCTGTTCGACCCAAACGTTGGTGGTCATAATTTGATTCTTCAAATTCTGAAACAAACAAATAATTACATGAACATCAGTACTCAATAAAACTTGATGATATAAAACATATTATTACATTGATAATATCTACCATAAATAGATTTAAAAAATATAACTACTAAGTGGCGGGATTGTAAAAATATAAAAGAATAGTGAAAAATTTGATTTTTGATAATTTTACAGTGTTCTTACAATTGTCTGTTAGTGGTCTCATTATTGTCTGATAGTGGTCTTATTATAATCTGTTAATGGTCTATTAGTGGTCATATTATACACTGAGCAGCATAAATGTGGAACCCAAACCACTAAATCTATTTAGAAACAAATCGATAAATATAGTGAGTAGAAACATACAATAATTTCTTTAAGTACTCGTATACACTACGAAAGTAGGTTTTTCACATTGGTTTCATCCTAGAATACTCATTAAATATATCCAAAATTTGACTATACTTAGGTATTTTACTACATAGTGTCATTTTCATTACACATTGATTTCTTATATCAATCTTGAATTTGGGTGCAATCAAGCGTTGCGAATGATTAATTTGATAGTTAAAAGAAGCAACTCCTCGAAGATAACATATTTTTCGAGTCCATATCATGCTTTAAGAATGACAACAAAACAAAAAATTTAATATTATATACATATATTACATTAAATATGTAAAATTTGAAAACAATTCGTGTTTTTAACTATAATTAAAATTGGTCCGTAGGCTTCCGCGGGTAGATTTGTCATAAACAGCTTGGGTTTCCGGTGAAATCCGCGTCACGAAGGAGTTGAAATTCGACGTTTCGCTTCCACTACTGGAAGCATCTTCAGTGATGTTCACGATGCACCACACCCCTGAAGATGCTTCCAGTAGTGGAAGCGAAAAGTCGGATTTCAACCCCTTCGTGACGCGGATTTCACCGGAAACCCAAGCTGTTTATAATTAAAATGATAAAATAATCAATTAATTATTTAAATTATACAGATAGGATAGGTTTCCAATTAATAGAATAATGAAAAACCACTCTCTCTATATTTTGAGTAGAGGCTTTCCCCAAAATTAAAGTAATTATTAACAAAAACTATCTTAAATTAATTTTAGATAACTAATGGGAAACTTAATCTAAGGTTGAGATAAAATTAACGTTGAATCAAAGTTACTTGATTGAGGTTGGCTTTAATCAATGAGGACCTTTATATTTGATTATTTAATTAACTGATTTACATTTACATAATTGATAAAACCAGTCAAGGAATTAGATTGATACAGAGATCATCTTTACACAATAAATTTATCTTGTTTGTATTATAATTCGAAATATATAATTTTACATTAATATAATGTAAATTCTATTTAAATCAATCATGAGTTGTATAACTGCAGTGTTTCAATGTTATTTATTACTCCGAAAAATTATTTAATGAAAGTAAAATTAAAAATATTCCTTTTCGTTTCTTGTAACTTCCTTTTTAATCGAAAAAAGATGTTTGTTTGAAGAATTCATTTGACAATTACAGTCGCTACACAATAATCGAAATTTTTTATACAATACATTTTACATTTTATTTTGTTTTCAAGCTTATCGAAATTAATAGTTTGTAATAAGATATTTAGAAAAAGAGGATAATACAATATTTGAAGAAAAAAATTAGACTACCAATAAAATCTGCGACTGAAAAAACGGCAGACAAACGTAAAACAGACAAATAAAATATTCTGCTTAAGAGAATAAGAAGATTACTAACAAAAGAAACTATTATAAGGAAAAGTTGAAAGAATATTATAGGAGAAAAATAAAAGGTATATAGAAGAAAATAAAGATTTGAAAAACCCGGACCAGTTTGAAAATGTACTGAAAAAATCAGTCTTTAAGAAAAAGGAAACTGCACGCGCTTAAAAATGTTGGAGATAATTTATTGAATAATAAAAAATTCAGATGAAATAGTTAAATTTTATACAATTTATATAGTGATGCTTTAATGACAAAAGAGAGCGAGAAAAACTATTTCACAGTTATTTTATTACTCTAAAGACTACTAAAGACTACTCTATTTTATTACTCTTTACTAATAAAAGTAAAATTAAAAAATATGATGGAGATAATTTATTGAATAATAATAAATCAATGAAATAGTTAAATAGTTCAAATGAAATAGTTAAATTTTATACAAATTTATAAAATGAGCTTTAATATCAATAGAGAGCAAGAAAAACTAGACATTTTAATATGATGCACCTGACGACTTTAGATAACGTAAGATGGGTTATATAAACAAAAGAAAGAACAGAACAGCTCCCGAGTTTGATAAGATAACTGGAAAGAAAAAAAAAATTAAAACAGTTATTACTCAAATGTACAACCTATGTATTAAACACGCAAAAATTCTAGATAACACACTAACTCATTCTTTGGTATAAGAAAAGAGATAGTTTGAGCCTAAATTATTATAATGAAAAAAAAAAATCAATTATAAAAGGAATAGAGGATATCGACAGGACGTTGATTGGGCAAAGGAAAATCAGAAAAGACGGTAAGAATATAATAGGATCCGAAAATGCTGCTAAGTTTTATGTGATCGGAGGAGGACATTTGAGTGGCATAGGGTTTTTAGTAAAACGAAAAGCTGCGAAAAACAACATGACTTTAAAATTATGTGCACATAGGATTTCTGAAGTCATCTAGAAGCATAGCCGAGAACAGGGCCGAGGTCGGATCCTAATAGTACAAGTTCATGAATCTGCAACAGAAGAAGACGAATCGGATAGAGAGTATTTATATAGTATAATTCAAGCTGCTGTCGACGAGAATCTATCAAGGTATGCATATATTGCAGGAGGTGTTAACGCCAAAGTTAGTAAACAAACTGGTAAATTCGGATTCGGTTCCAGAATTGAGTGAAGAGTGGGACTTACGGAGTTAGTAGAAAGTAACTCTCTGTAGATAAGATCACATTTTTAGGTAACCAGAAGACAAAAGTGGCCATGGGCGATCCTAGACGGGTTACATTCAATTTAATACATTTTATGACCTCCAACCAGGAAGTAAGTGTTCCAAAAATAGAAATAGACGAAAGTATTAGTGTCGGTAATCATCATAGAGCATTGCAATTTTTGAAAAGCCAAATTAGAAGAACAAAAAGCTATATGTATAAGTAACGAAAGTTCAATCCCTTAAGTTTAACCCTTAAATGCTGAACAATATGAGGCTACTTCTAAACAAGAAATGGGAAACATCAAATTTACTAGAGACATAATGAAATGTCAAAAACATGTTTAGTTGAAACTACTAAATTGTCTACTGACAGTGTGACTAGAGGGAAGACAAATGGAAAGAAAGATATGCCGAAATATATTATAATGAAAATGCTGAGAAAAAAATAGATTTAATAAAAACAGGATTAAGCAAGCTAGAAATAAGTGCAATAAGAGATAAATTAAATCATTAAAATCAGGAAAATAAATAAAATAGAATTACTCGAAGCCGGAGGATGTAATAGTACATTACGCGTCGAGTGCGGAAAGTAGCATTTTGCATGCGAGTGTGGAGTTTGCACCCGAGCGATAGCGAGGGTGGTAAAACCACACGAGCAATGCAAAATGCCGTTTTCGCACGAGTTGCGTACCGTACATTATCTACGATTGCTAGATTTAAATAATAAATACAGAAAAAAATAAACTTCCGGTATACAAGTTCGTATTTCTCTTTCGATAAAGATAACATTAATTCATAAGTTGTATTTTGTGCCGAATTATTTCGGGAGGCGTATTATTCTCCTCATATTCGTCATAATAATTGAAATCACTCATTGATTTTCACAAAAAACTCGATATAAAAGATACTTTTATTAAACAAACACCAAATTAGTCTTGTTAAATGTAAACAAACTCGCTAATCGTGCGTAAAGCTGAAGAATTCCTCTTCTTTACCGCGCTAGCGTGGTAAAGAAGAGGAATTCTTCAGAACTATGAGACGCGCATGCGCAATGAATGCAAGTACGTAAATAATCACTTTCTACGCATCTAAACAGAGATATAATGTTTATATTCGTATCGTAGATAAAATAAATTACTGTTACAGGCTATTAGAAGCTTTTTAAAAGAAAGAAAAGAAGGAAATATGAGTAGAGAATTAGGTTAAAAAAAGAAACACAACAATATTGTCACCACATTTTTTATAATTAAATAGATGCGTTTCAACTTACAATGTCATCTTCAGTATGCGCGTTAACTTAGTAAGGGTGAATGCTGTACTAAGCTAACTATTTTACAAATTGTTATAATAAACTAACATTACAAGAGTGTTTACCTATTAATTTACCACATAAATTTTTAAAAATAATTAGCATTGTACAGAATTCACTCTTACCAAGTTCACCACACGTATACTGAAGGGACATTGTAAGTCGAAAAGCGTCTATTTAATTATAAAAAATTGTGGTGACAATATTGTTGTGTTTCATTTTTTAACCTCTCTAGTCATAATTATGAAGTGGTACCACAAAATCTCAGTCAAAACCACCAACTATATGAGTATGGGATTTAATATGAAGATCAAAAAGGGACTAATAGATATCAGAATCATGATCTGCAGATAGAAAATGTAACAAGCCTCTTGGAGGAAGTTCTCAATGTAACAAATGAAGAAGTAGAATGGGTAATAAATAGCATGAAGAACATTAAGAAGGCTAGAATTGATATGCTGAGGAACTGAGGGTAGGTAGACAGACCACGATCTCGGCCATTAAGCATTGTAAACTTATGTCTTATGCAACAAAAAGTCCCAAATTAGTTAGTACAAGTAGCATAAATGGTTCTCGCATTCAAAAAGGAGATTGTTTTGACATTGAAATTTATAGACCAATTAGTCTATTATCAGTTTGCTACAGGATACTGATGAAAATTATTACTAAGAGAATAGAAAAATCAATGGATAGCAGTTTGACTGAACTAAAATGGGATCCAGAAAGATCTGCTACTGATTATATAATAACAATTGATGAGAAGGATGAAATTTTCGTTACGAGAATGCCTTCTCGCTAAGTATTCATATTTGTTTATTTAAAAAAAAAAACTTTTAAGTATTTAGGCAAGAAATATTAAAAACAATTAATGACACTAGATCTGAAAAAGAGATTATTTACCATGGAAATAAAACATAATCAACGGAACCAGACAAGGTGACGTACTGCCCAGTAAAATATTTTATCTACGATTGATACGAAATATAAACATTTTATCTCTGTTTAGATGCGTAGAAAGTGATTATTTACGTACTTGTATTCATTGCGCATGCCCTTCTCAAGGTTCTGAAGAAATTTCTCTTCTTTACCACGCTAGCGCGGTAAAGAAGAGGAATTCTTCAGCTTTACGCACGATTAGCGAGTTTGTTTACATTTAACAAAACTAATTTGCTATTCTTTTATTAAAGTAACTGTTTATATCGAGTTTTTAGTGAAAAACAATTAATGAATCAAGTGGCTTTGACGAAAATGTAGAGAATAATACTCCTCCAGAAATAATTAATTCGGCAAAAAATACAACTCAAGATTAATGCTATCTTTATCAAGAGAAGAGATACGAACTTACATACTCATACAGCAAGTTTATTTGTTTCTGTATTTATTATTTAAATATAACATTCGTAGATAAAGTGCGGTACGCAACTCGTGGGAAAACGGCATTTTGCATTGCTCGTGTGGTTTTACTACCCTCGCCCTCGCTGTCGCTCGAGTGCAAACTCCACACTCGCATGCAAAATGCTACTTTCCACACTCGACGCGTAATATACTATAACTTCGTCCTAGAAAAAGCATTTTATTGGTAGGATAAGTGTTTAAAAAAGAAAAATAGAAGAAGGCTAAATTGCTTTAATTTTAGGAAGATGTTATTGTAATAAGTAGAAGCGTGAGTGAAGCAAAGGAAATGAACACCTAATTCTCACTGCAAAAAAGTAGGTTAGGAAATAAATAAGAGGAATACCAAAATTATGACAGTAAAATTGAAGAAACTCAAAATGTCGAATTGATGAACGAAAAAATAATTTTTGGAGACGTCCGTCTCAATTGTTTTGTTTTCATTAAGGCGTATAATTGTCCTGAACATGTATGACAAATTTCTTCAAAATCGGTCTAATAGTTTAGGCTTAATGTGCCAGAGAAGACGGCAAACACTCTTTTGGACTTTGAGGACCTCAAAACGTGTAAATCATCACAGTACTTTTTTTATAAGAGAATTTGTGTAATTTTATTAAAAAATTATATACCAAAAAATGTACAAAATTGTATAATAAAATAAAAATATTATTTTAGGCAAAACTAATAATAATAAGATGCTTTTAGCAAAACTGTTTCTATTTACTCTGTTACCCCTTAATGTAGCTCTTTCGGTTCCTTCAAGATGCTTTTAAAACTACTCATTACTTTAACACACATTCATACTATACATGTATTCAAACACACACATATATACATTATATGCTTACAAGAACCTACTACTTTTATTACGTTTTCTTTCTTTTATTCATTTCTTCAAAAAACTATTTTTATTATATTTTTTTTCCTTTCTTACTTTAGGAATACGAGAAGATGCGAGTCAATAAGCCATTGGCTGGATAAAAGATTATGGAAAAAAGGAGGCCCATGGAGTGGTTGGATCGGTAGCAAGGTTTCCAATATAGGTCGCAATGCCCTCTCGCCCCCACGAGAGTGCTTCTACGCTTTTATGTATTTCCAACGTCGTAAATCCTTAGTGTAATCGATATGATGTTTTTGCCTGAAAGAGGGAACCACACTTACATGGAGTCCAATCCGTATATGCAAGGCACATTGGTTTTAGATCCATCTGTCACCAGAATAGTAGTAAGGTTTCAGCTCTAGCGCTAGTAGAAACTGTCGCACTAGTGTAATAAACCCAACCACGTTACCATAATATATTACTCATGCTTACTACAAAGTACAATAGTTTTTTATATTTTATTTTTATTCTACCCCCCAAAAAAAACTCTATAATGGCTATGCATATAGAACAGCAATTTGTATAATATAACATTTTTCCAACAAAAATCGAAATACCAACAATTAATATACAAAAGGGATTAAAATAACAAAACGTTTTGCTTCTAACGAAGAAATTAAAATTATTTGGTTTCTTTTTAACGTAGTAACAAGTAAGTAGTTTCAAATTAAAACATGCCCGAGTTCAACCAGTTTGAGTTTAATATTTGTTCGCAGGTCAAATAACTGATTGTAAAACAACAGACAAGGGTCAATATACAGAATAGTCAACGTTTAGTATGGAAAAATCCTCGCCTTCAGTTAAGTTTTGACAACCTAACATCTTCAAACCCTTTTTTTAACGCTATCCAACTTAATTAATCCAAGGTAATTATTTTATTTATTTTAAAAGGAAAAACACAAATCTTGGTTAGCCCGTACTCTCCTTCCCCACCTGACCTAGCAACCAGTCATCTGTTACATCTTGAGTCGAAGAACCACTGCGTGGAATTATTTTTTTATGAAAAACTGTAAATCAGAAGTTTGAACATACATCAAAACAAAGAGTTTCTTTAAAGATAGATCGAGAAATATTATATTTAGAGCAAAGTTTAGCTCCAATGATTTTAGGAACACCTTTCTTAATAAAAATAGTATTGTTACTATTTCCTAAGCAGAAACTACCTCCATATTGATTTTAGGTCTCTAATATTATATACAAGGTACTTAGTTATTACATTATTAATATATAGGCATCAAGTGGTACACTACAAGTTATTCTACAATGATAAGTTTATAACAAGAGAAACATAGAACAAAGTCATTAACTTGTTTTAATAAAACAACACAATGTGTGGCATAATAAGTAATTATTAATTCAATGCGGAAGAAGTAATGAAAAGGTCATAAAAAACCGACTGCATGTTGAAGGTAGGCAAATTAAAACGGCACTGAGGGTAGTTAGCATAGAGAAGTTAATGGCACAATACCGAGCTCACTATAAATAATAACTTTTCGGCCTCGATAAAGCTTTGTAATCTGTAAGCATATAACACGGCTATTAAACAAGTAGGATTTGTTATAACGACAGTTTACAGACGAATTAATGCTTTTTAAAATGACTAATTCATTTTAATTACCTCTCCTACTTATAATATTATGTACAGAAAATAAGAAATTAATTGAATTAATATTTAAGTAACACGAATAATTACCATTTATTATTGTAGAAGTCAGGTGGGAAATAAAGGTCCTAATTTTAAAGATGAAAACTTATTTTATCAGAGCTTTTATTCAGGAATGTGAGTGAAAGAGATGTTAACTTTGAGCTCAGGATTCACCATGGATTAATAAAAAATAGGAAGGTGAATTAGGTAGTAATCAAGCCTAATAAATTTTTATCATGGTGTAATTTGGCATTCTAGTAAAAAGTTTAACGTCTAGATAAGCTTGCTTAGCTTAAGTTTTAACTCTTCTTGGCTGTACTTAAAAACCTATAATATAAAAATATATAGTGTCCCCAAAAGAAATCGCACTACTTAGGGATCTTTTAGGAAATTTGACGCTAAATAAGATCCTTTGAATATGGGTTTAGAACAACTTGTTTTTAGAGGTATTAACCAAAAAAAATCATTAAGAGCACCGTTGTTTGACGTTCATACTTAAAATCCTAAAAAACTACGCATCTTACCATAATCACTAACAGATCATGGTATTCCCAGCTCTATACAAACCTTGATTTCCATAAAAAGTTTAAAGTTCTTTTAGTTAATTCAATAAGATGACCCTCCATTAACGCTTTAATTGTTGAAAAATTTCAAATTTTGCTTGCATTTACAAAATAGGATTTTGTTTTACAGAGCTAAAATTAGTTTCGTTCGACGCAGCATTCGATTCTCTAGAAGGTTTGCTTTAAGGTGTTAAATTTTAGACTAGTATTTGAGAACTTTAAGGATTTTTTTTTTTTGTCGATTATCTCTAAAACAAAGATTTTGTTTAGCGTCAAATTTTCTAAATGATCCAATAATGTCCGGTTTCTTTCTCACCCTTTTAACATAACTCATTCCCTAGCGAAAGACGAAAGTTCAGTTTGAATATTATAGAATTAAGATAGTTATAACAAAGTGTAACATTTGAAAAAGATTTAAAAGTAATAAATATTCAAAGGTTATAACATACTCGTGTATAAATTATTATTAACAAACTTACGTACGTAGTACATAATAAAATAATACAAAAAAATCTTAACTTCCCCTAAAGCTTAAAGTTCACTTATTAATTATTTCAGTCAGAAAATTATTAAAGAATTTTTATTTAATTATTATTATAAATTTAAGAAGAAAACGTTTTTCAGAAAAAGTTTCAAAATTTTTTTTATATAATATAAGAACCATTTAAAAAGAGACTTTGAAGTCCAAATTCATTATGATCCAGTGAACATGCAAGTACTATGATTTTTCATTTTTAACATTTAAGAAGAAGAAAAAGTTTTTGAAGTCGTTGAAGTTGATTAGGGAGAAACTGAATGAACGATGTTTGATCGTCATGTTACACGTGGTTAGAAACTTAAGTTTTTCTGTCAAGAAGTTAAGTCAAAAAGTATTTTTTCTCTTTCTCTCTTTGATTAGTGAGGGTTTTCTCCTAAAAATCAATAAGTTCTTGACTTCGGTAAGATGCTTTAAAAAAAAGTACTTATAGAGGACCTCATTTGAAATTTTAATTAAATTGCTTCTTTTAGATTTTAAAGATTACCGATAATTTTTAAGTTAAATTTAACTGAGGTGAAACATTTTACGAACACGGCATCTATTAGAGTTAAAACTTGCAGTCGCAAAGGTATTATGTGCTGCGCGCACTGCGACTTTCTTCTCTTTTTAATTCTGTAGCATTATTAAAATTGTATTCCACTGGGGTCGCACTTTTGGTTTTATCTACTTTCAAGCAAAACGGGACAGTTCTACAAGTTACTGTTATAAGATCACCCACGTGAGTAATCAAGCAGTATACAAAAAGTATAACATTTTTTTTAATATTTTCTTTATGTGATTCGATCAAACATTATCCACCATAACTCGAGATGGAGAAAGTCAATAACAGTCAGTCCGTATCAGTAACACTGATTATGACATCTTCCCAAGATTCATCAGTCGGATTGTCAGACATTATATTTTATTTTTATCAAAAAGAAAAGAGGAAGACACAAAACACGAAGGCAAAGATCATATTCTAAAGCGCGACTGATTAGTCGCAAGTGCGTGAATGTCGAAGCATGTCCGTTTCTTTAACGTCCCGATAACATTACACTTCTTGTCGGAACATTATAGGTACATCAATTGGCGTCATTATAAGTGTGTAACACATCTCACATTTATGGGATTCGAAACGTCACCAGATATGATCATATTTTGACTTTGGTTTCATGCAAGAACGCTTCTCTCTCGGCTATGTCGAGCCCTAGGATATAATTAAAATTTTAGTTGCAACCTTCATTTCATTATGAAACTTGTGGTGCTTGAATAATAAAACAGATATGCTAATAGCACATAGAGCATGTAATACTTGTAATCTAGACAGATTAGGTAATATAATTAAGACGATGTCATATAAATAGTTATTTACATAGTAAGCAGGATGGTTAACCTGGTAATTAGATATTAATGCCTGCTTTTGACACCTTCATAATTAATAACTATTAAGATAATACTGTCCTTAACAGTATATTTAAAAGTTCTATTTGGTAAATTGGCATATTTTTGTAGAGAATTTATAAATAGAGTCAAAAATAAGCACAGAAGTACGGTGGAAATAAAATTGTGGTGTATGCTATTTTCTTTAATTTATTTTTGAACCCAGTTAAAAAATATGTATGTAAAACGGCACGTCTTTAAATTGTTACTCCCCTTATAAAAAAACAGAGAGGAGCAACCATCTAAAAAAGGTGTACGGAATGTTCTTCTTTAGACTGTTACTCCCCTTATCAAAACAGAAGTGGGATATTCCTTTGTTCCAAAGTACATTGGACTAAACATCCCTTTTTCTTAATAGTTATTTAGTAAAAGTAATTTTTATTCTAAAACAACAAAGGGGAGTAACAATCTGAAGAAGTACCAGTAAAACTATGTTTAAAGATTGTAACTTAGATATATACAATTAATTTAAAATTAGAGTTCATTACAAATTAAACTAGAAATAAAAAGGTCACCCCTCTACCAATATTAGTTCATAATGATATAAATGTGAGCCTAAAGTTTTGTTATTTTGATACTGATCTATTGACTGACTCGTTAAAATTCTAAGGCACTTCTAGCAATCTACCAGATAATTGTATAGTTAAATTTTAACACCCATCGCGCTTCATAGCATGTCTTTACGTTTCAAACCACTTCTTCTATTCAATTATTATTGTTCCCAATTAATATGTATTCCCTTCCAATATGTTTTTATTATACCATTTATTCCTTATACTTATCTTTTTTTATATGATTATGTATTACATAATACGAATATACTATAATTTTCAAATAGAACTAGAGACTAAGAAACGAAAAATAGGCCAAGTCCTTGGTATATTTGTGAGATCTTTGGTTTAACCAAGTCTCTCCCTGTCCGAGTAAAATCTATTACAGATCTAATCCATCCAATACAAGAAATGATGTTATTTGTCTCCCCCCCCCCCCCCCAATCCCCTCTCTATTCTCTCTCCCCCCCCTCCCCCCGTCTCTCACAAACTCAAACATTTTCTCCTTCCAAATCACTTCACGTTTAAATTTAAAAACATTTTCTGACTAGGCAATTTCGCAGTACAAGGGTGCAAAGTTGTATACGACACTGCATAACACTTTATTTTTTAAAAAAAAAATATCTAAATATAAGCCATAGGGAAAATATATATTAAAAAAACAGTAAACTGTTTAACCTCTTTGTACAGAGAACAGAAAAGTTTTCAAATTTAAATGTGTAATGATTTGGGAAAGAGTAAATATTTGAGTGTGTGAGGGACAGAGGATAAAGAATAGAGAGGGGGAAAACAAACTTCATCATTTACGTGTACTGGATGGATTAGACCTAGTAGAAGAAACTCGGATAGGGCGAGACTGGGCTAAACCTATGATCTCATAACTTTATATACGAGACTTGGCTTAATTTTTCGTACAAAAAACCAAGAAATGAAAATAGTTGTAGGATGTATAAGAAAAAGGAGAAGTTTTTTTTTATAAAGAATGACTTTTTTTGAAAATCAAAAATAAGAAAAAAAATCTCTTGGATACACTATCTAGGGATACTTTGTATACAGGTATATTGTTGTTCCTTTCCTGTCTACCTATTGTTCTTTATTTTTTAAGATTTTTTTCTGCACCTATCAATCTTGTCAATCTAACAATTTCTTTATTATTTTGTTCGGTAATAATTTATTTTCTTATAGCTATTATTCTTTATTATTTTTCTTGACAATCAATTATTTATTTTACTTTATTTTCTTTTACCCATTTCATAAATTGTAAAAAAGAGGGAACATTTTTTTCCATCAGTTATAATTTTTTAAATTAAATGGTTTTCATCCATATGTTGCATTTTACAAGTACTTTTTATTGATTTAGAGCTAACTGAAGCGTCGAGATCATTTTAACATTTGTTTTTATGTCCTATTTAAAAATGTTTGCGAACAACTATATCTTAAAACTACTTTTCCGATATTAATTAAATTTAAATGGTAGGTCATTAGCTCATTGTTAGTCCCATATTAATGATCCTGCTGTGACCATTTAATTATAGCGAGAGTACGCGAGCTTCTTACATTTAACAAAATATGCATTCTGTCTACCTGATTGTTTACGTCAATAACATTACGCGACGATAAGTTAAGTAAATATAGACCGATTTAGTCAACTTTTACTATTTAGTTGAAATTTGGCATACATGTTCCATTTTCCAAGGATTAGGCTAAGTTCGTTGGGTAGGTATTATCCGTCGAAGCATTCGCGAGCTTGGATAGATACCACGTGACCATTCGTCCAATGATTGGACGCGGACGTAAGAAAGCTGTATGCCAGAAATATTGACTATTTTTAAATAAAAACCTACAAGATAAAACATACACAAATTATCTGATGCAAACAATGCTACATGTATTAAATGTTAAATGCTAATTATAACTCTTAAAAGACTTTTAAAATTAAATAATCATAAATTACAAAATTTTATACTTATTCAGAATTTGAAATAATGGATTATCTACAAATGAAATAATTATCAATATTATTCACCCCCTCTGCCCCTCCTTTATCACCGAACCGGTGTAATATAATAATTAATAAGGACATTAATCAAATGAAGAGCGAAATTATGATGTTGTTATAAAGTATAATATCATTAAGATGAACAGGTTTATTATTAAGTGAACAGGATCACACTCAGATATAAAGTGAACAAACAGTGACATACAATCACACAGAAGCATTAATAAGGGAATAGTAGGTGTATGTTAGGAGGGGTAATAAGGTTAGGGACCTGATGTCTAGTCTGAAGGGACCGTGTGCTGTCATATTTCAACTTTGTCAGGATGACAGACTCGTACCTGTGTCAGCTAACATACATCCTTAATTAAACACTCCAATTAATTACTATAACACAAGGATATTAAGATTTTAAACATCTATCCCAAGTTAAAAAAATCTGTCCGATAACCAAAATAAACTTTCTCATATACGAGTACATAATTATTTAGTCTCATATTTTCCAATTGTTAGTGGTTACAAATTTTCGTTTAATAGCTAAATTTAATTATTATTAAACATTTGATCAAAATATACCATAAAAATTACTCCTCCCTAATGGGGAATCGAACCCGACCTCTCACACTTTTAAAGCTCTAAAGCTATTTTCTAGGGAAATAAATTTTTCCCGCGAATAGGAGTTTTGACTAGACGTTAGGGAGCACAAAAAAAAGTCGCCGAAGACAGTCACTCGGAAGTACTCGGGAATCATCGGGTACCCTCCACAGCCTACCTTAACCCCCTTACGCTTACTCCTCTAGACTCTAGAACTTTAAACACGCACTCTTTCTTAACTCTTCCCTTTACTTATATATATAATGTTTAACGAGATCATAGATTAAAACAATGCTAATTACGTGGAACTACTAATCCTCTTTAATTATTATAAACCAAAATAAAGACATCTTAAATAAAATAATTAATCTTTTACAAAATTGATAATAATTAGGTCGCTTTTATTAGATATTTTAATGCATATTCCATTTTATGCATTACATTATTATTAATACATATTTCATACTGCCAATTATTAATATAATGTTTATTAATATGATAAATAATAAACTGAATATCTTACATATTTAGCATATTATTTATTATTTAAATATTTAATTTAAAAAAATAGTTATGTTGCAAAAATCAAACCAACCTTCTTAAATTAAAATAATACTCAGATTATGTTCTAGATTTTATAATATTCTACGTAAATATATTAACACAATATTTTTTTAAATTTAAATCGATTAGTAAGAAATGGTTAATATGACCACCGCACCGGTGGATCATGTTATGATATTATAATATTTATTAAGAATAATAAAAGAAAAGGGTTTTTATTAATATCTAATAATAATGTTATATGTTATGTTTATATTTTAAACTGTTGGGAATTCTTAGAATACGTGGTGTCACACCAAAGAAGAACCTCTCTCCTAATCAGTTCTACATTATACTTTCTTGTAAAAAAAAAATAGATTTACTTCTTGGAGGGGGTTCTTATAGCATTTTTATCTAAAATATTTTAGTTGCGTCTCGTAACGAGAAGATAGGGTTGAATGCACTGCACAGTATAGGCACTAGTGGTGGGCGGGGCTAGACCCGATCGTACTCGACTGCCTTTGCTTCGGCTTTCTTCGGCGACTTTTTTTTGTGCTCCCTAACGTCTAGTGGAGTTTTGTGGTTAGATTCGTATGGACTACATTTTAGATTTTTTTAAAATTAAAATCATCGATTTGGAATTTTGGGCTAGAATAATTTGCATCCAAACCAAATTTGTAGCTAGAATTAATTTCTCGATTTCGCCTCAGGGTATCATTATTCTGAACTTGAGTGGCAGATCTCATTAGCATCAGCCTAGTAGTTTAGACTCCATGCGTCTGCACAGACGACAGACAGGCATTATTTGAAGAAAACACTTTTTTTGACGAAGGGGAGCTCAAAATGTGTAAATCCATCAAAATCTCCCTTCGAGAAAATCGAATTTTCGAGCCATCACAATACTTTCTCTTTATATGAGAAAGCATTAATAAGAATACTAAATAAATAAAAATATGTAACACAGTTGAAGGAAAAAAGTTTAATGTATGTAATTAGACACAATTTCTTTAAGGAACTTATTAGCACGTAACAAAAATATCAATATGCTTTAACAAATAAAATCAATTCAAATCTCAACATGGAATGTTCGCGCAACCACATCACTTTCTCTCTTTATAAACTAGGTAAGTATATAAGAAAGTAAAATAATAATTACTTTAAACATAAGATCATATTTTGTACGCATGAATAATTCACGAACAGGTTTAGTTGACGAATTTAAAATAGAAATCAAATATATTATTAGGTCACATAAATTTCAACGTTGACTAATTATTTATTTAAAGGAATGCAATCGAAATTATTATGCAACGTAAAAAAAATAAGTATCTAGCGCAAAGGGACAAATAATGTTAAATTTACTATGGGGTAAAATGTCGAGATGTAAGAAGAGAAAAACTGAAAAGACAGAATAGTTGACACTTCGAAAATAAAACTTAATTTATTTATAAAAAGAAAGTTTTTTCAATATTGTCATATAACATGAGAGATTATATATGTCACGATCTGAGAAATAAAAAGAACGTAAAACTACAGAACAAATTTCACTCAAATTTAGTATACATTTGATAACGGTAAATTAATAAAATATTAAATCAGTAATTAATTTTACCTCGGGTGAATTAATTTTAATTCATTCACTTGAGTATTTTATTTAATTTCTTTATTTATTTTTCTAATGTATATTATTCTAATATGAATAAAGAGTTCGTATAAATATTATGCAAGGAGAAGCGCATAATTATATTATTTATCAAAAATATGGTAATATATTATAATTAAATAAAAGTAATGATAATAAAGATAAAAAAAACTAGAATAATTATAATATATTCAAAATATTGATACTCTCATATTATTAGATATGCGTATATATTTAAACAACTTTTCAACTAATTAAATATCAACATTAGTAAATAAAAATAATGAGTATATTCTCTAGAGTTTTAAATTTTAAATTATTATTTTCTTTTTTTACCAGAATAATGATAGCGTTAATAAAAGTAGATATACATATTATATATATTTTAATTCACGAAATTTATATTAAGCTCCCACATTTTCTCACAAATAAAATTTATATATATATAAACCGGGAAAGTTTATAATCTCGTTACCTTTACTTCATTAAGTGATCAATTTATTTAAATATTATATTGTATTTTAACTTTTAATTTTTGTTAGCTAGACGGACGTTTATTAGATTTGTATAGGGTATTTATAAAATGAATAAATAATTAAATATGTCTGGTTGCGCTTTTTCATTATTTAGATAGAATCGACACACATATATATATATATATATATATATATATATATATATATATATATATATATATATATATATATATAGAGAGAGAGAGAGAGAGAGAGAGAGAGAGAGAGAGAGAGAGAGAGAGAGAGAGAGTGAGAGAGAGAGAGAGAGAGAGAGAGAGAGAGAGAGAGAGAGAGAGAGAGAGAGAGAGAGAGAGAGAGAGAGAAAGAAAGAGATAGGGAGATAGAATAGAAAGTTTGCAACTAAAATTGGTGTTACGATCCATGGTATGGAGTGTTCAGGGAAACCTTTGTAGGAGGTTTTTTAAATTTTTTGACGTATTATCCACATTTTACTCTTTTATACTTCCATTAATTTCCCTTTTTTCCAGTTCAGAGGGTATTTTAGGATAGGAAGTTTTTACGAGATAAAATAAAAAGCTATAATTTCTTTCTCTCTCATACACCTCCTCCCCTATTTTTTAAACCACAATTACCATTACAGAGTCCCAAACAATGTTCCGCTTCAACACGAAAATCAATTAATTATGCTGAAAAGCACTGTAGAATGGAACCATTCAGCTTCAAAAATATAATAATAAATATATCTATACAGCGAGGGAAAAGTTGAACTAAGTTAGAACAAAAAATTCTGTGATGTTTAATTTTGTGGGCTTCCATAAAAAAGGCTCTGGATTCTTTTTCAACTTCTTTATTGATGATGGATAAAAAATATCGATTATAGCTGAGAAAGAATGTGTAAAGGTTTTTAAAACGGGCCTCATGACCGGCCCGTTTTATTTAATATACAAGAAGTAGTGGAAGGCTTTTAAAAGACTGTTTTACAAAACATTCTTCGAACGGCTGACTTAACATTAGTCCTTTCAAACGGTGTTAGTAATTATGGGAACAGTTCAGCCCGAATCACAATCCAATAGGGTAGCTACATCGTCTCTATACCTACTTTCAAGCTCGGTATTATTCACATCCATTAACCTCTTAATACTTAAATACTATGGCCATTGTTAGAGAGTGGTGTGCAAAGTTACTAGAAAAAGAGACTTGACT
Source organism: Gerris lacustris (assembly GCA_951217055.1). Classification (NCBI taxonomy): domain Eukaryota; kingdom Metazoa; phylum Arthropoda; class Insecta; order Hemiptera; family Gerridae; genus Gerris; species Gerris lacustris. The sequence goes on along the minus strand of OX578281.1, from coordinate 32,495,976 downwards.
GGATGGATACAAAAAGTTCCATTAACTACCCCGTACTTAAGTGGAACAGTAGGGGCAAGAAGTTACTAGACATTATATAAGAAATAGAATAATTCAAAACGTTAACATATAGGATCTTCGCCTTTATTTTATATAAAGGCAGATTTTTAAGGTGTTATCTATTTAAAAAAACAAAAACAAAAAAACAATGTATTATCCATTGGGATTTAATGGACTTTAAGATGGATTACTGTAAGACAACAAGTAATGGTTTAGGCCAGGAGTCTCCAAACTACGGCCCGCGGACTGGATTCGGCCGGTAAGACATTTTCATTCGGCCCGCTGCGCCACAAAAGACATTGACAAATAAACCTATACATACAATGCAAGTTGTAAGTTCTCCATAATGAAATGCCACTTCAAACATTAAAAAAGCTCAGCACGAGTCTTATATACGTTTTTTGGCAGAAATGGATATGATTAATGAACTTATAATCCATTTTCCCCACCATTGTTAAAATCAGTTTGATACCTGTAAAGAAAATTATTGTTCTCCTATTAGCATAATCTATAGTTGTCTTGTCAATCATTTTGACACCTGTGAAGACATTTATTATTTTATTATTTCCCTAATTGTTTAATCTATTGTTCTCTTGTCAATAATTTTAACAACCGTAAAGCAATTTATTAATTCTTATTAATTCCTATTGTTTAATATATTGTTCTTTTGTCAATCATTTTGACATATGTGAAGAAAATCATTGATTTCTATAATTTCAATAGAATAATGAACAACTGGAATGTGTTTAATTTAATCACTATATGTTTAATCCAGAGGTGTCCAAAGTACGGCCCGCGGGATCCGGCCTATGAGACGTTTTATTTGGTCTGCCGCGAAAAAAGAAAGTTAACAAATGAACCTAAACAGTAAACAATGTAAAGTTATAAGTAATCCATAACAAATGCCATTTCAAACATTAAAAAAGATCCGCACGAGTTTTATATAAGTTTTTTTGCTCGAAATGGATATGGTTTATGAGCTTATTATCTATATTCTCTGCCATTGTGAAGTTCGATAGCTGAATGTTGCTTGGTTCATCCGGCCCGATATGGCCCATCTTATCCAGATTCGGCCCTTCAACCAGAATTATTGGAGACCCCGTTAACGAGCGTAGATTTCAGTAGTTTTTTCGAACTCCGAGTCAAGCATGGGACTCCAGCCTAATCAGATTCAGCGAAAGTGGATGCGCGTTCCCTTGGGTTGGGGGCAGGTGAATAGATTTCACGCCCTTTCTTTATAGATTGCTCTAGTTACCGAGTAGGAAAGGAAAAGGTTGCAGAGTAGTAGGTAGACTAGGATCGTTCAATCAGGCTAGGTAAAAAAATATTTTTCTGTTTAGTTGAATGAATATTTTAGAGTTATAGACTTATTTTATAACAATAAAGCTTTCACTTTCGAATCAGAGTCAGAAATTTTATTATCAATTAGTATCTTGTTTTTTACTCCCTTACTTTACCTTTCTTAAATATAATTTATTATCTGCAGTAGATAATTCATTTCATATTTTCTTTATTTGTCGAAGAACGATTTCCATAACTGAGCTTCCCCATAGAAAGCTTCGAATAGGACCTTTCATAAAAAAATCGGTCCGAGAATACTCAGACAAACTGCACGTGCAAAATGTACGAGTTCATAATTACTTAGCCCAGTGCTTTCCATTTATTGATTTTCGAGTTTTGCTAGGTACATATAATTATTATTGAACATTTTATCAAAATTTAGCATAAGAATAACTTCTTCTCAACGGAAACTAGATTTTTCCCAGCAAACCGGCTTATATCATTAGATTCATATTAAAATGGACAACATTATAGAATTTTTCAATAAAAATCGGCGGAACCGCTTTCGAGAAATATTTTTTTTCAATTTTTAGAGTTTTAGGGGGGTAGCGCCCCCACATTCGAAGGCAAAACACATATCTTGATTTCACCTCGGGTATGATTTTTCTGACATATTTAAGTATGTCAAATTTAGTCAAAATTGGCCCAGTAGTTTAGGCTCCACACGTCTGCACAGACTACAGACAGACATTTTTTAAAAACCACTTTTTCGGAAAATATCAAAATCGAATTTTCGCGCCATCAAAACGGGTCATATGAGGATATAAGGTCGCCAATTCTACTATATTACACCAAAAATAATATGTATTTGATTACATTTTTCAATTATTGTAAGATACCTAAAATGATTAAGTATTAGTTAAATAAAAAAGAAAGAACAAATTTCACATTGAAGAATTGATTTAAAACTCGTGTTATAGATTAAATATAACGACCGAAATGTGCTAGTATGGCAATCTTTATGAATGCAATTTATCATTTTTATGATATTATTCAACCGTCTAATAATGGCTCTTGCTAATATTTGCAGAAAATGTATCATAAACTACTTAAGAGATTGAATATTAAGATCATTACTTGTACAAACTTGTCTATTTTCACCTAATTAATAGCATCACAGAACCCAATTTGCTTTCATACCATCGGTATAAAGTAAATGTGGTAATAATTAAACTCCGTCGTAAAACAGATCATTATTAATATTGTACCAGTCAATAAATTCGTATATCTTTAAAACCGCTGATTAATATATTCGAGCCAGCTAGATAGCAGGAAAGTGTAAAGCAGCGTTTCCCTACCTTTTTAATGCTGCGACCTTATAAATTTATCCTTAACATTTTCGTAAACTACCATAACACGTAGTGTATTGCATATTGCATACCCAAAGGATTGCAGGTGTATACATGGCTCCAAGAGCCTAAATTCTACTAAAATCATTGCTGGATTAGGGAAGAGGGACTTTAGACTGATTTATTTCAAGCAAAAACCAAGCACACTCGTTATCTTAATTTGGTTAATGACATTGCTTGAAGAACAAATTGTTGATTTGTTAATTCTTTATATCAGTTTTTATTATATTATTATAAAGCGTCTTTCTGAACTCATGTTGGTGGGCTGATGACCCTTTGTTGGTTTAATTAAAAAAATAAGAGATTAAAGCTTCTAGCAAGTTTTAATAGTCCTCATTGCAATACCCATTATTTTATCGCTTTATTTTTAACAAGCTTTCAAGTAATCGTTTTTATCTTTTCCTAATAACATTCCTCTATTCTTATAAATTTATTTTATATCAATTTATTATTTTTACTTCGTAAAATTAAATGTATATATTTTAATTCCATTGAATTTATTTATATTTATGTTTTTTGAGAGTATTTTTTATTTTTATATTATTTTTTTTATTTCCAACATTTTTCGTGACCCTATAAATATTTTTCCGCGACCCTATTTTGGGTGGGGACAAAAAAAAGAATGCTAAACGCTGGGTAGAGTGTTGACCCTTTAAGAAACAAGGACTTGTTTTGCTTACCATCGCTTGTTTTATTGAGATTGCTTAAAAATAGATTGCCAATTAGTGTGGCACATAGCTTCCTCGCATCCTATCATGTACTTTATTGTTATATTAACATTAAAGTTTTATTACTTTATTGTTAGAACAATTAAAATTTTTTAGCGATCTTTAACTCTTTATTGGGGTTTCGCTATAGGTTTTACTAAAAAATTGTATTTGAAAAAAATGTTCGTCTCATTGAATAGATAAGGTTTGATTTTTTTCCCGACTGAAAATTCCAATTTTAAATTTGAAGTTCACGTTTACGCGAGCGTCGCGCGTGAACGCTTGAACGGGTAACGTTGTCCAACGAACTCGACCTGAGCATTGGTGAAATAAATATGTCTACCAAATTTCATCAACATTGGGCAACATTTACTCAAGTTATTGTCGCACGTTTCACAATTCGCGGACACACAGACAGACAGACACGGAACTAAAAATGTTCCCTGATGTCTGAAACGGATTTCTGTCTTGGAATTTTTAAAATCGGAGGCATACAACTTTTTTGTTCTCAAAAGTGAACACAATGCTTCCGTTACCTTCGGTAAGCTCGGAAGCAAATTAAACTTAAAAGAAACTTTCGCAGGTATGGTATTCTAAAGGTAGTTATATCAGATAATGATAGTAACTTCACCTCAGCACAATTTGCCGATTTCACTGAAAAGAGGAACTCTGTATACATCACCTTAAGTCTTAAGTATTTAATTGATTCCCCCGTTTTTTTTATAGCTCAAAATTGTTTTGATTTTTTAAATTAATTAAAGTATCAATTAGGCAAAATTTAAAGAGCTTATACAACAAAAAAGCACCAGATTAATGCTATTTGCGGTCTACTTTCGACAAACCATCCAAATTTACTAAAAATCAGATATGTATTTTTGAAGATATATGTGTAAATATATATATATGTTTGCATTTGTGCATGGCGAAAAAGGTTGAAACTTATATGGGACCAACAATAGGCTTATTATGACCTACCATATAAATATCATTAAAATTGGACGTGCAGTTTTTAAGATATGTTAGTTTCTCAAAAATTAAGTGACAGACGGGACCACAAATGTTCCATGATGTCAGAAACGGATTTCTGTCTTGGAATTTTTGAAATCGGAGACAAAATATTTTCGTTCTTCAGAAAGATAACGTAGCTTCCGTTGCCTTCGGTTACCACCATCACATAGTTATGTTTAGGTTATGTTATATCATTTTAAAGGTAATGAAATGGGCCAGTTTTTAAGCTCTTCGGACTTCAATGGTGACTATATGGTATTAACAAGGTTATGATAGTTTTCAAAATCACTCGATTTTTTAAACTACTCTAATTTTACATTGTAAATGAGTGTGAGTTCCTTTTTTTAAATGTAATACGTGGGTTATACTGTAAGCAATTTTAATGCTCTTTCTAATGGTGAAAACCGCAACTCTATAACTTTTTGTGTTTTTGAGTTATTACACATTTTAGAAAACAACTATGCATAAAAAATCTATAAATCGAAATATCTCGGAAACTATTGAGAATCGCATAAGGCATATATGCATTTTTTCTGTTCATCTTGGGCCATAGAATCAGGATTTCTTTTTTGTCCCATTAAAACTGGGTCACCCTGCAAAAATAACTGTATTACAATTATAAAAACCATAGATATTTATTTAAGGTAATATCCCAAAGATATTGATAAACATAATTAAAAATATTGCCTATAGAACCAAAACGTAAGATTAGGGGGGGCCTTCTCAAAGGATTTTCATGTCAATTGAGAATTATGGGAGATAAGATATGTAAGATAATTTTTAATTTGGACATGGAAAATGCAACGAGGAACCAACAAAATAAGCAATTACAATACTATGATACAATCATGTGTATGCGAATGATATACATATCGATCATTAGATTAGAGGATACATATCGATTACTAAAACAGCGTGGAGGGAAGCAGAACTTGAAAGCTTCAAGGGGAGTTCAAAAATCTTGGTTGAAGATCAAAAAGTAAGAGGTGTTTAAGTACCACGAATCTACCCAGACAAGAGAACAAAAGCTACAAAGAAAAAATAAAGTCACGGCTGGCTGCTAGAAATATATTCTACCACACTTTTTTTTCTCAATATTCCAGTATTCAACCAATATTCGCAATGGAAAAGCTTTATTACACTAACATAAGCATTGGAACATTGGACCTTTGTAACATCACAATAATAATCACTGAGAGTATAGAAAAGGAACTGACTCCCAACTATTTGTATTTAATAATTTTTATTTTTAATTTGGTACCGAGTTGAAATAATTAAATCAATGAGATAGGATCTTCCATTAAACAAATTATTCAATCTACCAGTTGCAGAAATCTCTAGCAATACTTAATAATCTTCAGTGTTTTCATTCAATTAACTTGAGCGCAAAGATTATAAAACGGATTTAATTAAACAAAAACATTAATTTATTCGACAGTTATGATTGGCTAAATACACCAAAATCACAACATTCAAGTTTATATTTTGTTTTATCAGTCTTATTTCACCTGATGGATTAGTTATTTCTGTATACAATACGACAAAAATGTCAGTGGAGCCCTATCTATAATTGAATTATTAATCCGCCTCCAACAAAACCCTAACCGTTTTAAGCGGACATATCCGATTTACTTTAAAGAGAATCTACTTCAAGTTCAAAACTCAGCTGATATTTATGATAATCGTAAGAATAACCCTAAATGAAATTTACACCAATATTATTACACCTCTTTATAAGAGAAACATTTCTTTTAAAATTCGTTTTGTATCTACAGCTATTTTGAAAATTTAACGCTAGATGGTTTTCAAGTATTGAGCTGAATCTGCAATTAGATTCTATTAGTTCTTAGTGATAATATTAAAGGAGAATTTTGAGCTTCAATAAATTGAAACAACTGGTATAACTGAAGATATATTTGGATCCAATCATTAGATATTTTTACCTATATATTAACTATTTTTAGATAAACTATAAAATAAGACTAATTAATATCCTCCCTCTCACCTCCCTTCAAAAGGGGAATCTATAAGATCCTTGAGTTCAAGGAGAGCTAATTATTAAATTAAAAATACTTCATTTAATTAGAATATTTAAATTTAAATTTATAAAAAAGTGATATAAATTAGAAATGAATAGTATTTTTTATTGGAAAAAAATATATATACATATTATATATATAATAATGACCAACATGGAAGAATGAACAGTAAAAATAAAACAATGCATATTTATTACCATGAGCTATTGCAATATTCAGCTGCATTTTCTAAGACTATTGTGAACATTGAATATCTTTCCTGTCTACCTTTAAAAACTTGTTTATATAAATGAATAAAAAAAAGTGAAGGAATAGAGGAAGAAACAAAGAATAGAAATAAGGCTTGAAAGGTAAGTAAGAAAGAAAGTAGAGGGTTTCATCTCAATATTCAAATAACTCCTCGGGAAAATAGGGGGAGGCACGAAATACTTCCTTTAGGTAGCACGACTTGGGAAGCTCATTCCATGTATAATATATACATAAGAAAGGCTGAAAAGAGAAAAAATAGAATCTTTAGGCTTGTGCATTCAACGCTACAATATAATATTCCTCGAGAAAGAAAAACGTCTGCTTCTATAACATATTCGAGGGAAAAAAACTAACAATAACTAAAACTCCATGAAATGTTATTTCATTGAAGCAACAGACGAATAAGGCGAAATTTCAATCTACCTATATTATACTGATTGCCTGACAGGTTCTTCACTTTTATTTGAATATTTTTGCCTCCAAAAAAGAAATAAAAAATAATAAAAGTAGTGTTGGAAGAAATCTTCTTAACGTATCCGTTGCAACGGACAAAGCGAAGAAAATTCAAAACCGGTTCTTTTGGTAAACGTGAACCCGCTCTTTAACCCTTGAGAAGAAAAAACCTTTCAGGTTGGTTTTGGTTTTCCATTTCCCCAATCCGTACGAGAACAGAAGCACCGAGCTTATTTTTATTGGATCTTCTCAGTATGCTCGGTTTAGTGAATCTCTCTTTTCCACCTTCTCGCTTCATATTTACAGAAGATTGCTTTTTGTTCTTGTACTCCGTTTTTCTCTACTTTGATGAAATAAAAAGAAATAAAATGGATAATATTAAGTGAAAACGCAAAAAAAAGTCAATTCAATAATTTTGTGAAAGAAATTGTTCTTTTTCTGTCGTCTGGGCAGACGCGTCGAGCCTAAAATGCAAGACCAATTTTGACGAATGTTGGCATGTATGTTCAGAAAAATCCTACCTCTAGGGAAATGGAGATATTAAATTTGGCTCTGCACGCTAAAATCGGACGATTAGTTTTTTAAAATATAGTTGTTCGCAAAAATGTTGACGGATAGACAATAGACAGACCAAAAATTGTCCCTGAAGTCTGAAACTTATTTTTGAAATCGGGGACAAAATAATTCTTTCTTCAGAATTATCACAATGTTTCCGCTACCTTCGGTAAGCTCGGAAGCAAATAATAATGGATATGCAAAAAATACTAAGGATATTTGCACAACGAATACAGGAATGAGGAAGGAAAACCCTTTGATTATTCCCCCTCTCCCTAATTTTTTCAGCTGTGTATTTTTAATTAAAATTGAGTGGAGGGGTAGTATAACTTTTTAATAAATAGTTATACTAAAATTGAGATGAGGGAGGGGGTCGGTCCAGGATGGAGTGTAGAGTGAGGAGAAAAGTTTGTTTGGTAATTTAAAGTTTTAGGTTTTCGGTCGGAGCGGACTTGGCACACCCTCGAGCCAAGCACCAAGACTCGTACGGAATGCAAATTCGAAATAATTTTTTAATTGGATTAAGTCTTTAATTAATACTGAGTATTTTGTCGGAGAGTTGAAGAAGGCGAGAAAAAGGCAAGTAGTAATGGCTAATAATGGACAAAAAAAAAAAAAAAAAAAATGGGGCGACAAGTCCACCGCTTTACTTCAAAACACTTTACCATGAAATTTCCATATGATTCAATAGAAAAAGTATTAACAAGATTGGCTTCTTCACCATAAAGTTACTCGACAATACTTAATTTAGTCCATTATTAAACAACAACCCTTCTCAACTTTCTTATTTAGTCTTCCTACTCTCTTTCAACAGTTAAATAAAACTTTGTTTTATAATTAAGATAGAGCATCAATTAATAAGTTAGTTAGTAGCCTATTATATTAGTAATTAATTGAGACCGTTTCAAAAGCAGATACATCTACCATTACCTGTTTTAACTCTCTTTATTCCTTTCTATTCTTGGATATATTGTGTATTTATAATCAATTCTCTTGGTTTGCTTTTAATCGTATAATATCAGATGTATAATTCTGTGAAATTCATTCCCACACAGGAATATGTGAATTTATCATTGTGATATTTAATCAAGGAGCCGTATTCTGTATAATTCTTTGCATGGCCAACCTACTAGGTATAGGTAAAATTATACATTCTCAAGTTACTTGAGAAAAATATTTATTGTTTTAACAATTTTGTGATGCTGTTTCCTAGCAGTAATTTTGATTTTAAATAGAAAATAAAAATTATGTACAACTAATTGAAGCGAGCGTAGCGAGCTTCCTACATTCAACGAAATATGCTCCGTGTCTGTCTGTCTGTCTGTCTGTCTGTCAGTAACGTTTACGCGTGTGACGATAACTTGAGTAAAAGTTGACCGATTTAGTTGAAATTTGGTATACATGTTCCTCTTACTAATACTCAGGCTAAGTTCGTTGGACAGCGTGATCCGTCCAAGAGTTCGCGCGCAACGCTCGCGTAAACGAGAGGTACAAAAATTAAATTGGAATTTCAGGACGGGAAAAGATTCTATCATCATCTATTCGATGAGACGAACATTTTTTTCAAATAACATTTTTTACTAAAACCAACAGCGACACCGCTATGACTTAATAAAGATCGCTAAAACTATTAAAGTGGAGCTAAACGTTTATAATAGAGAAAACAACCTTTTTACCGATATCTGACGTTCTAACGTAACGATTTTAATAAAACTTCATATACACCATCTAATGCACAATTGAAACAGGTATGCAAAATTTCAATTTGATACATGCAAAATTCTTTGCGTAGTGACGAGATACATTTATAATAATTGTTTAAAAGCTACCGCGGGTGGAGAAGATTGTTATAATCGTATAGTTTATAGGTTTGTTTAGGAAGTAAAGCTTTGTACCGAGTACCCCCACTCTTCCCCACACTATCTACCCTCTTCCACTTATCTTCAACTATGACATTCATCATGATTAATAAATTTCAATATTCAGTATTTCATTGCAATACGCTCGCTTCAATAATAGAGCCACGCGATGCCTAGTATTTCTATGTCATAATTCATAATATATGTCACCACATTGACTCAATTATTATTATACCATAACTAAAATTCTTTATAAGAGTAAATCAACATTGAATAGATAGGTTTTAGAAGAATATAGATAAAAGATGAGTGGAGGGTATAATGTTTAAATTAACATTATTAATATCATAGGATGTCAATAACTACATCATATATAGTTTGAGTATTAGGTGAGCTTTGAACCCTACAACAACCTTCATTCGTAGTATAAACTGATAATCTATAAGAAACCAATTTTTTGTTATTTATATCACAACCGATAACAAGACTTACGAGACAAATAATGAAATAGCTAACGAACTCAATAAATACTTTAGCAACATAGGAAAAAAAATGAATAAAATCTAACAATAAAGGGGACGAACATGAATCAGACAAACAAACGTTACAAATTAAACACTTGATGACTAAATTTGATACTGTTACAGAAAAAGAAATAAGCAAACATATAAACAGTTTAAAGTCAGATACGTCTCCAGGAATTGACGGAATTAAATTGGAATATATAAAAAATGCTAAAAATAATTTGGTCAAACCCCTGACATACATAGCGAATCTATGCTTACAACAAGGAGTTTTTCCTGATATTCTTAAACGTGCCGTCATAACTCCATTATTTAAGCAAGGGGACAGATCCGATCCCTCCAATTACCGACCGATATCTCTTGTCTCCAATATTGCAAAAATACTGGAGAAATGCATGAAAGAGAGATTAGTAGTTCATTTAGAAAAAAATAATTGAAGCGAGCTTCCTACATTCAACGAAATATGCTCCGTGTCTGTCTGTCTGTCTGTCTGTCTGTCTGTCTGTCTGTCTGTCTGACAGTAACGTTCACGCGTGTGACGATAACTTGAGTAAAAGTTGACCGATTTAGTTGAAATTTGGTATACATGATCCTCTTACTAATACTCAGGCTAAGTTCGATGGACAGCGTGATCCGTCCAAGAGTTCGCGCAACATTTAACATTTTTTAGTACTAGGCATCGCGTGGCTCTATCATTGAAGCGAGCGTATAGTAATAAATATGTGTTGAATATTGAAAAAAAAAATTATTGTGAATCATGATGAGTTGATAGATAATGGGTCTGGTAGTAGTGCAGCGGCTAGTAGTAAGGGAACCACCCCGCATTCTTTTTATTCCACTAACCACACATCTCTATTTCAATATTTATAATTTGTATCTCTTTGCTACAAACAAACCACTGCATGTATCAAATTGAAATTTTGCATGCCTGTTTCAATTGTGCATCAGATGGTGTCTATGAAGTTTTATTAAAATCGTTACGTTAGAACGTAAGATATCGGTAAAAAGGTTGTTTTCTCTATTTTAAACGTTTAGGCCCGCTTTAATAGTTTTAGCGATCTTTATTAATTCATAGCGGTGTCGCTGTTGGTTTTACTAAAAAATGTTATTTGAAAAAAATGTTCGTCTCATCGAATAGATGATGATAGAATCTTTTCCCGTCCTGAAATTCCAATTTAATTTTTAAACCTCTCGTTTACGCGAGCGTTGCGCGCGAACTCTTGGACGGATCACGCTGTCCAACGAACTTAGCCTGAGTATTAGTAAGAGGATCATGTATACCAAATTTCAACTAAATCGGTCAACTTTTACTCAAGTTATCGTCACACGCGTGAACGTTACTGACAGACAGACAGACAGACAGACAGACAGACAGACAGACAGACAGACACGGAGCATATTTCGTTGAATGTAGGAAGCTCGCTACGCTCGCTTCAAAAACCAACAGCGACACCGCTATGAATTAATAAAGATCGCTAAAACTATTAAAGCGGGCCTAAACGTTAAATAGAGAAAACAACCTTTTTACCGATATCTTACGTTCTAAAGTAACGATTTTAATAAAACTTCATAGACACCATCTGATGCACAATTGAAACAGGCATGCAAAATTTCAATTTGATACATGCAGTAGTTTGTTTGTAGCAAAGAGATACAAATTATAAATATTGAAATAGAGATGTGGTTAGTGGAATAGTAAGAATGCGGGGTGGTTCCCTTACTACTAGCCGCTGCACTACTACCAGACCCATTATCTATCAACTCATCATGATTCACAATAATCTTTTTTTTCAATATTCAATACATATTTATTACTATACGCTCGCTTCAATGATAGAGCCACGCGATGCCTAGTGTAATATCAGGTAGGGGTTCGGATACATAAATAAACAGGTCAAGGGTGTGCTAGTCAGCACACAGCGAGGGTCCGTAGGCAACCCTGTATAGTTTAAGTAGTATCCTATTGATGGTGTTTTTTAAAATGCTAAAAAGCATACTTTGAACTATCCTATCGGTCTGATATTCTCAAAACACATAAACAAACTTCTGATAAAGCATTTTTTTGCCACTGAACCGGACTACAACCATATAAATACATCGAGAAGACCATAGTTATAAAAAAAACGTATTTTTTTTTAATAAAAAATAAAATAATATTTTTTTCGAAATTTCTAAAAAGTGGTATCTTTACTTTTGGTCGAAGAATGTTCAGGAATTTTTTCAGATTTTTTGCACTTCAGAAAACCGAGATAGAGGGGGGGGGGGACAGGTTTCACACCCTCTTCAAACTTGCCTACGCTCGCCCTATCAAAGTTATAACCAAAGAATTATACATTTTTGTAATCAGCTCGACGTACCCTTTGATATGATCCCCCCACGGTGTCGAAAAAAAATAAAAAACATTTTAACCCTTAAGTTTTTTTACCCTAATTTTTTTGATTTTTTTTTTTTTTTTTTAAAGTCGCTATATTTTTAAAATATGTGGGTAGGTACAAGACACATACATGCCAAATTTCAAAGTGATCGGACGAAAGGTGTAGCCGGGAGAGCATACGACAGGACGGACGGACAGACACACGCAGGAAAATATAAGGGTCCTTGGTTTTGCCTACGGACCCTAAAAATAAGAGTACTTCCGACGCAGTGTACAAACTTTCTCAATTCGTAACAGACGACTTAGACAGGGGTAAAAAATCGCTCGCAATATTTATAGATTTAACGAAAGCGTTCGACACTGTGTCCCACGCACTTTTACTTGAAAAACTAACTGAAATAGGTATAGTAAGAATCCCACATCGACTATTTAAAAGTTATTTACAGAAAAGAATCCAACAAGTTAAAGTAAACGGACATCTTAGTGACTCTGAAAAAGTTTCTTTTGGAACCCCTCAAGGAACGGTGACAGCACCCTGGCATTTCCTCATCTATGTTAATAATTTGTTAAAACTGAAAGATACTTACTCTGAGATTATATCATTTGTGGACGACACTCTACTTTACTTCAGGGGAGACTCATGGCAAGATGTTTTTTCTAAAGCTTCTAAAGGGATAACTATAGTTAAAAATTGGTTTGACAAAAACGTACTGACCCTCAATTTAAGCAAAACCAAATATATGTGTTTTTCACACGATATAAGAGGTCAACCTACAAACAATCTCACAGTAAATATCCATGCAAAACAATGTACAATACAGAATTCAAATTGTAGTTGCAACTCACTAGATAGGGTGAATACTGTAGCATCATGTCAAATGTCAACTGTCGCTATATTCTTGTTATTGAGTTTGTTATATGATTAAGTTGTTATATGATTATATATGTATCTTCTATGACTCAAGACTTCATTATCTTACAATCTGGCGCTGCGGACAGGATAGTAGATAATGCCAAGAAGACAAGCAGATCAAGTGGCGGAGGAAGTCGGCGAAAGGAAACCATTTATGTTTGGGCCCTTCGAGCCTGAAGAAGAAGAATGGCGAAATTATAAACAGCGGTTTGAAATTGAGCTGCGTGTTTGGCGAGTTGTATCGAAGGACAGAAGAAGGGACCTGCTAGTCTCTAAAATAGGTCCGAAGGCATTCAAGGTGATTTCAAACCATTTTTATCCTAACTTTGTAGGTGACATTTCATTTAGAGACATAATTGAAGTGTTGGACAATTATTATGCAACAAAATATTGCGCGCTTGGAGAGAGAGTACACGGAGAGAAAATTATGCTAAATAGTCAGTATAACTTATTCTGCCACCATTTTTCAACCGCGTACTAGTCGAAAAAATTCATTCCCATACTGAGGTGCAGTATAGGCCTATTCTGCGACCCAGCATAGACGTTTTCAGACTGCGTAGCAGTTGATGGTATACTGGAGTCAAGTCGAACATATCATTCAACTCCTGTGCAGCATAACCACTAAACTGTTTCGCAGTTTAAAACACCCCTATACTGCAATGCAGTATAGTTTGACTCGGCTCGGTCGCAGTATTGTTGTTTCCAGAATCGTGGCAGCCGAAAAAATTAATTAATAAAGCATAAAGGCAGTTGAAAATATTTAGTTTCAACTGGAATTCAGCATACCTCATAAGTACATTTATTACTATTTTTAATGAAATAGTTAATAAAACAAATAGGGCTAAATCGGATTGTACGTGCCCCAGAAATTTTTCTTACTTTTTCCTACTTGATTTTAGAGAAATTATATATGTATGATTTGTTCATAGGAGAGTTTATATCCCTTTGTCTAAAAATATGTTGGAGTACAGAAAAGGGTACACAAAATTAAGGTTTTTAATATAATATACGGGATTTTATCACCTAACCTCAAAGTGGGGGCACGTACAATCCGATTTTACCAACAAATAGTTAACTACGGTACGTTACATATTATTATTATTATTACATATATATAAATGTTCTGGAGGTAGTTTTGAAATAATTTAACAGTGTTTTAGGGGTACATTTATTTAGTACAGATTTTTTCTTGGGTAACCTAATCTAATCTATATGGTGTGTTTATTGGTTTTATTTTTCTTTACTTGAATAGTAATGTGTATAAGAACCGTTACGATTCAGAGGTTATATAGGTATTAAAAGTTTAAAAAAATACCCTTTGACTTAAGAGGATTAGACCTTTTTAGGAGAATCAGAAAAAACCATTATACTTATGCTTATGAAAGATAAATTTTAACGGTTATTCAAACCCTCAGTAAGGTTAAAATTTACCTGAATTGAACACTGGAACTGGCATAGTATTTGGGAAGTAATTTTGTATATATAGAAAGTATGCGTCAACCCCTCTTGGGCCGTTATGAAGCTTACTAATCTTTTAGACCATCCAAAAAATTACAAATAAATTTTGGAACTGCTAAAGTTTGAAGAGAATATTGTCAGACAGCAAAAATAACTATTGACAATATTATTATTGATTATAAGTGAGCATTAGAGACTATATTTAAACTTAGAAAGTATATACACATGATAATCTTCATCGTCTATAAGAACTAAGTTAATATAGACTGTGTGAAAACTGTAGTATCCACCTAAATAAACGATTCTCCCCTACGTTCTAGCTATGAAATAGAATAAAAGAGAATAGATTTGTATTTGCGTATAAAAACATGATTATAGTATATAGGTATTGAAAAATCAATCCTACACGTGGTTTATTTTGTCGTTCGGAACAATGTGCATAACTCTGTTAATGAAAAAAAAGGTTTGTCTCGTCGAATAGATAAAATTAGAATTTTTTCCTATCCTAAAATTCAAATTTTAATTTTAAAGGGCACGTTTACGCGAGCGTTGCGCACGAACGCTTGGGCAGACAACGTTGTCCGGCAAACTCGTTCTGAGCATTGGTAAAATGAACATGTGCACAAAATTTCATCAAAATCGGTCAACTTGTACTCAAGTTATCGTCATATTATGTTTCAGACACACCGTCAAATACGTAGCATATTTTGTTGAATAAAATTTAGGAAGCTCGCTATGTTCGCTTCAATTAAACTCGTGATTTATGAAAATGCATTTATTACTTAGAATGCGTTAAAAAAATACTACGTAAAATGAGTCACTAATAAAAAAGATCATCAACTGTGACTCAGTTGAAGATAAGGCAGGTGCATTTCAAGTCAACTGCGACCAAGTATAAGTACTTTGTCTTAACTGTGTATCAGTTGAACAAAATACGTCTTCGACTGCCTCCGAGCTGAAGGGCCGGTGGTAGGTGGGGGGAACCCTATATAAAGGTTACCCCAGCTGAACGGAAGTCATTCTTCAGTTGTGCTTCCTACATTACAGATCATTGCTTTAGAGTTCTTTACACTTCTATATCATTTTAATCTTTACATATTGTCTATATATGAGACTTATTCAGTTATTCGGACTTAAATTGGTGAAACGTTTTCTCCAAGCTTGTGCAATGAGTGAGGTTCGAGAATTGTTTCTTCAGTGGGGACTCGATGAAGCATGCATTCAAGCTTTAACAGGTAAGTCAGTTTTTCTCCTTTAAACCTAACAATTCTTAAGATGAATCATTAATTATTTGTATAATTAATGTTTATTGTTCTGTCATACACATATTTATCTATTGCGTCTCCGTGTTGCGTACTGTGTTATTAAATTTATTATGTTACTTTCTGTCAAATATGTCCATTGTATTCCTCCGCGTGGCTAAGGCTGTAGAGGGCTCGTAAAAAAATTGTTTAAATAATTAATATAATAATTCTTTATTCCACCATACGATTTGTTACAACAGATGATTACTCTTATAAATATGTAGCATAAATTATAACATTTCTCCTTAATTACATCAATATAAATTGTAAAAGTATTCTGAAATTAATAATAGTGCACCCCCGCATGAGATACTCGTGCGCGGGAGTGGCCGTTGAGGCTTATACATAAATAAAAATAAATAAATAAGTTAATAATTATTGTGTTGTACTATCGAATTTTCATATATATACAAGATGATGCTTTTTTATGTTTATAAGTGTTTAACTAAACGCTTTGTTCGCGCAATGTCAGATGAAGTCAGTTATCCTTTCACGTCCCTCTAGTAATAATAATGTTAATAACATAAATCATTTAAATGAAATAGCTCTTATAATATTCGCTGGTGCAGTCGAATGTTCTTACATTGACAAAGAAACAATAATGCTCTCCATGATAAATATCTATATATATATATATATATATATATATATATATATATATATATATATATATATATATAGATATGTATATGTATATGTATATGTATATGTATATGTATATGTATATATATATATATATATATATATATATATATATATATATATATATATATATATATATATATATATAGATATGTATTTATATATGTATATGTATATATGTATATATATGTATATGTATATATGTATATTGTCTATTCTGCCCAAACAAGTCAACCGTACTGCCTTTTGTTTTTAGCCCAAGGAATAACTGCATTTTCCAATTTGGAGGAAATGTCCTCTGTGATTGACAAGAATTACATAGTGTCCACATTCCCTAACCTGGCGACATATTTGACATTTCGACGAAAGTACCTGGAGTGGTACAATGGTCGGAAGCAAGCACCGGTTAGTCCACTTTTATTTCGTAATTGATAGTATTACTTACATTTTGATCTCTTTTTATGACTATAACCATTGTATAAGCCATCGTTTATGGTTTACAATTTTGTTAAATCCTCAACACTTAGTAAAATCTAATGTGAATTATATTTACACTTGTGTTTAAAGTTTATTGTAATTAATACAGTGGTTTCTCCATGATTGTAGTAATATGAGAACTTACCCACGATTATTGAAGATTTAAATATTTGTTTAATCTTAATTACATTTTGCATTGGGCCAATGACAATGAAAGTCTTTCTAACAATCTGTAAGGCTACATATTCTATTATGTACATACTATATGTTTATCACATATACTGTGTGTAGGTGTAAATGACAAAAAACATAATTTTTCGACAAAAAATAAGTTAAAAAAATTAAAAAAGAAATTACTCTTAATAATAATTGTTGCTTGTTGTGAAATGAAAAATTGTCATATTGATAATTGCATGCTATGTGCAATGCACCCAAAGATTACAATTTTTAAACATTGTATCAAGAGAAAAGTGTTTTTTTTTTAATTTTTGAAGAAATGTTACTCTATAAAATTATTTATTTATAATATCTTAAGGTAATTTATGTCATAAAAAGTAGATTTTTTTTTTTTCATTTACACCTGCAACTCAAACTGGGGACATACTGTATAGTATATACGCATAGGTATATAGATGTGTGTTTATTTGTAGCATTGGTAAATTTCCACTATTTTGGTCACCTATTTTTGACTGTCCAATTTAATTTTTTTGGTTAGTCTTAAGTTAATGCTTTGTAGTATTTTTTGAAAAAGGAATATTCATTCTCCTATGTACAAATCCCACTTTTATCATTTCTCTGATGCATAAGTCATACAAATGTATAGTGTTTGACAAAGTGTATCAACAATAAAGTACTAAAGCATTACTTAATACTAGTTAATTCTCACCCGTAATATTAACTTAAAATTAGTGATTTTTTTTGTACTTTTTTAACCTTTCCCAGCTTACATTATTGAAACGAATCCGGTTGTAAATTTTATTGGCGAATTAAGTATTAATGAATTTTGTGTTTTGATATTTTAGGTTATTGCTGAACTTGTAGACTTAAACAGCCAGTTGGAGGACCTAGAAGAATTTGTAAATACACAAAGCTCTGGGGAGCCTTCAACGAGTGAATTGTTCACATGTTCAACCCCCAAGCACTTACCTCGCAGCCAGACCGAAAACCAGGCAGAGCCTCTTGAAAGGATCCCTTCAGTATCGGAGAGTAATCTGAACCCAGCAGAGGTACTCCTCAGAAGTAAATGTCCACATTTACTGAAGAAGAGGGGCCAGGATCTTTCCAAATCAGAAATTACTGAAATAGGCCGTGTAGTTTGCAGGCATTTAGCCGAATGCATTGTAATTAACAAAGCAATAACGCTATCCTGTTTGGCTGAGTGGGGAGGACATTTAGGTCGAATTTTTCAACCTAGATATCCAGCGGATTTTTTCTTCCGATATACACAAAAAGTTTTACGGAATAAAAGATTGTCGTCAGAATCTGAAGAGGATCCGAGGCTGGGCCCCAGCTTTTCAAGAGAACCTGTTGGAGCTCTCTACAATACCTACAGGAACTTCAAAAAGACACTAAGGCTAGAGGGGTTGCTGAAGCGACAACGGACTCGTTCATCATTGCCAG
Source organism: Gerris lacustris (assembly GCA_951217055.1). Lineage (NCBI taxonomy): Eukaryota > Metazoa > Arthropoda > Insecta > Hemiptera > Gerridae > Gerris > Gerris lacustris. The sequence goes on along the minus strand of OX578281.1, from coordinate 32,477,065 downwards.
GATCCAGTGTGGATGAATCACCGTCGTCAGAGAGCTCTGAGGGTTGTTCTTCGCTGACATCACATGATTCTCCACCAACCAAAAGAGGAAGATCCAGAAAACAGGCGACGAAAGCTGATAAACCTGGTGAGTCACTTTATTATAATATGTATTGTATGTTGTATGGACGAGTGAAGTTAATAGAACATAAAGTAAATAAACTGAGAAGTGAAAGTAAATTTAATTAGTGTGTTGTCTCAATCACAGTAAATAAAAACATCAATGTGCTTATATGGTGTATGTATAGTTAGTTTATTTGCTTTTAACGCCACTTAACATTAAATTTAAATATCTTACATTAAATAATAAGAAACATCATAAATGATCCTATTCCATGCCTACCACATTAACTGTGTACATACAACAGTCAGAAAGTTGTCATGACTGTAATTGCATTTTGATATTAATTTCAGAAACATCTGAAGGTGTCCGTACTAAGTTGGCAATTCTTCGGGAATACACGTCCACAGAAACCACGGCCTACCTTGAAGAAGCCTGGCGAGAGACCTTTGCCATCCGTTCTTGGGAAGGTGACACATCGGAGCTCACCATTTTAGAACAAATTGAAAAATATCCACCTCTTAAACAGCAGTCAACTGCTGAAATTCTTGTAAGTTCTTATATTCTTTATTCCTATCTTAAATCAGCATGCTTTTCCATACATCTAGATATTAACAATTTATATGGTGAGAGAGAAAGATAGGTTTAACAGGGAGGCGCTTTAATTTAAAACTTAAATTATAATTTGTTTTATTTCTGTTGCAGTTAAGATTGGATTTCGATAAGGTGGCAGGAGAAGGAAAAGCAAAAATAAAAGTAGCAGACCAGGTTGCCAAGTATCATAAAGCAATATTAAAATTGGCGAGAGACTCGTACAGCAAAGATCCCGCTCAGAGAAAGATACTTTTAACTTTCCTTGATCACGCCACATCAGGTGAATTTGTAAATGTTATACTTTTGATTCATTGAAGTAATGTCGTTTATTTACATAAATGACATTACTTCGCATGAATTTATTAAATATGCCTATTATTTTTGTAAAATAACTCCTATTTAGAGATGGATTTGTAAGTTGCCTTGTTACATTTGGAGGATGAGGAATTGTCTGATTTTAATTTTAATTTTTTTTTTTTTTTTGTTGATTAGGTGACAGTGCGAAGAAGATTACAGCGACCCTGTTCCTGTTGCCCTTCACTTTATCGTCTACAGGCTACAGAGAGAGGTCTACAGCGACAGGAAAAGAAGGTGTGCAGTCAGATCGCATTGGTTCGTTAAATTTTTTTATTTACCATACGACATCAGTTGCGGAAGGCAAAGACCGGGTTGTTAAATTAACTGCTGAGTTTAAAAGTTTAAAAAGGCATCTGCAGCCCTTCATTATTGCAATAGGCCCATCTTGCGTAGACATTGTTAAAGCATACATTGTAATTGACGGGGAGTTTTTATACGAATTCAACTCAACTGCAGATGCTGTTGAATTTTACCTAATATTATGCTATGCTCTTAATATTAAATTTCCTCCTGAGGCCGAGAACATTTGGATTCTAATATCAAAACTATTTTACAAAATAGAAGAGAGTTCCCTTCCCCAAAGTGTTTATTCCACTTGGGTAAAACTTAAACATTTTAAAGAAGAACCCGCAACTGATATCGTATAGTGCGTAAGGAAACAACATTGTAACAACTGTCATCATGCTATCGTGCCACGATTGTAAACATAGATTCAAATCTGTAAGCGATCTTATAGTTCATATCAAACGTATGCACCTTGACTTTTCACCAGGGGACAATCTTTCGTTGCGCTGTGGCGAGCCAGGCTGCTACAGAGTATGTGGCAGCTTGTATACCTTGCGTTATCATTTAAAGTCTGAACATTGTGCCACTTCTCCAAGTGGTGTCGCGCCCTCTTTAAACAACGTGGTCTGTGAAAGGAATGGGAACGAGGTAGGAGAAGGTATTAAAGACTCAGAAATAAATATCTCACAAGATGAGACGGTTAATGGGGAAAACTTACGCTTTGATTTTTCGCCCGAAAATTTAAAAAAAATATTTTTAGATACAGCTGCTAAGATGTTTAGCAAGCTACAGGCCAACCCACAAATACCCCTTAATTACATTCAGTTATTTTATAATAGGTATGAAGAATATATGAAAGACTCGTTTTGTTTTGTGTTAAATCGATTTGCAGAAGACAGTGCTAGAGATGGCACTTGTAATCACTTAGGGCCATTCACTGAAACTTTATTAGGATCCATAACACAGTGCAATGAAACTTTCCGCAGTCAACACCTCCGACTTAATTTTTACACTAATATTGGAACTTACATTCCCCAAAACAGAAATTTATAATGAATCGTCCAGTGGCCGGACGAGGTGGTACAACTAAACTTGGGCCTTGTTTTGCTTCCTTTGTTCCATTGAGAAATGTTTTTAAAAAGGTTTTATCAATTCCTGGTCTTTTAAAAGAAATTGATAGTTACATAAATTTTTGCCAAAACTTCCCTTTCCCGATGAATATAATTCAAGGTAGTGCATGGCAGAAAACGTACTCAAACCATCATTTAAATGCAAATGAGAAGTTATACCCTCTTACACTTTATTTTGACGATTTTGAAACATCAAATCCCCTTGGTAGTCACTCATCCATTCACAAGTTGGGAGCAGTGTACGTATCCATGCCTTGCATTCCGCCAAAATATGCTTCCAAGCTTAACTATATATTCTTGGGTCTTCTGTTTCATTCCTCGGATAGGGCTGTTTCCAAAGGTAACGAGAAAATATTTGCAAGTGTAATAGACGAGCTAAATTATTTAGCTAATACTGGAGTAGAAATTGCTGTTGACAGTTTCACTGGCACTGTTAAATTCAGATTAGCTTGTATAACCGGAGATAATTTGGGATTAAACTCGATCCTGGGCTTTACCGAAAGTTTTAGCGCCTCTCATTACTGCCGGATATGTAAAGGAGGCAAACGTGAGCTAGCTAAGCTTACGCGTGAGAAATCAGATTTTCTTAGAAATATGGAAAATTACAATGAGGACTTGCAAAGTGATAACGTTTCAGCTACGGGCATTAAGGAAAGGTGTGTCTGGTTAAAAGTCAAAGGTTTTAAGTTATTTCAACATGTAGCTGTAGATATTATGCATGATTTATTGGAAGGTGTTTGTCAATATGTTATGACCCTTGTGATAAATTCTTTAATAAGAGATAAACTATTCTCTTTGAATTACTTGAACGATCACATCGTTTTGTTTGATTATGGCCCAGATTCAGGCTCAAAGCCTCAACCTTTGGTCTGGCAATCTGGTGGAATAAAATGGAGAATGTCATCAGCAGAATGCTTGACATTCCTTAGGTATTTCTCACTATTTGTAGGAACAAAAATCCATTGGGCAATAAATATTGGGCTTTGTTTTTGCTTTTGAGGCGAATAATGTCCACTTGTATGACGGATGCCGTGTCTCCCTACCTTCCTGAGAACCTGGCTCAATATGTAAGTGATTTCAATAAACTGTACTTGAAATTATCTTGTCGTGATAGGTTACAACCGAAATTTCACAACTTGATACATTATCCTTCAATGTTAAAAAATTTGGCCCTTTGAGACCTTTGTGGTCTATGAGGTTTGAGGCAAAACATAGAATACTTAAAGTGGCTGCTCGAGCCACAGGCAATAGGATAAATATAACAAAAACCATTAGCGTGCGTCATCAATTGCAGTTAAACGACATGCTCCTGGCTAATACACTCCCTGATACATTTAAACCGGCCAAATATCACAAATTATGTCCCTCTCTGTTGTGCGCCCTAAAAACAAAATTTAAATTGCCATCCTGTAACACCCTATATGGTGTCGTTAGTGTGGAGTTGGAAGGTATAGTGTACCGACCAAACCAACTTATTTGCATTGGCTTGGATGAAGAACGATTTAATTTGCCCAAATTCTTTTATATTGAACATATTTACATAGATAGTAAGACCCAAAATATTTTTTTAACCGGAAAAGAAATGTTTACGATTGACTTTGATGATCACTTCTTTGCCTATGAAGTCGAGGAAGGGAGACTCGACATGTCCTATAGACTTCAGGATACATGCTTCATCTTCCCAAATCTAATGTGTTCATTGCCCAATGGGAAAATATATGTGGTTTTTAGAAATTCCATAGATTAGTAATTGATACATTAAGTGTCTTCTTAGTGTACATAATTATTAAGAGCAATGTAACCTAATATTTCAAATGTATAACAAAATTAACAAAATGGTTATGAATAATATTTTTATCTTTAAATAAGAAAAGATAAGAAATAAGAAAAGATAAGGTCACAAGAATTACAATGAATAGTAATTGTGATCAAACTATTCAATTATTAGAATGAATAAAAATATAATTTTGCACCACAAATGATAAATATGTTAATTATTGTAAGACTATTACAAAGTAAAATCAACAGATGTTTGTAAAGCTATTAAATATGTATGAACTATGTTTTCTTTATAAAGAATATTTTAAATTATATATATATATATATATATATATATATATACATATATATACATATATATACATACATATTATTATTAGTATTTGTATATAAATTAAATTTTATGATATATATTACACACATAAACAGCTTAAATTTTTTAAATTTAGTAAAATATTAACTTGTAATATTATGCTTTTAATTTATACCTTTATTATATATATGTGTGTGTGTGTGTGTGATGTGTGATAATTATACATTTTTAAACACACACACACACACACACACACACATATATATATATATATATATATATATATATATATATATATATATATATATATATATATATATATATGTATATTATACACCTAAATATTATTTTATACATTAACTTTTAATATTGTGCCTAAATTTGTAACTAAAATATGTATAAACTATGTTTTCTTTATAAAGAATATTTTAAATTGTAATACTAGGCATTAAATGTGTTCATATACATATATATATATATACATACATATTATTATTAGTATTTGTATATAAATTAAATTTTATGATATATATTACACACATAAACAGCTTAAATTTTTTAAATTTAGTAAAATATTAACTTGTAATATTATGCTTTTAATTTTACCTTTATTATATATATGTGTGTGTGTGTGTGTGTGATAATTATGCATTTTTAAACACACACACACACATATATATATATATATATATATATATATATGTATATTATACACCTAAATATTATTTTATTTTATACATTAACTTTTAATATTGTGCCTTAAATTTGTAACTAAAATATGTATGAACTATGTTTTCCTTTTTCTTTATAAAGAATATTTTAACTTGAAATTTATACCTCTATTATTTAACTTACATGAATGCATATATATATATATATATATATTGGATTTTAATTAAATTTTATTTTATACTTATGTTGGACGTAATATATAATTGTAAATTTGTATTCATAAAAATAATAATAATAAAATTTTTTATGTAAAATCAAATCTGCCTCTTACATGTTTTTCTTCTAATTTAAAATATTACAATTATTTTTAAAGTCCTAATTTTAGGACTTAAGAATTAAGTAATATTTTAATAATACAGCAGCAGCTTAGATGAAAATAAAGGTTGTATGCAGTCGGGGGTAAGCATTGGCGTAACGCCTGCTCTACTGTTCCCAAATTTGGAGCAGTTGTGTTCCCAAATTTGGAGCAGTTAAGCAGAAGCTAAAGCTTACTCTCTCGACAGCATACCACCTTATATTTCATCTGGGCTGCAGCTGAAAGTATTCCCCTTTCCAACCAAACTTCAGTCGACACAACTGCTGTGTAGCAGTTGAAGTACAACTGCCAAGAAGTATAATACTACTGTGGCCTAGTAAGTAATAGTAAGAAGTAATATATTACGCTGCATAGCAGTTGCAATTAAACTGACAAGCAGTACAATACTACTGTGGTCTAGTATAAGAAATAATATATTACGCTGCATAGCAGTAGCAATTAAACTGACAAGCAGTACAATACTACTGTGGTCTAGTATAAGAAATAATATATTACGCTGCATAACAGTTGCAATTAAACTGACTAGCAGTACAATACTGCTGTGGGCTGGTATAATAAATAGAATATTACGCTGCATAGCGGTAGAAAATTGAGGGAGGCAGTTGAAATTCAACTGACTAGAAGTACAATACTGCTGTAGGCTGGTACAATAAATAAAATATTACGCTGCATAGCGGTAGAAAATTGAGGGAGGCAGTTGAAATTCAACTGACTAGAAGTACAATACTGCTGTAGGCTGGTACAATAAATAAAATATTACGCTGCATAGCGGTAGAAATTTACTTGTTTGACTGATTCACAGTTCAAAATGAACGTGAACGTGACGCTTGGACTGCACCATTGGACTGCGTCACAGTTGAAAATGAACGTGAATATGTCTTTCGACTGCTCCATTCGACTGCTACACAGTCAAAAATGAACGTGAATGTGTCACATTCACCTACTCTATTCGGTTGCCTCGCAGTATAGCGTTACACTAAGTTTCAGCATAAAAAGTATCGATATATCGAAATGTTCGATATATACACTCAGCTGAGTCACAGTATAATGGCCGCAGTATAGACTTCGACTGGAAGACCTCCTACGTTCAACCTTATTTACACGCAGCATCATTTCGACTGCGTATAAGTCGAAAAAAGTCCTTTTTTTCTCTCAGTGTATCATTTACTAGGCGGGTAAGACAAGAGGGCGAGACAGTCCCTGAATATTTAAATTGCCTGCGATCATTAGCTAGTCGATGCCACTACAAAGAGGCTTGAAGTTTACCCGCTAAACACCATCACTGCTGCGCGCACTATAGGGGTATTGAAAGATATATTTTCTCGGTTCGGCTTGCCTAAAATTATTGTGTCTGACAACGGGCGGCAGTTCACGTCGGACTTATTTAAAGAATACTGTGACACCAATAATATCGTTCATATCAGGTCGCCACCATACCACCCTCAGACAAACGGTCTCGCTGAACGTGCGGTTCGAACGTTTAAGAAAAGATTTGAGGCAGCGAGAGGAGTTGGAAATGACTTTCAAAGTAAACTCACAACATTTTTATTTAATTATAGAGTGACACCGCATAGAACGACTGGTAGAACCCCAGGAGAGCTGATGTTTGGTCGACAGTTAAAGACACAGTTTAGTTTGATGAAACCGGATTTCAGAAGAGACGTAGAAGTATCGTTGACAAGACAAAAGAAGTATCACGACGGGGGAAAAAGGAATAAAGAATTGGCGGTGGGTGAAGCAGTATGGGTAAAGAATGCGTTAGAGAAAGGTTACACAGAGGGAAAGATAATGAAAAGATTGGGCCAAGCTAACTACATAGTGAAGATGGAGGGTCAGGAACGTCGGCGAAATGCTGACCAATTGCGGCGAAGACACACAGCAGAAGAGCTTCCGGAAGGGGGAGGAGTGTAGCATCATGTCAAATGTCAACTGTCGCTATATTCTTGTTATTGAGTTTGTTATATGATTAAGTTGTTATATGATTATATATGTATCTTCTATGACTCAAGACTTCATTATCTTACAAATACTATAAAATATTTGGGAGTAATAATTGATTGCAATATGAAATGGAAAGAACACGCAAATTGGGTGGTCACAAGAATTAGGAAAACCATGCACAGCTTTGTTAAAATAAGGGAATTCGCCGACAAACAAATACTTAAACTTTTATACCACGCTCTCGTAGAGTCTATAATAAACTACTGTGTGTTGGCTTGGGGTATGGCCGCACCCACGATATCTGAGCAAGTAAGTGTAGCACAGAAAGCTATAATAAAAAATATCATTAAAAAAGCCAAAACGATACTCCAGTGAACTTACATACCTACTCAGATTTCTGAGTCTTGCCAGTTCATCTTCTATATAAAAAATCAATATTGTTACACTATTTCCAAGAAAATAAAACAGTTAACCAACATAAATACAGTACGAGATCACAACACAAAAACACAGTTCAAGTTCCATTGTGCCACACTACTAAAAAACAAAGACACGCTTCTTATCTGGCACCCGTGTATTGTAATCAACTCCCGGACTCATTTAAACAAATAAAAACATATTCAACATTTAAATTTAAAATAAAACAATATCTTATGGCAATAATAGAAACAAACAAATAACATATATAATCAATATGTAAGTATCTTCGTATATATTTTTCTTTTCTTTGCTTCATGCATTATTTATTTATTTTTTTTTTTTTTTATGTCTGAATTTTTTGCCTGTAAATAGAAAATAGAGACGGGGCCTTCGCTCAAGATTTTCTTTAATCTACTGAAGGCCCTCACCAAGTATAATTTACTAATAAGACTATATTTATCTTAAAAGCTGTTTATATCAGAATCTATATTGTAATAAAAATGTAATGTATATTGGTGGAAATAAATTATTATTATTATTATTATTATTTGAAAAGGAATGTGATAACTGTAATTAGCAGTGTGTATTCCAATGTGTAAATACTAAACCTTATTCTTCATTAACTCAACATCTAATCTTGCTTAATTTTTTACTTTTCCCCCGAATAAAAATTTAATCTTTAATGGTTTATCTTTCTTTCCTTATCAAGGAACCAAAAGAATTATCTTAACAACAATAAAAAGCTAGGTGAAGAGAAAAACAATTTACAACCGTCGGCTTTTCTGTTACACATTTCAAGTCATTAAGTTAATTTTATGGAACGGAAAGATGTTGGAAGAGAAACAGTCTTTTGAAAACCGACTGTGCCCTTTTTTTAAACCCAGTGTAATCAGAATAAAATGCTTGCAAGGAAAATCTTTAATAAAAAATAGTTGGGTTTTCGTCTTTTATAAACCCATGTTTAGTTGTACGTGAAATTTGGTTTCTTTCAAAATGGTAGAAAATATTTCGTATAGCTACTTAATTTGGTTTTTACTTTCACCACATTTTCTTTTTTGTGACTTCTTTAGAGCTAATAAAAGCATATTATTTTTCAGAGATTACCTTTTAAGCTATATAGTGATTTAATAATTGACAATATATATATATATATATATATATATATATATATATATATATATATATATATATATATAAACAAGACCATTAAAAATAAATAGAAAAATAAATAAATAGTTTTTATTATAAAGCCTTTATATAAAATAGTCCATAAATTAATCCATTTTAGTCGTGTGAGTAATCCATCAATTTTTTTGTTTATAAAAACTAAAAACACACTTTGAAAATTTGCATAACAACCACGTATATTGAGTTTTTACAAGGAACCTCATTAATCAGTGTGTGTACGGGTGGATGTTCCTGAAATTTGAAGGAACGTTTTTGCACTGGTACAGACACTATTTGCCAAGTTTCAGCTCGATTGGACTTGAAGAGGGTAGTTAGCCCTCCAAAGATCTTGAAGAATGTACAATCACTCAAAAGCGAAATTGATATAAAAAAATGAACAATAAAAAGTAATAAAAATAGAGTGTAAATAGCATTTTTTTAAATTATAGTTTCTATATATTTAGCCCAGTATTTTACATAGTTCTCTTTTTCCTCTTTGTGAAAGATTCTATTGCTTCATGTTCTTAAAATGTCCAAACTCCATTAAAACCATTTTTTTAACCTTTCTACTACTTCTATTAATGGTTTTAGGTTTTTTTTTTGTCTTCTCTTAAATAATAATTATCCACAAAAACGGAGGAAACCGCGGTGATTTTATTTAGAAAACAGAAGAGAAACGAAGTGGAAACGATATAATTTAGTATATCTTATTATTTTAATGACTCGGTTGTACTTCGGCACCTCCTTGAAGGTTTTAGATTTCCAAAATAAAAAAATGGACGTAAGCGTTAATGTAAAAGCGAGAGGAAGTAAAAAGAGGAGAGGAAAAAAGTGGAGTTTTTACACTTGATGTGACAGAAGTAAGGAGTTTAAGGCAACGATTTTCTCGCCTTAATGAAGTATATTTTGAAATTCTCTCCCTTTATCACTTCGGAGAGGGGGTGAAGGGACTCGTAAGATGAAAAGTACAGAGCTCGGAACCCTTTCGCTCCCTTTTCGGATCCCTGCGCCTAATGGGAGCTCATCATCCCTCCTTACCCCCAGATATATCACTGAGTCCCACCCCTCTTGCCTTCTTTTTTGAAAAACAGCGGCAACTTATGATTTATCACAGGCAGAATATGAAACTAAGCTTCTCTAATTGCTTTTCCTTTTGGCTCCGTAACATAATCACTGCTTTTCTACATCTTTTCTCTTTCTCTCTCCTTTTATCAAACTATATCCAAGAGAGCTCTTTGCTTCCGTCTAGCACTTTTTACTTCGAAAACCCTACCGAAAAAAAGATTTACAGCCTTTTTTTTGCTACTACTACGTATTTTTAACGTAGGACTTCGAAAAGGGAGAAAAACAAAAGCGTAAAGGAGAGGCAATAAAGAAAAAAAGAAGATACTAACTAAGCAATTTTTGTGGTCGAGTTTTTCTCCTTTTTTCTATAAGCTATATGAAAAAACACAAGGCAAAAGATAGTGGGGAAAAGAAGCGATAAATAACTCAATATCTTATTTGTTGAGATTTATAGAGTCGAGGCAAGAACTGTTGCCAACTTACCCACAAAAGAGGAAGAATAAAAGACAAGGGAACACTGTGCCAACGGAAATATCGGAAAATATGCTTTGCAAAAAACATATAAAACATCTAGCTATTAGATACTAATAAAAGATAAATTAAGGTATTTTTGATCCCAAAAACCATCATCAAAAAATAAAACGACATTGAATAATTGAAATCGTAGTCTAAACAACTTTTTAGAGTAATCTTCTGAGGAGAGAACTAACTTCATTTTTGTTTTTAATTAAAACTAAATTTCATATTAAGAAAATCTATATAATTAATAAAAAATAATTCATCCTGTGCTTCAGTCGCTGACATGTTGGACAGCCAGTTTTTACATAATTATAATTGAAGAAAATAGTCAACCAATTAGACTGGCATATAGCTTCTTTGCGTCCAATCGCGTACTTTAATTATGTTTTTACCACCCAATATTGTCTAATTTATTTAATTTTTTCTCCTTTTTGATCAGTCGAAATTATTTTGTGTTTCAATATGAATAAGAGTATTAATTTAGAAATTGAATGTGTTAAAAAGTAATATGGAACCATCTGGGGGCTACTTTAGCTTCGGCAAACCATGATTTTGCATTTATTTTAGCCAAATATTATTGAATATTCCTAAAAGTTGATTTTTAATAAGTGGTATATCATGTTATAGTGAATAATTTAATGTCCATGGGAGGGATTGCTGCATTTAATCGCAGTGTGAAATTCGGTTAATCCAAAAAGTTTGATAAGTGTATAAGTGTTGTTATTATTTAGAGATGGAGGGATTATATTTGTTACCGATGGGGGGGGGGGGGGCTCATTTATCAAAGAATTACTCTAACCAGGTTCACGGTTTTGTTTATATTTCGTTTGATTTGATGGGCTTTTCATTTTTTTAAGGCTTTTCAGACATTTAAATTTAATAGTGTATTTTCAAAAAAAAAATTAAGTTGTTACAATAATGTTTCCAACCGTTTATTTATCTGTCTAAATGTGGTGTTAATACACTGGAAGTTAATAAAATGTTCTACATTTGGATTTTCATTAAAGTTTTTCACAGGTAAAAAACCACCAAATAATGAATAAGGTTGAGGTATGGATTTTGAGTTAACTTTGTTTCGAATGTTTTTATTTCGGGGATTGAATAATTAGTTGCTGTGTTTATATCATGCATATAAAGTCTTCGTATGTCTGTAGTGTACAGTTTTTTAGTCTGTTTTGTGTTAGTGCTTCCATATTATCGTCCAATCTATACTTTATTAACATTCCAATGTCTTCCCTAGTATCGATATTTTTTCTACGTTGGAGGAATTTGTTTCTATTATTATTGTATATTTCTTTATACAAACAGAATAGAACATTAAAATAAATCTTTTAAAGCGTTGTAAAAATAAAAATACTAATAATCTAACAAATAAATGGGGAAACTTAATCAAAGTTAGAGTCACATCAAAGGATAAAAACAAGAGAAGATTCTACTAATAGACTTCTAGAACAAATAGTATTATTTCAACCACTTAGTCAAATTGACCCAGTTATATATCTCCACATAAACTACTTCAAAAGAATAATGGAAAATTCTTTTTTACAATAATATAACCAAGTACATTCACATAATGGAAAAAAGATTATTCATAGTGAGTCCGGAAATATTTGTTTCGTTCAGCTTCCACCTAATTTAAACCAGTTTACTGATAACTATTTTTCATTGTTAATTTACTGGTTACTTAAGGATTTTTAATATTCAGATGCATTACTTATGATATGATAGTTAGAAAGGATTTTTTTTTATCGGTTAAACACAAACCAGACTAGTGAATAAATTTAATTTATCTCCAGTAGGGACGAAAAGTAACTTTTCAAGACTAGTTTATAGGTTATATAAGGTTGGTCTTTTCATGCTCATTCTTAAAAACGGGGATATAATGCGAAAACGGGAATATAATGTAAAAACGAAATTATAATGCGCGCGAGACCGCAGTGACTTTTTCACTGCGTGCGAGACAGAGCAAGACCGAGCGAGGCCGAGTAGAGCAAGTGCGTATTTACATTGTCGCTCAGAGACCGCGCGAGGCCGATTCCGCTTGAGCAACAAACACATCTATCAGCATGGGGCTATTCACATTAAACGCCGAGTGAGACCGAGCCGACCCGGACGAGTTGTATCAAACGTTTTTGTAAGCTAAGCGTTTTCGGCCGCCGAAAACGCATTGTAAACGGTTGTACGCGGACTGGTAGATAATCGGCTGATCGGCGTCGGTCTCGCGCGAATACGCACTTGCTCTACTCGGCCTCGCTCGGTCTTGCTCTTGCCCTACTCTTTTTGTTGATTTTTAAAATTTAACAGGACTTATTTTACTTGCAAGTGTAACCATTATATGTATTCCTGCGATAAAAGTTCTCGGCTGTTCTGTAGTACCGCCATCCCTGAGGATATTGCTATTTCGATGATTTAATGCAAACGCATTTAAAAATGTAATAATGGCTGTGAAACACCTGGGACAAATTCTATTGTCTTTTCCTATAACATTAAGATTTCAGATAATGGAAATGTTAGAAGGGCAAAAAATAAATACTCGCTTACATTAACCAAACTCTAATTAACAGCACAAATTAAACACAAATGTTAAGCTATACATTTATATGGACGTGACAAGATCATGTTCATTGATCCTAAATCGGGGGCTAGATCTGCATCAAGATGCTCATCTAAGATTTAAGAACAGACTTCCTTAATTCTTCTTTGGACTAATCACTGTTCACTGTGTTAGAGAGTTTTGAGCGAATTAATTAGAAATATTATTCACATACAATAATAATAATGTGGGCTCGGTTTATAGCTTGATGTGATAACTAACTAACAATGGTATTCCTGTGGATACGATTACAGTTCAGGTCCGTTTAAATTTATAGCTTAACAGGTCTTGGACTTGTATTGTTAGTTAGTGGTTGGCTAATTTTTCTATAGCCCTTTTTATTTTCCCTCTCTCTTGAATCTTAATTATTGTAATATGTAAAAAGTGACTGATCACTCCCGATCTAATCTTGTAACCGTGACATAAAAGCAAGAAAAAGAAAAGGGAGTCCTTTAAAAAACGAATACTTCTTAGTTAGGGTATTTATTTGAAAAATCAATATTTCCATTATTAAAACATATAGGTTAGAAAGAATAAATAATATAAACTTCAGATCGTAAAACAAGATAACTTCCCTCTAGTTTCCTCCACTGATAGAATTTACAAATAGCATGGTAGTAAAAAAAAAACTAAAGGAAATTATTTTTGAAATGGTTTTCTAGTTTATCTAGAAAATTGATTTTTTTTAAATATAATACAATAGTATTGTGTATCTAAGTTGAATAAATAATGTATGAAAAGAAATAAAAAATGTCATTATGAAAGAAGAAAAGAATAAAAGTTATAGAGAGATAAATTGGAAGAAAAAGGAGAAAGTACAGTCGTATAAGAGAGGAAATGAACAGAAGCTACAAAGGATATAAAGTGGTTTCAAGTCTAGAGTGGCTATGTGATAAAGCGACAGTATCTTTAGATTCATGAGATGATATGATGGCGAGTAGCTGATCCTAAAGGGTAGCGTAGAAACGACTTGTACACGTCGCTGTCTAGGAGTCAAGATGTCTTGATCCTACCCAGCTTTATCATACTACTTTCCCCGACTTAACTCCTCAACCTCCACCATCGACTTAATTATTACAGATGGTAGGCTTAACTTGGCTAAGGTAACGTGCTGCCTTTGAGAAACTACCTCGGTGATATTAGCTTTCACCTTCACGAGGATTTAAACTAAAACAAGACGGGGTAAACAACCAAAATATATCTTATCAAATGATGGGAGAAGAGCCACCAGCAACCCTACGTTTTTAAAAAGAAGTTATAGAAACAATACGTTTAAGAGGAAACTCAGGAGAGAAAAATAAAACTTTAACAAGAATTATAAAAATAAGAGTTGAAATGTTTCATTCTTAACAATTTGTGATTAAAGGCTAAACAAATTAGTTTAGGCTTTAAAATAATTAAATTAAATACACAAACGATAAACAGACTTCTTTTAAACCTAAATTCAGATGCCTCAAAAGGTGAATAATTAATATTAATACATATATAGTATATATATATATATATATATATATATATATATATATATATATATATATATATATATATATATATATATTATATATAGAGAGAATTTATTATTTAGCGAAAGAATAATAGAAACAATATTTCCTCTTTATTCTCGCGACTCAGTCAAACCTGTTTCTATTCAACATCTTAACGCTCTACACAATGTTAATTCAAGAATCCTGCTTATATGCTGCCAATTATACCGAAAAATTGATA
The DNA here is from genome assembly GCA_951217055.1 of Gerris lacustris. Lineage (NCBI taxonomy): Eukaryota > Metazoa > Arthropoda > Insecta > Hemiptera > Gerridae > Gerris > Gerris lacustris. The sequence continues at coordinate 32,462,030 of OX578281.1, read as the reverse complement.
AAATATAGTGACACAACATGAACATAAGGCACAAAGACTATCTTTACCCAAAAGCGTAGGAAAACTCTGTAGTAGAAATTATGTCCCTACAACTTTGCTGTGACCTGTTTTAACAGATTTACCTGCCTTGTTAAAACAATATTCCACTTCAAAAAGATACAAAGATAGTTTAAAAATAACTGAAAACAAAGGCATAATACAAGAACATATGCATGGGGAATGATCAAGTGCCATTAAAATGTATGAAAGCAATAAATATATATTTTTTTTTATATTATCTTTTTTATCTTAAATATAATATATAAGATAGGATATAATACATGTATATAGGATACATGGGGGTCTGTACATTTATCCGATTGGGCTCAAATTTTGTATTTCCACTAAATAAGTAGTCCTGCTAACGAATTTAAGTTTAGAAAATTTTGTGTCTGTTTGTCTATTTGTCTGTGCGTCAATCACGCCCAAACGGCTGAACAGATGTTGATGGTTTTTTGGATAATGTTAAGCTTAATTCTGCGGGTAGGCTATAAAACTGTTCGGTAGCTTTATATGGAGCGGAGAACGAGGCTTTTAAATAGATTTCAAAATTCTAATTTTATTTTTTATATAAAATCTTTTTAACCAAAATTGCAGAAGAAGCAACAGACAATATTTTATGTTCAGTGGAAATGCCTGTAGGAAGAACTGTTCAATTGCTGTCAAAAAATATTTAGATTAATTTTTTTAAACATTTATTATTAAAATATTTTATAAATCATCAAGAAAACAAATTTTTATAAATCACACCTTACCATTCCTAAACCTTTGTAACATAATTATCGTTACTTCTTTAAAAAGCTAAAATAAAATCGTCTAGTGCTAGTGTATACGTAGAATAATAATCTCTTAATAATAAATTCTTTTGACATTTGCCAATAAGAATATAGGGGGGGGGGGGATTTAATACTGGAGAAAGGGCTCCTATTTTGGATGTAAGCATATAATATATATCAAAGATAATTCTAATTTTAACTCAGGAATGTGAAAAGACACAGGGTATACAGAAGGAAAATACCCCAGCTTTTCCCCCAAAGTTAACATTTCAGATTAATCAGAAGTCAGAATTAATTAATAATTTGGGATTCTTGCAAATTATATTATCAAAGGGGAGGGGGTATAGAAATAAGAGGAGGGATAGAATCTAGATATTCTCGATTAGGAAAATAATTTAAAAGTTTCTTGATGGTAGGTATATATAAGCCCCATCATATTAAAAATAACACACTCCACAGCGAAGACAGAGTATCCGGCTAGTTTTCCATAAAATTTTAAAGCTGATTATCTGTTTTATCTATTCATATTGAGTTTCATAGTATTTATATGTTGATTATTTATAATTACATTATTCAATGTATTTAAATGTAATTTTATCATATGACCTACTGCATCCAAGCTTACAGCTTGGCAACGCAGCCAATATAAATCAATTTAAAAAATATACATAGAAGTGAAAATATCTCTTTGTCTTAATAGTTAATTAGACTAAGGGGTGTTATCACTTCTATAATCTAAAGAGATAATATTCCTTGTCTAAATAACTTTTCGACAAAGAAACACTACTCTTCTAAAATTGAACAGTTAAAAAAATCTATCAAAATCGGGTGTATGTTGGGTATTGTAGTATAAATCACTGTGTACATATCAATGTCAATCATACATTGACAGAAACTATATTTATATAAAAAAATGATATTATAAAAATTACAATTATGATTCAAACTTAAGACGTTATCTTATATTGGCGCTGCGGATAAAAAAGAAAAAAAAAGAAAAAGAAAAGGGGGAGGAATGTAGTATAAATCACTGTGTACATATCAATGTCAATCATACATTGACAGAAACTATATTTATATAAAAAAATGATATTATAAAAATTACAATTATGATTCAAACTTAAGACGTTATCTTATAGGTATGATAAGGCATATTTACCTAAATACGATGTAGATCTCTTATGATCCCTTCTATCTTATCGCTTTAGTGCTCGCCTTATGCTAGACTATGGCTCAATAACTTTTAGTTGCGGAATACATACTACAGTAAATTCTAGTTTAATGAGATTCTTCAGTTAACTACAGTTAATTGTTAACAGATTAACAACTAAAATAGTGCTTAACTTGTTTCGAGGGGTTTGTGTGAGACTAGAAGCAGGTCCTTCTTAGGTAACGTGCTCTGTCTTATTAATTATAAACTAACGACGTTAAAGGGGTAGATAATTTAGAAAACGAGGCAAAGTTGTGCAAAATGTTAACGTTCTCGGTTCTCACAGAAACTGCACTTAAGATATTATACCAATTGGTCCGAGTGTTTATGGTAACTTCTTTGAAAACTAAAGTCCAAACATCTAGGTTCGATGCCCACAGAGTTTATACATTTTTTACAATTTCTTAGAATACAATTTACTCTGTTTCTAATTTTATATCTTTCAAGGGGCTCTTCCATAGAGCAATCACAAAGATTTTTCGTTATTAAAGTGTATTTAGAGACATATATGAAAGATATATATATGATACTTATCCTACGACTACTTTAATCAATAAAAACACAAAGTATTTCTCAGCAAACTAATTATAACTTAACCACGAAAATTTAGACGCTTGTTTTATAATTAAATTTAATTAAATTTACTATTATTATTTTCTTTATATCGCTCATATACGTGTAATATAAATTAATTTTCACTTTTATACTTTGAATCTGTCGTAAGCGTTCATCATAAGTCTTTGCACGAACTTCAAAATCTTTAATAAATTATTACAAAATTCACTTCAAAATATATTGTCCAAATTGTACTAAACGATGAAAAAAAAAAAAAAAAAAAAAAAACCGGCCGTTCTTACAACTACCAACACACACACAAAAAAAAATACTAGAATTAAATAATTATAATAAATCATACATATGTATAGCTTAACCGATAAAAAACATAAAACTGATTTGAATGTTTAGTTATTGCTTTATTTAATATTTTATGTTATTGGGATAACCTGTTTGTAGGTACCGTTACAAAAAGAAAATGATCTTTCTTAAAGATCAAGTTAAAATTAATAAAAGTTTGATAAAAAGAGTTTAATTGTTTTTAATAACAAGTAAAATCTAAATCTAAAACAGCAAGTAAAATCTAATCAAATTCTAATTACAATGGCTTCAGTAATGAACGAACCACTTGTTCAAACCTAGCAAATAGGCCTTATTATTTTGTAATACCTACCATTTTTACTAGCCCTAGTGTGATCGTTAGTGGGCAATAAAATCAGGGCATCGAACCATGACTGTCGTCCCCAAATTATTGGAGGGTAGAGCAGATGTGGCAAATAATTTAATCCACCACTGGCTCCCACAATATCTTCAAGCATTTGCATTGCGCGTCTATGTTCTATCTCTACCTTTTCCTTCAGAGGCCAATCTCCTACTTTAAAAATAAGCAAATAAAGCTGCATTTATCGTATTCATTTATAAATTAACTATTACATAAAAAAGATGAGTTGTTACATACATAAGACGTTAGTTTGTTAGAATAATTAGTCAGAATGATAATAAAATGCAAGCAATAATTTTAGTAGATAAACCAAATATACAAATCGAGAAAACGCCTGCACAGAACGAATGAAATAAGAAGATAAAAATATGTTCTAAATATGGAAGGTTTCAACATATTTTTTTAAACTTTAACTTTTTTACGTAGTGTTAACAAGTCAGGAAAAACAACTTAATTGAAACTCAAATCTTAATTGAGAACGACGTAGAGTTAGACACTAAAAAGAAATACAAAACAACACTAAAAAAAGGTATATAACAAAAAAAAAAAAAATTGCAGAAACATACAAAATATGGAGGAATAAAAATATTCAGGGAGCATATTTGGAAAAAGACAACCTGGTCGTAATGCCTGTTATTTGTTTTTGTGACCGCCAGAAATCCTTATAACGAATTCCAGGGGCCGGAGCCCCCCTTTCCTTCCTAGCTACAGTGACGGCTACAAAAAACTTTCCCTGTATCCGCTAGTCCCTCCTCCAGTATGCCACAACGTTTTTCTCAATCCCCTTTTTTCTATTTTTGCATATAACCTTTTCTCTTTATATCCTTTTTTTAACATATTTATTTATATATTTCCTAGCTTAGAGTGTGTATATTTATATTTATAAATATGTTATATATATATATATATATATATATATATATATATATATATATATATATATATATATATATATATATATATATATATATATATATATATATATATATATATATATATTTACATTTCTTCTTTACCCATATAAAAAAGTGTGTGTGTATAAGAAGAAAAATGAAATAGGGAAAATATTCTGTTAAAAGAATTCAATCTATTAAATAGAAGACACCGAAATAAATATACAAATAAAATAATTCTAATTCATATAGTAATAAATAAAATAGTTCAAAGAGATATATTCTTTTACTAAGTTAAGACAAAAAGTGAAAGGTAAAAAGAAATAATAGCTTGAAAGGTAGAAAATATTGTGACAAAAAATGGGATCAGTTATGTAAAAGAGTTATATATTTTTAGAGTTTTTTGTTTCTCTTTTATACTTGTAAACATTCAGATATGTTTCAACACCCTTTTACATGTTGTAGTTTTTTCTCTCTTCTTTGCATTTTTTTTAAAAAAGTGTATTCTGACTAAACAAAATAAGGAGAAAAAGGAGACATATATGTGGTTTACGTGACACCATTAAAAAGGGTGAAAAGAACGCCAGGTTCTTTGGATCAAAATATATGTATTCAAAAGCGCTCTTTAAAAAAAACACAACAAAATAACATAAAGCAAGGGAAGAATTAAGGGCAATGTCGTCTTCTGAACACAAGTGGCGTGATCGTCAGTTAACGAAAAGAGAGTTTTAATAATAGCACAGTTATTTATTTAAATACTTCTTATTTATGTATTTAAATCGATTTTGCTTCCGAGCTTATCAAAGGTAACAGAAGCAAAGTGATCTTTCTGAAGAACAAAAATATTTTATGTCCAATTTCAAAAATTCCAAAACAGAAATCCGTTTTAGACATCAGGGAACATTTTTGGTTCCGTGTTTATCAGTCGGTCTGTCTGTCTTATCGGTCGGACTATGGGACCAACAATAAGCTAATTATGACCTACTATACAAATTTCATTAAAATTGGACGTGTAGTTAATTAAGATAATATGTTGGTTCGCTAAAATTGAGCGACAGACAGACACGGAACCAAAAATGTCCCCTGATGTCTGAAACGGATTTCAGTCTTGGATTCTTTTAAATTCAGAACGATCATACAGCTTCCGTTACCTACTGCAAACTCGGAATAAAACCAAAACAATTTTGACAGATTTAAAAACGGGGAAAAAATAAAATAAATTGGAAAATTATAACTTAAGCATAAAATCATTAAATTTACGCGAGGAAGCTATGTGCCACACTAATTGGCAGAGTATTAGGTTCTGTGTCACTCATATTTGCGAACCGACATATCTTAAAACTACCCATCTGATTTTAATGAAATTTGTATGGTAGGCAATAATTAGCCCATTGTTAGTCCCATATAACTTTCAATCTTCTGCGGCCATTTGTTTCTCTTCAACATGCTTACAAACATACATTCTTTTACACCTATATCTTCGAATGTACTCATCATATTTATAAAATTTGGATGGTTTGTCGAGGTTATGCCCCCCCCCCCCCCCAAAAAAAAAAAATAAAAATTAAGCACCCGAAATTAAGCACCTGATTAATTTCGCAAAAATCAAAATAATTTTGACATATTAAAATAACAGGAGAAACAATTAAATAAATGAGACAATAATGGCTTGTGAAAGCATAAAATCAATCAAGTACGTGATAGGATGCGAGGAAACTATGCCCACACTAATTGTTAGTCTACTTCTACTTTGCTTAGTCGTTAAGTAACAAGATATTATTGCTATAAAATGTTTCTATTCAAATAAACATTTTTTTCGAAAATTAATAGATGTTTAAATAAGGAACAATTTTTTTGGATGCATGAATAAATTAAATATTATATAACACACTGCTCCAGTCAATGTTATGCATCTGCTGCCCTTATAAATTCTATTACCTTTACATTAGTTGATCCGATTGTGTGGCTAGTTGTCTGTGTGTCGTCCGTTATCAAACTCTTGAAAGGGCTAATTAATCCTCTTCCAGTCATGCAATCGATCATTGGATTGGGATATTAAATATTTGGGTCATCTACCCTAACGCACACTGATTAACGAGGTTGCTTGTAAAAAACACAATGACTGTGATTGTTATGAAAACTTTCAAAGCGTGTTTTTATAAAGCAACAACTAGCCGATGCCTGTGCTGTAGGAAATACGGAAATTGTTGTCAGTAGTCATATTGTTACCTTGTAATAAATAAATATATAGGTATAGGTATTTAAATTCTAAAAAAAGAAGTAATTTTGCTTCTTTTAAACCCTAAAATTGGAACTCTAGGGCCGACCGCCTAAAGAATTCTATTCTAAAGAACCTAACGACGTCTAAAGAAACCTAACGCCTACAATATCATTTGGTCAAAAATCCTTCTAGAGGTATCCACTAAAAGGGAAGTCCAGTTTTGTCTTTATCTGGAAGCAAATATCTTTATATTCGTATGAATATCATTAGTACCAGCGCTGTGATATACTTTACTATAATATTTTAGATAATTGTGGCGTAGATTTCCAAGATTGATATCAAGATAGAAGACCTAAAACATCATCTTAAAACAAACCGTGGAAATCGACCCAACAATATCAAATCTTGTAGGTTTTGTCTAATCACTAATAATCACATAACTCTCGATGCAAGAACAACTATACGTTCAGGTTTGTGACAATTGACAGGAATTGTCTTGGCTATAAAGTGCTTAAGTATTTGTATAAACTTATTGATACAGACAATAGTAATTGAATGCGTACACAAAGTAAACTTCCTATAAATGTATATACGAATATAATGGAAGATTTATATAATTAAAAGTTCCCATACATTTTGGCTTGCTGTTTACAAGAAAAACACTAATTAAGACTTGGATTAAAACTTCAATAAAGAGATAAGCGGTTTAAAGATCCTTTTAATAAATACCTTGTTAGCGGGCAGGCTTACAAGTGTAACTAATGACTGACAGTTGATTTAGGAAGACCAACTGAAAAGTGAAACAATAAGCTGACTGCTCATTCACTTCTGAGAAAAGCGAATAACTACTTTGAAAGCGATACAAAGAACTGCTTACAAAGGTCTAACTAAGGTCTTCCTTACAAAGCTCTAATTAAGTAACGCTTTCAGAGTCAATTAAAGAGTAACAGCTTAGAAGATACTAACTTTCAAGAGGTAAACGATGATTTATTACATCAAGTTTCTAAAATAAGTTTCCACAACCAAAGAAAACGAGGTTACTGTGTAACTTTAGTATATAGGGATAAGGCCAATGTCTGGGATGGTATTAGTTAAGGAATTTCAAAGATTTGATTATCTTCATTGAACTTACAAATGTATACAAAATTATCGCGAATTCGAAGTTTTTTAATATTACTGTATAATATAAAAATTGGTATACAGTGATAATATACTCAATATATTGAATATATATGGAGTGATTATATATATATATATATATAACAAAGTTATTTACTGGCTCCTACTTAACGGCTTTTTAGTAGCAGTAAATGCTGTCATCATAACATTTATTAACTCTTTAAGCAAATTCAGTTTTTAAAAAATAAATTAAAAAATTCATCCAAAAGAAAAAAAGACTCCAGCGCCGGGATTCGAACCACGGGCCTCCTATACATTTTTCTCTGTGTGTCTCCCGTTGCTAATAATAATTATAATTTGATTTAAATTAAAATTTAAACTTTCCGTAGTATGAATACTATACCAAAAACTTAAAAAATTTAAATTATAATTGGTTGTACTGGTACATAGGTACTAATTAGTTACTTTATAATTATAAGCGTCATTTCTCGGTCTAGTTCTATTATCGTAAATGTCGATTCCTAGACTTGTAGAAAAATTGAAAGCTTAATTCGGGACTAGGTATCGTTAACGACAGATAAAATGCACCCAATAAAAGAAGGAAGAACAATGGACTCATCTAGTTCAACTAAATCCTGGTTCGTCTTACAAACGGTTTATAAAATTAAATTGTCCGTTCTACAGACTACAAATGCACTTTCTACGTGGTGTAGTAAGTGTCAAGTGTATAACCTTTTGTAACGTGCACTTGATATTTGAGCATTAGCACATCTTACCTTTTACCTATCACGAGGAATATTAATAAAACTTTGGTTTCCGAAAGAGAATCCAGAGCCGTAACGGACGCTAATTTTCATCAGTGTTTATTTTCTTATATGGAGGTATGGAATATAGAGGTCTTGATTCTTAGCTTGTCAAATTAAATAAGCGTTTTTGCTGAACAAGTGTATGTGAGTTTTTCATTTTACAGAATTGGGATTTTTAAAGTTAGTTTGTCTAACCATAACTTGTATTCAAGTCGACAGATTTAAACGAAATTCTGCACACAGGTGCAACTCACCTTTTAAGACAACTGCATAGGGTTGGGAAATTTCTAACATAATATTTGTAAGATGGCGGTAAATATGGCAGACGTCTAAGAAAAAGGGTTTTAGACAGGATGACATGTTTTATACATTGATACAGGTCTTGAAGAATAGGAAAAGAATATGTAACTAATATTACAAAAATATTCACTTTTTTTCGTCATTTTAAAAAAAATGTAGCCAAAATGAGAGTATCGAAAACAAGTTTATGCTAATTTTGCATATAATTTTAACGTTCTCTTAAGGTAGATTAAGAATAGTAAGTTTTTTTCAAAAGTAAAAGGTAGCAATATTGAAATCAAATATGACCGGTATAAGAGCAAAATGCAATTATTTTCTGCGCGAGTTCTTTATGTGCCCCATCACTAGAGGTATACCTTAAAATTTCATAAAATAACGATCAAATCTCTCATAATCACCGTTCTTGTATCTCATACTATGTTTTTTTTTAATTAAAAGAAAATTCAAAAAATCAAACAAACAAGATGCGAGTACAATCTGTCGAGATGAGAAAATTACTAAAAAATGTTTGTATCATTATCCCTTCAATACAGGAAAAAATGAAATGGGCAAAAAGGAGTATTATTGATAGGGAACTACTAGGTAGTTGGGTCAGGAATGGATGTAGTAAAGGTTTAAGATTTATTACCGTTCTTCCAAAGCTCTTGGTTCATAACTCCTCCGAAACCAACAGGGTTCCACTATAATTCAGACAAGTTGGCTCCCCATTCCATACCAGAAGATCCGATAAAACAATCCGATTTCATCGGCAGCGTGCAGCCGACCGTATTCTACCCCGGTAATGAAATGAAATGAAATCCCCCTTCCACTGTTTCCTTGAAACCGATTCCTTAAAATCCTCGGTTATTCTTGTAAAAGGAAATATTACACCCTCAGTATAATTTATTTTAAGATAACATCGATAACCGTTTTAGATTAAGACTAGAAGCGTTTGGAGATTTTTAGTTCTGGAATTTCACTCTCTTGCATTTCTCCGTATCACGGCCATAATTATATCTGAATTAAAGATTTTTGTCATCCATTCTTACAGTTATAGTTTGAAACTAGAAACTGTCGAAAACTAAACGGTGAAGGGAACTAACCACTAACCATATATCACATACTACATACGTAAGGTTATTACAGTATTCTGTAATTTAGTAGTTGTGTAATATAGAGTTTTGCTTTCATCCAAATTTCCGAAACTTGGATCAATTATACCACATGGTAAAACAAACGTTTCCATAGAATTTCGTTTGGATATCTGCCACCATTTTGAAAATATCCACTTTTGAACTTTAATGCTAAATAATTTTGGAACTATCCCCAACCGAGCTAAAATTCGCACCAATCATATCTTTCTATAAGGTAATATTTCAACTTAATATCTGCCGCCATTATTTAATGATTTGGTAAAAAGAAGCTCTGAAACGGCCTGCGTCCGATTTGATAAATTTTTTTAACTCACAAAATAATAAAGAACAATATAGGTAGATGAATAATTAATATAAAAATACCATTTTTAAAAACTGGTCTTATTTTCAATATTGTTTTTTTTTGGTTTCTTTATTCTTCACCTAAATTGTTTCCATGGGCAAAATTTGGGAAATATTTAAAGACGGGAAGTGGTTCAAATTGGGGTAACAGGTGTGCGATGAAACTTACAAAGCAAAGTAATATAAGACCAGTAAAAATAGTTTGTCAATTAGCGGGGCACATAGCTTCCTCGCGTCCTATTTTGTATACTTAAATGATTTTAGGCTTTTACAACCCATTATTGTCCAATTTATTTAATTCTCCCCCCCCCCCCATTTTTTAAATCTGCCACAATTGTTTTGATTTTTACATAAATTAAAACATAAATTTAGCAAAATTTGAAGAGCATAGACAGTTGTAAGTAATCTTGGGCTATCTGTGGGTTACTTTAAAAAAAGCATTAAAATTTCATAACAATCAGATTATTTCTTTTAAAGATATAGGTATAAATAAATGTATGTTTGAGCCCATGTGGAAGAAAAACAAATAGGCGCATAAGGTTGAAACTTATATAGGACCAAGAAAGGCATAATTGCAACCTACCATCCATATTATATTAAAATAAAACAAGTAGTTTTTAGGATATATTGGTTCGAAAACATTAAGCAAGAGACCGACAGACAGACACGGATCCAAAAATGTTCCCTGATGTCTAAAACATATTTCTGTCTTGGAATTTTTGGAAATCTAAAAAAAGGATCGCTTTCTCATATAGCTTCCGTTACCATAGGGAAGCTCGGAAATAAAAATTAGGTATATGCCTATAATTTATATATATATATATATATATATATATATATATATATATATATATATATATATATATATATATATATATATACAGGGTGTCCCTGGTCCCTGCATATATAAAAAGTCTCCCCCCCCCCCTCTTAACTTTTAAACGGTTTGAGATAAATGAATGAAACTTAAGGGATCCGTGCCATGTAAAAGGAAGTTTGTTTTCATGCAATCGTGCAGTAGGGGCAACTAACCATTTTGCCCCTTTGCCACCAACTTCAAAATTTAACTTGAAGAGTATATTTTTGATAGCAGATTTAAATTCTACAGCGAAAAATAAAAATACTTAACTTCAAACTTTTTTTCTATCTCCAATATTTTGCGCCCATATAGGGGGCAAAGGTATAAAAATTGTAGATTTCAGCGCCTGGGGGCAAAATGGTGGTTGCCCCTAGTATGTGAGTGGATGAATACACAAATACACACATACCTTTACATGGTACAGATTCTCCAAGTTCTATTACTTTATTTCAAACCGTTTATATTTTATAACGATCTAAGTATTATTTTTTCTTACTATTTCGGAAGGGTTATTTTGCTATCTTTGCCCCCCTACAGGGGGCAAAATGTTGAAGATAGAAAAAAAAAGTTACAAGTAAAAGTTTATTATTTTTCACCGTAGAATCTAAATATGCTATCAAAAATATACACTCCAATTTGAAATTTTGAAGTTAGGCGGCCTGGGGGCAAAGTGGGTGGTTGCTCCTAGTGGGCGATTGCATGAAAACAAACATATATATATATATATATATATATATATATATATATATATATATATATATATATATATATATATATATATATATATATATATATATATATATTTGCTTCTGAGAATGATTTGCATTAAATTAGAATTTTATAATTTTTGTAGAATAAAATATTTGTTCAGTGTTGTGTCGTGAATACATATTTTAAAAAGCTTTTCATTCTTGAGAATATTGTTTAAGCTCTTTTCGGTTTGGTGAAACGTAAAATAAGAGGAAAATTAAGAAAAATTCCATTATAAAAATTTAATCAATAGTAAGTTAATAGAATAATAACAGGAGGCGGAATAAGCAAGGCAAGAGAAGAAAGTAGAAGTTCTTTTACAAGAAAATAAGGCCTAACTCAACTCTAATGACTTCAGATTCCTTTTCATATGTTTTCAAAGTATAAAAGCAGTACCAAGAAATTGACTTTACTAATAGACAATTTATCTAAACTTACACTGTATTTAAATTAACTAGATACTAGACAATTAAACAGAAAAAAATTAATTAAGAGTTAAATATTTGTTCAAGAATCTCAAGCATTAATTCGTTTGAAACCAGTTTCCCTTTTTTATCATGTATCACAAGTAGAATTTAAAAATAAAACATTTTCGTTATCATTTATCACAAAATTTTTAATACAACATAAAAAAATAACGAATTGGACAAATTTGGTTTGACTTCTGCTTGACTTGAAATAGTTGTCAAACATAAGTAGCGCTTTTTGCAGTGTGATCGTTGCTATATATAATTTGCTTCTGTGCTTAAAGAGCCACCACTATCAGCTGTTTTCTTGCCACCCAGGATTACTGTCGTAATCCTGTTTACGACCTACAATCATTTGGTCTTACTTTAAGTTTTCTTTCAATATTCTCGTAGATAATGCCAGTTTTTGCTTCCGAGCTTACCAAAGGTAACGGAAGCTGTGTGATCAAAAAAATATTTTAAGTCTCCAATTTCAAAAATTCCAAGACAGAAATCCGTTTTAGACATCAAGAATCATTTTTGGTTCCGTTCTCAGTTTCTGCGACCCACGTATCTTAAAATCCCGATTTTAATGAAATTTGGATGGTATGTCATAATTATTGTTGGTCCCATATGAGTTTTAACCTTCTGCGCTCATTTGTTTGTCTTCCACGTGCGCATAAACATACATTTATTTACAACCTATATTACAAAAAGTACTTATCTGATCCTATATTTTGAAACTCAACTCGTCCGATTTTTATGAAATTTTGTCAAAAGTAGCGCACATAGCCCCAGATTAATTTCAACCGTCTGCGTACTTTGAATTCTGCTAAATTGATACTTTAATTCATGTAAAAAATCAAAACAATTTTGACGGTTTTAAAAAATTCGAAGGGAATATTAAATAAATTTGAGAATAAGGCTAGGGGCACACTGGGGGCAAAACAGTCTGCAGACTGTCTGCGGAGGCTGTATCCCGGTGCAAAAGATTGTCGCCTGGTGACAATCTTTTGCACTGGGGCAAATAGCCCGGAGACAGCCCGCAGACAGTGTGCGCCTTGCCTAATAAGCTTTTAAAAGCATAAAATCATTAAAGTATACGAAATAGGATGTGAGGAACCGTTGTGCCACTTAATTGGTAATTTACGTAAAGTCGAAGGTAGCGGAGAACTCCTTTTGTTGCGTCGCAATCCTGGAGTCCAGATCATGCCATTAAGTAGATCTAGTACATGTTGCTAAGTTCAGAAAAGAACCTATCAATTGCTGATAAGCGTTTTGTTTGGCTCCTTCTTTTGTATTCTTTTGTATTTTTTTTTTACTTTATTAGTAATCTTTCTTATGTCACTTTTGACCCCATAACCTATTGGAATCAAGGATCTTATATAAATGGGATGGAGGGTTGTGGCAAAAAAGTGACCTCATGAAGATATGTAAATATGAGCTCCAATGGGACAAATTACCTTCCTCTTGGTTATAGATTACTAAGAATTTGTTTATAACCTGTTAAAGAAGGTAATTTGTCCCAGTTCAAAGGTCGTGGAGCATGCGCAGTATGATTTTTCTCTCCAATTTCTCTTATACTTCCATGGGGTCACTTTTTTCCCTAAACCCCTTCTTAACATTCCATCCCCTTTATATAAGATCCTTGATTGGAATGTGCGAAAGGTGATTTATTAAACACTTTATTTAATACACGCTTACATTTAACTTCACTCATTATAATATGTTGGCTTGTGTGCTTGTTTGTCTAAAAATCATTTAACTTAAATTTGACCCAATTCCTGACTACCTATAGAAAGCTGAAACTTGCTCAGATGATGTAATTCCGGTGGCAATGTTCAGTCATTAATTTTGCAAAAAGCCATACAGGCGTGTCTTAGACAAATTATTTTTAATTTTCTTCTTATAATAATTTTTGAAAAACAGAAATAGAACAGATTTAATTTGACTTCTACTTCATAAAGCTAAATGTACAATTTCTGTATAAAAGGCTATTCTTCAGTACACTTATAGAATACAATATTTTAAATATTATTATACAATTTTAAAATTAAAATAACATCTAATTAATTCACTAATGCCTATAATTCTTAAAGAGATAAGTTTCTTAGAACGTTGAGTCGATGCTACAGACAAAGTGTCCATTAACAGATTAAATTTGAATTTGAAACAAGAAAAAAAGCATTAAACGTATCCATTAATTAAGATAAAGTACCAGGAAGGGATCAGCCAATCCTACGAGACTGAAGTACCTAATCGAAACAAATGTTTCTTATGGAAACGTTGTAAGGATATCTAATTAAAAGTTCATTGCAGTAAAGCAAAAGAAAAAAATATTTTCTAGGTTTTTGGATCCCGTTTTAAAACTAAACATGAAGCCCCCCTCCCCCAGGTAATAAAACACAGACCATAAACCAATTTACTGTATTATTATTAATGTTACTGTATTACAATACGAATTTAACGTTTATTCACCGTCATATTTAAGCACACATGTAAATAAAGTGTATATTACAGTTATTATAGAATCAGTTTATTTAAAAGTTAATCCGTTTCAAATAAATACAAATTCGGCAGACCCTCTCATAAACTTTCTCAAGTCCTCAGAGGGTTTTTATTAAGACTTTGAACACGCTAAGAAATAATTTAAATGGCATGGGGTAACAATCTAAAGAAGTACCAAGTTTTCGCACTTACAAACTACTTTTATATATATATATATATATATATATATATATATATATATATATATATATATATATATATATATATATATATATATGGTCATTACAGGACGGGGATTATTATCCGTCTGATATTATTGAAATTTAAGTAATAGGTCATAATTAGTTTATTGTTGGTCCCATATAAGTTCCAAACTTCTGCGTCTATTGGTCTCTCTTTTACATGCACACCAAGTTCTTTTTATTAAACCTATATTTTTAAACTACTAATCTAATTTTTAAGGTATGAAAATGGTTTGTGGAATGTAGACCACAGACTGTCCCATGATAATTTTAACTGCCAGCACTCATTCAATTTTGTGAAGAATTTATATTAAAAAAACATTAATTACAATTTTTTCACCAATTATAATATGTATCAATAATTTGCCCATTTTTATGTAGGTAATAAGTATTAAATCGTTATTTGTTTCTCTATTCTTTTTTGCTATACATACGTTTGGTGATAACCCTCAGAACAGTGAGACACTCTACAGCGAGGGCATTAGTATACTCATATATGGGACCAACAATGTGCTAATTATAACCTATCATCCAAATTTCAATATCATATGTCGTGCAGTTATTAAGATATGTTAATTCGCAAAAATTGCACGACAGACAGAACCTCAAACAGACAAAGAACCAAAATGGCTCCCTGATGTCTGAAACAGATTTCTCTCTTGGAATTTGGGAAATCGGATATGGAAAATCGGACAATGTTTGTTCTTCAGGACAATCGCATACCTTCCTTTACCTTCGGCAAGCTCGGATGCAAAAATCAAAACAATTTTAACAGATTTAATAAAAAGGAGGAACATTAAATAAATGAGACGAATGGTTTGTTACATCATTAAGTATATATATCCAAAGCAAGCGAGAAAGCTATGTACCATATAAATTGGAAGACTTTTTTTCTATTATTATGTTCATTGGGTTTAATGTGTCATAATAAGCAGATAGTTGACTTATTGTAATTCTATCTTTTATTATTAAAAAGTATTGAAAGCCAAAAAAAAGAGCCGTCAGTTAAAGATAATTGAAAGATGTTTTTTGCCACCCACTGTCCAGCTGTTTCGGTCGTCGTCCGTTCAGTTTTGTCACAATCAATTAAGCACTAATTTTGTTATTTAAATTTAACTAAAATACGATGTAAATAATAAAGCCATTATTAATCCGTAATACATAATAAACAATACGAATTTTCATTTTCATAAATCAACGAAAAAAAAACTGACATACTTCTTAATAAAATAAATTTCCTCGTGATTTTACGTGTATTTTTTATCCAAACTTTTTTTTTTTAGAAAATTTCGATAATGTGGGTTGTGTCAGTCCTAATGTAGGAGTTAGGTCCATTTCTGGACATAGGCCTCCATCATGGAATTTCAGGTGGTCTTGTCCTGTGCGTCTCTCATCCAAGTGACACCAGCATGTTATTGATGATGTAACCGTGTATAATAATTAAAAGAAGAGTTTTGCTTTCGAGCTCGGCGAATGTATCGGAAGCATGAAGAACCAACATTTTTAAGGACTCCAACATCAGGGAACATTTTTGGTTCCGTCACTGCCTGATGTCCACAATTTATTCAAACTAATAATATCTTAAAAACTACTCGTCCGATTTTAATGAAATTTAGCTGGTAGATCATAAATATATCCTCCAATTTTTTCTTTTGAATATTTAGTAATTTGAGCATGAGTGAAATACTTTCAATGGTCTCTTGTCCATTTTTCAAATGTTAACTAGCCTTGTAAGAGTAATTACAAAATATGTACTTAAAATTCTGGGATTATGGTCGTTCTAGAGAGTTGTTCTGGAAAAAACTCCATCCTGTGTTTGTAGAGGACAAGCGACGTATTGGAAACAATTGTTAGTTTTATAGCCATTTATTTAAGATTTGTAAATCGTATTGGAAAGAAATAGTGTGGTTTTAAAGTTGCAGCAGCATTGTTACCAACAACAACAAAAAATTAATAAAAACAAAATTGACAAGACACTTTTGGAAATACTCTTAATTCAAGTCTTCAACTAGTATACTATACTCTATTATAATTCAAATCCTCAAGTAGTATACTCTATTATCATTCTGCTACATTGATAATGAAAGAGAAGTAGAAAATGTTCGTTACGCAGGAGAACTCAATATAATGGTTTTGTTCATTAGCTCGTTAATTGCAATGGTTGTAAAGTTGCTATACGATCTAAAGTAAGGCGAGATCGCATCGAAAAGCAATATTGGCCTTTGAGTCATGAGACACTAGTCTGAAAATCAGCACTTAAATCGTATTTTTTTAAAAGTTTTTTTTATCCAACAATGGAAAAATGTTCTTTAAGTTATAAAATAAACAAGACCAAAAAAGAGCGCATAAGATAAGTTTAGTCTATTTATTTATCGTAAACTATTGAAAACCGCTCCATAATTTAATATTTAATCTAGTTAAAATCGCCTCGAGTTAAGCCTCAGATATTTATAGGTATATTAAATATAATAACTTATTTCAAAACTCGATATTTTCAATTTACTATGAAACTGTCTCATATAAAATACAGTATTGAATTTTCCATAAACTTAGATAAAGGTCTAATAGATATTTAATCATTGATCTTAAATATACTCAAAAAAAAAAAAATTATATAAAGATTTATGTGAATAAAATGTACATAAAACCACTTACTTTAAGGTTCGATGTAATAGAACATAAATTATTGTGGTATTATACCACATAATACAAACATATACCACACATTATCATAATAATACCTATTTAATCCAATACCCATTTATTATAAGTTTCTTTTTCACTCCCGCTTTCTTTTAACATAGCTTTACGTTATTAAGGCTGACTGAATCAGTTTACAAATATAAACGATAGTGCATTACCAAGTACCTACTCACGATGCAATCATTTGTGTGGAAACATGTTTCAACCCTTTGCGACTTAACCACCAAAGAACTATTTGTCGGGATTTTATAATTGTGTTTCAAGTAAATTGTTTATTTAAAAAAAAAAACTAATTTTAGGCTTGTTCGTGCCTGAATACAACTTAAAAAGTAAAAATATACATCAAATACGCGTCCGCTTCAATATATTAATCTATTATTTGTGTGGGTAAAATCAGGTTTTTGGTAATTTCTTTCGCGTCACGATCAACACTATATTTTGTTATTTCAGGGCGCTATTAAGATCTACCACATTACACATTAACTCGAACTCGGTGGATGGATCATTTGAACTCGAGCAACATGGATCATTTGAACAATGTCTCACATCCCATGGACTTAAACTAGATATTATCAATGTTGGCACTGCGGTTTCAAGCAAGTGAGAAAACCGCTCCCATCATTAGCATAAATCTGGTATGGCAATACTATAACCGAAGTATAGTAAGATCATTGATACTCTACTAATCAGTCCTACATCTAGATAAAGCATTAGGCTACTTAACTTACAGCGCGGATTTGACAATTTAACTAGTAGTAAGATTTACTCGGTTAAACTAAGATTATTAATTAATATGTATACTAACTATTTAACTATAGTTGTTAAAAGAAGATACCTACTAAAATAATAAATAAACAATATAATTTAGCAGCTCCTGTGTTAACCACATCCCCACTGCTCTTCGTGCGTAACTTCATACTCGACTAATTATAAATTTAACAAGTAAAGCGTGCGGAAAGGAGACGTAATTCAGAAGGAAATATTGTTTTAAGGTTAAAGGAATAAAATAATTTAAAAGGAGAAGAAGAAGGTAGTATTTATATTGTCGGGTGAGACGGTGCACATATTGCTAAAACTTAGGTAGGTTCACATTAGCACATAGGTGGTTTGGTAACCACAGTACAAGGACTGCTTGCAAGGTGAGCCTCGGTCTCACCCCTAGAGCCTCTAAATATCTAGGGTTACAGCTATACTCTCCTTGAGCCAAAGTGTAAAGTAATTTTACACCCCTTCCATAGCTAGCTGCAATGCAGTGGTTACAGAATATCTACCACCCTCTGGCACAGTTCAACCCGCTTTATCTCTCCTCCGTCCCCGTGCAAACCTTCTCCAGCTCAAAACAATCCCTCTCTCCTATTCATATTTATTAAAATAAACTCACACTCCCCAACTTTAAATCTCTCTCCTCTTTCACCGTCTAACCGAACTAAACCAGTACACTGTACTATTTATATATTTTATGCTTTAAACACATTATTTTCTATTTTTTTTTTTCTTTTTCATAACCAGTGTTATTTTTAGTACCAGGGGGACGTAATTAGGACATTTTTTTTCAGTTAAATATAAAAAGAGAAAAGTTTTGTAATTTTATGCAGCGTTAAAAAGTAATACATTTTTTTTTTCTTTTATGAGTCTTTCTTTATTTTTTTTTTTCTCTCTTGTCTATAAAAATAATTAGGTGTTATGAAAATTTATGCATTCGCAATTTCTCCGCTTCCTTTTTGGTAATTATAAAAGATTTCAAACATAAAATGAGAAAATGACCTATTTAATGATGCTTATAATATTAACTTTCAGTCATATCGAAATACTATCAATACACAACGTTATTTGTATTTTTATATAAGTATTAAGTATGGATGTGTAACTACATCTTACATATCCTTCTAGTTCTTTACTATTGTTTCCTATATATTTCACATTATTATTCACTAAATTAGCTCAACAAAAAACAAATCTGTCGTCAAGATATTTGAGAAGTTCTCCGGGTGTAAATTGTTATGCTTACTGCCACTAGGATTTAACTTTTATTATTTTTTAAATCAAATAGTCTGCCAATTATTGTGGCAAATAGTTATATTCCGTATACTTTAATGATTTTGCTATTAAAAGCTATTATTGTCACATTTATTTCATTTTCCCCCGTTTTTTTAAATCTGTCGTACATGAATATGAATTAAAGTATGGATTTAGCAAACTTTAATGAGCGAAGACAGTTAAAATTAATCTGGGGCTTGCGGGCTACTTTCGACAAATCATCCAAATTTCATAAAAATCAGAAGAGTACTTTTGAAGATATAGATGTAGATAAATGTATGTTTGTGGCAATGTTGAAGAGAAACAAATGAGGTTGAAATTAACTGAAATTGGGCAGAAGGTTGAAATTAACATGGGACCAAACAATGGACTAACTATGACCTACCACCCAAATTGTATTAAAATCGCGTTCCCAAAAATTGAACGATAGACAGACCGACAGACAGACAAACCAAAAATTGTCTCTGATGTTTGAAACGGATTTCTGTCTTGGAATTGTTGAAATCGAAGACATTAACAATTTTCGTTCTTCAAAACAATCACATACCTTCCGTTACCTCGAAAAGCTCAGATGCAAATATACGTATAAGAAAATTAAATAATATTTTCTACAGCAGAGCATTCTAAAGCAATTCTTAGAGAATAATTTTAATGCATCGCACATAGTCTAGTTTTGGAATAGTAAATGTATTTATATAATACATTATTATTACATTTCCCTTTCCAAATACCAACAGAAACGTATTATAGATAATATAAACAATGTGTACCGCGCCATCTGCTGTACTGTCGTTTAATTAAACTTCAGTAAGGAATAATTTGTTTAGGGAGAGCAAGGAGAAAGTGGTGGGGAATATCGCAAAATTCCTGTTTGACGCCATATGCCGCCCTCTTAGGATATATACGGGGAGAGAGAGGGTAAGCTTGGACGTGCATAAATTTACACTTCTAACTGTATTATTACGTTAGGTCGAGTAAAGGGATTGAAATTCAGAGAAGGGTTTCCCCCTAGTCTGGGGTTAAGGTGGTTTTAGCTGGTTTTATACCGGCACAATATCTTCAGACCTTCCAAGTCATACCTTTATAGCTGTCCATTACAAAACCTACTCCCCCATATTATTTATACGAGGTAAACTTAATCCATGACTTTTTTCTTTCCTCATCCTACATCTAACATTAAAGCCCCTTATTAAGGACAAAAAATGTTGAGAGAGACATGAAGAAGGGCAATTTAACCACTTTTTATCACCCTTTTTTTAAATGGCCTCCTTATCACCTTACTAGAAAATAACCTTCTTATCGTGGGATGTTATCATTGAAGCGTAACATGGAATATTTTAACGAGAGTATACATATATATTATAATATACAAAAACATGAGGAGCTGCACATAATGGAAACTAATCGAAACTATGTTTACTCCCATCTATAAAGCAGATTATAACTATATTCGAGTAAAGATAAAAATTGTAAGACTGGTTGTTTGAAAAGTTGTCTGTACTTATAAAAGTTTCTAATCACAACGGATAACACGTATTTGCTGCAGGGTAGGAAAGAAAAATTCTAACTACCTAATTTAACTTTTTACTTCAGTTAAATATTAAACTTAAATGGTGTATTTAAGATAAAGTTTAAATGCCATGTTTAGTACATGGCTTTTTAGATTATGCAGCTTACTTTTTTTACATTCTTATATGTATAACAACAATGTGTGTATATATATATATATATATATATATATATATATATATATATATATATATATATATATATATATATATATATATATATATATATATATATATATATATATATATATATATATATATGTATGAGAATATATACGAGTATGTATAAGTATATAATATTAATCATAACGTTACCTTCGTAGAACTAAAATTTGAAAGCATTGTTTACTACAACGGGTTGTTGCGAGGCTGTCACAGAACAGACGTGGGACATTAAAAGCGTACACACGAGCGATCTTTCACGCGATATTGGAACGGCACGTTCCAATCGCGCGAGAAAATGCGTACGTGTGAATACGATAAAAGTGTACAAGCGAAGATTGTCCAGTTTCCTCTACACGCTAATCCTGTGCACTCCTACCCATCCCCTACTTTTCTTCTACACGCTGCTGTCCCGCACGGTTTTAACCAAAAAAGTCTTCTCTTTTGGAGTTGCGAGTTCATAGAACTTAATGAATCTTTTCCATTTCCATGTTTATGGAAAATCAAATGTCGGGACTAAACAAACAAAATTTGAAAACGGAAGCGTACGGAAAATTAATTCAACTGTGTAAATCAATAAATCCCGATGCTTTCATGTATTCTCCTTTTAAACATTCATATATCGCTTGACATGTTTCTGGTATTATATAAGAAAGAGTTGAAGCACCTATTCCAGTGCTTAATTTTAAATCTAGTAAGGTTCGACGTGTTGCTAAAATCTCAGTGTCACTGATAATCTTTCTTCAGGAGATATGCATTGCCTTAACACTGTATCTTGTTTAACAATTTTATCTTTTACCATTGCTAGTAAAGGATCAAATTCTTCTGTATTCATTCTCGGATAATTCATATAATCATGAGGACAATTTTCTCTCAATTCTTGAAGCAACGGCATAATATGCCCAAAAAGATCACGACCGTTTTTCCATTGTTTTACCCATTCTCGTTTTGCAAATTTTTTTTTATTTATCTAACAAGATTTTTTAATATGTACACATCGCAGCAATTACACCTATCCTGGTAATATTCCTTCTACGGTCCATCTTAGAAACGCACAAAAATAATCTCACAAACACTTGACCAAAAAAGGACACTGAGACCAAAGATATAGCAGAACTACAACTAACAATTGAATTGAACTACGAAGTTTCAAATATTTGTGTTGGTACTTTCAGAGGCCAGATGCGTTACAGACGGACGGACAGTAAAGCGCAACAATATAAGTGTCCTCGTGTTTTGGCTACAGACCCAATAAGAAGCACATGACTCTCACAAAAACTTTTAAAAATTCTAAAACTCCACGCGCCACGCCAATCGTGAGAGATATTACAAGGTTTTGACGTTCACATGGTTGCGCCTGTCCCGTACGGTTTAATCCCGCGCGAGGTAATGAAGAAAAGGCCTCTCCTACTTTTAAATCGACTCGGGCTTGGAACGCACACTCCCGTCCTTTGTCAAGGACGCGCGATTGGAACGTGCCGTCCTAATCGCGAGTGAAGAGAGCCCTCGTGTGAACGCCCTTATTGAATCGGGCCAGCCCCTAGCAACAATGTTTCCGGTGTGGACTAGGCTAAGCACTTGGAGGTTCCATGCAAATCTCCGGCACCAATCATTTCACGTACCCATTTTATCTTCCTTATATTCTCTTCCTCCACCTCTTCCAGGATAAAACCCCCTACACACTGGCCGACACGACTGTTGACCCCGACCGTTCATGTTGGGGCCTTGCCTACACACACCCCGACCAAAAGAGCCGATTCGACCACCAGTCCGTCAGTTTAGCAGCAGTGCTCGCGAGGTGTCAAGGTGCGTGGTTCAAAAATGGTTCCATATCTGTCTAAACACCAAAAATCTCCGAACCAACAAAAATACACTGTCAATTAGAGTGGCACATAGCTTCCTCGCGTCCTATCGCGCATACTTTTTTGATGAGTTTAGGCTTTTAAAATCCATTAATGTCTTATTTAATTAATTTCCCCCCGTATGAAGCCTTGTTGCCTGGTATCTAGGTCCCTCGGCTCATTGTGCTATTGAAGAGATAGGTCAAATAGAGAGGTGGGGGAACCAACCATCTCCTATTCCCCTCGTCTATCTCCCTCCCCGCGTTCT
The DNA here is from genome assembly GCA_951217055.1 of Gerris lacustris. Lineage (NCBI taxonomy): Eukaryota > Metazoa > Arthropoda > Insecta > Hemiptera > Gerridae > Gerris > Gerris lacustris. The sequence continues at coordinate 32,438,531 of OX578281.1, read as the reverse complement.
CTCCATAATAAAAACTATTTAATTTTAGCGATCTTTAACACTTCATAGTGGTGTCACTGTTGGTTTTATAAAAAATTGTATTTGAAACAAATGTTTGTCTCATTGAATAGATGAAGTTAGATTTTTTTCCCGACCTAAAATTCCAATTTTAAATTTGAAGTTCACGTTTACGCGAGCGTTGCGCGCGAACGCTTAGGCGGATAACATTGTCCAACGAACTCGTCCGGGGCATTGGTAAAATGAACATATCTACCAAATTTCATCGAAATCGATCCACTTTTACTCAAGTTATCGTCACACGTTTCACGGTTCGCGGACACACAGACCGACAGACAGATACGAGACCATTCGTTCTTAAAAGTGGACACAATGCTTCCGTTACTTTCGGTAAGTTCGGAAGCAAAAAAAAAGGGGGGGGTCGGTGGTTGGATGGTCGACTTCACAGTAGTCGACTATTCCACAAAAACTAAACCATATCTTAACACTTTATCCTTCACTTGCTATTTTCTCGTTTAGTAGAGCTACTAAATCACTCGCTATTGGACTTATTTACTGGCCTAATGTAAATCAGCCTTACTTTGCTGCATTATTATGTAGGCCAAGCAATTAAATGAAACGACTAAATAGTTTCGTTTCCATAACCTCCATAAAAACTAATTAGACCTACATGAAATGGTACTTCTGTACATTGTTACTCCCTTTTATTTGTTTTAGAATATAAATGATATTGACTAAATAACTATTAAGAAAAAGAGATGTTTAGCTCAATGTACTAAGGGACAAAGGAATATCTTACTTCAGTTTTTATAAGGGGAGTAACATTCTAAAGAAGAACATTTCTTACACCTTATTCGATTGTTACTCCTCTCTTTTTGTTTATAAGGGGAGTAACAATCAAAAGAAGTGCCCATTATTTAACATTCATTACAATATTATGAACAAAATACCCTGTGATGCAAACTGTCGCTTGCAGGCTATTTACTGCATGACAAAATTCTTTACTATTATTAGTTACCTTTTTTAATCACGTTTGAATTTTATCCGCAACAAAGATCTGAATTATGCGAATAAAATAGTGTAGCACATAGCGCTCCCTAGCGTCCTATTTCGTATACTTTAATGATTTTATGCTTTTACAGCCTATAGCACAGTCCTGATAAAAGGCTGTCTGTGGAAAACATTCTAGACTACTCCTTTTTGCGTGGATTGCTTGGGACATATAAGAAAAGCTTAACTCCAACTTTCCGGGACCGTCCGGAAAGCGGAAGGGGAAAATTAATATTTTTTCTCGTTTTTATCAAGTTCAAATTTTTATTATTTTTCTGACTCCGCTTCCCCCTTTTTGCCAGTTGATCGTCAGCTCATAATTTTCCTGCTGATTCTGCTTTACTCACTAAGGTATTTTTGTATTTTCGCTGATTGACGTTGAAGGCAAAAGTACGACTTGGGAGAGAAAGTCAAAGGCAGGATCCTCAAGGAAATCATCTTCAGCGTCTACGAGCAATTTTCTCCGCCGTAGCGTTTGCAAGCAACTGAGCATGGCCTTCCTGCAACTGCAAGCTGCACCCCAATATTTTATTTTACAGCAGCAGGCAATGAGTTTTATGAGTCTTTTCGGTACCCTGGTACCATTTGTACCCAAAGTACTAAATGCACATAAATGATTTCATAATCGTATTCCTGACATCAAATAAAGCACGTATATCAATTTTCATTCATATCCGATCAAAAATAGTTATATTTTTAATTTTTAAGTAAAACCATTTTTTCCTGTTTTTCCATTTTATCCCTCTCAAAAATGAAAATACATATGACAAAAGTGTATATAACAACAATTACTGTACTCTTAAAGAGCTCTCCAACGACATGTATCATGAAGGGTATATACTATTTTGAATTTTGACCCCGTACCCCGTTTACGCCTTCCGGATGTTCGCGCAAAAATGCATTTAATGCTTTTCTCATGCGCCCCAAATTATTCACGCAAAAAAAGTAGCCTCTAATTTAACCCCACAAATTTACGCTTTATTTTCCTAGACGCGATTCCAAGACGCTCAAACGATAGTCACCCAGCGATTATGGCTGGTGACTCCTCTTCTGAGTTTGCATGCTACCGTTTTCCTAGATTCCTAGCTGAGCGACTCTCTATATGCAAACACTTAATTACTTTAATACTACTAATTTACTACTTCATTTTGTGCCAGCGACTAAAGCTCAGCTACTATCGCTGGAGTCGCGTCTAAGAAAATAAAGCTTTACTGTACTACTATTATTGTCAAATTTATTTATTTTTCCCCCGTTTTTTTAATCTGTCTAAATTGTTTTGATTTTTGCATAAGTTAAAGTATCAATTTAGTGAAATTTAAAGAGCGCAGACGGATAAAATTAATCGGGAGCTATCTGCGGGCTACTCTCGACAAACTATTCAAATTTCATAAAAATCAGATGAGTACACCCGAAGATAATTTACCGAAAACATGTAAATGAATGTATGTTTGTGCGTATATGTGGAAGAGAAACACATGGGTGCAGAAGTTTTAAACTTGTATGGGACCAACAATCTAATTATGACCTACCATCCAAATTTCATTCAAATCGGACTGGTAGTTTTTAAGATATTTTGGTCCGCAAAAAATGCGCGACAGGCATACCACGACTTCCAATAATTAACATAAACTGCAGCATCTATTAAGGGGACCTTTAAAAAGTCCATCCATATATCAATATAGGTATATCAGACACGAATACACAATTCACACTATCAGCAAAAAAGAACTTTCGATTTTTCTTTATTTTATGAAATTGGCATTGAAGTAAAAATATGTTTTTTACAACCCTTGCTGAAACTGGAATTATTGCATTTAATAAATTTACTTTTAATAATAACAATAATTATGTGGGGGAGGAAAAGGGATGTAAGAGAAAAAAAAAACTTGTTTCTGGAATAAATAAAAGTTTAATTAATATAACTAAGGAAAGAGGTTTTCTTATCCCAACTAAAGACTTTCCAGAGATGTTAAATAATTTCGAATGTTGATTTATTCATTAATTCCAAGAGAAAGAAAACGAGAAAGATGTGTTTCAGTCCTCTTTCAGAGGATAGAGTCCTTGCAAGTCCATCTCTTATATCCTAACAAATCAAATATGATAATACTGTTAAACTAAAAGATGAGAAAGTTATTTTATTCTATAAGGATCCCGTAGATCCTGTAAAGGCCTAAGAATTCCTTCCAGGAATATTTTTGAATCGAAATTCGGTATTTTATTTCAGCGACACTTAATTTTACAAGTAAATTAAATTTTTAGAAAAAAAACTTTTTTTTGTCATATTATAATATTGTTTTTAGTTTTCAATAAAATTTGAATTGAGGAAAAAAGGCTTGTTATTTCCCTTTTATTAAGGTAACATAATACTTCATGTCTAAAAAAGTATATAATTTAATTTTCTTAGCTGTTTAATAATTTTAGAACAAAAAGCGATACCAGTCTTCAGAACAACAAAATATTTCATTGTAGAAAATAAATTTTACAAACAAAGGTCATTGTAATCGACAAATAATATTGTATTGTAATAAAATTCTGTATTGTTTCGATAAGTTAGTTTTTTAGGGGAAAAAATATTATAAATGTTGAGGGAAGAAAATATATCAGTAAAGAGGCAAGTTTGAATATTTGTATTCTCGTTATCCCTTAACACATATTTGTTATGCCTCGAAATATTGACAGAGTTACTTGAGAAGGAACCCCTTTTTGTTTAATTTGTGCCTTCGATCGAGTTTTCGGAAACTTTTCCGAAGATGCTGCGTCCGGGATATGCTTCAACGCCCCTTTAGCAAATATTATATCTCCTCTTTTATCTTCCTTTACAATTTCTCATATTATACATATTTATAACTATCGTAGATTAAGTAATATGTTCTTAAAAATAAAAATATTTTTACATAGAAAAATTATATACATATAAGCTTAAATAAAAGAAAAAAAAAAAAAAGAAAAAAAAAAAAAAAATATATATATATATATATATATATATATATATATATATATATATATATATATATATATATATATATATGTATATATATATATACATATATATATATATATATATATATATATATATATATATATATATATATATATATGTATATATATATATACATACATATATATATATATATATATATATATATATATATATATATATATATATATATATATATATATATATATATATATATATATATATATATATATATATATATATATATATATATCAGCAATGTAATACCGTGTTTTTGCACACTGCAATATAAGGTACACAATTTGTGTAGTGAGAGACACCAAGGGATTTGCCACGCAAGCGTGACACATAGGAGCTGTTCCAACACTAGACAATACGTCACAAAGATGTTGGCTCGGCATTACGCCATGTCCTGCATCGTTTCGTCGCGTCCGACTCATCAGGGGCCCGACGATGCCCACCCAACTCTGGACCTATACCAACTCAAGAAGATCAGGTATAGGGCTTTATCAGAGACGAACGTGCTCTCACACCGCCATTCTTGCTTGGCTGGCAAAACAAATCAGCAATGTAATACCGTGTTTTTGCACACTGCAATATAAGGTACACAATTTGTGTAGTGAGAGACACCAAGGGGATGAGAGCAGAATTATTTAAAGCCGCCATGACACTAGTGAAGCAGCCACTAACCCCGACCGACTGCCGGTCGAACAACCGGTCGCTCTGTTTAGTGATTCCGAAAGTAACTTTACAGAAATAACTCTTTTACTGATTATTTACAAGTTATTAAGAAATGAATGGAATTGTTTTTACTTAGATTAGTTTTAATCGACTAGAAGCACGATAGACCTAATGCTGTAAAAATAGAAGACGACAAAAAGGTTTAGTCTGAGTTTGGTAAGTTGTAAGAAGTAAAGAGAGTTTACTATGTGCTCGTAGTATGCTAAGGGTAATAGTATGAGCTAAGGGTTACAGTAGTATGAGTTGGAGATCTACAGTAGTATGAGATGGAGGTCTACAGTAGTATGAGTTGGAGGTCTACAGTCTACATCCCCCGAGGTAGTTTCGCTCCCTGGTTACCATAGCAACATTCCCCGAACCGGACTGGGCTAATGGAGCAGTGACGTCATTCCTATACGGTGCTAAAAGCTAACCCCCTCCTACTCTCACCTCCTTTGCCCCCACTCCTCTCCCCCTAAAATTTAATGTTATTTATGCCTTTTCCCTGTGAAGTCTGAAGCCAAAGGGTGGGGTGCCTTAAATTGTCTCAATGGTTTGGCTAGGAACCAGCCCCTGCCTTAAAGCTGCCGGAATCGATAAGGCATACGCACCACCCCCACATTCCCTCTAACTATCACAATACCACCCCCTCCCTCTATAAAACAGACCATTTTATACCGTATCCTTTTCCTCTCACACCTCCCCTCCAAAATATATACTGCCTCTCCTATTTTGCTACGTTCAACATTATTTATAGCAACCAAAAATGGAATTGACCATTGAAATATCACTACCGAAGTCGTATACATACAGTCTGTTTGTTACAGACCGTAAAATATATATATTTTTTTTTATCCATTATTTAAAAACAAGTGATTCTACTTTGTCTAGAATGAAAAGGAGTAAAGATACGACCGAAGTGCATTTAAATATATATTATCCATTTGAATTTCTTGTAAATAAAAGACGTAGTATAAAACTCAAGAGTTACATCATGCATAAATTACACACGACAATATAGTAATATTTACTACTTGTATTAGAAGATACCACAATACATTTTTATGATTTAGTTGAAAATTACATCAAAAAAATAGTAATGAAATCAAATAGCGATAAGACGTAAACCGGTCAATCATTTAAAAAAGTAAAACAAATAAATATAAAGACTGAAATAAATCCAAAAATTTGAAATAATCGAACGAGGAAATACCAGAAATTTGTCAAAGTAGATAAAGAAGAAGGAAAAGTTAAAACTATATATGAAATAGAGTATAAAATCTAGATGAAATATGAGGGCGGATAGTAGGGCATGATAACAGCCCCACCCTTGCTGCCCCAGTTAATATTGACTTTATTGTTACCGTTTAGGAGCTACTGTTGTTTTTGTTGATACTATTAACCTTTATTGCGACCGTTTAAGAGCTTCTGTTGTTTTGTTGAAACTATTTACCTTTACTGTGAGCGTTTAAGAACTACTTTTGTTAGCTTTGTTGTTATTATTGTGCAATTAATTTTATTATTACCGATCAAGAGCTTGAAGAAAGTTAATTCCCTTCGCAAGGGATCACCACGGTCACGTCACCAGGTCAGCAATAAAAAGTATAAGGACACTTTCATACAGAAACTCGCCACCAGTCTTGGTGACGTTGTCAGGCCAACCGAGAACACTTTTCACGGGAGCCACTGACTTCGCCATCATGCCAGTTAGTTTCTTGCCTTTCTTGAACGCTTAATCAACCTAAATTCTGTTCATTCTCGTTGCTCTGTTTGGTGGCACTGCCACATGGTGACGCCACCATGTGATGCACTACCTGGTACTTTAATGATTTGTTACGACCCGTAATTATCTAATTTATTTAATATCCCTTCATTTGCTTCCGAGCTCACCGAAGTTAACTACGTGATGGTTCTGAATAACGAAACATTTTTAAGTTTCCGATTTAAAAAATTCCAAGACAGAAATCCGTTTCAGTCATCAGGAAACATTTTTGGTTCTGTGTCTGTCTGTCGTTCAATTTTTCGAACCAACATATCTTAAATTTTAATGGAATTTGGGTGGTAGGTCATAATTATTCCATTGTTGGTACCATACAAGTTTCAACCTTCTACGCTCATTTGTTTCTCTTCCACATGCACACAAACATACATTTATTTACAGCTATAGCTTCAAAAGTACTTATCTGATTTGTATGAAACTTTTACAGTTTATCGAAAGTAGCCCGCTGATAGCCCTATGTTAATTTTAACCGTCTGCGCTCTTTAACTTTTGCTAAATTGACACTTTAATTAAAAACGGGGGGGGGGGGGGAATAGACAATAATGGCTTGTAATAGTACATTACGCGTCAAGTGCGGAAAGTAGCTTTTTGCATGCGATCGTGGAGTTTGCACCCGAGCGATAGCAAGGGTAGTACAACCTCACGAGCAAAGCAAAATGCAAATTTCGCACGAGTTGTGTACCGTATATTATCTACGATTGTTGGAATTTAATAATAAATACCGAAAACAATATTTAATAAACTTCCTGTGTGTAAGTTCGTATTTCTCTTTTGATAAGATGAAATTAATTCATTAGTTGTATTTTGTGCCGAATTTTTCGGGAGGCGTATTATTCTCCTCATTTTCGTCATAATGACATAAATCAATAATTGTTTTTCACTAAAAACTCGATATAAACAGTTACTTTAATTAAACAAACAGCAAGTTAGTTTTGATAAATGTAAACAAACTCTCTAATCGTGCGTTAAGGTGAAGAATTCTTCTTGCGTTAAGGTGAGGAATTATGAAACGGCAATGCGCGATGAATACAAGTACACAAGAATCACTTCTACGCATCTAAACAGAAATACAATGTTTATATTTCGTATCAATCGTAGATAAAAGTATAAAATCAATAAAGTACGTGATAGGATGCGAGGAAGCTACGTACCACACCAATTGGCAGTCAATTATTAAGTCTGTCAAAATCATTGTTCTTGTACAATTACAATAATTAATGTTGCGTTTTTGATAAAAGTATCAGTATCAATTTAGGAATATTACATTTGCGCAGACAGACGGTTGAAATTAATATGGGACCATCTGTGGGCAAATTTCAACAAATTATCAAAATTTCTTTAAACTCGGATGAGCAGCTCTTAAGATATATGGGTTCGCAAAAATTTTGGACAACAGGGCGAGACAGACGCGAGAACAAAAATATTTCTTGACACCTGAAACGGATTTCTGTCAGAGCTTTTTTTAAGTCCTTCAGAATGATCACATAGCTTTCATTACCTTCAGTAAACTGGGGACCAAAAATAAAATGGGTGTTATTTATTGTGTGCGTGTTAAATTGTTGAATTGTATGAATTTTCGGTTACGCTTTTGATTTCGATTGAATCTCGAGAATTTGGAAAGGGGTTCAATTTATCAAAGTACTACAACTATATATTTTTCTACTGATAGACTTAATCCATTTTAGAGATTAAAACTAAATTAAATGTAAGTAATAATAACTGATCAAATTAGGTCAAAGGGTCATTTTGTCAAAAAATATTGACGCTAAACAAATTAACTCGGTAAGGTATGAGTAGGGACTAATTAGATAGAAAGGTACGGCAAGGTCGAACCTTGTATAACGCTTGTGGTTGGGTTGTATCAGACATGTTATTGATAGTGGAAGCTAGGAAGCATGGAGCTCCCGGGAGAGACGAGCTGACGGAGTACCCTGCGGCTTGGCTGTGGCTTGCCAAATTAGTGCATCCCTGGGTACGGCCACCGTACGCTTGTCTACCGGGCTCTAATCCACCTACACGGAGTCAGCCGTGTTACCCTGGAGGCCACCGAACATCAACCCTTTTCTCCGATGAATACATCACTCGCGTCTCACGTGAACAAGACGGATACTACAGGATTATCTCCAAGATTAAACAAAATGTTAAATCCACTTAGCCCCTTCAACTATATACTCTTAAATGTAAAACTAAAGATAACCTAAGAATATAAAAATACTTACGGTATAGAAATAGATTTACAATGATAAAGCAGATATGTATAAAAAAAAAAAATCAGGGAAATACTTGGCATCCAAGTACTTTTTAGGGTTTTGTAAGTTATTAAGCATAAATATTATAAAATAACTTCATTTTATATCCCCATCCCGCCTGAAAATAAAAGAACATAAACAAATTTTATGGAAGTCCACCCCCCCCCCCCCCCCCCCCAAAAAAAAAAATACCGAGTGGAGTAAGAAATGCAATATTGTATAATTAATAATTAAAAAGTTGCACCAGTTTCTTAAATTACAACTCTCTAGCTTGAACGGTTTAGGAGATATCAACAAAAGTTCGACGGACAGACCCATCACCCTCGGCATAAGGGTTTTAGGGATGACCTACGAAACCCAAATTAACAAATATACTCTCTTCGCTCTTGCTTTAACACAAACATTTGATTCTTATTTAAAAAAAAAGATGAAGTGTCAATTTTAAATATAGGCTTCTGTGTACTTTCAGTAGATTTAATAAATCAATAAATCACTTTATATCTTACCTCTCTCTCCGGCATCAAACATTGAATAGAAAGGAATCAAATTGTAAATGACGTCAGAGGGAAAGGTGATGACGTGAGATGTATGACATGTCCAATCATTTCAATATCTCCAGTTGACGAGTCAACCATTTTTTCCTCCGTTCTTTAAAACATTTTTTAAATTCCTAGACAGAAACCCATTTCAGACAAAATGGAACATTTTTAGTCTTCTGTCTGCCTGTCTGTCGTTCAAAATGTTTGCCAGCCACTATAACGATATCACCATATCTTACTAACTACTCATCTGATGTTGCTGAAAATTGGATGGTAGGTCGCAATTAGCTCAATGTTTGTCCCATATTAAATTTTGCTTTTTACGCCCATTGGTGTCTTTTTCACATGCGCCCAAAACTATGTTTCTAACACCTATATTTTTAAAATTACTAGTCCGATTTTTAAGAAAATTTCGATGGTTTGCCGATAGCTGCCCACAGATGGGTCCCATATTTAGTTCAATTGACTTCGCATATTAAATATTATTTTCCAAAAAAGCCTATTGAAATAGTAGGTGGTAAAAGCCAAATATCATTAAAGTACACGATAGGACGCGAGGAACTTTGGACCACACTTATTGGTTGACTATTTTTGATTGGACTCCTATTTAATAGTTGTTTAATAAAGTAATTGATACAACTTATCTGATCTCACTGAAATTTTTTTTAATTTAAATGGGTTTAAATTACAGCGCATTACTATTTTGTTTAAGGTAATAAGTTATAGTCCCCAGGCCACCATAAGAAGTGAGTCGCTGATTGATAAAGTTTTCTTACCTTATGGAATCGCTTATTTATGCCGTGTCCACCGATTAATTGGGTATATGGCAACTGGGCGCTGGGCCATTTATTTTTTGTTGACATGCCAAACTTGCCCTTCTGCGGGAACATTGAAAAGAGATAGATAAAGTTTTGATTTTCACAGGATCGTTTAGTTAAATTGTTTCAAAAACAGTGGTAAAGGTGGACACCGATACGAGCGGGCCGTTATCTTTCAACGTCCCAGCAGAGCGATATGTTTGGGGCCATGGCCACCCCAAACGGCCCACTCTTATCGGTGGCCACGAGTACCACTGTATTTTAAATAATTTAATTAAACGATCCTATGAAAATCAAAACTTTATCTATCTCATTTCAATGTTCCTGCAGAAGGGCATGTTTGGCATCTCAAAAAAAAGAAATGGCCCAGCGCCCAGTTGCCATATACCCAATTCATCGGTGGACACGGCATAAATAAGCGATTCCATAAGGTAAGAAAACTTTATCAATCAGCGACTCACTCCTTATGGTGGCCTGTGGACTATTAAAAGCTAATTATAAAATTTTAGATAAATATAGAGTGTATTAACTGACATGACTTTAACACAGATGTTTCAGTCATTATTGAAACCCTGCAATTATTATATAAGAAAAATAGTAATCAGATCAAGATTGAAGGTAAGGGGATGGATTTATAACTATTGTGCTAAAAGTTTATTTTATTGTCTGCATAATTATTACGGTTTTTAATTCCAAAATCTACAATATTTTCAAAAGAGTCAATTATTATATGAGAAGCGAGAACATGGCGGCCACGAAGTAATTCTTAATAATGTTTGCGGAAGGTTGTCGAACTTTCTAATTTATCAAAGTAATGCATTCATACTCCTTACCAAAGGCTTCTGCGACATTAATTCAGAGGCTGCATAGCACATTACCAAGGAGCAGTGTAGCCGCAGCGGTCATTCTCCTATTCCCATTTCAACGGGCTCATTTAGGATTTTTAGAGGATTGAGGATCACTCCATATTTTTGTGCTGCACCTTGGCTTAATCGGACTATATTAAGTAAAATCCGACTTTTTGAAATTAAAAGATGGCTTCAGACCATTTCAATGAAGCTGCTTCGACATCTTGCATTTATTTATTACTATGTTTTTATTAGCTTGCTTTTTTACTACGTTTTTATTAGCGTGCTTTCTTGTTTGTTCGTTTGTCCAGTGCAAATCTTGCAATCGATTTTTTACTAACTTCCCGAGTAGCTAGAGATTTGAAACTTTCAGAATAGCTCAGAACACGATGACAATGCATTATTTTAATACTTTTAGCCATCTTTCAGCAGAATTTAATTAGTTTTCAGCAAATTATGCTGCATGGAAAGTTAGTTCGGAAAAAATCCGCAAGTTATTTTATCTGTTTTGACATGACTTATATTTACGATCTTCATATTGAGGGGTTTCAATTTTTTTTTTTTTTTTTAGTACCTGGTATGGCTGATAAAATTGTTGAAATGTTCAAAAATGATATTGGTTACGTAAAAACTAATTGTATTTTTAAAGAGATAAACATTGAATGACAGCGAAACAGGAAATGTACAAAAAGAAATATATTAATTGACATGGGACAACTAGGTTTGTTTACACTTGTGTCCTAGGTATCGGTTTAATTTTTCTGCATCTGCACTTTACGTTTACTCATTTTTCTTCTTATACTATTCCCTACACGGGGGCATATCGATGGCACGGTTTAGATTCGGTGTTGGCGAGATCCGTTGCACAAAGATTTGTCCTTTTATAGGTTTAGATCAGCTGTCTAGTAAAGTCTAGTTGGTTGTCATTTATATGAAGTAAATAAATTCGGAACTTTTTTATTTTACTAATATATTATATAATATAAACATGTCAATTATATTATCAACACTACATTATGATTCAACGGAAAATTTAAAAACGTAGTATATAAAAAGTTCTTTTTATCTTTTAATTATTTTTAAATATATAAAATACGATGCTTTAGGATTGAAAGTTTTCCGATTCTCAGTATAGATAATAATAATTCATGGCTTAACAACCAGTGAGAGGCTTGGGCGCACCAGAAAGCCATTTACTACTATTGTAATGATGGGAGACACAGGTTCAACGTATTGACTCCCACCAGCCATCTTGTATGAACGCACACTATCTCTCTAGACCCTAGAGTCTAGAAAGATGGTTTCCCATTTGTCTTAAGGGTGCTTCATTATTGAACATGGTTCTGCATTTCGAAGTTGGCACTTTAACCCGAACTCCAGCGTAACAAGTGATACACACGCGGTTAAAAAAAGTCTAATAAAAAAATTCTAAATATTTATCAACTGTTTATGCTATGGTGTTTCTTAAATTTAATATTAATTCAACGTTATTTGAAAATGTTGATCAATATATTTTATAGAACAGGTATAAAGGAGATGCTTCTCTAACATGATATTATACGTGGGACATACTCTTCAAAATATCTTGTAATAAGGTTCGAACCCTCGCACTATAATAATACATAGTTTTCATATTTATGGCTATTATAAAGGGCTACATATATGTAATAATATTCTTGTATAGGAGTTTGCCCCACCCCTTGAGGTCGGTGTAAGGTAGGTACGGTTGTATATATTACACATGGGGGATGTTACCCCTTAGTGTTGGGAGGGGGTGGAATATTTACATAATTGAGTTTGCCCCCGGGACACCTCAAACCCTACCCCCCTTTCTCTCTGGTTTTACATACCCTTCTCCCTCAAACTAAGACCCAGGTTCAGGATATCTCGAGCCTGACAGACATCTTCCCTTCTTACCCTCTACCACACACATTAGCACATTTTCAAATATTATGAACATAACGGGACAACAACATGTCCTTGAAAGAATACTCTTCCTATGAGATAAGACAATCCTTCCTTTTCCCACCCCTCTCCCTTTCTGCAGATGTAATGCTTACATCTTTCTTTTTGCATTATGCACCTTTGTATATTCGAAGTATTCTTATGTAATACTCATTTTAATAAATTAAATATAAATTATAGTAACACGTAAAAACATTTTCTTATCTCAAAACTTATTTACTTTATTTTATCACTTTAAAGCCATTAGAGTTTGAAATAATTGAGTCGCATGAAAACATAACTTAAGGAAGATTGAATGTTGCGAAGACAAGTCTAAAAACCTCATTGCAATAATTTCTAAATTTAAATTCAACCTTTTAAGTTTAATAATGTATAATCCTGTTTAACTAAGAAAAGAGAGAATAAGATGAGAAGTTATCAGCATCTAAAAGTTACTATACGTAGTTTTTCTCATTTAAGGAAAACCAGTGTCATGATGTTTAAAATAGCAATGGTAATGCGTGTTTTTCCTCGTCAGTTTGCCCGCTGGGCATGAAGCATTTCTACCTCTAATGCTTATTCTACATTTTTCCACAGACTATTCCCTTTCTTACAAGAAATATACAATGGAGAGTAATATATATATGTATATATATATATATATATATATATATATATATATATATATATATATATATATATATATATATATATATATATATATATATATATATATATATATATATATATATATATATATATATATATATATATATATATATATATATATATATATATATATATATATATATATATATAAACCTAAGCTTTATGTTTTAAAATAATATAGGGTAAATCCATCTCTATAGACGAAGTAATAAAATGTAAGCTTGAATTCTTAATTTCTTTTAATAATTAAGTAATTAATATATTTATAAGAACTATTACTTGCACGGGGGCCTAGCCTTGGTAAGCTTTATAGATAATTGGATGTTATGCGCGTTTATATAAATATACATCTAATTTAGTTATTACGTTCACAACAAAATAAATCATTGCTTCCGAGCATACCAAGGTTACAGACACTATGAGAGTGTTCCGAAAAACGAACATATTTTGTTTCCCATAAAAAAAAATCCGTTTTAGACATCAGGAACATTTTTGGTCCCGTGTCTGTCTGACTGTCTGTCGCTTAATTTTTGCGAACCAACAAATCTTAATAACTATTCGTCCGATTTTAATGCAAATTTAGCTGGTAGGTCTTAAGCCCTTTGTTGGTCCCATATAATATAACTTGCAACCTTCATTTGTTTATCTTCAACATCTGCGCACAATCACAAATATTTAAACCTATTTCTTCAAAAATACTCATCTGATTATAGCACGCGAGGAAGCTATGTGCCACACTAATTGGCAGATTAGTGCCACCTCTAACCACCTCTAACCACCTCTAACCACCTCTAACCACCTCTAACCACCTCTAACCACCTCTAAAGACAGAGTTTTTTATTTAATAAAAATATAAAATTGTTTAAATAGTATGCCAATTAGTGTGTCACTTTCAAAAGTGCTCCTCTGCCTTTTATGAAACTTGGATGGTTTGCCGAAAGTAGGCCACAGATAGCCCAAGATTAATTTACCAACAGTCTGCGTTTTTTTTTTTTAATTTTTCTAAATAAATACTTTAATTCAAAGGTAAATATTGATGTACTAAAATGTTTTTCAAACAATATATATTAAATAATTAAAATTATTCGTATACCGAGATTCAGAGAATCCAGGTAGCTAAAATTCGGATTTAACCATGTCATCCTTAGAGTATGTGACATTGTCATGTTTATGACATCAAAAGAACAAGGGTTTATTGGATTATGAATCCATTAACCTTTGATAAATCTAGATTTTATGTAGAAGTATTTTAGAATTGAAATGATGTTGATCCCTTGATTAAAAGTCAATTTTAGAGCTCATTTATTCATTTCACTCAAATTTCCTAGAAAAATATTATTGCAACAATTCAAACCTCGTTTCTAACCCAACTTAAGTTTTTCTACTCCATAATAATTATTATCTTATTTTATGCGTGTGACGATAACTTGAGTAAAAGAAATTTGGTATACATGTTCGTTTTAACAATGCTCAGGCAAAGTCATTCGGACAGCGTTATCCATGCAAGAGTTCGCGCTCAATGCTCGCGTAAAATGTCAAATTGTATAATTATAGGACCATCCGCGAGTTTATCCAAGGTAACGAAAGCATTTCTGTCTGTCTGTTTGCGAACTAACATACGTTAAAAACTACTCGTCCGATTATAACAAAATTTGGATAATAGGTCATAATTAGCCCATTGCTGTCCCATCTATAAGTTTTAACCTTCTGCGCCCACTTGTTTCTCCTCCACATGCGCACAAACATACATTTATTTGCACCTATGTCTTCAAAAGTACAAATCTGAATTTTATAAAATTTAGATTGTTTGTCGAAAGTAGCCCGCAGATAGCCCCAGATTAATTTTAACCGTATAAGCGCAATTTTGACAGATTTAGATAATGGGGTAAAAATTTAATAAATTTAACAATAATAGTTGTAAAAAATGGTTATAATAGGTTGTAAAATCATAAAATCTATAAGCCATAGGAATATGCCATATACGCGAGGAAGCTATGTGCCACACTAATCGGCAGACTATTTTAGTAAAACCAACAACAACACAACAATGAAGTGATAAAGATCGCTATATCCTATAAGACTGATATTAACTTCTAATAAGAGAAAATAATGTTTTAACCAATATATTAAGTTCTAATGCATCGATTTTAATAAAACTTCATATACATCGTCTAAAGAACAATAATTGAAACAGACATGTAACATTTCAACTTGATAAAAGCAGGTGTTTATGGCCATGTGGGGAAGGAGATGTAGTCATAGAGTGATGTAGGAAGATACCCGGCACCCCCACTCCATTTTTCTTTATCCCACTCATCATTCTTTACTGTTTTATTAATATTTAAGATGTATTGCATTACGTTCGCTTCATGATTCGCGATGCCTAGTTTTATACCGATGAACACTAGAAACGAATTTTTAGGGTTTTAGATCTTATGAGTTAATATTTCTCCGAAACAATTACTTTTAATCATACTAAACTTAAAGTAATGTTTACGGTTTGAGTTGAAACTGCCATATTTACTGATTACTTTAAAATATTAAATAGTAATAACATCATAGGTAACGAAAACAATCATATTAAAGGTAATTATAGCTTAGGAGTATGCAAGAGAAACGTATCAAGATATTCTTGGTTACTGTTGACTTTCAAGCAGTGAGGGTGTTCAAGTATGAGATTGATTCACGTGACGGGGCAGGGAGATAGATTGTTATGTTGTGCTTAAGTATTAGTCGGCATGATGGAAGAGTTGCCGCTACTAAGGTAAGGAATTGTCGCTCATTGTATATTTGTCGTTCTATGTGTGAATTCCCCTGTGTGTGCTTTCTAGATCAATGGAGTTACAATGTCGTCATGATTCTCTCAATATTCACATCTTCCTCCCTTCCAGCCTCCCGACCGTTTTCAATGTCTGGGAAATTGCACTCGTCGTATTCTCTCCCTTTCCCCGACTGTTCTGCATAAGGTAATCACCATGGTAAAACGAGGGATTCAAACCTTCCACGACTAATACAATCCTCCTGAAACCCTTTAGTTTCTAGCAATCCTATTGCTCCCGGGAATCCTGCCAGAAACAATAGGGTGAAAAGGGATAGAATATTTGGACGAGATCTTGCTTGCCTTTAACTCGAGAAAGAAACTCGGTAGTTGAATTCAACACAATGTAACTCAGCTCTTCCCATCCCAAGATCCCTTCACACTGATTTCTACCCGACAGCCACTCGAAAAATAAAGACATTTAAGCTCAGATTTGCAAGATTAATGCTTTAGCAATCAAAAATATCAGCATGGCTTTCTTCACTGTTGTCAGGTTATAGCGCCTTCAAATATGAGATTAATTCTCTAATATATTTTGAGGCATTATTTCTAAAACTGCATTTAAACCAGGCAAGTGACATACGGTTATATTAGTATTTAAATATAGGTAAATGTAGGTTTATTTACGTGGAACTGAAGCTGGAAGAATTGGAAATGAAGCGTTTTTGAAAAAACATGTTTACAGGTTAACTTATTATATCTCTAAAATTGATTTCAAAATTTTGTCTCAACAAAACTTCACAAATGCCAAACTATTGTAAGTTATCTATAATTTATGATTATTTTCATTCTATAATAAAACTATATTTAACAGCTTTAAGATATTATCGAAGTAAAAGTGAATTCTTTTATAACCTTCAAAATATATGTTTTGCTGAAAACCAAGATATATTATTATTGATACAAAAAATCTTACAATATTATGTATTCTTGATGTGTTTTACTAAACGTTCTGAATTAGAGAAAATAAGAGTAAATAAAACAGTTTCGTTATAATGTGAGGGTGATTTATAACTATTGATACTTATTCCAGCCGGGTTTTAGTTATCTAAATATCTTTAGAATGTCTTTCTTTGCCTTTTATATTTCCACATATCAAAGAGGCTTATAACTTTATCCTGCGCATCATATAACTCATCTAAATTGTTCCAGGACCATGACTTCTGGTTCAAAGTTTAACATTATTAGGAATTAGCCCAGATCTTCCTACAAGAGAGATTAACCCATTTCATTCTGCCTACAAATTTAATGGTATGAAATTCCACAAAACTCCTCTGTTAGTTTCTCTGTTCTCTTCCAATTTGAAATCTACTATAGTTAGCCTGAGAGAAAAAACGGAATTCTAAACGTTGCCTAAATAGGTATACGAATCAACTGGTCCGCAGTTACTTTATAATTATTATAAGTTGCAGGAACATGCAACACCGCAGACTATCACTTTCGCTAAAATAAAAAGGGTGTTTTCTTAGGGTAGCAAAAACAGCCTTTAAGAAATATGTTATTGACATCTTAATTCAAAATATAACCCTACAATTTGCTATACTTTATGCTCAGTTCACACTGGGACTCACTGAAGAGCGCCTTTGCCAAGCAGCGCCGACCACAAACGACGTTGAGGCTACACTGAAAAAAATGTATACTGATGACAATCCTTATAGCGTTGTCACAAGTAATAATTATGGTTATTTGTGAACCAAGAATTGTAGAGTCCCGATAAGAATATGGTTATACTTGTTAGACTTTTTGTTGTCACAAGTATTATAGAGTTGTTATAAGTTTTTGTTTTTTTTCTTACTATAAGCATAAAATTTAAGTATACTTACCTTTAACAACTGTTATGGTTGTTAGAAAGGCCTAATTGAACTTGTGACAAGGATAACTTTTCTTGTGCATATACAACTTATAGTTGTTATTCACTTCAAATATACTTTACTGGGGTTGACATTACACTAAATTAAGATTGCCGCTGGACTTGTTATTCTTCAACCAAGAATTATCTTTACTCTGCTTAAGCAAATTTGTTACTGAATGAAGTGTAACATAGAATTGAATTGAACCCTTATTATTGTCGATACTAGTATAGGGTGCTACTGTTATAAATCTTAAATTCTTCTTCCTAGCTTAAGTTATACTTGTAGGAACCATTTTATTGTTTCCTCATGCCACAGTTGTACTTCCCCAACCTATCTTCATGTTTCCAGGAAATCTAATGGAGTTGTTGGAGGATTAAGGTAAGTTCCCTAGGAGAATACGGTAAATATTTGTATATTTGTACTTGCCTTTATTACACTTAAAGTAGTATTTGCATACACTTCATTGCATACCTCTACAGCAGGTAATATCATAGGTTCACTATAGGAAACCTTGAGATTGCTTATTGAGCAATCTAATTTCACACAAGCCATCCCATGCATGTACACAAAAAAGAAGACAGTGTGAAATTAGAATCCTCTATATTTAGTAATTCCATTGGAGCAATATCAAAATTTACTACAGACCCAGAACATTTCCTCTTGAAGAAATGATCATGATAAAGATGCAAAGACCACTTGGCATGTGTAATAATGTTGGTACAAGTTAAAATTCTAATCTGTATTCTCTGAGAGAACTTTTTTTTCTTTAAAAAAAAGTAAAGTGTAATTGAATTTAAAAAAAGCTTATATTATTTTATTTAATGATACAAAAAAAAACAATTTAAGTAAATAAAACAAATCATAAACCAAAAAAAAAATATTACAATGGTTAAAAATGTTTTATAGAGTAGGATAAAAAGATTGAGTAAAATTTATTTATTTATTAAAACAATTTAAAATTTTTACAATAAATAGGTAAAACAAATAAGTAATTTAGTAAAAAGTAATGAGTAAATATATGAGTAATTTAGTTTAGAGTAAATAATAAGTAAAACAAAGTAAAAATACAATAAATTAAAATAGCAATGTTTTAAAAAAAATAAAAATGATAAAAAGAAAAGTTAACTACTTTTTTTTAAAAAAAAATAGTATATATTCATTTTTTATAAAAAAAAACAATTATGTACTCACTTACTTTTTTATATGTATGTACTTTTATATGTCACAAAGTGAAATTTAATAAGAAAATAATATATTTCTTTCAAAGCTATTATTTATAAACATATTTACAAACAACTCAAAGAAAAGCTATCCACAGTGAAGTGGGGGTTAAAATAGAAACACAATTAAATTTATTAAAAACTGTAAGGGACTTTCCATTTACCATTACTAGCTTTTATTACATGGAGACATATCACTAACTTCACAATGATTAATAATTAATAAAATTTACTTTTCATGAAAAGAAGGTGTAAAAGATAGGTAGTTTCGAGCCGGTACCTCGTTTTGAACTGAACTGAAGTTCCCACGTCTTTAAAGCGTGGATGTATTAGGGTTCCCCCTACTCCTCCTGAATTTTGTCGCTGTAGCAAACCTAATATTCTTGTCACTACACTAAATAACGTTTGTAGAACGAATACTGGTTCATTTTATTCTTATCACAAAAATAAATTATTCTGGAAACAGTAATAAAATTAAGGTTGGGTTCTCCCTTTTTATACTTGACATCAAGTATAACTTAACTTGTTTCAAGACTAACAATATGTTTGTTAATTCCACCAGTCAAAATGTCATGCCTATACAAATTAAACTATTTCTTCTTGTCAAATATATTTGTAAGGCTGTACCGAAAATCTCAACAACATGATGATATTTCAGGAACTAATTAAGATATTATATGGTACACCATAAATAACTACATAAAAACGAATAGCAACATAAAAATAAGAACATACTTACCTAATATATATTGGGTGTCCTAAGTATATATAAAGATGAAATTCACCACCAATTATATTGATCGCACAAGTAGACATTTTCACTTCCAAATTATAAACAATAGTAACGAAAGAATAGTAAGCACTTCATTTATATATGATCATGATCATATATGTATTATGTTATATCTGCCTCCAACTCCCAGCTGACGGCTTATAGCTAAGCTTTTTGTTGTTTTTATAATTTATTTTTTTATTATTTAGAAATCGTTACAATAAACAACCAATATTATTATTATTATTCTATTACTCATACTTTATTTCGATTACAGCATTTAGCCAAATACTGCTATCAAGTACAAGTGCCGGTCTGATTTTTATACTGACAACAACACGAACTAATATTTTATAAAACTATTACTTCTTGCCATAAGTTTAGCTTAGTTTTGTATCGAGTATAACTATCAAGTTGATTTTTATACTATTAACAACCATAGCTAATATTACTTCAAACAATTACCTATTAGGACAAGTTTAATTTTATTTTTGAAACAAGTATAACTGCTTTCTAATACCAAGAATAGGCTTATTTTTTTAACAAGCATTATTTCTTGCTGCAAGAACAAATTCATTATCACAACTATTATAACGACTGCCGCAAGAATAGACGAAACAAGCATAGCTTAAACTTGTAAAAATAATACTATTTTTTTCAGTGTAGAATAATAATCATACTTTACCGACTAAAAAAGGATTAAGGGAAATCTTAAAGCAAAATCCTCAGGCTATTAACAAACAAAATAATAGTAAAATGTAAATCAAAGATCACAACGAAAACCTTTCATTAAAAAAAAAAAAAAAAAAAAAAGTAGAAAAGAAAAAGAAATTCTGTTTTATTTTTACCCCAAACAGGATTTAAGAATGTACTAACTAAAAGAAAAGCTTAACCCTTTTCCCCTCTATAATTTCGTTGAAACAATGGAAAGAAAAAGGGGTTTCGATGAATATTTCTTCTCGGGGTAGAATACGTTGACCCGCATACCAAGGTAAAAAAGAAGACGAAACCCAGATTTAAATAGGATCATGGAGGCAAAGGGTTCTAATTTAGTTTCAATTGTGCAGAAGGACTCGCTGGCGAAGTTGAGGATCGATAGAGCATCCTTCCGAGGATAGGGTAGGGCAAATTTCCTTCTTCACAGGATCAAATCTCAAGAATTATCCTTCGAGGAAATTCTTCTATATTGGATTACGAAAATTTGGATCCACGATTTTTCCTCTCCTAAAGTCTAGCATTGCTTCGTTTTCCCCATATCTACATCTTAGAAGCAGGGAAATAAAGTTTTATTTTCCTCCTGCAACAACTGCAGTTTTTATTTTTCCTTTATAGATTTTATTTGGTTCCACTACAATGAGTATTCAATCTATTGTTAAGTTGAAATAATCGTCCCACTGTATATTTTTAAATTCAGTTCAAATAAAGTTTTTACTGTAAACTACAGTTAGAACAAAGTTCAAAGTTCAAGCAAAGTTGAACTGTAGAGAATTATGCAATGAAACCCTGTTAAAGGAAGCAAAAGTTTCGAGATATTTATGTATAAATAAGTGATCTCGGTTAAATAAAGTTTCAAATTGTATTACTTTAAAGTACTAAAACAAATACTTTTAGAAGGGCTTATTGAATTCCGGAGACAACAATGCATTATTCTTTATCTCTCTTACATTCTACACGACAAAGAAAAATATCGTAATTTTTCTGAAAATGAAAATTATTATACTTATACATTAAGACCATAATCTTGGAATTTAATCGATAATAATATCCATCGATATTAAATTACTGTTACGGTTACGCTCAATACGAAATTTACGTTCATAGATGAATTAATAAATCGATTTCACAAAAATATTTACTAATATTTTAATATCTAAAGTCTAATTTGACTTTAGTTCTTACTGACGTAATTAGCGTTAATTGAAAAAGTATTTCCATGCTGCAGCCAACAAATTTTTAACATGGATATGTTTTAGCTTTGGACTAAAGCCAGATGTACTTCTACAAATTGTAACATTATTGTACAAAGTCAGCTTTTCTCCAGTAATTATTATCTTTAGTGCCGGTGGAACAAGTAGAAAGGTGATGCGGAGAGTCAGTGTAGGAGTTGAGACAGGTTTAAATCTGAGTAAAGACTTTAATTATTTTGAAAAGAGAATTACAAAAGAAATTACCGTTACGCAAAAAACGACGAAAAAAATGAGACGCTTTATTTCGTCAGGAATGCCCAAAAAGTCAGGATTTCACAGGAGATCAATAGGTTTTAATTTATAGTACAATATTTTGACGATAGGCGGGCTGAAGCTTCAATAAATGACAGGCAAAATGTGGTCCTTAAATATCGTGTTTGGAAGTTAGAATATAATAGGAGGTATATTGGTTTTCACTTGTATTCATTGAAGTACTGTATTTTGCCGACAGAAGTTCTGAATTTTATATATAATGATATCAAAGCTGCTAGCGGACCAAATGGTAATCAAAATGGATTAATGATTCATAATTTCGCACCTTGAGATCCATATACTATATTAATTACACAAATGTATACTCATTTTTTCCATTTCATGGTGTAATATTGATATGTATATTCAAAACATATTTTTTTTCCCCCCATGAAACGAGTATTTTCTATATAATTAAATCTTTTTGTGTAATTTAAATTTATAATCAAGCTTTTTGCTCTCATCTTACAATTACATTTTTTAAAAGGGCAATGTAAAACAATCTGACACACTCACGTTGGGTGCCAGAGTAACAGGTGTTAAGAAGTGAGATACCAATAAACATTTTAAAATAGAAACATTTGTTTTAGCATTTAGAGCCATTTAATGTGGAAGTCTTTCTTGTGTTACTTAAGTCTCGGTATTACTTAATAAAAGTAATACCGAAGCTCAGATCCTCCAAAAAATTCAATGACTAGATCAAGCACCTTTCTCTAGGTGGTGCAACAGTTATTGACAATGCAGTCACACTGAGATGTCGCTTGTTTTAGGTATTAACCCCCTCATATTTCATACTCTTGAGGAACATTCTGCAGTGCAAGACAACAAGTAGTCGTTGAAAGCGTCTAGCTCAGCCTAAAACGTTCTCTCATTTGTTATTCATCTCTACACTGTCGGCAACATTTGGATGTTTCAACCATTCATAGTTTTTTATCTTTTTTTCCAAGGCATGCTTCCTTTTATTCCCCAGACTCGAATATGAATCTCGACACTGGGAAGATAAACAGATGCCATCACTCTTTTAAAAACGGGGACACTCTTGCGACAACTGTCCAGACACTTAAGAATTTACAACTAAACGATACCATAGTGCTATAAAAAGAAACCACGATTTTTTTGTGGTTCAGTGCTCGAATTTTCATATTTGAATTTCAGATTAGGTAACTACAAATATAGGGAGGGAGGATCTCCAACAACCGTATTTCCATGTTCCAGTAAGGGTAATAATGTATAATGTTTCTTCTCACCGAATATTTAAGTGCTCTAGATTTATATTCATACACTTGTTTTATATTTATGCTTTATTTATATTATTCTTTATTTTTGTATTTTACAGTTATTATAAATAATGTTAGAAACCATTCAACTACGAGTATTTATACTGTGTTGAGCTGATCCACTGCAGTATTTGATCTGCGTTCTTAAAATGAAGTGCTTCATCCATTTTTTTGCAGCGATATTTGGATGTTTGTAAAACCAGTAAAAAAAAACAGTTAAAAATCGTAAAAGTAGAAAATAGCAGAAAATAAAACAGCTTTAACTACTCTTTTGGTATATCATAACAATTTATCTTTATTAATTCCATTGTTATCTTATTCTTTAAATTGAAGAAGAGAAAAAGAAGTCTGCATCCTTACCATCTATGTGAATGGTCTGGCTCGTCTTTGGCAAAACAAATTAAGCACATTATAACAATTTCCCTTAGGTATTTTTCAAATTGCTTTCGCAGAGATTAAAATGATCAAGGCTTGATGGCAAGTAACAATTTTATGAAAGCAAAAACCATAATAGATTTAATTCAAGATTCACGGTTATTGTTATACTATTTTGGATTTAGTTATACTTTTCTTAAAAACACTGAAGAGTATTCAAGAGGAGAGAGCATTTTATTTTTATTAAAATCAAGATTATTGTAGGAAGATTAAAAAAAAATTATTTATAACTTGACCACCAATAGACGAAGAGGTACATAATTCATTACATGAAAATGGTCGATGTTAAAGAATACAAGAAGGAATCGAAATTCTTTAATTAGATTTTAATGTATATTCTATATTATTATCTTTTTTTATTTATTTTCTTTTGACTTTTTGGCTACTTCTATTCAACTTGAGAAATGTGTGAGAAAATCCGTTTTCCAGATATTCTATTTTTCTTCTAAAAAGGTTTAAAGGAATGGCAAATTCTCCATTCTTTAATACAATTCTTGACACTCCAATTCAATTTCCGAGACAAAATTATTCTTAAAGCATTCAAAAGTCAAAATATCGTCTACGTTCTAGAAGACCTAAATGCTTGAGAAAAAAAATACTTTGGGGACTCAGAATTAGTTTTTCATTTTCAACTGTCATCCATCATTTTGTCACACAAAAAAAGTTATTAGAGTTAAAAAAAAGAAAACAGGGAATCCCTAGATTCTGACCAATGACATTTTTCGTCCATTTGTAAAGCGTCCTAAATACAAATTTAAATATATCTTTGAGTAAGGACCATTTGTCATCTGGTTAATACCTGTCTGTAACCGATTTTATTCGAAGAAAAAATCTGTCACAAAGTGTCACTTACAAAATACATATTTGACCATGTTTCAGGAGTCTATTATTTCTTCGACATTAGTTGTAACACACAATACAAAATTTCCACCTGGAGACTGAACCTGTGAGTTCAGGTTCAAAACCCTTAGTTTCAATGGAGATTTTGCGATTAAGATAGCAAGTGTTAAACTATTTTATTGTAATTAGCAATAACATTATTTAACGCATTTATCAAATTAGTCTAACAATAATATTATTTAAAACCTTTTCTAACTTGTGATGCGTTGTATTTTAAACTCGCGTATGAAGGATGTATGGAGCAATAAGAATTATTATTATCTACTCAAAAGGGACTCATCATAGAAGAGTGTAGTTTAATAACCAAACAACGTCTTCACACAAAATAATTGTATTTGTAACAATTGACCGGTTTCGGCTGTTCTAATGCAGCCTTCTTCAGTTAATCTGTGTAGGTTATAAGGATACTCTAAAAATGCAAGTGTGCAACCTCTTCTATGATCTGCCTTAAAAACCCTTAATTCTTGTGTATTCAGTCAACTGTGGCGGCCATATGTATGCATTCTTTTTTTCTCTATTCATCAAGAGCTTAAAAATGATATGGATGTTGTCCACAAAATTGGCAGCCTTCTTGAAAATATTAATTGTGAAATTTTCAACAACTATAAGTATAACAGTCAATTATTACGCCAGTTACCGTTAGACAAACAAACAAGCTTTGAAAATCTGGTCTCTCTAATAAGGAATTCACTGCACGCCCGTTCAATTATTTATCGTACATAAGAAATTAAAGTTCAAAACAGAGTGTTTATTCAAAGGTGCGTGGGCTTCCGTGGGTTGTCTCGTAATAAATAACCTTGTTATCCGTTAAAATCCACTTCACCAAGGGATTGGAGTCAGACGTTTCGCTTCTACTACGAAAAGTATCTTGTGGTGCATCGTGATGTTAATACGAAGTAACAACAAGATAAACTGACAACTGGTGAGAAGAAATCTTCGTAACGCGAATTTCACAGGGAACCTAGTTATTTATTACGAGAAAACCCTCGGAAGCCTGCACACCAAGTTTACGACCCTCTAAATTTAGTAAATCTTTAAGAAGACAAGGAACAGAGAAGATTGTTTCACCCTTTCACGAACCACGAAACCTCTGGTCAGAACCTATGTCAGAGATCAAGAGGAGGTGCCAAGACACTTTCCAACTTAAACCAACTCACATGGCAAAGGAAAACCGTCGAAGGAAGCAACTGCCCGATTGTATCACCCCGACAAGGGAATAACTGGACTAAGGAAACAACCGGGAAATCCAGGTACAATGTACGTTCTATATAAATACGCAGCTTTATTTCCAGTTGTCAGTTTATCTTGTTGTTGTTTCGAGTTAATATCGCGATGCACCACAACCCAGAAAATGCTTCCATTAACCAGTGGAAGCAAAACGTCGACTTCAAACCCTTAAAGACGCGGATTCCACCGGAAAACTAAGCTATTTCTTGTGTACTTATAGTTCAACTTGCCAAAGGCAACAATATGCAATGACAGAGACTTATTTTTATAACCAGGGAGGATTCCCTTTTTGGCGAATTTAGTTTTGATACAAAGTGACCGCTTGAAAAGTTCACATAGAGAATAAAAAAGACGACCTCGACCATTTATTTAGTAAATTTACGGCCAAAATATAACGATTCTCTTTCTTTTCTCTTCTCTATTTCCCCGTCCATGTATGCGCTTCTTTCTCTAACGATATGTGAAACTGTAAATTAATACAAGGACAGTTGTCACATTAAACCGTCCTTATCTTTTTCCATACCACCCTCACCCAAAAAAAGTGTGGAATATTTTTTGCACTCACACGCCCCTGTGAAAGCCCTTCTAAAATATAAAAAAATAACGACCTTCACTTGAAGGCCCCCCATAATTCTTTCGGGGGAGGGAGGCAATGTAAAATCGATTTTGAAGCCATTAAGTTGGTGGCATGGTTTTAATGAACCAATAAAAAACAGCTTTAGTAGTCATGAAGAGACGTGTACTTAAGAACATAATAGATACCTGGCACAGTATTTTGACACCCTCTTTTTTAAGATTATCAGACATAATTTAGGGTGAATTAAGCCCTTATCAGTATGATAAATGATGGTGTCATTTAAGAAAACAATACATCAATTTTTAACAAGTAATAAAAATCTAAAATTCCATATTAACAAGTAATGAAATATACGTGTATGTTTTGTACTCGTCGTCACCATATTTACAGTCATCACTAGAAAGTTTGATCGGTCCCACATCTATCACTCTATTGAGTTCTACAGAGATGACTCATATCTTCTGCTATCCCAATCATAGTGGTTAGAGCTGGTTCTTCAGTCACCTGAAAACTCTATTTGGTTCGTACTTTTGATGTTTAGTTATTGGAAACTTTATCGTTTTGCTAGTATTGGAAAAAAGTAAAAGGCAGTCTATGTCATCCCTTTTTAATCATGTATTTGATATGGTTGTCTAGGCTTTAGAGTTAAATGTTATGTTAGGGCAGTTATAGGTTTCATCACAGCTGCTCCACTATCTGCACTCATTTCTAGTCCTTTACATAACAAGATGTTGACATTGTTAGCTCACAATCAATAAAATGTAACTGACTACAAAAGTACCTTATCAAGTATTTCATTTAGAAAATCATCGATCGCTTTAAACAACAGATTCGTTCGTTCTAGTTACCAAGATACAAATTAACCAGACAATTTTCCATATCTATAAATCAATTAAGTTTTATATTTAAAAATGTAAATAAATACTTTACAATATAATTAGAATTGATAGCCGATAAAATTAAATATTCCATTTTAAAACTAGTCTAATATCATAGCTCCGTGTAAGCTGACGAAGTAAGCTGACTTACTTCGTTAGGCTCTAATTTTGTACTTTTAAAAGACTAAAACACTTTTTGTCAGTTTTAAACTTATCTGAAGTAGTTTAATGTTCAAGTTCCGCAACAATAGATTCTTTTAACAACTTCTTTCAATTAATCATCTTTAAAAAACTAATTTAAATAAAATAAATGACTTACCTTTACTTTGCCTGGCACTACCGTCCTAGGTGGCCTCTACCACCATTTGCTTGCCGACTAACAGATTTGCTGATCCTATTCAGTTTCAATTTTTTTATTAGTGCGGACTGTCCAGGTGTCTCTCAATTCTTCTAAAATCTTCCTTTTCTTTTATAAAATCATTTTAATTTGTTATTCGTATGACTGACCAGTACTACCTGCATATTTCAGGATTCAAACAAACTATTCCTGGTCCTGGTCTAAACATAACGTTTTGTAGATGCGTGTCAAACTTCACTCCTCTGCCAGTATACACTCGGTGAAGCTAGAGGTAGCAACTGTACTTTTGTGTGAGTGGTGGCGAAAGAAAAAGGCAGACTTACGAACTTACGAGACTAGACTATACCAATGTTTTTCTTTGAACTGGCAAGTAAAATCAAAGGATTATAACAACTGAGACAATAAAAACCAGACCAGAATAAGTACAAGGTGGCGCTAAAGATTGCGGAGAAACAAAATATTTGTTCACCAAAATGATTAGCTCTCTTTCCAGCTCATTTCTAACTGTTCACTGTATAGAGCAAAAATAGAAGTTTCAAAGCGTTCTGGGGCTTGAAAGAAAGACATCTAACATCTACAACCTACTCTGTGGTATTTGATTACTTCTTCAATTTAAGGGCACATAGTTCAATTTTCTTAACTAACAGTTGTTCTTCCTCCATAAAGATTTCGGAAAGACTGAGCTAAAGATTTAATAGTTAGCCGAGCGATTTGTGTCAGTCTTTTAACACGACAAAACATTACGTGTAGACCATGCTTCAGTCAAATAAACTTTAACTTTTTGGAAACGAAACGAAATTTAAATATCATATTTAAAGTCTTATTAAGTTAAATCTTAAAGTTTAAATCAGTTAAAATATTTGCTGAGTGTGATCAATGTGAGTGTTCCAAAAAAGAGTAAAAAATAAAAATAATAATAATAATGAGATTTGGATGGATGGTAGGCTACGTATGAATTTGAAAATGTAATAAAACACAGAATGTTACAAAATAATTTTTTCCTGATTAAATAACATGGGACATTTAAATTTACCTAGATTTAAACAAAGTATCGGATAAGTGGTTCCCCTCACATTCCAAACACTGATTAAGCCTTTTTTTTGAAGTTTTTGTGCACTCTTTCGAACATTTCCACAGGAATTTTGGCTCGCAATGTTGTTCTTGAGGGCTTCCAGGGTTCTGGGACGATCGCTGTACACCAAGGATTTAAGGTATCCCCACAGAAAATAATACACCTATATCTTTAAAAGAACTCATCATATATTGTCGAATGATGTCCGCAGATAGTGCCAGATAAATTTCATCTACGGTGCTGATTAAATATTGCTAAATTGATACTTTTATGCCAGTAAAATAGTCTGCTAATTAGATTGGGACATGGCTTTCTTACTATATCACGTACTTTAATGATCATATGATTTTACAAACCATTATTATTCAATTTATTCAATTGCCCCCTTTTTTTCTTTTTTTTAATATATAATGTGCGCAGGCAGTTGAAAATAATCTGGGGCTACCTGGGAGCTATTTTCGACAAACCATCCAAATTTCGCTTCCAAGCTTACAGAAAGTATAACGGAAGTTAGCTATGTGATCGTTGTGAAGAGGGAAACATTTTTATGTCTCCTATTTCAGAAATTCCAAGACAGAAATCCACATTTCAACAAGATAGAGGGAACATTTTTGGTTCCGTGTCTGTCTGTCGTTCAATTTTTGCGAACTAACAAATCTTAAAAAACTACTCGTTCGATTTTAATAAAATTTTAGCCTAATTATGACCTACCACTCAAATTTAATTAAAATCGGGAGTTTAGTCTTTAAGATATGCTGGATCGCAAAAATTGAGCGAGACAGAGACAGACCGACAGACAATCACGGGACCAAATGTTTCCTGATTTCGGTAAGCTCGGAAGCAAAATAAAAACAAATTTGACAGATTTAAAAAATGGGGGTGGAATTTAATTATTTTGACAATAGCGGGTAGTAAAAGCATTAATGCACCATAGGACGCGAGGAAGCTAAGTGACACCCTAAATGCGCAGACAGTTTTTGAATCTTAAAGTAACAAGTTGTGTAAAAGGTTCTACAAGTTTAAGAATATCTGATCAACAGAGTTTAAAACGATAATTAACTTAAATGTGAACTCGTTATGATCAACGCGATGTTGGAATAAAAATGTTCTTTATATAGAGTGTATGCTATTAAGTTGAAATATTAAATCAGTTAATCAATAGAGACTGTTCTTGAAAACATGGTAGAGATAATGTAGTTTGTAGAGTTGTGTGTTTGTAGTAAGGTAAGTTAGCAAGTGTTAACAAGCTGATTGTGTTAGTGTTAGGAGCTATAGATCCCGTGTCTATAGAGTGATTAATGAACTCAATGCTGAATCAAGTTAACACTTGCCAACACTCACTTCTCAGATGCCCAGTTCCCTATTTGTCCGTATAGAGGGCGTGTTATGTCCTCGTCCCGTTTCTATCGGCTTCTTTCCGCTCCAGTTCGAATCTTTCTCAAATTGTTTACGATTTTTTATTTAAAATTTTCCTAGTTGTTAATAAATCCATACAAGCTTTACATTTTCCTTGAATTAATAGATAACTTTTCACTCTGCAAAGTATTATGTATTTTAACGTTTAATAAATAAATTATCGTGAGAATAAATATATGCATATTCTTAAAGACAAAACATTAATAAATTGTCAAAAATACATTTTTAGGGTCTGTAGCAAAAACCTAAGACTCTTGTACATTCTTGCACTTGTCCGTCTGTAATGCACCTGATCTAAGAAAGTACCAACACAAAAATTTGAAACTTTGTGGTTATGTTATGTGTAATAAATAACCCAATAACAGAAACATTATGGGGAACACCCCAAAAATCATTCCTTAAAAAGTAGGAGCAATATGCATCATGCGATGTGTTAAATGAATAGAAAGGACACCCTGAGTACAAATTTATTAATCTACTAATAATTCATCTTCGCCATGTGTCCACGAAAATTAGCCCCTCCCCAATTTTTTAAAATCAAAGAAAAATGGCTTTTAAGGAATTTTTCATACGTTAGAAAAATTGTTACACTTGAACCCCTTGTGTATGAGGAATGATTTTTGAGGCTTTTCTGCGTAATTCTTTCCGCTTTTAAGTTATTACACATAATATAACTACAAAGTTTAAAATTTGTACTCGATACTTTCAGGTGTGTGGAGGAGATTAGGTATACGTTGCAGACAGACAGCCAAGCGGGGGATGTAAGGGTCCTCGTTTTTTCCTACAGACCGTAAAAAGAGAAATATCTCCACAATTGTACAAAGCAGTCTTTAAACCACTAGTGCTCATCTTCAGGGCCAATGAGACGAATAGAAATGTACAAGAGAATAAATCATTGATTACCTTAAGGCAGAGATTATAACAAAACTAAAAAATAATTCTGTCTTAAATTAAAGATATTTATGCTCCATTCAAAATCATTCACATTCTACTGCTTATAGTTTCTTTAAAGGTTCTAGCAATTTCATAGTTTTTATTATAATCAGGAAAAATCAATAAATTCGATCAACCAAACCTTAAAAGCAGTAATTTTGTTAAACCAACAAATAATTAACATAAAGTATAAAAATTAATACAATTTTTAAACTATCTTTTACACTGAGTGTTGTTTCTCAGTCAGGGTTTTGTAGAGATCCGCATAGCAACAGACTGCGGGGGATGTTAGATAACACGAAGGTAGGGGTTTAGAGCTTATAATATAACACCCTAGGCAGGCCATGGTCTATAAGCTGTCAATATATCATTTGAACCTGTATAATAAATGTGACCTAGTTACCTAGGTTATTACATGAGAAGGCTTGGTTTTAGAGCTCACACAAGCTATAGACTACACCGCAACACACGCCTCCCACACTGGCCTGTGAATAACTCCCGCTCAAGCACCCACGGCCTCCTATATAATTCTAACCCCTTACTTTTACTATGTTATTCCTACTAAATTCTCAACTATCCGTGTAGAATTAATAACGACTGTGATAAAATAACAATTATACAATTGAAAAAGGTTTCACACTTTGGTTAAATCGATTAGGGTATTAAATTGGTTCGAATAGGAAAAAAAATATTTTTGTGAGGTTAAAAAAGTAGTAAAGAATTTTATAAAGGTACGTACTCAATCGTTTTTATATATTTTATTATCAACTTGCTTAGCTCTATTACTTGGTTATAAAACCAAATATCTCTAAATACTATATTATGGTATCAATGGATTTAAATTAATTGATTTAAAGTTTGATTTTTAAAAAGTATATAAATAAAAAATAAAAAATCCAGCGCTATTAAAAATAGCCAGCCAAAAGTGTGGCACATAGCTTACTCAAATCCTATCGCGTACTTTGTCTTTCTTTATGTAATTTTAGTTCCAATCGATTTCACTCTAGTAGCAGTAGTAGTGGTTAGGCGGGAAGGATCTACTTGCTCGAACCTAGAAATCAGGCCACACTGGGCCCATTTTACTAATCCCGTGGTGGTGGAGAGTCCAGCCACTTCCCACATCATACCTGCACATTGTACCGCCGAAGCGGGTATGGTGTGGTCATTAGTAAGCTATGTAAGCGTTGGCGCACGCAGGGGAAGAGAACCCCTCAGGGGGTGTCCCTCACCCCGCTCCGACCGCGATTCATAGATGCAATTCAGAGTACCAATGGCACGGGATCGAGCCCACGACCTCGATTCAACTCGACTCAGTGATAGCTCCCGATTTCACTGTATATAGTTTCCATTTTTTTTATGGAACGAAGTTCCTTATGGCACGTTACAGAGTCAGGACCCCGGGAGTGATGACGATAACTTGAGTAAAAGTTGACTGATTTAGTTGTAATTCGGTACACATGTTCATTTTAGCAATGCCCAGGGCGAGACCGTTGGAAAACGTTATCCGACCAAGCGTTCGCGCGCATCGCTCCCGAAAACGTGAACTTCAAATGTAAAATTGGAAAATTAGGACGGGAAGAAATTCTTACTTCATCTATTAGTCTCATTGAATAGATGAAGAAACAACTTTTTTAAATATTTCTTTTAGTAACACCGACACCGCTATGAAGTGTTCAAGATCACTAACTTTATTAAAGCGGGCCTAAACCTTAGAGAAAAACAACATTTTTAATGATATCTTACGTTCTAACGTAAGGATTTTAATAAAGCTTCATACACATCGTCTAAAGTACAATTGAAACAGGCATGCGTAAAATTTCAACCTGATACAAGCAGAAGTTTTTGTGTAGTACAGTGATATATTTTATAAGATTTTAAATGGAGTAATAAGCTGGCGAAGTCTGAGGGAACAGTCGTATTCCGTCACAACACCATCTGATTTAATTATAAACTCACCCCGATTAACTTTTTTCTAAATATACAATACATTAATTTATTGCAAGACGCCGCTTCAATGATAAAAAAAAAAAGCTTTTCTTTTAATTTTGCCAAATAGTACAAATAGTTACTTTTAATTTTGTCTCTTTTCTGTCTCCGCCATTTATAAGTAGTTAGTATCGTGTAACAGCAGTATGATTTTATAATTTATATTTAATGAAAATAGTTAGGAGCTTCGTTCATACCTGGTGTCCCGCGACACCTCACGTTTTGTATAATACAATCGATGCTGGTTATTACGGTAAACCCAAAAAAGTAAATTTGAAAAATGCTTTTCAGTGATCAATAGAGTGTGGGAGATTTTTTCTTTATCCACCTAATAGTTGCAAAATTAATGAATCAAAATATTCTTACATTGCATATTATTTCAGATAATGAATACTTAATTATTATACATATAATGTATTTCAATATTCTATTCGTAGGTATAACTTAGCAGAATTTTATTTCCTCCATTTTAAATGCTGTGATGCAATTTGGAAAAATAAAACTTTTTTTCATCTACACAAAAAAAATCAAAAGTATTGAAAGGAGATCGAGACCCAGGGTGATAAAATAAATATAAAGGTCCAGAAGTAAAAAAGGGGATGTTTGCAGTCTACAGGTGAAGTATAGGGCTTCAGGGCAAAGAGGCCCTTCCGATCGATTCCATATAAAATACATAGATACAATTTCACTGTATTACAAACGTACACAGACAAACCTCCTGGATTCATACACGTTATACAAACACACTTCAATGCAGACACTGTATCAATTATTATACAAAAGGGCAGAAAGGTTTATTGGGTTGCGACGAACCTTATTCTGCAGTGAGACTATGTCAGTACAGGATAGAAAGCCGGCCCTCTATCAAAGACAACGTTTCTAATATTGAATGGTCCCAAAACTGAATTTACGATATAGTATAAAAGAGAAAAACCTTTTAGTCCTATAACCTTTTAAGATATTGAGATCAAATAGATATTAAGGCATTAAAAGAATAGAAGACTAAAGAGTTCAATATTTTTATACCTAGAGATGAAGCAATAATACCTAAATATTGTCAACATTATCCTAACATTCCCATCCATTGTCTTATCTATCCTTTTTGCATTTCAACATTACCTTTTTTACCATAAAACAATGTATTCATATCAAAGACTGAAATGTAATACTTTATATGTACTTTAATGTAATACTTATATATGTTTTATATCATGTATATAATATATTGCATAGCAATAGCTTTTATTCATAGAAAATTGACTTGGTTAATTTAAAATTGTACAGATGGAAGAAGGTAAGCTAAAATTACTTTTTTATTGTCGTACCAGGACTTGTTTTGTAAAAATTTTGAATCATGAAAAACTGATTAGTTTAATAGTTTTCAAGGTATGTTGGTTCACAAAAATTAACCGACAGACCGACACACAGAAACAGAACCAAAAATGCTCCCGGACTTTTGAAGCGGATTTCTGTATTGGAATTTTTGATTCGGTAATCTCGGAAGCCAGAGGGAGTAAAATTAAATAAATTTGACAATTATAGGTTGTAAGAGCATAAAATCATTTATACGAAAAAATAAAATCAAGTATACGAAATAGGTCGCGAGGAAAATATGTGCCACACTAATTTGCAGACTATTTTTCCTTTTTACAAAAAAAAAAATTAAATAAAACACGAAATAATAATAATAATATAAAATAAAAAATCCTTTAGACTTGAGTGAAGGAAAAGAAATGCAAATGAGAGAGAAGGGTTTAATGATAGCTGGTGTGAGAAGATCTGGAGATCCTTTGCCCTGCCGAGCCTTAGTTGAACAACCAAGCAACAAGCAAAAAGAAAAAGATTAACGTACAAGAAACAGAATAAATAGAGGGCATGATAAAAAGAAAACAAATACTATGACATTGTGTTAAAAGCTCCTATCCCATTATTTTAGTCAAATTATTTCCCCTGCTTACCCATTATTTTCTTTTGTTCCTTTTGTTTCATTGTCTCTTATACTTTTTCTGCAGAAAATTGGAATAAAGAAAACATTGAGCAGATAAAATGCAAATAAATATATTTTTTATGGCTTCTAAAGCAAAATAATAAATTATGTTTCTTTCATAGTTTTATTGTAAGAATGGATAATAAAGAAAAATAGGTAATAAAATTGGCTACCCAGGACAATCTAGTTAGACTGAAACTCACTGCCACCGCACGCGTTCATCATTAGCGAATAAGGAAAAGAAATGAAGAACTTACTCTTAGTTCTTCATTTCTCTCGAATATAGTGAGTCGAAAATCAAACTTTTATTTCTTCTGCTAATTTCTTATTTCTCTTATTTTCCTTCTCTCCGGTTCTGATGATGTACTTAAGGTTTAAAGTACGTTTAGCTATAAAAAAAAAATCTTTTATGGTTGATTTTATGACTCTGGTAATAAAACTCATTCTTATGTGACTTCATCAGCTTAATGTTCAATTATTATATAATTATTATTATTTATATTATGCTAATTGTATTTAATAAGTATAGCATACAATAATATTTAATTATTACATAGTGAGTAAAGTAGTTAACCACCCACCCCCCCCCCCCCCCCCCCCCCCCCCTTTTGCAGTACATCCATATGCAGTTAAAGCGAATTAACAAAAAAACAATAAATCATGTTTGAAATTACTTGCACTTCTCTTTTTCCAAATGTGAGTCAAAATATTGGTGGATTAGCTAAAACTGTTTTCAGACCACACTGACAACAAATTGGAACAAGTATAACAAACCACAATTAGTCTCTACTGCAAGAACAGATGCGAAAAAACTGTATTATGTAGATTTAAAATCCACACTCACAACTTAAACCTTCTCCACAGCTGAAAATTGCATAAAATTGCAAAGAGATATTTTCGAGTTTTCTCAGGCGTCATAGAATTCTATTGAAAAGATCCATTTCCTTAATGTGGTGGGGATCCATTCCTGTGCCTTAGAGGTGTGCGGTTTTAAAAGTTTTCCCTAGTAGTTGTTACTAATTCCGTAGGGAAAGTTTTAGTTCAGTCTAGATGAGGTTGACGCCCGTCATTGGAGTAAAACCCCCAGTCCCCTGCCTGCGGGGTTTGGCTCGGCTTTGTGTCCGGCCTGAGAAGGTGAAAAAGACACTTGCCAATTAGAAAGAGGACGGTAAATAGTTAATGAACCCGAGGTGAGGAGCTAAACGTGGAAAGAGAAAAGGGCTGGAATGAATAGTTGACGAAGAGGGCTTCTTGGGCTGGTAGAGGAAGCACACAACCTGTACCTGGACTCTACTATATCCCATGCCGGTACTCCCACATTAACTACCTTTCTAACTCGTCTCACACTCTATTTTTGCTTTCTAACAACAAGCCCCTTGCCAACACACTCACAGATCCACGGACCCGACTAAAAGCCAAGGTAACACACTGACAACCCAATCTCCCTTCACCTTGCCTTCAAAGGCTCTCTCTACTTTCTTTCCTCGTCAACCCGTGGAAATGAATCTTCTTTTCAAAACGTACTAACAGAACGAGACCAATTCAAACGTGGCTTGCTCTAACTCTAGCTTTAATTGGAAAAGTTAATTAAAACACCTTATTATCTAAACTAACACCGTAACTCAAGAGCAATCATTTCTAATAAGATATTTTTTTAGTCCTTTCCTTTACCACTAAAATTTGATAATTTTTTAATAAAAGGTTTAAAAGAATATTAAAAAAGAAATATTACAATGCATCCCTCTAAAGCTTCAAACTCTTAGTACAAAACTAAGGACATGATCGAAAGATTTAACACCAGGTATGCTAATTTTATCCAAGGCGAAAATTATACAGTAAGCTGACTCACTGACATTATTTCTTTGAATCTCCACTAAACAAAACCTCTCCTTGTATCATTAATTTATTGAGTATTACCAGTGGGAAATAGTTCATCTGAGATGTAATCTAATTTTTTTTTTCAAAACTAGCTAGATACTCGTGCTTCGCTACGGAGTGTTATTTTTAATATGATGGGCTTATAATCTACAATCAACAAACATTTAAATTTATTACTAAGCGAGAATATCTATATTCTATCCCCCTCCCCCCTAATTTCTATATCCCCTCCCCTTTGATAAGATCATTTGCAAATAACCCAAATTAGTAATTGGTTCCGACTACTTAAGAAAAATCCTTAAAAGATAACTTTCCGGGAAAAGCAGCGATATTTTCCATTTGTATCCCCCCGTATCTTTCCACATCCCTGGGTTGAAATTGGAATTATCTTTATTAATATACAAGCTTACATCCAAAATACGTGCCCTTTCTTAAGTATTAACTTCTTAACTTTAGAAGATCAGTCTCTTTTCTTACTTTGTCCCTATGTTCCCCTTAGGGATACATTTTTAGAAAATCCCTATTGGCGCAGTTATCAGTATAATTTGGAAATTATTATACTACATATACACATACACTCATAGATTTTATTTTAGCTTTTTAAAGAAGTGGTGATAATTATGTTAGAAAAGGTTTGGGCATGGTAAGGTGTGATTCATAAACTATTGTCTCCTTGATTTCCTTAAAAAAATAAATCTAAATATTTTGACTGCGATTGAAAACTGATTTAGAAATTAGAGATTAGAAATTTTCACAAAACATCAAATATTGTCCTTCTGCAACTTTGGTTAAATACATTTTTAATAAAGAATGAAATTAGAATTTTAAATATATTTAGAAGCCCTATTCTCCGCCCCAAATAGAGCTACCAAAAGGTTTTATAGCCTATATTACCCGCAGAATTGAGCTTAACATTGTACCCAAAAACCAACACTAGCTGATGATACATGATGAAATCGGAAGGGTTATTTTAGAGCCTAAAATATCGCTTTTTTTCAGGTTAGACACGGAGGGATATTTTAAAGGTGTTAGCCCATTAAGGAATGTATCACGATATTAAGTGAGGTTTTTAGGATGTCATTATAAAGGTGATAGGCTAATGGTTTCGCTGGAGCAATCTTGAATATTTTATGTATGTTGTCTTTATATAAAAAAACATAACTGCCCACACGTTGGTGCAAAGAAAATCATGACAACCCTCGTTTCCGTTTTTTTGTCACGTATTCTCGCTTTACCTTGTTTTCTTAAGTGGGTATCTCATTTTTTTATAAAAACAAATCACCATTTAGCAACACCCATAAACATAATTTTTAACTACAAATAAAGGTGAAAGTACTTACGACGTCGATGAGCTGAGATAGTCTGAGTCCCATCTTGACAGTAAGTCGGTCCGAGTTGTTGCCGACGGGGCGGATGAGTCGGTTGTAGTTGGAAAGAAGATCGTCATAGAGCCTCTTCGCTTCTGGGTTGGCTTGGACAGCGACTCCAAGTAGTCCCAACCACAACACCACCAGCCACCCCCAGCAACCCATCTTAATACACCCCTGAAACAATTCAAAATAAATATTCTATTAATAAAAACTTCATTCTCACGATTAACTTGTGTTATTTATTTAAACCTGGTAAGGGAATTAAATTGTTTATTTAATTTTGAATAATTAATTAGCGTATTCGCAACTCCGTCTGTAGCTAACGTCAAAAACACTGATATATCTGATATACATATAGTCCGAATCCCAGAGAGGTGAGACATGTTTCACACTGATGATCTCATCAGTGTGAAACATGGACTTATCAGATATGTCAGTGTTTTGACGATACAAGACGTAGACGAGGATAAAGTGTCCAGTCCCTTGTCCTGTGATAACCTAATGATGTGCTGATCTAGACGTAAAGAAAGTTATAAAATAAGGATGGAGGGAAGATAAAAATGTACTCCACAACTGGAAATCAAACCACATTTTAGCATTTACTATTCTGATGGATGGGATACTTTTAATCCAGTATCATAGATGATACCGAAAAATAATGAATTATACGAAACATTTATTTAATAAGGGGGTCAAACTAAGATAATAGTTATTTATGTAACTAGGCAGCAAAATGGAATTTTACTGACGAGTGATTAGATTAGCCTCCGAGCCGAAGGCGAGGACAGGCTATGATAATTAACTGCTGAGGCGAAGCCGAGGCAGGCAATGAATAAACGAGGCAGAAATGTTTCCATTGCTGCCTTGTTGCATACAATATTTTATCTACGGGCGGCAGAAAAATGAAACAGCTAAAATACTATCTTTATTAATATAACATAGTTAATTACTATGTGTCATATTAATAAGATAATA
This sequence comes from Gerris lacustris, assembly GCA_951217055.1. Taxonomy (NCBI): domain Eukaryota; kingdom Metazoa; phylum Arthropoda; class Insecta; order Hemiptera; family Gerridae; genus Gerris; species Gerris lacustris. The sequence goes on along the minus strand of OX578281.1, from coordinate 32,398,789 downwards.
ACATAAGTATTAACTAAAATTAATGTTGATAAAGAAATCAAATATGAAGCTTGGGAATAATAACTATTGTGAATAGCAAACTGAAGCTATAACAACAAAATTTATAACAAAAACACACGTTTATAACATACATAACTTCTGAATGAATAATGCACGCCATATAAAATATTTATTAATATTTTTACTAACAAATTACTAAAAGTATTAAAGATATCTTCTACTGCTTAAAAGAAAAGAAGTAACTAGGATAAATCAAGAAAAGTAGCTAGTCTAATCTAGAATGACTTCAATAATAATAATAATAATAATATGGATGTTGGATGTTTACATCATGAAGCTGCAGTGTGGCCAGTGACTCCGCTATTTTTTTATTTAAAGATCTACTATTCATTGAACTTATTTAACAGAATTAACAAATATAAACAAATTATTTAAATATTAAAACATTTATCTATTAAATTTTACTTATTAAACTATAATATATAATGTTATTAGATAGAGATAATAGTATATACTGTTATTGCCAACATTATAACAATACAAATTTTGCTACCTGGGCATCAAATTTTTTTCTCATTTTACCGCCTAGGCAGTAAAATCACATTTCTCTGCCCGAAATCAGTTCAATAATACCTCATTTTAGATAAATAAATAATTCACCCAACATAAATTAATAAATTACATGGGCTTCGGTTAATTTAATTAAATAAAGGTTAATTTAATTAAATAAAGGTTAATTCCATACGATTTACATTAGTAAGTTACACCTATACAATAGTTTGGACAAACTCCTCCGGAAATTAATTCGCCATAACCAGAAACCACGGAATTTAATTTTGATCTATTGCAAGCAGTTGTTCTGTAATTCGATACGGATTCAGCTTTAGGTTTGTTATAAAGGCCCAACAAGACTCATTGCTGTAGACGTCATCATTGGCATGGGGTAGAAACTTCGAGATCCATACAAAGCCAAATTCTAACGCTGAAATTGCTAATCTGAGATCAATCAATAACCTCTTAGTATAGTCTAGTAAATTTAAAGGAAATTATATTTATAATAACTATTTTTAAAAAATAACCATTTCACATCTTTATGCACAAGTGTGTCTTCAATACCAATATTAAAAATTGATTTTAACACATCAGATTTTTGTTTGTAAAACTTATGTTTACATAAGTAAAAAATACGTGTGGGGTTGCGGGACACCCGGTAGGAACGAAGTTCCTTCCGCTTTTCATTAAATATAAATGATAAAATCACACTGCTAAGTTATACGATACTAACTACTTTCACACGGCGGAGTCAGAAAAGAGACAAAATTAAAAGTAACTATAACAAAATTAAATGTAAAATATATTTTTTTTTGTCATTTAAGAGAGAGTCGTGCAATAAATATGTATTTAATATTGAGAAAATAGTTGATCATGATGAGTTGATAAGTTGACAGTTCAAAGAGGACGATTTTAGTAAAGAGCCGAGTAGTAAGAGAACAGGAATATTCCAACCCTCACGCCCAGCCTATACTCCATTTAAAATATGATAAAATATATCACTTCACTACACAAAAAATTCTGCTTTTATCAGGTTGAAATTTTACATGCATGTTTTCATTGTACATTAGACGATGTGTATGAAGTTTTATTAAAATCGTAATGTTAGAATGAAAGATATCGGTAAAAACGTGTTTTCTCTATTTTAAACATTTAGGTCCGCTTTAATAGTTTTAGTGATCTTTAACACTTCATAGCGGTGTCGGTGTTGGTTTTTCTAAAAAAAAAAATGTATACGCATTGTTCAAACTAGCTTGGTGCGATCGTTCAGCATGTTAGCTTGTAATTTTATACAAATCCCCTACCTGACGACAATGGTTAATCAAGTCCACACTCATTTTTTTTTTTTTTTTTCCTTCTAGAATATATTTTAACGTTAATTCTCTTAAAATGTAAACTTCTTATAACCACAGTCAAGCTACAGTTGAATAGAAAGAAACAAGAAGCCGAGAAGAAAAAAAAAATATTTCCAAGAACAGAAATCTTAAAGAAACATTATTAAAATATGACAAACGAATAAAAAAGTAGCAACGCACTTCCCTTCTTTTTAAAAAAAAAAAAAATATAGAGTATAAAATACACAGCAATATTTTTTGAAGAAGTAAGTCCTTATACTTGTTTAAGAGAGCTTTTTTTTTAACAATCTAGTTAATTAACTTAAAAACATTTTTTTTTTAATTTCGTTCTTATTTGAACTGTAATTGAATTTTATTTTGTAGAAAGACCAAATTTAAAAAAAGAGGAAAAGTAGACTGGGATCGCTAAGTAATTTTTCCTGTGAACACTCAGAATCTCCTATAAGCCAAGGCAACCCATGTATAAAGGGATGGCAAGATTAAATATTATTTTAGGACCACTTATTAAGGTGTATGTATGTTTTTTTTTTGTAAATTCAACTCTCTAAAAAATATATCAAATAAAATTCTGGGTAATGAGAATATTCTCTATTTTGCTTCTTCTTAGTAAAATATTTACCTTATACTTTAATAAATTTAGGAGGCGGCAAAATTAAATATGCTTTCTATCTTGGATATAATATGTACTGACATACAAAGATACACGCTACTTCCTATTTATCACTAAAGCGATTCGATTATAGAAGTGAATAACTTAAACATTAAAAGTAAGTAAAATTAGTTTATCATCGCTAGCAAATTCACAATTTTCATCATACTGACAACCATCAAAATTGAAGTCCAAGGGACCCAATGCATGATCTCTTAAAAAAATATTGTAAGCATCTTAACCTTGGAGAAACGAAACAAAAATATATTATTGATGCATTAAGGGTCAATAGTCGTAATGAATCGAGAGCCTTTCTCACACCTTTTACATTGTTTTTTCTAGAGTAATAATGTACAATTCCTTTACTTATTATTAAATAGAATATTCTTATTTCTAAGTTATGGATAGTAATAGAAAAGTTATGAAACAATATCTAGGCTTCGTACCTATATGTACTCATAGGTGAAAAAAAAAAAGTTTATACATACTCGAAAAGCATAAATTGAACCAATAATACTACAAAATTAAAGAATGTACTCAACCCTGTACTCCCTTCTCTTTGCCAGCAAATTAAGTCCAGCCATTATGCAATTATTTACAGCTAAAGCTAATTAATAGGGGGGGGGGGGGGGGGCAAATCAATAAAACTATGTAAACAAATAAAAAACTAACAGCTTGTCATATTCTACACATCTCCCTTTCTCTCCATGGGGTTGGATTCGAAGAAATCAGATGATAACGATTCCTCTGCAGCCCGGCTCCGTCCTGAGTTTTCGCCCATTAGGATTGGGGCGGGGTGGCTTTACGCAGTACTGTACTGTACTTCTTCATATCCTTCACCCATACCTTCTCTACCTCAACCAATTCATGCAGTTGCTTGGCTCCATGCCGCGTATTATAATATATTTGTGTCCGCAACCGATTATTGTTTTCTTTCTCTCCTACCATCTTCCAATCTGGCCATCGAGGAACAAGACTGTCGAAGAGTCGGCACTTTTGTTCGATTCCATCAAAAGTTCCGCAGGACTATAACCATTTTTCATATCCTTCACTATGCTAATAGCCATTTTTCATGGTGAACTTCGATATGCTAATGCCCAAAGCACACGTCTTCCTTATTCTTTTTCAGGATCTCCTTTGTTTTTACTTCACTCTCGGCAAACCCGTTGCTCTAGGGATACCATGGGCTGCTAGTGATAATATTAAACCCGTAATCACCAGTAAATTTTCTAAATTCTGTGCTTACAAAAGCAGTTCCCTGAAGGCATCGAAATACTGATGGTATCCCAAATCTTGCGAAAACACCCTTTACCTTATTTATTATATACCAAAAAGTCATTCTCTTCAGTAATAATAACTCGGGGTACCGGGAAAAGTAGTCCTGTATACATAAATAGTTCTTCCTATCTAACGTAAAAATGTCCGCCTCCACCTTTTCCCATGGCCCTCCTGGTAACTCACTCGGAATCAGTGGTTCTATCGGATTAATTTTTTCCTCTCTACACACCTCAAAGTTATAACAAAAATGTTCAACATTTTTATTCATGTCGGGCCACCACACCGTAAATCCTGCCTTTCTCAAACACTTGGCACTCCCTAGATGACCTTCGTGTAGGGTTTCTACAATTTTTCCTCTAACTGACCTTGGAACAAAAACGTTTTCTCCCTTTACGATCAGATTGTCAACCATCGCCATCTCATTTCAAAATTTATAGAATGGAAGCATTTCCCTAGGAGTTCTGAACTCGGAAGACCAAACTTTTAAAACTGCTTCTCTAACCATCTAGATATATCACAATCACTTTGAGCAGCCCTCAGCTCTGTGATTTTCTGGTCTGGTGTAGGAAAATTAGCTCTGATGTACCGAATAAATGTTTGAACTTCCCCTTTAACTTTATTAATAAATTTTAAATTATATAACATGTTACATCAATAACATTTAATATAAATTTATCTTGGGTTAAAAAATTATTAATTATTACACTCAAAATTAATTTGATGATAAGACTACTATACTAATTATTTTATTCAGTTTGGGATAGTAATTACTCTTTCCACGATATAATGTGAAGTAGTGTTCGATTTAATTCTCTTTCCACCGCTTATATTTCATATTATATTACAAGCTATTAACTTAATTGATTAGCTGACAGCGACTAAGGGACAAGAAAGAGCGGAATCACTTCCGGGAATAAAGATAATTTTACATAAAATATTTGGGTTGTTAATATTCTCTATACCAATATCCGATATAATTGCTTAGTAACTCTATGAGTTTAATCCGATGTTAATTTGTGATTACCTACAATTTATTTCTTAAGCATAATTTATTTTTGTAAATGTTATCTACATTTACGCTGTTATTTTTTGGTACTAAAGTCTTTTAAACTACAATTTTAACTTACAACCCTAACTTTGTTGAGCTCTCACTACAAACTTAGACTATTTCGTTATAAAAAGATTTAAAAAAATATTTTTAAAATGATAATTTTATCGTGTATTTGTGAGTTTTCGTAGTTGCATTACTTGGGTATTCAACCATTTATTTAAGAAATAAAATGTTTGCTGGATCATAATATGGACCTTTTTTTAATTTACAAAAAAGGTAAAATCTAAAGGGTACCAAAGAATAATTGGCCTAAGGTATCCGTAATTCGATTGACGGCAGCGAGTATTATCACTAGTAATTATGTCTATATAAGATGATGCATGTATGAGTAAATACATCGTTTACTCGTTGAAATACATAGACAGAAGTGTTCTAAACAAGTTGCCTATAGAAAGAAAACACGTATTCTCTTTGTTTCTTTTTTTTTAAAAAAAAGTTACGTCTAGTAGGGTGCAGTGTATTGCCCTGTGGAACACCTTTCTCCTGGGATAACTTTCTCCAACCATTACAAATAATTATTTTCCATGCAAAATAACTTTTTATTTCTCTGAAACAGAAGTCTAGTTTTGAGTCAAACTTTTCTTATTCTCCTCTACTTTGTGCTGTTTCAGATAGTTGTAAGCCTTGTTACTAATTCATGATGTTGCTCCAGGAATTTTCTCTAAACTTGTCAAAGTTTCTCAACTGTCCACCTTTCTACAAAAAAGAATGAGGTACATCTCATGATTATTTTACCATCCATGTTTCTTTTTGTTAGTTTATAAACTCTATTATAATCTTTTTAGAGCCAGTAGCCAAAAACGAGGACCCTTAAACATTTCTGTGCTTGACTGCCAGTCTGTCTGTAAGGCACCTAATCTCCGAAAGCAACAACACAAAAATTTGAAACTTTGCACTTATGTGCAATAACTTAAACACATGGTAGGAAAGCCCCGTCATGTGTGTTAAATAAAAGAGAAGGGGGTGATAAGTGAAAGAGAAGGACATCCTGACTAGAAATATATGTTTGGATTAAATTTTTTTCACTAATTTATCCTTGTCCAATTGATTTTGAAAAGATTATACGGATGCGTTCTCCTATAAGGTTTTCCGGATCGAGTAAGTAACCCCTAAGTAGCCCTTAAGGCTTAATTGTTCAATTTCAGATTACGGACTGAATATAAGTTTTTCTTTAATACATTTTATAGTTATTTTTAGTAAACTATTATGTGTGTTTTAATTAATTATGTATTCAAAATGTATACTTTATAGAAGAGAAAAGATGAAGTGGAAAAATTAATAAAACAAAACTAGATATTAATAAAATAAATGAAATACTTGTGGATTGTATGTAATATAGAAGGATTGTCTGCCAATGTTAAAATTAAATTTTTGTTTTTAATGAATCCGAGGTTTAATGGATTCATCTCATAACATTTGAGGAAAATTTAATTACAGCCCCATCGTATTAACAAGGTATTATTTTATTTGTCTGTGGTTGATATCAAATAAAATCTCGAGGTATGATTTTTCTAATCATAAAAATAAATTAGATTTAATAAATTCAATAAAATTAGAGGTCTGTAAAATTAGGCCTGTGAATTGCGGGTAATAGAGGTTCCACTGTAATTCAATTTTTTCTTTCGGTATTAATAGTATATTATGTTACTAGGCTGTGAAGTGAGTTTTTTCTTTACCGCGGCAATTACATTTACTGTCGAGCGAAGCGAGACAGTAAATATTGCCAAGGTAAAGAAAAAACACTTCACAGTCGCGTAGCATATGCTATTTTTTCCGAGGTAGCAGACAATGAAAAAACATTAAATATTAATCACTAATCAATATATAATAATAAGAAATTATTATTAGTACATACTTAAGACTTAAAAAAAGAAACCTTAAAAAGAGGTTACACTATAAGAAAAGATAAATAAAACGCATTGACATCTAGCGGATTTTAATCGTACTAGAAGCATTTCTACAGAGACTGCAGCGGTACTAACGGAAGTTTTGACAACTACCCGCCGGACATAAAAAATCTTTTAGTTCCTAGGACGTAAAAGATTTTTTCTTTACAGCTAGGAGTAATGAAAAGATTTTTTAAGTCCACGTAATGAAAAAATGGATTTTAGCTATGTTTTTTAGGCTCTAAAGTTACTATTTCACAGCCTACCACGGAAAAAATAATTTTGTTCCGTTTATGCAGTTCATATATTGGAAGTGGAATGGTAGTTACGTGAATTGAAAAGATCGACTAAATGTAGTTTACTTGCATCATCGACACAAATAAACATATAATCTGATTTTTACTGTGTAATATCTTTCGTCATATAACGGATGGTCCAATTTAATTGTCATCCTCCAGTCAAGAGTCTACTGAATAATGGGCATCTTAACTACAGGTTACGCTCGACAGGGGATGGCGAGAATCAATTGCGTTAACAAAACCGAGGGTTGCTAGATAACGTTCCGATCGCAGCGTCAGCGAATCTAAGCAAAGCTGATTACAAGGTTAGGGGTTGGCACTAGAGGAGGGATTGAAGCTCCCAGAGCAACTGACATGATAATGCTAATGGACTGCCACCAACCAAACCATATAATGGATTCCAGGCTTCAGCATTTTGCTAATATTGCATTTTCAACTGGTTACAATATTGCTTAGATGTCATATAGACTTTTAAAGGTCTACGAGTTACTACAAAGTGAAATGTAAAATTTATTCTCTATACTAATTCTATCTATAATTTAACTACAGTCAAACTCCGAGTCGGTGAGAATTAAAAACACAGTCTATGACTACTCGACTGGAACAAATTGGGCAGGCAGCTAACAAATTATGCATTCAACCAAAAACAAAGCCTCTCAATAACCAAGTTATAATTAAAAAGTATTTGTTATTATAAATAGTTCCTTGCTGTTATAAATTATTCTTTAAAACATGACAAAAATAATTAAATGATATAATTTATAGAAAGTGCATAGTTAGTTTACTAAAAAAAAAAAAATACTGTTTCTGTTATGAAAAATTTATTTTTAATCAATCTTTAATATTATTATGTTTCTATATTGCCCTAGGAGATCAAGATTTCGATATTAACAACGATATTTTAAGTTGCAGTTTTGGTTTCTCTTCTGTTTCGTACAGTAGTAATGGTAGGAAAAAATATAGCCTTAACAAAATTTTCAATTAATAGCGGAGAACCCCCTCCTCCATGCTTAGATCGGGGCTTGTTGTTTAGCAAGGCGGAAAATTTCTAATAGCACGGGTTCTCTCTTCTTTCTTTGTTCTTTTTATAGACGTTTCCTTGTCCTTTCTTCTATCCTTCTTAGTGGGGTTTTGCTTCTCAACTTAATAGAAAATTGTATCCCAGTTTTTCCGGTAGGATTCTTTTTTGCACGTTTCGCCTTTGTGCCTATTCTCGGATAAGAAGTAGCGTAACCGACTATAGACAGGCCCTAGACACTCTCGAGACTTATTAAGTATTATCGCGTGTTAACACCAAATTGCCGAGAGCAGATTAACACCGTCAATAAAGAGAAAACTTTCAGCAGCATCGCTGCATGAAAAACTGAATAAGACTCAGCTAGTAAACTATAAAAATTTAGGAAAGCTGTAAAAAAAAAAAAAAAAAAAAAAAAAAAAAATCGGTCCGAGACAACTCAGACAAACTTTCTCATTCTCGAGTTCATAATTACTTAGCCTAGTGTTTTCCATTTATTAGTTTTCGTAAGTACATTTAATTATTATTAAACATTTCATCAAAATGTATCATAAAAATAACTTCACCTTGACGGGGAATCGAACCCGGGCTCCCTCCATCCGCGTGTACAGCTATTTTCTAAGGAAATAGTTTTCCCGGGAAAACGGCTTATATCTACATTTTAGATTTTTTTAATCAAAATTGTCGGAACCGTTTTCGAGAAATAATTTTTTTCTTGCTTTTTTTTCAGTTTTTTGGGGGCAGCGCTCCCAAATTTGGAGCTAAAATTTATTTCTCGATTTTGCCTCGGAGTATGATTTTTCTGAACATGTATGTCAAATTTTGTCAAAATTGGCCCAGTAGTTTAGGCTCCAGGAGTCTGCACAGATGACAGACGAGATAGTTTTTTTAAAAGCCACTTTTTTGGTTTCAGGGGACCTCAAAACGTGTAAATCCATCTAAATATCAAAACTGAATTTTCGCGGCATCACAATACTTTCTCTTTATACGAGAAAGTAAAAAAGAGTTGAGCCACTCCATACTCAATTTATTTTAGATTTATTTATTAGAGGTTCTAAAATAAATTGATTCTACACAAAATAATTAAGGGTGACACTTTAACCTGAAAGCTGTCATCAATGACGCAAACCCGACTTAACTGAGATGGTGGTTGCCAGGTCGTCATTATGACCAATCGGTAAAGAGAATTAAGGAATGATTAGCGTGTAGAAATAATGAGATGCTATAGTTTTCATTTTTCGTCTCCATATATACACTGACTGAAGTTCTACTTTTTGTGAATGAAAGCCAATTTCAATCTAATAATTCTATTGTGGAAATTGTTTCTTCTTCTGTCCTTCAGTCATGATGAATTCCTAATTTTGTTATGTCCATCATTCAAAACAATCCGGTTTCTCTGATCTATCTAATTTATCCAATATCAGTGAATTAGTTGATAATGCTATTGCAGGTCTCCAGGGCAAAGGACAAAAGGCGACTTATTAAAAAATGAACAGATTATTTAAAAACAGTTTTTAAAAAAGTTACGTGAATTACACTAAATGAATAAAGTTATATAGGATGTTACAGAAGGAGGGAAGAAAATTAATTAAATTTAAAATTGTCTGCCTTACTACCATTGCCTGTATTATCTTTATAATCGACTTTTTTAGGGTAAATATTAACTTAAAAAACCAATAAATATTTAAAAATGCAAACATATATTTGTATCCTACTCTTCAGCAGCTTTCATTTGATACCCAACTCAAAATTCTAAAAAAATAAACTTTGGGGCACACTTCAAATTTTTGCGCCCAAAATTGGCAATTTTTGAAAATTTGGGATGTACTCCCGGAATTTGCATCGCCCCACAATAAGGCATTAGAATGCAAAATTTAAAAAAGCATATAATATATATTTGCGTCGTACTCTTCAGCAGCTTTCATTTGATACCCCACTCGAAAATTAGAAAAATATAAATTTTTGAGTTTACCACATTTTTGCGAATTGCGCATGCGCATATTTTATTTTGAACTTCTGTATATTTTTCCTGTGGTTGGGTCAAAAAGTTGTACCAGTGCCTCAAATTTCAGCACTTTCGTTTAAACGGTTCGGGCCCTATGAACCAAAGAGCGACGGACAGACGGACACATCACCCTCGGCATAAGGGTTTTGAGAAGTATCTAGTAAACCCTAAAAAAGTATCCTTTAAGGAGAAAAGATTAAGCCATTTGTGTTTCGAATATTTTTTAAGAGATTATTGTTAAGCTTATTACCGTGTAAAGTCATATAACAGAAAACAGACACAGTTGCGCATGCGCAATCCACAGAATTATTTTGATTTGACTAAATTTGTTTAAGTAAGAAAATAAAGAAAATGATTTTATACTAAAAATATGCATTTCAATGAGAAGAATGTATTTTATTGTTTATAAATTTATATTTTCTGGCAATAAATAGTTATTGATTTATTACCGTGTAAATAAATCTTAACAGCTTTATGACTGGGGTCAGTTGTTAGAAATGAAAGAAAAATAAAGATAGTCTGGCATTGTAACTAAAAGAAGACTAAGCAGGTGGTTTTAAAACTAAAAAGAAAAAGAGGAGATTTTGAAGAGGTTGAGTAACATTGAAAGTGGTTAGAAAAGTGGCTGAAGGTCGTTACTCATTACCCGTAGAAAGCTCTGCTCCGAAGTGCAAGTGTCTTTTCATTTGGAGAGTCGCTAAGTGAATATAGACCTCCCGAGTTTAAGCCGGATGGAAAAGTAACTCCATAAGGTCTTCCGAAACCTCGCTGAAGCGAATAATTATCACTTTAAATACAATTTGCCGCTGTCAAAGAGACTTTGAGACAAAAGAGGCTACGGGGATAGTAGGATTAAGGCTTAGGAAAGCCTCTAATACTCATTTTGTGTAGGCATAATCGATGCGATCGACGACGTACCAGTGCGGCGTTGCACAGTACAGATATAGACGGCTTGCAGAACCTATTAGCCGTTTACTCTACTACTGTAATAACACTCTAGCTTAAGGGCTAATGGATTAAACCGGAGGAAATTTGATTTCAAGTTTATCGTATCATTAGCACAAAGCGTCGAAATTGAGATGGGGTGGTCTAGGAGAGAATGGTTTTAAAGCCGACGTTTCTGGTGGCTAGATGGCTAGACCCTGGCCATGTTAATCTCAAAGCAAACTAGCACTGCACCCACTACCCAATTAAATTTAAATAAATTATTCTTCGATCCGATATCATTTCCTTCTTGTAAAACCATTTAAAACCCATTTCTAATACTATGTTATTCAGAGAAGGCCGGAAACTTAAAAAAAAAAAAAAAAATTAAAACTATTTCCATATCCCAAAGCAAATAAGCTCAATTTTTAAAGTTAATATTATCCTGCTATTTTTTAAGTGTTGCATTAAAAATCAAGATCCAGAAGGGTCTTTTAATGCCTTTTTTACAAACAATCTTCATTTACGCTAAGAGTGATCCAAAAGCTATCTGAGTGAAAAAGCTCCTCTATAGAGCAACAGAGCCATTATATTTACCACACACTTTTAATGCAAATACTATTCATTAAGTATCACATACTCAATGGCATGAAGAAAACAGCAAATAAAACAGAAGGCAGCTTATTATGCGCCATGAAAATACTTATTTGGTTTAGAAATTAATAAAAAATAAAGTAGAGATTTGTTTTTTAATGTTAGCAAGAAGCAGTAGAATGAGGAAAACCTTTAAATATATGATGAAGGATTTTCACAAGCAAAGAGGATTGGAACAGAGAATAAGAGGTTAGTGCAGGCTGTACACACTGAATTTACAGTATTAACAATTACAGGGCCTTAAGCTTTATACAAAAATAAAAAGTTATTAAAAAAAAAATATTACAGGAAAAAAATTGCTTTTCCCAGGGTGGGAAGTAAAAAAAACAACATTCTGGAACAAAAGTATGAACGTTTTTGAATTATTGAACGAGAAAGGAGGGAAAGAGAAAAAAAAGATGCTGCGATTCCAGAAGAACAACTATTGGATGAAAACCTCCTTTGTTGAAAAGAATAGCCATAAAATTTTCAGCACCGTACGAAATATGCATTTATTTTAACCCTAAAAAAGTTAGATTGAGAACATGATAATTTTATTTAAGCCCTCAAGCAATATGTTAAAAAATTAGATTGCAGGTTTACATCTTGACTCTTATAAGTAGGATTTGTCAGATGAGTAATTGTGTCTGGCTTTGAAGTAAGCATATTTACTACTTAGATGGAATAAGTTTTCTTAGTAGTAGTAGTTACCTAGTACTTCCTACTAGGCGGGTAGGACGAACCACTTGTTCGAACCTCGTAATCAGGCCTACAGTGGACCCATTTTACTTCCCCGTGGTGGAGAGTTCCAGCTACTTCACACATCATACATTTGTACATTGTACCGCCGGAGCGAGTATGATGTGGTCATTAGAAAGCTATATGAGCGTGCTTCAAAGTGTGAGGGAAGAGGACCCCTCGGGGGGTCCCCTCGCCCTACTCCGACCTTGAACCATAGATACAGATCACATCTCATGACACGGATCGAACCCACTAGACGACGTGGGGGAAGAGAACCTCTCATGGGGTGCCCTCGCCCTGCTCCGTCCGCGATTCATAGATGCATTCAGTGTATCACGGCCCGGGATCGAAGCCACGACCTCGAGTTGCCTCGACTCAGAGATAGCTGACCGGTGTCTTTACCACCTCTGCCACCCTGGCTCCCTGGGATTTGTCAGATGAGTAATTGTGTCTGGCTTTGAAGTAAGCATATTTACTACTTAGATGGAATAAGTTTTCTTAAGTTGAGTAGTTTTAGTTGTTTATTTTATTAACTGTTGACAAATTTTTTCTTAAAAATGCTTTAAACCCTATTTTATGTATTAACTACACTAGATGTTAAAAAGGTAATTATAAAAAATTTTCAGCTAAATTACGTTTTATTTTTGATAACATAGAGATTGTTAAAAATTTTCATACATTAGGGAGGGAATTTAGTATTCCTCCCAACTCACATTATTGGAAGATAGTTTAATAATTGTAACTGACAAATTGTTCTTAAATTATTATATTATATATAAAATAGTACCTTTGTTCACAGGCCTGAAGATGTTCCTAAAGGAACGTAATATAGCCACTTTTTCATGAAGTAGTTCTTCACTTTTATTATTTTTTCACCCCTCACAGACCCAACAAATTCAACATAAGAATTACAGGGGACCTCTACCAAATATTCTTTAATATGAAAGTTTTATTAACTTTAATCAATCTTTAACAAGTCCTCAATTAAATCGTTAAAGCACTAACAGATAAAATTAGAATAATGTAAAAGACCGACTAATTTTTATCCGTCTTAAAACAAATAATGTTAATTCATACTACAATAACAAGTTGCTAAAGATATCCAGCACAACAATAGGACATGAGTATTGGTAAAATAATGCACAATGTATGTTGATGTCTCAATAAATAATTTTCACTTTCTTACATTCCCCATATCAGATAGTAAACAATATGTATTTTGTTTTTTACTTTCTGGTATACTTAGTATATATAGAGGGAAAGTATTGTGATAGTGCGAAATTCCGATAAGAAGATTTTGATAAATTTATTTTTAAAACAATTTCTGTCTATCTGTCTGTAGTCTGTGCCCAACACTGGAGCTTAAACTTCTAGCACAGGATTGCCAGATTACTATGAAATTCATACCCCGAGGAGGCAAAATCGAGAAATGAAATATATCTATAAATATAGTGGGTGCTAAGCCACAAAAATTATGAAAGCAAAGGGTGAGAGGTCGATTCCCCGTCATAGAGGAGTTATTTTTATTGTAAATTTTGATAAAAATATTAATAATAATTAAATTTAACTACGAAAACTCAAAACAACTAATAAATGGAAAACACTGGATCAATTACTTATGTACTCGTATAAGAGAAAATTTGAATGCATTTTTAATGAAGAGGTTTCACTTAAGTAACCCGAACATCATAAGCGAACATCAGAAGTGGTCGTAAAAATAGTACTGAAATATATAAATACGTATTTAAGTGTAAAATTTGCATAAGAATACAGTTAAAAAAATTCAAGACGTAGTCAAATTAAAACTTTTTTTTTCTGAAAGAAACACGAATAGACGCTTAAGCCTAATTATTTTGAAATAGCCTTATTAACTAGTATAAAATAAGTATTAACCCTCCGGAGACAACATAAGGTCCAAACGGACTCCAACACCACTACTTTTTAACTGCACATGCGCACGCTCATCCCTCACCTATCACGCTTTTAGTATCTGTTCTCAGATGTCCTTTAATTTTTAGTAAATTTTTATTCGTTCCTGTATTTTTATTTTCATCACCAATGATGCCTGAATCTAGAAAATGAGGGGAATAGTGCATATTCTGTTCTAGTTATAGAAAAAGTATGAGTTATATTTTAGCACTTCTAAAATAGATAATTATTTTCAAATGATTTCTTTGTTTTATAGTGAGATGATGTTATTTCAAAGTATAATTATGCAGTTTTGAAATAATTAAGCCCTAGGGAAAAAGAGAAAAGAGTCATTTTCAATGGTATATGTATTCTAATTCATGATTATAGTAATACTGGGATTCCTCAATTCAATTTGTTTTACAATAAAATAATGTTTATATTTTTTATTATATTTTTAAATAAATATATTTTACGTTGTAACAATTATATAAAATTGTTTCCTTCCTCTCCCTTTACTCAAAACCAGCGAAATCAAATTGTGGACCCCACGTTGAAGAGTATAACCTGTCAATATATATTGTCTCCGGAGGGTTAACAATTTCGACACTGTAATTCGATTACAACAGGCAAACTGTTTAACATAAACAAAACATACAGAGAACTTAACTAAGAAACTTTAATCAAACAATTTTCTGATTTCTTTAAGTTAAAATAGGCTGATCAATTTAGACATCTCTCCAAGTTAAAATGAGCTGATCAATTTAGACATCTCTCCAAGTTAAAATAATCTGATCAATTTAGATATATCTCCAAGTTAAAATAAGCCGATCAATTTTCTTATACTCCTATAATAAAAGGTCCTCCGACCTTTAGGGACTTTTCTTTCTCTTCTAAAATTTATTACACATTACCAAAATGATTTTGCATCTTACTTGGTTTTTTACATCTTGCAAAACGATTAAAAATTAAGACTCAACGAATGGTAAAAGATAATTATTTTCCTTGAAAGAGAGGTAATGCTGAATATTTTAACATAAATTACACTTTTTTAATAAAAAAAAGAAAAAATGAAATATAAAGAGACGATTATAAGGTGGTGTCTGCGGCCCACGCTTAAATCCCGTCTAAATTCTACAGAACTCACTTTTCGCATTTCTTCAAAGTCAATACCAACATCAAACTCTGTTAAATCCAAAAGTAAATACCGAATGAAAATACTAAATATTTGTTTCTATGTGTGTGAATAATTATCTTGTGTGGTGTACACATACAATAAATTTAAAACGCGAGTTTTGTAAAAATTATCATCTAAAAATCTTTTAATCAATTTACTTTCTTTATAAAATACATTATGTTAGTTTTTTGTTCAAATCTATTAGGTTTAATATTTTATGTAGTTGATATCGATAGCAAATCAGTAGTATCCTGAATCGCTGGCGAATTCAGGAAATTATCACTGTGGGATTTAAGAGTTACAGAGAGAGAAAGTATTGGTGTAATGGTGGATTTTAAATCCACCATGAAAGATTTACACGTTATAAAGTGTGGCTGTGAGTCCAAAAAAAGTTGTTTTTATAAAGATTCGATAGAAATTTCATGATTTTTACAAGAAAGGCGCAGCTGCCTCCTATCTTTGAAAAAAAAAAAAAAAAAATTCTCTAAAACGTATGTCTTAAATTTAGAGTACATCGATTACAAATCTTACCATATACGTTGTTTAAATTAATCTAGTTCTCTATTTAATATTATGTTAATTAGATTAATCTACGATATTGCATTTGTTTATAACCTTCATTATGTAAATTTCCTTCCAAAACTTCCTTAAAAAATATTTCCACTTCATGGAAAAACATAGAATTAAGAATATGTTTGTGTTCGCTCGTGGTAGAGAGACATAGAACCAAAAAGTGAAAACTTAACTACCTCCTGTTAGATACTAACTCACTGGCACTATATTTAAAATACGCTCTTGGTGGTGACATACATATAGTACTCAAGTGAAAACCAAGTTACCTCCTGTTATATCCAAAGTTCTTAATACCTTAAATATAGTATTATTAGGAAATATAGGAGCGTCACATTTTCATGCTGGAAATATCTTCTCTCACCCATCTCAAAAAAATATCCATGTTAAAATAGTTGGGTTATATTACGCGATGGAAGGAATTATATTTATCGTTAATTTTTGTAACGTTAAATAATAGGTAGTCATAATTGCTATCATATTAGTAGTAAATATTTATTTAGTTTGAATCAATGTCAATTTTTTGTGTTTGTAAATAATGTTCATAGCAAGTCATTTTGAACGGATTTTTAATTTTAAATTGTTATTTTATTTATTGACTGAATTTTGAATTTTTGAATTTTTTTGTTTGCACACTGCAATAGGCTTCACTATTTGTGAGAGACACCAAGGGATGTTCCAACAATAGGAACTGTTCCAACATCAGACATTACGTCAAATAGTGAAGCCTATTGCAGTGTACAAACACGGTATTACATTGCTGTTGTGTTTTGCCAGCCAAGCAAGTATGGCGGTATGAGAGCACGCTCGTCTCTGATAAGCCTCTGATAAGATCTTCTTGATCTGGTATTGGTCCAGAGTTGGGTGGGCATCGTCGGGCCCCTGATGAGTCGGACGCGACGAAACGATGCAGGACATAGCGTAATGCCGAGCCAACATCTGTGACGTAATGTCTGATGTTGGAACAGTTCCTATGTGTCACGCTTGCGTGGCACATCCCTTGGTGTCTCTCACAAATAGTGAAGCCTATTGCAGTGTGCAAACACGGTATTACATTGCTGTTATATATATATATATATATATATATATATATATATATATATATATATATATATATATATATATATATATATATATATATATATATATCTTGCTTGAAGTTTCTGAAGTAGTGAAATGTTTAGAAAAAACAAACTTTCATAGGAACTTTACTTTTCCAAACATTTCCTGTGTGTGAATTTTACCCTTTAAAAAAAAAATACTAAAGTAAGAAGTCAATTGTACATTATTAAACTTACTCAATCAAAACTTTACTTTTCACTCCTCCCGTTTCACACCCATTTAAACTTATGCATATTTCCAAGAAAATAATATATTTATTTATAAAATGCCTCGGTACCATTTTTAAAAAGTTACATTTGTAACTAACTTCAAAAATAAGTTTCTTTCTACTTTTTATAGTATATATGTGTGTGTGTGTGTTGAGAGAGAGAAAAAGAGATAAAATGGTTATAATTCAATTTAACTGTCTACGTGTCAGTTTCATAGTATTGTAAAATTTACGAGAGTTAAGCTTAAAGAATAAAAAGTAATCGTAAATCAAAAGTGCGTTAAAGAAAGTTTTTATAAGAAAAATTTGTGGAAGTTGAGTAAATATATCTTGAGTTTAACCTACTGTAGAGTTGCCAGCTCCGCCATCCTGAGCAACAAAAAATCACAGGAGCAGATATTCTTGTAAGGAATATTGTTTCGACATTGATTGCATTGAACACAGGGGAATAATTACTAAACTTAGTTGAAGGTAGCAATTACACGAGTACCTCGTTAATCCGAACTAATTGTGACGGGGTGGTTCGGATTATCAATTATGTTGCTGTTAAATCGTATTAATGACTGAAATAAGTGTGCTAAAATATTAAAAAAATAATTTTGGAATATAAAGTCTATTAATTGTTTTAAATTATTATTATCTGTAGTAGTATTTATGAACAGTTCAGAAATTAATGAAAACAATCACTAATTTTCTTCTGAGTTTTCAATTAAGTTCGCTTTTTGCATGCTTCATTGTAACTCGGTGGTGTTTGGATCAGCGAACGTTCGGATTACCAAGGCTCGGATTAACGAGGTTCTTCTGTATTTTTTTAATTTTTAAGACTACATACCCTCCGAATCGTAGTTTGGAGGCTATTTAAAAAAAGTAAATGCAATCAAATTAGTACAGATTTAATTACTTTTAAAAGCAGCATCATCACTTTATATGAGAACTTTAAAAGCATGAAACAGTAAACCGCATACATATGGCAACGTAACGTGACCTAAGTAAAGACCAAAACGTAAACTAAATAAAACAAGTGATAGAAATAGTAGTTTTAAATACTCTGCCAATTAGTGTGGCACATAGCTTTCTCGCACTCTAGTACGCAAAGAAATTATAATTTCTTAATTAGGGTCCGTAGGCAAAACCAAGGACCCTTATATTTTCCTGCGTGTGTCTGTCCGTCCGTCCTGTCGCCTGCTCTCACGGCTACACTTTTCGTCCGATCACTTTGAAATTTGGCATGTATGTGTCTTGTACCTGCCCACATATTTTAAAAGTATAGCGACTTAAAAAAAATTAGGGTAAAAAAACGTAAGGGTTACATTTTTTTTTTTTGACACCGTGAGGGGTATCATATGAAAGGGTACGTCTAGCTGATTACAAAAATATATAATTCTTTGGTTACAACTTTGATAGGGCGAACGTAGGCAAATTTGAAGTGGATGTAAAACGTGCCCCCCCCCCCTCTATCTCGCTTATGTGAAGTGCAAAAAATCTGAAAAAATTCATGAACATTCTTCGACCAAAAGTAAAGATACCACTTTTTGGAAATTTCGAAAAAAAATTTATTTAAAAAATAAAAATACCTCGATAAAAATAATCAAAAAGTTGGAACGGCGCGGCACTGTTCCAGTAAATATTTAATAACGTTGGTTCTAACCAACATTTTTTGAAGAAACAAAGCCCCCAGCATGCGCCAAAAGTTAGCGCACATAATATTAAATTTAATAATAAAATAAAAGCAGCCAAATCCGTAGAAACCGCCGTATAATCAGTTTTTTTCCAATTATACCCACATCAAAAATAAAAATAACACAAAATAGAACATAACAAAAATGAATCTACTATTCAAGAGCTTTTAAACGATATACATCATATTATAAAATATTAACTTTGAAATTTGTACCCCTGTACTTTGAGGTACCAAAATTATATTTTTAAAAAACAAACAAGACAAAAGGGGCATTAATTTAACTAATAAATAAATATAAATAAAAAACCTAATAATAAATAAATATTTAAACCCTTTAATCTACAACAAAAATCGGTTCAAAAGTGGATGTACATAATTTTTTAAAAATAAACAAATACAATAGCTTTAATGTACATATCAAGGCCTTTAAAATTATATACGACACATTATTAAAAACCAAAAAAAGTGGTCACGTGACACGGGAAAAAGTGTACTCTCATGTTCTTAGCAAATAGGATGAACTAATGAAATAAAATATTCTTAATTTAAAGAGAATTAGTGTGAGATTCAAGCGCCTCAATCAGAAATAAAATCAGTCAAGTATTATAGAAACTATGGCCATTCAAAGACAAAAAGAAAAAAAAATGGAACCAAAAAAATATCAAAATTATTACCATCAAAGGTACAACCAATGATACAACAAAAACTCATAGGACTAAAGTTGTAGATCTTTTAAAATCAGTTACCACTTTTGCTATCCATTTTCTAATACGACTTACCGTTTAGCCGCAATAAGCCCCCAAACCAGCTTAAAAATCAAGTCACCCATTATTATTTTTTTAAGGGGGGAAGAAGGGGGAAAAGTGAACTTTTTATAGTTATTTTTGTTCACAATATGGACGTTGCGCGTCGAATAGCGCAAACCGCAAGTCTCTAGCTCTTCTGGAAGTGGGTAAACATTAATGTCAGTCAGTGAGTCAGTTAGCCATGTGGCTTTATAGTATAAGACATATTAATTTACCACGATTTAAAGTACGCAGAAAGTTGAAGTTAGGCAGGTGTTATCTGCAGGCTACTTTCGACAAACCATAAAAATTTCATAAAAATCAGATGATAACTTTTAAAGATATAGCTGTAAATAAATGTATGTTTGAGAGAATGTGGAAGATAAACAAATAAGCGCAGAAGGTTGAAACTTATATGGGACCAACAATGGGCTAAGTATATGACCTATCACCAAAATTTCATTAAAATTGGACGTGTAATTTTAAAGATACGTTGGTTCGCAAAACTCGAACGACAGACAGACAGACAAACACGGGACCAAAAATGTTCCCTGATGTCTGAAACGGATTTCTGTCTTGGAATTTTTAAAATCGGAGATATAACATTTTTTCGTTCTTCAGAACGATTACATAGCTTCGGTAAGCTCGGAAGCAAAAACCATTTTTGTTTTGACGTAAGAAATTAATAACCGCTATTGTTACGAAAAATGTTAGTTCAAGTTCTACTCAGTATTTTTCGATGAAACTAAACCCATAACTTGCTTCACATGTTAGCACACTGCATAAAACGTAATGAATTTGGTTCTGCTTATTTTTCGTCAATGGAGTCGGACCTGTGGTGACAGACAGACTGACTTAAAAAAGTTAAGGCCAGTTTTGGTTTTGTCCTTCGTTGTATAATTGTAGTGATAACACCATGTCATCGCAACGCAGGTATGTATATATATATATATATATATATATATATATATATATATATATATATATATATATATATATATATATATATATATATATATATATATATAGCTGTTTTTGTATATATATATATATATATATATATATATATATATATATATATATATATATATATATAGCTGTTTTTGTATATATATATATATATATATATATATATATATATATATATATATATATATATATATATATAGACGTATTTTAAAAGCATCACCACTTATAGGTGTGGTGATTTACACTCAAGAATCATATAATTAAAAAGAAATATATAAAAATAATCCTTTATGCGTCAATCAATATACTTTCCACAAAGTAAAAAGTTTTTTTTTTTAGAATCTTTGGACCCATTTGCTTCCTTTTTTAATATAAAGATGCTTTTATCGAAAAGCCACAACTTAAAGGCATAATGGTATTAGGAGAGGAAAAATGGAACACGCGAGGAAAAAAAGAAAATGAAGAATGGTTGAACTCGCAAACCAGTGTTGGAGAAATCATAACTGGATTCATCCTTTTTTTATATTATTTCGTGCAAGAGTTTGAAGGTTAAACTTTAGCGCGACTCAAGAAGAGAACAATGGTTCAGATTTTTCAATAGTTTTTCTCCTTTTTTTTAACTTGAGTCTTGGAAAAGTAGACAATGATATTTTGTATACTTTATTCTTACCAAAATCTAGGGAAAAAGTTGAAAAGTCTCGGAATATATATATATATATATATATATATATATATATATATATATATATATATATATATATATATATATATATATATATATCAAACTAAGAGTGACAGTGACTGACTGACTGATCACTAATTCTCCTACTTTCCATAGATATAGATTTTTTAAATTTAGTATATATGTACATAGCGTGAACCATAAATACAAGTGCTATAAATAGAATACAATAAATAGAAGTGCGACGACTATTTTTATTTCGACATTTTGCTGCCATATTGTATTATAGCCACCATCTTGGATTTTTATATACTCTATTATCTCGGTTTCCAGTGCACATGCAGATATAAAATGTTGTACATACATTTATGGTACTTAAAAAAAGAATATTGAAGGTACTTTCACTTCAACATATAGCCACCATATTAAATTTTAGCAGTCATCTTTGTTATTTTACTCTATTACTCTGATATCTCAGCATCTATTGGACCTACATATCTAGAATTTGGTAATATGGACTAAATCAGAAAATTAAAGATACTTTTACTTCAACATATGGCCACCAGATTTAATTATTGCCTTGGATGTTAATGCATTTTAAATCTTGGTTTCCAGTGTACATACAAGATTATGGTACTTTAAACAGAAAGGTAAAGATACATTTATTTCGACAGACATATTAAATGATAGACCCCATTTTGAATTTATTACGCTCTATTATCTTAGTTTCAGTGGACCTAGAATTTTGCAATTTGTTATGATGCCTTGAATAGAAAATTAACACTGCTTTTATATTGATAATATATGTTACCAATTTATAATCAATCTTTGTTTTATTATATAAGCTTCCTGCGTCAATGTATTTTCAGCTTTAAATGCTAAAAATACATAGAATGATGATACGTAAATCAGAAAATCGAAGCTAATTATATTTAGATTAATAGACGGCATCTTAAAATCGGTCAGCCATTACAATACTTCCAACTGATTTAGAGGTTTAAATTTATTACGTTGACTCATCTATGCGTCAAGGCAATGATGCATGGTTTGATATGTCGAACAAATAATGTTTAGGTCTTTAAAGGTAGTGTGATTATTGAAGCATCATGCTTTAGCTATCCAAAACATAAATGTAGGAACCTACATAAAAAAAACGCGTAAAAGTCTCATGGTTGAATTGAATCCTCTATAACACTAAAATCAAAAGCACGTTTAGTATAGTGGTTAGCATCACCGAGTAAAATTAAACAACATGTGTTACCTAAATAAATAACTGTAAAGTAAATAAATATAAAAATTAATGGGGTTATTAATTTTTAATTAAAATATTATATGACATGCAAGCAAAAAACAGCTGTTTTATTATTTATTTTAGATAAATTAAAAAAAATACTGAAATATAGAATTATGTAACAATAAAGATACATGTTCAGAAAAATCATACCCCGAGGCGAAATCGAGAAATGAATTTTAGCTCCAAATTTGGGGGCGCTACCCCCCAAAAACTGAAAAAACGTGAAAAAAATGTATTTCTCGAAAACGGTTCCGACGATTTTGATTAAAAAATTCTAAAATGTAGTCCATTTAAATACAAATCTAACGATATAAGCCGTTTTCCCGGGAAAAATCTAGTTCCTGAGAAAATAGCTTAAAACGCGGACGGAGAGAGCCCGGGTTCGATTCCCCGCGCAGGGGAAGTTATTTTTATGATAAATATTCATGAAATGTTCAATAATAATTAAATGTACATACAAAACTAATAAATGGGATACACTGGGCTAAGTATTTATGAACTTTTATATGAGAAAGTGTGTCTGAGTTGTCTCGGACCGATTTTTTTTCTCACTACGCCAACCTCTAGAAAGATAAGCCGATACGCTATAGAGCATTAAATATTTCTTAAGCAGGTCTAAGCAATGACCACACAGTTAGTATAGAATAAGGACTTTATTTTCCGTCTGTCCCGTTAAACCCTCAATAACTTTGCCTTTGTTTAAAGTTAAAACATGAATATTCATGTATTTTAATAAGGGTGACATTATACTATATTTCATATTAATTAGTCTGTCAATTAGTGTGATGCATAGCCTCTTCGTGTCCTATTGCTTACTTTAATGATGTTATGCTTTTACAACCCATTATTGACTAATTTATTTATCCTCCCCTTTATTTTTAAATCTTAAAAAACTTTGTTTTGATTACATAAGTAACAATTTAGCAAAATTAAATAAGTAGAAACGGTTGAAATTAGTATGAGACCATTAATCGACTCTATTCGACAAACCATTCAATTTAAAAAATCAGGTTAGAACTTTTAAATTTTTTTAGAGATATAGGGGTAAATAAATAAATAAATAAAAAACTTTGTGCACACGTGGAAGAGAAACAAGGCGCAAAAAGAGCCAACAATGGACTAATTATGACCTACCATCCAAATTTAATTCATATCAAGGATGAGCAGTTTTCAAGAAATGTTAGTTCGCAATTATGTTGGACAGATCGAAAAAAAAATGTTCCCTGATGTCTGAATGGATTATTGTCTTAGAATTTTTGAATTCGGAGACAATTTTTTTTAACTATCACAATTCTTCCGTTATCTTCGGTAAGCTCAAAATCAAAAATAATCAATTCTCTTACTTAAACACCAATATGTGGAAGCTATATCAATTTAATTTGAAACTGCACAAAACCAAAATAGTTTGAAACTAACAAGTTGGGAGACAAAAGATTACTTTTTAACAAACGTCTATAGTCATGGTAGTCACAGGATTATCGTATCCAATATAAGACAATATTTCTTACTTTTTACTTTCAGTAAAAACAAAATAAAAAATATATTTCTTTTTTTTATTTTCAAAATTAACTTGAATATGTATTTTATGGCTAAATGAAAATTAAATTAAGGATGAAAGGTAACATTATTTTTTCGAATAGAGTAGATTTAGGGCTTGATTAATTATATACATTTTCCACGGGAGTCTTAAATTTTTATGATATTTATCTAATTTAGATTTCAAAAGATGTTTAATCAGCTAAGGTATTTTAAGAGAAAAAAAAATTAAATGTACAAATTTTAAACGTTTAAGGATGCTAAGTAAAAAAGCATAATACATTTTTATTAATTTAAGATATCTTTTTCATTTATTATAAGTGTATATTTATTCGTTCTAGCTTACATATTGCTAAGATATATTTCGCCGAGTATATTATTCTTTATGGAGTGAATAACGACCAAAAAGACTACCAGGTACCTTTAATATTCTTCTTCTTTGAAAAGAATTCGAATTCTTTAGAATGAAATTCATCAAAAAAAAGGAAGGGGAATGAAAAATGTAGGCCAGAATGAAAAGCCTTATTGAAAACGGGATTCTACTTATATTTCAATCTCGAGGACTTTACTTTACTATATCAATGGGTTTTTCCTTGCAACTTCAATTTACTTAAGTCGAAATTGTCACTATTATACTTTCATATTTTTTTTTTTCTTTATTAAGTTTTTTAATGCCATAAATTAAAATTGAACTGAGATTTATTAATTTTGTTTTCAGTTGATTAGTATTAATAGAATAATAATAATAATTGTGAGCCATAACATCTAGACGAGTGACTAATTAAAACAAAAAACAAATTCAATTGAACCAGGTTTATACTATCCAAGTCTAATGAAGTTGAAAATATAATTAACTGCTTTCTTCAAGTTGTAAAAAGTAATTAGTTGACCTCTTGGAACTGAAAATGTAATAAATTGGCCTCTTGCAGTTAAAATTGAGTTAGTTGACCTATTTGAGTTGAAAATGTAATTAGTTGTGACCTCTTGGAACTGAAAATGTAATTAACTGCTCCCGTCGAGTTGGAAAATGTAAATAGTTGACCTCTTAGAATTGAAAATGTAACTAACTGCTGTTTTCGAGTTAGAAAATGTAACCACTTGACTTGAAAAATTCAACAATAATTTATTACTGTTCGTGTAATGTCAGTGTGTACCGATGGAATGAAAAAAGTTTAATGAACGTAGTTAATAGTACATTACGCGTCGAGTGTGGAAAGTAGCATTTTGCATGCGAGTGTGGAGTTTGCACCCGAGCGACAGCGAGGGTAGTAAAACCACACGAGCAATGCAAAATGCCGTTTTCCCGCGAGTTGCGTACCGTACCTTATCTACGATTGTTAGATTTAAATAATAAATACAGAAAAAAATAAACTTGCTGTATGTAAGTTCGTATCTCTTCTCTTGATAAAGATGGCATTAATCTTGAGTTGTATTTTTTGCCGAATTAATTATTTCTGGAGGAGTATTATTCTCTACATTTTCGTCAAAGCCACGATTCAAAACTCGAATAAACAGTTACTTTAATAAAAGAATAGCAAATTAGTTTTGTTAAATGTAAAAAAAACTCGCTAATCGTGCGTAAAGCTGAAGAATTCCTCTTCTTTACCGCGCTAGTGTGGTAAAGAAGAGGAATTCTTCAGAACTATGAGACGCGCATGCGCAATAAAAACAAGTACGTAAATAATCACTTTCTACGCATCTAAACAGAGATATAATGTTTATATTTCGTATCAATCGTAGATAAAATATATTTTGCATTAAAATATAATTAAGTCGGCAGATTAAAAATTGGCAGATTTATTTTCATCAATAACTCGGAAACTACATCTTTTTCGGGTACATGACTAAATTAGGTTAAATTCGAATTCAAAATGACTGCACAATAGAATCGTTAATCAATATCGTCAGGGCCTAAGTTAGAGCTGAAATTTATGTCTCAATAGCACCTTCAAGATATATATGATTTTTCTGAACAAGTGAGTACGTCATAATGTATTTTAATGGGCCCAATAGTTTAGGCACCAAACGTCTGCACAGACGACAGGTAGGACATTTTTTAAAAAACACCTTTTTTGGGCTCATGGAACCTCAAAACGTGTAAATTCATTAAATTACTTGTACATACCAAGTAAATATTAATAAGAAAAAATCGGGTACCGGGGTACCTCGGAACT
The DNA here is from genome assembly GCA_951217055.1 of Gerris lacustris. Lineage (NCBI taxonomy): Eukaryota > Metazoa > Arthropoda > Insecta > Hemiptera > Gerridae > Gerris > Gerris lacustris. The sequence continues at coordinate 32,372,235 of OX578281.1, read as the reverse complement.
TTTCCTCACTTCAGAGGCCACTCTAGTGGCCTCTGAAAAATTTATAACTTCAAAATGGCGGCCAAAATCAAAATGAAATTTAGTGGGCTTGTTTGTCATACAGAGGTACATTCGAGCCACATTTCAACTCGATCAGGACCATTTTCGATTTATTACGATTTTTTTTAATTTTTGCTGACTCAGCAAACTGGGTTCAAGAAGGCGGAAAAAGTTGCAACTCTCTAGGTTAAATACCTTGGGTGCTACGATGACAACACACACACACACACATACACACATACACACACACATACACACGTCATGCGGAAAACCACTCAGGAGGTCTTAAAAACACCTAAAACGGATAATTCCGTTGAAATCTCGAAAAAAAATTGTTTGGTGAAAACAATACTTTTCCTACTATTAGTAGTGAGGAAAAGTAAAAAGGAATTTCAATTGTAAAATAATTTTCAATTCTTAATACAAACAACTGACTTAGTAACGTTGATGCTGAAAACCTTCGATAGTAATGTTACTAATTGGACAGCAGAGAAATATAATTTGTTCAATTTAATTGTTGTCATTGAACTGTACAATTGTAAAAATTGGCTGGAGCAAATTTCAAATGGAAGTGCGAAACATAATTATTTTTTTATTTGTATAAATACTCTGCCAATTGTAGCACATATAGCTCCCCTGCGTCCTATTTAATTAAGTATACTTTAATGGTTATATGCTTTTACAGCCCATTATTGTCAAATTTATTTAATTTCCCCCAAATTTTTTAAAACTGTGAAAATTGTTTTTTTTTTTTTTACATGAATTAAAGTATCAATTTAGTAATATTTAAAGAGCACAGACGGTTGAAATTAATCAGGGGCTATTTGCAGGCTACTTTTGACAAATCATACAAATTTCATAAAAATCAGATAAGTACTTTTGAAGATTATTTATATAATCGAGTAGCGTCCCGACGCACCTCGAAATGATTTTATTGCTCAGCTAAGGCAACCACATTTATTCCAATAAAAATAAATGTTTGTTTTGATTTGTTAGTTTTTAAATAGATATAATAACAACTAAATTAAATTACTTAGTTTTACTTTTTTCTAAATATAAAATTAAGCCCGTTGTCACGGGCTTGTATAGGTAAAATATATGTATGTATGTGCGCATGTAGAGGAGAAACAAATGGGTGCAGAAGGTTGAAACGTATATGGGACCAACAATGGATTAATTATGCCCTATAATTTAAATGTAATTAATAGGACGAATAGTTTTTAAGATATGTTGGTTCGAAAAAAATGAGCGAAAGACAAACCGACAGATAGACTCGGAACGAGAAATGTTACCCGTTGTCTGAAACGGATTTCTGAGACATAAAAATTGTTCGCTCTTCAGAACGATCACATGGCTTCTGTTACCTTCGGTAAGCTCGGAAGCAAAATCTTGGACTTTTATGTTAAGAAACCTTAAATAAATTTTTAAGACCAAGGCCAATATTATTGTTTCGTTCACCCTGTTAATTGCGATAGTCATTAACCTAGTCTATAATGGAAGACACTTCCACCTTAGTTATAATATTTAAAAAAATAGTAAAGAAGCAAAAGAGGGAAAAATATAAACTCTAATCCTATTCAGAAATAAATAAGAAGCATTAAAATAAAATATTAAATAAAAGGAGAGGGAAAAAAATTAAAATTATAAGTTTTTTTTGTTATTTGTAATTCAAAAGGAAATAGAAGCAAGGCAAAGAATGATCTCCTGGTTTAATGAAAAAGCTAATTTAGTTCAGACGGTTAGAGTAATTTTGAAATTAAAAAAAGTTAAACGAATTCTTTATAATGAAATAAAAGAATATTTAAAGCTCAACATTAATTAAATTATATATTTTACAAATAGATAATAAAGATAATAAAAGTACTTGAATATCAATTCATTTCGGATCTAAATAATTATAAAATAAAATTGTATTTTTAAAAATAGGTCAATGAATACGTTAACGTAAATTCTTCAACAAAAATTTGTTCAGTCAATAATTTCTTTAACTGAAGCTGGAAATATCGAGCAAGAGTTGAAAGATAAACCGTTGGATGCACAAAGAGTTTAATGAAGCCTAACTGCCTGTGTCCAAAGATAATACGAACTGAAAAAAGTATGTACTTGGGAGTATATAATCGACAAGAACTTGAAATGGAAACCTCACGTGCAATATCTTTGTTCGAGACTGAGGAAAGTGATTTACAAGTTCAAAAATTTGTGCTGGATATTGTCTATTTTAAATTTAAGATGGGTATATTTAGCTCTGTGTTAATCCGTGCTACAAAATGGTATCCTTGGGTGGGGTGGGGTTCACCCGATCACAGTGGAGTGTCTTCAAGTTGTCCAAAAGAGGATTATCAAAATCTGTTTGAGGAAACCAACTAGACATTCTACAGCGAAAATATTAAAGCAGTTCAGAGTAGAAAGACTCGATACTTTACATAAAATAAAACATATGTTAATGGTGAGGAAGAATTTAGCAAACTAGAGCTGTGTAAATCATTCTTATCCAACCCGAAGACAAGAGACCAAGAAACTTAATGAAACCAACTGCACAACAGTATAGCTGCAACAAACCATAGAAGTGGAAGGTAAAGTCTAACTAACCATGCAACTTTCACAGCGCCTAGACTATACAATTAACTGCCTGTAACGACAACTCAAATCATCTCTCCCAAACTTTTTAAAATCACACTTAATAAGATAATGAAAATTAATAAATAATATATTTTTTTAACTATTTGGCTTAATTTTAATTTATAAATTTTGCTCTACATGATAGATTATTTTGCGATTTCTTACTCTGTTATTTCACTTTATTAATTTTATTTCTTAGTATGTTATTTTTATTTTTAGGGTATTTATATATTTGTTATTATTATATAATGTAATTAAACTGTATTTATTACTCTACATACGTATGGAAATTAATTAACTTAAAAATAATTATGAAGCATGATCACTGAAGGCCACACTCAAGCTATTGCTTTTTGCGGTTACCAAGATTGTAAGAAAATAGTTATGAAATTGTAAATTTAAATAAATAAATAACCAGTTAAAAAAATTAAAAAATTTAAACCAGTTTAAATTTGTAGTTATTAGCAAAATAACTCCTCTCATAGAAATATTTGTGGCTTAGCTTGAAATGTAAAATTCAAGTAAGAATATAACTATAATATTATTCCAACATTATTTAAATAAGTAAGTTAAAGCCAGTTTTAATTTTATTTTAAAGCATATTTAGTTAGATGCAGCTAACACAAATTCCATTGAGGCTTCCTTCATTCATATTAGTTAGAACCTTAAATATTTTTACTTATTTCCTTTCTAAAAAATCTCTAAACTGAAAATTAAAGATTATTTACACGACTTTTCTTCGTTAGTTCATTCCCTGTGAAATGGATTTTTCATTTATTTAATACCCTGTGAAATAGGCATTCAACTTCTTCCCTTATATGGTCCGTAGGAAAAAACGAGGAGCCTTATACATTCCCGAGCTTGTCTGTATGTAACGCTCCTGATCTCCGAAAGCCCCCCCCCAAAAAAAAAAAAAATAAAAAGGCAGATATGTTATGTGTAATAACCCAATAACATAAAAATTATAGCGAAGCCCCTCAAAAACTAGGGGTTCAAGTGTAAAGGGTTGAACATTTTTGTTTTAACGAAAATGAGTCATGTGGGGTGTAAAATGAAAGAAAAGGACGCACCTTCAGTGCAAATATGTATTCGGTTTCATTATTTTACTATTTCATTTTTGAATCAAGTGTCCATAATAATTTTGTTTTTGCGTGCCCCCCTCCCCCTACTTTTTAACAAATCAACAAAAAAGCAACAATATTTAAGGACTTTTTTATTCGTCACATGTCCTAAATCCCCCACCCAAATCTTAAACATTATCTTAGGAACGGATTGGGATAATAAAAATCCACATAGACGGAAACGGATATGTGGATAATAAAAATCCACATAGACGTTATTTACTCGTCATTATGATAAATGGTTTAAAAGTTATAGCTAAAACAAACTTTTAAATGAATATGGCTGGCAGATTATGCTCGTCCTATTTGTTAATTTGCCTATGACTTTGTTAAATGAACCCTTTGTGTGTCCTGAAAACGTATACTTGGTAAATTTGCTTTATTTTGTTGATGTATGAAGAAAAAACAAATAAATAAATCATATAATTATTGGTATGTTTGTTATTTTACTAAACATTCCCCGGCAGGCAAATTCCTACAATGAGAATTCTCGTATTGCCCTCTTGCCATGGAAACGCAACCGCAAACGATATGAATAGACGAATAGATGCTGGATAAATGTTTCTAGCAGACGATAGTAGCTATATGCAATATTAGCCGCTATCACAGTATCGGATGTACAGGTACACTAATAAAGGCCTACCTGATTCGAATTCTCCTTTTTACATATAAATGGGGAATTTATACATCCCATTGTCAAGAAAAGAAAAAGCCTGAGTAATGCATTTATTTTCATTACACCGGTCGAAAGACTCACAGGAAAGAGAAGGTCAGGAGTTATGTAAGGACTGCACCTCCACGGGTTAAAGCAATGAATAGCCATGACACCTTTTATGGCTATACTATTAATATTTAAAAACTACAGTCATAAAATATGATACCACTTAACTTCAATATTGCTATATCACTTGTTATTTTAGAAAAACAGGAAAATAAAATATTTGGCTCTAGTTGAAATGTGAAAATGGAATTTATATAATATAAGGTCTTCCAAACTAATATTGGTATTTAGGTCAAGGAGCTAGAACAACTCTATAGTTATTAGAAAATTCCAATACTAAGGATTTCGCCTTTACTAAGACAATATTCCCAGCATTGATCAATATGACATTTACTCCCAGGACTAGCCTTTAGAGAAAACATATCCTTTTTTAGTAAATCTTTAGGTCAAAATAAAATTACAAAACAGTTGTTCTAAATCGGATGTGATGATAGCGCCTTAAGAGTAATAACAGTAAAACTAGCAACTGCAGATATAGATTTAAATAATGCTAGTATACTTAGATATGTTGTTGCACATAGAAAAATCAGCTGGATGATCATTTGCCCCTTTCCCTCTAAACTGAGATAGCAGTACTAGTATTTTCTTATACATCAGTTTAGGGACCTACAATGGGCGTGCGTCTTTAGACACTTGCCACACTGAGATATATCTTAAAAATTATCAGTATCTTAATCTACGAAAATGGTTTTGTACCACCGTAGACGTCCAAAATCGTCAAGTCTCCGATCATTTCTTCTCCAGCACTTACGGTAATCACTTACGGTTGTAGAAAGCACTAGAACGATATTGTATGTGCCTGAAAAAAATCTTCAAAATTGAACAGAGGAGTTACTCAAGTTATTTCTAGACGAGCTGTGAAGTCACTTGATAAAGAATAAAGAAATACTGTGTTTGAAAAACACATTAAGTTTAGAGGAAATTTAGAAGATCATGAAGTAGCATGCAAAGTGTACACGTATGACACTCCAAATTACTATTCACATAAATATACAAGAGAATAAGGATGATGCTCTCCATGATAGAGGCGAGGGTGGAACTTATCTATCATGCGAACTATATTGGGAACCCTACGGTTCTAGTCAGAATTCAGCCTGTCTCAACTTCTACAATATTCTTTTTCGCATTTCGACTCCCCAGTATATATATTTTTTTTTAAATATATTTATTTATTATGTTCTAGACACTAGTTTAAATCAAATTTGTGTATCTTTAACTGCTTTAGGTATGAATGTCTGTATGGTTTTATCTATATTCTAATTGTTTATTTATTTAAATGTTTCACAGATATATCTATATGACATTAAAATTTATATTTAATGTATATAATGAATATTTAATTTTATATTTATATTTAATGTTTATTATTTATATTTAATATTAAAACAATCTGTGGAACAGTTTTAGTTTTTAATCTTATTTTAAATACTTGTACAAACGTTTTAAATTTTATGTACTTTAACTAATACCTAAATAATTTAATTTTGTAATAGATTGATTTCTTCTGCCAGTTACTCAAGCTGACCGTTTTAAAAGCCGTTCTGAAGGTTGAAAGCTGGGTTTGTAAAATAAAGTTATTTTATCGGAGTGGCATCTTTTTTTTCTTTAGTTACTCTGGACTAGCGTCATAAAAGCTTTATGATAGCTTTATGGAGGTAAAGTCCTTGTCAAAGGTTATCATCAGCGCGATAGAGATGTACTAAATCAAGTTCACAACTAAGTCAGCTTATAAGCTAACTCCTAGTATTTACTGGAAAATGTTGCAGGGTTAGTTGAAAAAGTATTGAGATCAAATTCGGGGAAAGAAAATTATTGAAGATATCGCTATAGACCATTAAAATTCTTTAAAAAAGAAAAAATAAGGTATAAAATTCTTTATATTTCAGTAAAAAATAGGACCCTTGGATGTCGGCACACTTCTGCCTACGAGTTATCATGCTTGGTAGGAGTCCTGGAAGTTCTTTTCCGGAATGTCTTTTAAGCAGCGCTTCAACCTCTGCTACGGTCCCATTGCGGTGTCCTTCGAGGGCTATCTTCAATCGGGGGAACAGGAATAAGTCCACCGGAGCCGAACAGTAAGGGGCTGACACTAGGTACGTTTTGAAGTTGACTTCCTCCTCCATTGATCCCGCCTGGAGCAAGCATGTTGTGACGTACATTCGCGTCAGAAAAAGTTGATCCCGTTACTTCTTATACAAACCCTGTACATTTAACTAAATTAGAAACATCATCTAAAAAGTTAATTAAAGTTGATTGTTGACCTACGGTGAGATATATTAAGAGTTACATCGAAACCATATCCTCAGCGACTGCAACAAACTCGACGAGCAAAGACAACAGTTTGAACTCCTTTCAATAATATCTACAACACTACGAGACGATGAAACCACCCGCTCAAAAGCTATTCAAATACTAAAAGATTTTCAAACTCAAATTAACACAACAAATGTAAATAAATACTGTACCATGGGCATATGACTAAGTTGTCCAACACATTTATAAACAAGAAATAAAATATACATTTTTTTTTTTCATTACACATGCATGTTTTGTTGAGAACATTATTTTAGAATAGAACATGAATTAGAAAATTTGTATTTCATTATCTTTTAAAAAAAACGCGGTTTTAAAAAAAAAAAAAAAAAAAAAAAAAAAAAAAAAAAAAAAAAAAAAAATATATATATATATATATATATATATATATATATGTGTATATTGTATATATATATATATTAAACTAAAAGCGAATACAAAAATAATAAAGGGTACTACAAAGAATATAACATTTAGTTTGAAGATCATCGCTAAATCTGATCAATTAATAACATAACTGTTAACACTCTACAGGCATGTTAAATTTAATAGAATATTGTACACATTTTATTTTAAATTTTAAATCAACAAATTGATTAAAGCACATAAAAAATTAGAAACATACTATATGGATAGTCTAAACATAGAGGACTCATCGACACTAATAATTCGAATGGTTTTGACGAACATAATTACAGCCCAATTAATTCATCGACTGATCATGCACACACATTGCCTATGTTCATTAATACAAGAATTTTTAGACCAAAATTCCAATTCCTTAAGTAAATATTTCAGAATTTATAGTTGCTTTCGAGCTCACCAAATGCATGACCACAAACATTTTTAAAAAGGATTTTTTTGTTTTCGAATTCAAAAAATCCTTGACTGAAATCCGTTTCAGACATCAGGGAATATATTCATATCGTTATTAACAATAAACTGAAAAGCTCAGTTAAAACTTAATACAGTTAATTCTATACAAAGAGATTTCTAATTTGTACGACCAATTATCTAGTTAAGGCTTAATGCTTCAATGCCCAAGGCCTTAAGCACAAAATTAATTTAAAGTTAAAGTTATCTCATTTAATCTGTCAAGGGAGATGCGACGCACTTAACTTTCACCCTGCAACTCGTTTTACCTTTAGCTAATAACCTCCGCTGATTAGTAGATCCGGTCTATTCGTGATTAAAATTCAACTGTACTTCTCCTTCAATCCTTATCATCACAAACAACAGAGTAAATAGAAAATTACTGTTTTCTTATTGTATACATAAAAGCAGTTAAGTGGCCATCTTTCAAAGATAACGTGCAGAATTCTATTCAAATCAAAATATACACAATCAATTGATCCATTATTTACCATTTGTTCAATTGTTTTGAGTTTTCGTGGTAAAATTGAATAATTATTGGACATTTGATCTACATTTACCGTAAACGTAATATATTATTTATAAACATATTTTTATTAAACAAAATAAAAATGTTAACCTTATTTTGCTTTACTTAAGGCTTGTAATTACTGCAGTATTAATTAACACCTATATTTGATGAAAATAAAATTGTAAACCATATTCTTACTAACTTAAAGTCATCAATACAAAAATATTAGCCCCGATGATAAATAAAATTAATGAATGAACAGCTAAAGAAAACGTAATACTTAAGGAGCAATAGGGTTGAGACAATATTGAGGTTGCTAAGATGCTTCTCCTTAGCGGGGATTTAACCCCGGCCTTTCTCCATTCGCGTTTCAAGCTAAGAATTGTCTGAACATGATGGTATACATGTTGTGGGGTATACATTTTGTCAAAATATACAAGCAGAAATTTTTTAAAAACCACTTTTATGGACTCAGGGGACCTTAAAACGTGTAAATCCATCAAAATTTAAAAACGAATTTTCGTACCATCACAATACTTCTCATTATATGAGAAAGTAAAAATGGGGAAAATTCTTCTTTTCTTTGTAGATTTCAAACAGGCCGAAGGCCTGTTTGAAATCTACGATTGCAAGTTGAAATCTACGATTGCCTGGTTGATCGAATCGAAGATTCGATAAACCTGGAAATGTTATGGAGTGATTCAACTTGATTATGCCCAACCTAATTGAGGTTTTCTGTGGTTTCCCTCAATTTACCAGGCAAATGCCAGGCTATTCCACTCTTAAGTCAGTCCACAGACTGCCTATGATACCCGTTTAAATACCTACAAAGAACCCCAATCAAAAGCTTCCATTTAAAAAAATAAAATAAAAATATATACTCCAAAATTATCCATTACACCATTCCACAAAATTGATAAAAAGCTCCAATCCTTTACAAAATATCAAAAATTAAAAAAGGCACAAAATAACCCCTTTGAAAATAACATTATGGCTCCAGTATACACAAATAATTTTTTGTTACTTTTGCCAATAAAGATCGTTTTTATGTTGTATGAGCAGGCCAAAGTAGTCCTAGATATACGAGCGAACGAACTAAAGATGCAATGAACAAAATATAAGGATAGGTGATAATAATATAAGGATATAACGAAGTGATTCTTCAAGCAGGTTGATCATTTTGCTCCACTTAGTGATACTACAAACATTTTCCAACAACGAGGACTCAGTGCCATCAATGTAGGTTGGAACAAAAATTTAATATCGCTGCTTTATGCACACGAAGTAGTTATTCTTACTCTTACCTTTAAAGATGCTCAAGACAAATTGCAAGCATTATTCGAATACTTTTGTAAAATAACTGACCTAGAAATTAAAAAAAGAGAATAGAGAATAGATTTAAAATAGTACATTACGCGTCTAGTGCGGAAAGTAGCAATTTGCATGCGAGTGTGGAGTTGCACCCAAGCGACAGCGAGAAACAACGAAAATTATAAGTGTATAAACAACTTAGAAAGTGTTAAAAATTGTCAACTTAGAAAGTTATAGCTTAATAGCCAAGGTGCACAACAAACCATTTGGCGAGACTTGAAACAGGCCGTCAAAAATTAAAAGTATAATAATAAAAATAATGATTAACTGGAGGGTCAAAAGGTAAAAAAATTCCCAAATGTTTGTTTATTAACATTAAAATATATATTTATAGTTGTATAACTAATCTTTTGAGAGCTAGATAAAAAAAAGTATTCAGAGTACTGAAAATGAAAAGAATATATATATATATATATATATATATATATATATATATATATATATATATATATATATATATATATATATATATATATATATATATATGAATAAATTCTCGACCGTAAATATAAACAGAAAACAAACAAAACTCAGGTTTCGGTCACAAAAATCGTCTTTAAGTGACCGAACGTCGTCGTTAAGATTTTTGTGACCGAAACCTGAGTTTTGTTTGTTTTCTGTATATATATATATATATATATATATATATATATATATATATATATATATATATATATATATATATATATATATATAATTATTTTTTTTTTTATTTTTTTTTTTGTTACTATAGCTGTAATTAATCTCAATGATATGAAAAATGTAATGGAGAAGTCATGATTGTTTTATTCAAAACAACACTGGAAGTTTTACAACTAATTTTTGTAGAGTAAACTTTTTTTATTTTATTTTATTAATTAATTCTGTAGGTTTTAGAGAAGAGTTCTTTAGAAGAGGACTCTAGGTTTTTCTTTTTTTTTTGCTTTGTGAGTTGTTAAATATTCAACTCATTTTATTACCGAGAAAAAAATACATAAATAAAATAGAAACTATTTACCTCTTGTTACTTTTTTCATTCCTTCATATTTTATCGAACCTGCAAGACGCAAGATAACGCGTGCAATAATTTTGATAACTTACCTAAATCAAATAATAAATATTATTTTTTCATTTGAGCATCGCAGCACAAAGATACAAATTTGTATGCGACACTGCATTTAATTTTAGCCTCCTTGGGGTGTGTATTTACCAAGTCAGAAAATGTTTTTAAATTTAAACGTGTAGAGTGATTTCGGAAAGAGAATAGAGAGAGGGACAGACAAACATCATGTACTTGCACTGGATAAATTATACCTAGTAGAACTTACTCGGACAGTGGGAGACTAGGCTAAACCTATGATCTCACAAATTTTTAAGCGAGACTTGGCTAATTTTTTTACACTAGTGTTTTTGTTGGGATTTCACTTTTTTTTGTAAGACATTTTTCTTTGCCCCAAACAATTTTTCGTTTTTCCTTCTTTGTTTATATTTGATTGTTCTTGGGTTATTTTCTTTGTTTGTCCTTGTTAGTCTTTAGTGTAACTTCTTCGTCGGTGGGTGTTCAAATATGTTTACACTTTATAAGATAACTGTCAATCAATACAGTTAAATCAACCTTAACATCACTTTTTAGTTTTAAAGTTCTCTACTAGGTAGCTCTAGTGGCGTTGTTTACAATTTTCTAAATTTTGTACAATATTTTGAATAGGCGGTTTTTTATTTCCCTTGAAAGGGACAAAGAACCAGATTTTTAAAATATTTCCTATATTGTACAATAAACTCTACCTATATAGAACATTTTAAGTTCCTAGGATTGTTAAAAGTGTCTTAGAATTATGATGAGTGAGTGAGAGAGTCAGTCAGTCAGTCAGTGACAAAATAATAAAACTTTAGGCTCATATATCTTATGAACTACTATGGGTAGAGATAGAGGTGTGAAATTTTTATCTCTGGTTCAGTTTGTCATAAACTTTAAATTGAAATTAATTTTATATCTTCAATAGGATAATAGAGGGGGGTCCAGATTCCCGTTAGTTGGTTCCAGTAAATGATGGTACGGCTATGCTTGACTTGGCGGGAGGTTTATGACTTATAATGTAATGCGTATTTATTTATTAACTTATTGTGACTTCTAAACCATGAAACATCCTTCTCCAATCAAAAAACACGTTTTTGTGTTCCTACTTCTTCGTCTAATACTTTTTGTACACCTTACAGTGCCTGTCCTACTTTATAGCAGTAAATAGTAAACATGAGAATGAATAAAAAATTCTAGTTAGCAATAGAACCATACACACAACTTTATGGTTTTTCTATTCATAAACACTATATGATTACTCTTGTCCTAAACACTTTATGACTATTCTATTTGTAAACACTAGATAATCACTCTAGTCCTAAAACCTTTATATAAATTCTATTTGTAAAAACTAGATGATAACACAAGTCCTAAACACCTAATGAACATTTTAAGTATGAAGAGTCAATATTTGCTTATCCTTATACTTACATTCTAAATTTAATAAGTTATTAGGTAAATCCACATATACTAGAATCTGGTGAATTATAGAGTGAAAAGAAAATGACAAAGCATAGTTTGACGATTAGTGTGGCAAATAACTTCCTTATAAAAAATTTAATTTTTCAGTATGATTCCAATACCTCAATTATCTTGGGTTAGTTAGGAAGCAAAAGTGCTTTTTTAATTTGATTTGAGTTAAATATAATACACTTAGAGAAGATACATTAATTTGAGTGAATTATTCATTGAGGTTAATTTTACTATAACATAGATTGCATAAATATAATTTCAATAAAATCAGTATAAATTTTAGCATATATATATATATATATATATATATATATATATATATATATATATATATATATATATATATATATATATATATATATATATACAGGGTGTCCCACATAAGGTGTAACACAGGAAAACCTGATGTTCTACATCACATTTCTGACAAAAAATATTGTATGTATAACATAATGGTTGATCGACCTTCGTTTTCGAGATATATCGGTTTTTCAATTATCTCATTTTCTGGTTACTTTTTCTCATTAAAAACGTTATAGCGTATAATCTAAAAAAGATATAAAGACGGGGTTTTCACCATTCAAAAGGTGAGGAAATTTGCTTTAAAAATGTCATGCTGCTTGCCCATTATACCCTTATTAAATTAATTTTATATACTTCTAAATACAATTTTTTGGTTAATAAGAAATTTGTGGTCAACATTCTTGGTAGCATAACTTTTTAATTTGTATGGTAAATGAATAAATTTGACCTCATGTAAAACTGGCCCGTTTAATAAGCTTTTAAATGATATAACTTGTTAATAAGTTTGCTTCAAGATTTCAAACTTATTTGGATGAAAATGAGGTAATAAATGACAATTTTATCTGTTTCCATGACTTTAAATGACCCTAAGACTTGGTGAAAAAATAGAAAGGTTAACAAAAAATAAAAAAATATCACTCCTTGTATTAACAAAATGAAAAATTGAATAATATAGTATAGAAAAGTGTACATAATTGATTACAAAAACTTAAAGTAGACCCCCCCCCCCTCCACCCGTTGCTGTTAATGGATCTTCTGCAGCGGCGAACTATGGAATGACAACAATTATTCAAGACGGTAGATCGGTCGGGGTGGGGTTGTGAATTTGCCATCTCGTTCTACCGATCTCACTCCATTAGACTACTACCTGTGGGGAGAGGTGAAAATTAAAGTGTACAGCCAATTGGTAAACACAAGAGAGGACTTTATTTGCGAACAAATTTAGCGTTTGATGCTATCAAATTGAAACCTGAAGGAGTGAGACGGGCAACTGGTAGTGTACATCACCGCTGCAGAAGATCCATTAACGGCAATGGGGGGAGGAGGGGGGGATACTTTAAGTTTTTGTAATCAATTATGTACACTTTTCTATACTATATTATTCAATTTTTCATTTTGTTAATATAAGGAGTGATATTTTTTTATTTTTTGTTAACCTTTCTATTTTTTCACCAAGTCTTAGGGTCATTTAAAGTCATGGAAACAGATAAAATTGTCATTTATTACCTCATTTTCATCCAAATAAGTTTGAAAACTTGAAGCAAACTTATTAACAAGTTATATCATTTAAAAGCTTATTAAACGGGCCAGTTTTACATGAGGTCAAATTTATTCATTTACCATACAAATTAAAAAGTTATGCTACCAAGAACGTTGACCACAAATTTCTTTTTAACCAAAAAATTGTATTTAGAAGTATATAAAATTAATTTAATAAGGGTATTATGGGCAAGCAGCATGACATTTTTAAAGCAAATTTCCTCACCTTTTGAATGGTGAAACCCCCGTCTTTATATCTTTTTTAGATTTTACGCTATAACGTTTTTTATGGGAAAAAGTAACCAGAAAATGAGATAATTGAAAAATCAATATATCTCGAAAATGAAGGTCGATCAACCATTATGTTATACAACATGTGATGTAGAACATCAGGTTTTTCTGTGTTACACCTTATGTGGGACACCATATATATATGTTTAGTTTTAATAAAAATTGACTGCCTTTATTTTAGATTAGTTGTTTCATTTATTTTTATTGGTGCCTTTAATTTTCTGTTTAATCATAATAATTATATTATAATTATTTAAAGATCTACAAATCATAACAAACATTTATTTTATTTGGAATAAATGTGGTTGCCTTGGCAATGTTTTAAAAACAAACTTTAAAAGTAATAGTCATCATAGAGAACTTTTCATAATATAGAATCTAATTTTTCCTTTTGAATTCAAAGAGTTAAGTTTTTAGTTTTTCATCTATCTAATTTAATCATCTACCAAAGCCAGATCTGGTATTTCAAGTTTTCTCTCTCATTATTATTATTATTTGTTTTTTCTCACACCTTTCAATTAAGCTTTACTTACTTTATTTATCTTCTGACTTATACCTTTGGGGCCCCATCTTTCTTTCTAAAACTCTACATTTGTATTTTATAATTCAAAACCTATTATATCCATCAAATTGTTTATGTTAAGAAAGTTAATTATTGGTAATTATTTATTATTATCTCACTTGATCTTTTGTAATTATTATACACCTAATTTAATATAAGCAATCGTTAATCATTTGTTATTTTGAAACTGACCGACAACTTATATGCACACAGATTATTCTTATTATTTAGCTTCATTTTCTTTTTTTGTATATTTTATTAGAACCTCTATCTTTATCTATCTTTTCCGGTTTTCTTATCATTTACAAAATAGTCGTCGTGTGCAAGAGTTTTCGGTTAGGAGGCAATTTGCTGAGTCACATCGTTTGGTGTAAAATCTCAATACATATTTTTATAACCAAATCTTTTTATAAAATATACTTATTGTTTATGAAGTTAATTTATCATTCGGATTTTTTTTATTATTTTAATTTTAACTTTAATTTTTACTATTATTCTTTTTTCTTTGTATTTTTTTGAACTGCTACCATCGGCAGGTAAGAGGAGTTGAACTCTATTATTCTTTTCACCTCCCCCCCGCCAAAACATATATATATATATATATATATATATATATATATATATATATATATATATATATATATATATATATATATGTATACCTTATGTGGGACACCATATATATATATATATATATATATATATATATATATATATATATATATATATATATATATATATATATATATATATATATATATATATATATATATACATATTATATAACATTTTCTTCATTGAATTTGACTTAAAAATAAGTAAGTGGAACTTTTAATTAAGAGCAGGATATAGATCTTCTAAGTAAACTTTAGCTAAACAACCACAACCATAATTTTGCTTCCTAAACTAAAACAAATTTCACAACTATGTAGATTGTATGATGTTGATTCTCTCTTACTTCGGATAAATCTCGAAAATAAACTTGATCAAGGAGGTATTGTCCCATCATCTTTATTTAATTTATAGTAACGTAACACCTCAAATTATAAGATAAGCTTAATTAATTTACTGTAGAAACACAATTATAAAATAGACAATAAAAACCGAAATGGAGTTGGAATTATTAACTTTTAAGAGAAAGTATTGAGATGGCGCGAAAATTCGATTAGGTGATTTTGATGGATTTACAAGTTTTGAGGTCCCCGAGTCCAAAAAAGTGGGTTTTTAAGAATTAAAAAAGTCTGTCGTCTGTCATCTGTCTGTGCAGACGCCTGGAGTCTTAACTACCGGGCCGATTTTGATGAAATTTTGCATGCATGTTCAGAAAAATCATACCCCTTGGCGAAATCAAGAAATGAATTTTAGCTCCTTTTTGGGGGTACTACCACTCCAAAAACTCTGTCAACCGTGAAAAAAAAAATTTCTCGAAAACTGTTCCAACAGTATAGATTAAAAAAATGCTAAACTGTAATTAATTTAAATACAAATCTAAATAAAGTAGTTTTCCCGGGGAGAATTTAGTTCCTGAGAAAATGGCTTTAAACGCGGACAGAGAGAGGCCGGGTTCGATTTCCCGCTGAGGAGAAGTTATTTTTATGATACATTTTAAATGTACCTACGAAAATTAATAAATGCGGTTAACACTGGGCTAAGTAGTTATGAACTGATGTATGAGAATGTTTGTGTATGTAGACTCGGACCGGTCTTTTGTTAGTGGGACAATTTATCATGTTGAAATAAACGAATAATAACTGATAAAGTTTACACCAACATGTTTTATTGGTTAAAATGAGCTAAATAAAACTAATAGTTAGATGTCACAAGTGTAACAATCACAAGTGTTCGCTATCAGCTAAGGGACTTTATTATTTAACTGGATGTAACGGATTTGACCTCAACATTGACTCCATCTGACTTCATAGAGCAGCAAAGTACATTATTTGTTATTATTACTATGTACTTCAACAACGAACTGTAATAATCTTTTATTGCTACTCATGTTAAATACTATAAGTTCCTACGTCTGCCACCATTCATTTAAAGCAGCACTTGTAAGAAGGGCAATATTTTAACAAGAAAAAGTAAAAATTACTGTAATACTTTTTACGTATAGATAGTCATTACTTTCAAATAGTTCATTATTATGATTAATACTTAGTTCATATCATTGTGGAGTTATTAATGTTATAATTAAATTCAACGTGGACAGATATATCTATAAATTACAATCCAACTGACGACAAAATAATATTGTAACAATAAGCAATGAAAGTAAACCAGGGATAAATATTTTGCTAAGTTCAAATAACTTCAACAATAGTATAAGTGAAGGAAATAGCATGAATATATTATAAAAATCATGAAAATATATTAAAAAAAGGTCTACTAGAGGTCGACCAAGAAGTCATGGAAATCTGAGGAGTGCGCTAGTGTCGTTTTTTTGTGTCATGTATAGTCAGGTTTTAATAAAATAGACCACTGTCAAAAAACACAGTGTTGTTCTTTTGTTATTAATCATTTAATTTTTGATAACTTCAATATATTTTAAATTTTTTTGCAACAGGCAACACTGTACCTGATAAGAAATCACTAATAATATACCATAATATCTTTATATTATTATTTATGTATTTTTCATAGTAATATTCTTTAAATTTAAATAGATTTTCTTCATTCTTAATCTTATTTTTTCTTCCTCTTTATATCTGAGTTTGATTTGTTACTTTTTTATTTCTGTTTGTAAATAGTTTGTAAACTTTATCTAGTCCTGTAATATTAAAAGTTGATTTGTATTACAATAAAATTAATATCTATTTTATAACTTCAAAATTTCATCATAAAAATAATGAGATTCTAAGATAAGTTTCACGGTTATTGGTTATTTGATTTATAAAAAATATAATGGGGGAAAACAAACTAGAAATTCGCTTATTATTTTGATTAATTGTCACGGAGAGCAATCATTTTTATAATAACAAATACGTATTAGGTTTGTTTCAACCCCGTTATTTGTAGCGTCCTTTGCACTTGCATCATCCCGTGGATTTGTGGATCGTACAAAAATCGTTTAGGATAGTTGTAACTATAATTCGTACTGTATAAAAAACAAACAAAACAGGAAACCTAACAGATTGGAAACCTTCCTGTTGTTATTCGTGAGATTTGACATAACCGCGCATGTCGTACAAACTAGAAATGGGTATTGTCTTAGCACCCGACTGTACAGACTTCGGCAATACTCGGAAGTTCCGACTTTAAACGAAGCTAAGCTTTCAGTTTTTCCCGTGTTCATGACTTCTTGGTCGACCTCTAATTAGTGTGCCAAATAAGTCAGATATCGAAAAATGGGGCTCGAGCTATTATTAGATAAATGCTCATGGGAATAATACAGGGTTCACACTTAAAATTTGATTTTGATTTCCCTGACATCCCCTGACTTTCCCTGACTATGCTGATCATTTTTCCCTGACAAATGAAAAAAAAAAAAAGAAAAGAATAACAATCTTGTAAATTTAACGGAAATATTTATTCACGGCATTTGTTTAAACACTTAAAGTAATCTAAAACCTTAATAAACATTAAAAAGTCACAACAGTTTAATCTGGTTAATTAAAGTAAAAATATTAAGAAAAGGGTTTTTTTTCTTTAAATAAAATGCACTCATAAATACCTAAAATGTAGAATTTAACAGTAAGTAACTAATTTACCTAATATTGTTTTTTTTTTTTAAAAAAATCACATAATATGGCCCCCTTAATATGATTAGTAGGGCTTAGAGATGTAAAACCTTTTTTTCTGGTGACGTTTTTTTTTCTAATTAAAAATTTGGTTTTTTCATGAGTCTATTTTTTCGCTATAAAAAAAGGTATGTTTTTAATTGCTCATCTTCAAAATACTTTTACTAATTATTTTCTTTAAAAATACAATCTATATATGTCCAAGATTTTTTTTAACATTCAACATTAATATAAAATATTTTTTATTAAAAAAAAAAAAAGTATATATACTCGTATATTTACTTGTCATAATAATCTCCACCACTAACGTAGTCGAATAAAATAACTGATTTTTATTGCCATTTTTTTGATTTTGTACTATAAAAATTTACTCAAATTTGATTAATCAATCAATAATATAAACTTGTTAAAACATTTTATTTGATAATTAATCAAATTATGTAATTCAATTTAATTCTATTTGAGCTCATTAAACAAACTGGACTTCGTTAATTTATTTTCTTTTTTTTTTTAATAAAAGTTAGTTTCACCCTAGTGAACTGTCTAAGCCAATATCCGAGGACAATATCATTTCCAAGATATTATGCAAGTTGTGTAACCATGCTATGTTTCTTCTTCAGAATTTTGTTTCTTATATCAGAGTTAAATAAACATATACTCGAAATAAAAATTAGTTAAACAAAAACTTCATCTGAAAAAAAACTTAATGTCACAAAAAACGAGGGGCTTGTTTGTTTATAGTTTATTTAATTGACAAATTTTGTTTCCCTGACTTTTGGCTTATGTTACCTAAAGTTTGGTTATTTTCCCTGATTTTAGGGTTATTTCAAAAAGTTTCCCTGACTTTCCCTGACCTCGATTTATTTCCCTGACATTCCCTGATTTTCCCTGACTTTCCAGGTCAGTGTGAACCCTGTAATAGTATGGTTGTTTGGACCAGTTTCGATTCCCAGTGGAGGCACAATTATTTTTATTCAATATTACATGGGTCAAGACAGTTAAAATTAATATTGGACTAAAATTGTGCGAATTTTGCAGAAGAGAAAGAAATGGGCGAAGATGGTTGGAAATAGTGAGCTCATTGTTGCTGCACAATGCATGTGCAGTAATGGGATAATTATGACACAAATTAATTTTAAAAAAATCAGTGGTATTTTCTTTTTAAATATTGGTGGCATGCAAAAATATAGAACGACAGACGGATAGGATACCTAAAATATTGCTTGTCTAAAAAGGTTTCAAACAAGGAATGAATGAATTTGGAGACATAAAAAATAGTCTGCCAATTAGTGTAGCGCATAGCTTCTTCGTGTCCTGGAGTATACTTTAATGATTTTATAATTTTACAACCTATTGTAGTAAAATTTATTTAATTTCCCCCCTTTCTTAAATCTGTCAAATTTGTTTTGATTTTTTACATAAATAAATTTAGTAATATTTATATAGACTGGGGTTGATGGATGTCCGCCATCTGCGGACATCCATCCGAATTTCTTAAATATGAGATGAGTACTTTTGAAGATATAGTGTAAATAATTTTATGTTTGTGCGCTTGTAGAAGAGAAACAAATGGGCTCAGAAGGTTAAAAATTATATAGGCAAACAATGGGCCAATTATGACCATCTATAAAAAATTTATTAAAATCGGATTTTAAGATATGTTTGTTCACAAAAATACATGTCTAAAACGGATTTCAACAGATTTTGGAATTTTTGAAATCGGAGGCAAACACTTTTCACCATACAGCTATAATTAAGGAACACAAATAAAAAACAAATAATATTACTATTTATAAGTCAAACGACATTATTATAGGAAATTGAATTGCAAACAACAATCAATTTACATAAGTAAAAAAAAACACGTATTTTTGTTCTTGTTGTTCGTATATCTGTCCGACATTAACTCTTAAGCTAGATTTTTCCCATAAAATTGCCTTGGAAAGTAATTGATATATAAATAGACTGTTTTCCAAACCGATTTTAATAAATAAAACCCATTGTTAATCCATGTGTTTGAAGATGGCAGCGCTCCCAAATACACAGTTAAAATCTTAATTTATACCTTCGGCTACGACCTTACTGAACATGTGTACTCAATTTTCTAAAAATAGATCAAGTAGCTCAGGCTTAAAAAAACAAAAAAAACAACATTCTTGGAATGCCAATAAAAAAAAATACAAAATACAATATTTAGCGTCATTACTAAAGGTAATAATTTAATGTAGTCCATTTTATTTATTTTTATAAATAATAAAATAGCCTTAATGAAACCTCTAATTAAGCTTAGTCCGGATTATTTGATGAGAATTCAAAACAGTTTAAAATCGAGGTTAAATAATAAATAATGAAAACAGTTTTTAAAATTATAACAATAATAACTGTTAATTTATCAAATATTTATATATTATAGGGATCGACAAAATTAAATAAATTCCTAATATAATAACATTATTAATGCTAAAATTGGTCACTGTGTAACTTGCCTTATATAAATTATAAATACATGATTCTTTTTCATAACCTAAATATTAATATGGTAATTTTAAAATATGACTAATTCAAAATTCAATACAATTTAGGATTGGGATATTTTAAAAACGATTATAATAGTTTAAATTTTAGTTACTATTATAAAATGGCAAAACTTAAGTATGTTTCATTCAATATAAGAGTAGCTTATTTTGAATGCATCAGTGATAATTTATAAATAAAATTACGTAAACATGAATAGTAAAAAAAATAAAAATTAATCAATGCAATTATAATATTGTATACATATATATAAGGTTAGGGAATAATAAAATATAATATTAGTAATAGAAGTTGGCATGAAAAAGAGTAAATTACGGAAATTAAACTCACATTTATATAAATAAAATTTAAAAAAGTTAATATCTATGTGTGTGAGTGTGTGTGTGTGTATATATGTGGTTGTGTGTCTGTGCGTGCGTGTTAATTAGTCTAGGAAGTTTATTGCTGATTAGATTTATAAAAGCATGATTGAATCTTAATTTAAAAATTATTTCATATTTTAAAGTTTAGAACTAATCGCTAAATACTAAGTCTTGAATGTTTGAATTTATTAGGATTTGTTTAGTATGGAAAGTAATGTAAAAAAAAAAAAAAATAATAATAATATACATAAATATTTATATTTATGTATGAAAATGTACATTTTAGAACATAATGTATGTTTTAGAACATTACAATTTGAAAAAAGTCTATATATTTATAATACATTTAATAAATCATACAAAAGTTTAAAGTGTATGTACCAAGTGAATTATGTATGTAAACATTTTAATTGATTTAGTACTAATATCATATAGTTATCAGGTAATTTTTACACGATATACTACATTTATTACTTTATTATTATTATTTTTTTTTATTATTATTTTGTGAGGGAATATAAAAGTAATAAGTGAGTAAGTTACATTTATACTATAGATAAACAGCAGTATGTAAATATTATTGTAATATTTAATTATATTTTCGTTTTTTTCTTTAAATAATACATTATTTGATAGAAATTAAACATTTTCTTTTTCGAATATTGTTTTGTTATTTTTACAATGTAAGTACGTTTAACGTTAAAGACTAGTTAATAAAAGTTGAAAATGTTATACTGGGGTAAAGGAAAGGATGTATCTCAGAGTATCAAAGTGAGATTAAAGCCCGCACTCGAAAAGTTCAGGTTAGAAATAGGGTTAGGACCTACATCCCCTCCCTTCTAAGGATTTTTTTGATACTTTAAAAAGATACCCTGGGTACAGGGTCTACTTTTATATATTTTTTCCTCCTACTTGATATCTTAAACGAGAGAAAAAAAGGCGGATAAAGATTGAAAGGAGTGTAGTGTGTTGTGGAGAGAGAGAGTGCGGAGCAAGGGCCCCCCATATCGACGAGGGCCCACGCCCCATTCTGCATCTGGCCAACTCGCTGGCCCTTTTATCAACAAAAACCGCATCGTGTCTCGACAACAAAACGACGCTTTCTTCATCTGACACCAACACCACACCAAACTGCATTAAATATATTGTTAATATGCGTCCTTTACTTTATATTTACTGAAATAATTATCATAATTTTGAACCGGTCTTATCACTGTTTCAAAAAAAAGTTTATACTAAAAAAACATATATTTTTAAAATATATAAGGTCTTGAAAAATATAAACGGGACATTTAAAAATAATAATTTTAATGCATATTAATAAGAGTGGAGTATAGTGATTTGGGGGAGGGTTAAGTGCGAAGATAAATTGGGTACATACTGTTGAAATAGGGAGATCATGTCCCGTAGTTGGGTGGCCGCATCCCGCCGCGGGCTAGGAGGGTGCAAGCACGGCAGTTTGCATAGTACTGAAGAGGTCGAGTGCTCGTGGCGCTCCAAGCGGTCAGGGCACTAATACAGGCCCCGCCTTCATACCGCCCTGGCACAGAACTCACGTTTCAACACTACTCCACATAGACGGCCACCACCCCGAAAGCTTACTCCTTACTCTTTTTAATATACATGAGCCTCCCCACCTCGAGTCCCTCGGAGACACGAAAATTTTCTTGAATGCTACGCACCAGTGAAACTTTTAACGGATTTATTCCGAGAGAAAAGGCTAGTTTCTTTCTTTTTTGCCTATTTTATTTTACAAATTAAAAGTTAATTTTTTCCTAGAAAAATATTTATTTAGATAACTGGAATTGCTTGGATTTAATTTAGAATGGAGGGAAGCAACTGACCTAATTAAATAAAATAAAAATATTCAGCAAGTGATAAACATTTTTATTTTTCAATTAAATTTAAATAATACATATTTAATAAACCCAGCAATAAAGGTAATAGAATTGGTGTAGCAAGGTGATCCTTACAACAAGCCTGAAACTTACGTCTTAAAACTGAATATCACTAGTAAGTTCGAATCCAAGAGATGTGACACATATTAAACATTAACACTGATCATCGTATAAAAGAGGTGTGGCCGATCTCTCGTATAATCTTGAGTTCATCGTATAAGAATCGGGAGAAAAAAATAAAGTCGTTTGTAAATAAGTTAGTTAGCTTTAGTTGTATTCATATATGTACAAACATAATAGAATTTATTCAATAATTAGTTTATAATTGTTTATTTTAGAAACCAATTATCGACAAAATTTGGCAAAAAGGTGTTTCTCTTGGTTCAAATTGTCTTTTCCACTGCATAACTCAATAGGCCAATTAAAGTAAGGAATGATTAAAATCTGTAACTTTAATGATATATTTAAAATTGACATGTTACTATTTCTTTAGGAAAAATAAAATCATTAAGACTACTTAGTCTGAGTGAAGATAAAAATTATGCAACCATGAACTATGACAAACAGAATTATATATGATGAAACACATAAAAGAAAAATAAGATTGACCCAACTCACAGAAGCTTTAGCTTAACTTATAATACCTTACTTAGAAATATTTTTTTCTGAATGTTAGAGGAAATATATGTAAACAACAATTGATAATTTAGCATTTAGCAGTAGTGAGATCATTGGTTTATGTCCGAGTAAGTTCTACTAGGTCTAATCCATCCAGTACAAGTAAATGAGGTTGTTTGTCTCTCCCCCTTAGCGTTGTTGTAGGGGTTTCACTTGTTGTCTTTGATCATATAATAAATATACATAATTATAAAAGAAAATATACATTAGATAGATAATGATAAGATAGATTAAATATAGGATGACAAAGTAAGATAATATAAGGAGATATAATTTCAAGATAAAAAGAACTTTTTATATACTACGTTTTTAAATTTTCTGTTGAATCGTATGTAATGTTGATAATATAATTGTTATTGTTATATAATATATAATGTTAGTGAAAAAAAAAATAGTTCCGAATTTATTTACTTCACATAAATGACAACCATCTAGAGAGCTGATCTTAAACCTATAAAAGGACAAATCTTTGTACAACGGATCTCCCCAACACCAAATCTAAAGCGTGCTATCGATATATTTGAAATAATATAATCGATATTTCCTGTTTTGCTGTCATTCAATGTTTATCTATCACAAATTTGAGACCCGTCAAAATGAAGATTGCGTAAATATGGGACATGGCAAAACAAATAAAATAACGTGCGGATTTTTTCCGAACTAACTTTCCGTACAGCAAAATTTGCTGAAAACCAATTAAATTCTGCTGAAAGATGGCTAAAAGTAATAAAATAATGCATTGTCATCGTGTTCTGAGGTATGCTAAAAGTTTCAAATGTCTAACTATTCGAGAAGTTAGTTAGAAATCGATTGCCAGATTTGTACCGGACAAACAAACAAACAAGAAAGCAAGCTAATAAAAACGTAGTAAAATAGTAATAAGGGATAACAATCATTTCTTAGAAGAAGAGGTTTGTGGATATGAACATCAAGAATATAAAAAGCACAGTGGGTATTCAAATTTAACTAAATTATCTGGTGCAGGTGTGCGGACGAACATGTTTTCAATCCGAACTGAATACTCAATTACACTCAACCAGACTTATTCCAATATACAAATTTATTAAATATAGTAAAATAATATTTTAGTTTTGATGTTCCTTACTAGCAGCGCTTGTAATTTTTTAAAATATTTTTAATAGGTGGGTTTTGATAAGCCTTGAGAGGGGAAATGAACCAGATTCTTTCGGATTAATTTTTACTTTTTTGTACATTAAACTCTACCTATGTACAAAATTTCAAGTTTGTAGAATTGTTAGGAGTGTCCCAGAATTTTTGAAGAGTCAGTCAGTCAGTAAGTGTAAAACCTTAAGGCTAATATAGGGGAGAACGGGGCTGGTTGTTACAATTTTTTTATTTACTTTTTATTTGGCCATGCCAAAAGTTTTATGAAAGTAATTTAACATTAGTCCTTTAAAGCCAGCTGTTGGCTACCTCAATTCATCTTTTTTTTCGGCTCCCAATATTCACGCTCTTATCGTAAGGACTTATAATCTCAAATAACTTAAATTGTAACAACCAACCCCACTTTGGGGGTAAGTTGTTACAGAAAAAAAGTAAAAAATGAACTTGCATGTAGAAAATTGTTAGAAATTATTTATAGACGTACCAAATGTCTTGAATTTATCAAGTATCTCATTCGAACACCTTTTTATGCATTTTAGATTCAAGTATTATGAATTCAAGAACTTCAATTACCCTTCGTTGTTGGGTAATAAAAATTAAAACAACATTAAGTTCAACAATTTAGTTTTACATTTAGGTACTTTAGTAGGAAAAATAGGTATAGAGACAAAAAATAAAATAAGTTATGTGATAAATAATAATCATCTTAAGGCCCATCCCTAAAAATTAAATTAAAAACGAGAAAAAGTATACCTTATAAGTTAATTTTAAACAGTTTGCTATAATTTACTTATAATTAATTGTATACAACTCATAAATAAGAAAACGGTGAAATACTACTCTAAATAAGGAACAATATCCGAATAATATTATATATTATATTATAAATAATATTCACAATAAAAATTGATCATTTTTCTCTTCTAGTTTTTATTCATTATCAGTAAAAGTTGAACAAAATCTCGGTTTAACAGTGTATGTAATAATATAATTTAAATTGCTAGGGTTAGTTATCACAGATAAGAATTAATAGGCCGGTTGTTACAGTGTAACAACATCCAGTAACAACCACCCCCTGCTGCCATTTTGGACGCAATCGAGTAAAGCGTCTACCCACATAAGTTTAAAAGATCTAATAAACTGTAATGAACATTGTTTTCAATCTAGTATTTACTAAAGCTAAATAAAGACCACAGAACTCAATTAAAACACTTTTTTTACTACTAGAGGTTCAAAACATAAATCAGTACGTATCTGAAGAATAAAGGGACCTGTCCTCAAGCTGATAACGGTAGAACTAAGCTATCTTGTCCTTGACAGACTGAGATATGCATTGTAGACCTAACCACCTCAGTTTAAATTAAATTCAGTATGTAACAACCCACCCAATGAAACAACCCTCCCCGGTCTCGCCTAACTTATATAAGCTTTATGGGTAAAAGTGTTAAATTATTATTTCTGGTTCAGTTTGTAATGAAATCTGAAAATTATTTGTATATATCTAAGTATCTTTAATAGGATAGTAGAGGGGGGTCCAAAGTGATGGATGGTATGGCTGTTTTATGGGAAATAAGCTGTAATAGAGGCAATATTACAACTATATCATACATATAACTAACTTATAAGATCGCTGCGCGTGACAATTGACTTGAAATGTGCTAATATATACCAGCACCGTAATAATTCAATTTAAAATTTGTTGCTTGAAGTTTCCCGTGGTAGATTTTTATGCATTTCCGAATCGAATGCATAATTAAAGAATATTACATACTACTGATAAATGTACTTACTTACTCCACGGCTCTATGACCCTTAGCATCCTTAATGATTTTTTGCCTATCCTACTTAAAGTTAGTTAACTAATTAAGACTAATTTATTAAGTTGAAAGTGGTTTGCATTAAATAACTTCGTTTTTTTGGCCAAAAAGAGGTCTAGGTTATACTTGTTGTTTTATTTAGTTTATCTTATATTTAAACTATTATCTAATACGTAACTATTGTAACTATAAAGAGCAGTAAGATAATGAGTAACATTATTATTCCTTAAGTTCTTCTAGGAACTAAATTCAGTGCATGGTGCCGACTATTCGGTCTAAAGCCGTTACCAGAAGGGCAAAGGGTTTCACAACTCGAGCTTATAGTTAGGCTACTAAAACTTTTATAACTTAGGCTATATTACATGCATACCATTAAAACTTTAAAATAACCTTATCATAGTTACTTGACTTTATGTAAATTATAAATCTCATAAATATTCAAATTTAAACATAAACCAATGTTTGCTTGGATGAAAAATTAGCGATAATTCACTCTCCTAGTGCATTAAAAATAAAAATAATTCATAAGAGCTTCAGTTCATTCCTGAAAACATTAATAACAAGCCGTAGAAAGGCCTTAAAGTTCAAGAAAACGAAATAACAGAAATTATGTGGGTCAAGTGAACTTACTACTTACTATCCAATACTATAGTTAAACAGCACCATATCTAAGATCATTCAGAGATCAGCAGTACGTGTTTTACAAAAACTCGTTATAGTCCAGGAGATAGCGTGCAAAAAAGTGTCTGACTAACATCAAGCTAGAATTTTGTATACAAGTCAATCTTTTAGCGCCTTTTAAGCATATGTGGTCGGCTAAGTTCGTCTGCGGGACATAGCTTGGCAATAGGCGTTTGAAAAAAAACAAACCAGTGGAGAGCGGCCATGTCTCACTAATTATTACGGTGGATAATGTGATTTTCATGATCCTGAGTACAGAATTAGTTAGTAGACCGAAAATCAAGTTGATGTCAGTTTGTCCCTTGACAGGTGACCACGTTGATTTTTAGTAATATTTGAATAACTAACCTATCAAGTGTGAAAATAACATCGACTTGATTTTTGGTGTACTAACTAATTCTGTACTCAGGATCATGAAAATCACATTGTCTACCATAATTAATGAGACATGGCCGCTCTCCACCGGTTATTTTTTTTTTTCAAACGCCTATTGCCAAGCTATGTAGCCGCAGACGAACTTAGCCGACCACATATTCTTAAAAGGCGCTAAAAGATTGACTTGTATACAAAATTCTAGCTTGATGTTAGTCAGACACTTTTTTGCACGCTATCTCCTGGACTATTACAAAATAGAAATAAATAGGTCCTATATCTAGTGCGGAATGTACTCATGATTAAGGGTCTTTAATTCCCTTCGTACATATCGACCGGAGTTATTTTTGTAAACACCTTGGACTAGAGAAACAACAGAAACACCTCCGCAAGGATACCTTAACTACCGAGTTGAAATATTACATTGTTTGGTACATGTTGCTAATTAATTATTTATACAATATATATGTTATCATTGAAAATATGTAATCAACATAGTATAGACTATGTAATGGTAAAATGGGATCCTGGTCTGAGGCTTTGCTGAGGGGTAACTTGCTAAAAATGTATCTTTGGAAAGAAAATGAATGGAACAAAATCTTAAAATATAAGTATGTAGTGGTTAGTGGTAATACTTTTATGTGCATGTATATTAACGTTCAAATACCTTCTTAATACCAATAATAATGTCATACAATGCCTATCGCATTGTAGACCTAAGGGTTTTTTAAGGTAAACATTAACTAGCTTATTATATTAACAATAAACCAATCAGCGGATCCTAAGAAAGCTCCGAACGGACTCAATAAGTAGTTTTCAATTTGCGATTAGAATATTTATTTTAGATGTTTAAAATTGGGTACATATTTT
Source organism: Gerris lacustris (assembly GCA_951217055.1). Taxonomy (NCBI): domain Eukaryota; kingdom Metazoa; phylum Arthropoda; class Insecta; order Hemiptera; family Gerridae; genus Gerris; species Gerris lacustris. The sequence goes on along the minus strand of OX578281.1, from coordinate 32,343,586 downwards.
ATGACTTATTTAGAATCGATATCACTTAACTAAGCATCTAAATATTTGACGTCTCACTAGAAGAAACCAAAATTATATTAGTAAAAAAGTACTCGGTGAAAAATACGAAGATGGAATTTGAAGCAATTCTAATTATTTTTACAGTAAAATGGCATTAATTTTCATTTTAATAATATGGACTAATAACACTCACCTACAAAAGAAGCAGGGGCAGGCAAAGATTCTATGGCTGTGTTTTCTACATATAAGATGACTCGGTATTGAAGTAATCCTAAAACAAGAGTAAAATGTTAATACCTTGTAGATACAACACCAAAATTAAATTAAATATAGATAGATAAAAAATAGACTGCCAATTTGTGAGGCCCATAGCTTCCTCGCTTCCTGTCACTTACTTAATTGATGTTATACTTTTACAAGCCTTACAAGCCTTTATTGTTTAATTTGTTTGTTTCTCCCGCTTTTTCAATCTGTCAAAATTGTTTGGATTTTTTTACATAAATTAAAGTATCCATTTAGCAAAAGTTAAAGAGCGCAGACGGTGTAAATTCATCTAGGGCTATCTGCGAGCTACTTTCGATAAACTATAAAAATTTCATACAAATCAGATAAGTACGTTTGAAGCTATAGGTGTAAATAAATGTATGTTTGTGCGCATGTGGAAGAGAAAAAAATGAGCGCAGAAGGTTGAAACTTATATGGGACCAACAATGAGCTAATTATGACCTACCAACCAAATTTAATCAAAATCGGATGCGTAGTTTTTAAGATATGTTGGTTCGCAAATTGAACGACAGACCGACGAACCAACGGACCGACAGACAGACACGGAACCAAAAATGTTCTCTGACGTCTGAAACGGATTTGTGTCTTGGAATTTTTGAAATAGAAGACCTAAAAATGTTTCGTACTTCAGAACGATCACATAGCTTCCGTTGCCTTCGGTAAGCACAGAAGCAAAATATTAAGTTAAGATTAATTTACGCAGATAAAGGTTCAACTTTTGTAGAAATAAGATTTTAATAATTGAAATAGAACATAATTCTGCTGAAATTTCAAGAAAAAGTAATTAAACACGTTTTCTGTGACAAACTTTATAAATTTTATGAAACTTGAAAAGAAACCTACAAAGTAAGTGTGGCACTAATATGGTAAAACTTTTAATTATAATTCAAAGACACAACAATAAGAAAAAACAGTTTTCTGACGAGAATTTTATTGCGAACTTGGGAAGTCTTCTCATTTATTGCTTTATTAAATGAGCTTTTCTATTCTGTAAGTAAGGCTGACCAAACATTGACAGAGTTGGTTAAAAATTGGCAAAAATATTGAATATTTATACATATCAAGCTCTTCGCTCTATGGACGCGGGGTAATAAAAACAGTGGAAATGTTTTACTGGATACAGACTTTAAATATGTAATATATACTCTATACTCTATATAGTGTATATATAAAAAGTGTAATAATACCTACACTCATTTATAGAGATCGTCGGGTACTCGGGTACTACAAATAATTTTGACGCGGAGTTAATTATACAACAAAAACAACTTATTTTTGTATAGAATGTTCGTTAATTTTAATAAAATGCTCCTCAATGTTTGCACTTTTTTCAGGAATTAAATTTATTTCTAAATCAGTGAAGGCGTTGTTTGGAAAGAAAACCTTCAATTAAATTTATATCGTTCAATAAGCTAATTTTTATTGAATTTTTTTATAAATTAAAAATCCTGTATAGTAAATTATTTGAAAATAAATGATCTAGTTTCAATTGTGTGAGCGTAAGTTATTTTGAAGGTGAGCAACATCTCCCAAGTTTAGCTACTTACCTTCTGTCCAGTGGAGGAATGAGTCACACTTCATAGTTACTTATTATTTAATTTCAATTTAATTTTTTTTTCTTTTAGACATAAATAAGTCATTTTACTACGCTCAGGGCTTAACGAATTGCATACATTGCACTAAATTAATTAAGAAAAATTAGATAAGATAAAATTAGATAAGATAATTGCCTATATGTCCTACTCTCATTATAGCAGTTTTGAATGAAAAGAAGATTAAAAACAATTAATGAAAGATAAAAATAATAGACGTAAAACCCAAACAGAAAATCCTAAATAATTTAGGAAATATTGTGCATTATTAGAAAATACATATTTAAATTGATAACAAGGCAGTTCACTCTTTAAGTACCTTACTTGGTGCTATAAAATTGTAATTATTTCGTGGAAGGTTGAACACTTAACAGCAGTTAGTAGATATCTTATCTTATTAAGAATATTATCTAGGTAAAATTGAAACATCCAGCTACCTCTAATGGCATAAGTGTTCAATCTAGTAGTAAGATTGCTCATCAAGCGAGTTAATATGGATCCCAGGCCATATCTTAGAACTTGGTACGGTAAACTCCTTAAGCTCGACATTCAGAGAGTAATAATATTAAATATAACTAAGGAACCGAGAACACAGAACTAAGGCCGTGAGAACATTTTAAGTTCTAAACCAAGTTTAATTCAACGTAAATTAATATTTTTAATAAATCATTAAATTTATAATTAAATAATTTCTTGCATTACAGTAATTGTAATTTTTAAAATTAAAATATTTTATTATAGTAATTAATTTTTATTATAAAATATTATTTAAAATATTATATTTATTATAAAATAATTTATTATAATATTGCAGTTATTTTTAAATGTAGTGATGGATCCTTTTAGGGTAATAAATAAAACTATCGTTTCTGCCTGTCCAGCCATTTAAGCCTAGAAAATATATATATTTTTATAAAACTAGATGGAAAACGTAACAAGTAATCTAAAACATTTTCATGACTCATCTAGACTACAACTCCTGTAATGTGATTTAGAGAGGATTGTAACATGTTTTTAAAATTAGTAAAACAAGCTTCGAACGGTATCGTTCCTTCGTCAAACATTTCGTAAGGATACGAATATATCCCCTCACTCGCGATCACACTCTTAATCTGTGCATCGTAGCGCATTAACATAATATTCAAATTATCAAAAATAACTGTAAGACAAGATAAAAACACAAAAATTTAACAAAAACAACAGGTATTTTATAATGGTAAATGATAGTATTCCATATCACATTCTTATTATTATTATTGACTAGCAAGTCTCTCTTTAGAAGACGAAAACAACAATTTTGAATTTAATTGTTGTTCATTTATTAACTGATCGTAATTTTAAAACCTGAATATATGTAAAAATTCATTATATCTGTCAAATAATATATAATGTAATTTTAATGTTCCAAGGCAGGAATTATTATTCGAATTAGTATAAATACCACTGTAATATTTATTCAAGGATCTGAAATCTGTTATGATATTTACTGTGGAATCTGATCTGATTGCTATGTTTAACGCTTCTAACATCTTTCTGCGATTTTACTTATTTTCAGTACTAATGATTTTCATGCCCTCGAAATTGAATTTGTTGTTGGTGGCCCATTCGTGACAAGATAAGGCGGTATTGGAGTTACCTATACTTTACACAGCTTGGTAATAGGCTCGATAAGGAACGATACCATTCCAAGTTTGTTTTACTAATTTTCACAACTCGCCCTGGGCATTGGTAAAATGAACATGTGTACCAAATTTTAACTAAATTGGTCAACTTTTACTCAAGTTAACGTCATCGGTCGATTTTGTGACGGTCGATTTCGTTCCTGGTCGTTTTATTTTGATTCACTCCCGGGCTTTACACGCTGTAATGTGCCATAAGGAACTTCGTTGCAAAGCTAATTTTATTTTAAAAATCGTAATAATCATTTATATAATTATTTTTCGTGTTTTTCAAAGATTTTGGAGGGTTTCCTCCAAATTTGGGACTAAAATTCGTTTCTCGATTTCACCTTGGGGAATGATTTTTCTGAACATGTATAAAATTTTTCTAAATGTATCACCAAATTTCGTCAAAATCGGCCCAGTAGTTTAGGCTCAACGCGTCTGCACAGACGACAGACAGATATTTTTTCGGACTCACTGAACCTCAATGCGTGTAAATTCATCAAAATCGAATTTTCGCGCCAAGACAATACTTTCTCTTTATACGAGAAAGTAAAAATGCGTTCGATGTAACTCGTACTACAATTTCTTAAATTATGTTTTCGATGTTTCAGTTTTGTTATTTCAGATTTCCTGGATTACATTTATTTATTATTTAACATTTTAACAAAATTTACTATAAAAATAACTAATTTAATCAAATTATAATTATTATTAACAACGGGAGAAAGACAGAGAAAAATAGACTCCAGCACCGGGATTCGAACCACGGGTCTTCTGTATTTCCAGTACAAGTGCTCTAACCAACTAAGCTATACTTGAGAATAACTGCCTCTGTTGTTGACGGTACCAAGTCCCGAATTAGGCTTTCAATTTTTCCACAAGTCGACATTTGCGATAATAGAACTAGACCGAGAAATAACGCTTATAATTATAAAGTACCCAATTAGTACCTGTACCTAGTACAAACAATTAAAAATTCAATTTTTAAGTTTTTGGTAGTATTCATACTACGGAAAGTTTAAATTTTAATTTAATCAAATTATAATTATTATTAACAACGGGAGACAGACAAATAAAAATAGACTCCAGCACTGGGATTCGAAGCACGGGCCTCCTGTATACAGAATTGAATATATAAAAATAACTCCATAGTGGAGAATCGACCCCGTCCTCTTGTCAAAATCGAATATTTTCTTTCTATATATACCAGGAATATGATAATTTAAAAACTTAGAAGGGCATTTTTGCTAGGCCAAAGTACACTTAGTCAATACTATAAACAAAAGGCAATGATATAAGCAAAAAAAAAATAGTAAAAACCTTCTTTTTTAAATAATTCAAAAATACCTTTTGCCACCTAAAGAAATTATCAATATTTTATTTTTACTATTACTAAAAATAAATTACTCAATTACGTTTGTATTATTAATGAACAAAATTAATAAATTGAGTAAATATGATCATGGTAATGATAATGTACATACATTATCGCTATCATGAAAGTGAATGTAGACTATTTTAAATATGATAATTTATGTTTAATTTCAGCACTGATCTAATAAAAGAGGGATATCTATATTCATGTTATCATTAGAACATAAAACATTTATCTCGACATCAAACCAAGAATTGTTGATTTTGTAGGACTTCAGGGCATGGAAGAGTGACTTCGGTCCCTTTTTGCTCTGTTAATTTTTGAGTAAATCAATATCCGAATGAATATGCGAGGTATTAACTATGTGTACGTTTTCAAATCTGTATTAAGAGAATTAAATACGTCGCTCAGAAGAATTTGACTTAAGTCCAGGAAAATTTGATAATATAAAAGTTTTTGGGAACATTAATCATACAAAATATTTTTTGAAAAAATAGCGTAATAATGTCTATCTGAAGTAGACAAAAAGTAACACTGAATAAATTGTGCAATAATCAAAACAATATTATTTGTTTTATTTGAACTTACAAAAATCAGAAACGTCATCGCTTAGCTTCTAAATGACGATATTAAGTCAGATTCCTCTTTATTTAACATTCTTCTTAAAACATCTGTTTTTACTTTTACACTGACTCCCTTCTACTTTTCAATTTGTCGTCATCAGCACTGAATATGGCACAGCTAGAAGTTCAGAGCCGGCTCTATACATAAAGTTATTAGCTGACGGGCGCCTTTATTTATTAATTCTTAAAAATTAAATACGAGTATATTATGAAGACCCTAAGGATCACAATATAATAGAATAAATATATCATTAGTTTCACTTAACATTTTTAAAGAGAATAAAAAAAAATCCTTTGTGCCTGATGAATTAAATATATATATATATATATATATATATATATATATATATATATATATATATATATATATATATATATATATATATATATATATTTAAAATGGTTAGTATATTTATGTATAATTTATAGTTAGATATATATGTATGTACTATGTGAAAAAGGTGAAGGTAGGTAAAATTAGGTTGATATTATCATTAGTGTGATTTGATTTTGGTTTGAGGTAAAGGTCACAGTTATCAGAGCAAACCAGATGGTTCAGGTCAGAGGCTCTGTGAAACCCAGAACAGGTAGGTTCCAATTACACCCCCCCCCCCCCCCCTCCCATCACTGCCCCATTATACCTGATGCTTTCCATTATCTGTAATAATTAACCTTGCTCTCTCTACCTTACCCAATGCTAAAGTGAAATCAACGTGTTTGACAACTCATGGGCGACTTGTACAACATTTGCGATAACATAAACGGAGCAAATAAACTATTATCGAGGTTTGGCAAACTTAAATGAAGGTATGAAGAAAGAAGTCTACAGTAAAGGGTCTACACTAGAGGACGGATGGACCACAGTTCAACACTGACTGGGTTGGTCAAACAGAAGGCGGTCAAATCAAAACCAGATTGAAGACACTCGCAATCAAGTGCGTATTCTATTTTTTCTATTTTGGACTTGTGTTTTCTCTTTTGCTTTTCCACCAGTTCCTCTGACGAAGGAGAATTGTTTTTTCTGTTCACTTTGAGGGATGCAAGATGAAAGCGAAAATGGGTGCATTAAATAAATGATAATAATACTAGCCCATAAAAACCAAGTGTTTATTATAAAACCTTTATATTTTTGCATTTTGGTTGTGTGAGGGTACAATTTGGTATTAATTCATTTTAATTTTAAATAATTAATAATTTGTAAAATTTAATTAATTAATTAATATGTTAGAATGTTTTTGCATTGGTAGAGAGTCTATGTGCCAAGTTTCAGCTAGATTGGATAACTGGAAGAGGGTTAAATATCCTTCCAAAGATTTTGACGACAGGCAGGCTCCCAGCCAGACATCCACAAAAGTGAATTTAATATAAAGGATTTAAAAACAGGGGAGTTCAGCGAAGAGTATCACAACCTGTGCTGTGAAAACCCGTACTCCCACATTCGATCAATTATCAAATGTGGGATTATTATTATCGCATCAATTTATCTGTTTCATCAGTCATATTTCTGCCTCTAGGCCACCGCGAATTTTGTGGAAAATACAACTGCTCATCTGACCACCACGAACTAAATTAGTCCAACACGACAATCCGTTTTCTGTTTAGCTAGGATGATACAATATTACAGAGTACAGAGTCCGACAGACGAGCAGCCTCGTCCGCCGTGGACAGTCCGCTTCATGTTTGACTGAGCCTTAAGAGTAATTTTATTATACAAAGGCTGCTTATCAGTATTGGCTATTAGAGCAAAATTACAAAGACAATTTAAAATAAAAATCGTAACCGCTCAATAAAAACCAATCAAACCAGTTATCAAATAGCTCAAGGAAATCTTTAGACGTGAAGAAACATTGAATTTATATTTTAATTGGATGCGAGATATTTTATTATGCTAAAAAGAACCGTAAATAAATAGAAGATAATCAAATTGCGGATTATTGCCGCAAGTTATTAAGCTATTATATGATGGTTTACTCACCGTCGATACTTGCTAGATCTGAGAATTACTGGACCGGTTTCGGCTATACGCCTTCATCAGCAGAAGAAGAATACAAATTTGGGTGAGTGGATAATCCTTATAATGAGAATGTTATATTTAAGGATATTTGCATTTCCCGCCGTAGAGTATTTATAAGTCATTTATAATATGTGTTGAGATATTTATCATGTGTTCAATAATATACATTGTTCCGTATAATCATATGTTTTGTAACTATACACTTTACTGTGTGTGACCACTCACATAGCAACTGAGTGTATAAACTGTGTTTTTCGCCAGTAAAGAGTTCAGTCTTGCTCTAACATCCAAACGGTTCCATACAGAACAGAATCTCAAGACTCCACTATCCGAGACCTACCTCCAGGGCCCTGAGCTGCTTGAAGACTACAAGCTATCATCAACTCGTCTCCCAAGGTAAATGTGTCAGCTTTAAATATCATTAGTAATATCATTCTCATTAATTATTCAACCAGCGTGTTTTGTCTTCATGTCACTTGAGCCTGACTCAAACGGGAATTCGCCAATGAGTCAAACTCATTTATATAGACTCTGAGAGTTCAATTCGACTCTCAGATTCCATATTCTTCTGCTGATGATGGCATATAGCCAAAACCAGTTCAGCGATGCTCAAATGAAGCAAGTATCGACGGTAAGTAACCCTTCATATTAAAAAAATACTAACTTAGTCACCATTCGTGATCTAATTAAATGTAGACGTCAAAACAAATTGATAATGATATTCTACTTACTAATGACACAATATAGTTCAATCGGTAGCAAATTTAGTTTTAGCACAATAAACTCTTTACTTTTGCTTTTTGTGTATTGAGTTTTGTATTTAATGATTAAGATCCACGAAATTTCGATAGAAACATCTCATTTTATACCTTAAGTAAAACTAAACGATAAAGTTGAGAAACTTTAGGTCTTGAATACTTTATCGTGAAATGGGATGCTTTGTACACCAGCATATTATATATATATTTGATAAATTCATTCTGACATATCTAAGTATAAAATATAGTTTCTACTGTAAGCATATAATATTTTAATAGAGTCTGAATATCAGGAAAAAACACACTGAATATACTAGCAATTCCGTATAAATTGTAGCATTTGTTCTCCCAGTTAACTATAAAAAAAATAGTATATTATACTTTAAAGTTTATTTATTTTTATTCAAATATTATACACATTTTTTATTATGAAAAATTTTCATTTTCCTTCGTTCTTTTGAAGGTTTTTTATCTCGTTTCGTATGAGAAAATGAAACAAAAAAAGTAATAATAAATAAAAATAAAAATATGAAATAAGGTAAAGGAAAAAAAATGAAATTGAAGAGGAAAAAAGGAAGACATTTTCATACCATCTACCCCAGGAAACACCTTAATAAATCACTGTCATGTATATGATTTTTTGTTTCTGTGCTAACTTGTTACGTAAGCAAACAGTGTAGGAAACAATAGAAGCACTTGAAGATGAAGTCTTTTAAACCCGTTATATATTGCCTTGCCCTTAGTTGAAACTTGGACGGAAAATTCTTCTTCTCATGAGATTTTCTGCTTCTATTTCTTGTCAGGGGAATATATTTTTTCAAATCTTTTTAAACAACAAGAAAACAAGGAAGAATACAAAAAAAACCGCAAGTGAATGAAACATATTGTAAAAAAAAAAAATAAAATGAGTAGACATGAACAGTTCATCTTGTTAAAGAAATAATTTCAGGTCCAAGTTATTATATAATTTGATGGTCGATTAAAGTGGTCAAAACAAGATAATAGTAGGTATACATTTATTATTTTGGATAGGTAAAAATCTCAAATAATAAAATGCTCGCCCTCTTTCTGTCCGGATATGTTTAGGATAAATGGTCCGGAATTCATTAATATGAATTTCCTTATCCTGGGTCTTAGTTTCCTTCGAGGGGTTCAGATATAAACTCGATTCCTCCAAGCTAGCTAGAAGGAAACGTCTTCAGAAAGAAAACCCTTCCCTGTAGATTGAAATACGATCTCAAGAGAAATACGAAGGGGGAAAAAATGAAAAATAGGGGAAAAAGGTGCAGGAAGGTGAAAGAAGGTGGTTTGAGAAGGTTAGGATGTATCATACAAAAAAAGTGCTAAGAAAAGCATCATAAGAAATATGGTTTTTGAGATAGGATAGGTAAAGAAGGGATTGTTGGCCATGCCTTAAGGCTGGTACCCCTTAGCTGAGTTCAGCATAGGATTCAGGGGGGCTTCGGGTGCCCCCAGCGTCCCATGGGGGCAGTTCACTAGAGACCACCTTGGCGCCTTTACTATACAACCCTCCCCCAACCATTTTCTCCCATTTTTGGATTCTGCGCCAAATCGCCTTATTTCTCTATCTTACCAAAAACTCGTATAATTTTTTCTGCTGCCAAAATGACGATACAGGATGGAATAAAAAAAGAACCTATATATATATATATATATATATATATATATATATATATATATATATATATATATATATATATATATATATATATATATATATATATATATATATATATATTTGGGACTGAGTTATGTAATAAAGTAATAACTGATCGGGAAAAAAAGAAATGGAAGGATTCAAGGTGAGAAGATATCCTGAGAGAAATAAATTTTATATTGGGTTTTTATCTTCAATCATAAGAATCATTTTTCAAGAAGTAACATTCTATCTAATGGTACAAAAAAAAACTTTTACAATGTTAGTACTAAATAGAATAGTGTTATGTCTCAAAACTAGGTCAATATTTAGTTAAAGAAAACTGCAAGTTGTATAAAAGGTTGAAAGTTAGCATTTGGCATAATGCCTTAGCAAATATATAGGCTCTATTCAAGTTATTGCTGAGGCTATAAAAAGAATTTGATGCATTGTTCATAAAGCGCACTATAGTTGATAATCTGATGAAAACTAATCAGATTCACTATAAATAATAGACCTAATTTAAAAAGTATATATGTTTGGTTGTAAAAGCTGGTGCTTGACCAAGAATAGATTTTAGGAAGAAATAAAATGGATACAAAATATTATACTTATCAAGAGTAAAAAAACTAAATCGTAAAAGTGTTACAGGTATAGGTTAGATTATTGGTCACAAAAGAAAGATCAGATATAGCCAAAGAAAAATACAGGGTAGGACACCAAATGCAGGAAGATAAAGACCCTGAGATAAACGAGAAAGAGGAGTAAGATTCTGTTAAGAAGTTAAAAACGCAGAACAAACTATAGATAGGATGGGGAGGAAACGAATTCCTACTTTCTGTTTCAGGTAAATAGAGTAATATATTCTGAATTCCATTCCTTGGTCTTACGGGTATAAATAAAAACTAAGTTTTCATTCTCTTTTGCGATATTTCAACACCACTTGGGTCATTAAAAAGTGCAGTAAGGTAGTTTGCGAGCGGCTGCTTTCAAAAGTGTGATAGTGTCTCTACCTTTCTGACAGAGGAATCAGATATATGCTAGAGTTCTCTCGGAATGCAGACCACACATCACTTTGACATGGCTTATCATGTTTCATGTTACTGACCACTAGATAAATTGAACTTATCTATCGATAAATGTGCTCTGTTTGATTTTACCGGAAATGTATAAAAACTAAAGTAATTGGGCATGTCCAAAAATATATACTTTCGATAACCGTATTCATCCGTATATCTTCTTAAATGAATACCGTATATTTTGGAGTTTCTTGAATCACATACATTTAAAAAAATGGTCAAACATAGTTATTTTTGGAACGAAGTTCCTTATGGCACGTTCTGGAGCCCGGGAGTAAATCCAAAAAAACTACCAAAATCACCGTCACAAAATAACCGTCACAAAATAAACGTCACAAAATCACCGTAACGCAAAAACCGTCACGAAATCTACCGATGACGATAACTTGAGTAAAAGATGACCGAGTTAGTTGAAATTTGGTACACATGTTCATTTTACCAATACCTAGGCTGAGTTTGCTGGACAACGTTATACGCCCAAGCGTTCACGCACAACGCTCGCGTAAACGTAAGCTTCAAATTTAAAAATTGGAATTTTAGGACGGAAAAAAATTCTAACTTCATCTATTTAATGAAACAAACAACTTTTTTAAATATTTTTTTTTTTAGTAAAACGAACACCGACACTGCTATGAAGTGATAAAGATCCCTAAATTTATTAAAGCGGACCGTATCATTTAAAACAGAGGAAACAACGTTTTTACAGATATCTTACGTTCTAACGTAACGATTTAAATAAAACTTCGTATACATCACCTATAGTGCAATTGAAACATGCATGTAAAATTTGAACCTGATACAAGCAGAAGTTTTCATATGTTAGTGATTTATATTTTTTATAATAATATTTAATTGGAGTAATATACCGGCGGGGTCTCCGGGGTCAGTTCTATTTTGTCTCTACAACCATCTGCTTTAACTATAAATCCATCCTTAACTTTTTTCTCAATACACAATACATCATTTATTGAAAGACACTCGCTTGTAAGATAATAAAAAGCTTTGCCTTAACTCCGCTAGTACAAATAGTTAGTTACTTTTAATTTTGTCTCTTTTCTAACTCCACCATGTATAAGTAGTTAGTATCGTATACATTTTGGAACTGTGATTTTATAATTTATATTTATTAAAAAGCGTAAGGAACTTCGTTCCTACCTGGTGTCCCGTGACACCACACGAATTTTTTGACTAAGTAATGTCTGAGTTTTATCCTTCCAGTAGAGGAAGTAGACGACCCCAAACAAAATTAGCCTAATCATTATTACTTTTAAAATATGTGAAGACCTTCAGCCTATCTTGAACCCCAATTTCTGAAAAACTGCCTCTTCATTTGATAAATAGTCAACATTCTTATGCTGTTATTGGTCTTATCCTTTAAGAATTTTCAGGCTAGAGAATTGCACACTGCATAAACCTATTCACTATTACTTTATAATGCTACTGGGAAGATGTTGACTGAGAAATTCAATCTCTAAATATTTGGTGGCAAACCTCTCCAACAGTCTTTGGTAGTTACTAGATATTTCAGCTCTCTCTCTGGTATTGGAATACATTTATTGGAGGCATGGAATCTCAATGTGACTGAACTGTTTACACTGAATGAATTCCAACTTGATTCAAAGCGTTAAATCTCAAGTGTTAAATTCATAAGATTTCGTTCCATTAAGCTTGAGTTAAAATAGTCTGCCAATTAGGGTGGCAAATAGCTTCTTCGCATCCTATCTATATTATACTTAATGATTTTAGGCTTTACAACCTATAATTGTCAAATTAATGATTAGGCTAATTTTGTTAGGGCTCGTCTACTTCTTCTATTGGAAGGAAAAACAATTCTATTGGACATTACTTAGTCGTATTCTTAAACGTAACAAATGTAAACGTACTTAGTCTTACTTAGTCGTAACAAATGGTAAACGAATAAAATAAAAAAAAAAAACAGTTTGACCATTTTTTTAAATTTATGAGATTCAAGAAACTCCTCGAAAAAATACCGTATTCATTTAAGAAGATTTACGGATAAATAGCACTTGTGTTATTGAAAGGACATCATTTTGTACATGCCCAATTACTGTAGTTTTTATACATTTCCGCTAACATCAAAACAGGGTACATTTATCGATAGATAAGTTCACTTTATCTAGTTTTTCCCCCCGTTTTTTAAAACTGCCAAAATTGTTTTGGTTTTATTTATTTATGAATTAAAGTATCAATTTAGCAAAATTTAAAGAACGAATCTGAAGCTATCCGCTGGCTTCTTTCGACAAACCATCCCAATTTCATAAAAATCAGATGACTTCTTTTGAATATATAGGTAATTAACGAATGTACGTTTGTGTAAATGGGGAAGAGAAACAAATGGACGTAGAATGTTAAAACTTAATATGGGAACGAGTAGTTTTTAAGATATGTTGGTTCGCAAAAATTGAGCGACAAACCGACAGAAAAGTTTGGTTTTGGAAAATTTTCCCTCATGTCTGAAATGGGATATCAGTCTTGGAATTTTGCAATCGGAGACATAAAAATTCTAGATCTTCAGAAGGATCACATCTTAACTTCTGTTACCATGGTAAGCTCGGAAGAAACAATTTAAATGGGAAAATTCACAATCAACTCTTTCATAGTTACAACTAGATAGTTACAATTCACAGTTATGATCTTTGATGGTTCCCAACACATTTGGAAAACAGTATTATTTCTATTCGCTAATCATTACATTAACCAATTCGCCATACCAAGAACATTATATATTTTAATATACATGAAAATGAAACATACATGAAAATAAATAGCTCAACATCAAAGATCTGTAAAAGTTTATAATTAAAATAATGATTGCCTATTTTCATAGTTCTCCTTTAAATGAAATTGTTGTATAGAAGGAAACAAAGCATTAAAGATAAAAATAAAATTATATACTAAAACAAAATCAAATATTTCGAATCACTTTTACAATAGGTCCAAAATAGCGTACTCAGAGAGAAAAATGGGAATAACACCTATAATTCTAAAAGAGGCAAAGAGAAAAACCATAAATTCGCCCTGTAAGGTTACAATCAATAACGTTGTAATTCTACTAGATTCTATTCAGCAATTGAAAATTATAATGTTTGAACCCCATTTTGCATTAATAAATGAAAAAGTGAGATTCTCAAGTACAAGAAGAAAGATTCAAATTAACTTATTAAACTCAAAGATCCATACCAACTAACCGAACCATAACCATACCGAACTATAACTGTATCGGTTTTATATCTCTATGTTAGTATACATATTTTTTTTATTTATTTAACTCTAACTTCTGTCCTTTGAATACATAATATTCACTTTAATGGTAATATGATCAACATTGGAACGTTAAGAATATATTGGAAGTCTTATATTGGCTGTACTTAATCATATAATGAAATCCATTTTTCTATTTCCTTTAGTAAAAATATAATTGTCTCGAATCTCTTAATTCATAAAAGTTTAATAAAGAATAATGAGTACACACAGAAATTTAAATTCCACAAAATAATTTCAATAATTCTTTGGATGTCTAGTAGTACAAGTTATATGAAATTTACTTTACGTTTTATAAAAATATTCACAAACCAACCGGATGTATATTTTTAAATTAACTATATAAAACAAATAAAACATTTAGAAAAATAATGGAAAAGGCTTTTAACAAGTAATCCAAGATTAAAATAATATTTTCCAAACAGTTGGTTACCTAAAGAGTTAAAACATTTAACTTTTTATTCGCTTTATTTTCATAGGCATTATTATACAACGGTGCCTTCTCATTATAAGCGGCAGAGGTTGTTATCGGCCCTAGGGGAACGATTTTAAATGAGGAAGCGAAGAGGAGAAGGGTAAAAATTATGAATTAGGCTATTGGGGATAATACTATATTACGATAAATGGGGCGACAAAGGGCCGGACCCAGACAATTTAATAAATATAAAAAGAAAAAAAATATAGCCAGAGAGTGAAATTTTTATCATTCGATTTACACTGTTGACAAAACTAAATTCATAAACAAATTATAAAATATGAATCAAATAAAAAAATGTAAGTTTTATAAAGATAATTATAATTGGGGATTTGGTAAAATCTTACAATTTTAAAACAAGGTACAGAATAAAATAAGGTAAGGGAAAATTAATTTATATGAAAGCTCGGTATCGTTCACGTATGGAATGATACTAATATATATTGTATCGAGCTCTTTATTGGCATAAGTTAAACAATTAATTGTATATACCGAAGCCATATTGTCGTTTATGGAGTTATTTTGTGCCTCATCTGGGGCCACGTTAGTGCCCCCTCCAAGTCGAACACAGTTATAGTATCCTTCACTTAAACCAACTCAAGGCACTTTGGAATCCTCTATTATCCTATTAAAGATACTTAGACATACACAATTAATTTTAAATTAGAGTTCATTACAAACTGAACCAGTGATAAAAGTGTCACACCTCTATCTATATTCGTTCTCAAGATATAGAAGCCTAAAGTTTTCTTATTTTGACGCTCACTGACTGACTCATTATAATTCTAAGGCACTTCTATCAGTCCTAGAAACTTTAAATTTTCTATATAGGTTGAGTTTGATTGAAAAAAAGGTCCAAATGACGGATGCAAAAAAAATCCGCAAAAGTCTGGTTCATTGCCTCTGTAATCTATATATATAAAAGTCAACGTATGTGTGTGTGTGTGTGTGTGTGTGTGTGTGTGTGTGTTTGTTCTTTATACAAACCTACAGTTTTAGCCCGATTTTAATGAAACTTTGCACACTTGACCTTCAAAGCAAGGAAAAAATCAAGGTCTACATGAAATTTCTAAATTTAAATTTTGGTACACAGGGGTACGGGGTACAAGTAATGAATAAGGGGTCAAAGTAATGAATACCCTTCGTGATGCATATCGTTGAAAAGCTCTTTAAGAGTACAGTAATTGTTGTTATGTACACTTTTGTCATATTTTCATTTAGGAGGGGGGTAAAATGGAAAAATATAGCTATATCTTATTTGTTCTTCATACAAATCTACAGTTTTCGTCCGATCTCGATGAAAATTTGCACACTTGATCTTCAAAGCAAGGGGAAAATCAAGGTCTACATGAATTTTCGAAATTTAAATTTTGGTACATAGGGGTACGGGGTACAAGTAATGAATACGGGGTCAAAGTAATGAATACCCTTCGTGATGCATATCGTTGAAAAGCTCTTTAAGAGTACAGTAATTATTGTTATGTACACTTTTGTCATATTTTCATTTAGGAGGGGGGTAAAATGGAAAATATAACTATATCTATACATATATAAAAAGAAGAGTAGGTATCTATATAAGGGGATGTCTTTTATACAAATCTACAGCTTTATCCCAATTTGGTGCATTTTTACACTCCTTTTCTCCTCAATATTGCGATCTATTCGCAATTGATCGCAGAAATTTGGAGTGTTTAAGTCCGCAATAGTTTTTCTGTTTTTGGGCAAAAAAGTTTAACTTGTATACCAAATTTCAAGTCTATAGCTTTAGTAGGTCGGGATATATACTCCAAGATGCGGCGGACGGACGGACGAACTACCAAAAGCATAAGGGTTTCTAGGACGACCTCGAAACCCTAAAAAAAAAAAAAAATATATATATATATATATATATATATATATATATATATATATATATATATATATATATATACAGGGTGTATCAATTTCAGATGGCCATAGAAAAAGGGGTATATTTACAGGTCATTTGGAGCAAAAAAGTTCATATAAGCTATAATCCAATTCTCAACAGGGTAGGAGCTATAAGCGAATTAGTTTTTTAAGGCAAAGGTCGGTTGTTTTTAACACAGTCTATTTTCGCTTATAGCTCCTATCCCGTTGAGAATTGGACTATAGCTTATATGAACTTTTTTGCTCCAAATGACCTGTAAATATACCATTTTTTCTATGGCCATCTGAAATTGATACACCCTGTATATTTGTATAATATATACAGGGTTGTATATACTGTATAATATATACAGGGTGTGGCAAAAGTTCGGCAACGGCTAATTATCTCCGTTAATATTTAAGATATCAAACCGCCATTTTGGTTGCCGCCATATTGGATTCAACTTTATAATTTCAAATTGGAACCCCTATACTGTGATACATATTTGGAAAGGCCTTGAAAAAAGAAAACATTTGCCCCAAACCAGAGCTTTTTATCTTTCACCGTTTCAAAATGGCGGCCAGTTGAAATTACAAAATTGACATTTTTGACGTTTAATTACGGCAAAAGTAAAGGTTTTAGGGGAAAAAATGCAAGAGTAAATTTGTCTTATTTTAGGGTAAAAAATAAAAGTTCAACGCTATTTTTTCCAAATTCTTATTTTTATTATTATTTGGTTGCTATAGAGTATAGAGCAACGCACGTAGTCATTTTACTTTCGTGACCGAAAATGTAATTAATAATTTTGTTTAAACCAATTTCGAATTTTTGAGTTTAAAGAAGGATAATTTTACTCCTAATTTTTTTTCTCTTAATGCCTTATTTTAGCAGCAATCAAGCGTTGAAAATGGCAATTATAAAATTTTCATCAACCGCCATTTTAAAGTTACAAATGCAATGCATTTGACTGATCAAAAGAGGATTACTCTACTTATGATGAAAGGATATGGAAATAAAGTAAGAAGTTACGAAGAAGTTGCTTCATTATTAATATAAATACTGGTTGCTATAGCAACCAAATAATAATAAAAATAAGAATTTGGAAAAAATAGCGTTGAACTTTTATTTTTTACCCTAAAATAAGACAAATTTACTCTTGCATTTTTTCCCCTAAAACCTTTACTTTTGCCGTAATTAAACGTCAAAAATGTCAATTTTGTAATTTCAACTGGCCGCCATTTTGAAACGGTGAAAGATAAAAAGCTCTGGTTTGGGGCAAATGTTTTCTTTTTTTAAGGCCTTTCCAAATATGTATCACAGTATAGGGGTTCCAATTTGAAATTTTAAAGTTGAATCCAAAAGGCGGCAACCAAAATAGCGGGGAAATGGGTACCCACCAAAAAAAAAAAATATTTTATGCATGATAATGATTGCAACAAACCGCAGTTTGATATCTCAAATATTAACGGAGATAATTAGCCGTTGCCGAACTTTTGCCACACCCTGTATATAAAATAGAAATTTTGGGATTTTTTTGTGAGGTTTGTTTGCTGGTTTTTAAACGGATTTCTTTGGCAGTTTGTAGACTGGCAGAGGGGACCAACCTGGCATTTGCTTATTTAATTGAGGGAAAACCACGTAAAATCTCAATTAGGTTAGGCGGAGACATGTCCTTTCAATAGGAAAGATTTTATTTCTATAGCCAGTTGTGGTTTTTGTTGGGATATTATTATAAAATTCTCTTAATCAGTTTAATTCTATACAAATGACTATCCAGAATATTATTATGGTTGCAATAAAAATCAAACCCAAAGATAAAACAGATAAATTGATCAAATAATACAACAAATAATTTATTTTAAATAATATATTCTTGAAAGGATTCCGCGGCAAAATATAGATTAATCGTAAACCTGTTTCTTTTTCTTATATCCTTGTTGATCAGAGCTTGTGTTTATATGGAGCTTGTGTTTGTGGTTGTAAAATGATGGACTTCGAAAGACCTAGTTTTTACTTGGAAAAGGGTTGAACTTTTAGATTTAGTACTCTAAAAAAATAATTGTACAAAAGATCATACAAATGCACCTGCATTGAATCGTTATAAGTGACTCTTTCCCTACCCCAATTGGAATACATGAATGGTGATAATATAATGGTAGGCCTGAAGCATGCAATAATCCTAAAATCAAAATGGGTCTTAGAGGTGGTTAGTGGTGGTTGTTTTTCTTGTTACAAAGAAAAAAAAATGTACACCATCTCATGGATTGTTCGGGAATCATTTTGGTTTTGGCTAAGGATTGTTTGGACGGTTCCGGTAAGATGAACGATTCACAAACGATTCATGCTTAAGTTAGTAGTAACAGTTTGGAGAACGGTACGAAACAGTCCCAAGTCCCAAGGATTGTTCCCTTCTTGGTTAAATGAAACCTATAATCAAGCAAACAAAATACATAATGTTTAATTAGACCATCATCAGGTCACGGATGATAAACAACTTAAGTGATCGAAACCGGTCCAAAGCAACCATTAGAAATTCTGTTTTTTCCAATTTAGTCTCTGAGTTTTGAACTTTTAAAACTAGCTTAAAATAGTGACAAAAGGACTCGTGTACGATACATTAATGAGTATTGTAGAAATCTTTCAAAACCTTAAATGTTAGATCTTGGATAAATAATTATTTCTGTTTAAAGAAAAGGAACTCGAAATTGTAAAAACAATTTTCCTTATATAAAGGCAAAAAAAGTGATAACGTCCGATTCAACCGGACGTCTTCTGGCCTTCAAGTAAAAAAAAGATAGATTCTTATTGAACAAGAGAGAAGAAGATAAAGACAAGACGTCCCAGGGAGATCCCTTCTACTAAAGGCTTGTCCAATTTGCGAGGTCGCCCCTCTGATATGGTCTAAGGGCGGAGAAAAAGAAGACGCCCGCTGAATTTTGATATAATATATTCTCCAGGTCTAAGAGCTATACCCCGTGGGAGTTCAGGGTTTTTAACCTGCCAGACCTTTGAGCAGGATGTGCCATTTCTATGTGGGCCATACGCGTTACCGCATCAGACCTAGTCCATTCCCAAAATTAAACATGTAAAAACCAACACACAGACACACACATATATATATTTATAAAGTTTAAAACTCCCTTAGGAAAGGATAGTGCAAACTTATATTGATCATAAACTTGAATAGGTAAGTGGATTAGACCTGCAGTCGTAAAAAAAGACATTTTTCTAGAATTTTATACCGCCAAATGTAATTTAATGCCATGATGGTTGAGAAATTGAGTAAAGATTTAAATTATTGGTTTTTCTATAAATATAATAGATTTTATAAAATTTGTTTATGCAGTTATTAAAAAAATCATGGAAACGCTTTGCCTCTGTAGATAACATGGAATTTATAACTTCAGGTAAAAGTAGAGCACATGACAACCTTTTATAAGTAAGTGACTATTAACACTATTGTGGAATAGCAAAGCTGAAAGGTATCTGAAGTCACTTGTCTTATACTATATACCTGATTTGATTCCCAGAGAGGGATAAAAGTTTTAAGTGAATGTGTGTAAATAGAATATTATCTTGGATTCTATTTGGTTGTAGAAATACTCAAATAATAATAACTATTTACTAAGTTTAAAGTTGGGTCCACGTCCACACCAATAAAAATTTGTGTGTTAAATTTGCTGTGCGGCAAAAATATTTACAACTTAAATTATCAAACAATCAATAACTATTTGTGTTGTCCGCGCTGTATGCCCCTGCTCTGTTTGTGTGTGGGAATGATATCTTCAAACTAAAAAATATATTGTTATTAACAACAAAAACATTCACGTTTTAAACAACGATTTTGTTTAAAAAATTATAAAATGTAGTCCATTTCGTATCCAACGAATATTATAAGCCTTTTTCCAGGGAAAATCTAGTTCCTGAGAAAATAGCTTTAAACATGGACGGAGAGATGCTGGTTTCGTTTCCCCGCCGAGGAAAAGTTATTTTTATGATAAATTGTTATATATATATATATATATATATATATATATATATATATATAAATTTTGATATAATGTTCAATTGTAATTAAATGCACCTAGGAAAACTCGAAAACTAATAAATTGAAAACACTAACGTATGTCGTAAGTTTGTCTGAGTTGTCTCGGACCAATTCTTTCAAAAATTATTTTCACTGCCCATGCGATTCGTTAAGTGCACTAATTTAACAAATTACATGAATCAAGTTGCAGGGTTAAAGAAACTATATTTTTATCGAATGCTGATTAAATCGAAACGGAAAGTAAAGAGCAATCAAAACTCGATTTTATACCCTTAATAGAGTTGACATAGATTTTCGTTGCTAATAGTATATACCTACAAATTGAGGTATTAAGTAATAATTATACTTTCGTAACTTTGAAATACATACATCATCTTAATTACAACTTTAAAAAAATATTGATCCAGTTTATATTTTATATTATATTTAATATTATCATCCTTGCATGATAATAATAAATGAAGTCATTTTCAAATATAACTAAGTTCTCACTGATTTATAGTGACTGTTTATGTCGCTATAAAGGTTAGAAGTGGCTTTATGGTAGTTTATTCAGCACTTAGCGTAGGGTAGTACTTTATATAGCACTAAGCGCAAGAGAATTTCTTTACGTACTCCATGATGACCCCAACTGTTTTTCTATTTCGTTGAGAGGTACTGAGGGTATTCAACCTTTATTCTGCTCGAGATTAATAAAGCTTCATATCTTATCTCACCTCACTTCTCTTTTCCTTCCATTTCCTCACTCATTCTTGACAGTTCACCTTTTTTAACTTTTAATCGCCATTTCTCACTTTTTTCCTCCTGACTTGGTCTTGTTTATCTTTTCATGTTTTTTTTTTTTTTTTTTTTTTTTTTTTTTTTAGTCCATGGATTATCTTTTACTTTCTAAAAATCCTTCTCACTTTTTTCCTTATTTCTCCTTTAAAAAATTCTGAAACACTCTTTCATGTAGTTTTTCCTGCGCACTCTACTTTTCTGGATTGCTCTCTTATATTATTCTTACCTCTTTTAACTCAAAGAGTTCTTTCTCATATGATTCTTTTTGTTCACACTACCCATCTCTTTTTTATCAAAGAGCCACACCCTTTAACTATTAAGTACCTAGCGATCCTTCTCTCGTCACCACCTTTATTTACTCCATCGGATCTTCTTTCTCACCCTTTTATTTTTTCACCCTTGATAAAAATGTTCAACTCAGTCTTATTTTTCCTTATAATCTTTTATCTTTTCTGACTACCTTCAACCTCACTCTTTCAACATTGCACTCACTTCAGCATTCATTTATGTAAGAGTGCAACAAAGATGAAAATAAAAGTGTCCCTTGTTTCTCACTTTTTTTATCTTGTAATAACACTCCTTTATATCTCTTTTATATTTCCTTTATACCTCCTTACCTCCTTATATCGTTAAAATCTCTTTTCTCTCTGTTTCGTCACATTTTCTCTGCCATCATTCGTTACTTCATTACTCAATCATCTCATTCCATTAATTACACACTCCAACCTTACTATTCTCTTTAGCATACTAATTTTGCTTTAAAAGGTTCGGACTAAGAATGACTATAGTGCTACTGATAATGATTGAATACTCTCATTTTCCAATTGGTCTTTGAGTCACTTAATCCATTATTGTTTTATAATTTTGTATTTTCACCTTCAAAAATGTTTCTCTTATAAAGTTATCCACATCCCCCAAATTATGTATTGCAGAAATTAACTATGTATTTTCAGTTTGATATCCATAATTTATTTTTAATAATTTTTGAACATTAAGGTACGTATAATTAGTCTTAGGCCGATTAACCAGTAGATAAATTCATTTAATGAAAGTAATTAAGTGTATATGTATAAAATAAATAAAACTATCTATCCATCTATTCCCTTAATTTATATATATATATATATATATATATATATATATATATATATATATATATATATATATATATATATATATATATATAACAGCAATTTAATACCGTGTTTGCACACTGCAATTGGCTGCACAATTTGTAAGAGACACCAAGGGATGTCAAATATCAGACATTACGTCATGTCCTGCATCGTTTCGTCGAGTCCGACTCATCAGGGGCCCGACGATGCCCACCCAACTCTGGACCTATACTAGATCAAGAAGATCTGATACAGGGCTTATCAGAGACGAGCGTGCGTCCGACTCATCAGGCCGCTGAAAAATGCCGCAAACTGCAGCTCAATAAATTTTTTTTCAAAATCGTTGGAATTAGGTGATTAATCAATTATTTTTCCGAGAAATTTTGACGGTGAAATTCAAAAACATTGTAAACAATGACAACTAGTGACAGGTAAGAGTGGTTATTTCCGTTTAAATAATTTAATTTAAAATGGAAAAAAGTTAAAATTTAATTTTAGGAATTCAGCAATGACGGCTAACTAATTAAAGTTAGAATAAATTAAATGATATAATGTGACAAAAAGTAGAAAATAATATTATATTTAAAAATAAAAAGGAAAATACATTTATAAAATATGCACAAAAAAGGATATTTCTTTTAAAAGCCACAGTAGTACTACTAGCGATCACAGTATATCCCAATGTCACTTATAAATTATAAAAGCGATATTAGCTGTAAACAGTTTTTGTCATTTGTTGATTGCGCCCCACGAATTTACCTTTAGTGACATATGCATAATACTTTAATCGCTCGTAGTATACTGTGGCTGTTGAATAAAAAGTTTATCCTTTTACAACGTTTTATAAAAGCGTATTTTTATTTGTTTTTAAATATAGTATTATCGTATCATAGGCCATAGGTTCCCTTTATCACTTGTGTCTCTAGAGTCTTACTCGTTTAACATTACTTCAACCTATACTGTCAAATTCAATAATACTCCGCCTTCCTTTTACAACTCCCTCCATTATTTCATATAATTCATCCAGCAGCTCTAGACTCTAGGTGGCTCACTCATATCTCTGTTGTTCTTAATTCTATGATTCTATAGCACTCTCATAGAGCCAATTAACCATCCACGAATATATATGAAATATAATACAATTTAAATGAAACAATATTTTTACCATTGTTCTTTTTTAAAAAGGGAAAGTTTTTTTGCTTCCTCTTCTTGAATATTCAGCACGTTTATATAAAATACGTATATATAAAGCTCTTTATATATACGATTTAGCCTTGAGTGGGGCACCGTTTCTAGCCCTAATCCTTCTGTCCTTCACACACTGCTCCCAAAACAGATATTTAAATTCCTTCCAGAGATTTTGACAGCTTTTCTCTGAAGCTGCTTTGTGCTCGACGAGGTTTGCGAGGTCCATCAGTCTCCTTAACCTCGTATCGCTCCATCCTTTATTTCCTTCCACGGACATAAATAAACAAAAGTGTCAGTCGTTTTCCCTCGAATATATTTCATAGTGCGGACTAAATCCTTGTTTCATATTTCCATATAGTCAATTTTTGAAGAACGAAAAATACTGAGGATTCGGAGCTGAAGAACCCCAACGTTCATAATCGTGAAATGTTAAACAATGCTATTGTAAAACGTAATTCCGACAAATTTACTTCTGGCACGGCAATTATTTAAAATATCGTATTTTTTATTTCCATTTACAAGTTATTCTTTACACGATACGTAAAGGATCGATTTCCGATTGCAGGGTTAAAATGTTTTCTTTGATAATGTACAAGCAAAGAGAGAAAATATTTTCCGAAATTGCTGTCGCTCTCAGTATTAGCGATCATTTCCAGTTAGGTTCAGAAATTTAACACTATCTGAGACAATATGAAACCTTTCCTAAAATAACTCTATAACTTTCCTTGTGTAATATTGCGTTATTTACAACTACGGGGTTCTTTATTTACAATCAAATAAGAGTTGTATTTATGGCAGAAATAAAAGCGAGAGAAAAAAGATTTTTCCTATTCACGGCGATTTGATCTAAAGTGTCCCTCTCGATAAGCGTACCCAGTGATATAAAATCACTCTGTATTCAATTAATATTATCTTGATTGAATAATCTAGTGAACATCAATATAGCTCTTCGATATAATGGTCAATAAATTGTAATAACTACTAAAATATTAAAATACGAGATTAATACAATCAGGAGATTGTTTCTAACTTAACTTCCTGAATATTACATCGTCAAGTCAACTTCAGTACTTACTTCCTGTTACTTAAACTTGAGTACAATCATTAATTTATTTTTCACAATTATTAAAGTTTATATCTGATCCGAGGAGAAGTTAATTGCTTAGCGTTTTAGCTTGCAAATCACTCACTTCATTCGGTAAGCCTTATAAACCACACTCACTTATTTGGATCGAATCTCAGAGGGGTCATGTAGCACACTGATGATCACATCTGTAGTCCAGGCAACGAAGGAAAAATAGGGGAAAAAAGTCCTACAGAAGCGAAATTTGGTATAGATGTAGTGAGAGGTACCTTGAACAACATACTAAATGTTCACAAGGGTGGGGGGCTTGGCAAAGTGGGGGGAGGGTCGTAAAGGTCCCACTTTTTCGTGTTTTGTGAATAACTCTAAAACTAAAGCCTCCAGCTAAAACAAGGTAGAGTCCAAAATTATTTTATATAAAATTCTCTACAAAAAAGGTCCTATTCATTATGTTGCTAGGATCGATAGGCGAAGAGATACAGAGGGGGAAATATCGAAACAATATAATATAGAATAATATTCAGTACGGAAGTATAGACTACACTTATAAAATTTGTGTCAATCAGTATATAGGTGGGTATGGACAAATTCAATGATCTAAATGTTGGTCGTCTCCATCAATGAGGTTGTCGTCGAGTGGAGGTCTGTTTGAGCAAGCACCATGGCATTTAGCGCAGGCGACCGGAACCATACGCGGTGCACTTTGTTGTACTTGTACAACCATGTTGAACAACAAAATACCTCACAGGGTGTAATTTATTGTACTTGAACAAGTTGAACAATAAATACCACTCACGGTACAATTTGTTGTACTTACGTCGACAGTTGGGCGTCTATGAATAGATTTATTTATACCGGTTCTCCCTCTCTGTCTTAGTCCTTCCTTACAACCCCCCCCCCCCCCTTACCTGATAACCTTACACAAATCATTAATACAGTTTCAAGAATCAACATCTATAGAGCAGTAAACATAGGTTTTGACCTCGAAAAAATTTGTACAAGCAAAAAACTTGGTGGAGATGTTGTGTTCAGCTTCCTGTTAAATATACTAAAAGTCCCCTAAAATCCAAGTTGTGCTACAGCCGCCATATTGAAAAATGGCGGCTCATTTTCGGTTTTTTGCTTGTAATTCCTTAAATATTGTTGATAGAAATTTTTTTTCTCAAATATCAAATGTAGAAGACTATGAAATAAACAAATTTTGAAATTGTAACTTTTTCTTTAAACCTAACAGGTTTACTGTAATTAATGATTTAGTCTTTAAAAAAGAGACAATAGGGTCGTTGCCTGGCAGAATTCATGGTAGTTTTTGAAGTGGGCTAATTAATGGTTTTTTGGGTCGCTAAATACGAATTTATAACTTCCATCCCAAAATTCCCCCCGCAACTCCCAAATTTTGTAATGGAACCCCCTAAAAATAGTGTTTTTTTAAAAAAATAAATATATGTGTTTGTTTTTTTGGGGAAAATAAATATATCTCCGAAAAGAAGACAAAATTTGCCACAAAAACTATTCTAAGGCATTTTTTCCTAGGCTGAACTGGGTGGCGCTAGCACGTCCCGGAAAATGAAGAGAAAAAGTTACAATTACAACAGTTGTAGCCTCTGTATCTCTTCGCCTATCGATCCTAGCAACATAATGAATAGGGCCTTTTTTGTAGAGAATTTTATATAAAATAATTGTTGACTCCACCTTGCTTTAGCTGGAGGCTTTAGTTTTAGAGTTATTCACAAAACACGAAAAAGTGGAAAAAAAACACTTTATGACCCTCCCCCCACTTTGCCAAGCCTCCCACCCATGTGAACGTTTAGTATGTTGTTCAAGATACCTCTCACTACATCTATACCAAATTTCGCTTCTGTAGGACTTTTTTCCCCTATTCAGCTATTTTTGGTCTTCATTTCCTGGACTACTGGTAGAAAGTGTGCGACCAGGCCGATCTTTAATATCGTGTGGATCGAGGAAACTGCGTGGGGAAAAGAAAAAAAAGAGGTATAAATTAAAACTTATTAACAACCAAAAATTGTACCTCAACAAAACAAAATTACTTCCTTTAAATTAATAAATTTTACTTATTTATTCGATAAAATAAATACTGAACAAATAAAGGATTCAAATTACCAGGGAAAGGAACAGTAGTAATAATAAAGAGAAATAAAACAAGGAGGGAAAATGGTTAATTAAAAAATGTTTTCTTTTAATTTTTCACTCACTAGGTAATATCGACAAAGGTTGAATTGTTTTTTTATAATATACAATATACAGTTTAAAAAAAACTCAGTTTAATTTTATTTTTCCGCGAAAATTCATCTTACAAGTTATGTGTAAATGAAAGGTTGGTGTTGTAGCTATGAATGTTTTTGTTCAACATAAAACCGAAAAAAATCGTTTTGAACAGTGGGATGTTTCGCAACGAAGACTGAGTAATGCAATGGATACGGGTAAAGGTTGTAAATAGCTTCATAAGCCGGTGTTTTCCTATGTTAGTAGGTTTTGGTTTCCGGGTCCAGTTTAGTAGGTCGTTTTAACTTCACGTGAGGTTTTCCTCTATTTAACAGGATGTTAGAGAGGACGAAGAGCGGGGTGTGGAGCTTGGTTTTTGAGGAATTTGGGAAGCGGAGTATGCCGGGAGGACCAAGGCGAGGGGAAGCTGAAATTCCAGCTGATATATTGGCTCTCGATATATATATACGCCTGGTTCCAACTCTCTCTATCTTCGACTACTTCACTCCTCCACTGATACCCTTCACCTCACACAAAAACCCAGTCTCGCTTAAATGGAAATTCGGTAATTATTGAATTGGAGCTGGTGAAAAAGAGGGAAATTCCCCTGGTTTAACCTTTATCAATACTATACATTGTTCTCTTCGCCTTTAACTTATATTGTTCTTATTTATCTACTGTCACAATTATTTATTACACTCTGTGTAACGGTAGTATAACTACACTATGGACTCGAACATGTTGTAGCCGACCTGATATCTTATAACTATTATTTCTCAATGCGACATTCTATTTGAACAACATTGTAATGTCCGCCTTAGATTTATGAACACGCAATATTATACCCAAAATATCCACCTTTTGTGTTAAGTCAAATTCACAATGTTTCTTAGTTGGTGGCTCTAATAACAACTACCTAATCCATACCATTGGTGAAAAATGTTTATGGGACATACTGAATACAAATTTTCAGAATACACTAGATTGATTTAATGTCAAACAACATGGTAATTGTTTAATAAAGATGTGTAATCTTAAGTTGACAATGTTTTCACCTACTTTTAATTCTAGACCGAACCAGAGTAAGTATTCTGCTGATAGATTTATACTTTTGGAGCTATTTACGTCGGAAATTAGAGATTGAGATCGGATTTGGAGGAAATTGGAGATTGAGGAAAGACTAAGAGCTTGAAGAGTTTTATTTTTTTTCACTAGGAGGGGGTGGAATGCTTTTTACACACTTACCTACATATACGTCCGCGTATAGCAGTGTGTGGACTCGCTGGCCTTAGGATAGCTTGTACAGTTGTATGATAAATTCAGGAAGATCAAGATGATAGAAGAAAGATTATAGAGATAAGAAGGTAGGATTTATGTTGGTAAATTGGTATTTAGGTGTTAATTTATTTTATTTCTCTTTATTCGTGGATTAAGGTGTGCCTTTAGATCAACAATATCATTATATAATCAATCTAGCTGGATAAACTTAACTGAGCAGTTAAAAGGTAAATGATCTGGATGCCAATCCAGATAATTGTGTTCAATTGTTGTATCGATTACAGTATAAAAAATATAATAAACAAAAAGATTTATAAATTTCTGCACTACGATTTGTTCCGATCGGGCAGAAATAAAACTCGGTTTGCTTCATGTGTGATGCCTAATAATTGTATGTTTTACTTATTAAACTCTACTGAATTATTTGCCAGGATCTTTTGCTGCAGGGAATGTACCCTTTTCAATAGCTGAGAAAATTAACTTGCTAATTGTACAATAAAGTAGTCAACAATTAAGTTATAATTCTAATGAGTGAGAAAAACTAATACAAAGACTTTAATATAGGATATAACGGGTTACCAGAGATCATCATTAAAGGAAGAAGTAAAGTCTCTCCACGTAAAATTAAGTATATACAATCAAATTAATCAAAGCAGCTTTCGGCTTCTATAAAGCCATCGTCAGTGCCTAAACAAACAGTAACCGAACACTAATAAAAATGTAAAAAAACGAAACAACAGTCAAAGACAGCTAAAAACAATAAAATTAAAAATAAAATAATATAAGTAACAAAACAAAACAATAACAGCTTAACAATAAATAAATAAAAAACTAAGCTAAGAAGAAAGAACAAATAAAATAAAACAAAAATAGAATAAAACAGAGAAATAAAGAAAATATATAAGAGAAAAAATCCTACCGGAAAAGATGGAAATTTGAACTAAACAAAGGAGCTCATTAATTGCAAAGTAAATGGCACAAGAATGACCAGTGTTCTGGCTCCAGCCATGACCTTCAGAAGGGATGATGCGTCGCCCCACTCATTTACCGAGCCCGTGCGATGCTGGCTCCGTAGAATCGCTCTATTTTCTCAAGCGAATCCAATTTCCTGATGAAGGCCTTAAAGAGGCCTAAAGCTGCTTTGATTAATTTGATTATGTATACCTACATATTTTACGTCGAAAAACATTTTCTTCTACCTTTAAAGACTTCAATGACTGAAAGGAGACTGCTTCAAACGGAGAAATTTGATTAATAAACATCTACTCGTATATTATGAATTGTTAAATTTTTATTGTATTCGTTATATTAGGTGTTGTCATACACACATTCGTCAAAATCATTATCAAAAATATAAAACTAGTAATAGACGTAGAAGACGAAGTTTATTTAATGGAATCGGTAGCACCGTGGCATATGTCGACTTCCATCATATTATCGATGTAACTTATTATTCTATTATAGCTGATAAAAATTAATAATGATTATTCTGTGATTCAAGACTTTATTATCTCACAAAATCTATACACTATGATTTTATAAACTCTAAACAAAATCATAAATCACCGACAGAATGTAAATCAAATTCGTTGTCTGTATTTTGTATTTACTAAAATTATTTAAATTTTTAAGAGGTTAAAAACGTTTTGTCAACCTCACAAATATATAATTTATTTTATTTATTTATTTTATTTTTTTAAAGAAAACTTTATTTAAACTTTCCTCAATTCGAAGTTGAAAAGAAGAAGAGTAAAATACAAGTTATTTGCATAGGATCGAGTATGAACTTGTCCTGGAAGATAATGTCCAGAGAAATGGAAGGTGGTAAAGTTTTTGCTTGAACATTTCCTCGTAGTAAAAAAGGAGTTTTTTTGCTTGGACTGTAAAAACCTCAAGCTTTAAAACTATTACATATAAATCAAAAATATAGACGTCACACGAGCCCAGCTTGTTTCCACCGATAAAAAGTTCTGTCAGTGGAGTTTTTACTCTAAGAACCCCTCAACTACATAATAATATATATGTATAAAAAAAGGTAAAAATAATATATAATATAAAAAAACTAGGTTTTTAGCCAGATTCCTTAGTAAGCCCTCCTTACTTTGCCACCCAGAGGAGCTATAAATTTAATTCTATAAAGCCCATAAATATAACCCCTTCGAATTTCTAACATCGCTCGAGAGTGTAAGAAACTCTAGTAGCCTTCTTTCCACAACAAGGCTACACTAAACTGCAGTTTTATTGTTTTATGTTTTACGACCCGTGTACAGAAAACCTATAATAGCTTTGCTTCTTGCACGAATGCGCATTGCTTTTAGTTATTCCCTAATATACTCCTGATCAGTTTAACAATTTTCAATGCCATTTGGGAAAAACATATTGTTTTAAATAGATCCGGTGTGGTCTAGAGCGAACTTTAGTATATCATAATATATTTATATTTTTTTTAAAAAAGTGGCAAATATAACGACATAAAGATTGAGACATTTGCGCCTTAAAAAGCAATCCAAATAATTAATTCTTACAACTTTTTCTTCACAGATAAAATGTAGTGGCAATCATCAGGAACTAAATAATTCACTCACATTCAAAACAGCACTTGACATCACGTGACTCCTTCTCAATGCAAAATTATTCATTAGTACATATAATCCAATTCAAATCTTTATATTATGGATAAATAATACAATAAAAGGTGTTCTAGTATAAAACAAAATAGTCTGCCAATTAGTGTGGCACATAGCTTCCTCACGTCCTATTTCGTATACTTTAATGATTTTATCCTTCTGCAACACATTATTGTCAATTTTTTTTAATTTCCCCCCGTTTCTTTAAATCTGTCAAACTTATTTTGATTTTTCACATGAATTAAAGTACTGATTTAGCAAAACATACAGAGCGCAGACGATTGAAATTAATCTGAGGCTATCTGCGAACTACTACCGAAAAACCTTCAAAACTTCATAAAAATTAGATAAGTACTTTTGAAGATATAGGGGAAGCCAGGGTAGCCGAGCGACTTAAGGCGCTCGCTCAGCTATCAATAAGTCGAGGCAACTCGAGGTCGTGGGTTCGATCCCGTGCCATGATACTCTGAATTGCATCAATGAATCGCGGACAGTGCAGGGCGAGGGACACCCTTTATGGGGACTCTTCTCCCACTCTTTGATGTGGATCCGATCCGTGTCATGATGATGTAATTTGTATCTATGGTTAGAGGACGGAGCAGGGCGAGGGACACTCTTTATGGGGACTCTTCCCCCAGCTTACTAATGACCACACCATACTCGCTTCGGCGGTACAATGTACAAATGTATGATGTGTGAAGTAGCTGGAACTCTCCACCACGGGGCGTAAAAAAGGCCTAAGTCATGGCCTAATTGCAAGGTTCGAACAAGTGGTTCCCATTCTAGTAGGAATTACTAGACTACTACTACTAGGTGTAACAAAATGTATGTATGAGCGCTTGTGAAAGAGATAGATATGGGTGCAGAGGGTTGAAACTTATATGGGACCAATAATGGGCAAATTATGTCCTACCATCCGAATTTCGATAAATACGGACGTGTAGTTTTAAGATTATGTTGATTCGCAAATATTGAGCGACAGACAGAAACGGAACCAAAAATTTTCCCTAATATCTGAAACGGATTTCTGTCTTGGAATTTTTGAAATCGGAGACATAAAAAATTTTCTTTCTTTAGAACGATCACGTAGCTTCTGTTATTTTTGGTAAGCTCGGTAGGAAATTGGGAAAAGGTGAGTTCATATAGATTTGTCCTAGTCAAATAAATGACAGTTTGCATCAATTAAAAAGATAAAGTAAAAGTGAACCAAATTACCTACTTCTTGGAGAAAGATACTTGGACCTCTTAGAAATGTTTATTAAATTTCCAGCTCTTTATATAACATTTTATTCACAATATTCATGTTTTCACATATGTATTGGATGGAAGAAAGACTCAGTTCTGGTGATTGAAAAAGTCATCGATATTCGAAGGGTTATTAAATTTGTTCAAATACTTAATCCTATCACTACTTCTAATAATAATAAAATTATTCAATATTATTTTAACATAGATAGAACAACACAAGTTAATTAAAGAAAATATTAGCATTATGCTACCCCCAAACATAAGAGAAAATGTAAAAAACAAGAAACTTTTTTTCTAGTTATGGTTTTGAGAATAATGCTTATATTTTCCCAGATAAAAACTTTCGCATATCTAAGCCAAACTATTTCTTTGTAAATGTTAAAAGTTGGTAGCTGAAGAATTCCAGTAATTTGTTTTCAGGGTGGCATAGTTAAATATAGCGTATACGTCCTAATGTTTCGCCATATAAGGGATTGTTTAGAAGTTTTTCATTAAAACTAGAGTCTTTATTTTTATTTTGTATCCACCCTTTTAATTCAGTATTTAAAAAGTTCTTAGAGACTTGTCAAAGGCAAAGCTCTGCGTAGAGGAGAAGTTTTTGTCCTAATATGTCGCGGCATTTTGAAAACTCGTGTATAAAAGTCGGTGGAAATTTTCCTCTTTATGAGGAAAGCACATAAGGGGGACAGACGGTATGTGTATTTCGGTTCGGAATTACCGGGGGAAACTGTTTTTGCCGGGAAAAGGAGGGAAAAGCAGCACGAGATACGCTCCTGATTATGAAATATTCCGGATAGTTTGCTTTGTCTTTGAAAACGGTTTGAAACTCATCGTGCCATTACAAACGGGCTTGGAATTCCTTCGAGCCTTTGACACGTTCCCCATGCGGAGACAGGAACAACACCAACTATTCTCGAGGTTTTAGTGAATTGTTTCTCGAAAAGAGATGTTTTTAAAAACATTTAAGACATTTAATTGTTTATTATCGCCCCTTTTATTTTTTGCAAAAAGTGGTTTGACGTATAAAAATTTTAACAATAATTGAAACAAAAATATACATTCCTATATTTATCCCTTAAAACCTATAAAATTATATGAATTATCTATGTATGTTGTTTCATTTGCCAAAACTAAATAAATAACAGAATATTCCAAATCAATATTACTTTTGATAATGTAAATTTGTTATGTCTTTACAAAGATTTAGTTAATTTGTATCAATTTAAATGCTGTATCGTCATTTCCACTTCTCTGCCTTTCAGATTACAACAATTATGAATTTCATCTTATCTATAATGACGATAATTAAAAGGTCTCTAGGGGCCTTTTAATTACCGTCATTAGAGATAAGAAGAAATTGAAATTAAAGTGATCAACTAATGAATGAGTTATAATTTCAATTTATCCAATTACTAGTTTTAACATATATGTATTAATATAAAGATTCAAACAAATAAAAAT
The DNA here is from genome assembly GCA_951217055.1 of Gerris lacustris. Taxonomy (NCBI): domain Eukaryota; kingdom Metazoa; phylum Arthropoda; class Insecta; order Hemiptera; family Gerridae; genus Gerris; species Gerris lacustris. The sequence continues at coordinate 32,309,842 of OX578281.1, read as the reverse complement.
CTGCCACTTAGTCTGGCATATAGCTTCCTCGAGTCCTCTCACTAAAAGGATTTTCACATGAGTATATAAAACAACGTAAATTAAGATCGATTCCAAAATACAAGAATTACTAAAAAAATAGGTTGATGTGAGAAGGGAAGGAATGTTTGTTGAAATTTGAAATTAATATAGGGTAATGTGTGGGGTAACTTAGAGCCATCTAAATTTGATCAGATGTGACAAGTAGTTCGCAATACTATTGACGGACAGAGAGACAAATAGACACGAGACAAAAAATATTTAACGCATTTTGATTGAGGAAACTTTGAAACCAAAGACTAAGCTCCAAACATCCACAAATCAAGGTAAGGTTCGAGGGACGTGAGATATGCTTCATACTGATGGTCACATCGAGTAGTTATGTAAAACGACAATTTAACCTCGTTAAAAAGTGATCAAGCTGATGTGTAAACTAATAAGCAAATAAACAAGCTAGAGCAAAACCCAGGTAACAGGTAAATTAATATAAAAAAAAGCACAAAAATCATGTGACAAGCTAACAAGTAAACAAGCTAAAGGCTCGTCCACACTGTGCCGCTATATACAGCTTCTCTTTCTTTTCTTAATTCGCGTAGGATGGCACACAGTTCTTGATTTTTCAATCAACTTCTAAACTAACCACGATTTCCACGAGACCGTCCCATAATTTCTTCCTGTCTTTTTATTCTTTTAAATGGCAGTTTAACAAAACAGGACAATTCCGGTAAAAATCAATTAGATTACTAAACTTTGATCGTCCATCATCAAAAAACAAAAGAGAAAAAATGCATTATGCAAATGACTCATAGGCAATCTGGATCACAAATAAAACCACGCCAGGCCGTTAGCACGTTCCCACTAGTAGTTTTACTTAGCGGCATTTTTTTATTGGGATCCACTCGAGCGATTTCTTTGGCACGGTTTGCCTTTGGCCCGTGCCAACGATTCTGTCTTGGCACTTAGTGGCATAGTGTGGCCAAGTCTTTAACAATTTGTAACACTCAATTTGCTAATAATCAGTTGTTGTTGTTTTTTTTGTTAGTTTTTATTAGAAAATTGCAACTATGTATGTAGATGTATGTTTTTACAATGAATTGATTGCCTTAAAGTGAGGAACTGTCCATTAACACTACTCACAGATACTAGCTAGCTTAAATTATTACATATATTTAAAAGTCAGTGGTGTAGTGGCAAATTTTCCAGTGTGGGAACGCTAAATATATTTGTCAAATTATAAGAAAAGTCGTCAAGTTATAAGGTTAGTTATAAGTTATAAGGAAATTATATGATTTCATATTATTATTTAAGATCAACGTAAATCGAGTGTGCAAATGTTTGAAAAGTATTGTTTTATTATTTACATCAATAATTTTACTTATACCAAATCAATATTTAGCAATACATTGGCTATTTGTTTACAGCGGAAAACCAGAGTAGGAACGCCGTTCCAACGCGTTCCCGCTCCACTACAGTACTGTTAGAAGTTAGGCATTGCTCAATAAATCACGTGGCCACTGCCTATTTAGGCGTCGAGAAGGATTTCTGGGAATGAATGGTAATGATAGATTGTGAATTAAAGGATTGGAGTGTTGGGATGTGGAGCCATGGAAGGATTTGTATCGGGATATGGCTAGGTCATGGACGAAGGGGACTATGGTCGTTGTGAAGGGTGAAGTTAGAGACATATAAAGGAGCGTGGGCTATTCTTCTTGGATTTTGGACTGAACGCTTGGTGCATTCCCAGAGTTCAATACCTTATACCCATATGGGCTTAAATATGGTGCTGTAAATGAGTAATTTGTTATGTGTGCTGAGTTTAGAAGTATGGTGTAGAAGTCTGTAGCATCGGTTGCAGTCTTGTCGTTTAAGTTTTGTGTGGTGTACCCAGGTCAAACTCCGGTTCATGAGTAAACCAAGGTAGCGGACAGGACTAGAGTGAGGGTTAGGAATTTCATTTAGGGTTACTGGTTCACGTATGCCATGTCTCGAACTAAACGTCACATGGACTGTTTTCATTAATTTTGATTCTCCACTTCTTGAGCTAAGTTCCCAGAAGTAAGAGTTGTTCCTGAACTTTTTCAGATGCTATTAGATGTTAAAAATACATTCATCATCTGCAAAGGAAGCTAAAGTGATGCTAGGATGTTTAAGGATGTAGGAGGTGAAAATGGTATACAGGATTGGACATAGGATGCATCCTTGGGGAACACTAATAGGATAAAATGAGGAAGTGAAAAGGTTGTAGGACACAGGGAAAAAAACACGATTTCCTAGGAAGGATTTAGGATCAGGTAGTAAGTGAAAGGAAAGGCGTCCTTAAGCTTCCAAACCAAGCTGGCGTGCCATACCCTGTCAAAAGCATGCGCTTCATCCAGGAAGACCGCCGAGTAGTACATCTTCTGGTCAAGAAAGGCCGCTTATATTATATCTACAACTCTGTGACTGTGAAGTGAACAGTTCGAAAACCTAATTAGAGGTTTAGGAGAGTTTTTAAGGATGTAATTATAGTACTAATTCGTCGTGGGAGAAGTTTTTCTAGGATTTTACCCATGAGAGGAAGAAGCTAACAATCAATCAATTTTACTCTTTCAGTTCTCTCAGTTCTCTTTACTATAAGATTAAATTAGTGATTATAAATCACAGCAATTAGTAGCATTATACATCAAATAAAATATTTTTATTTTATATTTAATGTTATATTAATATAAGATAAAAATAAAAACATTTCATTAATAGATTTTAATCAAACCAGAAAAAGTTATATCATAATATTATGTCTGTTTTTCAAAAGGAAATAACTTAAGGATATTAAGGAAGCCTCAAGGTAAACAGGCCTCCTTCCCTTTACCCAAGATAAGGAGCATAAAATTCTAACAAAGAACCCAAGTATTTTTATAGAAATATCCTTTCCAATTCCCACGTTAAATAAAAAAAATAATTTAATATTTTGTGTATATATATATATATATATATATATATATATATATATATATATATATATATATATATATATATATATATATATATATATATATATATATATATATATATATATATATATATATATAGGTTTAACCAGTTCAAAGACAAAAGTATTCATAAAATAAATTAACATAACATTCTAATTCATTATTCTCATTTACGAATATATATATATATATATATATATATATATATATATATATATGCCTTTCCTTCCTCTTTCATTTCTTTACCCTTAACAGTAAGAGCATAAAATAAATCCTCATTATTAAGGATGATAGAATAGAAGGGAAGGAAAGGCAAATATTAAAAATAGATTAGCAACGTCTTAAACAAGTAATTATGTATATATAAGTAATTTTTAAAATAACCTTATTCCATTTCGCCTTTTATATATATGATATAATAAACTCCTGAAGCTAGGATTTAATATTTTGGAAAGGGCATCTCCTTTCCCAAAGATCTCTAACTAATAAGTAAGGGATAATTCCAATTTTAACCCACGATAAAGAGGATGCACGGCGGTGAATAGCAAGCACAAAAAACTCTAAGAAGGCTTCTCCTATTCTAATAATATATTTAATTACTAATTAGAGATTTTTTTTTCAAATGGATCCACTAAGAGGAGGGGGAGGGGAAGGGCCGATAATTTTTTTTATTTCCTCGAAAAGACCATATTTCAATCCTACTTAAGGGGACAGCTGATCCAATATCCTAACCATTATTTGGATATGGAGTGTACCCTGATAGGTTATTTGAAGGAGTTAACGATATCTTTTAGAAAGACTCGGTGATTGCAGCGCCATCTGTCGTTCTTTCTATCTGTTCCCAGTGCTGAGTACCTACTGCAATCTAGCGGATCTCTGAGGAACTATCCTTCGTCTCCAAGTGTCACATCTACCAAGTCCCACATGTTCACCCGTTCTTCCTCACCACTCACCACGCAATCGTATATATTTAATTTTCTTTTCCTCATATCTTCCGTTTTATTCTAGTTAGATAATTCATTTTTCCTCCAGAAGGGAGAAAACATTAACTTTCCACCCTAATTTATAGGGAGGAAAGCATCCCATTACAGCCTAGTTGTGAAAATCGTGGTGGAAAGTAAAAATCGTGGCGGAAAGTAAAAATCGTGGTGGAAAGTAACAGTAGAGCCAACTTATTATTCTTTAAAAAAATCAGTGTTACCTGTTTTGTAACACGAAGCAGTTCTTTCTTAACTGAATGATCGACAGGTTAACAGATTTTTTTTTTTAAAAATATTAGAGTTAAAATAAAACGTACTTTTGATTGCCGTGATACTTTAATTTTTAACGTCATTTTAAAATATTATATGACATCATAACTGAGTTTAAACAAGACTTACAGAAAAGAGGTAGGTTACATCTAATCAGGTTATATTTATGTTTTTGATTTCTCGTATTTTAGAGATAAACCATTTTTTTTTTAAGTTTATGTTAAAATTAAAGGTATACAAATTTGTAAATTTAGTTATTAATACCTAAATCAGTAGATAAATCGAAATCTCAGGTTTTATTTGAGTTGTTTTTCTCCCTTCAAGAGGAAACATCTTGTACATGCCGCGGGAGCAAACTTCATGGTTCCCTCGGCTACGCCTCAGGAACCAACTAAAGTCTACTCCCGGTAATTAAAACTCTCGATAAATTGAAACTCCCGGTAATTTGAAGAAATACTCCGGTCCCTTGAGATTCTCTCGGTAAATTGAAAAAAACCTGTGTATTTAGATACACTCGGTAATTTGAAATCGGAACGGAGATCTTTTCCTCGAAAACACTCTATAAATTGAAGGTAAGATGTGAGCCCTTCCGTTAATTTAAAGGAAAGTGTGTTGAGCGACCTTGTGCGATTGTGATATGAAAAGGAAAGGACACAGCATTTTGGTTTTCATGGACAAAAGTACAGTCCATAACAACCCTCCCCCTCTCACCAATGATAAAGTGCTCTTTTCCCCACCAAACACAACCTCGAAGTTACAGCCATTAGATCAGGGAATCATCCAAAATTTCAAGACCATACCGGAATGAAGCTGTGTCCTTGGTATTAGAGAGCATAGACAATGGGGAGCAGGGGCCGAGCATCATTATTTTAACAGCCATGACCGTGATTGCTAAGGCATCTAACCAAATCAAGATTTGCCAATTAAGGGATGAAATATCACCTAATATCAAATATATCTTATTGTACTGTACATATGTTGTATATGTATGTAAGTATAGTACAATGTACGTTTTCTCAACTCTCGTTAATTTTAAATTTTCCCTTGTCTCCTCTCGATAAATAAAACACCTGGTATTTAAAAACTCACGTTAATTTGAATTTTTCTTGAGGCCCCCAAGATTTCAATTTATCGGGAGTAACTCCCTCGGCTACGCCTCGGGATTTAGACAGCATGGTTCCCTCGGCTATGCCTCAGGAACCAACAAAAACGTTCAGGGTGTAATGACTTTGTTTCCTCCCTTGGTGCGTAAATAACTATTACTATCTAAATTCTTATTTTCGTTTCCTTTAATTTTCTAGGCCTATTTCGTTCAGTTTGATTTCAACAATTATTTTAGTTTTTTGCGACACCTGTTGAATGCTGTCGGCCATGAGATCTGAGACGCTCCCGGGAGGTTTCACGCAGACACTTTTTCGTTTATCGTGCTGTGCGTTTGTCTTCTCCCGAATCTTTTTTCCAAGTGTTTGTGGAAAAATGCCGGGTAGTTTCCCGTTAATCTTACTTTAATTTTCTTACTTCCCGTAATTGGTTCTTCCGTTTGAGGTACGTCCGGATGATTATTGTACTTCCCGTTTCCGATGAACTCGGATAACTTTGCCACTTAGCATTTCAGACCGGCGTCTCTGGATGTCTACATTTGGATTCTTTCCGACAACTGTAAGTTTTATTCTTTCGTTTCTCTTTTAATTCCTTTGAGGATATTAGTAGCGGTCTAGTTTTGCGTATCGGCTTTTCAACTCGATTATCTTATACAGGTGTTTGTTTCGTAAGCCGATGGGGGTGCTGACGCCATAGCCAGCGTGTTACTACTTTCTTGATGTATTTCTCTCGGTGAGACTCTACACTTTACCGTACCGGTAAGTAAAGTTTAGTTTGAGGCTTAATTCTATTTATTACGTATTGAAGCGTGTCTGATAGACTTTTTCGCTTCCAGTTTCGAGGTTGAGGCGAGAGTCTGTAAGCTAGCCATCCTACGTTGGACCTACCTTTGTATCTACACCATGTGGACTCGACCCGCCTAGACACTACCTCTACCGTCTCAACTATTGGAAAAGGACCACACTTACCGTATTGGATTGCTAAACTGTAATACCGTTTCTTATTGTCCCGTTCCCTTTTTTGTGAAATTTAGTTTGTGCCGATCCGTGCCTACCTCCGGTGATGAACCGTACCACTTCTCGTAGATCGCGAGAAGTGGCATTCTGAGGTGAGGTTTGTACACGTATCTGTATTCCCGATCCCTTAACGTAGAGTTATTTTCCTTTAATTTTCTTTTCGTGTAATTAGTTTTAACTTTACTTTGATTTGTTATATGACCCGTACCTCCCTTAAACTTTCCGTTTCACATTTATTTACCTTTTTGGTACCTGTTACCTTTTATCTGGCGTTTAACTCGGAGTAACCCTAGTATCCAGACTTGGCTTAGTTACTCCGATTTCTTCGTAATCTGTTTTACTTCCTCTGGAGTATTTCAGTACATTTTATTAATTTTATTATTTACCTTCGGATTGTATTCGCCATTTGAATCATCAGTGGTCCCTCGTGGCGACGGGGGAAGAGCCACTGAGGACCAATAAACTTAACTATAATTCTATTTTATGATTTATATTTTCCTTTGTTTATGTAACTACTTCTTTTTCTGTGTAGAGGACTCACTCACCGTTACCCAGTGTACCGTGGCAGCTAGATCAGCCGTGTAACCTGTACAACCGGGAGTTAGGTCAGAGTAGGGAGTGCCCTCTAAACGGGTGGTATGCCCTTTTCTTTTATCTTTAATTTATTATTTTCTTTTTCTTTAGGTAGACTAACACCTAACGTTATTAGCTGAGGCGGATATAGTGATAGCCGTTTCGCTGTTACGCGGAGTTAGGTCAGTTAGGTACTGGGTTAGTCTCACCTTAGTTTTTTTTTGTGTTTAAATTCAGTAAAATTTTTAATTGGTTGAGTCACCAGTTGATACTGGCCCCATCACTGGCGTCCAACCACCTTTTTGTAACTTATATTTTGTATTACCAGAATTTAATTTCTTTTACTAATATTATATTTTATTTTGAATGAATAATTTCCATAACTAAATTTTCTTTTATTTTGTCTGTCTACCTACTTCCTACCAACACTTTTGATTTTTTCAATCACATATATCTTGAATTACTAATGATTCATCTCATTAATTGAAATTCCATGGAGGGTAGGAATCCTTTTTAGTTTAACCAGCATAAAGCTTATTGTATAATATACATAGTGATATTATCATCATTGTAGATTATTATACATAGAAACATTTTTTTTATTATATTTTCCACTAATATGTTCAACTTAACAACACCAACATTCCAAATTGTCCCACATGACTCTCAAAGGATTACTGATAAATTTTATTTAAAATGTTCACTGAATAGATGAATCCACTAATGATATAAGAACTTCACAATTAACACTCTTGGTTTTATTGTGCTAAACGTATATAGAATAATCATGTTAATTGCTCTTTAAAAGAACTAGCCGTTCTTTCTAAGCATACAAATTATAAGTACAATAAATAATTAATTAAGTGGTTTAGTAAATTATAAATAGACGAAGTAATTTGTATTCTTTTGTATTAAGATTTCTTCTACAAATAAATATTAAGTACAAAATTAGGCTTAACAGATTCAACCAGAAAACCCGAGAAGAAATAGTGTTTGAAAATTATATTTTAAAGAACTAAATAAACAACGACATATCTCGCTGCGGTTTTGTAGAGGTAGAATAGCACCGGTTAAAATAGTTATATGAATTATTTCGTCAAAAGGTAAAGTCCGTATTAGTCGGCGTGCCCTTTTGTAGGCAGTCCTTTAGACAAGCAAAAGGGGGGTTTTGTTTCAGCGGAACAAAGCTATTTCATTAGCGACGCAAAAATATTGGACCCAGCGTTTCTCCCTGAGGCGTATAATCAGAGGATCCCTCGACAACCACTTACCCCTGCTTCGGCCAAACCCTGAAAAATTCTTTTTTTCTCCACAACCCACTTTTTACAACCCGAAAAAAACTATCTACCTTTATCAATAAAGGACTGAAAAATCTAATCAGTAGAGAACAAAACATCATATAGGGAATAAAAAAGGTCAACATCCGGATCCCCAATACCAGGGTACGTCCACAACGATTATATACGACTCATCTAATTTTAATCTATCCACACTTAGAAAACCCCGGCCTCAATTATCTTAGGTCTGATTATATACATACATACATCTTTTTTAATTCCCGACCGATATTTTTAGTAAGGGGGATTACACGCGTCCCGAAAACTCCGAACCGTTATTAAATTTCTTGTATCCACTTTTTTTATATCCCTATCATTCAATTCCGCGTATCCAGAACCAGAAGGGTTGCCTTAATATCGGTCGGAATGTATTTTTTACCACTGGGTTGTCGCCGAGAGAGTAGTATCGGACCCTTAGAGTAGCTATAGCCGTTAGCTTCTCATCTCACTCCCCAACACAGACATCTAGTCTATTCAGTCAATATCCATTAATTTAAATTGGAATTTTCAACGTATCTCCCCCACAATCTAACGGTTGAATATTACTCTTGTAAGAGGTATATCGTTTCAAATCATAGCCAATGTGTTTCATGTGCCTTTTTTTACATCCGAATGTTACATACAAATCGTATAAGGGTAAAGTTTCACGAATTGTAGTTTTGATTAATGGATTGTGGAACGGTTCTAGACACAATTATTGGAATTAAAACGTATCTAGCTTTTTTCTTTTATTTTTTGTCCGTTGACATGAGGTAGAGTTAGGTCAAGCAACAAACACTCCACTGCTTTTTTTAATTATACGATATTAATGTAACTTTACTTTCAATCATACGATTTTAATTTCATTATTGTAATTTATCCATTGAAAATAATTAACCTTTAACCTTTTAATCGTTAAATATGAATTTAAAAGTAAAATTCAGTAAAAAATTACCACTCGGCTATGCAGTGTTCAATTGATTCACTAAAAATTATTTGAATATTTTGAGTTTATCTGCCGTTCAACATTTTTGCTATCCACTATATAATTAAAACTTATTGCTTGGCTTTAATGTAATTTAGAGGGTGCTGTGTGGTATATAATAATGGTCTCATGAAACTTCCAATTTTCTCCACACATTGCTTCCTCTTCCAAATGCGCACACATTTTTATTTATAAACACATCTTTCTTGAAAAGTATTCATCCGTTTTTGAAAAAAAAAATAAATAAATAACATAAAAAGAACAAAAAGAGATAATTGGATGGTTCGAAACTAGCCACACTAATTTCCATACTAATTTCAACCGTCTGCGCACATAAAAATATGAATGAAGCCATTAAAAAAAAATGCTATATATTATCAAGAGTATTAAACTAGAATCATAACTCAGCCGACCTCTAAGCAGCGATGTAAACGAGTGCAGTTAGCTCCAACCTTTTTCTATTCTCCTAGTACAGTGTATAGGGTTTTAGAATCGCTTGAGGAGGGGACGCCCTAGCGACAGCGGTACCAAGCGCGGTAGTGGGAGGCACTATCCCTACCAAGAGCAGACAGACTCGATTGAACACCTCCTATACTTTCCTAAAACCTTGATCCTATATCTTCCCCATTCGTGTAACGTAACGCTTTTCGAGGTTTATGTGGCATGGCCAAAACATAAAAATGTCAAAATGAAAACAACAAATTTGATTCATCAACACATATCTTTAAAAGTATGCTGCCGATTTTAAAGAATTTTGGATAGTTTGACGAAAGTAGCCTCCACATAGTCCCATATTAATTATAACTATAACAATTTAATATGGGATAAAAATTAATGTGATCCCAACTGGGAATCGAAACAGACCTAAATCTCATGTGACCATTTGTCCAATAGGACTCAAGCTATGAAACACAATGATTGCCAGACTGTTTTTACTAGCCAATAAAACAGAAATAAATGTTTTATTTTCTTCACTTGATCCCTAATGTATTTATTGGATTAAAACTGAGGAATACGGTGCTATGAGGTTAGAAAAGTGTGCAGGCCTTACTGGAATGTATTATTTTGACAAAGGGTATCAATTCTCCTATGTACAAATCATGCTTATATAATCACTTAAATCAGTTCACCACTTAGATAGATAAATATATAAATCATACAAATGTACTGTTTAATAAAGGGATATAATCTCTTGCAGTTCAACCGATTTTCTTTTTCTTGTGGTTAGCCTTTAGGGATGATAAATGTTTTTTTAAAAAATCGAATATTTTTTTAAAAATCATAAATCGACTATATTTCGCCCAAACCCGGGCATCTTCAGGCCTTGAATTAATTATCCAGATTTACAATATTGCTAAAGTTATAATTTTGCACTTCACTTAAAGTTAAATCTGAATCACTATTGGAGAAAACCGCCGCAGATATCATTCACATTCTACTGTAAACGAGTTACTCTAAGTAACTTGAGTAACTCGTTAAAATCAGTTCCTCCAATAGTGATTCAGGTTTTACTTCAAAAGAAAATATAAAATTATAAATAATAAATAGCAATAATGTAAATCTATAGATAATCAATTCAAGGCCTGAAGATGCCCAGGAATGGGCGAAATATAGTCGATTTATGATTTAAAAACAACAAAACTTTTTTAAACATTTATCATCCCTAAAGACTAACCATAAGAAAAAGAAACTCCAACAGGAATAAATATTCTGCTAAATAGTGTATCACATAGCTTCCTTGGACGTATGGTCTCATGTTAAATGAAAGTGAGGTATGTTAATGAACTAAATATGACCTATCATCTAAATTTTATAATATATGTTGATGGTTCACAAAAATGTTTAACGATATACCTACTCGAGACTAAAATTGTTCCCTGATGTTTGAAACGGATTTCTATCAAGGAATTTTTGCATTTTTAAAAATAATCAAAATGTTTCTGGTACATTCGGTAAGCTCTATTTGGTTTGATTAAGAATATAATATAATATAATTTAATATAAAATGAATGGGCAAAAATATTCAATATACCATAAAATTCCTTTTTAGTGTAAATATTTGTGTACAAAAAAGAAAACAAATATTTTCAAATAGAAAAAATGTAATAACAATAGAGAAAATATTTGTTAAAGAGAAGATTGAAACGAGTTTAAAATTTCCGTGGAATGTGTTGTTGACCTAACTCAAAAAGAGACAATATGCATGATAAACATCCGAATTTTTACCAGACAAAATGTAACTATTCCAAACATTCACCGCGTATATAAAATAAATAACTCTAAAATAATATTAATATAAAATAAATTTAAATAATTATATTTTCCATTATTTTTATTTGCGTTTTAAAAATTTATATTTAGTTTTATTGCAAACTCCAACTGTAAATGCTTAATTTATTTTTATATCTACATGTGTCAATTTGAATATTATTACACACTGTGAACCTTGATACTTTCAATATACAAACCGTAGTATGATAATGTTAACTTTTTCTGTTATGAAAGCTTTATATTAGTACAGGGAACATTAGCGCTTTGTTATTTATTTGCCTGGTTCTAATTACCTTTCTACTTGGTTACTCTCTCTAAAAATGTTAACTTTAATATAGAGGAGTTAAAATAATTAAATTTACCATCGCAGATCACTAATTACAACTCAGTTAAATTTACCTACTGCATTTAATGCAGTATTCAACGCTTTTAATTAAATTACAGCCTAATTTATTTTATGTTTAATTGTCTTAGTTATATTAGATAAAATAGTTCCCTTCTCTTCTTTCAAACACTAAGGAAGCAAACAGATTAGAATGAGAAGTGATAAAAACCAACTGATAAGAAGAACCAAGTCATAAAGACAAGACAGGAAATAAAGCGATAAAACCAACTTTTTATTTTAGATTAGATTGCTTCACATAAAATTAAAGTAAACTACAAGAACTTTTTGAAATGAGAAAGTTGTGTTTTTACTTATTTACAAAATAAAAGCGTTATAACAAGAAATCTATTTAGTCATTCGTTCTATACCATATTAAAATATATTGTCTACTATATTTACATTTATAGTAAAATGTAAATTGTTACTGTAAATGTTAATGTGAAATGTAAACTGTTAAAAAACAGTAGCAAGTAAAATTGTCATAAATATCGATTTGAATATAAAATTCATATAATGAACACTCAAACAAAGTATCACAAAAGATAGTTAATTAATCATTCAGTTAATTAATAATTTAGTAAAACTTTATAACGGTGTTGACGGGGAACAGCAACTTTTACAATAAAATATATTCATGGGAATAATTCAGCATAAATATTTGTATAATGATAATGACATGTATGTATAATGACAATGCTGCCTATGTAAAGATATTTATAGTGAAAAGTTAATTTTGTTTTCTTCAAAAAAATGTTCAATAGTTCTTTGACAATCTTTTTATAAGAGTCCTAAATTGTAATATCATTAAATATCCTAAATTTTAATATCTTCAACTATTTTTTGTGTCTGAGTGCCTGACAATAATGGGTTGCAAAATCATAGCAATATTAAATTATACGCAATAGGACACGAAGAAGCTAGGCGCCACAGTAATTGGTAGACTATTTTACTACGTTTATTTTAGCTTGCTTTCTTGTTTGTTTGTTTTTTTGTCCAGTACAAATCTTGCAATCGATTTTTTGAGACATTTGAAACTTTTGGAATAGCTCAGAACACGATGACAATGCAATATTTTAATACTTTTAGCTATCTTTCAGCAGAATTTAATTCGTGTTCCAGCAAATTTTGCTGTATGGAAAGTTAGTTCGGAAAAAATCCGCAATTTATTTGTTTTGACATGTCCCATATTTACAATCTTCATTTTGACGGGTTTCAAATGAGAGACATTGAATGACAGCGAAAAAGGAAAATTAAACAAAGAAATAAATTAATTGACGTGTGACAACCAGGTTTGTTTACACTTGTGTCCTAGGAATCGGCTTAATTTTTCTGCATCTGTACTTCTTTACTTGACATTTTTTTCATTTTCTTCTCTTACTGTCCCTACACGGGGGCATATCAATGGCACGGTTTAGATTCGGTGTTGGCGATATCCGTTGTACAAAGATCATATCCTTTTATATAGGTTTAAGATCAGCTCTCTAGATAGTTGTCATTTATGTGAAGTAAATAAATTTGGAACTATTTTTTTTCACCAACATTATATTATAACAATGCCAACATTACATATGGTTCAACAGAAAATTTAAAAATGTAGTATATAAAGTTCTTTTTATCTTTTAATTATTATTTTCAGTTTTTAGTTGCAGAAAAGGGTAAAAAACAAAAAAAAAAAAAAAAAAAATGTAACAGATTTTGGTAGCTTTCAAAAGTGTTGGAAAATATAAAAAGTCTGAAAATTTAATAATATAGAAATAATTAAGTCGGTGTTGTCGCTGTTTCGTGTAGAATGCAAATAACTAAGATTCGTCTGGAGAAAGTCTTTTGTCCCTTACTAAATTTAATACTTGGAATGCGTGGTGAGTTCAGTAGAATTGTGTTGTTGGTAGACCAAGGTAAGGTCTAATTGGTTGTCAGTAAGACTGATTAGGGATGCATGTATTCAGACTATGAGAGCCTCGGCTTTTTGTTTATCTAGAGACACAAGGGGGCGCTTTGGAATGTAGGATTATGCACAAAACAGAACTCGTGTTCGTACTACTCCACCGCACTTTATCTACTGAAAAAAAAGACTTCATTCTTCTTTATCCAATATAGAAATTTTCCCGAACCTTTTTTTACTATCTTTTTCTTCTTCCTTCCTTTTCTCGTTTTTTTAAAAAAAGGTGAATGAAAAAAATAGGGTAAAAGGATCAAAAGTAAACTAAAAACGTACCAATAGAAAGTCTTATAAGCATTTCTCTCTCTCTATCCTTCGGATTTTCGGCAGTAACATTTGATTTCTTTTTTCCTCCGCTGTTTGTTTTCAGTGCAAATATTGACAGAGTTGGATTTCAGGTAACGAATTGTCTTAGCACGAATAAAACTCGATAATACTACAACACGTCTCTCTCTAGGGTCTTATACTCGAGTATCGGTTACAGTCAAAATGCGGCTAAATCCTAGCTCATTCCAAATAAAACACCCATTGTAAGATACAAAATATATGTTCAAAATCAAAATTACTTTCTGATAATTATATATATATATATATATATATATATATATATATATATATATATATATATATATATATATATATATATATATATATATATATATATATATATATATAAGTAAATGTACTAAAAACCATAATAAAATCTATATCAAAATTAACATATTGTGATGATTATTTTCTTTATAAGCTCTTCCATTCCTTAACCAGAGATATCTTAACTAAATTCCTATTTGTCAGCTCCCTGATAAAATGACTTACATACGAGTATATATTCATTCCGGAATGCGCACTGATTTTTAAGATGGCTGCCAGGTATGTGCTAGAATTAAGGCCAAATTCCACCTAATCACCTATTATTCATCTCGGAAATAAAATTTGGAAATAAGTTACTACTTATGATATGAGCATGTGTTGCCAGAGAAAATTTTGACATAACTCAATCAGAGAAAATAGAAATTAAAAAGGTATTACAATTGGTTAGCTCATAACTTGGATGGATACTTAGTGGTATAGATGGAGAAAGAGGTAAATGCAAGGAATACATTATGTTTTACTACATATACTGAAGATTGCGACTATAATTCTAATTCCTTTGACAAACCGGACCATATACTTGTAGACGATAGTCGCAAACGGTGGATCTTGGGTAGTATAGGCGTTAAAAAGAGTCCTGTCGAAGATGAGGATGGTTTATTACTGAAAGCATTTGATAATATTATTCAATTAATTTATAATCGTTACAGAGTCATGGCCGTGGAGAGAATATTCATCGGACCTTCCAGATAAAGGCAAGATCAAATTGATATACAATTAATAAATGAAATATTATTCAAGATCAATTATCAAGGGGTATCATAGAAATAACAGATGAAACAACTATAACTGGTGCTAGTGATATTAACAACTATAACTGGTGCTGGGATGATGAGACAAATAATGTATAAAATTTGTCTCATCGTCCCGTAATTACGCCTCTTAAGACCACAATTAGAGGCCAGAAGCTCCTGGACCACTTCTGAGGGATATGGCTGGATGCATATCTCTTTATTAAGAGAATGAAAAAAAGAAGGACTAAAAACAGGAAAGAAATTTTGAGAAGAGGCTACCTGAATATGGGAAGTCCTTATAGGAGAGAGGACACCAAGACAGACATGGAAGATGGCTCGAGTGGAAGAGTTAATTACCGACAAAGATGGACAAACACGGTCGGGCAAATGAGAGTTCTGACTAGTAAGCAGCTCCTGACACGCCCACTGTATTTACCCTACCCCTTTGAGGGCTAAGGGTCAAGGGTAGTGCTTGTCTTCTGGTTGAAGTGTTGTCAGGGGCAATTTTCGGTTTTTTGTATGCACTAGATTCGCGAGGCGTCGTATGTGGTCTCCCAGTAGCGTCACTGAAATACGACCGTCATGGTTGCGGGCACGGTGCGGACATATGTGTCAGCCTTTATACGACGAATGGAGTCAACAAGCGTCCCCATACGTCATTCACCACTAAAGCAATTATATATTGCTTAGCAGTTTGGTAGGTTCAAGCTGAACACGGCTATAGTGCCACGGATTATAAACTCAATATAAAATTTGAATACTAGTTAATTATTGGTTGTTTTGACTGAGATTTTGTGGTACCACTTCGACCAAAATACCACAAAAAACACCAAAGTACCACATTAGACGAAAACTACCTATGGTTTTCAATGACAATTTTTATAAATCCGAGACGGGTCTAGCCATGGGATCTCCACTCAGTCCACTATTAGCAGACCTATTCATGAACCATATAAAAGAACAAATATTTAGATCTAACAATCCCTTAATAAAAAATATAATATACTGGTACAGGTATGTTGACGATGTATTATGTTTGTGGGTAGGAACTAATAGACAACTAGAACAGTTTTTAGAATTTATCAATAATATACATAATAACATAACATTTACAATTGAAATAGAACAGGACAACGCTATTAACTTTCTCGGAACAAAATAACAAACACAAATTCAAAATTTATAGAAAAAACACCTACACAGATATAATAATCCACAACCATCTAATCTAGAACCAATAGAACAAACCCCTAAAATCTGGATTAGCTTACCCTACATGGGTAAGCTGTCAGAACAAATAGGAAAAATTCTGCAAAACAAAAACGAACTCAGAGTCAGTTACAAATCACACACACAATTAGGCACCATTCTAGGCTCAGTTAAACAACCCATTGAAACTAAAGATAAAAGTGGAGTATATAAACTGATATGCGAGACCTGTAAAGGTGTATATGTTGGACAATCAGGTAGAAAAATAAGTACACGCATTGCTGAACACTACAAATCTAGGCAGAAAATATCGAACGACAGACACCAAAAACATGTAAATGTATCCAGCTTTGCTAACCATATACATACTAGAAACTGATCATACATTTGATGTCAATAATTACGAACTGTTACACACATGTCAAAAAAATAGGAAATTAGACTTTTTAGAAAACTTGGAAATTCAAAGAGCTATCCAAGATATAAATATAGAATGTTTCAATGAAAGAGCTAACCTTATTCACTCCGCCCTTGTAAAACCTATAAGAAATAATTTTGTAAAATAACTTTAGTTTTAAAATATCCATAACTTAGTAATAGAAAAAATAGGATTTTATTATTTTGCTTTAAGCAGTTGAAAATGTAAAAATAAAAAATCGGTCCGAGACAACTCAGACAAACTTTCTCATATATGAGTTCATAATTACTTAGCCCAGTGTTTCCACTTTAGTTTTCAAATGTACATTTAAATATTATTGAACATTTCATCAAAATTTAGCATAAAAATAACATCTCCTCGGCGGGGAATCGAACCCGGGCTCTCTCCATCTACGTTTTAAGCTAATTTCTCAGGAACTAGATTTTTCCCGGGAAAACGGCTTATATCGTTGGATTCGTATTCAAATGGACTACATTTTAGACATTTTTAATCAAAATCGTCGGAACCGTTTTTGAGAAATGATTTTTTTTCAGGTTTTTTCAGTGTTTTTTGGGGGTAGCGCCCCCAAAATTAGAGCTAAAACTCATTTCTCGATTTCGCCTCGGGGTATGATTTTTCTGAACATGTATGCCAAATTTCGTCAAAATCGGCCCACTAGTTTAGGCTCCAGGCGTCTGCACAGACGACAGACGGCAGACAGACAGACAATTTTTAAAAACCACTTTTTTGGACTCAGGGGACCTCAAAACGTGTAAATCCATCAAAATCTCAAAATCGAATTTTCGCGCCATCACAATACTTTCTCTTTATATGAGAAAGTAAAAATGTCATACCTGCCTTAGCCTCCATACCCCTTCACCCTAGGTTCCTTAATCCTCCAACCCTACTCTACCCCCACGTTGTACTGTTATTTTAAGTCATAAAAGTTTGTAATATTATCTTAGTAGTAGTCTTTCACTTACTATGTTAACACACTGAAGATGACATAATGTCGAAACGCGTCTGCTTAAATATATAAAATTGTGGTGACAATATTGTAGTGTTACTTTTATTAACCTCACTAGTCATAATTATCTAGTTAATTATAAATCGTTCTCGATTTCTTACAATATTTACTCTTGTCTTAAACGAAATAAGAACAAAATATCAGGTTAAAATTTAGAAATGCGCGAATAGAAAGACAGGTAATATTAGTGTCCTTGCTTCGTTCGTTTTAAGGAAAGTAATATGGTATGACGTAATATTTTTTTATAATACGAGATGGAACCGGCTCTATTTTCGACATTGAACATAAAGATGAAAAGGGGCCTTTCCTTTTGATCTCTTAAAATTTCACATCTTTCCCCAATTTCCAATCTGAATCGAATCTCATATGACTGTAAATCACACATCTTCTACTGAACCACAATATTTCTCGGAAGGAGCTATACGTGCTCATCACTATGTACATTTATTAGAACTGAATCAATCTCATTTACGTGTAGATTCTCTCAACACAATCTGCAGAGTGACGACAAAATAAAAATATAAAAAATCAAGGCCTCATATTTTTTTACGAGTGTCGGATGATAAGAAGAATAAAAATCACAGAGACAGGAGAATTCTTCGCTATTTTGTCGAGAAAGCTTTCTCTAACAATATAGAGTATGATTTTGTTTGGGAGGAGCCATACGTCCATTCAAACCACAGTAGAATAAACCCGGGAGAAATTGAATTGAAATTGGACTTTTTGAAGCACTCAGCTCTTTTTTTCATCTATATATAAAAACTCGTTTTTACCTTTTTCCAGTTTAAAGTTCAAGCCGATCGTGAGCTCTAAGATTTAAAAAGTATTTGTCAGTTAATTGTTATTAGTTGGATTGTTTGTTTAGTGTATTGAAATCGTATTATATTCATAACAATCGGGGAAATTGTCGACTTGAAAAAATACATTATCACATTTTAAATAATTCAATATAATTTGAATGTACATTCAAAAAACCCATCTGCAAAATTGCATGGTCATATAAGTCTAGAGTTTTCAAAGATATCGCGGGGAGTCTGATAGTCAGTGAATTTTGAAAAATCACTAACTAAAGCTATTTTAAAGCTATTCTTTTATGTAGTTTAACGAAGTTAGAAAGATCATTTTGTTCGGCATCACGAGAACTGCAAGGTATGTATTGCAGAATTCAGAACTATCTTAAATATTTTATTTCACATTCCCTCAATTAATTAGTCAAATATTTATTCATTATTAACGTAATTTTAAGATTTTTAGCTAATACATTTTTATCATTTTTCGAGTTATTGGTATTAAATTCTTAGAGGACTTCTTTCTTTTAGAATTGTATGAAAATACTATAGAATTTTATACCAAATCAAGTGATACACCAAGAGAGAATATTGTCAATTATAAAATTATTTGATAGGTTCACTTGCAACCCAAAGCAGGTCAGTCCCTTCCAAACTAAACAGATTTTTTTAAGCTTTTATTGAGTCAATTTCAACTCGAGTCAACTTCATTTAAAGATCCAATATTCCAATAGGGAAGTACAATGGTACTTGTTAGCTTTAATTGCTATTCATTTTCAAGTTGCTAGGATATTTAAATCTTTTCCTTGTTTAGAATTAGAAAGATAAAAACCAAACTTTTAAAATAATGTTTACCCACCACAAAGGAAATCTGAGGAAACGCTTTTCATTTAGGGATCAGTATAAATTACAGAATTGAGAAAGGAAAATAAAATAACCAAACAAAACAAAAAAACCTTATTGTATTATTCCGCTTTCTACTTTAAACGGATTACAGAAGGAATGATGAAGAATATAAAAGTAAAAAAAAAACGTGGAAAGCTTGTGAAGAGGAAAGGGTTGTGTCATTATCCGAGATCTCAGCGGGAGCTTAGTTAGAAGTTTTAGTAAGCCTCCCCCCCTTTCAAGTTTTTGGGGCCCCAGGATTCAATAAAGGGCTTTGCAAGTAAACTATGAAAGTTCCAGGATTTGCAACTCTGTTGATAAAAACTTTTCGATTGACTTTGTATTCCAACTCTCCTCCCGTAAGAAATACAAAAAGGGCATTATCCTCTCTAACTGCTGGGAAGACTCCGAAAATGAGATATTTCTGGTTATTCACAGTGTAGTATGACATTATCATAGCTAGAGGAGAAAACTGGGATAAGTTATTTTTTAACTTTCTCAAAGAAAAATCCTCATTAGTTTGCTCATTTAAGATAACTTATTATTTGTTTTGTTTTTTTCCACAAGATCTTGCGGCCTTGATTAATAATTTAAATATTTGGTAATTAGACTATTTATAAATAATTTGGACTTCGTCTATAAATGAAAGAAAAAAAAAACAAATTCAAATGGAAAAAGTATTTAAAGCAAAAATAATATCAGGAATAAGTTGTAGGGGGATAGAATCGTAGATAAGTATAGATTTGAAACTCAGTCCTTCAGCCCCTCCCCGCGGAATGTAGAACGAGAGTAGTGAGTTCTTAATTTAAAAGACATGGTATTTTAAAAGTTTGTATGTTTGTTTGCTACTAGTAATTATTGTAGTTGAAACAACTGATATTTTAATAATCCACATGTAAATTTGGATTATTAAAATATCCCTTGTATATTTGTATACAATAGATATTGTTTTTTAAACACATCCATTTATTTAAAAATTTACTTACTACGAAAATTTGGAAGTTTCTTAACTCGAGGGGAGAAAAATTATTCAAATAAGAAAGCTATGTTTTGAATTATTTAAATGTCAAATAGACGTGGTATAAAGAATAAGAAATTGGGAGACGAGGCCCGTTATGAATAATTGGTATAAAACAAACAAAAGAGAAAACAGAGCCAAGTCACTTACTTATTGATGAGAATGACGTAAGAACTCGACCAGCATACAGAGGACTCTAGTTGGCTCCATCCTACCGTTCCATATTCAACTTAAACAAACAAAATATAAAAATTAATATATTCTTTTCTTATATATTATATAGCATTATAATATATTAGTCGCACACTGAGAAAAAAAATGTTGTAAAATGCAGTCACTATATATAGTTAATGCACGTTTTATTGCCGAAAACGCGAATAAACGAGCCGCAACATAGTTTCGGTTGTCCCAAATTAATGTTGACTTTTTCGCTTTGTTTCCGTAACAACTGCGATTTAGTTACGGAGATTTAGATGGAGTGACAATTGTATAGTTGCCTCAACTATTCACACTTGTTTGTTTTGTTGCCGCAACCTAATGAAACTTACAATAGGTTTAACTTTATTAAAATTGCTGCCGCAATTCCAAATAGTTTTAATCATTTAAATAATTCAATGGAAATCGCATGACTCACACTTAGCAAACATTGGCTTTTTTCAATTTTGGTAACTTGGGGGGCAAGAATTTGAACCCACGGATTCGATGAGACATCGTGGGGTGAATATACGCACAAGAAAAAAACTCAAGACAAAAAAGTTCTTATTTTTGGCTGCTAAATCAAAATCCATTCTTAAAAACATGCATTATTTGTAATTTTTTTTCACGTTTTGAGCCCTGCTGAACACTTTTTTGACAAAATTCAGTTACAATTTAGGTAAGTATTTGAGGCTCGATTTGGATTTAGCAGCAAAAAAATAAGAACTTTTTGTGCCTTGAATTTTTTTCCTAAATCCATTAGTTTAGCTGTAAAATGGACTTAAAGTTTAAATTTTAGCAAGTTTAGGGCTCTCTAGACGGCAAACTAATGATCGGAGCGAATATTTCTAAGATTAAAAAAGTCTTATTTTTAGCCATAGAATCCAAATCCAGTTTTAAAAATATGGCTTCCTATTTACTTTTTGTTAATTTGTTTGCTGCACACAGAAAATGTCCAGCATATGTTCTAGAAGCGCCTTTTTAGCTTTTATCGAACCCTGAAAACTGCATCTTTCTATCTATCATGGTTCCGGAGATATTTCGCTATTCCATATTAGCTGGGACACCCTGCATATATATATATATATATATATATATATATATATATATATATATATATATATATATATATATATATATATATATATATATATATATATACAGGGTCTCCCCGGGTCGACGCATTAATAGGTGAAAAAGACTAATCTTTTATCTAACTTTTATCTTCAGCCCTGCTTGAATAGAAACTAATTTAAGTTTTAACTAATAATTTAAGTTTCGAAAAATCAAGTATATGTCTTGGAAATTTACAAAATAATTATTTTTCCCACTAGTAAAGTGCTTCTTCTCTAGGAGATAACACAAAATGTTATTAGAAAAAGTTGTTCAGAAAGAAAAACTGAGTAAGAATACAAAATTTGAAAACGCTTCGCCTACTTAGATATATTGCATTATTTACCACTCCACATTAAGCCTATTGTGCTGTTAAAAATAGTAAAAAATAATAATTTTAGTGGTACTTTCTGTGCCATAAAATAGGTTTAAAATTTCGAAAATACCACTATGAATATTATTATATTAGTACAAAATTAAATTTAATAGTGAATAATTTGTGTTTTGTTATTGTTATTATTCTTATTTCTTATAATAAATATTTAATTTTCATAACAGACAAATAAAAGTAAACTAAAACTTTTTGGCACTTGCATAATTTATCAATTTTGTAAGAACTTTTCCTCACGAATATTTTAATATCTTCAACAATTCAAAAGCTGGTAAAAAAATGCAATAAATCAAATTAGGCAGAGCTTTTCAAATTTTTTATTCTAACTCAGTTTTTCTTTCTGAACAACTTTTTCTAATAACATTTTGTCGTATCTCCTATAGAGAAGAAGCACTTTACTAGTGGGAAAAATAACTATTTTGTAAATTTCCAAGACATATACTTGATTTTTCGAAACTTAAATTATGACATAAATTAGTTTCTATAATCCAAGCGGGGCTGAACCCCAGAAGATGACATTTTAATTAAAAAAAGTTAGTCTTTTTCAGCTATACATGCGTCGATGCGGGGACACACTGTATGTATGTATATATATATATATATATATATATATATATATATATATATATATATATATATATATATATATATATATATATATATATATATATATATATATATATAGGTTATATATATATAACCTATCAGGGTACACTCCATATCCAAATAATGGTTAGGATATTGGATCAGCTGTCCCCTTAAGTAGGATTGAAATATGGTCTTTTCGAGGAAATAAAAAAAATTATCGGCCCTTCCCCTCCCCCTCCTCTTAGTGGATCCATTTGAAAAAAAATCTCTAATTAGTAATTAAATATATTATTAGAATAGGAGAAGCCTTCTTAGAGTTTTTTGTGCTTGCTATTCACCGCCGTGCATCCTCTTTATCGTGGGTTAAAATTGGAATTATCCCTTACTTATTAGTTAGAGATCTTTGGGAAAGGAGATGCCCTTTCCAAAATATTAAATCCTAGCTTCAGGAGTTTATTATATCATATATAAAAGGCGAAATGGAATAAGGTTATTTTAAAAATTACTTATATATACATAATTACTTGTTTAAGACGTTGCTAATCTATTTTTAATATTTGCCTTTCCTTCCCTTCTATTCTATCATCCTTAATAATGAGGATTTATTTTATGCTCTTACTGTTAAGGGTAAAGAAATGAAAGAGGAAGGAAAGGCATATATATATATATATATATATATATATATATATATATATATATTCGTAAATGAGAATAATGAATTAGAATGTTATGTTAATTTATTTTATGAATACTTTTGTCTTTGAACTGGTTAAACCTATATATATATATATATATATATATATATATATATATATATATATATATATATATATATATATATATATATATATATATATATTAAGTCATTTTAAATTGAAATATCTATTGAGACTATATTTATTGTTAGTTTAAGCGATATTTACCAATTCATAGCGGCGTCGCTGTTGGTTTTACTGAAATATTGTATTTGGAAAAAAATTTTGTCTTATTGAATAGTTGAAGTTAGATTTTTTCCCGACCAAAAATTGCAATTGGAAATTTTCTCATGTTCGAGCAAGCGTTGCGCGTGAACTCTTGAACGGATAATGTTAACCAACGAACTTGTCCTATTGGTGAAATGAACATGTGTACCAAATTTCATCGAAATTGGTTCACTTTTACTCAAGTTATCGTGACACGTGTCAAACAAACACGGAAGATATTTCCTTATTATTCGGAAGCTTGTGGCGCTTCCTTCAATTATTTATTATTTTTTGGTCAGAATGTGGCTTAATAATTATGGGAAGGGGGGGGGGGGGGGGGCACCTTGCGCCTTCTTTAAGTTAATTAAATTCAATTTGAATACATGAAGTAAACATTTATAGTTGCGGTAGCAAATAATGTAAAGGATACCGCCGTGATCAAAGTATTTGTTGCCGTAACAAATGATAGTTACTGCAATTATAGTTAATTACCGTAACAAAATGTTTAGTTGATGTTCGCCCATAACTATAAATTGTTACTCCAACTTTACGCATAGTTTCTACAACAAATATATAGTTGCGGGACGAAAGGGCATAGTTACCGTAACTATAAACTTCTCCCACTCCGGTACGGACTTTCGCACTGGTAGGGGAGGGGAGCCTCGTGGTGGGCTTGCGTTCTCCAGCCCGCCAGTCAGTCCCACGCCTCTGTTCCGCCTAGTTCTGCGCCACACCGCTATCAGTAACCAAACATCTCAAAGCCCTTATTTCTTTCTTTTACTTCTTAACTGAAATACAATTTCATTTTTCAATAGTGTATTCTATAAGGCGGAATTTTTAGTAAACTTCGTTTAAAGTGAAAAAGAAACAAGTTTATTGTTGCTATTGTTGACACAAAGATGAGTATACTAAACCAACCTTGCTTGTTTTTAATTATTTACTCACCTGAAAGTCAAGAATTGCAACAATAAACACGTTTCTTTTTTACTTTCAGTGAAGTTTAATAAAAGTTCCGCCCAATGAATGGGTAATAATATTAACATCGATCGAAACGTTAGTAAATAAGGAAGTTTTTCCTGAAGTCCGAACAGTTTAAGCTCGATTCTTTACCAAGTTATGGAACCAAAAAGAAAAAGGATTTTTTAATTTTTTTCTTAAAAATAAAATTAGTATTCATTGTTTGTCATGTAATTTAAGGGCATGACAATTAAAATTACACTTTTCTTATTGGAAAAGTTGTCAGCTTTACAACGATACCAAACATTTTTTTCTAGTTTTTATACTTTTGGAGCAATAAGTGTTTTTATAAGAAAAGGTATGAGATCTTTAAAAAGTCATAAAATTTGGCCTTGCGGGAAAACGGTTAAGATTTGACCCATGGTTTATATAGCGTTTTTGTGGCCTATAAGACGTAGAACAACCTACTTCATTTTTTCACATATAATGCCAGTCACCCTGTATATATATAATTGAAGCGAGCGTAGCGAGCTTCTTACATTCAACGAAATATGCTCCGTGTCTGTCTGTCTGTCTGTCTGTCTGTCTGTCTGTCAGTAACGTTCACGCGTGTGACGATAACTTGAGTAAAAGTTGACCGATTTAGTTGAAATTTGGTATACATGATCCTCTTACTAATACTCAGGCTAAGTTCGTTGGACAGCGTGATCCGTCCAAGAGTTCGCGCGCAACGCTCGCGTAAACGAGAGGTTTAAAAATTAAATTGGAATTTCAGGACGGGAAAAGATTCTATCATCATCTATTCGATGAGACGAACATTTTTTTCAAATAACATTTTTTAGTAAAACCAACAGCGACACCGCTATGAATTAATAAAGATCGCTAAAACTATTAAAGCGGGCCTAAACGTTTAAAATTGAGAAAACAACCTTTTTACCGATATCTTACGTTCTAACGTAACGATTTTAATAAAACTTCATAGACACCATCTGATGCACAATTGAAACAGGCATGCAAAATTTCAATTTGATACATGCAGTAGTTTGTTTGTAGCAAAGAGATACAAATTATAAATATTGAAATAGAGATGTGTGGTTAGTGGAATAGTAAGAATGCGGGGTGGTTCCCTTACTACTAGCCGCTGCACTACTACCAGACCCATTATCTATCAACTCATCATGATTCACAATAATATTTTTTTTCAATATTCAATACATATTTATTACTATACGCTCGCTTCATTGATAGAGCCACGCGATGCCTAGTAGTATTATTATGCATATTTTGTGATAAAAATATATCCCCCCTTCAAAAAAATCTTAAATAAGTATTATAATCGGAACGGATTGGGCTAGCCACTTCGGGATAGTTTCATCGCGCTAGGAATATAAAAAGGCATATTAAGATGATTGTTTCACGCCATTATGGTTAATTGTTCAAAATTTATAACTCAAGCTAAACCGATTATGCTGATTAACAAACTCGTCCTATTTGTTAAATTGCCTACGGACCCTTCGTAAGTGCTTAAAACACTTATTTGGCCCATTTTTTTTACTTATTTTTTAACTTATTTCTTTATGTATGATATTTTGTAAATGTCAAACTAAACCATTTTTTAAATAATATAAAATTGGATTTTTCAAAAAATGTCAAGAAACTTAAATTGCTTTTTTTTTAAAAAAATCCTACAAGTTCTTTATCCAATAGATTCAAGTTTTATGATTGCTATAACGGCCGGAATAGAAGTTAAAAGTTTGTAATTATACCTACCCTGTTGATTTCTAACATAATATACTCTTTTCTATTGTATAAATAATAATACTAAGTGAATAATTTTTAAAAGTTATAGCACATAGTAGGTAAGTAAAATATCGGTACGACACAACTGAGACATACTTAGCCCAGTGTTTTCAATTAATTTAGCTTTCGTGTTTTCGTAGGCACATTTAATTATTATTGGACATTTTGTCAAAATTTATCATAAAAATAACTTCTCATCGGCGGGGAATCGAACCCGACCTCTCTCCGTCCGCGTTTCATCTATTTTCTCAAGAACTAGATAATTTCCGGGAAAACGGCTTATATCTTTGGATTTCTATTTAAATAGACTACATTTAAAAATGTTTAATCATAATCGGCGGAACCGTTTTCAAGAAATAATTCTGTTTCTTGTTGTTTCAGAGTTTTTGGGGGTAGCGCCCCCAAATTTGGAGGTAAAATTCATTTTTCGATTTCGCCTAGGGGTATGATTTTTCTAAACAAGTATGCCAAATTTCGTCAACAACGGTCCAGTAGTTTAGGCTCCAGGCGCACAGTGATCGAAAATTCAAATTTAGCGGGACAAAAATAGATTTACAATACTCATCTAATTTTTGTGTAAAACGTAATATGAAGACTATATATGTCCAATGTCCAGGTATAAAAATATGATGTTTTTTTGTTTGATATTTTCATTAGACAGTACTTTGTAGCTAGCAGAAGCAGAGTTATAATGATATAATTTCTTTTATCTGTATTCCATTAATACTCTCTGTAGTTAACAAATCGTTTATTAGTTGTCTGGAAAGTATTTTTTTTGCAACCATTCAGTATGATAATTTGTCAACAAGGTAAGAAAAGAAAATTAATCATTATACATTGCAATTTTATAAAGTTTTTTATTGGAATATTTGTAATATTTACTCCTCATCTTGAAAAGTATAATTATTCTAAAAAGTTTTTCATTAATGGTATAGAACTTCTGAGTTATTGAAAGGAAAGTTATTATGAGTTATACCATTTGATACTTTCTTTCAACTGTCTACTCATAGAATAATTTTACTTTTACTGCATATTTTTGCCTATAATTAAGATACATGGTGATTTCATCGAAATTATGAGTATTATTTTTGTATTTTTGCATGTCCAAGTTTCTGAGTTTTTCTTCTCTTACTTTAATTTATATATATAAATATAAATATATTTTATACATATATATATATATGTATATATATATATATATATATATATATATATATATATATATATATATATATATATATATATATATATATATATATATATATTTATTTGTTATTTTGCTTCCGAGCTTACCGGAGGTAACGGAAGCTATGTGATCGTTCTGATGAACGAATTTTTAAATATATTTAACTTTTGTAGTTTTAAAATGAAATAAAATTTACTTTTAGTATTTCTTCAATACTCAGAATTTTTTCTACTCTATTAAATTTTAAAACAATCATAATTCTCTTTTTTGAAATCTTTAAGTAATATTTTTATAAGTGAAATATTTTTACTTTTCCTCACCTTCTCCGAAGGTATATATAGGGAAGTATTGTTTTTACCCAAAAATTTCGAAACCGAGATTTCAACGGAATTATCCGTTTTGGGTGTTTTTAAGGCTATTAGAGTGGTTTTTTTAGTCTGTCTGTCTGTTGCACGCATAACTCCCACAGTTTTTAAGCTAGAGAGTTGAAAGTTGGTACAAAAATTAGTCCTTACACGTAGTTGTGCTGCTGCCCAGAAAATCAACCTTTTCCGCCATCTTGAACCCAGTTTTCTGAGTCAGCAAAAATTTAAAAAATCGAAAAGTGGTCTGATCAAGGTGAAATTTGGTTTGAATGTACCACTCTCTATGTCAAAAAAATCCACCAAATTTTAATGTGATATTAGCCGCTATTTTGAAGATATCGATTTTTGAATTTTGAAACATTTACGGTTAATAATACCAAAAGTATAAATACGTTTTTGATATATAGCACATCGTTGGAACCGGTAAAAAATAAGGAAAAAATATAAAAAAAAAACCCGATTAAATTCCATTTATTAGTTTAAAAGTTATAAGCGACCTAATTATTAATTAGTGCGATACTTAAGTTTGTTTACATCTGTTAAAATACCGGCAAAATTCAATAAATAAATGTAAAAAATAAGTAAAAAATAGACTGCCAATTAGTGTGGCACATAGCTTCCTCGCATCCTTCCATGTACTTTATTGTTAAATTAACATTAAAATTATTGTTATATTGTTTATTGGGTAAAAACTATTAATAGTTTTAGCGATCTTTAACACTTCATAGCGGTGTCGCTGTTGGTTTTACTAAAAAATTGTATTAAAAAAAAATGTTTGTCTCATTGAATAGATGGAGTAAGATTTTTTCCCCGACCTAAAATTCCAATTTTAAATTTGAAGTTCAGGTTTACGCAAGAGTTGCTCGTGAACCCTTGGACGGATAACGTTGTCCAACGAACTCGTCCTGGGCATTGGTAAAATGAACATGTCTACCAAATTTCATCAAAATCGGTCGACATTTACTCAAGTTATCGTCGCACGTTTCATAATTCGCGGACACACAGACCGACAGACAGACAGACAGACAGACAGACAGACAGACAGACACGAGACCAAAAATGTTCCCTGATGTCTGAAACGGATTTCTGTCTTGGAATTTTTAAATTCGGAGGCATAAAAGTTTTTCGTTTTCAAAAGTGAACACAATGCTTCCGTTACCTTCGGTAAGCTCGGAAGCAATAATGTATAATTATTTTTTTTAAAATGATAATGAGCAGGAGAGATCTCTATAATATAGTGGCCTCCTATGTGAGGAAAAGTTCCGAGGTAGGTACCAAGTACCCGTTTTTTTTTTATTGATGATAGTTGGACAAAAACTAATATTATTAAAATAAATATAAAGAAATAATATTTTTCCCAATGCATAATCATCGATCCAATTTGCACCATCAAAAGAGTCTAACATTTTTTTTACCACATTTAATGTGCACTGAGTGGGGCCTACAAATACGTTTCCACAGGCTCTGAACAGTGAATATATGGTGAAAAAAGAAGGAGTTGCACTTACAAAGTTTCTTTCCATAGAGGGAATAGAAAGAAAAAAAGAAAAATTCACTATAATACAATTTTAATTTTTGTCCCGCTAAATTTGAATTTTTGATCACTGTGAGGCGTCTGCACAGACAGACATTTTTTAAAAGCCACATTTTTGGACTCAGGGGACCTCAAAACGAGTAAATCCATCAAAATCGCCATCACCATACTTTCTCTTTATATGAGAAAGTAAAAAATCTGTCCGATACTACTCGTACTAAACTTTTCCATAGACGAGTACATAATTACTTCTATTTAGTGTTTTCCATTTTTAGTTATTTTGGGGTTTCATAGTTTAATTTAAATATTAAGAACATTCCCAAATTTAAGTAAAAAAATTCCTCCCGGGACGTAAACTGAAGCAATAGCGAGCATTACAGAATAAAATACGTCACATGGAAAATAAATAAACAGAACAAATAAACAAGTCAAGTGTGTGCTAGTCAGCACACAGCGAGGGTCCGTAGGCACACTGTATAGTTTAAGAAGTACCCTATTGATGGTTTTTTAAAATGATAAAAAGCTTACTTTGAACTATCCTATGGGTCTGATATTCTCAAAACACTTAAACAAACTTCTGATAAAGTTTTTTTTTTGCCACAGAACCGGACTACAACCATATAAGTACATCGAAAAGACCATAATTATAAAAAAAAACGTATTTTGTCAATAAAAAATAAAATAATTTTTTTTTTGAAATTTCCAAAAAGTGGTATCTTTACTTTTGGTCGAAGAATGTTCAGGAATTTTTTCAGATTTTTTGCACTTCACATAAGCGAGATAGAGGGGGGGGGGGGCACGTTTCACACCCTCTTCAAACTTGCATACGCTCGCCCTATCAAAGTTATAACCAAAGAATTATATATTTTTGTAATCAGCTCGACGTACCCTTTCATATGATATCCCTCACGGTGTCGAAAAAAAAACAATTTAACCCTTAAGTTTTTTGAAAAATATTTTTTTTAAGTCGCTATATTTTTAAAATATGTGGGCAGGTACAAGACACATACATGCCAAAATTTCAAAGTGATCGGACGAAAAGTGTAGCCGTGAGAGCAGGCGACAGGACGGACGGACAGACACACGCAGGAAAATATAAGGCTCCTTGGTTTTGCCTACGGACCCTAATAAAAATACTCTGTCAATTAGTGTGGCACATAGCTTCCTCGCGTCCTACGTCGTATACATACTTTAAAGATTTTATGCTTTTACAGACCATTATTGTCAAATTTATTTTATTTTCCTCTATCAATTTAGCAATATTTAAAGAGCGCAGACGGTTGAAAATAGTTTGGGGCTATCTGCGGGCTAATGTAGTCAAACCATCTAAATTTAATAAAAATTAGATTATTACTCTTAATTAGAAGATATAGGTGTAAATAAATGTATTTTTGTGGGCACGTGGAAGAGATACAAATGAGCACAGAAGTTTAATACTTATATGGGACCAACAATGGGCTAATTATGACCAACTATCAAAATTTCATTAAAATCGGACGAGTAGTTTTTAAGATATATTGGTTCGCAAAAATTGAGCGACATACAAACCGACAGATAGAGACGAAGCCAAAAATGATATCTCTGATGTCTGAAACTAATTTTGAAATCAGAGACAAAATCATTTCGCTCTACTGAAAAATTACATAGCTTCCGATACCTTCGGTAAGCTCGGAATCCTAAAATTCGTATACTGAACTTGTGTTCGTTGGTGAAGAAAAGCATATTGACCCAATTTCGGTGTTATAAACATCATATAAATTAGTGTGTGATGAATAAGTATACAACATTTTAATACGTTAATATTGTAGTTTTAGAGTTTTGTCGATTTTTAAACAAATTATTGTTAGTACGATATTCTTTGATGGAACATACGATAAAATAAAAAAGAAAGGAAAAATACAAGAGGCAAATATTTCCTATTTTATTTATGTATATTTTTTTCTCGGTAATAAAATGACTCTTCTCAAAACCTAAATAATTATTTAATAAAATAAAATAAAAGATTTTATACAGAAAAACTAGTAGTAAAACTTTCATTGTCACTTTGAATAAAAAAATCACGACTTCTCCACTTCATTTCTCTTATCGTTGAGATTAATTACAGAAATAATAAAGAAGTGTTCCGAACTTTTTATTTTAAAACCACATTTATTTTCATGAAGTAGGTACTCAAAAGGCTAGCTCTACATAACTAGATTGCATAATATTCATAATTTACAAACATTAAGTGATTTATGTACGTACATACTTCCTTATATTATTGAAGATCAATCTAAAATCACTAAAACAAAGTTTCTCTTATAGAACATATTTTGATTGTGGTAGTCCCCATTAATCATTATTGTTCCTAAATTTAATTTTTTACATTCTCATATAAGTAGTATATGTAGAGAGAAAGCTTTGTGGTGGTGTCAAAATTAGATTTTAAAATTTTTATAGATTTATAAGTTTTCAAAAAAGAGGTTTTAAAAAAAAAGGCTATAATCCTTCTGTGCAAACACGTATAGATCTTAGGGTAAAAATATTCTAAGATACTTGAAATAGATAAACCGCGAGCCGAATTTCTATGTCCAGATTGAATTTAGAAAAAAAAATCTTTAACTCAGTCTGTTTATCTTAGCATACGTCTCCAGGAAAAATGCCAATTACTCGTAGTATAGCTACTACTGTGTCATACCATTTTTACAACGTACATGTAATAAAACATCATCTATGTGGAGAGTTTTGTCGGTTTATCGATTTATGTCACTAAGAGTCCAAGGAATAGCGCTAAAGAGGGGTTGGACTATTCTCAGTCTGGCAGTGAGAGCCAACCAGTCTACAAGCTTTCCCCAGTAATTGTTAAAGGAAATGCTTTGAGAATCACGTAGTTCTTTGCTACGTGCTCTGAACCAGAGCTCGAGCTTTAGAAGACTAGGCCCCAACACTCCGACAAACCTTCTAGATATTACATCTTACAGATATAGATGTAGACAAACCATTCCAGCTCATCTCTGCTTTTTTTTAAAGCACCCAGTACAATTATTAAAGTTTCAAGAGCTGCATGTCCGCAATATCTGCAAAATCTTTTTGGACAAACATTTATATATATATATATATATATATATATATATATATATATATATATATATATATTTTATATATATATATATATATATATATATATATATATATATATATATATATATATATATATATAATATATATATATATATATATATATATATATATATATATATATATATGTATAGAAAAACACGATCTTTTAATGTTTTCTTTGAATTCACAAGTACTTTGCTTGAAAATAATTTGGTTTCTTTTATAATCAGGGCTTGTAGCAGATTTTCCTCAAAATTAAGTGACTTTAGTGACTATTTTTTTCAAAATAAGTGACTTTTAAGTGACCCGTTTTCCCCAAATAAGTGACTTTAAGTGACTTAATTTTAAGTAAAAAAAAAATATTTTAGTTACTTTTTGTTGTTTAGCACTGTTACAAATGCAATTATAAAAATTTTAGAACGGTTTTTTGTTCATTTGATTTTGTGTACCGTAACTGTATGAAAAAAAAGAAAAAAAAAGAACCGGGTACGGGGTACCTCGGAACTTTTCCTCACTTCGGAGGCCACCGAAGAGACCTCTCCTGCTCGCAGCAGGAGAAAGCAGCATTGGACGTGGTCAGTACTTGGATAGGTGACCGCATTGAACCAACTGATTTTATCATCATTCTTAAAAAAAAACTTTATTTTTAATATATTTTATTTAATTATTTGAATTTTGGCGGTATTTTGACAGATGTAAACAAACTTTGATGTCATCAAAATGATCGCACTAATAAATAATTATATTCGCTTATAACATTTAAACTAATTAATGGAATTTTATCGTTTTTTTTTATATTTGTTCCTTAATTTTTTCCGGTTCCAACGATATGCTATAAGTCAAAAACGTATTTATACTTTCAGCATTAAGAACTGTCAAAGTTTATAAATTAAAATATTGATAACTTCAAAATGGCGGCCAATATCAAACTGGAATTTGGTGGGCTTGTTTTTCATACAGAGAGGAGGTACATTGGTCAAATTTTGACTCGATCAGGACCATTTTCGATTTATTAAGATTTTTTTTACAAATTTTGCTGACTCAGCAAACTGCGTTCAAGATGGCGGAAAAAGCTGATTTTCCACCGGAACCACTACAGGTAAAGACTGATTTTCTGCCAAGTTTCAACTCTCTAGGTTAAATACCTTGGGCGCTACGATAATAACACACACATACATACAGATGTCATGCTGAAAACCACTCAGGAGGTCTTAAAAACACCCAAAACGGATAATTCCGTTGATCTCGAAAAAAAAGTTTTTGGTGAAAACAATACTTTTCCTACTATAGGTTGTGAGGAAAAGTAATAACAATCAGGAGAGAGTTCGGAATAAAATATTCTTTTCATCTTTATATTATTTTTATTTTTTCTTCATCCATCTTCTTAATATTGACGATATATCTCAACACACGCCAGCTGAATCTAGTGCAACTGTTACAAACTTTATCATTCATCACAGTTCAAAGTAGGCCTAATATAAAAATTCATAGTTAAAAAAAGTCTTGAACTTACAAAATCCCTTTTAAAAAACAGTTAAAATATATGTTTTGTATTTAAAAAACAAAATAAATTATCCTTGTAAGCCCAAATAAGTGACTTTCAGTGACTTTTTTTTAAATAAGTGACAAAAAAGTGACTCTCGTCAGAATAAGTGACTTTTAGTGACTTTCAGTGACTCACTACAAGCCCTGTATAATTTGTTTTTGAGCTTACTCAGGCTGAATAAGACTTAAAAATATACTGCATAATTTTACTCTTGTAAAATATACCATTTTAAAAAAATACCACTTTAATTGGTCATGCGCGTTATCACATTAAAGAATGTTAATCAAATAGCAATAGCAGTTTTAAGTACTTCACACTGGAAGAAAATAACAAAAAATACAACTCGTTTTAAAACACCATCGTAATTGTCTTTAGAAAAACAAACCCTGCTGAACACGATTTTAACTGTTGTGCCGATCTAACAACAACATGTAAATTACTAGAGTAGGTACGGACTAATCAGCCAACTTTCACATCCATGGATGTGGCTATAAGTGAGAAAGTTATACCCTATGTCGAAATCTAATTAGTGTAATTAGTTGTTGATAAGCCTTGATTTTAATCTACTCAAGAATCGCAAAATGGACTAAGCTGAGACGAAGTGTAGAATGTAAGTAGCTACATAGTACACATGATTGAGTTAGAAGTGGTTAGAGGACTTAATATGATTTGTACTTAACTAGCTGAAGTTCACGTTTATGAAACTGACAATTTATTTTAAGAAATTTAAAAACTAATAGATTCATGCCTAAATATTCAAACTATTAATATTATTTATTGCCTAACAAAAAGGTGAAGAAGTAAAAAGCACAGGAATTTCTCCTTAGCACTGAGATTAAAACTCAGCACCGGAGATGTAGGGTATGAATCGATTTCAGGCATCAGGAGTGTTTTTATCTTCATTTTATCCATTGAAGCTTATAAGTTTTATAAAGGCATTGAGAAATATAAGTTAGGTAACTGGAGGATGCAACTACTAGACAAACCTGGTAGTAGTAATGTACATTTTAGTTATAGTAATACAAGGAATTATTGATTAGCTATAAGCAGTTGAAAAACAAAAAATGTTTCACCTGGACCCATAGCTTTACTGATTCCGCCCAACATCTCAACTTCATATTCCTTACCTTGTTTCTTCCGAACTCTTTCTACCCACACTGCCCTAGTCTACCCCCACCTTGTACTGTTAGTTTGTCACAAAAGTTTGTAAAATAGTTAGCTTAATACAGAACTCACTCTTACTAAGTTAACGTTAACACGCACACTGAAGCTGATATTATATGTAGAAACGCATTTGTGAATTATAATGCAAAATTGTAGTGACAATATTGTTGCGTTACTTTCTACCAACCTCTCTAGTCATAATTATAAATAGTTATATTAGAAACTACTTTAGAAGGTTGCACTGAAAGTTAGCCAAAAGGAAATTCCAGGCTACGGTTACATAAGCATCATAGAATTAGACTCAAAGGACAAGCTTTGGAACAGATGCAAGAATTAAAATACTTGAGAACTAACATTGCCATTACGCTCTAGTTCAGACAGAGGGTGCGGAGAGCTGGATATTAACAACCAGAATATTATAAAATAAGCTTCAAACAACCCCAATATGAGCTTAGGCAAATATGCCACTGTATTTCAGGCAGAGATGTAAACAATTTTGGACTGTTCTCAAATAATCCTGAGGAAGAATATTCCTATATTAAAAGCTCTTGAGACTCTAGGAATGCCTAAAACCCTGCTACGACTTGTAGTAATGACAATGACAAATATATTATCCAAAGTTAAAGTTGGGAATAGACTTAGTCAACAATTCTCATTTAATGCAGGAGTAAAGCAGTATGATGGGCTGTCTCTTTAACTAGCAACTCTCTTTTTACTTAGCGTTACATAGTGTGGTCAGAGAAAATGATCCTGGTATATTTATAATAAGCTATTCCATAGACCTGTGAGAAAGGTTGATGTTACTGGAGAATACGAAGAAACCACGATCTGGAAGAACTCATTAACAGACAAGACATAGTGTATTTCATTAAGTCGCAGAGACTGTAGTGGCTCGGACATCTAGTCACAATGCCAGAGAGTAGAGTAGCCATACAGATGTGAAAGAGGAGACTGTACAATAGCCGTAGACAGGGCTCTAAACTAGGCCCTGGCCAGTGGAATGCGTTCTACGACGGCATCCTGCGCATAAATATGCCAGAAAACACACACCTAGTAGGTTATGCCGACGACGTTATCGTAGTGATCCTGGAGAGAAATGAAGAGTTTGCTCAAATCATGGCTAAAGGACTACTGTCTAGAGCTTTCTACCAACAACACGGAAATTGCAATTTTAACAGGGAGAAGACTTGTGAGTCCAATGATGCTGGTTGGCGACGAAACCATTCAGGTCAGGAAATCAGTAAAATACCTAGGAGTATTGATCGACAAGAGGGCCTCCTTCTGGGAGCAAATAAGGACAGCCTCTGATAAAGCGGCGATAGCTACGGCCAGATTAAGTAAGCTTATGTTAAATATTGGCGGGCCCACCCAATCTAAACGCCGTTTGCTGATGTCTGTTACGCACTCTATAATGCTCTATGGGGCTGAGATCTGGGCGGACGCAATGAGGTATGAGAAGTATAGAAAGAAGCTGTTGTCCACACAGAGAAGGGGTGCACTGAGGACTGCATGCGCGTACAGCACGGTGTCCGAATCAGCGATCCTCGTCGTCACAGGGATTGTCCCGCGACGAATAAGGACCTGCTAGCCAAGGAAAAAAAGAAGATTGGACAGACCATCAAGGAGGCTAAAAAAGTTGCGAGACATTTAGCACGCGCAGAGAACTTCTTTCTGACCCAGATGCTAATAGGATATGGCTGCTTTCGCGCCTACCTTAATAAGATGAAGGGGAAAAGTGGACACTCCAGCATGCTTTCACAGCGGTCACGAGAGAGATGACACCGAACACACCTTCTTCCTTTACTCAAGGAGGCAGGAAGAAAGAAAACGGCTAATAGAGCAAATAGGACTGTTTGATCCGAACAACATCGTTGAAAAAATTATAGAAAACCCGGAAAACTGGCAGGCCGTTAGCTGCTACGTGGAAAACATACTCCTGCAGAAAAAGGCAGGTGAAGAAAAAGAAGAATAAAAATTAAAACGAGAAAAGGAAGGGAGCCCGTGTAGGCTAACATCTAGGCACAAGCATGAAGTAATGTTAAAACGGTTCCGTGCTGGGTCCTGCCTTCGAAAAGGGTTTGTGGGTTTAGTGGGTCCCAGTCAGTCAGGCTGAACCCCACACTGTTTGGGGGTGCGCACCTCCCATTCGTCTGGTAGCAGATTCACACTGTTCCCTTCGTTAAAAAAAAAAAAAAATGAATGAATAACCGTAGAAAAGGAAGACCGAGATTAAGACTGTAACATTTTAAAATTGGTTTCAATTTGCTATTACAATATGATTTTGAATATTGAGGAAAATTGATCAGTTTGACCATTAATTGTTTTGTTTAGTGGGTTCATTATAATTTTGATTCCGAGAGTCTGGAGAAATCCAAATTACGTTTTAATTTTTACTTAGATTTTTCTAATAAGTTTCCTTTCCCCAACCATTAAACATTAAAGTAAGACAGTGTAGTTCTTTCGTTTGCTGTGGAGCCATGCTGGTTCTGACCAGGGGGAGGCTCTCGGAACGGCGAGGTAGCCGGCGGCTTATGGCCAATCCTCCAATTTAGTACTTTTTTGAATCTTGAGTTTTAGATGTAGTAGTAAAATGTGTGTGGCCATAAAAATGTAGAACCCCTCCAGAACCCTTGGAGCTCAGGGTGGTTGATCCAGGACCGAATTTGCCGTACCATCCCCAACCATCTTCAATCATTTAACAATAATTTGATATTTTTTAAATTTTGTAAATCAGCCAATAGAATCGATTTTTATGTAATGTACAGACTGGAGTTAGTTCTTCTACCCTTAAAAATAAGAACCTGGAGCTCATAAAAATATATATTTTCATTTATTTTGTATATTAATTATTTCAATTAATTTTACAACTTACCAACAACAACAATTAATTTTAGTACCTACAACCCACCTCTCACTACCAACTGAGCTGGGCATAACCTTAAATTTAATGTGCTTGTCACAGACAAATTAGAATTTACTCTGACAATCAGGCATCGATCAAAGCGCTGGTCATACCAAGATTTAGATTTAAGCTAGTTTTTTCAAGTGCTAAGATACCTCAACTCTCTTGGGCAACTTAAAAAGGTACAACTAATATGGGTTCTAGGATATCGTGGCATTGAAGGCAATTTTTGAAGTCCCTAAGAAAAAAAAATCTTCAAGCAACAGAAATAAGATACCTGACTCCATCTGAACACCTCCATCAGAGCATCTTATGAGTCAAACCCCCTAGTAGTCTAAGTTGGTTTGGCCATACTCAGTAAATGTCAGACGCAAGACAGGAACTCGAGGCTAGACCAGAGGGCAGGAGACCCCGAGGAATAAGACCAGATACCATGGAGTGACAACATTCAATCTGAACTCCAAGAGAGAAGTTATACCTGGGGACGAGCTGTTCAGCTGGCTAAGCACCGTTCAACCTTTTTTCAACCCTCTACAACTATCAGTAGAAGAGGGCCGGATTAAGTAAGTATGTTTTTCTTCCATAACTCAATAATAATAATAAGTAATAATTTATGTTTATTATTATCTAGAAGCTTATCTATTCTTTCGCTACAAAACACTCTAGGGTACCACGGCTTTATGCCGATTTGCCACAAAATGTAAAAATTAATAGAAATGTTGCATAGTTTTTATTTTAAAAATTAAAGCAATAAATGGTTATATCTATTTATCTGCCTTATTTATTAGTAGCTATTACAATATAATGATTGGCTCATAACGGTGAATAAACTAAAACAGAAAATTCAATTAGAATGTCACAGCAGCGGTGAAAAGAGTTTCTTTAACTTTAAATTGTTCAATGTTTATTGAACAAT
Source organism: Gerris lacustris (assembly GCA_951217055.1). Classification (NCBI taxonomy): domain Eukaryota; kingdom Metazoa; phylum Arthropoda; class Insecta; order Hemiptera; family Gerridae; genus Gerris; species Gerris lacustris. The sequence goes on along the minus strand of OX578281.1, from coordinate 32,270,568 downwards.
TGAACATTGTAAGTCTAATTTACAAATTGATTAATTAATTTAGTAATATCTAAACTAATTTTGTATCCTAGTTTAATAAATACGAATCTGCTACAAATCGTATATACTTACGAATGGTTGCTGAGCTGTATGAACATTTCATTTAAACAAAACATTAAATGAAATGGAACAAATATTTTTCTTAGATAAAAATTTTTTTAAACAAATTCTTATTTAAAAAAAAATTATTTCTCGTAAAGATATTAATATTACATTTCCTTTTATACATTTTAATTCATAATTTTATTATTTATTAAAACATTTTCTTTTTTGACTCTTCTCTCATAAATATATCCTTTAAAAACATTTGTTAGTCTTGATAAAAACCACAAACTGTTTTATTCTGCTAAGTAGTGTAAGAAATGGAAGACAGAGAAAAACAAATAATAAAAAGGTCTATTTGATACATAGTAAACTGTAAAATGCTTAAAAATATTCTCTCAGGGCAGATGGACGAAAAGAAAAAAATTATATAAAATATAAAAAAGGAAGTAAGAGAAATAGAATCTGACTAGTTGTAGTTTTATATATATATATATATATATATATATATATATATATATATATATATATATATATATATATATATATATATATATATATATATATTTATGTATAAAATAAACATTTTAAGAGTGGAAAACATTCTTCCTTTTTCCACAGAGAAACAGAAAATTCATTCTTGAAATAAAAGAAAAGAGTAAAAGCCTTCTCTCTTCCTTTCAATTCTAACCCCATCTCCAGGAGGAATAGTAGAAAAAGAAAAATTAAAAAAGAATTTAGTGCAAGAGAAAGAAGCATCTAAATATATATACACACACATATATATATATATATATATATATATATATATATATATATATATATATATATATATATATATAATGTATAATGTGTAGTAAAGAAAAAACAGAGAGAGTTTTCCAAAAGGAAATGAAAAAGCCTTTAGTGTTTTCTCAGTACTGCCCCTGCACGTCAGGACCAGCCTGCCCCCCAACCTCCAGCCTTTCTTCTACCCACTAAGGTTTTACACACAAACCCAGCAAATAACAACATGAACCAACAAACAACATTAATACCACCACCTTTTAAAATAACAACAACTTATTTTAATTTTTTTTTTGTTACAAGAAAAAATTGGGGTATTTCACGAGATATAAGCATTAAGAGTTAAAAGTTATTTTAAATTATTTTTAAGAATTTATTTTGAATACTTTTAGATTTTTCTTGTAGATTTTATAGTAAGGTTTATAAAGAATTTAAACTATTTTTAAATCTAAGCAATTTGATGTAATTATAATTTAATAATAAGTTGCTTTTTCTAAGAAATCTGTGGTTTGTCAGTGTGTGTTTAGGGCATACAGTAGAAGAGTGGAGTGGGTGGGAAAATTAATTGTTTCAAATAAAATAATTAATTTGTTTTTTATTGTTTTAATTCAAATTTAAACAAATAATGCTAATTAAATAAATTGTCAATATTTAGGAAATAAAATGGTTGTGCGTGAAGTCTTATGGAAAATGGGGTTCATTGCAAATCTCTCACTAAAAAATGGTTTTTAATAATAAGTTGTTTTTTGACAAAATTACATGGACAATTAACCAATTTTCACAAGTGTTGTACATACTAGTAATCTACTCTTAAATACCTTTCTTTTTATACCCACTAAAAAATAAATAAATCGCGTGGCATTCAGTGACGGATCTAGGGGGGGGGGGGGGGCAGGGGGGGCAGCCTGCCCCGGGCGCCGGGTTAGAGGGGGCGCCCGCGCCGAGCTAGCCTGTTTTTTATTTTTTTGTACTGCAAATAATAAAGTGCAAGTGCTAAAATTGGCGCAAAACGCCCCCAGAAAGGAAGCCAGACGAAATATTAAAAGTATTCCCTATTTAATTTCCATTTTTAATTTGTTGAACGATTTGACAAAGGGCGCCATTAGAACAAAAGATATTTGCAAAGTGTGTAGCTGTCATTGCTATAGTCTTACGTAGGGCGCCTTTGGAGCAAGGGCGCCAAGGAACATAATATTTGGAAAAATAATTAAAATTGAATGGATTAATTTATTCCTTTTAAAGTTGACTAAATGAATTTGATAAAGGGCGCCATTAAAACAACGGATATTATCGAGGGCGCCCAGTATCAAGCAAGATTGAAAACCCATCTCAATTAATCCAGTAATTACTGAAATATTTATATATTCGCTAATTTGCATAGTGTGTAGCTGTTATTGTTATAGTCATACGTAGGGCGCCTTTGGAGCAAGGGCGCCAAGGAACATAATATTAGGAAAATAATTCAAATTGAATGGATTAATTTACACCTTTTAAAATCAACTAAATGAATTTGACAAAGGGCGCCATTAGAACAACAGATATTATCGAGGGCACCCAGTATGAAACAAGATTGGAAACCCATCTCAATTAATCCAGTAATTACTGAAATATTTATATATTCGCTAATTTGCATAGTGTGTAGCTGTTATTGTTATAGTCATACGTAGGGCGCCTTTGGAGCAAGGGCGCCAAGGAACATAATATTAGGAAAATAATTCAAATTGAATGGATTAATTTACACCTTTTAAAATCAACTAAATGAATTTGACAAAGGGCGCCATTAGAACAACAGATATTATCGAGGGCGCCCAGTATGAAACAAGATTGCAGTATGAAACCCATCTCAATTAATCCAGTAATTACTGAAATATTTATATATTCGCTAAAATTTGCAAAGCGTGTAGCTGTTATTGTTATAGTCTTACGTAGGGCGCCTTTGGAGCGTGAGGAATCAGCAAGGACGCCAAGAAATAAAAAATGTTTGGAAAATAATGCAATTGAGATAATGAAACACCTATTATAGTTTACTAAATAAATTTGACGAAGGGTACCCTTGGAGCAACAGGAAATCAGCAAGGGCGCAGCCGAAAAACCAAAAATGTTTGTAAATAAAATTAATATTTTATTTATGTAGTCGCTGTAATTGTTACGTTTTGCAAAGGGCGCCTTTGGCGCAATAGAAATCTGCAGGGGTGCCAAAAATTAAAAATGTTTGGAACCCACAGTGAATTAATACATTAAAAGTCAAAACTGTATTTTTCAAAACCTTGTATACGTAATTTCACATTTGCCCATGCAATGAACTTAGACATATGATTTTTCAATTTTAATTTTTTGATGTGACTCCAAAATGGAAAATTTTTAAGAGGATTCGCAAAAAAAAGAAATATCTATTATACATATTCTGCATCTCGGTGGGGTGGGTGGTTTGAGCAGGTAAACGCGGGTAGACGGAAAAAATGCCCACGGAAAAAAAGCCCAGGAAAAAATGCCCACGTAAAAAATGCCCACGGAAAAAATGCCCACGGAAAAAATGCCCACGAAAAAAATTCCCACCGAAGAAATGTCCAAAATAATTAAACTTTAATGTTTAATGGTAGTTTTTAAATATGTATAATTAGTTTATTGTTAACGCTAACAAATTTTAACCTTTTTTTAAGTGGAATAGCCATTAGGGGTGTTGTATTTTTGCAGTTATATTAGTATAAAAGTAACGGTACCCTGGGCCACTGGACTTAAGATCTTCTTTAAGGTTTATAGGGTATAGAATAAGTAATCAACCTTGCTATTCTATATGCTTCAAATAGCAATGTTGATTACTATAAATATTATATACCCTATAGACTATAGACCTTATATACAAGTAAGTTGAAAAAAAAGTTATTAATTTAAACGACGTTGACTAATATTAATTCAATGGATGTAAATAAGGAGATGTGATCACAGAAGTTACAGTTTTTATAATTTCCATACATTTCTGTGTACTTAATGTTTAATTTTAAAGTACATTAAGGTAACCTTATCTAAGAGATCATTAAAAAACATGTTATTAATTTCCATTTTCAAGAGGAAATAAATATAATATAGAATTAACCGAAAGAATCTACCGAAAGTATAAATACGTTTTTGACATAAGTATGGCGTATGGGATATCGTTGGAAGCGGTAAAAAATAAGGAACCAATATAAAAGACCAATTTAGTGGCCTCCAAGCTAAGGAAAAGTTCCGAGGTGTACACGATTTTTTTTAATTCGAAGACATAAAAAATATCTCTCTTGAGAAACACAATTAGTGGTTTGATCGATCCATTCTGTGCTTGCCCTGATGCCCTCCATTACGGTAAACAACTTTTTTGAGCATGGATAAATGATTTTATACAAAAGTCAAAAGAATGCTATGTTAAACTTAGGCTTACATTTAAATATAAAATTTACTAAAAATTATATTGGTTTAGTATTTCCTTGAAGCATTCATACTTTCCTAAAGATTAAGCATCAATGAAACCGCGTTAGTCAAAAGATAAGTTTAAACATAATAACAGACCAAGGACAAACAGGACATTTCCCCAGAGGGAAAACCGTGGATTACCACAGGTACTAAAGGGATACGTCCATCAGTATTATACCGACAAAGTTCAGATGCAACAGTAGGATTACGATTTGTTCGCCCACTCCTGTCTAGATAACCATAAATATTCAGGATTAGGCTAGTTTAATCTAGTGTTCAGTTTAACAGTGAATAGAGAGTAAAACCGATTTTAGAACAAATAATTCTAAAAACTTAAAACATCATTTACTAAAAAAAAATTCTCAAGAAAAAAATCGGAGGCATTATGAATTTTAACTTTCATTATCTTACTAACTAAGGAGTAAAATTAGATGATCTTTTTTCGGTAAATTTCAATAGAAATATACGAGAATATAATAATATATAGCCTCTTATAGAGATTTGTATGGCAATCATCATTCTAATAAGCTAGCATATATTTTAAATATTAAACACAAAACTAACTACACCTTCTAATTAATTTCTTTTGAAATAAAATCTCTACCAAGATTTGTAAATTAAAAAAAAGTCGAAACTAAAGTTAGGATGGTACAGATTTTGGAAGAAAAATTAATGAGCACAGACGGTTGAAACTTATAGACAAATTAGGTCTATGACCTACCTTCCATATTTCATTAAACAAATGCCCACGGAGGAAAAGTCTTTTTAAAAAAAAATTCTAGCAACAGTTTTTCCTTTTCAAGAGAATCAGTCAATGTTTGACATCGTACGTGATTATACTTCAATTCTGTGCCCATATTGTCCAGACAGAGGACCCGCGCCACTTTCACTTAAATTTTAGTATTACGCAAATTTTAGTGAAATACATAAATATAATACAAAATAAATTAATATGGTACCTGAATTTAAAAATATACTGAAAAATTAAAAAAATGAAAATGATAATTGAGACTGACTCATTTTGTGCTTATAAAAGATGAGACTAAACAACGGTATTTTATAAATTAAAAAAATAATAAAATCAATTTGAATATGTTTTATAATATTATGCTAAAATTATTTCATTCAAAATTATATTTTGAATGAAATTTCAAAATTATGACATAATTATGACATAAATTATGACATAATTATGACATAAATTATGACATAATTATGACATATCAAAATTATATTTTGGACATTTCTTCCGTTTGAAATTTTTTTCGTGGGCATTTTTTCCGTGGGCATTTTTTCCGTGGGTATTTTTTCCGTGGGCATTTTTTCCTGTTTTTTTTTTCCTTGGGCATTTTTTCCGTGGGCATTTTTTCCGTGATTCGTAAACGCGGTTAGGGGTATAAATCCGTCGGCGGTAAGACGGAGGAACTTGCTATGGTTGAGGAGATTAGAATAAGGATTTTATTACAATAGAATAACTCACAGAAAGGAAAGGATTACGCTTGGTAATGGGGAATTTCTAGTCACCTATTCGTGCAAATTATTTTCAGAGCAGGCTTTTCCCCATATGGCTAAGGAGGAAGGTCTCACGCAGTGGAAGAAGTTAAATAAAAAAAAAATCCAGAACACGAAAATCCTTAAGCTACAAAAAAAGTTTTTGTTCTTGGAAAACATTATAGGTTTCTCTAAATAAAGGAGGAATTGACAAAGAACTACAGGAACAAATACCGCAGGAAGAGAATCCCTGGAAATCAGTTTTAAATGCCGTTCTTGATGTAATTATGCATTTGGCCTATCAAGGCAGTGCTTTTCGAGGATCGCATGAAAGCCTTGACTTTGGTGATCCCATCAGTAGTGGAAAGTTCTTAAACAGCGTGACTTACTCTTCTCCTTAGAGTGACTTACTTTAAGCTCTTAAACAGCATTGACTTACTCTCTCGATACCACATCCCAACTACGTGAACACATAATCCGCCCAAAAAAAGGTCAGCTACTTTTCGCACAATATCCAACGAGTTTTTGGATATCATTGCAACAAAAGTAAGAGGAAAAATTCTGAGTGACTTAAGAGAAGCAAAGTATTTCTCTGTCTTGTTTGACTGTACCCCTAATGTTAGCCACTTGGAGCAGATGTCTCAAGTCACAAGGTAAGTAAACTTAAGTGCGGGCCAGAGATTGGCGAGAATTTCATTGATTTCTTTCACAGTTATTGAGAAGACGGGTGGCACTTTCTGAAGTAATAACCAAAAAAATCAAAAGTGATGGTTTGGTTTTAAAAACTGTAGAGGGCAGTTATATGACAATGGTGCTAACATGGCTAGAAAGTACAAAGGTGTTCACATCCGTTTACAGAAAAATAAAAATAATGATCTTGCTTACTTCGTACCCTGTGCTGGGCATTCACTAAAATTAATTGGGGTCAATCCTGCGAGTGTCACTCATGAAGCAGAAACTAACTTTGGAGTTTTAAATTGTCTTTATTCATTCTTAGCAGCATCAACTAATAGGTCGGGAAGTTTTGCTCAAAAGCATACCTATCTCTCTCAAGCTACAGAGCGGAACTAGGTGATCAACAAAGCGGAAGCTGTAATAGTTATTTACAAGCATCTTGGAGGAATTATTACTGCTTTAAAGTATATGGTAGCATGTTTGACTTCAAGTTCTGAAACAAAACCAGAAGCTAGGAGTCTTTTAAAAAGTATTAGCACTTTTGAATATGAAATATTTTCTTGCTTCTGGTTCAAGGAGCTAACTATAGGGACATTGTCAACAAACTCCTCCAGAAAAAATATATCTCAATTGCTCAATCAGTTCTCCACATTTACCACCTTATAAAGGAGAAAACTGGGGAAAATAATGCAAGAGATGCAGTCACTGAAGCTACGACCATAGCTGAAGGCCTTAACATAGATCATCAATTTAAAGAGGTGCGTTAACGAAAAAAAGAAAAGGATGGCTGATGAAATAAGTAAAGAGGAAAGTATCGAATGGACACCAGAGACGAGGTTTCAAATAATGCTTCTTCAAATAATAGACCACATCCTAAGTTCTCTCTAAGGATTAGAAGTGTAACTCTTACAGCGTGAAAGGCAAATATGTAGGATTGAGAGAAGAGTATGAGGGGCGCCGAAAAAAAATTCTGGCCCCGGGCGCCAGAAAGCCTAGATCCGTCACTGGTGGCATTTTTACTTATCCTTGATCATCCTATGCATTTTTGAGGCTTTCAAACCTGTTTTTAGTTTATCGTCAAGTAGTTTAACTTGGTTGTCATTGAAAATACTTGTCCAAAAATGAATCACCGCTGAAAGGGAACAATGGACTGTGTTCTCCAAATTAGTTTAAATATAAACGTTATATTCCTAAAATATTCTTTCACTTTATTTTAAAAACAGTACTAAATTTTGAGTTCACTTTATTTTTACTGCGTGCGCGTCAAACAAATCTTGTAATAGATTAAGTTTCACGTTTTTACCTTTTTTGATTCAAAAGTTATTGGAACCGTACCGAGTGTCAGACAGACACAGAAATGAAACTAGGGTATCTTTTTTTTGGTTTAACCAACGAAACCCTAGAAAAAAAGATGTCAAAATTACTAAATATTTAGTAAAATAAAACATATAGAATAAAGAAACGGAAAGCTAGACAGAATCTCAGTTAACGATCTCTAAACAGGTCAGTAACCCTTTTCTTTAGAAACATTTTCTAGGGGAAAATATTTGAAAAGAGTATACTTTTTTTAATCCAGATAAGAAAAGTTAAGGAAAAACTAGCAGGAAACTGCGAGCGTCTAAAATATAAAATTATAATGGAACAGAATAAAGAAACAACTCAGTTTTTTTTAACTTACATTTTTATGACTTGTTTTCTTTTTGGGAAAACAACTTTACTTAAGAAATAACGCATTTTAAAGCAACGTCGTCCCTGTTTTATTGAAAAATTCATTTAAATAATAGATAATTTTCCCCATTCATTCAGTCACCCAATTCAAAAATTCTTCGACAGAAATTAGTTCGCAAACTGGAAACGGGAACATTTATGTTCTCGAATGTCAGTCTGTCACCTCCATATCTTAATAAACAGGTCAAGTGTGTGCTAGTCACCACACAGCGAGGGTCCGTAGGCAACACTGTATTGTTTAAGTAGTACCTATTAATGTAGCTTATTAAAATGCTAAAAAGCCTACTTAGAACTATCCTATGGGTCTAATACTCTCAAAACATATAAACAAACTTCTGATAAAGTATTTTTTGCCAATGAACGGACAGACAGACAGGGTGAATATTATGTTAGATGACAATAGTTCGCTTCACTCGCTTCAACTAAAACCTTAAAGACCAAAATTGAGTTGTGACAACAAAACAATCTAACAATAATACAGACCTGTTCCGACCCTTAGAGCATTATCATCAGTCAACTGATGCTTCGGGTTTATGTTTCATTTACTCTTTCATTCGCTATAAAATTAAAAATAAATTAAAAGTTTAATTTATTTCTAGAGAGTTAGACACTCTTAAAACAGGTAAATCCAACGAGATCTCATAATAAACATTTCGCACCATCACAATACTTCTCCTCATGTATTAATCTTATACGTGAAAGTAGAAGCAGTTAAGTAAGATTTATCTTGTTATAAAATATTTATGAACTTTCGAAACACTCAGTAGTATAGGAGATAATCAAAGGGGAATCTTATATAAGTGTCCTTAAATTTGATGGTGATATCAAAAAAGTCTCAACCGCAGTATAAATAAAATATTTGTTTGATGTCACATCCAAGTTGTTTCGAAGAGTATATTCCTGACTCCTGTAGTTTAAGTACTTCATATAACCCCCGTTTAACTTTTCATGGATATAATTTCATTTTATAGTTGACAATACTGTTATAATGTTCGGGCAGTTCCTTTGCTGAGTTTATTTATAAGTCGAGGATTATCAACTAGCTATATAACCCTATTAAAATGAGTTTACAAGGTGGATTAAATCATTTTACTTTATTTCACAGCTAAAACGTATATTTTGTAATCCATAAAATAAGTTTTATTATGTTAAATACTTCTGTCTTGAGTTAATGTTTAGTTAAAGATTTATCTTCTTCGGACAAAAATAAATTAATCTATATTTATTTTACATTTACGTATAAAATTTATATTTATTACAAATAAAATTTTAATTCCTTCGCCTTTACCAGGCCAATTTTTATTAAATTATGTGTTATCAATTTCATTATATGTTTTCATTTTTATGTTTTGGCTATGGAACATACCTCAAAAAGCGTTATGTTACCTAAACACTCAGAAAAGTGTGACAGGGATTCAGAAACCTATAGGAGGTTTGCAATCCAGTCTACAGCTTTAGGACCTTCCCCTACCGCGGACTCGAATGTAACCGAGGACGGGACGTGTAGGTTCGGCTGCGTTGGGTTCTCCCCCACTCTATAGCCTTTTATTTTATTTTATTGCGTTAATTTACTTTCCTAGTGTTTTAAGTACATTACTAACCTTTTTACTTCAGTAATTATTCAATTTATGTAGTTTATAACCCATTAATGTTTAATATATTTCACTTTTCACCCTCTTTTTTAAATCTGTCAAAATTTTGATTTTTTAAATGTATATATAAAACTTAATTTAGCAAAATTTAATGAACATGAGGTTCAAATTATTATTGAAACAACAATAGACTATAATTAGGACTTACCACCCAAAGTTTATTAAAATCGAAAGAGTAGTTTTTAAGATATGTTGGTTCGCAAAAATGTTGGACAGACCGAGAGACAAGATCCGGGACCAAAATTGCTTCCTAATGTCTGTCTTAAAATTTTTGGATTCGGAGATTTTTTTAGGAAAAATGTCGTTCATCAAAACGATCACATAGCTCCCCATCGGTAAGATCCGAAGTAAAATGACGGAGATGAAGTACACACACAGAAATCAAAGAAAGAATCAATGGCGGAAAGATATTATTTCAGCTTCTACCATCAAATAAAATATAAACTCATATTTTACGATTAGGTAATATTCATACTACGGAAAGATTGGAAAGATACCTTGTCCCGAATTTAAGCTTTCAATTTTCTACAAATCTTAGAAGTCAACATTAATGACATAGAACTAGACCGAGAAATAACGCTTATAATTATAAAGTACCCAATTAGTACCTGTACCTAGTACAATCAATTAGAAATTCATATTTTACGATTTTGGTAGTATTCATACCACGGAAAGATTAAGTTTTAATATAAATCAAATTATAATTATTTAACTACGGGAAACAGACAGAGAAAAAAATACACTCCAGCGCTGGGATTTGAACCACAGGCCTCTATATAGAGGAAATATGGAGGCCTGTGGTTCAAATCCTATATAGAGGAAATATGGAGGCCTGTGGTTCAAACCCCAGCGCTGGAGTGTATTTTTCTCTGTCTGTTTCCCGTAGTTAATAATAATTATAATTTGATTTAAATTAAAACTTAATCTTTCTGTAGTATGAATACTACCAAAATCGTAAAATATGAATTTCTAATTGATTGTACTAGGTACAGGTACTAATTGGGTACTTTATAATTATAAGCGTTATTTCTCGGTCTAGTTCTATGTCATTAATGTTGACTTCTAAGATTTGTAGAAAATTGAAAGCTTAATTTCGGGACAAGATATCATTAACGTCAGAGGAAATCATTCTCCTGCGTAGCTTAGTTGGTAGAGCGCTATACCGGAAATGTAGAGGCCTGTGGTTCAAATCCCATGGCTGGACTGTATTTTTCTCTGTCTGTTTCCCGTAGTTAATAATAATTATAATTTGATTTAAAATAAAATATAAACTTGATAGATTGAAAAGTCCCTTCCACTACACTGCAATCAAGGGGTTATTACCAATGGTACAAAGAACTGGGTGACGGCACAGGATGAACATGTAATCTAAATACTTGTAATCTAAATACTTGGGAGAAGAGAGTTTTTCAAGGAAAATAAGGCTCAATTTGTGACTGGTGAGTGAAAAATACGTGTTACTGTGGGATTGTACCCACTACCCACTCTGTGAAATTTGCTCTATCGTCACAGTAGAGCTTAGAAGGGAGGTCAACTCGGGTAAGCTAGACACGTGGAGTGAAACGAGAGAAATGCTCTTCATTACAAGCCTGTTGGAATTACAAGGAGACTTACGAGGTGCCCACGGAAGGTGGTTGGACTACATATTATTATGGAGGAAAACCTCTGGGTGTTGGAAGTAAGAAATCGGCGTCAACGGGCCTTAGATCGGGACGAATGGAGGTATCTTGGCCAGGTTCTGCAAGAACCGTAGCACCAAGGTTCAAAGAGTAAAGTAAACTACAGTATATTTTAACTTTTAAAAGTTAAACTCCGACTATGATATTTGAACTTAAAGAGCTCATAGTTTGCATAAGAAAAGGTAACAGAGGATTGTGCAAAGTAATTACTGCAGTGGTTTTAGCCTGGCACTGAGTAGAATAATCCCTCCATTCAATTATTTTTATGCTACTATAATTTAAATTCCAAAACTACTCCAAGGTGTTATAAAATTTCAATAATTATGGGTATTCTTATATCCTTATATCATACATACCAAGGCAGGGGTAACCCTTTTAAGTAACTTTTAAAAATTTTACAACCAGTTCTCCATATAACAATAAAAAAATGTATTGCTGTTATTCATACTTATTATTTTTATGATAAATTCCACCATATATCAGATAGAATACAAATAAAACAAAGAAAAAAACAGACACAATTTTATTATAATATAATAGATAAAGCGGAGCAAAGATAAGTAATAAAAAAAATTAATGTAAATAAATATCATGAAAACTTTATTTTCCTGAAATACTGTTTCTTCTTCTTGACTTTTCTACTTAAGGATTGAAATAAAAACAAATTGTCTCAAATATAAAACCAACCCAATACTTTTTTGAAATCCTTGAACTCAATTGTTTTATAATGGGCAATTCTTTATTCTTATTTTTATATACCAATAAAGCGTTTTAATATAGAAATGTTCCTTGTAAATATTTACTAACTATAAATTTATTTATTATTTTTAAAAGGTAAAATATGTAAAAATAATATGATAGAGCACTTTACAATTGAAAATCTATGAAATATCCAGATATAGACAAACAATTTCCTAAAGAACAACATAACCAAAAACTTTTTGCCATAAAACTTCCCTTTCGTAAATAATTAAGCGTAATTTTATGACTTGACTATAATATGTGATCTCGAGGAATGGTTGTAAATATTATAGCAATAATTTTATAAAATTATTTATTCTAGTGCATTGGTCATTAGGAAAGCTGTATTTAAAATGTTTGCAAATGACATAAAAAATCAATTAATAATTTATATAATCGAGTTGTGTCCCGACGACGGCGACGACTCACCTCGAAATGATTTGTTATTGCTAACTAAGGCAATCACATTTATTCCAATAAAATAAATGTTTGTTTTGATTTGTTGGTCTTCAAATAGCTATAATAACTTATCTAGATATCTAAATATATATCTAAATTAATTTACTTTATTTTACTTTCTTTCCAAATATAAAAATTAAGCCCGTTGCCACGGGCTTAGCGGTTAGTATAATATAATCTAACCAATTAAACAAAGATGCTGAAATCCAAAATACTTGCATGCAGATGAAACTATGATTTACTGCAACTGCGCAAAATAACAGTACAACAACAAATTGATATGCACACGAGTTTCAAGCAATAATAAGGATAGTATATTATAAAAGAGTTAAATAATGCATTTTATTAAACCAAGGTCTACCTAGGCACTTTAATTTTGCCGTCCTTAACTATTTTTAATTAGTCCTGTAACAGCCTTAATGTAGTAGCAAAGTTTAGATTAAACATACCAGTTTACCAGGGACGAAATTCCGCAGAAACCTGGTTCTACTTCTCTCCTAGAGGCACCTTTAACATTTTAACCAGGAATTCGGCTTCCCTTCATCAACCTAAGCAGACAAATAATGGAAATGATGGATAAATAAGCACTATTAAGCAATTCATTCAAGAAGGTTAAACAATTAAAAAATAAAAAAATAAATAGAAAATTAATTTACCAAATAAAGTATTCGATACCGAACTGAGACTGCATTGAAAACAGTTAAGAGTTAAATAACAATATTCAAATTTTCAAATTAATATCCATTAAAGGTTTCAAACACTTTTATTTATTTATTTTTATTTAAATCAAATTATAATTACTATTTATAAAGGGAGACAGACAGAGAAAAATAGACTTCAGCGCCGGTGTTACTTAATTTTTGACTCAATAGGAGAAAAAGGTTTAAACCAGAAGAATACCATAAAAATAAAATAGCCATCTCTAACTACAGTTAATAGAAAATTAATTTGTTCAAATAATAATTAGTAGAAAAATTAAAAAACGTATTATAATTAGAGCGTGGAAAGCTCAGAGGAAAGTTATCTATGGACTATATAAGTATAGACATGAGAAGTTAAAAGCTTATAGGTCATACGCATCAAATATATAAAAAATCCTCATGAAATACATAGTTTTTATTAGGTTGTAGCCATTGCTATAAACTAATAATTATTTTGATAGCCCTCATTATCAATCTATGAACGTCATTACCTCGGAAATTAGATGTCCTGGTAAATCGTTAATTAGTTAAGAAATAGAAATACTCTACTTTTCTCAATTATATATATTTTTTTTGACTCAGAGGACATTAAAAAGTGTCCTTCATATTAATTGTTGACGCATTCTTCATGCTATTATTTCTATAAATATTTTTTTATACGATTAATTAATTAAAAAAGTAAACTAAATGCTGAACTTAAAAAAGCTGGAAAACTTTCCTAAATTGTAGGTACAGGTACGTAACAAGGGGATCGATCATTTACAACATGGCCCTGGACCAAGACTTGTATCCTTCACTAGAAGAGACATTTTGAATTTTACTCGCTAATGTTTAATAATACATAGCTATCCTAAGCATGCCCAGAAGTACGTCCCGCTCCGTAGAATGTCAATAACCAAGAGAACATAGCTTGTCAGGGCTTTTCCTGACACTCGAGCCCCTACATTATGCCAGATCTCCCCAACAATGTCAGCAATGTCTTCTCTCCTTACCGTTCGTGGTTTTGACAGGTTTAATTCACACATAAGGCTGAATAAAATATTTAATATTTTTCATTAATAATAGGCTACCTAGTAACGATACCATATATAAACAATAACAACAATACAAATTGGCTGATGTAGCGTATCTGGGGCACCACGTATAGAAATGGAAAAACTGATTTTTTACTTTTCCTCACTACTTATAGTAGGAAAAGTATTGTTTATACAAGTAAGTTATACATTTTTGAATTTTTAAACTTTGACGGTAAATAATACTGAAAGTATAAATAGGTTTTTGACATATAGAATATCGTTGGAACCGGAAAAATTAAGGAACAAATATAAAAAAAACCCGATGAAATTCCATTAATTAGTTTAAAAGTTATAAGCGAATATAATTATTTATTGGTGCTATAATTTTGATGACGTCATAGTTTGTTTACATCTGTCAAAATACCGCCAAACTTCAAATAATTAAATAAAATATAGGTATTAAAAATAAGGTTTTTTTTAAGAATGGTAATAAATCAGTTAGTTCAGAACGGCCACCCATCCAAGTACTGACCACGTCCAATGCCGCTTCCACTAGTGGCCACTGAAGTGAGGAAAAGTTCCGAGGTACCCCGTACCCGATTTTTTATTATTATTTAATTTTTATTTTTCATTACATAATGCATATATAATTTTTCAGATACCTTTTCATTTCATACTCTCTCAAAAAAACCAGATACGCTACATCGAAGCCCAGTTAATCTACGAGAGATACATAAGCCAAAGATTCACAAAATCGACCTGTATACAGCTGTGTCTTAAAATAGAGGACTGAAGATGGAAAACTTATGAGATTAAGAAGTTTTCATAAGTGGTGCATTTTTGATAAATCTACAGAAAAGACTTTCTGTCTCTTATTATATGACCAAAAATTTTTTATGTCTCCGAATTCAAAAATTTCTAGGACAAAAATCAGTTTCAGACACCGGGGGGCATTTTTGGTCTCTCGTGTGTCAGTCGGTCGCTCAATTTTTGTGAACCAACATCATAAAAACTGCTTGTACAATTTTAATTTTTTTTTTGATAGATTTGGACGCATAAGTTTCAACCTTCTGCGCCTATTTGTTTTTCTTTCACGTGTGCACAAAGCTATCTATCTAAGCCATCTATATCTTTAAAGTAATCATCTGATTTTTAAGAAATTTGGATGGTTTGTCGAAAGTATATAGCCAGCAGATAGTTCTACTGCGTACATTAAATGTTGACAAATTGATTCTTTTATTCGAGGCAGATATAAAGCAATGTGCCCCACTATTTGGCAGAATATTTTATTAAAATATATTAACACTCTTATTCAATTGGAGGGAATAAAGCATAATATAAAAAATGTTGACGGATTTGCAACCCATTATTTTCAAATTTATTTAATTTTGACCCCTTTTTTAAATCTGTCAAAAATGCTTTGATACTTGCATTGATACTTTTATTCAAGTAAAAATTTGAATAAAAAATATATGTAGGAATATTTAATGTTTGCAGTGGGCGGAAATTAATATGAGACCATTTATAGCCTACTTTCAACAAACTACCCCACCGCGTCTATTTTAATTTAATTGATTACTTTTTATTATTCTCTTATCTTGTTTCGGATTGTTGCCTTATTTTTTATATATTAATTTTATTTAATTTTTGGCGTTATTTTTTATAGTTTTTATTATCTTGAATTCGTTTTTATTTTTACTGGTCTTATATTACTATGCTTTGGTAAGTTTCATCTCACACCTATTACCCCAATTTTAAACCACTTACCGTCTTTCAATCTTCCCCAAATTTTGCACATGGAAACAATTTAGGCGAAGGATACAGACCCCCCCCCCCCAAAAAAAAAAAATGTTGAAAATAAGACTAGTTTTTAAAAATTGTATTTTTATACTAATTATTATTATTCGTTTATTTGTATTTTAATTCTTTGTTTGACTTGTGTTATTTTCCGAAATTTTAATTGTTGTTATTTGTTTAGTTTTTTGTATCGCTTTGATTATTGTTTACATTTCATTTCTTAGTTTAAATTTTGTTTGTTCCTACACTGATGATGGCTTTTTGAAGGCTGGCAGCTTCTTTTTAAAATAAAGTAGACAAATTAGTCAGTTTACGCGGAGAGACAATTCATTTTATTCATTAAGATGACCTCCATAATAGATGCTCCCATATCTACAAAAATAGGAAAAATATGACCTACCAAATTTCATTTGGATGTTAGGTTTCTAACATAATATGATGAATCATTTGGAGTAGTTCTCAAGATATGATAGTTCGCAAAAATTGAGCGATTGACAGATAAATTGACAAACATAGACGGGATCAAAAATGCCCCCTGATGTCTGAAACAGATTTCTGTCTTAGAATTTTTGAAATAGGAAACATAAAAATTTTCCTTCTCCAGAACGATCACATAGCTTCCGCTGACTTAGGTAATAGTCCAGGAGATAACATGCAAAAAGGTGTCTGACTAACATCAAGCTAGAATTTTGTATAAAAGTAAATGTTTTGGTGCCTTTTAAGAATATATGGTCGGCTAAGTTCGTCTGCGGGACATGGCTTGGCAATAGGCAACTTTGTTAGTAGACCAAAAATCATGTTGATGGTAGTTTGTCCCTTGACAGGGGAACACGTTGATTTCGAGTAATATTTGACTAACTAACCTATTAAGTGACAAACTACCATCAACTTGATTATTGGTCTACTAAGATCGTACTCAGGATCATGAAAATCACATTGTCCACCAAAAAGGGCGGGACATGGCCGCTCTCCACCGGTTTGTTTTTTTCAAATGCCTATTACCAAGCTATGTCCCGCAGACGAACTTAGCCGACCCTATATTCTTAAAAAGCACTAAGATTTACTTAAACACAAAATTATAGCTTGATGTTAGTCAGACACTTTTTTGCACGCTATATCCTGGACTATAAGCGTGAGAACCAATTAAATAAATTAGACAATAATGGGTTGTAAAAGAATAAACATCTAATATAAAAGAAGAACCAACATCATAAAAACTGCTTGTACAATTTTAATTTTTTTTTTGATAGATTTGGACGCATAAGTTTCAACCTTCTGCGCCTATTTGTTTTTCTTTCACGTGTGCACAAAGCTATCTATCTAAGCCATCTATATCTTTAAAGTAATCATCTGATTTTTAAGAAATTTGGATGGTTTGTCGAAAGTATATAGCCAGCAGATAGTTCTACTGCGTACATTAAATGTTGACAAATTGATTCTTTTATTCGAGGCAGATATAAAGGGGGAGGGGGTAAATAATGGGTTAAAAAGCTTATAAATATCCACTATAGGACAGGAGGAAGCAATGTGCCCCACTATTTGGCAGAATATTTTATTAAAATATATTAACACTCTTATTCAATTGGAGGGAATAAAGCATAATATAAAAAATGTTGACGGATTTGCAACCCATTATTTTCAAATTTATTTAATTTTGACCCCTTTTTTAAATCTGTCAAAAATGCTTTGATACTTGCATTGATACTTTTATTCAAGTAAAAATTTGAATAAAAAATATATGTAGGAATATTTAATGTTTGCAGTGGGCGGAAATTAATATGAGACCATTTATAGCCTACTTTCAACAAACTACCCCACCGCGTCTATTTTAATTTAATTGATTACTTTTTATTATTCTCTTATCTTGTTTCGGATTGTTGCCTTATTTTTTATATATTAATTTTATTTAATTTTTGGCGTTATTTTTTATAGTTTTTATTATCTTGAATTCGTTTTTATTTTTACTGGTCTTATATTACTATGCTTTGGTAAGTTTCATCTCACACCTATTACCCCAATTTTAAACCACTTACCGTCTTTCAATCTTCCCCAAATTTTGCACATGGAAACAATTTAGGCGAAGGATACAGACCCCCCCCCCCCAAAAAAAAAAAAAATGTTGAAAATAAGACTAGTTTTTAAAAATTGTATTTTTATACTAATTATTATTATTCGTTTATTTGTATTTTAATTCTTTGTTTGACTTGTGTTATTTTCCGAAATTTTAATTGTTGTTATTTGTTTAGTTTTTTGTATCGCTTTGATTATTGTTTACATTTCATTTCTTAGTTTAAATTTTGTTTGTTCCTACACTGATGATGGCTTTTTGAAGGCTGGCAGCTTCTTTTTAAAATAAAGTAGACAAATTAGTCAGTTTACGCGGAGAGACAATTCATTTTATTCATTAAGATGACCTCCATAATAGATGCTCCCATATCTACAAAAATAGGAAAAATATGACCTACCAAATTTCATTTGGATGTTAGGTTTCTAACATAATATGATGAATCATTTGGAGTAGTTCTCAAGATATGATAGTTCGCAAAAATTGAGCGATTGACAGATAAATTGACAAACATAGACGGGATCAAAAATGCCCCCTGATGTCTGAAACAGATTTCTGTCTTAGAATTTTTGAAATAGGAAACATAAAAATTTTCCTTCTCCAGAACGATCACATAGCTTCCGCTGACTTAGGTAATAGTCCAGGAGATAACATGCAAAAAGGTGTCTGACTAACATCAAGCTAGAATTTTGTATAAAAGTAAATGTTTTGGTGCCTTTTAAGAATATATGGTCGGCTAAGTTCGTCTGCGGGACATGGCTTGGCAATAGGCAACTTTGTTAGTAGACCAAAAATCATGTTGATGGTAGTTTGTCCCTTGACAGGGGAACACGTTGATTTCGAGTAATATTTGACTAACTAACCTATTAAGTGACAAACTACCATCAACTTGATTATTGGTCTACTAAGATCGTACTCAGGATCATGAAAATCACATTGTCCACCAAAAAGGGCGGGACATGGCCGCTCTCCACCGGTTTGTTTTTTTCAAATGCCTATTACCAAGCTATGTCCCGCAGACGAACTTAGCCGACCCTATATTCTTAAAAAGCACCAAGATTTACTTAAACACAAAATTATAGCTTGATGTTAGTCAGACACTTTTTTGCACGCTATATCCTGGACTATAAGCGTGAGAACCAATTACATAAATTAGACAATAATGGGTTGTAAAAGAATAAAATCAATAAAGTACGAGATAAATCAATAAGTACGCGAGGGAAGCTATGTACCACACTAGTGGAAGACTATTTTATTTTTCTGCTGTACAGAATAAAATTAAATGAGACAAATTTAAAAAATAAATAGATATACATATAGGTCGAAACTGTAAAATATAAACTAATAATAATATTATAATATGTGTTGCAGGTATAGTTTTACATAACATTCAAAATATAAAGAAGTATCCTAGTGAAACTAGGATACTTCCTAAAACAATTGGATACAGGAAGAACGACACAAATGCATTATTAAAAAAGATATATTAGTTTTAAATGACCATGTAAGAAGGTAGATTTACGAAACCAGCCAGACATTAGGAGTGAACACTCGTACGGAACACTCGTACGTAATAATGTCCTAAACTAGCACATTATGCGATGACTTGAATATATTTTGATATTCTGTTATTTAATATTTTGATTATTGGTTAACCTGATGGGGCCTAAAGAAAAGGAGTCGCTCTACATTATTGAGACAAATTACCAAAGGTCATTCATATTGTAATGCATATATATTTTGAGTGGTAATAAGTGGTATGGTTTATATGGATGGGCAAAATTTCCCAAAAATATTTTGATACGACGATCTAGGCTATTGCTATTCTGTTTCTGAACCGCTCTAGTAAGCCGCCATACACCTGAATTGGTATACCTGACAGTTAAACCTGTACAGGTAAACTGCGTGTGTGCTACCATAAATGAGCTGTTATGTCATTATTTAATAGCACACACGCTCTGATTTACCTGTCAGGTATACAGCAACGAGTATGGCTGACTTTGAAATGGACAACAAAATCTAATGTTTTCTTGCTGTTCCCATCATTACATTGATATTCTAATAAATTAGATAAACTAATTAGGCATTTCGATGTTAATACAAAAGGAATTTAATAGTCTCGTGATTCCTTAAAAATAAAGGGTGATATTCCTACATAATCTAATATCTGCAACCTATTGAAGGTACATCCAAGGTCTTTTTTGGGCTCTTGGATGGTTCGAATTCCAGAAAGGTTGGACAAGATTTACATTAAAGATCTTATCGAGTAGATAATGAGGCAGTAGCCGATCCATCCGTTCTGTAATGACAAAATGCTGAGAGTTGGTAGGGATTGCCGTCATGGAGACGGCAAAAAAAGACTCCTTTACGAAACGTCAAGTGTAAATAAAACTTAAGGTAGAAAATAAGAATTTTAGGAAGAATAGGTCTAGATATTAAGGAAAGGATCTTCACCAAAGGGTCAGGATTTTTGAACACACAATATAATTTTTTTTTTAATTGACTACATACGTTGTCTGGATGGTTAGGACACTTTAGTATTAAGCTAAGTATAATAACAAAGTATTTCTACAACTTGTACTTATATCTACACCATTACAACTTCAATTGCTCAATAAGTTCATTTATTCATTAATTATACATAAAATATACTAAATTGCACAATATGATCAAATCATCTCGAATTTAGTAAAATTAATGAATATTTTTATCATGCTATTCAAAACTACCTTAAAAATACAATTAAGGTAACAATTAAAATAAATTATAAAATAATTTAGAATAGATAAAACTATGTGAGGTTGTACATAATGGTATGATGGAGTTTATAGTAAATTACGATAAGTGGAAGGATGTTAACGAGTGTTATTAATTGTTCAGATAGTGTAGTAAGGTCAAGGCGGGGCTTCTATATCTTGTAATATATTTACCCGAGCCTGGTTATTATATAAATTAAAGAGGTAGTTAAATTAATTAATTGTAAGTAAGGTGTAGAAGGGTTTAGAGTGAGATAGCTTATCGGTTAAGAGGCGATTTGATTAGGGAAGGATTGATGCCGAGCGAGAGTATTTTTGACGGTTAGTGGTATCGCAAGGCGGGCATGCGCCTCGGGGGCGCACTAGGGGGGCGTCCGGGGGCAGCCATATTGAGCCTGGCGGGCTCCGGCGACCTGCCCCTGGCCTTAACTACGTACCGACGATATCCTTCACGAATACGCCCCTCACGATCTCCACGAAAAGAAAACACAAGCCGATTACGTCGTCATGATGACCGGGTTTAGACGACTGATGGTCATCGCGGCGTGGCTGTGCTCTCCTGCCTCGCCCAACCCTGACGCCAAGAGGCTGTACGACGATCTCCTGTCTAATTACAACAGGCTTATCAGACCTGTTTCGAACAACACTGATACTGTCTTGGTGAAACTAGGCCTCCGGTTATCTCAGCTCATCGACTTGGTAAGTACAATATTAACATATTAATAGTTATACCTAAATAGTAGAACCGTGAGTGTACAAATGATTATTGGTAAACCACTATTGTTTATGTCCCCAATCAACAGATTCAAACCACTCAGTTATAATCACTGAGTCATTTATCTATTAATTTCTATTTCAAAAACACTTTTGCTAATTTAATTGACACGCCAACCATATTAATTTAAAACAACCTAATATTTTAACAATATCCTCATAATTATTTGTTTTGTTTAAATAGAACAATTATAATCCTTATACATAATGAATAAAATTCTACATAAATGCCATTAAATGAATAAAATAGTAATTGTTACGAAGATATATTAATACAAATGTAATTGAAAGTAGTTCTATTATTAAAACACTGCTAATTAAATCAAGAAACCATAAATGATAAATCTAGGTAATTGTTTACCTTAGTACAATGCTTTAGTAATATAAAACATAAGATACCATTTAGGTAATGCAACAATTTATGTAGTTTCGTTGTTTAAATTAAATAAATTGATGGATTCTGTTCACTTATTTGTATTGATTATACAACAATCCATGTGTACTAGAGCAATTAAACAAACTTATTTATAAAATTGAATTTGCACTTTCAGTACATATGTGTAAACATTCATTCAATTTCCAAAACTAAACAAAATATAGAACTGTAAAATGGTCTAAGTAAACTAATATTAACACGAAAAACATTTAAATAACTACTAACAAACTATAAAAATAAGAAATAAATAACCTTGAAATGGATATAACAACAATTCCATCAGTTTAACAATATGTTTATAACAGAACTAAGGAATGCTTTGATAAATTAGACTGTTCGAATCATAATATTAAATAATTTTCTTAATCCTTCTCAGTAATTAAATGAATAGCAGATGAAATACTAAAAAATTGTAAATATATTAACAATTGCTCTCATAATCAAGGTCAACAATTAAATGAATGGCTGATGAAATACAAAAAAAAAATATGTAGATTAAGAATTGCTCTCATAATCAAGGTCAACAATTAAATGAATGGCTGATGAAATACTAAACAGTATGTATATTAAGAATCTCCTAATCAAGGTCAAAAATTTAATGAATAGCTGATGAAATACAAAAAATTGTATAGTAAAAAGCGTTCTTATGATCAAGGTCAATAATTAATGTAATTATGACTAAAGAATCACAACAAAATGATCCTATAATTCAATAAGTTTACTCGAGACCATTTTGAATAACTGAAAGAATAATGAATAAATATAGAACGTAGAAATAAAATAACCATGGCCATAAAATTCAAGTATTTCATAAATATAAACAACTTAATAAATTGCTTTATATATCTATGGAATAATATTAAGAACAAATTTATTTCTTATTGTTTTACAACTACTTAACAATACCCATTTAAAATTTTATAAGTAACAAATGACTAAATAACTATGGAATGGTTATATTTTAACCATGCAATAATAAGCTCAATATAGTTTTCATAATTAGACGGATATATGATCATAAAATAAAAACTACTTTTGTACTCATGAAAACTATTTTTATTAATGAAAGGCAAATAATTAACTATACTTGGCAACCTACAATTTTATTCATTATTGTGGTAATAATTAAACGATGCCCTAATAATTACCAATTTAGTGATCATATCACTCAATTTACCCGTGATCATTTTGAACAATCAATGAAATAGTTAATGAATAACTATAGCATGATCATAATGAATTATGTATTGCTCTCATGGTCCTTTACAACTGAACATATTTTTAATAGAAAAGAGGGGTTAGCATCTTCACACTCCTGTGTAACCAAGATCTAAACATGCATTCATCCCAGACAGATCAAATATTTTTCGAGGATAAATTGGAAGATCCCTCAATTCTATAATATTAATACATGACCTATTGATTAATCGGAACGAAAAGGAACCAGGGAGAAAACCTTTACCTCTTTAATATACGTAATCGTTTCAATAACTCATCTCAACAAAGGAATAACGAATATTAATAGAAATATTATTTATTTTAATAATATAATTGTTGTATATATAGGCAGGAATATAGGTAAAAAATGCGTACCACCACCTGGCATTGAACTCGGATCCCTAGGTTTACCCCAAAGTGCTTTAACGACTAAGCAACAACGAAATGTAAAATGATTGCATGCCTTAACTGACGTAATTCATAATTAACAATATTGAATCCTATTTATAAATAATAATAATTATCGTAACAATCTGCAAAATCTTTCTTAAATACAGATCTATAGTGCTCGTGTCATTTTTCCAAAAGCTAAATCAATTATCATATTTTTATAAAAACTAAGTATAATACAGATATTGTAGACACTAATATTCTTTTAACAGTGTAACTCAATTATTGTTAGTAATTATAATCCATAAGTTAAACAGATAAATGACACATATTCCTGTATAATCTTGACAATTTATTAACTTTTTCTAACTATCACTTTTCCCAAAGTGAATGGCTTATAGGCGACCTTATAAAAACTGTTTGTTTTTAAAACAACAAATCCCTTAGTTAGAGAAGAGTTTTACAACTTTGCTATTACTGTTGTAAATCATAGTAGTCGTTGCTTGCAAGTATAATTTATATGTCTGCACAAAATGTTTACATTATAATTTGCATATTAATTATAAAACTAGTTTATAAACCGTCTATGTTTTATGTCACCCTTTTTTCTATACTACAGAGAGAGCTTTTTAGTGTTGTTATAACACTATTTAAATCATGCATATAAGTAAATCAACTTATCTATAGATGCATAAATACATTCTAATTTTTAATTAATAAAGTTGAAACAAAAGGTCTGTTATTACTTTTTTGTAAATTAATAATAAACATTTCAATTTATACAAAGGAAATATAAATAGAGTTTTAAGCGAGAATTAAGCAACTTCATGCTCATGAAAGAGTTATACTTTAAAAAAAAACACTTCCTAGGTTAAGGCTTGAAGAGAAAATACACCTTGCTTCTAAAGACTAAGAGAATAGTGCGGAAGGAAGCTCGCACGAAAATTGTCGCTTAGGTACACCCTCAGGGTTTCCTGCATTACAGCTTGAAAGGTAAAGAAAATCTAAGTGTATGAGAGAACACGTTAGAATACACAGGATAGCTGTGAGTTAACCGCATACATAAAATTATGTATGTTTGAGCAAACCTACACGACTTTAGACAAACTCACGAAGTTTATGTCAGCGTCAATAGTGGTTTTAATAAAGAGACGAGGCATAAAAACGCTTAAGAGCAAATAATTTTATTATTAACAATAAAAAGCAAACTATAATCCATGTCAAAATGTTGCTACTAAATAGTGAGAACTATAAGTCGTAAATTAAAGAGTAAGAAGATGTCATCTTATCCAAGAAATAGAGTTACATTACTAAATTGATTAGAAAAAGGAACATTGGCAGTTTGAATATTATAGATGGTCGACTAGATTTCGTATGAGCTAGGTCTACTGCATTTATATATATATATATATATATATATATATATATATATATATATATATATATATATATATATATATATATATATATATATATATATATATATATATATATATATATATATATATATATATAGCATGTGCCTGTACCTACTAGATCTAGATGATATGCGAATATATAGTATAATGTTAGAGACAAACGCAACTCTCTCTAGTGTTTAGTTGGTTTCCAACATAATATGTGCCAACTATTTTTCTAATTGATTTATTAATGTAACTCTGTTTCATCCTTAATAACCAGCTCTGATGTTGTCCTAACAAAGGCCGAAAGCTTCTTTAGCATTAAAACAAATAAAAATATTTGACTTAAAGTGACAGGTACTAAGAGATATCATAACTGGAAGAAAAGAAAGACGTCTCTCCACTAAAGTAACATTATCTAGTGGGTATCTTTAGTGTCGTTAAGACGAGTTTAAATGCGTAAGAGAAAGAATTAGTCCAGGTGGGTGAGATAGAGGTTGGTTCTCCTACACTGATTTTTATCACTGAAGAGGACCACTAGTGGTTGAAAACCGGCTTTGTACAATAGTTTCTTTAGTGGAGGGCTGTCTTTCTTCTTCTAGTCATGTTGTACTAGTGGAGTTACTAATCTATAAAAAAGATATTATGAATGTTATCCCTCTCCCTCATACATAGATTATTTAACGGTTCTGTTGCCTTCACGAAGGATTTTTATGAAAACGTCCTATAATTGAAAAGAAATACACAATTTATGTCCGGAGCTCTATCAACCAATTAATGGGTCATCATCGATGCCTTAACCAGTAAAAGAGAAACATATGCACTTCATATTATGTTAACAAAATGGAGCCTGGATTTGAAGAGCTCGTATAAGAGAGTAGTTTACTTTACAATCATGAAAGTGAAGCAGCATCGGTCGTGGTCACTTTCTTTGATGGGTAATCAGTAATCACACAGATCTGGGTTCTATACCCAGACCGACCCCTCTGCTCAATGTCCCCCCAGCACTGCTTCAACAAATGCATCTACTCATCAGGTTTCGGCTTTTAAAATCATGGTCAACACTCCCATGGCGTTTCGATAAAAACCGATGATACCAGAGTTGTAAAGACATAGTTTACACACCAACATTTCACAATTTTGTGAAGGGATTAGTTGTCTTTAATCAATCCAGCATTGGGTTGATACAAGGCTAACCCAGGTTTGTTCAAAGGACCCTACAAACGTGGTCTATGTCTTCAAGGACCAAACTAACTTGATGTTTTAGCAAGGTACCTGTTTGCATTTACTTTACTATAAATGATTGGGGTTGGGCTTTAAATTATTACTTTACTTCATGGCTCGACGTCCATTGAAGGGCCTCAGCCGGCCTAATGACTTTTGCCCATAAAACTCTGACTTGGACCTTCCTTCGCCAACATTACATAGGACTCCCATGTGACGGTTTTCTTCTACATCTTCTAAACATCTCTTCCTCAATCTACCGCTGTTTCTCCTCCCTTCAGGTCTTCCTTTAAGTACTTTATTTAATGGATTTTCCTCATTTATTACTTATACATGCCCCAACTATCGTAGCCTGCTTATTTTAATTGCTAAGACAATATCTGGATCTTCATAAAGTGTCCGGTGTATTCTCATAAAGATCTGCATTTGTTCTAAGTCTTTACTCTTCGTTGACATGCACACCTCCAAAGATCTTGTGAAATATTTCTCTCTCCCGTACCCCTATTCTCTTTTCATATGCATTGGTTAGGGTCCACGTTTCAGAGCCAATCATGATCACAGGTTGAATTATCACTCCGGTTTTTGATAAATTCTGGTCTTCAGCATTCTGGATAACAGTCACCATCGAAGCAACGGTAAGAAAGCGTATTAACATCGATTAGCTGCATACATTCTTCCTAATAACTCTTTTTGGTTCCTTTCAGTTAGAATTGAGGAACACTTTAAATAGAGTTAGTTTTGATCAAGTTCAGCTTTATCAGGGAACTCTAACCACCACTAACAAGCTTCTTTGGTGTTCCTACCTCTTGCATTGCAGCATACAACGAAACCGATAAATACTATTATGTTTAAAATCAATAAACAACTGGGTTAGTGTTTTCTTTGGTATTCCTACCTCTAGCATTGCAGCATACAACGAAACCGATAATAGTACATTACGCGTCGAGTGCGGAAAGTAGCATTTTGCATGCGAGTGTGGAGTTTGCACCCGAGCGACAGCGAGGGTGGTAAAACCACACGAGCAATGCAAAATGCCGTTTTCGCACGAGTTGCGTACCGTACTTTATCTACGATTGTTAGATTTAAATAATAAATACAGAAAGAAATAAACTTCCAGTATACAAGTTCGTATTTCTCTTTTGATAAAGATAACATTAATTCATTAGTTGTATTTTGTGCCGAATTATTTCGGGAGGCGTATTATTCTCCTCATATTCGTCATAATCATTCAAATCACTCATTGATTTTCACAAAAAACTCTATATAAAAGTTACTTTTATTAAACAAACAGCAAATTAGTCTTGTTAAATGTAAACAAACTCTCTAATCGTGCGTAAAGCTGAAGAATTCCTCTTCTTTACCACACTAGTGTGGTAAAGAAGAGGAATTCTTCAGAACTATGAGACGCGCATGCGCAATGAATACAAGTACGTAAAGAATCACTTTCTACGCATCTAAACAGAGATATAATGTTTATATTTCGTATCAATCGTAGATAAATACTATTATAGGCTTGTTTAAAATCGATAAACAACTGGTTTAGTGTTATGCGCTGTGCTCATAACATTATCCATCCAAAAATATTTGGTCCACTCCTAAATCCGCATTGTTAACCTAGATGCTATTACATTTGTGAATATTTTGTACGTCAAATTAAGCAGTGTCACATTTAGTGTGTAAAGTTTTCTCAACGGTCTTGTGAAGAGCGCAAATAGTAACTTTATTGTTTTATATTATTATAGCAAGTAATATTTTAAAGCACTTTGTAGTAATTAAGTACTTGTGGTGAGTCATTCACTAGAGCAAATGATCTTCGATAAGCTAAACATTTATGCATGTCTACTCAGCTCTTAACTTTGACAAAACTTAAATTGCATAAATTGAGAGACAATTTATCTATAACTAGTTGATGTCGGTGAACCAGGATTATTATTGATTCTAAAGTTTGTTGAACCTACTCTATCCTTCAAAATAGTCTGAGAAATTATAAATTATTTCCTCTAATAAAACACAATATTTATTCTATATCCTTGTTAGAATAGCACTTGTGCTAAGTTTAAATTTAGCGTACAATATTAATGTAGGTTTAATGGTGCCACAGACAATATTTTAGAGCTTTCGTTATACGAAAAATCGTGAATTATTTTCTTGTATTTGAATCCTTAACAGTTTCAAGTTGATTCATACACCATAATATTATATCTATTGATTGAACTGCAGATGTTACTAATTAGGCGGTGATATTAGTTGAACTAGAAACAGAACCACACCCTATCCCCTAATTTCCTTGATATCATTGACGCATGTAAAATAACTTTCATCTATTGAATTATTTACTTAACTTCTACAATATACGGCTCTTGAGATTGAAAGTAATTAGCCAACTTACCATGTCAAGGGGCTACGGGTCAATCAATATTATCATTATAATTAATTTTTGTTTTGTTTTCTTTCTAATTAAGGGTTGGTTGTTAAAAACTGGTGTAAAAAATAACATAAGTATACTTAGTGATTTTTTTTCTATTACAGTCCTAAAATAAAACATTTTTTATTTTATAAAATTATATTAGCTATATATAAATAATAACTACATTATTTTTTTTAGAAGATTAGATTGTATTGGTGTTATTACAACCGCAAGCAAATAACAGTTACTAATTGTTATAAATATAATAACTGTTAACGTTAACCTGTAATTTTCCTTCTTTTAAACTACAAATAAGTTGTTGTTTTGATGTACTACAAATTCAAAAGTTCTGTTGGTATCTGTCAGGTTATGTTGTTATATTGAAAATATAAGTCGAAAAGAGGGTCATCCATATTATTATCTATATAATTATATAAAACTAAGAGTGACAGTGATTGACTGACTGATGGATCACTAATTCTCCTACTTCCCATTGACATAGAGCTTTGAAATTTGGTACATAGATAGAGTGTACCATTAATAAAAAAGTGCGGTCATTTTCATTTCAATATATAGCCACCGCCACCATATTGAATTTAAGCCGCCGTCTTGGATCTTATTCACATGCTATTATCTCAGCTTCAAGTGCACCTAGAGATCTGAAATTTGGTGCATAGACTTATGGTAGCAAAGAAGAAAATTAAAGGAATTTCACTTAAACATACGGCCGCCATATTGAATTATAACCGCCATCTTGGATTTAATAACACTCTATTACCTCAGCTTCTAAGAGACCTAGAGATCTGAAATTAGGTTCATAGACTAATGGTGTCTAAAGAAGAAAATTAAAGGTACTATCACTTGAAAATATGGCTGCTATCTTGGATTTAATAAGATACTATTATCTTAGCTTCCAGTGAACTTAGAGATCTGAAATTTGGTAAATGGACTAATTGCACCTAAAATTGAAAATTAAAGGTATTAATAAATAAAATAATTGAAAATTATAAAATAAATAATTACAAGATAAAAAGAACTTTTTATATACTACGTTTTTTAATTTTCTTTTGAATCATAATATGTAATGTTAATAATAAAATTTTTATTGTTATGTAAATGTTAGTGAAATATAAATAGTTCCGAATTTATTTACTTCACACAAATGACAACCATCTAGAGAGCTGATCTTAAACCTATAAAAGGACAAATCTTTGAACAACGGATCTCACCAACACCGAATCTAAACCGTGGCCCCGTGTAGAGGAGGGTATAAGAGAAGAAAAATTAGTATACACGTTAAGAAGTACAGATGTAGAAATTATGAACCGATATCTAGTACACAAGTGTAGACAAACCTGGTTGTCATACGTCAATTAATTTATTTCTTGTTTACTTATTCTTTTTAGCTGTCATTCAATGTTTACCTCTTAATAAAATATCACAAATTTGAAACCCGTCATAATGAAGATCGTAAAAATATGGGATACGTCAAAACAAATAAAATAACTTGCGGATTTTTTCCGAACTAACTTTCCATACAGCAAAATTTGCTTAAAACGAATTAAATTCTGCTGAAAGATAAGTATAAGTATTAAAATAATGCATTGTCATCGTGTTCTGAGCTATTCTAAAAGTTTCAAGTGCCTAGCTATTCGGGAAGTTAGTCAAAAATCGTTTGCAAGATTTGTACCGGACAAACAAACAAACAAACAAGAAAGCAAGCTAATAAAAACGTAGTAAAAAATTGAAGGTAAATTTAATTAATAATTTCAGTTTTAATTAAAAATATATATTTCAGTTAAACAAAATGCATTATCTAAATAATAACTCCAAAGTGAATAAATATAAAAATTATTTATTTATAATGAAAAACATTAAAAAAAACAGCTGGATATATATTTAATTTAGATGAAATGTTAATAAATAAGCATAAAAAAATAAAATACCTACTTGCACTAAAATACGAAATTATGTAACAATAAAGATATATTAATTATATTGTTTTAATTATTTTTCACACACAGCCCCAACTTCTAGACGGATAAGGCGCGCGAAGCGTGCCGATCCGACTAGTTATTTATTAATTTTCATTGCTTCCAAGCTACCAAACGGAAGCTATGTTAATGTTCAGAAGAACGAAACTTATTTATGTCTAAAATTGCATTCCTATATAAAATTCCTAGATAAAAAACCGTTTCAGTCATCAGGGAACATTTTTGGTCCAGTGTGGTTAAATAACGTTTATTGGACTTCTCGTTTGTTAAGGGTGATTTATCGCATAATATAATTTACAATTTACTTATATTTCGACTGTAATATTGTGTTTTATGAATTTTTATAATAAGAGCAGTTGTTTTATTAATACATTACTCACTACAACATTTTTATTTAATAAATAGAAATAAAATATTTTATGCAATGTTATGCAACATATAGTCTATGCAGTAGAGCACCCACGTGGTTGGGGGGGGGGGGGGGAGCTGAAGGGCCCGGAGCCCCCAAGGAAATAAGTATACAGAATTAAGAAAATACTATTTGCTTCTTCGAAATACTGGTCAGAAAAACGACGAAAGTTTATTTATTATTATACATAATAAAGTTACGTGCTTTTGTTTTTTTTTTATGTGGACAATATATACCCCGTCAGCCCCCACTCCTGGTCACGACTTCTACTTTTAACGGGCTGTGCGCAACTGACGCTATAAGTATTGTAAGGGAACTTACACAAAGAATGTAAAATGGTGTTATCATACTATAAATACTTCCGTAAAAAATGGGCCACATGCGAGGGATTCTTGGCAAATAAGCTTTGGAGAAGGATTTAGGGAAATGTGATCAATATATTAAATTGACAACTGGTGTTAATGTTAGGCTTAGTATACAAGCCTATCTATCATTAGGTGAGGGGCAGTTTATGGTGCTTTGGAAGTTTAAATATTTATTTGAAACAATTTATAAAATAAACGTAACTACCATGGTACGACATGCTACAAGTTATAATATGGATAATTATTAGAAGAACAGAGGCAGGGGAGGACAAGCCTTACAAAAAAAACAATTTTTGATCCATTTTGTAAACCCGGAATCACCCATCCACCTCTAAAACGACTATTTACAAGAATTACTCAATGGAATTTGAACTGTGACAAGTCAGTAAATGCCAAAAATTATTATCACATTTTGATTTCCCTTACATTATTTATTCTTCAAATTTATTTTAAAAACGTGACAAGAAAGTTATTTTAGTATACACTAGAGGAAAGAATAAGAAATGGAAAAGAATCGTGAGGGAAAAAGGTAGCAGTCATGAAAGAAGAATGTTTGTCGATGAAAGAGAAATATATAAGGGAGGTAAGAACTCCCACTGTATTATCCATGTACTCGAATGTTTAATGCATAACAAACCAAATAAGTTATATGTATTGAATCTATAACAGGTGTATAATATATCTGGGTGAAAATTTCAACCGAGAGATATTTCTTCTACTAATATGGGAAACTTGTTTTTGGACTTTTCTCAGATTTTATTTTATATATATAGATATATACAATAATTACAATTTAAAGGCTTCTTCGGATAAGAGAAGATGGCCCTCCTATTAATTAAGTTAAACATCATCGGGGTCATCGGTCGCGGTCACTACTTTGATGTTGGCCACAGATCTGGAATCAATTCAAGGCCCAACCAGGGAAACTCATGAATCAAATGACCAGCGGTGTCATCATATTTTTTTTAATTTTCTACTTTACATATTAATGTTAATGTTTTGAATACCTAATTAAACTGCCATTTACTTTAACTTCCTTTATATATTTATAAAATGTTATATATAATTCGATATCCTTTAAACACAAGGATAGACACATAGCGACAAATTGTTAAAACAATGTTAATATCAAGTCAATATGTTTGTTTTAAAGAATCAACTAAAAACATTCGTTTCAAAGTATATTTAATTTCAAGTTATTGTTTGTAAGTTCAAACATAACTACATAATTTATAATTCATTTCAATGAATATAATCAGACTAACAATATGCTGAAGTTAATATTTTAACTATTTCTGATGTGCCTTTTATAATATATTTATCAGAAAAATATTTACTGAATAGAAAAACTAAGTATTGTTCGAAACAAAAAATAGTCAGTCTAATTGTGTGGCACAGGGCTTCCTTATGTACATTAATGATTATGGTCATTAACTATTATTGTCTAATGTATTTGTTGGTATACATGCAATACATGGCAACCATGTCATATCTTGTCATTATTTATTTATTGATGAGTTAATTTATAAATAATTGTATTGTCATTCTCAATAAAGACGTGTTATAAGAAATAGCGTTGGAAAATCAATAGTATATAAATTTTCCTCCCTTTTTGTAAATCTGTCAAAACCGTTTCTGATTTTTGGAACGAAGTTCCTTATGGCCGTCACCAAATCGTCACGAAATCCACCGATGACGATAAGTTAAGTAAAAGTTGACCGAGTTAGTTGAAATTTGGGACACATGTTCATTTTACAAAAGCCCAGGATGAGTTCGTTGAACAACGTTATTCACCCATGCGGTCACGCGCAACGCTCGGGTAAACGTAAACTTCAAATGTAAAATTGGAATTTTTCATCTATTCAATGAGACAAACAACTATTTTAAATATTTTTTTTTTAGTAAAATCAACACCGATACCGCTATGAACAGGCCCCAATTTAGGGTAAGCTGCACCCTGGGCAAACCTTTTGTAGCCCCCCCTCCCCCCCACAAAAATGATTGAGATACTGTGATTACTGAATAGTATTTATGGTTACCCCAATGTGGGCTGATACCTTATACTGTTGTAAATATGACGTATTAGGCCCAATTCACACACGAGTGGTGTATGGCACTAGCGTGGCGATGGCGAGGCTCTGGCGTGGGACTGGCGAGGATCGGTCATGGTTGACCCCCTCTGCCACGCCAGAGCCACGCCATACGCCACTCGTGTGTGAATTGGGCCTTAGGTATTAACCTGAAATGGTGTGTATTGTTGATAAAAAAAATAGGGCTATATTTCTTTTTTTAAATAATATTAATTTTTTATAACTACATTTTTAGTGCAAACATCAAACATACATGAATATAATTTTAAAGGTACCAGTTGCATGTCTAATTTTTATATTTTAAAATTAATTAGTTTTTAATAAATTAACACGTGGATTAAAATTGTGTCATAACTTTAATTACCCAAAAGAAAACAAACGAATTAGATACTTAGATCTGAAAATGAAAAAAAAATATTACCTTTGGATTTGTCCGCAGCTCGTGAATGAAATAAGCATTAACATTTTAAAACTATAAGGAAAAAGTCAAATTTTTAATGAAATGAATTACAGTAAGTGATCATTTCTATACTTTTCTTGAAAACTTTTAGTTAACATAACTACATGGACCTTTATCTTGATTTATTCTTAGCAAAATCGGTAACAACTTAGGAAAAATCGGTCCGAGACAACTCAGACAAACTTTCTCATATACAAGTTCATAATTTCTTAGCTAATGTTTTCCATTTATTAGTTTTTGTAAGTACGTTTAATAATTATTGAAAATTATACCAAAATTTACCATAAAAATAATTTCTCCAGGGCGGGGAATCGAACCCGGGATCTCTCCGTCCACGTTTTAAGCTACTTTCTCAGGAACTAGATTTTTCCCGGGAAAACTGCTTATATCGTTAAATCCGTATTTAAATGGACTACATTTTAGACTTTTTTAATCAAAATCGTCGGAACCATTTTCGAGAAATATTTTTTTTCACGTTTTTTCAGAGTTTTCGAGGGGTAGCGCCCCCAAATTTGGAGC
This sequence comes from Gerris lacustris, assembly GCA_951217055.1. NCBI lineage: Eukaryota > Metazoa > Arthropoda > Insecta > Hemiptera > Gerridae > Gerris > Gerris lacustris. The sequence continues at coordinate 32,235,808 of OX578281.1, read as the reverse complement.
TAAAATTCATTTCTTGATTTCGCCTCGGGGTATGATTTTTCTGAACATGTATGCCGAATTTTGTCAAAATCGGCCCAGTAGTTTAGGCTCCAGACGTCTGCATAGACAGGCTCCAGACGTCTGCATAGACAGACGACAGACAGACATTTTTTAAAAACCACTTTTTGGACTCAGGGGACCTCAAAACGAGTAAATCCATCTCAAAAAAGAATTTTTCCCGCCATCACAATACTTTCCTAGCTACTACAACCATACTGTTTAACCATACTCATCATGATTAACTTTTTCTCAATATTAATTACATATATATATTTATCATGACGCTTGCTTCAATGATAAAAATAATGCATTTCTTATAATTTTGCCTTAACTCCGCTAAGTACAAACAGTAAGTTTCTTTAAATTTTGTCTCTTTTCTAACTCCGCCATGTATAAGTAGTTAGCAACGTATACTAGCAATGTGATTTTATAATTAATATTTAATGAAAAGCGTAAAAAACTTCGTTCCCACCGCGTGTCCCGCGACACAAAAATAGGTGTGTTTTCTACATGAATAAAAGTATCAAATTTAAGCACAGATGGTTGAAATTATTATAGGGCCATCTGTGGGCTATAATCGATAAATTATACAAATTTATTAAAAAATCAGATGAGCACATTAAAGATATAGATTTTAATAGAATATGCTTTGTAAAGTTATAGGCACAAAATGTTTAAAATTATTTGGGACCAATAGTGGACTAATTATGACCTACCACTTAAATTTCATTAAAATTTGGCAAATAGTTTTTCAAGACATAATGTTAGTTCACAAAGATTGAACGACAGACAGACACGATACCAAACATTTTTCCTGATGTCTGAAATAGATTTAAGTCTCAGAATTTTTAAAATCGGGGACAAAAAGAAAAAAAGTTCGTTCTTCAGAACGATCGCACAGCTTCCATTACCTTCGGTAAGCTCGGAAGCAATACAAATAAGCAATAAAGAGTAGACATAAATTACAAAATAAATCATGTTTTACATAAACTTTTAAACAAGGAATAGAAATCAAGATGGGGGACATTAAATCAGGTAATAAAAATTCTAAACTCTGAACCTACAAAGCTTAATGGCTCTCCACATAATTGTTTTTTTTTTTTAAATGTAGCCATTTTATTTGATTAATTGAAAAGAGAAAAAGCAATAAAAATTTGCTATAGAATTACAAATAAATGAGAGAGGGTGAATTTTAATGGTTTAAACCCAAAATTTATTTATTTTAACTCGATATTCATTTTAAACAGAATGAATGATTGACTATAAAATTTATCATTACACTAACAATAAGCTGTCTCGTAAAATTTTAACAATTTTTATTGAGCCATGAAACATAAAATACATAGATATGAAGTTCATCTATTTATATAAAAGTGTGAGTGTATGTTTTTTATGGACATGTATCTTAACAAACATTTGATAAGATGCCTACAAAAAGTTGTATGCTCTCTGGTATAAAATACTGGTATAGTTTCATTCCCTAATACTTCAAGATGGCGGCCGTTAATGTGCTACTTTTAAGGCCAAATATTACACCTTATAACCTATTATATCACGGAAACCGTTAAACCTGGAATCACGAATTTTCACACAGCTTGCTTTAATGATGTCAACCTCAGCAATAAAAGGATATTTTGATTAGACATTTTCAATCATTATTTATGGCTGCTGTATCTCCCTAACTATTTAGACTAGAACCTTGCAAATTTGGAAATAAAGTCTCTTCTTATGACATAAGTATTCCCTGTAAAAAGATTATTTTACAAGTTGAGATGGCGGCAATATAATTACATAGAAAAAGTATTTTCGGGGCCCCTAAACAAAACTACATCTCGAAAGTAGTAGACGCTAGAATAAAAAAAAAAAACGAAGTAGGGAATTTTCTTTTATGATTATTTTTATTCACTATTATAATTGAATGTGTTGGACAATTTTGTGCAAATTGCCATAACTTTGGAACCGTAAGCACCTTGAAATTCGGAGATAAGTCACTTTTTATGAAATAAAAATAATACATTAAAGATATTTAGAAATCTAACTTTTAAATTCAACATAGCGGCTATCATTATTTTTTATAGCTAAATCTCCTTACTTATCTCTTCATCACAAAATGTTGCATATCTTAAATTTTATTATGGCTATATGTACTAGATGTTTCCTTAGGCGTCTGCTAAGTAAGGTTCTTCTTATTATTCAAGATGACGGATATGTTATTTTTGAAGTTACTATAACTTCAGAACCATTTAGACTAGAACTTTTTTTATTATGAAATAAACAAAACGTGTTCAGTAAAAGGACTTTTTAAATCTGACACTTAAAAGGGAAAGTCAGTGAATTAATATTTTTCAAAATATAACCATCTTGCATTAATTCACTGCTTTTTCTATTGTTCATACACCCTCCTGGAAGTCGGTAACCGCAAGGCTCTTCAGGCACTGCAAACTTGTGCGTTGAAGCCGCTTGAATACCCTCAATCGTCCCGAGATTAGAGGACATCATTTCGGGACGAGGCTCATTTTGATCCTAGGGAACAAAAATAAATCGACGGGAGCCAAATCTGGACTGTAGGATAGTTGCGGCAGCATTGCTAGTTGCGTTTGGTCTGTGCCTCTCTCACAATTAGCGACGTGCGGGCCCATTGTCGAGTCGGAGAATCCAGGTATTGGCGACCTCTCTTCGGATTCGGCCTATTCCTCAAACGTTCGAGCTCTTCTGTGTAACATTTACCGTTCACTGTTCGTCTAGCAGGCACACACTCCTTGTAGACTACACCTTTTACGTCAAAGAAGACTTCACTCTTGATTTGCTAATTTTCATGGTCGAGGAGGATCTTACTGGCCATTTTGATTGTTTTATGCCACTCAAAACCACGCGTTCTGGGTATGTCTTCGTCCTCGTAAGACTCAAGGATCATATCAAGTCTCCATAGTGGATTTGTTTAGTTAAACGCAAAATGTGGAGGCACAACGCTCCTGTATGGTTCGCTGCATCTATACTCTCGAAAGTGAGCATTTAACACACATTCAATTCGGGCTTGGTCCCTACACACCAAAGAGTCAGAGGCAGCTGAGATGTCTCTTAGATTACATGACATCCCCCAACCACCGATCCTGCCAATAGAGACCATCCTCCATCCCTTCCCATTGGTAAAAAAAAATCAGGCCCGATATTTACCAAACATACTATGTATTAATTAACTAATGTCAACTTCAACCGTGTCGAAACTGGTCTGCATCAAATATGAGCAACAATCAGTACTCCCGTGCTTTGCTGCGGAATGTGTTGTTCATCTCATTTGGTGCAATCTCATTAGATGGCACCTAGAGACAGGTAAAGAAGAATAGAAGTAGCAATAAGAACGCAGAAATTTCCCAAGATTGCGCAATATACAAAACATAGTAAATAACAATTTAATTAATTTATAATTATAATAACTTTTCACTTTCTCCTTCTCCAATATATTACAGAAAAAAATATGTAATAACGCGACAATTTTTGTTTAATTTAGGATTTAATTTATTACTAGGCTATAAAGTATAAACCATCACCAATAAGTAAGTTACCGTATATTTATATAATAAGTTTATTATATCAATAAATGTTAGGGTAAAAAAAAGTTGGATTATAATATTATTATGTATGGATATTGAATTATCTGTTTTCGACATTAAACTTTTAGAGTATGTTTTATTATTCACTAACAAAAATTAAAAGTTTCAATTAGTTTTAACAGTCCCAGAATATTAAATGTATAACAGGATGTTTATTGCTTTTAAACATTTTAGTAAAAGTTATTTATCTAAAAGTTTTTTTATATAAAATTAGCCTCATAAACTAACGGAAGCTATGTGATATTTCCGAAAAAGGAAATCTCTTTATGTCACCAAACTCAAAAATGCCAAGATAGAAATCCGTTTTAGATATCAGGGAATATATTTTGTTCCGGGTCTGCCTGTCATTCAATTTTTGCGAGTGGCAATTTTTGCGAACTAACATGTTTTAATGGTCTGATTTTAATGAAATTTGGAGGGTAGGTCATAATTAGCCCATTGTTGTTCCCATTTAAGTTTCTACTATTTGAAGTTCAACCCATATTTTTCTCTTCCACATGAGCACAAACATACATTTATTTAAACCTATATCTTCAAAAGTACTATTCTGATTTTTAAGAAATTTGGATGGTTAGTCGAAAGTAGCTCGCAGATAGCCCCAGATTAATTCCCACCGTATACGCTTAATGTATTGTGCTAAACTGGTAATTATATTCATGTAAATTATCAAAAAAAATATTGCCAGATTTATAAAGGGGGGGGGGGGGGAATGAAATAAATTCGACACTAATGAATTTTAAAACTATTAAAGTATACGTGAGGAAGTTATAAGCCACACTGATTGACAGACTATATTTTATTTTGGGTGATTCTTTTACGACTAGATTAGGACAACATTAGGTCATTGTAGGACGAATGGGATCTGTCATAACACATCCACTAAAAGTATTTATCAGTTTAAAAAATTAGATGCTTAAAATTAGAGCTACTCAAGAACCAGATAAGTCTTGTCTTAGGAAAATTTTCTTTTTTTTTTTTTTTTTTTTAGTTTATTAACATCCCCCATCATAACGGAGTAATAAAAAATGAAGGACGGATTTTAACTATTGAGTATCACCACGTGGTTACAGCCTCTTGTAGGTTGTTTCACACTGATGATCATATGTCATGTGAAACATGTTTTACCTTAGTTTCACGAATATGTCGAACATTGTTGCTAAACCCCAAAATTTATAATAAGAAGGAAGATAATTAAAAAAGTATTAATAGCAATGGCGATTCTAAAAGTAAACTATATAAAAACAAACGGCATCGAGTCTGCGAAGAAAATTAATTAAACGTATTTCTATTACCAATTGCGATTGTAACTGCAGCCTGAAATAAAATATGTATATAATCAGCGTGAGTCGGAAAAACGACTAAGGAAGTACTTAAAATGTTTCGGCCATGAAGACGCAAAGGCAACGACAAGAAACCCGGAACACGACGCTTTAAGTGGCACTCTGGTTTGAAGAGGGAAGACAAGGGATGGAGGGAGGAACTTCACTGAAAGCCGATGAGAGGAGTGGGCTAACCTCCTGAAGATCAGCTCCTGAAAATATATAAGTAATTCGATAACTTGTTCCTGAGTATCGTTAGACCACCAAACGAGTTAATCGAGTTAAGATGAAATTAATTATTTATATTAATCTGCTGGAATATACATTCTATACGCGGAAGACCAAACCTGAAACGAGGTGAAATGAAGGCTGCTAGTTGAACTAGGTAGTGGTGCTTTGTTAATAATTTATGTTCCATAAGAAACTACTGCAACTTATTCATATTTATCTAAGATTAGGTCCAAGCTAAATAAAAACCCTGTTTCTGAAATATATCATCTAAATGATCTCTTCTACCATTCAATCATCATGGATTGTAGTGAATCCATGCGATACTGTTAAAATTAATAAAAGAGGAAAATGTTTGGATATTAAAACCAAAAAAAAAAATCGGTCCGAGACAACTCAGACAAACTTTCTCATATATGAGTTTATAATTACTTAGCCCAGTGTTTCCATTTATTAGTTTTCAAATGTACATTTAAATATTATTGAACATTTCATCAAAATTTATCATAAAAATAACTTCTCCTGGTCGGGGAATCGAACCCGGGCTCTCTCCGTCCGCGTTTTAAGCTAATATCTCAGGAACTAGATTTTTCCCGGGAAAACGGCTTATATCGTTGGATTCGTATTCAAATGGACTACATTTTAGAATTTTTTTAATCAAAATCGTCGGAACCGTTTTCGAGAAATAATTTTTTTTCATGTTTTTTCAGAGTTTTTGGGGGGTAGCGCCCCCAAATTTAGAGCTAAAATTCATTTCTCGATTTCGCCTCGGGGTATGATTTTTCTGAACATGTATGCCAAATTTCGTCAAAATCGGCCCAGTAGTTTGGGCTCCAGGCGTCTGCACAGACGACAGACAGACGACAGACGACAGACAGACATTTTTTAAAAACCACTTTTTTGGACTCAGGGGACCTCAAAACGTGTAAATCCATCAAAATCTCAAAATCGAATTTTCGCGCCATCACAATACTTTCTCTTTATATGAGAAAGTAAAAAAATAATAATAATAATAAGGGAGGTTAAAGTGAATATTACATTAATACTATAGGAGCAAATTAAATATTTATCTGGCACTATCAATCAAAATTAGAGAAGATCAAAAGAAAAGTCTAAAGTACCTCCTTTAAAGACCCTATTAAAAAACAATACATCTATCATGGTTTCTAAGTTTACTCACAATTTAGAATTGAAAATGTTTAAAGAAACATTTGTCCTTACTATTATCCTTAGTATGTTTTCTTCAAAGATTTAGTTTAAAAGATAATAAAAAAAACATTTTCCATTAAGTATGAAAAACGACCTCAAGTTTCATTGTGTCTTTGTTTTATCCAAGTTATTAGTTTGTCCTAGTCTTGCTTCAGTGTAGACATTAATGAGATTTATATTCAGATATTAATGAGCTTGGTCATAGTAATTAGATTAGAGCTATTACTTTGAAACTTTGTTGCTTTAATATTAAATTTCTTTACTTTATAATTTCATAATTTTACGTGATCTAAATCAAATCCCACGAGGGGGATTTCAGGCTGACTATCTTTATGTAATTTGGCCGTTATTCATCAGTCAGTGTCGCAGGGAAGGGTCTCATCAGTAAGAGAGTACGAAGGCGAGGTATCATTAACCGATGCTTATCGAATATGCAACAGGCTCTATCCCGGTGGAAAAGAGTCGGTGGCATGGCTCGGCTCGCAATATTAACTCGTCCCTTTTCTCTCGTCTGCTTCATACAACATACAGAATTGATGAACTCACCCAACCACTTGAGACAAGTTCCTGCATTGCACATTTATTAAATTTTCATGACTCTTAGATTTCATCCCCTTTTAGGTGAAAAGGAAAATCCGCTTCACACGAATTTTCACTGGAGAGTTCCCTCTTTAAGACAAATTTCAAAAAGAAGATGTTTTTCTCTGAAAGAAAATCTTTTCTTAAGAGGAAAAACGTGTTATAAGATACTAAAGTAGTGATTAGAATAATAACACTATGAAAATTAATTTATGCGATTATAGCTACACGTGCCGAAATCGATCTCGAATTTTAAATGAACCTGACAAAAAATAAGTTACTATATACGATGCAGCTAACGGTAGCCTGGATTATTTAATATGCATATAAATAAGGCTGATTTAGATAGTATATTATATAAATAATAATAACCGATTTAAATTCGTAAAACCTTTTAATATATACAAAAGTTACAAAATTATTTTATTAAATAATAAGGGAAGCCAAAACAAGTACAACCATGAACGATAATTCAACTTAAAAAATAAAAATCAGTGTGTGCGTGTGTGAAGTAGTGATGTAAAGCAATTGTTTATTAAAATTGTAAAATCTGTGACACATATTCGACGCACATTAGCTCATGAAAATAGATCAAACTCAGGCCTGATAATGCCTTGAATGGGCGAAATATATCAAATTACTTAACAAACTAGGAATTTATTATAAATTCATATACAATAATAATATTTATTTCCACCAATAAAAACAATTAAAAAATTAAAAAAATTTAATTAAAATAAAAAAAAATACATTTTAATTTTAATTATTTAATTTAAAACAAAGAATTATTTGCTTAAATATTCTCTATTTAGTAGTAAATAGAGCTGCATCATATATAGAGCCCTCAGTAAGTGCAACTTGGCACCTAGAGCGAAGACTCTGTCTTGATTTAATTCTCCTTTATTATCGTTGTAATATATATAATCATTTATAATAAATAGCTGAATACCCGTGCTTCGCTACGGGGTGTTTTATTTTCAATTTAATGGATTTATAAACTACCATCAAGAAACATTTAAATTATATTACAAAGCGAGATTATCTAGATTCTATCCCTCCCCCTTATTTCTATACCCTCTCCCCTTTGATAAGATAATTTGCTAATATCCCAAATTAGTAATTCATTCCGACTAAATTTTTAAAAAGGAAAAGCAGTGGTATTTTCCTTCTGAACCCCCCCCCCCCCTCCCCTCCCCTGTCATTTTACATCCCTTGGTTGAAATTGGAATTATCTTTTATTAATATACATGCTTACATCCAAAAAAAATAAATAAAATAAATATTCTTTATTCCACCACTTGAAAAACATGTAGTGCAATTTAAATAATAATACAAAAAATAAGTATAAATAACACCCATTTAGTAGCTAAACAATAAACAATATTATGTGGTGAGAGTCCTCAGTAGGTGTGGCAGCACCTAGAGAGAGGACTCCGTCTCTCAATTTGGTCAGTATTTATTTATTTTATTTTATTATTATTATTTATATACAGATATATATACACACACCTACATACACATACCCCAAAATAAGAGCTCTTTTTCAAGTAATAACTTCCTAACTTTTGAAGATCAGTCTGGGCTCAATTCCCCTTCTTTTCTTACTCTGTCCTTATGTTCCCCTTAGGGATAAAATTTTAGAAAATCTCTATTGGCAGTTATCAATATAATTTAGAAATTATTATACTACGTATACACTCGTAGATTTTATTTTAGAATTTTGTAGAAGTGGTCATGATTAAGTTAGTAAAGGTTTAGGCACGGTAAGGCGTGATTTATTAATTATTGCCTTAATATCTAAAAATAAATCTAAATATTTTTTGACAGTGATTGAAAAGTAATATCTCTAACAGTTCTTCCTACAGAAATTTCCACAAAACATAAAATATCGTCAGTAGTTTCTTCTGCAATTTTGGTTAAATACATTTTTTATGAAAAATGAAATAAGAATTTTGAAATCTATTTAGAAGCCCCGTTCTCAGCTCCATATAAAGCTACCAAATCGTTTTATATCCTTTATCACCCGCAGAATTAAGCTTAACATTTTCCCAAGAACCTCCAAAATCTATTCAGCCATTTGGACGTGATTGACGCACAGACAGACAGATATAAAATTTTCTAAACTTAAATTCGTTGTCAGGACTACTAATTCAGTGGAAATACCCCATATTTTCTCTCCACAGCTCGGGCCTCCATGTTCTCTAGTGGAGAGATAACCTTATGTAGAGCTAAAATGTAAAATCAATAAAATAGATAAATTGATGTACTAAAATATTATTTATGTATTAATGTGTTTTATTCAATAAAGGTATTTTAAAAATAATAATAATAATAATAATAAAAAAAAAAATTAAAAAAAAAAATAAATAAATACAAAATTTTAGCCCAATCGGATAAATGTACACACACCACAGTTATTAGTTTTTTATACATAGATATAGATATATTTTTCCATTTTACCCCCCTAAATGTACATAACAATAATTGTACAGCACTCTACAGCACTCTTAAAGAGCTTTTTAACGGTATGCATCGTGAAGGGTTTTCATTACTTTGACATTTGTACCCCGTACCCCTGTGTACCAAAATCAAAATTTCGAAAATGCACGAAGTCAGTGACCTTCCCCTTTTCCCCTTGCTTTGAAGGTTAAGTGTGCAAATTTTCATTGAAATCGGAATAAAACGGTAGATTTGAATAAAGAACACACACACACGCGCCCGTTCACGCGCGCGCCCATACACACTTGCGTTGACATTTCCTTTTTACCCCTCTCCTAAATGAAAATAATGACAAAATAGTACATTACAATTATAAATTATTAGTCAGTTATTTAAAAGTAGCTTGGAAATATAGGCACCTTATAATATCCGAATTTAATTAAAATTTAAAATTAGTAACTAATAATAATAATCAAACAAATCCAGTTACAATCTAAGTAAGGTTATTATTCGCACAACTTTTTTAACAGTAACATAGTAAAATTAGATATTTATTCATTTTAAATTATTTAATTTTTGCACTAATACAAATATTAAGAAGCTTGCTTTATAAACATATTACACATAACTTTTCTTATTTTGGAGGTGGGTTGAGTTTGATTACACCATAGACATATTCAGTTTTATTTTTTTTGCCATAATATGTATTTTATTTTTTAAATTTTGTTAAGAATGTTTAGCTTGTTTATACTTATTAAAATTGTGTATAAGGTCTTAGATTATAATTTCATTTACTTTTTATCATAGTTATATTTTAAGAACACGTTAATATGAACATATTTATGTTCCATTTTTGTTCTAAAAACAATTATTATTTATTGGTCCATATAAAGAAATAGTTGGTACGTTTTTAAGAATTATAATGTTGGAAATAGTTTTTGAAAAGATGAGAAGAATCAATTTATTAGAGGAACCAAAGGTTAAAGTACCTTACTATTGATAAAATAGAAATAAACATTAATCTTTATCATAGCACCAAAATAAATATATTTACTGCATGTTTTTGTAATTGTTATAAATCAGTTATTAATATTATAAATAAATATTGGTTAGATTTATTATGCATGATACTATAATAATTAACGGATTATATTAATTATATTTCTTTATTTCTATTCTAATAAAATAAATTAATCAGTAATTGCATGGATTACGAATGAACTGTTTATTACTACTATAATTTTTATATGCTATTATTAAAATCAAAGTTATTGTAATATCAAATATGTAATTGTGAAAGCAAACTCTAGCGACGGTCTTTTGACTATGCTAAGAAATGCTAAGATGTTAATTAGATTGTTAATATAATATTGTATTTTGAGCATGTTAATAATAATAAATAATAATAATAATAGTACATTACGCGTCGAGTGCGGAAAGTAGCATTTTGCATGCGAGTGCGGAGTTTGCACCCGAGCGACAGCGAGGGTGGTAAAACCACACGAGCAATGCAAAATGCCGTTTTCGCACGAGTTGCGTACCGTACTTTATCTACGATTGTTAGATTTAAATAATAAATACAGAAACAAATAAACTTGCTGTATGTAAGTTCGTATCTCTCTCTTATTATTTCATTAGTTGTATTTTTTGCCGAATTAATTATTTCTAGAGGATTATTATTCTCCACATTTTCGTCAAAGTCACTTGATTCACTCATTGTTTTTCACTAAAAACTCGATATAAACAGTTACTTTAATAAAAGAACACCAAATTAGTTTTGTTAAATGTAAACAAACTCACTAATCGTGCGTAAAGCTGAAGAATTCCTCTTCTTTACCGCACTAGTGAGGTAAAGAAGAGGAATTATTCAGAACTATAAGACGCGCATGCGCAATGAATTCAAGTACGTAAATAATCACTTTCTACGCATCTAAACAAAGATATAATGTTTATATTTCGTATCAATCGTAGATAAACGTACATTACAATTACTTTTCTCTTAAAGAGCCTTTCAACGATATGCATCATAAAGGGTACCTATCAATTACTTTGACATTTGTACCCCGTACTCCTGTGTACCAACATTTTAACTTTATAATCTCATGTAAGCAGTACACTCATAGACACTCTTCATTTATATAAGATAAAAGACACTCATAGACACTCTTCATTTATATAAGATGTAGTTATACATATTTTTCCATTTTACCCCCTCCTAAATGAAAATATGACAAAACTGTACATAATAACAATTACTGTACTTTTAAAGACCTTTTCAACGATATGCATCATTAAAAGTTTTCATTACTTTGACATTTGTACCCCGTACCCCTGGGTACAAAAATAACAATTTCGCAAAATCCTTTCTTAGTGGATGCCTATGATATGAACTGAGTATATCCTCAAAATTTCAAGTCTCTCGGTTAAGCAGATTTTGCTGTGCGTTGATTCTATGTCAGTCAGTCAGTCAGTCAATCAGGACATTGCCACTTTATTATAGATGATTACATATATCATTTATTATAAATAAATGAATAAAAATAAGCTTAGCTATAAGTAAGTAGTAAACATGCTCTATTAAGAAAAATGTGTCTCTATTAGAATATCAAAATAGATTAAAAAAAAAAACTTCTATTTTATGAAGTGATTTAAGGTAATAAGCAGTATATAAGTAAGTAAATGACAAAAGTAAGAAAGTAGGTGAAACGGCATAAGTGTAAAAGGTATAAGTGCGTTGGAGCAGTAATTTGTTATTAGATATTAGAATGAAGGTATGAATGTAGAATATGTTTTTTTAAACTGTCTGTTGATTGACTCTGTTGTATTGTATTAGATAATGGATTAAAATAAAGAGGTCCCAGGTATGAAGCGTGTTTCTTTTCTTATAAGTTTTACATAGTGGAGTTTGTAGATAGTTAGCTTGTTGTAATCTAGTAGAATATAAATGATTTAATGTTTGTTTGTTTTAACATTGATAGTATTTTGCCAAAACAGTTTTCTTAAAGAGCTATTGTACGAGTAGTACAGTGAAATCCTTAAATAATGGTTTTATGGGGTATCTTTTTGGTTTTTTCAATGCTATTTTGAGATCTATAGCCTTTTATATAGCCTTTTTGCACTATTTATATATTCCTATTATATTATATCACTCACTATTACATATCCCCTAAGACATCGACATAGAAGATAAATATTCATCATAAATAAAAATAATAAGAAAATGTTAATTTGATACGGTTTGTTTCATTCTTATCAGTCATAATTTATTCTTGAACAGTCAAGAAAATAACACGTACTCAACACAAAAATAACTGTGTGCGATGGAAAATACAAGGAAGTTATGAAGGCCAATATTTCCAAGACGAGTTTCATGCATCCCCAAGGAGCAATGAACATTACTCTTGGGGGCTATAGAAAAGATTTAAAGTAATGGGAGGCAAGAGAACTGCTAGTAAGGCAAACCGAAAGTAGTATTGAACCAAATTCTAAATAAGACCGTGACAGTAATACTGGTACATACCTTATCTTCAGTATAGGAGCTACGGTTCGAAGTTATTCAATCATTACTGGTGGATAGTTTGCCATAAAGTTAGATTACTCAGAAGGTCGTCAAATAAATAATTTAATCAAAATTATAGTCCAGGAGATAACGTGAAAAAAGTGTCTGGGTAACATCAAGCTAGAATTTTGTGTATAAGTAAATCTTTTGGTGCCTTATAAGAATATGTGGTCGTGAAACCGGTGGAGATCAGCCATGTCCCGCCCTTTATGGTGGACATTGTGGTTTTCAAGATTCTGAGTACTAACTTGGTTAGTAGACCAAAAATCAAGTTGATGGTAGTTTGTCACTTAATAGGTGACCTCTTTGATTTGGAGTAATATTTGATGAAGTAACCTTCTCAGTGACAAACTACTATCAGCTTGATTTTTGTTCTACCAACTAAATTCGTACTCAGAATCATGAAAATCACATTGTCTATCATAAAGGGCGGGACATGGTGGCTCTCCACTGGTTTTTTTTTTTTTTCAAATGCCAATTGCCGAGGTGTCCTATAGACAAACTTAGCCGATCACATATTCTTAAAAGGCACCAAAAGATTTACTTAAACACAAAATTCAAGCTTGATGTTAGTCAAAAACTTCTTTGGACGCTATCTCCTGGGCTATTATAGATTGAAGCATAAATAGCAAAAGCTTTTTAATAACCAATACAAAACCAGTGGTTATTGTTATTTGTTTTAAAAAAATAATGTTTTTTAAATATAATAAAAACAAAATTAAAAATAAAAATAAAAATAAAAGAGAAATAAATCTCACACTCTTCTAAGCACATTTAGAAATTGATGTAGACATTGTTGTATACAAGCAATTTCAAACAATAGGAATACCCTCTCACTAAATTCTATGAGGGAAAAAGAGGATTTAAACAATACAAAAACGGTAGATGTTTTCCCTGAAAGAAGAGAAACGGAAAAAAAGAGAAAAGGAAACAATTTAATGACTAGACACGTGAAGGATGTTGCTATTCACAAACAAGTTTCAAGACTCCTCGAAATGATAATGAACTCTGCTTTAATTTCACAAAGATGCCAACTGCACTGAGATTACATCAGCAGAGAGGTTTCTCTACGAACTAGAGAATTTATTTGACTGCAAACAGAGATAACAACGGACTAAAGTTTAAACGAACAACTTGATGTTGGGCTCGGTTTGCTTGTGTAAACGCAAAACTCCCGTACTTGCATATTCACCAGATAGGCAACAGGCAGCAACTTGCCCAAACTAATGATAATGTACATTTATATTAAATAAAATACATTTAACTACATAAAATTAACATCATCTTAACGTAATACTTTATGTGGCTCAAACATAATAGACAACAAACACATCAAATACAATGTTAATTTAATAAGTAGAAAATTACATTTAAATTCACATCTTAATTTTAAATTAAATGTGTGGGGAAAATTTATATTTAGTATAAGAATAAATTTCTTAAGAGCAAACTTACATTAATTTTTTTTTCTTTCACCAATCCATATAAACCTTTATATAGAACACCCGTTCGCTAGCATGGTTATTTTTTACACCTAGTAATAAGCAGGGCATGAGTACATGAAATATATACTCAGCTAAATAATATAATTAAAGCACACCCTAAACTCCAGGACCTAGAAAATCAAAGATTCCTTTCTAAGACGTAGAAACATAGTAAGATTTTAATAATTCTCCTAAAGGTAAGGGGGGGGGGGGGAACAGGGGAAGAGAATTAATTCTGAAGTCTTATAAAAACATCTTTTGCTATTACACTAAAACATGCAATCTAATATTGAAATGTTCGTTTAAGCATTCTTTAATACGATTATCTATAGAAAATGTTAATTTCATTATACTGCCATTATACATATAGAGTCTATGTGACAAAAGAAAGGCGTTTGTAATTTTATCAATGATTTTAATCAAAACTTTATTACATCCTGCAGCAAGTTAGTAATATAAAGCTTTAACTCAAACTGACTATACTTGAACTAACATTCTCATAAAATTATAAATAATATATACTTAATTTTTAAACACCCGTAGTTATAACAACGAATAAATACGAGGGATATTTATACACATTACATTTATACTCGTATTACAGGTTTGCACACAAATACACACACTCACAAAAGCTATATATATATATATATATATATATATATATATTATATATATATATATATATATATATATTATATATATATATATATATATATATATATATATATATTATATATATATATATATATATATATATATATATATATATATATATATATATATTATATATATATATATATATATATATATATATATATATATATATATATATATATATATATATATATATATATAAGCACAGAGAAAACCCAGGGCTCGGTCATAAAAACACTATTCACTCACAACATACTCAAAAACCCGACGTTTCGGTTTATTCTTTAAACCTTCTTCATAGGATCTAAAACAAAAGAAAATACAAAAAGTTTACACAGGATGCAATTAAGATTAAAAGAGTTTACACTTAGAAAAACTAAACTTAAAAACACAAAGCTAGAGAAACTTACAATAAGAAACATTTGGAATGAGAACTAATGTAATATACTATTGAATAAAAATGTTTTGAGATTTAAAAAAAAAAAAAAAAAAGACTAGAATATTCAAACAATTTAAAAAAATGACTAGAGAATGAGAATAAATAAATAAATATATGTGAAAAATGTTTAACAAGGTAAATATAAAAAAGATAACCAAGAAAAGGTAACAAGCTAAAATTAAACCAGTGGCGCCATCTAGCGGCAACACACTGAAACTACATTCAAATTGAATTCAAAAATTGTCCAAACTACAAAAACTCATAATTGGCGACCCTCCATATTTATGTTTCTTGTACAATCAGTCCAGAATAAACTCCATGCAAATTATCAATATCACTTCGAAAGTTTAATGATAATGGATCCTTTTTAATAAATAGCATTTCCAGGGTACGTCGCTTATGCTCATCCGGTTCCTGAGCTAACACCTTTACCTCCTGGAAGTTAAACTTGTGACTGTGGTTGACTGAATGTAGAGCTAAAGCTGTGGACGTAATTTTGCGTGTCCTAACACTATACTCATGTTGGTACATTCTTTCTTTAAGAAACCTAGAGGTCTCCCCGTAATATATTTTATCACAATCCAGGCAACTGATCGCATACACTACATTAGATAGTAAGTGAACTGGACATTTATCTTTTAATCTAGTATAGAGAGAGCCAACCCTGCAACTACTGTAAAAAGTTAAACCAATCTGAGGTATTTCACGTCGTAAAATCCTCTGAATACCCTGAGATAAGCCATCGATGAAAGGGAACTTGAAATAAGCAGCAGGACTCTCCTCTCTCCTCCTAGTACTCAAATTATGGTTATAGTGACGATACCAGCATCTATTCACTAATTGGATCATCATTTTCGTACCCTGGAAATGCTATTTATTAAAAAGGATCCATTATCATTAAACTTTCGAAGTGATATTGATAATTTGCATGGAGTTTATTCTGGACTGATTGTACAAGAAACATAAATATGGAGGGTCGCCAATTATGAGTTTTTGTAGTTTGGACAATTTTTGAATTCAATTTGAATGTAGTTTCAGTGTGTTGCCGCTAGATGGCGCCACTGGTTTAATTTTAGCTTGTTACCTTTTCTTGGTTATCTTTTTTATATTTACCTTGTTAAACATTTTTCACATATATTTATTTATTTATTCTCATTCTCTAGTCATTTTTTTAAATTGTTTGAATATTCTAGTCTTTTTTTTTTTTTTTTTTAAATCTCAAAACATTTTTATTCAATAGTATATTACATTAGTTCTCATTCCAAATGTTTCTTATTGTAAGTTTCTCTAGCTTTGTGTTTGTAAGTTTAGTTTTTCTAAGTGTAAACTCTTTTAATCTTAATTGCATCCTGTGTAAATTTTTTGTATTTTCTTTTGTTTTAGATCCTATGAAGAAGGTTTAAAGAATAAACCGAAACGTCGGGTTTTTGAGTATGTTGTGAGTGAATAGTGTTTTTATGACCGAGCCCTGGGTTTTCTCTGTGCTTATATATTATTCGCGTTCGTGTGTTTTTCGTATATTCGTATGTATATATATATATATATATATATATATATATATATATATATATATATATATATTATCAAATGAGGATATCCCTACCGTCAATACTTGCTTGATCTGGAGATCACTGGACCGGTTTCGGCTAAACGCCATCATCAGCAAAGACGAAGTCTCTCGTAGCACTCAACACACTTATCGAGTCTACATGAGAGAATGAAGTTGGAAAGGTGGAGGCAGATGAAGATATATATATATACAAAAGAAGTAGGATAAGGAAATACCCGTGAGACGGGGGTGTCAGGTGCACAGACGGCGAAAAAACAAAGACTTCGTCTCTGCTGATGATGGCGTTTAGCCGAAACCGGTCCAGTGATCTCCAGATCAAGCAAGTGTTGACGGTAGGGATATCCTCATTTGATAACGTACAAACTTGCGGTAACTACTCAAAATTCGATATATATATATATATAAATATATATATATATATATATATATATATATATATATATATATATATATATATATATATATATATATATATATATATATGTATACACATATATTCATGAGCTGTTAATTTTAAAACCTAGGTCTTAACACTGTAGTATCTATAGTTCGAAAATCAGAAAGGTTAAACATGTTTTACGTTTTACACATCGATAATCACTAAAAAGTTAGTATGAATAAGTAAAGTAGAAAATGTTCTTTATGTATCGTGTATTAAATCAGTAAATACCCAATCTCGATTCTAAGCCAGCTTAGAGTATACAGTGCCATTAAAATTGTTTATTTAATTTTTTTATTTGCTATTAACACGTAAGACCCAGAGTAGTTTTATCCGTAACACCACAATTGTACTTTTGTATTAAACAAATAAAAACTTTAAATCTTCAGCTGAAGCTAGCCGGTAACTCGGAGAATTAAATTAAATGTTTAAAATGGATGGAATGGTCCCTAGGTCCTTCCAACATGAATATGTAAGAAGATATTAACATTGAGTCAGGCAGTGTAGTTTATACTTCCATGATGAATAACCATTGTGAGGTTTAAGGGAAAGGGTTAAGGGCGCTATCTCAAGGACGGACTCTGTGACCGTACATTTCTCGTAACCCTCCCCCTCCCCATGGATTTGCATTGCGCTAACACTGTACCCTCAATTCTAACAATATAATTAAGTAAAAAAAAGTTTCTTCATTCTTTTTACTAGAGTTTTATTTTGGTAAGACAGATTGATATGGTAGCAAATAAACCCAGGATTATTAAACTTAATCATAAGAAATACGATGAAACTATCTAGTTTTTATAATAAAGATCGATGCTTCCAGTCCTGGAAGCATAATTATGGATGATTAATATTGTGAGGTTTAATCGACGTAACTCAATACTAAATAATATAAAAATTATTTATTGACAAGAAAGGGTGAAAGGTGCTCAACCTATTCATCCGTTCATGCTAAATAATAATAATATACGTAGGAAGGTATTGTTGGGGTTGTCAACAATTATTTTAAATTATTTTTTGAAAATAGTCTGCCAATTAGTGTGCCACATAGCTTTCTCGCGTCCTATTTCGTATATTTTGTAATGATTTTATGCATTTACAATCTATATTATTGTTCAATTTATTCAAATTCCCCCGTTTCTTAAATATGCTAAAATGGTTTTGATTTTTTACATGAATTGAAGTATTAATCAAGCAAAAGTTAAAGAGCGCAGACGGTTGATATTAAGCTGAGGCTATTTGTGGTCTACTATTGACAAACCATCCAAATTTCATAAAAATCAGATAAGTACTTTTGATAAAGCTGTAAATACATGTAAGTTTGCGGGTATATAGAAGAGAAATAAATGGGTGCAGAAGATTCAAACTTACATGGGACCAAAAATGGGCAAATTATGACCTATTATCTAAATTTCAATAAAATCAGACGAATACATTTAAAAATATGCTGGTTCGCAAAAAAATAGCGACAGACGATCAAATAGGCACGAAACCAAAAATCTGCTCCCTGACGTCTAAAACGGATTTCTGTCTAGAAATTTTTGAAATCGGAGACAAAATATCTTCGTTCTTCATAAAATATCTTGCTTCCGTTACCTTCGGTAAGCTCGGAAGGAAAAATCTTTAGCTATCTTGATCCTAAGCGAAAGTGAAATTGTCTATTATATTTTAACAATATTAAAATATAATAATGAACCAACTAGAAATACAAATTTTGGTAATATGCAGGACCTAAAATCAACTCGATTCGAGAACGAGCTCTGTTAATTTAGGATTCTAGCGCCACACTGCGTATTTCCATTTGACAGTAGAGTACTATGATATGCTGGAAATAGATAAAGGGGGAAGATTCTGAAGCGGAGAGTAAATGTTCGGCTCATTGAAGCGTTTGACTTCACTCTGGTATTCTTGCAGCTCATTTTCATAATAAATTATAGCAATGGGACAGAAGTAGTTACAAAAGCCGGCACGTAATCGTTTGCAATGTTTTAGAGAACGGTGGAGAAACTCCGGCGTCGCATAATTGTAAATTCACTTGAATAGCCCAGCGCCCTCAACAAAGCGCCCTAATACTATACGTCTTTTCTGCTTTTAGTAATAATATTAGAACTTTTGACAATGATAGTAGAAATTTGAAAACTAAGAATAAACTCCACAGTTAAAAGTTATAAATACAATATACACAAGATCAAATATAAAATTATAAATAGTTTGCCTTCTCCATTTAGTTTTTACTATATTTTCGTGAGCAGATATTCAAATATTGAACTCTGATATCCATGATATATTGATATAAAGAGGTATACAAACAGAGTGAAGTTTATCTATTGTGGTATTTAAGTAAGTATTTATAGTTTTGGCCTTTATTTCTTTCCTATTTAAAAGAAGAAAATCTACAAAAATACTCTGCCAATTAGAGCACCACATAGCTTCCTCGCGTCCAATTTCGTATACTTTAATTAGTTTCATTTCGTATGACTTTATTCTTTTACGGACCATTACTGTAAAACTGTCAAAATAGTTTAAATTTATTCCATGAATTTAAGTATCAATTTAGCAATATTTAAAGAACGTAGACGGTTGAAATGAATTAGTGGGTATCAGCAGGCTACGTTTGACAAACCATTCATATTTCATAAAAATCAGATGAGTACTGTTGAAGATATAGGTGTAAATAAATGTATTTTTGTGCGCATGCGGAAGAGAAACAAATAGGCACATAAGGTTGAAACTTATAAGTGACTAACAATGGGCTAATTATGACCTACCATATAAATTATATTAAAATCGGACGAGTAGATTTTAAGATATGTTGGTCCGCAAAAATTGATCAACAGACAGACACAGTAGAGAAGGGAATCATTACTATTCTCATATTGAGCTTTTCGGAACAACATATTAATATTATATTTTTAATTATAAATTTATATATTTTACTTTATAGATCTAGGGTATTTTATACCAAGGTTAAAGTAAATAAAATAATAATATTTTTAGCTGAACTCAATACCCCAAAAATCGATTTGTTTCGTGTGACAGTTGAATCGTAAAAATTGCTTAGCCTGTGTTCTAAGGCCTATTTTTTAAAGCCTTTCCAACCTTCTGTATTTTATTGATGGTCGTATTCCATCACAGAAAAGAAATAAGTCAACCCTCTTACTTCAATGTGACGTATTCATTTATTTATATATTGGTTTAGAAAAAAAACTATTTTTTTTTTTCATTCTATAGCAGCCTGTGCCTGTTAGGTCAATTCAAGCTTAAGTAAACTATAAGTATATAATTGAGTATTGAGTTTAATACCAAACTAAAAAAAACGGTTTACAATATTTGTGTTCAGTAATCTGATACTCATAAATAATTTAAGGTTAGATGCGTGATTCACTAAACAAATTAGTTCTCCTACTAACTATGTATATATTATATAAAATTAAAGTTTTGTCTGTACATTGGTTAGAATTGCAAAATTGTTGGATACTTTTTCATTTCATACATTTCGACAACCGAATCCGCCATTAAATTTTTCGTGTATGCATGTATGTATGTGTGTCTGTCGCCACCCGTCCGACTTTATAGGCGCAAAACTGGCTAAACGAAATCGATTTTAAAATATCTCAAGGTAAGCGCAAACATGTCGGCTTGGTTTCATCGAAGAATATTGAGTAAAACCAAAGTTATTAACAATTTTATATAAAATAAAAAATTAGGTTGACTAAGTAAATATTAAGTGACAAAAACCACTGATCAAAATGTTTGGGTACTTCTAGACCACCTAGAGTCTTGTGGTTTTTTGCGTTTGGTCGGAAATTGGCTAAACCGATAGGAAAAATCCGAAAAGTTTTTTTTTTACCCCCTTAAAAAAATTAAAGATGGCGGACGCAACTAAAGTTTTATTTGGAGGCTTATTACGGCTAAACGATAAGTTGTATCGAAAAGCAGATTGCACCAGCGGAAACTAATTTTAAAAGATCTACAACAATGTTTTTTTTTAATTTTGACTTTGAGCTGTTATGGCGCAATTGTTGATTGATATAATTTCTGATTGGGGTGCTTAAACCTCACACTAATGCTCTTTAAATCGAGTATTTATTATTTTATTAGTTTGTCCTAGAACCAGAGTTATTAAATATTTACTGGTGCAACTGCCGTATTGGGAAGAGACTGCGGTAATTAAATTAATGCACCAATGGTTGATGTTTGTTCAATGACTTCCCGGTCTAATTGGTTTTGACTACGATTTTTTTATCTTTTTATTTAGCATTGCCATTTATTACTACAGTACTTAGTTTCAATTGGCTATTTTTTATATATCAATAGACTACAAACTACGATTTAGAGAGTATTATATTCTTAGTAATGGAATGAATGATGCGTAACATCCCCGTGTTCTGATTCTATTCCTAGAAGGCTTTAGAAACAAGACTATTTAGGCATTTCATTTAATTGCTAGGCCTACATGATAATAAGAAACAGCCACAAATGAGCCCCGCGCGGTGCGCGGTGTGAAAGCTAGTCTAATATACGTTCATAGTCGTTACTAGAAGAATGTGAAGATTGACACTTCGCTCATACTGCCTAAAGAATCTTCAGGAAAGTAATGTGGCTTCGGGATATATTTCGCGTTACAATATTATAATACATCATCACGATCCGCGCTCTTTGACCACGTATTTTATTAAACAAGCCAAACATGAAAAGACAATGAGGACAATTGGAGTGGTCAGCCCTTCTAAGTATGTAATTGAGAAAAATGGAGAATCTAAACCCAAAGACAAGGCTTATCTTATACTCTTATCTGCCAAGATGCCAGATCATAGACAGCAGGGATTTTTTTATAAACCACTTTTTGGACTTATGAGCCTTTAAAAAAGTGTACATCTATATCAAATACTCAACATAAATATTATACGTACCTACATTTAAAAGTAAAATTTTAGTATACTCTACTATTAGATACTGTTATTAGTATTACTAATTTTTATGTTCACGAGTAAAAAATAATAGTTTAAAACAAGTCAACAGTGATTTCATAGTAATAGTATTATATATAGTAACATGTTTTCATGGCTGTGATAGACATGAGTGATAAATTATGATTATATTAATAAATTTTAGTTTTATATTGTTAGTTTTTTATTACAACAGTACCACGATATAAGTAATATACATATATATTACTATTACTATATATCAAAGCGTAAAAGATAAGCATACGAAGCCTATACACATTTTACGCTAGTATTAATCTTAGAGCAAGTTTTAGTGGTGTTTTTAAAGTATAATTTCATGGAAGAAGGGTAAGTTGTGGTGGAGATAGGATACGACATCGCTAGCGACACAACTTAGCCAGCGAAGTTGGAGGCTTCTTAAGAGTTTATAAGCTTAGCGTTGGTAGGCATAAAGTTAAAGCTGCGTAGGGCCTAGTCCAAGTGGATTTCTCATGCCTCCTAACACCTTTATCATATGCATGCATGATCGCCTTTACCACAAAGCTTGCTCTAGTTTCTTCTTCTTAACATCAATCCCTTAACCTTCTTTTCTAATCAAAACTTAAATAGCTTATTTTCAAAATATAACTAGCTTTGATATTTTGTGTAAATAAACTATAAGTTACATTTGCTCAATGTATATTTTGTTTAAATGCTAATCGAAATTATCAAGGTCGTCATCAGCGACCTGATTAACTTTGATTATTCGAATAACTCATCAATAGAAAATATATACGCCGCGCGTCTGCACAGACTATAAATTTAGAATAACTTCAACAGGTCTATAGGGTATTAATTAAAAACACAACTACTGGGTTTTGTGATACTTCACCTCCTCTCGAGACATCTTCAGGCCTAAAGAGGACATTATTTTAATTTTACAAACTACATTTTCTTACATGATATTATAACAAATAACATACAACGTTCATCAATTGACATTAATTAATACCCTATAGACCAGTTGGGGTTGAATAAGAAGAAAAATGTAATTATGATAAATTTATAAATTTAGAATATTCACACAAAATTATATAAATATTTAAATTTGTAATTTTATCATATAAAATTCAAATTTAAATTGGGTGCCACAATTAGATTTAGCAGACATCTGATACTTTTTTAAATATTAATTTTATAATTAAAATATATCTGTATGATATATAAAGAATAGTATATATCTCCTTTTAAATATTGCATTTCATATAACATATTATATATTAAATTCACATATCAGAAACAAATTTATTTATTTTTTAGATAATGTATTTGCCGTTTTTAAAGAAACACAAAGGAAAATTATAAAAGATATGAGTAAGATGGCACGAGGATCTTGTTTAGACAGTTCCTCATAATATTCTTTGATAAATTATACTTTTTAAGATATATGTATATGATTTTTTTTTAAAGAAGTGTTTCGACTTTCTAGAGATTTTAATTGTCCCTCATTCCGTAAGGGATAAAAGATTTTGTTTAAGGAAAGAAGGACAGAATTATTTTAAGTGTGTAGTATCTACTATGCTACCAGTACTACAATTTCTTCTCATAAAAGTCTTCTTCTCATATAAGAAAAATAGACTTCAAGCTAATTTGTAGGCAGATTAAAATTGAACTACATATTTATAAACCCATACTCTGCCGGCTCAAATTTAAATAATTGAAGCGAACTTCTTACATTCAACAAACTATGCATCCTGTCTGTCTGCCAGTAACGTTTACACGTTTAACTTGAGTAAAAGTTTACGTATTTAGTTGAAATTTAGTATACATGTTCCTTTTACCAATGATCAGGCTAATTTCGTTGGACAGCGTTATTTGTCCAATTTTATAATAATTGAAAAGGAGGTGTCCGGTGCGTGAGAGTAAGTGGAAAGAGGTAGGGAAGACCCGGCTCACATTTCCATTGCTCTATTCCAATAATCTATTAACTAACTATTAACGCATCATGATTAACTATTTTCTTAATATTCAATAGGTATTTATTACATTACTCTCACTTCAGTGATCCACGCGATGCCTAGTTTAACTTAACGAAACACAATAATTAAAAACTTTCAGCCAAATATAATAAGATATGGTTATATTATTATTATATCAAGATATAAGATGTGTTGAATTAATTTTAATATCATGAAACTCAATAACATTAGAAATAGCCAGATATTTTTTTAATCTCTAAGGTGGATCAGAACAGAGTAGTTATGGATGGCACTGGCACTCGGCTGAAATTAAGATTGAATTCAAACACAGACTTCTCTGGTTCAAAACCCCGTCAAGAAAGACACGTTTTATATTCATATTTACATTGCAGCCTCTACTCTAATATGTGTCCGAAATTTCATCTACTCAGTAACCAATAAATATCAAGTGTTCTATTGAGTATTAATCAGGAAATAAAAGAAAAAAACCCAAGTACCCAACATTTTGATTACCGAAACAGTGGATTTTGTCACTTTTTATGAGAGTAACATTCGCCCCGCGCTTCACGCAGAGTTAATACTAGGAATCAGTGGCTATATCAGAGTGCTTATATATTGGATTAATTGTAGGACACGCCATGAAATAAATTTCATTATATTTTATTATTTTTGTAGTATAAAATGGCAGTGCTGGGCTTGAGAAATAATAATAATAATGATAGAACAAACATTTTAAAATTTATTAGTACGCTGAATTATTTGAAATATAAGTCGCTAAGGTTGAGGTAAAGTAATTTTATATATAATTGTGTAGGTGTATTATAACTTAAACTACATAAAAAAAAAAATAATAATAAAATAAAGCTATGTTGTAGAAATAACTTGCCACATTAAAAGACTACATCATTATAACATCTAAAACTCACAATTTAAGTATAAGATTATCCTAAATAAACTAAAATTTTAATTTTAATAAACTAAAAATTATCTTAAATAAATTAAAACATTTACTTAATATAGCGTTTAAGAATCTATTCAAAAAATCCTTTAATAATAATCACAATTAAAAACAATGCTTCCGTTACCTTCGGTAAGCTCGGAAGCAAAATAGTTATATAACAAAAAAATAAAATTGTACCTTAAGGCCCAATGCACACAGAGCAGGTGACGTGTGGTGGCCGGCGTGGGTTTATGAAAAGATTAGGCGGTAATGCGCTCCATTTATATTCCATTATTTATTTATTGATGTTATGTTTTTACAAGCCATTACTGTCTAATTTGTTTAATTGTTTCCCCCGTTTTTTAATCAGTCAAAATTGTTTTGATTTTTTATATGAATTTAAGAATCAATTTAGCAAAAGTTATAGAGCGCAGACGGTTCAAATTAATCTAGGGCTTATCTGTGGGTTACTTTTGTTAAACTATAAAAGTTTCATACTAATCAGATAAGTACTTTTGAAGCTACAGGTGTAAATAAATGCGTTTGTGCGCATGTGGACGAGAAACAAATAGGCAGAAGGTTGAAACTTATATGGGACTAACAATGGGCTAATTATGGTCTACCACCGAAATTTCATTAAAATCGGACATATAGTTTTTAAGATAATGTTGAATAAAAAAAAATAAAATAAAAAAAAATATATAAAAAAAAGATAAAACATATATAAATTGATTTATGTACTTAATTTTATTTTTTATAAAATTAAGTCCGTTGCTATGGGCATAACGGCTTGTGTATTATAGATTAATAAGTAAACTTATTAAACTTATTCGATTAAATTTATTAATTCTGTTTTATAAGTTAAAAAAATAGGTCTTCTATTAAAAAGAAAACAAATCTGCGGAGTAACCCATTAGAAACCCTGCAGCTTCAAAAGAACATTCATATTATTGAAGTCATTCTAGGTTAGACCCTGCTTTTCTTGATTTATCCTAATTACTTTTTTTTCCTAAATCTATTAAACATTCTGCAAGATATATTTTTATAAAAGAAATAAATAAATAGTTTTATGCATTAATTCATTCAGAAGTTTTGTTTGGTGTAAACGCGTTCTTTGTTGTTGATTCATTGTTGTTATAGATTTAGTTTGCTATTGTCACTTATAGTTATTATTCCAAAGCTTCTTATTTTAAATAAACAATTTATTTTAGTTAATATGTTATTATCTTATTAATATACATAGAGTTAATAAATATAATATAATGGAATTTAACAGTTTAATTTTTCTGCCGCCTGTAGATAAAATATTGTATGCAACAAGGCGGCAAAGGTAACATTACTGCTTCGTGTAATTCATTGCCTGCCTCGGCAGTTATTTTTCACACCCTGTCCTCGCCTATACTCGTCAGTAAAATTCCATTTTCTGCCTTGTTACATAAATAAATAACTATTAGTCAACCTAATTTCTTAGATTTTTTTTTTTTTTAAGTTTTTAGTAGTATTCATACTACGGAACGTTTAAATTTAAATTTAAATCAAATTATAATTACTATTTACAGCGGGAGACAGACAGAGAAAAATAGACTTCAGTACCGGGATTCGAACTACAGGCCTCCTTTATTTTTATAAAATTGTTAATAACTTTAATTCTGCTCAATATTTTTCGAAAAAACTAAGCCTACAACATACGCAACATGTTTGCGCACACCCGATTTCGTCGAGCAAATCGGCATCCTTTTCTTATGTACCTTCCTGTTGAAATCATAAACTCTCGAATACCGTTTAATTCACGATAAAGCCACTCTTGAATAAAGTGTCAGATGTTTCAATTAGATAGGAATAGATCGAGAGGCTTGTAATATTTTCAGAAGGTTGGAGATAGGTAGTGGAACTAAGCTAACGCAGTTATGTAACATCTCAAGGGAGATACTAACCTCGGTAAACCGGCAGAGCACACAATCTACCTTCCCTAATCCCCTATATATCAGCACACGTTATTCTCACAGCCTAAACTACATTTTTCTATACCAAGAAAGAACTTCAACTATATCTTATTCTTATTATCACATTTAACCAGTGATGCCTGATAAAAAAAAAAAAAAAAAAATCAATTTTGTAAAATTATGGGGAAAGAAGATGATTTTCAATATTATAATATTTATTTAGGGATTTCCCGAACGAAACTG
Source organism: Gerris lacustris (assembly GCA_951217055.1). NCBI lineage: Eukaryota > Metazoa > Arthropoda > Insecta > Hemiptera > Gerridae > Gerris > Gerris lacustris. The sequence goes on along the minus strand of OX578281.1, from coordinate 32,208,206 downwards.
CACAACTTTAGGAGGTCGATTCAATAACTTTTTCGACATACATACATCCAAATTAGACGGATATCAAATAGGGGTATTTATCAGATTTGTTGGTAGGTATATAATATGTCATAGTGAATCTATAAAGTGATTTATGCGCTGTTTGTGGCCGAATACCGAACTACGCCAAGATTTTGTTGTTAGTTAATACTATAATAGAGATCAAATTCCTTTTAATTAATTGATACTACAACCAGACATCTTGAGAATTAATTTAATTATATCAAATTAATTAAGAAATTATTATTTTAACAGTTGTAGAACTAATCCTATGATAATTATTTATTTTTTAAAGTGAAAAAGTTGTTCATCCTTGTGTATCATCGAATAGATACTATACATCAAATTACAAAACCATGTGTTTCTCAAAACAGATATTTTTGAGTTACCTAATTCTAGTACTATGCCCATGATATGTATGTGTACCTTTTCCCAATTAATATTATTTTGAGACTCACAAAACAGTTAAAAACATTTAGATATTATTTTATCTCATGTTTATCTAATCATCAAACGCAACATAGAAGTAATTTTACCAAATGAGGATATCCCTACCGTCGATACTTGCTTGATCTGGAGATCAAGCAAGTATCGACGGTAGGGATATCCTCATTTGATAACTTACGAACTTGCGATAACAACTTACAATTTGATTTTAAGTAATTTTACATGAAAAAAACAACTTTCTTTTTAAAATATAAAACTAAAAACGCGGTATAAACCAAGTTTTTCTTTTTTTAGCAAAATAGTTAAAATTTAAGAGACTAAAATTTATGCGACCGCATTCAATTTATTCTAATTTAGGTCAACATAATAATAAAATGATAGAAATAAAAAAAATGTCTATGATAAGTGCATTTATCCACAAATCTTTACTTGGATCTTAATTATTCAAATGAATCTACTTACGGTTTCTTATTTTTTCAAAAATTAAAGTAGGTAATTTATTTGAAAAACAAGGTTCCATTAAATATTAATCATAAAGCTTTTATCTTTAAACTAGTTTTCAGAGTTCTTTTTAAGTATAGACAAATAAATTTCTACTTTCCTTGCACAAAGCCAAACTATAAAATATTCACGATAAGAACCAAGTCTAAAGTGCAAAAGATAACCCAAATTATTGCCTAAATAGAATTGGTTAAATCAAACTTCGTCAAAGAATATTCAGAGCTTATAATAAGAGAATTATATTCAAAGGTTACTTGATAATTCTGTTAAAATTACTTCAATCCAGTTTATAACTAAGTGCTTTGCCTCAGATACACGAATAACTTTCTCATAAATAATTATTACAACCAACCACTTCTAGTATTATAATATTAAGCTCTTTGAACATAACAATTTATGAAATTGATATTAATGAAAATATAAATTTAGTAATAAATTTATTCGTGTTGGAAAATCATATCATTAATGCCCGCTACCTTGAATACAACTTGATCGTCATTTAACATGAACAAATAAAATTGAACTCAAATGACAAGAATGCAACCAAACGACCCAGATTACACATTTTTTAAATCAATAAACATTACATTCAAATTCTCACCTATAACATCATAATTAAACCCACATGGACATATTGCATCAAATTATGGGGTTCTATCGAACTCAATCCTTTCAACATATAAATTTAAGGGAAATTATCAACTATATCGTAATAAAAAGAAAACAAATAATTATAATAATAGGATGACAATGTAATAGTCCACAGGCCACCATAAGAAGTGAGTCGCTGATTGATAAAGTTTTCTTACCTTATGGAATCGCTTATTTATGCCTTGTCCACCGATGAATTGAGTATATGGCAACTGGGGGCTGGGCCATTTCTTTTTTGTTGACATGCCAAACTTGCCCTTCTGCGGGAACATTGAAAAGAGATAGATAAAGTTTTGATTTTCACAGGATCGTTTAATTAAATTATTTCAAAAACAGTGGTAAAGGTGGCCACCGATACGAGTGGGCCGTTTTCTTGTCAACGTCCCCGCAGAGCGATATGTTTGGGGCGGTGGCCACCCCAAACGGCCCACTCTCATCGGTGGCCACGTGTACCACTGTTTTTGAAATAATTTAATTAAACAATCCTGTGAAAATCAAAACTTTATCTATTTCTTTTCAATGTTCCCGCAAAAGGGCAAGTTTGGCATGTCAACAAAAAAGAAATGGCCCAGCGCCCAGTTGCCATATACTCAATTCATCGGTGAACACGGCATAAATAAGCGATTCCATAAGGTAAGAAAACTTTATCAATCAGCGACTTACTTCTTATGGTGGCCTGGGGACTATAATGCATATTTCTTTTGTAATGATAAAAATTAAGATAAATTATAAAATAGTTTCTAAAATAAAATATCTCCATACTTTATAATAAATAAATAGTTTAATGTTACAAACGTTAAACTATAAATTAAATAAAATGGGTAATATAAGAAGAGGATAGCAAATTTAATAAAGATAAAGGCACTAGATAGTGCCTCGAGGGACTCTCTAGTTGAAAACTCGGTCTAACGTAAACCTGTTTTCTAACCCCCTCTTCTTCTCGTCTATACTTCTAGAAATTATATTTGCAGTAGACCAAAAAACAGTGAAACGGATTTTCCGATAGAAAAAATGAGGAAATGTTTTGATAAATAAAAGACTAGCAAAAGAATAGTTCATTAACAGACAATTCAAAAGTTTTAAGAGAGCATAACAAGACGCTTGTTTAAAATATATATAGTTGAATTGAATATATTTAAAGACGAAATTAGGTTTTGATGAGGATTAAATTGGTTGTTATTTATAATTTGTCAATAATTTTTCCTTGTGACAGTACCCAACAAAATTCAATTTTTTATTCCTAGCCAATTTTCTGGCTCCTTAATCGATATAAATAGGAATCTTTAATAGCACAGAGCTATTACCAAGAATGAAATATAACAGTGAAGGAGCGTAAAGAAATACTTTGTTATTTTCCAACACGGGAACAATTTCCCTCCTAGTCCCAGGATGGAGAATAAAACCTTTAAGGGTTTACGTCCTTCGGTATATACGTGTATGTGTATGCAAGATATGAATGGGTATTGGGTATGGATAGGTCAAAAAACACATTCTACACCGGAGACTCCAATCGCTAGATTCGGACCCCCCGGATCCCTCGTATTTTTTCTCATGAACCGGCCAAGGAAAGTAATCAGAGGAAAACCAGACAGAATTAAGACATCAACTTGATAGAATGAGGGCAAGAGTGCCGAGGAAACTCTTTTTTTAGGGTCTTTAACAACCCAATTTGTAGCATTAGTCTAATTAATCAAACTTGTTTATCTTGTATAGTGGATCATAAAGCGTGTAAAAATACTTTTCTTTTACTATAAAATATAGGCTGCTAATTAGTATAGCACATAGCTTCCTCGCATCCTATTATTGCAGTGGTCAAATGAGATTTAGATTTGTTTCGATTCTCAGTGAGGTCACACTTATTTGTAAGCTATTAAATTTGCGAAGGGCGTTGTCTTGACTTCGAGTCTTTTACCTCTAAGATTCAGCTAAAACCTTTGATCTTCTTAAATTCTTTTTATTTACGAACAAGACAAACCTTTCAAACTTACATTATAAGTCATAAAAAAAAATTTGAATATCTGTAACTATGGCAACTTTCAATTAAATATAAAAATCGTAAATACAACTAAATCTTCGCTCCGCGACACTCCCGAGCCCAGCTGTGATGAATCTACTTCCCTGCCTTGACCTCACTCCTGTCCATCTCAAGTGGGTAAAGCTGAGATATTGGTCGGGTGAGTATTCCAGAAGCTACTCGTAGTCGAGCAGATCGTACGGATCCATCACGGCTTGTATTAAGTTCTTCTATTCGAGCCAGTCTCCATTTTTGACGTGGTGTGTTATCCCCGATGTGTACTACTTCTCCCACTTCAGGTAGTGTTTGTGGTGACTTGCTCCCCTTACTATACCTTTCTCTAAGGCTCAGCAAATATTGGTCTTTCCAAGCTTTCCAGAAGCGCTCGAGTAGCGCTGATCCTTTTTTCCAAACATCTAGGGTATGATCCTTCGTACTTCCTAGAACAGTATTTTTTAAGGTCGTCGGTGTAAATGCCGTGTTCGTCTCCCTTAATGCCAGGAAATGGTTGGGTGTGAGCACCTCTACATCTCCCTCTCCAACGTACACCAGGGGTCTGGAATTGAGTAAGGCTTCTACCTCAGTAATGACAGTGTTCAATATCTTTATTTCTAATAGTATTTTACCAAGGGACTTTCTTAAATATTTACAAATAAGCCTAACTATAATACCATAGGCCCCTCCCAACCAAGGCGAATATTCAGGGGCAACTTTCCAAATTATTTCCTGGTTGAATTTTTTGTACAAATAACAATTTTTTAACCCCTGATAAACAGAAACCTTACAAATCCAATAGGTTCCCCTAACATATTAGCCGTTCAGCTAATATGTGTGACGTTCCTATATGATACAGCTTGTTATGGATTTCTTTTATACTTTCACCTTCTTTCGGTATAAGTATAGGACACTTTTTTCCAAAACTTCTTTTACACTTCAATATACCCTCACCATTCATATATTTTCCTAATTTATTTACAGATAAATTATTTTTATAAATATATATTTTTATAAATTATCTATGCCTTCCATATGTACCTTGTTCAATGTTCTTTTCAAATTGTATTACAGCCTTATCGCCTTCGGTTACATCAACCCTATCTTTAATCCTCAGTACGTCCAAATTCCCAAATGATTTTGAATTAAATTCCCTTTTGAATAATAAGTCAGCGTTGTCGCTACATGTAGTTACCTCTTACCTCTATATCCCCTCTTTCGATTGCTAATAAATTAGTTACTACCTTGTCCTTACTATCCTTACTATCCTTAAACTTTAAGTCTCTACCCGTCAGCAACCAGCCCACCTTTGAACTATGTAACTAGATAAAGTCCTGATGTTATTTCAATTTTTTCTAAGTTCAAAAAGTCAAAATAATAATTATTTCCAATTAATAAATCAATTTTAAATCGATTGTTTACTAATTCAGGCCTTTCCGCGAAATTCAAATATTTATATTTTTCCTTAACTTTATTTAAACATTTATTTTCTATTGTACTCTTAACAATAACCGGAACAACATTGGCTACTATTAATTTGTAGGTTCCATCTAATAGTTTGACTAAAAGTTCAACCACACTTGAAACAATTACTTTCGGTTTCTTTTCTCCGAAAAGACATACCGATAAATTCTCTTTATTAAGTTGCAATAACCCTAACTCTTTCACCAATTCTGCTGTGATGTAACACCTTTGACTCCCACTGTCAAAGATGGCCCTACGAATTATATGACTTGATTTATTTAGATTTGCTAACTCTACTGTGGCCGTTTGAAGAGATGTAGTATTAGCCGTATTAGCCAATAAGCTAGGACTCTCTTCCTTATCATTTTACATTTTTTTCTCCACCGACAGAGACGTTACTACCCTGTTCCCGGATGTCACATTTGGGCACAGGCTGCGATGGTGGTGCGCCCTTCGCTTACAGTGGTAGCACGCTTTGTTTACCCTGCACGTTTGGGCTGTGTGTGACTTCTGTAGACAAATGTAGCAGCATCCCTTTATTACCTCCTTTCTTTCCTCTACGGTCTTATATCTGCTACACTCGTCACTCCAGTGTTCTGCCCTGCAGATCCTGCATTTGGGTTGACTAACTAATAAAGTGTCGGTCGTTGTTCAGGGTGGCCACTAATATAGCTTGACAAAATTCCCTGACTTTTCCCTGACCATTATCGATATTTAGTTTACAAGATTTACCTTTAAAAAGTTAAAGATCATCAAGCTAAAATAGAATACATATACAAGTTGATAATTACTTAGCCCAATGTTTTTCATATACAGTAAAACCTGCTAAAGTGACCACCCGTGTATATTGACCACCTGGTCAATGTGACCACTTTTTCATGGTCCCTTCAGAAATTCAATACTTTATGTACTTTTTGTTCTGCTTATTGTGACCATCTGCCTATTTTGACCAGTGACCACCTTCTTCTGGTCCCTTGAAGGAAATTTATTTCGGTTAAAGTGACCAAAGTAAAAAAACGATAAGAAAAAAAAGTACCTATAATAATTTTAAAACATTTGGTTTTAATTTAATTTCTTAGAACTCATATAATAGCTGTTACAATATGAATAAAACCCACTTTACTTTCTTCCTGTTTTATAACAACTATTTAGAAGGATTTTAATTCAAAGAAATTAGTAAAATGAAATAATTCTTGTTGGTTCTTAGAGTTAACCATAAATAGTACAACATTTCTCTGTATTTTTTTTTCAGTTCGTCCTCATTTCTTTGGAATAGCTTCTTTTTGTCTGTTAGCTGATTTTATTTCTTGTTCAGTTGTTAGTTTGATTTAAAAAAAGAAAGGTGTAACTATTATTAATGTTATTACGTGCATTGTGTATTTTGAGCTGAAATTACCTCGAAAAATTTTTAGATTTTACAATTGCACGTAAGTACATTCAATACATGTTACTTCACATGTTTTTTTTTTTTATCTTTTTATAAAAAAAAGTCTCACCTCGTTTTGGCCTAAATTGTAAAAAACTAGCTAATCATACTTCAGAAAGGGTTTATTTTTTACTCTAATGACAAATTTTTTGACTCTTTTCTATAAACTTATGTGAGTAACATTGCAGAAAAACCAAGAACGAGCGCATTTTTTTAAACTTATTTTGGGTATGTTGACCACCTGCCTAAGGTGACCACTTTTGGTCGGTCCCTTCGGTGGTCACCTTATCCAGGTTTTACTGTATTAGTTTTCATGTTTCGTAGAAAAAATTAATTATTATTGAACATTTCATCAAAATTTGTCTTAAAAATAACTTCGCCTCGGCGGGGAATCGAACCCGGGCTCTCTCCGTCCGCGTTTAAAGCTATTTTACCCATGAAAACGGCTTAAATTGTTAGATTTGTATTTATTATATGAACTACATTTTTTTTTTTTTTTTTTTTTTTTTTAAAATCTAAACGATCTAAACGATTTTTATTTTTGAGGTCCCCTGGGTCCAAAAAAGTGGTTTTTAAAAAATGTCTGTCTGTGCAGACGCCTGGTTTAGGCTCCAGGCGTCTGCTGGGCCGATTTTGACGAAATTTACCAACATGTTTAGAAAAATCATACGCCGAGGCGAAATCGAGAAATGATTTTTAGCTCTAAATTTGGGGGCGCTACCCCCCAAAAACTCTAAAAAAAAACGTGAAAAAAAATATTTCTTGAAAACGGTTCCCACGATTTTGATAAAAAAAAATTAAAATGTAGTCCATTTAAATACGAATCTAACAATATAAGCCGTTTTCCTGGGAAAAATCTAGTTCCTGAGAAAAATTCATAAAACGCAGACGGAGAGAGAGATGAAATGTTCAATAATAATTAAATGCACATACGAAAACTATTAAATGGAAAAAAACTGGGCTAAGTAATTATGAACTGGTTTATAAGAAAGTTTGTCTGAGTTGTCTCAGACCGATTTTTAGGGTTTCGAGGTCGCCCTAGAAACCCTTATGCTTTTGGTAGTTCGTCCGTCCGTCCGTCCGTCGCATCTTGGAGTATATCTCCCGACCTACTGAAGCTGTAGACTTGAAATTTGGTATACAAGTTAAACTTTTTTGCCCAAAACAGATAAACTATTCCGGAACTCTCCAAATTTCTACGATCTGCGATCAATTGCGAGTATATCGCAATATTTTATATTTTTGTAATTTTTAAGTTGGGTATAATTTCAAAGGTATTGAAATGTAGATTAGAAATATATATCGCGTTTCCAAAATGGCGTCCATTTTACCCCCCAAAAAATTAGGACAAACCCAAAATGTACCCCCCCCCCCTGCACTACCTCCTATGGATAGGTCCTAAATAAGGGCAAATACACATAAATATATATCTCTGTGGTCCATTGAAATTTCCGGGAGTTGGTCTAAAAAAGTGAAATTTTAGGGGGCCGTAACTCGGGAGCCCCAAAATTTTTGTCATTTGCAAATTCAAAGTAGGGTATCATTTTAAAGGTATTGAAATTTCGTTCACAAAAATATATAGTGTTTTCAAAATGGCAGCAATTTTACCCCCCCCCCCCCCCCTCCCCCCCCCCAAAAAAAAAATTAAAACAAAACGCAAAAAAATTCCCCCCCCCCGCTACCCCATTAGGACAGGACCTAAAAATAAGGCAAAAATATGCATCTCTGTAGTCCAATGATATTTCCGGGAGTTGATATAAAAAAGTCAAGTTTTAAAAATTTTAGGGGGCCGTAACTCGAGAGCCCCAAAATTTTTGTCATTTGAAAATTCGAAGTTGGGTATCATTTTAAAGGTATTGAAATTTGGTTCACAAAAGTATATCGTTTTTCAAAATGGCGGCCATTTTACCCCTAAAATAACTAAATTAGTAGATACTACTGAAGATAGTAATGGATAATATGCACTCCTCGTTTATTAAAAGTGAATTTTTATACATATTTTTTATGAATGTTTCGATGAACGATAATTTAGGTTTAAGAAAAGCGACATATTACATATTTTTGTTTAAAAAAAAATAATAATATAATAATAATGTACTTATGAATTCTTATGACTGAAGAAACCCTTTTAGTAACTTGCTGGTAAGTACTTGACGGGATTTTTTGATATAATTTCTAAATATAGAGGTCGTTAATCCTTTTGCCTTTGTTCCAAATACAGCATTTTTTATTTTTATTAGAAATTTCGAGAAAGTTAAGGTTTCTGTGCTTTAAAATGATGAAATAAGGATTTTAATTGCCGGTAGATTTTCCCTGACCTATGACAAAATTCCCTGACTTTTCCCTGACTATTCCCTGTCGGCCAAAATTCCCTGACTTTTCCCGGTATTCCCGGTTTTCCCGGTCTGTGGCCACCCTGTTGTTGGTTTAGGGATTGGCCTATCCTTATGGTAGTCCGGTGGAATATATTCTTTTTGGCCTTTAAACGGCACAATACTATTACTGGTGTTTACTCTCTCCCTAGTTCCTATTATTTTTTCCAACCGCTCTCTTAACAACTTACACTCTGGCATTATCCCAGTAGAAGGCTCATGCATCTCGAATTCTTCGAGAAGAAGTAATATTTGTGGTGGAAATTTAGATTTGATTTGATGTGAAACAAGAATGGTTTACTTGTTCCCCTAATCCTTCCAAAGAACGACAGAAATTTTCGATTTGATCCAATGTCAAACGTAAACATGAAGTTGAATCATTTGCTACGTTTAAATTTCGAAATTTTGTATACAGATCCCCTATTATTAAAGACTTATTAGAATTACGTGTTTTTAGTAACGTTAGAGCCGAATCATAATTTTGAGCTGTCAATGACAATCCAGCGATGCACTGAGATGCATCATTTGACAGCTGTTGTTTTAAATAGTTAAACTTGTCAATCTTATTTAAATTCGGGTTGCTGTCAATCACCGAATCAAACCTCTCCCAAAATTCGTTCCACTTTAACCTATCCCCTTTGAAAACCGGTAACTCTAACTTCGGCAACTTAACCGGAACTCTGCTGACACTAAGAGTTTGAAGCGGAAGGGTTCCCTCTGAAGTGATTATCTTATTTCGTAATTCTATCAACTTTTCTTCCGCATTTAATGATATTTCTATGAAACCTTCCAATTCCCCCTCTAACTGTTCACTCGCCTTTTCATCCCCAACTGATACCCGTTGCAACTCTTTAACATAGTCATTATTCTTATCTAAATAAAGTTTTAATTTGTCCCGCTCGTCTTTAGCTTTCTTTTTTAGCCCCGCCTCGCCAATTGGGTCCCCATTTTTTTCTAAAAAATCTGAAACCTCCCTAACCTTGTCGACCAACCTTTTCTTAATCGGACCGAACGCCTTCCTAACCATCCCTACTGATGTAGAAGCCATTCCCAATTGCTAATAAACCCTAATGACCTAGGAAAGGGAGACTCAAACTACTCAACGTTACCCAACTGAAGTCTTCTTACTTCGATGTTTTGGGTCCACTTTTATTTTGTTGTCTTCGGATTTACTGCTCTGTATTATGTGTCCACTGGATCTTTTACCGTTCTGCTACCATGTCTCGACTTCGAGTCTTTTACCTCTAAGATTCAGCTAAAATCTTTGATCTTCTTAAATTCTTTTTATTTACGAACAAGACAAACCTTTCAAACTTACATTATATGTCATAAAAAAACATTTGAATATCTGTAACTATGGCAACTTTCAATTAAATATAAAAATCGTAAATACAAAAATCACTAAATCTTCGCTCCGCGACAGGCGTGGCGAAAATTGGTGTGGAACCATTGTGGATATTTCAACATCGGATTATCGGATCAGTACTTTTGGGATATAGTTGTAAACAATTTATTCGTTAAAGCAAGATTTTCCACAAGTAGGAAGCAATGGGCGCAGAAAGAACTAAACATTGGGCTAATAATGACCAATCATCCAAATTTAATCAAAATTGGACGTGCGTAGTTTTTATGACATGGTGGTTCGCAAAAATGTCGACGGACAGACATAGCGATCAACAGATGCACGAGACCAAAAGTATTTTTTGCTTAAAAAAAAAACTACTGTGATTAGGCAGAATACTGATTATTATAACTTTTAGTTTTAATCTTAATAAGTAAGTTACAATATATATTATGTAGTTCAGCCACAAAAGATAACTTTATAACTGAAATAGCGGCAAACAGATAGCTGTATAGTGTAGCAGTTCTCCAAAAATAATGAAATAAAAGCGTGTTTTTTTCATGTTTATGTGAAAACTTTCCTAATTTGTATACCCTACGATTCAATTATTTGAATTTAAAATCACAAATACAAATGGATATTATTGAATTATAGGCATAAAGAAAATTCCTTTGAAAAAATCCATTGGTTTCAATACACTGCAGCATAAAAAAACAAAGGGATTAACCCAATCCCACACGTGCCGTCCTTTTGAATAATAAAATTTTTATTTGTATACCTTAACAGTAAAATCCAATGCTGGAGAAACACATTGCGCTTGGTTTCAAAGATAAAAATACCATGAATAATCATAAAAATAAAATATAGTGATTTATTTTATGTACATTGCTTTTTCTTAGGAATGAACACTAAATTAAATAGGGAACAATTAATAAAAAGAAAAAAGGATTTTCATATTAATAGAGATTGTTGCAGAGTAAATAAAATATCCTATATCACATGATTAATTTTTCTCTACTCGTTTCCTCTCCAGTTTGAATTTGATTCAAGAGAAACACTATTTCCCACCCAATTCCTGTATATATGAATAAAAAAAAGGGGGGATGGGTGGTCTAATTTAAATCATTATAGCTGACGGAATTCTAGATTAACGAGAGAAATGACCGGAACGTATATGTGTATTTTAGGACTCGGCCGGTTAATCGTCAAATACTATTCCGTAGTATAAAGTAGCCTGGAATGAACTTGGGAACTAATACAAAAATTTAAATACACCTTGTGTAAGAAACAAATACAGATTAACCAACAAGGGATAAAAATAATTTCCATATTTACCCAGGCGAATATTCTCTTAACTTCTGAATCAGAAGTTTTGTCATTCAATGAACTAATATAAAATCCAGCCTTTGTTAAGGTTGGAATGTTGCGTAGCTCTTTCAATTACTATCGGGACAAAAAAGGGGCAAAAATTAAAACACCACTTCAAAATTTCGCCCACTTTGCTCCAAATGTTTCCTTTCATTAAAAAGTCGATTAAATTCATCTACTTATAATCGATGTAGTGGACGAGTAATATAAAGACATAACAGGGTACAAGTGTAAATATAAGAAGTTATTTTGAAAATCTACTGCTCCAATTCTGATAATGTCAGTTAAGGTCTTATGAGTGATAAAACGGAAGAGTTTCTAAGTTGAAGTAATATGAAGCAACTAAGCACGCTGGAAGTGACACAACTACATAAATTATCTAAGCAAATTATAATAAGAAGTTTTATAGTATGTTAAAGCGTCCCTATCATGATAACAAGGTTATAGATTTGAGCTCTAATAAGATCACTTTGATTTTATCTTCTTATTTGGTAAAACATATTTTCTTCCATGGAAGGTAATTTTCTGTCAATTATACATCTGGAATTCTAAGATTGAATGACCGTGATTTTGATTACTGGATATTATAAAAGCCTAGAATTACGATTTTAACAAAGCTGGATCATTTTAATAATTTGTAAAATAGTACATATAGTATATTGTCTTTTATGGAATTAGAAAGTGATATTTCCAGCGGGAATAGACCTAATTAAATTCAGTCTATTTTATAAGCTCAAAATGAAAATGTATACGTTTATGATTACCTGGAAAATTGATTGTCGTAGCGGTGACAAAACAAAACATCAGATGAGCTGAACGAAAGAAAAGCGTCTTCTGATATACAGCAACATTTGAAAATGTGTCTCCAAAACTTTATCCTTATGATGGAGGACAGCCTTTATCATTGTTTAACCACGTATTCACCATCCGATCTGAAACAAACAAACATTCACACTGTAAGTAAAGTCAAATCATACTGTCGATAATGGAAGAACATAAATTAATATTATAGAGGTGAGTACATTACTTTAGGGGCCTATTGTACGAGTAAATACAAGAGTTAGTTTGAGTGGTAAGGCAGTTTCTCTAAATCCATCGACACTCAAATTTCTCAAATACCCTACAAATTATTCTTAATATTATTTTTTTTTTAAATTTGGAATAATGTTTAATTATAGACATTATGATGTTTCAGCTAAATACTTAAAATATAATTATAAACTAATCGCATAAAAAATAATTTTAATTAACCTCTTCCATCTCAATCTTAGTTGTATAACAAGAACTACTCTAAAGAAGATATTTATTTAAGTCTATCAAAAATATTGTAGGAGATATATTCCATACAGAAATTAAAAATCCTTGTCGACGGAGTTTTAAGCTTTAAACTAAACAGTAAATATATGGTATCTTTTACATTAATTTGTCTAGTAAATTCGACCTGAGTGCTTTTCAACATAAAGCTTACTTTGTTACATGTTAAGAGACGGCATAAACATTCCCTCGTAGCTGTCAACAGTATAAGTCCATAGTAGAACTAGAGAAGTGCATAGTAATAAATAAGTCATAAGGCTTAACTAGACCTAAAGAAAGTTATTAGTTAAACATCTAAACTAACATGTTCGTTGTTATATATATATATATATATATATATATATATATATATATATATATATATATATATATATATATATATATATATATGTGTGTGTATTGATTTGCGATAGAAAAGTCCGAGTTTGTGAGGGACAGAGAATAGAGAGGGGGACAGACAAACAACATCCCCTACTTGTACTGGAGGATATATTAGACCTAGGAGAACTTACTTGGAAGGGAAGACTTGGGTTTGGGTAAACCAATTTCACAACATTTTACGAGAGACTTGGCTTATTGTTTTACACATTGTTTTTATTGGGATATATAATAGATATATACAATAACAAACGTGTTTCTGTGTTGTCAAATACCGTTATCAAATTTGTAATAATTTTCAGGGAATTTGTTATTGGTCTTTAGGGACAACTATTTTATTTTAATTTTATTCCAGTTATAAAGTTCTTGAAAAACTATAATTATTATTTTTTTAATTAAAACAAATTATCTTATGAAAGGCAGTTATAAGTTTAGTATTATCTTCTCTGCTTTCTCATTAAAATGCAAACAATCAATTATAATTTATAGCTATTATCATTAATTTATCAGTCATACATAATTGTCCCTAAAATTTTCATTAATAATGTATTAGTAACAATTAATTTTGAATAATGTTGTTCTTTCTTCATTTTTTTAAAATACTACCTTAATATCCAGTTCTATTCATTGCTTCAATTATAATTTTTATTTTTCTTCTTAGTACTTGGTTCCAGTCCATAAATCAATTACAAATTCAGTACAAGGAGTTGGTAAATGGGAGGGGGTTTCGTACCCCGCTCTTTTATAAAATCATATTATACGGGCTATTTATATTCGCTAATGGCCAAGCTAAGGAAACTTGAGGGGGGCCGCAGCCCGACTTCTTTCCTTCATCTTTTAAATTATTTCTCCATTGATATTATCTTCATTGAAGCCATCCACCCCCCTCTTCTTCCCCCCTACTAAATTTCCGTCACGTTTCCTCATTATACTAATGAACTCTGAATAATTTGATTCCTGAATACATATTTGAGGGATGGGGGAGTAAAAAGTAAGAGAACATTATTAAAAAAATAGGGGGAGGGGGGAATTTGCACTTCTATTAGCGATGAAGTAGCAAGTTTGATGAGCATAAAAAAATTCTTTGTTAGTAAAATAGAAAAAGGGGGTGATGCAAAAAAAAAAAAAACCGTTTGCAGAGGGTTTGAGGAAAGAGGTGTCGGGTGCATAATGAATGGGGCTTGCCCCCTTCAACCCTCATTTACTATGCACTTGGCTTATAGAATTTTAAATTATTTTGAAATTAAGGGGGGTCAAACCCCTAAGGGTCTAGAAGTAAAGGGGTAAATGAGATATTTCAGGTATTCTATTACTCCACCATTCTACCCCTTTTATTCCTCTTTTTTTTCCACTCTCATCTGAATGGTTAATGTGGTCAGGGTAACTCTGAGAAAGTGAGAAAAGCATAGACGCTTGTATGCACGACAATCTTATTATGAACCAACATTAGCATTCCAATATATTTACTTAATACATAATAATATTAATGGTGATAGATCGTTATAGATATTGTTTAATATTTAGCCTAGGGACTCAAAAAAAGGAGAATAAGATAGATATTGTTCACTAGCATGTATGATTAGAATATAGAACAACAGGGTAGAGAAAGAAAGAGATAAGTAAAATTTGTTGATGTTTTCAATATAAAATGTGACACAAATTGATCCATAAAAAACAAAATTATACTGGTCTGCTAAAAGACGTAATGAGGAATACCTCGTTAATTAGGGTAAATAAAAAAAAAGAAGGAATTGCAACGGCTAATTTACAAAATGTCTGATCAGATGATGAACACGGGAAGTAGTTAAGACTTAGTAAACCACAATTATTTGTAGAATGCGACTTAAGGCTTCTCTATATGAAGAGATAGTCGTCTTAGCAAGGCTTTATCAGGATGAAAGGTTTTAAGAAGTACTCTTGACAGAAAAGCAACTCTCTTGGAACCAGACTGTCTATTTGATGTCTCCTTAAAGTTTTTTATTTTTATTTTCGTCAAGAAGAGACTAAGAACTAAAGGATCATTAAAGTATAGTGCGTATGCCCGACTGTCTACTTTCTGTCTCCTATCTAATATTTTTGTTTTTGTTTGCTTAAAAAAAGGGCTGATAAAATTCCGAGAAAAAAAACCTGATCAAAATTCGCTAAGAGCTATTTTTTTTACATCTTTCATTTTTGACTTAAGCTCCCCAAGATTAGGAGATTTGGCTTGAGACGTGGATAAATTCGAAAAAGGCTTATTGGCTTTCGTCGCAGTCTATGACAGGTTCCCTATTCTTGACAACATGCTTTGATAAATTTTCTTAAGGATTTACGGATGACGAGTTAAAAGAAAAACGAAATCGCAACGAAATGGATTTCAGTAGTAGCATCAACATTTTCTCGGAGAGTAAACAGCTAGCGGTATCCCAAAATGGCTCTCTGGTAATACATATAACACGGACACTTCTCTATTTTATCCAAAATCATCTAAGTTGACAATTTGAACTTTTCTCCTCTACCTTTTCAACCTTTAAAAATATCTTAGGAAGTATATTAGTAAGGAAGTAATCTTTGATGTTGTCAGCCAACAAAAGATTTATATTTTGATCTTACATACTAATCCTACTTTTGGCCCACCCGTATATTATCTAATTATTAATATTTATGTATCAAATTTATTAAAATAATTTTATTGTAGTAGATACATTTTTTCTTTGCTGTGTGATTTTAAAATTGGTAATTATAATTAATGTTGATTTAAATTACATAAATGATTCAATGCAATTAAAGGAATTAGACGAGAAAATAAAATAATAACTATCAGGAGAGTTCAGTTAAAGATGATAACCCAAAAAGTATGAACTGCGACGTAATACTCTAGCTATCTTAAATCAAAGATAAAACCATGAACACAGGGTGTCTAACACAAGGTATCACCAGGTTCATATCAACCATAAAATCAGGTTACTGCCATGAGACTTATATATAAAATGCTCTACCAGATTGTAATAGTATCGGTATACCAGTATGCCTTTAGCGTCGACGTCAACGCAAATCAAGCGTTTCTTTTTCGCACGATATTAAATTTAATATTTTCATAGTTGACGTACAAACTAGTAGAGTCTCGCTAATCCGGGTTTAACGGGACCGAACCCAGTCCGGATTACCGAAAGTCCGGATTAAACGGAATCAGTTTTAATGTGTCTGTAGAACAAGCTTTAGTAGAGTAAAACTATTAAAATCAAGGTTGTTTTTATCGTAAAAATTACTTTTATTAGTAGGTACTTCTTGTACACCGTAGGTCCACTATTTAAGTTAAGAGCTGTTCTGTCACCAGTCATGTCAAATATCAAATGAATTAAAATAAAATGACAATCTATTACGCAGGTGGCAGGTATAGAAGGGACTTCCTGAGAAACAGGCTGAGTTCCGATATGAAATTCGAGGAGCGATAATCATTTCACAAAAAGTTGAGACATTAGACATTGCTGGCTTGGCAAAATTTCATGGAACTGCATGAGCCGCCGCTACATGTTTCTTAACACCCTTCCCCATCTCAGTCACATATAATTGTGCTTCCTGGAATACGCTTCCTTTATATCTTCCGCCCTACATTTCTATGGAACCGAAACAGATTTATCGATGTTCTTACTTATTCTTAAATCTGTTAATTTTTAACAAAATACCGGGTATTCCTCGTGTTAGACTGTTTGAATATACACCTATAAACTATAATAGAAACAATTTTATACATTTTAATAGACAATAAAAGCAGAAACTCCAATTATCTTAACAATTAAAAAATCTTAACCGGATTATACGGATGTCCGGACTAGCGGGGTCCGGATAAACGAGACTCTACTGTATAATTTTTTTAGCATTTTTTGGTTGGTCATACTGTAGTGGAGACCCTACGGCATAATTTCATAATCGAAAAATGAGTCCCATAATAGGTACATGGTAACATACAAATTTAAGTATTATACAATAATACACAATAACATAAAAAATTTAGTTATAACGTAATGCACCAAGAATTTATCTGCACAGGTATAACTGTTACGATGTGGTTCACCTAAGTAATAGTCAACATTTTTAACCACGACGCATCCAACACGTAAAGAAATACAAATGGTATTTGTGTGCTGAATACTTCAATCTTAATCCACTCTATTTTACAGCAACCATAAACACTGATTTTTAAAACTACCAAAAAAAGTCTTGGAAAAATTTCCTTCAACCTAAACACTGATGAAAGTATATATGAATATATTGTGTGAACTATGAAAGAACTATAAAGATATATTATAAATTCGGAATGCCCTGTTTTGTTTTGAAACAAACTTAGCACAAATAAGACCTATAACCCTTAAAATTAAAACAAATGTCCTGGTTCACTTTTTTTCTTTTTCTGGTTACTATGTGGTTAAAGATAATTCATGAAGTCAGCATGTTATTTCATGTTTCCAGGTAATGTTTAATACAGTATGCACTGCAAAATATATTCAGATGAATGATTGTCTTTGTCTAGATATATCCACCTTTATAATACCTACAACAGGGTGGCCACTAATAAAGCTTGACAAAATTCCCTGACTTTTCCCTGACATTTCCCTGACCTACTTCAGGTTTTCCCTGACCATCATCGATATTTTATTTTACAAAATGTACCTTTAAAAATTTTAAAGATCATCAAGCTAAAATAGAATA
Organism: Gerris lacustris; assembly: GCA_951217055.1. Taxonomy (NCBI): domain Eukaryota; kingdom Metazoa; phylum Arthropoda; class Insecta; order Hemiptera; family Gerridae; genus Gerris; species Gerris lacustris. The sequence goes on along the minus strand of OX578281.1, from coordinate 32,190,207 downwards.
CATATACAAGTTGATAATTATTTAGCCCAATGTTTTTCATATATTAAATTTCATGTTTTTCGTAGAAAAATTTAATTATTATAGAACATTTCATCAAAATGTATCATAAAAATAACTTCGCCTCGGCGGGGAATCGAACCCGGGCTCTCTCCGTCCGCGTTTAAAGCTATTTTCTCAGGAATTAGATTTTTCCCATGAAAACGGCTTATATCGTTAGATTTGTAAATTCAATTTTTAAGTTTTTGGTAGTATTTATACTACGGAACGTTTAAATTTTAATTTAAATCAAATTATAATTACTATTTACAACGGGAGACAGACAGAGAAAAATAGACTTCAGCACCTGGATTTGACCACGAACCTCCTTTATCTGTCTCCCGTTGTAAATAGTAATTATAATTGATTTAAATTAAAATTTAAACGTTCCGTATTATGAATACTACCAAAAACTTAAAAATTGAATTTCTAATTGATTGTACTAGATACAGGTACTAATTGGGTACTTTATAATCACAAGCGTTATTTCTCACTCTAGTTCTATGTCATTAATGTTGACTTGAAAATTTGAAAGCTTAAATTCGGGACTAGGTATCGTTATCGACGAAGGAAATTATTCTTCAGTATAGCTTATTTGGTAGAACGTCTTTTCTGGAAAAAAGAAGGCCCGTGGTTGAAATCTCGGTGCTGAAGCCTATTTTTCTCTGTCTGTCTCCCGTTGTAAATAGTAATTATAATTTTAGTTAAATTGTTGTTAGTTTAAATGGACTACATTTTTTTTTTTTTTTTTTTTTTTGTTTGTTTTTAATCAAAACATTTTTGAGAAATAATTCTTTTTCACGTTTTTTCAGAGTTATTTGGGGGGTAGCGCCCCCAAAGTTCAAGATAAAACTCATTTCTCGATTTCGCCGTGGGGTACGATTTTTCTGAACATGTATGCTAAATTTCGTCAAAATCGGCCCGGTAGTGTGAGCTCCAGATGTTTGCACAGACGACAGACAGACAAAAGGGACCTCAAAACGTCTAAATCCATCGAAATCTCAAATTGAATTTTCGCGCCATTGCAATACTTCTTCTTTAATGAAAAAGTAAATTATGTGTGAAACCTAGAATTTTGTCGGGTCCACACCGGTTTTTCCTGTTAAGCGTTTTCCTGTTCAACGCTAAAAAGTATAAACTAATCGTAACCTTTCCTTATTATCCTAGAAAGTAACAATTCACGTATTTTTACTTTCTCATATGAAAGTATTGTGATGGCGCAAAAATTCAATTTTGATGGATTTACACGTTTTGAGGTCCTCTGAGTCCAAAAAAGTGGTTTTAAAAAATTGTCTGTCTGTCTGTGCAGACACCTGGAGCCTTAACTACTGGGCTGATTTTGACGAAATTTGGCCCACATAATTAGAAAAAATCATACCCCGAGGCGATATCGAGAAATGAATTTTAGTTTGAAATTTGGGGGCGCAACACCCCAAAAACTCTGAAAAAACGTGAAAAAACATGATTTCTCGAAAACGGTTCCGACGATTTTGATAAAAAAATTCTAAAATGTAGTCCATTTAAATACGAATCTAACGATATATGCCGTTTTCCCGGGAAAAATCTAGTTCCTGAGAAAAAAGCTTAAAACGCGGATGGAGAGAGCCCGGGTTCAATTCCCTGCCCAGGAGAAGTAATTTTTATGATAAATTTTGATGAAATGTTCAATAATAATTAAATCTACATACGAAAACTAGTAAATGGAAAACACTGGGCTAAGTAATTATGAACTCGTATATGAGAAAGTTTGTCTGAGTTGTCTCTGACCGATTTTTTGATATAATTTCTAAATATAGAGGTCGTTAATCCTTCTGCCTTTGTTCCAAAGACAGCATTTTTTATTTTTATAAGAAATTTCGAGAAAGTTAAGGTTTCTGTGCTTTAAAATTATGAAATAATGATTTTAATTGCCTGCAGATTTTCCCTGACCTATGACAAAATTCCCTGACTTTTCCCTGACATTTCCCTGTCGGCCGAAATTCCCTGACTTTTCCCGGTATTCCCGGTTTTCCCGGTCTGTGGCCACCCTGTACAACTTTTAATTGTCTACAAATATCCACCTTTGTAACACCTAAAAGCCGGATCCACACTATCGGCGAGACCTCGCACCGAGGGATCGCGGCGAGTATATATACGGATATAATATAAAGAGGTACCCTCCACATTCTCGTCCTTTCGCCTACGGGTTGAATCAAGACGAGATCCCCCCCCCCCCCCCCCGCACCAAAAGCCCTTTGTCTCGGGTCTGAAATGCCAACTCCGAGGCCCCTCCAGACTCTCGCGAAGTTGCCCGAAATCGGGCGAGGAACGACAATGTGGAGAGGTTGCTCGTGGTTCCTCGGGGGTCCTTTCCTCGCCTCGCCCGACTTCGCTTAGAGGCGGTTTTTTGGCCAGAGTCAAAGAGGACGCGAGGAACATTGAGTCATGGCAATGAGGTGCTCGCCACGAAGGGCGAGAGTGTGATGCGACTACTTCGCCTCGGGTATTCTCGCTGAGTATAATCGGCGAGGATACTCTGCGAGAGTGTGGAGGCGAAAGGAGAGGCGACTACCCGAGGCAAGGCACGCACAGCACATCCTCCACACTCACGTGTTCGCCGACCCTCGTGTAGTCGCGCCGAGAGTGTGGAGCCGGCAATTTTCATTACATGGCGTTACTAGCAGTAGAAACGTAAAAAAAAATGATCTTTGGTATTAATTTTTATTACAGCCAGAAATTAAAGTTTAATAAAATAAGATTTCTTTAATGACTGAATATAGTCCAATGTCGACTAAATGCCAAAAAAAAAAAAAAAAAAATCCTTTTACAATATGCTGAAAGGAAAAATATAAACGATTTTCCGAATTTATTGGCATGTTCATTTTCGTGAAACACATCAGACAATCTTTAGTCAAGCACTAAGGTTTTTATACAACATAATATTTTTAAAATCTTATTTTAATTTTTTCATAATAAACTGCCTTAGAGTTTATGTTCTAATAAACTAATCCCATTAGTGCCCAAAATTATTTTTGCCGAGATATTTTGATGAAATTTTATGAATAGGATCAGATTGACCCCCCGATTAAAGGAAAAATAAATAAAAAATTCTATGCCTAACCAAATATGCATAAATTGCTGTATCCATATGGCTGCGCTGGGCACTTCGGTGCTACTCCCTACTAAAGTAGGAGCCTCATTTTTCAAGCTCATTCTATACTAAACTAACAGTTATGATGTTAGACAGTCGTATATAGACTAAAAATAACAATAATAAGTAATTAATTTAATCTTAAAATTAGTTTAAAGTAATAACAATTATTATTATTTTATTTTTTTATTTATTTTTTTTTTAACGTCAATAAAATGTTAAAATGTTATATATAATGTGATAAAATAATAACAAATTGCATATTGATTATCAAACAATTCAGTAAGGTGAATGAGAGAGAGATGGTTGAAGCTCCTTGGGAATATTGGAGGTTGAGTAGATTAGATTAACGAAGAATTGATAAAAAAAAATTGTGGAAAGGGCGGTGATAATAGGTTTGTTTTAACACTAAGCAAAATATCACGAACATTTTTGTGCCGGAAGGTTATAGTTATGGTAGAGTTGAACTGAACAACAACAATAACAGGTTATAATAATAGTTTTTATTTACCGATCAGTTTTCAGTTTTTGTATTCTTTTTCTTTAGCAAATTTTCATTGGAGTAATGTGCCTAATGCCATATTTTTTTTGTTTTTTGTTGTTTTGATAAAAAAAATATTGTTTTGATCACAATTTTTTCATACCCTTTCAAGAAAATAGTGAGAAAGAGAGCTCGCACTTCACCAGTTTTTGACTTTTAGTGTGAACACAGACACCTAAACAAAAAAAAAAAAAAAATTACAAATAACTTTATTTAGCTAGAATTCAGTAATAGACGGTGAATATATATAAATACACACACACACATATATTATATATATATATATATATATATATATATATATATATATATATATATATATATATATATATATATATATATATATCTAATTCTAAAGAATTTTATTAATTTATATGAGCAGTTTATTAAAAAATTGACAGATTTAAAAAACGAGGGGAAATTCAATATATTTACAACCAAACGAAATAGGACGTGTAGAAGCTATGTGCCTCACTAATTGGCAGACTGTTTCTCTATTATTTTATTGTTCCATAACAATACAAATGCAACAAAGGCAAAAGGCAATGATGCAGCTTTCATGAAATTTAGATTAATTTGATTAATCTAAGACTGATTCCTGTTGTTTAGGTTTCTGGCTGTAAATATTTCTGTTTCGCAAGTTTTCGGTTGTAAAAATTAAAAGAATAAATTTAATTGACTCCATTGTTCATTTCCACGTCTTGGGAAATGAACAAGCAGATCCCTTTTCGTTTCGTTACCTCCAAATGCCCCTCCCCCCTTCTATCTAAACTGACTGAGCATGTGCCCCCCAGACCTAACTGCTGGATGCGCCACTGCAAGATTGATTATATCGTCAAAACAGTGTTAAGAATGGAATAAAAACATGTCTTGCGGGCTTGGTAACCGATATACGGGAAAAAATTATTTAATATTTTAATTTCATTACTATCATTCAGAAAAAATACTAAGCAGTAACGCATTCTTCCTTATCCTTCTCTTGTTCATGAGGTTCATTTGTAACCTTCCGGCACAAACATTTTCGTGGTATTTAGCTTCTACTGTTTTAACACCCTATTTGTACCGCTGATCGTTAGGAATCATTTAGGACAGGTTTTGTGCGCGCAGGCACTTACTTTTTATTGTAAAAAATGATTAAATGAAATGAATGAATTAAAATAAAATTACGTTCGACACAAGTTTGTTCGCAAGAAGCTCTAAGGAATGGCGTTTAGGATGTAAAGCATTTAAAAACAGAAGTAATGATGGCAGACTTCTTCACTAATGGAATCATTTTGTCATTAAATTTAAAGTGTGATTAATAATTTTATTACCAATAAGGTTCATATTAAAAATCCCTGTTATTTTGTTCTAGCCTATAATATGTAATCAATACAAAAAAGTATTTATTTTATGTTTATATGTATTGATTATGCATTAAACATCTATAGGATAGATTGATGTCGGAAATGCCAAACGATTCCAAAGTTCCACTCAACATTCCTGCTAGTTTTAAATTGTGAATGGGGGGAAATAGTTATTTACGCACCAAGGGAGGAAAGTAAGTGATTGCACCCTGAGCGATGAAGTTGGTTCCTGAGGCGAAGCCGAGGGAACCATAGCGTTCACTCCCGAGGCGAAGCCGAGGGAGTTAATTATCGCGAGGGTGCAAGTGATTTTTACTCCCGAGGTACGTACAAGATTTTACCTCCAGAATGGACAAAAAAAATTGAATAAGATTTTAATTTTAAAGTATTTTATGTTAAAAAGGAAACATTTTTATATTTAAAATAAACAGGTCAAGTGTGTGCTAGGCACACAGCGAGGGTCCGTAGGCCACGCTATATAGTGTTAAACTGTAAAGTGTATAAACAGTGTTTTTTTAAAATGCTAAAAAGCTTACTTTAAACCATTCTAAGGGTCTGATATTCTCAAAACACACTCTGATAAAGTATTTTTTTGCCACTGAACCGGACCACAACCATATAAATACATAAAAAAGACCGTAATTATAAAAAAACGTATTTTGTCAATAAAAAATAAAATACACGTTTCAAACCAAAAAACACGTATCAAACCCGCTTCAAACTCGCCTACGCTCGCAATATCAAAGTTATAACCAAAGAATTATATATTTTTGTAATCAGCTCGACGTACCCTTTCATATGATACCCCTCACGGTGACGAAAAAAAAAATTTTTAACCCTTAAGTTTTTTTACCCTAATTTTTTTGAAAAATATTTTTTTTAAGTCGCTATATTTTTAAAATATGTGGGCAGGTACAAGACACATACATGCCAAATTTCAAAGTGATCGGACGAAAGGTGTAGCCGTGAGAGCACGCGAGAGGACGGACGGACAGACACACGCAGGAAAATATAAGGGTCCTTGGTTTTGCCTACGGACCCTAAAAATTGATATATACTACCTAATAATAATTCACCAGATAAGTTTAATGATGTTAAAATTAAATTATAGATAGAAATTATTTTAATTTCAATGCTAAAATTAAATGGGAGATCAGCTGGTAGCTGAGTAGTGTATTGAATGGTATTGACAACTAACGTATATCCATATGAGTAGATCTACATTTAGAAATAATGATTTCTCTTTTAAGTTTTAGTTTGTTTTACTGATGAGTCATCATGACAAACGTCGTGAAGGTTATGTGTGAAGATGACATTATAGATTTAGACATTAAACAATAGTTAATAAATGAAATATGTATTAGCACCAAACTTATTTATTTGTGCTTATCACTTGGGCAACACTGGAGGGAATCATGAGAGTTCATGATTCCCTCCTTTCTCATTACTCCCTGTTGAGCCCGACCGGGTGGCATGAGCTACTTTCCTCCCTGTAAACTAGGGAGGAAAGTTCACTTTTTCTCCCCGCTGGAGGTAAAATAATTGTCTTAACGTGTTAGATTGAACTTGTAATAAGTTGGAAAATTTTAGAAGCTTGACTTCTCTAAAATATCTTTGCAATGTGTAGAAAAAGTTCAGCATACTTCACATAGAATAGAGACAACTATAGGTTTTTTTCTCATACAGTGCAACACTTTTAAAAATACTATAGTGTTCTTTCACAAAAATATTTTCCTTGGAAACATCATGTTCACACATTGTAGTTGCGTACTGAGTTTCTCCTTAATACGTTATGATTTCCTGGACATTTCATCTGGTAATTGTACTCGACTTAGTATTACATGAACAATGGTTATGTATGGGTGGGGGTATTCCTCGTCTGGTGGTTTTGTAGATATTTTCTCTCTCAGTGAAACACGTCTGAGCTGGGAAAACCAACAACAAAAGGGAGATTTGTCCTCAGGGAGTATAGGCTTGGTTGCCCTTTTATAGCTCTCGTGTGTAAGGACTTAGTACTTTAACTGCCTTTCGACCACTAATGCCCTCATAGAGCATTGTTTAAAACTACCCACAAAAAAAACAAATATATATATATATATATATATATATATATATATATATATATATATATATATATATATATATATATATATATATATATATATATATAATGCTATGTGATGCTTCCATCGAAATAAGGGGCGAGGACAATTAGTTGAATTGACAATTCTGAAAATTCAAAAAGTTCGAAAATGGTCAAAATGTAAAACCCTCCCCCTTTTGTTTTTGTGCTCCTGTTGGCTTTGAGTGTTTTCCGTTGTATTTTCATTTGAATGACTAATGAAATGAAATGAAAAATAAATACAACGATAGTTGTAAACGGGACCAACGTTCGGTTTCACTAATGGATTTTGTGTATTTACAAATATAAAGTAAATAAATAAAAACAAATTAAGTTATCTCCATACAATAAGTGCTGTTGTTTTTATAATTCTTTACACAATAGAAATCGCCCTGCATCAGTTAGTTTCGACTTGTCAATGCTATATGTTTAATGATCATGACCATGCAGTGATCGGACCACAGATACCAAGACCAATCGTGCGGGCATTCACAGACTCCCTGACCAATGGTCCCACGTTCAACCGTTTCCTACATAATAAGGTCATACCTAATAGAATCCTAAACTACAAAAATTGAACTCTGGCGTCGCACCAAGCGCTTAAATACGTCCAATCAAAAATTTTCTGATTAATATCTAATTCCCCATAATATGTTTCTAAGCTCAAAATCCACAACGACTTCTAAATTCCTTTTGTACAAGGCCTTGCTTCGTCGACTATATCTATATCGAATTCTATCTATAACTCTAAATCAACACTCTAATCCTTCAATACATCCCTACATGTACATTGTACATCATCTTTACATACTTCAATCCCTTTATATTCACTTTCAACCACTCCGTCGCCTGACGACATTTAGAACAAAGTTACTTACACGCACGTTACAGCGTCTAGAGCCTAGGAGAAAAAACGACCGTCACAAAACCGATTGTCAAGAAATCGACCGATGACGATAACTTAAGTAAAAGTTGACCGATTTAGTTGAAATTAGTTATACATACATGTTCATTTTACCAATGCCCACGATGAGCTCGTTGAACAACGTTATCCGCCCAAGGCGTAAACGTAAGTTTCAAATGCAAAATTAAAATTTTGCATTTGAAAAACGGAAAAAAAACGGAAAACAACTGTAACTTCATCTATGAGACAAACAACTTTCATATATATTTTTTTAAGAAAAACCAATACCGAGACCGTTATGAAGTGTTAAAGATCGCAAAAACATTAAAGGGAACCTACACGTTTAAAATAGAGAACGTTTTTACCGATAACTTACGTTCTAACGTTACGATTTTAATAAAACTTCATACACATCGTCTAAAGTACAATTGTAACAGGCATGTAAAATTTCAACCTGATGCAAGCAGAAGTTTTTGTGTAGTGAAGTGATATATTTTATAATATTTTAAATAGAGTAGGCGTAAGGGTTAGGGAATAGTCCTTTTCCCTCACTCTACTACAACGATCCTTTTCTAATACATTGTACATGTACAAACAATGTAGCCAATTGTACGCTAATAACCGACTTACATAGTGAATTCGAATCCTAGAGAGATGAGATGTTTCACACTGATGATTACATCGAGTGGATGAGTTAAAATGGCCAACCCCCCCCCCCCCCCCCTCCCGTTAATATAATCTCATGATTTCTTGTTCGGGGTGTAAAAGAAAAACCGAAAAAAATAACTCTGATAGTATAGGCCTTTATTTTAAATACATAATACATGGTGATACATACTCAATAACGTCAAAAGAATAGACAAAATACCAAACATTTTTAACTATAGAAATGAGTAAAACATTTAAGAAAACTTAAGCTGACGCTAATTAAGCTTATTCTTAATTTATTTACAAGATCGAAAGAATAAAAAGAAGTTTATTTTTGTAATAAATCTATTTCATTAAATTTATTTTCACTTTCAAGAATAAAACTAAATTTTCATTAATTTTAAAAGTTCAGGCTATACCATCAATCATTATTACAAAAGGGAAAGGTATAATTATTTAACTTAATTCAATTCACTACTGAAGGTATTAAAATTAATTGTACTTTCTTCTTGGCTAGTTATATAAAAATTTGTAAGTGAAATTGTACTGTTAATTTAATTTAAAAATTGGTAGAAAAGTAGAAAGAGAAAGGAAGGTAATGAGATTTTATTTTCGGTTGCAGTTATTGAGGTGGGGTGAGGAGTTTTTTTCTTCTTATTTTGGAGTGTAAATAAAACGGTATAGCGCACTATGGAACACCTTGGTTTTTAAAAATCTGTAGCACTAAGGGACAGTAGAGGGGAAAGGAAAATGTACAAGAAGCTTCTAAATTAATGGAAGCATTAGCCAAGTGATTACCTAAGAAAAAAGAAGAAAACTTCGAAGAAAACTTAGTTTAAATAATTTAAGACTTTCATGAATAAGTCCCGAACAATTCAGGTTCTATACTACTCCAAGCTTTCTATTATGGAAAATTTTCACTCATTATTCTGTGAAAATAAAAGTTTTCCTACTTTACAAAAAGTTTAAAAAGAAACAAAAAACGGTTAAATCACATTTTGGAGTGATTTATTAATACTTTTTTAAATAATAAAAATGGCATAACAAAACAGACATTTTGATGTCCATGTTATTGACTAGACTAATTGCAGTAATTTAGCGCAGTTTCAAGTAACTTGAGTTATCTTTAGACTGTTATGTATTGTGTCCGCCATATTTGGTTGGCTGCAAACACTTCGTCAGTAGTTGTTGTTGTTGTTGTATGTTACTTTTGTTTAAGGTTATAAAACGATGTAAAAGCATGTTGTTCTTGGTGTAAGTTTGTACGAAGTAAGTTAACTATTACGTCTTTATTAGTTATTATCTATAACTATTAATTGTAATATAAATAAAAAGTGAAGTATGTACATAATAGTGTGACATAATAGTGTACATAATAGTGTGTACATACATAGTGTAGTACATAATAGTGTGTAAATAATAGTGTGACATATTATTTAACATAGACATTCTAAGAATATTGAACTTTAATCGTATAAGATTCTTGTTTGTATCCGTTTTATTTTTTGGCTTTATCAAAAATAAAGGTTTACTAAACCGAGTTTGTACTTTGTTGGCCTCACTCTCAAGTGAAGTCTTACACCATCGAACTTTATTTTTTAAGTCCCGGGGAAAAAAGTCACTTATTGTAAATAATTTTTGCTTGCGAGTTTACTGAAGGTAACAGAAGTATTGTGATCGTTATGAAAAAAATTGTTTACACTCTCCTATTGTCGGTCTGTCTGTATCTCGGTTTGTCTGTTGGACTGTACATCAACATTTTTGTGCACCAACATATCTTAAAAACTACTCGTCCGGTTTTACATCTATATATTAAAAAAATACTATCCAATTTTTAAGAAATGTGGATGTCGGTTTGTCGGAAAATGCCCACAGAAAATTAAATAACTATGACAATAATGGGCTTAAATAAAAATAGAGTAAAAGCAAAACAAAAGGACGCGAGTAAGCTATACTCATAAGCTATACCACACTAATTGGCAGACTATTTTAGAAAAATGGTCTGAGCACAAACAATTGACAAATAACATTTAAATTTTACTTTCAATATGATGCGGCCCGGCACATTTCTAATACTACTAATATTCTAATATAAATTACTTGACTTCAGAAATAATTTACTTACCTCTTATTTAAAAAATTGCTTCTTAACAAATATTAAATTTGTGTAGAGTTGAATTAAAAAGAGTGAAAACTAATTTTTAATACAGTATCAAAATAAGTGGTCTATTGGATTAAGTGGAGAATAGAGTTTTCGGAATAGGTTTTAGGTAAGATGATGAAGGCGAGAGAAGGAAGTAGGCAAGAACTGTGTTGAAAAGTAATTATAGGAAAGCAACAGTCTCAATCCCTTCAAACTTTACTTCTTAACTCGATCCCGAGAAAAAAGGATTAAAACCTATTAAACCTAAAACGTTACAACTCGAGAGAGAAAAAACAGTTTAGCGTAGCCCCAAATTTTTAGATGGTTAATTAATGATTACCAACAACGTAAAAGATAAGAAATACAAGGAGGGTGTTTTATATCCCTTAAATCCAAAAAAGGCTTTTCTATTCAACTCGCCTAAGGCCTCTAGATAATTCTCTTAATCTTCTCTTTGAATTGGGACAACAAAGGAAAGTACGTCATTAAATATATATTCTATTTTGTCAACGTCGTACCCCGTCAGGGTCTAGACTCGTTCCTAAGAGATAAAAGATGTGACTAGATACGTGTTCAGTGGAGCCTTCAATAGCAAAATAACTTTTAAATTCCCTTTTCAGTCTGGTTAAATGCTAGACGTGACATTTAATTTTCCTCGACGGATTAAGTGACGTTTTCAGCTCTTCTTTTAGAGAAATTTCATGGTTTGATGGTTTTTAAAGATCTCTATTCTAAAAGCAAATTTATATAAGAATACAATTGGGGAGAAAATAGTAGGTATATTCTTCAGACAAGGTATTACCACGTCAATTGTTTTATCTAAAAGTTTTATATAAAATAGATTCCAATATAGATTATTGCAATATTTAAATATTGCAATAATTGCAATTTTGTTATGAATATTTTAAAAACCAAAAAAAAAAAAAAAAAAAAATACATTTAACTTATGTCGAAGTTAATTGAACATAATTTATTTTAAAGCAAACGTTTCTTGGATTATAGTATGTTTGGAAAACATACATGCAAATAGGCACATGGAATTTTGCTTCCGAGCTTACCGAAGGTAACGGAAGCTATGTGATTGTTCTGAAGAACGAAAATATTTTAATATTTAAATAACATATAACTTAAAGGACTAGATGTAGAATTTAAATATAAAAAGTAAATAAAAAAAATTAAGGATTCCTAGGTCCATTTTCGCGTTATCTAAAATACGAGAAAGTAAAAAGGTGTGTAAAGCTATGTTTGGTAGCTAGCGCGATCTAGAAGAGGTACCCAGTACTTATTTCTACTTCAATTTCTTCTCTCCCTGTCTCTTGCTGCCACCTGGTGTCAGAATTCTTAAACCAGCAATCTGCATTCTTATCTATCAACTTGTATCATAGGCTCTTAACATTTTTTACTTGTTCTCTCAATCCAAATTTAAATTCCAAACTTTTATCCTTTCGAGACTATATGCATAACCATGGCATATTATAATTCATAACCCATTATCATGCTATTGCGAATAAAACTCTATGAAAAAATTGATAATTTTATGGTAAAAAAACGTAAAAACTTATTACACATTCTCAAATACGAGTACATAATTACTTGGACTAGCGTTTTCTATTTGTTAGATACTTCGGAAATTTTATGATTACAATACATTAATATTAAACATTATATCAACAACCATAAAAATAATTCCTTCCCAATGAGGACGCGAACCCCTTTGCAACTACTATAGCTTTTCTCTCTGCAAAACATCATAATATAGGGTTAGATTCTTATTTAAATGCACTAAATTTGAGAATATGTTAATAAAAATACATTTGATTAATTTTATTTTACGTTTTCGGAGGGTAGCGCCTCTAAATATCGAGCTGAAAACTCATTTTAAAAAAAAATGAAAAGAAAAAATCATTTACAAAATCACACACAAATGCAACTATTAAATGTAGTAATGAAATAATTAGTGAACTGATTATAACCTAAAAAAAATCGGTCCGAGACAACTCAGACAAACTTTCTCATATAAAAGTTGTTTCCAATTTATTAGTTTTGTATGTACATTTAATTATTATTGAACATTTCATGAATATTTATCATAAAAATAAATTCCCCTGCGCGGGGAATCGAACCCGGGCTCTCTCCGTCCGCGTATTAAGCTATTTTCTCAGGAACTAGATTTTTCCCGGAAAAACGGCTTATATCGTTAGATTTGTATTAAAATGGATTACATTTTAGAATTTTTTAATCAAATTCGTCGAAACCGTTTTCGAGAAATAATTTTTTTTTCACGTTTTTTCAGAGTTTTTGGGGGGTAGCTCCCCCAAATTTGAAGCTAAAATTCATTTCTCGATTTCGCCTCGGGGTATGATTTTTCTGAACATGTATGCCAAATTTTGTGAAAATCGGCCTAGTAGTTTAGGTTCCAGGCGTCTGCACAGACGACAGACGACAGACAGTCATTTTTTAAAAACCACTTTTTTGGACTCAGAGGACCTCAAAACGTGTAAATCCATCAACATCTCAAAATCGAATTTTCGCGCCATCACAATACTTTTTCTTTATATGAGAAAGTAAAAAGTGGTCGAAACTGGACTATTTCAAATATTAACAACTATTTTACTTTCTTTTATACGTATAGTATGTATATATAGAGAGAAAGTATGGTGATGACATGAACATTTTACTTTGATGAAGTTTTAGTACAAAAATTAATAAAAAAAACCCGAATCATTCTCGTTTATCGCTGAATTTTTCACCAAGATAAAATACTTCTTATAAGACAAACATTCCCACTGAATTTCCTTTTGATATCTCCAACCATTTTGAAAATGGTAAAAACTTAGCAACGTTAACGCTAAATCGCTTTGGGACTATTTCGCCAATATTAACGAATGAAGTATCGATAGGAATTGTTTACCATAATGAACAAACTGCAACAAGCCCAATTAAAGTAGATTAAAATAGTTCAAAACTTATAAGCGTTTATATTAATTAACATTATTAAAAGAAAAAGTTTGATACATTCTAAAATATGCAATATTGTTTATTCTATTAGCAGCAGTAGCAAGTTGGTTGTTATGTATATGCTTATACATGCTGTACGTCATAATTCATAATATGATAATTTTATTTTTAGAGAAAATATACTTATGTATCACGTTTAGCCTGGGCGCACATTAAGACGCAGGGCAGAGGAACACAGTTTTTCAACCGCAGAAATATACGAAACCACACGAATTGAGACGCAACGTAGGGCAGGGCAGTACTACACCTATCCGACGCTAGTGGTTTTTCTGGCGTCTCAATTCGCACGGTTTCGTTTATACTTAATCTGAAGTTAAAAAAAAACTGGACTACTCTACCCTACGTCGCAATTAATAAATTAAAAAAAAACTTATTTCTTCAAACTCCTAAAGTCTTAATTTTTAAGTCAACAACTTAAAATAATTACTAAATTTTACGGTTGACTTAAGAACATTCAGACAAGTTTTAAAACCAAAATAATAATTTAAGTACACAGCTGTACAAACTTTAAAAAAAATCAGTACCCTAAGCTAAAAAGAACTGTAGGAAAAACTCTAACAACTTACTTTTATTTTCAAAGAAAGATTCACGATATTTATATTTAAATAATAATATTATGTACTTTTTAAATTAAGAAATAACTTTTAACTTGAAGATCCAGCTTTAAGTACTTAAGACTACAGTAAGTAATTCCTTACTTTATATAATGCAACTAACGGACAGTAATAATTTTAAATGTATTTATTTTAACCCTCCAGAGACAACATACACTACAAAGTGGGGTCCGCCTAGACCCCAATGTGCTTTCGCCAAATTTTAGTACCAGGAGAGAAAGGAAACAATTTGTTATAAATACAGACGAGAGATAATAGACGGATGATACAAAATCAGATTAAGGGTATTATATAATAGAAACACGAGTACATGAGAGACACAAGATAACGATATATATTTTGAGGTTGCATAGGTTATAGAAATCATATGTGTTCGTATATTAATTAAGCAGTTCTATCTACAACACAATTTGTCACAATTATAACCATTAATATATTTATTTCAAAACCCAATTTGACAAAAAACACAAATTTACTGTAAAATAGCTCGAAATATTGGTAGAAAATAACACACAATTTCTTTTAAATAGAACTGACTAGGCACTATTGCCCTTATTGCCTAGATTGAGACTTCATTTTCAACGAAAATAAAAATACAGGAATGAATACAAATATACTAAAAAGTCTAAATTAGGTAGAACCCGAATTCGGGGTGTTCACATGAAAAGGTCAGTAATAATTAAATTGCAATTGAATTAAGTTTTCTCATTCAATTTTAAGTTTTTGGTAGTTTTCATACAACGGAAAGTTTAAATTTTAATTTAAATCAAATAATAATAATTATTTACTACGGGAAACAGACAGTGAAAAATACACTCCCGGCGCGGGAGTGTATTTTTCACTGTCTGTTTCCCGTAGTAAATAATAATTATAATTTGATTTAAATTAAGTTTTCTCTTAATTTGTATTTAGTCTTTAATATGGCCCCCATCCATATTCGAGAAAATATTAACCAGGTTTTTTTTTAATAGAATGATTTTTTTTTTTAAATTTCAACTTTTTTAAAACCGTTTACTAGAAAGAAAATTGATCATCGAAACAAAATTCATCGACCCTCCTCATATTATTTCCAACCCTCCCCTCATCAAAAAATGCAAAATGAACCCCTTAACATGAAACAATTTTTGAAATCACCTAACTTTGGAGGCTTCTAACTCAACTTAAAGTTCGGATCGAAAAAAGTTCGATCCGATGGTACCATCTCCAAAGAGTCCTCTACAAGATAGGATACCATTTATTCGGTTTAGGCTTCACGTAAAAAAGTACTC
Source organism: Gerris lacustris (assembly GCA_951217055.1). Lineage (NCBI taxonomy): Eukaryota > Metazoa > Arthropoda > Insecta > Hemiptera > Gerridae > Gerris > Gerris lacustris. Next base: position 32,174,437 of record OX578281.1, on the reverse strand, counting down.
GAGATAACAGGGTACCCTATCAAGACACCTTTTTTGGCACTAGCTGGCGTCGGAGAGGTCGAATAAAAAAAACTACTACAGTCAGAAAAATCACCACATTTCTTAGCACCATTTACTATAATTCTAGGTAGATGTTGTCGGTTTTTTTAAAAAAAACTCTTTTTTATCATTGTTGAAAAAGAGAGGATCCAGTCACTCCTGGTTAGAATAGATACTTAGAAAAATATCGGACATATTTGAATGACGCAGGTCTAACACAGCCTATGTGCGTTATCATGATTGATTGAGCGCACTGAATTAATTAAGAGAATAAATGAAATGCAGATCTAAATCATAATTTTTGTGTGTATTTAAAAATAATAAAAAAATTATGTAGACTTGTTGGAGTTAATTAAAAAATTCCATTAAAAAACAGTTAAGTCGGAACAGAGGAGTGTGAAGCAGAAGTGGAGTTAGGAAGATTTTGGTACGGACACAGAAACAACAGAGAAAGGAGGAACTTTTGCAGACAAAAGAAAAACCTAAAATTTATGAACTCGCTTTTTTAAAAAGAGAAGAGGGGATAAATGGACTGGATTATTTCCTGATGCAAGTTGTAGAAACGAAATAGATTTGATATTAAGTACTAGAAAAGGCCTGTTTCAGGATTTGGATTTAATAAGAAAGTATAATTTCTTAACAGACGAAAGAGTAGTAAAAGCATCTGTTCGTTTCCCTAGGAAGCCAACCAAATATTATTGGCGTAAAAACAAATAGTTGATTATAATCTTTATAAGAAAAAAATAAGATTAGTCACAACCTCATGTATGCACAAAACAGATATGATCATCTGGAAAATATAAAATATGTCCGGTGTGTGTGTGTATATATATATAAATATGTGTGTGTTAATATATATATGTATGATTCTTTGTTACACTTGAATCAAACATGCTTTTGCGTCAGCTGATATATATATATATATCAGCTGGATATATCAGCAGTAGAAAGTGCCATCTTATAGAACAACATACGATTAAGAATTAAGGATTAAGAAGTTGGGCTAATTCTAGAGACCGGGGTCTACTCTATAAGGTTCGTTTTCTTTGTGCTTCGATTTGGACCTCTAGCTGGTCTATAAGCAGAAGGGTTGTTTTTCTTCAGAAAATGACCATTGAAAATTAATATATATGTATCGAAAATTATCGAAAAGCGCGACAGCGATATCAGTATTAAAACTAACCACTAACCTCTCAGAAGTGGCCCCCGGTCTCTACAGATTTAACAGAACTTGTCCCAAGATTACTATAACCTAATTAAAATGTGAGAAGATCTTCGGAACAAATAAGGGAAGGGTACGAAACAACAGAATTAAGCAAACTGTGTAAAATAACTAAAGTTGCCAGCCTTTAACCATAAAATAGTATAAGAGTTTATAAAAACAGTAGGAAAGCAGTTAAGGAAGCAAGAAAGAAGACAAATGTAGGAAAAGACTAGATGCACTTGAGAAATCAACCGGAGAGATTTAGTGATGACGTCCTTCAGATAGCTACTGATTGTTACTCTGATCTGATATATAAAGATCCAATGAATGATTTAAATGTATGGAAGAAGGTTCTTAAACTGAATGCAGATAAAACTTTTACACTTATAATAAAAGATGAAGTAAGTAAGTAAGTAAAGTCCTAGAGGCAATGGAATTATTTCAGAAATAGATATGATACAAGAAGGAGGAGAGGAGAAGCAATAGTTAAGAATTATAATCTTTTATTTAACCACGTCATTATAAAAGGAAAGTTTCAAGACAGAGGTGCGACTCAGATATCATCCTACTACACAAGAAAGACAGCAATTATGGTATGAAAAACTAGAGACCGGTTAGTCGGATGTCCTCAGTCGGAAAAGTATTGGCAAATCTTTTGCAGGTCAGAACCAAGGCAATTCTTTCCGAAAACTTACTATGGGAACAAGCAGGGTTCAGAAAAGATTTTGGCACGGTCGACAACTTACATGTGATCAAGAGACTAATGGACAAAGCAAAAGAGTATAAGAACAGTAAAGTAAAGTAAGTCATTGTGACCTAAGCGGTGAACTTCGTTCCTGAAGCGAAGCCGAGGTTAGGTTAACTCCTGACGTGGAGCCGAGGAAGTTAATCATCGCCGGGTACAAATAATGATTTTTGCCCCCAAGGTGCGTACAAGATTTTATCTCAAAATAAAGAAAGAAAAAATTGAAGATTTTAAAAAAATGAATATTTTTATATCATAAAAAAAAGAAAGAAGTTATTTACGTACCAGCCTTAATAAAAGGAAACCGTTGCTCGTTTCCCTCAGTAACAATGTTTATACAAATATGAGTTGTTAATTCACTATATGTAACAATATAATATTAACATTTCACTGAATAAGTTTAATCACGTTAAAATTAAATTATAGAGAGTAATGATTTTAAATTCAGTACTAAAATTAGATTGGAGAATATAGCTTGATTCATAATATATTGAACAGTATTGCCAACCGATGTATATAATATACGTATTAGTTAATCTAAATTTAGAAATAATTGTTTTGATGTATTAGTTACTAAACTTATTTGTTTATTTTACATGGCAACCGTTGTGGAGGTAACATAGTGAAGAAACATTATAGATTTAGATATTACCTAAACAAAATTTAATACATGAATTAGTGAATTTAACACTTATCTTAATTACTTCTGCTTTATCTAGAAGTACACTAAATATACATTTTTTTTAATTACAATTTTTTTTTTTTCTTAAGTTGAAATATTTGCTGAAACAGACCAACTTAGTATGAAACAAATATTATTTAATAATTAACCCTAAATATATGAGACTAAATAGGACTGTAAGCAATACGATAGAAAGATACTTTAAAAAGTTAGCTCTGCAGCTGGGTACGAATATGTTAAAAAAAGAAAAAAAATCTAGATATTAACTAGATTAAACATGAGAATTAATTGTTACTCACGAGATTTTGTGGAACTACTCTTCTTTCATGATGAGCGAAATATATCAGTCTTATCATTCAGCAATTAGAGCGTTGATGGAGGTAATCTTAATGGATTCAAAGAAACAGGTGAGAGTATTTTTAGTCTAACTGTAGCTAATTTTAAAGACTAACTAGTTTTAACCACTCAAGTTTATTATTAATCACATTTGACTTAATTTAGAGTGTACCAAGATCGGGACTTAGATTAAGAGTAAACAACATTTTAAGTATCTAATTACATATTATATTAGATTGAATATTACATGTAATGAAATCAGCTGTAAATCAGTGCACAATATTCAAGGTTTACCCCATGATTATTGCTGCTAGCTTTAATCAGAGTATTTATCCTTATAAGTGTATCGGTGCGTTTTAACAATCGGACTCGGTGACAATGTGCAAATACAATAAACAGGTCAAGTGTGGGCTAGTCAGCACACGGCGAGGGTCCGTAGGCCACACTGTATAGTTTAAGTAGTACCCTATTGATGGTGTTTTTAAAAATGCTAAAAAGCATACTTTGAACTATCCTATGGGTCTGATATTCTCAAAACACATAAATAAACTTCTGATAAAGTATTTTCTTTGCCACAGAACCAGACTACAACCATATAAATACATCGAAAAGACCAAAGTTAAAAAAAACGTATTTTGTCAATAAAAATAAAATAATATTTTGTTCGAAATTTCCAAAAAGTGGTATCTTTACTTTTGGTCGAAGAATGTTCAGGAATGCCTACGCTCGCTCTATCAAAGTTATAACCAAAGAATTATATATTTTTGTAATCAGCTCAACGTACCCTTTCATATGATATCCCTCACGGTGTCGAAAAAAAATAAAAAAAGGTCCTTGGTTTTGCCTACGGACCATAAAAAGAAAACATATTAGTTAGAATGTGATGTTAAGACTTAAAAGTCGCTTGAGAAAAAAGTTTTGTGAAAAATCGGAGGCCAAAAACTAAACTAAAAGTACTGTAACAGCAATAATAGAACCCCTAAATGGACGAAACAATCAAATTATAAGCTACTAAAGTACGGTTCGGTTTTAACCGAAATTGTTCATACTCAGATCGAAGTCGAATAAACGGCGTCACATGACTGATGCAAAGAGAACACGAGTTAAGTGGACACACAAGAGATTTCTGCCCACCAGCGCCGGCACTACAACTTTTCGCTGCCACAGGAAAGATGGTACATGGCCGCCCCACAGTGGCATTTACATTTACTATGATGGGGGTACGATAACTATTTTTATTTTTATTAACGGTGATATCTATACATTTAAACTTTTTAGGGAAGAAACCCCGTTCCAGAGCCAATGGGCCGACATAATTATAAAAATGTAATTGTAAAAAGAGATTGACCTTCTTTCTGTTCACTTTACAAAATTCCAATATGGTGGCACTATATTGAAAAAAGTTGTAGGAAAAACTCTTATGACTGTATTTTTTTTTAAAAAAAAAAACCTTCATAGAACTTTTAGACAAATCATTTACTTTAATTATTGGCCTTAATTTAATTTAACTTAGTTAAAATTACATCAATTAAAGTAAAAAAAGTTAATTTTAAAGTTTATAATGTGCTTGCGTATTACGAAGAAGTGAAGTCGTATAAATGGCGAAGTCTAGACTAGCCCTAATGCTTTACCTTTCAATAAAGCATTATATCCTAAATATTTTAAAGAAATATTATCAAATATAGTCTTTAAACTAAGGAAAAACATAAATCAATTAATATTTTTAAAAAATTATTAAAATTTACCTGCATTTGAAGCGAAATATCCAAGAGAAAAGTATAATAAGCAGGAAAAGGAACGGGCGAAAATGAATCAGCCAATAGGAAAGCTCCACAAGTCTTGATCCACTTGATCCATCCCCACTTCTTACATTCCTTATTTCACCCACTAATATTTAAATATTTTCATTTAAAATACTTGTATTTAACATTTAAAATATTTCTTATAATTAAATTTATTTTATTTAAACCATTTGTTCATTTTTGAAAAAATAATTAGTAGTTATTAATCGATTAGTTTAATTTTATATAAAATCAATTAATATCTAAACAAAGATTTACATTGCAAATCGTCTTAAATTTTGTTTCCGTGTGGCTATTGGTTATTGAGACGGAGTTTGTGTCTGGTGCTGTATACCATGTTCGATAAGTTACATTTTTAAGTATTCAAAAAAAAAAAAAAAATCAATCGTAAACGATAAATCGTGGATAAATTTTAATTTTAAAACGGGTTGTGAAATATTTCTCTGAAGAATGCTTACTGACATGAAACATGAAAACATAAAGGCCAAGATTGAATGAGTCATACATCATTAGAAGGTACGAAACGTTTTTCTTAGTAATTAGGTCAGAAGTAAATAAGTTTCTGGTCTTACACTGACTATTAGATTAGGTTTAGGTCTCAAATATTCGCTAGAATGATCAATTTAAATTTGGGAAAGTATTAAATTTATATGAAACAATAATACAGCAGAATTTATTCAAGCTCTTTTATCCGTAGGGCCACCATACTTGATTTTTTTAGACAGTAGGTCAAGAAATCGTAGGACGCAGTAAATTCAAGCAATAAAGTTTAGAAACAAGAAAAAGCATCAACTTCAGGTTACATCATAAAACAAAGTCTTATCGTTCAGTCTCTTTGACTGTTTATCAAGTGTATAATTTTTGGTAGAGTAAGAAGTTGATAACTTTTTCTTTAAAGAAACAATTATTTTATTTTAATAATAATTATTTTTTATTTTCCTAAATTAATACTGTATAAAAGTAGTAAAAGTTATGATGTTAACTAGAACTGTTAAAATTATAATTTAAATTCAACTTCATTTCGCATATATGACAATTTAATCAAATAAAATCCAGTTCTCATATGAATATATTATTGAGATAATAGTATCAATGTTTCAATAAATATCTTAAGACTAGAGATAGTCCCTAGATTCTAGATAACTAACTTATATCCGAAATCCGAAAAGATATATTTATGTGGTTATAACTTAATAAATAGATTACATTATCATTTATCTTTATTCAGACATCAAAATATCGAATCACGATTTTAGCAGCACTCCTCAGTTGATGGCTAAAATTAATTTCTTGATTTCATAGGTATGACTTCAGAATACGTATACCAGAAAAACAGGCTCAGTACTTTAAGCAACACATTAGGTAGATGTAAAATTATTTTTTTTAACTACTATTGAAGGTCTAAATCATCGAATTTCCACACGCTTCATACTATCACAATACTTTCCTATTATATTTACCTTATATCTTATCCTTTTTCTTTATATCTTTATATTATGCTCTATTGTATCAGATACAAAATAACAAAGTTTTCACTTCTTAAAATATGTGTAAGCGACGTTTCAGTTAGCAATAGATGGATCATAAAGACAAAAGAATCTTTATGCTACAGCATTTTATTGTAAGAGTACCTATTTATTACAATAGGTACGGAGCACGGAGCGGAGGCGGCAGAGCACCTTTAGGGGTATGAAATAATAATCTTAAACCTAAATAAAAGGACAAATCTCTATAAATGGGATTTCACCAAAACCGAATCTAAACCGGGCCATCGGTATGCCCTCGTGTAGTGCCCACATAGCCATATATAAACTAAAAAAATCATACGATCGACTAATCGTCGCGTCGATTCGCGTTCAGTGTGAACGCTATTTTAATATCTTAGTTAAAAGTAAAATTTACGGTTCTAGTAGGGGAATATTAAGAAAATAGATAACCTTCTTGAAGAAGATAAACACACAGGCTTCACACAGACTTGTTTATAAAAACGATGTTGCGAATGATACAAAACACGACGCGACACTGAAACTAAAACTAGCGATGAGAGAGATAAAGAGAAGCTAGGTTCCAAAGGTGAAGAGAAGGGAGGAAAGGGATTGGTAGGGGTAATGTTAGGAGTGGGTTAGATGTTCTGTCAGCCATCATGGAATCAACCCCCCTTAACATACAGACTGACAGATTTCTTAAATAAAAACAACACGGATTTTAACCTGACCGGAAGCAATTCCACGAATTGTTAATAAAAAAAATCAGTTTACTCACTCTGACTCCTCTTTTTTTCTCATTTTATTTTAAAGAAATTATCATTTTTAATTAGGTACATAATAGTAACAATAACGTTTTTTAAAAACATTTATTTTATAAACCCTAGTATAAAAATAGAGTTTTGACCTAGTAACTCATTTATAAGGTGCATATTTTATGACTTTTCTTATCTTTTATTAAAGCATTGAATAACTATATAAAATATTTAATGGGTTAGAGACGAAGGTTTTAAACAGGTAATATGAGGTATCTTCATGTTTTTCCGATTCACACACAAGGTGTTTGATTTATTTCTTTATATTGTTTTAACACCATAAAACTATGTCTTTGATAGATTTTAAATTGTATATGAAGACAATTTTATTTAAATTATTTTTATAAAAAAATCATTTATTTTTTTCTTCAACATCTTATGATAAAATACTTCCTGGTATATTCTTATATTTTCTCGCCAAAAAAGAGATTTGTAATCTAGCTAAGTGATGTCTTATAGGAATTTGATCAATAATTCATTTTCTATTGCCTTTTTTATGTTGACTTCACTTAGCTTTTTACATGTTTGACGCAGATTTAATTCTACTTGTTAGGGTTTCGTATATCCTTTTCGAAACCTTTATGCCGAGGGTGATGTGTCTGTCCGTCGGTCGCTCTTTGGTTCATATCTCCTGAACCGTTCAAGCTAATAAGTTAAAATTTGAATACCGGCGTAACTTTTTGACCCACACATAGGAAAAATATGGACAAAATAAACTTTTAATACGCATGCGCAATTCTTAAAAATGAAGTAAACTCAAATATTTTTATTTTATTAAAATTTTGAGTGGGGTGTCTAATGAAAGGTAGTGTAGGTTGTAACCTAAGTGTAGGTTACAAATATGTATTATATGCTTGTTTAAATTTTTCATTCCTTATTTGTATTATGAATTAAAATATCCCCCTCCCCACTAGCCACCCTACAACAGCTAGTTCTAAAATTTTAAATAATTCATACAAATGCCTTATTACAGGGCGATGAAAATTTCCCGAAAAATATTCATTTACCTTGTTGTCAGTACTGATAAAAACATTGTGACCCCCCGGATGGTTCGAACCAGGGACCCTTTAATTTTTTGTTTGATTTTTTCGGGCCTTCCGCCTAAATTTGTTTACATTTTTGTATTTTCATATACAGCAGGATGGGGAAAAAAAATTAACATTTTTTTTTTATTTCCCAATATAACAACGTATAATAATCTACGAAGCCCTAAAATGTACTTGGATACATGTACTCCCCTGTGCTTTTTAATGGTATACAAGATTTTTAGTGCATATTTCTTTAGTTGCTACTTTTGATTTTTCTATTTATAAATCATAGATTTCCTTTTATTGAGCGACAGCAGCAAATGAGAATTAATACTTATTTCAATTCAGTTTTTTATTTTCTCAAATATGCAATATACATAAAGAGGAATTATTGTGATAATGCAAAATCTAGATTTGGAGATTTGAAAAAAAAAAAAAAATTAATAAAATGTCTTGCCTCTCTGACGTCTGTCGTCTATAGTATGTAGTCTATGCAGATGTGTGGAGCCTAATCTTATTGGCCGATTTAAATGAAATTTGGCGAAATTACGGAGCGAAATTGATAAATTAATTTTAGCTCCAAGTTTTTATTTTTCGAAAACGGTTCGGACGATTTTGATTTTGAAAAAATTCTAAAATGTATATTTAAGCACGAATCCAACGACATGATATTTTCCCGGGATAAATCTTAGTTCCGATATATGAATGAAAATATAATTGGATTTTGTGAAAATCGGAATCAAAAACTAATCTGTTGAACACACGTATTTTTGCCAACACTTTTGACTTCTTTAGCTTACCGAAGGTAACGAAAGCTATGTGATTGTTCTAAAGAACGTACATGTTTTATGTCTCGGATTTCAAAAATTACAGAATCTGTTTCGGACATGAGGGAACATTTTTGGTCCCGTGCCTGTCTCTCGCTCAATTTATGTGAACCAATATGCCTTAAAAACTGTTCGTCCTATTTAATAATATTTGTATGCCTTCTACGCCTATTTGTTTCTCTTCCACATTCGCACACACATAGATACATTTCTTTACACCTATACCTTTAAAAGTACATATCTGATGTTTATGAAATTTGGATGGTTTGTCGAATGTAGCTGTGTTCCAAAATTGGTAGACTATTTAATTATGATTGGTAATAAATCAACTAAATGAGATATTATTGGATTTAAATACTGTATCAATATCTACATGAGAATGTTTTATTCGATGTACGTATAATTGGATCGTTTTTTTTTTCATGTAATTTCTGTATGCTTTTTTTCATCGAGGAGGTTATTTCTTTTGTGGGTGGTGTTTCAATTTTATATCATAATTCGACAACCCCAAAATTGGTGTTTTCATTATTAGTAGCTGAAACCAAATATAATAAATATATATAATTAATGGGTTGCGATAACTAAAATTAAAATTCTACAAATAAAAAAAAAAACTTTTATTTTAACATAGAAATTATTGTTTAGTGTTTTCTTAGAAGAATTTAATTTAATAAGCTCTATACTATTATTACCTAGCTACCTGCTGTTTCTAGTTGTTTTTATTGAAAAATAAAGACCATACGTGGAAATTCTAAACTTAAAAAAAAGATATAAGAATAAGGAATATAGAAGGCAAGGTAGTTACGAACGTACTACACTGTGAATTCTCTTTTTTCTTAAGTACGGTAGAGAAGTAAAACAGCGATAAAAGAAGGGAAATAAAAAATTCGAAACGTAGACATATGGTTCTCAAGCGCTGTTTTTATTGCTAGGTGGATTATGTTGCGTTACATGAACCCCGTCCAGTGAGAGTTGGAAAATTTTATAAAATGACAAAGTCTTATTGTTCAATTGTTATTTTCTTTTGAAGTAAAAATAAAGATGTCTTAGTTGATATTCAATCAAGAATATTATTATTTTTTTTTATAATTTAAAGTTTTAACTTGGCTAAATTGACTAAACAATGATATAACAAATTGGCCAAGTATATGCAACCTGCCCAGCCGTATCAAGATGGCGGTCATTTAGCAATAAATGTTAAGTAAGCCAATCCTAAGGCCTTATAACAATAAATTTAAAACAATCAGTTTATTTTAACAATAACTTTTAAACATTTATTATAATAACGCAAAACAAACCCTTTTATTGCCCAGACGCAATGAAACTACTCCTGAGTGTCTAGCCCCATCTATTTCAAAGATAATAAATTTAAGACTGAAGGGGAGAGGGCTTTTTTTCACAAAATATGCAATGCATGAAAAATTCCTTGTATTCCTTATATTTTGAAAAAGATTGAATATGATTTATTTTTATGTTTCTGTTGAAAAGAGCAATTTCCAAGGACGCATGGTGCAAAGATGAATTGGTAAAGATAGTGAAACTGAAAATCTCAACTTTTTATTAAGGGATGACTTTTTGGGGATTCCCTATAACTTTCTAGTGTTTGGGTTATTACACGTAGCTGAAAGATAGAGTTCTTTTGCAGTAACGAATTATCGGCTGTGAACACTTTGTTAAAGATATGCATCACTTATGAGGTGGGTATAAGTTCAATTACAAATCAGTTCCATTTCTTTGGAGTGGCTTCATGTGCTTCTATATTCTTCTTTATTCTTGGCTGAAACAGTTTAATGATCTTCACATACAGCAGGTATCAACGATAAACACTACCTGGTTTTGTAACCAACTAACTTACTGTGATTAAATTGTGGCAAAATTAGCATTGTTACATATCCTGGAAAGAATCGAAGGTATAATAATTTATACTATTGTTGCTTAGTTATTATCCGTCAAAAGTCTAAGCGTTAATGATTTGGGGTGTATGTGAATTGTTCTTATTTGTACCAGTGATGTAAATAATTTATTTCATTGAATATTGATTCATAAACTAACAAGTTACCCAAAATTTCACCACCTGCTTCAACGTAAATTAATATTCCAGTAATTGGTTTGTAATTATGTACAAATGGTAACATGTTGTCTGTATTGATCGTATGATTACAATTTTTAACAATGAAATCTGATAAAGACCCCTTATATTATTTAAAAATTTGAAACCTAATTAGGGAATAAAATAACAGTAATTATTTATAATTATCAGTATGTAAAATTGGTATTAACTTTTGTATTATTAGTATTTAATTTAGTTTTTATTTAATTAGTATTTTTAATATTTATTTTGCATAATTAAATATACCTAACAATAATAATTATATGCCCAGCAAACTATAATAACTTACTTTATAACATTAAAATAAAATATAATTCATTTCAATATTATTGAAAAAAACATTAGTAAATATAATTACCTAGTAATAATAATTGGATAATTTTATATTTCTGAAGAATATTATTATTTGAAGTATTGATTTATGCGATACCTGTAATTTTGATGTATTTCCATGAAGTTTGGCAAAAATGTTTAGAAAAGTCATACCCTAAAGCAAGATTTAGCTCTAGGACATTTAGGGGGTGCTACCCCACAATACTCTGGAAAAATGTGAAAAAAAGAAACGTCGAAACCATTTTCGAGGAATTTGACTCAAAAATGCTACTCTGTCGTCCTAGTGCTATTTAGTTTTAATAATATAGTTTACGAGACATTGGTATCAAACATATCTGATACGAAAATCATTAACAACAATCAGTTGTTATAAACGCTTTTAAAATATGTTTTATAATAAATAACTTAAGTTAGATATTATGGGATTCAAATTCAGTATTACTATATGGCAGTAAACGGATGGCAGTCTGTTTGTGAGATATGATAAGGGAAAGTTGTCTAAAGCCCAATTCACACACGAGTGGTGTATGGCAATGACGTGGCGGTGGCGTGGCTCTGGCGAGGGGCTGGCGAGGATCAGTCGTGGTGCGTTGTATCCACGCATGTATGGCGTTCAAGTGGTTTAGTTCACTGCTAAATGTTGTTCAGGACAATTTCTTCTTCCTCAGATATTATTAATTTTTCCAACATCCAAATTTTGAGAAGGAAGTTTTGGGCGAATTCTGTGTGGTTAGAGATATGTAAAGCTGGCGGAGCGTTCAACGTAATGCAGGAGCTAAACTAGTATACCCAGATTGTTTTCAAAATTATTACCGGATGTCTCAAGAAATGTTATTACAAGATTTTAGCATCTTTATCTTATTTCATTATTTATCTTAAAAACAAAAAAACACATAAAGAAGAAAGAAAACAATGGAAGTACAGAGAAAGATATGAATGGCGCGCCACTTGCAAACCATTCATTTCTTTGTCTGTTCTTCCTTTGTTTCCTCTCTTCTATTTAAATATGTATAAAATAAAATAATCATGCGTGATGACATGGAATTTAACATTCGCTTTTGTGAAGAAGTGGAAATTTTAATTAATCTTCAGTTAATCCCTTTGATATGTTATTTTAAATTTTTATATGATTATACTCGTGCAGAGTACTCAAACAGAAGTGTTCAAGATCAGACATGGTTAAAAATATCACATTCATTGTATATTACCCTTTATTTCTATACTATGATTATCCTTATTCAGGACTTTAGGGTATTATTAACTTTAATTTAATCCGTTTTTGGCTATATTTCACCTCCTTTGAGGCATCTTCGATCAGTGTTATCATAAATATAATAATTTACACCTGTTTTGTCTACGAGGAAATGATTTTTTTAAATTACATTATACTGAAGTAAAGGGGACAGACTTAAATAAATAGTGACCATGTATAGGACGCGCACGTGAATTGCCAGGAAAAAAAAATAACTAGGAAAATAAATAAAGTTGTGTTTTAGGAGAAATTGTTCAAGGCCTGAAGATGCCTCGAAGGAGGTGAATTATAGCCAAAAACGGATTAAATTTAAGTTATTAATACCCTAAAGACCTACATAAGAATAAGCATAGTACTTTTATAAATATCTGAAAAATGTTATGCAAGCGGTAAGTAAATGTTTATTAACAATACTAATTATAAACGTTGAATATACCTAGTGTGTAAAAGAAAAATATCTAAAAATATTATTAAAAAAAAAAGGTGATGAATAATATGATGAAGTAGGTAATAATAATATTTCTTATGGTTTATATTCATTTATAATCGTCATCTGAGGAATAAGGCACTGTCCTGGGCAACATGTAGCAGTGAACTAAACCACTTGAGCGCCATACATGTGTGGATAAAACGCACCAACGACCGATCCTCGCCAGTCCCACATCAGACCCACGCCATTGCCTCGTCAGTTTCATGCACCACTCGTGTGAAAATTGGGCCTAAGAGGCGCTAGAACTCACCAAGGACCTTAAAGTGAGAGGAACAGGCTTCCAACCGAACTTGCTCTACCCTTTGCCATAATTTGAACGGAAATAACCTTACGTGTCACTGGTCGTGTTTGTTTAATTTTTTTAAATTTTACCGTCAAAATGTATCGTAAATTTATTGATTTATCGACTAATACTAATAATTATCAAATTTAGGATACAAGATTTGTCCCGGACAAACATGTGAAGTTAATTATAAGCGTGTAAAAAGAGAGTAGGATATTTTTAAAAATATACGTCGAATAATTTTTCAATACACGCGTGTATGTTAATATATTCAAATAAAATATACTAGAAACAGAAGACAAACAAAGAAAATTTATATACTCCGATAGAATATATTGAAAAATATATATATATTTTTTTTTGTATCATACAAAATAAAATTTCCATGAATAAATCACCACTCTGAGAGAAAATTGAGTTCACAAAGATTGTAAAAAATGTACATGGATAAAAGTATGGTATAAAAGGATGGAAGTTTAATGCCTCTTTTCTTCTGGCTTTATGGATAGTACAGTAGGTCGACTGTAGTGTCACTAAAACCTCTTTCTGGTGAGTCATAAATCACGTTCAATGTCAAAGAGGAGGAATTTTATCTTGGAAGGTACTTGTTGAAGCGTATGATACTTTTCAATCCATGTTATGTCAACCATCATGCATCATGAAACCCAGTTCTTTTTTACGTACCTTTGCACCTAGATTTAAAATGATTTTGCTTTCACGGTTATATGATTTTTCTTTAGTCTAGAATGTGAAATATTGTTCAGAAGTCAGTTTTAACACTTAAGCTTGTTTATAATTGAATAAAACGAAACATGAATCATAAAATTTGTTTTAGATATTTCTTATTTTTTCTTCGTAGTTTTAATACATTTTTAATATAGATTTTTAAACTTACACTCAGGCTAGCGCTGCTGTTGGAAGTATCATATACAGGTGTCCACGTCTGTTGTTTTGTGAGGTTTATTGATACGAGCGTAAGCGAGCTTCTTAAATTCATCAAATGCATCCTGTCTTGTCTGTTAGTCTATCAGTGTCAGTAACGTTTAAGCGAATGACGATAAATGGCGATGAAATGTGGTATACATGTCCGGCTGGTCCGTCCAAGCGTTCGCAAGCAACCTTCGCAAAAACCCCAGCTTCGAATTTAAAATTGGAATTTTGAGCGGGAAAAGATTCTAATATCATCTATTCTATAAGACAAATATTTTTTCAATTCGTGTTTTTTAGTAAAACTAACAACGACTAAACGATTTAGTCCAGGCAATGAAGACCAAAAATAGCCGATTAGGGGAAAAAAGAAATTTGTAATAGATGTAGAGAGAGGTACTTGAACAACATACTAAAAGTCCTGATGGGTAGGAGGTTTGGTAAAGTTGGGGGAGGGCCGTAAAGGTCCCATTATTTTGTTTTTTGTGAATAAATCAAAAACTGAAGCCTCCAGCCAAAACAAGGTACAGTACAATATTATTTTAAATAAAATCCTCTACAAAAAAGGTCCTATTCATTATTTTGCTAGGATTAGTAGGAGAAGAGATACAGAGGAGGAAATATCAAAATAAAATAAATATAATATTTAATAATATTCGGTACAGAAGGATAGACTACACTTATAACATTTGTCTTAATGTTGAAGTGATACGTTTTAGAATCATTAAAAAGGAGTTGTCCGGGTCGTGTAAGTTCGTAAAATAGAGTTGGAAGGCACCCAGCTCCCCCACTGCGCGAATCTCTATTACAATAATCCTCTTTTACTGTCAAATCATTATTATTAACTATTTTCTTAATATTAAATATTTATTGCACTTAATCAAGGGAAAATATATGGCTAATCAGTTTTAAATACAAATTATAAAGTAATTAAGTAAATTGAAAATTTGCTTTATTTACAAAAAACTTTCAGCCTTCATTGGCCATAATTTGTGTCAATATGCGGGAAAAATAGTTGCATTATTAAAATGAATTAGTGAAAGGCAAGTCTTCTTCATGTCAGAGCCTCACGTTGATCTCCGTCGTAAGGTTTTCTGTTTCTTTTTCTTCTAATTCTTCCGCATTTTGGCACATATAATAAATCACCTTATTAAGATTGAAAGCTATTTTAGTTAAATAAATAAATTGTCAATTTATTTGGACAAACAGTTTTTGTATTCCTTAAGGCTCTACCGCCCTTTCAGGTTAGAAATATACAGTAAAATTAAAATGTTATTGGTTCTACGCAAGATATAAAAAATCTAAGTACAGCCTTCATTCCCAATTTTAATTCTGCACAATTTGAACCCTATTTTAACTTTTTATGATAAATAGTGCAGGCGGCATTTCAATACAACGATAAAACTCGTTGTATTGAAAAAGTTGTAGTATTTATTGTAGTAGGGAGTTGAAATAGGGCTCAAATTGTGCAGAATTAAAATTAGGAATGAAGCCTGTTCTTAGATTTTTGATATCTTGCTAAGAACCAATAAAATTTTCATTTTAATGGATTTTCTAACCTCAAAGGGCGGTAGAGCCTTAAGGTGGACCTCCATAGACGCTCTATAACTTAATATAATCTATTTATTTATTCATTAATTGTACAAGATAATTTATAAGTTCATAACACCAATCCAACCAAAAGTAGAGCAATTGAAGATTTGATTTGATTTTTTTTCATGGTTAAGATTCAGCTTATCTTTATATCATCGTTTTACCAATTATACTTTATAAATGATATAATTATAACAAGATAGAAATTACAAAAGGTAGTTTTGAACTTACAAATTTACTATTACTCTTTTCTCCTTGATTAAGTAAATGAATGTATATTTATTTACTTTTAGCGGATCCAAGAAGTTATAAGTTGCTTTGATTTAGATCTTTTGTTTCAGTTTTTTTTCTTTTGGTTAAAGGAGAGGCTAGGATAATTTATTTCTTCTTTATATAGTACATAAATTGAGAAAAGGTTTCCCAATTGTTGGAATCTAAATCCTTCGTTACATGAATATATAATTTCTTCTGTCCCTCATGATTCCGGATGAATTATCCGATTTCAATTTATTATTTTTCCTTATTTCCTTAAAAATGTTTGAGCTTAACTCATTAAAATAAAATTTGAAGCCTTAAGCCTTCCTTTCTTTCACAAAATACATTATTTTTAACATCGAAAATTATAATAAATGGGCCTTAATTTTTATTTAAATTAAAATCTTATATTTAACAGGAAATTTAACATAACATAATTTTAAGCTCTATAGCTATACATTTTTTAAGAGACTTTATTAAGGGATTTTAAAGATCAAAAACATTAAACATTTTATACCCCTATATTTTTTAGTATCAAAAATACATTTAATTGTAAGTAAAAATGAATAAAAGAATAAAAAAGCGTATATAAAAAGGTTTTAATATAAATCATTATGAAATAAATTAATAATTTGCTTAAGCTCTTAGTTCTTTATTATCATTTTTATCACCTTCAAAATTTAGACTATGTAAAACAAAAATTGGAGAGAGAAAAATTTCTTAAAAACGTTATATGTTTCCTGCTTCATGATAGGTTCGCTTGATAGCAGCATTGTAGTCGTTCCTTCTTTTAGGGTTTCGTTGGTAAAACCAAAAAAAGAAACCCTTATAGATTCGTTCTTGTGTTTGTCTGTCACTCACTCTGTACGGTTCCAATAACTTTTGAATCAAAAGAGATAAAAACATGAAACTTACCAGTATTTAAGATAGTTTTGACGCGCACACAGGAAAATATAGCGAACTCAAAATTATCAGCTGTTCAAATTCAAAATGGTGGATAATTTACGTCACGCAAAAAAAATATTTTTTTAAATTTTGAGTGGGGTATCAAATGAAAGGTATTGAAGAGTGGATTACAAAAATATATAACACTTATGGATAGTGTTTAATTTTCCGCTCCATTTTGTAAAAAAAACATCGACAATTTGCGAGCCCCCCCCCCTTAAAACTATATTTCTGCTGTTACTAAAAATATGCAAAATTTGCGGTCTGATGGGCCAAAGAAAAAATAAGAATAGCAATTTGATCTGATTAACTGGGAATCCAATATGGCGGCTGATTCCTGTCACGGGGAAAAAATATTTTTTTAAATTTTGAGTGGGGTATCAAATGAAAGGTATTGAAGAGTAGATTACAAAAAATATATAACACTTGCGGAACATGTTTAATTTTTCATGTCATTTTCTCAAAAAACTAAATATTTTGCGTCCCCCCTCCCCCCTTATACTAATTTTATGTTCACGATACCAACGAAACCCTTTTTACGTGAGACTTCACGCCTAACCAATTTATTTGTAGAATTTAAAGAAACTAATTATTTCATTAAGTGATAGATGCGACGAAGTCGAGTGCTTAGCTTAGGACTCGATAACTCTCACCTGAAACCAAGGTCATTATCAATATCCCTGACAATGGTTCGAATACCAGAGAAGTAAGACATGTTTCATACTGATGATCATACCTAGTAATATGTGTAAAGAGGCCGATAAGACTATAAAAGGAAATAAATAATTAAGAATTTCAATTTTTACAAGTTATTGGTAGTATTCATACTACGGAACATTTAAATTATAAATAATTAAGGGTGATGACAAAGGGAATAAATAATAAGGACAATAAAAAAGGGTAATAAAGGGAATACAAAAGATTAAGAGTAATAAAAAGGAAATAAACAATTAAGGGTAATAACAGAAGTTTTTTTTTCAATAAGTTCTTAATGTCTTTAAATGTTCAGCTGCCACATAATTAATCCCTTGTTATGTAACATACATCTTTCAACGAAGTTTATCTTGCCTGGTATCGTAAGAAGCAAATTCAATTAACTTTGAGCCAGAAATGATGGAAAATGTACGTTTGTCATCAATAATAGATAACAAACAAGACAATGAAAATAATAAATAGTATACAACTCACATTCATTTTTGCAGTTTAATAAGGAGAATTTTCTTTTATTAATTTCTTCACTTATTGTTTTAGTTTTCTATTGTTGCACACATGTTATCCGCATCAGAGAGACAAATTTGATGACTCGAAATAATACCTGAAAAACTGGAATAAACAAAAGAATATTCTCTTGACCAACACCACAGAAAGTGAAAGGTAAAAAGTCTAACTTTTAAAATGATGACATCGAATAAGCGCTTCCATTGGTTGCTTAATGGTCCAGCGAGAGATAATAAGAGTTTTTATTTGTTGTTTAATGATCCAATAGAAAGAAACTTTTATACTGGCTATGCAGTTGACCTAAAGAAGGGAAAGGTTCCATTCCTATTGAAACGAATTGGAAAGAATAAGCCTTTCAGTTAGTGGCAATAGCCCAAAAAAGAGAGTACTACTTTGATTCTATTCTCTATACTGGCACGCATTAAATGATAAATTATATCTGCGTAAAGAAAATAATTCCCTGGAGACATAATAAAAATTCGAGTTTGATTAAAGTGAATAAGGACATTTGAAAATCCAAGTAGGTGTAGTATGTCATCAGTCCTCTGGGACTCCACCTACATCTGAATATCTTTAAATTTGCCAGACCTTTTTTTCTATTCTCCACTACAGAGTCCGTGAGTGGAATTTCCCTTCATACATTAGTCATTGGAAGGCTTTTTTTCGTCAAATGTACCTCAGCAGGTACGACGTGAATTATGGAACGAAACGGTCTGATAACGTCGAGCAATATCAATTGATACCGTTGATAATGTAACGAGAAAACAACGAACACGATACCTCTGATGATTTTTTAAGGAAAATTTGAATATAGTCAATGTAACGTAAATAAGAACTATAAGGTACAGTGCGCAGCTATCTCAAGGGCCATCTCAACTTCTCACCTATTTGTCTACGCAATAGGAAAGTGATTTCAGCCGCCCCACCATGCGTCCAATATTTTTCATGCAATTTGTCTCTACTAAACTTTGTTTTTAACCGAAGAAGCATCACTCTCGGCGATTTTTACATTTTTCAACGGCCTTTTCCTTTTTTTTTGTTTTAAAGTACAACACATTCTTTTTCGTGCAAAATAACGAAATATTGCCTACACTTACAAGATTCGCATCAGTGGCGTACCAAGGTGGGTGCGGGAGGGGCTGGCCGCCTTGGGGGTGCCATTGTGGCAGAAAGAAAAAAAACACCTTATCATCATTTCTGAGGGGGGGACAAGATAATATTCCACCCCGGGTTCCACAAGACCTTGTAGACATTTCAGATTAGAGTGGTGGAAGGTAACCTTACTAAAATCCTATATACAAGAAGGGTTCGGTCGTAACCCGTAACGTTCGGAAGGATAGTACTTTATACGGTAGCCATCCCCCAGATCCACCCTAAGTATGTTATGTCGGTCACGGAGTGTTCGAGTTCGAAGACAGAATGCAGAAAGGTTTAAGTTTACGTAGCGGAGGAAGGTTTTAGTCCGGTTAAATGGAAGTTCGCTGTCCGCTAGCAATCCTGAATGCCGGCTTCACCTAGGAAGCTTTCTCATTCCGACCACGGAACCTATTTGTTCATTCATAGAATTCCGGGCGCGGAGGACACAGAAAAGCGAGGGAGTAAAAGGGCTTCTCCTATCCCCCTTTTGAAACCAGGACCAATTCCAAGTTTTCCCTTGGCACAGAACAGAAACACCTCTGGGAAACATGAACAGAAAAGCTGTTTTTCTTTCTTTAATAGTGCGGGCCAATCCACTTGCCCCCACAAACCAACTGCAAATCCAAGTTGATTTTTTTTTTTGTTTTAATCTCTACTGCAACGAGCACTAAAAGAAACTGACTACTAAAAAAAGCAGTTACCTTAAAAAGGTTTTTATCGAACATTTTGTTCACAAAAAAAAGAGTAAAAAGAAACAGTAAATAGAGAATACTAATGTGGATTGCTTAACGAACCAGAGTTCTCTTTATTGAATGAATTCCATTGGCTCTTATTATTTCTAATTAAAAATGGCTTTACGTCTTAAATATCCCCTTACAATAGGAAATTTTAAAAGGTTTCCAATGCGTTGTAAAGAAAAGTGGCTATATTCCACATTACACCAATCCAATAAAAAGCTAGTTATTATTTCCAAATTAAGTCATTACTTTTATTTGATCGATTAATTCCTTTTAGAGTGGTTGTTGAAATGTCTTTTTGACATTAATCCTATTTCTTTTAGTAACTTTAAAATATATAAAATGATATTGTTACAATAATTTGTATATGATCTTAATGAAACCTCGAAGGATTGTTGTGTACTTCTTTTAAAAACTGAAACATGTAGACTGTCCTGATGGGAAACCCATGATATGCAATAATTAAGGCACAATATATATCACAAATGTATATATTTACAAGAAAATCAATCGTGAAGCAATATGCTGAAGACTTAAGCTAACTTTGACTCCTGTTAATTGGTTATAAAGTCAACACTGGTAAATTGATTAAATTAATTATTAATGACCTGTTCATATTAGTCACTGTGGTAATTGTGGCTTGAGCTAAATATTATTTCCTAACAACATGATGCTATTCTAATTTACCTTCAGCACTTCACCTTGTATTTTGAAATTCAAAATCTATTAATTTTAATTAATTTTATAATCTATATAATAGTAAAACAGTTATCCAGTAAACTTACTTCCTACAACTTTAAAACTAATTACACTTTATTCTTACTAACAAGCGTATATGTATAATCATTTTTAGATTACATATAGCACAGTGAAATTAGACTTTTGGTGTCGGTTAATTCAGACAAAGCTGGGAATGGTTTTAATCCACTTTGGGCATCCCAAATAAGTTTGCAACGGTTTGTGGGGTGAGCTAAACATTTATTTGTAATCCATTTTGTATTTTATATAGATGTCATTGATCACAGTTAAAACATTTCTTTTAATAGTTAATACATTATCTTAGAGAAAAAAAGTCATTTGTTAATGTTACTAACTTTAATAAAAATTTAACAGTTTAGCTTAACACGTAACGTAAGCCGAAGAATTAAATGTGATCACAAAATTTGAGCTAATGCCGTAAGATTCTCAGAAGCTAACATATATCTCATTACTAATTCTCCGATAGGAAGCGAAAGAACCGATAAGGGAGCAGGATTGGGATAAATCGCGGAAAAGTTGGTTATATCTGAGAGGAAAATTTCAGGAAAGATAGAATGTGATTAGAGTTCGTAATAAACGAACAATTAACAGAGGTTTGTCTCTCCATAATAGCTTGATTAGGTTATAACTCGCGTTCAACCGCAAGCCGTCATCATCATCATAAGCGGCGGATAGATGGATCCAGGTGGAACTAATAGTTAGTATAGAAGACTACTCTTCCAATAATTCATTAAAACGGAAAAAACTGCCTATAACGCAATCGCATTTTTCAAAGGAACATGATTTTAGTTCAATTTTATATTTTTTTTTTAGTTTTATTTATATATATATATATATATATATATATATATATATATATATATATATATATATATATATATATATATATATATATATATATATATATATATATTTTTTTTTTTTTTTTTTTTTTTTTTTTTTTTTTTTAAATTCATGTTCGGTTCTCAGCGGCTGGGGTGCATTTATGTTGTTTTTTTTTATCTTTCAATAATTTAATTATTTGAATCTTTGAAGCCATGAAATAACAATTTTTATGTTTTTCAACAACTAAATTTGTTTTATAAGTTAATATATTTGAACCAACAGTGTATTTTATTAAAAATTATTTTTTAAAAATCTAGTATTAAAGAATGCTGCAACCCAGTCTAAAGAATTTAAAATATGTAAAACTTGATTACATCCCTTGGAGTTGTTATGATTGTTACTGCTTTCAAGGAGGTGTCCTAACCCAACATTAAACCTTTAGTTATATAAAGTAAGTAACTGATACTAGAAGGGAAGGCACCTTAACGCCTTGTAATTAAGGTTACCGACTATGTCGGAAGTAAAGTATCCAAGGAAAGTGTAATGGTTTTAAATTAGGGGGCTCTTTTCACATAACCTAAGTAATTCTGTGGACACTACTGGTCCACCAAGTACTACTCGTAGTAAAAGTAGGGCTCTTAGTATATAAGTAGCTCTCGTTTAGCAGGCTTCCTTTACATTTAAATATATATTTATCGTGTGATAACACTACACACACACACTCATATATATAAAATATACGGTTCTAAATTGCTATAATATATATATATTGTACGAGGTTTTTTTGTACACTTTAGTTAAATGATGAATACAAAGTATTACAATAATTACTATAAAAAATAATTGCTTAAGGCTTACTAGCTTTTGCACATAGGTAGATATTAATAATATCTATCAAAAAATCTCGATTTTGAGGGTTACGAGGTATTGCAGGTACACAGTCGATATATATATATATACCTTGGTAATGTTTTAATAGGCCAGGATAAAAGATTTACACAATATTAGAAAATCGCAAGATGGAAGATGGTGATATCAGTCACTTTACACAAATACTATTTGATGTGGTAATCAGAGTGAGATTAGATCTAGTAATTATGTCGGTACAAAAACAGTGGTTTTCACACTCACATTCACACATAACGTGTTTAGTTGTGTACACCTTGTCCGCCATAGTAGTTGACAAGGTAATTTTCATAATCCTAAGTACAACATTTGTTTGTAGACCAAAAATCAAATGGATGTTAGTTTGTCACTATATAGGTTAGTTAGTAAAATATTTCTTCAAATCAAAGTGGTCAGTTACGCTACCTCCTGGACATAAGAAAATTTTAGCAAAATAGAAGGATGAACATAAAAGCTAGAGCTAGATATAACCAAATAAACTATTTTCAGGGTTCATTCACTGTGACTAGAATAAAAAAAATCAAATAATTTTTACGATACCAGTACATTCCTCCTACTATAAAAGGGCAAGAGAGGAAAAAGGACGTTTCCTTCTTTGAGTATTATATATCCTTATGGATTTTTTTTTCTATTTACACCATTGATATATTTACTTTCTAGATCCCCTCTAAAAATATTTATAGAAAACTTGTGCAAGCTTTCTGCTGTTGACTTTGTCAGTACTAGCCTCTCGCCCCTACTCAGTAGCAGTAAATAGATATATTTGAAGTAGAAGAGAAAGTAAAGAATTTGCAGAAGGGGAAAGAAGGAAAGGATAGTTGTAGAGTGAGAGTTTCTGGGCTGGCTGGAGGTCGTCACAAGTCTATATATTTTATATCGCTGAGGCCAACAAGGAATCCTGCCACCTACCTTTAACTTCATCTAGTCACAAAACCACCCTCCGTAGAGCAAAAAAGAAAATCCTTTTATTACTGGTTCTTACTTTTATTATTTTTTTTGGAGAAAAGGAGCAACAAATCCAAAATCTTTTATTTTGTTGATGAAGATAATCTGACCCATAGTGATTCTGAAAAGTCTTATGATTAAAAAAAAGAAAAAAAGAAAAGAACGAACTAAATTTCATTGTTCTTTCTTTATATAAAAGAAGGAGGAAAAGTTTAGAGTCAGGAGTAGAGGTAAAAATGTCCTTGTAAATTTCGAGAAACAAAACAAAAAACACTAGGAAATAACCTTTGTGGGATCAGGAAAAAAAAGAAGTTTCGGCTCCTTGAATTCAACCCAAATCTTGGTTCTTTTTTCCCCCTTTGTCAGCGTATTTATCCTTCATTTATTTTCAATCTCAAATATGTAGTATACTATTTTTTTATCTTCTAAATCCACTTCTTCATCGACCACAAGACATAAAAGTACAGACGAGTCATCAAATTAAACAAACAAAAACACCCATCTCTAATCAACTATGTTGGTGTTTTTAAACCTTTTTTATTACCCTCAGTTTTAGACAGAACACTTACTAGATTAAAAGAAGGTTCATTGCCATTCCATCTGTAAAAATTCGCCTTACATACCAATATATTCTCATTATTGTAAATAAAAAGTGTGATCTTCAACGTATAACTGAAAAAATATATTATTTATCTGGTTTCATCGTTGTACAGCGTCGGACAGGCCTAAATATCTTGCGTGACACTTTCTACTCCAAACAATCTAGCTTGCTTAAAATTCCAAGTGTGAGTACCTACTCTTCGCTTCCATAAGCGACAACATGCTGATGAGTGTCATGAAGTAACAATTTATTTATTTTTTAGGTATAATAAATAACTCAAATCTATTTTTCATTTACTAATCCATAACATAGGATCTATCTTAGTCTATCTACAGTCTAGACTCCTGCGGCAGGAGTCATTTTAAAATGTTGGTTTTTCTGGCAAGGATCGCGTTTTATAGAATACGAAGGTTGAATATGAGGTTTTGCTCTCACGTCTGTAATCATCTTCAGGGATGATACATTTTAATGTTTGCTGTCGATTCGAAGTAACGACGAATAATACTCATAAAAATCGTAATAAGTCCCGGAAAATCCTTAATTTAGTGGGAACAAAATTTAGCAGTCTTGCTTCGCATCAACATAAATGGTTTGCAATCAGAATAGTTTAAATTCTGTTTAAAAACTTAGTGAATGTGTGTATACAAACACATCTGATAACTTTCCCTTGAGAGTTATAGAACTCATGGTGATAAAGAAGGAAAAGTTTAAAGAGTTTAAAGGAAAAAATAGGAAAAACTTGAGATTAATAGGTCTGAAGGAAACGATGCAGATAACTGGTTGAATTGGGTGCTCGGGGCGAGGGTTAAGGGCTCTCATAGCACTGCGCCTTCTCATCAATCTGGCCTCCAAGTCCTTACTCAGCGCACCAGTCAGCTTCTTACTTCAGTCTTTACCTTCTATCTAACCCTCATCCACCAGTATTTATTATTTTATTGATTTTTCATTTATCTTTAAATTTTATTGTTTTCATTATTCTTTTTATTACTTTTTTACTTTTACACATATTGGCAGTGCGTGATAAATACTTCAAGTAAGTGTGAAAGTATTGGAATCGTGTAAAATATACAGTTGAGTTTCAACAAAATTACACTATTTCAAGAATCCTCGATTACGATTTGACTTTCTGCATGGTATATAGTTAGTCTATCTGGTTTGCAATTGACGAAAACCCATCTACCAATAATTCAACTCAAAATACTTTAATAGTAATATATACATTTTTAGACACTAACATACATACATATTATTTACAGTTATCTATTACATAATTTCTTTATTTTAATTAAAAATAACTTCAGGTTATGCCCCTTTATTCCTTCTCACACCGTATATATTCTTTTAAGTTATATATCTATGGACTTAGTTTAGTGATAGTGTAGTTCTGTATGCCACTAGCCTACTCACACCATACACCACATTCTTCAGCATTCTACACTTCCATTAATTTTATCTTATTTAATTTATTATGATGTAGTAAATAATAATATTATAATACAAAGTTTGTGTAAGTGAGAGACCTATGTGCCACGCATACGTATTATATCCCTTGGTGTCTCTTACTTACACAAATTGTGTAGCTTATTGCAGCGTGCGAACACGGTATCATATTGCTGATCTGTTTTGCCAGCCATGCACGTATGACGGTATGAGAGCACGCTTGTCTCTGATGAGCCCGATATATGATCTCCTGGATCTGATATAGGTCCAGAGTGTTGTGGGCATCGTCGGGCCCCTGATGAATCGGAAGCGACGAAACGATGCAGGACATGGCGCAATGCCGAGCAAACATCTTAACGATGTAATGGTTGATGTTGGAACAGTTAATAATATGTGCCACACTTGCTTGGTACATCCCTTGGTGTCTCTCACTTTTACAAATAGTTTAGCTTATTTCAGTATGCAAACACGATATCATTTTACTGAATATTATAATAATATAATTATAATATTATTAATATATAATTATAATATTTCCTTTATTATTATGTAGTCGCTAACCCCTTTTATATGCAATATGCATGTTACTATTATTAATGTTATATTTCACTAATACACCTTACATGCAACTTACGTCTTATTTCTTTATTTACAATCCAATTGCTTTTCTTATAAGTTCTTATTCATTTACTTAGGATTAATCAATCATATAAGAGTTTACAACTCCTATGAGGCCTTAGCAGTACAAAATACATTTTGTTGCCACCAAGACTTTCTTAAAATACCAAAAGCAATCTTTGAAACAACTCTATTTAAGGGTAAGACATACTCAGGGTTCACACTTAAGTCTGATGTCAAGTACACACTCATGTGCCACATCAAGTTGATGTGATCTAAGAAGTGCATTTTTGAAACTTAGCTTACAAAATAAATAAATAGTGCTCTTTTAGCGCGAGTGTAGTCATAGACAAATGTAGCACACCAAACAATTTCATGGGTTTCGACTTAATTAATCAAACATTGTTAACTATGGCATTATGTCACTTTTAATAAAATTTATATACATGTGAGGTTTGATGGGTTTTTTTTTGTTTTTTTTTTCAAAAGTTGTAGAGAAAGTGACGTTTTTAGTATCCATGTTGGAGGCTGTGAACCCTAAAAATATAATAGAAACAAAACAATAACAGCATGCTATATAATAAATGTAGTTTATATATAGTCACCCAGTCTCAAATTCATAATAGTGGGAGTTAAAAAGTGTGAATTTGAGTTTCCCCTACTGGTTATATAATATATCAATGGATGTTTCCATCAGTAAGCATGACAAACACACAGTATCTCGTTATGTCATTTATTGGTCTGGTATATATGTAACTGTAAGGCAGACTTTCTAGCTCACTAAGTCCAGGCTTGATCTTCCCCCTAGCTCCCGAATCTATTCCACTATATTGCATCTCATTCAATTTATATATATATATATATATATATATATATATATATATATATATATATATATATATATCGTCATCCTCTTTCTCTCTGTCCAAAGTTATTTGAAATAAAAATTTTATTTGAGTAATTTTTTCTTTCTACCTTTTTCTCTCCCCTGAGGGGAAAATTCACTGTATGAATATTATATACTGTTCTAACTCTTTCTTCCATGTTTCCAATAAATTCTCATTGGTCGTCCAAAATAAATTATAATAATACATTTTATTGAGGTAGTATGTAAATTTAATCTCTGATTTTTATACATTTTTGTTGTTCTTTTTAGTTTAGTTTTGATTAGCAATATATTAGAATGCAGTTCATTTTGTTTTGTTATTTAATCAATACTAAAATATATTTTAGCTAGATAAAATGTGAAAATAATGTAGTGGTAGTGCGCTAATTTAACAAATAAAATTATGACACAATTTATATTCCTGTAAAATTACATTGTAATAAAAGCTACAGTACATTGTAATAGTTCCTTAATTAATTATTAAAGAAATGAGCAACAAAGAAATCTTTTTTAAATACATTTTTTTTTTCGTTGATTCCGCCATTTACCACCTTTGAGTGCTATCATCTCAAATAATGACTTTTTTCCGAAAAAGCAACTTTTATAAATTCAAAATTTCAACGATATCAGTTCAGCAGTGTAGGCTCTATATGCTTGGAAAAAAACACTTTTTTGAACTAGGATTCATTAAAACTTTATAGTTTGAAAGGAGTATGGCAGAAGGGGTAGATGATCTGGAAGCAGAGTTGGTTAAGGCGGGAGGAAACAAGGTTCTCGATGATCTTCGTGAGATTATCACCCTGGGTAAAAAAAGAGGAGATTATACCTCAGGACTGGAGAAAAACATAATTATTCATCTGCATAAGAAAGGGGATAGAACGGATTGCCAGAACTATAAAGGAATGTGGATAATATAAATAAATAGTCTCTCAACATTAACATTTTATTATCCATTAAGATGAACTTTATAGACGCTCCCATATCTATAAAGGTATGTGTTGCCATTGCCTACGAAGTGCTCTCCACCCTGATTTACTATAAGATAACCCCGTCGAAATAGGGGACTATTATGTCGAATAGGGGACTATTCCGGGAACGGTTTCAGGGTGAACCGGTCGACCCTATGGTGCCTCACCCTATGGTGTCCACTCCTATTCAGCATAGTGCTCTAATGCAGGACTAGACGGTAGGACGGTCACAGTGTTTAGCAAAGAAAGGCTTGTCCTGGGTTTTGTGGATGACCATGAAATTATTAGAAGGACGAAAACGGACATTATAGAAGCGTTCCAGTGCCTCGAGGGAAAAGCTAACAAGCATGGCCTCAGAGAGAACAATAGTAAATCGAACATTAGGGAGGTGTCTAGGAGGAAGATACTGATGTAGTTTTGACGGCCGAGATTTTCTAGTGATGGACCAGTTAGGGTCAACGGCCGAGGGAGCAGTAGAAGTAAAAGAAAGGATTGCGGCAAGAGATCGTGCCCATTTTGGACTTGGCAAGCTTTAGGACTACTAAGCTTCTATTGTATAAAAAGTAGATCCACCTTGTGGTTAGCTATATGGTAGAGAAGCATGGTCCTGCTCTAGGCCAGATATCATCGAGTGGAGGGTCCTTCGGCAAATTTTTGGTCCAGCTAGGGATCTGGAAGAGTGGAGAATGCAAAAAAACCAAGAGCTGTAAGAGTTGTGTGTGGAGCCTCCACTCTCATCGCACAGCAAGTTTATGTGTCTTTGGTGATTTGGGCATGTGAGGAAAATGGATGGGACCAGAATAGCAAGAAGGGTATTCGAACCAGACCTGTGAGACTATACGTCCTCCGGGATGACCTAGGACTCGATGGAGGGATGTGGTTAAAGGGGACATGATGGCAGCCGAGATCCAATAGACAAAGGTTAGGACGATATGGAGCCAGGGACCTGTCCAGGGGACTCTTTAGCGCCAACGAATGAAATAAGATAATTGGGTCCAAATATCGGTGGATCCAAAGAGGTAAAGCGCAATGCTCTCAGCTGAGGTCAGAAAGGTTTTACAGCACCAACATAATTATATTAAGTAGATGTGTAAAATAGCTGATCTTTTCGTCTTACAATGACGTAATGGTGTAATAATCAGGAAAATCTGTTAGCTAGGAAAAATAATAAAATAAATTAGAGGGCAGTTGGGCAAATTTGTTACTAATATATTTTCATTGCCATTCCTTGGACTTCTATCTACATATAATTAGGGCGGAATATTATCAAAATAAATTAATATTATACAAAAGAAATTTTAATAGCTTTTATTTGATTATAAATAATATTCCTTAAGACACAAAACAATTAATAAATTTAAATGGACAGATTAATAATGTATAAATAGGAATTATCTACATTAGACAGACACTTACCCACAAAAAGTATTTTTTGTTATATACAAAGCAGGCATTTAAACACTAGTTTAAACCTGTTGTAACTCCTACTCTTAACTCGTTATTTTTCCCATTTTTACTTGTTCATGTGCTCTTATGTTAACCACTAGTGGTCGAAAGAAAGGAGAAGTCTTTCTTTATTTCAATTATAATATGTGACTCCACTCCACAGCTTATCTATACGAGAAAATAATATTTACGTATAGTAGGAATTTAGTGCCTTATTTCTGTAGAATGGTTTGATTATTTCTTCAAATCTAGACGTGCAATTACAGTTTCGTATGACTATATCAGTGGAGCCAATTGTTCTAATAGTGTTTTTTTTGTATGGTAGTGAGGATCTCTGTGCTGGAATGGCAAGTCAGAATGTTCTTAATCCCTGGGAGAAATACAAGTCTATAGTCCTGTCTCCGTTATATCCCAACCCCCAAGCCATCAACGCTTTTAGTGAATGAGTTTCTAAGCCTCCTCTAGCTCTCTGATTTTCGGGCGACGCAAATGGAAAACGTTACTCCCTCTATAATTCCAGGCTGTAACATGCTTGAAAAATAGTGGAGTGCCCTTACTTCTTTCTTATCTTGGCAACAACAGCGAGTTGGAGGGTTTTTGAGGAATTTATTAAAGTAAATATACCATATATACGTATATATATATATATATATATATATATATATATATATATATATATATATATATATATATATATATATATATATATATATATATATATAACAGAAATATGTGTTTTTTTTACCGAATAATATCTATAAATGTATATATCTTTGTCTCTAATTAATTTACATTTTGAAATTATCAGTTATTAAAATCAGTTAGACCTAAGTTCATAGTTTATTTCAATGTCAACTTTACTTATTATATTAATTTTATTGTTTTGTTACATAATTTATTTTCACTAAACATTATGATCTTATAATACTAACTACTACTTATGGTGGTTTGAAGATTAGTAAAATTAATCGGTATGATTTAATGAATTAAACTGACTGATTATTGTATTTTAATTGGAAAATCGTAATTTGTGTAAGTTTCAGCTTTCTAGGTAGTAGGGAAGAGGGTCAAATTCAGGTTACAAGATTTGGAGGCAAATTTAGTTGTTTAAATTAATGCGTGCAAAAAGAATTAGTACTTTACTGCTACGTTTAAATTTTTTTTTCGTTCTCGAGAAGGTTTGATAATCAGGACTACATTATAGAATTTTTTAATCAAAATCGTCAAGACATTTTTAAAACCCACTTTTTTGGACTCAGGGGACCTCAAAACGTGCAAATTCATCAAAATCTCAAAATCGAATTTCGCGACATCACAATACTTTCTCTTTATATGATAAAGTAAAAAGTGTGGCAATCCCCTTAGATTTTTCACTCCATCTACAAATTCAAATTAAACACTCAATAATAACAGATAAATGGTATACGTATTATGTTTCTTCGTATGATGTGAACTGCCACTTCCTCCCAGCCTTATCTTTCATCTCAAGTAGAGCTATATACTTTATTAACTTAATAATTTGTTGTGAGTGAAGTTTCTCATCAATTATTAAAGGGAGAATTGTTGTCAGAAGATAAGATGAGTAGATTTTGAAGGCGGAGGCTTATTTGTCATTGTCAAGGCTTGGTTTAATGCTGTATACCTGTGCAGTTTAATGGTATCATGCTGTTCGTACGTGAGCAGACAGAAGACGTGACCGTGTAGGAGAGTAACATCCTAACATCAACATGACCCATGGTAATCACTTCAAGTCACGTCACTATGTCTAACTTTTTCAACCTAGCTTATCCCCTTGGTTAAACCTAGTTTTGCTCTTGTTTTAACAATTTTTTGCTGGCCTTTCTTTTTATTTCTTTGCTTTTTACTCTTTTTCGACTTTATAATGGAGGACTTCTTTAATATGTTTTATAACCCTTTCAGACCCTGCCTACACAATTGTGTATGTTGGTAGTGCCTACTTAGTTTAATTAAAAAGAAAAAAAATCTGTGCCTGAGGCTGGACGGATCAATTGAGTTTTTATTTTTTTGACCAAGCAGCGAGGTTCTGTTTTAACTCGACCTTTTTGGCATGTCTCTAAACATATTTATTAGGCAGTCCCAACCAAAAGCGCCGTTCGATTTTCTTATAATTTTGCACGGATTTTCGATGAAGTCATTAAAAACTGACTATATAGTTGTATTTTTGACGCGAGCTCTACTGTTCACAAAACTACAATATTATAATTGGTTATTTTGGAAACATTAAATATCAATCTAGACTAGAGGCCTCTGTGAATTACACTGTTGGTTTTTCTGAATACATACTTATAGTCCAGGAGATAGCGTGCAAAAAAGTGTCTGACTAACATCAAGCTAGAAATTTGTATACAAGTCAATCTTTTAGTGCCTTTTAAGAATATGTGGTCGGCTAAGTTCGTCTGCGGGACATAGCTTAGCAATAGGCGCTTGAAAAACACAAACCGGTGGAGAGCGGCTATGTCTCACCAATTATGGTGGACAATATGATTTTTATGATCCCGAGCACAGAATTAGTTAGTAGACCAAAAATCTAGTTGATGTTAGTTTGTCCCTCGACAGGTGAACACGTTGATTTTTAGTAATATTTGAATAACTAAACTATCAAGTGTAAAAATAACATCAATTTGATTTTTGGTCTACTGACTAATTCTGTACTCAGGATCATGAAAATCACATTGTCCACCATGACTGGTGAGACATGGTCGCTCTCCACCGGTTTGTTTTATTCAAACGCCTATTGCCAAGCTATGTCCCGCAGACGAACTTAGCCGACCACATATTCTTAAAAGGCACTAAAAGATTGACTTGTATACAAAATTCTAGCTTGATGTTAGTCAGACACTTTTTTGCACGCTATCTCCTGGACTATTAGAATTTTTATTTTGACTGTAATCCTAATATTATCAATTGATTGCAATACATTTTTGTTTACTATTAACTAGGAAATTATACATTTATATTTAATTATAATAATTATATTTATTTGTTATTAGTGCAATTCGTAGGGTCATTTATTTACACCAACACATCTGTGTATGCTAAGATTGTATAAACTCTACATCCAAAGAAAAAGTAGCTTCAAAACTGGACTAATTCGTGGCTATCATCAAGAAGTTTGTAGATCAGCCAAATATTCAAAGGGGGACATTAAGGGCTTAATACAAATATAATTAGCAGGCTTGAAAACCCCTTAATTCTTGAGGATGAGGAATCTAATTATTATTTTAATGAGCATTATTTCAAGAAAGGCGATGAAAAAAAGTAGTTTGACAACATCTATACCAGGAACACCAAAACATATAACGGCTAAAAATAGCCCATAAATTCTAATTTAACAACTGCAAGGAAGGGCAGAAATTTTGGCTGCAAATCCCAAACAAGGATGAGATACAAAAAATGGATGTCTGCTTATGGATTACTAAATAAACATAATTGACACAAAATAAAATGATTTTTCTAAACTTTTTATACTTATTATTTGTGAAGGTCCTATACTATTACATATTTTATTTAGATAAATGCCAGATTTACACAGTTTTGTAGGTACATTTTTCCAGGTACTGATGGTTAGGTACCTTAAATGCATATATCTTCTAAATAATTTTCCGTAGCTTAAGGAACAATTCGTTGAAGTTTAGCCATGACAAGTAAAATTTAAGTTCAGGTCTGAAAGGGTCATACTATAATATAAATAATCAACTATTAACAAAAGTCTTATAGAAGGGTATGTGTGTGAGTTACAAGCAAAACCCGATATATATATATATATATATATATATATATATATATATATATATATATATATATATATATATATATATATATATATCGAATTGTGAGTTGTTACCACAAGTTGGTATGTTATCAAATGAGGATATCCCTACCGTCGATACTTGCGTAACTACTCGTCGATACTCTAACGTAACTTTTTCAGCACTTAAACTACCAACCAATAAACGGAAACGAGACGACACATCTTTAACGCATACGCTAAGTAAAAGACCTAGACTAGACTGAACTTTTCGAACACCCATCTCTTTTTTCTTCATCAATTTCTCAACTTTTTCTCTTATTATTCTTCACATATTCTTCCCTTCCTAAAATCATATTTTTCGTTTTCTCTATGCCAACGCTTATGGTTCATTACATCACCTTGTTGTCTCTATTCAACCCTTTCGTCTATTGCATCATCCATATACGCAACCTTCCCTTCATTGCATCATCTTCTTCTCGCACTCTTCCCTTTGTTTTTTCGCCGTCTGTGCACCTGACACCCCCGTGTCACGGGTTTTTCTATATCCTACTTCTTTTGTATATATATCTTCATCTACCTCCACCTTTCCAACTTCATTCTCTCATGTAGACTCGATGAGTGTGTTGAGTGCTACGAGAGACTTCGACTCTGCTGATGATGGCGTTTAGCCGAAAGCGGTCCAGATCAAGCAAGTATCGACGGTAGGGATATCCTCATTTGATATATATATATATATATAGAGAGAGAGAGAGAGAGATATTTACTTATGTGTAATACTCTATACTTCCTAAGATTTTTTCATAGAGACTTGTTCCCAGTTAACATATCCTTCTATCACACATATTATATTTCTTCCATCTTTTACCTTATTCCTATAAGAAGGATAAGCTTCTTTGTCTCAGCTTCGTGCAGGGAAGATTCAAAAAAAGGAAAATCCTTGATCTTGCCCTGTTGAAGAATATTGAATGCTCCGTAAGTAGGAAGGAAACAAAAGCCGCTGAATGCAATGGGAAAACCCCCAAGTGGAGAATAAATCTGTTTGCTTTTTTTTCTTTATTTTCTGTAACTCCTTTTTTTTTAAATAGAACAAGAAGGAGGAAGAAAACAGAAGAAGATTTATACTCTACTCTTGTGTTCTCAGCTTACGAACTGATAGGAATGTGATAAAATCCTTTTTTTTCTTTTTATTTCGTCCCATAGATTAAATCCTTTCCTAAAGTAAAGGCTCACTGAAAAAAACAGTTGACCTTATTCCAATTCTCTTCTTGATCAATTATTTTACACTTGGTTTTGCAATGAATTTTGTTGAGAAAAGATTATCTTGGTTCTAGCTAGCTACCATGAATTATTGTAATAAATTAAAATACCTGCCATGTTAGCTTGGAAAAGTTAGGATTTAATCTCAGATGCCGTCTATTCAGAAAATCTAGATTTATTACTCTGATTCATTTATTATGTTTTTTTGCATTTAATTTCAAGCCAAAGGGAGTAGTAGGGATCAAAAGCAAGTAGTTAATTTGTTTACTGTACACAGATATAAATTATTTTTATTGAAGCGTTATCATATCACATTTTTATAAAAAATAATTGTAGGATACGATTCCATGTAAAATAGATTAAAATTCTGACTTAGGCTTTTGAAACACCTGCATATTAACAAGACTGAGACAACCTCACCCGTCCTTCTAATAAGGGAACTCATTAACAATAAATTATGATAAGATAAATTTCAGAATCCTCTAATAGATATGGACTTCCTTAATTCTAAAAATAAAGGAAAATTATAGACGTTTATTTCTCGCTGTTTAACCTGTTTAGACATTTTTCCCTGCGAAAATGGAACAGTAGAAATAAAACCGATCCCAACTGCCAACCTTATAATTTAATGAAGTGTTAATGCAGTCTTCAATTATAATCTATTTGATGCTAAAAAGTGTTTTAAGACTTTTTTTTATCATGCCAATGGCAACCCTCACCCTCACATTTCTTCCTGTTATATTATATTTCTTCCTATATATATATATATATATATATATATATATATATATATATATATATATATATATAAATATATATATATATATATATATATATATATATATATATATATATATATATATATATATATATATATATATATATATATATATATATATATATATATATATATATATATATATATATATATATATATATATATATATACATATATTTTATTACTTATATCTATTGATTATTTTTCACTACTCTTATCAGTTTATAGTTGGAACTTGGATAATCGGGAGTCGGGTCATGAAGAAGGAAAGGAAACTTGTAACACATGAAAACAAATGTAACTGGTTTAATATAGGGAGAGAGCTTTTTGGAACGCGAAAGAAACTGATAACTTTATCATTATTTGTTCTATAAGATAAAAATATATATAATGTGAAAATATAGTTTAAGTTATAAAGCTGAAAATTCACGTATTGAAATATGAATAAAATGTGAAAAAAATTGTGGTGGAAAGAAATTAAATGAAAATAAGCACAGTTGTTTAGGACTCTGCGCATCTGGACCGACAAGACATTTCGCTGTCAGACATTTAAAAAAAAAAAATTTTTTTTGGTCAGGTGGATCTTAATTGTGTAAGCCTATTTTAAAACCAAAGTTTTAACGCCATTAAAATAACATCTCTTATTCTTTTGTCTATTTATTCAGCTAATTCTTTTTTATTTGAAGAGCTAGGGACCGAGCGCAATCAAAAACCTTAGCAACCCCTTTTTTTAATAATAATTAAAATAGGAATAGGATGTAAGGAATAGTTATTGGAGGGTTAGGATTTTATAGGCAACACTGGTTCTTGGGCTCATTTTTATTGTGTTATCGATAGGGCCCTAATAGTCGGGGTCATATCGATAGCACGGTTTAGACTGGGTTTTGGCGAGATCCTTTGTACAGAGGTTTGTCCTTTTATATTTCAACGACAATTTTTCTTCATGCATTCTGTCTTTAGGGATAGTTAATTAAAAAATAATATTTTTAATATACTTAGCCCACATCTGGGCATATTCGGGCTATTACCTGGGTTGTATAAATGGTGTGGATGATATTTCTTTCGTATATTTGCTTTCTTATTTTTTTTAACTTAGTGTAACTTTAAACAACAACTTACACCATCAATTGTTCAACTATATCTTTACGTATATGAAAATTTTCCTAGTCCGTTAAAAACCAAAGTGATTATACACTTTTCAAAAATAACAATGTACAATGACGGTGAATGGTAACAATCAAAATCAAAATATGTCCAATGGAATGTGGAAGCTGCTCTATCGGGACTAAAAATCAGTTAATCATAAAGTTTGTGTTTGAGTTGTCTCCAGCTGATAATGTTTTTAATTTCTTTCTATTAATAAATTTTAGTTTAATTATAATGAAGTTTTGGCAATATGTTTTTAGTTAAGTATGATAATTGTGTGCAAGTTGAGAAATACTTGTGAGTGTGGTCTTTTTTTAAAAAAATTACTTACTTCCTCTTTTAATTTTCTTTAAATAAAGCTCTAAAAAAAGTAATGCTTATTTCCATTGAGGTAGAAAGAGGAGGAAATTCTTTAATCCATTTTTAAGGCAGTCGAAAATTCCTCTTATGGACATTAATACTGGTATTACTCCACCGGATAAATCTATTTCCTTCCATTCTTTTAAACCGAATATCCTCGGTTTTTTATCCAGCCTTCTTAGAGATATTTTTTTTTTTAAATTAGATTTTAATACAAGAGTTTTTCGTATAAAGTACTTTTAATTTAATAGGAAAGTTTATATATTACATCTTTATGATTTCAATTTTATTTATTAAAGTAATTAATCTTCTTTTTTACAGATATTATTATTTTCTTAACTTCTTTCATTTATTTTTTTAATTAAGATATTGAATATTAATCAGTGATTTTCTTTTACGGCAAATTAACTATAGTTATAATTCATAACTATCTTTAATATAAACCTATTGAAATAATAAAAAGAACTCCAGCATTTTATAATTTCTAACTTTAAGAATCTATTTAAAATTAACAGGAGATGAGTTTTTTAGTTCATCTATCGACTTTTTTTTTAAATAAAATATTATACAATTACTGTGGTTTAAATATAAAAGGACCTCATACTTTTTTTTAATTTTGGAGGTGTTACTTGAATCTTTTTCAGTATTAATAGCTTTATATTCTTGTTCATTGTTAGAAGAATCTTTGGTAGAGCTTCACCGTTCAATGCCTATCACGTTCCATTTTTTCAGGTTTGAAAATGGATCTTTTATAACTTTACAAAATCGTTTGTTCTGTTACTGTTACTCCCGACTGTAGAAAGTTACTTTAAATACGACTCCCCCCCTGTTTACTTTCTCATATAAGGAGAAAGTATTGAGTGATGGCGCGAAAATTCGATTTTTCAAAAAATTATTTCTCGAAAACGGTTCCGACGATTTTGATTTTAAAAAATCAAAAAAATGTAAGTAAAATATAAAAATGTAGTCCATTTAAATACGAATCTAACGATATAAGCCGTTTTCCCGGGAAAAATCTAGTTCCTGATAAAATAGCTTTAATCGTGGACGGAGAGAGGCCGGGTTCGATTCCCTGCCTAGGAGAAGTTTTTTTATGACTCATTTTGATAAAATGTTCAATAATAAATTAAATGTACCTACGAAAACTAATAAATGGAAAACACTGGGCTAAGTAATTATGAACTCTTATATGAGAAAGTTTGTCCTATTCTTTTAACCAGTAGATATAGGTTTAATGAATGAATAAGGTTAAAATACATTCCTAAACTATCCTGAACTAAACCATAGTAATTTAGGCCAGGCACAGGTAGACGCAGAGCCAAGCACCATATCCGCAGAATACATGAAACCGCGTGAATTGAGACAACCAGATCCGCATGCGTCTTTTCGGCAGCAAGTGCTGTACCTATTGCCCTGCCCTGGGTCGCCTGCGGCTGATGATAAGCAATTTATATTTATTGGTTTGATTTTTTTGATCAACTTGAAAAAATCCAAATTAATAAGAATTTTGTTGTATAAGTTGTTGTTACAGGTTGATACTAGTATGAAATCAAGTCCTAGTTTTATTTCTATGAACATCCAGTGAAGTTGTTGGAGTGTGAAGAACTGAAGTAGAATGTTATGCCCGAAGTCAAAGTCTTGAAGTCATCAAGTAAAAGTTTTTATTTGAGGCAGCGTTATACTCTTTGTACTCTGAAACTCCTTGCCGGAGCCAATATTAACTTGCTTCAACTTCTGCAAGATATTTCCTAGCCTGTCTCCTTTACTTCCTCTCTACGAGTCTGTAAAGTCAAAGTCTGTGGGGAACTTCGGATACGAATTGATTCAGTCTGGTAAATTAACGCTTCTGATCTCAAACCAAGCATAACTTTGGGAACTTTGAGATCAACTAATAGTTCGTGGGTTTCGAGAGAAAAGGGAAATCGTTAAACTGTTTTCAAATGTTATTAGAACTAACTTCTATCATTTAGATTACAAATCAATTAGGTTAATATATTAAAACAACCCTTCCACCATACTTTTATTTATATATTTTGCTACTGTCCTTACCGAAGGTATAACAGAAGCTGTCCCGTATCCCTCTTACAACTATGGAATAAGGACAGACTTTTCTTCCTTTAAGTCGTATATAACTGACACTATATTAATTCAATGACAACATAAACAAAACAAATTGCATCGCTATGGCGACACTCCGACGCCTCTTAGTGGTGATTTCTGGTCTAAATTTCGCCTCGGCGATCATCTCCGCTTTCTTTGTTGGCTTCTTCAACTTTGCCTGGCCCTCTTGATCTTGACTTTCGACTTCGATTGGATATAACATCACAATTGATCTTCTAAGTGGCTGGTTGGAATTGCCTACTCTTACCAATGCTGATCTTATCTCATTGCCTCGGCTCAGTATTAGTTCTTGTATTTTACCAACTTTCCAAGTTAGTCTAGGAGACCTGTCGCTAATTAACACTAAGAACGTCTCCTACTTTCGGTTTCCTTACTTCTACAACTTTGCCCTGATTGTGTGCTACTTTGCTCCTTTCCCTTAGTCCAGCTAGATATTGATCTTTCCATATTTC
Organism: Gerris lacustris; assembly: GCA_951217055.1. Taxonomy (NCBI): domain Eukaryota; kingdom Metazoa; phylum Arthropoda; class Insecta; order Hemiptera; family Gerridae; genus Gerris; species Gerris lacustris. The sequence goes on along the minus strand of OX578281.1, from coordinate 32,134,915 downwards.
CCAGAAACGATTGAGTATGCTCTGCCCTTTTCTCCAAGCTTCTAACAGTTTTTTCTTTGTCTCTGTGTTTCCTTCGCGTCTATCTTGATGTCCTTCTAGGGTCGCAGCCTTGATCCCTTGGAAGTCTGCTGGTGTAATCACTTCATCTTCTATATATGGGCCTACGTATATCAACGTTCGTGAGTTGACTACAGCTTCTACTTCTGTCATTATGGTGTTAAGTTGGTTCAGGGTAAGTTTTTGGTTTTTATTATAATTAAACTAAAAGCATGCTTCACTGACAGAAATAAAGTTTGCTCTCTTAATCCACCTTTATCAAAATCATTCTTAAGTATGTATTATTTTCTCTTATATTCTCATTTTTCTTTTAAGTCTGCTTCTACTAGTGCAATTCCTGATTTGGAGAATGAGTTAATTTATGGCTGTATTATTTGGCTTTTTTGCTTACAGAAGGTAACGGAAGATTTGACAATATCAGGTTATAAGCATTTATTGATTAAAGTACACAAAATATGACGCAAGGAAGCTATGTGCCACAATAATTGGCTGACTATTTTTGTTATATTTAATAAAATAAAACTGTTTGTAATAGGTGTGAGGAGGTTAATCTAGCTCCCAAAGTTCATTCAAGAGAAGAGGGTTCAAATTATCTTAAATTCAAAGTCAGTTTGATTGATGTGGTTTTCAGCGACCTGTAAGTCTATGTTGTATTGCAGTTATCTGTTAAGAGTTTTGTTTGTTCCCTGTCTTGGGTCCTCAGCTATTTGCCCGGAGTTTCATGGGATCTGCATCTCTCAGCATTTTACCTCTATCTTCGCAGGACCCGAATCTTGCCTGCTCCGAGCCGCTATCGGGTGATTAATCTTTCCTTTACACGGAGTTCAACAGTCATTAATCCCTGTGCTTTGTTGGGTCTTCGAATGAGAACGAGCCCTTACTCCTAATTTAATTAGGGTTGAGTCAAGTTCACTTGGGAGCTCCCTTCTCCATCAATGTTGGAACAGTTTAGTGAAGCGTAAGATCATCATTCGTTCGTCCTGAATGAAGTGCATTCTATGGTTTGCATACCAAAGTAGTCTGTTATCTGCTTTAATGAATTGTGTGAAAGACTCAAATTAGATATTAAGAAAAGTTAAATATCAACCGTTGACCTATGAGATTAACCTCATTTTTCTCTACCTTTAATTTGGGTAGAAAATGTCTCCTATTTTGAAAAGAGTTTATAAATATTAGTACTTATTGTGGCTAACAAGTAAGACTTAGTAAAAATATAATTAATTATAAATTCAATTTTTACAAGTTATTGGTAGTATTCATACTACGGAACGTTTAAATTTTAATTTAAATCAAATTATAATTACTATTTATAAAGGGAGAGACAGAGAAAAATAGACTTCAGCGCCGGGACTCGAACCACGGACCTCCCCCTCATATCCAGTGTGCGTATTTCTCAGTCTAGTTCTATTGTCGTTTGTTGACTTCTAAGAATTGTAGAAACATTTGAAAGCTTAATTCGGGATTAGCTATCGATATCGTCAGAGGAAAGTATTGTAGCTTAATTGGTTAGAGCTCCCGCACACTGGATATGAGGGGGAGGTCCGTGGTTCGAGTCCCGGCGCTGAAGTCTATTTTTCTCTGTCTGTCTCCCTCTATAAATAGTAATAATTAATTATGTTTATGTTACAAGACTTCTTATGTCTCATAGTTCCAATACAAAAACTAGTTCAGTAAGAACTTTCGATGCTTGACCTTAACGATGTATTTATACTCTTATTAGCTCTAAATCAAAGAACTGTAACTAGTAATTCAAATCTAAAATAGGGTGCAGCAAGTTAGTTTATTGGAAATTGGTGCTATTACTAAAACAATATATGGATTTTAAAATTTGGTTTTTTGCAATAGATTTTACGTTGGACACAAAGGGAGAAAGAAAATGTACGTAAGACTTACGTGATGATATATACATACACACACACTCATATATATATATATATATATATATATATATATATATATATATATATATATATATATATATATATATATATATATACATATATATATATATATATATATATATATATATATATATATATATATATATATATATATATATATATATATATATACATACATAACATGTTATACAACACACATGTTATACATACACACACACGTTGTTACATGTTATATACATATATATAAATATACACTATTTGTTGTATTGCAGTGTGCAAAAACACGGTATTACATTGCTGATATATATATATATATATATATATATATATATATATATATATATATATATATATATATCATAAAATAAAATGACTGTTTTGTATACAAATATTCTATATTTCCTCTTATTTTCGACATTTTATAAACGATAAAGAAGAAAAGTTGTATAACATTTTTATTTATCTCATACCGGACACTCAATTTTTCCCTTCACTTACTGCTCGTTGAATGTTTTAGTTTTTAAACGAAGTTTTCCAGAGAACAAAGATGAAGAAAATAAAATAAAACTAAAAGAAAATAGGAAAGCTAAGGAAGATCATAGAAGCTCTTTTACATAGTTTTGACTTATCTATCTATTACCTATATAAAAACCTCATGCATATCATACTTTTACATTAGCTCGATATATAAACTTTTTATTTATAATATGAATTTTATATAATATGTTTTACGTGTGTATAACCTCTTGTTTGTGATCAGTCTCTCATGCACTATATTATTGATATATATTTTTATTTGACTTGTATACAAGAAAATGACCTAATGAAAGCCTAAAATGTTATATATATATATATATATATATATATATATATATATATATATATATATATATATATATATACATATATATATATATAGGAGAATAGTTGTCTGAAATATATATATAATAGCCGTGTATGTGTCTACCTACTCAATGTATAATAAATTAAAATAATGCCTCTATTACCATGTATGGTGGACACATACAACACATGAAAATAAACTCATGAAAAATGTAATATTTTTAAAAAAAATATCAAGTAACTTTGTTTATCATAATTTGATTGTCCTTATTACAAAATGTTAATTACACTACAGTAGGACCCCATTAATCCGGACACGCAGAAATCTGGAACCCTCGGTAATCCGGACGGCTCTCTATGGAGACTGAAAGCCCGTAACAATAAAATTTATACGGCTTATCAATTCTTACGAATATTCTCGGTGAACTCAGTCCAGCTACATGTTGGAAACTGATAGGAAAGTACATATATTATGTATATTCATCCTACATTTATGTAATTACTAATTACATATCACGTTAATGTCCATACATAATGTTAATGCAAATGCATTATCTAGATACAATTTTTAAAAAAATGTTTACATTATTTTTTAAAACCTGGGTAATCTGGAAATTCCTCTAACCCGGACGACCCTCTGCCTGAATTCGTCCGGATTAACCGGCTCCTACTGTATTTAATCGTGTTACTTGACCCAAGGAAGCACAAGAATCCGGCTAGTTCTTTTAACTACTTTAGTTTCTTTTAGTTATTTTTGCTTCCGAGCTTACCGAAGGTAACGGAAGCTATGTGATCGTTCCGAAGAACGAAACATTTTTAGATCTCCGATTTCAAAAATTCCAAGATAGAAATCCGTTTCAGACATCAGGGAACATTTTTGGTTCGGTGTCTGTCTGTCGGTCTGTCGATCAATTTTTGCGAACCAACATATCTTAAAAACTACACGTTCAATTTTAATGAAATTTGGGTTGTTTGCCATAATTAGCCCATTGTTGATCCCATATAAGTTTCAACCTTCTGCGCCTATTTGTTTCTCTGCCACATGCGCACAAACATACATTTATTTACACCTATAGCTTCAAAAGTACTACTACTGTCTGATTTGTATGAAACTTTTATAAGTTTATTGAAAGTAGCCCGTAGATAGCCCCAGATTAATTTGAACTGTCTACACTCTTTAACTTTTGCTGAATTGATACTTTAATTCGTGTAAAAAATCTGAACAATTATGACAAAAAAAAAAAAAATTATGACAAAAAACGGGGGAAAAAATTAAACCAATTTAACAATAATGACCTGTAACAGCATAAAATCAATTAAGTACGTGGATAGGATGCAAGGAAGCTAAGTGCCACACCAATTGGCAGTCTATTTATATTTGGCTTCCAACTATTTGTTTATCAGTAAAATAAATATATCTTCACGCGATATCAGGTATATTGGTACCAATTTTATTCAAACTTTCCGACTTCTCTTTACTTACATTATCCGTGTTGAATAAAAGTATGAGCGTAGTTTACAATTCAAGGAAATGATACGAGTTTTAAGCCCAGGGAATTGAGTTACGTATTGGATTGGAACATTTTATTCATCGTTTACTGTGGGCTTATTAAAATCGTCTGCCTTTGAACTCTGAGGTAATGAAATCCGTCCAAACATTCTGTCATTAAATATTCTAAACCTTGTCTTCATTTTATTTTTAAAACCACTAAACATTGAAAACATAAAATAGAATAAACCCTTTGATTCAAAGCAACGTTTAGGTCAATACCCAAGTAAATAAACGGAGGGAAAAATCAAACGTAGCGTTCCTTTTTTTTCCAAAACGTGAGTTACAAAAAGGACCTGAAGAATTAAATAGAAATGATACAAAAAAAGGATTTCAAGCCAATAGTAATGAAATAAAGAAAAGGATTTCCTTAATTGGAAACGAGTGAGAATATTATTGACAAAGGAATAAAAGGAAGAAAAGAGAAGAAAAGGAAGTAGAAATAGTGACGTATTAAGGGATATGTGGCAAATAACAAAAAAAAGTTAAACTCGAATCTCTTTTTATATAAATAAACGTGATAAAAACAGTGTGATAAGAATAAAAAAAAAAAATCCCTTCCTCCGATATAAGTGTGATAAGAAAAGTGATATAGCTAGAGGGAAGTTAAATCAAGATAGCTCAAGGAAGGAAAGAGTTAGTTCTATTATATTTTTTGCGGAGATTTAAGTAAGATTGAAAAAACTGTATAAACGGTTCTTACAAAAAGTGAGTCGGAGATAAAAATCCATGTAGTGAGGCATATAATATAAAAAAAAGTTTTATAAAAAGAGATAATACACTTTTTTGTTATATTATAAAAGGAAGGGCGAGAGATAAAATATAAAAGGAGATTTACCTGCAGTAGAATGAAATGAAAAATGTGAAATATTATTAGCAATTAGACTGTGATGGAAAGTATAAAAGAATTATTCAAAAGTAAAAAAAGTGGATTTAAAAGCTTAAAGTATAATAGGATATACAAATGGCTTAATATTAAAGTGAGAAATAAGATATTAAGAGCTAATTGCAAACGGCGATACAACATCCACAGGATTAATCTAGAATTAAGTGCAAAATATTAAAAAGTAATTAAGGAAGATATCAATGGAGTGTTGCAGATTTACGTTCAAAAGAGATTGTTTGAGCGAAAGAGTAAGTAAGAGAGTATAAAAAGATAATAATATGATAAATTTAAAAATATATATTATAGTACGCTTGTTAGTGTCAGGCCTGATATATGGACCAGCCGGGCTTTTTTCAACGTTTCATCGTGAGGGGACGAGAAAATTTTGGAGGATCTTTTTGAAAATCATCGTTATATTAGTATAAAACGAAAATGGATACAGGTAGATCGTCTACTAGATCGACTAAGCGAATCGGCGACTTCGAGAGACTAAGACTCGCATAGTTGTCTGATCGCTAAGTCGCTTCTAGTGGACGACAGGGCTAATAGACCATTTAGATGAGGGATTGCAAATGTATATTCGCAGGGCCTATAGTTAAGTGTAATGGAACATTTTAAATTATAGAGTAAGATTTCACTAACTCTCGTGGAATGAGATTACACTTCGGGGATACGAATTGTAACAGAAGAATTAAAGAACTTATAGAAGAGTGAGAGGGAAGATGTGAAGGGGCCAACAGTTGAGAGAGACGAAGAATATAACAAGTAAGCATTATTGAGAGAGATAGAAGGCACGAATAGTTAGTTAAAAGTGAGATAAAAGATAATATTAGGGCTTATACACTAGACTCGTATGTTTGAGATAGAAAATAAGGTATAAAATAGTAAGGTTAACAGAATATTGAAATGAAAGATGCAAAGGGCTTGTGAGTGAGCGAGATAAAAGATGTGGATTTAAAGAAACTTGAGATAGGAGATATAAAAGATTGGTGTTAATATTAGAGTGAGATAAAAGAAGTAAAATGTTTTTAGACAAGTGAGATGGAAGATTTATGAAGAAGTGTGTACTTGTAGAAATGAGAGAGTGAGAAAGAAGGGATCGATGATGCCACGCCCCGGGGAGTACTTGTTGCCTTGCCCTCTGCATACCCCCTCCCCTACTACCCTTGGGTACTCCACGGCAACCCTCTCCCCCTCCCATTCTCTCTTCTATGTATATTAATGTAATTTATATAAAAATAGAAGGGCCAGGGCTGCTCTTCAAAGGGAGCCCTTTCCCTCGTGGATAACACCCATCCATTATATCCTCTATCACCTCTTTATTAACCACAAATTTACTGACGTGCCACACTAGCACCCCCCCCCCCCCAAAAAAAAGAAAACCTACTTCACTGGACACTTCAACCATGTAGTTACAAAGTAAAAAATAATGCATAAATGATTTGATTATTAAAAGCTATCTTTGTCCAGGAAAAAACCAATTAGTTTTTAAAGTGCAAAAAAAAAGTTAATTACATGTTAATAGTTAATAACAATTTGCAATACAAATAATAAGTAGTGATATATGTATTTGTTAACAGATTGCGCCATCCTCAATAATATTTCTCATTAAAAATAAAATTATGTAGCAATATAATAAAGAAAACAAGAATAGTATCATAATTCTTTAAATCACAATTAGGTAATTATAAATTATTCCTCGGGATAAGACATTGAATATAGTTGACAACTTTTATCGATATCAGTTCAATAATTAAGGCTCTAGGTACTTGCACATATGACGGTCGGATGTTTTATAAAAAAAATCTTTTATTTGGACTTGAACTCTTAAATTTGTTCTTTTTAATTTTTTTATTTGGGCATTGAAACATGCAAATGCAACAATTTTTTTATGTACACTTGATTACAAAAAGAACTCAACAACGAATGCACTTGCCTTTGTCTTTCAATCCAGTATTTGTTTTATTTTTTTTTTTTGTTTGTTTTTTGTCTCAACAAGGAAAAGTTTGTTGGCCTAAGCTACGGAGTTATCTGGTAAAAGAAAAGTATCAATTGAGATTTGATGTACTTTATTCTTTGAAGGACTTTATTGATAATTGATAATGCATAGTTGATAATCAGTGTTGAATATATCAGATTATTTAACATTTTGTGGTGAAATATAAAGAGATTAGTTTCTTTAAAAATTCTGTCAAACAACACGCATGAAGAAGTTATGTGAAAGAAATGAAAAAAAGTTGTGATACAGGAAAGTGTTTGTCGATTAAATTTCTAGAATAGAATAGCTTCTTATTAGGTTTAAAAAGAAGAGAGAAACCTCGAAATTTACTTTTAAATTTCAACTTTCTCTGAACCAAGTAATTTTTAGATGAAATTCACTTACAGCAGAAATTTGATTAACTTTAGGGTAGAACCGAACTAAAGTTGTGAGTGCACCTTTCGATATTCACTCTTGACTCCAAAAGCAACGACGGTGTCACTAACTTCTTCCTGCCAAATGGAGTTTGGAAAGTTTTGATTCTATTGTAAGGAAGCCGAAAACCTTATCGAAGATATTTCCCCTGCCCTCACTTTTTTTCCTGTAAAATTGCGTGGTACGGATAGACCACGACTTTTCCACCTTTGACTTTCCTGTCGAAAACTCAATCAGCAAACTAATTTCCTAACCTTCCGAACTTGACAAGACTTAGAGAAAAACTTTACTACACTAAAGTTTAACAGACTGATTTCAAAGTTAGTCTTAGTAGAGTCTGATGACGAACATACTCTCTAAAGACCTTTTAACTGTCTAAGACCAATACTGGCACTTTGATCTCGCACTACATTAAATTGAAACTTGAAATAAAGTTAGCAGAGGTTTAACTTAATAAATACTGAGTGGCCATGTAAAACTCTGCTCTAAGCTACTGAGAAAATTAAATAAGAATGATAGCGCCAGACGAAGGTATCTGAAGATAGAACATGAAAAGAAAGCATAATCTTCGGTCTTAAAATCCAAGTTAGCACTTGATCATTTTATTTTATTAATAATAGATCCTTACTTTACCTAAACAAAACAATTCTACAGAATTCCAGTCAAGTGGTACTTCAAAGTGGCTGTATCTTTTTTTAGGGTCCGTAGGCAAAACCAAGGACCCTTATATTTTCCTGCGTGTGTCTGTCCGTCTGTCTGTCACCCGCTCTCACGGCCACACCTTTTATCCAATAACAGTGTATAGTACCTACCCACACATTTTAAAAATATAGCTACTTAAAAAAAAAATTATGTTTAAAAAAAGTAAGGGTAAAAAACTTAAGGGTTTAAAAAATAATTGTATTTTTTTTTTAGACCGTGTGGAGTATCATATGAAAGAGTACTTCAAGCTGATTACAAAAATATAAAATTTTTGGTTATAAGCTTTGATAGGGCAAGTGTAGGCGAGTTTGATGTTGGTGTGAAAAGTGCCCCCCCCCCCTCTATCTCGCTTATGTAAAGTGCGAAAATTCTGAAAAAAAAAATCCTGAACATTCTTCGACCAAAAGTATAGATACCACTTTTTGGGAATTTCGAAAAAAAATGTTTTTATTGACAAAATACGTTTTTTTTTTTTTTTTTTTTTTATTTATAATTATGCTCTTTTGGATGTATTTATATGATTCTAGTCCGGTTCACTGATAGCAAAAAATACTTTATCAGAAGTTTGTTTATGTGTTTTGAGAATATTAGACCCATAGGATAGTTCAAAGAAGGATTATTAGCATTTTAAAAAGCACCATCAATAGGTACTACTTAAATAATACCGTGGAACTACGGACCCTCGCTGTGTGCTGACTAGCACACACTTGACCTGTTTATTGAAAACCCTCGAATACGTTATACATGACATTAAAAACAACTCAAACAGCAGTTCTGCAAAAAAATTGCAATATCTAATACGTAGATTAGCTATTGTGGTTTATTAAAAATATAATAACGACGATTAATACGACGGTTTATCTATAAATATAAGTCAACGTATGTATGTGTGTATGTATATATGTTTGTTCTTTATACCAATCTACAGTTTTAGTCCGATCTCGATAAAAATTTGCACACTTGACCTTCAAAGAAAGGAAAAAATCAAGGTCTACATGCATTTTCGAAATTTCAATTTTGGTACACAGGGGGTACGGGGTACATGTAATAAATACGGGGTCAAAGTAATAAATACCTTTCGTGATGCATATCGTTTAAAAGCTCTTTAAGAGTCCAGTAATTGTTGTTATGTACACTTTTGTCATATTTTCATTAAGGAGGGGGGTAAAATAGAAAAATATAGAAAAATATAGCTATATCTTATTTGTTCTTTATACAAATCTACAGTTTTAGTTCGATGTAGAAAAAAATTTGCCCACTTGAACTTCAAAGCAAGGGGAAAATGACAGCCTACATGAATTTTGGAAATTTAAATTTGGTACACAGGGGTATGGTAGATGTAATGAATACCATTGATGATGCAAAAACTCTTTAAGAGTAGAGTTATAGTTTTTATGTATAGTTTAGTCATATTTTAATTTAAGGGGGGGGGGGGGCGAATTTAGGATATTTGAAAATTAGCTTATTAAAGAGGAGGGGGTATAGAAATAGGTAGGAGAGATAGAATCTAGATATTTTTGCATAGTAAAATAATATGTTTCATTATGGTTGTTTATGAACTTTTCTAATTATAATAACACTCCGTAGCGAAGCACGGGTACCCAGCTAGTTGAAAATAAACCACAAGAGGTAATATGTATATTAGCTAGTGTGGTTTATTAACAATAAACTTAAATTTTATTTACTAAGCAACTCTCGCCTTTTTATCTAGAATAAGATAGCTTAACCATAAAAGTATTTTAATGTTTTTTTGATTGCAGGCATTTAGGGTTTCGTTGGTGAAACCATAAAAAGAAACCCTTATAGTTTTATTCTTGTGTCTGCCTGTCTGTCTGTACGATGCCAATAACTTTTGAATCAAAAAAGATAAAACAAAAATACGTGTGGTGGCGCGGGACACCCGGTAGGAACCAAGTTCCTTACATTATTCATTAAATATAAATTATAAAATCACACTGCTAAGTACGTATACGTTGCTAACTACTTATACATGGCGGAGTTACAAAAGAGACAGAATTAAAAGTAACTCACTGTTTGTACCTGGCGGAGTTAAGGAAAAATTAAAAGAAAAATCATTATTAGTATCATTAAATAAATATGTATTGAATATTGAGAAAAATATTAATCATGACGAGTTTATAGTTAAAGAGTATGTTTGTAGTTGGAAGGAAAATGAACTGTTTTCTACCTACCCGGCCTACTAATTTAAAATATTATATAACTGTTAAAGAGTAACAGTTCAATGTTGGTCAGAGAATGTTACTCACCTTTGGATGTATATATATAAAAGATTAATGAAAAGCACACAATATTACTCAGATAAAGGCCTGATGATGCCCAGGTATGGTCGAAAATTTGCACCAATTATTTTTTTTTTTTTTAAAAGATAGAAATGTTTTTTTAATGATCATCCCTAAAAGCCCAATAAGTATGAAGAATTGATAAAATATATCTCTTCCCTACTCAAAAACCCTGCTTGGACCGGTTTGAAATTTTACATGCCTGTTTCAATTGTACTTTAGACGATGTGTATAAAGTTTTATCAAAATCAATACGTAAAAACGTTTTGATTTTACTGAAGATTTGATTTGAAGATATCGGTAAAAAAACGTTCAAAGATATCGGTAAAAACGTTGTTTTTTTTATTTTAAACGTTTAGGTCCGCTTTAATAAATTTAGCGATCTTTATCACTTCATCTTCATAGCAGTGTCGGTGTTCGTTTTACTAAAAAAAAATAATTATAAAAGTTGTTTGTCTTATTAAATAGATGTAGTTAGAATTTTTTCCCGTCTTAAAAAAACAATTTTAAATTTTAAGCTTACGTTTACGCGAGCGTTGCGCGTGAACGCTTGGGCGGATAACGTTGTCCAACGAACTCAGTCTGGGGATTGGTAAAATAAACATGTGTACCACATTTCAACTAACTAGGTCATCTTTTACTCAAGTTATCGTCATCAGTAGATTTCGTGACGCTTGGATTTGTGACGGTCGTTTTTTCGGATTCACTCCCGGGCTCCAGCACGTGCCATAAGGAACTTCGTTCCAAAAACATGAAACTTCCAGTATTAAAGATAGTTTTGACGTGCATACTGGAAAAATATTGCGAACTCTAAATTATCAGCCGTTCAAATCCAAAGTAACGGATAATTCACGGCACGCGATTTTTTTTTTTTAAATTTTGAGTGGGGTATCAAATGTAAGTTATTGAAGAGTAAATTTCAAAAATATATAACACTTGTGAAAAGTGTTTACTTTTTCTTGCCATTTTGTCAAAAAACATCAACATTTTGGGGGGGACACACCCCTTATACTAAGTTCATGTTTACAATACAACAAGGAAACCCTTTTTACAATAGAATTCACGCACAACCAATTTATTTAATCTTGAAATTGCATTATTATTTAAAGAAATTCAGTTATTGTAGTCTAGTTGTTAGATACATTTTTGCTTCCTGGCTTCTTAAAGACGATTATTTCTATGCTTCCGAATTCATAAATATTCAAGACAGAAATCTGTTTCAGACATCAGAGAAAAGTCTGTCTCTCGTTCAATATTTTTACGAACAAAAATATCTTAAAAACTACTCGTCTGATCACAATAAGTCCATTGTTAGCCCCATATATATAATGCCAACCTTCAACACGTCTATTGGTTTCTCTCACACAAACTTTTTTTTATTATCGAACACTGATATCTTTAAAATTACTTACCAAATTTTTTAAAAAAATTGAATGGTTGGTCGAAAGTAGCCCCAGATGGTCCAAAATTAATTTAACCCATCTGTCACATTAAATATATTGCTACTTTCTACTTTACTATTTAAATTGATTCTTTTATTCATAAACCAAACATTTTGACAGATTTTAAAAAAGGGGGGAATGAAATAAATTATTATTTTTTCTAGGACAGACTATTTTACTACGTTTTTATAAGCTTGCTTTCTTGTTTGTTTGTCCAGTACAAATCTTGCAATCGATTTTTAACTAACTTCCCGAGTAGCTACACATTTGAAACTTTTAGAATAGCTCAGAAAACGATGACAATGTTTTCATTATTTTTACACTTTTAGCAGAATTTAATTCGTCTACAGCAAATTTTTCTGTATGGAAAGTTAGTTCGGAAAAAATCCGCAAGTTATTTTATTTGTTTTGACATGACCCATATTTACAATCTTCATTTTGACAGGTTTCAAATTAATGATTTATGACAGAAAATTTAAAAACGTAGTGTATAAAAAGTTCGTTTTATCTTGCAATTATTTTTAACTTAATAGCATCGGCGATGCCAGTATTGGTGATAAAAACTATCTATGAATTGTATTGATTCTTCAGCACAGCTAAGAGTTTCTTCGTATGAGGATTATTAGTGCAAAAATCGATGTCCAGTGAGGCCAAAGAAAAATCAAGTTGTATACGGACAGGCTAGAGTATTTTATTTGTTGTCAAGTCAGAGGGTTATTTGAGGTAAGGCCAGAGTGGCAGGTTGTTAAACGGAAGATTAGAAAAACCAGATATTACCACAGGCAGAGACTCCTGTCACAGAAAGATAACTGTTATAATTTCCCAGGGAATAACTACCTTGCGGTCTCCTCTTCAACCTTATAACCTTCTTCAACTAAGTTATAAGGAAAAGGTCTTGAAAAAAAAAAAAAAAATCAAAATAACCTTCTACCTTTAACCTCAACTTGAATTACCTCTGGGACAATTTTTATTTTCTTCTTCAAGATGTTTCACTAAATTAAACATTTTTCTTTTATTGATCTGCTATTTATTTTTTTCTTAAAGATTATTGGAAAAATTATTTTTTCAAAACATTTGTTGTTATGAAAATATGTTTAGTTTCGCGTTTTTTGCTCATTTTAAAAATTGCTGACTGCAGTCAGCTTTTCTGAATAATCTTGCTGAACAAGCACCTTATTATTTTACTCTCAGAAAAAGTTTTTTTTTTTTTTTTTTATTGTAGTTGTATCATTAGATGTTTTCAAAAGTTGAATGTATTGTCGTATGGAAGATTAGGAACTTCATTATTTATACATATTAATGTTATGTTGTTTAGAAAAATTCGTTTAATTTAAGATAGTTTGTTTCTTATTTACTTTAGTATTTTACTACGTTTTTATTAGCTTGCATTCTTGTTTGTTTGTTTGTTTGTTTGTCCGGTACAAATCTGGGAATCAATTTCCAACTAACTTCCCGAATAGCTAGACATTTGAAACTTTTAGCATAGCTCAGAACACGATGACAATGCATTATTTTAATACTTTTAGCCATCTTTTAGCAAAATTTAATTAATTTTCAGCAAATTTTGCTGTGCGGAAAGTTAGTTCGGAAAAAATCCGCAAGTTATTTTATTTGTTTTGCCATATCCAATATTTACGCTATCTTCATTTTGACGGGTCTCAAATTTGTGATAGGTAAACATTGAATGACAGCTAAACAGGAAATAGCGATTATATTATTTCAAATATATCGATGGCATGCTTTAGATTTGGTGTTGGGGAGATCCGTTGTACAAAGATTTATCCTTTTATAGGTTTAAGATCAGCTCTCTGGTTGGTTGTCATTTATGTGAAGTAAATAAATTTGGATTTTTTTTTTTTTTTCACAACATTATATATTATATAACAATAACAATTATATTATCAACATTACATACGATTCAACAGAAAATTTAAAAACGTAGTATATATAAAGTTCTTTTTATCTTGAAATTATACATTATAAGGTTATCTATAAAGCTTAACACTAATGTAATATAAGTATTAAAAATCTAAGTCCGGGCATAAATTGAGAAACTGGGGACGCAGGGCAGGGCAGCACAGTTTTTTCAACTGCAGAAATATATAAGGAATAATTTATTTACAGCAATATGAGACGCTAGATCCACAAGCGTCTGGTAGGTCATCTGCGTTTCAATTTGCGCTTGGGCCTTGGGCTAAGAAGCAAAATTGAATAATTTATTATCATACAGCAACAATAATTTACATGTCAGTACCGACCCTTGCTCTTTCCTGATAGACTCTGCTGGTTTCTCCCCTTTATTTTGTTGTATAGGAATTATTTTCTTATAGATGTGATTCTATAAAGACATATAATTCAAAAACGTAATCTAGATTGACATTCCTATCATTCAACTGGCGTAAGCCCACTACCCTAAACCTAGGGCCAAAACTAAGTAGGTTGTTCTACGCCTCAAGGGCTACAACAAGCACTATATATATATATATACCATGGGTCACATCAACCGTTTTCCCGCAAGGTCAAATTTTATGTTTTTTTTGAGATCGCATACCTTTGCTCATAAAACCACTGATTGCTCCAAAAGTATAAAAGCTAGAACAAAGGTTTTATTATCGTTGTAAATCTGACAAAATTTCCTACTAGAAAAGTGTAATTTTAATTTTCATGCCCTCAAATTATATGACAAAAAAATGTATACAAATTTTATTTTAATGATAAAAATTAAAAATTCCATTTTATTGCGGTTCCATAACTTGGTAAAGAGCCGAGCTTAAACTTTTCGGACTTCAGGAAAAACTTCCTTATTTACTAACATTTCGACCAATATTAATATTATTACCCATATTATATAAGGCGGAAATTATAGTAAACTTCGCTGAAAGTAAAAAAGAAACATGTTTATTGTTGCTATTGTTGATATATAGAGTATACTAAACAATTCTAGCTTTTTTTATATGCTTTTATTTATTTACTCACCTGTAAGTCAACAATAAACATGTTTCTTTTTTTACTTTCAGAGAAGTCTACTAAAATTTTTGGCTAATGAATGGGCAATAATATTAATATTGATCGAAACGTTAGAAAATAAGGAAGTTTTTTCTGAAGTCCGAAAAGTTTAAGCTCGGTTCTTTTTCACGTTTTGGAACCACAAAAAATGGACTTTTCAATTTTTTTCTTAAAAATAAAATTTGTATACATTTTTTGTCATGTAATTTGATTGCATGAAAATTATAATTACACTTTTCTTGTTGGAAATTTTGTCAGCTTTACGACGATACCAAACATTTTGTTCTAACTTTTATCTTCTACTTTTGGAGCAATAAGTATATTTATGAGCAAAAGTATGCGATCTTAAAAAAGTCATAAAATATGACCTTGCGGGAAAACTGTTAAGATTTGACCTATGGTTTATATAGTGTTTTGTGTAGCCCATAAGACGTAGAACAACCTACTTTATTTTTTCACATATATCACCAGTCACCCTGCATAATGGTGGAAATGCTAAAACCGCACAAATGCTGTGATAACACAAAAATAATGACAGTCCCATTTTGGATTTTAATGGGACTGGTCATTCTTTTGAACCAGTTAATTTCCGGCAACCACAATTATTGTTTAAAAATAAGTCATAAATAATATAAAGAAAAGGTATAAAATGTTTACTGTATTTGAAATATTTGACGTTGCTTCATGTTAAATATATTTGTCAAAGTAACTTGTCCCGGTCAATTACCAAAGTGATAAATATTGAAAGAAGTAAAGTCAGGATAGTGGATGTAGGTTAGGTTATAACGTGACGTGAAACAGGACGTGCTTTAGTGACATATGATTGGATAACTGTGTCTCTCTAGTTCTACCGCATTGGCCCAACTAGCACTCTCTGTGGAATACCTTTACTATGTTTTACTCAAATTTTTCTGCAGTTAACTCTTTCTCGTTTTTTCTGTCTGATGTCTCCTTAATATAAATGTAAAGACCTGTAATCACTTTAACTAACTTTGACTGTTCTCTTTTTAAATAAAGAAGCTTCCGTATAATTATTAAATATTGATTGGCAAGTAGAAATAATCCCCCCCCCCCCAGTTTAAACCCCAGTTTAAGTTTAAGTTTGAATTGCATTCAATATATAACATTAATGTTATATATTGTGATTTTATCTTTTATCTCAAATGGAAATCTACACTGATTTCATTACATAACTCTATCTTGATTAGAGTCTTGGAAAATAAGTATTAAATGGAGTAATAGTCGGCTTATGATAGAATACTAATAAAATAAACTAATGTTTACTAAGTTCTTCCGCATTTGTGCTTTATTTAGTTACTATAGACGATGTAATAATATCGCAAGTTGGGTTAAAATAGTAAACCTACAGGAAAGGACTTTATTTTACTCTCTTTCTGGTGCCTGTGGATCTATTGATAACTGGCTATAATGACCCATTTTGTCTATAATCTGATAATGCATCAGATAATATCTTCTCTGTATAATCATTATGTATAATACTACATTTGAGAAAGGAAAATAGGCATAAATATAATAAAGTTGGATAAAAAAAAAAATAAAGCAATGACAACCAGCTGGGCAAAGAAAAAAAAAAGTTGGCCAACAAAAGGGAAAAATAGATAAAGGAAAGGCAAAGGAAATCGGCTGTACTAAATAAAAGAAGCAATAAAAATAAATTAAGTAACAAAAAGAAAAAAAAAAAAATATATATATGTTAAAAAGGAGAAGAGAAAATTGTTAAAAGAGTAGGCATTAAAAAGAAAATTAAGAATTAACAAAAACAGGCGAGAAGGTAAAATATTTAATGCAAAGGAAAAGGAAAGAGACTATAAAGAAAGGAAAAGGGTTAAAGACGAAAAGTGGGCCTAGAAAAGGAAAGTAGGCATACAAAATGGAAAGTATGTAAAAAAAAGAATGTTAACATAAAAAATTAGGCATTAAAAAGAAAATCATGAATTAAAAAAAAAAACCAGGTGATGAAATAATGAAATATAGCTTACAAAGGAAAAAGAGGGTGTAGAAAAAGAAAGTTGTATGCCTACTTGAAAAGGAAAGTAAGTAAAAAAGAATACATAAAATGAATGTTGACATAAAAAAGAGAAGTAAATAAAAAAGGGGGTGGTAAAATCTTCACACCGGATTAGGAAATAGTATTTCAAGTTGGCACGTAAAAAATGCACGATTCATGATTTCCTCTCACACACAGGATTTCCGCGTTTTCCTTTAACTTAAATTCACTTTGAATATAAAAGAAAATCAAGTTTAAATCCAACCTTTAGTTGCCTACAGAATATTTTAACTTAATTATCCCACCTTAATAAAAAAAAGTTGAAAATATTACAGGTGTAAAAATAAGAATTAAATTGGCTGCATTCATTTGTTTCGTTATCTATTCATATGATGTCCGTATGTCTATCGCAGAATATATTAAAAAATAATAAATTGAATTTGAATAAATATAACTACATTAATTTAATTTAGGCTATAGAAAACATATGTATACGTGTACTTAGACTTTTTAGACATGCAGACTTTTCTTCTTTTTTCACAGAATGTATATTTCTATTTTTTTTATTTTCCTTTCTTATTCATTAACATATACAATTATAAAATTCATTACTTCTTGAGTAAGGTCTATTAAGAAATTAAAAATGGCTTACTGTTGCGATATTTTGTGTAGCAAATGTATTTCAAGTTTAAAACAAGAAAACTCTTTTTACATGACAACCAAAGCGACAGAATCAATACATATACAACATTTCCTCCCCTCTATGAAACTGAGGCTCTCGCCCGCTAGATGATCCGTTTGTTTTCTTTTTTCTACTGCATTCGCCAGAACCCTAAATATGATAGGTCCTGTTCTTTGCAGGATAACTCCCCCTCACATCCCCAAAACCTTTGGGGATTTGCTCCTGTACCATCTTGCTTTAGTATTCCTGAACCTTTTCCCCCACATCAAATTCTATGTTCGTGTAGTGGTGTCACGTTGGTGTTCCAATCATGGTACACTTTTTGTAACTTTTAGTAACTCATCATCCATTATTCTTCTAACATCTGGTTTAATCATTCCGTTATTATTAGCCTTGGTCCTAACAATAGCTAATGGTTTCCCGGTGGTTTCCTAATGAATGGTTTCCTAATGATTTCCCGGTGGCTCTGTTGAACTAGAAAACAGCAGGAACTGTTAAAACGCTGTAATGTTGTCTAAACCTGACTGCAAGTATGCCTTCATTCAACCTTTGAATGATCTGACAAACTGTTCCACTAATCCATTTGTCCTTGGATGATAAGGCGATGTCATGATGTGTGTAATGCCATTTTCCTCACAGACGTTTGAAACTTAACCGATGTGAAATGAAGACCATTGTCCGATTCGAGGCTTACAGGCAAGCCAAATCTACCAGATGTTTCCCTAAGTAGGTTGATCGTGTTGTTGGTCCCTAAGTAGGTTGAGGCGTTGTTGTTCCTGATGCCGAAAATACCCCAAGCAATTTTAAATATGCATGCGTTAGCTATTAAGAGCCAAAATTTAACTTGGAATGGACCCACATAATTGAAGTGAAGCCTTCTCCAAGGTGCAATGATGCAGCCCAAACAAAGAGAGGACACGCTGGCTCCCGATGAAGTGTTTGTTTGATGGACGAATCTCTTGATTTCTTGGTCTATCGTTGGCCACAAAATGTAAAATTTTGCAGAAGACTTTATTGAAGAGACTATTGCAAGTCCGCCGTGAAGAATATATAAAATTATTTGCCACAATGAAGTAGGTATTATTAACCTACTGGACTAAATAAGAATCATCTTTTCGTATGCAATTTATTTTCATTTTTTGAAGTGCACATTGAAGCATCATTGCCTTGCTTAGATGTTGGCCATCCATATTTTGTATAATAGATCACCCAAACCCTGTCTTCCTTTGTAGCTTTTATAAATGATTTATTGTGACCAAAAGATCTGGTAGTGTAAGGTGAAATAGATGCCCTTTTTCTAACCGACCTGTTTATTATGCCTACCTTGCACAGGATATCTGCTGGTGCGTTCTCTGTCCACCTAGTGTACTCTGTAGTGTAAGCGTAACCTGTTAGCGTATGAGTGCATCTTGAAATTTGATTGATTGTGTACAAATCAATTTGGGGATTTGCTTATTAGATAGTCTGTGATCAATTTATTAAAAATTGTGTTTCAAATGGATAATAATTCAATTTGGAAACTATATAAACAATGGCTAATACTTTTTTCTAGAACGTAGAATACCTAGATTCCGATTCAATTAATTTCCTGGAAGCGTAAGCTATTGGCTTTTCAATATTGTCATAATATCTAAGTACGATAACAATTCTGATATCACAGGTCAGGACTAAATAACGACCACGATCAAAATGTGCAATAGTTTTAGAGGATGTGAGACAATCTTTTTTATTTGATAAAGACTTTGCTGGTGAGGAACAAACCGATGGTGTTGCGCCAAAAGGGCCAATCTGCATTTTGTATTTGAATTCTAAAACTTGAAAAGCTATAATGACAAATTAATATTTGAATGACTTATTTATAATTTTATTCATAAAATATATTTGGCTACCTAATTAATAAGTCAAAATAACCAAATTTATTTTATTAATTATAAATAAAAAACAAATATGATATTAGTTGTAGATTGGCCCTTGTGGATTTATTCTGATTGGCCCTTTTGGCGCAACACCATCGAAACCTAAAATAATCTATATACATATATAAAATCCAAATACCACTGACTGACTGACTGACACATCACGATATCTCTGAAACCACTGGACCTATGACCATGAAATTTTGTAGGTGTGTTCCTCTTACCTCCTAGGTGCTCGCTAAGAATTTTTTTTAAAATCCGCCATCTTGATTCAAGATGACGGCCATTTATATAAAAATTCGACAAGACGATATCTCCGGAACCAATTGCACTAGAACCTTGAAATTTAGAAGTTAGCTTCCTTTTTATGAAAGTAGATTTTTTTGATAAATGGTTTACCAATCGGGCGTTTTGATTCAAGATGGCGGCCATATATATACATATGTGTATGTTCTTTATACAAATTTACAGTTTTAGTCCGATCTCGATGAACATTTGCATACTTAACCTTCAAAGCAAGGGGAAAATCACTGTCTACATGAATTTTTAAAATTTAAATATTGGTACACAGGGGTACGGGGTACAAGTAATGAATACGGGGTCAAAGTAATTAATACCTACCCTTTATGATGCATATCGTTGAAAAGCTCTTTAAGAGTATAGTAATTGTTGTTATGTACAGTTTTATCATATTTTCACTTAGAAGGAGGGTAAAATGGAAAAATATAGCTATATCTTATAAAAAAAAAGAAGAGTATCCGTATGAGAGTATATCTTTTATACAAATTTACAGTTTTATCGCAATTTGATGATACGGGGTCAAAGTAATAAATACCCTTCATGAAGAAATTTGGTTGAAAAGCTCTTTAAGAGTACAGTAATGGTTGTTATGTACAGTTTTGTAATATTTTCATTTAGGAGGGGGGTAAATTTAGGATATTTGCAAATTATCTTATCAAAGAGACGGGGGTATAGAAATAAGTGGGAGGGAGAGAACCTAGATATTCACTAAAATAAAATAATTTAAATGCTTCTCAACGGTAGTTTATAAACGTATCAAATTAAAATAACACGCCGCGCCGTAGCGAAGCACGGGTATCCAGCTAGTAATTTGATAAAAATTCCTTTTTTTTAAATCCTACTGATTTCCAGTGAAAGCAAAATTGCTTAAATATTTATTTGATTTCACTTTCTATTATATTAATTTCATCGTCTACATTTACTTAGTTGTATCCTCAGTTCTTATGAAGCTGTAGTATATTCTAGTATGTCCATATCATTTTTCTTATTATCTACATTATTCGGCTGTAGAGTCATAAAATTAGTCTGCTAGTTGTATAGTGTATGACGTCTGGAACACATAGCTTCCTCACGTTTAGATAACAAATTCAAATCTTATTCTGGCTCGTTTGCACCATAATGAATGTGTTAATGAATGTATGTCCTTACTTCGTGCTTAAAATGCTTTCTTTTATATTAAACAAACCAATAACTTAATTGAAAGTGATTGGGTTATTAATAATTAACATAACATTGGTTGAATTTATAGGGTTGGGATAACATTACAGTATGTGCCAATGTAACATTAATTTGGATTAGTCGAACTTGTCGTTATCACAATACAATCAACTGAGTTGTTCATCTTCAAATAAGCGAGCGGATATAATATACTCTCTGGACATTGCACCCTGTTACACGATTGAGTCAATTTGGCTTAAATCCAAAACTAGAATATTCTATATTAATTTACATAAGATTAATTATGAATTTACATTTTAGAGTCACATTGTTAGATTAAGCATTTCAATTTAGATATTAAGAAATTATGATTACATCGTAAATATACAAAGTACCTATGACAGATTTTGAAGCCAACGCCTTTTAAATGGGACTATAATATACTCTTTCAATATTGTTAAAAACGTTTTGAACACAAATAAGTCCAGTAGCTAGAAATTATATGATTCTACACTAAACTACCCGTGAAAGAAAGTTAGAGTCAATAAACTTTGTGCTAGAAAAGGATAGAGAAAGGGAGTAATTAGGGGTGCTTACTTCCCACTACTTTAAATTACATCCAAAAAAATATGTAGTTTTATAAATTACAAATCACCTTTATGTAGCCGTGCGTTTTACATGCGAGAGATCATTAGTTCGCATACGTTTGGCTGCTTAAATTTTATTCAAACAAAAACCCTTAAATTGAGGAATTTTAATATGATATGACAATTTTTTTTTCATTGGACTCTTTTTTAATACGATGTTAACATACCTCATCAGATCTCACTAAAAATCTTTCATAATTATAATGGTCCCAAATTTCAACTTTATTTAGCTTATTATAAAGTTTTATAATAAGCTAATTTTATAAAGTTTTAGATAAATAAAGAC
This sequence comes from Gerris lacustris, assembly GCA_951217055.1. NCBI lineage: Eukaryota > Metazoa > Arthropoda > Insecta > Hemiptera > Gerridae > Gerris > Gerris lacustris. The sequence continues at coordinate 32,112,819 of OX578281.1, read as the reverse complement.
TCCACTAACTCACCTAACGTTAACACGGGCGTTTCTCATTATTGTTTTATAAAAAAAAACCAGCGTTAACAGAGTGCAAGTGATAGAAGATAGAAATTGAATTTATTACAACTGTGCTAGTATTTTACATTATTGTATGAATTTATTTTTAATTCTGAAATCCGCAAAGTTACTACTTACTGGGACGTTGATTATTATACTTTTATAAGGGAATGGAGTACATTGTATGGCCACATAATAATACCCAATACTGTTGTAGAGGGTTAGTGTAGAGTTTTCATATTTTTTTATTAATCAAATAAAAGGGTAATGTATTTATTTATTCCATAATAAATTAATGTTTTCTTTATATTAATAAGCTCAATATAATGTCCTTACCCTCCACAAATGGCGGTGCCAAGGGAGAGCGCATTGCACGCCAAACGAGCAAGGAAACTGATATGCAGCGGCCGCCTTCCGAGGGGACGAGCGAAGCGTGCATAGCGTAGGGGGTAATGTGCCCTAGAAACATTATTGTTAAATTATGCAATATTGAATTTATCCTATTCTTATTACTCTGCCAATTAGTGTGGCACATAGCTTCCTCGCGTTTTTTAGTTTTGTTATTTTTCCTCGCTAATTTTATGCTTTTACGGCCCATTATTTTCAAATCTATTTCATTATAATGAAATAGATTTGAAAATAATGGGATATATCCCCAGCATTTTTTAATACTGTCAAAATTGTTTAGATTTTTTACATGAATTAAAGTATAATTCAGCAATATATTAAGAGAGCAGACGGTTGAAATTAATCTGGGGCTATCTGCTGGCTACTTTTGACAAACCATCCAAATTTCATAAAAATCAGATGAGCACTTGTGATTTCGTTTTGGAGAACGAAAAATTTTTCGTTCTTCATTCGGGGAGGGGGGGGGGGGGGGGGGTTAAAGAAATTTGTCAAAAATAATATGTAAAAGCATAAAGTCATTAAAGTATACAAATTAGGACTCGAGGAAACTATGTCCCACCCTTGACTATTTTAAATAAACCTCTTGAATATTTTCATGTAATTGTCTGTGAGGCTTGCCTCTATAAATAATATAAACAACGTCATTTGAACTTGGAATTTTTGGCGGGAAAATATTCTAACTTTATTTATTCGATGAGACAAACATTTTTTTAAATATAAATTCAGTAAAACTAAAAGCGACACCTCATTGAAGTGTTATAATCGCTAAAACTATTAAAGTAGACTGAAAATTTAATAGAACTTCACTTAAATTATCTAATGTACTATTGAAACATGCTGTAAGATTTCAACCAGATGTAGCAGAAGTTTTTGGGTAGTGAAGTGATACATTTTATAATAGTTTAAATGGAGATGGCTGGAGCGTGAGAGTTAAAGAATATTTCTGGTCCCTCATATTTAATATTTATTGTATTACGCTCGCGCTCGCATCAATGAAAGAGCCACGCGATGCCTAGTTTTAGTAAAGTTTAAAATTAATTTTCTGTTTTAAGTTCGGATCAACAATGCATAAGTTATTATAGTTAAAGAGTGTTGGCCTCTTAACACAATAACGCGATGTGCTATAATTGCCAGCTAACCATCACTGTTAAATAAGACTCCCTTCTCTTGTATTCTCTCTAGAAACATGTCTCCACTCTCTAGAATACTCTCAAGAAATAAGTCTCCCTTCTCTGGTAACAACCATATGTTAATAATAACTTGGTGCTTAGGCTTCCGCGAATAGATTCGTCATAAACCGCTTGGTTTTCCGGTGAAATCCGCGTCACGAAGGGGTTGAAGTCCGACGTTTCGCTTCCACTATTGAAAGCATTTTCAGGTGTGTTAGTGCACCGTGTGTGGTTATCGTGTTTGTTGCTGGAAGCGAACACAAGATATACAGATGTACAGGTATATCTTGTGTTTGCTTCGAGTCAACATCACGATGCACCTCACCCCTGAAGATGCTTCCAATAGTGGAAGCGAAACGTCGGACTTCAACCCCTTCGTGACGCGGATTTCACCGGAAAACTAAAGCTATTTATAATAATATATGTAAATAATTTTAGCCATGAGATAGTAGATTGGTAGATTGTAATTACCACTCGCTACCTTGATCCACCACAAAAAAAATGTGATAAACGGACCAATTGTCATATACATATAGGTAAACGGATATTGTTACATGAAATTTTATTTATTGTTACATATAATTCTTGAGGCATAAGAGTTAATGATCCGTGGTGCAACAGCCTGTGGACGGCTCGGACTAAAGGGCTTATAAAATTAAATGGATTGGACGACACAGGGTCGCCAGATCGCTCCACCGTATAAAACATGTAATGGCATTTTGAACCGGGTAACCTCCTTTATCTTAAGAAGCTATCCATTTATATCAAGGAACTGAGTTTTCTAAGTATACCTCTCTTAAACCATACTCAGTGCATCTTCTTTCGATATTGATGATAAAATTGATAAATGAATTCAGTGAATTTAAAATATTTCGTGGAAAGAGAATTTATTTCCTTAATATTCACGTTTGTACCATAAGGGTGAATATATATATATATAAATATATATATTGTTTTTATCCTCTCAAAGCCAGATAAATGTAGTTTAATTTTAAACTAGATCTTATGATTTGATTTATATAACTGTGTAATTAAAAAATATGATGTATATGGCTGATTTTTCCTAATCAGTTGTGTTTATATTTTTTTCGTTCAAACTAATGGAAAAAGAATTCAGGGTATTGTAGTTTTGTATTGTATTTACTTCGGCTGATGGCTATTCAAATTGCTTCTGTTACCCGAAACCCAATCAAAAGATCTATTTCCTTCAACTCTGAAATTGTTTACTAGATGTGTATCCGAAGAGAAAAAATTCAATTTTCAACATGTATTTCTTTTTACTCTGATGTGTAAATAAATTTAGTGAAAAATATTTTGCATCTAGATATTTTTCTGTTGCATTCTTTTCGAGCATGTTATTTGAATGTGGCTTTATTTTTCTCTACGGAATTCAGGAAAGACGTTATCTACCTAGCTCCTTTTTACACTGTATTTCGATCCGACTCTTATCCCCCCCCCCCCATTGAATGGATATTACATAAAGGTATGTACAAAATATATGACGAGAGCTCATTTTTTTTTTTTTTTTTTTCGTGAAACGCTGACGTAATAAACTCGAGCGAAATGCTAAAAATGAAAAAAGGGAGAAGAAACGTTTGTAAAGAAGATCGGTATTTATTTTGATTAAATGAAAACTTGCACGCGAACACTTGTGTGTGTATATAGTGAAGTAAATTTATCTGGGGAAAAGGGGCTTACTACGACGGCGGAGTCGGTTTAACACACGTGTCTATGTTATGTTAGGACACGTGATACACTTGTACACGGCCGAGAAGGAGAGGATGAAGGGGTTTTGATGAGGGTCGCTGGTAAATCCAGCGTGTTCCTAATTGCAGCTCCATCTGGAAGCCTTCGCCTCGAGGCGTCGGTGCTTTAATCATCCATTATATGCTTCTGGTTCTCTTCTACGCTCTACCGACCATTCGCCCCTTTCACTCGACGAACGACTCTAGATGTGAGACAAGAATTCTCAGTGGAGGGCTCCCCGCCCTCTTGAACAGAACAACCGACCAAAGGGGATCAAACGAAGAAAAGTCTTGTTGGGGGTGGCGAAAGAGTACGCCCTCCGACTTCTGACTTTGCAAACTCTAATAAAAGACGGCGTGGTAAAGGCCCGACGCCTGCGTTTCACACTGTTCTGGAAACCATGCAATTCTGCAGAGCTAACTCAAGTAGCGTCATATAGGTTGCGGGTAAAAAGTCAACCACTAATCACTTAAGGTTTTTTCAAAGCAATTTTGCACCGGAACGAACGCAATAATGATAATTCGCGAGCTAAAATATTGCACCAACAATATCTTCCAATTACAACATGTGTCTTCATAATACCTACATATTAAATTTGAGAATAGGTAAAGCATGTGTTCCAATTTGCAAAAGACGTTCCAGATTAGGTATATTTTATTTATAGCACTACGTACATTGTAACAATCTGAATCATTACCTAAAAATGCAGTTATATTTAATTCAAAAAAGGATTTGAACATAGTGAAATAAGTTCTATGGAAGTAACATATTAAAATTATTTTACCTTAAAAACAAATTTTGTTATTATATAGTTAATAATTGAAATTCTTCTTGAATATGGTTACCTACCAGAGATTCTCCGGAACGAAAGAACTATTCTTATTTATAAGGATAAAAATATAAAAGTGACGATTCATCATCATGGCGACCAATCACAATGTACTCTATCTTATGATATAGAAAAAGTTCTTGATACTGAACACTGAACAAGTAACATTCCATTCATCTCAAAGAGGCTTTGTGAAAGGTTTGACAGGCTGTCACATTAACTCTAGGCTGATCGACGCTGTATTAAAAAATGCTAAAACTAATAAAAAATACGCTATTGTGGATTCTTTGGATGTTACTGGGACTTTTGATAATGTGGGTCACCTTCATGTAATTAAGTCGCTCTAAATAAGAGCCAGATAAAAATACAATCAGTAAGGATACGATTCAAATCAGGACCAAGAGAAAAATTTTCTTTCGGGGTTTGCTTCATGAATCCATCAAAAAGCACTTTTTCCTGATCTCTGACGGTGAACATTACAGTAATAAGTTTATTCTTGAAGATGACAGCTACAACATCCAACAATGAAAATTAATCAAATATTTAGGGTGTAGTTTAACAGTAGAAATGGTCTGTAATGAAACTTCTATTATAAAGCTTAATGATAATATTAAGAAGTTAGTATCATCGAAATATCTTAAACCAGACTGCAAGATTAACATTTTAAACCAATAAATGTTTCCTACATAAACTTACCCTTTACAAACAACACCACTGACCAAACTTCGTCCTGCATTTCTTAAAGGTATTTGTGTTTATGTTATCATACGAAGATGTACTAAAGCCAAAGGAGGTCTGCCTGCAAAGTCATTAACAGCGATGCTTTACGCACCTTACCGATTTAGAGGCCTCGGTGTTCTTAGATGATTGTGGGAAACTTCCTTGCAACACCTGAGCATTCTTCAAAATTGAGAGATGCTGACGAAGTGAATTTACAGAGTATACTCAATTATGACGCTGAAATTTCTGATTGTGCTCACCGTCTCGGACTTGAATTCCTGACTCTTGGAGATTAGTATAGTACCTACTAAGAAGATTCGTCAGTTCCTTCGAGAAAATGTCTTTGAAGAATGTTATAATGGCATCTTGAAGATTGATATAAATGGCAAGGTGTTTGTTATTTTAAAGATAATACAAAATCCAATTAATTTACAAGCAATAGACTGCTACTAGATCCGAATGCAATCAAATTAAACATAAATTATGCCCCTCTTCATGGTGTTCCAACAAGTGAGAGTAAGGACCCCTCTGCCGTAGATGCAGTAGAGAAATGTGCTCGGTATTTGTCCAAATAACATGACCCTTGTTACTCCATAGCGTCAAATATAAGATCATTGACTTGATAATAGTATATAGTACACATGGGTCCACCACATACGCTGACATAATTGCTTTTAAGGGTTCGGAGCTGTGGGTCTTAAGGGATGAAAAGAAAAATCTCCATCTCATGTTGTTAAAAAGTTTATGCTATATTTCGACTCCCTATTTGAGTCATTCTCAAGCATCTACAACAAATAACAAACCAATCAAACACCATGTTATTTGTTGTAGATGCTTGAGAATGACTCAAATAGGGAGTCGAAATATAGCAAAAACTTTTTAACAACATGAGATAGAGTTTTTCTTTTCATCCCTTAAGACCCACAGCTCCGAACCACAGAATTTATAGGGATCACCCTCATTAACATTGCTTTTAAGGATAATAGTAAAATAGCACTAGTAATAGACCCGACTACTGGCAATTAATTACATTATATAATTACCAAAATCACAATGGCATGAAAAGTTGGATCTGAGCGCACGGCAGTGCGCAAAGTCTAAGTTCTAGCCAGCATGCAATGTATCCTAACTTGAACCAATTCACGCGGGGTTTCTCACCCTATATCTCTGCTTTCTCTTAAGATAGGCTTTTGAAATATAAATTACTCTTAACTAGCTTAGGGCAATGGACAATGTAAAATTATAAATTGAGCCCTTAATATTATATTCAGCCTTTTCAACAGGGGAGGGTTTCAAAGTTGACATTTTTGTAACTGAAGCACTCAATCATCATCAAAATTACAAATGACTTCCAGAATAGCTTGAAACTTGAATATAATAATGGGTCAGCAAAAAATCTTTAAGGTACAACATAGGACAAGAGAAAGGCAGACTATTTTCTGCAAGCTATACATAAGCTTTCTTTATAAGCTTATCAGCAGAAAAATAAATTGCAAATATGTGGCCTCAATCCAAAACCATTGTTACCGTATTTGTGTCACGTCGTAGTTTATTTGGCAGGACTTGGCTCCCTCAAGTCAAACTAGCGAACGAAGTCTTTAAATACTTTTACTTATAAATATCCAGTTTCATTTAACTTAGTCACCAAAGGTGTGTGCTTGAACAAATAAATTGTAACCATTGTGATATTTAGTTTTTGTATGAAAAAGTCTTTTGAAGTTTGTAACTACGATGCCAAATTGGCGTACTGTTAAATAGAGCTGGAAATATATTTACTAAAAATAACAATGGAGTCATTGAGGGACCCTTAAAACACCTATTAGGGCCCAGTAGAAAATAACATTTAAATGTTAGGCTCATTAACCTGATTCTAATCGACTTGTTTTGTTGTCGACTATAAACTAGATGCTTTCTCAGTGTAAAGCCCCCAAGACTATTCTTTAAGGTTGCTAAAGAAAGATAGTTTCTTTTTTACATGAAAAACCCAACTTTACATCCATATACAGACGACATTAACATGCCTACCACATATGTGCTTCTTCAAGACCAAACACGCTACTACTAACAAACTCTTGTATAAAGGTGAGAACAACACACTTTAACACTGATGCAACGTTAAAAGAACACCTCAACAAACTGAGCCAGTTCCTCTCGGGAGCCATTAGCTTCAGCTTCAGGCCAAACCTCCATTATACCGCCAGCTTTAGCCTACCTAGGGAGAGGGAAAAAAGACAAGAAAAATTCTCTCACCTATAAATTTCATTTTTTACAATTTTTTTAATAGCTCAACAACAATCTACGTTGAAGAAAAACTATCTTTCTAAGTCAGCTTACATCACTTATACACAAAAAGTTAATGAGCAACACAAAAGTAATTAATAAATAAAAAGACTGGCTATAATAGTTCACTGTGTCTGTTCACATTCTCTTTAGTTTCTCAATAATATGCTAGTTCTCTTCCATGTAAGTAATTTTTTGTTATATTTGGTGGATTTCCTCAGTGTAATAAAAAAGGTTTAAATCTAGCCTTACAAGCTGATTGACATAATAAATAAAGTATTGGGAGGACTAAAATAGTTTGCCAATTATTTGGCACGCCACTTCCTCGTTGCCTTCAGCGAACTTAAATGATTTTTTCTTCTACAACCAACAATTGTCTAATTTATTTTATCCCCCCCCCCCAATTTTTTAAATATGTCAAAATTGCGTTATAAAAGTATCAATTTAACAAAATTTAAAGAGCGCAGGCTGCTGAAAATAATGTGTGGCCGTCTGTGGGCTATGTTCGAAACCCAAAAACCATCAAAACATTTTAACAATCAGATGAGTACTTTTGAACATAGAGGTGTAAATAAATGTAGGCTTGTGCGCATGTGGAAGAGATACAAATGAGCGCAGAAGTTTAAAACTTATATGTGACCAACAATGGGCTATTTATGACCTACCATCCAAAGTTCATTAGGATCGGAAGAGTAGTTTTAAAGATATGTCGGTTCGCAAAAATTGGGCGACTAACACACCGAACCAAACATTTTGTCTGATGTTTGAAATGGATTTCTGTCTTAAAATTATTTGAAATAGGAGACAAAAAAAAATACTTTCAGAGCGATCACATAGTTACCTTCAGTAAGCCCGGATGCAAATAAAGGAAAAAATAATTTAACCAAATAAAAAAAATCTTATTTGCGGGTAAAAATGAGGGAAATGAAACAAGACGGGGTTACGCTTTTGCAGGTATTGCGAGTGAAGCGGGAAAAACTATATAGCTCATCAATGGGCGGTCCTAGATGGAACAAGCTCTTCATCACCAGCCTTAGTTAAACTAGAGCTCTAGAAAGCGCGAGTATATGCAGAAACTAGGCTATCAAATCCTAGAATATATATTTCCACAGTCTACCTTAAAATATAAATATACTACAAATTCACCAATATCTAATTCCATTCCTTTGTTATTTTTACCTTGAGGCAAAAGGCCCTCCGGAAAAAAGCTCGGCTGTCTGTAGGTCAGCGCGACACTGCATATAAATCATTTGTAAATGTTTTATATTTCTCTTTTGTAACTTTTAGAGAAAAGTTGATGATAAGGTTCCTTGAGTGAAAACGCTTATGCAATAATTATTTCAAGATTCAAACGCTGTCTTAAATTTTCACCTTTCAGAATGTCAAGTTTTGTTATTGATTAATTTTTGTGAGTATACCCTTGAAGTTATTTTCGGAAATTAATTCAGACTTTTATTTTATAACTATGTACATAGTCCACGAAGCGTTTCTCGTGGGAATATTTTAAAATGTATTCCTTCTTAGATAATCTTTTAACTTTGCCATGTATTTTTTCGTGTATGATTATTAGAAGACAGTAATGTCTCGGAGCTTATTATTATTTTAGACCGTTAATATTGTCGTGGTACCTAACATGTTTGTTTTTGCTATCTGGTGCTGAAGTAAAGAAAAAAAAAGATCATTGTTGAACTAGAAATAGAGTATAAAGTATGGGTAGTTGTTATGGTCAGTTTAATGGTAAGGAGAGTAGAGGTAATGCTTTACTCTGAATCCCTTCTAGGCCCTAGTGATTTAAAGGCCGTCCCATCTCTATATGTAAGGCTTTCCTCTTAGACATTATACTTCATAATATAATGCCCGTAATAAGTCTTCCCTTTTAGATAATATAATGCTGGCATATAGGACTTATTTTAATTCAAAGAAAGCACTTTGAGATCATTACTTCTTTTTCATGACGTACATTACGTTAAGTTTAACAAGCATACATTTTTTAAGCAGGCAAAAAGCACATACCATAAATAATATAGGTCAGAAATAATAACAATATAATCTAGTACTGAACTAAATCTATGTAAAAAAAAGAAATGTCTATGTATATCTGAATGCTTTCACAGTAATTATTATATCTGCATTATTATACAGCATAGCTTGTCTTCTGTCCGTAAAGTACCTACCTTAAACACCTTAAAACATAATGTTAGTTCTTGGATTGATCCAATCAAAATCTTTAATTCTAAATTCATTAGTTTTTGCATTAGTTCATTAGTTATTGGTGTGGCACATAGCTTTCTCGCATGCTATCACGTAAATTTTTATTTTATGCTTTTACAAGCCATTATTGTCTAATTTGAATTGTTTCCCCTGTTTTTTTAATCTGTCAAAATTGTTTTGATTTTTTACTTGAATTAAAGTATCAATTATGCAAAAGTTAAGAGCGCAGACGGTTCAAAGTAATCTGGGGCTATCTGCGGGCTACTTTTGATAAACTATATAAGTTTCATACAAATCAGATAAGTACTTTTGAAGCTATTGGTGTAAATTAATGTATGTGTAAGAACAACTCAATAGAATTATAAGTTCTTACACTTAAAATACTTAAACTATTTTTCTTAAATAGAAAATGAAACTCTTTCTTCAAATCTTAAACTAGTCTGACATTATATTTTCTTTGACACAAAAACAATAATCAAAATATAAACATTAATAACCCTAGCAACATCTAACAGTATGTTTGTGCGCAATTGGAAGAAACAAAAAAGCGTAGAAAGTTGAAACTTATATACCACCCAAATTGCATTAAAATTGGACGTGTAGTTTTTAAGATACGTTGGTTCGCAAAAATTGAAGGACAGACCGACCGACAGACCAACCGATAGACAGACCGACAGACAGACACGGAATCAAAAATGATCCCTGATTTCTGTCTTGGAATTTTTGAAATCGGAGACCTAAAATTTCTTAAGAACGAACTCATAGCTTCTTTTATGTCGGTAAGCTCGGAAGCAAAATGTTTTTAAGATGTTGATGGATTTATACGTTGTAAAGTCCCCTGCGCCTACAACAAACCAATAAAGAATACGATAAAATTGTTGATACGAATATTCAGAAAAACCATAACCTAACTCGAAATTAAAAAATGTTATTTCTATAAGTTTTAAGGCGCTGCCCCTAGAACCTCTAAATTATTTTTAAATAGCATTCTATTTTAATAATAATTTATTCATATATATAACACTTCTCCGGGAACACTAAGTTTAGAGATAGTAGCTAGATAACAGAGGGGTGGGGTTCATTTCCTTTTGATTCACAGTTCTGTAAAATTGAACGAACTTAAGGGCACCAGGAATATGTTGCCTGAACTTTATGACTTCGAGGTTGCTGAAGTCCAAGTTTTCCTCTATGTACATTTTTCCCGGAAAATGCGCCTTAAGTTCGGAAAATTGGGTTTTTGGAGATATTTTACCCAATTATTCGTTAAAAAAGAAATTCGCAAGAGAAAAAAAACAAATTGTGCTTTTGTGATTTTCAAAACATGCAGGACATGAATCTAAAGTCAAAAGAATTCTGCTGACACTACTTTTTTTAAGAAAATTGAATTATAAAAATCGATTATCCTCTAATTGAATCTTAGTATTTCTGTTCATTTATAAAGGGTGTTTCTGTTAACCACAGCCTCAGAAAAGGGGGTGATACTTCATCAAATTTCCAGCAATACATTTCCTATTAACACATGGTCTATCGACCTTAGTTTTCGAGATATAGATTTTTTTTCGATTTTTTCGATTTTTTCGATTATTTACTTTTTTTTCATACAATGAGTAATAACTCGGCAACTAAAAAAGATAATATGCAGTTTAAGGCATTCGAAAGAGGAATAATGTTACTTTAAAATTAACTATTTGTTTGATCAAATCGGGGTTGTTTTTAATGTGATACATGCAACTAAAAATTAATATTTAATTTTATCAAAAGTAATGATGTAACTTTGAGCTGCCAAAACTTTTGAATTTGGATAGTTATGAAACAACTTTTTTTACATCAAAAGTTGGTGCATTTAATATGCTTTCTAATGAGACAATAGTTGCATTGTTTACTTAAAATTTGGCTGAAAGAAGATAAAAAATATGTCAAATATCTTAGGCTTAGTGTCCGTTTGTAAACAATAAAAAGTGACTGTATGTTATTTTTTTTTGTTTTTTTACCTATTATAAAGAAAACAAATAAAATGTATGGCATATTGCCTCTCTATCAAAAATACCTGGTTTGTCCCGCTGTAAAAGCGAAGACAGCCTCCAGTGTTGCCCTAGGTAAAGCACGAGTAAATAAGGTTGGTGCTAATACACATTTAATTTACTAACTTCTGTTTAATGTCTATAAATCTATAATAACATGACGACTATAATTACATGGCATCTTCACACATGTCATGTAACCTCTACAACGGTTGCTATAGTGATTCAGTAAAACAAACAAACAAGTTAAAAGTGAAATAATAATTTTTAAATGTAAATGAACTAATCCATATGTAAATACATTGAAATTTTAGCGTTGAAATTCAAATAATTACTATCTGTAATTTAATTTTAACGTGATTAAACTTATTTAGAGAATTGTTAATATTATACCTATCTATTTTTTTTTTTTTTTTGTTTTAAATAAATATAAAAATATGTATTTTTGGTTAAATAAAATAATTTAAAATTAAAATCATTCATATTTTTTTCTCCCTTCTGGTGGTAAAATCTTGTAAGTACCTCGGGAGTAAAAATCACTTGCACCCTCGCGATAATTAACTCCCCCGGCTCCGCCTCGGGAGAGAACGTTATGGTTCCCTCGGCTTCGCCTCAGGAACCAACTTCATCGCTCAGGGTGCAATCACTTACTTTACTCCCTTGGTGCGTAAATAACTAATCTTAAATAACGTAATTTAATAATCTTTTTATTAAAACCACCATGGAAAAGTATACCCTGGATGAAAACACAGACATGCTGCTAATTTACGGTGAGACTCACAAAAACGCTAGGGAAGCAGCACGTAAATATGCCCGGCAATATCCTAATCGGCGTTACCCATCCCATCAAATCTTTCCATCTATTGAAAGAAGATGCCGTACAACGTGAAACCTTGCGACAACCGGCCGTCGTGAAATACTTTTGCCAGCTGCATTTGACAATGAAGAGGCTGTTCTAGAGTATTTTAACAACAATTCAAGATCCAGTCTTAGGAGAGCTTCTAGAGCATTAGATATTTCAATAGTCTCAGTTCAGAGAGTTTTGAAAAACAATAATTTTTACCCGTACTACTACACCCCAGTACTAGAACTGATGGAAGCAGACTTTCCTAGTAGACTGAACTTTTGTAATTGGTTCCTCCAAAGTAATATAGCACAAAAGGTTTTATGGACCGATGATTCTACTTTTTCCCGAACCGGGGCTGTTAATTTTCCAACACCCATACGTGGGCAATTCAAAATCTACATACTCCTCGGCCGTACTCCTTTCAGCATCAGTTTTCTTTGAATGTTTGGGCAGGAATGATCGGCACTCACATTATAGGTCCATATTTTTTCCTTGAACGCCTGAACGGTAATACATTTCTTCGATTTCTACATGATGATTTTCAATACTTAATGGATGAATTTCCTATCAATGTAAGAAGGGACATGTGGTTCCAAATGGACGGCCTCCTTTTTCTTTTTTTTTTTTTAAGAATTTTATTATATTATCATACAAAAAAAAGATACATAACTACGTGTGTTTATTCTTCCCACCACTAGAGGGTAAGCCCTGAGCTGTGGTGAGAGTCTCCTCCTGTTCTTAGTATACGTATAATAAATCACGTCATACATGTAGTAAACAAATAATCAAACATTTTTTTTTTCTTCTTTAGGAATAATAATAATGATAATAATAATAAATAAAAAAAAAAAATAAATAATATATGAATACAATAAGATAAAATTAAAATATAATAACAGAAATATATAGGATTGTATTGAAGTATATAGGTTTTTTAAAATAACATTTACAATTTTTAAAATTGTAAATGAAAGGACTATTTATAGATATTTTTAAAGAAAACAATTGATTAAGAATCAAATGAAAAGCTTGAGGCCATGTGGAGAGTTAGGTAATGCTTGAGTGTAGAGTGGTTCTTTAAGATTGATTGTTTTTTGTTTTGCTATTGAGAGAACAGTTTTGTTTTGAGTAATGTAGCAAAATTAGGTTTGCAGAAGTCATTCTGTAAAGAAGGGGTTAGTCTGTTGTAGCAGTTGGCTGCTTGATAACACCAGTGTCTCTGTGCAGCAGAAGTCCGGCAGAAAGGTATTCTGTACAGTTGTCTAGTTTGCTGTCTGGTATGTTGGCTGTGTTCTACCCTCTCTAGATTATGTTTTCTTCTGTGCAGTCTTATTAGGCAAAGATATTCATATAATTGGTTAATGTTCATTATCTTTATCTGTTTAAAAAGTAGCTGTGAGTGTTCTGTTCTAGATTTGTTTGTTATGGTTCTTAGTATTGCTTTTTGTTAGATAATCTCTGGTGTTTTGGCTGTGTCAGTGGCAGATCCCCATGCTATTAGTCCGTATCATATGATAGAGTCAGTAAGTCCAAAGTACAGTATTCTCAAGTCTGTCTCGGTCATGTATCGTCTTAGTCTTAGGAAAATATATCGTTGCTTCTTAAGTTTATTTACTAAGTTGTCAATATGTTGTTTCCAGGTAAGATGGCCGTCTATTGTTATCCCTAAGTATTCAGTGTATGCAGATTTTAGTACGTCAGGGCAGCTACACTGGAGAGGGTAGAATTTCTGACAGAGTCTATTGTGTATTTTTATTCGGTCCGAGGTCGGTTGTCCAGCGGCGTAAAGTGAGAAGGATAGGTACTTAATGTTTAAAGTCAGGACGTTCTCATCTAACCAATTTGTAATGTTTTTTTTAAGTCTTTTTCAGCATTGTTACATACCTCCTGCCACCCGTCTGCCGCACAAAACAGAGCCGTATCATCAGCAAATCCAATGATCTGTCCTGTCAGTGGAATATTGTCTAAGTCATTAATGAAAATATTAAACAATACCGGTCCTAATGTTGTTCCTTGTGGTATTGAGTAGTCTGATGAGAACTGTTTACTGTTAATGTTATTTAGTCGCACTGATGACGGTCTTAGTTTTAAGTAGCTGGACATCCAAGAGAGAAGTTTACCTGTCAGTCCGATGTTCTTTAGTTTGTCAATAAGTTTACTATGGTTCACTGAATCAAATGCTTTGGCTAAGTCTAGAAATATTACGATTGGTTTTTGCTGTCAAGTTTGTTAATCAGAAAGTCGTGTAGTTGAACTATGGCGTCGTCGGTTGATTTATCTTTCCTGAATCCAAACTGGCAATTAGAGACCAAACTATATTTCTCTAGATAATCGACAAGGTGGTGTCTAACTATTTTTTCATAAATCTTAGCTATGTTTGAAATCATTGATATCGGTCTGTAATTAGCTGGTAGTTGTCTGTCACCTGCTTTGTAAATTGGAGTTATAAGTGCAGTCATCATGATGTCAGGGAACTGTCCGTGTGTGAGGCTAAGTCTTATCAGGTAATCAATGGTTTTAGCAAGTGTTCTAAGTTTGTTTTACTCATCTGTACTGTAATATTGTTATGTCCTGGTCCAGAACCTCCTCTTAGTTCCGACACTGCTTTAGCCACCTCTTCCTCTGTTATATGAGGTATGTCCAAGCTCACTCGTTGTATTTTATTTGTGTATTGTCTTATGTCTAGTCCGGTTTTGTCTATTTTGTCTGCCATGAGTTTCCCTATAGTAGTAAAGTACTGTCCAAGTAAATTTGCTCCTTCAGTCGGGTTATGTTTTACATCGATTATATCATTCTCGTTTACCTTTAGTTTGTTTATTATTGACTGTGGTCTTATATTTGAGTTGTCGTTTAAGCTTCCGACAATTTCCCATATTTTCTTTATCTTATTGTCAGCTTTGTTTATTTTGTCCACGATATGTCGTTTCTTAGCTTTGTTAATGAGTCTAGTTAGATGTTTAGAGTATTTGTCGAAGTAAGTCTTCAGTCTGGTGTTAAAAGGCTGTTTTTTAAGTTTCCGTGATAGTCTTTCTCTTGTTCGTAAAGACAGCATTAGTCCATTAGTTATCCAATCTTTTAGTTTCTTGTATTTACGTCTCGGTGGAGAGTGTACTATTATTTCTAAGGATGTGTTGATATGAGTTTGGAATAAGTCAATAAATAATTGCGTGGCTTTTTTGACTTCAGCTAATGTAAGAAGGGACATGTGGTTCCAAATGGACGGCTGCCTGGCACACTATTCCATAAATGTACGGGAATGGATGGATCAAAATTATAGGGGAAGGTGGATTGGGCGTGGTGGTCCTATTAACTGGTCTCCACACTCACCCGATTTAAATCCAATTGATTTTTATCTCTGGGGAACTGTAAAAAGCTTTGTCTATAATACAGTGGTGGACACTAAAGAGGAATTAATTCAACGTACAATCGACATATTTGGCGCAATAAAACAAAGAATTGTGGAAATAAGAGAAGTAACCAACAGCATGGCGCAACGCTGCAGAAGATTTCATCAAAATGGAGGCTATTTTGAAAATTTGAGATGAAATTAAATTGAATTATTTTTTTTATTGAATGATTTTGAGATATTTTTGATTTTTTCGCAGCCAAACTTTAAGAAAACAATGCAACCATTGTATCATTAGAAAGCTTATTAAATGCACCAACTTTTGAAAATTTATTTCATAACCATCCAAATTCAAAAGTTATGGCAGCTCAGAGTTTCATCATTACTTTTGATAAAATTAAATATTCATTTTTAGTCACATTGAAAACAACCCCGATTTGATCACACATAGTGCATTTTAATGTAAAATTATTCCTCTTTCGAATGCCGTAAACTGCATATTATTATCTTTTTTAGATGCCGTGTTTATTACGCAATGTATGAAAAAAAAATTAAATAATCAAAAAAATCGATATATCGAAAACTAAGGTCGACAGACCATGGGTTATAGGAAATATTTTGCTGGAAATTCGATAAGTATCACCCCCTTTCCTTTGTCTGTGCTTAGCTGAAACACCCTGTATAACAAATTGTTTTGTGACAGTTCTGAAACATTTGGGGGGGGGGGGGGGGGAGGTGTAAACAAATTGGGAAAAATCATATTTTATTTCCCAATTAAAGTTGATATGCTAAAAAGGTTAGAAAACGAATCTTCCTATTAAAGTAATTTATAAATTTATTTAACTTTCAGGTATTATCTTTATTTTATAAAGAAATTTTAGCTAGAATATATAGGATGGGAGCTATATCCATTTGAAAATAAATAAGTTAAGTAAAATATAAAACGTTTCGGAGAAATTCAGATTCGGATTCAGCATACAAAAATATTTTCAACATGGTGTTTTTATTTAGCAGAACTGTGATTTGTAAGGTAAATTTTGATATAATGTTTAATAAATGATTTATTGAACCACGAGAACTCTGGAAAGGAGAAAGTTTAACACGAGTTGAGTGGTAACTAAAACAATTTTATCATGTGCAGATGAACTTGGACGTATCAGTCATCACTTATTTAGCTGTACAACATTGGGGTGGATTTTTTCGACCAACAAAAAATATTATTATATTGTAAGCCACTTTCATAAGGGCATTAATAATGAAGACTACTTAGACTGCTTTCATTTGTGGATGCTTTACCCTGACTTGGCGACTTCTATTAGATAGTTCTCACCTTAATTAATCAATAAGCTTTAGAAAGGAAGGGGAATCATAAGTGTCCGTTTTACTTTGTATCCCATTTTAATGGACGTCGGTAGCTGTCGATATTTAGAAGGAAGACGAAGGAAGCGAGGGGATATATTAGTCAAGAGTGTCAAGTGTTTAAATGAGAACAGTTAAAGGGGTAAGAGGACGGGCCAGGAGCCTCGGAGCCGATAGAGAGTGTAAGAAGACAAATGGATGAGGCTCAGGTGAGGTTCACAGGTGGGAGGCACCGGATAAACCTTCCCCAAACCAGGATATTAATGATTTCCCAAGGGTTAGACCGAGTGAGGGTTGAGCACCCTGCCTCAGCTACTAGAATATCGGGGGGAGTGACGTCACACACCTTCCTCAGTCCTAGCTAGACACATCCAAGTATCTTTACTACCTTACACACTAAGTATAAAATTTCACTGAAAATTTCATTTTCCTCTGTCTTGACATTTTAAAGGCGTTTCTTAAACCCTACACCGAGCCTTTTTTTTTATTTCAAGAGGTGCTTTCAGAGGAGTAAAATCAGATAAACGTGTGAGTGAAGGCGGAAAGTTGTCTACTTTAGATAACACATTCTGCTGTTTAACCTGGCTTTAGGGAATCTTTAAACTTAGAAAAAAAGAGCTTTCTTTATCCCTGGCACTAACCACCTATTCGACATCCGATACAGTGAAAACTCACTCTATACCTCAAACCAATAAAAAAGTTTTTGAAGAGGTGGAAGTTATTTGTTGTTAATCTTGATTCCAATGTTCTGCGGTTCTTTCTGGAAGATTTAGTCTTTTAAAACTTTTCGTGTCCAGGAGTTTTGGCTTCTTATCCCTTTCATTGCTTCACCAAAGGTCAGGTCTTCATTGCTCTTTTTCAGCAAGTATAAAATTTAAACAAGTCCTTTTTTTAAATATATATACATATATACAGAAGAAGCAGTCAAAGAAAATTAAACTTTTATTGTTATATCATTATCGAAAGTGGTGTTTGAGAATTTAGTTTTGACTGTCTAAAGACTAGGTGTTGTCATTTTACAAATTTGTAGAGAGATTTGAATAAGAATGAAAAGAAGCTTTTCTCCACCAATTCGAATACGTATTTGGCTTTTTTAGTCCCATTTAACCTCTGCCTCCAGTAATTAACAATTTATTTTCGTGTTTCTACTTATCTCGCCTACAGTGAAGACCATTATTGGCTTAGAACCCGATTTATGAAGTAAAGTTAATTTTTCTGGAGTAGCGAATTTTTATTTTTTATTCCTTCACTATCTGCCTATGTTGAACTATAACAAAATTTGATTGTTTGTAACAAAATATGGACCCGCCTTAATCATGCATATTAAATTAAATGCGGACACTAATCTTTACCATAATGCCAATCTGAATGAATTAAATTCAACTTTATATAAAAAATTGAATAAATTATTAACATCTTAATTTTATAAATTTATGTCTCTTATAAAGGACCTCAAGACCTTTCTTCAGGAAAATGAAAAAAACCTTTTACAAAATCAATATAAAAAAACTCTGGATACAATATTATGTAAATTAGACCGAAGTTTACTCATTTTAAAAGGCAGTAATTCAAAAGTTAGTAAAGTGTCTTTGAACGGAATTTCTTCCTTATTTAATCAATTTGACCAGCTGCTTATTAAATATTTAAGTAGGCGAGGCCATTCACTTCAACAGATACTTCCTCCAGACTATTATATGAATTTAATAATCTTACCTCCTTTTCAAGAAGTTCCTTTTGTTGACACAATTAATTCAAATTCCAATTTTTCATTTAATATATTTAATTTTTTTTATATCAAATACTCATATTATATTCATTTTTTTTTTTATTCTATTTATTTCATGATATAAAACTTATTAAATGCATTTTATATAGTTTCAATCACTTTTTATTTAATATTTTCATAAAAAGCTTTCATTTTAAAAAATAAATTTAACTTTAAAGAATATAATAGAATATTTTTATAAAAATAGACGATATCTTAGATTATGAATATTGTAATAATAATTCCTGCAAGAAAAAAAGTTATATTAAAAATTCAGCTTGAGAAAACTCAGAACTAAGTACCGCAACCGCACTAGTCATTCGTTAGTGCTTCTTTCTGTGGACATTCTTTATTGAGATAGTGTGCATCCTCTTTTTTTGACATTTTTTCGGAAAATAGATTTTCTGGAGAAAGTAATTTGTTATTCATAGGTACCGGAATGAATTATATTTACAATTTCTTAATCAACGTCAACCGCAACTGCATTTACACGTTTTAAATTAGCTTAAATTAGCATCTTTGTCCGGGACTATTCTGGGAACCTAAATTTGACAGACTTCCCGACTACCTCGAATGCTGAAACTTGCAAAGATAATGCATTTTTTGATGACAATACGACAATACAATAATCAGTCATTAGTTTTACCAATTTATTTATATTAGCTGATGAATCAATAAATTTCCGAAACATGTTGGCGGTAAAATTAAATCTGTGTAATTGCCGTGCCAAAAAATGGTTGTAAATTTTAACGAGTAGAGTGATATGGAAAAGAAAGAGTTTGTGGGGGGATAAAGAATAGAAATGGAGGATAGACAAACAACATCATTTACTTGTACTGGATGGATTAGGCCTAGCAAAACTTACTCGGAAAAGGGGATAATTGGCTTATCTTTTTACACGTGTTTTTGTTGGGATATACATACAGTAGAACCTCCACTAACGGACATCAAAAAAAGATTCTTTCAATAAAATTCCAAGATTTGCAGCCCGGCCCAAGACCCTGCTGCATCCTGTTTCGTTTAGCACTCGTCAGTTATCGCTTATAAACCTATGTTTAAGGCTATCTTTTAGTTGGGACCTTCCGGTCTACTGCCTATTAAGAATGGTGAATTTTAGGATTTACCGGTATTTGACCATTTACAATAACATAAAATATAAAACTAGGCATCGCGTGGCTCAATCATCGAAGCGAGCGTATAATAATAAATATGTATTGAATATTGAGAAAATAGATTATCATGATGAGTTGATAGTTAAAGGGTATGACTGTAGTAAGAGAGTCTAGTAGTGAGGGAGAAACGAACTTAATATGAGCATTAGTAAAAGGAACATGGTATACAAAATTTCAACTAAATCGGTCTACTTTTACTCCGGATGGATATTTTGTTGAATGTAAGAAGCTCGCTTCAATTAAGTGATGTGATAGTGAGCATTAGTTTAAAGTCGTTTTCTTCTGCGCCTTCTTATTGCTGTCGTTTTGAAAAAGGGAAAAATTATTTAAAACTTTTTGTAAATAAACTTTTTATGAAACACTTTATAAATTTTTTGAGACAAATAAAAAACAATATCTTTAACTTGGGCCAACAACAATATACAGGAAAAACTTTATATTCCATATTTCAAAAAACAAACAGTTTATGACCAAGTGAATAGAGCTGTTACACAATAATTCTATAAATCTTCTATTCAGTAAAAGAAGAATTCTTTTACTGTATAGAAAACAGTATTTCTTATTTGTAAGAAAAAATAATAAAATAGACACGTATATTGTTGTGAAGATTTAAGCGAAGTAAAGGCCTAAGAAAAATGAGAAAGGATCAAACTTTAGTAAAAGTTACGAAAAGAAAACAAAAAGTTTAAACACCTTGAACAATCCCTTAAAACAATTTTCAAACAAACGCGAACACGACTCACTTGTTTTCCCATTTTCATTCACAGCATTTCTCCTTTTATATTTCTAACAGAGTTGAATAGATGTATTTTATCTAACAGAGTAAGATAAAATCCAGATGCATACTTTAAAATTATTAAAATTAACTTTAAAACTTAAACTTTTCAATTTTATATTCCAGTAGCTTTGACAAACCAAAATTTTATAGCAACTGATATGGCATGTGATCCGGGATGCAACATGCAACTACGAATGAAACTAATGTAAAGGTATACACCCGCTTAGGCAACATGACAGGAGTAGAGAAAGACACGCCTCATCAGTATCTGACGTATACCACAGGCTTAAATTTCTGTTATGAGCAAGAGTCTACTGGGCCATCAATGAATCGAGGGCGGTACGCAGTGCCGGATTTAGGACTTTTGAGGCCCTAAGCCAAATTCTACTAGCGGCCCCTCCCCCACATTGTTTTTTCAACCTAGTTTTTATGAACTATAGAAGTTCAATAATTTTGTTTTCTTTTAATTTTTTTACAAAACCCTTATATTTTAAGTTAATATTCGTAGGCCTAACTTAAGTTAACTAATATCAAAAAAGTATAATAAATGGGATGATTTTTTTAAATTCTTGAAATACTTTTTAATTACTACAAAATATGTGGTTAGGTTTTAAAAAGGCCTCTAAAACTAACTTTTTATTGAATTTTATTTTTTTGTAGAACCTTTTTAAAACTCTTATAAATATAAATGTATAGTTTAGGAGATAATGTGCAAAAGAGTGTTTGACTAACATTAAGTTAATCTTTTGGTGCCTGTAAAATATATGTGGTTGGCTAAGTTCGTCTGTAAAATATATGTGGTTGGCTAAGTCGTATTGTGGAACATAAGTTCGCCAGCTTGGCAATAGGCATTTGAAAAAAAAAAAAAAAAAAACGATAGAAAGCGGCCATGTCCTGGCCATTTTGGTAAACAATGTGATTTTTCATGATCCTGAGTTCAAAATTAGTTAGTAGACCAAAAATCAAGTTGATGTTAGCTTGTCACTTGAAAGGTGACCACTCTAATTTGGAGTAATAATTGAATAACTATACATATAACTAACCTATCAATAAGAAATACTCCTTAGAATATACTGTGTCAAAGGCGCTGAGCGGCAAGCCATATCAAGTATTGCCCATATCTGCGGCCCCCCTATGACCGCGGCCCTAGGCCGCGGCCTAGTCGTCCTAGTGGTAAATCCGGCACTGGCGCACGAGTAGGTCACTGCAGCTAGTACATTATAATAGTGATAAGTTATGAAGAACGGGACTATCACGATAAAAATATGTCAGTATTTTCAGTGGGTAAGAAAAATACCACATGTTGACTAACCAATTTCATTTTTTTTATATTGTAGCATTTATATTTAAAACACCACCTACATAATCCTTTATATTTAATCCTGTCTTAAGTTACCATATATTTTATTTGAATATATTTTACTTTTATCTTTATATTTTTTACTACCCAGAAATAAGAAGACAAGACGGATATCATACAAAAAAAATAAAGAATTAAACTATAAGAAATCTTTTAATCTTATTTAAAAAGAGATGGAGGGGGGGGGGGGGGGAGGAGTAAAAAATAGCCGGTAAAAAAAAGAATAAAAAAAAAATAAGAACACTTGTCACAGAAAAAGTAATATCAGAAATTGCATTTTTTATCTTTTCTTTATCTTTCTTAGTCTTTTATTTCTTTCTTTAAATAGTGACTAAAGGACACGACTTTACCCGTATTTTAATCTTTTTTGAACATTCAACTGGATTTATTTCACAATTTATTTTTCTGACTTTTTTTATGTTGATAAATGAACGTTGGAAATTAAATTAGAATGGAACCTAGGGAGAAAAAATCCTGTCGAGTTAGGAGGCAAAAAAGGATGAATAATTAAATTATTAAATTTATATATATATATATATATATATATATATATATATATATATATATATATATATATATATATATATATATATATTCATAAAGTAATATCCAAAAACAAATGGATTATAGTTTGCAGAGTTTTTTGTTTTAATCTATGTTAACACAAGGAGCGTTGTCACAATTAATGAGAGAATACTTTGATACAAAATATTCTAAAAGTTATTCCTCAAATGTATTCTTTGTAATTCTTAAATGTTTGTTAAATTAAAATTAATAATTTACTGAAGTTACCGTAAACATTATTTTTTTAAAAAAATGGATAAAATGGAGAATGAAATAAAAAAAACGCGTATTGTTAAAAATGGCTGAAAAGTTGATTACGTATTAAAAGTGTTTAATACGTTGTGTACGTTGTCTACAATGACTTGATTGACATGAAGTGAGGAACTATCTCTTTTTGGTACTCATAGTGGCTTGAATTATTTCTTAAAGAAGTTAAGCACCACTTAATAAATTACGGGGCCACTGTCTCTTTAGACGTCGAGGAGGGTTTCCGGGAATAAATGGTAATAATAGGTTGTCAATTAAAGAACTGGGATGTTGGGATATGGATTTATAGAAGGATTTGTATCGGGGTATGGCTAAGTCATGGACGAAGTGACTTAAATTCGTTGTGAAGGGTGAAGTTTGAAACATGGAAAGGAGCGAAGACTACTCTTCTTTGGATTTTTGACTGTAGGGACAGGGTATGATAGTAGTTTTAACGCTTGGTCCAACCCCAGAGTTCAATCCCGTATTACCATATGGGCTTAATTATGGTGTTATAAATGAGTTACTTGTTATGTGTGCAGAGTTTAAATTTATGGTAAAAAAAAGTCTGTGTAAAAGTTTGCAGCATCGGTTGCAGTATAGTTGTTTTGTGTCGTGTTCCTAGGTCAAATGTCGGTCCAGGTGTAATCCAAGGTAGCGTAAGGAACTACAGTGAGGGATATGAATTTGGTTTAGGGTTACTGGTTCACAATTGCCATATCTCAAACTAAAAGTCACATGGACACTTTTTTCAAATTAATTTTGATTTTCCACTTCTTAAGCCAAGTTTACAGGAGTAAGAGGCGTTTCTGAACTTGGTCTGATGCTATTCTAGGTAATATATTGGATTATAAAATACATTTATCATCTGATAAGGATGCTGAAGTGGTGGCAGAATGCAGGAATATCAGAAGTGAAAATGGTATACAGGATTGGACCTAGGACGTTCCCTTAGGGTACACCTGCAGTTATAGGAAAAATTTAGGAAGTGGAAAGGTTGTAGGACACATGGCAAAGACAGTTTTCTAGAAAGAAAAATCGTAGAAGGGATTCCGGAAATATATTCTTTGTAATTTCCACCTGTTTCTTAAATTAAAATTGTTAATTAACTAGGCATCGTGTGGCTCTATCATTAAAGCGAGCGTATTGCGTTATTTGATATTAAGGAATTATTAATCATGATGAATGTCATAGTTGAAGATAAGAGGAAGAGGGTAGAGTGGCGGAACTTGGTATAAATCTTACCTTCCTAGATAAACCTACACTCCTAGAATCTCAGCCACCCGCAGTAGCTTTTAAACAATTATTATAAATGTATCACTTCACTACGCAAAAACTTCTGCTTGTATCAAGTTGAAATTTTACATGCCTGTTTCAATTGCACTTTAAACGATGTATATAAAGTTATATTAAAATTGTTACGTTAGAACGTAAGATATCGGTAAAAAGGTTGTTTTCTCAACTTAAAACGTTTAGGCCCGCTTTAATAGTTTTACCGATCTTTATTAATTCATAGCGGTAGTGGCTGATAGTTTCACTAAAAATTTGTATTTTGAAAATCATTTTTGTCTCGTCAAATAGATATATAGTTAAAATATTTTTTCGTCCTAAAATTCCAATTTTAATTTTGAAGCGCACGTTTACGCGAGCGTTGCGCACGAATGTTTGGGCAGAGAACGTTGTCCTTCGAACTCGTCCTGAGCATTGGTAAAATGAACATTTGTACCAAATTTCATCTAAATCGGTCAACTTTTACTTAAGTTATCGTCGCACGTTTCAGACATTCACACACAGACAGACACGGAGCATATTTCGTTGAATAAAGGGAGCTCGCTACGTTCTCTTCAATTAAAAAAGATACCGTAAGTATAATTTTTAAATTAAATTGATAAAAAAATAAGAATGAAACAAAAAAGTATTATTAAAAACGGCTGAAAAGTAACATAGAAAAGTAAATTCGATTTTTTTCAAAACACAAAAATAACTCTTTTAAAGATTACACAATACTGATTTTGTTGAATTTTTGCTTTATACCGAATTACATACGCGGCAAAGAAACGAGTATAAAGAGTAAACAAGTATAACACATGGATAATTCAACCGAAAAGCCAACTCAGTCAGGATTCACTTGAGCCGGAAATTTCTACACAATGTAGCGAAAACAGAGAGAGCAAGAAAACTTTTTAAGCTGCAGAATATTCTCTGAATTTCTCACAGAGATAAAAGAAAAGGAAATTCCAAAATAATATTTTAAAAAATATACAATATTGTTGCTTAACTAGGTTAAAAAAAAGAATAGGAAAGTTGATATAAGAAAAGAAAATATGTTTTTCATATTTCTGAAGAAAACTAAAACTTATATTGTGTAACATTGTTCAAAATGGGTGTGTATGAAACAAACATTTTGGGATTTGGAATTCGGATTCTACAAAATGGAAAAATGTTTTTTTACAATTACTCGTATGCTGGCTGGATTTCTTACTTCGCTAAACAGTGTATAATGTTTAATTATCATTTTCAATCTTCAGTTAATCCGTTTAAATTTATATTTTCATTATAGCTGTGGTCCTTTAGGGATTATAAATTGAAAATTAATAGTTGTATATTAATTTATTTATTTATCAATATTTCGCCTGGGCATCATTAGGCCATATTTCTGCAGATATGTTTGTGGTTTATACATATCTCTGGAGTGAAGGAGTAACGGTTAACACAGAATATATACATCACTATATAGTTCAACATTTACTATTATTGTTATGCATTTCTGTGTTAAGCATTACTCCTTCGTTGCAAATCTTTTGTATAATTGAGTAGTGTCCCGACGACCCGACGGCGGCGCACCTCGAAATGATTTATAACGTTAAAAATTGATGAGCTAAAACCTAGGTTTGAACCTGTAACCTCCAGCACGCGAAGTAGGAACTTTACCATTGTGCTATCTGTTCGTCATAATCATAATAATAATAATAAGCTTCACGGACATCCTTTCCAGGACAGAAGCCTCTCCCTAAGGAGGAAAAAGTCTGTATTGAGGTTAGAAAAGTCTTTTTACTACATTGTCCCAACACTCGCGGTCCCTAGCCACTCTATACCAGTTTTCTCCAACTCTACTAACTATTTCTTCTCTCCATCTTAACATGGGTCTTCCTTTCCTTCTTTTGTTTCCTCTGGGGATCCATTCCGTTAAGATTTTGGCCCATCTGTTATTCTCCAATCTAGCCAGGTGACCTGCCCATCTCCACTTGGAGTGGTGAGCTTCCTTCAGTAAGTTCTTCAGCCTAGTTGTTTTTACTATTTCTTTGTTACTTATCCTGTCCATCCTTTTTATGTTACACATGCTCCTTGCCATACTCATTTTCGTTGCTATTAGCTTATTACTCATCTTCTCTGAGAGTGACCACGTTTGGGCACCATACAAAATAGTTGGGTATACACAAGAAGATAATATTTTAGCTTTTAATCTTTTATCAATTTGACTCTTAAATATCTTTTTTAAAGACCAGTATTTTCTCCAACCTAAGTCGATTCTTCTGCGTAGTTTCTTTTCTCTTTGGTTTTTAAAAGATATTATTTGTCCTAAGTACACATATTCTTGAACATATTCTAAATTTATATCTTTTGACCAAGTTCCAGACCCCCTCCTAAAAAAGTCAGTCCATAAAAGTAGTGATATCTACATTGTGACCAAGTCTGCTCTTTCATTAGTCCATAACCTCACTTCACTCGAACTTTCATATTCGTTAATTTTATTGCTTAACACTTGCCCAGTTTCTGAATGAAGCATAATGTAACTACCATGTAACTCCTAAGTGAGTACACATGATACTGTTGATTTATACCTCATTCAGAAACTGGCCAAGTGTTAAGCAATGAAATGTAAGAGCAGTGCTGCTCATGAAAATAGGAGTGAAGTGTGGTTATGGACTAAAGAAAGAGCTTACTTGGCCCCTATGTATATGTCACTGCTTTGATAGGCTGATTTTTTTGGAAGGGGGTCTGGAACTTGGCCTTTTTTCAAGGTTAAGTTTTTGCTGAGTATATCATTCTTTATGGCTGGCTTTAGCATCTTGGGCGTTTTGGATTTTTATGAGGCACTGGAGAGAGCAAGACCACTGAATTCCCCTTATGTACATTAAATTGTCTGAACTTCATGCATTTGACGTGGCTCAATCCCAATCTGAAGCCTAAATTTATCCTATAAGTACAGTTGCCCGGAAACTACGCCTAAATACTCCATAAAGATGTAATTTTACCCATTTTTTTTTTAAATAAACCCTGCAGCATGTATTATTTTGCAATCGACAACATATTAGCCTGATATAAAAAAGACTTGTAAGTACTTCTAACCAATCTTTTAATTATAATTATTATTATAATTCAACAATTCTTTGTAAGATTGTAAAAATTAAAATATATATATATATATATTTTGGAATTTTTCCGTCAGGTACACGGCTATAGCTTCAAGTGTGCCAAATTTTTATTTCTCTAGCTAAAAGTTTCTGCAAATCACTTATAATTTCGAAGACGAGTCAGTCAGTTAATTTTCAAATTTTGAAATCTCCCCTTTTAAGGAGGCTTATTATAATAAAGAAGAGCTTAATTTAAAATTTTACAGTGTCCTATGCTACTTATGCGTAATTTATATTTCAAAAGTCCATCTTAAGAGGAAGCAGAGGTATGAGGGTGAGAAAACCAGTGGGAATTGTTAGGATAAAAATTAGGATACATTACATGCTGGCAAGAACTTGGCCTTGCGCACTGCCATGTGCTCAGGACAAATATTTCAATACCATTGAAGTTTTGGTAGTCATATAATATAATTAATTGTCAGTAATTTTTAACAAGGAAATATATTATATGCCCCGATAAAAAAATGGCTTAAGCATTTAACTCAAGTTCTATTTTAATAAAACTTGGTTAAACTTACAATTTACCTTTTTTAATAGTTGCTTTTAAAAGTATTAAATTTATTCTTTTATCAGTATTTACGTAAATCAGATTAAATACCACATCTCATCTGACTAAACTAGATGATTTGCTGGTAAATCATAATATTCGTGGGTATCCTAAAATTTGGTAATTCGCGTTTGTTATGCAAAGTTTAATATTGGTTGTTAATATATTAATATATGTATATTAGCATTTAAATACATAAATTTCTAGCATCACAGAACACTCAGTAGAACGTTCAATCAAATATTTAAAATAGTATTTGCTTCTGTGTAATTATTATGTATGAAATGTACCTATGTAGATACATTACCTTAAATTATATCAGACGATAATATAGTATTAAAATAACTTTAACTGCTAAAGCAAACAAAAAACTATCATTTACAATAGGTCACTTTGTTATCTTTAAA
Source organism: Gerris lacustris (assembly GCA_951217055.1). Taxonomy (NCBI): domain Eukaryota; kingdom Metazoa; phylum Arthropoda; class Insecta; order Hemiptera; family Gerridae; genus Gerris; species Gerris lacustris. The sequence goes on along the minus strand of OX578281.1, from coordinate 32,084,587 downwards.
ATATTTGAAGTTAACTCTTATATTGTGTTACATATTAATTTAGAAAAATAAAGTCACAAAGTAAGCACTTTCAGTACACACAAAGGGTCCTTCAAATCCGACAAATCGGACGAGATTGTTAAGCAGCATAATCGGCCCTGCAATTTAATTTATTTTTTTGGATAAATGTGGTTTCCTTAGCTTAGCAATAACAAATCATTTCGAGGTACGTCGTCGTCGCACAAGAATTCTTATATATATAGTCGTTGCACAAGAATTCTTTATATTATCATTTATATAATCGAGTAGTAGATTATATAAATGATATAAAGAATTTTTTTTCAACACACAATTATTTATTTTACAAAAGTTTAGCGCCAAAAATAAGAAGTCATGTTTTCTTTACTTTTATTTTTATTATGCTTGTGGTGCTTGCCGCCAGCTGGCCGCCTGTCACCTAACACCATACACCATACCATACCTATTAGCTGGGCAACTCACGCGGTTGTCAGCCTCGGTCATTCCCTTTTCCATTCCTCTGCAATTGCGTTCGATTTGACACTTTTGACTGTGTCGATTACACGATTACACCAAAAAGGTAAATTGTAATCCTTCTTTAATTTCATTTTTGCTTTTAGCATGGAACATGCTTTAGGGGGGTGACACACTTCGCCACCCAGATAGCGCCACCTGGGTGGCGCTACCCGGTCGTCTATGAGAATAGACGGAACCTGTCAGACGAGGTGGCGCCACCTGCCGGGTGGCACTATACGGTCGACCGTCCGACGGTCTAGCCGCCACCCACAGGAAGGCGCCAACCGGGTAAGAGGCATAATCGCCACCACAGGAAGGCGGGGGGAGGTAAGAGGACACATGCTCCTCCTCCAGTCCCTAAATCCGGCAGTGGATCCTAAAAATAAATACATATTTATAAACATCCTGAGACAATTATCGTTTATAGTGTTGTCGTTGGTTAGAAGTTTGAGAACAGAGGTATGAAAAGCTTTTCACTGTCTGGAATGTGTTCTCTTATAATGTATTGTATAAATTCCATGATATTCGACTCCTCTCAACTCCGTAGGTAACATCAGCATGCATTTAGTTTTTCCGATTTGCACCTTCGACCTACCCTCCCCATTTTTCGCTCGATGATTTCATAGATTTGATACATTTTATTCAACCCTGTGCCCTATATAGTCACAATGACTACATCATCCATTTATAATATCTGGAAGTTGTAATTACCAGTGCATTATATACACTTAGGTGGCTTAACTCATCACGGATTGGACTATTTTGAAAGTAGTTCTATATATTTATCGACATTAATTAATCCATGAAGTATGGCAAGATTAAATTGATCAGCTGGCAGATTTAAAAAAATAACTATCTATAATATATAGTACAGTCAGATTATCATTAAGATCATTTAAATTGAAATATAACAACTTTTTTTTGTAGCTTTAAATAATTCATCTTTTGTTGGTTTAACAAAAGGTTGTCAAAAATGGAAGTGAATTTGTCGGTGAAAGGAAGTCAAGAAGTAATCTGTTATCTTATTGTGTCTTCGTTGTCTGTTTGTCTGCCTAAAGAATAAAGTGAAAAGCAAGGAGGAGGTCAGTGAAAGAAGCACAAATTCTTGAAATAGTCAGGACCCCGTTATATAAGCAGGTTGAAAAGGGCTCAGCTCAGATAAGACCAAAGAAGGGGACCAAAGAAAGGGCCAAACCGATTGTAGGCCTTTTTTCTTTCTTAGCATCCAATCTTTTCTTCTTCCTTTTCACCCAATTTACCAAGTTTTCTTGCAGCTATCTCCAGTCGGCTTCGGCCACGGTCCCTATTCAATCATTCTTGCAGGATGCTTGAAGGTTCAGCTTCGAGAACTGAAGTTTGATTGAACTGGGGTTTTCCTCCTCCTTGGCTGTTACGTCTGTTTTAATAAAAAAAAAAAACTAACCTTACAATCACCTTTTTCTATTCTTGAAATCAACAAAAGCAGATGAAAGTAAAACTTTTATATTTTTTTTACTTCTTCACTTTGATATGAACTAGTTTAAATTTAAACTGAGATATAACAAAAAAATGTCTTTTCATGTTGAATTGATTAGAAGGGAGAAACAACATTGCAGCGAAATTTTACGCAATAAATGTGTTTATTTATTTATTGATTACATTATTATTAATATATTTTATTATAATTTTTGTACCTTAAACTCACATAGGCACATTGCACACAGAAGAGACGTAAGTAACTCCTCCCCTAAGTAACCTATGGGGTAATGCTCACAAAAGTGACGAGGCGCAGCTCAATGCCTCTTCCGCACGTCTCCTTCACGCTTCTCCCTCACCTCTTGACACATTTACAAGAAGCGTGTCTCCTGCGCACCCAATTTAGTACATTCTTTTTTACTGTGGAGTATTATTATTAGCTTGTGGTTTTTATTGTATCTCTTGACTGCCCTTTATGTGGTGTGGAGCTTTCACACTATCCTGTGGCTCGTCTCTCTTACGCCTCTTTTGTGTACATTGGGTATAAGAGTAAAACTTACCATATTACCGTAGAAACAAAGTTGGGGCGATTTTTGATAGATAAGTTGGCTATTTTGGGAACTAAAGATAGGGAATCGTATAACTAAATCTCTTTTGAGATTATTGAAAAGGTAAAGCTCAGTTACTGGAGTAGACCTATTAAATATTGACATTATCTGAGAGAAATGTCCTTGAGGTTAATATCAGTACAAGTTAAATCTTATAGGTAGAGCTGACTCCGACTACATTCTCTACAAACAAGCGCCTAAAGGGACTCTGAGCAAACCTCGTTTGATAACCCAACAAGTTACGGTAATAACTTGGCCTATCCAATCCCTCATAGACAATCACTAACTTACGGCCCAAGTTGTCGAGACCAAGTCTTCGGTGTCAAATTCCCACAACTGAGAGGATAAACCCTCTTAAGGGGAGGCTTCGATTCCCCTTTGCCTTGGTTGCGGTAAGAACAGTCAAACTCGTGTTTATCCCTACTTGAAGAGGCCGATATTAGACTCGGAAAACTTTAGCCACTAACCCTTTCTCTCGCTTCACTATCACTTCGACTATAACAAGCATCCCAACTACAGGTAACTTCTGCTTGTGACGTCGAAATTTTGATTGAAATTCGTTTCGGTTCCTATCAGTAACCTCTTTTAGAAGGTCTATTCCACTATAGAACTATGTTTCACATACCACTTATTACATCCTTATTCGAAGAATAAAGTTTTATAAATAGCAACTTAAAAGGGTATAAAATATTTACAATAAATACTAAGATCGAGTTCAAAGGTGACCCAAAGAGGGGTCGAAATATCACAAAAATGCACTACTTACTACATAGATTTTAGTTTACGTTAACCATGTTTGAATTTAAGAACTTAACAGTCCAACAAAATTAGAGATAGAAGGTGTACCAATATTTCAATCAGTATTTCTAGTATAAAAGAACTGTAAGGTGGTTTTTAACGGTAAAAATAAATTCAATTTTAATTTTAAAAAGGATATATATATATATATATATATATATATATATATATATATATTATATATATATATATATAACAAAACATGAAAAACCCAGGGATCGGTCATAAAACAAAACAACACCTTACAACATTCTCAATATACCCGACGTTTCGGCTTTAATCAAAACCTTCTTCATGGGATCTACAACAAAAAACAATTCAAAAGTATTAACATCAAGATGCCTAACTCATACAAAAACAGAAATAAATAAACATAGCTGATGGCTTAAAAGTTGAAACTTACAAAGACTACAGTTGAAGGAAAACCTTTAAATAAACATTTACATGAAAACAGATTTACATTACATATATATATATATATATATATATATATATATATATATATATATATATATATATATATATATATATATATATATTATATATATATATATATATATATATATATATATATATATATATATATATATATATATATATATATATATATATATATATATATATATATACTCACATTAACAATAAATCATTATTTTTTTTTTATCTTTGAATTGAACAATTCTTCCATTATTTTCTACATTTTTTAGCTATTTATATTTTATAAATAGCTTTCGTGATTCTTAATTGTTAAATAGAAAAGCATTGAATTTCTTACAATAAAAAGAAGCTTTTAATAATCAAGTCTATTTTAATTTGACCTACCCTTGGTTGTTTTAAAGCATTTTGGTTGTTTGACTTTTTCTTTCTTTATTTTATATTTTCTTTCTTGCTGTTGTAACTTTAGTAAGATCTTTTCTCAGAATCTCTTTAGACGCCAGAGAGCTACAGGACCTCTTATCCTTGTCAATCTCAGAAGCTTAGAAGAAGTAAAACATTGAGTTATTTTTCTTTTCTTTTTGTGGGAGGGGGGGGGACAAAAACTCGATTACCTTTGTGATTTAGTAAAGGATCAATATTGGACGAAACAGAGACAAGATAATGACATCGTCCTTGCTATTTTCCCTTCTGGCCAACCCAAGATGTTCCATGCTTTCCAGACCTAAATTGGAGAAAAAATCCTGATTTTTTTTCTTAAACAAGAAGGATGTTTCTTTTATAATTTTTTTTCTAGATAAGGAAAAAGTAGATTTATTTATCCTTTTTAAACAAGACAAAAGAATATTCTTTAATTAAATGAATTTAAATAAATATATTTTCGATGTCACCCTTTATTTCTTCTTTTTTTTTTGTTTATTTTTGCGTTATTTCCCTTCTTAAACTCTTTGTATTTTTTATTTAATTTGAAAAGAGAAAAAATGTAAGAGTAATAGGACAGAAAACAAAGAATTTCACTAAAAGGGACTATTTATTGTGCCTCTTTATTTCTTTTTTTTCATCACAACATACAAAGAAAAGGTCCTTTGTGATTTTGTTTGTAGTCAAATAGCTGCTTTATTTACAAACTCTATTTTTTTGGAAGGTCAAAATATTTAAAACAAAAAATGTAGTGTAATTTAGGATTTAGGAAAACAAATTAATAGTGCGATTAAAATGTTTAACGAAACTAAGAAACATGCAGAAAAATAATAATACACTGGTGCAACCTGCAGTGCAGCCATTAAAATAACAATGATGCTTGAAATTTTGAAATGGCCCACTTAAGAGATAGACTAAAATGACTATAGCATTTTAAAAATTGTACATGAAGAGCCGAAATAAACTTTCTAGACACATACATTATATATAAAATATGGAATTATTGAGGTTTTCGTTATAGATTTACATTCGTGAATCAAAATTTAACACATTATAAATATTGGGTGGAGCTTTTAGTCGGGGAAAAAACATTAACTTAAACAATTTTGTTGTTACGATTGCTTTCCTGTCAGGTACTGAAAGAAATACATTATAAAAAACATTTGGAATAGCGAGGTACTTTACTGTGAAGAGTGGAGATAAACATTGCTTCTCTATATTATATCTGGAACAATGCAATCTTGGCCTGAGTTTTTAATATTCGTGCCAAGAAAGAAAAAAAGGTTTCGATGGAATAAAAGATCCTTCCTTGACATTTCTAACAGGGAAATAAGGCAAATATGTGACTTTAATTCCATAACATTAGCTAGAATATAATAGTAATAATAATGATAGTAATAATAATTTACTGTGAGTAGTAATGGTAAAATCTTGATAGAACAACTAACAATTACGATTTTTAATCGTCTAAGTAATAGCTTGGGTTTTATTTGGGTGTTGTAGTGGCAAGACCTTTAGGTGAATCGATGGAATTTATAACCACTCAGCGGATAATACGCTATTATATGTCATTTTAGCGGTATTAAAGTAAGGACTTATCTTCCAAGATAATTTTGGGTCATTCCTTACAAATTATATTCTTGATTTAAAGGAAACTCCGTTACAAGGCCTAGTTATGCTTTTATCTCCATCCATAGTCTAAAAATTATTTAATTAAGTTAAAGGACAGATTTACAAAACAAGCATAATTTCTTGATGAAGGATCTTAAATTTTAACAATGAGCATGAACGGAAGAAATCTATAGCTCTGTGGCACTTTGATTTACTTGTGCAGACTTTGATTACTTCTTCAATTTAAGGGCACACAGTGCAATTATCTTCACTAACACTTATTTTTCCATAATTTCGGAACTATACCCAGAGTTCTAAATCATTAATATTATTCAAGATGAGAGGTAAAATACAGATGAATAATATGCACTTTGTGGCATGGCATCGAACCACAGGGAGCTGCGTTCAGTTAAACCCCAATGCTTTAACCACTGGGCTATATGACATAGAAATGATTTTCAACTGTTCCAATATATATAATTCATATATCAATCCCGATTGTTAAGCCCCCTGATACGCTATCAGTCAGTTTGGCGTGTTAGTTAGTTAGTTGTGTTCTGTTTAGTGTGATAGGATGCATTGCCTGCACACGGTCAGATTGGTTGGTCACATCAACAATTCAGTCAACCATCAATTATTCACCTCGGCATATGCGAGGTACATTTTGTGCGATATTGGATAAGAATTGGCTCTTACAACGTGTTAAATATTTAAGTATCACTGACAGAGTAAAGATTGCACACTAAAGACTAGCATAACTATGAATGAAGAAACTTCATAAAAGTTGCTTTCATTGGTTAATATGTTAATAAGAAAGCAAGAAATGAACTTTCCACTACCTTCGAACAGTAAATTGCTGGAAGACCTGCAGTTTATACCACCTCAAGCATAAGTAAAAAATATAAGAAACCTGCAAGTGCCCTAGGAGAGGAGTTAAAAATATATTTTCATTTTTTATAAAGTCTGCCCAAACCCAAATAATTTGGTTGAAATAAATTAATAAATTGTTCAAATTAGAATGTAATTTAAAGAAATATGAATGGTTTGTCAAAAGTAGCCGATCGATAGTCCAATATAAATTTCAACCACCTGCGCAAATGAAATATTGCTTAAAAATATGTGTCCCCACTTGGAATCTAAACAGATCCAAATGACATTTAATAATTCGTCCAATAATAAGACGCAAGGGAGCTATGTGCCTCACTGATTAGCAGCTTACCTTTCTCTTTTTCTGAAGTTGATTACTTAATTGAAACTGAGTTATCACGAATCTAATTACAAACTAGTTTCTAGTTAAATGTAATTAGAAGGTTAGTAAATGAATTAAACCAGTATCACGTTTGAAATTCAATAGTTTAACGTTAGAGTTAAGAGTTATAATTAAATTCTATGTTAGTTTTCGAGTATTTTTAAGTTAGGAAAACTATTTGCAGAAATCGTTTACTCAACAAAGAGAACATTGATTTTGATTCTATTAATATCTATATAGAACTCCTATAGTGAACTATTTATTTCGAATTTTAACTATGTACAAACGTTTTATACTTTTATGTATAAAAGGCCCTGTCAGATTTGTTTGAATAATCTACTCTTCTTATAATAAACAATTTTTATTAGACGTTCGCTCAAATTGAACATATCTGGAGGGCAAAAGTCAGACACAGGAACTTCTTAAAATAACAGCAACATAAATACGGAACAACTAAACAATAATAGCACCTAAACTATTCAACAAACTCCCTTAAAATTTAAATCAATGCAACAATACAACTCTTAACTCTTTCAAAACACAGCTAAATTTACATTTTACTAATAAATAAATTATAACCTCAAGAACATCAAACATTAAATATAAGTGTCATTTAAGGACTCCTCTTCTACACATGGCAACCTTGTAGAGGAGTAAAACAATAATCATTTGCACTCTAGTTATTAATATTCGAGCTGTTAAGCCTGTGGCAACGGGCTTAATTTTATATTTAGAAACAAAAGTAAAATTAAGTAAATTAAGTTATTATATCTATTTGAAGACCAACAAATAAAATAAAATATTTTATTGGAATAAATGTAGTTGCCTTAGCTAAGCAATAACAAATCATTTCGAGGTGCTTCGTCATCGGGACACTACTCAATGATTTAAATGATATTATTTCAATTGTTAATATGTATTATAACAATTACTAATATGTATATTGTGTAAATATATATTATGAATTATGCTATGTAGAATGTTACAAAAAAGGATCTTAAAGACATCTTTATCTTAAGTTTTCTTTTAAGAAATTAAAAGTATTAAATTAGTTCAAGTTTAAATTATTTACCAGTTTTTTATGTTATCATTATGTATATCATCTTTTGGTACCTAACCGGTTAGAAAGAAAAGCGTTTTAGAATGGAAGTAAAAGAAAAGAGGATAAAAGTGAGTCGTGTTGTGCGTTTGTTTATAGCTTGTCTTAAGGTTTTAGAGGTTTATATTCTTAAAGGTTTTTTGCTTCGTTTGCGGTAACTTTTACTAAAGTTTAATCCTTACTTATTTTTCTTAGACCTTTAAACTTCACTTAAATCTTTACAACAATAACCAGATATTTTATACATTTTCTCAATGAGAGTTTTCTATAGAGTGAAAGAACCGTGTAAGACTTTATTCGTTTAGATTTAAACTGATTGTTTCCCAGAAATATGGCGAGGAAAAGTTTTATTTTGTTATGTCTTATTATTGGCTCTAGACGAAGACGAAGTTTCGTATTTTATTATTTATTTTTTCTTCTCTCCAATATGCCACTCCATTTTTAAATTTCCATCTTTTATTCTGTTTCTTCTCTTCTATTAGGTAGTTTTATTCTTCTTCTTTTCTTCTAGTCAACATAATATTTAGTATCACATGTATATGTTTACATTGTCAACATCAATATGTCATGATCAGGTCAATTTCCTTATAGGTCCTTGAGAACTTTTTCCTTAAGCAGGTTTCTTTGAAGAACGGTGCCGTTATCTAGCGATCGAAATCTTGCGGTGGTTGGCACTACAACGTTGACAGTGTAAACCATAAAGACATTGGTTTCTAGAGAGAGTTGACTGTGACAACGTCAAATAGTGGTGACGCCTTTTTATGACCGTCATAGCTGTGAAATAACATTTCAATAACATTCAAATAACATTTTGTTGAACATTTAATGCAATCAAATGAGTACAAGCGTTGTAAACCAGCGAAGAGGACGAAATATTGATTGATTTTTAAATGAATCAAGAGGCTCTCAATGTCGTTTTAAGTTGAAATCTCTAGTCACCGTTAAGATGAGCGTCATATTACGTCCACTGTGACTTCAAAACCGCTAGATTAAGACCACCGCCACAATAATATAACCGCACTACACTCCTAGGAAACCTAGCTTTATACAGTAGTTCACTTAGGTTTGTATTCTTCTGCACTACCTATTGTATACACAGTTCGGCGGCACTTATTACTAAAAAGACAAGGGTTCCAAAGTCAGGATTGCAAAATAATAGTTTAAGGCTGCACGGGAACGGGGGTCGACACACGCGCCATAAAATCACGCCTCTAATATTAAACCTCGAGACTTGAAAATTTGTATGCGTATAGTTTGGGAAAAGCCAGAGGGTTGTTAGTTTTTGTTTTTTTCTTATCGCCTTTAGTTTTTTTGATAACAAATAAAATGTGAGAGAAAAAAAGATTAAAATATAAATTTCAAAATTTTAAAAACAGGCGGAAATTTATATCTTTACAATGAGTAATTGTGTGAATTTTGGTCAAAAAATATTAAGCTGGTGAGGCGTAATCTTATGGGAACTTTTTTTATATTTATTATCTGGAATGTGCTGACCCTAGCGGATTTTTAAAAAAATACAATTTATTAAATTCTGATTTGTTGATTTTCCAATTTAAGCCACACCCACCGACGTTTTTCACCCTTTTATTATGACAAATGAAATAAAAACAATTTCAAATATTCTTAAAACGAAAAAAAAAAAAAAAAATCGAAATAAAACGAATTATTATTTTTAAATATATTTTGAAAGAGATTTAAAGAAGATAGTAAATAATCTTGTAAAAACTAAAATTAAATAATAAAAAAACCGCGATGAGAGGAGGGATTAAATACTAGTTAATAAAAAAATAAATCCATTTCTTAAAGGAACAAATTTTCATATCAGTTTATCGTTATAATACATTTTTGCGAACCTCCATATCTTAAAATAGTAAAGCAACCCACATAGATTATTCCATATTAAGTTCAACCTTCTACCATCTGATCACATTTAATATATTGAATAAAAATAATAGGACCCTATTGGGAATCGATAATGATCCATGAAAACAAAATTTTAATTCCTAATGCGATCCCGTTATTTAATAATAGGTGACCATTCATCCACAATATAAGATGCAAATATGCTATGTGCCCCACTAATTGCATGACTTTTTCAACCTATGGTCAAAATTTGCTGAACTAAATTTATTTTTGGCATATATAATTATTGATGCTTATAAATAAAATTTTAAAAAATGGTTTTAAATATAAAGTAAAGCTGAGACAATATCCTATTAGATTACGTATGTCTGAATCAGTTTGTACGAATTGTAATAATTATTATCAATACAAAGTTAATTGGACGTATTTTTAAATTAATTACAGCAACTATAATTTCAATAGAAACAGATAATGAAAAAATTAAATAATACACATGGCTAAGAGAGCTTCGTAAACCACCAAATATTACCCTGCCGGTTGGACTCGACCTAAGGAGAAGCAAACTACACTGATGGTTAGAAGTCAAATTTAGTCTACATGGACTAAATTTGGCATTTAGATTTAATATTCGAATAATACATGGAACAAAATGTCTGAAGTCGTTCAGTTCAATCTAGCCACACATAACAAATAATATTTGATAAGTGAACCATATAATATGAAGATGGTATAGTTATCGTGTGCAGGCTTTCTCGCCAGGTCTAATTTTTTCCCCCGTAACAAGAACTATCCGCCCTCTTTGGATTCCCAGTTCATCAAATCAAGTTGCTATTCCTATTTTTTCTATGGCCCGGCAGACCTAACATTTATATTATTAGAAATAGCAAGAAATATATAGTTTTAGGGGGAACACGCAAAATGTTGATGTTTTTTGACTAAATAGCGTAAAAAATTAAACAATTTCCACAAGTGTTCAATACCTACCCACTCAAACTAAAAAAAAAAAAAAAATTCGTGACATATATTTGCCGCCATTTTGGATTTGAACAGCTGATAATTTTGAGCTCGCTATATTTTTCCTGTGTGCGCGTCAAAACGATCTTTAATACTGGAAATTTCCATGTTTTTCCCTCTTTTGACTTTTTGATTCAAAAGTTACTGGAACCATTCAGATTGACAGACTTAGGAACGAAACTATAAGGGTTTCTATTTTTGGTTTTACCAACGAAACCCTAAAAATATATTCAAAGCAAAATATTTGTTTTATCCAATTTATATAATATAAGCTGCCATAAAATGTTTCTATCAACTCAACATCTTAGGAACTGGCTAGTTACTATACAGGAATATCCACTTTAATGTACATTAGTTAGTACCTAGTAGATTTATATTCTACAAGAGCTTTTGCCTAAAATTGGTTTAAAGCCTCAATAGGACCCAAGGCTTGTTTTCAATATTAACTAAGACAATTTTTTTTTTTTTAAATTGTATGGGATGATTATTAGTTTAAAACCAAATGTATGAGGTGGTGTCGTTATATCATTCGAAAATAAAATTATCTACTTTACTTAATGGTCTAGTTATTGCAGCACAAATTATCTATATTATTAAATTTAAAAATATATATTAAAATTCATATTTATATCACTATCATATTTATTAAAATCTCAATTTTACAATATTTCCATAAAGTGACATATATTAAAGAAATTAATATTTATACATTTCTGATTTTTATTTATTTATTTTTTTAAAAAATGCAATGGCCGACGTTATGTCATAATAATGGGAGGGGTAATGTGGGCGTTTCCTTTTCCTCCCAAAATAAACAAGGGGTTGAAAAAAACTTGTGAAAATCAGCGCTATCTCTGGAGAGAAGGTCTCAACACAACTCACTCCCGCGGGCTCTTAATTAAGGAATTATAAAGAAAAACATTTATATATATTATATTATTATTATGTACAGGGTGGTAAAAAACGTCATTTTTTGAACACTTATAGCTTAGCTTTTGTAATGGATAGAGAGATATGGGGTTTTCGGAGTCTGAAAATTACATTCTTGTACTTTAAATTTCATATCTATAACTTAACAAACTATTGGGTCAAGCCATGCAATGACAGTTTGAATTAAGAATTAGGGTGTTAAAAAAAGTCGTCCGAGTAGTAATTGTTGTCTGGTATTATAATTTTGATAAAATAAATAACCATATGGTGGAGTGGGGGTTCTTTGTAAGAGGGAGGAGTCCCTCAGTGTTATATATAACAAACATTGAAGATGTGTTTACTACAATGTTGCCTGATATTGAAGATCAAATGCTAAATTACACATTTATTCAAGATGGTTCCCCGTCCCATCGCTCCTTGCAAACAATTTAATACTTCCAAGAGAATTGTCCAGACTTCATTCAGCCAGACCCCAATTAAAACCGTCATTGCATGGCTTTCACCCAATAGTTCGTTAAGTCATAGATATGAAATTTAAAGTAGAATAATGTCGTTTTCAGACCCCGCCAACCCCATATCTTAATTTATTACAGAATCTGACCTATCAAGTGTTCAAAAAAGTGCGTTTTTTACCCACCCTTGAATATAATATTTCGCTTGTATACCAATTCTGTGTATTGAAAAAATCATCTACCTCCAAAGTGCAATGGTTAGCGATGCTTCAAAAACATCTAGTAGTACGTTTTTAATGCATTTTGGATTAGTCCATTGTTGGTTGCATATTAATTTTATATTCTGCGTCTATTACTTTCTCTTCCGGCTGCACGCGGTTTTTTTTTGGTTTTTTTATCAACAAATTTCTATTTTTTATGAACAAATTTATTATCCTTAAAAGTACTTACCCGTATTTGAATAAATTTGGTTGGTTACAGAAGTAGCCTACAGATTGTACCATATTAATTTCAACCGTCTCAGCACATTTAATATTGAAGAAAATCTAAACGTTACCCCACTGGGAATCGAAGCAAGTCCAAATAGAAAATAGTTTGCCAATTAGCATATGCAACATATTTACAAACCAATATTGTATAATTTATTTTATTTTCCCCCCTTTTTTAAAAATCTGTTATAGGTTCCGTGAACTGTTTCTTGCTGGAACATATTTTGCGTTAAATGCTTGACTGATTTATAACTTTTATATCAAGTACAAAGAAAAAAAATTAAAATTTAATGTTATGTTAAGGGTCCTTTATTGCCTTATGTATTTTCCCTTATCCTTTTTGTGCTTGTTATATGTTTTCTACTTGAGGAAACTGGATTTACTTCAGTTTTTTTTAGTACTACATTTAAGGATTTTTTTATTTTTATTATTATTATTATTAAAGTAAATTTATAATTTTGATATCTAACAAAACATTAACTTAACACAAAGAATCATCTCTAGAGATTCATTGTTTACTGTTATAATTTGACAAGAGCAAAGAATATACTGTGGTGATGACGAAAAAATTTGTTTAGGAGATTTTGATGGAATATTAATTCAGTTTCACAAAATATATGAGGGAAATTTGCTCGGGTTTAACTGTTTTCTTTTCGGTTTGCATCAAGTACAACATTATTATCAAGTAAATTTCCTACCTGATTATTTGTGCATAGTTTTCATAAAAATTAAAAAATATTAATGTAATTTTTATTTCGTTTGTTTCAGAATCTCAAGGATCAAATCCTTACGACAAACGTTTGGCTTGAACACGTGAGTATTTTAAATCAATTATTTATATTTCAAACATTAGTCAGAAAAACGGTTGAGCAAAATGTTGAATGTCCTCTTAAGATATATGTCATAATTAGTGAAATGATGATGACTAATTAATGAGTTAGCGTCTAAATTACGGTTTGTGACAATAAGCTGATCAATCTAAAAAAAATAATTCAGGTCTGTGGCAATAAACTGATCAATCTAAAAAATAATTCAGGTTTGTGGCAATAAGCTGATCAATGTAAAAAAATAATTAAGGTATGTGGCAATAAGCGGATCAATCTAAAAAATATGATTCAGGATTGTGGCAATAAGCTGATCAATCTAAAAAAAAAAAAATCATGTTTGTGGCAATATGCTGATCAACCATAATGAAACATGTCAAATAAGTCACAATAACCTGATCAGTTGCAATGCTGAAGAATCCCAATAGAAACTAAACACTTTGAAGTAGAAAAAAACAAAAACAATAAAGTTGACCCTCATGTAATGGTTATAAATTTATACTTTTTGAGAATCGAAGTTAAAATTAACTTCAGTTTTGTGATAACTAGGATCATTATTAACTTTATCATAATAAACTTTGCGGATCATTATTGGTTTATCATAATGAAAGTTTGATTATGTACATTTATATTTCGGAGAAAGGATCCTTCCTCGAAAAACACCTGATTTAATTTAAAAGATTAAGTTTGACAGGTTCTCCATTTTATTAATAGTCACAACCTCATTTGAATTCATTGAAATAATAAACGATAATAAGAGATTATTTAAATATTCTCAGAATTATTTCTACATCAAAGTTCCTTTTCAAAAATATCGCTTGTTTTATTTAATGTCATTCTAATTCTCTTTTACACCCTTTATATTTATTTTCATCTTATTTATGTAACAACATGTTTATTAAATAGAAACGACAAAAGTGAAGTTCAAAATAATATTCCAAGAACGTTTAAGAATAATCTTTTGTGGAATAACAAGGGGAAAAACGCTCATTATAATTATAGTGTTATTTTTATTTTAGCTTTATATTATATGCTATTAAAAAACGTTACAAGCTTCTTTAAAACCATACACAATTAAAAATGATTCTACAAAATTCATGTCGGCTTTAGATAAAATAATAATGAAATTGAATTACGGGAATCTAACTCAATAAGTACTTTTTAAAAAGTATATCAAAATCTTTTCTTAATAAAATGATGATGGTAATAATTTAAAAAATCACAATTTAAAATAAATCTCCATTAAAATAACTAATTTTGCATTTAAGAAATAGTTCGGTAATGTTTTTTTGCTTTTTTGCTTTCAAGCTCACAAAAGGTAAAAGGAGCATTGAGAATTTCTTTTGTCAGTGAATTAAAAAAATTACTTGACTGAAATCCGTTTTAGACATCAAGGAACATTGTTGGACTCAAGTCTGTCGGTCGCTAAAAATTTACCCCTATATAAAAACTATTAGTCCGATAAAAAAAAAAACACTTAATGAAATTTAACTGGCAGGTCACAATTACCTTATTGTTGGTCCCATTGTAATTTAAACTTTCTGCTCCCATTACTTTCTCTCTGATTAATCAAAAACTTTTATGAATTCTATATCTTTACAAGTACTCATCCAAATTTGTTGAAAGTTGACTATAGATAGTTCCCTATTAATTTCTACCACGTACGCAATTTAATATTCCTTAGAAATTGATTGTTCGGTAAATTTTAATTTTTTCTCTCAAGCTTACCGAAGATAAAGAAAACATTGTAAAATTGGTCTTAGAAAAAAAAATTGAATCAAATTTAAGCCGTAAGCTCAAGTTCCTAACCCGAAGACATGGACCTCGTAGATGGGTCCATCGAGAAATCTCGGTTTCGTCCTATTTAATACAGAACGAGAAGAAATCGGCCAATTCATACATCCACGTGATAGGCTCGACATGTCTGAACCAGGTGTGAAGCATGTCTGACCAGGTAATATTGGTAATGACCGTTCAGGCGAGTTTTGCTACTCAGCTAAAAGTTTAATATTTGTTCTCTAGTTGACATTTTAATGTTCTTTACCTGATTCACTACAATGTTTATATTTTCTTTTTGACAGGAATGGCAAGATCATAAATTTCGATGGGAGCCTCAAGAATATGGTGGAGTGACGGAACTATATGTACCCTCCGAACACATTTGGCTTCCTGACATCGTACTCTATAACAAGTAAGATTGACATCATCTTTATAGATAATAGTAAGACACTCTTCATATTCTGGTTATCTCTGAAAATCCTGAAAGAAGCTAAAAAGTTCTAGGACCAGTGGTAGTTCTGACAACTACTAACTACTACTAACGACTAAGTACTAGTGGTTTTCTGGGAACTCGAACTCTGGAATTAACAACATTAATGAAATACTTATGTTGGTAAATATGCACTTGTTCACCCACTTATTTAAAATTGTCTGATTGACTTCGGTTTTTTTTTAAACTGTTCCTTTTTACAATTTAACAACTTTTAACCTGGTACCGTTTCGATAAAATTAATAGTTTTTAAAAAAATCTGTATAAAATATCCACTCACATACAGACAGGAAATGTTGGGATATAGGGGTTTTTAAGGGTGGGGGATTCACTCAGGATAGCTAAAAACCTTGGAATTGGATGCCAATTATAAAAAAAAACGAAAATCTTCGTAAATAAATGTTTTATAATGAAAAAAATACATCGTTAAAACACTTTCGAAAAATCTTCGTCTGCCATTATATACAATGTTATCAGTAGATAACAGTAACTAGTTTAGTACTTTAAATATCACTTTAAATTAGCATGATTAATTAGAATAAATTGTAATTCCTCATTTTAGAGGTGAATGAATCCTAAAAATATTAGTTATTTTTCTAATTATGCTTAGAAGGATATTAATTATATTTATTTGCAGTTGCTGCCGCTAAGTTTAGGTAATTATTCCAGTTAATTTAACCCAGAATAAATATCTGCAATCATTTAGCAATACATTTCAACCTCACTTAATTCAATTGCACTAAGTTCAGAGCAAAAACTTGGTGGAAACGGTCTAAACTTTAACTTGGAACATTATTTTTAAAAGAGCAACTTGCGTGACTTTTTCCAAAGTGCCCAACAGTTGTGTTCTATGGCCTTCGACAACACACTTTGCTCAAAAAAGACTTTACTTAAGTGTTGAAAGGGGTTTGAAACAGTTTTTAAAAAAATAAAAAAAAGATCAGCTAAATAAAGAAAAGTTTGTTCAGAAAGTCCAGTATTTATCTTTTTTATATATATTTTTTTTTTAAAAAAAGTCAAAAGAGAACTTGGGATAAACCAACGCTGAAGACCGTTCCATAAAAGTTTGCAAACATTAAGAAGAGAGTGGATTTTAAAATGAATAAATTCCCGATAATTATTTTCTCAAAAGGGTAACTGTTTATCGCGTAATAAAGTTCTCTTTAAAGCGAACTGAAAGAGTTGAAATTGTTGCCAAGACCATTTTGGGACCAAAGTTTCGGGCAGTTTAAAAATCATTTATGAGACGGAGTAATTATATTTCAATCTGAAATAATTAGAAACAAGGACTGTTTAAATACTTTCAAACAATACTATTTTAACCCTAAAAACTTAACTTAAAGGTTTTTGCATATCTAATTTTATAGTTCGAAAGCCACGTTTATTCATTTTAAAATATTAAATAAAAAAAAAATTGCAATAACTTTTTTCTTACAAAACAACAGAAAAAATACTTAGATGTCAATTTTAAAATTATTTTATGTTTATTATTTAATCTAGTTGGACCTAATCATTCATGCAGCAAATGTAGGTTAGGCAGAAAATGAGCGGGATAATATTGTTTCGTCCAGTTGTGGTTATTGAACCATCTAATACAGCTTATGCTCTCAATAAGCGATTGGAAAGTGTCCCACTAAATTGGATATCAGGAAAGAGGGAGGGGGGATATAGAATCACGTACTTCTATTATATTAGAAGCACTGCGGTCTAACCGCTCTTCGACCTTTTGGCTTACAAACAAATATCAAGATCTCAATTTTATCCACACACACAATTCGGATTTTAATATTGCAATGGCTTTTTCCGATATTTTCATCTGTTACCATACTTTTTTAAGTATTTCGCTTTTGGGAAATTTCATTCGTGTTTAAAACCGTTTTAGAGACTGTAGATTAGTCGTTTCGACATAACGACATGTCCATGTTTTGAAAATTTTGTTGGTTTTCTTTAGGTAAACTAATACTTTTAAAAATTTGGATGTTTCAACATTAGTTTGATGATTGCGAATTAAAATAGACAATATATTACCATTGATTTAATTTAGTAGCTATAAACAACGTTTTTCCTTTTCATTCAGTTATAGTATCTTAAGGATACCAATTACCTATTTAATCATTACGTTGTTAAGATTTTACTCTCATAAGGTTTTCCTTTTACCTACTAATCTATTTCATGAATTAGTGTTAATAATGTCATAGATGTGTACGAATTTCATCCTTTAACTGCACTACTACACAACTGCACTGTACTGCACACAACTGCACAACTGCACTGTACTTGTGTAGCACTTAATCCTTTTATTTTCATACTTCTGTAAGAGTTTCGTCCGAATTTTTTTAAAATTATTTTCTGGATAGTGCCTAAAAATATTAAAAGTGTACATCTTGTATATTGTCGCACTTTTTCCTTCACCCTTTACTTTAAGGCTCGCTTCGTATAGCTACCACCCTAAAATTCCTTTAAGTTTCAGCTCAAAAAATTGCAAGAGTTAAAAAATGTCCCCAAAAAAATATGCTTATCACTTTTAGGCTAATACACAATAAATTAAGGTAATCCACTTAATTTAGTTAGAGAATGCTAATTAGGTTGGTACAACAAAATTTTTATTTATAGGGTTGAGCCACGCTTTAAAAAAAGGTATCCCAAGGAGCTTGGTTACCACAAAGTCTTAAGGGTTAAAGTGAGAGCAGCTCGAATATAGTATACAGTTTTTAATACTTTGGTATTTTTTTCCCCTAAAAATACGTGGTGAAGAAATGATAAAATGACCAAACCTTGATAACTGTGCGTAAGTGGACTGAAGCTTATAGCGAGGTAATATTTAGACACTAAGTAAGAGCACCTCTCTAAAATAGATTCCCTGACTACTTGGATCAAGTCTCAAGAGATCCACTTAGCAATCCGACAAGCACTTATAAGAGGACTCTATAACTCCCTATCATCTTACACCGTCTCCTCCGTCTAGTTTTCCCTCTCCAATTAATTCCCATTTAATAATTAGACTAACCAATAAATCTCACTTTTATTTTAATATCGAAAAAATATAAATCTTTCTTTCATTTCAATAACGGAAAGTATAAATGATTTATTCTTTTTGGTAGACTTAATCAATTTTCTGAAAATAACTTTCTTTATACAGACAAATTATATTGGAATAAAGGGAAACGTCTTTCCACACTGCCTGAAGAGACGTCTATCTTTATTCCTAAATAACTCCACTGCACATTATAATTGTGACAAATTATAATTATTGAGAAGGAATTGAGATGCTACAAAAAATAGATTTTGAGATTTTTTGTTGACATTATAGTTATTATTGTGTTCAGCTATCACTGAATCGAGGCAACTCGAGGTCGTGGGTTCGAACCGGGCCGTGATACACTGAATGCATCTATGAATCGCGGATGGAGCAGGGCGAGGGACACCCCCTGAGGGGTTCTCTTCCCCCACGATGTCTAGTGGGTTCGATCCGTGTCATGAGATGTGATCTGTATCTATGGTTCGAGGTCGGAGTAGGGCGAGGGGACCCCCTGAGGGGTCCTCTTCCCCCACACTTTGAAGCACGCTCATATAGCTTACTAATGACCACATCATACTCGCTTCGGCGGTACAATGTACAAATGTATGATGTGTGAAGTAGCTGGAACTCTCCACCACGGGGAAGTAAAATGGGTCCACTGTAGGCCTGACTGCGAGGTTCCAACAAGTGGTTCGTCCTATCCGTCTAGTAGGAAGTACTAGGTAACTATTACTACTACTATTATTGTGTTTATTTTCTTTGTGTCTCCTTGCTTACTTATTCTTGTTTATGTTATGCAATAGTTCTTGCGTTTCTTATTGTTTATACAACAGGTTAGATATTCTACGCGATTATTTTAGTTATTTTTTTGTGTTCCCTAGAGTTGTTATTCTTGTGTTTCTTTTAAAGAATAACAGGCGTAGATGATCTACGCTTTAGGTCATTTTAGTAATTCCTGAATTCTACTAGAATAGGTTAGATTTATGTTCAATCTTAGTTAGATCTATTACCATGAAAAAAAAAAAAAAAAAAAAAAAAAATGATTTACGAGATTTTGATGGATTTACACATCCATAAAAGTTATTTTTAAAAATATCTTTTTTGTCACTCTAAATTTGGGGCTGCTTCCTCCAATTAATTGCAAAATAGGAAAATAATATAATTCTCGAAACCAGTTCCAACAATTTTGATTGGGAAATTCTAAAAATCTCGCCCATTCAAATGCGAATTTAATAAAAGTCGTCTTCAAGGGAAAAATCTAGTTTCCGACATATTGATCAAATAAATATGTCCTCTCTAAAGAAACCAAAATGTAAACAACCTGTTGAACAATTTATAAGCAGACATTAATAAATTGACTAAATGTTGGATCTAAATTCATTCTCCCCTTACAACAACAAATAACGTAAGCCAAACAACGTTTTTCTGACATTATTTTTACTCACAATATAACAACTATAAACTGTATGCTAACTATTAACTCTTCTTCTTGTTCTAATTGATAAAACATCTTATTTTGAAGAGAGGTAAAAGAAGTTTCTTGGCTTCCTTTCTAAACTATAAGGCCGAGCGGTCACCAGAAGCGGAGCTGAGCGGAGTTGTGTTCAGGGGATATGGCAACCATAAGCGGAGCGTCTATCTGACTGCGCTCCGCTTTCGATTGCCTGGAATAAGCTAGTCCACCTAAGATGTCGGACCTACGAAAGTTATACTATTTGTATTTAAATTCAGAATCCGATGATTCTGTAACTGACTTTTCTCTTGCGGGTTGTGTCGCTTCACAATCTTATAAGACAGAGTGGGAAAGTCTCTTTATCTGCGATGGATACGAAATATAAACATTATATCTCTGTTTAGATGCGTAGAAAGTGATTATTTGCGTACTTGTATTCATTGCGCATGCGCGTCTCATAGTTCTGAAGAATTCCTCTTCTTTACCACGCTAGCGCGGTAAAGAAGAGGAATTCTTCAGCTTTAAGCACGATTAGCGAGTTTGTTTACATTTAACAAAACTAATTTCAAAAATAATTGTTCTTTTATTAAAGTTACTGTTTATATCGAGTTTTTAGTGAAAAACAATGAGTGAATCAAGTGACTTTGACGAAAATGTGGAGAATAATACTCCTCCAGAAATAATTAATTCGGCAAAAAATACAACTCAAGAATTAATGCCATCTTTATCAAGAGAGAGATACGAACTTACATACAGCAAGTTTATTTTTTTCTGTATTTATTATTTAAATCTAACAATCGTAGATAAAATACGGTACGCAACTCGTGCGAAAACGGCATTTTGCATTGCTCGTGTGGTTTTACTACCCTCGCTAACGCTCGGGTGCAAACTCCACACTCGCATGCAAAATGCTACTTTCCGCACTCGACGCGTAATGTACTATTATCTGAGAAGAAGGGGTGATTTCTTGGAATTTTACGCCCTTTTAAATGATCTAAACCATGAACAGTTTAAAGACTATTTCCGTATGATACGTGGTCAGTTTAATGAACTTCTAAATAAGATAAAAGATCAAATAACAGGATGTGATACAAACTATCAGAGGGCTGTAAACAGCTGAATTAACTAATACCCTTTCTTAAATGCGCCAGCATTAATAACTTATTTCTTATATACTTTTTTTTTTTTTTTTTTTTATTTATTTACGAGTCAACCTGCGGAAGCCTACACACCAAGTTAATTTAATTTAATTTAGCTGCTAGTTTTTTTTTTTTTATAAATATCTATTGTAAACAAAAATGTTTTTCAAGCGGTTATGACCTTAAATTGTATTTTACTTTTTAAGAATTGGATAAATTTACATTTTAAGCTTGAACCCTCTATTTAGTTTTATCTTAAAACAAAATCAAATATGGATAAAATATAGGCTTTTAAGTGAGGAAAAAGTATAAATAATTGAGTTGAATTTATCATGTAAATAAATAAATCCCTACTAAAAGTGATGTTATCTCTAAAAACCACTGAGCGATGAAAACGCTCAGCTAAGCTTTATCTATCTATTCGCTATAAAAAGAATAATTCAGTCAAAAAACGCTAGCCACCAATTTTATAAACTTGAATGCTCTGAAGAAATCTGATGGGATTTTTTCTATCAGTGTCTTTTTTTATATATTATGATATAGAATTTTGATCAACTATTATAAATTCCTATTTTTCAATCCTTCTCTTTGTTATTTTCTCATGCATAGGATATGCAATATTAAGTTATTGGTGTTGGTCTATCTCTATTATAAAAGTATATTTATTTGGTGCGATAGTCACAAATAAATAAATAGTGTAAAAATAAAGTAGACAGTAATATTTAATAAATGTTCAAAACAGGTAAATAAAGCTATTCAGAAGCTTCTTATAATAATCAAATGCTAGTAAGATAGTGATATTATTCAAGCTTTATTTTTCTAGACTTTCTTATTATACCTTATCTTTAATAGCCAATGTAGTATCAAATAAATTCTATCATAGATATTAATCAAATTAAGTGTTTTTATCTACAACTGACAAATGAAAGAAAGCTTACAAAATACAAGAAAATCTTAATACTTGTATATAATCAGGTTAAAAACCGTTTATACTATAGGCCTAAATAAGTGAATAATAAACAAATGCAGTTTGTATAATACGCCTATATAAGTACTTGTATGATAAGAATAAATAAATATAGCTTACTTAATAAGCTTTAATATAGCTTGTTTGTCAGCCTAAATATTTAATTATTTATTTACTTGAATGTAAAATTTGGAATATGTCGTTATTAGTTAAAATACTTTCATTATTATTTTTATTTTTAAAAATAATTATCTAAACTGTAAAAATATATATTATTTAATTTAATACAGTGTGGTTGTTACAGCTGCGTAATACAAATAAATTATGTGTTTTTTGTATGTTATTTTTATATATTTTTTTTATTTTATAACAAATAACGAGTTTAAAAACATTTTAAAGAAACAGAAGAGGAAATAAGGAGAAAGGAAAAAAGAAAAAACCAAGCCAAAGGATTTAACAATCTTACATTTCCCGAGAGGGTATTACCAGATTATAAGGTCACTGGAGGATTTGCCAAAATGGCCTAACTCTTAGGAAAAAAGGAAGAAAATGAACTTATAGGAGGAGAGAGCAGAAAATTTATCTTTTATATAGGTTTGTGTATATGTGTTTGTAAATAGGTAAGGGAGGCTAAGAGTATTTCAGACTGACTGTAGGTTCTATAGGTAGTTTTTTTCTCTCTCTTAAGGGCAGATCGAACTCCTTAAGGATTTAGTCCTTTATCAGTTCTTACGTCTCATCCTTTACTGTCCCTTCACTCACTATACAGGACCCTAAAAAAAATCAATAATAAAAAATACGCCGACGTATTTTTTGTCCTAAAAAAATGTCCTTCCTCTATTTCCTATTTCCTTTTAGTTGAGCACCTTCCTGGAAAAAAAGGTTCTTAAGGAAAAATCTTTATTTCCAGGATTTGAAAAGGAAATGCGTCTTTTCTTTAAAATAAAGAAAACTCATCCTTTAAAACGAACTAAAATTTAAATGGAGTTGGTACTATTTACATCCTTAAAGGATATTTATTATTCGTAGATAATTTCTTTTTACCCTTTCACGAAGTTTCGGCGTTTATTTCTCATCTAAAGAAGCAAGAATTGCTGAACCAAATCTCCTTAAGAAACCAAAAGAATTTCCTTTTCGGCCTTCTAATCCCAACTCTTATATTAATTCTCTTTCCAGCTTGATATACTTATCATAGTCGGTAGTGCTATGAATTAGTTTGAAAGAGATCTAATCCATTTAAGGCGTTTCTTGTGAACTCTCTTACAACCAGTCAAACTACCTACTTTAAACAACGTGTGTTTTACAATTGTTTATTTTTTTCAAAGCTACGTCTTGTCTAATTAACAAGAAAAGTTCAGCAAATTCAAGTAGGTACTTTAAATTTTTATTTGTGGTTTTCCAACCGTCAACATTCTACTGTTTTTTACTTATTTCCCTTTTTGTGTAAGCGAAAAAAGTATTTGTAGAGAGTTCTTATAAAAAAAAAGTGCAGACGTGCAGAAAATACTTCAATCAAAGTTTATTTTAACTCATGTGTATGAGAACTTTAAGAGTTTGAGGGTATCTCTTCTTATGGTGAAGTTTTTACGTTAATTATAAACTTTATCTGATTAATTAAGACACTTTTGTACCAAGTTAAGGAGTTTTTTTCTGTGGAGAAGTGGGGTTGAGAAAGTTTTGCGTCTCTTTAAGGCGTGAAGTAAGGAAAAGTTGGAGCCTAGTTCCTTATTCGAGTTACTGGAGCTATTGTTTTTTTTTGTTTTTTTAGTTTAGTTACCATATGGCGTTGTGAGATGCAAAATTACTTGTTTTATGCCTTAGTTTAAAGCAAGTAAGGAGATATATGGATTCTTTAGATATTATAAATCACACAAGTTATTATTATATTTATTACTGGCATCACCCCGTGCCCCGTGCGGGGCTCGTGCTTGGAATCAGTGGCTATGTGTTTCGTACTATCATGTAGGCAAAGCAATTTAAAAATGAATTTATTCCGTTATTAGGAATAAAGTACTTTCCGAAACGAGGTTTGTAAGCTACTTATTATGTGCAAAAATTCCTCTTTTTATTTTCTCATATAATGGGAAAGTATTGAGATGGAGCGAAAATTAATTCAATTTTTTTTTTTTTTTTATAGATTTACACGTTTTAGGGTCCCCTGAGTTCAAAAAAGTGTTTTTTAAAAACTGTCTGTGTCGTCTGTCGGGCGCTATATTTCTGAATATTACGCTATATGTATTCTATTTTTCTGAATAAGAATGCCAAATTTCATCGAAATCGGTCGAATAGTTTAGGCACCACGTTTCACTACACACAGATTGACCTTTCTTAAAACCCATTTCTTTGGCCTTAAAACGTGTTATTTAGTTATCATCAAAATCTCCAAGTAGAATTTTCGCGCCTCCACAAAACATACACACTCCATTCCATACACTGTATATGTGGAAGTAAAATAACTCCCTGAAGTGATCACGTGGTAAATTTAATAAACATTAAACTTTTTTTTAAAAAAAATAAATAACTGTTTGAGTGTATTTACTATTTTCTTAATATTTTTTAAAGTGAACTATTAAAAGAAGAAAAAGTTTAATAAACAATTTTCTTATGTAGAAAAAAGCGAAAAAAAAATAAATCAAAAAGCAGTTGATAATATTCTGGTGGAAGAAGTTGGCAATTACAGAACTAAGGGAAAATCTGGCACTGATCCCGCTAGTTTTGGCCAAATCTTGTCTTCTTTATTGCATAATCGTAGTTTCCTATAAACACTACTTTACAGTGTAATATTCCCTTTTTCCCCAGTCCCAAGATTATACTCAGAGATTAAAACTAAAGTATTTTTTTTACAAATAGAATAGTTTTGTGACACTCAGGTTAGCCAACTTATGTGAGGATAAAGAAAAGCAACTACGCTGTTATCCTGAGGTTATCCAGGGAAATTTTTGCTTGCCTAGTAGGCCCTTCCTTCGATACTTCAAAATCAGGAGCCCTCATTTCTTTCCCTCCTCATTTTTTTTATTTCCTGCGCTGCGCAGTCACTAAACAATTAGTTTTTATAAAAAAACTGTAGTTGTACAATTTTTTCTTTATTAGTTAAATAGTATATAAATATATTTTTTTATTATATTGATTTTTTCGTACTTATGCATATGTATATTGACTGCAAACAAAAGTATTGATTACATTTTGATTAATTATCTTAAAAACTTTCTAAATATGTATTATGCTCAATTTATCTGATCACAATGATCCTCGTTACTTTTATTTTTTATCTAGCACGTAACTTAAATAATATTCTTTTTTTTTAAAGAACTGATGTTAACCTAAATTAAGGAAAATCTTTAGCTCAAAGCATAATGCCAGAGGTGCCCAACCATTTTAATTTTAGTAAAAAAAGAAGAGGGAAAAATATACCATTTAACAAAATTAAATATTCTAATTGTCCAGGAGGTAGCTTGCAAAAAGTGTCTGACTAACATCATGCTAGAATTTTGTGTATAAGTTAATCTTTTGGTGCCTTTAATGAACATGTGGTCGGCTAAGTTCGTCTACGTCTACGGGACATAGCTTGCGCATAAGAGAAACATACCGGTAAAGATGTTCGGCCATGTCTAGCCTATTTTGACATATATAGACTATGTGATTTTCATGATCCTGAGTACAAAATTTGTTAGTAGAGCAAAAATCAAGTTGATGTTAATTTGCCTCTTTATATATATGTTAGTTTTCAAATATTTCTTTAAGTCAATGTGGTCACTAAATGAATTTCGCAGGTAATTCCGAAGTCGGTAAACCCGCAATTATGTAATCTACAATATATTTTAGGAAAATAGGTACTCATAAATAACAAAAAACAACACCACTAATATAATTCAAAGGAAGTTTGTTGGCTCAACTCTTCATTTCTATTCCATGAATTCATTAATTTGTAGAGAAATTTTTAGAAACATTGTTTCATAGAAAAATGTTTGGGTCTTGAAATAAGGATACAATGACAAGATAATCAAGATATAAATATGGTAACTTTTTATTTTTAAATCAATTTTTTCTACGGACCGGCAGTTTGGGAACCTAGGTATAAATTGTTATTTTCATTGAAATATGTATGTGATTTCTTTTACCTTAAATACCAACAGAATAAGGTTTTGCTAAAGCATATTTTGAGTACCTTTCCTTTTAGCCATTAGTTATAACAACAAAAATATTCCTAGAAAAATAAAATAAAATAACACTGCTGCATTCTCTACTGCTAAAAAAAAGGAATAAAACACAGAGAGAAATTTGCCTCATGTAGTAAGGTTGAACCTCTTCGAAACTTTTTAGCAGTTAGTAGTAATGGAATTTATTTTATTCTGAGAAATAAAAGTGTCGTGAGTTAATGAATTTAATTTAATTTAAGTTAAAAAATATAATTAGCATACACATAATAACTTTTAAATAATTTTTTTTACATTTTTCGTTATAAAATATACATATTTCATTTAATAAAAGTGAAGCATACCCTTTTCTTCTTTTCTTTTTATTTATTAAAAAAGAATTATATTTCCTTTTAAAAAAGATATATCTTTTTATTTTATCTTGAGTAAAACACATCTAGAGTTAGGCATTTATTTAAAAAAAATTATTTAAAAAATTATTAAAAGCCTTATAAAAGACAAAATATTTTATATATAAGTGGCTTATGCAAGAATAATTAAAATTACAATCGAAGTTTACCATTGAAGATGTCTTAAAGGATGTGAAATCCAACGTTTCACATTCACTACCGGAGCCATCTTCAGGGATTTTCAGCATCATAATAATTACCGTAATTTATTATTACTTTATAACCTAACATTATCATAAAAAAATAAGTCTAAAGTATATATATTTAATATAGACTATAATTAGTGTGGCACTTAGCTTCCTCAAAAAATGCATTGGGGGTCTCGTCTGTACTATCCACCAATTCTAAGCAAAATCGGGTTGTTAGATCTTAAGAAATTGATGTTCGGATTTTTAACAATTACATTCATACGGGACCATATAGGATAACCTGCAAAATCCCTAAAAATTTAATCGAAATCAGATGAAAATTGTGGAAGTTTTCACATGCGCAGTGGCTACAACTGATCCTATCATAATGAAATTTTATATGGCATCATTCGACCCTGAACAATCCTTCAAATTTGAGTGACATCGAACCATTAGGTCGCGAGAAATTGGCGTTTGGAGGATTTTTCATTTGGGCCTACGCAAAGTCTTACTATTCATCCACGAGCAATGCAATTCATAGGGTATCTTCTAAGGCCTAACCTACGTAATCCGTTAAAATTTCATTAAAATCGAAATCAAATTGTGGAAGCTATCAGTGCGGAAAGATTCGCGGACACACGCAGATCGAAAAAGTAAAAAAGTCAACACCCCAAAAAGATTCTTTCAATAGCTCAACCTAGTTACTCGTATAACCATGATTGTTGCCCAACTTAAAGTATTTTGTGGAACATAGGGTCGATTATCATCGTGAATAAGCAACAGATATGAATCAAGCAAACAGAAACCGGTCACTTTGCGAATTAAACTAACTGGAAACTTGGTTGCATATTCTATTTGAGTGCCTCGGTTATCATCCACTCAGACAATATTTCTACCAAGAAGCATTTCAACCACTAGACAAAGCTTAACAAATTTTATCAAAGTAAAATATACATATATATTCTTTATTTAGATTCTTCTTTATTTATATTCTTTTATATAGAGTTGTCTAAGCTAAATAACTTTACCCTTGTAGTGCAAATGCAATTCTAGTCTCAGTTATTGCACAAGTCAATTAAAAAAGGTCAGAATATCTAGCTTTTAGGGACAATTGTTTATAGAAGGGCCTCAGTTGTGTATTTGTTTTAACAGTTAATAAGGTTGTTGGGTTAGTTGAAGCGAAGGATAAGGTTTTTTAGTGGTAGCCGCAGGTCATGAATTCAAATCCCCAGACAACTCTGGAGGGTCTAGACCAGGCTTTATATTGGCCCAATATTTTTCACTGGAACCCTTGGACCTAGTAGGGGGGAATGGAGTCAGCCTAGCATGTAACGTGTTTTCCCTTGAAATGGATCTAAGATACACCCCTCTTTTCACACTAACCATACAAAAACCCCGTAAATGTTTATACATTGCAATATAAGGGAAACAATGTTGTATTGTCTTGAATCTCCAGAGCGGAAGAGAACCAATGAGGTAAATGTTGCACAGCATATTTACTATTGTATAGAGTTCTTGATGTATTGTATTATATTTCAAATTATCATATTATTCATCATAGCTTAGTGAGCTTGTTGCATTCAAAATACTGAGCACCATGTTTGTTTGTCGGTCTGTCAGTACAGTTTACGCGTGTGACGATAACAAGAGTAAAAGTTTACCGATTTAGTTGGAATTTGGTATTCACGTTCCATTTAACAATGCTCAAGCTATGTTTGTTGGAAAACGTTGCCTATCAAATCGTTCGCGCGTGACTCTCACATAAACGTTAGCTTCAAATTTAAAATTAAAATTTTAGAACAGGAACATTTTTAACACAACCTCTTCATACAAAATAACATGATAAAGGAACTACACCTCTTTTATGATGAGTCGCTATCACACATTGGAATAAAACACAGTCGAGCATCTTTATTCAATGAGATAAACCTATTTCTCAAAAATATTTTTATTTAGTAGAACTAACAGCGACACCTCTATGAAGTAATAAAGATAGCTAAATCCTTTAAATTGGATAACGTTAAAACTAAACGTCTAAAAAGAGAATACCCTGTAATCAATAGCTTACTTTAGTAAATTAGTACCTGCTTTAAGTGTGGGTAAGAATGATAACGTTTTCTGTTTCAGTGCGGATGGTGAATACGTGGTAACAACAATGACGAAGGCTGTACTCCATCATACGGGTAAAGTTCTGTGGACACCTCCTGCCATCTTCAAATCTTCCTGTGAAATTGACGTGAGGTATTTTCCTTTCGATCAGCAGACTTGCTTCATGAAGTTTGGATCTTGGAGCTACGACGGATTCCAGGTAACCAGAACTCTAATAAGCATACTTTTATTTAATAATAATTTAAGTAAAATTGGGGAATCCTCAGCTCTATTAACCGTGATCTAGGTTCCCATAAACCGAGATTGAATAAGCATAGCATTTATAACCTCCTTCAAATTCAACCCCAGGCCTATCCGTATCTCATTTGTCCACAATTCTAATTGTATATATGTTCCATCAAATTTTTTGCGTGTTGTCAAACCCTCTTTCATATTATTAGATTGAAAGTAATCGGAACAACTATCGTTATTATAGTTACTTACTTACTTACTTAGTCGAGTTCTCATCTACCGTAGGTTGTAGAAGATGGCTAAAAGGTTATCCATAACTTTCTTTCCTTAGCAAGTGCCCGGGCATGATGAGGAGAGATTCTTTTTTTCTGCGGGGAGGATGCAATGTTTTCCATCCAAGTAATCTTTCTTATTTCCTCACATCTTGCCTCAAGACTCTTTTAGTAGCCCATTCACTGGAGATGATCATTATTATAGTATGCAATAAATAATTAGAAAGCTTAATATTTGATAATAGCCATACATTGCTAATCTCTGAATTCGCAAATTCAATTTTGAGATTTAAATGGATTCAAAGTAGTCTATAGCATATGTGTTATTTGTCGTAGTTTTTGTAAATGATATGAATGCAGCTTTTGATTAAATATGTATACATTTTTAGAAGAATAATACAAAAGTTTTATTCTAAAATCGAAATCATATGAATTGTACCTCTAAATGTAGAGGCCATACCTTCTAAAATAACTTCTCATAAACGGCTCTGACCATTTTTATAAAACTAGAACGGCGCAACTTAAACTCTGAGAGACCATTTGTAAAGTCTTATGTTGGTCTACAACATATAATATAGACTCACCATTTTGATTACTTTTATTAATGTATCTTTATTTCTTCTAAAATCGCCACTGATGATGCCCTTATAAAATTCGAAAGCTGCTTTGATAAGTACACAATTATTATTTTATCTACGATTGATACGAAGTATAAACATTTTATGTCTGTTTAGATGCGTAGAAAGTTATTCTTTTTGTAGTTGTATTCACTGCGCATGCGCGTTTAAAGAAGAAAATTGAAGAATTCTTTTTTTTCCACACTGGGACGGAAAAAAGAAAAATTCTTCACCTTATTGCACGATTTGCGTGTTTGCTTACTTGTAACAAAACTACTAGTGTGGCTACTCTCGCTATCGCTCGGTTGCAAACTCCACTCTTGCATACAAAATACTACTCTCCGCACAAGACGCGTAATGTACAATTACGTAGAGAGACAGTTTCTTTAAATCAAATTTATAATTTATTCTGGCGATTAAAAATAACAGCACGAGTTTTTGGAATGAAGATTTATTCACTGGTAATAGCGAGAGCATTAACAAATTATAAAGAAAGGTAAGGTTCAATATGTTTGGTATATTTTGAAATGTTTCCGAGCGTACCGAAGGTAACAGAAGCTATGTGATCGTCCTGAAGAACGAAAATATTTGATGTCTCTGATAACGAAAATTCCAAGACTGAAATCCGTTTCAGACACTAGGGAACATTTTTACTGCCGTGTCTATCTGTCTGTTGGTCTATCGGTCTCTCAGTCTGTCTGCCACTCAACTTTTGCGAACTAACATATCTTAAAAACTACACGTCCGATTGTAATGAAATTTTTATGGTAGGCAATAATTGGTCCATTGTTGATCCCACATAAGTTTTAACCTAACCTTCTCCGCAAATTTTTATATCTTGTCAACATGCGTACAAACATACATTTATAATCACCTACTCGTATATATTCAAAAGTACTCATCTGATTTTCAATAAATTAAGATAGTACGTCGAAAATAGCAACAGATAAATTTCAACCGTCTGCGCTCTTTAACTTTACGTAATTGATTCTTTAATTCATTTAAAAAATCAAAACAATTTTGACATATTAAGAAAACGAGGGAAAAAAATAAAATAAATTTGATAAAAACTTATAAAAATATAAAATCAATAAAGTACGTGGCATTTGAGGAAGCTATGTGCCACACTAATTGACAGTCTATTTTTTTGGTTTATTGGAAGCCATAATTAGAGAAGAAAATAAAAAACAAAATAAAAAAAGAAGAAAATAAAAAAAAATAATGCATCATTTTCAAGAAAGGCGTTGCGCTGTTCAGCATGCTTGAAAAGCGTGAATACGAATACAAAAATGCAAATAGAAACTGTTAATTTTTAAACAGAAAATAATATCTAGGAATAGAAAGCAATGATAATCCATTGAGGGAATCTAAATATAGATTCATAGGTGAATATGAGATCCTTGATAGCTCGTATAGGAGAGCAGTTGGCCTAGCAATAAAGTTAAACAACATCGGGCATGGTCACAACTTAGATGAGTGACCGTGACCACAGATATGGGTGTTAAGAATGGAAGACAGATTTCTGCATATGACTTAACGACTTTATATTTATAATAATACGAAACAATTTCTCGTGTAGCTCTTGCGGTGTCTTCAAGATAACTACGTCAACTTCTCATATTTTTCTGTCTGACATCGACTTTCACTTGCTGTAAAGTTGAAACGATAAATAAATACCATTGAAATCAGACATTCTCCCCCGGGAACACCTGGGGTTTACACCAGGTTTTCTTGGAGTCCGTGGTGATCCGTGATCTTCAACTTCTTATATCCAAGTTCAGCAAAAATTTTCATTTTTTCCTCAAAAGTTCCCAACAAAATGAAACAAATGAAATTAATAAACAAAACAATAACAAAATAAACTAAACTAACAACAACTTGAGTTGTCCAAGGTATTCGGTACGGAACCTGCTCTTTAAAGAGTCGATCACCGTCTGACGGTACCTAACCCGTCGATCTAAACTGTTAGTCAATCAAATCCAAATCAAGTTTTCCGTCAGGTTGTAAGTCCTGAATAAATTTCTTTGGCGTTAAAGGTTCTAAATCGGGTTTGTCGTCGGGTACGTACGTCAACGGTCTCGAATTTAACATATTTTCGCAATCAGTCAAAACCGTGAATAATTTTTCGTAATTTAGTGAAGCCCTACCTAAATTCTTTCTTAATAAAATTTTGGTTAACCCTACCATCCTTTTCCACCACCCACCCCACCAGGGTGCGGCTGGAACCGAAAAAATCCAATTAATTTGTTTGTATTGACCAAAATTTTTAATTTCGTCCCAGTTCAGTGTGGGAGCTACCCTATTTTTAGCCTGAACAAACTTTAAATACGTTCCTGCACTACTAGATATTCTTAAAAATATAACAGCGGCATACGCATGCGCGCTTGCGTCAGTAAAAGTATGTAAGGAATAATCTACTTTTCCTTTCATCGGTCCTTGTATCCACCGCGGAATACTAAGGTCTTTCAACATCGAAAGTTCATTATACCAGCTAGTAAATTTTTGACACATTTCGTCATTAAGTGGTTCATCCCAACCTATTTTTATAACCCAAGAAAATCTAAAAAAATCCCTATCTTTTTCGAACAAACTAATTTGTAATAACGCCCTTCTTATGTCCGAAGCTATACCAATTTTATTAATTCTGAACCAAATTAGAAGTGGAGGGATCATTTCAATAAGATTTTTTCCTTTCTCTAAACAATCGTTTAAAGAAGGACTACCTTTGCTCTTAGCAGAGGCGTCAAATACTGGTCTCACAGGACTTGTCTTACTACTTAGTTTAATCACATGTCTGTGAGGTAAATAATGCTGAGGACTATCAGGACTAATAGGTGGTGCAAACTCTATTACCCCTTCATTGAGCCATTCCTCAAACACCTTATCGTATTTTTCAAAATAACCTTCCTTCTTTAGCCTTATAACCAGGTTTTTAGTTCTTTGCAGAGCTAAATCTTTATTACTAGGGAGTGAAGGGTGGTCCTCAGTCCACGGTAAGTGAACGACATACCTACCGTTCTTAAAATTAACAGTTTCATCAAAATGATTTTGGACCCGCCTTTCAGTCTCTTCTTTTGTTTTCTTTTCACCTGGGCCTTTAATTCCCAGCACGTCTAAGGACCAAAGATCAGAAATAGGTGCTGAAAAGTTCGTGCAACTTAAACTATCTAACACAAGACTACTTAAATTTAGGTTATCGAATGTTTTCCCTGTCAGAGTCCATCCTAACAGAGTCTCTTGTGCAACTAAACCACAAGTCAAATCATATTTTTTACCCGCTACAAGTTTTCCCAAAATGTCTGAGCCTATTAAAACTTGTATAGGACCATCAATAGTATCTGAAATTTCTATTCCTAATTTTTTTAATTCTTTAGACCAAGGTCCGTTATGCACCTTCGGAGCTGCATTCGTAATAATATCTTGGTCTAAAGCCGAAAAGTTACAAGAATAGGAACCATCTAACTTCGCCAATCTAACTTTATAGACTTGGTGTCTTTGTTTCTCGGTACAGATTCCGCCAAATAAACAATGAACTAATTCTTCCGTACCTAATGAAGTGTATACCAATTCCTCCGCTAGAGATTTTTGAACGTATGACCGTTGGGATCCGGAGTCGATCATAGCTCGTATCCTAGTTTCTCCTTTCTCCCCTCTTATCTTTACTGCTAGGGTCTGTAAGAATATTGTCCCTACTGTGCCATTAGATAACGAGCACTCAGGTGAAGAATCTTTATTTTCAGGTTTTTTCGTTTCCGACCCTTTCCCTGGACACATAATTTCAAAATGCCTACGCTTGCACTTAGAACATTGCAACCACTTTTTGCAATCTTTGCTCAAATGTTTTCCGCGAAAACAAAGAAAACAAAGCCCATTTTTTAAAAGCAAGTTTCTTTTTTGTTCTATTGTCATTATAGAAGCGGCAGGACATTTTTCTGGCACATGGTCTACGTCAATGTTTTGACAGAAAACGCATTTTATTTTTATGGGTTTTCCGGTTTGAGATTTGTTCGTATTTGTCAAACCTGAAGCAGATGGAACCGATTTTCCTACATTCGTCTTACCAAACGACCCTACAGCCAGCGCGATTCTCTCCTCGTTCTCAACTTCTAGTTTTAAGAACTCTAAAATATTTTCTAACCTCTTCTTAATAGAGTTATCCTCCCCTGCTACAATTGGCTTACGTTGCCATACTCTAAGTAGTTCTTCTGGCAAAGAACTTTCTACCAGAGGAAAAAGCATTGCGGAGCACGTCTCTGACGTCACACCTAATGACTCAAGAGCTCTTATCTGAGAACTTAAACTATCGTATAAACTACTGAGAGACACACGTTCCTCAATATTAGAGAGGGTAAGCTTGAGAAGTTCTCTTACATAAACCTCAACCAATAAATCTTTATTGCCGAACCTAGATTTTAAACTATCGCGAGCTTTCTCATAATTTTCACCGGTTGGAGGGAAACTAGCAACTATTTGATAAGCCTTAGAATTTTCCACCATACATTGAAGGAGAAGTTCAAATTTATCTACTTTCCGTAATTTTTCATCTTCATCGATATTTTGGAATTGACTCCAAAAAGGAAGCCAAGAAAGTAAATCCCCATTAAATTGTCTAAATTTAATTTTCGGAAGTTTCATTTGTCTGTCAAATCGTTTTATTTTTGTTTTCATTGAAATTTCGGATTTGTCACTGTCAACTAATTTGTCAATTTCAATTTTGTAAAATTAAATTTAGATTGATATTCATTTGATGAATCTATTTCCTCCTCCAATAATGTTTCGTCCGTCGTCAAGTCGTTAACTAATAATTCAAAAATCTGCCGGTCTATGTCAGTAATAGCGTTAAGTCTCGACTCAAGTTGAGCGAGGTCCGATAATACCTGATTTGAATTAACCTCCTCAGCTTTAAATAGTTCCCTCAGAGCTTTATGTTTCTTGGTGAAAGAACTCCTATATGCAGTCCGAGATTTCTTAAGCTTCGTAACTTCTCCACTGTTCGCTGCCATCTTTTTCTCACCCAGGTTCCAATCAACAGCTTACGGCACCACAATGTTAAGAATGGAAGACAGATTTCTGCATATGACTTAAACGACTTTATATTTATAATAATACGAAACAATTTCTCGTGTAGCTCTTGCGGTGTCTTCAAGATAACTACGTCAACTTCTCATATTTTTCTGTCTGACATCGACTTTCACTTGCTGTAAAGTTGAAACGATAAATAAATACCATTGAAATCAGACATTGGGTTCAATTCCTGGACCCCCGCAGGGTGTTCACCCATTATCGCAATATAAATGGGGAGCTGCTTATGTGAAGTAAAGACTAAAGGCCCCCATACATGGTTAAAATTTTGCACAAACATCGTGTTTGCGCAAAAATTTTGACCAACCAAACGCAACGTTTTGTATGGGGCTGTTTGATGTTTGCGCAAACAAGATGTTTGACGTGTATGGCCTAAATTTGCCTGACATCAGGTTTGCGCAAAATGTTTGATCGTGTATGGGGGCCTTAACTGTTGGCTTATGCAAATTGTAAATATTTATACGATGGACAAACTAACACCGTGGCATCCATTACACATATAGATGTATACTTCTTTTGGCAGGCCTAGGCCTAGGCACTTCATGGGCTGTTGCGAGAGCCACTTAGTTATAGTTAGGCGAATTTGAGGATACTGAAAAAGAATGGATGCAAGTGAGATGATCAGTAAACAGTAAAACTGTGGAAAGCTTATTTAAAATAGAGTTGGTTAATTTTACAGTTTTTTAAAATTTTTATTACATTTTAAATCCAACAATTTCTGCAATTTCAAACCCATACAAGTTTAAATGATTAATAATGTGAAGCTTAGGGGTGACAACAACTGTATTAAGCTCTAGCCTCTGATACTCTTGTGGGCCAGAAAACAGCTTATCTTGTATTAGTAGGTTGACCTGTTTTAAATGTATCCTCCCCAATGGATATATACGAATCAGTTAACTACGAAAATCCTAGCAAATTTGTCTGTTATACCATAATATATTTTCACCGATATTCTTCATACAACAATTGCATCAATTAATTCCTTATTAAAAATGTAGATAAATCTTTAAAAATCCTTCTCTAATAATAATTCTTCTTGGTCGTTTAATAAAGATAATATCACTAAATAAAGTTGCAAAGTATGTAATTTTAGTACACATAAATAATCCGTGGTTTAACAAATCGGAAGAGTTCGCTAACCAGCTTAATCGGCCTAGTTGTTTCTAGATGGTGGTAATTTTAAGTTTATACTTGCTATAATTTTTGAACCGTTGATAACATAAGCATTTTTATTGTTTAAACACAGTGAAACTATTCCGAAGTGTCTAGCCCAATCCGTTCCTAAGATAATATATTTTAATTTTTTTTTTTTTTTGGGCGGGGGGGGGGGGGACAACTCCCTTAAAAACTTTTTTTTGTTTTTGGACAAACAATAACTAGATTGCCTTTTAGATTTTTTGTTGTTTTGTTAAGAAAATAGAGGGGGTGGGAACGCGAATTTTCAAGGACACTATGACTCAAAGATGGATTCTGTTTACCTATACAGGTTTATCTGTCAGGATATACTGCAACGTGTATGGCCGGCTTAATGAGATATTACCCCTTCAATTCGGTACTTTTTAAGAGATAGGAGAATAAAATAAATAAATCTTACTTTAGGAATAAAGAACCAACCTCACTACCAAAGTAAATATACTGTCTAAAGCCTAGTCTGATTTCAACCTATGTCTCAATTCCTACACTGGTGTGTCTTATGCATTTCATCTCGCGTCACAACACTGAAGATGACTTACTTGTAGTTGAAAACGGGCTTCGTGCAATATATTTAATTTAGTGGGAAAACGTCTTTCTTTAGTCTTTCTTTATTTCGAATCTACTGAATACTGCTTGTACAATATAGTTACTTTAGTGGAGAGACGTCTTTCATTATCCCTAATCAACAGACTGCTCTGCTTGTACAATAAAGTTACTTTAGTGGAGAGACGTCTTTCATTATCCCTAATCAACAGACTGCTCTGCTTGTACAATAAAGTTACTTTAGTGGAGAGACGTCTTTCATTATCCCTAATCAACAGACTGCTCTGCTTGTACAATAAAGTTATTTTAGTGGAGAGACGTCTTTCATTATCCCTAATCAACAGACTGCTCTGCTTGTACAATAAAGTTACTTTAGTGGAGAGACGTCTTTCATTATCCCTAATCAACAAACTGCTCTGCTTGTACAATAAAGTTACTTTAGTGGAGAGACGTCTTTCATTATCCCTAATCAACAGACTGCTCTGCTTGTACAATAAAGTTACTTTAGTGGAGAGACGTCTTTCATTATCCCTAATCAACAGACTGCTCTGCTTGTACAATAAAGTTACTTTAGTGGAGAGACGTCTTTCATTATCCCTAATCAACAGACTGCTCTGCTTGTACAATAAAGTTACTTTAGTGGAGAGACGTCTTTCATTATCCCTAATCAACAGACTGCTCTGCTTGTACAATTAAGTTACTTTAGTTGTGTGGTCTTTCTTTAGTCCTAATCAATTGACATCTAGAAAAAATAAGTCTTATATTCTTGCGATGGTATTTCTACCGATAAATTGATTCTCCTTACCTTATGCGCATCTACATACACACAATACTACACATGAATTATATATATTATACCGTTTCGTATTTCTAATATCAAAGTATCACTCAACACTGTCAAGAAATGAGAAAAAGGTCTAAAATTAACTTGTATACTTAAATAATTAGTTATTCAAATCTGTTAATTGGTGAGGGGTTTCTATGTTGAGTGGAAAGTAAAGTTTGCTTGTGTGCACAGCTTTAACTTTTGTTCCCTCTGTCCCTAAACTTTCTTCTTCTTCTTTTTTAGTTTTTGTTATGGTGAAAGTTTGTTCTCTCTCTCACTGTTACCACAACTTAACCTTTTAAATACTTTAGTGAAAATGATTTAATCCTCTTATTTAGTATGGTAACCAAAAGTAAAGTTTCTAAAAATTTTAATCACCTTTTTAAGTTTGATAAAAAAAACGTAAATATATTATAAGTATATAAATGGATTTTAAGTTTGTATAATCTGATCAAGTAAAAGTATTCTTTTAACACTAGAAGAAAAATGCTTACTGCCAACCAATGAAAATATAAAAATTAAGTTATCAAGAATTCTATAATTAAAGAGCACCTTTCATAACAAACAAAAAGTTGGTAGCTAGTATTTTTAACTTTAATTTTGTTTTAAATGTGAAACCTAATTAACATAAAACCTTGTAAACCTAATAATTAATTTGAATGAAACTGAGCTGTAAGGGCAATACTAATTAACTTGGCTGGAATTCATCTATCGTTGTCAAAGTTTTTTGACGAGATGCATCTCCCTTGCATTGATTCTTATCATGAGCAACTTCCAAGAGAATGATCCATGGAATGGGTTCGAAGTATTGAAATTTCATGCAATATCCAATCTGCTCTTTTCTCGTTTAAAAAAACGCGTAAGGCGTAAGTAAACAGACTTTGCGTAAGTATACAGTATTTGCTTTGCGTAAGTACACAGCCTTACTCTGTGTAAGTATACAGTACTTACTTTGCGTAAGTATACTGTTATTTCTTTCGCTAAGTATACTGTACTTGTACTTACTTTGCGTAAGTATACAGTAGCCCCCCGAAAATCCAACTAATTGGAACCAGGGCCTGTTTGGATTATCGGGGTATCTACTTTAATTTTCAATTAAAATGTACGTGTAACATTACTCAAATAACATTATTTCTGGTATAGTTTATAGGCATAATCATATGTTCTTACACAAGGAAAACCCGGCATATCTATAGAAAAGAGACCAAGAATAATTGTAATTAAGTTAGAACATCAATAAATCTATTTTGAAGAAAGGTTTTTTTGACCACTACCTGGAACTACAGAAACCAAACTTTTATGTAATATGTACCAAAACAATTATTTACTCGTATATGCATTAACATGTCACAGAAATACTACTATGTTCACACATCGGATCCAAAACGCTTTCATAACCGTTTTGGATCCGAATCGTTTTTAAAACGATTCATATTCACACTACAAAAAATATAGATGATCGAAATATTTTTTTCGATATCTCATAACGGCGACGTCGCGTCGCGTGTAAAACCTTCTTTGATGTTACCTAATATGCCTACGATTTTTACATTTCTTATTTACAAGTTATTAAAACGTTTTACAGGTTCTTTATCGTATTAAAATTTGTTCCAAAACGTCTTTGTAGTTTTGTTTATATTTTAAACTAGCTAGGTACCCGTGCTTCGCTACGGAGTGTTATTATAATTAGATAAGTTTATAAACAACCATACTGAAACATATAAATTATTTTACTATGCAAGAATATCTAGATTCTATCTCTCCCACCTATTTCTATACCCCCTCCTCTTTGATAAGCAAATTTTAAAATATCCTAAATCCCCCCCCCCCTAAAGTTAAATATGACAAAACAAGACATAAAAAATATTACTCTATTCTTAAAGAGCTTTTTCATCATCAATGGTATTCATTACATTGACCCCGTATTCATTACTTGTACCATACCCCTGTGTACCAAATTTAAATTTCCAAAATTCATGTGGCTTTCAAGTTCAAGTGGGCAAATTTTTATTGACATCAAACTAAAACTGTAGATTTGTATAAAGAACATACACCCACATACGTTGATTTTTATATATAGCTATAAATTTCCATTTTACCCCCTCCTAAATAAAATTGTACATAACAACAATTACTTTTCTCTTAAAGTGTTTTCAACGATATGCATGATATGAAGGGAATCCATTACTTTGACATTTTTACACCGTACCCCTTTGTACCAAAATTTAAATTTCGAAAATTCATGTAGACAGTGACCTCCCCCTTGCTTTTTATATATAAATATAGTTATATTTTCCATTTTACCCCCCTACTAAATGAAAATATGACAAAACAATACATAACAACAATTACTGCGTACTCTTAAAGAGCTTTTCAACGATATGCATCACGAAGGGTATTCATTACTTTGACCCCGTATTCATTACTTGTACCCCGTACCCCTGTGTACCAAAATTTAAATTTCGAAAATTCATGTAGACCTTGATTTTTTCCTTCCTTTGAAGGTCAAGTGTGCAAATTTTCATCAAAATCGGGCTAAAACTGTAGATTTGTATAAAGAACAAACATACACACACACACACACACATACGTTGACTTTTATATATATAGATAGACTAGCTGGGTACCCGTGCTTCGCTACGGAGTGTTATTATAATAAGATAAGTTTATAAACAACCATAATGACACATAAAAATTATTTAACTATGCAAGAATATCTAGATTTTATATCTTCCACCTATTTCTATACCCTCTCCTCTTTGATAAGCTAATTTTCAAATATCCTAAATTCCCCCCCCCCCCCAAATTAATATATGACTAAACTATACATAAAAATTATTACTCTACTCTTAAAGAGCTTTTGCATCATCAATGGTATTTATTAGATTGACCCCGTATTCATTACTTGTACCATACCCCTGTGTACCAAATTTAAATTTCGAAAATTCATGTAGGCTGTCATTTTCCCCTTGCTTTGAAGTTCAAGTGGGCAAATTTTTATCGGCATCAAACTAAAACTGTAGATTTGTATAAAGAACATACACACACATACGTTGATTTTTATATATATAGCTATGAATTTCCATTTTA
This sequence comes from Gerris lacustris, assembly GCA_951217055.1. Lineage (NCBI taxonomy): Eukaryota > Metazoa > Arthropoda > Insecta > Hemiptera > Gerridae > Gerris > Gerris lacustris. The sequence goes on along the minus strand of OX578281.1, from coordinate 32,043,286 downwards.
CCCCCTCCTAAATAAAATGGTACATAACAACAATTACTTTTCTCATAAAGTGCTTTTCAACGATATGCATCATATGAAGGGAATCCATTACTTTGACATTTTTACACCGTACTCCTTTGTACCAAAATTTAAATTACGAAAATTCATGTAGATAGTGACCTCCCCCTTGCTTTGAAGGGAAAGTGAGTAAATATTCATCAAATTGGGATAAAACTGTAGATTTGTATAAAAGACATACCCTCATACAGACACTTCTTTTCTTTTTATAAGATATAGCTATATTTTTCCATTTTACCCCCTCCTAAATGAAAATACATATGACAAAACTGTACATAACAACAATTACTGTACTCTTAAAGAGCTTTTCAACGATATGCATCATAAAGTGTATTCAGTCCTTTGACCCCGTATTCATTATTGTACCCTGTTCCCTGTGTACCAAAATTTAAATTTCGAAAATTCATGTAGACAGTGATTTCTTCTTCCTTTGAAAGTCAAGTGTGCATTTTTTGATCGAGATCAGACTAAAACTGTGGATTTGTATAAAGATCATACACACATACGTTGACTTTTAGATATATTTTTCCATTTACCTCCCTAAATGCACGTAAAAACAATTACTGTACTCTTAAAGAGTACAGTAGACATCATGAAGGGGTTTCAATACTTTGACATTTGTACCCCGTACCCCTGTGTACCAAAAATTAAATTTCGAACATTCGTGTAGACGGGATCTTCCCCTTGCTTTGAAGATCAAGTGCCCAAATTTTCATCGAGATCGAATTAAAACTGTTGATTTGTATAAAGAACATAAACACATGTTGACTTTTATAGATATAGATATAAATTTCCATTTGACCCCCCTCCTAAATGAAAATATGACAAAAACGAACTTAACAACAATTAATGTACTCTTAAAGAGCTTTTCAACGATATGCATCACGAAGGGTATTCATTACTTTGACCCCGTATTCATTACTTGTACCCCGTACCCCTGTGTACCAAAATTTAAATTTCGAAAATTCATGTAGACCTTGATTTTCCCCTTGCTTTGAAGGTCAAGTGCGCAAATTTTCATTGAGATCGGACTAAAACTGTAGATTTGTATAAAGAACAAATAAGATATAGCTATATTTTTCCATTTTACCCCCTCCTAGATGAAAATATGACTAAAGTGTACATAACAACAATTACTGTACTCTTAAAGAGCTTTTCAACGATATACATCACGAAGGGTATTTATTACTTTGACCCCGTATTTATTACTTGTACCCCGTACCCCTGTGTACCAAAATTGAAATTTCGAAAATTCATGTAGACCTTGATTTTTTCCTTGCTTTGAAGGTCAAGTGTGCAAATTTTCATCGAGATCGGGCTAAAACTGTAGATTTGTATAAAGAACAAACACACACACACACACACACACACACACACACACACACACACATACGTTGACTTTTATATATATAGATAGATAAGAAACAAACAAAAGAAACGGAATCTCACGACAAAAAAAAAATTAAAAAGTGGAAAAGAGTAAAATAACCTGATATCTCGATCACCTCGACACTCTTTTTTCATATACATAGCTACATATACCCGTGCATTCTTTCATCTGTTCCTTACCTTTTTTTACCCTAAAAGTTTTTCGGGATATCAGGGTTTTCAGATTTCCGGGGCTCTAGGTTCTACTGAATATGTTATGTGAAAGGTATAACGACAAAAGAACCAAATTCATTTTTCAACGATAGTATAACTTTGTCTTTTGGGATTATGTTTGAAAAAGGCGTGGTCTTCTATGGTTGAGAAGGCGAAGACTTTACTTAAGAATTGGTGCCCCTCGGGGCCATTTTGTCTTGAAGTCTCATGGGTCTATAGACCCGAGTCGCTTGGAATTTGTAGTGCGGACTCAGCCCTCCTCCTCTGCTTTATCTCTATATCTCTTATTGGTTCTAATGAAGATAAGTAGTCACGTATTCCATTCTTTATCTTGCCTTTTAACACTGTATCAGCACTCCTAAAAACTTCTTCGGTATCATTAGTCGGTTGGGAATCCTCCAATAGAAATTCTTTACCGAAATTCTGTGAGAAATAAAGCTATTTTGTCATCTGGTGGAATACTTTTTTCCTATATACAACGACATATCAGGTTTGACTGCCAGAGAGAGAATAAAGAAATGATTGACAGTAATGATTACATCGATCAGATGTTTAAAAAGATAAATAATTCACAGTGATGATTACATCGATCAGATGTTTAAAAAGATAAATAATTCACAGTGATGATTACATCGATTAGATATGTAAAAGGATGAATGATTCAGAGTGATGATTACATCGATTAGATGTGAAAAAAGGATAAATGATTCACAGTGATGATTACATGAATCAGATGTGTAAAAGGATAAATGCTTCACACTGATGATTACATCGATTAGATGTGTAAAAGGATAAATAATTTACAGTGATGATTACATCGATCCTGCAAAAACCTACCGTTGCATAATCTTAAAATCACCTTAAATTAATTATGTATTTACATTTTTTAAAGATTTTTCTACCTACAAACCCTACTAAACTGGCCTAAATGCTTCTACATAATTAACTAAGTTCCATTTATTTATGTATTATAACAAACTTTAATCTATTTGAAAGCTGGAAACTTTTTTATTTATTACTGAAATGAAAGAGAAAAAAGGGTTTACAAGTTGATCTATTCAAAAAAATTATTTTTTAGCTAAAAGAAAAGTCTGAAAAAACCCATATAATATATATATATATATTTAAAAAAAAATACTTCAAACAAGAGAAATAAAAAGAAATTTCTTAATTGCGAACAAACATTAATTAAAAACTTTGTTGTTGCTACAAAGATTCTTATTTTTTTTTTTTTTTCCTTCTTTATTTTCTATCAAAGCCAAGTTTGGTAATAAGCATCTCAAATTACATAAAAAACATTTGGAAAATATTAAAAGCATTTCAAAGCTACTCCGGAGAAGCGACTAATAAATCAAATTAGGATTGAGTCTATCGACTTCCTTTTAGTTTAAAGTTAAGGATCCCAATACTATATTATGAATCTAATAAATATCTGATCATATCATTATATTGATACTTTCTTTACGCTCCAATTTGTATTAATAAAAGACCCATGGATTATTTAAGTTAAGAGCAGATAGATAGGCCAATTGCTAATTAACTTAACTATCGATACGGCGCGGCGTCTATCAATTAGGGAGATAAACACGGGTAACATATGCATTTATAATATATCATTCATATGCATTCTAATATACATTTGAATGAAAAAATATTAGAAGGGAAGGTAGAAATAAAAAAATTTGGATCAAAAGAAAAAATAGTGTACCAATTAGAGTGGCACATATCTTCCTTGCGTCCCATTATTAGATGAATGATCACATGAGCATAAAATAGTGTGATCCCAATGTCAAATCTGTTTCGGTTCCCATGAGAAGTTCACTCGGTAAGTTAGAAGTTCATTCGGTTCCATTAGTTCGGTTCACCAATTTTTAATCAATATTAAATGTATAGAGAAGGTTGAAATTATCATAGGAAAAACAATGGGCTAATTGTGACCTACCATAGAAATTTCATTAAAATTTGATTTTTAAGAAGTGGTGGTTCGTCAAAATTAGAAATACAAACGCATGCTCTCTGATGTCTAAAACAGATTTATCTAAGAATTTTTTCAATTCTGAGTCATAATAAAAATTTATCTTCAGAACCAACACAATGCTTCTGTTACCTTCGGTAAGCTCGGATGCAACATCAATACTATTAAAGTCCACAGTAGATTAAATTGATAAAATTACAAGATAAAAATAACTTTTTATATACTACGTTTTTAAATTTGCTGTTGACTAAATAAAAAATCATAAATTTAAAACCCGTCAAAATGAAGGTCGTAAATATGGGTAATGTCAAAACAAATAAAAAAAACTTGCAGATTTTCTCCGAACTAACTTTCCATACAGCAAAAATTGCTAAAAACGAATTAAATTCTGCTGAAAGATGGCTAAAAGTATTAAAATAATGCATTGGCATCGTGTTCTGAACCATTCTAAAAGTTTCAAATGTCTAGCTACTCGGAATGTTAGTTAAAAGTCGATTGCAAGATTTGTACTGGACAAACAAGAAAGCAAGCTAATAAAAACGTAGTAAAAAATGAAATCTATTTAAACACAAAAAATATTGATAAAATAAGAGAAGGAAAAGGCGCTTGATAGACGAAACCTATTTGATTAAAAGGGGGAAAAATAGAGTATACATATATATAAATATATACAAATTTAATTAACTTTAGGTGTATACAAGTTTGGATGGAGATTATAAAAAATAACTTTATTGTTCTTGTTTATGGTCTTTAGGGATTATTAATAATTTAAAAAAAAAACTATTTTTAATTATACATTTATTTTAAATTAGCTATATTTCTCCCAAAATCTTCGGGCCTTATCTGAATATTTCATATGATGTTACAATAGATGAATGAATGTTATGAATGAATGTTATGAATGATGTTATGATGAATGAATGTTTTATCTACGATTGATACGAAATATAAACTGTGTATCTCTGTTTAGATGCGTAGAAAGTGATTCTTTACTTAGTTGTATTCATTGCGCATGCGCATTTCATAATTATTATTTTTTCCCTAATGCGGTAAAAAAGAAGAATTATTCACCTTAACTCACGATTAGCGAGTTTGTTTACATTTAACAAAACTAATTTGATGTTTGTCTAATTAAAGTAACTGTTTATATCGAGTTTTTAAAACAATAAGTGGCTTAAGTGATTATGATGAAAATAAAGAGAATAATTTGCCTCCCGAAATAATTAATTCGGCACAAAATACAACTAATGAATTAATGGCATCTTTATCAAAAGAGCAATACGAACTTAGGAAGTTTATTAAAAAATATAATCTGTATTTTTTTTATTAAAATCCAACAATCGTATATAAAGTACGGTAAGCAACTCGTGCGAAAACGGCATTTTGCTTGGCTCGTGTGGTTTTACTACCCTCGCTCGGGTGCAAACTCCACTCTCGCTCGATGCATAATGCTACCTTCCGCACTAGAGGCGTAATGTACTATTAAAAGCTTGAGTAACACAATCACACTCATTGTTCATCGGTCACTTTATATAGTATCCACTAAAATTTCTATATAATAAAACCAAATTTTTCCCTCTGATAAATCAAATATTTCCATTTACTAAATTTCCTGAATTTAAAAATCTTAATTGAAAAAACCACGAATTTATGGGAGGTAATTAAAGCTATAAAGCATGTTAATATATATATATATATATATATATATATATATATATATATATATATATATATATATATATATTATGCATATGAATTAGGTTAAACAATATGTGAAATATGAACGCAGATATTTCATACTTCCTAAATCAGTGCTTTTATTTATCACTTAATGTAAAACCCTTATCTACTACTTCGAATTCTTCAAGTATTAACTATCCAGCTTTTAACTCAAGGCCTTTGATGTATAAAGGTAATTTGTTAATTGGTCTGATGTAAAGGCACTTGAAATAAATCTATTTACCCTAGAGTACAACTCGGTAAATGACTTTAAACGAGTACAAGGGAGACTGTAAATTAGCGTTTTATCCGTAACAGTATATAAACTCCGGGTAGGTAGCAAGACTGTTTTAATTAATTTCAACCTATCTCTAATCATGGGTCATGTATTAGCTCGAATCCCTTAATTAAAGGTAAAAAAAAGTTAAAATTCTCTATAAACTTTCAAGTTAGACTAGAGCTTAGTGCAGTAATAAAAGAAGACTTTTATTGTAATCAATTTGTTAAAAAAATCTGTTTCCTTGTGTTGTATTTTGGATGGCTAATTTGAGTTGATTAGTACTCATTATTTTTCGGGCATCCAAATTTTTATTTCGTTCTATGTAAGATTATATTTCGATCGTTCTATATGGGTCTGAAAAGTGACATTAACGAGTTTAAATTAAATTATACAAAGAAAAAGAGAACAATTGAGGAATATACAGTAATATAAAAAAATTTAGAAGTCTGACAAGTTGACATTGACGAGTTTAAATTAATTCATTCAAAATAATTTAAAGAAAAAAAAGAACAATAGAGGAAGTTGATGCAAGTTGACATGGACGAGTTTAAGTTAAATAATTTTAATAATGCAAAGAAAAGAAAAGAACAATAAAGAAATATACAGTTATATTCAAAATGTATAAGTGTCTGACACGTTGGCATTGACGAGTTTAAATTAAATCATTCGAATAAAACGAAGAAAAAAGAACAGAGGAATATACAGTAATATAAAAAATGTAGACGTTTCTGACATGTTGACGGTGACGAGTTTAAATTAAATCAAATAATACAAAGAAACAAAGAACAAAGGAGTATAGTAATGTAAAATCCTGACAAGTTGACATTGACGAGTTTGAATTAAAAAGAAACAGGGGTCTTCAACTGCCAAGAAGGAATTACTCAATACTTAATTAATTTTATAAATTATAATATTATATATACGATTCTCTTATAAAGCTAATATTCCCCGGGTTTCAGAACTTTGCATAATTCTGATCTAGAGGTGAAATTAGTGGTTTGGAGGGATAAATCTAAGTTTTCGGTTCAACAGAGGAACTTTACAACGATGAAGGGATTGGAATTGGTGCCTTGATTATAAGAATAAAGTATTATGATTTTACATTGGACCATACTTGCAGAATATTAGGTTGTAATGCCCATTCAGAACCCCTTTTGAATTAGGCTTGACTATATAAATGTAACATCCATGCCATTACATCTTCCTTTCATTTTATTTTGTAATTGTTTTTTTAATTATTCTGTATTGACTTAACAGAGGGTTGATGTTAAATAACAATGCCAGTGTCATGAGGTGATTAAGTGAAACAAAGCTCTTATCACCCGATACTCTTTCAACAAGACCAGAGATAACAAAAAAACACAAACTCTTGTGTGGTGAACTCTAGCGAGCAATTTGCTAAATTTACTTTAAACTTCCTCTCTGGGGAATACAGACAGAATGTCAGGGGAGGGAGGTTACAAAGGAGTATTATCCCTAATTAAACTTTATAGCAGTAATGATCTTCTCCACCATTGTGAATTAAAACAATGAATTCAAACACTACCCCAGCCTGATAACCAAGCTAAAAAAACTCTTTTCCTCCCCCTCCACATTAACACAAGAGGAAAACTTCCGACAAAAAATTGTTTCAAACCTCCTCGCCAAAAACGGTAATTTTACAAGTGATAAAAAACACACGAAATTTCAACCACACACCCTTGTCCTAAAAAAAAGGTTCTTAAAAAAAAACACAGCATAACCGAAACTGGGGAAACTCGAAAATCAGCAAATTTCATGTTAAAAACTCCCAACAGTTTTGGGTTTGTTACTCGCTTATATACTCGTATGTGGGAAGAGTTTTGAAAATATGAGAAAAAACATTTTTCCCCCCTAACTTTTACGATCTGTAACTAGCGAGGTTTTAATTTAGGGTTGCACAAACACCTCGCATCGTATTTTTAATTAAAAAAAAATTCTAAACAGAAGCATTTTTCTTCTTTTTTTTTTCAAAAAAGAACATGGCCTCAAACAATTTCAAGTTGATTTGTTTTACTACGTAACGAATAAAACAATAACAAAAAAAAAATAGTTTATAAATTCATTTTATTTATTTTTTTATAATTCTCATTACATATGGTTTTAGTTGGCTAGTTATAAATGCTTTTGTTAGAAACAATTATAAAGCAATATTAACTGTAAAACTTTTACATGCTTTTGTAAAGTGTTAAAGTAGATATATTTTACCATATATAAACATATGAATACTTATTATCAAACATTTTAAATGTTGCGTTAAAATAATATCGCTGGCTCCATTTATATTTTCAATGTTGGCATTCATTGAATCTCTTCTTGGGGAAGCAGCCATGTAATTATTACAGTGATCCCACTCGCCCAAAACTTTGTTTTAAATTTAAATATAATGTTTGAATCTCAGCTATTATGATTGAAATCCATCCAGTTATTTCAACCTGAACTTGAGTTCAAGAGGTGGCTATATACGTGTTTAAAGTTTTTATGTAAACACTTTTATTATTATGAAGTACTCATAGACGGAAAACAAATATTTTATATTTTAATAAAAAGTTAAGGTCAATTTTTACACGCTTTAATTTAACTTCGCTTGTTTGAAAGGAAGAAATTTTTAGTACATTTATGATAAAACTTTCACTGATAATGTCCGATGGTAATTCAAGTCATTAATATTTTCATATATATACTATATTATACGCTTTTTCTTTTTGATGTCCCTATTTAATTTTACTTAATTTGTGGTTTACTATATTATAGCGAGAGCAATAAGACATAAGTAATAATATAAGAAAAATCAAATATAAAAACATAAGTTAACTTGTAAAAACAACAAACAACGACGGAAAAACTCTCATCATGTGTGAGTGCGGGTCGGGTATAATAATAATATATATTAACTAAAAAATATTACTTTTAACTATGTCAATTATTAAATGAATTCAAAATTACTATGTATTATTTTCCTGATGACTCAATTAGGTACTGTACTTATGGAAAAATAAATTGGCCAAGTATGAGCTATCAGCACACACAAAGAGTCCTTAGGCAATTTAAAATAATCGGACGGGTTCGTTAACCAGCATAATCGACCTAGCCGAATCAAGATGGTGGCCGTTTAAAAGTTTGGTTGACTTTTGAACCGTTTATCATAATTACGTGAAACAAACGCCTTTATATGCATTTTTATTGTCCAAACGTTATAAATCTAATCCAATGTGTCATGTGTCTCTCGCAATTTATTCCTAAGATAATAAATTTTTAAGATTTTTGGGAGGATATTTTTTCTTACAAAATATGCGGCGTATGAAAAATGCGTTACAGGCAGACCGACAAGCGCAGGACAGGATTAACAATTCTGTTTTAAGAAATTCTCTAATTTATAAAAAGCTAAAGTTTAAATAAATGAATCATTCGAAGGTATTTTGTTACGATTAAATTCAACTGAAATAATCAAATACGTCAATGAAATGCAGCAGATTTATCTAATGGATTTCAACCTCGGCTGCTCTTGATGGTTTAGGGCTATCAAACCATCCACAGTAGTAAAAACCACACAATAGAGGTAGATAGACATAACAGAGATAAAATTCGATAGTAAAAGAAATACATTCTGTTGAAAATAAATTGAGGTGAAAATCAAAATTGTGGACTACGTTCAAATAACAAAGACATCCATTTATTAAAGATAAATTGTTTGAAATTTCTATTTATGTTTCTTTATAGTCCGACTATTGAATTAAACGCAAGTAAATGTTTGCTGAATCGGCTGCAATTAAGTAAATATGTTCCTTTTATTGATTTATGCTGAGTAAACTTGTTAAGGTTGACATTGTTCCTTGAAATAAACTCAGAAATAAAAGTAGACAAATATCTCTGAGTTATTTTTAATTACATTTTATATAATATTAGACATAAACCCTCAACACTATTTATGAAAACTAAGATATAATATTGAAATTGTTAACAGCGTTCTTTTTTTATGACGCCAGCGATAGACGCTCAACGATAGTCGCTTTGCGGCTATCGTTTGCATGTTAAGAGTTCCTCAGCAAGGAAAATGGTAACATGCAAACTTAGAAGAGGAGTCCTCTGCGATACTCACCCAGCGTACGTCTATCGCTGGAGTCGCTTCTAGGGAAATAAAGCTTTAATCGCATAAAACAGTGCATCTTTTTTCCTACATTTTTTTGTTTTCTCTCTTATACGAAGTTTATAAAACATATAGAAAGTATTGTGTGCAAAAGATTAATTTTCTGATGGATTCTCGCGATTTATATTTAATAATGAGTCCAAAGAAGGGATTATTTACAAAAGAAATTGTCTGTTTTTCGATATATGTAGTGTACTCTGCGAAATTTTAAAATGTTTATGGAGGCGCTAGAGAAAATAGAATTTTAGATATAGGTTATTACCTATCCTATGTACACCTAAAATTTAACAGAATGAAGTGGACTCAGTGAACTGCAATATTGTATCATCCTGGTCAAACAGAAGACGGCTGTCTACGGCGGACTGATCTTGACTGCGGTGGACATATTTGTAGTTATATTTTTCGCAGCGGACTGGAAGCAGCATAACCGATGAATGTACCGATCAAGTGATTGATCTTGTGTGGGAATGCGTTTTTCTGTATGATATGTACCACCCAGACTATATATTTTTGTATTCTCCGTATCGATATTATAGGAAGATGCAACTTGTGATATTGTTCTTGATACATTCGAATATATGAGAAAACCCGTCTTCAAATGAACTCAATTCACAGCGCAGGCCATGAACCTCGCCGAACTCTCTTTTTTTATTTATTTAATGCACTTGCCTCAAAGCGAACAGAAAAAGCAATTCGTTGTTAGAGGAACTGTTAGCTGCTAAACAAAGTGATAAAAAAACAAAAAAAACACGAATTGGAGAAATCGCGCTGTACCTTGTTCTCGTTTTGTATAACCCAGTCAGTGGAGGACGGCAGACTGACGTGGCTTTCTGTTTGACCGGGTCTTAGTCCCCGATTAGTGGATAGATTCCTTATTTATCCATAGGTTTAATTCGTTAAACAATTAAATTAATACCTTTATATGAAGTACACGCCAGATTTTGGACATAAAGAGTTCTTGATTCTGCAAATAACGCTTTTCTTCTATAAATTTATTTTTTACCTAATTATTTCTATTTACCTAATTTATTTATGTACTAGTATTGCACTAAATCTGTTAATATTTATGGTGAACTTAGCCTTTTCATTTATAGAACCATGTTAAGTGATAGCGCAGTTAATAAAGTTGTTTTTGTTAATTCATTTAAGAATCCTCTATTTTTTCATTAATGCAAATTTAAACTAAGGATTGCATATTCCATTTCCTCTTAAGTACTAGAATTAGAAATTCTGTAAGGGTAATCTATTATACTTATACTCAAATCGCATTGTTATGCAGTAGTTAGTGCCTCGTTAACAAGAACTCTCTTTCTTCGTTTTATAAAAGTTTGTGTTAGTCTAGTTTAGGTTAACACAAACCAGTTTGTCTTACAGAAAACGGGGATATTTGATTTTTTTAAAAGTACCACTTTACTCTAAATTAAATTGGTTCAAAACAAACTACTAACTATTCTATTACTACAGAAATACGTATGGAATTGTTTGGTATATACATAGCTAATTATATGTTCTTGATTGTAGAATTTATAACGTAATGTTTACTTAGTTATTAATTAAATGATTACTAAAACTACTCAGAATAGTAAATAGGAGGAGATTCGTGAAACGCAATAATGACTAGCTACTAAAACGTTCCATGAAGCCACAAAAGAGTTTCTACAGTAAATTAAGTAAATTAATTTAAATAAGTTACGGATAACATATATCTATTTAAAGACCAACTAATAGAAACAAACTTTCATTTTTATTTGAATAAATGGTGATTGCCTGCTTAGCAATAACAAGTCATTTCGAGATGCGTCGTCGAGGCACTACTCGAATATAAATGATATAATATATTCTAGCGAGAATATTATAATTAAAAGGCACTTTTTCACTTTAGCACCCCCTTGGTTCTGAACAGTAGTCTGCCCGACAAATGTCTCAATGGTTTGTGTGTTTGTCTGTCCAAGACATTGAGACTCCTGGGGCAGTTTTATTACACTATTTTAAGATTGAGTCTTATCATGTGTAAGATTAAATCTATTACCGAAATCTGAAGAATAGTAAGTTCTACAGTTATCTTAGCTTATCTTCCAGTTATCTTATTTAATATTCCTTTGTCTTATTAGTAATTTAGACTAAGGAATATATACTACTCTGTTTATGTCCTTTGTCTAATTAACTATTAAGACAAAGGAATATAGGGGGGGGGGGGGAGTGCTAAATTAAAAAATTACCTAATTAAAATAATATTATTTTGATTTCGTTATCTATTATCTAGAGGCAACATAAATGTTTCATTTAATCAATATTATATGTTTAAGTAATTCTGATCAATTACTTGCTAATTTTATCAAGAATAGTACTACATTTTTGATAGTATCAGGGAGACTCTGGATATGAGTTTATAATTATTTTTTTGCGTTATATCCAAACGTTTTATCAGTATTTCCAAACAAAAGCAGCTAATTAGTTTGGACAGGCTAATGACAGCGCCAAAATCGTGACCATGTCCAATTTCTTTTTACCACTTCATTAATCGAGATGTGTTTGCTTTGTTACATAAATATTGCCTTGGTTCGTAAATATTTCTAATCGATTCTTCACTGAACATTTAAATTCAGTTCTTGTTTTCACCAGAGAAAAACTTGTTTTGAAATCTGTTGCAAAATCACTTGCCTATGTATGACGACTTTTGTGATTTTTTAAAAGAACTCTTGGGTAAAAGTGAAAATTAAAATTCTGGTTTGTAAAATAGATGGATAAGTTTGGGTAGTATTCACTTTTTTTTTAATTTGGAAGCTAAGTGTTCAAATAAATTATGTAACAATAAACTTTTTGCGTAGGTTTCCACTGGTTGACTCCTTATAAATATATTAGTTTCCAGTGAAGGAAGGATTCCAATTACAATGTTTGCCTTTTTCTCATAGCTGAATCAACATCAGCTATAGAAGTGAAACGCTGGACTTCAATTTTTTTCTTATCAAATATGCAAATTAAGTTACGCTTCAGATTTTGTAAAGAAAATTAATAATAATTAACAATTATATTATGTAGCTGCTTTGTTAAAAAAAAAAAGAAAGTACCTATATTGTGCCTATTGCAGTGTATAATTATTGTGCTATAGGGTGCTATTTCCTACATTAGGAAAACCAAAACTGGCCACAGTCGGTCGCTACTGGTCCGACTTTTGTAGACAAGAAAAAACTGGCTGAACGAAATCCATTAATGTTTATACAATGGTATACGCTAACATGTGGCGCATATTGTAGGCTTGGTGTCGTCGAAAAAAAAGCAAGTAGATCTAAATTTTTTAACAAAGACATATTGAAAATATTCATAACAATCACGGTTGCGTATTAAACAATTTTATTAAAACTACTATTTTCTATCACGTGCTTTATTAACGTTTTCAATGTAAACAAAAATCCTTCTTAATTTCTACACAAAAGTAAATCTTCGTTCTTTGGGGTAAACAATACCAGCTATATTTCAAAGGATTTATTGACATTGTAGTTTGCTATTTAGATGATATTATCATAACTGGAAAAAATAAACAGGAAAACTGGGCTAATACTGAGGAAGTTCTATCAAGGTTGCAAAAGGACTTTGAGGAATACGAGAAGAAATGAAAATGGATGGAAAACTGGGAAGATATACGGTTACATGTCTTGGGTCCAGAGAAGATATAAATGGTATATATACCCAACAGATGATAAGTTACACGCAATATAGTATATATACCAAAACCCAAGTGAATTACTAGATTTTCTGGGATCTATTAATAACTAAAGTAGATTTATTAACACTCACAATTTCAATATGCTATAGTTTACATCAACTTATCACGAAGGGGAGTCAAGAATAGGAAATATTATAGAATATTCAATATTTGTTAGAGTAGTCAATATTTTTCTAACCGTGTGTTAGTGTCGTCGCATGTATGTTTATAACAATTTCCTTGTGTAACAAGATAAGTAGAATCTTGTTAATCCGAACCTTGGTAATCCAAACGTTCGCTGATCCGAACGCCACCGAGGTACAAAGAAGCATCCAAAAAGCGAACTTTATTAAAAGCACAGAAGAAAATTAGTGATTGTCTTCATAAATTTCTATTACTTTCTGAACTATTAATTAATATTACTACAAATAATATCAATGTTTTACACCGTAATGGACTTTTTATTAAAATAATAATATTTATCCTTTATAGCGTACATATTTTAGTCATTAATACAATTTAACAGCATCATATTTTATAATCCAAACCACCCCTAATCCCAATTAGTTCGGATTAATTTTACTGAACATAATAATGTTGACTATCTTATATTATCAACGAGCATGACTGTATCAAACAAATAAACAGACAAACCTAACTCTTGATAAAGTATTAATCTCGATTTGAATAGTCTCAACAAATTAAATTTTCTCCAATTATATTATTAAATTTATAATTTATACGAGTAAACCCCTTGGTTCTAAAGGGAATAATTGGGATAACACAAAATAGGGCAATAAAGGGATATATTTATACAATGTCTGTGTTCAAATATTGTAAAAATTATTACTTCCGAGCTTACCGAATGTTACAAAAGCTATGTGATCGTTCTGATGAACGAAAATATTTTATGTCTGCGATTACGAAAATTCCATGACAAAAATCCGTTTCAGACATCAGGGACATTTTTGGTTCCTTGTATGTATCTCGGTCGGACGGTCAGTTAAAATCTACTCAGCCGATTTTAATGAAATGTTTATGGTAGGTCATAATTAGCCCATTGATAGTCCCATATAAGTTTCAACCTTCTCCGCCAATTTGTTTTCTTTTCAACATGCGCACAAACATACATTTATTTAAACCTATTAGCTTCTTCCCTAATTCTAACTATGAAGATATTAAAATACTTTCTATTCAGTGGAATAAAAATATTATTAATACCAAATAAAAGAAATCATCGAATACTTTTTATTTTATTCACATAATATTTCTTATATTATTCTTTCTGATTTCTTAATTTTATTATTAAATTTAACTTTCAGCCGAGTTTTAAAAAAATCTGGAATTCAAGTCGGATTAATATTTTCACCCTGGTAGAAGAGTTTAATTTGCAAGAAGGCGCGGGGAGCGCGAAGGGGGGGGGGGGGGGGTGTTCAAAATGAAGCAGATGAGATATCTCCGGCGTGTCTCTTACTTTCGTGGTTACAAAAATAAATCCAGAGATAAAAGTTTTCTTTCTCCCGTCTCTTTCGCCCAAGACAATTCTCCATTCTTAAGTGCCTGGCCTCGCTGGAAATTCGTGCAATGTATTACTATTAAATGCATCTCATCTCTTTTTTTTAACCTTTTATTAATGAACACAATAGAGAATAAAAAGAAATGCTTGATTGCCCTCTGCTGAAAAGCTGGTTTGGAAATGGCCTGTCTAGAACACTCGATCTCAATTTTTTTCTGTCTCGGCTCGATTTGAGTGAGATTATAATGTCTTTGCGTCATGTAATAAAAAAATTAATAATAATAATATTAAATAAGATCAAATAATTAAAAATATATACATATAGAGTCCAAATTAAATTAGATATAAAATGCATCATACATTAAATAGAATTTAATTAAAATACGATAAAAGATAATGTCTGCAAGTCTATCCTGAAACCATAATTTAAATTAATAAAAATATAAATTATTTGATTTTTAAACGTACTTATCATAATATATATAATATAATATATATATATGTATATATATATATATATATATATATATATATATATATATATATATATATATATATATATATAATTTCTCAGTTACTATTTCACCTATTTTTATTATTTGTATCTTTCTAAAACTCTTGTATTGAACATAAATCTAATATTTTTAAAAATATGTGTAGTTCAACAACCAAACAACATCTTCACACAAAAAGTTTTGTGAATGAAATAATTGACCGGCTTTGGCTGTTCTAAAGCAGCCTTCTTCTTCTGATAATCTACAAACAAAGCAATAGACTTAAACTTAAGGTATAAAAAATGGTAACATTAGATTCTAAATCAACAATTAAATCAGTAATTTAATTAACTCTAGTAAAAAAAAAGTATTGTTAATTTAATTACTATCTTTATTTTACAATTTAATGTTACATTTCTTTATAACTTAAGTTTAAGTCTGTTACTGTGTTTGTATAGATTTTCTGAAGAAGACTGCTTAAGAACAGCTAAAACCGGTCAATTATTTCAATTAAAATTTTTTGTGTGAAGACGTTGTTTGGTTATTAAACTACACCTCTTTCGTGATAAGTCGCTATCACACATTGGAGAAAAACACAGTCGAGGATCTAATATTTTTACTTTCTCGTATACGAACTACATACTATATAATAGAGTGAAAGGATTGTATTGGGCGAAAATTCAATATTGATATTTTGATGGACTTACACGTTTTGAGGTCCCCTAAATCCGAAATGGTGAGTCGTCTGTAGTTTGTGCAGACACGTGGAGTCTGAACTACAGGGCTGATTTTGATGAAATTTGACATAGAAAAATCATATCCCGAAGTAAAGTGAGGAAATTAATTTTAGCTCTAAATTTGGAGATACTGCTAACCTCCCTCCCCCCCCCCCCTTAAAAAAAAACAGAGAAAAAATTATATCTTGAGGACGGTTTCAACGATTTTTCAAAAAACTATTTCCTGAGAAAATAGCTTTAAATTTAGACGGCAAGAGGCCAGCATCGATTTTCCGTAGAGCAGAAGTTATTTGTATGGTACTTTTTCAAAAAATGTTTAATCATAATTAAATGTAACTACGAAAACTTGGAAGAACTAATACATGGAAAACACTGGGCCAAGTAGTTATGTACTCATATATGAGAAAGTTAGTCTGAGTTTCCTCGGACCTATTTGTTTCTTTATTTAACTATAGACAGAAAAGAAATTAGATACACCAAGAGAAGTTTAGAACTATTTTATTAGAAATGTTATTTCTAATAAAATATTCGAATTACATTGCTATCTACCTTTCTCTTCACATTGATCTAAACCCTGAATAACAAATGTGGATAAATAATGCATAAGATGGAGGGTTGTATATATACGTTACAAGCAACGATTTACTATCAGCACAACACTGTTATTTTTACCAAACAAAGCGTCTGCGCTCTTTAAATTTGGCTAAATTGATACATAATCACGTAATAAAATCAATACAATTTTGGTAAATTTAAATAAATTGGTAAGGCGTGAAAGTCTCACGTAAAAAGGGTTTCGTTGGTATTGTGAACACAAAATTAGTAAGGAGGGAGGGGAGAAAAGTTTTGATTTTTTTGACAAAATGGCGCGCAAAATTAAACGTTAACTACAAGTGTTATACATTTTTGTAATCTACTCTTCAATACCTTTCATTTGATACCCCACTAAAAATTAAGAAAAAAAAAAATCGAGAGACATGAATTATCCGCCATCTTGGATTTCCAGTAAATCAGATCAAATTGATAATCTTATTTTTTCTATGGCCCAACAGACCGCACATTTTGCATATTTATCTATATTTTTAGTAATAGCGGAAATACGATTTTAGGGGGGGGGGGGGGGGGGGCACGCAAAATTTCGATGTTTTTTAACAAAATGGCGCCGAAAATTAAGCACTTTTCCTAAGTGGTATATATATTTGTAATCTACCCTTCAATACCTTTCATTTGATACCCCACTCAAAATTTTAAAAAAATATTGTTTTTTCGCGACGTGAATTATCCGCCATTTTGAATTTGAACAGCTGATAATGTTGAGTTCGCTATATTTTTCCTGTGTGCGCGTCAAAACGATCTTGTATACTGGAAAGTTTCATGTTTTTATCTCTTTTGGTTCAAAAGTTATTGGAACCGTACAGAGTGACAGACAGACACAGGAACGAAACTATAAGGGTTTCTTTTTTTGGTTTTACCTACGAAACCCTAGAAAGGGATAAAATTAAATAAATTTGACAATAATAGGTTGTAAAAGCTTAAAGTTATTTAAGTATGTGAACCAAGTATACGAAATAGGATGCGAGGAAGCTATGTGCCACACTCATTGGCAGAATATTTTAAGAAGACGTGTCACTTTCTCTTCTAACATAGGTACTACATAACAATTTCTATAGCTGTTTTAATGATTCTGTAAATAATCTATGTTTGAGAATCTAGGAAAGTCCTTTGAGCTTCATTTACTCAAGCTATGTTAAGAAAATTTAATGAGGGTTCATTAAATTTTGTTAACATACAATTTCATTTGTTTCTTTTATAAATGCAATTAAAACGTATAAAATTCTCATTTGTAACTGTGAATGATTTCAAGCAGACTATGTTAAGATTAGGAATACATAGCTTTACTTGGTGAAGAATCAAGCAGAATCTACGTAAATTATTATGATGAAACAGGCATAGAAATTCTTCATTCAAGATTAATGTTTAACAACTCATGCATCTAACATAATGGGTGAACTTAACCCCCTTTTTGTGCAGAAGGTTTAAATGCTTATTAAAATTAAAATTTTTGTGTTTCAGATTGATCTACAGCATATAAATCAAGAGAAGGATGAAGAGAGTGTCAATGTAGGAATAGATTTAAGAGAATATTATCCCAGTGTTGAATGGGATATTCTAGGTGTACCAGCAGAAAGACACAAGAAATACTATCCATGCTGTCTAGAGCCATATCCTGGTAAGCAGATCATTGACATTTCTTTTTACGAACAATAACTAACCTTCTTTGAACCACAAGTAGACTTAAGATATCACATTATAGTATACAATAGGCAAAAGAGTATTGTGTAAAATTGTCTGTAATTATTTTCATTCAAGTCCTATCTGCCAATATTTGGTAATCCTGCAACCTTCCTATTGTAATGAAGTTTAAAAATATCTCGTTCATTTTTTGTTTCAGATATATTTTTTAACATAACTCTGAGAAGGAAGACACTGTTTTACACTGTTAACTTGATAGTACCTTGTGTGGGTATTTCATTCCTGGCTGTACTTGTGTTTTATCTACCAGCTGACTCTGGAGAGAAAATAGCTTTGTGCATCACGATCCTGCTGTCTCAAACTATGTTCTTCTTGCTCATATCTGAAATCATTCCCAGTACATCACTGGCTCTTCCACTGCTTGGAAAATATCTCCTCTTCACTATGCTTTTGGTTGGATTGTGTGTCGTAGTTACTATAATCGTTTTAAATGTACATTATAGGAAGCCTAGTACCCATAAGTTAGCACCGTGGGTTCGAAAGATTTTTATCAGAGGATTACCAAAGATGCTTTTAATGAGGGTACCTGAGCAACTACTTACCGAACAAGAAATGATAAGAAGACAGAATAAGAACAGGAAATTATTAAGTGGTGTACCGTCTAGAGCATCTTCTCCACCTGATTCTCTAAGACATTTCTCTCTGCGACCTCCTGGAGGATGCAACGGCTCAGCCACGAACAGGTTCGGAGGTATTGTCTCGGCGCTCAACGGACTTCCTTCGATGGTCGGCTTAGATGAGAGCCTTTCAGATGTCGCCATCAGAAAGAAGTATCCTTTCGAACTAGAGAAAGCTATTCACAATATCAAGTTTATTCAACACCACATGCAGCGGCAGGACGAGTTTGATGCTGTAAGTATTTTCTTCAGAATTTCATCATTTTAGCAATTAAAGAATAATTAAAAGTCGCGTATTTTTATTCATTTTGTTTTTGTTTCGTATAGTACCTTGTATTACCTCACATTACCATGTGAGATTTAAGAACAGAACAGATAAATTATACTTGTATATTGTACTACTCTTCCTAATACAATGATTTTAAAAAAAGTTGAATCAAGACAAATCAATACTTCATATCTTCTTTTCTAGTAAATTTTTTTGGATAATATAGTTTCATATTTTTGGCAGCGTTAAACGTTAAATCCCATTCAATAAGGATCCGACCTGTTAATGTAAAATAGAATCGTTTATTAAGCTTTAAGTGAATTATTAAAAATGTTCAAAGCTGATTTTTAAAGCATCTAATAAAAGTTTTTATTAGTTTTTGCTTCTGAACTTACCAAAGGTAACGCAAGCTATGAGACTGTTCTCAAGAAAACGAAAATTATGTCTCCAATTCCAAAAATTCCCAGGCAGTAATCAAGGAACATTTCTTTTGTATTTAATTCATGGATAGGTCTCTTTTTTACCTAATAACTGGTCTAGACATTTGCTTATCAATTATATCTTGAGAAACTCCCTGGATAAAGAGTAATATCCGTTTAATTGGCTCAAAACCAATGAATTCGCACAATTTCATCAGTAATGTATCTAGACTTACGTATGTATAAGACTTTATTTTCGTGGAAGCTTTCGCTTAAAAATAATCATTGTTTTTTTGAAGAAATGTCTGGAAAATACATATATGTTGGTATCTTTTTGATTGCAGGAAGATCAAGATTGGGGATTCGTCGCCATGGTGCTGGACAGGTTATTCCTTCTTCTATTCACGCTAGCTTCATTGTTCGGCACAGGGCTGATTCTCCTCGAAGCGCCCTCTCTCTATGACAACACCAAAGCAATCGACAAGGAACTCTCGTCCGTTGCACAACAACAATATCTTCCTGAGCCGGACTTCTAGCCCTCTTCGGAAAGCTCAATTTTTTAAACAATATTTTATTACATTGTTATACTTCGCCGGTATTCGTAAGTTTTTTAATTCAATTTTACAACTCGCTTCATTCCTACTATTTACAGATTAATACTATTTTTAATTATTCATTTAAATTTGTTTTTGTATTTTAACTTAAAAAAGGTTGTAACAGAAGAAAACAAGAGACCATATTCGTACCAGGAGTTATTGATCATTGTTATACTGATTGTTAAATAGCTATTTGTCAACTTTGTTTTAGTTATCTTGTAAAATTTGTAGAAAAAACAGATCGATCTAGCTAACTAAAATACTCGTATTACTCTACTAAGGAAGTGGCTCGTATTATTCATGTACCTACTTCTATAGAAATGAAAAGCGTAATATAGGATGATAGTTTAGGTCATTCATTTCCTTCTTTTTAAACATATGCGGAATGACGGATCATTGTGTTTTTTTTTTTAAAAAAAAAGAAAATAGGACATAGACCTAACCTAAAAAGCCTATAAACAAAAGCTAACCTAAATTACCATGTGAGGTTATGTTTGTTGACATTGATAATTAAAGATTAAAGCTCAATATGGTTTTATAAATTTACTACTTTATATTATTATTTTGATTAATGTATAATTATTATATTTATTAAGAAGTATGCAAATACATAAACTAAATAATAAATTTACAGCTGAAAATTCCTTAAATACACACTTTTTTAATATTAAATAAAACTAAATAAATATTTACTACTTCTTATTCAAATGTCTTAAGGGTCATATTTATAAAAATAAGTTATAAGAAATTGTATAATAGCCATTCCTTCAAATACATATTATAATACTTCCAAATAAAAATAAAAATCATAAATAAAATATATATATTAAAAAAAAAAAATAAATAAATAAAAAGGTTACTATTAGAGAAGAAAAAAGAAAGTATTATTTTATTTTTACACTCAATAAAGAAGAAAGAAATTTAAAAAAATAATAAAAATTGTAAATAGTTCATTAATGTCATTTTTATTAATTTTTAATTTATTATAATATATGTTTGAACTTAATTGCAAATTTGTAAAAATTAAAATAATAAATGTGGAATAAGTTATTTTTTTACTTTTCCTCACCTCTGGTAGGATGAGTATTGTTTTCACCCAACATTTTTTTTCTTAATGACAAACAAATCTACAAAATATAAATTTGATATTGGCCGCCATTTTGATGTTATCGATTTTTTAATTTTGAAACTTTTACAGTTAATAATACCGTAAGTATAAATACGTTTTTGACGCATAGCATAATGTTGGAACTGGTAAAAAATAAGAATCAAATATAAAATAACCCGATGAAATTCCATTAATTAGTTTAAAAGTTATTAGCTATAATTAGTTTAATAATCGAACATAATTATTTTACTGGGATACTTTTATTAATCGCCAAAGCTTGTTTACGGCTGTCAAAATACCGCCAAAATTCAAATAATTAAATAAATGAAATAAAAGTAACGTGTAATTTTTTTTTGGAAAATGATAAAAAATCAGTTAGTTCAAAACGGTCACCCATCCAAATACTGACCTTGCCCAATGCTGCTTCCTCCTGTTGCGAAGCAGGAGTAAGCAGAAAAAAATAGTACAATATTTGTTTTTGTTTTTTTCATCCATTATCAAATTTCACAGTAAAACTTATTATCAATGAAATACTCGACTGAGGAAATCATCTTTATTCCCCTTTTTTAGATATTAAAATTACATTTACTTATTTTTTAAAAAATAGTCATTAAGTTTAAATAGCTTATAATCTCCTTCTGATGTATATTCAAAATTTAATTACAAAAAGCAACATGGTGCCCTTTTATTATTTAAAAGTTGGGCTTTGATGATAGAAAGTCGGATAGCGAGGGGGTGGGGAAGTATGAACCCGGTAAAAACCTTTAGCCTTCTAAAATTAATTTGTTTTTCTCTGCCGCCCCTTAATTTGTATGACCGTCGCCAAAGTTAATGACACTGAATCTATTTTTAGAAATTTAATTAATTTTATAATGCATACTTATATGTATGGTGCTGGTAATATAGTGTTTTTTAAGTGATTGCGCTATAAAAAAGTTTTTTGCCGATTCCATTATACAAGTACAATTTTACAACATTGCGTATTCGTATATAAACTTGTTTAAGTATATACTTCGTTATAAAATTTAGTAAGAAGTTGTTGAAGAGAAGGTTTTTGTTGTTGAAAAGCATTGCCACTTACCACAGGTAGGATATGCAAAAGAACCAACTCATTAGAGGAGAAGAAATGTAAAACTTTTTCATCTTTCGAGACGTCGAGAAAACTTAATTTGTTATGAAACACACTTGATTTAAAATTACAATTAAATGTCTCAACTTGTGCTTTCAATTAAAGAGATTAAAAAACAATTAATAAATAAAACATAACAGAGGGAAGTTATTAAAGTTCTGGGTATTGTGTTTGAAAGTTTGCATTGTAATTTTTCGATTTGATTTAAATTCCAGTAACACTCTTCTCTCGCTAAACTTATGTGTAGAATCCAGCGTTATATCTTTTATCCATTGGTTTTAATAGATTCTTTTTACTGTTTAACGTTATCACCTATTAAATATCCTGGTTATCTGGCAAAATCTATGTCACTAAGGTTTTAAAGTCCGACGTTTCGCTTTCACTGCTGGTTTTGTTGAACGTACTCGTAGATTGTACCTGGCTTTCCCAGGGGGTTTCCTCAGCCAGGTTAATCCCTAACCTCAATCGTCGGGGTGATACCATCGCCAGGTGATGTTTTTGTCGGCGTTCCTTCGTTGAACGAGTGTTGCTTGAAGTCGGAAAGTAATGGTTTAAAGTGGACTTAAAACACTCTTTTATCAAAGGAACACCGACGAAAGCAGCACCTGCCCGATTACGTCACCACGACAAAGCAATAACCGGACTGAGGAAACCTTCAGGAAATCCAGGTAAAATCTGCGAGTACGTTCTAGAAAATAAGTTTGAATGCGCAGATCATCTCTCCGATCAGACGTTATTATAATATCTTGTTGATTCTTCGACTCCTGATGGTGCTTTGATAAGTGGAAGCGAGATGGCAAACTTTAAACCCTCGTGCCGTGGATTTTACTGGTCACCAAGTTATTTATTACGAGACAACCCATAGAAGCCTGCACACCAAGTCATTACTTACACTCTTTTTTTTAAATTCTTAATTATCTTTTAGTAGAAAATTATAGGAAGAAGGTAATATGAGATTTATTCTTTAAAATAAACCGTTTAAAAACTTTCTAAGTTTAGCGAAGCATAGAGCGTGTAGATGTGTGAATAGTAGTCATCATCCAAGCTTTGGCTCTTAAACTCATAACGGCCAATGCCGAGAAGGCACATCTTTACTGATATTGGATAGGTAATGTTACATCAACGACGAAATGTAAAATTTAAATAATTTAAGCAGCAAATGCATAGTTTTTTATTTTATTTGCGTACACCTTTTAAGATGACTTAAATTAAAAATACATTAATTTATATGTTTTCATTATATTTTAATTTATTTTCTTTAGAATAGTTACTCTAGTTATAAAAAAGTACCTAAATAAAATTTACATTTATTCAAAAAGAAGTAATATTATTAAGAATAATAATAATAATTAATAAAATTTCAAGACAAGAAAATATAATTTTTAATGTATCTAGGAAATATTATCATTATGATAATAATAAAAAAGTAAATTAATATTTGTTTCAGTATGAAACAATGAATTAGATTTCCTTCAATATTGAGCCTGTAATAAATGTTTAATTGTCTTCAAAATGCAATTTATTATGAACTTAGTTTTTTATGTCGTTAAATCAGTAAAATGTATAAATAATATTTCTATCGTCTTTCCTCAACTATTGACTATATCAGTAATTTTCTCTCTTTCAAGAATAAATATAATAAGATAAAAAATTAAATAAAAATATGTATATATTATTAAGTAGGGTTGAACCGTGGTCAATAGTAATAGTGATAAAATATCTCTGTGCTGAGAATTATTTTATTTTTTAAAAAAGGCTTGTGACCAAAAAGGGATCTCATCAGTTCTGAAAGATTTACTAAGAATAACGCAGAAGGAAAATTGATTGAAAAGTGTATGAGATAGAGTAAGAAACAAAAAATCACAAACATGTCTCAAATATTACTCTAAATATTTTATTATTTGCTTAATCCATTTTCCTCTAACACTGTTCATAAGGAAAATTATTTATAAGGAAAATTTTGCTGATATTCTAATTTCTGTCTCTTAAGTGCTTTAACTATTCCATCTTCTTATTTTTCTTCCACGTTCTTCTCTATAAAAAATAGAAGGGAATATAATACAAAATAAATTATTAGGTTTATAAGCTCTGAAAATAAGGAGCTTTTATTAATGAGCACTTTTATTACTTAATATGACATTATTAAAATGAAATTACAAGAATGACATAATAAATATTTTTCTTTTCCCTTATATACTACCGACTTCACCCGTAAAGGTTGACCTTTGACAAAATGTCCCTAATCTTCAACACATTTCAAAGTGACTGACAGAAGAACAATATATTAAATCAAAATATAAGTGAAAAAAATATATAAGTGAAGTGAAGAGGTAGGGGTAGATTTGTGCATGCGCATTGTGTAGACCGGAGTTGTACCGGACGCCTGACATTCACACTAAACCTTTTGCTTCGGAAAAGTCAGAAATGTTCACACGGCGTCAAGGATCTTATATAAAGGGGGTGGATTGTTAAGAAGGGGTTTAGGGCAAAAAAGTGACCCCATGGAGGTAAGAGAAATTGGAGAGAAAACCCATACTGCGCATGCTCCACGACCTTTGAACTGGGACAAATTACCTTCTTTAACTGGTTATAAACTGAAATTATAAACAAAGTCTTAGTAACCTATAACCAAGAGTAAGGTAATTTGTCCCATTGGAGCTCATATTTTACATATCTTCATGGGGTCACTTTTTTGCCACAACCCTCCATCCCCATTATATAAGATTCTTGTACGGCGTACGGTGACGGTACGGCTCTCCCCAATCCTGTCCAACAAGTAGGGGTGGGGGTGTACCATCGTTCGCTATGGTTACTGAGGTTACTGTCAAAAAGTGGAACGCAGGGTATAAAATCTCAACTGCCTTTCTTTTGACTTGTTATCCAATATGCGTATCTCTACCTCTACAAAACAAGCCGATGACAGTGGGGGGCTAGCCACTTATTGATAATCTGGAGGACGCAGGTTCAAATTCCATCTAGGAAGAAGAATTGTATTTATTGATCATTTCGCCAGGATTAGTTTCTCTTTCCTGCTGTCTATTGTCTAAAAATAAGGATAGCATCTCCCCTCTCTAACCTTAACAATGTCAGTAAAAGAGGAAAATTATCTATATTCTCGATTTAATAACTCTGCCTCTCCGTGCGGTCTGTCAATCTTCCTACACACCATACGGCCGCCGGACAAGTCTGCTCCGGCGACCGTATCGTGGGTATCTACAACCTACACTCGTGCCATGTTTAATGACTGGTTTATTTACAAATTATAATATTTATAAAATGTATATTTTCAATAACTGGCAATTAAATTTAAACGCCATTTTAAAGTTTTTGATAAGAGAACAATGCAATATAAAAATTCGGTCCGATAAATCAACACAATACTTTCTCATGTAGATATTGATATTGTACTTAAATCCCGTAATAACTCAATCAATTGATTTATTTTTAATCATATGTCCAAGTGTTCAAGAGCTGGTTGTTTACTTATTGTTTTTGATTTTCATCAATATGAATCAGAATCATTTCAGGAGCTAGACGTTTCCCTGGAAAACAACTTATATGGTTAGACTCGTATTTAAAAAAGACTTCATTTAGAATTTTATAATAAAAATCGTCGGAACAATTTTTTTAGAGATTTTGGTGGGTAGCTCCTCCAAATTTAGAGGCAAAATTCATACATTACTATGATTTTTCTGACCCTATGTATACCAAATTTCATCAAAATCCGCCCTTTAGTTTCGGTTCCACGTGTCTACGTCCACAGTCTATAGACACCCAACACCCAACCACTTGTTTGGACTCAAGAGACCTAAAAAGCTAAATTGCCTAGTTGATGG
Organism: Gerris lacustris; assembly: GCA_951217055.1. NCBI lineage: Eukaryota > Metazoa > Arthropoda > Insecta > Hemiptera > Gerridae > Gerris > Gerris lacustris. The sequence goes on along the minus strand of OX578281.1, from coordinate 32,016,752 downwards.
GTTCGAACAAATGGCTCGCCCTACCCGTCTAGTACTATTATTGGGACTTTACTACTACTAATTACTTGGTCGTGTCTTCCATTTATTAGTAGTTTCGAGTTTTCGTGGTTGCATTTAATTACAGAGTTATTAATTTTCTCAGGAAGTAGAATTTTCCCTGGCAAGACGCAAAAGACGCATGGTTAAATGCGCATTTAAATGGACATAATTTTAGATTTTTTTTTTAATAATTGAAAACATGTTTTCTTTTTAATAATTGAAAACATGTTTTCAAATAATTGAAAACATTAGTGAGAATTTATGTTCAGAGTTTTTGAGGAAAAGAGCCGATACATTTAAAGCTAAAATTAATTTCTTGATTTTTTCGGGAATGATTTTTCTGAACATGTGTGCAATTTTCATCGACGTTTCCCCAGTTGTTTAAGCCTCTGCATATGATTACAGACTTTTGTTTGTAGTCTGTGAGTCTGTAGTCTCTTTTTGGAGGCGCTATCCACCGAAAACTTTGAAATAACGTGACACAAAAACCAGATTACTTTGATTATAAAATTCACTTTTTTTTGGATTTAGGGGACCTCAAAAAGTATAAATTCATCGAAATTTCCAAATCGAATTTTCGCGCTATCTCAATACTTTCTCTTTATATGTACTATGTATATGAGAAAGTAAATAAAAGGGAATTAAACAAAATATCAATTATATCTATTACGCACATAAAATTGTTTAAATTTTTTGCAAGAAAAAAACAGTAAAGGGGATTGGTAAAGCCAAGGTTGGTTAGTTTTCGCAACTCGCTTAAGACCAAGATACCATTAAATCTGATTCGAACACCAGAGAGATGATATATAATTCACTGATGATCACATTAAGTAGACGAGGAGAGAGACCGAATTCCGTCCTATAATAACATACTGTTATCATTTATTAATCTGGACGTAAAAGAAACGGCAGATAATATCCATAAAATAAAAAATAGAAAAAATTACATCAATTATAAATGAAAAATTACGTGTAACACTTTTCCTGTTTCCCTCATTTGTCTTTTTAAATATTCCATTTCTAACTCTACCCTTTAAATTACTGCATTTTTATTTTGAATAGTAATTATTAGTTAGATTCTCTTACCTGTCTCGCACATTCAACTTCTCTTTTTCATTCTTTTCTTCGTCTATTTATTGCACTGATATTATATTAGTCTAACTTTTGTATAAAACATAATGAAGACCACTTTTGGCCAAAGCCTGTTCTGTAAGAAAACAATAAAAACTGCAGTTAATTGACGCTATATTAATTATATTAAATATTTTTTTATTTTCTTCTTTCTAATTATAATAATTATTGTTAACATTCTTAAAATTGTATTTTTTAATATATTACCTAATAGATAAAAGAAATAACTGGTTAATTTTATTTTAATGTTAAGATGTAAATATTAGAATTTTCATTCGGGATGTCTCCCGTTTTGTATACCCTTTTTCCTTATACTATTATGTAATGCGAATTATTTAGTAATTTTTTACAATAATTATAAACAATAAATTATGACTAATGACGGTAATAATTATTTAATATTCTTGTTGAGAATTTTAAAGATTGTAAAAATTTATTCTAGGTACTTTAAATAAAGGAAAGAGGTAAAACACCGATTATCCGGATTTGAACCTAAGCCTGTTCGGATTATCCAATATCTGGACTAATTAGAACGAAAATACGTCCGGATAATCATTTTTATATATCCGGTAAAACTTTATTTACTGTAGAGAAAGATTTGTACATACTACAAAAAAGTACTAAATGTACTTTGTACATTTATCAAAGGAATGCATTGTCGAAGTTTTGCTAGGGCTGTTTTTTTTTCATTTTAAAAGAGTATTCGGATTTGATAATGTAACCACAATATGCTTCTTTTATAAAGCAGTGGTTAGAAAGAGAGAAAAACGTATTTTGTTATAATCAGTAGTCTATATTTTTATCGACGAAATCTTTACATCTAACAAGTTACTTCTTCATATTATGCATATGAAAAAGTAAGTATAAGTTGCAGTTAATATGTAATCAAGATCTAGATAGTTAAGAACCAGTGGCAGTTATTATGTAATCGAAATGTTAAGAACAAGTGGAAGTTATAATGCAAAAGCAGTTTCACATAATATACCTACTTGTATAAAGCAGTTATTAGAAAACAAAAATGGAAATTACATTTTGTAATATTTAGTAGTTTACACATTTTCATCGACGAATATACAGTAGTAGTTGCGGTTATTATATATACGAAAAAGTTAAGAACAAGCGGAAGTTCATAATATGTGTATGAGAAAGTTAAGAACAAATGGAAATTAATATGTATATGAGAAATTTAAGAACAAATGGAAATTAATATGTATATGAGAAAGTTAAAAACAAGTGAAAATTATTATCTGCATGCGGATGCTAAGAAGAAGTAGCGGTTATTATGTATGAGATAATGTTAAGATCAAGTGGAAGTTATTGTCTATTACAGGAAGTTATTATGCAACTATCAGAGGAGTATAAGAACAAGTGGAAGTTATTATGTATATGAGAAAGTTAAGAACAAGTAGCAGTTATTATGTATGAGAGGATGTTAAGATCAAGAGGAAGTTATTATGTATATATGAGAAAGTTAAGAGCAGGTAAAAGTTATCATGCCAAAATATTGACAGACCGATTTATTTTTTTTTCTTCATATACATAGAATAATATATTATAAAGAGAAAGCATTGTGATGGTACAAAAATAACTTTTCTAAGACGTTGATTGAGTCACACGTTTTAATGTCCCCTGATTGTTTATTATTGTAAATATGTTAATTTAAAAATAAAAATAATTAATAGGGTTATTGATGAACCTATATGGAATATTTTATTTAAAAGAAATGTGACTTCTATGTACGTACTTTTTTCTTAAATTGATGTTTTTAGAGTTAATTAATTTCTCTCTTGTATAATATTATGAACGTTTTGTTGTTGTCTTCTCGGAATGTTTGTTAATTTGGCTTTTTTAAATCTTTAATTAAATTTTTTTCTGAGAACTCTGTAAAACATACAAAAAAACAACAGCCTTAAAAAAAAGTAGGATAATGTTAATTAAGTTAACTAAATGTGTATACAAGTGCAGGTGTGCAGTGGCCATTAAGTTCTAAGAACGTTTCTTATATTTGCTCCAGCAGTTTGTCTTAATTTATTACATCTAATCCTTTCGGTCAATATAACGTTTTCCAAACCTTATTCATGATTATAAATATACCGTAATGTTTACTCTTGAAAAGATAAAACATACATTTATGTTTACTCTTGAAAAGATAAAATATACAATTATATGATATAAATGTATGTTTTTATATGTCTTCTCTTGTTAAATATATGTAACTTGCTTTCTGATTCTAAATAATGCGTAATATTATGTGTAATTGTCTGAATACTCGTCTAAGTACATAACTGTTTACAATTTATAAAGGGTCGGGTGGTCCAAAAGTCTCCCCCCCCCCCTCTTAACTTTTGAACGGATTGAGATAAATTAATGAAACTTGGGGGACCGTACCATGTAAAGGGAAGCTTGTTTTCATGCAATCGCGCACTAGGGGTAACCTCACACTTAGGCCCCATGCCATCCAACTTCAAAATTTCTGAATAAAACTTCTGAAATCTACTACTTATACCTTTGCCCCCCTATAAGGGGCAAAATATTGGAAATAAAAAAAAAGTTTTAAGTAAACTTTTATTATTTTTCAATGTAGAATCCAAATATGCTATCAAAAATATACACAACAATTTGAAATTTTAAACTTGGATGGCCTGGGGGCAATGTGGGTGGTTGCCCCTAGTGCGTGATTGCGTGAAAACAAACTTTCCTTTACATGGTACAGATCCCCCCAGTTCAAGAGGGGGTGGGGACTTTAGGACCACTATGTTGCTATGGTTATAATTATTATATTATCTGATCTTATATTTATGTGAAAATAAATTCACTTTCTTTCGGGTGTAATCCCAAGGTAAACGTTTTTGTGTCTTGTGTACTTAAAATAATTATATGCAGACAACAAAAAATTTAAATAGTAATTGTTTGTCCACCTGTGTTTAATTTTAACTACTATCTAAGCTTATAGTTATATCAAAAAAATTAATGGATCGTTGTAAATATTTCTTATTATATAATTATGTAAATAAATGTTACATTTTATTTAGGAATTTTTATGATTGTGTATAAACATATTGGCAAAACTGGATTGTTGAATGAAGTGGATTGATTAATTCTTCAATTGCGGATATTCGATTGGAAAAAGAAGTTCATGGTTAGGAATAATGATTTATTAATCAGAGATCGCTCAGGGAGCGAAGTAAAATATCTTATCTGAATGAGGAATATCCAAATTATCAAATATTTAAATTTTAACAATTTCTAAAAATGCTATATGTATTCATCCTTTTAAAACATGCTACATTTGAAAACTTTTGATTATAATTAATCAGTATGATCACATATACTTATAAAGCGCGATTACTTATCAAGTCCTGACCTGAGTCCAGACTGTCTGAGCCCTTGAAAGCTGGGATTACTAAATTTTCACAAACCTCAGAATACTAAATCGTCAAGCCCACTAAACTAACCTCTACGTTTTTTATTTATGTTAATTAAGAAACGTGTAAAAATATCCTTTGAATAATACTTAATTTTTTATATAGACCCAATCAGTAAAAAGATAACGGGTCATTATCTAAAAAAGACATTTTAGATAATGGATGGTTATGTTAGACGTTTGGACTTAATTTCTTGTAATATTCATCATGATTGAAGACATTCCTTATTTCATAAGACTTCAGTTATTTCATAATAAATCAGTTGCTCTTAACAAGATGGTCCTCTTATATGCCTGACGATCTACCCCCGAGGAGATGTCCTTAAGGTCAATTGTTATATATCTAAAAAAATACTTAGCTTATGGAACCTAAAAATCTGGATTGCAGTAATGCATGATAGGTATACTGCCACTGGATAGCTTCAAGATATACCATGTCATATAACATTTGTCAACATTATGTCTAGTAGCAATGCTTATTGCAAGTAATTATGATAAAAAAAATGTTGTCTTTAATAACTCGAAGGAAAAACGTCCCAATACTAATATCATGTTTTTTTTAAGACTCTTTGTAGAATGTTGGGGGTAGTTATTTGGTTGTGGATCACGTTCAATGTATTTTTCCAAGCTCACAAGATTTAAACTTTGTAGATTTATCATTAAGTTAAGTCGAATTTTTAAGATAAAGGTTTAGCTTAAAACGTGTTTTGTAAGATTTATGTTATGGGTAGCTTAAAATGCCACCAAAATAATGCCTGTTGAGATCCTTGTTGTTTTATAAAATGTATAAAACATGACACCTTCTTGTAAGAGAGATTTAAACTTAATTTATCCAAAATTTAACTTGCCATTTTTCGCGTACAAGACGTTTACAGCGCTTTGATAATCTTCTCTTTTACCATTGACGTAATAATATTTTTAAGAAAACACGGATACAATAAACCCATCCAGCGTTATATCAAGTATTGCAGGCAACCAAGAATTATTTCTCAGTGTTAATTTTTGTCTTAATACATGTACAATACCAATAAAGTCTCCAAAAATAAGTAAATTTACCAGCAAAGTCTTCTCGAACACGTTGTATCCCTCTCAATCTTACAAATACGCAGCACCAAGAGAGTATTATAAAAATCATTGTGACCCCCCCGGGGGGCTCGAACAAGGAACTCCTCTAGTAACATGTGGAAATTATTTCATTTTCTGCTGTTATTAGAAATATTCAAAATATGCAGAATGTGCGGTCTGGTGGGCCATATAAAAAACAAGAATAGCAATTTGATCTGATTATCTCGGAATCCAAAATTCATGTCACGGGAATTTCTTTTTTTAATTTTGAGTGGGTTAAAAAATGAGGTATTAAAGAGTAGATTACAAAAATATATTAAACTTGTAATGTTTAATTTTTCACGCCATTACATCAAAAAGCAATAACATTTTGCATGCCCCTCTCCCCTTCCCTTTACTAACTAATTTCATGTTCACAAAACCCTTTTTACGTGAGCCTTCACGCACAACCATAACTATTAATATATATTTTATCGAACATTTTTTTGTTTTATAGATAGATTATTTTTCAGTGAGATATGTATACAAATATCAATTAAGTTTTGCCTCTATTTATACACAAGACTAATAAAAAGATAGATAGGGAAAACTAAAATACAAATACATAAAATATAAATAGATTAGATCTATATTTTTTGGTGCTGTTAAATATGCTCAATATTCTTTATATTTTGTATATTTTTTCTCTCTCTTTATAATTTAATTAAGTGAGTTTTGATTAATTTAAAGAACTAAATAAATGAAAGTGTATAAAATAAAATACATATATATATATATATATATATATATATATATATATATATATATATATATATATATATATTATATATTATTCCAACTGAAACTTTATAGTATTATGAACAATAAATCAAATAAAAGCAACAATATTTTTAAATATTATATTGTATAAATTTAAAAAAATGTATTATTAATATTTTTCCACATTTATAAAGTTATTATTATTTAAATATTTATTATACAACATTAATTTTATGTTTTTATACATTTGGTAATATCTTGTTTTTTTAATGGTCTTATAATGTATATCAATGTTCAAAGACTATTCATATGAATACCTATCAAATTAGTACACTCTATAATAATTATATTACATAACATAATCGATTTTTTGTAAATAAAGTGAGATTTTTTCGTGTTATTTAATTTTATTTATGTAGCAATTTTGAGAGTAACCTTTTTTATCTAGAGAATAGATTGAGCTAAATATTTAGTTCACTTGTGATAAGCAATGATATAGCCGGGCACATATTCAGATGCAGGGCAGGGTAGTTTCTTTGAATCGCAGAAATATGTACGAGACCGCGTGAATTGAGACGGATAGCAGGGCCTGCCCGATATTTTTGCGGATCTAGCGTCTTAATTCACACGGTCTCTTATATTTCTGTAGTTCAATAGAACTATAGAAATATACGAGATCGCGCGAATTGAGACAGATAGCGGGGCCTGCCCGATACTTGCGGATCTAGCGTCTCAATTAGCACGGTTGTCTTATATTTCTGTAGTTCAATAGAATTGAGACAGATAGCAGGGCCTGCCCGATACTTGCGGATCTAACGTCTCAATTCGCACGGTCTCCTATATTTCTGTAGTTCAATAGAACTGCGCAGTCCTGCCCTGCGTCTCAATGTGCGGCCGTAAACAGTTAACTCAACAGCTTGGATAGAAAATCGTGGTCTGCCCTATCAATAAAGTTAGGCAGCATCAGGCTCGGTCACCATTTGGATGGGTGACAACAGATTTGGGTTCAATTCCTAAACCGGGACCTCTAACTCGGTGTTCACACAGAATCTATCATATAAATGGATAGCTGATTACGTCAAGTGACGACTTATACTGTCTGTGAATGCCAATTATAAGGTTTATACAGCTGATGTGCGACGCACTAACCCCGTGTTATCCATTACATATACAGTGTGCCCCCGGATCGACGCATGAATAGGTGAAAAAACAAAAAAAAATCAATTGAAATTTCATCTTCTGGGGCTCAGTCCTGCTTGAATGGAAACTTATTTATGTCATAATTTTAGTTTCGAAAAATAATGTGTCTTGGAAATTTACAAAATAGTTATTTCTCTCACTAGTAAAGTGCTTTTTGTCTAGGAGATACGACTAAATGTTATTAAAAAAAATGAGTAAGAATACAAAGTCGGCTCGCCCTGTCCATTTCTAAGCAAAACCCGGGCGAACGCACACTCATTTAGGGCGAATTATATGCTCATTCGGGGCAAATGGATGCTTATTCGGGGCGAATGCTCAAGTGAATCCCCGTCCTTATAATAATTATCTAAATGCCTTAACAGACGAATAAAAGTAAGCTAAAACTTTTTTGCACTTGCATAATTTATAAATTTTTTAAGAACTTTTCTTAACGAAATTATTCAATATCTTCAACAATTAAAAGAAAATGCTAAATAATATAATCTATCAAAGTAGGCGGAGGGTTTTAAAATGTTGTATTCTTACTCAGTTTTTCTTTCAGAACAACGTTTATTAATAACATTTTGTCGTATCTCCTAGAGAAAAAGCACTACTTTGTCGTATTTACTAGTGAAAAAAATAACTTTTTTCCGTGGTAGGCTGTGAAATAGTAACTTTAGAGCCTAATAGACATAGCTAAAATCCATTTTTTCATTACGCGGACTTAAAAAATCTTTTCATTACTCCTAGCTGTAAAGAAAAAATCTTTTACGTCCTAGGAACTAAAAGATTTTTTTATGTCCGGCGGGTAGTTGTCAAAACTTCCGTTAGTACCGCTGCAGTCTTTGTAGAAATGCTTCTAGTACGATTAAAATCCACTAGATGTCAATGCGTTTTATTTATCTTTTCTTATAGTGTAACCTCTTTTTAAGGTTTCTTTTTTTAAGTCCTAAGTATGAACTAATATTTGTTATTATTATATATTGATTAGTGATTAATATTTAATGTTTTTTCATTGTCTGCTACCTCGGAAAAAATAGCATATGCTACGCGACTGTGAAGTGTTTTTTCTTTACCTTGGCAATATTTACTGTCTCGCTTCGCTCGACAGTAAATGTAATTGCCGCGGTAAAGAAAAAACTCACTTCACAGCCTAGTAACATAATATACTATTTTGTAAATTTCCAAGACATACTTGATTTTTAGAAACTAAAATTTTGTCTTCAACATTAGTTTCCATTCAAGCAGGGCTGAACCCCAGAAGATTAAATTTCAATTAAAAAATGTTTAGTCTTTTTCACCTATTCGTGCGTCGATCCGGAGTTAGTTAGTTAGTCAGATTGAATCTGCATTTTTGAAGTGTACAAGGTACAAGGTATTTATTTAGTTAAAAAGTTAGAATAATAAAATAAATTTATAACATTTGAAAAAACAAAAACATGCAATTAATTAAATTTGCGCCTATTTCTTCCTTCCGCTTAAATTTGTTTTATTAGTAACTAGGTCCAATAATAGGAAACAAGGAAGCTATTTACCATACTAATCGGCAGATTATTTTAATCAATTATGGCATATTTTCTCATTAATTTTACTTCTGTTCTCATTATAAAACTCTTACCAAAAGTAAGTCAACAATCTGATATGAAAAGGTTTGATTCGTTTCGTTCTTTAATTTCAGTCATTGTTTTAACAAACTCATAGTTTGTATACCTTGATCAAATGAACGCGTTGTAGTTTTCTATAAAATTAGGTTTGTTCCAACCACACTTCAAACTAGTTTCAAACTGTACGACGCATGCGCATTAGCGAAAAACGATCAATTGTGGTCCGTTGCGCATGTGTCGGACAGTTTCAAACCAGTTTGAAGTGTAGTTGGAACAAATCTATTATAGTTACCACTGGGTATTCAAACTTATAAATGACATAAGAAATCATTGAGACATAAAACAAAGGTTCGACGATATCTAGGCACTTAAGGAAGTTTAATCTGTTGAGCTCGAGTAATTAACTTCAAAGAAGAATAGATTAAGTTTGAGATGAGTGTTGACTTATTGAGTTTTATGACCTCAATATAGAGGAAGATATTGAAACTCGTTTAATATGAATTATGGTTTTGATAAGCGAACTAGATTAGTTTGAGTGGAGGTTTAAGTGGTTTATTCTCTCATTTATAACATAAGTGCTGCTGTTCTCTTTGAACTCTGTTTACTATTTTCGAGTGCACTTGTTAGTTTAAGATCTGTACGTATACACTCGTACACCACTATGTAGTTCCTGAATAAATTCAACCTGACCTCAGACCATTAACATAACACGATTAAAGATCGAAGCAATATGAAAATTTCAGGGTTTGGAGCGTTGAAATACGTAAACAATTTATAATTGAATTTTGACCAGTGAACTCAAGTACAAATAGAAAGAGACTGTTATGTATATCTACAATAAACGATAATTCTGAGGTAAAATAAGTACCTAAAAAGTTAAGTAAGTTTTTAAAAATGATAATAATTTTTTTTTATCTAACACTGGCGTGGGTATACACATTGATTTTAATTTGTAAATAAAAATAATTTTTATTCTTGTAACAGTACAAAAAGGTTATTTCAATAAGATATACAAAATATTAAATAAAGAAATAACTAAACGTATCAGTATTTTATCGGCTAAAGTATTAATAATATTTTATCATTTAAAATTAATAATTATTTTCATTAATAATCATTTATAATTATTGTGTTGGTAGTCGTAAAAACAGCCGACTAGTACTTAGTTTTTATTAAGCATCTTTTGATACATTAATTTCCGTCGACCATCCACAGATGGTCTCATAATAATTTGATCCGGCTTAAGTTAATTATATTTAATTTTGATTAATTTATACATTTATTCATGTAAAGAAATCAAATCAATTTCAAAAGGTAAAGGGGGGGGGGGGGGGGGGTAATCAAATTAGACAATAATGGAGGTTGAAAAAATTTAATATAATTAAATTTCATGATAGGACGAGATAATCCTATGTGCCTTCTCTATATCTTTTGATAAGTTTTTCTTTCAAGAAGTGCAACTTGCATAACAGTTAATTTCCACATCTTTTCTTTTCTTGAGTTATAAATCAAATTTGAATATCTTCCAAGTCTACAAGATTATTTTATAATCAATTTAAAAATATTTTAAAGAAGATAAATTAACATGTCGAATTATGAAGAACACTAAAGAGAAATTGAAGAACGAAGCGGTCTTTAAAGGTAATTATTATTTTGGTTAAATAGATTTTTTTTTTTATTATTTAAATGTACTAATATAGAACGACAATCATAAGAGCAACTTTCATTTTATTCTAAATAACAAATAAGTGACTAAAATTTCCGAGAGTAATTTACAAAATAGGTGGCTGAGAAATAATTTGCTTTAACATAATATTGGGAGCCAGGGTGAACGAGGTGGTAAAGACACCACGCAGCTATCACTGAGTCGAGGCAACTCGAGGTCGTGGGTTCGATCCCGGGCCGTGATATACTGAATGCATCTATGAATCGCGGACGGAGTAGGGCGAGGGGACCCCCTGAGGGGTCCTCTTCCCCCACACTTTGATGCACGCTCATATAGCTTACTAAAGACCACATCATACTCTCTTCGGCGGTACAATGTACAAATGTATGGTGTGTAAAGTAGCTGGAACTCTCCTCCACGGGGAAGTAAAATGGGTCCACTGTAGGCCTGATTGCGAGGTTCGAACAAGTGGTTCGTCCTACCCGTCTAGTAGGAAGTACTAGGTAACTACTAACATAATATCATACCCATAATATAAGAATCACCGTAAAAAAAAAAAAAAAAAAAAAACCTTCCATAAATATGTTTATCTACGATTGATACGAAAAATAAACATATCTTTGTTTAGATGCGTAGAAAGTGATTATTTACGTACTTGTATTCATTGCGCATGCGCGTCTCATAGTTCTGAAGAATTCCTCTTCTTTACCACGCTAGCACGGTAAAGAAGAGGAATTCTTCAGCTTCACGCACGATTAGTGAGTTTGTTTACATTTAACAAGACTAATTTGCTGTTTGTTTAATAAAAGTAACTTTTATATCGAGTTTTTTGTGAAAATCAATGAGTGATTTAAATGATTATGACGAATATAATACGCCTCCCGAAATAATTCGGCACAAAATACAACTAATGAATTAATGTTATCTTTATCAAAAGAGAAATACGAACTTGTATACTGGAAGTTTATTTTTTTCGGTATTTATTATTTAAATCTAACAATCGTAGATAAAGTACGGTACGCAACTCGTGCGAAAACGGCATTGCTCGTGTGGTTTTACCACCCTCGCTGTCGCTCGGGTGCAAACTCCACACTCGCATGCAAAATGCTACTTTCCGCACTCGACGCGTAGTGTACTATTACATAACCAGAAGTGGGTTATTCCCAAAAGGTTATCCAAGATTTAGAAGTTAATAGATGATTAGGTAAAAATTTGGCGTTAAAAGAAGCATATGAATGGCCTCTTAGAACCATAAAAGTATTTTGACCAGAAGAGTGACAAATAATGGTCCAGATACCTCAAAAATGGAAGAGTCTACAATATACACACATATGCTATTGATTTTTAATGTAAGGATTTGATTAAAAATCAATTTCCCTCTGTACATGGAAAGATTGTTAGAGAGAAATCATACTTTTTCATCAAATTCATATTATATTAAAAAAATGCATTATCCCTATTAGGTTTTGCCCTCCCATGTAGTAATTCCTAAACGAAATCAAAAACATATTCTTCTGTTTCTTATTATTTCGGCTAAAAGGCAATAAATCTTGATTCCCCAGCACTGAATTATTAATTCGGACATAATAATATAATATGCTGCATCATTATGGTATAAATTAGGACATAAAATATACGCTGTATTATTGGGCGTGTTCAGTATATTTTGTAAAAAAGTTAACACACCAATTTAAAGTGAACATAATATCTGAGTTCTTTTCTATCAGAAAACTGACGTATACTTTTAATAATATCTTATATAGGCGTGAATTAGACATGAAAAACTTTAGGTATGAAACATTTTCTCAAGGGGAAAGAAGGTAAAAAATTATGATTTAAAAAAAAAGTTCAAAAAGAAATTCAATTTACTCTTGTCCTTATCAAATTACTTTTCTATTCCAGGCTTCCAAAAGTATTTTTTTTTTTGTTTAGTTGGTAAAACCACTTGCTTTTTTAGATTGTTGGTAAGCTTGAAATTATTATTTTCACAAGTTTTTCGCAGCTTAAACGAGTTTCTCATCTCAAGGTTTCAGATCAACTTAATCAATCGTTCCGAGTATTTACCCTATCTCAGGAATGTTGACAAATAGTTTAATAGGAGACCTTGTTACAAACTTTTTTCCACTTTATAGTGAACATCTGTTCCCTTCAATTTTCCTCTTTATATTGAAAATATGATTTTTTTTTTGCTTGCAAGCTTACCGAACGTAGCAGAAGGATTATGAAAAATGTCTTCAAATTCAAAACTTCCTAGACAGAAATCAGTTTCAGACAACAGGAAACATTTCTGTTTAGTCTCGTGTCTGTCGGTCTGTTTTTTTTTTGTTTTTGTTTTTTAGTGTGTGTGGTTTTAGTCCCATTCAATGTCGGTCTGTTGTTCAGCATATTTATGAACTACCATTTCTTAAAACCTACTCGTCATATTTGATTGGTAGGCTATAATTTGCCTATTGTTGGTCCCATATCAATTTAAATTTTTGCACAAATTTAATATTTCTTAAAAATAAATTTGACCCACTTGGACTGGAAACAACAACTTTGTTTTATTAATTCTACTGTTAAAATTAGTCTAATAAAACTTGTCATTTTACCTTGGCAAAAAGGTAAAATGCGGTGGTTCTAATTTTTTGATATGGTGTCGTTAAAACCGCAAAATGTTCGACATCTTTCAGTTTTAGCCTGTTTTCACAATTAACTTTCTAACGCTAATAATCCCCAAGTTACAGCCTTTCAAAAATCAATTTTTTTTTTAAAAAAAAATCCGAAAGTGCTTATTTTTAGTTGGTTTTGGCCATTTTTCATCCTAAAGTCTTGGTTTTCCTGTATAATTGATAAGGACAACTATTAAGTAGAATTATTGCCCAATAATTTGTAACTATAGTATTTCGAGGATATTCGAAATAGCTTCCGGGATACCACTGCTTGATGTTGGGGTTATTTTTTGACAAATGACACCAAATTTTAAGATCAAAGGAATTTATCGGTTATTCATCAGACGCTTCCCGAACAAGTACGAAGAATAGTGAGCATATTAGTCGAGTTAAGGCACACTCCTCTCGCGATACGTGCTAGCTCAAGATATGCCAGAAATGATTTTATCAAATAAACGCAACATAACTCATTTAATTTACATGACAAAGAAACTTTTGGAAGTTGCTACATGTATTAGTATGCAATATATTAGTGCAGCAGGCAAAAGAGGGACGTTGATGTTTGTTGAATTAAAATAAATAGGACCCCACTGGGAATCGAAATAGGTCCACAATTATTGTATAGTTATCTATGTGACCATTTAACGGATGCGAGGAACTATGTGCCACACTTAACTTTTTTTTGTAAACAACTATGTCTTTAAAAGTAAAGGTCTCATCCAATTTGGAAGAAATTTGAATGTTGCTCTGATTCTACAAAGCTCACTAATGATCAAGCCATACTCGCTTCGGCGGCACCTTCTACAATGGTGGGATGTGTAAAGTGGCTGGAACCCTACCAAGAGGTGATTGCTAGGTTCAGATAAGTGCATCGTCTTCCCCCTGTTCGACTTAACCATGTTCAACTACTAAAACCCTCTATCAAGAAAGTGGTTTTTAAAAAATATACCTATCTGAGTTCTATCTTTATTTGTGACTATGCAAACATGTATAGAGCCTGAAGTGATAACAATAAAATTTCTTATAGATATTAAGAAGCATGATACTTCAAGGAGAAATTAAGAAGTGAAATTTTAAACCTATATTTTGGTTGCTCTACGTTTAAAAAACTTAAAAACTTTCAAGCCAGGTTCCAAAGTTATTTAGCTATTAGTGGAGAGAAATTATTTCTATTTTTAATTATTTTTAATAATCCATCTCTGAAATGGCGTTAATCAATGTTTCATTAATAATATAATTACCACAATTATGTTTTGTTGCTGTCTTAAATACAAATAGAAAATACAGGATTATTCAGTACGAGTTTTCATTAATTTTTCTTTATTACATTTTCTTTTCTTTATTTATTTTCTTCTTTTCAAAAATTTATAAAATATAAGCAAAGAAATTTTTGTGTTAGCTCTCAAATAATAATTTTTTTTCTTCCTAAAGAAAAGTGAATTGACGGTTTAATTAGAACCCTAAAGAAATACGGAAGAAAAGGGGGGGGGGGGAAAATGGTTAAAAATAGCAGGATTAGAAGAGCCTTTTAACAGAAAAGACCGCCATTAATAAATTTTTTCGAGATGAAGCTAAAAAAAAAAGAAAATTTTGCCGGGATGATTGATTGTTTTTAAGTTTGGTAGGACACGAAGAGGGGGCCATCATGGGGCTCTTAATGAAGTTGGAAATCAATTAAATTTTAAAATGACTGCCCCCTCCCCCCCTTTCCCCCTGTTCTCCTCAGAGTAGAGCCACTAACCTGCTCACAGCCGAGACCCTCAAGGTAGAAGAAAGAACCAACTCCAAGGGAAAGGGTTCGTAATGAAGGGGCTCGTAGCCCTTATAATCTTTTTTTGCCTTCATCCTTTTTTTACCTCAGATTATAGTAGGAAATCATTTTTTGTTTTCTAAATATAACCTCTTGGCTAAAAAAGGTTAAATGTATTATTAATTCATTTTTTCCTTCTATCTATTTTAACTTATTCAAAAGTATAAATAAAACGCAATTAAATATAAAAGCATTAATATTATTTTAATTAATAATTGTATTAAAAGGTGAAAATGGTTTCATTTTTATTAATAAAAAATAAATAAATAAATAAAAATTTAAATAATTATTCATTTTTACAGATTACTATGTGTATCCAAACGTCCCTAAGTTTAACGATGTTTGTTAAAAATAATTAAATTAACAAATTGCAATATAAAAAGGGTAGAATAATTAAATAATTAAAATAGTTAACGTTGTAGGGTTCTCTCGCTTTACGAGTTAGATTCTCATACTATTATAATATTATTAATAAAATAAGTTTAGTGACGAAACTTATTATTTTTTTTCCTTAATATTCTTAAATATTAAGATTTAAGATAAATCAAGAAGAACAACAAATAATGCTGGAAAAAGAATGTCGGCGTAGGTAAGTTGTATCGCATTCATCTGAAACAACTTTATAACACCGGAATACCTGTTCCGAATCCTAGAGAGGTAAGATCTATTTCTCAGTAAGTGAAGTGGTGTAATTTTGTGTTGCACAGCAAGTAAAATAATTTTAAAAAATCAGATGTAATTTAAATTTATTCGTTTAGTTCAATATCCATACATACACATAAATAAATATAGTATATTACTTATCATTATAATTAATATTTATGATAAACTATAACTCATAGATTTAGACATGTATATTTATTTTCTATTTTTAGTATATTTTTGTATTAAAATATATATAGACTTTTATAAGTATAACGTTTATAAAAATAAACAACGAATTAATAAATTATGTTTAATAATGTATTAAACACGTAAAACAATTATTATACTTTAAATTTAATTAGAATATACTTTATTTAAATAATTACTAGTTTTTGGTTAACTAATTACAGTTCATACATCCTTCGAAACTAAATTTAATGTCAATATTTGAAAAGATAAAAATACGTTTTTAAATTTAACTGCAATATTAAATACAAGAAAATTGTATTAATAGGTAATAAATTATATATTATATTAATAATAAAAAATATATTTAATAATAAAAAAAAAATTAATAATAGTAAATAAGTTCAAGTATAATAAATAAGATTGTTGTATATTATGCAATTTACTTATTATTTATTAAACAGTAAATTAATGAACATTATTTATTTATATTTAAATTGGTCATATTTATTTAAATGTACATTTGTAATGATGATAAAGGTGCACAATGAACCTGATTTGTGAAAACATTTAATTAAATTTACAATAATTGTGTCTTCAGAGATTTTTTTTTAATAAATTTAGTTTTAATAATATATAATTAGGTACCCATATAAAGGTATTTGTATTTTCATAGTTATTTCATAATTCATATTTTTTATTTTATTAGTTATTTATATATTTATATTGATTTGTGATTACACAATGATTAAATATCAGACCAAAGGAATTACTTTAGGTATTCAAAAATATTGACTTTTATTTATTACAATTTAGTGTTAATATTAAATTGTTAAATTGTTTTTTAGAATTTATTTATTTTAATTTGTTTAAAAAAAAAAAAAAATTAGTTTATTATGCAATAAAATAAAACATCTTCTGTCAATTAGTGAGGCACAAATCTTTCGTTAGAGATAGAAGTGGTTAGAATCTACGCTTTATAAAATTAAATTATAAATAATAATTAACTTCTGATACACCCTTATGAGGAGATGAGTAATTTGATGGCTGTAGAGGTAAGGAACTGAGATTACCAATAGAATTAATATTTTTGGAATTCTATTGCTATAATAATTGTATTTTAATTCTTATTTCGTAGCAATTGAAAAAAAGTTTGTAGCGACTGAAGACGACTTTATAATAAAGTTGAAACATCTCATAATGTTTTTGTGATATACGCATTTTATCTTCACCTCTACAGCTATCAAATTACTTATCACCGCTTTAGCTAAGTGGTTAGAGCTATAAAGCATAAATCTATAAGAATCCTTGGTTAGATTTATGATGGTGAAGTGATTTGTATCTTTCTTTTATTCTTTTCTTATTTAATAAAAATTTAACTTTTTATTACACTCTGAAGAAATTACTCTTTCGGACTATAATAGAATTTAACAGACTAGAATCCTTTATTTGCTTTATTAGAATTGTCTCGAGGTTAATTTTAATAACTCTGCTCCTGAAAGAGAATCGCGTAGTGCATTTATTCTAATCTTTGCCATTGTGGTTTTTAGAAAGGATAGCCCAAATAGCTACACATCTTATATTAAATTTCTCCCATTCCATTCTTGGCCCGCCTCTGTTTATTTCCATTCCCCATGGTTTCTGATTCCATTAATCTTTTCAAAAAAAAATCCATTTATGTATCGAATACTTTTTTTATCTTTCCCGAAATCCGTTTAATTTAAAAAAAAAAAATAACGTTCTTTATTCAGAAGAGGGTTAAGAGAGATTAAACCCAAGCTGTTAAGAAACGAGATGAAGTCAAAAATACTTAGAGTTAAGTTGAAAACTTAACTATACAAACTCATATTTATGTGATAATGCTTTAACTTTAACAGAGATTAATGGGGCATTAAGTTAAGTCAAGAAGTTTGCTGAAGATTTTAGTTGAATATCAGGGTAATAAGTGTGCGAGCATTAGCACCAGAGAACAGTCTCGTCTAAACATCTAATGCTTGTTTAACGGTCAAAGAATTAGGAAATATTAAAACTTTCATTTAGCTATATACTTTAATGATCTCATTAAGTACGGTTTTTGACTTGGTACAAACCCTATAATCTAACTAGTATTATTTCATATATATTGTACATTTACAGCATAATATTAAGCTAGATAACAGATTTAGATCTTTCAAAATCTTGTAAAACTTTTCTCTTTTTTTTGTAAATCATTTTATGTTAGAGAAAATTTCGCCTTCATAAGTTTACAAAGTAACTCTGTACTAAATGGATTAGTAAACTTATTACTTTATTTCTACAAAGATTTCGTTAATAACAGAACACTTAGATAATTATTTAATTAGTGCGGGGATTCCATTATAGTTTTACCCATTTATACCTTTTAAAAGTTATTTGGATTTATAAAATTATCTCACATTGAAAACACGTGGATTTCTAAACTTAGTCGTCTCTACCGAGATTTTGTAGACCTTAATCATATTGAATAAAACTTGTACTAAATAATACTCTAAACAAGCAATACAGATAGTCTTTAGTAGTTGATAGTCACAAAACCGCAATAGCTTTATTGTTTAATTCACACCTTTTTACATTCTTTACAGTGTTTGTCAGGGAAAAATCTTATAATCTATATTTTTAACCCACTTACCGGTATAAGTTTCAACTTTCTGCGCCCATTTGATTATCTTCCACATGCGCACAAACATACATTTATTTACCCCTATATCTTCAAAAGTAGTCATCTGATTTTTATGAAATTTGGTTGGTTTGTCGAAAGTAGCCCGCAGATAGCCCCAGATAAATTTTAACCGTCTGCATGCACTCTTTAAATTTTGCTAAATTAATACTTTTATTTGCGTACAAATTAGAACAAACATAATTAGACTATAGAATAAACAAACAAATTAGACAATAATGGGTTATAAGCATAAAATCAATACGTGATAGGATGCGAAAAGCTATGTGCCACACTAATTGGCGGACTATTTTCATTTTTTTACTGAAAACTAAGAAATCACACTATAGAATCGAAGGTAGCAATATGTTCTTAAAGGCATGTAACAATTATGTCATGTCTTAGTAGTAGTATGTCGTCTTAAAAATATAAATTAAATAATTAGTAACAATATGTTGTCTTTAATTTGACATGGTCTGTGGTCCTGACATTTCATTGCTCAATGCAATATTTCATCTCTCATTGAGGTATCTTCAGACCTTATCATTTGAATCCTGTTTTCAGGTTCTGAGTTATCAGTTCCTCATAAACTCATATACAAGTAGTATGTAGAGACTATATTTCCTCGTCGATAAAATCCTATTTCTTTTAATGCTTTCTCATGTTTTTTCGACACAGTAATGTAGAGTTAATTAAAGAGAATTTGTGTAAGCACACATATCACAACATAATAATCGTATAAAATTGATAAAATTAAATTAAAATATCGAAGATACCTCGAAGGGGGGGGGGGCATGAAATGTTGCATTGAGAAATGAGATTGTACAAATAACACTGTTCTGCAAAAAAAGCTTCAGAATGAAAATGTCCTTTTCAGAAGTATTTTTGTGAGCTGAATCCGAATCTGAAGTCAAAATTTCTCCTATACGTACAGTTTTTCCGGACATTGCGCCTAAAGTTCGGAAAAATTGTGTTTTTGGGGAGTTTTCGATCCAATTTTTCGCCCAAAAAAAATTAAATAATGGGCGTTTAATGATCTTCAAATCCTGAAGAACACGAATCTAAAGACAAAATGAAATCTGCTGACCTAACTTTTTTTAAGAAAATTGAAAAATAAGAAACAAGAAAAAAATCGATTTTCCCTTATAATGAGTCATTGAATTTCTATTACTTTTTCAGTCATATAACAAAAGTTTTATGGCTTTTTCCTGACATTATTCTAGAGAATTACAATATATTTGACCAAGAAGGGAGGGGGGTTAGTTATCAAATATTGTAATTTAGCATATCATATTTGATTGAAAAAAAAATTCACACCTACAAGTTGTGGATTCGCCCAATTGCTTTATTACCCCCCCCCCCCCCCCCCCATGTTTCTCCTACCCCCCCCCCCCCCCATCACATATATGTAATTCTCTAGAATAATGTCAGAAGAAAGTCGCAAAACTTTTGTTATATGACTGAAAAGTAATAGAAATACAATGACTCATTATAAGAGAAATTCGATATTTTTATTTTGTTTCTTATTTTTCAATTTTCTTAAAAAAGTAAGGTCAGCAGATTTTTTTTGTCTTTAGATTAGTGTTCTTCAGAATTTGAAGATAATTAAACGCCCAATATTTATTTTTTTGGGCGACAAATTGGATCGAAAACCCCCAAAAACACTATTTTTCCTACATTAGGCTTTTTTCCGGAAAAGCCTAATGTTGCCTAATGTTGACTTCAGATTTGGATTCAGCGACCTCAAAAACATAAAGTTTAGATAACATTTTCTTGGAGCCCGAAAATTCGTTAAATTTTGCAGAACAGTGTAATCAGTATCCTATAAAGACCACAGATTGAAGATCTAAAATTAATTTAAATTCAGAAAGGGTATTCTTCTATACTATTTAAAAATGAAATCTGTTCAAGGTTGCCCTTAGAGTATAATCCCAATAGAGATTAAAATAATAATTAATGTTATTAAATAAAATATTTAATAACATTAAACAACAATAGGACTTAATCATAATTATTCATTTACAGTATTCATACAATTGTGCTTGCATTAAGAGGTTTTTTAATTAATGATCAATTAAAACAAAAAATTATAGAATATTTATATTTCACTTAAATTATTATCATCGATTATACAATTAAATTATATATTAGGTTTATGTTGAGCGATAGGTTATGATTATATTTTTTATTCTTAAACATTATATTTCTTTACACAGTATACTTAATAATAATCATGAACAATAAGGTGTCAATCAGTGTGTTCGAAAGTAGATTTGAAAATAAAGTTTCATGGTTTGAAATTACGAACAAAACTAATCACCAATATTGGTGATCGGTGTAGCCAAGTTGTTTGCGTATTTGCAAACTTGCTCACTTGAAACCAAGATCATTTACCCACAAATATAGAAATGGTTCAAATCCCTTGAAAGTAAAGCCTAGCCCACACCAGAAGACAAGCTGCGCAACATGTCTATAGACATGTTGCGCAACGTGTATATAGACGTCTGCTAAGACCGTGTATTGTCTAGGTCTAGCGTCCACACTTTAGACATGTCACGCAACCTGTCTACTGGTGCAGCGTCTCTACCATTTCGAATGGAAAACCATAGACACGCGATTTTTGGTCTAGCAACGAGACCGTAGACACCGATTGTCTAGCCCATGTCTATTGACAAATCGCTAGACATTGTCTCTGAGACCAAAATCGCGCAACTTGTCTACTAGTGTGGACTAGGCTTTAAGACGTTATTCCGCGTCCTTCTTTGCAATTCTTCTAGTAGTCATCTAAATTCCTTTATTCTAATAACCCAAGGCCATCTTATAGAATTCGTGGAATGTTCTTCATTCAATCTATACTTTCTCTAATCGTTTTAATTTAATTTAAAACATTTGACACATGAAACGAACAGTTTATCTTAAACTATTGAAACCGAGCTTCTTCGTGTAAATATTGTTTACTAATTATATTTAACTATTTATCGACTTAAATCTTTAGCAATTCAACTTCTACATATTTTTTCTTGCAATATATTTTAAAATAAGTAAGTGAGCATAAGTTACAAGATCAAGTTTATAGATAAGAAGCTGCATGACATCGAAGATAAGTTAGTCATTCAATTTATATGTAAATCGACGCAACGTATTGTCAGTCAAGACAACAATTAAAAACATATCAAGATTAACTTGATGCTCGAGTCACCGAAAATAAATAGTTGATTTAAGTCGAATAATTTTGTTTAACTTTTTAAAATTCCAATCTTGAGGAGATGTTTTACTTTGTTTCCCACAATTGAACAATATCATCCACATTTTCTGTTCGTCTTTTAAGGCAAAACTTAAGTAAGGAATATTTAGTGAGATAATTCGTCGTGTAATAGAAATTCAAATTCAACCCTGCAAGTATTCGTATTTATAAATGCTATAATAGTTGAGAACTAGGTCCTTGTAATTGTGGAATTTTATTCGCTAATGATTGCAGTTGAGTCCTAGATTGGAAAAAAGGACTATATTTATTAGACATTCAACAACCTATCTAATATATATTTTTCGAATACACTGATTATTATCCTGTTAAAGTTATTTATTTTATTTGGATTTTATCCATAACTCATAAAACATACGACGTAGTACAAAAATAATATTCTTTAAGTTTAGAACTCATGCCTGATGATGAAATCATCGGTTGGTAGCTGAAGTAGTTTCTTTCTGAAAGGAATTCCAGAGAGTTGTTGGTCGATGGGTGTTCTCGTGTCGTAGAGAGAAGGTGCCTGGAGAATGATTAAAGCTGAACCAATAAATACAAGTAACGTAAAAAGTACAAGGAAGAAACGATCAAGAACCATACCGACGAATTTCCAATCTTCTACCACCTGAAACATAGAAACAAAAAAATTACAAGTGATAAATTGTGATTATGTTTCAGAAAAATCTCTGTAGATATAGTAAATTATATATTATATTATACATTCTCAAAGGAGTTAATTCAATCACGAAGAGTATCATTAGCCATACGAAGCAGCATTATAAAGATCACGCTATCTGAAGCCTTTAAGTTAGTTGCTAATGATTGATTGTGCTAATATAAGCAGTTAATATTTATTGTTTCACACAAAACAAAACAAGGTAGCATGTTTCTACTGAGTTTAATTACGAATATTTAAAGATATACAAGAGATATAAAGATATACAAGTCAAAATATACAGGACTTCGTATCTATAAATCAAAATAGTCTGCTTATAGCTTCCTTGCTTCCTATACTGTATAAATAGTCAACATGAGTATAAAATATGTGATCCTACTAATAATTAAAAGTTTCGTAATTTGGAATCAAAGTGAGTCACATTTTATTTTTTATTCAATATTAAAAGCGTGCAGACGGTTAAAATTATCATTGCGGACCAACAGAGTTAGTTAATTATGACCTACCACCCAAATTTCATTAAATTCGTACCAGAAGTTTTTGACTTAGTGGTTCATATAAATGTTGAATGATAGAGCGATAGACTGACGCCGGACTAAAAAAAAAAAGAAATAAATAAATAAATGTATTTCTGAATTTGGAGGAAAAAAGATTCTCTAGGTACAGAAGAAATTGAAATGATGTTTTAGCGTTATTTTTTTTATTTGTCTTAAGATTTAATACATTAAAAGAGTTATTTCGATTACCAGTAAAAGGGATACATTGAAATCCCTCTTCATTCTTTAACGTTAAATTAAATTTTCTCTCTGTATGTTGCAGATAGCTAATAGCTGCATACCTAGAAGCTATAGATTCAAGTAGTTTCGTAATGCCCAATCGTTTTGCGAACAACCTTTGAGTAAATTGATCAAAATATCTTGGTTGTTGTAAAAATATTCCATTCTATTATTGAATTGTTGGTATTCTTTTAAACTCTGGTCGTAATTGACAAAAACGTATCAAATCCTTTTGGTCAAACGTTATTTCTTGCCTAAAATATTTACTAAAAATAAACTGTCGAAATTTTTATCTTTTATCTAATCCACTAATTTATCGTTGGCCATATATAACAACGTGACTTACTTATGGCTTTGAGTAATTCCAATTAATAGTTATAGAAACCATGAGATATCGTTCAAAATAATCTCCTGCATAGCAGTTTTTCATTTTTACTTTCTCATATAAAGAGAAAGTATTGAGATGGCGCGAAAATTTGTTTCTAGATTTTGATGGATTTATAAGTTTTGAGGTCTAAAAAAGTGGTTTTTAAAAAATGTCTGTCGTCTCTCTGTGCAGACGCCTGGAGCCTAAGCTACTGGGACTTTGACGAAATCTAGCTCCTGAGAAAATAGCTTTAAACGCGGACAGAGAGAGGCCGGGTTCGATTCCCCACTGTAATAAAGTAGTGATTTTAATACTCAAGAACAAGAATGAATTATAATAAATAAATATAGTGTCAATCATTGTCTGACACTGTGTGTCAGTGTTGTGCCAAATATATATTTATGACACTTCTCCCTCACTCAACAATGTTTTCAAGCCGCTTGCGTAGGTGATCTGCATGCTTTCTCTTCATTTTTCCTTCCACCTCCACTACGTAGGAAAGATCTCCTGTCTTTCGATTAATTACCCCTTTCACGTATTCTTTTCCTTCTGCAGTCTGTACCCAAACCGCATCGCCCTCTTCGAAACTCTTCTCCTCGGCCGAACGGTCATGCAATACCTTCTGCCTTACTAGATTGTCCCTAATGTCCTCATGTACGTTTGGTTTTAGATGGTCTAATCGTGTTCGGAGTCTCCTCCCCAGTAACATCTCAGCAGGTGATCTTCCTGTCGTACTATTTGGGGTATTTCTGTAGCTGATAAGAAAGTTTTGTAACCTCTTCTCTCCATCGTTTTCCTCAACCTTCCCGGAATTCATCCTACGTTTGAATGTCTGTACCATCCTTTCAGCTAACCCATTAGATCTTGGATGGTATGGTGTAGTCTTCATATGTTTAATATTATTGTTGTTGCAGAAATTTTTAAATGTTTCAGACGTGAATGTCGGGCCGTTGTCACTGACTATTGCCCTTGGGATCCCAAACCTTGAAAATATTGTCCTTAATAGTCTTACTGTCTGGTTTGCTGATAGTGTTGTTGTTGGCAGAATCTCAGTCCACTTTGAAAATGCGTCTACTACAACCAGCCAGTATTGTTTTTGAAATGGACCCGCAAAATCTATATGAATGCGTGTCCACGGTTCCAAGGGTGGTGTCCAAGAAAATAACGGAGCTTCAGGTGTTTTTCCTCTATTGCTCTGGCAGGCCTCACACCGTTTCCCATACTCTTCCAGGCTTGAATCTATTCCTGGCCACCAAACTAAAATTCTGGCCTGCGATTTCATTCCCGTAATACCTGGGTGACCTTCATGGAGTATATCCATAATACTTTTCCTTAGGTTTTGTGGGATCACTAACCTTCCATGCCACATTAACCCAGATAAGACTGATTTATTTATTTTGTCTTTTTTTGGTTTCTGTAGTATTTATCAACAGTTTGGAGTGCTTATAGAACATTTTTGCCCAAATTTTAAATTAGTCATTATCAGTGACGTCATAATTGACCGTCCTCCTGGAAGGACGTCAGTCTTGATCAAATGGCCTTCCAGAAGGACGTCAGTTCTACGAACCTTTCGTAATTTATTTTTTAGGTTTAATAAATGGAGACAACATATACCTAATTATACGTAATTATGCCTAATTATATACCTAATTATTTAAAAAAATATATTTATGAAAAGAAAAAAAAAAAACATTGTTGTTCATATTTTGTATTTTTTTAAATTTATTTTTTCATTCATTTATTTTTTTATATTTTGAAAAATATTCGACGACGTAATTGGATTTGTTTTCCTGTGTTAGAATCACCAATATAATGGTTTTGCATGTAGTACCTGCTATCAATTTTGGCAATTTTGGAATGAAAGGCCTTGGTCTCAAAAATTCTTCTGTTACTAACAGAGAATTAACTGTTCAGTCGCTAAATCCTAAATGATCTAATTTTCCAAGATCGTAATTGAACAGTTGCCAAGCGTTGTGTTCGGACACATCTATCCAATTAGCAATAAGTGGATAATACCACTTTTTCCTCTTATAGAAACTCTGTACAGAGAAATATTTTGATCTGCTCTATCTATGCCACCCATATATTTATTATAATTTTTAATGAGATGAGATTGTCCAACAGATATTATTTCTGTTTCTGTTGAGAGTAACGAGAACCTTGAAGTGGATTTACTGTATCATAAGTTAGTGGCTAGAGTAACTGTGCAATTATCCAAGTGACTACAATAATTTTATTTGATTATCACTGCAGTACTTAACGTTTTCTCTTGAAGTGCATTCAAGTCCAATAAAGTTCAGAGGGAACTCCTTACCAAGACTATTCGATGTAATTGTCCCAGTAACACCTAAATTCCTGGTTCCTAAGTCTCATAACAGCTCTAAAGATGTAAAAAGTTATCTTTTCTAACAAAATTCTATAAAGGGCAATTCATCTAACTGATCTGCATAAGTCATGAGGGCCCCCCCCCCCCCAAAAGAATTTTTTGGGAGCCCCTCGCCAAACGAAATTGATGAGCAAGAAAAAAAAACTTGTTGTGTTTAGAACTGGGGGCTGGGGGCCCCCTCGTCGTTGATTTGGGGGCCCCCCACAATGCGGGCCCATAGTTACTCCACACGACAACTCCACAAAACAATAAAAGTAGTTCAAAATTACTCCTATCGTATAAAAATAGGTAAAACTGCCAAATAAGTGAATCAATGGCATAGAATAGAAAGGAATGAACAAAATTAGGTATAGTCTTGGTCAGGACTGACGTCCTTCCAGGAGGATTCTTGGTAATTACTGCTACTAAAAGTACAGAATATTATTATAATTACAAATATGGACTAAAATACTTTCTAAAGACTCAAATCAATAAAATACATTCAATATTAGTAAAAAAAAAAAATTATTTACCTACTCATCAACACGGTAAAAATCACCATCACTCATTTTTAAAACAGGTTTTTTTTAAAAAATTATATAAAGTACATCCTAAGTAGCTAAATTGAAACTAACCATGTATCCTAATAGAATAATACCTAAATAATAATTTAGTAATAAAAAATAATATATCAAAAATGATTTAAAGGTCTAAAAGGGCCATAGTACAGAAAAAAACACTTGTCCTTCTAGAAGTACGTCAGTCTTATCTGGGTTAAGATGCCTCCCTCAAAAGATATTTCTTCTCTTTTATCGTGATACCCTCTTAATTCATTTTCCAAACTACCTTTATCGGGCCAGCCCTGTTCAATAAAAGAAACAACTTTATTTAATATTTTATCCCCTAAAGTGGCCTGTTTTAACTCCCTTCGTGAAACGTTTATCTCTCCTAACCGTAAGTGTTGTAACTGACATTGATTTATCGAACCTAACTCTTCAACTTCTTCGCCGAAATTCGTAGAAACTGGTAATCTAGACAATGCATCAGCGGGAGCATTGTTCGTTCCTGGTTGGTACCTAAGTGTGTAATCATAATTTGTGAGATGTATTGCCCAACGGCTTAACCTATTTGCTGCTATCCTAGGTAACTCGCAATTTTCTCCCATTATCCGCTCTAGTGGCTTGTGGTCTGTTTTCAAGGTAAAGTGTCTTCCAAAAATGTATTGATGAAATTTATTTGTTGCAAAGATGATTGCCAGTGCTTCTTTGTCAATGGTTGAATATTTGTTTTCCGAGTTTTTGAGTGACCTTGAAGCATACGCTATAGGGCGTAAGGTCTTGTCTGGGAATTCGTGGAATAGTACTGCCCCCAATCCCACATCACTGGCATCTGCTGTGACCACTATCGGCAGATCTTGATTAAAATGTATTAATGCTGTGTTTGAACTTAATGTTTTTTTTTATATTTTCTATTGTTGCATCGTCCGCCTCATTCCAATCCCATTTTGCCCCTTTCTTGATAAGTCGATGTAGACTAGCACATTGAGATTGTAAGTGTTTAATAAATCTGCTGTAGTAATTTATAGATCCCAGAAAAGCTCGTAATTCACTTGTATTCTTTGGTGTTGGCATATTCTGTATTGCGTGTAACTTATCATCTGTTGGGTATATGCCATTTTTATCTACTCTGTGTCCGAGATATGTAACTGTGTCTTCCATCCATTTGCATTTGTTCTCGTGTACCTTAAAGCCCGCTTCTTGTAACCTTGATAGAACTTCCTCAATATTAGTCATGTGTTCCTGTTTATTTTTCCCTGTTATGATTATATCATCTAAATAACAAGCTACCATATCTATATCTCCAAGAATATGGTCCATTATACGCTGAAATATAGCTGGGGCTGAAGATACCCCAAAAGGGAGCTTGTTATAGACGAAGAAACCCTTGTGTGTAGAAATAACAAAATACTTTTTACAGTCTTCTCTTACAACAACTTGTAAGTAAGCATCTTTAAGATCGATGGTTGTGAACTGTTTACCTCCACTAAGTTTGGCCATGATCTCTTCAAAACGTGGCAGTGGGTGTCTGTCGGTCGTGATATACTTGTTGATGGACACTTTGAAATCAGCGCAGATTCTAACTTTCCCGGTTGGTTTCATTGCCACTACAATCGGAGAAGCCCATTCAATAGGTGTCTTAGAGGGATCTAGTTTTTCTATTACTCCTTCTTTCACTAACCTAGACAATTCATCTTCTATTGCAGGTTTCATCGCAAATGGGACCGGTCTTGGTCGAAATATTTTTGGGACTGCTTTATCTGTCAAGTGAATTTCAGCCTTAAATCGTCGAACAGTACCCGTCCCCTCCTCAAATAAGTTTTTGTGTTTGTTACGACATTCCATTAATTTGTTCTGAATGTTGTCTTTGTTTGACGATAAGGTACATATTTTGATTCCCTTCGGTAACGGTAAGTTAAACGCTAGTGTCCAGTCTAGACCAAATAGTGAGTAGTCCTTTTCTTTTATGACAAATAATGGTAATTTCTTAGTGTTTTTATCTAATGCAACATCTACCATGCATTTTCCAAGAGTCTCAATATGTACGCCAGTGTACGCTTGTAATGAGTCATTTATTGGAGATATTTTAGGTTTTCCTATTGATTTCCAGGTTTCCTTACTTATAACTGGCTTTGACGCTCCCGGGTCATACGACATCTCTATATCCTTATCATTAATTTTTACTTTTAATAAAGCTTTTGTACCTTTCTTATTTCGACTCACTTCAGCTATTTCTGTTTCTGATTCCTCTGATGACCTTTGACTTTCCCGTTCTGTTACACGTCTTGCTTGCAAATGTTTTGAAACTATTTCTGCTCTCCCTGTAGCAATACACGCCTTTGCGAAATGTCCAGTTTTGTTGCAAGCGAAACAAATTATTTCTCGAGCTGGACAGTGTTCTCCACCAGTATGTTGTTTGTAAGTGCATTTGAGACAATGAACACCCTTAACCAGTTTAAGCTTAATATTTGACGTATTCCTTGAATTCCGTGCCTCTTTAGGAACAATTTTTGTCTGCGAAGTCTTAGATGTATGTTGGTTTCGTAAATTTCTAATTGGTAAGTCTACTGTGTCTGAATTAATTTTTAAAAGTTTTTGGTGATTTGTTGATTGTTCTAAAGTAATAGCTGTAGTAAGTACTTGGGAAAGTGTCGTTTCATTAGACGGGTGTTGTCTAATTAGTTCTTGTTGCCACTTTTCGTTTCCTATTCCCAACACGAGTTGATCCCTTAGTCTTTCGTCGAGTGATCGGTTGAATTCACATTGAGTAGCCTGACTTCGTAAAGCTGTCACATATTGTGTCACTGTTTCTTCTTCTTTTCTAGTTCTCCTTAAAAACATAACCCTTTCTGCTAAACTGCAAGTTTTTCTGTTATAGTACGTGTTTAAAGTCTCCTTAATTCTATTATATGGGATGACTGCAATTTCTTCCGGAAAAAAATGATCAATTAAAATTTTGAAATGTTGTGGTCCCACTTTAGCGAGTAGTAAAGTGCGTTTACTGTCATCGTCGTTAATATTGTACAATTTTAATTCGTTTTCAAATCGTTGAATATAATACCGCCAAATTTCAGTTTCGTTGTCAAAAGGATCGAATTTAAAAGATCTAAGAGATCTTCTCGAGTCATCATTTACTTGATGATTTTGTAGATTATTTTCATTCTTGTTCTTGAAAGCTTTGTCTGTTTCTCCTTGACATCCTGGCCTTTACTATTTATATTATAACCTATCTTCCAGTAGTTCATATAATATATAAGTATCCCATCCTCGTCGCCAAAATGTAATAAAGTAGTGATTTTAATACTCAAGAACAAGAATGAATTATAATAAATAAATATAGTGTCAATCATTGTCTGACACTCTGTGTGTCAATGTCGTGCCAAATATATATTTATGACACCCACCAAGGAGAAGTTATTTTTATGATAAATTTTGATCAAATGTCGAATAATAATTAAATGTACCTACGAAAGCTAATAAATAACACTTGGCTAAGTAATTATGAACTCATATATGAGAAAGCTTGTCTGAGTTGTCTCGGACCGATTTTTAAGTAGTTTATTATTAATTTCATTACATATAAAATATTCTATTTTATTTTTTTAGTTACTCAGAGTGTTGGTTGATTATATAGATTGCACGTGCAATAAAAGGGAAATTTGTTTTTTATCGATTATTCACTACACAGGCTTTTCCCCTTGATCTGTTGGTTTATGCCATTGGCACTTAATGTTTAAACTTGGAGAAGCTTTAGATGTACTAAGCTTATTTGTAGGGGCCCTTACTTAATCAAACAATGGACAACAATGATTAAACAGGTAGAATTAGAAACCTTTCATTAAAGGATTCTACTAATAAAGTCCTGTTCAAATAGTGATAGTACACTAACTAACTATCTCTCATACCCGATATAAATGTATTATTAAAAGTAGAAATTACGAGTTACAAAATTAACTTTCCCCTAGACAAATACTTTATCACTTACGCGCTAACTAGAAGCAATGAGAAAGGAGGGAAACTAGTTCTTGAAAATAGCCAGATATTAAGGACCCGAATTCAATTCTCCGAGTGTTCTCTCTCGTACAGTTAAAAGATTCCCCCGTCAGCCGGTCCTCTTTCTATTCATATTCAAGCCGAGTTTTCGCCTTTACTTGCCTGTATAATTAATTTCCGACCGGTTTATTGGATTGTGGAGTTTTCGGCTCTTGGAAGTAAAGGGAGAAGGGGAACGATGGAAAGGTTTCTCTGCTCTCTTTTTAGTCGTCTCTTCGGTTCAGAGGTCTTTTCGCCTTCGACCCTGTTAGATTTTAGTAGCGTTTTAGTGAGTCGTGTGAAACAGTGGCCGGGTTTTCTCCCACTTCTACCGGCTCTAATTCCCTTTTTAACTGGGTTCCCTTCGGCCCCCCTTTCTACTCTTCTGATTCGATTACACCGGTGGAGTTACACAGGGTTACTCTCTTGGCCTCCTAATTGTTTTACTTTATTCTATACGGAGACCTCCCCTTGAGAGGGCGAAAAAAGCCCGGTTTTCAGAGATGGGTGGGACAGGGAAATTTCTCTTAGAGGCCCTTAAGAGAAAAAACAACACTCTGAGGTGAGAAAAAAAGGGTAAAAGGTGAGGACATTTTGTAATCCTTCTTTTAAAGCTTTTCCTTTTGGAAACTGACACTAATGAGATCGTTTGAACTGGATCAGTTAGAGAAGTAAAAACCTCCTAAAATCATTTCTTTAAAACAAGTTCTTTTCTCCCTACTCTAACCTCTAATTTTATTTTTTGACACCGAAAAATTATTACTCACATAAATTTATTCTGGAAGCTTGAGTGAAGACAAAGACTTTATTTGTGTGTATATACAGAACCGGGGACCGAGCGCCCGTAATGTTAATGTGCTGGAAAAGTGAAGAAACAATTCCATTTTTAGGCTTATTATTAAATATGCTTGGCTATCCAGTAAGTATAAAGCCAAAGGTTTGAAATTAAATTGTATTTAATAAATATATAGTCTAGTTATTTTAGTCATATAAATATGGCTTCTATCTAAAAAAAAATCGGAGCTTCAAATGTTTTCTTGATCGCTTCATTTTAACGTTCTGAAAAACATATTGAAAATCGAGATCGTGGTCGCGTAAATAGATAGTCAATGCTCTTTTGATACTTGTTTCTTTCAAATTTTGCATACCACTTTCCACGTTCAAGGTGGGACCACTGCCGAGATGTTCGTTACACATAAAACAATGTTTCGCTATTGCGATTGTCACCGTAACAATTACCTTTATAGAATAATAAAACACTGGGAGCACAAATATTTTCAAACTACGTCCGAACAAACTTGAAATGTCCATCGCAGATATAGAATAACGGTTTCCTCCGTGGAGCTGCCTCGGGAAAAAGCCTATGTTATTGGTCGTTGTTGCGCCTTGTGCGGAAACTTAGGAGCACTTCATTATCCAAAATGTTCATTGCACGAAAAAATGAACATAATGTTTCGTGTGTGAAATTTTGTTATCTTTAATTTCGATAACCACCTTGATTGGTGTCCGAGCCATAGGAGATATTCGCGAGAAACCGAATTTCTTGACCTTTGCCCTTGAATATCTATTAACGCGACCACGATCTCGTTGCCGATTTTCAATATGTTTTTCAGAACGTCAAAATAAAGCGATAAAAAAGAAAAAGAAATGAAGCTACGATTTTTTTGGAACAGAAAACCTAAAATGGCTGTACTAATAAGAAAAAAAAAAAAAATAAAAAAAAAAAAAAAATAACAAAACAAGAAGAATTGATTCTTCTTCCTTAAATAAATTCATTTTCATCGATAATTTCATCATAATCTACTTCATCGAATTCAAAACCAGCATACCCTTCAAGAAGATTACCACCAAATACCGACTTACTTCGTAACGATTTTTATTGGTAAGGCAACCACGTTTAGTTTAGTCTAAAAAAAAATAAAGGTTTGTTGGTCTTCAAATAGATATACTAACTTATCTAAATAGAGGCCGACAATTTGATCAATACTAAACATTAATGTTTCATTTATGCAATCGAGTAGTGTCCCGACGACAATGGATTCGTTATTGCTAAGGCAAAACCATATTTACTTTATTTATTTATTTGTTTTTTGAAGGGTGTTGGACTGTTTGGTCATAAACACCCAGAAACCACATTTATTCCAATAAAAATAAAGGTTTGTTTTGTTTTGTTGGTTTTCAAATAGATATAATAACTTATCTAAATAGTGGCCTACAATTTTATCATAACTAAAAATTATAATTATTAACATAACATTTTTGATTTATGTAATGAATGCTGTCACTTTTGGATTATGACATGTAAACAAACAACACGCTTTCTTCCCTACACACAATACAAGTCAGATTGGTCGGGCGGTTGGGCCAATTTGGTCAGGATGGACGAGAAATCGGGTGGTTGTGTAGTCGAGGCACTGGCCCGACTTGGTTGGCATGCACTAAGTCGGCTGTCGGGTGGGCACTGCCACTGACCACCCTAGGTCGGGCAACCAACTGACAAGATCGGGCCGTGTGTAGCGCTGTCGTCGGACCAGTTGATAATAATCAGCTGGTTTTGACAACTCAAGCCTATCATTATTTATGATTTGGTTTGTTTATATGTTTTGTTTTTTATGTTAACACGACGAAGGAACGGTGGCAACTGACCAATAGCCCAGTACAAATAGACATAAAAAGGGCCTAAAGGGGGGAAAAATTAAATACTAAACTTTCTTTACGCCATCGTTTAGAAGGTGTTTAGAGAAGCATTTTCCATATTATCATATCGAGTGCCACCACTTGCTTCCCCCACCACCCCCTATTGATGACCCAAATTTGGCCTATTCACTGTAACGCCAATATCTCCGGAACAAAGAGTGATAACGACGTGGGGTGTT
This sequence comes from Gerris lacustris, assembly GCA_951217055.1. Classification (NCBI taxonomy): domain Eukaryota; kingdom Metazoa; phylum Arthropoda; class Insecta; order Hemiptera; family Gerridae; genus Gerris; species Gerris lacustris. Next base: position 31,983,026 of record OX578281.1, on the reverse strand, counting down.
TTTTAAAGTCTTCTATACACTTTCCTCTTTAATTTGATACCCATATCAATATGCTTTTTGCAGTAAAAATGTACCAAAAATTAATAAAATATGGTAAAAAATCGACATTTCTTTTTTCTACTCTGAACAATTTTGATAATAACTTTTTTCCACGGGGTCGGCACTAAAAATGTGGTGAAATAAAACGTGTAGCTTATTTTATTACCTATAATTCGATGTATAATATGTCATAGCAACTCTAATGCAGGAGGGGTAAAAAAGCGGAAATAGCAGATGCGTGTAGTAAGAAAAGCTGCTAATAGAGTCAACTGTGAACTCTATTTAGTCCAGGAAAATAAGGAATAATCATCATCATCATCATCACTACAGCTCTCGAAGAGCCTGAGCCTGCAACACTTCGCTCCTCCAGAGTTCCCGCTGTTGTGCAACAGCCCTCCACCTCCTCACTCCTATCCTCCTCAGATCGTTCTCCACCTGATCTAGCCATCTCAGTCTTGGACGCCCTCTAAGTCTTTTTCCGGCAGGTTTACCATCATACAACTTTTTAGCCGCCCTATTCTCTGGCATTCTCTCAACGTGACCTAGCCATCGCAGCCTATTTTTCTTAATCTCAGCCACCAGGTCCGGTTTGCCGTAGAGAATATGTAGCTCATCATTGTGCCTAAGTCTCCATCTTCCATCCTCGTTCACTGGGCCAAAGATTCTTCTCAATAGTTTTCTCTCCCAACGCCGTAAGCAGCTTTCATCAGAGTTGGTAAGAGTCCAGGCCTCTGATCCATATAATGCAACAGGCCGGATGACAGTTAGATAAACTTTGATCTTCAAGTCTCGACTTAAGAGTCTACTTTTTAGTATCCTCATCAAGGAGAAGTAGCACCTATTTCCTGCCGTTAGTCTAGCTCTTACTTCCTCCGATACGGTGTTGTCATTAGTGATTTGGGTTCCTAAATATTTGAAGTTGTTAGTTGACTTAAATAAATCACCTCCTAACAACACATCTTCCAGAGGTTCTCTTCCTTCTCTGCGAGTCATTAGCATATATTCTGTTTTATTTTTGTTAATATTTAGTCCCAGATCAGCAGCTTCTTGCTTCAATGGCATGTAAGCCTCCTCCAAGGCTCTTTTAGATCTTGCCAAGAGTCCAACGTCATCTGCATACGCAAGACATTGGGTTTGCCGGTTAAACAAGGTTCCTCCTGGGTTGCCAGGTATTTTCCTGACAGCTCTTTCCAGCACAAGGTTAAATAGAGTTGCTGACAGAACATCTCCCTGCCTCAGCCCTCTTCTAACCTCAAAGGAGGGCGATAAACAACCATCTATTTTAACCTTGCTCCTTGTTCCCTTCTAAGTTAAAAAATTAGGAGTTAAAATAAGGAATAATAGGGAAAATAATTTATAAAGTATTGAAACTTTGTGAAAACACTCTTAAGGGTGTAGTAGTAAGAAACTACCTAGGTCTTGGGTAATATAGGACCTTAGACCACAACCATCACCACAACCACAACCATCACCACAACCACAACCTCAACCACAACCACAACCTTAACCATCACCATAACCACAACAAATACCACAACCACAACCATCACCACAACCACACCACAACCACAACCAATACCACAACCACACCAAAACCACAACCATCACCACAAAAACAACCACAACCATCAACATAACCACAACAAATACCATCACCACAACCACAACCATCACCATAACCACAACAAATACCATCACCACAACCATCACCACAACCACAACCATCACCACAACCACAACCATCACCATAACCACAACAAATACCATCACCACAACCACAACCATCACCTCAACCACAACCATCACCATAACCACAACAAATACCATTACCACAACCATCACCACAACCACAACCATCACCACATCCACAACCACAACCACAGGCCTAGGACCTAGGACCTAGGACCTCAACCATCAGCACAACCACAACCATCACCACAACCACACCACAACCACAACCATCACTACAACCACAACCACAACTACAACCATCACCACAACCACAACCACAACCACAATATATATATATATATATATATATATATATATATATATATATATATATATATATATATATATATATATATATATATATATATATATCTATATATATATATACAATATTATAGGAGTAATTTAAGACTGAAAATTGTAGGTCAATAAGTCTAAAGTGAATGTATAGTAGCAGCTATTAGGTATAATGTTTCTTTTGTTTTTTTAAAGGAATTAACCCAAATCTATGAAAACCTAAATGTTTAGGTACTTGTGGGTCATTTTTTGTTTCGTTTCTCTTCATAATTTTAAATCTATACTCCCAACTTTATTAATAGTAACAAATGATATAGTCATCATTCTTTAATGACGAATTTTATAAAGTTATATGACATGGTATTATATACGAGTAGATAATTAATTAGTCCAGTAATTTCCATTTGTCATTTGTTTCGGATTTTTGTGGTTACTTTTTTATTAAAAGAACATTTACTATAAAATAATTCTTACCCGGCGGTGAATCAAGCCCGATATTTTTGTTTTTATAGCTCCTCAGGAACTAGATTTTTCTTAGAAGAACGACTATCACCACAACCTCAACCATAACCACAACCACAACCATCACCACAACCACAACCATCACTACAACCACAACCACAACCACAACCACAACAAATACAATAACCACAACCACAACCACACCCACCACCAAAATCATTCCACAACCACAACAACAACCACTACCATCACCACAACCACAACAAATACAATAACCGCAACCACAAGAAATACCACAACCACAACTATCACCACAACCACCACCACAACCACAACAACAACCACAGCCAAAACCACAACCACAACCACAACAAATACTACAACCATAACTACAAAATACTAAAACCACCATCCTAGGACCTAGGACCTATAGGTCTTGGGTAATATAGGACCTTAGACCACAACCATCACCAAAACCACAACCACAACCACAACTATCACCACAACCACAACCATCACCACAACCACAACCGTCACCACAACCACAACAACAACCACAGACCTAGGACCTAAGACCTAGGACCTAGGACCTATAGGTCTAAGGACCTATATTACCTAGGACCTATAGGACCTACAACCTAGGACCTATAGGACCTAGGATTTATAGGACCTAGGACCTATAGGACCAAGAATTTATAGGACCTAGGTCCTATAGGTCTAAGTTCCTATATTACCTAGGACCTATAGGACCTACGACCTAGGACCTATATGACCTACGACCTAGGACCCATGGGTCTTAGGTCCTAGGACCTACAGGACCTTAAGGACCTAATGGTTGTGGTTGTGAACCACAACCACAACAAAAACCACAACCACAACCACACCACAACCACAACCACAACCACAACCACAACCACAACCACAACCACAACCACAACCACAACCACAACCACAACCACAACCACAACCACAACCACAACCACAACCACAACCACAACCACAACCACAACCACAACCACAACCACAACCACAACCACAACCACAACCACAACCACAACCACAACCACAACCACAACCACAACCACAACCACAACCACAACCACAACCACAACCACAACCACAACCACAACCACAACCACAACCACAACCACAACCACAACCACAACCACAACCACAACCACAACCACAACCACAACCACAACCACAACCACAACCACAACCACAACCACAACCACAACCACAACCACAACCACAACCACAACCACAACCACAACCACAACCACAACCACAACCACAACCACAACCACAACCACAACCACAACCACAACCACAACCACAACCACAACCACAACCACAACCACAACCACAACCACAACCACAACCACAACCACAACCACAACCACAACCACAACCACAACCACAACCACAACCACAACCACAACCACAACCACAACCACAAACACAACCACAACAAATACCACAACCACAACCACAACCACAACCACAACCACAACCACAACCACAACCACAACCACAACTACAACCACAACCACAACCACAACCACAACCACAACCACAACCACAACCACAACCACAACCACAACCACTACCACAACCACAACCACAACCACAACCACACCACACCACACCACAACCACAACCACAACTACAACCACAACCACAAACACAACCACAACAAATACCACAACCACAACCACAACAAATACCACAACCACAACCACAACCACATCACAACCTTCACCACAACCACAACAAATACAATAACCACAACCACAACCACACCCACCACCAAAATCATTCCACAACCACAACCACAACCACTACCATCACCACATACACAACAAATACAATAACCTCAACCACAAGAAATACCACAACCACAACTATCACCACAACCACCACCACAACCACAACAACAACCACAGCCAAAACCACAACCACAACCACAACAAATACTACAACCATAACTACAAAATACTAAAACCACCATCCTAGGACCTAGGACCTATAGGTCTTGGGTAATATAGGACCTTAGACCACAACCATCACCAAAACCACAACCACAACCACAACTATCACCACAACCACAACTATCACCACAACCACAACCACAACCGTCACCACAACCACAACAACAACCACAGACCTAGGACCTAAGACCTAGGACCTAGGACCTATAGGTCTAAGGACCTATATTACCTAGGACCTATAGGACCTACAACCTAGGACCTAGGATTTATAGGACCTAGGACCTATATGACCTACGACCTAGGACCCATGGGTCTTAGGTCCTAGGACCTACAGGACCTTAAGGACCTAATGTTGGACAATACCACAACCACAACCACACCACAACCACAACCACACCACAACCACAACCACAACCACAACCACAACCACAACCACAACCATAACCACAACCATAACCACAACCACAACCACAACCACAACCACAACCACAACCACAACCACAACCACAACCACAACCACAACCACAACCACAACCACAACCACAACCACACCACACCACAACCACAACCACAACCACAACCACAACCACAACCACAACCACAAACACAACCACAACCACAACCACAACCACAACCCTAACCACAACCACAACCACAACCACAACCACAACCACAACCACAACCACAACCACAACCACAACCACAACCACAACCACAACCACAACCACAACCACAACCACAACCACAACCATAACCACAACCACAACTACAACCACAACCACAACCACAACCACAAAAACAACTACAACCACAACCACAACCACAACCACAACCACAAAAACAACCACAACCACAACCACAACCACAACCACAACCACAAAAACAACCACAACCACAACCACAACCACAACCACAACCACAACCACAACCACAACCACAAACACAACCACAACAAATACCACAACCACAACCACAACCACAAACACAACCACAACTACAACAACAACCACAACAAATACCACAACCACAACCACAACCACAACAACAACCACAACAAATACCACAACCACAACCATTAGGTCCTTAAGGTCCTGTATGTCCTTTTGGTCCTCTAGGTCCTATAGGTCCTTTAGGTCCTAGGACCTATAGGTCTTGGGTAATAGGACCTAATGGTTTTAGGTCCTAAGACTTATGGGTCTTAGGTCGTAGGTTATATAGGTCCTCGGTCGTAGGTCCTATAGGTCCTAGGTAATATAGGAACATAGACCTATAAGACCTAGGTCTATGGAGGATTTGTTGTGGTTGTGGTTGTGGTTTTGGCTGTGGTTGTTGTTGTGGTTGTGGTGGTGGTTGTGGTTGTGGTGATGGTTGTGGTGATAGTTGTGGTTGTGGTTGTGGTTGTGGTATTTGTTGTGGTTGTGGTATTTGTTGTGGTTGTGGTATTTGTTGAGTTGTGGTTGTGGTTGTGGTTGTGGTTGTGGTTGTAGTATTTGTTGTGGTTGTGGTTGTAGTTGTGGTTGTGGTTGTGGTATTTGTTGTGGTTGTGGTGGTGGACCTACGACCTAGGACCTATATGACCTACGACCTAGGACCCATAGGTCTTAGGACCTAGGACCCATAGGTCTTAGGACCTAAAACCTATAGGTCCTATTACCCAATACCTATAGGTCCTAGGACCTAAAGGACCTATAGGACCTAGAGGACCAAAAGGACCTACAGGACCTTAAGGACCTAATGGTTGTGGTATTTGTTGTGGTTGTGGTATTTGTTGTGGTTGTGGTTGTGGTATTTGTTGTGGTTGTGGTTGTGGTTGGTTGTGGTTGTTGTTGTGGTTGTGGTTGTGGTTGTTGTTGTGGTTGTGGTTGTGGTTGGGGTTGTGGTTGTGGTTGTGGTATTTGTTGTGGTTGTGGTTGTGGTTGTAATATTTGTTGTGTATTTGGCCCCGTGGAAAAAAGTTATTATCAAAATTGTTCAGAGTAGAAAAAAGAAATGTCGATTTTTTACCATTTTTTATAACTTTTGGTAGGAAATTTTGACGACATTATACACTCATAAACGAGTTCATAACACATACCCCAACATTTTGTATTTACTAGTTTTCGTAGGTAAATTTAATTATTATTGAATATTTTATCCAAATGTATCACCGACCCCTACACCTATGCCTACCCCTACACCTACCCCTACACCTACCCCTACACCTACACCTCACCTTCACATATACCTACTTCTACACCTACACCTACTCCTACACCTACCCTTACACACCCACCTACCCCTACACCTACACTCATAAACGAGTTCATAACACATAGCCCAGCATTTTGTATTTACTAGTTTTTGTAGGTAAATATTATTATTATTGAAGTATCCGTGTCAGTATCCGTATCAGTATCCCTATCAGTATCCGACGACATGACTATATGAACGACGACATAATGACAACATAATGACGACATGACGACATGACGACATTATTACGACATTATGACGACACTATGACGACACGATGAAGACACCATGATGACGATGACGACACGACTAGGACATTATGACGACATGACGACGTCATTATGACGACAATAGGACGACATTATGACAACATTATGCCGACATTATGACGACACTATGACGACATTATGACGACATGACTATATGAACGACGACATAATGAAAACATGATGACGACATGACTATATGAATGACGACATGATAAAAACACGACATTATGACGACACTATGACGACATTATGACGACACTATAAAGACACGATGATGACAACACGACGAGGACATTATGACGACATTATGCCGACATTATGACGACACTATGACGACATTATGACGACATGACTATATGAACATGATGACGACATGACGACATGACTATATGATAATGACTATATGACGACATGATGAAAACACGACATTATGACGACACTATGACGACATTATGACGACACTATGACGGCACTATAAAGACACGATGATGACAACACGACGAGGACATTATGACGACATGACGCCGAAATTATGACGACATTATGACGACAATATGACGACACTGTGACGACACTATGACGACACTATGACGACATTATAACGACATTATGACGACATGACTATATGAACGACGACATTATGACGACAGATGTCATCATAGTGTCGTCATAGTGTCGTCATAGTGTCGTCATAGTGTCGTCATAGTGTCGTCATAGTGTCGTCATAGTGTCGTCATAGTGTCGTCATAGTGTCGTCATAGTGTCGTCATAGTGTCGTCATAGTGTCGTCATAGTGTCGTCATAGTGTCGTCATAGTGTCGTCATAGTGTCGTCATAGTGTCGTCATAGTGTCGTCATAGTGTCGTCATAGTGTCGTCATAGTGTCGTCATAGTGTTGTAATTATGTCGTCGTTCATATAGTCATGTCGTCATAATGTCGGCGTCATGTCGTCATAATGTCGGCGTCATGTCGTCATAATGTCGGCGTCATGTCGTCATAATGTCGGCGTCATGTCGTCATAATGTCGGCGTCATGTCGTCATAATGTCGTCGTCATGTCGTCATAATGTCCTCGTCGTGTCGTTATCGTCATTATCGTGTCATCATCGTGTCGTCATCACGGCGGCACTATGACGACATTATGACGACATTATGACGACATGACTATATGAACGACGACATTATGACGACATTATGACGACAGATGTCATCATAGTGTCATCATAGTGTCGTCATAGTGTCGTCATAGTGTCGTCATAGTGTCGTCATAGTGTCGTCATAGTGTCGTCATAGTGTCGTCATAGTGTCGTCATAGTGTCGTCATAGTGTCGTCATAGTGTCGTCATAGTGTCGTCATAGTGTCGTCATAGTGTCGTCAAAGTGTCGTCATAGTGTCGTCATAGTGTCGTCATAGTGTCGTCATAGTGTCGGCATAGTGTCGTCATAGTGTCGGCATTGTGTCGTCATAGTGTCGGCATAGTGTCGTCATAGTGTCGACATGTCGTCATAATGTTGTAATTATGTCGTCGTTCATATAGTCATGTCGTCATAATGTCGTCGTCATGTCGTCATAATGTCCTCGTCGTGTCGTTATCGTCATTATCGTGTCATCATCGTGTCGTCATCACGGCGGCATCGTGTCGTCATCATGTCATCATAACGTCATCATGTAATCGTCATCATCGTGTCGTCATCATGTCGTCGGCAGGCTTCGTCATCATGTCGTCGTCGTTATCTCTGATTCAGATTTCGATTCTGATTTAGATTCAGAATTTGATTCCGATTCCTATTCAGATTCAGATTCTGATTCCTATTCAGAATAAGATTCCGATTCCTATTCAGATTCCAATTCCGATTCCGATTCCTAGTCCGATTCAGATTCCGATTCCCATTCTTATTCGGTTTCAGATTTAGATTCAGATTCAGATTCAGATTCAGATGGATACTACGGGATACTGATACCCCACTGAGATACTGATGGATACCACGGGAGACATACAGATACTGATACGGGATACTGATACGGATACTGATACGGATTCTGATACGGATACGGGATAAGGTATACTGATAATGGATACTGATACGTATACTGATAGTGATACAGATACTGATACAGGTACTACGGGATATTAATACGGATACTGATATGGGATACTGATACGGATACTGGTACTAATACGGATACTGATACTGATACGACATACTGATACGGATACTGATACTGATACTACGGGATACTGATACGGATACTAATACGGGAAACTGATACGGATACTAATACGGGAAACTGATACGGGATACTGATACGGATACAACAGGATACTGATAGGGATACTGCGGGTGCTGATACGGATACTGGATACTGATACGAGATACTGATACTGATACGGGATACTGACATTGATACGGATACTGATACTGACAGGGCCGGCGCAAGGGCCATGCGAGACATGCGGCCGCATGTGGCGCAGCCTAGGACGAGGCGCCGGCGAAGCCGGCAGATTCCTTATACATTTTTTGTTTAGCAATCTTTTGCAAGTAGCTTTAACTAAAAATTTAAAAAAAGTGAAATAAATAAATATAATATTATATTTATTATAATATTATATTAAATTAAAATAACGGGAAGCAGTAAGAAATAATTGCAGCAGAAATATTAGTATGAACTGTAAACGGAACCGCAAAATCATTCTGTGTTTTTGAGTTTTAAATAAAAAAAATAAATCAGAGGGGTGTGTAGTAAGGGAGATAAGAGGGATGAAAATGCAGATATGGAAATAAGTGACAGAGTAAAAGTTGAGAAATAAGTGAGAAGGTAATAGAACAGTAGGACTTCTACCAGGTAGAAAGTGATAAAAACACTATGTCTAAAAACACTAGGGGACACCTGGAATTCTTATCTACCTTAGATAATCATCTAAAGATAAGATTAAATCAAAGCTTATTAAAATCTTTTTTACATACTACATTTTTAATTTGTTGTCAGTTTTATTTAATTAGCCCTCCCGCTCGTTAATATCGTAAAATCTTTATTCTATTCTTCTACATTTTTCTATTTTTCGTAATTTTTTTTAAGTGGACCACTTTATGGGTATTAAATTAAAGAGGACAGTGTATAGAAGACTTTAAAAAACACCGCACATCGTTATCACTCTTTGTTCCGGAGATATTGGCGTTACAGTGAATAGGCCAAATTTGGGTCTTCAATAGGGGGTGGTGTTTCATTATTTGTATTATTTCTTTTTTTTCTATTAATTATTTTTTAAATTATTTTTTATTTTTTTTTTTTATGAGGAATAAACGCTCACAAGCTGTCAAAATCGAGTTGGTAGAGAGAGATTCAAGACTCTACTTGAAGCCCTTAAGCAGCTCGCCAATAGCTAGAGTAGTAGCTTGTTAATGTGGTAATAGTTGTGTGATGGTTGTGGTTGTGGTGATGGTTGTGGTGATGGTTGTGGTTGTGGTGATGGTTGTGGTTGTAATGTTGTATTTTTGTGGTTGTGGTATTTGTTGTAGTTGTGGTTGTGGTATTTTTGTGGTTGTGGTTGTGGTATTTGTTGTGGTTGTGGTTGTGGTATTTGTGGTGGTTGTGGTTGTTGTTGTTGTTGTAGTTGTAGTTGTGGTTGTGGTGTGGTTGTGGTTGTTGTTGTGGTTGTGGTTGTGGTTGTGGTATTTGTTGTGGTTGTGGTTGTGGTATTTGTTGTGGTTGTGGTTGTGGTTGTGGTTGTGGTTGTTGTTGTGGTATTTGTTGTGGTTGTGGTTGTGGTTGTGGTATTTGTTGTGTATTTGACCCCGTGGAAAAAAGTTATTATCAAAATTGTTCAGAGTAGAAAAAAGAACCATATTTTATAACTTTTGGTACACTTTGACTACGAAAAGCAAATTGATATGGGTATTAAATTAAAGAGGACAGTGTATAGAAGACTTTAAAAAACACCGCATATCGTTATCACTCTTTGTTCCGGAGATATTGGCGTTACAGTGAATAGGCCAAATTTGGGTCTTCAATAGGGGGTGGTGGGGGAAGCAAGCGGTGGCACTCGATATGATAATATGGAAAATGCTTCCCTAAACCCCTTCTAAACGATGGTGTAAAGAAAGTTTAGTATTTAATTTTTCCCCCATTTGTTGTAGTAGAGTGGTTGTGGTATTTTTTTGTGGTTGTGGTATTTGTTGTGGTTGTGGTTGTGGTATTTGTTGTGGTTGTGGTGTGGTTGTGTTGATGGTTGTAGTATTTGTTGTGGTTGTGGTGTGGTATTTGTTGTTGTGGTATTTGTTGTAGTTTAGGTTGTGGTATTTTTTGTGGTTGTGGTATTTGTTGTGGTTGTGGTATTTGTATTTGTTGTGGTTGTGGTATTTTTTGTGGTTGTGGTATTTGTTATGGTTGTGGTTTTGGTTGTGGTGATGGTTGTGATTGTGGTGATGGTTGTGGTTGTGGTTGTGGTTGTGGTTATGGTTGTGGTTGAGGTTGTAGTTGTGGTTGTGGTGTGGTCAGTGTCAGTGTCAGTGTCAGGTTTTTTTTGTTTATCAAATTATAGCATGCTTCACAGTTAGTACTACATACGGTTAAAGGTCACAATAAAATTTAAAAGTGGTTTAAGTAGGACCATACACATAGATAACAACAATGACGGAGAGATAAATAATAAAATTTTCAGCAATTAGAAGTTGCTGTAGGCGTAGTAAAAACAAGTTAGTAACAATAACATGAACGGAAAAATATTCAAATTAATATAGGCACTTATGTACAAACTTAATTACACACAAAAGTATCACAGTTAAAAGAATGTTGATGTGCAAAGTTTAAAATTTTAGTACTTTTGAAGATATAGGTGTAAATAAGGTTGAAACTTATTTGGGACCATCAATTGCCTAATGGTGACCTACGATTTAAATTTCATTAAAATCGGAAAAGTAGTTTTTAAGATATTATGTTGGTTCGCAGAAATGCGGTTTACAATTTTTTATCTTTTTCCAACTACAATATCTCGGTTTGTATCACTTTAAACATGCATAGGACCTTTTTTATGCAGAATTATGGGAAAATATTTTTGTCAAAAACATTTCTCTTCAAAAAAATAAACTGTTTTGCGAGAAAAGGTTAAAAAATTATTATTTTTAGATTTTATGGTGGAGGGAGGGGGCCACTCCCCCCCCCCAGCCCTCAAGAGGTGGGAACTTTACTGTTTCTTACTACTACACCCTTAAGAGTTTTTTCGCAAAGTTTCAATACTTTATAAATCATTTACCCTATTATTCCTTATTTTCCTGGACTAAATAGAGTTCACAGTCAACACTATTAGCAGCTTTCCATACTACACGCATCCGCTATTTCCGCTTTTTTCCCCCTCTTGCATTAGAGTTGCTATGACATATTATACATCGAATTAAAGGTAATAAAATAATCTACACGTTTTATTTAACCACATTTTTAGTGCCGACCCCGTGGAAAAAAGTTATTATCAAAATTGTTCAGAGTAGAAAAAAGAAATGTCGATTTTTTACCATATTTTATAACTTTTGGTACACTTTGACTACGAAAAGCAAATTGATATGGGTATCAAATTAAAGAGGACAGTGTATTGAAGACTTTAAAAAACACCGCACATCGTTATCACTCTTTGTTCCGGAGATATTGGCGTTACAGTGAATAGGCCAAATTTGGGTCTTCAATAGGGGGTGGTGGGGGAAGCAAGCGGTGGCACTCGATATGATAATATGGAAAATGCTTCCCTTAACCCCTTCTAAACGATGGTGTAAAGAAAGTTTAGTATTTAATTTTTCCCCCCTTTTTTGCTTATTTGTACTGGCCTAAAGTCGGGAACGTGTGTAGTCGAGTCTACGACCGACCAGATCGGGACCCGACGGTCGGGCCCCGACTTTAACACTGAGCCGGGCCCTTTATTAACACTGAGCCAACCGTCCCGTGTTTTTGTTTATCGCAACCGGTTTAATTTTTCTGCATCTGCCCTTCTTTAATTATACACGACCAAGGCAAAAACCTTATCCATATCCATATCCTATCTTAATACCTCCCTTGATATTGGGCTCTTTTTTCTTCTCTCACCGTCCCCTACACGTGGGCATATCGGTGGCACGGTTTAGATTCAGTTTTAGCGAGATCCCAGTTACAGAGTTTCGTCCTTTTATAAGTTAAAAATATAATTATTTAACATCCACTTATTTTAGCATTATATAAATCTATTGGCTATGCCTAAATCTATCGAGAGTCTATATTATTCCATTATATACTCGGCAATACCAAAGAAGGCTCCATTTTTAGATCAACAATAGTATAACAGGTGAGTCCGCCTTCTTTTAATATCCATTTTCACACTAAGGACTTTTATGACCGTTTACATTTGTATCTTATTAAGAACTAAACTCAATACTTATTTAATTAACACCTTTGTAAGATGAATTCAAGCTTAATTTATTGTCTTAGTTTTTAATACATTTTTAGATAAATATAAAATGTGAATCTGGTTACATCGTTTGAATAATTTATCTTTGTTCAAACCATCTTTGTTTCAAAGTTACTACACAGAAGAAAAATATATATAATTATTATTATTATTATTTAATTTATTTATTTATTTTATTTATTTTTCAATCAAATATCTTTATTTTATCTCCTAAGAAGTTTATTCTTTATTTTACTCTCACTGTTACCCTGTTTATTTATTCTCTTTAGGAAAGAAGAAAAATATTGTAGATTGTACAGAAAATAAATTGAATAAAGAATAAGAAGAAAATAAGGATAAGAAGATTGTATAAGTTTGTCGTGAAGGGAATGTTTAACGAGGTTTTTTTCTTTATCAAAATGCATATTATCACTAGAATATGATGCTATTGTAAAGTTGTACGACATTCAGCATATATATCACTGATAATTTAATTTTTTTTTTTTTTTTTAATATTATCCAGCTTCTTTTATAAATGCTTTAAAATGTGTATAATATATATATTTAAATGAAAAGAGTATATGGAAAAAAGGTTTTTTTTTATAGATATAAAATGGGAAATGTCTTTTTTTTTATTCTTAAGAAAATTCCTCCATAGAAAATTCTAGATGCAGAAATTCGCTCCTAACATTTTCCACCGTGTCCAAGAAGGTTAAAAAATAAAATAAAGAAAAGTACGTAATACATTCAAATATATTTCGTTCTCAAGAAGAAGAAAAAAAATCTTATTTACATCCAAATAGAATTTTTGTCAAACGAAGACCTCTCTAGATCTACTATCTTGGCTTTTCTTTTTCTTGTATTTCTTTTTTTCCAAACTTAAACTTAACCGTTTCTTTACTTTTTCCTGAGGATCTTGTGAGAGCATGTGATAAAAACTCCTTCCGATAAAAGAAATAAAATTTCTTTTTTTACGTTGGAGAAAAAAAAACTACCCGAACAAACTTTTGATTTATATATATTTCTAAACATTAAAAGTACACCAATGAGTGTGTTATATATATATATATATATATATATATATATATATATATATATATATATATATATATATATATATATATATATATATATATATATATATATTATGTCGTAAAAACGTGTTTACAGAGTTATCTGATTTTCTAAAACTTTACTAGGTAATATATCTTGAACAAAATAAAAATAAGAGGAAATAAATAGAACGAAAAATGATAATCACTTACGATTTTTTATTTAATTTCATGTATCTGTCCGGGTTCAAATCCCGGTGGCAGAGAGTATTTTCTCTGTCTTTCTCCCATCTCTAATTATAATTTGTTTTTGAACAAACGATCTCCATTTCAGAGATTGGAGACGTAAAAAGTTGTATACTTGACTCAGATAACGATTTGAATCAAATCAGATGATTGAATTGAACGAAATTCGATACATAGGTGCACTTTATAGTTATTGGAATTTTCATATTTGATATATTTCTAAATGGTGGCTAATATGGTGGACGGCATTTTTTTTTTAAATATATATATATGGCCGAAATGAGGGTGTTGAAAAAAAATTCAAGCTTCTATGGCATGTTGCGTTTTAAAACTCAAATTAATAATTTAAAAATACTTTATTAATAATTTAATTAATACTTAATAATTTTAAAACTTGATGAGATAGAAAGAATACATAGTATTACATTATTATTATAATGGCTGCCACAAATAACCGCTAACTCAAAAATAAAAGTTTTTAAGTTATATATAGCGTAACTTGGGTAGTTCTTGAGCTGAAAATATCAGCCTCTAGTGGGCTTATTATGATTGACTATCTAAACTTCATAAAAATCAAACGAGAAGTGTTAGGATATATTGTGGTTAGCAAACACTTTGCTGGACAGACCGACATACAGACACAAGACCAAAATGTTTTCCAGTGTTGGAAACGAATTTCTGACTAGGATTATTTGAATTCGGAGAAATATAAAAATAGTCATTCAGAATTATTACTATGCTTCCGTTCTCATCGGCAATTTTGAAACCTAAAATACATAAACATATTATGTATTTGTATGCTTAATTATAAACGTCCATTTATTAATTTAAAGGATAAGCATTTTATTAAATTAAAACTTTAAAGAGATGTAATTAGAAAATGTTCGAGAAGCAATCAAAATTATTCAATCAGTTTCTGTTTCCTTAATTTATTTCACATTACCGGTCGGTGCTGTGTTGATTAAATCAAAACCACCCCTACTTGTGCCTCTCACCAACTCGGATATTAATTGATTGGTGGAAGGAAAGTGTCCAGAGGTTTCATGCAAATTTGATCTATCAAATATCCAAACTCCAAGGGGTTTCGCGGTTTCCTGCACTTCCCTTCCTAATAAAATTGTTTAGGTGATTTTACCCCCTTGAATTTTATTTGAAAATCAATTAAATAAATTCAATCAGCATTCCTTCGAAATATCCGATTCCAAAAAAAACAAAAAACTTAATTTCGAGAAGTGGAAATATTCTACCTCAGGAGTTTATAGTATATGTATAGTGAGCGCAAATTAAATATTGCTTAGAAATAAGTGTGACCTTACTGGGAATTGAAACAGATTCAAATATCATGCGACAATTCGTTCAATAATAGGACTGGCGGTAACTATGTGCCACACTAATTGGCAGATTATTTTTGCTTATCAATAAAATATATTTTTATTGCTAACTTACCTATCTTTATTCATAACTTGTCATTTAATGACTTGTTTACCCACGATAAATATCCAAAAAATATATACATACGAGTATATGTGTATATATATATATATATATATATATATATATATATATATATATATATATATATATATATATATATATATATATATATATATATATATATATATATATATATATTCTTAATTTACGCCTTAAGAGTTTTCATATAAGATTTAAAAAAAAAAAAAAAAACCTGGGGAGCCTGGGAACTTTTCCTTACCATAATATAATACCAAATGGTGGCAGGTATTTAGTTGGACTGTAGAGAAATTATTTTTCTTATAGAGAGGTATTCACCTCAATCGGCGTAATAGTTCCGAAATTATTTAGCGTTAAAGTTTCTAAGTTCAAAAATCAATATTTTATAAATGGCGGGAGATATCAAAACTAAAGTCAGCGGAAATTATTTGTTTTATAATGATTTAAAATTGGTAAAATATTGTGCTATCTGAAAATGTTTCAATTTTTGACTTAGGAAAATGGATAATTGACTTCTCAAATTTATGATCTTTGCGGGCGGCACCACTTTATGTAAGTACTGATTTTTGTACCAAGTTTCAAATCTCTAGGTTAAAAAACAGTGGGAGTCATCACAGACGGACAGACACAGACACACACAAACAGACCGAGAGACATCCAGCTAAAAATCGCTCAAATTATCTTAAAAACAACCAAAATGGATAATTCCGTTGAAATATTGTTTCGAATTTTTTGGAAAACGAAAAAACAAAAAAGTAGAAGCAGTGATTAAAGAAAGTCCTATGAAAAAGTAAATAGGATATATAATAGCGATAACAAAAGGACACACATAACTAAAAAGTTAAGGCTGGATTCGGTTTTCGGAACATATAAAATTAAATAGTATCCACAAATGTAACAATTCTGATCAATGTACAGACAAAACTTTAATTTTATGCATATATAAAATACCTGATATGTATTCTATTCTATTATCAGGTATATAGAATAGCCTAATGTAAATCAAAAAGGGTAATTAATTAACTACAGCTATTAAGTTTTAGGAAATTTTTATATACGAATATTGACAGAGATCGTATATTAACAGAATTTTCTCAGAAATATCAAAATATACTACAAAAAAGGTAAAACTATATTAATGAAACTACAATATGTAAAACTAAAAGAGCCCGAAAGATCAAACACTGCTTTCATCTTCCACATGGTTAAATCTGTCAAAGATGAAAAGTTACTCAACTGAAAATCCTTTTCCCTTTATGGCAATGCTTTATTTTCTTCATTCGAGGACAATAATCCTTTGAGATTAAAAGCCTCTATTAGTTATGTCTACCGCCCTGTTAATTTCCAATCGTTTATTTTTAAACATCAAAGGGACCTTGATTATGGAACTATGTTCAAGAATATTGTTTTAGAAAATTATAGTTTTATTGAAAAGGACGAGTGCAACTTAGGTTATCAAACGTTGATTTTTTTTTTTTTTTTAATTAAATTATTTATAATTAAAGACCTTTGTACACTCTTTCATTTAACTTTACTTGTCTCCAAATTTTGTAAGCAAAATTTGACCCACTTCCTGACAACCTAGAAAGCTACAACTTGTACAGATTAGGTATTTCCAAAGTCAATACAATAATTAGTCATAACTTTTTCAAAATTGTTTGTATTAGCCGATAAATCAATAAATTTCTACATTTATGAGGCAGACAAAAAATGCCACTCAATGCGATATAAATATCACTTCATAGCGATGTCGCTGTTACCGATGTCGGAAACAGTCTTTTAGCAATGTCGGTGTTACTAAAAAAATAAATATAATCAGTTTTTAAAAATACAAGTCAATATGTCTCCTGTCATAAGTGTGTGTAAAAGGCCCCCATATACGGTCAAAAACATTTTGACCGTGTATGGGGCTGTATGATGTTTGACGTGTATGGCCTAAATTTGCCCATCAGGTTTGCGCAAACAAGTTGCGCAAAATGTTTGATCGTGTATGGGGGCCTTAAAATAAATTTAAAATCTGTAATCCTTGGCCCACTCCAATAAACACAATTTGCATTGAGTGGGCTGTGTGTGTTGAATGTGGTGTGCATGCGTGGCACATTCCCTAACACACAAATATTTTTGCCGTACAGCACGCACACGAACCATCCGATGTCAGTTTTCTCAGATTTGGTGGCGCACAGGATTAGGAAGATATAGGTATAAATTAATGTATGTTTGTGTGCATGTGAAAGAGAAGTAATAATAATTTAATAATGGAACGTTGCGCTGGAATTGTTTGAACAAAAAAACTCATATAATTTTGGTTCTGCTAAATAATTACTGTAGACTTGCTAACAGTATTTGCTTGCAGATTTGCTTGCAGGAAGCATAAAGCGCCTGAAAATAATCACAATCTGAGCTCGTTATCATACACATTTACATTTTTATGAAAGGTGTTATAAGCCTTAATATAACAGCCTATATAAAGCTGTCATCAGTGCTAATTACGGAAGATGTGAGTTACGTTATTAAACGATTTAGTGAAAGGTAAGCCTAAATTATGTCGCTTCTCTTTATTGTCTAACCTCAGACTTTATAATTAAAAAAGAAGTAAATTCTATAAATTTCTGCTGAAACAATAAAATAAAGTTAGATAGGATCAAATTAATGATTCACAATAAAATAATTTTAGTATTTTCTTTTCTTAAGGGCACATTTACAACCTTTGCCCTTGCATAAATATCATTTAATATTTACAACCATTTTATTTAATAATAATATAAGATCTTTTCTTATAACTTAAATCACGAATTCAACCACATTTAATTACTTGTTATATATATATATATATATATATATATATATATATATATATATATATATATATATATATATATATATATATACTAAATAACGTATAGAAAAACAAACTTTAGACTGTTACTCTTTTATTAGAGTCGTAAAACCTATTTATATTGTATATTGTTAACACAAAAATACGAGAATGAAACAAAGAAAATGAAAATACATATAGTAAACTTTTAGCTGCAGTTTTACAACTACGTTTATATCAAAAGTTTAATTCAAAAAGATAAATTATGGTGTTCAAATAGATCGATTTAGACTACACTATACATGGTATATAATGTAAAACTAGCATAAATTATTGCTGCTCAATTTATAAAAATTGAGGGAAAAAAGTAAAAATTAAACATATCCTCTCTAAAAACTTTGAGGCGGAGGGGTTTAGACTATTCAAATTATTCGTAAAAGATTCTTAAATACCTTCATTAGCAACTTGTTACGTTTAAAAATGTAAAACATTACTTTTTTATGCGAAAACCACATACTGAAGAAGTAAACCTTTTTTTTTTTTTTTTTTTTTAGGAAAAATGAAAATTCCTGGTCTCGTTCCGGGCCCGGTGCCCCTACACGGTTAGGTCTAGCATAACCAGATCTTAAAATGGACTAAAAGATTATTATTACTCCATTGCAGTGTCCCTGTTAATTTTACTAAAAATGGTTGTTTGTAAAAAGTTTGTCTCATAAATTAGATAAATTTAGTATCTTTTCCCCCTCTAAAATTCTAGTTTTTAATTCCACAAGTTTGTTTGTTTGCATGGGGCAGATAAATCAATAAGCGCAGAGAGGAATTTATATGATACCACCATCCATCCAAATTGTATTAAAATTGATCGAGTAGTTATTAAGATATGAATTTTACAAACATCTTGAGCGATGACCATCAAATTTTTTTCAAAATTGGATGAACAGAAGAGAATGCAATGGGTGAAGAAGACGGTGGGTAAAGATGGGACCAACACATGGATTAATAACCTAGTCTTTAACTTTCATCAAAACAGGATGTGTCAAGTTATGGTTGTTTGCAAAAATGTCAAAGGACTGACACACACGAGATCAAAAATGTTCTAGGATGTCTAAAACTTATTTCTTTTTTGGAATTTTTGAGTTCGGAGACATAAAAAATTAATTCTTCAGAATCATCAAATTAGATTATCAAAGTCAACGGAAGCACTCCGTTGTTTTTGATAAGCTCGGAAGAAAAAATGAGCGACCAAAATTGTTTATAAAAACCTGTTTAAATAAAATTATTGATGTATAAAAATTATTATATTTTATTTTTATAAACTTAGTGCTAAACACATGAATTCTAGTACATGTATAACTTAAATAAAATTTTGTTATCTGTTTAAATTAATTAGCTATTAATTAATTGACTAACGAATTGTATATAATTTGGGGAGTAGTTTGGCAGGTGGAGGAGCCCTCTTTTCATAATGATGTATAGCCTCTCATTTTGCAGCTCATAACTTACCCTGGAAAACCCGGGGGCAAGTTTACGTAACCCTAATTTGAGACCAAATATAATTTAAAACAAAGTTGAGGTGATTAATGCTCTCAAACAAAGTTGGCTGTCCATTCCAGAGGGGATATCGCCCGGACTAAACTACCCAAACAATAAAACATAGAAATAAAAAACTCAGTAAAACCAAACAAACTAGTATTAAATATTCAACATGGCGGCTCATCTACACCAAACACGATGCTCAACTCATAAATCCCCGGGAAAAGAACAACTTTAATAATTAACTAACACTGTGCGGTTTTACGCTGACGCTTTAACACTTTAACTCAACTGTGAGAAAACACTCAATTTTTCAAATTTCATTCTGTTAAGCTTTGCTGTTATGAACTTGGAATTATTAGGCTATTTTCTTAATTAACAGGTTTATCTCAGAACCAAATAGTTTGAAGTATTCATAAAAATAATAAAGGCGCTTTTCATATTAATATAAAATCAAGTAAATATATAAATTAATAACTAATGTTAAACGATGAATAACATACAATTATAAAAATAAATAAAATTAAACTATCGTAAAACTTCACTATCATACAATAATAACCGACGTCGCTTATAAAGGAAACTTTTTCTTATAATAAACATAATAAATAGGTAATTTTGTCTGTATTTCCAAGCAAGAAGAGTCATTGTCTGAACTCAATGAATTGCTTTTCGACACTTTCACCTGTTCTGAGTTTATCTATGAAATTCCACGAATTGCCGCCTGACTTAATACCCTGCATCTGTTTTATTCAGCATTCCTCAACTATCGCATATTAAACCTTCGCTTAATGTAACCATTTATTTTATGTATAAATAAAATATTTATTTAGCACTACTGTAATGTAATTGATTCATTATTATTCTTTTTGCATTATTATTTGGTATAAACTGGACTTTCATTATACCGGTCAACCCTTAGCCCCTATCAGTCCGTTACAAAGAGGTTTACGTGACAATATAATTTCAGCCTACTGCACTTTGACTACTGCGCTATGGCTGAGAAATTACATTGATTATTTGACCAGATATCAAGAATTTCTGATTAATACACTATTAGATTATTACAGGATCCACACATCAACATCATTATTTACTTTTTGCAGCGCTACAGCCAGAGGAGGGGGCGGGGTTGGATTCCCCTACAACATATCTCCATTATTATGCCTAAATTTGGCGTCTGAACAAGTTGTTAAAAAAGAGAACGGAATTATATCCGACGGAATTATATCCGATGCATTAATTTTTAGTTAAAAAATCATGATGCGAGTTATATATTCAAAAGCGCCTTATATTCGAACCTATATAGGTATAATTCTTGAGTAGTTTAGTCTGTTAAGAAATTAAAAGGCTCACTTTTGCGATGGTATTTCGATCCCTCCTTGGTTCATTCTACATCTATACCTCCTCATTGGTTTATTTGAGTAACCAAAATGAACTATTAATGTAATATAATGAATCAGTCAGTCAGCTGAGAATGAACCAGGGACTCATAAAATCTCAAAAATGAGCCTTTTAATTCCATAATCGACCCAGATGCTCAAGAATTGAAAAAATAAAAGGAATTATAATTATATTTATACCATAAGCCATGAAACCCAGTTGAACATTGTTATATAAGTAAAATTCGATTTCTTTCAACTCAGTTTCCTTCTCTCTATTTCTAGTTTTCCATTACTCAGAAAAATGTATGTCGAATCATATTTATATTATATATATACTAATTAAAACTATTCAATCAATCTACCCTTCCTAGAATTGTAATCAATCCATTCAGACGACGATTATACAATTGGTATTAATATCAAGCTAGATCTAACTTGTAATAAAGTCTATAGACGTATAAATTGCAATTTACTTTTATAATGATAAATAAATAACCGTAGAAAATAAATGACTGAATATTACTTGAGAATTGGTTTATAAAAGGAGGTAAATCAATCTTTGAATTACTTTTTTTATTTGGTACAATAATTTTAATAGAATCATTCACTTGCTCGATTATAATGTATAAAGTGCTTCTGGAAGAAGTTTAAGACATGTTTTATTATGATTAGTACGATTTCATGATTACACAAGTGTGACACACATTCATTTATTCTAGGCATTAGATATAAATAATAGAATAATAACATTGAAAATTTATAATCTCTGATTTCTTATTATTATAATTCAAGATGATCACGTAAACTTACTAATCTGATTTACTCTGAAAATAGAAATATTGTTTAACAGAATAATAATATGAAATTTAAGCATACCTACAACCAATGTTGCAAAAGCTCCGACAACTCACAACCGTAATAAAATAATCTGCCAATTTTGAGTGGCACATAGCTTCCTCGAGTCCTAATGCGTACTTTTACAGCTCATTATTGTATAATTTATTTATTTTTTCCCCCTTATTTAATTCTATTGTTTTAATTCTTTAATTAATTCTATTAAATTTGTTTTTACATGAATAAAAGTATCAAATTAGCAAAATGTAATGAGCGCTGTTAAGTCAAGGGGGAGTCGCAGTGGGCGACTTCTGCCTAACCTTAACTGATGAGGAGGTAAAAGAAGTATTTATAAAGAAAAGATCAAATTAAATTTAATTGCGGACTGTATTTAAAACTCATAATGTAACTTCAAAAAATTGAACAAGAAAATTAAGTTTTAAAATAAAATTATTACAAGGCCTTCTTAAGTGCAAACGAAAATTATATATGCAATAATAAGTTAAATAAAGTTTATTCTTTTTGGAGGTAAATAATTATAGGAAAGATAAGTAAGTGGTGTGGTGTGTAAGTGGGATGGTGGTCAAGGAAGATGTTATTAGGGAATTGTTGATTTATGTAGAAGTAGACGGCGAAAACTGGAATGATTGCACCTGAGTGTAAGCGTGGATTGATGAAAACGGATGGTCTGCAGGTGGTCAGGATGTAATGAAGTGGTCTGGTCCAGGATGAGAACTTGCAGAAAAGGTTGAAATAATGATGTTAAATAGCATGGATTCACTGTACACTGTTCATGTTAATCTTGTCAGGATTTGACAAATGGTACTGGTGACATTAGATGTAACTATGTTTAAAGATGGTAATGTTGAAAGTTAGGTGCATAACTATGGTCTTTGATCTGGCATGGTTGAGGTTTACTTAAAGTCTGCTAGGAAAGAAGGGAGGGGGACTGGGTCTATGGAGTAAGAGTGAGAGTTGTATATATATGACATGGTAATGAAAATAGTAAGAGACTTTGACCTGTAGATAAATAAAATACTTGAATAAAGGGATAAAATAGAAATACGGCAATAAATGAGGGAATTTTAAATCATAATACTTAACAAGCGCAGACGGCTAAAATTAATATAGGGCCATTTGTTGGCTGAATTCGTCCAACCATCTACATTTCTTAAAAATCAAATGTGTACTTATAATGATGTAGGTGTTAATAAAAACACCTTTGTACGCATGTGGAAAAGAAACTGAAAGGCGCAGAAGGTTACAACATAATATATGGGAACAACAATAGTCTAATTATGACCTTTCATCCAATTTTGATTAAAATCGGACGAAACGAATTGTTTTTAGGATACGGTGGTTCGCCAAAATTTTACAGACTGGCATGAGACCAAAAATGCTCCCAGATGTCTGAAACGGATTTATGTCGAAGAATAGTTGAAATCAGAGTAAAAAAAACGTACTTCAACACTTTCACGCACAGCTTCCCTTACCTTCTACCTTCTATAAGCTCGGAAGCAAAATGACGTAACAAAACAAGTATCAATTAATAACTAAACAAGATGATGAATTTACCTCATTATCTTTGTCGCCATCTTTAATGTGCTCCGCGATAAAACGAACTCCCTGAAACGCTTTCAACATCTCGGGAGACAAGTTCCTTGGAATTACGTTGTCATTGTCAACCACTGCAACAAACAGAAATATGTACAACATTTAGTTTAAAATTAAAATACTGATAATATATAAATGTTTAGTAGCTAAATTTAGTTCATACAGAAAAGGTATTTTTAAGTTTAATATAACCAGAAAATTAAACTATTTGTTGACGTAAATACATAATATTTTTAAAAAATTGTATTTACATTCAAATAATATACTTATATTTTAAGAAATATAAAAGGGGGTGAAGAGGGTTAGCAGTGTTGACAGCACTATAGTTCATGATCCATAGTACATACAAAAATCAACACCTTGAACCACTATATTACGCATCTTTCTATCTCACTAACTAATCTCCGCCGGAGAATTTATTAGGAAATTTTAATTTGACAGATCCCTGCCAATCACCGTATGGGCATACATGGGCATGTAGGAGCTGACAATAAATATAAAGTTATAAAGCAATTTTACTGCGCTTCATTTCTCACACTTAAGTGTCTTGTAAACTATCAACATTTTACGGCAATAATGGCCAGGCTACTTCGCCCAAAAACCAAAAAATATTGCCGGCAATATATCTGTATAGCCCGGTAATTTATTGGGCAATGTAGCCAGGTACAATATTTCGGCCATAGTATAGACCTAAACTTGTAAAACTATGTGGTGTATAAGAACCACACAATTACTTCTTGGAACTCAAAAGTCTGAACTAAAAAGTTATATAAAAATAATTATTTAAAATAATAATGCAAAAAGGTTGTTCGCCAATGAAAGTACAGAAGTTGCTACAGAAAAGGTTTACTATACATAAAATGAAAGATAGCATTAAACATAGGTTTAATAAGCGATTTTTGACGTATACTAAAACAAAAAAGAAATACAGGTCGGGCAGCAATTCTTGGAATTTGATAGAAAGACTCGTCAGGTGATGTTGTCGAACGGAAATTCTTTGAATTCTGACAATGACTCGTCTTGCTTGCAAATGCAGATAAAAATTATCTTTTTTATTAAATTTATTATGAATTTTCTTGTCCGTTATAACTAATGTCCGCTTTAGAAGAGTCCTTTATTGTGAGGTTATACTGTATTGCCGTGCTATAAGAACATATTGCCGGCAATGTTTCAGGATTTTAAGCAATGTAGCTCGGCCATAGTTGCCAACCACATGATGCCGTCAAATGATGCTCGTTTTGCAAGTCCCTTAAGGATCAAAGAAATAAATGTAAAAGTTTTTATAAATCTAATTGCAAATAAGCGGACTTTGTTTTATCTATAGCTGAAAGCTATCAAGCTTTTCGTTTCGGTTTAAAAACAATTTTCATTTAGAAGTAATTCTTATTGGATTTGTTTTTAGTCGGTGAGTTCAAAGACGTAATAGCATCGCCCAAGATTTTTTGATTATTTTGCAAGAGGAAAAGAAAACCCGATTATAGAAGCAGTTGAACAATCTCGGGAGGAAAAAATATTTAAAAGCAATGTGCCAACGAAAGATTTGTCTTTTTTTAGGATAAAATACATTCAATTCGATAGCAATTTTACATTAGAGGAGAGGTTAAATAAAAAAATAAATAAAACAATTGCTTATTTTTTTCCTTTTCTTTTAACATCGGTCTAAAATGAAACAAGGGTTTAAGAAAACAATAAAAGGCCCTGAGGGCTGAGGGCGTAGGTTATTTTAACCCGAGATGGAAGGTTTAAAGGCAGATAAATTTCCCCAAGGTGTGAGTCAGGGTATCTCCTTTGTACCGCTTCTGTTTTCTAACTTTACTTTAAAACCATCCTCCCGAAGCAAAGTTAATTAAACAGAGATTGTAACTAGATCTAACACAGTATTTTCACCTAAATGCGAGGATTTCAGATTATTCTCACTTCAAGAAAAGGATTTTTACAATGCTAGAGCTAACATTAAAAACAAAGAAAAAATAGATTATTTTTAGTAGGTCGTCGACATCGGAGAAAAAAAAATCCGGAGATTTAAGTATTTTAGAACAATTTATTCTTCCCAACTCTTCCACAATTCTCTTCCCTATTTAAAATAGGAATAAAGAAGGAACTTTCAAAGTATTAAAACTTTTTAACTGTCCAAACAGTAAAAAAAAGAAGTTTATAACGTAATGATTTAAGACCCAGACAGAAATAACCAAGGTGATAAAAATTACAGTTTGGACTAGAAAGAAAAGAAAAACTTCATAAAATAATTTTTCTTAATTTTTGGCCTTCTATTTTCAAATAACAGCAACAAAGTGTCCATACTACCATATAAATTTTTATACCTAAGAGATCAAAAGTTTTTTTTTTTAATCATTAACTTTAAGGAACATCCAGGCCAAATTTCAAGAAAATCGAACAACGCGTTAGGCCGTGACTGCGTAAAAAACACACATACTGACAGACAGACAATACGCCAAACGGTCAAGTTTAGAGTTAAAACAGAAACCTTGCTCCGTTCGGCAGTGGCGATCCTTGTTTTGTGGGTTTAGTATATATATTTGAATGTACTTGGAAGCAACACATTTGTACATTATATCTTGTTGCAGTCCTTCCCAGTAGTAATCCTAATCCTATGCAATTTGTTCGTTCAGACTAAACAATTAAATTCATACAAGAATTTTATAATTGCCATTAAACTGGGACTGGGTACAGGGGAGGAGCGGAAAATTTCGGGGCCCCTCGGCAAGATAACGAAGTGGGTCCCCTAAATATATATACATATTACATATAATATGACTTAATAATGCAAAAGTTTTTGGCGGGCCTACCTACCAAAATCACGATTAAAACCAATCGTATAGAGGACGAATTCACTTAATACTTAAAAAAAAAGTAAAAAGTACTACCAAGAGAAATAAAAAATTTTAGGAAAAATATTCGTGACATTAAAATGCACCTCCACAGCCTAATAAAAAGTGGAGGTGTTAAAGTGTTGATATCATGACAGAAAAACGTTTTAGTAAGTAAAAAGTTCGTTACATATAAATGCCATAAGGATTTTCTATTCTATGCCAAGACAGTGGCACCGATATTGTCTTATACATATATGTATTTCATTAGGTAACAATTTTAAATAATGATTTTTTTTTCATCCTCATATACGTATTATATAAAGGGAAAAATTATTGTGTGACAGTTCGACTTTGATGGATTAATACGTCTTGAAGTCCCTTGAGCAAAAAACAGTTGTTTTTAATCTTATCTGTCGTCAGTCATCTGAACAGACGCAAATAACAGGCAGGAGCCTAAATAACTTGGCTGATTTCAGTGAAATTTGGCACACTTATTCAAAGAAATCATATCCCTCGTCGAAATTGATGAATTAATATTTTAGTTCCAAATTAAACGGCGCTACAATCCAACAATTGTTACGGGGGTTCGCCTCGGGCTTTGATTTTTTTTTTTTTTAAACACGTAAGTAAGATTTAATTGAAATCAGCCCAATAGTTCAGGCTCCACGTGTCTGCACAGACTGCAGATTACATTTTGTAAAAACAACTTTTTTGGACCTCAAAGCGTGTAAATCCATCAAAATCTCGCAATACTTTATATTATACTACTTTCTCTTTATATATACTATATGTATGAAAAATTAAAAATGCAGAGAGTCAGAATTATATTACAGCTGACAATACATACTCGTACATTTATTGTCTTTCTATTTGTTCTTTAGTAAATATAAATTAGTCAAAGAAATATAATCAATGTAAAATTAATAATTTAGAAATAAAGTTATTAAATAAGAAATTTTAATATTTCTACTTGTTTGAAAGTTCTTTTATGTACAAAAAACATGATTCCTAAGTCCTAAGTGCTTAAAGTTGACCACACTTACAATGTCTTAAAAAAAATAGGGTAGTTTCTAAAAATGAGGTGAGCAAAGGGGGACATCTTATATTCTTTTTTCCTATTGGGTGGCTAATGTCCACAAACATTAGAGAGATAATGTGAATCCATCTTGCCATCCTAATAAGTTCAAACTGTACTTTCCTCTTTCATTCAAGTTAATAGGCTTTAGCTAATTGACACAATGAGAAGTTTAGTTTGAGCAAAGGTTGGCAGTTTAAACAGGGCCACAACAGAACATATATACGGAGTTGTAACTGAGCCTGAGCATCCATTGGACTAAAGAGACGCCATTTTGGTGTAATGAACGGGACTTAAAAGTTTACATCATCTTACCCTTAATAAAAAAATTGGCAGCCAAGTTGAAGTTATGGACAATACCAGTAAATAGAATCCTTGAAAATATTAAGAAGAAAGTTTGACAGTTTGAATGGAAAATAATAGATTGACAAACTAGGTTTCAGCATTCTTTGAGTTCAGCTCTTTATAGAATAACCTTGTGATACTAGCCCGCATAACTAGACTAGGAAAAAACCTGAGTCAAGAGCTAAAGATTAGGACCGCACTGCAGGAGGCAAGAATTGGAGAGTGATGGACTGGGGTTTTCAGTGTGCCTAGAACCTCCACCTCTACCATCCGCTTACCCTAAACTATATTCTTACAGGGCCCATTATTGGGCTGGCTGCCTGGAGGCATTAACAAACTTGACTGATAATGTCACTACCCCCAAGGGGCCTCTCTCAGGATTTAAGAGGCTGGCTCAGGGGGGGGGGGTGTCACTGATCAATTGACTCATTATAATTCTAAGGCACTTCGAGCAATCCTAGAAAATTGAAATTTTGTACATAGGTAGAGTTTGATGTACAAATGAAGGAAAAATGAAGAAATCTGGTCCTTTACCCCCTCTTTAAGGCTAATAGAAAAACAGCTTATTGAAAATATTTTTAAAAAAATATATAATTACGCGCTAATAGCGCTTTCTAGTAGAGAACTTTAAAACTAAAGTATTATTTTACTCTCATAAATAGAATTTTATATTGGAAAAAGTGTGATTGAAGAGGCTAAGAAACGAAATATTACTTACAATAATTAATATAAAAATACCATTTTGAAAAATTGGTCTTATTTAACAATTTTTTTTGTTTTTTTGTTTCTGCATTCTTTACCTTCGTTGTTTCCATGTGCAAAATTTGGGGAAGATTAAAAGACGGGAAGTGGTTCAAAATTGGGGTAAAAGGTGTGCGATGAAACTAACAAAGCAAAGTAATATAAGACCAGTAAAAAGAAGTAAAATCCCAACAAAAACACGTGTAATAAAATAATCCAAGTCTCGCGTAAAAAGTTGTGGGTTCATATATGTTTACCAAGTCTCACCCTGTCCAAGTAAGTTCTACAACAGTGGCGTATCCAGAGGAGGCACGTGCCCCCCCCCCCCCCCCCCAGACTGGCCCAGACCCAACAGAGTAAAAAAAAAATACGCCGAATTTTTTTTTAATACATATTTTTACATTCACCTCATATGCAATTTCACCTCAGAAATGCGTAAAAGCGCTGTTTTGAGAGATCATATTTTTAAAATTTTGAATATATCCCCGGTCCCTCCCCCAATAAACAGAAATCCCAGGGACCCCCCCCCCCCCCCCCCCAATAATTAATTGCAGACGACGCCCGTGACTTACAGTAAGATATTGTACTGCAATAAGCATCAGCATAACATTTTCTAATGAATACGTTCTACAAGGTTTAATTTATCAAGTACAAGTAAGTGATGTTTGTTTGTCCCCTCTCTCTATTCTCTGTCCTTTACAAACTCGAAACGTTTTCTTTCCCAAATCACTCAACACGTTTAAATTTAAAAACATTTTCTGACTTGGCAATTACACAGCGCGAGGATACAAAGTTGTATACGACACTGCATAGTATTTATTTATAAAAAAAAAAAAACCTAAAAAAAAACCGCATGGGGAGAATATCAATTAAATGACAATAAACTGTATAACCTTTTTATGCTACGTAGACAAGGAAATTAAATATCTAACATTATATGTATTTATAAGGTTTTATAATATATTAAATATTTTCTAACATTTTAAAAGTTTAAAATTATCTTGAATATCAAAAAGTTATACAGAATTCTATTTAGAAGATAAAATCTAAGCTATAATTTAATAAAATTAATTTAAGTTATAACAGTTTTGAAAACTTTATTATTTTAATTTATGCATAAAGAAACAAAAAAATACATAAAACCGTGAAGAAATTTTAAACTCTAAACTAATTTTAATACAAAATAATAAAGAAGATACCATTTATAATAATTGAGTTATATACAAATATAAATTTATTTTAATCTGTGGTTTTCGTCTAAAGCATAGCTAATTTTTTAACTTGAGCCATTGTAAAACTAATTGGCTATAACTTCTGTAATATAATGAACGCTGTTTCTGTTTCCCTGATAGTAATTATAATACTGTTTAACTGACAGTAAATTAATTTTCAAGAGTAAATTCAGTTTATTTATTTTTATTTTCAATCTTAAGCTGTGGTTACTTAAAAAAAAAAATACCAATTATATTCAAATTATAAGCGTTTATATTTTACAAATGGGTGCTTAATTTTATATCTTTCTTCACAGCACAGAACTATATGTTCTCTAATGGAGAATATCCTTTGATGCCCTACCTATATTAAATTGGTATCACTTGTAAAATGATATAGTATTATATGTATTATTTTTTAAAAATTAATAAAGGTATTAATATAAAAAAGTTTGAAATTAATTATTTTACCAGCAGTCTAGTAGGTTGCCATTGATATGTTTATGTTTGATGAGGAAAAGTTCCGAGACACCCCGTGTCCGATTTTTGTATTAATTTGCTATTGGTCAAACCCCCAAAACGTTGCCTCCGCCCCCCCCCCCCCCAAAAAAAAATATATATATATATATAAATAACTTTTTTCCGTGGTAGGCTGTGAAATAGTAACTTTAGAGCCTAAAAGACATAGCTAAAATCCATTTTTTCATTACGTGGACTTAAAAAATCTTTTCATTACTCCTAGCTGTAAAGAAAAAATCTTTTACGTCCTAGGAACTAAAAGATTTTTTATGTCCGGCGGGTAGTTGTCAAAACTTCCGTTAGTACCGCTGCAGTCTTTGTAGAAATGCTTCTAGTACGATTAAAATCCGCTAGATGTCAATGCGTTTTATTTATCTTTTCTTATAGTGTAACCTCTTTTTAAGGTTTCTTTTTTTAAGTCTTAAGTATGTACTAATATTTCTTATTATTATATATTGATTAGTGATTAGTATTTAATGTTTTTTCATTGTCTGCTACCTCGGAAAAAATAGCATATGCTACGCGACTGTGAAGTGTTTTTTCTTTACCTTGGCAATATTTACTGTCTCGCTTCGCTCGACAGTAAATGTAATTGCCGCGGTAAAGAAAAAACTCACTTCACAGCCTGGTAACATAATATACTATTTTAATACATTAAAACTGATTTTTCAGATTAGTTGGAATCAAGCTCATTGAAACAGAGAAAAGTTTATAATTTGTTTAATAATTCTTTAGCTTATGAGTTAGTTGACTTGACTTTTTAGGTTTCTGTACGATGTACAAAAAGAAACCTTATATAACGGATGTCTGTCTGTCCATTGGCGTCTGTCCGTTGGCAAGTTTCAATTCATAAACTACTATAGCTATAGGAACATGAAATTCGGCAGACAGGTTCATCTCGGCATTTGTGACAACTGTACACTTTTTGGAGTTTTCACACTTAATATTTTCAAGATTGCGGCCAATCTGGCGGGCGACTAAAAACAGTTTTTAGTCACCATGACATGTTATACATCAGTTTAAAGGTCTAAGGTTAAATTTTAACTTAAACGTACAGAAACCGGTGATTATCGCCTCACGTATGTACCGTATGTAAGCGCGCCTTACTTGTTTCCTTTAAAACACATTATTTTTATTTATTGGAAATCTGTTGATCCGAATGAAACTTTGTTGCCAATCAGTACGGATAATTGAGTTTGCTGCCATAATCATCATTAAAACGGTTGACAGATTGTGGAAGGTTTTAATTGGGTACCTCTAGACCATAGTATTTTAATTCAATGTTACTTCTCTATTAGTTATGTTATTTAGTTATGTGTTATTTCTGATAGTTAACACGTTGAGGACGGGCGGACGCGCCAGCGCGTCCAGTGTGCAAAGCCAAAAGGACGGGCGGACGCGCCAGCGCGTCCAGTGTGCAAAGCCAAAAGGACGGGTGGACGCGCCAGCGCGTCCGAAATCCTTGTATGTATGTATCATTAGGGTGGGGGTAGAGGCTCTTGGAAACGTTCTATCAATGTCTCTCTAGCTTCTTAAGAGTGTACATGTACCTACTGTGACCTTCGGCTCCGGTTTTTTTATATAAACTTTTCGAGTAAATCGCCCCTGAAATTCCCCTACACACCTCCCGCTAATATTGGATTTTACGTCTTTTTCAAGGTAAGATAATGCATAATTATAATACTTTTTCTGATATACTGTTATATAAAAAGGGAAAAAAGTTTTAACAATATCTTTATGAAGTTGTAATAAATTTTTTTGGGGCAAAAACATGAATATACACATTATATATATATATATATATATATATATATATATATATATATATATATATATATATATATATATATATATATATATATATGTGTGTGTGTATGGAAAAATAACATGTGTTTATAATATATTCTTACTATTATCTAACATTTTCAATTTATATATATGTATATATACATATATATATATATATATATATATATATATATATATATATATATATATATATATATATATATTGTTATAGTATTAGCTAAAAATTAAAAATTTAGCGTATTATTTGTTGTATTTATTAGTTTCATAATTTAAAGTTAGTTATAGATTTTTGTTATAATTACCATGTTACCTAATATAAATTTGCTTTTTTTATAGTTTAGATATATATTTTTGTTACACTTTATTTTAGATAGTTTTTTTTGTAGTATTAGCTACATAACTAATTTCATGTTTCCTTTTATATTGTATCTATTAGTCATATATATTTATGTTAGTTATAGCTTTTTTTTAATGCACAACACTGTCTTATATATATATATATATATATATATATATATATATATATATATATATATATATATATATATATATATATATATATATATATATATATATATATATATAGTTATAGTCTGAGCAATAACAAATTATAGTGCATAAATATTTACGAGAATACTTGTTGTTTTTTTATATTATACAGTTATACATAAGAAACAAAGTTTTTTTTTTTTTTTAATCCTCAGGTCTTTGTAAATTTTTAAGAGTATAATAATAAGAGTTATAATGGTTTTTGATTCTTCAAAGCTAAATAGATTTTTTTTAAAAAGAAAACATCTAAATATTAAGATATTTAATCTGGTGCTTGTTAAAAAATGCAATGCCAAAAGGACGGCAGGACTCGATAACGCGTCCGTTTTAATTGTGAGTCAAGCTAAAGGCCGGGGAGGACGCGCCGGCGCGTCCAATCAGTACGGCCCATGCATATACCTCCGTCCTACTGAATAAACCAGCGTTTTTACCTCCGTACTCAATGTGTAAACCAACGTTTTACCTCCGTCCTCAATGTGTAATGTTATTTAGTTCAGTATTATTTCGTATGAATTTTGTAAAGTTACCAGTATATGTAAGAACAATGACTGACGAAACCATTTATTATGGTAAAATTATTTTAACATGCAATGTATAATTGACAACGCTTTCCATATGATAGGTAAGATGCTTTAAGGTATTTATGTATAAAAATATGTGATATAATCAGAGAAAAGGTTAATGTGATTTATGGTGTTTTAGGCATGAATATGCCCCGGAGGGAGGCGAAATATAGCCATGACTAATTTTGAGCAGTTGTGAATTTATTTTATTTACCCTTAAACGACCCACAAGCAACAGAAGATAAATAATAAAAGGGACAAATAGACCAAATATTATTAAATATTAATACATCTCTGTGATACTGTACATAGCCTACCCAATATAATGCAGGCAACTTAATTTCTTGTGGTTAGTTGAAATATAATTGAACACTATTAGTTTATTACCAAACTCAGATAGTATTGTCAAACCAAATTTTTTCCTTAATGGTATATTTCGCCCATCATATCTCTTCCATTCTCCTCTGATCCCCGCCATACAGCCTCTCCAATCGGGTTTTTAATCTTCGCACCAGTTAGAAGTCTGTTGCTCATTTCTATTTTTTTTTAAACCAAGACATTTGGCTCAAAAATTGCAAGATTGAACGGTGGTCCATTTGCAACCCTGTCATGTAAAGTGGGCGCTTGTCAAGTGAGGACCAAGGTCTGACAACAATTATAAGGTAGACACAACTCTATAACATCTTCATTTTGATTTTTCTTCGTTTTTCTGAATTCTTTCAAGAAACCAATATTTGATCCAGTCTTCATGTTACCGATAAAAAAACATTGTGACCCCCCTGAAGAATCGAACCAGGGACATCTACTCTACACTTTTTTTTTTTGGGGGGGGGGGGGAGCTATACTTTCATATAGGTCGGGATGGGGAGATAGTAAAATGTTATTTCAGCATAATATAATATATATTTTATATTTTTTTTTTATATATATTTTATATTTTTATATATTTTATTTATTTTTGTTTTTTCATTTACTTTGATGTAAGTATTACACCTGATCATCTTGATGAAGTTGCCTCAGTAGCTCCTTGGTTGCAAAAGTGCTTAACATGCTAGTCATTAGTTTTTTTTATTACTTTTTACTACCATAAATTTTTAATTATAAAACACCCAAAACTTTTGGAATTTTAATTCAATTTATAAAATATTTTGATCCCGAACTTAGTAGTAATAAGTACTTTAATAGTACTTTAGTAGTATTTTGATCCCGAAGTATTAGTCCAGGAGTCCACTAACAACGAGCTAGACTTTTGCGTATAAATTAATCTTTTAGTACTTTTTAAGAATATGTGGTGGGCTAAGTTCGTCTGCAGAAATCTTGGCATTAGGCATTTGAAGAAAAAAAACTCCACTGGAGAGCAGCCATATCCCATTAATTTTTGGTGGACAATGTTATTTTTATGATCCTGAGTACAAAATAAGGTAGTAGACCAAACATAA
This sequence comes from Gerris lacustris, assembly GCA_951217055.1. Lineage (NCBI taxonomy): Eukaryota > Metazoa > Arthropoda > Insecta > Hemiptera > Gerridae > Gerris > Gerris lacustris. The sequence continues at coordinate 31,947,564 of OX578281.1, read as the reverse complement.
ATTTGCTGTTAGTTTGTCACTTGATAGGTTAGTTATTCAAATATAACACCAAATCAAAGTGGTCATCTATTGATACTAAACGAATATTCAATACACTATTGATAAAAAAAAGAATAGTCTAATACCAGTCAATCAGACTATGTGGTTTTCATTTTTAGTTTTTCTTTGTCATCAAATAAAATTAAATGAATAACAGGGGAAGTGTAATCATAATTTGATTGACAATCAATAAATAAATAATAAAAAAATAAATAGTAGTAAAGACCTAAGAAAAACATCCAAATTTCTTACAAATAGGATGAGTACTTTTAAAACTATAAATATGTGGTAATAACATAACGTTCAGTTGCATGAGAAAGAGGGACCAATGGGCGCAGATGTTCGAAACGTATATGGGTAATTGTCACCAACATCTCAGAGGGCTAATTGTGGCCGTTTGTAAGTTGCGGATAAATCAATAAATTACCAGAAATTTATGAATAAATTTTGGCGATAAAATTCAAAAATCCAGCAAAGATGACTATTGACGGCTACGTGAGGTTAAAATAAATTATAAGATGTAATGTGACGAAGACTAAAAAGTACAAATAAATATTGTGTAAAATAAAAAAATATATAAAAGTACATAAAAAAAAATATAATAATAATAATAATAATAAAGTGTGTGGCGCTATCAACATTTTTTGTAATTTGTTGATAACACCCCACGCTTTTATCTTTGATGTGGCTATTAAAAATAAACATTTTCTCCTTTTTGGCGCATGTTTTAAAAAAAGTGGTTTTATTTCTTTTAAGGGTTTCAAGCTCATCCTAGAAAACCATTATGCTTTTGGTAGTTCGTCCGTCCATCCGTCGCATCTCGGATCATATCTCCCGACTTATTGTAGCTAGAAATTTGAAATTTAGTATACAACAAACTTTTTTGCCCCTAAAACAGGAAAAATGTTGCTTCACAACTCCAAATTTCTTCGATCAGAGGGCAATTTCGAACTGATCGCAACATTTTTTATTATTTGTAATTTTGGAGTGGGGTATCTTTTTAAAGATATTGAAATGTAGATCACTAATATATATCGCGATTCCAAATTCCCAATTTTACCCCCAAAATTACCAAAACAACAAAAAAGTAGTTGATACTACATACTACTAACAAAACATAAAACAAAGATAAAACAGATTTTAACATAGATGTAATAGTATATTACGCGTCGAGTGCGGAAAGTAGCATTTTGCATGCGAGTGTGGAGTTTGCACCCGAGCGACAGCGAGGGTAGTAAAACCACACGAGCAAAACAAAATGCCGTTTTCGCACGAGTTGCGTACCGTACTTTATCTACGATTGTTAGATTTTAATAATAAATACAGGAAAAAATAAACTTGCTGTATGTAAGTTAGTATCTCTCTCTTGATAAAGATGGCATTAATTCTTGAGTTGTATTTTTTGCCGAATTAATTATTTCTGGAGAAGTATTATTCTCCACATTTTCGTCAAAGTCACTTGATTCACTCATTGTTTTTCACTAAAAACTCGATATAAACAGTTACTTTAATGATAGGAAGATCAGATGGATGTTTAAGGTGTGGGAAGGTTTTATTTTCTTAAATAAGAACCATTGCTATATGTTAAATGAGACGTTTCGACTCAATCAGAGTCATCCTCAGTCGAATATATTATTAATTAATTCATTTGGTGTGAAATAACCTCTACCTCCATTGAGAGGGCGTCAACTCGTAGAAATTTAAAGACTTTATACAATAAAATTAATTGAAACCAACCACTTTCGTATTAATCAATCCAATAAATTAATTAAAAAAATATTATTACAATATAAATCAAACATACTTAACCAATACGTGACAACATAAAAATTGTCATGTTGACAATTTTCATGTTCAATTCACAAGACAATTTTTATGTTGTCACGTATTGGTTAAGTATGTTTGATTTATATTGTAATAATATTTTTTTAATTAATTTATTGGATTGATTAATACGAAAGTGGTTGGTTTCAATTAATTTTATTGTATAAAGTCTTTAAATTTCTACGAGTTGACGCCCTCTCAATGGAGGTAGAGGTTATTTCACACCAAATGAATTAATTAATAATATATTCGACTGAGGATGACTCTGATTGAGTCGAAACGTCTCATTTAACATATAGCAATGGTTCTTATTTAAGAAAATAAAACCTTCCCACACCTTAAACATCCATCTGATCTTCCTATCATTAAAATTAATAAGGTGTACCATTAAATTATTTTTAATTTAACTCATCAACAGTTACTTTAATAAAAAAAAACAGCAAATTAGTTTTGTTAAATGTAAACAAACTCGCTAATCGTGCGTAAAGCTGAAGAATTCCTCTTCTTTACCGCACTAGCGTGGTAAAGAAGAGGAATTATTCAGAACTATGAGACGTGCATGCGCAATGAATACAAGTACGTAAATAATCACTTTCTACGCATCTAAACAAATATATAATGTTTATATTTCGTATCAATCTTAGATAAAAGAATAGTAATGTTACCAAATAACATTCGGAAAACCGTAAATTGGAGAAAACAAAATTGTGACTTTAAAACATCATAATAAACATCAAGATGAATAACAATTTTATTACAAATAGTAAATAATCAAATGATAATATGGTAAACAGATTAAGATAATATTTGTAATGTCTTTTTAATAGTTTTATACGAGTATTTCGGCTTGATTCAAGAAATTAAAGATGAGATTGTATATTGTTTCCAAGTTAGATGCTAGAAGAGACATATAGTTGAAAGGTTGTTGCAATCTCTAATTATGTAAGTGGTAAAACATTGTTGATCTTGGTGCAATGAATTTGATGCACTCCAGTATTAGATGTTCTGGGGTTTCCGGCACATTACAAACTGAACATAATGATTAGTTAGATTTTCCTATTTTATGTAAATAATGATTGCATATTCCATGGTTGGCTCGCAATCTGGAAATACTAACAACCATGGTCCTATTGCTAGCGAAGTCAGGAAAGAATTACACAGGAAGAAAATACACAGAAAGAATTACACATGTAAAACATTACACATTGAAAAAATTACACGGGGAAAAAATTACATGTGTGAAAATTACACGAAAAAGAATTTACACTTAAAATGAAATAAATGTTAAAGTAAGCGGATAAATGTTTAACTATGAGGTTCTATTATTCTAGTGTCTTCTAGCTTAGAGGATGGGAAGAGATTCAGTCAGCCCAGGCCCTTGCTGCCCACTTACAAGGTGGTCCAAAAGTCCCTCCTCCCATTATTACTTTTGAACGGTTTGAGATAAATTAATGAAACTTGGGGGATCTGTACCATGCAAAGTGAAGTTTGTTTGCATGCTCTCACGCACCAGGGGCAACCAACCGTATTGCCCCCAGGCCTTCCAACTTCAAAATTTCAAATTGGAGTGTATATTTTTGATAGCAGATTTGGATTTTATGGTAAAAAATAATAAAATTTGACTTGAAACTTTTTTTTCCCCATCTCCAATATTTTGCCCCCTTAGGAGGACAAAGATGGGAAAATTACCCTCCTGAAAACAGTAGAAAAATAAAACTTGTATTGTTGTAAAATCTAAACAGTTTGAGATCCATGCGATCCACCATGTAACGGCATTTTCATCCATGTAAGTTAATTTTTATCCACTTCCGTACTAGGGGCAACCACCCATTTTGCCCCTAGGCCAGCCGTCTTAAAAATTTCAAATTTGATTGCGTATTTTTGATAGCAGATTTGGAATCTATGGCAAAAAATTAGAATATTTTATATCAACTTTTTTTTTATATCTCCAATATTTTGCCCCATATACTCGAAATCTACCATTTTTATAGTTTTGCCCTCATAAAGACGGCAAAATATTAGAGGTATAAAAAAATGTTTGATGTAAAATATTCTTATTTTTTGCCATAGATTCCAAATCTGCTATCAAATTTGCATATCGAATTAGAAATTTGTATGTCGAATGTCGGGTGGCCTAGGGACAAAAAGAGTGGTTGCCCCTATGGCCGTTCATGAAGTTCAGGAAGGTTTGCAGCAGCACAATAGCGAAAATTTTGCTTATTAACATGCCATCACACAGGGATACTGCGATGATTTAGTAACTATGTCTGTAAACGGCTCAGTACATGCTTTAATACAACGGTCGTCATTTACTGGAACTTATATTTTCAAAATTTGAAATAATAATTAATAAGTAGATTTTAATGATCAATTTAATGAATGGAAACATTTTAAAAACTATAAATTATTTCAATATTGATATGACAACCAAACTATTTAATTAATTTTCATAAAACTTTAAATGTGTAATTTCTTCCGTGTGTAATTTTGTCTATGTGTAATTTTAGCTGTGTAATTATTTCTAGTGTACTTTTTTCCTGTGTAATTTTATTATGTAACCATTGCTAGTCACGTCTTTGTACCACGAAATAAAGTTGGTCTCTGTTAAAGATTTGTAATCAGTGCCACTGGTGGTATTTTTGTACCATAGTTGCCATTGGTCGTAGGCTGAGAGTTTAATCTGGTGGTATAAATCGCGATATTGTACTTTATACATTACTCCGTAGTCAATAGCTAACTCGTGGTTCATGCTGCTTTCTTTACCTATTTGGTCAACTCGTTCGTTCGGAGCAATACCTGAGTGTCCTTTTAACCAGACAAACACTACTCTTTTATTTTGCTGCAGGAGATGGTAGTGAATTCTCGTGATTTCACATAGAATATAGTTGTAAAAAGGGTGGTTCAATTTGATTTTTAAAATGGTAAGCTTTTATTTTTCTTTTTGTTTTTAATGTCAGCTAGAACTATATTGGATGTAAGCTACTATATTTGTAAAGGTATATGTTACTTAATTGTTATACTATCAATAATGTTAATTGATTAATAATAATCAACTTACTGGACGAGTGAGCTTGATGTCTGGCTGTATCAAAAGCTGAGGCGACGGATTCCAGTGTCTGCTGAGGACTTCCTTTCGAATCAAAGCCATCCATCTCTCTGAAACCATAAGAACTAAATTACAAAATTAAACAATTTTATTATATGATTTAGATTATTTAAGCACATAAAAATTATTTATTATACATTAAAATAAAAATATGAACTATTTAATCAGGTTTTAGGTTGCTAAGCAAAATTATTTGACATTATAATATTGGCCATTAACACATTGAAGCTTATAAGTACTTTGCACTATATTAAATTTATGGATCATGTTCAGGGATTGGTTGCATATAATAATAAACAGCCACCAATACAACTATTAAAAATTGCAGAGCAGATACTAATCGCACTTTATTAAATCTACATGATAAAAAACTGACAAAACACATTTAATTGTGCTAGTTAATGTGTTGGAAGAAAATACTAAACATAATTTTTTAAACCGTATTAAATCATTATCATTAAATGATTAAAAGCTGACCTGCTACTCAGACAATATGAGCTATGTATCATGAATTGGTTGCATTAGGCCATGATAATGATAAAGCCTAGTCCACACCAGTAGACACGTTGCGAGACATTTCTGTAGACGGTCTCATAGACCGTCTACAGAAATGTCTCGCAACGTGTCTATAGACATCTTCTGAGACCGTCTATGGTCTAGGTCTAGCGTCCACACTTGTAGACACGTTGTGCAACATGCCTAACGTTGCACCATGTCTACCATTTAGAATGGAAAACCATAGACATGCGATTTTGGTCTAGCAACGACAAATCGCTAGACATGTCTCTGAGACCAAAATCGCGCAACATGTCTACTAGTGTGGACAAGGCTTTAGTAGCATAATATGTATTCACAACTTTTGAAGTGGACACTTAAAACTCTTAATAATTTGGGGCAGTTGTTAGGTCATAGAGTAGAGATACGAAAATGTTGTATATTAATGCAACGGTAAGGATGGTTCTTTATTTTTAAAAAGAAGTAAAAACCCGGTTCACATTTAATAATTAAAAAAGCCAAATCAGAATTGTCTCAATTGCTTTCACACATCATACTATAACTCGCTTTCCAAGTATTAACTGCTGGAGGAAAACAATTTACAGGCACTTCCACCTCTTAAGGGTTTCTGGGAAGCGTATTACTATGTATATCATTGAGGCAAGGGCACCACAGTCGGATGTTTACCCAGCATCCCGATATGAATGGGTAGCTACTTAAGTCAAGTGGTGTCCATGTGATTGCGAATGCCAATAATACAGTTTATATAGCTTATAGAGTGACATGCTAACCGCATATACCATATTATGCCATCCATTACACAAATAGTATTATATAATTATTTTTCTGACCTAAGATTTATGGATAATTTTTAATTATTTCAATCAATTAACAGAAAAGATTTCACACTTTAGACTCTTTTTCTTTCATTCGCAGAATTATTAATAATTAAATTAAAATAAAGAATAAATTATTACCATTTCGCAGGTTTAAAGACCTGTAATAACCGAATTCTGTTATTGTGCTGTTGAATTAGTGTGGCACATAGCTTCCTTGTATCCTAGCACGTACATTATTTATTTTGCGCCTTTACAAGACATTATTGTCTAATTTATTTGATTGTTTCCCCCGTTTTATAATGTCAAAATTGTATTAAATTCATTAATAAAAGTACAAAGTTAAAGAGCGCCGACGGTAAACATTAATCTGGTGCTATCTGCGGGCTGCTTTTGACAAACCATCCAAATTGCATAAAAATCATATAAGTACATTTGAAGATATAGGTCTAAATAAATTTATCTTTGTGCCCATGTGGAAGAGAAACAAATAAGCGCTGAAAGGTGAAACTTATATGGGACCTACAATGGGCTAATTGTGACCTGCCATACAAATTTCATTAAAATCGGACGTGTAATTTTTAAGATGTGTTGGTTCGCAAAAATTAAATAACAGACAGACCGACGCCGACAGACCAATAGACAGACAGCCACGGAACCAAAAATGTTCCCTAATGTCTGAAACGGATTTCTGTCTTGAAATTTTTTAAATCGGAGGTATAAAATAATTTCGTTCTTCACAACAATCACATATAGCTTCCGTTATCTTCGGTAAGCTGGGAAGCAAGAAATACTATTTAATCTCTAAAAGTTCTTGAAAACTTACTTTAGACTGTTTTTTTTATAACCTTATTTTATTTCTCATAGTGGGCAAGAGGTTTATATACACAATTGTTAAAAATGAGCCACTTCAAAAGTTGATTATTATTAAAATAAAGCTAGCCTTTATAATAAAGCAATATTAAGCTACTGCATTTAAAGCACTAAGCAGATATAATAATTCTAAGGTTCTAATTAAGTAAGGTTTAAACCTCGGTGTCAAATTCTGCTCAGTCTTTCTCTCTTCTCATTAATGCTGAAGATGACGATTTAAATTTAACTTCCTAAATATTCTTTAATTATAAAAAAAAAGCATTTTATGATATATTTATTAAATCACTATTTTATTTATTAAAATTTTGATTTTGGCAATTCACGACAATCAATTATTTATCATAATACATAAGAACACTCTGATAAATAATTTTTCATCTTTAATTGCCTAAAACATAATTTTTAGTATAATTAGGAAATTATATTTACCTAAATTCACTGTCGTTGGCGTAAGTAGGATCTGGATATGCGTCTTCTCTAATCCTGTAACGTGGCCTCCTTATTCTCAACATCCTTGGCAGAAAATCTAAAAAGATCTTTCTTATCCATGAATTCATCTTGTGTGTGGAAGGTGACCTGATCAAACAAATAAAATAATCCGTTGGTAATTCGTCAATCTAAATCAAAATTCGTAACATGTCTTACAAAAAATTAACATAATCTGCTTAAATACCCTCTAAATTCTAAATGATGGTTTGGTATTGTTAACATTTTAGAGTCATTGTTTGTTCTCAGGTGTCATTTTTATGTTACATAGCTTCTCTTGCATTCAACAGATCATACGTTTAATGCTTCCATGAGCCTTACTTAACTTTCGTTTTTTAAAAACTTAGCATTTCTTAATTATCTAGATCTAGGCTGCTTTGGCTTGTAATCATCTTTCCAGAGGAGATTAGTTTATAGTTGGCTTAACTGAAGGCCTTGAACTGGGAAAATGTCTCAGATCAAGCAATCAAAAAGGTCCACAATCTTTTAAAAAATGAGAAGAAAAATGTATCTCACTCCATGGAAACATCATTATTGGTTACTATCTAAGATATCACCTAAAGAAAATGGGTATTGCTGATTATGACACTTGTCGCTTATATTTAGGAAGTGGTAGAAAGTACAAAGCCCATTTTATGCAAAATGTAACGCCTTAGTAAGGCAGGCTATCGTGATGCCAACCAACATAAAAAAGGCAGCCTCATGCTGTTAAAATTATCAGCTTTGTCAAGAGTAGGACAATGGATGCATTGTTATTTAGTTTTGAGTTAATTTAAAATTACCTAAAGTGCAGATTGAGGACACAGACGGTACAGCCAATTGAGAGGGATACGACAATCATGGTGAAGAGAAGATACTTTCCAAGAAGAGGTACAGCGAGAGAAGTTGGAGGAATGATCTCAGCCAACAACAAGAAGAACACAGTCAGGGATACGAGAATAGATGAGCAGAGTGTTACTTTCTCACCTATTAACAGAAAATTATATTAAAGAATATCACAAGCCTAAATTGTGCTAAGATAATCATGGACAATTTAATCATATATATGATATTTCAAGTAATCTTAAGGGTGGCCGCACACTGGCGATTTTTCCCAAGCAACTTTTAATCGCCGAAAATAGAACACGTGATATCTTATGGTGGCCCGCACACGAGCGACTAAATAGTTGCAGCGATTTAAAAATTCCAACCTGTCCTATTCGTTGGGTGAGTCAACTGTTGCCCGAGGAATGAAACATACAGGTTTGGACGTGTCCCCGCACACGGGCGATTAAAAGTTGCTCTCTCAAAGATCAGTTGACGACTTCTTCGCGTAGTTACTGCTAATCTTTCCTCTGGTCATACTGTCATCCGTAAATTTGTACCCTGATATGAAATACGAGGCCCTTTCAGCATCAAAAGATTCTCAAAACTTTCCTAGCACATGCTAAAATATAATTGTTACTTTTTAGTATAGTAACGTGGAATGCCTTAAATTAATACTGAATAATGGAACTTTCAAATTCAATTCCCGATACTATGCACAGAAACATGGGATACCTATGGGTGGAGCTATGTCGGTGAACGTCAGTGGAATAGTTTTAAACCATGTACTTAATAACACATTTAAAGATTTTAAACCCGTTATCTTCTCTAAATATATTGACGATCTATTTCTGATAGTAAAGAAACTTGAAGTAGATACTATACTTAACAACCAACAATTTCCATCACCGACTTCAATTCACCGTAGAAACTGAAAATGAGAGAAGTATTAATTACCTTGACTTAACTATTTTTAGAGGTCTTAATGGCAACATCACGACAGCTTGGTATGAAAAAGATATAAAAAGCAATAGGTTTATTAATTATAGATCTTGTCACCCTACCCATCAAATTATTAACAGCGCCAAAAACCTTATCACCAAAGCCCTTTCCCTTACTGACAAACGCCATATTAATAATACCCGGTCAAAAATTTTCAACAAACTTAAAGATAATTTTTTCCCTTTACACTTAATTAAAAAACTCTGGTATAAAAACACTAACCTTAACATCAACCCTTACACCGATAATATAGAGACAACTAATTTAAATAAAAAGTTTGTAAGCTTAACTTATATCAAAGGCCTTTCTGAAAATACTCAAAAACTCCTACATAAATTTGATTGCGGAAACATTATATTGGGACATAAACCCGGTGACTAAACAGAAAAACTGTATTTTTTGACGTGGTGAACTACCAGTTCCCCAAAATATTCACTCATTCTCACAGTTTTAACTCTATAGCTTGAGGGCTAATTCAGATGACAGAGATAATCAATATTGTATCTTTATGTGAAACAACATTGTAATAATGCTGTATAGTTTCCAATGTCATGCTATTATTAAATTATTATGTTTAGGCTCGAAAATGGCTGGTTTAGCCGAAACGTTGCCGATATGAAGTAGTTTAGTCTTCTTTTTCTTCCTTCTACCCTTATAGGATCCACGTTACTATACTAAATAGTTATTCAGGGTACAGCTAGCATCACTATAATTGTTACATTTTTTTTTTTTTTTTTTTTCTTTTTTTTTAATCTATATGTTTAGGGTTTTGAGGTCATCCTAGAAACCCTATGGTTTTGGTAGTTCGTCCGTCCGTCGCATCTTGGAGTATATTGCTCGACCTACTAAAGCCAGAGATATGAAATTTGGTTTACAAATATGCATCGCGATTCTGAAATGGCGGCCATTTTATCTCCGAATAAATTAAAACAAAACGCAAAATAAAAAAAAAAAAAAAAAATGTCCGCACTACCACATTAGTACCGGTCCTAAAAATAAGGCAACCTACATAAATATACTTCTCTGTAGTTCAATGATATTTCCGCAATTTGATATAAAAAAAGTCAAATGTTAGAAATTTTAGTGGGCCGTAACTATGCAGATATAAAAATTTGAAGTTGGGTATCATTTTATAGGTATTGAAATTTGGTTCACAAATGAATATCGCGTTTCCAAAATGGCGGCCATTTTACCTCTAAAAGAACCAAATAAGTGCATACCTTAGATTTAGATACTAAACTAAAGGATTATATATATGCACACCTTCTTTCTTAAAATTGCAATTTTTTATATCTTTTAGTTTACATTTTTTTTTTTTTAAATAATGTTCTATTTGTGAAGTTTTATGGCCGAAGAAACCCTTTTAGTAACTTGCTGGCAAGTACTTGACGGGATTTTTTATACTGTCAAACAAATTATGAAATTGTCCTTCTATCAGTCTTCTGCTAATTAGAGGATGGGTCCAAAATGTTCTGTATGTTTTCATCCTACTTAAAACGAAGGAACAAAACATGCTGTTTCGATAAAATCCATTTTCAAACTGATCAACTCTTTAGTCGCCCGTGTGCACTTGGAGGAGTAGCAGGCAACTGCCAGGTGACTAAATTATTTAGTCACCGAGATTAAAAGTTGTCCAGTGTGCGGCTAGCCTATAAAAGTAAATAATAATAATTCAAAATCTACATCCTAAAGAGAAAATATAATTTTTTTTTTTAAATCAGGTTCCCTTCTACCTAGGATTAGATCAAGATAAACAGGTGATTTGTTTATAATGGAAAATAACAATTCAAGGGGTATTAAAATAGGATTAGGATTTTCTCTATTACATTTTTATAATTCAGAATTAACATAAAATCTTTGAATTAACAATGCAGGCTTATACACTTCTGCTATTGATCACACTTGTTTTAAATTATTCTTAAAGAACTGGGGAGGTGTTTTATGCATCAATTTATTCCATGTTTTACCATTTACCTCATCCGGTGATTGAAATGAGATTACTTGTGTGCTTTGGCTAATAACCACAAGAGTCATTAGGGATTTAAAATGAAACTGCTTCCTCTCCACAACTTGCCCTAAGTTACTGGTAGGTGTTATACCAATTAATACCTTAAAAAACCATTTGCAATAACTTGATTAGGTAAAACAAAGGTCTCTTAATTGGTGGAAAATAGAAAAAGACTCCTCTGCAGTTCTTTGAGAAAAGTTGCGCGACACAATATCAAAAGGCCCATAGTATTGGTCTCTTGAGAAATCAAAATTTATCATAAAACAACCCATTTGAAAATCTCCTAAGTATCAGCTTTATGCTTTCTCAAATAGATTTCTATACAACCCTATTTAATTTTCTTATTATTATCCAATTGACTGAGATACGAATAGTATTACTTAAACTTTTTTAAGTTCTTTAAGTACATAGTATGAAAATGGACCATACAATAATGATTTAGTTTCTACATACCTGAATCAGAAGGTAAGTAGAAGACGAGGACAGTTAGGAAAGTAATGGAGACACAGGGTACAATCAGGTTCACTGTGTAGAACAGAGTCTTTCTTCTCATGGTCAAGTTGAAAGTTATATCTAAACATAAATACATTAGCTATTTAGAAGAACTATCGTTAACAATAAATATTAATAATACATGTAATAAACTACAACAAATTATTTTAACCGATTGTTTAGGTACAGAAGTGTAAAGGGTAAATCCTATAGTTTGAACCCATTGCAGGGATTATTCTCAACGGAGTTGCTTACAAACTAGGCATCGCGTGGCTCTATCATTGAAGCGAGCGTATTGCAATAAAATACTGAATATTAAAATTTGTTAATCATGATGAATTTCATAGTTGAAGATAAGTGGAAGAGGGTAGTAAGGGGTAGAGTGGGGGTTCTCGGTACAAAGCTTTACTTCCTAAACAAACCTAAAGAATCTTAACCACCCGCAATAGCTTTTAAACAATTATTATAAATGTATCACTTCATTACTCAAATACTACTGCTTGTATCAAGTTTACATACTTGTTTCAATTGTACTTTAGACGATGTACATGAAGTTTTATTGAAATCGTTACTTTAGAACGTAAGATATCGGTAAAAACGTTGTTTTCTCTATTTTAAACGTTTAGGCCCGCTTTAATAGTTTTAGCGATCTTTATTAATTCATAGCAGTGTCGCTGTTGGTTTTACTAAAAAATGTTATTTGTAAAATATGTTCGTCTCATCGAATAGGTGATGATAGAATTTTTTTCCGTCCTGAAATTCCAATTTTAAATTTGAAGCTCACGTTTACGCGAGCATTGCGCGTGAACTCTTGGACGGATCACGCTGTCCAACGAACTTAGCCTGTGTATTAGTTAAAGGAAGATGCATACCAAATTTCAACCAAATCGGTCAACTTTTACTCAAGTTATCATCGGACACGTAAACGATACACACAGACAGACAGACAGACAGACAAGATGCATATTTCGTTGAATGTAAGAAGCTCGCTTACGCTCGCTTCAATAAAGACGACTCTCCACAATAGTAACAGTTGTACAAAGAAGTTGAGTCAGATTTCAACTCTGCATCAACTTCTACACTGATTTTCATCAGATGTATTTTGTCTCGTTTCACCGGCACAGAAGATGATCACTAGGGGTTGAAAACTGGCCATTAACAAAAAAGAACAATAATACTTTAGTGGGGATACGTCTTTCTTCATTCTTTATCAAGTGACTACACTACTCACCAAGAAGAACTCTTTGTTATCTTATGTATGAGCATTATCAGAATAAATTTCATTAACATTTTTTTTACTCTCTCTTCAGCATTGTGTGTAATAATAATAATAATTAAAGTTAATTAATTAAGTTAATTAAAGTTTACAGTATCCTTTTTTATCTATAGCAATTATTTTCTGTTTATTTTATATTCTGATCAGTACAACATTAGGCCTTTTCAGAACAGAGAAATCATCAAAGTAAAACATATTCTATCTCTAGGATTTGAAATACATACTCGTATATTGGTGTAGGAACAGGTTTTTTGTTAACTTCATAACTAACTATTTTTTTTGTATTTTCCAGTAATTATTAGAGAGTTTAAATAAGACGTGAAGTGCAATTAGCGTCATATGTCTTTCCAAAGTCAAGCCTACTGCGTATGCACACGTAGAAAGACGTGATATTTTAATCCGTCACTGTTGTCGTATCGCCTGCTGTTACTTTATTTTTTTGCGAGAAAGCAAGAAGATAAATATTACTACATAAATATAATGTGATCAGACGTAACCTCCTCACAACGTCTTTTGTACACATCTTATTTAAATTCAATTGTGAGGTCATAGGACATTTTTAAATTACGTTAAACTTGAAGTATCGCAATAATCAAAAATACCTACGTCTTATTTATACTCTATACGAATTAAAAAACTAAATTTTACTTTCAACTTTACTCCTAAATGAGTTAGGTTTGTCCCAACTTAGCAGTGTACCGTCCGCGGGATCGTCACGGGCATGCGCAATGTATAAAACCCCCGTGACAGTGTTTCGTACCGTCCTCCGAACTGTTCCAACCTGCGCAGGGATCGTTTACGAACCGTTTACTGTACAGTCCAAACGACCCTCTGACAATACCTAGTACATGCTGGTTTATATGACATGCGCAGTTGTGTCAATCGTCACACATGTCAACAGGAAGGTTTCCTAACTGTTAGGTTTCCTTGAATGTTTTAAATACGGTGCGAATTGTAGAAACCCGTTAGAACCTAACATGATTTTATTACAGTACAATGTTAGCGCCGGAAAGGACAGTACAAATAGGGGGGTTGGAACAAACCTATTATTTTAAAAATAATTTTACTGTAGTTGATCTTCTCTATAGATTTATTTTCTTTTTCCTGTTTTACGTTTAGGATTAATAAATTATAAAAAAAAAAATTAATTAAGCCTACAACAAAAAATCCTTAAATTTTGATTCAATGATAATTTATAAATTTTAAATTGATAAAGTTTTCCAATATCAATTAATATTGTTAATGCCGAGATAACAATGTAAAAATAATAGTCGCTAAAATTGATCGCTTGGCCTAAGTTTAGGCTTTATATTATCTTTGAGTTCGAGTTCAAGTATTTATTAGACCACCAGAAATACTAAATCGTGAGTTCAAAACTTAAAGATTTAATATTAATATCAGTTTCTACTAGCGCTGTTGTTTCAGAGTGAACAATAATGATAAACATATTAGTGGTACAATCAAAACTAAAACTACCTACACCAAACCGAGAGATAATGTTATAGTAATAATAATGTTTACTATTATTTCATTAATGTTTAATTAACTACCAATGGATACTTGTTTTTACCTCGCTTTAATTACTGTTTTATTAAAACAATCTATCCACAATGCAATACCACGTTTAATTTAGAATCTGATGTTTATTAGATATTATATTTTGTTAGATGAGACTATACGTTACGTTGTTTTTACTCATTTACAATACTCATTCAAAATAATGTTCTTTAACCCTTGCGTCCTAGCTTGCGGTATAATTTTTTAAATCATCTGTTTATTTAATGCTACTATCCTTGATTGCTCATTTATTTCTTTAAGTTTCTTTTTTTGCTGATGTTTACTTATTTTAGCGAATTTTCGAAGAAAATGAAGCTATTGCCAATGGCTTCATAATTTTTGAAAATGTTCTCCGTGGAAATCAATTTTAGACCATTCTTAATCGATTCCTGAAATTTAAAACTTTTTTTATGTATGTATGTATGTAATACATATGTATCACTCCAGACGATATCCCACCCTAGGATGCACTTAAAAAATCCAAACATATTTAAAATGTCAATAATATCAAATGAAAGGATGAGTTCGTTGGCCAGAATTTTTGGAGTCCATTTATGGGTCAAATTTTGACAATTTAGGGTCAAAATTAGTCATGCATCTTGAAGGGTAAATACTATTTTGACTTTTGTACCCCGTACCCCTGTGTACCTACCATTTTTGTTTTTTTTCACCCATCCAAATTCTAAACCAAAATTTTCCTATATTATCATAAGCCAATAATACGCAGATTTCTTTGAAAATTCTCTCATTAAGTCATGGTGCATAACTGGTCTTTTTTTAATACCTATTTTTTTCCTTCATTATTTCTAGTATACTGTGCTGAATACATCTTTAATATCCACGCAAATATCACTATCATTCTCTGTTTTTTAAAGCTTTACTTCCTGATTTGCTTCATTCTCCTTTTATCTTATTCCTAAAAATGCCATCCTTGTTTGAGTATTTTCAAATCTGTTTCTTTAATGTTATTAAAGAAACAGTACAGTTCACAGTATTTCCCTAGTATTTCCTTTCTAGTTTTCTGTTTTCTCCTTTGCATCTTTCTTTGAGATTACCTGAGAAGGGTTCAGGGCAACAGGGGTAGTACTCTTCGTTTCTTGTTGCAGGTACTGCTAAGATATCCCATTCCACTGAGAGATAGAACTCAGACAAGTCAATTCCTACAGGTACCAGGTTATTTCCAGGCACTTGATCAATATGCTTAAGGTCCACCTGGAACATTAAATTAAAAATAATTCTTAATTTAATAATGCAAAATGAATAATATTTTGTGAACAGTAAACACTAAAACAATTATTAAGTTAATATAATTCATTAAACTTATATCATCAACTCAGCTTTTATACTCGGAAATCTTTATTACCTGGAAACCGTTGTAAGTCCAGGATCCAAACTTCATTGTGCAGCTCTGTTCGTCAAATGGGAAGTAGAGTACGTTGATCTCGCAGGAAGATTTGTAGATTGCAGGTGGTTTCCAGACAACCTCACCAGTGTACTTAAGTGTGGCTTTGGTCATAAGTGTCACCTCATAGTTACCATCAGCACTAAAACAAATAAGTTTTTTTTTTAGAAATCAATTGTATCATAAAAACGTTGATGATTCTGTCCAGCAATAAAGTTTTGTAATATTCTTGATACGACAAGTGTCGCATCATATCTAAAAAAACTAGTCGTCCTATTTCGATTAGATTTGCATGGTAGGCCATAATTTGTCTATTTTTGGTAATATTTAATACAAATAAGTGTGATTCTACTGGGAATCGATATAACAACGTTTGGTTTGTAGGAAGTAGCCTCCAGACAGTCCCATATTAATTGATAGCGTGTGTAAGTTTAATATTGCTTAAAAATAAGTTTGACCCCACTGGGAATCGAAACAGATCCAACTCTCACTTGACCAATAAATCTCATGCGACCATTCGTCCAATAATAAGGCGCGAGGAAGCTATGTGCCAAACAAATTAGCAGACCATTTTATCACAAACTGAACAATTTTTATTTTAATTCTATTTAACGGTAAACTAGGAAGGAATATGATGAAGAAATAGAGATAAACTAGTAAAGAGAGGAAGATGTTAAAAGGTAGATGTTAAAAAATAATTATTCAGAGAAAATTAGTTGACAAACGTGTTGTAGAAATGCCACAGTAAAATACAAACAGCAGTTCAACAAAAAACTAAATAAAGACTGTTATTTTGTGTGGCATATAGCTTTCTCACAAAAAAAGTGATACTGAAGTATTACTAAATAAATTAATGAGGTAGATTACAAAATATGAAAAATAATAGGTTGGTACTCGAGAGAAAACAATGTGTTTAGAAGTTTGAAATTAAAAACATCAAGCTGTGGGCTATCCCTAATATTTAAATGCTCTATAAATTTCGTTTAAATCGAACAAGAAGTTTTAAAAATATAATTGATAATAGAAAAAAGTTTGAGTGCACAAGTGAAAAAATTAATATGCGTAGAAGATTAAATTGTATCTTAAATTAATTATGATTCCATATCTGAGATTATGTATTATGATGTACCATCCAAATTTAATTAAAATCGAACAGACATTATTTCAAAATATGGCCGAAAAAATTTAGGGCAGACCCTAAACAAAATTCTTATACAATTAGTATGCCACATAGTTTCATCCCGTCCTATGGCACATACTTTAATGATCTTATGCTTTTAAAAACCCATAATTGTCAAATTTATTTAATTCCTCCTTCTTTCTTAAATCTTTCAAAATTGTTTTGACTTTTTACATGAATAAAAGTATCAATTTAACAATATTTAATGTACAAAGGCGGTTGCAATTAATCTGGGGCTATCTGTGGGTTACTTTCGACAAAACATCCAAATATCTTACAAATCATAAAATCATTGTTGAAGATAGAGGTGTAAATAAATGTATGTTTGTGCGCATGTGGAAGAAAAACAAATGAGCGCAGAAGTTTCAAACTTATGTGGGAATAATAAATAAAAAATTGTACTCAGGATCATGAAAATCACGTTTCCCGCCAATTTTGGCGAACAACGTGATTTTCGTGATCCACAGGTCTGTATATTTTTAACAGCCTATGACCATGCTGTCGCGTAGACTAACTTAGCAGACCACATATTCTTAAAGGGTGCCAAAAGATTAACTCAACACAGAATTCTAGCTCGATTTTAGTCAGTCACTTTTATGCGGGCTTTACCCATTTATCCAGGAGATCCTGGGCAGTAAATAAGAAAAGAAATTATTTGTGTAGAGAGGATTGGTACGTTCTAACCTACAACTATCGAGACACGGTTACAACCGGAAAATCAAGAACTTCATGAGATAATAACTGCTATACTCCACGCATGTGAGTAGAGCGGGTCCAATTTAAAGATTATAGAAAAACTCTGTGAAGATTATTAGGATGGATTATATAGGTTTAGACTTAGACCAAACGACTTACTTATTGTAAAGAACAATGTCGGGGAGCCAGATGTGTTCAGAAGGCACGTACAGCATGTCTACTCCTCCATATTCCTCGGGATCCCAGCTCAGCTTGTAGTCAATCCATTCCTGAAATAAAGTAACTTCTGCATTTCAGATTTACAGTGTCAACGTAAAGATTGCAAACAAACAATTCAACTGTATTTCATAGAAAATCACTGGGATTACGATCCTCAGAGCATTCTATTCTCAATTCTTAACCAATTACTTAACTTATTTTGTTCTTTTATTTAATTTAGATGACAATATATTACTTATCAATTTAACTAAACTGTTATAATGAGTAACACTTTTATTTAAATTCTCTCTTTTGTAGGGTACAAATGATGTAATTAATTTTTATCAATTCCCGACTACCTAGAAAGCTGAAACTTTCTCGGATTATGTATTTTACATGACTTCACTCTCCTCATACGGTTCTACTATCATCTTCTCTCTGCTTTATTTTATTTAGACGTTTAACAAAACAAAATCAGTTATAATTATTTTTTATAAATTACTTTTTTCTGTACAATTTTTTATATGACTTTGTGGTATTTACTGAGTTAAGTTGGTAATTGTAGTAAGGTATTGTGACTTCTTTTAAATACAGACATATTATGTACAAATTTTGTATACTTTGAAGGAAGTTGCAATCAATTTTCCGTTTTTAAGGAAAATAGCTCTCGTAATTGATAATGCTGTAATTGATATGAATTCGTACCTTATATTAAATTTAATATAAATAATTATTATTTACCTAGTACTTTATGTAATTAATATTCAAGTACTAACCTGTACCACCCATAAATTAGTTGTAAGCTGTTGGTTTTTCATATTCTGAAAAAAAAGTAATTTAATAGTTAATATATTTTTTATTTTATTTTCATTTAAATTTTCTGCATTATCGTTAAGTTTTGGAAGACGGTTAAGACACTACACTCTTACGTTCTCGGGTAGTTATATCTAAACATTTTTTAAAAATGCCTTACTTTTACGATATTTTGTGTCGATTCGACTTAAATTTATTTATTTTTTATCTCATAAATTATGTTTGATAGAAAAAGAAAATGAGTCCGGAACTAGGCCGGCGCGGCGTGAGATGGGTGTAGACTAGACCGGCAATGCACCCAGGAGTTTCGTTGTAACTATTTATTTGTTTTATTACTTTTTATTTTATTTGTTATACAACAGATTGATATATTTTAAAAACTACTTTAGGACACAAGTAAAAAAGTATTTACAGGGTATTAATGTCATCTTGTATGATTATAAAAAGGCCATCAAAAGTGAAACATTAGTTGGTGATTAAAAATAGTCATACATTAGCCGTTTTTAAACCTGAATTTATAAAAACTTCAAAACATCGTTGTAATAGAGTAATCTTATCATTACAGAAATATTTTTATTTTGATTATTTGTTTTAAAAATTACTTTGTTTACCAGTTTATTAAAAATTATTAAGGTACTTTAAAAGGTAGGTACTTTTTTGAAGTTCAGGTATGATTTCTGGATTGTGCAACCTGTTGGACATAGAGGATGAAGATCCTTTATTTTTAACTTCTTTATTCTTGAGCAATATGTTCTTATTCTCATCCTTTGTTAAAAGAAAAAAAAATAGTATTTAAAAATAATATGATATAATTATTACCATTTCGAGAAGCTGGGACATCTTGAGGCCTAATTTAACAGTAAGTGTGTCGCTGATATTACTCACAGGTCTTATCAACCTGTTGTAGTTACTAAGTAGGTCATCGTAAAGTCTTTTTGCATCTGGATTCGCTTCAATCTGGCCAATACGACCTAGAAACAATAAAATCATCAAACAATAAAAATCAGTCAATGATTAGAAAAACAAATCTTAAAGCAGTTAGCCTCGTAGAGTATGTTGTGTGAAGTAGCTGGAACTCTCCACCACGGGGCGTAAAAAGGGCCTAAGTGATGGCCTAATTGCAAGGTTCGAACAAGTGGTTCGTCCTACCCGTTCTAGTAGGAAGTACTAGACTACTACTACTACTACTAGCCTCGTAGAAGAAGAATATTAAAGTGAGGAATTAAGCTTGAAGTCAATTCCGTCATTAGTAAGGTCAAACAGAATCTTCTTTAGAGTTCGCTCTTGAAATAAAACAATTTTAGGGTAACTAGTAACCTAATTATTATGGTGAGGAGTTTAATTGATTACCAAGGGTTTTTATTACACTGTGAATCTAATTTTTAAAGGTTCATATTACAGTGAAATTGTAATTACCAAGGATTCTTATTTCTGCGTGATTATGATTAGCACAGTTTGGTATTACTTCGAAATTATGATTACCGCAGATTCAAATTGCTACCTTATTACGATTACCCAAAGGGTGGATTTTTCTTAGATTCTATAATTAATATAGTAATATAAACTGCTGAGCTTTTAAATGTTTCTTTATACCTGAACAAGTAAATTTATTGCATCCTTTAACATACATTTTTTTAAAAAATATATATTTTTCTCTCACTCTAAAGCATGAAAACAGTTAAGAGACATTTGAAAAGTTTTTTGCAGTCAAAAAATGTTAAGCATCCTTTCCACAACCCCTTTAAGGCTTGCTTTTCTACCCGCCAGCAATTCCATTTTCCCTTCATATTTTGCGTCCTTTTCTAGAATAGTTATATAAATAAGGTACATGTAAATATGTATTCATATTCTATTTTGTATTCTACCAATCTTTCTTTCGTGTTACATTGCATGATGCTTAACAAAAACAATGCTATACTATTGTGTAGCTTACTCCGACATCATTATGAAAAGTAGAGCACAATTTAGTTAATGTTAAACCCTTAAGCATTTAATGAAGAACTGTCTCCAAAAACAAACAAAAAAAAAAAATAAATATAGCAATCTCAAGAACTTTTAATACGATTTTAAGTACAGCGACATCTTTTTTAGAGCAAAAGAAACCGAAAGTTATGACATCATCGTTATAGTTATGTCACAGGATGTTTCCTCGTCTCGTTAATTTAAGAATTTACCGGTTTCAATGTAAATAATGAATGAAAATTACTGACAAGTAATTATTTTTGAAATAAAGAAGTAAAAGTTGTAAGTAAAACATAAAACTTGTTCAAAGTTAGTAAACGCACGGAAGAATAATACGAAGTTTGAAAGAGTATACTAGGACTCATCTTTATACATATACTTCTGAGTTGACTTTAGAATTTAATTCGTTTCTTTATGAAAAAGTTTAGTAGTAGGTAATAGTAGTTAGACGGCGAGGAACAACCACTTGTTGGAACCTAGCAATTAGGCTTATTGTTCCCATTTTTACTATATCCGTTGTAGAGAGTTCCAGCCACTTAACTCATCAATATCACTGCACAATAGTGAGC
Source organism: Gerris lacustris (assembly GCA_951217055.1). Taxonomy (NCBI): domain Eukaryota; kingdom Metazoa; phylum Arthropoda; class Insecta; order Hemiptera; family Gerridae; genus Gerris; species Gerris lacustris. The sequence continues at coordinate 31,925,946 of OX578281.1, read as the reverse complement.
TATATAAATCAGAGCATCAGGATCGATCCCAGGACCATACCAATATACCACCGAAGCGAATACAGTGTGATCAATAGTGAGTCATCTAAATTAAAGGCGTGGGATCGAAGTCGTAACCTCAGCCTTGATTCAAAGATGGCCGAGCAGAAGGGACAGGTGACTTTAGCCACATGTCCACGCTGGTTCCCTATAAAAAAGTTGAAGTGATGACAACCTGACAAGAATAACATGAATTAAATTTTCTAGAATGGAGAATTCAATCACTTCCTAAACTTCGAACAATTAATTTCTGCTGTAAAGTCTTAATTATAATTACAAATAACAATATATTTTGTAATATACCTACACATATTATTATACTTAATGATTCTTACTCATATTCAGGGTGACCCGCGATAAAATGTCATAACGAAACTGGCAGATTCTATGGGTCAAATGCAACAAAAGATTTTTGAGTAGGCATACGCCCATTTCTCAATAATTCTCGAGATATCGATTTATTTATTTTTTTAAAGAGTTTCACAAAATGTTTTAAAAAATGTCTAATATCTCAAAAACTATATGAGATACAGAAATCTGGCTGAGGAACAATTTTAAAGAGGATAAAAAAACCTTTCATAAATCACTCATTTATTTCCAAATTAGCAGCTGCTAAGCATCTTTTAAATGGGGTTACATTTGAAAATTTGGATTTTTTAAAATTCGACCATGAAATTCCTGAGCTTCCTTCTCATAACTGAAAGAGGTTAGAAGTGTGGCGATTTCAGGAAAAACTTCTGCTCTCCATAAGCTTTCAAATGGTATAATTAAAGTTTAAGATCAACGGACTAGTTCTTGAATAATGGTGGATTGAATATTACTAGGCGTGAAATATTTCGGTCAGGATCACAACCAATTCTTGTACAAATGCAAAAAAGGTTTCCCCGAACGAAACCATAACACTTCGGGCACTTCGGACTCTTATAGGAAATTTGACGCTGAACAAAAAAGTCTTTATTAAAAGAGAAATAGATGTTATCGTTTTAGAGCCTTCTTTTTTCGTTGGATAGTTATGAAATTAATATTTATGTTAAAAAAAAGTTTCTTATTATAGAAAGTTGTTATAAGGTAATAAGGTCCTACTATATTAATTCTACTAGTCTCCTTTTGACATAATGGGGATTTTAGGAATTAAAATCCCTCCAAAAGTCCTCCAATAATTGTGGAATGTTATTGTGTAGAAAACTTGTCCTCCGTGACACGATTTTATCGCAGAAGTCAAAGAGGTACTGTTTTTGGAATCCACTTAAAATTTCTGTCAACGATATTGTTCCTTATATAATTTATTTTACAACCAATAAGATAATTATTTCCTTTAATTGGGTTTCCGTTCTTAGCTTGTTTTCTTTTTTTTGTTTTTTTCATTGTAAATCTGTCACGATTAACTTAATCAAATAGAACCAAAAATATATGATTTTCCAATATATATATATACTTTCAGAAATCCTGCAAAACAAATAAAAATATACTTTAAAAACAAAGGTAAAATATGGAATTTTTAACACTAATTCATATATGTATATAGGAACATATATTTAAATTTATACCTTAAAAATTAAGGAAATAACTTCTCTAAATTATATAAATGGTCAAAAAAATTAATTATAAATAATTTAATTGTTTTGTAAATATCTATATAGTAATTACATAATTGTAAATAAGATATAGAACAAGGTCTTAAATAAATTATTTTTGGCTACAATTGCATTATTACATTAACATTTTTAATTTCTTTCTTTTGGGTTGAACAAGATTTGACAAGATCGAAACTGAAACATTATGTATTAAATTATTAAATGTTGTCCGTACACTGAACCTACTTATTATAACATAAATCTCAATATAAGTTTTGTTGAACTAAGAAAGCAATTGTTCATTGCGTGTTTCAGTTCTAAAAGGAATTAATAGATTCACTTGTGATAAACGAATGTTTTTTACCACTACCTTGGTTCATTCATAAGCTAACGAGATGTTTCTATTGTTTAATTAGTTAAGTTAATTTTAAACCATTATTAAAATAATTTCGACTGTTTAAGCTAATGATAGTTAGGTTCTTCTTTAGATTGTTACTCCCCTATATATTTTTTTTTTTAGAATATAAATGACTGACTAAGTAACTATATTAAGACAAAGGAATGTTTAGTCCAATGTACTGTACATGGGACAAATTAGTAAATAACACTTTTGTTTTTATATGGGGAGTAACAGATTAAAGAAGAACATTCCGTACACCTTCTTAAGATAGTTACTCCCTCTGTTTATTTATTTTATAAAGGGAGTAACAATCTGAAAAGACGTGTCGAAAGTTAAACCTGTTTTAGTATTTCCACAATTATTATTTTTTTTTTTTTATAGATTCACTTCTGATAAACGAATGTTTTTTACCACTACCTTGGTTCATTCATAAGCTAACGAGATTTCTTACTTATTACTTATTTCTTTTAATCAATTTAACACACTTGTTCTTAATTCCTTACACCTTTTTCTTAATTCTAATTCTATATAATTTCAAACAAAGTTTTTTTTTTTAATCCTCATTGAAATAAAATGTATTGACTTCTTATTTGTTTTAGCGAATTTTCAAAGAAAATTACGCTATTGCAATGGCTTCAAAATTTTTGTAATGCGAATTTTTGAAAAATTTTTCCATGGAAATCCGTTTCAGACCATTCTGAATTGATTCCTAAAATTTAACACTTTTTTTTATGTATGTATGTATATATGTATGTATATATGTATGTATATATGTATGTATACATGTATGTATATATGTATATATGTGTCACTCCAGACGATATCTCCCCTTAGGATGCACTTAAAAATTTCAAACAAATTTTAAAATGTCAATAATATCAAAAGAAAGGATGAGTTCGTTGGTCAGAATTTTTGGAGTTCATTTAGAGGTCAAATTTTTACAATTTAGGGTCAAAAATAGCATAAAAACGTGTTTTGTAAATACTATTTTGACTTTTGTACCCCGTACCCCTGTGTCCCAAATTTTTTTTTTTCATCCGAGCTAATTCTAAACCAAAATTTTCCTATATTATCATAAGCCAATAAAACGCAGATTTCTTTGAAAATTCGCTCATTAAGTCATGGTGCATGACTGGACTTTTTTTATAGTAGAATGACAACACTCTATAAATAAAAATAAAACTTTTTTGTCTGAATACAGTCAATTAGCTAAGAACCTTAAAAATCTTAGTTTTTAAGTTTACGTTTAAATGTTATATATATTATGTAATTTATTTGTGTATAAAAAAGTAGTTAAATAATTACAAGTTTTTAAAACAGCAATATCAGCTTATTTGTGCAATTAGCTATACTAAAATATTTTTTTAAAAATATGCCAAACACAGACAACACTTTTTTATATACATACTGATACTGATTTTAAATCCCAGAATACCTCAATTAATTAATTTATTATTAAAAAAATGTTCATAAAAATAATATGACGCGACTGGGATTTGAAAGGTGGTTGTTTACAAGGACCTCACCTTCAGTTTGGAACAGTTTGGAAAATATCTGAAGAACCCCACCTTTATAAGAAAATAAACTATTTCAATTATTTTAATCTTATTCAATTTTTAAATGCATTTATTTTGGTTGAAATGTTAATAATAAAGTTTACCAAATCCCACAAGAGCACAGTTAAATTAAGTTAAATATGTAATTTAAAATAAATATTTAAGATTAAGATATTATATAATTTCAAATTTATTTATGTTAATAAAAATAGTGTGTTTATTACAATAAATTTGATGAATTACCTGATATAGTGACGAACGCGTTAAAGAAAGATATGAGGACACATTGATACTTTATATTCATGGTTAGAAAAATGGTAGAAAAATCTTCGTTGTATCTTGTATTGATAACGTTTTTTTGATACTAGGTAAAAAGGTTAGGCGTGTGTAGGGGTTACTAGTACACCGTGAGATGGGTGGGCAAACTAGAGATCGATATTAGGGAGGAAGGGGAAATGTGCGCATGGGCCCAGCATCCCTGTTCGCCCCGCCATGGACCAGACTCTTTTAAACTTAAATATTTAACTTTTGGTTCGTCCCTTTCTTTCTTTTATTTACAACTTTACCTTCAATTAGAATATTACGTGTTGGTTTGTATTTCCCTCTTTTGGTTCTCAATGTATATTTAAAGATGAAAAAAAGAATAATGGGCAAAACGTTGACTATATTAGTGAACTTTGTGGACTTTATATAACTCACTAACTTAGAAATAAAATAAAATTTTACAAAACTAACAAAACTAGGATAGTGCTAAAAAAAAAACACAATCGTTCTGAGTAAACTTAAATAGACATATTTATTATAACTAACATCATTCTCTAGGTACTATCTTAGAATGTCTAGTAATTGTCCCCAACTTTCTATATATCCATCTTCATGGAGATACTTTTATTGTGATTGTTCCCATATTTCTGCATCCATTCTCCAAGACTTACTTCTATTTTTCCCCAAATTTCATCATATATTCTCAAAGAAATACTTTTATTAGTAGTATGTAGTTAGGTCTGTTTCCTTGTATGTAAATTTTATTGATAGTAGTCTGTAGGAAAGAATTAAAAGCTCACTTTTGCAATTTTGCGACCCCTCTTTGGGTCATCTTTAAGCTGACTAGAAGATTACTATTTCATCCTATTCATGCTAAAAAATCTCTTTTTTATTCTAACCAGGGTGGTTATTGTCAATTGTTAAACAAAGGGGTTATTTTTCCTAATATCCATAGTTATTCTATGTTTGTCACTATTCGTTTAAATTAAAAAAATAAAATATATATTAAAACCAAGGTGACATAACCAAATCCAACTCTCTCAAGCTTACTTGACTCTTGCTTACTCTCTCTAGCTACTTTTATTAATATTTTTTCAATCCATTGATACATCCTTCCTAAGACACATATTTTTACTGTCGTTGGTCTTGTCTTTCTGTATCTTTGAAATTCTTTATTGTGATTGCTCCATTCGTCTGTACCTTTTCTTAAAGACATATAATGTACTTTAGTTAGTATTAGTTCCTACTCTTCTGGGTTCTTTCTCAAGAAATGAATTAATTGTCACATTCCCCTGGGTCCTTTTTTGTAATACATATTTATAGATATAGATTTAGATATAGATATAGATATAGACATAGATAGATACTTATAGTTCATCTATATCTGTAGTTTCATTGGTATTGAAATAAACTATAATTAAAATAATTAGTATAAAAATACCGTTTTTAAAAACTGGTCTTATTTTTAACTTTTTTTTTTCTTTTTGGTTTCTGTATTCTTTCCCTTTCTTCACCTTGTTTCTATGTGCACAATTTGGGGAAATAAAAAATCAAAATTGGGGTAATAGGTGTGTGTTTAATAGACCAATAAAAAAAAAATAATAAATCGTCGTAACCCATCTATAGAAAGGAAAACAAATATTTTTAGAGCTTTCATTATTCAGGTACCCAAATTTTGAGCTAAAACTTATTTCTCGATTTCACCTACAGATACGACTCTAATAAATATATACACTAATTTTAATTGAAATCGGTTCAGTACCCCAACTTTTTTTTCAGAAACCAATGAATTAGAACAGCCAAGGTTTTCCGGTAAATACCGCGTCTTGGAGGATGTGAAATCTGACGTTTTCCTTTCACTATATACAAGAAGCATTTTAATGGGTTCAGTATAGCGGATTGCAGTTATACAGGAAATCCCAGATTTTGTAATATAGCTAAGGAATATAAGCTCATTAAATTAAATTATCTTATAATTGAAGTAGGGTGAATGTTACTCTATCTTGATTTATATTAACATTATCTAATCACAAAATTAGAACTGGGATTTTAAAACGGTTGAACAAAGCACTTGCTTTTTGAATTCAGATAATCATATACGATATTACAAAAAATAAAGTTTGAGGCAAACTTTATTATAAACATTTTTTGCTTTGGAGCTTACCGAAGGTAACAGAAGCAATGTGATCTTACTGAAGAACAAAAATATTTGATGTCTCCGATTTCAAAAATTTCAATGCAGAAATCCGTTTCAGACATATGGAAACTGTCTGTAGATCAATTTTTGTGAACCAACATCTCTAAAACTATTAGTCCAATTTTTTAATTTTTTTTTAGATGGTATAGGTCATTATTAGCCTACGTTGGTCCCATATTAGTTTCAATCGCCTGCGCACATGTGTTTCTCTACCACATGCGCACAGTGGCGTTGCTAGGGCATTAGGGGCCCCCCGCAAAAATCTTTTGGAGGCCCCTCGCCAAACAAAATTGATGATAAAAAAAAAAAAACCTCTCGTAGTTGATTTGGGGGCCCCCTGACACCGGGGGCCCCTCCGCAATGCGGGCCCATAGTTACGCCACTGCACGCGCACAAACATACATTTATTTACACCTATATTTTCAAAAGAAATCATCTGATTTTTATGAAATTTCGATGGTTTGTTGAAAGTATCCCCAGATTAACTTCAACCGTCAGCACTCTTGAAATTTTGCTAAATTGATACTTTTATTCATGTAAAAAATTATATAATTTTGACAAATTTTAAAAACGGGGGGGGGGGGGGGGAATAAATTAATTTTACAATAATAGGTTGTTTAAAACATATAATCATTAAAGTATTCGAAATAGAACGCGAGGAAGCTATGTGCCACACTAATTGACAGACTTTTTTTATTGTAATATTCAATTACAATTTATTTAGGGCGAGATGCTCCTGCTTATATTTTAGTGATATTATTTCTTCAAATGAAAGTTAGCGGATTGCTATTTAGCTTCTGAGATTATCAATATCAATTTAATTAAATTTGGATGGCAAGTCCTAACTAGCCCACTATTATGGGTCCCATGTTAATTTTAACCTTCTGCGTCCATTGCATTTTCTACTGCAAGCTCTTAAACTTAATTTTATTGACACTTACATCTTTAAAAAGTACTTATTCGATTTTAAAGAAATTTGAATGGTTTGTCAAAAGTTGCTAACGGATAGTCAATATTTGTTTTAACTTTTTGAACAAATTTAATATTGCTTGAAAATAAGTAAGGCTTCAATGGGAATCGAAACAACCACATTTTGAATTCCCGTACGACCACTCTTCCCATAATAGGACTATGTGTAACATACTAATTAGTAGGCTATTTTAAATTACCGCACAAAAGGATTAAATTATCAATCTACAATGACAGATCTTTTATTCTTAAGATAACCTGATTAAGTAATCACTAATAGGATATAAATTGGAAATGATAACCCTGAGACATAAAAGAAGGGTAGACTAAAGTCCGGCTTAGATCTTTTTGACCTAAATTCTATAAACTGAACAGCTTTAAAAAATATATCTATAATCTTTTAACTACAGAAAAATATTAGGCAATATCTATATCATATAATATATATAGCATGCGTTTAATATGAGAGTGGGTTTAGCGAGAAAGCATATGAAGTAATCAAATCGGCATTGGCAGTGCAGTTCATGCACGTGATATTGCCAATATGGTTGAAGACTGGGTTTTTTTGTTGTTTTTTTTTTTAAAAAAAAAAAAAACGATACTAAATAATAATGTTCATGGAAAAAAATGTTGTCTTAAAACTTAAAAACCAAAAAAAACAAAAAAAAACAAGTAATTATGGAAATATTAAAAGCTTTTTATGAACAAGAAATGGTCACGGTTAACTCTCTTTCCCAATAACGATGTTAATGTCTTTCTACTAAGAAATCTAACAATAGTAATTATACTTGGGCTTTTTTTTAAAGAAATCCAAATTGATCGTTAATTAAACCAGTTTTGATTTCGTTTAGATATAAATTAAAAATTATCTTACACTATTGAAATTTATTATATGTTGACACGGTTATAAAATTGTAGTACCTTGAAGTTCTAGGTCTTTCGGTGGTGACCGCTTCTCGAAGGGTGTACGTCCCGACGCGACGTTTTGCTCATAATGCTAGAAGCGTCTTCAGGGGTGTTCATGGCTTCCTTAGTTTGACAGTTTAGGTCTTAAACTAAAGACACCGTGAACACCCCTGAAAATGGTTCTAGCATTAGGAGGGAAACGTCGGGACGAACACCCTTCGAGACGCGGTCTCCACCGGAAGACCTAGAACTTCATTATAATTGTAACCGCGGAATCCAACGAACTTTAATAATAAACGTAACTTGCTTGAGCATCTATAATGCCTGGAAATGAAATTACTCATGGGTCTTGTGCTAACTCTACACTTACTTATGGTGAAAATGCTCGTAATTTAAATTCCTGCTGCATTGCTCAAGGTAGTTATTGTAAAATGATTGATACTTATACGCTAGATTCACAATTGCACATAGCACATGCTGTTTTATTTTGTGGAAGTAATGAACTATGAATAACTGCCGAAAAGGTATTACACATTTTCTATTTATAAACAAATAATGAAAATATCTTAAATTCTAATTAATTTACATCAAGGAAAACATTTTCATACTTGGAAAAGCGACTTTAGTGCGCTCGCTCAGCTACTCCTATAACTTAAGTCTAAATACCAACATATCTGGTAAGTTCGAATCCTATAGAGAGGTGAGGGTATTTTCACACTTATTTGAGGACATATTTCACACTGATAATCACATCGAGTAGATAAGTAAAGTGGCCGCATCCCCGTCCTGTAATAAGCTAATCATGTGTTGATCGGAACGTAAAAGAAGCAGCAAAAAAATGTAATGAATTTAGTACCAATATTAAAAGTAAATTATGTGTAGTAAATTTTAAAGACAAACCGCTGAGTAGTTTTGCTGATGATAATCCTTCTAAGATATTTTTTAAATTTAATAATAGAAATATTTTTAATGCTACAATAACTAGATTATGAAGAAAATTAGATTCCTTTATTTTCGAATGATAATATCATAATACTTCATAAAGTTGGGTTTAATCTATATTCTTCCTATAAAACTTTTAAAAAATCGGTAATTTCTCTAACGGTAAGTATGTATGCTAAAATTTGTGTCCTAGTCCAATTTGAACTGCTTATCTCGTCAAATATTGGATCTACAGAGACCAATTTGATTTTAATTTGTTCCAAATTTAGTTTAATTTAAAAAATATATTTATTTAATTTTGCCAATATAACAGGTTCTTCAGTGACAAAACAATGGCTTATTTTGGAAATTTTTCGAAACTTTAAACAGCTGTATCTTGGAAAGTATTTGATTTGTAGAAACCATTTTGGTATCATTTTGTCTCACATGTGGTCTTGTGGTCTTCTTTGAAAGAGAATATAGCCACTTTTAACGTAAAATGGGTCCTTGGGGTAAAAGTTTACGAAAGCCTGAAAAACTTTGAAAATTTAGTGACTTTTTAAAAAATTTCACTTTTTAATAAATTGTCAGTTAATTGTATTTTTTAAAAAAAAATCCACCAGGTTCAGCACTTTCCTGATAATAAATCTAAGAAAAGTTCCCAGGCCTTAGCAGCTTAATATTTTGATACCAAAATTCACACAATTACACTACATATCTATAAAACTAAAAGATATAAGAAAAAAACAAAAACTAACAACCCTTTGGATTTTCTTAAACTATATGCACCCATAATATTTCTATTTCTAGGTTCAATATTAAAGGTGTGAGCGTATGGCGAGTGTGTCGACCCTCATTCTAATGTAACCTTAAGCATTCGGTTGCTTTTTTATTACTTTACAATTAGCTTCGCTTAAGTATATGAAATAAAATGTTTAATTTTAAAAGCCAAACGATAATGTTGCACGATAAAGTTTCACGATAGAGGAATGAGATTTTGAATTATCTTGTAATTAGAAACGCTCACTAATCTATTAGGAAGGATTAGACAATAGATAACAAAGTAACATTTTTATTATGAGGATGTTGAAAAAGATGATGCCATCATGGTCAAAAATTCATGAAAAAAAGATGCTCACTCAAGGCCAGGCGTTTCATAATAAAATATAAGAAATAATTCATGATTTATTTTAATACGGATATTGCTACATTTGTCAACCCTACGATGACACATAAATAATAAAATTATACATCTATGTAGTACCTTCCTTATAAAAGCTTTGCTGATGCGTGCAGTATGTGAAGGCTAATGCAATTGTAAAGACATGAAATGTTAATGAATTCATAACAACGCAATGAAATATATATATATATAATTAGTATACTGTATGTGAATTCAAGCAGTGTCTGATTGAAAGTTGATAATAAGAGCTGACTGTTACAGGGTAAAGATAATCAAAATAATATTGATGCAATACTTTATTATTAGAACGAATTCAGGTGTAGAATGTTCGTGAAAATTAGACAAACTAGCCACTAAAATAAACCAATAAACTATTCCAGAATTGATCATATCTGAGCGCACGGTAGTGCGGATGGCCAAGTTCCAGCAATCATGCAGTGTATCTTTAGTTGAACCAATTCACCCGGTTTGTCTCACTCTCATATCTCTACTTCCTCTTAAGAAGATGGGATTTTGTATTTAAAACATAGATTAAGCTTAAGTAGCTTAGAACACTTTAAAATAAAAATTGGGGACGCAACGGTAAAGTTTTTAAAGAATTAAGGGTATGTCATATCGTAAAACTGATTGCTCAAACAGCTACTGCTTTTGAAAGAACTTCAAGTTTAATTCTTACCTCCAATTTTTCCCGAGTCCCATGTCACGTGACGACATTTTTAAAGTTTGTTATCGAGTTACTTACATACAAAAGGCCTCTATTTGAACTTAAGGGCTGTGTTTATGATGATTTGGTACAAAAACGGAACCAAATATTTATATAATTGTCTCAGGGCGACCACCTTTCTGTTTAATGTTTTTCTGTTAAAAAAAATATAAACACTTAAATGGGGTTCTTAGTGATTTTCCTATGTGGAGATATAATATCTTGCACGTAACATAAACTGCAAAATTTCTAACTTTTGTGTTAGGTAGTTTCGGAAAAACAGGTGCGTTTATGATTTATGACAGAGAGACAGAGAAACTTAGAAAATTATAAGGGTCCTTGGTTATGCCTATAAAACCTAAAAAATGATCTAATCCCAACATTGAAAATCATATCAAAGATTACCGAGAATCCTTTTACGCCAATGCTTTAACTGAACTACCGCGGCGGAACAATCGGAGGCGCGGATTGCCATCAATTTGAACTTTCTTCACCTTTCACTCTGCTTTCATCATTTATACCTTGAATCTCAGAATATGAAAATGGTCTGAAAGATTTTCTAAAGGATAACGCGTCAGAGGATATGTACATCTGGACCACGTTAAAAATCCATTTTATAAATGATCCTTTATGTAGATGGAGATGTTCATGATGTGTCATGATGTGAGGCATAGTATTGGAATGATGAATTAAAAATAATTGGAGTATATTATTATTTATATTTAATAAATTTGTGAAAAATGAGCAAAAAGAAAATTATTTTTACATTTATAAATATATAAATAAATTAGGGCATAAAATGAACGTCGCAAATAATGTATTTTGTATTCTCTTTACTTGACTTATAAAAATAAAATCATATACATTATTTATGTTAAAGATTTAGCTAAGACGAAAAATAATAACAATAAAAAGAAATCTCCGCATTTGTTTTTATTGTATATTGAATTGTGAATATTTCAGTAGAGGGTCTGCACGGATAGGAAAACGAATATCTTGCATAATGCATGCGAGTGTAAAGCAAAATAAAAAACAACAAAAAAAAAAAAAAATCATTAGAAGTAATGAAAGAAAAGACAGTAGAAACAGAAACATAACTATAAAATGAAGCAACATTTCACAGCTTTAAAAAAAAGTAATATCACAAAGAGCAATCAAAGCATATGAGTAAATTTATAGTTTTTAATTAATACCACCTTGGCTTAATTGGATATGTGCATGAATGGTGAACTATTGGCTAACAATCAGTGAATATTTGTATTGGTAAAGGTAAATACTAAGCTGTGGCTCATTTTATGTCAATAGCAGAATCGAATGCGATGTTGAATTGTTTCCAACTGGATTTGATAACAATCGTAGATCCTCTCCACGCATTTAATTCTATTGTAAAAGATGGTTATCATTTGTGCCAAAGAAAGTTGAAGAAAAAAGCGTTTTATCAAACTGTCTGCTTGGCCATCAATAAATTGACGGCAGCTCTACGTTGTAGGTTCGATCCCACGCAACGATTCACTTATTTACATGACTCACTAATGATCACACTATACTCACTTCGGTGGCTCATTGCACAGTGAGCAAAGTAGCTGGCCTATGTGAACTCTCTACTCTCTACCACAGGGCTAGTAAACTGGGCGTCAATAAGGCCTAATTTCGTATAGTTCCAACAAGTGATTCGTCCTTCTCCTCTAATATTAGTACCACTACTGCTTCTCATCCTCTTTAGCAACATTGATTTTTAGGGTCCGTAGGCAAAACCAAGGACCCTTATATTTTCCTGCGTGTGTCTGTCCGTCCGTCCTCTCGCGTGCTCTCACGGCTACACCTTTCGTCCGATCACTTTGAAATTTGGCATGTATGTGTCTTGTACCTACCCTCATATTTTAAAAATATAGCGACTAAAAAAAAAAATTAGGGCAAAAAACTTAAGGGTTAAATTTTTTTTATTTTTTTTCGACACCGTGAGGGATATCATATGAAAGGGTACGTCGAGCTGATTACAAAAATATATCATTCTTTGGACATAACTTTGATAGGGCGAGCGTAGGCGAGTTTGAAGGGGGTTTGAAACGTGCCCCCCCCCCCCCTCTATCTCGCTTATGTAAAGTGCAAAAAATCTGAAAAAATTCTTGAACATTCTTCGACCAAAAGTAAAGATACCACTTTTTGGAAATTTCGAAAGAAATTATATTTTATTTTTTATTGACAAAATACGTTTTTTTATAATTATGGTCTTTTCGATGTATTTATATGGTTGTAGTCCGGTTCAGTGGCATAAAAATACTTTATCAGAGTGTATTTTGAGAATATCAGACCCTTAGAATGGTTCAAAGTAAGCATTTTGTTTTTAGTATTTTAAAAAAACTCTGTTTATACACTTTACAGTTAAACACTATATAGTGTGGCCTACGGACTCTCGCTGTGAGCTGACTAGCACACACTTGACCTGTTTATTTGCATTTTAAATATTGATGGCAATTGATTGAAACTTTTTTATTTTAAAATATAATGTGTAGAATTATTGTACATTAGGCTGATTGGAATGAAAGTTAAAATTTGTCAATAAAATGTTGTCTATTTGGTTAGACCGTCGAGGTGAAATGCTCTGTAAGAATTAAGAAAATATACTATGAAAAAAAGATATAGGATTTTATGTATACGAAGAAGGAAATTTATAGTGATAGTTTTTGAAATATTGATTGATTGTTTGAGAAGGTAAACGAAAGATGTATTGAACATTCTTGGAATGCTATATATATATATATATATATATATATATATATATATATATATATATATATATATATATATATATATATATATATATATATATATAGAAGGATGATTTTGGGAAGGTAAATAATATTATACATCTAGAATAAATGAGGATTTAAAGAAGAAAATTTAGGGTGGTTCTTTTGGTAATAATATAAGTTAGAAAGTAGTTGGTCTGGTTCATGAAAGAATCATGCAATCTAGGCAAGATTTCTTAACAAAGGAAGTAGCATTTGATTACTTAGTTACCTATCCCAAATTACTTAAATGTGTAAATATTCCCCTCCTTAATAGTTAATTAGACAAAAAGATATTACCACCTTTACATGCAGAAGGGTTACGTTCCATTTTCCTAAAGTTCTTTGGACAAAATATCCCTTTGTCTTTATAGTTATTTAAATAATGCAATTCCTTATAGCAGATTCAGTAAACACATATAGGGTAGGTAACCAATTAAATTTTAGCCACATGGCACCTCATTTAGTTGTTTACCCACCTATACCCATCCATAGGTGGGTAAAAAGGTAGTAAATATCAAGTAAATTAGAACACAGAAAAATAATGTAAAGTTTTATAAAGGGTCAAAACGATTGAAGAATACAGAAATTTTTATAGAAGAAAATATAGGGTTTTTTATATTTAGAAGATAAACAGTACAATACATAGGGTATAAAGGGTAAATGCTTGGGAATATAAACAAGAAAATAGTAAAATCTAGATTTTCCGGGTCTTTCGAAATTTTGAGAATGCCAAAATCTAGAATGCTATTGGGATTCACAAAATATCAGGCGCGTTCTCCTCCGGAAGATTTATTATTCACTGGCCGCGGAAACCTATACGATATAGATTTGGAAATAAGGTAGTCTATTTCACGAAAGAACCATGCAACAGTTTTTTGACGGGTCCAATACGACTGAAGCATGTTAAAGGTACATCTGTAAAGTGGTTTTATCAATTTTAATAAATTTTCGGCATTGTATTTTAATTATATTGAAGAAAGAATGGAATGCTATTAGTGAAAATCGAAGGTACATTGTGGTTCATGTGCATGGTACATGGCCCTAATAGAACACATCAGGGTAACATAGGCTCAGATCACTTGTTAATCTAAAAGGTGTCGGTTGATACTATAGGATCTGTACTGTATCCCCATAGGACTCTGGGTTACCAAAACATCCCTGCCGCGGCTACTCCATCTCAAAGTGGGGGAGGTATAAAGAAAGTGGTACCTCCCACCTTTCTCTTCAGTTTGTGTTCTGTCTCCCATCACGGAATACCCGTCGTCTTTTGTGTCAAAATGAAGGTACCGAATTCTCCTTATCAGTGATTACGTATTCTTATCTACATTTTTATTTAAAATTTGGCTAACAGTATATGTAAAGTGCTGGTGTTGGGTATTTCAGATGTTGTTAACAACTTCCAGGAAATTAACTCATACTATTCTGTGAAGGAAAAATATGCATAATATTCACGTGTTTTTTTGTGTTTGCAACTTGATTTTTCATATAAAGTGGTACACATGTTAACCAAAATTAAGCATTTCGTTTGACAAACCATAACAAATTTCGCCCAAATGTTCATCTGTAGAATTTAAATTTTAATGAAACCAACATTTTTTTATTATTATTATTAATTCTTGGTTACTACTTTTGTCTTCATTTGAACTGTGAATTCACAATAAATAAATCACCCAAATAAAAAAGTTAAATTTTATTAGTTTATTGTAATCATTCTTAAACTAACTAACTCTGTGGTGCAACAGCCCTAGGCCTGCCAACTTTTACATTACAGAAAATATACTTAGCAGAGTGAGTTCGATTCGATTATTTTATGATTGTTGGAACTTAGATATACTGAATAAAACTTACTTACTTAACTTTTCTGGGCTTCTCTACTAAGTACCGGCTGCCCATTATTTCAAAATTCCATCCTCGGAGGTCTTTGTTTTGAAGGTTCCTCTCCTAAATTCGATTAGTTTCTTAACCAACAAAGACCAGTTTTGAATACTTCCGTGTGTCATTATCAATGAATACTTCTGTATTTAATTATCAATAAACGATAATTATCATTTGTAACTTATATTCGTTATCTTTTCACCTCATTGATGATCAAGAAAAATGACTAAATCCCGTCTTTGTACTAAAGGGGATAATTTTTCCAAAAATTCCATTGTTATTCTATGACTGTCACTATTGGTTATTGTATCTGTATAAAGCTTCAAATTAATATTTAAAAAAAAAATACTATTCTATATATAAATAAGTTCTCATTTGGGTGAAAACATATTTCAAACATTAGGCAGGCACAAAACTCAGTCAGCTGCATTAAATAGTATTAAATTGAGTAAAAACATCTTTAAAATCAGCTGTGTAATCAAGAATTTTTAGAACTTACTCATAGTACACAAAGCTTACATCTAATGAATAACGATTACTTCTAATGAATAAAGTATACCACAAGTAGCACCTCAAGTGAATTAAATGCAATGATTAAAATTTACTATAACATTCAACAATGCACCTCTTCACTTAGTAATCATGTATAATTAAATAAACAGTTCAATTAATTGCAACCGGCTTATATATTTTAGATATAGTTTATTTTTAACAAAAAACGATATCAATTTTGATCGTTAAATTCTCAAATCAATCATCAATCGAACAACGTATTTTATATTTTCCTTACAATGTAAGCTTTCTTAAGTTTATTTATTTTTCTACCTTTTTCGGAATTATTATTTTCTACAAAACTACACAGACTTAAATGCTCAACCAACAAAATTCTGGGAAAATCCCCAGATTATATTAATATAAAATGTTTATGAATGGATGTAAAGCATTAAATTTAATACCAACATGAAAGCGACTAGATTGTTAGTAAATATACCTATTTTTAGGAAAATTAGAAGTATAAAGCTTCTAAAAGAAGTACAATATAAGTAATTCTATAAAAAGTAAGTAGGTACAGTCAATACCCTCATCCCATGCACAGTCGTAGTTTTAACATTTACGATGTTTTTGGGACCGTACAATCGCAAAATTATTATTTTAATTTTATTCAGCACATGTATCGGTATATCATGGTGTGCTTTGTGTAAGAAAAAAAGCTAACTACATACAATACCACTATTGACATACAAACATTTTTAATATTTCTAGAAAAGAGTATGAAATCAGATAAAACATTAAATTTCGTTCCTATTTATAGAATTCTATGGCATTTGCGCAAGCTGAATTCCAACAGTTAGTTTATCTATTATCTTCTTTTACTTCCTTCATTTCATGGCTTTCTTTGACCACGTTTAGGCTTAATTTAATGTTCCTTCTCACTACGTTAAGGAGTCGCATGTTTGATTCACGCTACAAAACTTCAACAGACGCAAAACAAAAAAAAAAAAATTGTGAAACAAAATACGATAATTTTGAAATGTTTTATTTCTTCTTATAAAACAATGAGAATTGGTAACTCATAAAAAAGAAGGCTTTTTTGTTTTTATCTAAAGGTGGGTTCATAGCTAGCAGATCGCTGCGCGACTTTAGTAATCTATGGCTTTCTTTAGCGGTGACGCGAAAAAGTTAGTTCGAAACCATCTTTATCTCAGCGCCACTTCAAAACTTTGAATCAAACCTTTTATGTCCTCTTATTATTTTTGTTTTTCGTTTTAAAATTATTCTTTTAAAAAGTAATTATTGTATTTTAATAATACATTTTTTATTATTAAACATAAATTTATAACTACTATGATAACTGTTTCGTTCATTTTTTACTTTTTCTACAAGTAAACGTAGCTATATTTTTGGCCAAAATTATTTATTTATTCTAGATTTGTCTTCATTTAACTTGGTTTGAATGTTACATTATTTTATCTCTCCCATTAAATAAAATACGTTAGTGCTTTAAAGATATCAATCAGAAGAATCAGAGAATTCAATGAAAAATCATCACTTCATACTTTCAATGCATTGAAATGTTAATGTATAGAATACGAGTATTATAAACTAATAACAATAGCATAAATATAAAATGATAATATATAGCGTAAATTGAAATTATTATTGTTAAATAACAAGAAAACTTTCAACAGTGAATATATTCCCTCAGAATAGCAGACAAATAGATAATTTAGCTATATTTATAACCTGAACGGAGGAAAGGCAGGGAACCCTGTGACGAGGTCTCTATGGCTTTGTGAATATATTGTTATCCATTATCCATATAGCCCGATACGCTAGCTGTGAACCTTAATTCTCTTCCGAATTCAAGTTTACCACCCCAATTCTCTGAATACATCTTATTAAACCTACAAATGACAATTGCACATCAATATAGATAACCTTTAAAAAATCAGGGTAGGTTTACAATTACAATTGTTAAAATTATTTTACAAATAAATTTTGGTGAAAGTAAAGGATTGAATGTGATTGAAAGCAAGTAAGTAATTGAAAGAAAGTTATTGTTATTAATCCTTTGAGATAATAGAAGAAGATGAAAACGAAAGTATGAAAGCAAAAGTGAATGTTGTCGCATTCAAAATTCGTTTTTATGATGGTTTTATCATTAAAATCTAAATATACAATATACGTAGATATGAAAATCCAAAACAATTGCCTAATTTTTATCCTCGATTATTTAACTGTTAACTTCATTAATATTAATAAATTAGCCGTGTAAGGTAGAATTAATTATAATATAATTGAATAAGTAATTTATACAGCGTGCGACATGCATCAATGATCATGAGAGGGGAGATAAATTGTTTCACACTCTGATCTTCACCTGTTTTGTTTATAGTTTATGTTTCATACTGTGAAAGAACGTTTCCGCATAATAGTTTTTTTTTAACAAATGTTGCCAGTAATGACCTAATAATTAAAAAATGAACTCAAAAACAACCAAAACAGTGTTTGTTCTTAAGTTTGCCATATTGTAAACTGTTTAACTTTTCTTCTTTTTACTTTCTCATAAAAGAGAAAATATTTTGATGACGTGAAAATTCCATTTTAAGATTTTGATGGATTAACACGTTTTGAGGTCCCCTGATTCCAAAAAAGTGGTTTGTAAAAAAGTTTGTCTATCGTCTGTGCAGCCGAGAGGAGCCTAAACTACTGGACCGATTTTGACGAAATTTGGCATAAATGTTCAGAAACATCATACCCCGAGGCGAAATCGAAAAATGAATTTCAGCTCCAAATTTGGGGGCGCTACCCCTAAAAACTCAAATTATTTCTCGAAAACGGCTCCAACGATTTTGATTAAAAATTATAAATGTAGTCCATTTAAATACGAATCCAACGACAAAAATAAATAATAATAAATAATAATAAATTTCCGGGAAAAATATAGTTCTTGAGGAAATAGCTTTAAATCAATCAAGACGGAGAGAGACCGGGTTCGATCCCCTGCCGTGGAGAAGTAATTTTTACAAATTTTGATAACATTGTCAATAATAATTAAATGTACCTAGGAAAACTAGAAAAATAATAAATGGAAAACACTATAATAAGAAAGTTTATGAAACAGTGGGTATATAAGAAAGCTAGTCTAAATTGTCTTGGATCGACAAAATGATTTTGCAGGTCTAGTGAAGAAATATTTATAATTTATTGTTTATACAGTAGCTAGTTTAGAACTTCATATAGTAGATCTAGGCTATAACACAATTTTTCGGGGCACAAAGTTCGGGTGTCCTTTGTCTTGTAATCAGTTCATTTCTGTTTAAAATACGGTGTTCTTTGAAAATTATTATTTGTTGTATTAGCTGAATCTGATGTTAAATTTAAATGTATTTTTTATATATATTAAATTTAGGCAAAGGCTACTTCTGTTTGTTGAACCTAATTATAGAATTTTCCAAATAATATAAATCCATATTTTTTAGTAACTTGTATATGAAGTATGGACAGAGATCAAGTTTGGTATTGGTGAAACAAATACATAGTTTGAAATTTTGATGGATTGAATTTAAGATTATGAGGATAAAAAAAAATTTCTGATTGTGTACCGATAAATGTAATCGTCCATAGATAAAGCTAGAATTTAGATAATAATAAATTATATATTACATACCCTATGATTTAGAGTATATTATAACAAATAACAAAAAAAGTAGAATAATGATTACTTGAACAAGGTAGTTTAAATAGGTAAATTAAAAAGTTTTAATTTCAATGATTTTTTTAGCTTAATGAAATGGTTAGGAAATGGATGTCACAGCAATAAAATGTGAACTTTAAAAATGGTTATTATAGAACATTTTTGTAATATTAGTAGGTCAGTTATAAATATGTATATTCTTTTTCATTACTTACGAAGAAAACATAGTCCCTTTAGAATTATTTCCACATGATTATCACTTCATTTCCTAGATTTTAATTTTATTATTTAAAGTTTGGTCTAATTTTGAAGCCTACAGTAATCGCGATCTCACTGCTAAGAAGCGGTGTATTGGATTCCATAAAAAATAAATTTAAACTTCAATATGAAGTATTATTTGTGTTTCATCAGGTTTATTTATTTATTTTTATCTGCTAGTGTGTAAAACTTCTACTGAATAAAATTTAGGAAGTATAATTGATCAAATTATTGTCATTGCGTGAATTTTTGTTAATTGGATTGTTTTAGTAATTTTATGTTTGTTGAAATTATACATCATTGTATTTTTTTGTATTGGTGTGACAATTTTAGAAATACGTTTATTCTATTATAAAACCCCTATATGTACTTACATCCACTGAGTCGTCAAAACCGGTCGATCTCGCACTTTATTTACGTTCTATAATTTATTTATAACTAAAATTTGAATTTGGCACAAAATAAAATATTTTTTACATCAGACTGATATTAGTTGGACAAGGCAATCAAACCATCCCTACGCAAGCTGTGAATATTATTTTAAAAAAAGAACACAATATCTTGCAAGTATAATTAAATTTAAATGATATATTATTGTCTCAATCTTATTTTTTTAAATGTACATTCAGGTTCTTGAATCATGTCAAGTTTAAAGAATCGAGATTCCAACTTTACTGGCATCGATATATTTATATATTTAAATTTTCAACATATTTGAAATATAGCGTATCCATTTTAGCATGTCGGTGTTATTTGACTTATTAAATGAGTTACTATAAAACTAGCTGGCAGCTAAACTAATTAAAAAAAAAAAAAAAAACATTATAACAATAATAATATACCTACTTATTATATAATTGTGTATTTAATCAAATGCATTCATAAGAATTCATTACGTATTATTAGAATAATTAATAAGGATTTTATCATAGAATATATAATTATTCTTTCAAGAAGAGCATAATATGAATAATTTCTAATTATTTGTATTACTAATGCCATCATATAAAGTAATAATAATAAAGGTAGCGATAGAATAATTTTTATATTCTAATAATTTATTACTGTTTCTGATTTTTTTTAATTTCGTGTTTAAGTTTATTTTTATTTATAAATAATAATCAAATCACAAAATATATTTAAAAAAAGTGGTTTTATTTCCAATATAATTAAGGCCACACTAGTTAATCGTAAATAAAATAATTTTAAGTATGCTTATATTAATGGTAAACAAATAAACATTGACAAAATTAATATTAAATGTAAGCACAACATAAAAAGTATGCACATAGATAGTCATTCTTTTCAATTTTTCCGAACAAAATTAATTTCAAGAATTTCAGAAAATAATATATTGACAAAAGCGAAACAATGCCATAAGAGATAATTTAAAAGAAAAACAAAGCATAGTATAGATAGAAAGTAGTGTCCAAAATTGGTTGAAAACTGCGAAGAAACTCCCTGATGCCATTGTCCATTTCCAGTCGTCTCGCATGGTTTAGTTCTTGTATACAATCTACTTCCTTCTTAGAAATTAACACACTTGAATAGAACTGCATTATTTTACACTAGTTATTAATATATTTGCTGTAGGCTTATTTCGAAAGAAGATTTTAAAAAATCAATAAATGCAATGAACTAGATATTAAAAAAGGCGGACTTTCAGGTGGTGAAGTAGGCAAATTAGTATTTTTTACTTTTTTTTATAACAGTAATCTGCTTTTATAGCAGTAATCTGCGATCTTTAAAAAAGTTAATTTACTTGGACTTATACTTAATTTTTAAACAAATAATTCATTAAAAATGTAGCTTGAACTTAATTCTAGATGCTACATAGGAATTCAAGTACATTCGAAAGGATTACTGCCTTGGGTGAGATGCAAAGTCCCCAAGGTGTAATGCAAATTAAGACGAGCCGCATTGAGTTGGAATAGCTTTAATTGTATGAGGATCTACGAAATTATTATTGTGATTACTTTGAAATTATTTAATTTAGGTTGATGGCCGATTGAGCGCTTTAACACTAACAAAAATTAGCTAAATTAATCAAACATTGGAATCTAAATCGTTCTCTTAAAAACTAAATACATATTCCAACAATGATTGAACTCTTAAGGAAATTCATATAATTCAGACCGAATGATGGCTAAAAGAAATGAAAGAACGTAGGAAGCATAAGTTTAATAAAATCTCTTTTGAACTAACTTATTTTCATAAAATATTCATTGCAATGAAACATTTATATAGAGTGTCAAAGAATAACTATTCTTAATTTTCAGAAATGATAGAGGACACTTATATGACTAGAAGCTAAAAACCTCGAAATTTTGCGCCGGAAGGTTATAGTCATGTTATAGTTGAACTCAACAACAGGTTATAATAATAGTGTTTATTTACTGTGTCAGTTTTGAGTTATGTTTCATCTTCTTTAGCAAATTTTCATTGGAGTAATTTACTAATGTGCCTATTATAGTGCCATATTTCATTTTTTCTTTCATTAATAAAAAGAAATATTGTTTTGATCAAAATTGTTTCACTCCCTTTCAAGAAAATCGTGAGAAAGAGAGCTCGCACTTCACCAATTTTTAAGTTCTGCAAAAACACTAAATACGTTAGTGTGAACACAGACTCCTCAAAAAAGAAAAGAAAAACTTTCTTTAGCCAGAATTTAGTAATAAATCGTGAATATATATTTCTAAAGAATTTCATTAATGTAAAAGAGTACTGTAATTTATGTTAAAAAATCAAAACAATTTTGACTGATGTAAGAAACGTTGGAAAATTAATTAAATTTACAACCATACGAAATTGGCAGTCTATTTCTCCTTTATTTTTTTTTATTTTTTTATAACAATAAAGGGAATAATGCAGCTTTTATGAAATTTAAGTGAGCTGTTTTGTTGATTTCAAAGATTAATGTGATTATATCAACGTTAATTTTATACTCCGGGTACGGGGTATAATGAGTAGTATTTTTCTTAAAGAAATGTAATAAATTTTAAGTCCTATTCCTATTGAATATTGAAGCTTATTCAATTCAGCTAAATTAAACTATCACAATACTTTCTTCAAACTAAGACCAGCCTCTTTAGTATTCTTTATTATAAGTTTTAGTCTTAGCCTAGCAGAGTTCAAAATAATTGTTCTATGAAAAATGTAATATTTTCCAGACTGATTCCTGTTATTTTTAGGTACCTGTAAATATTTTTGTTATCACAAGTTTAGATTGTACAAATTAAAAGAATTAATATTGACTCCACTCTTCATTTCCAATCCAAGTCTTGGAAAATGAACAAGTAGTTCCCTTTTCTTGCTTCCTACAAATACTTAAATGTTACCTTTATACAGAAAAAAATGATTTACTACATTTTACAATTTATTTATTAATTACTATTACACAGATAAATACTAAAAAAGTAACGCATAACATACTATTCAGTAAACCCATACAACGTTCACGAGTTATAAGTTATAACCTTCTCTTGTTGTTGAGGTTCAATTGTAACCTATTATTTAGGATTGTAACCTCCCGGCGCAAAACTTTTTCGTGGTATTTAGCTTCTAGTCTTATATGAACATTTTCATTAATAAAATAGTGTCACACTTAATGTCTGAAAATGTCCCACTTAATATTCGAAGAAATGTTGTTTCCCAGCATGATTCAGCAGCAGTGTGCACGAGCACACTTTGGATTAAATTACCGAAATTATCTAAATGCACAATTTCCAAATGGATGAAGAGGGGGGCCAGATATGACTCCAGTTGATTTTTGTTTTTGGGGTCATATTAAATCACTAGTTTATGAGACACCTGTCAATACAGAAGAAGATTTAGTGGCTCGAATTAGTCTAGCGTTTGATGATGATATTCATGAACGTCGCAGCAATAAATTATAAATTATAAATTTAAATTTCCAATAAAATTTAATACATTTCCAGACACTCGTTTATTAATAAAATATGTTTATTTAAGTGCCCTCTTTCATTTCTGACAATTAGGAATGCAGGATTAGGACACCCTGTATTTTATATATCTCATTAAGAAATTAATATTGATGATCGAATATAGGAATTTATTCTGCTGCAATGATTACACAGTATGTATCAGGTTAAAGTGTATATATGCCTTGTTTGCTTAAAACATATATTTTTAATGAATTGACCTTTACAGAAGTTATTACAGTAAAGTTTCTTAATAAAAAAAAACTTGTTTTGATAACAATCATATAAATAAAGTCAATGAGGAGCAAAAATTAACGAATGAACTGCAAATTGCTAATATCGTAATGTGTTAAGACTAGCGTTTAAGTCGGAGGAAAATTATAGGTTAAATAGGTTATAGGTTAGGGAACTTATAAACAGTTGTTTTTTAACCTATAAGCAAGCCTCCAAACGAACAAAATATTGCCAACCTTGTTTCAGCAAAATGTTCCACTGGCTCAATCGATATATTCTTTAAGCACTAATAATGTTAATTTCATACTTATTTAAATTCTGATAGTTACGACATAATAGAAATATTATTAACTAAATAAATAATCCAAATAACAAAATGACCCGAATAATTATTCCATCCATATCAGACTATAGTATGGCGTTTAACATTAATTTATCAGCGCCTTGAAGCTTGAAGTATTTAAAGCAGTCCATTCCTTCTTAACAAAAAAAAAGAAAAAGAATATGTTTCCCAACATAATTCTTTAACAATTCATAGGAATCATTCGCGCCTCGATCGTTAATTTTTTCCATGAAGATTATAGATTATCCTGTTTAATTGGCACCTGTCCTGTTTTAATCTTAGATCATTACAGCAACACTGCATACTCTAAAAGAAATGAAAAGGAAACGGATTTTCCTATACTCTTATGACATTTCCGATTTATATATATATTTCTTTTTTTACCTTGTATAGATAAGATTTTATTTATTAATAGTAAAAATATTATAAATAGATAGAATAATAATCTTTATTATTATTATTATTGCTGCAATCTTTCGTGTAATATTGTTTTAATTATTGTAATTATGTTAATATACGAATATTTAATGTTTTATTAAGCTTAATTTACTTTTATTTTATCAAAAGGATCTTTGAGGGACATTAAAATTATGTTGTATTTTTTATATCAATTGAATCATTGTACGCATAATTACGTTATATTATCATACTGATTTTTTTTTATTTATATAGAGGAATTTTTATGGGTATACTCAATATTAAATTGAAATTTACGCATAGGATAAATAGTTAGGCAATGAGTTATCAAATAAGTGACTAAATTAGCTAGTAAAGAAGGTAGGCAGAACAGATTAATAGTTGTAAAAAGTATGAAGAAAAGAAAATAAGATTAATAATATGAAAACGGGGATTACTCAATATCCCACAAGGCTTTTTTTGGATAATACGTTAACAACAATAAAAAAAAGTACTGGCTTTAGGTCAATAGTGTTATAGTTTGTACGTCCGGACGTATTATGACCATATTATCAAAGACGGTTACACGTATGGGGGTCGCCTAAGCGAGGGGGTGGAGTCAGGTGGAGGCCACTTTCACTCTTCTTGTTAAGGACGGAAGAAACACTTGGAACAAACCGGCGTCTCCCAGGAAATACTCGCAGTCCTACCTGATAACTATGTCAACTCGGAAACATTAGCATCGAGATCACCTTAAATCTCGCTTTCAGTCAAAAATAAAACCACTATATCCACAATACATTCCTTGCTAGCACGCCTTCCTGAACCAATACGACATACGAGTACATCTGATTCCAAACAAGTACATCACCCGAACTACAATAAACCAACACATCCTAGATGAAAATATTCAATTAAATCTAACAAAACAAAATTACTCAATACCAACATCAATCATCTTCTTTCAATATTGTTCAGTACTAATAGTAAATCTTTTTCTCTTCTAACGACTTTCAAACCATTCTTTCTTCGAACTATAATAGAATCAGCTGTTCATACAATTTTTAAAATCAGCTGATCAAAAAATCCTAATTCTTATCAATTTAAAGAAAAAAAATGTTTTAGGTTCTAAAGAATATCTTCTTTAAACATATTTCTTTCAATATAAAATAAAAATCATGCGGATACACTATAAATAAAAATCAGCTAGTTACATAATTGAAAACGCGCACATCTTTTTATTTGTATATTTTTTTATAAAGAAATGTACTGTAGCAAATTATGTCTTCAATATTTAATCTATAAAAGAGACCAGTCGCCTCTTTTCAGAATATAAAATAATTTTACACGATTTTTTGACATCTTATAAAGGATAATAATATTATATCCTTGTAAAGAGGTTATTAAGTGCATACTCTATGAAAATTGTGCATTTCGGGAAAATGTGATGAAATTTAATTAACGAAAAGCAAAAAAATTCATGAATAAGATACGTTTTCTTATATGCACGATTGGCAAATAATCAATATTCAAAAGAGAAGGAAATTGAAAAAAAAAATAAAAAAATGTTTAGAGAAATAAATCGGTATGGACACGGACACCCAGGAAAACACGGCACTGCCTTCTATTTTTTATTTATAACTTTCAACTTGGATTTTTTTATTATTGGATGGACATAATATTACCATGCTTCTAGCTATTATAAAGGTTGTCATTAAGGTGAAACCCGGTAAAATTTAGTACCTGTCTTCATAAACATACACTGGATTCATGTTAGGGTTTCGAGGTCATCCTAGAAACCCTTGTGCTTTTGGTAGTTCGTCCGTCTGTCTGCCGCATCTTGAACCATATCTCCCGACCTATTGTAGTAGCTAGAGAACTATAGCGACTAAAAAGTTTTTTTCTTTTTAATTTTTTAGGGGGAGATTCATTTTAAAGGTATTAAAATGTAGACCACAAATATATATCGCGTTTCCAAAATGGTGGCCATTTTACCCTCAAAAATTACTAAAAAAAAAACCCAAAGAATGCCCCCCCCCCACTACCCCATAGGGAAAGGTCCTGAAAATGAGGAAAGAAATACATAAAAATACTTCCCTGAAATGTTAAAAAACATTTTAGAAATTTTATGTGGCCGAACTATGGTGATCCAAAATTTTTATTTTTTGAGTGAGGGATCATTTTAAGGTATTAAAATGTAGAGATCACAAATATATATCGCGTTTCCAAAATGGCCAAAGCGCTATTTTTTATAGATATTTTAGTAAAAAGAAAATAATAATTAAAGTCCCAATTTAGCAAAATGTAATGAGCGCAGATGGTTGATAAATTATAAAGGGACCATCTGTCTACATTCGGCAAACTATCCACATTTCTTAGAAGATGGATGAGCACTTTTAAAAATAGTCTACCAATGAGTGTGGCACGTAGCTTCCTCGCGTCCTATCTATAATTTAACAATTTTAAGCTTTTACAACCTTTTTTTTGTCAAATCGATTTGATTTTCCCCTGATTTTTAAATCTCAGGGTGTAAATAAATGCATGTTTCTGCGAATATGGGCTTATTATGACCTACCATCTAAATTTCCTTAATATAAGACGAATAGTTTTTAAGATATGTTGTTCGCATAAAATGAGCGACAGACAGACACGGAACCAAAAATACTCCTTGATGTCTGAAACGGATTTCTGTCTTGGAATTTTAGAAACCGGAGACATAAAAAAATTTCGTTCCCCAGAACAATCATATAGCCACCGTTACCTTCAGTTCGCTCGGAAGCAATATAGGTGTTAATAAAAATCCAACTTTGTGTGCATGTGGGAGAGAAACTAATAGGCGCAGAAGTTTAAAACTAATATGTTACCAACAATGGGCTAATTGTGCCCTACCGTCCTAATTTAATTAAAATCAGACGAGTAGTTTTTAAGATATGTTGGTTCACAGAAACGTTGGTCAGATAGAAAAACCAACAGACGAAAACTGACTCTGGACAAAAAATGTTCCCTAAAGGTTTTAAACCGATTTTTGTTTTGGAATTTTCGAATTCGGAAACATAAACATTTTTCTTTCTTCAGAAGGAAGAGTTGGCCACGTGACTGTCTGTTCATCAAAGTTTTGGGAACTACCATGTATTAAAAACAAATTTCCTATTTTTATGAAATTTGTATGGTAGATCATAATTATCCCATATTAAGCTTTATTTTCCTAGAAGCGACTCCAGCGATAGACGCTCAATCGATAGTCGCTGGGTGACTATCGCTGATGACTCCTCTTCTGAGTTGGCATGTTACCGTTTTCCTAGCTGAGCGACTTTTAACATGCAAATTCAAAGAATGATAGTCGCAGGGCGACTATCGCTGAACGTCCATCGCTGGAGTCGCAACTAGGAAAACGTACCTTTAATTACAACCAACCTTCTGCGCCCATTACATCCTTCTGCATGAGCACAAACTTGTTTTATTAACACCTATCTTAAAGACGATCTTTAAAAGTTTCTCTCATCTTATTTTCTATACATTTGGATGATTTGTTTAAAGTAGTCCACAGATGGTTTCATACTAATTTAAATTGCTTAAAAATAAGTATATGACCTACATTCGATGGGAATAAAACAGTTATTATGTGACATTCGTCCTGTAACAAAACGGGAGGCAGCTATGTGCCACACAAATGGGCACACTAATTAGATAAGTTAGTTGTAGATTGAACAAACTAAACTATTTAGTGCGATTGTAAGAAATGAGTAACGAGTAATTGTAAATGTGTTCTAATGCAACGTTCAAGCATTGTTAGATAACAGTTTACAGTTGAATGACAATGCGCGTATTGACATAGAAAGTTACTGTTTTGTCTCTTTAATCACTCACTGGCCAACTAGAAAAACACTTTTTCTTTTAATCATTTCCTTAAGTAAAAGGAAATGCAATTCAACTCGGTTTTCAAGCTGAATATGGGAGCGGCTATGGAGGTCATCTTAAAGAAACATCACAAACAGTCTCTCCAGGTAAATTGAAAAAATGTTTGATTGCCAAAGCAGGTTTCAGCCTTCACAAGACCATCGCACTGATGATGGCCTATTCAGCTTGAGACTCTGGGTCTCACGTCGATCTCTCTGACATTTAGTAGACTCACCACTCACTAAATCTTTTTATTAATGTAACTTTTTTCTTCCGTAATAAGCACTGATGATGGCCTTTTGAAGGCTGAAAGCTGCTTTAGCTATAAAACATTTTTTTTCAATTTTCGTGTAGAGACTGTTCGTATAATTTCTTTGGTTTTTAAAGTACAGATAAACAAATAATTTTTGTTATTATAAAAATGAAGTCTTTCTAATCATTTTATTAATTACTGATTATAGTTTATTTTAATACAAAATGCATGTTATTTTTAAATTAGTAATTAATAATACAAAAAATAATGTTTCGCTTCCGCGCTTACCGAAGGTAACGGAAGCATAGTGATCATTCTGAAGAACAAAATGTTTCTCTGCCTGCGAATTCAAAAATTTCTAGACAGAAATTCTTTGAAGACATCAGGGAGATAATACATGAAATTATTATGCTAAACATATAAGATTGATAAATAATGAATATTGTAATAATAATATCAAGATAAAAAGAACTTTTTATATACTACGTTTTTAAATTTTCTGCTGAATCGTATGTAATGTTGATAATATAATTGTTATTGTTATATAATATATAATGTTAGTGAAAAAAAAAAAGTTCCGAATTTATTTACTTCACATAAATGACAACCATCCAGAGAGCTGATCTTAAACCTATAAAAGGATAAACCTTTGTACAACGGATCTCCCCAACACCAAATCTAAGCATGCCATCGATATATTTGAAATAATATAATCGATATTTCCTGTTTTGCTGTCATTCGATGTTTATCTATCACAAATTTGAGACCCGTCAAAATGAAGATTGCGTAAATATTGGATATGGCAAAACAAATAAAATAACTTGCGGATTTTTTCCGAACTAACTTTCCGCACAGCTAAATTTGCTGAAAACTAATTAAATTCTGCTGAAAGATGGCTAAAAGTATTAAAATAATGCATTGTCATCGTGTTCTGAGCTATGCTAAAAGTTTTAAATGTCTAGCGATTCGGGAAGTTAGTTAGAAATCGATTGCCAGATTTGTACCGGACAAACAAACAAGAATGCAAGCTAATAAAAACGTAGTAAAAATAGATCTGAGAGTAAAGAAAAAGTAATGCAAACAAAACAAACAGAAGACGATCAATAAGGTTTTACGTAAAAACAAATTAGTAATTCGATTGTAAAAAAATAAAATATAATTTTACGTATTTATAATCAAGAACCTGACATTTAACTTATAAATAACAGGTTTTCATATTTACAAGAATTTCTAAAATATAAATAAACTTACAAAACGATCTTAATGAAATTTTCATGTTGACTTTATTTAACTGTGTTTATCAAATATATTTTATCACTTGTATATACAAATATGACAATTATCATTATAAATCCAAAAAAATAAAATTCTTTAATTATAATCGTGTGCGCTTTTTTTTTTTTTTTTTTTTTTTAAATATATATATATATTGATCGAGTTTTTTTATTCTCTGCGTTAGGGATTGAGTAACTTCTTTACTAAATCCGGTTGCCTCGTATACGAGAAAGAAGCAAAGATTGGATGGACCAAGAGGCTGTTGACCTAAAGCTCAGACAAGACGTTGCGTCACTAAGTTGTAACTTTAGTGCCGTTCGAAAGTTCTTCAAGAACCGCAAAGTACCTCATCATTTACGATATGTATTTTGAAGATGAAACGTGCAAAGAGAACTTTCAATTACAGTTAAAATGCAGTTAAAGATTTAACATATTATTAGACTTTTTTAGAACGAATAAATTATGTTGAAGAAATTTAAAAATTACAAAACACTAAAATAACTTGCTTCTACATCTTACCATCTTAAAGTAAAGTGCAATATTCTGTGTAAACGTTATTCTATTTGTTTAAATTTATTCAAATGTTGTAGTTTTTCTAGTAAAGATTGTTATTTATTCTCTAATACTTTTTACTACTCTAAAAAAAACTTTGGTAATTAATTCATAATTTTGTAAAGAGTCAACTCAGCTGTCAACTACAATATTTATCATCAGTGTCAGATTGAAGAAGAAGTCAGTATAAAGAAGAATAATGTATGACTCGAAGTTATCTGTCACTCGGTGTAATTGTAATACCAGCTTTCAACTTACAATGTTTATCATCAGTGTCAGATAGAAGAAAAAATATGAAGAAGAATAGTTTAACTCTAAGTTATATTTCACTTGGTGCAATTGACATATCAGCTTACTACCTAAAATGGTTAACGAACTAAAGCTGAGCCCACATCTCTTTTAAATCCGCTTCGCTTTCATAATAAAACCATAAATTTTGACCTGTATCAAATGTGTACCATATTTTTTTTTTAGGTTTTCCTACCAGCTTAGGTTACATCTTTAACCTTTAGTGTTAACTCGAGTGCAGTGAACTCCGTGCCACTCTAACACAGTTGGCTGCAGCTTATATGCATTCCGCCTGCAAAAGTGAGTCGGGAAGGTCTTGGAGGTGGTGGATAATAACAATTTAAATCAAGAAGCAAACTTATGAAGGTGCAAATTAGTTATGTGCTTTGAATTAATGTCATTTTAGTAAGTAGACAGTGCAAAAATTATACCTGTATGTCTTCTACTGAATTCGAATACCGGTAAAAGTGAATTGTACTGTACGGTGCTATTTACAGAATCGAAGAACAAAACATTTAGTTTTGTAATTATTTTTACAAAACTTTTTTTTCTTTTCTAAAACATTTAGAAAAGAAATCCCAGAGCAAGAAAGGTTGGCTATCACTTTGCGCTTCTTAAAGCGTTCGCCGTCTCTGCGCTTCTTGGGTACTTAAGATTAATATTATAGCGATCATGTTACGCGGATTTGATTCAACTGTGGAACCAGTTTAACAGCCTGATATTGAGGTCCTTTGAAAATAAAGTGATATCATTTTTGGTTTTTGTTATCGCATCAATATTAGTTTTTCTGTTAAACTCTTAACTGAAACAACTTAGGAACCACCCATTTGTAAAAGATAAGACGTTGTTAATAGTGAAATATGGAAAAAAATAGAATGTATGCAGATTCTGAGTGAAAATTTAATCAGTTTCATTCCCACGCAGAGATTCACTGTCTACGGATACTCACCTTTTTGGCTTTTCTTTATTAATTACACCATTGCTTTGCATGAAAATGCATTTCTTTTAATTAATTTGTGATGAGGAATAAAGAAAAACGAATTTCCACAAAAAAGAATTCATAAACTTTATCCTTATTCGACAAAGCAGACTTTAATACGAGTCAATCTTCTGTCTGACCTTTTAACCTCTTCTCAACCCCTGCATTGAATATTTCTCTCTCACATATTAACTAACGTCTCGTCGCCATTGTCAAGGAATCTGATAACCAATAGTGGTTGAAAGGCAGCTCTGTACATTAAGTTATTTATAGTGGAGATACGTCTTTCTTTATCGTTAATCAATATCTTCATCTTCAATGCTTATTTACACAAGAATACCAGTGTTACAATTAAGCCCATTTTTCTGGCAACAAGACCTTGCCTCAAAAAGAAAATAAACAATAATCGAATATTTAAGCATATTCATAGATAGATAAATAATCACGATGTAAATTCTAAGCTATAATTGATCGAATAATTTAACACAATGTCAAAGGGTTAACTCGACTATTAACACCTCTTAACATAATTATATTTATAAAAAGAAAAAAATTAGGAGCCAAAACCGACTTGAACTTAGACGCAGTCTTTATCAAATTAAACCTTTGGTTTTAATATAACTTCAAGCACACAAGACCATTCATTATCTTTTCTAAGGCATGTCAATAACAACAAAGAGCTAAGTATTAGTCAAATTGTCAACTAACTTTCCAATTGGTTACCTGGGGTATTACTTTCTGTTAGGAGCAAGTTTTATTTCTTCTAACAGCAGTTCTTGCATTTGTATGGATTGCACGTTACCTTCAATTCCCAATTGTATCTTATTTCTCCCAGGAGTGTACCATGTATTTTTTGCAATTTGTTTTTAGTATCCAATTTTATTTCATACAAGCCTTCACCCGGGGCTCGTGCTAGGTATTAGTGGCTATATTACCTATAATCATGTATCCTACCTAGAAATAGTATCAGGACTATATTATACATCATTCATTCCATTACTAAGAATATAAAACTCTCCAAATATTATTGGACTTTATATTAGGTATATAAAAAAATAGCCAATCGGAACTAAGTAATATAATAATAAATAACAATGCTAAAAAAAGATATAATAATTGAGAAAATAAGCATAGTCAAAACTAATTAGACTGGAAAGTCATAGAACAATCATCAACCATTGGTGTATTAATTTTTAATTACCAGTCCCTTCTCTCAATGCGGCAGTTCCACCAGTAAATATTTAATAACTCTAGTTCTAGGACAAATTAATTACGACAGAAAGTCATAGGACCAAAGTTGTAGATCTTTTAAAATCAGTTAACACTGGAGCAATCTGCTTTTAGATACAACTTACCGTTTAGCCACAATAAGCCTCCAAAAAAACTTTAAAGTTGTGTCCACCATCTTACATTTTTTAAGGGGGGTAAAAATGTTTTTTAACTTTTCGGATTTTACTAGGGTTTGGGCCAATTTCTGACCAAACGCAAAAAACCGCAAGTCTCTAGGTGGTCTAGAAGTACCCAAACATTTTGATTAGCGAGTCTGTGGGTTTTTGTTATGGTGGGTCAACCTAATTTTTTTTAGGATATTATACTTCTATACATTCTTTTTTTACAAAAATAGTTCATAACTTTGGTTCAACTCATTATTTTTCGATGAAACCAAGACTACAAAATGCTCAACATGTTTGCGCTCACCTCTGAAAAATAATTAATCGATTTCGTTCAGCCAGTTTTGTGCCTATAAGGTCGGACTGGTGGCGACCGACGCACATACATATACACAATTCACTAATATACATACATACACAAAACAATTTAAGGCCGGATTCGGTTTTCGAAATAAATGAAATGTAAAAGTATAAAAAAAAAGTCAATTCTGAGTAATGTACAGACAAAACTTTAATTTTATATATATAGATGATATAATAACAGAAAAACAAGTATTAATTGTACTTTGTGTTGATCAGTCAGTTCTAGTATATTTTTACTTACAAAAAACCGTGGTTGAACCATTGATTGAACTATGCTTGTTGTCATGTAGCAATACTTTAAGTGGTCAACTAATAGTCACATTATAAAGATTTTAATGCACAAATAAGCTATAAAGAAAACCAAATCATCCGTCTGTTTTACGAAAATTCAAACTGATTAGTATTCCAGTCATAAAACATGAAAACAGAATTGAAAGTCGTCGTGACTTACTGATAACAATTATCATAGTATAGAGTCCTTAATGCAAATTAAGCAGTGCAATTTAATCTAAACACAATAGAATTATTAAAACATCACTGATTATTATGAACACAAAATGAAAAATTAGAATACAATAGAACGTTTAACTCACGTCTGGAGTGTAATTTATTGACAAATTATTGATCTGTGTATCAAATTACATTAGGCAGTTTAATACGTATGCTTTCACGTATTTTAATCGAACAAAAAAGGTTTTACATTCTAGATTATACAATCTGAGATCCCAGGTAGCTCATTAACCTTTCATACAGGAGGTCTTGGGTTCGATTCCCGACTCCGGCAAGTGGCCCACGATCGGTGATCGCTGGCATAGCTGAATGTATAGCAACTTAAGTGAAGTGGCATTCATCCGGTTTCAGACGCCAGTACTAAGCTTTATACGCCCGATGGAGCGAAACTCAAACCCCGTGTCTATATATAGTTGTATAAGCCCTTTCTCTGGCAGCCCCAAGCCTTTCGTGCGTTTTTGTACCAAATAATATATGTATGTATATGATCTAATGAAATGTATTCCCGAAGTCAGTATCATTGTTATTAACATCTTCGAAATCATTAATAATGTATTAACTTTTAGTTTATTAATATTTTACGTCATTAATTTTAGTTCATTAATATATATCTGTCTAAAAGGTTACTACTATACCAAGCTCGTTGTATTATTTTTTTTTTTTTTAATATTTAAGAAATTTTAAATAAATTTTTACATAACTAACAAGCCGACGTTATTCTGTGACTACCTTTCTTTCTTCTTCCTTTTCATTAATCTCTATCAATTATTTTGTGTTATTTAATGTTAGTATTTATTATATTAATATAATTAGAAGAAGAAGAGTGAAAGAAAAATCAAATTTAGAATTTTTCGGTCAAATATGCCATTGAAATCGAAAATTTTATTAGCTGGCCATACACGGACGGTATTTTATTTCGAAAATCGCGGCGTCTTTCCGAATAATTTCTAAAAGCTCATGTGTTAGTGGACTGTAGCACACGCCATGAAAATACGGGAAATGATTTGACGAACGATTCGCGAAAAATATCCTTCTGAGTATCATCTGCGTTAGTGTGCGTTAACACACGAGAGGAAAACGGGAAGGGATTCGCTCCATGCCACGTGGGCAAACCACGCGCGAGGCCAAATGACACGATAAATAAAGGTTTTCTCCCATACACCAACGTTTTTTCCTTTCAAATGATTACGTGCCGCGTAATCAATTGAGAAATCCCTTCGTCGAAAAATCCAACCCCATTTTCCCGAGCCACTCTTTCTTCTCCCGTATCCTCTCCCGTTTCCACATGACACGATTTACCAAGGGAAAAACTTTTGGGTTAAATTTACTCAACATTTTCCTTTCTCGTTCTTTCCTATCCTCCTTTCCTCTGCCGTTTGTACATGCCGCGATTTTCAGAATGAAAGAGCGTCCGTGTATATGGTCAGCTATTCATGAAGTAATATAATTTATATAATCGAGTAGTATCCTGACGACGCTCCTCGAAATAATTAATATTGCTAAGCTAAGGCAACCACATTAATTCCAATAAAAATTAATGTTGTTTTGATTTGTTGGCATTCAAAGAGATATAACTTATTTAAATTAATTTACTTTTTTTTCTTAATGTAAAATTAAGCCCGTTACCACGGGCCTAATTTGTATGCCTTAAGGATAAAAAGTTTTTTTACATAAACCTATACCTCGTGTAAGACAATAGAATGTATTAATACTACACTTTTTTCTTGATCTTTAAAAAATTTGGGTTATAACCTCATATTTAAGTACAAAAATTTGATTTTTAATCAAACTTTGATGCGTCTTTTCAATTCCAAAGAATTAAGTAATTCATATTTTACCATTTTGGTAGTATTCATACTACGGAAAGATTAAATTTTAATTTAAATTAAATTATAATTATTATTAACTAAGGGAAACAGACATATATAGATAGAGTCTATATATAGAGGCCCGTGGTTCAAATCCCGGCGCTGGAGTGTATTTTTCTCTGTCTGTTTCCCGTAGTTAATAATAATTATAATTTGATTTAAATTAAGAATTAAGTAATTAACACCAACCGCCTTTAATTTTTGCTAGATTGCATTCAAAAAACATTTTCAGTTTTAACCTTCTTCAACCTTTTTGAATCTTGTCCAAACGCGCGTGATGACCCTCGAGCTGTGAATCAAGACATCTCGACTACTCCAAAATTCCAAGCTATATTGATTTATTCAAGTTTTAAAAGTATATAACACTCTAAAACAGACGCTTGTTCTATTTAGCTCTAATATAGGTCCACCTATTCTGTATGTAGTTCATAAATTGTCAAAGCTCTGAAACAAAATATGCATTGTTTATTGGCCTAAGTTACGTGGCTTTTAAACATACTTGAGGTAGCTAGGTAATTGCATGAGGTTTATTTAATCTGTTTAAAATACCCCACTGTTGTAACAAAATAGCATAATACTTGCCTTAGAGGAAGTCTTACTATAGAACACTTCTATTGTTAAAGGTTATATTGGGAAGGTTTCAAGAGGTCGAGGAAGGTTATAACTGAAGGAAAGTAGTGTTTATATCTTTAGTTGCGCTGATGGTTTCTTGTCGCTTGGACTTAAAGGAGTCAAAACTTTTACTTCAGTACCTTCCTTCCGCTACATTACTCTCGGAACAATAATTATCAGTCATTCTAACCTATCTTAAAATGATAACCTCATTTCCTCTTCAGATGACCATTCTTACATGATGTGTGTGAAAATTAATACATTATCTTAACGCACTTCCTTACTGCTTTCAACATTATTGTTTAAAATAAATGTTTTGTTTACTAGACTAAATTTGGAACGTCATCATCATCACTAAGTTAGAGGTTATGATCATAATTTTCTTTCATTGCAATTTCTTTAGGAACTATAAGCAACACGAAAGCATTTAATATTTAGCTTTTTGATATTGCTTCTTTTCGCTTTCTGTCACAGTTAGTTTAACACAGTTAGTTAACTGTCAATTTGAGCCTGGTTTTGTTATAACACCAATAAGTCTAATGAGGGCTGAAAACTTAAAGCGCATTTAAAATTTGTTGAAATTAAGGGAGGGAATAAGGTTACTTTTTTCTGATTCTGATATATAATTCTGTACGTAAACGATGAACTATCATAATTGCAAAATGCTATTTTGACCAAATGTTCTAAGGATTACGTTTTACTGTGACAAATAATTCAAACGGACGAATAAAAGGTGAAGTTGTTCTAAAGAACCAAATAATTTTTAAATTTTTTATAATCCGTTTCAGATATCAGGGAACATTAATTTGTGGTCGTTTGTCTGTCTGTTGGTCTGTCCAACATCTTAAAAAATCCTAGTCCGATATTAATGAAATATGTCTGATAGGTCATTAGCCCATTGTTGGTCCAATGTACCCTTCAACCATCTGCGCCCATTTATATATCTTCCACAAAAGCACATACACACATTTATTTACATATATATCTTCAAAAGTACTCATCCTTTTTTTTAATACATTTCCGAAATTTCATAATTTAAACCGTATGCGTTCATTAAACCTTGCTCAATTGATAGATTTATTCATGTCAAAAATCAAAACAAATTTTTAAAATACAGCTTCCTCGCATCCTATCGCTTACTTTATTGATGTTTAGGAGTCATTTCTAAGATATGTTTATTCATAAAAATTGAACGACAGACAGACAGATACATTTAGTAAGCTCTGAAGTTATACTCTACCAATTAATGTGGCGTCCTATCTGACAAAAAAGATATGGAGGTTCGCAAAAAAAACGACTGACAGACACGAGACCGAAAATGTTCCCTGATATCTGAAACGGATTTCTGTCTTTTTGAAAATTCTGTTGCTCAACATTATTGCGACAATTGCTAACAACCACATCTTTACAAATACTCATCTGATTTGAAAGAAATTTGAAAGTAGCCCACAGATTAATTTCACAGAATTTCACCTTCTGCGCACATTTAATATTCCTTAAGAAAAAGCGTAATCCCACTTGACATCGAAAGAGATTCTAATAATCATATGTTTTCCAGCAGGGGTACATTATACTTGAGTTTCACCCTTTCTCATTAATTATAATATTAATGATTTGTTTTTCTTTGAGTAGAAGAATGAACTTAATAGATTTCAACTTCCTTAATTTTTTAGTAACTTTTTTATTATGTACTTTAGAATCCACAAAAATAGATATGATTAATAGTTTCTTTTTAATCACACAATCCTCTATTCGATCACACGATAGCTATTTCGATTCTTTTAGTTCTTACTTAAACGCGTTTTTTATTGTTTAAAATTTATACATAATATGTCAAGCCTCATTTGCATACGAACAACTTCTCTGTTTTACGTCAGTACCATACTATGTCTAGCTTTGACATGAATAGGAATAAACATAAAAGAAGATAATACAACGTTCTTTTTTTGTTAATATAGTCAAGTTTCTATTAATACCAGTTCAGAACTTATAGAAGTTTTTCGAAATGCTACCAGTATATGGAAGGAGACTGACCCCTATTATAAATGAGAAACTAGTTTTATGTTTGAATGCCGCATAGAAAACCAGTTACAAGATTATATGTTTTTGCATAATATTCTTATCCACATTTTTTTACGAAATATACTTGCCGGATAAATATAGTAGTTTTCGTTTATTTTCCCTTTCTGTTCGTATGGTTTTTTTAATTTTA
Source organism: Gerris lacustris (assembly GCA_951217055.1). Lineage (NCBI taxonomy): Eukaryota > Metazoa > Arthropoda > Insecta > Hemiptera > Gerridae > Gerris > Gerris lacustris. The sequence continues at coordinate 31,886,997 of OX578281.1, read as the reverse complement.
TTTTTTACAGATTATATATGTATTCTATCTTACTTTATAATGACATTAAAGATCGGATCTATTAATATTTTTGCCAAAACGTGAAACGTAGTCCACTCCATATCATCCGCAGCGTAATGAACAGGTTGAGCGCTTGAAGCGGACTCTTTGCGACGTGATCAAGTATATTAACGAGGACTAGATCGACTGGGATGAACAACTGCCCTTCATAATGATGGCCTACCACTCAGGCGTACACTCTACCACTATCAACTGACTACTACCTGCCAACTGACTAATCTTACCTACCTGTTGATGTCAAAGGAAAGAACTACCCGACGTTAGTCAAATTATGGGAAGAAGAAGTCAAGATGCAGCTCGACAGTGCGATTATGACCACAACCAAGTCATCTAGTAATCTAGTACACAAAGAGTTTTATGACCAACACGTTCACCATTCGCTAAAGAAGACATTGTATGGCCGCTTTACACGCCACAGAATCGAGTGGCGGAGAACCTTCCTTAGTAAAGACGAAGCTATAAGACGTTACATATTGTATATCCAATCCAGGCTAGGAATGGCATCGGACTACGAGGTCAAAAAAGGTATGGTGGACCTCTTCAATAGATCAACAGAGAGTATCTCATGTTGAGATACTCGCTCCTACTCACGAACATGAGAGTATCCAAATAAAGGTATGTGGAGTTGGGTGTAGTTTTGCTGAAAGTGCCCTTAAGAGCGAGGTATTCAAAGTGAGCAGCTGCGTATTATCACAACAAGCTAAGATCCACCAGTTATGGGCCAGTTCATGAGAAGTACCAAAAAAATTAGTCTGATATAAAATAAAATTAAATATCATAGGAATAGAATTCAAATCTTATTTAGAAACTTGCATTGCTTAATTAGTCATTACTTATAATAAACCACTTTAGTTTATTCTCATTTCTTATATACTACTTTAGTTTACATATTATTGTAGAAATGTTGTGCCATCTTTATTAATTCGTAGTTATTATTATTTCGAGAGTTTCGTAATCGTTTCAATCAACCATTCGCAAATGTGGAAGGTTAAGACTAACCTGTTTGGTCATTAACTCTTATGTCATTTTTGACGATGTCTTAAATATTAATAAAAACTTTACCGTCAGAAAAACTTTCTTTCAGATATATTTTAGTTGCGGTTGTCCTCAATAGCCCCGTATCTTTGTCATTAACTAGGATACTTGATATTTATAGATAAGCAATTTGCAAAAGATGGTTTTAGTGGTATTTAAGCAGTCTGCATTTACTATTTTATAAAATCGATGAGTCCATTTTGAAGAAAATTATATTTTTATGGTTATTACAGTTTTTGGTGGACAAGTTATATATTAATTTCGTTTACGGATATGTACATGAGAAATTTAAAAAAAAAGAAGAAGATTATAATAAAGACAATTCTTTCTAATCCTCTTGTATTTTTTTCAATTAAAAAAATTACTACATTATTTAACAATGCATAAGAGAGTAGCTTATTAACTCTGAGAACATAATAAAGTTAATAACGACTGTTCCATTCTTTCTTTTTCAGTTCTTCATGATTTATTAAATACTGGTTTTTTCTAGTCCATTAGTTTTCTATTTTAATTTTAACGTTTTTAACTCGATCAAGGATTGATTAACATTACAGTAGGTTTGTGGAAGAATAATTGACTCTCTATTTAAGTATTAAGACTTTTGAAATTTGAAGTAGACTTTCACCTTATTGCGATTTAATTACGTACCATTAAGTTGGACATCTAGAAAATGACGAAGTACAAGGTAAACCAATTATTGAGTGCAAGAAGTTGTACATTTCAAAACTAAGCAGAATATTTTTTTCTTTTTGTTTAACTATTTTTTCAGTAGTAAAAGTAGTATTATTGGTATTAATCATAGTCCACTTTAGCGAATAAAGTTTTTAAATTGCAGTTAGTAGATATTGCATCAAATGTTATATTATTTCTTGCAGTAATATCTATTTTAAATTAACCTAATACTTTTTCATCAGCAATTATTGACTCGTAATCATTATAACTTGACATTATAACTCATTGGTAGTAAACGACCTCAACGAACTACGCGCAGTACTTGACCACCTCAACCTGTATCTGAACACCAACTCAAACTGTATCAATCCACCTCTAACCATCTCCACCTGTCTTTTATCACCTCCAACCACCTTCATCTGTATTTTATCATCTCCAACCACCCATCCCAGATAGCACACTACATATGGGAAATAGCAGGGAAATAAAACATTAAGTGGGCAATATCATACATGGATAACTAGGCATCGCGTGGCTCTATCATTGAAGCGAACGTAAAGTAATAAATATGTATTGAATATTGAAAAAATAGATACATAATCATGAATCATGATGAGTTGATAGATAATGGGTATAGTAGTAGTACAGCGGCTAGTAGTAAGGGAACCACCCCGCATTCTTACTATTCCTCTAACCATACCATCTCCTTTTCAATTATTATAAAATGTATATCTTTGCTACAACACAACTACTGCATGTATCAAATTGAAATTTTGCATGCCTGTTTCAATTGTGCATTAGATGGTGTATATGAAGTTTTATTAAAATCGTTACGTTAGAACGTAAGATATCGGTAAAAAGGTTGTTTTCTCTATTATAAACGTTTAGGTCCGCTGTAATAATTTTAGCGATCTTTATTAATTCATAGCGGTGACGCTGTTGTTTAATAAAAAATGTTATTTGAAAAAAAAGTTAGTCTCATTGAATAGGTGATGATAGAATTTTTCCCGTCCTGAAATCCCAATTTTAAATTTGAAGCTCACGTTTACGCGAGCATTGCGCGCGAACTCTTGGACGGATCATGCTGCCCAACGAACTTAGTCTGAGTATTAGTAAAAGAAAGATGTATACCAAATTTCAACTAAATCGGTCAACTTTTACTCAAGTTATCGTCGGGCACGTAAACGTTACACACAGACAGACAGACAGACAGACAGACAGACAAGATGCATATTTCGTTGAATGTAAGAAGCTCGCTTACGCTCGCTTCAATAAACAATAAAAACGTAAGGCAAATATTTGGTCCTAAAATGGGTAATATTTTTTAAAAATAATTAGGTTGATATATGACAAAAATATTTGGGCCAATTGTGGTACATATAATGTTCGGCAAATATTAAAATTTATGAACTTGACCCATTTCTGGGTAATATATTGTTTGAAAATTATATTGAATTATTCTTTGGGTTTTTTATGGCAATTGTCGTAATAATAATATGGCTATCTGAGGGCTACTTTCAAACACAAAAATTTTCTTCGTTGTCTGAAACGGATTTATGTCTTGGAATGTTTGAAATCGGAGTTATTAAACAGTTTCGTTATTCAAAACGATCACATAGCTTCGGTAAACTCGTTAGCAAAATAATAATAATATGAAATATATTTAAATATGGCAAATAAATGCAACATTAAATCCACTTAAATAACTATAAAGATATAATAAACTAAATAATTAGAGAATTTAAATTCGTATGTATAACAAGTCCCAAGACCACTGTCCCTTAAGGCGTCGAAGAAGATTGTCTAGCTAGAGGATGAGGGTGATCAATTAAGGATTTATGAAAATTATAATGGATTAAAGAATGAGATAATAAGTGAATGGAAGGATACTCTTGAGTTTTCAAAGAAGTGCAGCATGACGCGCACCCCGTACAAAGCTCGAGCTTCATCAAGGAACACAAGTGAACCTTTTCTTCTCGAAGGAAGAGGCAATAACATTGAAGATGCGATGTCATTGCTGGATGGAAGACACGAACGGAAACCAAATTGATATTTAAAAAGGTATGGACTTAGGATAGGAATCATTCGGCAAATGAGAAGTTTGCCTGAATTTTACCCATTATTGGGATAAGACTGATGGGTCGGTAGGAAGTAGAACGGTGAGCGTAAGCAGGTTTGGAAGGGTTTGAAATCATAAGAATGGCAGCGAAATTCCATTGAATGGGAAAGTGGGTGGTTCTAAGGATAGAATTAAGGATGTTTGTAAGGAAAAAGGATACCTTTTTGGAAGACGTTTATGGACTTTAGGGGTAACGAGGTCATAACCTGGAGCTTTGTGGCATAAAAGGTGTTTAATAATATGAATTCAATGTCAGATGGGTTAAAATGCTTTAGGAGTAGGACATGATTAAAGAGGAGAAATGAGATGATTGGTAACGACATCTTCAGTGACATGCCATAATTTACTTGTGGGAGAAAAGGAAACAGTGCAGAATTTGGGACAAAATGAAAATCTTTTTCTTTCACATTTTATTTTGCTGGCTAAAGTAAAGTTATTATTAGTGAAGAGGCTTCATTCTTTACACCTAATCAAGAAATATTAAACTCATAAATAACTATTTCATCTTCATCTTACTTGACTAATATATTTTAGTATATCATGGGCACTAGACCTATGATCAATAAATTAATTAAGTAAGATTATATTTGCTTTAGGGATATTTAACTAGACTATTTGAATAAGAGTAAAAAAAAAACCAAAAAAAAAAAAAAATAAATAACAATTATAACATTCACTTGATTATTAATTTAAATTAATGCATAATTACTATTAATTTAATAAATAATAAATCATATAGATTCAATTTATTTTTATATAAAAATTTACTTCCTATTCACAATGTAATTTAATTGATGTCATAAAATAAGGCTAAATTGTTTTAAAAGGAAAACAAATTTTAATATATTATATTTTTATAAATAAAAAGTGATAAAAGAAAAAGAAAACAGGTTTTTTTGCCAGGATTGATTGACATGGGTAGTAAATCAATTTGTTATTTTCAAACCATAATATAATTAAAATACGTTATAACTTTCTCTTGATATGCACTTTTTAATTTTTTTTTTTTTTTTTTTTTTTTTGTGCAGTTAGTAAATTTTGCCATCCTTTTTTCTTAAATTTAGCAAAGAATAAGTGAATTTGAGAACTGCTCAAACTGATTTACCAGAAATGAATATCATGATTGTACGTATATGTAAGTTAACTATTTTGGTTATATGTAATTGCATCTTTATAATAAAAAAGCTATTTTTCTATATTTGGAAAAAACTAAATTCTAAAAGCAGAGTAAAAATCAATTAAAGAATGTCGAAAAGTATAAAAGATACTTATAGATAGATGTTGAGATATAGGTAGGTACGAGGGCTGTTCAATAAGTTTCAAGACTGATTTAAAAAAAAAAAAAAAATGTTACAAACCTTTGAGGTCCCTTCAAAGTAGTCACCTTCCTGCTCCACTCACGTTTCCCCTGCAGAAAGCACTTCTTAAATGCTATTTTCTTATTCGCGTCGAATAAGAAGTCGAATAAGAAGTTCTTGCGTCGAATTCTGCTTAAAATGGTATCGATCGTCTCAAATCTCTTTCCTTTGAGAGGTCTCTTCTCTGAGGAAAGAGTCTGGGGATCAGAGGAAGTCAGCTGATGCCAGGTCTAGCGAGTGGGGGGTTGGGGAAGGAACGAAGGTCAAATTTCGAGCGGGAACTCACAAATTTTTATTGCTGAAGGCGCTGGGGCGTTGTCGTGATGAAAAACTATGAGTTACATTTTTGAGAACAATGAGAATAAATTTTGAAGCGACCAATCTCATCACTAAATTTTTGGTAAAAATGTTATTACACGAACCCACAGAGGTCTTCTGCTAGTTATCTGACTGTTAATTATCGATTAGCAAGAAGAAGGGACCTCACTTGATCGCCATGAATATCATATTTTAATGCCGACGGCTCTTCACTTCGAGAATCATCTTCAATTGAGTTACGACCAGTTTCAAAACGAGAATACCAGTCAAAGCAGTGACTCCTAATCTTTACATAATTACCAAAAGCAGTTCTCAGTTCTCATCATTTCAAAAGTTTCTGCCGGTATTTTGCTGTCGTTAAGTTTGAAACAGAATTTCGTTGTTTCTCGAAAACATTTTTATCCCGAAAATTCGACACTAGTTAAAAAGACGTTGTAAAGCGTATTTTTAACTGACTGCAGCTATAAATCAACAAAATATATCAACAATCGAAAAACGAAATGCACCTTAGAAAAAATTGATTTGAGCTACTTGAGGCGCCACCGGCATCGAAAAACACCTCATGAAATTCGATAAACACAAACCGGAAATCAGTCCTAAAATTTTCGAACAGCCCTCGTAGACATTTACATACATACGGATTCTGATGGATTCTGAATAAATGCTACGTATTCGATCCTCTCATTAAAATTAGGCAACGAGTTTACTGATTATTAAAATTACTGATGATTTATTCAATCGGTCGAAAGCGTTATGCGGCTATAAAAGTATTTGTGGAGACCACGTTTATTTATTTCTCTGATTGCTGACTCAACGAGTGCAAATGTTCCTAATTTAAAGATAGTGTCATTTGATTTTGGAGGTCAAAAGATGAGTTGTACAAATTTAATTTAATCGATTTTTTAACTATTAACAATACATTTTTGGAAGCAGTGGCGGTCAGATAGATATTTTGTTAAAATTATTTGTTCAACTGGAACAATATAAATTGACGCTCTTCAATAAACTATAATATTACCTGTAGTTTAAGCCCAATTGTTTAATAAAAAAAAAAAACGAGAAATACAAAAGTCTTTACCTACTTTCCTTTTATTTTAAAATCTTATAATAGTCCAGTCAAATGGTAGTTTGAAGTGGAAAGTTCTGGTGTAATTGTTGTTAGTGGCTTACTTTATGTTTTTTGGGGTGCTGAACACGAATCTGAAGTTGTCCAACAAAATTTCCCTCGGCAATTATGAGAAATCATCGAAAAACTACAAAAAAATATGTTTTTTATTGGTTTTCAGTTTATAACTTGCAAAGCAATCTACTCACGCAAAAAGTGGTCTAGTAGTAAAATAAAAAGGAGAAAATAATCTACAATTTATGTCTGTAACATTTATTTGTACGTCGTATGGTTTTCACGCAAATGGGAGTTGAAATATTGGGAAGAGGTGGCGGGTGGAGGGTACAGGCTGAAGGGTAAACGGTTGGTGGCCAGACTGTTAATTTTATGTTTTTGGGTGTGCTGAACACGAATCTAAAGTTGTCCAACAAAAATTTTACACGCACATATGAGAAATCATCATAAAACCACTTATCACTTTTATTATTTTAGTGGATTTTGCCTTATAACTTACAAAGCAAGCTATTAACGAAAAAAGTAGAAGAGTAGTAAAATAAAGAGGAGAAAATAACCTACAAATTATTTCTTTACCATTTTTTTATAATTAGAATGGTTTCTATGCATATCCAATAACAATGTTTACCTACATGAAATAAAGAATAAATATTAATGGTGTTACTTGTTGTTTTTCAAAAATTACTGATTTCCCGGTTATTTCAACCCCTATTTTGCATAGAAACCATTCAATTTAAAAAAAAAATGGTAAAGAAATAATTTGTAGGTTATTTCCTCCTCTTTATTTTACTACTCTTCCACTTTTTGCGTAAATAGCTTGCTTTGAAAGTTATAAGGCAAAATCCACTAAAAAAATAAAAGTGATAAGTGGTTTTATGATGATTTCTCATATGTGCGTGTAAAATTTTTGTTGGACAACTTTAGATTCGTGTTCAGCACACCCAAAAACATAAAATTAACTGCCAGCGCAGTCTGGCCACCAACCGTTTACCCTTCAGCCTGTACCCTCCACCCGCCACCTCTCCCCAATATTTCAACTCCCATTTGCGTGAAAACCATACGACGTACAAATAAATGTTACAGACATAAATTGTAGATTATTTTCTCCTTTTTATTTTACTACTAGACCACTTTTTGCGTGAGTAGATTGCTTTGCAAGTTATAAGCTGAAAACCAATAAAAAACATATTTTTTTGTAGTTTTTCGATGATTTCTCATATTTGCCGAGGGCAATTTTGTTGGACAACTTCAGATTCGTGTTCAGCACCCCAAAAAACATAAAGTAAGCCACTAACAACAATTACACCAGAACTTTCCACTTTGAGCTCTTTTCATGCACCATTTGACTGGACTATAATAACAAAACAAATAATAATAAAACTAGATGATTTTCTCGTTGAAAAAAAATAAATAAAAGAAAAGCCCCTTTACATAATTTATAAAATATAATATTTTTTTACTTTACATCACAAACTAAAAAAAAATGCTTATAACAAAAAAGAAAAAAATTATAATTATAGATAATTTCATTTAAAAAAAAGAAATAATAAAAAAGTGGTAGTCTTTGACAATGTAATCCGATTTTACTTTGTAATCAGTCATACTTTGTGTTTACCAATGTCAATAGATTTAGAGAAAGAAACATTATTTGCTAATATTTTATAGATAACTAAAATTAATCTTTTTTTTATTTTTTTGGTAATGTTACTATGTGTACCTAAAGTGTTACTTCAACTAGGACAATGCCAACGATTCTTATTATTTATTTTTTGTTTTTACTGTATCGTAATTATGAAGTTATGAAGTAATATATAAACTATGATATTACGGTTTACCCGTGTTTAAGTCTTTAAGTAATATGTAATTTTTGTTTGTTTTTATTTTCTTCATTTTTTAGTTGAAATAAAAAAAAAATAGGAAATAAATAAAGGGAAAAAAGAAGAAATAAGTGTATGAGAGTAAGTAAATGATAGATATTAGTCGTGGTTTTTGAGTACATACTACAAAAATTACACTTGTATGTGTTTTAAGACGAATAGCTCTTTTTTCCCCTCCATATAAGTATAGTTGTTTTATAGTCACAGTTGACTTTTGTTCATGGTTCCGTGAACAAGATATGTGTCTCTTCCGCCACTGAATCGCCTCCTTTCACTCTTCAATAAGTGGATATTAAAATAGATGACAAGCTTAGTGATTTGTTTGACGGAAAAAGAAGGTCAGGCGAGGCACAATATTAATATCGTTTAATAAACTTTAATCATTAAATTCCCAAATGAAACCGCTTCGTTGCACTGCTGCACTGGGAAGGAAGTATATTTAATATGTTCATGTATACCTGTATACATATAGCTCAGAAGTTTAAAGCTGAGATACTTATCCAAAGCTATGGGAATAGTCAACTCTCTCTTGACTATTCCCACATCGTCGAGTCTTAAATGTGACTGAAAATCCATTGTTGTCTTCTTTATACCCTGATATAATTCTCCATAGTATGCATTATTAAATAGACGAAGAAGATAAATATGCACTCATTACGTATCTGTAAAAAACGAAGAAGGGAAAACTTAACGAAAACTAAAGAGCATGGCCCAAAATAGATACCTTGTGGAAATCCTAAGGGATTTAAAGAAAGAGTCCGACCAAATATTACGTATCTATTATATTATTATCATTATAAATAATCATACTTTTTATTATTATACTTTTTATTATTATGTATAAGATTATATTATATTTTATTTCTAAGGAAGAGCCATAAATTAGTTAATTGTATAATAAGTGCTCTGAAATTGATGGCAAAAGAGAACAATGATATACAAAATACACAATAATAATTCCTAATAACACGAATAAATAATTCAATGACGCAGATGCCTGAAAAAAGGTAATAAAAATCATAAATTTAACAAAAAAAATGACATTTTAAAGATTTTTTCATGATTGTAAGAAGAAAATAGTGCTAAAATTAATTTATTAATTTCGCATCCAAGTATGATACTCTAAACCTAAATACGGACACAATATTTTATAGAAGTATTTAAATATATTAAAATCGAGTCACAACTTTGAAAACGATTGTCTTCTGCATAGATAACAAAAACACGAATTTAAACCACACTTATTTACTCATGAGACATTACTCATTTGCACCATAGCAAACATAATTCCCACACCTAATGTATAATATGAGAAAGTAAAGAATAATCAGCCAGTTAGTGTGGTTGAGCTTCCTCACGTCCTACAGCGTGCTTTAATGATGCTATGCTTTCACTTACATTATTCTCTAATTTATTTAATCCCCCCCCCCCTTTTTTTAAATCTGTCAAAAAATTGTTTTGATTTTTTACATGAATAAAAGTATCAATTTAGCAAATTTAAATGAGTCCAAACAGTTGATTATAATTTTTGGACTATCTGTAGGCTACATTCGAAATGAGTACTTTTAAAGTTAGGTGTTAATAAGAAAGGTTGTGGAAATGTGGGAAAAAAAAACAATAGGCGCAGACGAGTTAAGCTTATATGGCACTAAGAATAGACTTATTATGACATACCACCTAAATTACATTAAAATCGAACAAACATATAGTAATTAAGATATGTTTGTATACAAAAATGTTTAACAGACAACAAACAGCCAGACAGACAGACTGGCACGACCCAAAAATATTCCCTGATGCCTGAAACAGATTTCTGTCTTGGAAATTTTTCAGAACGATCACTTGGCTCCCATAATCTTCGGTAAACTCGGAAACAAGAATAAAATCTTTTGTCAGTTATGTAATTAATAACTTTTATCAGATTAAAATAATGGGGTGAATTTTTCTAAACAATGTAACCTCCACTCTCTTAGCATTGGACAGATGATGCAAAAGTGCGAGTGATCTTGAATAACCTTCATATTGCACAGAGACCATAAATGACTTTCTTGCTTCTAATGGGTTCCAAAATTTAGATTTAGTAGGTAACCCCTAACTTTAAAAATTGGACTGATTTCGTTTAAGGTGAAACCTGATCTATATTATGAAATATATTTTCACCAAGCTGTCCTTCGAACAAGTTTATCATTGGTTTGTTGTGTTACAATGTACGTAATTCACTTGTTAAAAAATAAACGATTATTATTACCTATAATGAAATATTTTTTCATGTTGAATTTTTAATATATTATGCATGTATAATGTTTCTATTTTGTTTATAGAAAATAACAATCATTTACGTACCATTGAATATTAGAAATATAATCGCCATTAATAATTAAAACCCAGGAATTAAATTGTTCTAATTCACAAATCAAATTCTATTGCATTTTTTATTAATTACAAAGGAATTCAATTATTAATGAAATAAATATTAAATTATGTAAAATTCTGATTTACAGAATTTAACAACGATTAACTGCGATGCAGCTAAGTCATAACCCACAAACTAATATTAGTTAATTACTGCTGTTCTACAGGATAAACAAAACAATGTCGTAATAACAACGTTACACCATATTATCATCTAAATGTATTTACCTGAGCAATATAAGGAATTGATTATAAATTTATTAATTAATAATAAAATAATTACATTTTATCAAGTTGAATCTATCACGCGACAATTTACGGTTGAATAAACTTATAGTTTGGATTGTGATAGCATCTTTAATCCAAGGTTATCATTTTGTTAGGTTTAACGAGAAAAAAACTTTCTTCACCTATTCCTTTCTCTACCGTAAGCGCACAAACAATACCTTTAAAAATAGGTACTTATTTACTTGGGTACATAACAATAGGTATGTACCCAAGTAAATAAGGTGCCATATGGAAAGAGTTTACCTGGGTACATACTATTTATATATTGAAATATTGGGAAATGAAATAAAATAAATTAATAGAGAAACTTAATGGGGACGTTGAAAAGCACTGTGGCTTTTGTATGGGGTTAAGAAGGGGGAAGAAAAGAAAAGAAAAAAAGATGTACCCAAGTAAATAAAGCGTTATAGGGGTAGAAGTTTAGTTGGGTACTTACCCAAGATATGTACCCAAGTAAATTAGGCGATATAGGGGTAGAAGTTTAGTTGGGTACTTACCCAAGATATGTACCCAAGTAAATTAGGCGATATAGGGGTAGAAGTTTAGTTGGGTACATACCCAGGGCAAGTATTTTTATTTTATTATTTTTATTATTTTTTTTTTTATTATGAATTTAAAAAATATTGACAGAAATGGCAATGACATGTCAAAAATAGTACATTACGCGTCGAGTGCGGAAAGTAGCATTTTGCATGCGAGTGTGGAGTTTGCACCCGAGCGATAGCGAGGGTGGTAAAACCACACGAGCAATGCAAAATGCCGTTTTCTCACGAGTTGCGTACCGTACTTTATCTACGATTGTTAGATTTAAATAATAAATACAGAAACAAATAAACTTGCTGTATGTAAGTTCGTATCTCTCTCTTGATAAAGATGGCATTAATTCATTAGTTGTATTTTTTGCCGAATTAATTATTTCTGGAGGATTATTATTCTCCACATTTTCGTCAAAGTCACTTGATTCACTCATTGTTTTTCACTAAAAACTCGATATAAACAGTTACTTTAATAAAAGAACACCAAATTAGTTTTGTTATATGTAAACAAACTCACTAATCGTGCGTAAAGCTGAAGAATTCCTCTTCTTTACCGCACTAGTGCGGGAAAGAAGAGGAATTATTCAGAACTATGAGACGCGCATGAGCAATGAATACAAGTACGTAAATAATCACTTTCTACGCATCTAAACAAAGATATAATGTTTATATTTCGTATCAATCGTAGATAAAATCATTTTTATTACATTATTCATTCTTGAATAAAATAAAATCTGAAAAGTTGGAAAAAAGTACAATTACAAAGAAAAAGACATGGAATAACTTAGAAGCATTAACATGAAACAATTCATATTACTGACTGAAAGGATGACGAAGTGGGAGATGTTTCAATGGTTCCAGCGTAAGAAAAATTATACGGTATCTCTTATAATATATTTATGTATATATATTTCAGAAATTGGAGCAATAAAGAAAGATATAAAATTTAGAAATTTTGTACAATGTACATTGGGACAAAGGAATATCCCACTTCATTAATTTAAAGTGACAATATCTGTTAGTCTAACAATCAAATAAGACAAAGGGACATTTAGTCAATGTATTTTGGGATTTTTCTTTGGAGAAGGAAATTTAAATAATATACATACTTTTTTTTATCTTTAGAAAGTAATATGTAGGTGGGAAAAAGATAAAAGATTGACGTACGTTTTGTATGTATTTATAAAGTTTTTTTTAACATAAACTAACTTGTATTTTTTAATGAAAAAATAAAACTTATTAATCCATCCGAGCTGACCAATATAAGTTTACCAGGATGGATTAAGGCCAATTAAACTCATTTTTGGGGTGAATTGGAGGTATGTACCCAGCGATCATAGAATCCTTAAACGGAAAGATTTCTAACTCCCCTCTTTATCTACCTGTGTTAGACTACTAGCGCTCCACGGGAATTCCGGTTAATATTGTAACTAAATCTTTTACACCATTCAAAATATTTTGAGTTTCTTAATTCAAAGAAATAAATTTATAAATTAATTTGTCAATTTACTAGATTCGAACCCGGGAACTTTCTCATTCTGAGCTATCGCGCATCTCATTCGGCCACCGAGGCTGTTTATTTTTTGGTATTGTTAATTTACAAAATAGTACAAATGTCAAAAGATCATAAGTAGTTTACAATTTTAACTACCATATTCTCGTGGAGCGCTAGTGCTCTTACACCTCTAGAATACTGGAGTTGGATACCCCTGTATGTACCCAAGTAAACAAGTGCCAAAAAGGGCTCATTTATGGGTGACATGAGTTGTCACTATTGTTTATATTTACATGTTTAATGGGACTTTAATTTAAAATAAAATATAGTTTATAATAACAGTCGGTAGGATCCTACTATGTCGAAGTCCACTATGAAGAAAATGTCGAAAAAAACTAAACTGACTGAGGCTTCTTCTTCATAGTGAACTTAGACATGGTAGGGTACTACCGACTGCGCCGAAATTTAAATAATTGGATGGTTTGCTGAAAGTATAGCCCACACAGATCATCCCATATTAATTTCAAACGAATGGGAAAAAAACAAGTATGCCATATTTAAAATAAAATCGTTGTGCATGAAGTCTCATGTAAAAATTTAGTTTTTTCTCTGACGTTATAATATTGATTTTTAATTTTTAAATTTAACTTTATTGATATAAAAAAGCAAATATTTAATTCTAAAATGCACTTCATTTATTTCCCACCTCCATTTTTCTTGAATCTGCCGATCAGAAGTTGTTTTAACGGTATAGGGGGCGATTTCCCCGGGTTTCACCATAATTTCTCATTTTAAATATTGTTTCGAGGGGGGAGGGGTGGCAACCATTACTATTTATTTCCAAATTGTAGTTGTTAGAAACGTTACCTCGAGGAAAACTCTATCTAGGAGTAAAACCTTGGAGAAAATTAGAACTTTATGTAGAAAATTTCAGTAAAAATCTAGGAACGTTTTGGCCACTCTATCAAAGTTTCTTAGGAACGTTTTGGCCACTCTATCAAGTTTCTTAGCAAGTGCTTACATGTAAAACCTCTCTTATAATACATTAAATAATGATCTTTGACCCATTAGGTAATACAGCTAATAAACAACTTTCTTTACTATAATATTATCTGCTTCAGGTTAAACTTTTATTTACATCATTGAAAACTCAAAGCCCCATAATTCATGGTATTTATAATTATAAATCGCACGTGATTAGAATATAATTGTGGGTGAGAGAATTTAAATCAGATGGTCAGAAGGAGTCATGATTTAATCAGGCATATAAATAATTAAGACAAAATTAAGCGGCCGAAACATGTGGTTTTCGACAATCAACAAATCAAGTTTGCGTGTTGATTTATATTAACCGTCTTAATATCACTGATGCTTAATTAAATGCTTTTGATAAATGGGAAACCAAATCCTAGGAATTTACAATTCTAATTATTCAAACTTAAATGGTGTCTTGGAGTTAAAAATATTACTTTAATGTGTTTAAGCATGTGATGAGATTCTATGCCATTATAGAAGATTATGGCGTTTTCAAAATTATTAAAACTGCGGGGCTTTTTTTATCCTAATAAGCGTCACGCCAACTCGTGTCATCCATTGCTCATATAGTTGTATAAGTCTTCTGGCGGGCACAAGCCCTTCACGGGCTGATGCACCTCTGATTAATTTGTATTCTATATTAGCTAGGTAAATAAAATATTATCAGGATATTAAATTAGGTTAATATAATTACTTTTTCGAGATGAGGAATGGGAGTCATTTGATTAAGAATAATTAGGGAAAAAAAATAATAAAGAATAAAGAAAGACGTGATTCATTCATTTTTATTTGCAGATGATCAAGTACCTGCAGCATTGGGTAGAGATGATGTCAAGAATATTCTTCGAAAGTTATTGGACGCTTGTGACAAGGCAGGTCTCACCGGCAATATGCTTAGAATTAAGTATTTAGTTGTTGCCGGTTAAGGAAGGATTATAATACTCTATATCAAGGTGTTATTGAATCAACAGAGAGGTTCAATGTTAACGCCTACCAATGATGATAGAGAGGAAGTATTTGGGCTCCATCATGATTGAGTGTTGAAAATGCCAGGGTGCTACAGGAGAGGCAGGCTATTGAGATGCTGAATGGGTTCTTATGGAGTCAGTCTGTCCGCAAAGAAACAAAGAGAATAATACTAAAAATAATGAGTGTTATTTTTGAGTCCATTTTGACATAGGACATAGGAGCTGATTCCTGGACACTGACTGACCTCCAAAACCCAAAATGGTTGAAATGGATGGTCTCAGAAGAGCTAAGCGTATTTTCAGGTTGGAAAGAAGTTCCCACGATTATTTTCGTTGTGGCATGGAACAGCAAGAAAGTTTTTCCAGCGAATAGAGGAGATACTTTGCTGGTATGGCCATGTCAGGAGAGGAGGGTGAGCGAAGGAAGGTTGCCCCATGACTTGGAATGGTTCCCGTTGGAAAGAGGAACGTCCCAGCGTGCACGTCCTAGAGCAGTGGTTCTTAACCGGGGGGCCGCGACCCCCCAGGGGGCCTCAAAAGGTAGTTAGGTACTAGGTATATTATATTTGGAGATTTTAAGGGGGCCGTGGTTACCAAAAGGTTAAGAACCACTGTCCTAGAGCATCTTGGTACAATAAAGTAACTTTACTGTACAAAGCCAACTTTCAACCGCTACTGGTCATCTTCAGTGCCGGTGAGACGAATCAAAATGCGTAAGAAAAAATTAGTGTAGAAGTGACAGATGTTAAAATTTTACTCTCATATTGGATTTGTACACTAAAGTTACTTTAATGGAAAAATTTCTTTCATTATTCTTAACAGAATTACGTAGATAACAATTAACTAATTATAAATAAATTAGGGAAAAATCGCCTACGAGCTTTCGTCGAATATTCAACTAAAAGAACTTTGTTCTATAACTTTTAGAACTGTTTTTTTTACACCGCTTTACAGTAATTATACCTTAAAATATATCTCAATAAATAAGATGTCGATGAAAGACGTATACATTTTAAGATGCATTTACTTAAGAAAGATACCTTCGAAAGAGATGTATACACGTTTTCAAGAAGATGATGTACTAGCTATAAACGTTCATGTACATTATTGATATCAATCAAATATGTAGCATACATTTCCGATTTAAACTGTACAAACTATATTAATTGTTTCCAGAAAACTGCATCTATGGTTAATTGTGGAATGAATCTTTTCTTCGCTTTTTTAATTTATCAGAAGACGCGAGCACAGCTGTCTGTGTCTGGAATGATTTCATAACATCCCCTCGCGGTCAGTTCCGAAAGTCAACGGGTTGTTTTGTAACACCAGTTCTCCATTTGCGCCTAAATCCGGTTTTTTTACACTAAGGTTTAGATTCTGCGGTTAAGGTTTTATTTAATGATAAACAATTATATTTTTTAAAATTTCGTCAAGTCCACCTTAATTATATCAATCTTTCTAAATTTCTATATTTTTTTGAGAAATGCATAATGAATGCAAGGGCAATTTTTCCGTCATTTAAGCAATTATTTTGATATACATATTTTAATTATTATATACAAATGCTGTATGTAATTTATTATTGTTATAAGTTAGTGATAGTTGTTATGTTAATTACGTCGTCTTAATTACTTTACTTAAAGTACAGAGAATTTTTTAAAACCAAATATATTGGCAGTAAAGCTATTCCAACACATTATATGTTTGAATTTTGCATAAGACAGCACTTCGATCTGTGTCTAGGTTCCCTGTCTATTCAGTTAATTTCTAAGGGTACGTAAATATTGATATCGCCGTTTGCAGTTGCTTTTTTCGCTTTCAAGTTGGTTTAAGTAAGTAATCTTTAGTATCGTCTGCCCTTCCACAGATTTATCAGCTTGGAGAAAAGAAAATATATTCAGTTTTGTCTTCGACTTCACACAAGATTGTTGTTTTATTAATTATAAATATTATACGTTTAAATGTATGTATACATAGATCTAGATCGGTGTAGTAGACCATATCTACGAAACCAACCAGACAAAAATTTTCTAGAAATCATCTTGCTCCTTCATTTGCTGCTCTTGATATTGCTTTATAATTTCTGCTTTTGTTTGTCTTCTTTCTTTGACTTTCTTCCACGTTCCATCCTATAACAAATCTCTTCTCCAGATATCACTGCAAACCACTCCAAGCATATTTGGATTGGTGGTTGCAGTGAATGCTTGCTTAACACCATTCCCATGTGCCTCAACAGAATCGTCTGCTGAAATCATTTCTGCTTGTGTTATTCAGTATTTCAGTGAAGCTTGTTTAATCTCAGAATGTTCAGCTTTCGTACCTTGAAACTTTTACCAAGACTTATTAGGACCTCAGCAATTAGTAGGTGTTGGTCTGTTGTGATGTCTGTCTTGGTATCTCTAATAATATCAATAAATAGAAAAGTAGTTGTAAAGAAACAAACATCCCTCGTAAGATATCTGTAGTGATATCTGCTTATAGTATCAGCTGTTTAAATTAATCAAATTACTCTATTCCCGGAAAAAGATCATAGTTTTTTCATTAATTTAAAGTTCAAAATACTATATCTTTATTTAGAACCAGATGTTCTTATAATCTGTTGTGCAACTAACAGTGCTTAGTACTTGAAAAACTAGTTTGTTAAGCCTTTCTCCGTATGTTTTATTATATGACTGTCGAATAAATAAATATCATTGAATTATTATAAAAAGTACTGCTAAAAATAGATTATAGAGATAATTTTTATTACTTCTATATTTTACTCTATCTCTATACAGCTACAAAGAATAAGGTATATTATACTAGATATATAACCATCGTAATAATTAGGCGTTACGTGGATCTTTACTAAATCAGAATATCGTATACCCATTTATAAACTCAACACTGTGAATATATATACGAGTTGATTGCAAAATATTAATCGTATATGTGATAGTCGATTCATCAAGAATGGTTTTGTACTTAAACTAGTTATATAGTTCGCACTTATAAAAACAATAATAGACATTGTTAGGCTCTATCGTGCGATGAATATGAAATTATGATTAATATCTAATAGATCATTTAAAATTTCACTTAAGAAAATAAGTATATTTTTGAAAAATATTTAACATACTGCGTCTTAAATAAACGACCCCGTTAAATCAACTTAACCAGTGTATTCAGCAGTAGAACTAAATAGAAGTATATCGGCCTTATTGAGAATAACAATATAAGTATTACAAATATTAATAGACACATGTGAAGAAGCTAAGTATTTAATATTGATTTTAGATTTTCTATAGAGAAACAGGAATATGTAAAACCTTTATATTACAAAAAATTATGATGAAAAATAATTTATTTTCAGCAAAAATCCTCAACATTTAATTAAATTTTAATTAATTCAAGCTTCATTTAGACTAATGGTAGCTGTAGTTATAGGTTTTAGTAACTATAATTATAAAATTATGAAAACTATTATTCGCTGTTACTAAGGTAATATTATCAATTAGTTCTAATTAATGTAGGTATATGAAAGTAAAATTTCAAAACACTGTTATTTACTCACTCAGTATATAACTTACTGAATAACTTGTAATATTTATATTGGTTAGTGACAAACAAAACCGATGTCTTCTTTTACAATAAGGTAGGCAAAGTAGAAAATGTTTCCTACGTAAGAAAATATTACAGAAAGAGAGAGAAAAAATGTAATTGTAGCAATTGCCAAATTCAGACAGTAAATTGGTTCTAAGTACCCATTGCGTGACAGGATAAACGCGTAAACACTCGATAATAACAACATGATCTGTTGATGTTTAGTATATTCTTATAATAAAGTAATCTGTCCTTTGTGAACGGTTATCAGATGAAGGAGTAGGCCAGTAGTGAAGATCTGATAGAAGAGCAATGGTCACGCTCTAACTAATATTATTCTTTATAACGCTGTTACGTTTACCTCTTTGATACCACATCATAACGTTCGTGAGGTCAATCTTCTCTTGCAGGATGACTCTCTAGCAGGTTGAAATAAAATATAATCTTATTCCAGTAAATATCTCTATTTATTGTACATTTCTCCATTTTACATTTTATGACTCTATTTATTGTACATTTCTTCACAATTGTATGGCTGAGAATTTATTTCTATGACATTGTAAAGAAATAGTACGAATGAATGATGCACATAGCATAAACCGCATGTATACGGATCCCTGTATAAATGAGTCACTTTGGTTGATTTTATCAAACTCAATTATGTTTATTGTCTAAACATACTAGGTATTTCCACAATAGAGATAAACTTGGAAAATGGATAAGCGGATATCACCAAAAGTTAGCTTTTGGTGAAATTGTTTACCTCACCCTCGTCGAATGGTGCAATTCTACCAATATAAACTGATATCAGCCCTTGTGCGAACGAATAATTCCTGTATGCATCCGATTATTTTCCTCTCAAGTCTCTGTAAGTTTGGTTCTGTTTTTGCTCTTCAGTTTTCTTTTCTCAAGACATTTTTCAATTATTTATATTGGTGGTCAGTGGCGCACCCAGGGGGGGGCACGGGGGGCACGTGCCCCCCCCCCCCAAAGCCAGACCTAAAATATAAGTAGGCAATTCCGCAGCACGTGTTAACGTATAATAGTGTTGTGATATAAAAAAATTAATAAATAAATAAGTAATTATATACCTAGTTTAGCCCGACAATTTTTTTTGGCGTTTAAAAAGACATGCCCCCCCCCCCCCCCCCAAAGCCAAAAACGTAAAATTTAAGTATGCAATTTCGCAGCACATGTTAAAGTAATAGTGAAAAAAATAAATAAATAAGTAATTATATACCTAGTTTAGCCCGACATATTGTTTTGGCGTTTAAAAAGACGTGCCCCCCCCCCCCCCCCTCCTCCAAAGCCATAGCCTTAAAATTTAAGTATGCAAATAAGTAAGTATTTTAAATAAGTCAGTATCACTTAATAAATAAGTAATAATCTACCTAGTTTTGCCCGACATATTTTTTTTTGGTGTTTAAAAAGAAGATGAAGAAAAAGAATAGAAGTAAGTTAAGTTATCAACCCGTTTAGGTTAAGGATCTATAAAATAGGGAGGGAGCTTATAGCTCTCTATAATAGGGTAAAAAAGTGTCGTCTATTGAACTTGGAAAAATCTGCATAAAATTACGACTGCGCATGGTCAGAACTTTTTAGTGGGACGAATTTCCTTCCGACTATTATCCATTGTTTATTTTGAATGAAAGGTTACAATATAACATTTTTAAATCAAGTTTTTAATTAAATGTTTATTGTTTTAAGTGTTTTTATTTTAGTCTAAAGTTTTACTTTAATATATTAATTAAATTTAATTAAAATTGTTAATAGCAGTCATTAGAATAGTTTTTAATTATCGAATAATTAATATTAATGAATTTGGAAACGGGTTCAATTGTAGAATAAGATTTTAAAAAGTTGCAGATACCCGACCTTTTCCAAGGGATACTATTTTTTTTACTTATTGACTGGACTATTATATACCCTACTATGTTTATTTTTAACCTAATACTATTAGCTAATTTCTGTTAAACTCAAAACATTTGGCGTACGTATTTTTTTTTGTTAATTCACATAACTAAAATATTTTTAAAATGTAACAATTTATTTTTCTGGCTACTAAAATAAAACATTAATCTATTATATAATGTACAACTTTTAACAATAAAATATTATTAGTATGTATATAATTTTGTTTAAATAAAATACCCCGGTCTTCATGTCCCGTTCATAAAAAACTTAAATTTATTTGTATATAATAACATTTTAGATGCTCTTGGAATAGGCTAAAAAGACGTTTTCAAGTAACTTAAACTATAAAAATTTTCCCGGGGGAGGACCCCCGGACCCCCCTAAAAGAGAGCCCACCCCCCCTTACAAATTGGCTGGATCCGCCCTTGATATGAAGTAATTTAAGAACAAAGAAAACCAGATTGGTTAATTGTCTGTGTTTATGCTAAGCCCACATAACATCTCCTCCCCCCCCCCCCTTAATTTTTTTTAATCTGTGCCCCTCCCAAAAATAAATCCTGGGTGCGCCACTGTTGGTGGTGATTTATATTCATACTTTGATGTGGTCCGATTGATGTGGGTCCGATCCGTGTCATGATGATGTGATTTGTATCTATGGTTCGAGGACGGAGCAGGCCAAGGGACACCCCCTATGGGGACACTCTACCCCCACGCTTATATAGCTCACTAATGCGACCACACCATACTCACTTCGGCGGTACTATGTACAAATGTATGATGTGTGAAGTAGCTGGAACTCTCCACCACGGAGCGTAAAATGGGCCTAAAAGATGGCCTAATTACTAGGTTCGAACAAGTGGTTCGTCCAACCCGTTCTAGTAGGAAGTACTAGATTACTACTACTACTACTACTGTATAAAATCACCCACTAGCCAAGTCACTGTACCACTTTAAACAAAGTCTTCTCAAGCCCATTTTGTTAACAATATAGAAAGTATCAGATGCACAAAGTATCCCACTTCCCTTTCGCCATAGCTAACCCACCAACGTTGGATTCTTCAACTCTTTATTTGATGTTTGGCAAAGATTGACAAACTGATTAGAGATGGCGACTCTCGTAAGCACAACTTCTATCCAGGGCCGTTTCAAGATGTTTTGCCGCCCTAGGCGAGAATTAAAAAAATCCCCCCCCCCCCCCCCCCCCCTATCATAAACACCTCCCTTTGTCATACAGGCTAAAAGAAATTAAAGTATTATATATAAAAGAACTTGAATTTAACATAAATCCTATCCTATCAGAAATTAAATAAGTAATATATTTCTGCTATATTTTATTCCATTTTAAATATCTGATAACTTCAGTGGAATCTAAGGTTCTTTCTTTTAACTTTCTTTGTCTGTTTAGTGCATTCCTTCCTTACCTTTATTTTAGAAAAATTCTTTAATAAGATATCTAATGTCCAGCTGCCAGCTAGTAATTAATGTCTTTTTCTAATAAAATTGTAGCTAGTGCTGCGTCTTTATTGGTTCATGGAATTGCGCTGATAGTAGTCTAGTAGTTTTAGGTTTCCTGTTCCAAAAAATCGGAGCTTCGATTTATTTTTTATTTGTTTGTAGATATTCTTCGACCTATAATCCGTAAACCGTCCATTGTACGTAAAAAATTAATGGAACTTTTTTTGTAGGAAATTTTATCTTTAATTTTGATAACCACCTTTCTTTAGATATTCACAAAAACGAATATGTTGACCTTTGCCCTTGAAATCTTGTTGCCGATTTTCAATATGTTTTTTAGAACGTCGAAATGAAGTGATCAAAAAAAGAAAATTGAAGCTCCGATCATTTTGGAACAGAAGCCATATTTATGACTAATATAACTAAACTATACGTTATTATTAATTTGAGTTTCTTATCAAAACAAAATTTTCATCTCACTTGTTTTGGCCCATTTTTAAAAACAAGAGTTCTTAATTTGTCCTCACTTGAGTTTATTCAGTCAACGTAAAGTAAACACATAATATTAAGTAATTGTTTGGTGTACATGCTTAAACAATAAGATTTTTTAATTTTTCCTTTATTTATTTTTCCCCTCCTAATTTGCTCAATTTTTTTTTTAATTAAACTTTCATTTTTCCCCTTTCTTTTGGCGCCCCTAATATTTTGCCGCCCTAGGCGGCCGCCTAGTCTTGCCTATTGGTAGAAACGGCCCTGCTTCTATCGCTGCTATTTTAACTCTCTATTAGACCTTTGTAAACACATTTCCTTCAACCAATTCACTTAGGTTTAATCAGAGAGCCGGCGCGGCGTGGCCGTGGGAATTAAATTATTTACCATGTCTGCTCGGCCATCACTGAATCAAGAGCGGTACGAGGACGTGGAGCATCCCTCGTCATGATGCTCTGATTTATATGGCTCACTAATGATCACATCATACTCACTTCGGCTGGGTCTACCACGGGGCTAGTAAAATGGGCCTAAAAGATGGCCTAATTGCTAGGTTCGGACAAGTAGTAGTTCTACCCGTCTAGTACTAGGTCCTTACTACTAAGTTTAATCGACTTATCTTTCACAGTTCAATTGCTCACGAATGGTAGAATTGATTCAATTTTCTACTAAGTGGGTGATGTTGCACTTGCTCAATTTAACATAAACGTGAAATCTCTAATAATTACATACTTTTAACATTATCTCCGGTTTCTGGTTAGCACTTAACAGAAGCTCTAGTGAGTAAATGACAACTGAATGACGAGTACGATTTTGTAAGAGGTAAAAATGCGTGTAAAACTGTCACGCTAAAATGATAACCCATTGAACTCGATATCCACGCAATATCCAACAACATTTCCTTGTTTCTTCAGGATATAAATAAGTTCAGAAAAATTATAGAGACATTAGTATTAAAAACATATTTATTAGAATATGCCTTCCTTCACTTCCGTCTTCTAGAACTACATTTAATAATAATATTAAATCTATTCAGACATGGAGTTGTAAATCTTTGTTTATAGTTTTATATCAATTGTTTAAAAAATAAGAAGAATATAAAATAAATAAATATATATATACAGTGTGTCCCAAGATAGAGTATCCGAGAGTTAAAATTTTCTTATTTTTGGGTTTTCGAAATAAAGTCATTCTTTATAAAACGCCTGCTTGTTCTTAAACCTCTAAAAATAATAAAATTTTCTTGATTTTGTGTAGAGGATGTTCTGTTTTTTGAAAACTTTAATATATGACCAAGAGTACAACTACGCTTATTTTTGATGGTATCGAAAAATATCATTTAGAAAAGTAGTTCAGAATTGCAAAAAAAAACGTATAAAAATATTAAATATTAATTTATTTGATGCATTATTAAATTTTAGTTAATTTTCTGAAATATTAAATTTCAGTTTGTTTCCTAAAAATTAGCAATAAGCTAACTACCACAAATATTTCTCTTTGGATTTTTATAATAAACAAGTGTGATAAGAAACAAGTGGGTAATAGCTTGGAAGAGTTAAAGGAAATAATTAAACAGACCACTGCCAATATTCCCCTTGAGCAAGTTCAGAAGGCTTATAAAGAATTCATAAATAGAATCGAAATTTGAGCAGAAGTAGGTGGCAAAGCATTTGAATGATAATTCTTATATTTCTTCAACTTTGTTGATTTTTTTGTGATACTTAAATAGATGTTAAGATTAGAATTATTAATTACTTGTTGTGATGATATTTTTTTTATTTATTACATTAGCTTATTATTTGATTTATAAGTAATTTATTTTGTTTTCATAAAATAAATTAATATTTATACGTTTTTTGCAATTCTGAACCACTTTTCTAAATGATATTTTTCGAAACCATCAAAAATAAGCGTAGTTGTATACTCTTGGTCATATTTTAAAGTTTTCAAAAAACAGACCACCCTGTACACAAAATCAAGAGAATTTTATAATTTTTAAGAGGTTTAAGAACAAGCAGGCGTTTTTATAAAGAATGACTGTTTTGAAAACCCAAAAATAAGAAACTTTTTTCTCTCGGATACTCTATCTTGGAACACACTGAATATATATATATAAAAAATATAATACCAAATTGTGATATATGTGGTTAATGCCAAAATCGTTTCTGTTTTTACAAAGAATAACTTTGGTTTTTTTTAGATTTTTGATTTAAAAAAATAGAATGATGACACGAAAAACGACATTTTCAATGACACGGCGTAAAAATGAATTATGAATGGTAAGAAACTTACTTACTTAGTCGAGTCCTCTTCTATTTACCGTTTGGTGTAGAAGATGACCAAAAGGATTTCCACCAGGGTTTCTATTGTGGATTTGTGTCCGAGCACGTTGTAGGAAGGTTCCTCTCTCGGGCAGGGTGAGTGTTATGTGCATCCAAGTTATCCATCTTCTTCCCCTGGGTCTCCTGCCCTCGCACCTTGCTTTATAGACTTTTTGGGCAGTCTTTGATTATCCATCCTTTGTACGTTACCAAAACACCGTAACTGGGTGTTTTCCACAGTGCGCAGGATTGGTTGTGCCTCTAAGCCTTTCGTAAAAAAAGAAACCAAATAATATATTTGTACTCAGAGCGTCCTCCTCTATCATTTAACACCCCACAAGACGCATTTCAGTAAAAAAAGTTTTAACCCCTTGTTTTTGAGGGATGATTGTTGTTTGGGATATTACTCATAACCCATTTGTATTGATTTCTATATTTCGGACATCAGGTGCGTTTCAGACAGACAAACGCAGGAAATTATAAGGGTCCTCTGTTTTGCCTACGAACCTAACTAGGTGTTTCCTTTACATTTTAATTACCGTGAAGTAGTAATTAATCAGAATAAAGGACTGTAGCCCAATAAATGTTCTATCATTTCTGGATTGAATCAATTTCTAGACATAGGCCTCTGTCATGCTGCCTTTATCTAATTTACTCCTGCTTCCTTTTTGCTTCCGAGCTTACCGAAGGTAACGGAAGCATTGTGTTCACTTTTGAGAACGAAAAACTTTTATGCCTCCGATTTAAAAAATTCCAAGACAGAAATCCGTTTCAGACATCAGGGAACATTTTTGGTCTCGTGTCTGTCTGTCTGTCTGTCGGTCTGTGTGTCCACGAATTATGAAACGTGCGACGATAACTTGAGTAAATGTCAACAGATTTTGATGAAATTTGGTAGACATGTTCATTTTACCAATGCCCAGGACGAGTTCGTTGGACAACGTTATCCGTTCAAGTGTTCACGAGCAACGCTCGCGTAAACGAGAACTTCAAATTTAAAATTGGAATTTTAGGTCGGGGAAAAAAATTTAACTTCATCTATTCAATGAGACAAACATTTTTTACAAATACAATTTTGTAGTAAAACCAACAGCGACCCCGCTATGAAGTGTTAAAGACCGCTAGAACTATTATTAGTATTTACACAATAAACAATATAACAATAAAGTAATATAACAATAATATTAATGTTAATATAACAATAAAGTACATGAAAGGATGCGAGGAAGCTATGTGCCACACTAATTGGCAATCTAATTTTCTTTTTTTTTTTCGTCTAGGGTTCCAGTCTGTTACTACTTATGTCCATCTTCCCTCGTCCCTGCCAAGTGTCAGGACCACTTTCCCCTAATCTTCTTCGCTTCTGTAACAGAATCCTTTATCTCTGACAGTTTCCTATGTTCTGTATTAATGCGGTCCCTTTTTTAAAATCCAAGCAGCCTTCTCTCCATATCCCTTTAGGAAACTCGTATCATCTCTGCATCTATTATCGTCATTGCCAAAGTCTGAGACACTGGTATGTCAAACGAGGAATAATACAGGCAGGGGTGCCCATCCCCCCCCCCCCCCCCCCAAGGCCCATGGCGCAAATTCCCCCAAAACCGCCTGTCTCTTGGAATATATAAAAAAAATCCCCCCCCCCCCCAATCTCTTAAAATACCCCTAAATTTGATTCCCCCCAAAAGTTCTGATGGCACAACTTGCGCCAAGTTATAGATTCAGTGCGGCAAGTTACAGATTCATTTCAAAATGAATTAATTTTATTAGAAATTCTGGAGGCAGTTCCTAAGCTTGCTGATAAACGTTGCGCAACTTTAAATTGAATGAAAATTTAATTTGTGTGCAATAATATATTATAATAGGCCATGTTAAATGTACTGCTCTAACACTTGCCTTATTGATCCATTTCTTTCACGATACAAATTATAAATACAATGTTACCTTTATTTTTTAACGTTCAAAGTACAATTTTAACAATTACAGGATGAAATATAATATTATTAAGAAATGAATACTGTACTCTCAAACGGTTAAGACAGTAACTAAAAGAAAACGACCATTGTGTTACGTTCACGTTTACGGTGTGTTGTAAGGAACTAGATTTTTTAAAAACGGGAAAGATACTTTTCAGTCTGAATAGTCGGCAACATTTAAAATGATCACAACCTATTTGTCAACTTTTTAATAAAGTGTCATCATTCAAGCAAACAGATGCTGTATAAATGTAATAATGAAAAAGAAAGGAAGGGGAAATGCTACATTTCCCAATCGTTCTTTCAGTGTTCTGAAATGTATTTTCTATATTATATATTTTTCCTAACGCCAAGATAAAGAAGGCTTTTTTAAAGCCTACTTCTGAACGTTCTGTATTTTAAAGAAATCTAAGTTCATATTAAATTTTAATTGTACATTTAACTTCAAGGACCTTAAGAAATATTACCTTAGTAAATATATCAAGATATTAAAATTTCAAAGATATAATTTTAAGATATATTTTAAGATATCATTTTTTAGATATATTTTTTTTAAAGATATAAAATTTTCGCGCTATCCGAATACTTTACCATAAATACCACGTATATTATGCGAAATTAAAAAAAACGCAAATATTTGTGTTTTATATTTTTATCAATCAAATTATCAAATTGAGTAACAACTAAACTAATTAATTTGCGATATCACTTCTCTTACGTATTGTCAATTACAAAAATGGCAATTCGCGCGTGTAAAATGTAAAGAGAGATTGTTCGCTAAAAAAGAAGAAGAATATATAATTATTTAAAAACAACCATTCTCGAACTTGATTTTTTTTTAAATAAAAAGTTCAAGTCTAATAATTGAAACATAACCAGTTCTTCCAAAATTTAATGAGTATGGATAATTACTGTTATTAAAAGAAGAAATTGTACCAAGTTTAATCTGTTACGGTGTCTTGTTAAGAAGGAATCAAAGTAGAGTTAGATGATAACGTAACTAAGTAAAATAGTAGGGATTTAGTAGAAGGAGATTGAAGACTTCTTGGCCAAGCTCAAACAAGAATCTTGATCAAGTTATGTAAC
This sequence comes from Gerris lacustris, assembly GCA_951217055.1. NCBI lineage: Eukaryota > Metazoa > Arthropoda > Insecta > Hemiptera > Gerridae > Gerris > Gerris lacustris. The sequence goes on along the minus strand of OX578281.1, from coordinate 31,858,884 downwards.
CATTACGAATAACTCATCTTCCGGTCTACCAACAACACTTCGTGTCTAAAATTGGAAAATGAACAGATCTACATCCTCATTCTGTAGTTGCAACTTTAGTATTCCTAACATACATTCCAAAACAAGTTTTTTTTTTTTAAATAAAACTATATCTACTAAAAGAAATGTTACCCTATGAAAATACGCCATCGTTTCTTTTAAAATAAAGCTTTAAATGTTTTATTAGAGTTTGGAAATTTAATGAGCAATTAAGGAAGCTAAATGTGATAATAATATTAATTTGTGGTATGATAGCCCATAAAAAGCCTATCAAAAGCTTGGTTCTGCCCAAGGGCTTATACAACTGTGTGATGGATTGCATGCGGTTAGCGTGAAGCTCTATCAGGTAAATGTGATAAGCGTATTATACGGATGGGATCTGCCTTTGCCTCAGTTCTAACAATGATCTTCACAAATAAAGATGATACTTTTGTAGTGCGTACTAGTATTTGCAAGGAGGTATTTGGCAAAATATATTAAGGCCTAAAGATATGATGGTATTTAAAAGGACGAAATTTGTGTACTCAGCGTTACCTTGTCAATCTAATAACATCGCCATAGTTTCAACTAAAATTACGCAAAAAAGTAATACCTCGAAAACGTTAAGAGATATCGAGAAAATAAAAGGATGAAGGATGAGAATGAAATGATGAAGGATGAGAATGATATGATGAAGGATAAGAATGAAATGATGAAGGATAAGAATGAAAGGATGTAATTTTTGAACTCTGCTACTATAAGCAATATCTTAACATCAAGAGAAATTTCATGAAATCTACACGATGAAAGATTAAATAATAAAAATAGGTTTTCTACAAATCCGATAAATGAAATAATTGAAGATGCATTCCTCCTCTCCAAGATGTAGAACGACATTGACCCTAGAATAAACTCTTGCAATATTTTGGATTTAAAAATAAATCATAAAATTATACTATGAAGAACATTTAATAGTAAAAAGTGGTTCCCCTCACTAATATAAAATTTACATTTTTTTCCAACGGGTGTTTTAAAATCTCTCTAAAAATAATTCAAAATGTATGATCATATACTAAAATTATGCGCTTTCAATGTCTTGAGTGGAGAAATTACTTAGTAACGTTCAAACAGGATTTAATACCGATGATCATTAGAATTAGAATAATAGTATTATCGTTTTGATAGTGCAGAGATTCACGAAGCTCATTGCAATTAAGATATTTAGAAAGTTTTTGAAGCTAGCAGTTGCACAAGGCGAATGGACATTGAAATAAAAGGTTTAGTAGCGGGAGGATGCGGGGATATAGACAAAGAGAATAATCAGGTAAAATTAACCATAGGATAAGTCTTCAGTATTATTTTGTAGGGTGGTAGATTAGCTCTCGCTTATATTTAATTTTAATATTTTCCGCGCTTTTAATTAGCTTGACGTGCTTATCCGGGACAAATCTTGTAACCAAAATTTGACCCACTTCCAGACTACTTAGAAAGCTGAAACTTGCACACATTATGTATTTCCGATGACAATAAAATATTCAGTCAATGGTTTTACATAATTATCGGGGGGCACAGTTGTTCCCCCACCGAGTCGAGCATAGCCATACCAACCTTTACTGCAACCAACTCAAGGCACTTTGGGGGTCCTCTCTCTTTTCTTATTAAAGATATGTATTTAGATATAAAAAAAATAAAAAAAATAGAGTTCATTACAAACTGAACCAGAAATAAAAATTTCACACATCCACCCAGATTAGTTCATGAGAAATATGAACCTATAAAGTTTTGTTATATTGACACTGATGACTGACTCATCAAAATTCTAAGGCACTTCCAGCAATCCTAAAAACTAAAAAAATTCTATATAGGTAGAGTTTTTTGTACAACAAAAGGAAAAATGAAAAAAATCCGAAAATTCTGGTTCTTGGCCCGTCACAAGGCTAAAAAAAAAATGCCAATTCAAAATTTAAAAAAATAATAACTAGCGCTACCTAATAGAGAACACCAAAACCAACGTTTTTTTGTTTGTTTTTTTCTCGTATTATTGGCTGGTACCGAAGTGCGCCAGCCCCCCTTCGGATTAGAAAAAGGTTACGGTCGAAGTGCGCCAGCCTCTTAGTCTAAAGTGTCTGAAGGGTGAGGGACAGGTAAGCCCGGGTTATACCTCTTGCACTCTGTCTAAACCCAAAGAACTTTGTAGTGGACTTCGAAATTGGAATCCAACAAGATGTTCGAAATGTCTTCCCAAGCACTTCGGAAAAATTCAGGATTTAGGATTTACTTAAGACTACCGATGTTCTACCAACGATGGCCAACTAATTAAGTTTATCTTCGAACTACCCTTTATAGACCCTGAAGAAGTTGAAGAATGTTATATTGAAGATTAAATAAGCCATCGCAATGATCGATTTTGGGACTATATCACCGAGAACTATATTGATCTGTCCACGGCTGAATTCCCAATACCAATGTGGGATTCAAGCCGCCTAGCGTTGGTTTTTTATAATTATAAAAAAACTAGATTTGAAATGTGAAAGTCATTTTTAATTTATATAGGAGTATGTACATAAATAAATGACACCTTTCAATGTGTATTTTGTATTATATTTATTGAATATAGACTCAATTGCATTATAATGTATATTACATAAGCAGAAGATTTTAGTTTTCATGAGTACGTTTAATGTTAAGTTAATCTAAGCCCTTCTAATAAATATTAGCACTCACTTATAAGTGAATGTAATTTATGAAAGAAACATTTCTTTAATTTTTAATATTAACAAAATAAATTGTTTTTTCTCTCGAATTTTTGATTATTTAATATAATCAAATATAAATTCCTATGTTTAATGATAACTAATTTTGATTTTGTAAGTTTTTTTTTTTTTTCATTTTGAATATTCACAAATTAAATTGTATCTTCTGACTAAATTTGGATTTTGTTCTTACGAGAACATTCTACAGATTCTCCTAGGCACTAAGATTTTCTAATGATGGCCGTATCATTCTGAGCAGTTTGTTCAAAGTAACTTCAAATCGCTTTATATTGAGTATATGTGAATATTGACAACGATTAGTCCTTTAGATTAGAGGATCCGTAACCGTGGTGGGTGGACTACCTGGGTCAAGAGATAGGATTTACCCGGCGCACTTCGACCGTACCCTTCAAAAAGGGGCTGGCGCACTTCCCCCGTGACCCGACCTATCCCGGCGCACTTGGTGTACTGTTATATTAGAAATAATTTTATATTAGAATATGTCTGGTTGAGCTTCATTGAGTATTGAAGTCTAAGCGTGTAAACATACGCTTCCCAATTCATCCGCACACGTACACTAAATAATTGTTTAGCTCTATAAGAACACCCCCCACGATTTATACCTTGCCTTTGCGTTTTAAATACCTTCTTCAAAATAATAATTATTATTCCCCATAACTAGTTATCTCCAATTATTTCCTTCTATTACCTTTCTTCCTATAATATCTTATGTACCTTATTCTTATCTTTTCTATCATAATCTATATTTTATTATTTTATTATGTATATATTAACTTACAAAAAGAAGTGAAACCCCCAGATAAAGCCTTATGTATAAAAATGAGCCAAAAAAAGTTTGTTAGATCATAAGTTTAACCAAGTGTCCTGTCCGAGTAACTTCTACTAGGTCTATCCATCCAGTACAAGTAAATGATAATTGTCTGCCCCCCCCCCCCCCCTCCCTCTATTCTCTGTACCCCACAAACTCCAAAATTTTCTTTTCCAAACAACTCTACAAGTTTAAATTTAAAAACATTTTCTCACAAAGCAATTACGCACAGGTGTAACAAATAAGTATCACAATAACATACTTCTACGTTTAACTTTATCATTTGTATGTAAACATGCTTATCCAACTATAAATCCGATCCATAAATGACTAATTTAGTTGTTTTTTATAAAAATATGTGAAACACGCATGTGTCTTAAAACTTGAAAAGGTCAATTCGATTGAAGAGAATTTTGCAAATCGAAAAAAAAAAATATTTCCTAACAATAAAGTACATATGAATTTGTAATCATACTAGAATCATTTATATTCATATTGCATTATAAATGAGCTTACGTATAAACCTATTTCAGTGATTAGAATAATATCTTGAGAAATTACCATGAATTGTACCGTATGAAAGACAGTTTTTTTAATACGTTTGATTTGTTTTTTAATCATTATGGAATAGAAATTTTTAATCCTGTGTCTCTGAATAGTTATAATAATTACAAGTATCACATATTTTGTTTTTGATGGAATTCTTAGGTGTTGATTGAATAAATACTCAAAACTTGTTAGTTTTCATTTATTTTTTCATTATAAAACGTTTCGACCCTCGAAAAAATTTTAATAACGTCATTTTGAAAATAATTACAAGATAAAAAGAACTTTTTATATACTACGTTTTTAAATTTTATGTTGAATTAATTATATGTAGTGTTGATAATATAATTGTTATTGTTATTGTTATATATAATGTTAGTTAAAAAAAAAATCATAAAAATAACAACCAACAAGACAGCTGATCTTAAACTTATAAAAGGACAAATATTTGTACAACGGATCTCGCCAACACCGAATATAAACCGTGCCATCGATATGCCCCCATGTAGGGGACGGTAAGAGAAGAAAAACGAGTACAAGTAAAGAAGTACAGATGCAGAAAAATTAAACCGATACCTAGGACATAAGTGTAAACAAACCTGGTTGTCACTCGTCAATTAAGTTATTTCATTGTTTACTTTTCCTGATTCGCTGTCATTCAGTGTTCTTAAAAGTACAATTAATTTTTACATAACAAAATTATTAGTAAAAAACATTTTTTAAAACAAGCTTTTATCTTGGGCCATCCACCATATTGGATTTAGAGTGGCATTTTATTTTTCGTATTCTTCTCAGCAAACACCTTCATTTGATACCCATATCATGGGCATGCTTAAAAAATAACTAGTCCGCCATATTGGATTTAGAATGACGTCACTTAGCTAACCATGAATTGTCATCCAATCTAAACGTGTATGCAAAATTTCAATTCAATCGGCTGAGCTGCTTTAAAATTTAGTTGCAAGATTTGACCCGAACATACATACATACATACAAAAATTGCAAGTTAAATAAAAGCTTGTAACAAAGGCCTGATATAATCATTCTTGAACATTTTATCAGCCATACCAGGAACTAAAATAAAAAATTATAAATTTGAAACCCGTCAAAATGAAGATCGTAAATATGGGTCATGTCAAAACAAATAAAATAACATGAGGATATTTTCCGAACTAACTTTCCATACCGAAAAATTTGCTGAAAACGAATTCAATTCTGCTGAAAGGTGTTAAAAGTATAAAAATAATGCATTGTCATCGTGTTCTCCGCTATCTAAAAGTTCAAAATGTCTAGCTACTTGGGAAGTTAATTAAAAATCGATTGCAACATTTGTACTGGACACACAAACAATCAAGAAAGCAAGCTAATAAAAACGTAGTAAAAATTAGAATTACTTCTACAAATCATAGTAATTTCATCAGACATTTAATAAATCTGATCATAACTTAATCGAATTCATATTTTATCAGGTGTTTAAGTAGAATAGCAATAGATTAACAATTAAAACGAATAGAAAATCAAGAGTATTTGGTAATGAATTTAAGTTTTATAAAATGTATAAATCTACTCCGAAATATCGTAAATGAAAAAATAGCTTCAAGCCTTGTTTCTTCATTTCTCCTTATAAAGTTGTTATTTTTTGCACCAAATACATTAAACTGTACCTAATTTCTAACAATTAATTAAAAAAATAAGAATATAAATAAAACAATTTTACAGTTTACTTTATTTTTTCTGTGTTAAAATTCGTATCTAAAAAATCTATAATATAATACTTGAAATAATTTAATTCTAGGTATTAAAATATATGATCTATAAAAAGTTAATAATAAATGACCTATTATATTTGCTACCCAGCTTACGAAAGCAGAAGAATTGTGATTTTTTTTATATTCCTGAATTCAAAAATTCTTACCCAAAAAATTCGTTTCAGACATGTCTGTCTGTAACATTCTGTCGTTAAGGTTTTATTTAATGAGAAGAATTTAATAAGACCGCCTCAATGAAATCTTTCGTATTTAAGTTTTTTGTTTGAGAAATGCAAGGGCAATCAATATCTCTGTTTAGTTACAAATTATCTTTCAATCAAGAAATGCTTCACTTAAAGTGCAGAGAATATTTTATAATATTAAGGCCATTTGACATAGTAGGTGGTATATTGTTGAATATTTACTTTCTCAAATAAAGAGAAAGTATTGTGATGGCGCGAAAATTCGATTTTGATGGATTTACAAGTTTGAGGTCCCATTTGTCCAAAATAGTGATTTTTAATAAATGTCTGTCTGTCGTCTATGCAGATGCATGGAGCCTAAACTACTGGACGGATTTTGACGAAATTTTCGCATACATGTTCAGAAAAATCATACCCCGAGGCAAAATCGAGAGATTAATTTTAGCTCCAAATTTGGGGAGCTACTCCCAAAAACTCTGACAAAACGTGAAAAAAAAATATTTCTCGATAACGGTTGTGATGATTTTGATAAAAAAAAATCTATTTAAATGCGAATCTAACGATATAGGCCGTTTTCCATGGAAAAATCTATATCCTGAGAAAATAGGTTTAAATGTGGACGGAAAATTTTGATAAAATGTTCGATAATAATTAAATGTGCCTAGGAAAACTCGAAAACTAATAAATGGAAAACAATGATCTAAGTAATTATGAATTTTTATATGTGAAAGTTTGTCTGAGTTGTCTCAGACCGATTTTTTATAAAGCTAATATTTACGTTGGGGGTAATTTTGAAGAATTAATAAAAAAATACATAGGCATTTACATTTACTACACTTTTAGATAATTTTTATTCACCTCACTTGGCATATCACTTGGATCTGTGACTATAGGTTCCCTACCTTGTCCTTTATCTAAAATATTCGATTTAAATTTAATTTAAAACAACAAATAATTTTAATATTTTCAATAATGTTTTATTAATAATGTGTAGTCTTAAAATAGTGTTTCTTATAAACCAGTTTACATTCTAAAGTTCATAAAACCAATAATAAGAAAACTTAGAACTATTGAAATGCGATGTATAATTGAATTACAAGTATGATTTTCTGTTTTTTAATTTTTTTTACGTAATATAGCATTCTTAAAAGTATTTTATTTTTCTTCATAATATGTCAGATAGAGTTTGAACGTTTACAAAATATCTAGCAGTATCGTGTTACTTCAATGTCATCGAGGGATTTTTTTAAGTAGTTCACACACCTTTCTATCCTACCAGATACATCATGATGTCGAAATCTAAACTCTCAGATAGAAGCTCACAACCCTTGGCCCAGTTTTGATGACCATACTAGTCATTTCGTGAATAATTTTGTCCGAACAATTAAGAGAAAAATGTTCCACTTTAAAAATACTCATTTATTTTATATATGTATGTATAGAGATATATGTCATTATAAGAATTTCGATCAACATAGAGTTGTAAAAATAATTAATTGTAATTATGAATCCAAGGCCATGTTATTTTTTTATTTTAATAATTTTATAAATAATACAATACAAAGAAATTACTTATGAAAATAATAGTTTTAGTGGGGGGAAATAAATTATAATATTTACTTAGATACTTATTCTTACCAACAAGAATTAAATTACTTTATATGAATTTAAGAATAAATTTTACTAGGTACTTATACTAGGTAATACTTTAAATGATTACGGGTAATTTTTATTATTATTATTTCTTTTTTTTTTTTTTTTTTTTGCTTCCGAGCTTACCGAAGGTAACGGAAACTATGCTACAGTTCTGAAGAACAAACATTTTTAGGTCTCCGATCTCAAAAATTCCAAAACAGAAATCCGTTTCAGACATCAGGGAACATTTATGGTTCCGTGTCTGTCTGTCGGTCTGTCGCTCAATTTTTGTGAACCAACAATCTTAAAAACTACCCGTCCGATTTTATTGAAATTTGGAAGGTAGGTCATAATTAGCCCATTGATAGTCGATAGTCCTAAATAAGTTTCAACCTTCTGCGCCCATTTGTTTCTCTTCAACATGCACACAAACATACATTTATTTTCACCTATATCTTCAGAAGTACTAATATTATTTTTATGGAATTTTGAAGGTTCGTCTAAAGTAGCCCACAGATAGCCCCAGTCTAATTTAACTTTAACCAGATTAATTTTAACCGTCTGCGCACGGTTAAAAGCATAAAAGGTTAAAATAATTAAAAGCATAAAATAATTAAATTTTACGAAATAGGACGCGAGGAAGCTATGCGCCACACTAATTGGCAGAATATTTAAATTCTACTAAATTTGTATAATATTGAAAATATTTAACAATTAGTTCGATTTTAAGGTCCCTTAATTCAAAAAAGAAATTTTAAAATGTAAAAATAGTCTGTCTGTCATCTGTAGATTATCTTCACGGGACCTTTGTACATTTAAATTTAGAACTACTTAAGATTCAATCGGTTAATCGTGGTTTATTAATTTGTTACAGATAGTTTGGTTGTTTGCCTGCTTGGCAGTGTGTTGTTTGGCAGCACCTGATCGCTCATCATACAACAATGAAATCAAGCTCACACCTGAAGCAGAGAGACTTCTTGAAGAACTTGTAGAGATAGCAGGAGATCACGATCCTAATGAAACAGACAGGACACGAAGGACATCAAACTTCCTTGACAAGAAGAAGTTCTCCCTTGGTTCCATTTCATCCTTCCACCATGATGATAAATACGATAAAGTACACGATGTAAGTATCAGTTTTACGATAATACCTACTTTAAAATAGGTATTTATAAGTTTGTAACTTTACTGTTGATTTTACTTTTTCATGTTAATATTTCAAAGGGAATTACATGGAGTTTAGACAAATTTCTGTTTGTTATCAGGCCTGATAACCCTGTTCGTGGATCGTCACAAGAAGGACGACTATGGTTACACGCGTTACCTCTTACTCTAATTTAAAAAATATGAGTTTTGTTGGAATTTAATATTGTAACAAATATTTGCTCCCGAGTTTTCCCAAAGGTAGTGGAACAATCATTCTGCAGAAAGAATTTCTTTACGTATTCGAATTGAAACATTCTTTTCAGATTTCTGACAGATGACAGAAATCCATTTCAGACATCAAGTAACAGTTTTGGCCTCGTGATCTTGTCTGTTTATCGGTCGGTCTGCTGTTCAAACATTTTGCCAACTAGTATATCATACAAACTACTCGTTCGATTTTGATCAAATTTAGATGAAATCGGTTAATATTAGTCCATTGCTGGATCTATTATTTTCCACTTTCTGAACTCATTTTTTTTCTTCCTTATGTTCATAAACTTTTTTTTTTATTGACGCACCTATATCTTTAAAAGTACTAATCCTATTTTAAAGAATTTTGGATGGTTTGTCGAGAGTAGCCCACTGATCATCTCATATTAATTTCAATCTTCTGTACAACTTTAATATTGCTTGATTAATCATTTTATTCGAGTAAAATAAATTAATAAGTTTTATAGATTTAAAAAAAAGGAGAAATAATAAATTATTAGGCAATAACCGGTCATTAAAACAAAACATCATAAAAATCAAAAGTACGCGATAGGATGCGAGGAAGCTGTATGTGCCAACCAAATTGGCATGCCATTTTACTTTACTTCGTTATTCTTCTTACAATGAAGACAAAATATGGTGCCAATTTGTGGGGGCATATTCACCAATCTGTTTCGATTTCCAGTGGCACACAAATTTCTAAGCAATATAAAAATTATAAAATATTATTCAATATAAAATGAGAGCAGAAAATTGAAATTAATATTAGACCAACAATGGGCTAATTATGATTTACCAAATAAATTTCATCAAAATCAGATGAGTGCTTTTTAAGTTAAGGTGTTGAACAGACCGACAGACACGATTTGTATCTAGGAATGAATTCGGAGACATAAAAAATGTATTTCTTTAAAATGGTCACACAATGCTTTTGTTACCTTCGGTAAATCCGGATAAAATAATAAATAAAACTTGATTTTATCAAACAGTACATCTCGGTATAGCAAATACCAAAATAATTAATACATTCCACTGTAGTAATTAAGCAGAGTGATGTCAAGTTAAATCTTTAAATATATCCAGTTCTACTATAATTACTATCCATAACTTCAAATTATACTATATGTAAAATGCCCATTGGATGGTAAGTATAAAAACAATGAGTAAAATGGTTAAAATTATTCTTAACTTACACTTTTGAAATTTTACCGACAAAAGCTTTTTTAAATACTTGTAGAGTACTAAGTTCGACGTTTCCGAATAACATAACGTAAAGAAAAAAATACGTATTAGCATATGAACGACAGTTCTGTTCTTTTCTTAAAGACATCTTTTTTCTCAGAATTATTAAAATCAAGACATACGAATGAAACAATAGATTTTTTCGGTTTGTTGAAAGACACGGATAACTGACCACAGGAAGGACATAGAAGGAGTAGAAAAGTCTCGTTAGTTTTAGGCCTCGTGACAGAATGCTAACTAGCCGAAAACCGGATACTTAGCGATGAATGAGGGGTGGAATTTCACTAACAGATCAGCTCGGATATTCAAGTCGGAATAACCCACGGGAGACTGGAGAACAGTTCACATAATAGGTTAAAACCATAAGAGACTGAGCACTCTGAAATGGACAACTAGCAACTTTCATCTTCTCACTTTCCCCACCTTCACTAACTCCGTACAAATTCCTTTAATAAATTACAAACTATTAAGTAATAATTTTTCAAAATGGAGCAAATACTAAACGTCGTGTATATCTTGATGAATTGAAAAATAGGGAAAAAATATTCTTACATGTGCCTATGTTTCATATATATATATGTATATACATATTGTTTCCGAGCTTCCCTAAGATTACAGAAGCACTGTGATCACTCCGAAGAAAGAAATATTGTTATATCTATGATTTAACAAATCAAGGTAAATATTTGGTATCCCATCTGTATGTTGGTCTGTATACAAACCACAGTCAGTATGTGAACCACCATATCTTGAACACTACTTGTCCGATTTTAATTAAATTTGGACGTTAGGTCACAATTAACCCATTGTTGGTACCATATTAATTTCAATTCACAGATACTATTGTTTAGAAATATATATGATTCCACTGAGAATTAAAACAAATCCATGTTTCATAGGGCCAATAATAGAACACGATGAAGCAATGTGCCACACAAATTCGTAGTCTATTCTTTTATAAAAATCGTATAAAATTAGATGTTTCTATTAAGATTTTGTGAAAATTACTCACGGAAATAACAAAATAAATTTACTAGAGTTAACAGCAATATATACAATAAATTCTATAAAATAATTACAGTAATATATACTAATAGTTTAGATCAATTATTATTTTAACAGTATTTCCTTAGTTTTTAACATTTTCCAAACAATTGCCCTATAAAACTTTTTTCTTCTAATAATAAGAGTATTTCACCATAAAATATAAATGTGTATAAAAAATGTACCATAAAATATAAATATGTATAATATCTGGAAATACAAATATTATGAAAAAAATATTAGAAAGGGCGTTTTGTCGGTGTTTAATGGTGCAACAGTAAGTAAGAAGTATCCTGTTTTATAACAAACTACCTAATTGTTTTCTTGTAATTAATTTCTTTTACTAGTTTTACTTCCGAGATATGTACCAAAGGTAACAGAAGCTTTGTGATCGATCTGAAGAACAAAATATTTTTATATCTCTGATTTCAAAAACAAAATCTGGACAGATATTGAGGAAAATGTGTGGTATCGTGTATGTTGAGTTTTGCGAACCAACATATCAAAAAAACTAATAGTCCGATTTTTATAAAATTTGGGTGGTAGGTCATAATTAGCCCATTGTTAGTCCCATAAAAGAATAAAACTTCTGCGGCCATTCGTTTCACTTCCCCATAGAGTTTTTTTTTGGCAAGAATACCTATATATATCTTTAAAAGTACTTATCTGATTCTTAAGAAATGGTTTGTCGAATATAGATGTGCCACAGATAGTTCTATATAATATAATTTCAACCATCTGAACTTATTTTATATAAAACACTTTTAACAGATTATAAAAAAATATGACATACGCGCATTTAAATATTAAAGTACGTGAGGAAGCTATGTGCTAGACTACATGGAAAACGATTTTTGATTGATATTTCCTAGATCAAAAATAAATTCGATTTAACCAAGTATAAGTTTTAATTTTTAACTTAAAACTGGGAGTGTAAATGACAATTTTTACATTGTTCCTAAATTTAAATGATGAATTAATTAAATTAAAATAATATTAGTGCAGTAATTAAAGTAATTAGTGCGATATTTCAAAGTGTGGTTGTTTAGATCTGTTTCGATTCCTGGTAGAGTCACACTTATTTTTATTCAATATTAAATGTGCGCAAATAGTTTAAATTAATATGGTATCAAGAATGGGCTAATTATAATACACCATCTAAATTTCATCAAAATCAGATGGTTGTTTATTTTAGTTATGGGGGTTCGCAAAAAATGTTGAACAACAAATAGACGCTAGACCAAACATGTTCCCTGATGCCTGAAACTGATTTATACAGGATTTTTTTAAACATCAAACCTTTCATCTCTCAGTTTATTTTAAATCGTAATTTTTATTTTTTGATTAATGATTCCAATTTACATTAAGCAAAATAAAAAAGTTTTAAAAGGTCATTTGATGAATGAGCAACAAATTGAATAGAACTATGAAAAGAGATTAAGTTTAGTAAAAATAAATTAGTTTTTGTATTTGGGTTTTAAATGTAGCAATGTCGAAGTAATTAAGTTCACTAGACAATACTTAAGGAACTCATTAAGGCTATTTTAAATGAACAGTTATGATGTGAAAATTCAGGTTATTAATTATACAAAACCTAATAATCCTGTGAAATGTGCAAATTTAAAACAATTTTACTCTCAATCACTAATTATTCCGCTTAATTAGACTAGGAAACATTAGTTCATACAGCCATATTGTCCAAATTTTTTTGAGTTTAGGAAATGAGGCTAAACATTTGTTAAAATTATCGTAATCGGAAACAGCACAAGCATACTTTCTATAAAGAGAGAGAAAGAGAGAGAGGGAGAGAGAGAGAGAGAGAGAGAGAGAGTGAGAGAGGAAGAGAGAGAGAGAGAGAGAGAGCGAGAGAGGAAGAGAGAGAGAGAGAGAGCGAGAGAAAGAGTGATAAAAGAGAGGTTATTAGCTGTCGCTTTTTAAAAAGTCTGAATGAATTAATTCTTATTTGTAAGCTGAATTGTAATCAACCAAGCGGAGGATCCTGTTTTATTGCAAACCCTAATAATATTATTTTTGGTTTTGTTTTTTTAGTTCGAACACAAGGCGTTTAACTTGTGGGGTTTGAAGAAAGCTATATTTGTCTCGTTGCTTCAAGCAATCAAGGCTATAACCGGTGGAGTGATAGCAGTAAAAGGACACCTTATCAAAGGAGGTGGTAAGATCCTCGAGACTTCAGGCAGAATTGTGGAGCACAAGGGAGCTGCCGTTACTGAATTAGGAAAACATATCGCTTATAAGGCCCTTTCAAAACCTATTAATCTACCTGAATATTCTGGTAAGTTTTAACTTTCTTTTTCTTCCTGGGGACTTTATAATAAAGTCCGAAACAGAATGGCCTTAAATGCACCTGCACGTGCCCCAAGGTGCAAATGCGATATAGCAAATCTTCTTATAGTTAGTTCTCTATTTTCTAAGTCACTAAGCAGGCTGACAGACCCAGAAACTGAGTAAGGGAGACTTGCTAAGGGGATGTAACCTTAGTTCTTCTGCAGGTAGAATGGCAAAGCCAACGATTTTCCCACCTCATGCGAGTTATTGCAGGGCACTTGCTGATAAGGTGAGAAGGAGTTTGGCTCCTAAACATGTATACGACACATGTTTAGGAGCCCTCCCTATAAGTTAGAGGTGGTGTCTCTAACCACCTCTAACTTTTAGAGAGGACTCCTAATTAACAAGTACCTCGTCCTCTTACACACATAGCCTGAACTGGCTTTAAAAGTAACTGGCTGTCAGCCAGTTGCTTTTAGTGTATCATCGATTTCAGGTACCTCGAACCTGGGCTAAGCATTCTTAAAGCCACTCCCTTTCATTTTCAATTTTTTTTACTGTTCAATCCCCCACAACCAAGTTATTATTCCTCCCTTTCTAAGACTCCCACCCTAGGCAAATATGCCCCTTGGTAAACTGGGTCTAGTCAAATAACAATATGTGAAATAAAATAAACAATTGATTGAGGGAGTTGGGATATCTAAAGAGTATGTCAGATGATAGATATGTGAAGAAGGTACAGAGGAAAACTGGGTGACAGAAAACTGAAAGGTTACCTACGGAAGGAGGATTGGACGTGGTAAAGAGTGATGGGAATAAAACTTGGAGATAAAGAAGATCGGGGTATTGGTCCAGTATTGTCAGGTCAGAAAGGTCAAGGTCCTTCAGTCCTTCAAGGCCATGAGGAGAAAGTATAAGGAGAGGAAGCAATTTACAAATGAATCATTTATGACATTCTCAAATATACATTTATTTTAATCCGTTTCTTCCTATTTTTTAACACACGTCCAATTAGTTAGCGCACTTTAAGTGTCTCAGAAAGACAACTTTAACACATACAGAGAAGAATGTTAATGAATGGTTACATATTATTATATTGCATTAGAGAGGGATCTTTGATTCAGTGAAGCGAAACAAATAGTAAAAATAATTGCCATTGTTTTACTATATCTTTCTCTCATCCTTTTCTAACATTTTAACGTTGCAAAAATAACAGTGTTTTGCAGATACATGCAAGTAAACTAGAGTGTAACAGAACGAGACATCAGAACTCTTATAATATAGTTGTGGAGTAGAATTATTATTTTTCATTTAGGACATAAAAGGAAAGACAGAAAAAAGCACTTCGGCGTGCCGCAGAAAGTGTTATATATTTACATTTACTATCGAGTAATATGCCATCACAAATTATTACGTTAAAACTTATGATTATAATATTTACTTTTTATTGCCCGTGGCGTTGGGCTTAATTTTATGTTTAGAAAAAAAGTAAAATTAAGTAAATTAATTTAGATAATTATTACATTTATTTGAAGTCCAACAAATCATTTCGAGGTGCGTCGTCGGGACACTACTCGATTTATATAAATGTTACTTGATTAAAAAATTGAAATTGTTATACTTAAAAATATTATTAAATAAATAATAACTATGATTTTTAATAGATATTTAATCTTTGTTTAATGAATTAAAACACAAATAAACTTATGTAAGGGAGCTTTCAGTTCTACCAATACAATAAACACATAATAATTTTACAGAGCTTGACATGAGTCGTGTACAGTGTTTATAAGAATTACGTCATAACCTGTTATTTACCACGAACCAATTAATACTGTTGAGAGTGAAAGCCTACAAACATTAGAGTAACAGTAGTTTATATGAGATTCATTGAGGTATACGAGTATTTTATGACTTTCAATTAAAATTCAACATTTACAATGAATAACTTTTATAGATTATATGGTTCTATAAAATTCTGTGTTTTACACAGATTTTGTAAAAATTAATTTTGTGCATAATACTTATTGGTATTTTTTTCAATCATTACCATTTTCTAAGGACCTTTTATAAAAGTGAATGATGTATATTATATGTTATGCTGGACATAACAAGATGTTTAGGGTCTATAGGCAAAACCGAGGACCCTTTTATTTCCTGCGTTTGTATGTCTGTCTGTTGTAAACGAATTTGTATCTCCGAAAGTACCCAACACAAAAATTTGAAACTTTGCAGTTTTTTCATGTGTAACCCAATCAAATTAAAAATTTAGGGACGCCCTAAAAAGTCATCCCTTAGAAACAAGGGGTTGCATTTTTTTAAAACTGAAATGCGTCATGTTTTTTTGTACCAAAAAAAATCTTAAAAGTGTATAACAAACACTTCGTAGTAGTTTCATTATGTTTGGCCAATAAAGATGCATATAATGATAATATTTTCACGTCATTACATATATATATTAAATGGTTCAAAAGTTGTAATTATAACAAAATTTTAAATGACCGCCATCTTGATGCAGCTGGGCCGATTATGTTGGTTAATGAGCACGTCCGATTTGTTAAATTGCCTACAAAAATATTGCCTGCTGAAAGTATAACAACCAGTGAACAGATGATGTCCAGCTAAAGCGGTCATTATACTGTTAAATCTTGTTGATAAAATTTTATTAATTATTCAATTGTTCTTTTATTAACTGTAATTAAGGTAAAAATACACTTCTATCATCAGTAATAATACAATTTTATAATTAAATTTTAATATACTAGAACTGATGGGTGATTATCCCAATGTTTGCTAGGTTATGGCCACACTGGTTACGGTCACCACCAAACTGGTTATGTTCATCAGCAAACTGGTTACGGAGTTCCTCCAGTCTACGGACCTCCGTCAAGTGAGCATCATCATTACTATCATGCGGATAATACTGGTCCTTCTTTTGACTTCCCTCATCTTCATGCTAAGAGCGGCGGTTCTTCAATATCTGGCCTACACTCCGAGACTAAGGGTAAAACAGCACGTAAGTAAAACTGCAGTGAGATAATTAAGACCCATTTCCCATACATATTTACTGTATTAACTGTAGATTACTTTTTACTTTGTTTTCTTTTTGATTTTGTTAATATTGTATAAATGTACATATATTATATCAAAGTTATTCTTCTTTTAAGCTTGAAGATGTTTCAAGAGGACAATTATTGTCAAATGAATAAATGTTCAATTAATTACCTACAGAACTTAAAAAATGAGTAATCATAACAAGGAGGATATATACATTATAATATTTTCTATTTGAATTTATTTTTTACATCATTAAAATCATAAAGATAAGTTCACTCAAATTATCAACACAATTGTCCATTGAAATTTAATATTGATCGGCATTTCAAGAGCACACTTATTCTTAAAATATTCTTCAGATACGAAATATTATGATAGTTCCTTAAGCACCATTGTCTAGCTAGATCATTTTAATAAATGCTTTAACGACATTGTCTTGTAATAACATCCATTTAAAAAAATTGAATAGAAAGATCAGTGAAAGAATTGAATTTATAAACCGTAAGAAGTTACAACCTGTTGAACAAGGTAACTTAACAATGCTCTTAAGTAATAAATAAACATTCATGGGCACTGAATTACCATCATAAAGCGTTCGGAAACGTCTTAGTTTCATCACCAATCATCTTTGTTTATTAATGAATTGTAACGACGTCGCTTAGTAATATTTCGTATCTTCAATCCTCTACGGTCGTGTGGAAGTTGTAACTAACGCTTCGCATCTTATGTAACGCAGGTAATAATAATGTCTATCGTATTGTCTTTAGATTGTTTCTTTAACAGTATTTTTTTAAGTGTTACTGTCATGCAAATATAAAAAAAAAAATGTTTCTTCTATTAACAATCTAATAATATTTATGTATTCCATTAGATTTACTTATTTATTTATTTTTTAAAGAAACTTAGTCGCTCTTCAAATAGATTTTATTATTTTATAAGTTAAGTTGATTTAAAATCTGACTGTTTTGTTATGATCGTAAATCGTAAATCTCAACCTTTCATCATGTCAATTTTTAACAGAGTAGCCATGTTCATATATTTCGTAGATTTCATTAGGTCAATTTTATATTTTGTGAAATATTTAGAGGAAATATTTAACAAATGCCTGCCCATTGTTCTAAAAGTTGTTTGTCTACTTGCTCCACAAGGATATCCATTTTGACTACACTTGCTTAATAAATTTATGACTGAGCCAATATAGGCCTTTTTCAACTTCAGTGAAATCTTCCCACCTTGACGGCCAACCATTAAAAAAAATCATGAATTTGGAAAAAAGATTTTATGCATGATCTCCGAGTACATCCATGCCTCGTTTAAATACACTGTGTGAAACAAATTTTACAGGTTCCAACGACATCATAGTTTTTCATTTTAAAAAAATCATATATTTGTTCATAAGTCTTGTAACAGCTTTGATTACATTTGGTCCGTCATTACTAAGCACAAGCAATTTAGCCATATTTAATGCACAAAACTTGGCATATTAATCTTGAGCAGTTGCTGAGCCAATAAAAAATAAACGTCGTGTTACAATCCTTTCAGTTGATTCCGACCAATAGACTATTACTGACTATACTGACTAGTTTGCAGCCCTGAATAATATAAAAGGTAGATCGATTTTCACTTGTATTCATTGTAGTACATACTTTATGACGCCGATAGAAGCTCTTAATTTTATATAAAATAATATCAGAGCTCCTAGAGGACTAGATTGTAATTAAAATGGATGTTATTATTTCACATCAAATTGAATGAAGATCAATTATGAAGATGAATGAAGAGATTGTAATTGGTGTGTTTTCCACATTCTATAACACTAATATTTCAATAATTTCAGTTCCGGACGGCATACAAGCAGGACTTGTCGTATTGAAACCAATAAATAACGAAGGACATGGATCAGCAAGCCACGGAGAAAAGCCTCTTGCCCCCACCCTTCAACACGGTGATAACGGATTCTACAAATTTACCAGCACTGGAAATAAAGAAGACGGCTTCTATAAATTTGATCCTATTGGTAAACAAAAAAAAAGGCCTATAATTTATTAAAAATATTTTCGTATTTTATGATGCATCATTTAAGAATATTTTTAGCGTAACAAGTACTTTAATTAAATAATTGCTGTTGTGATTCTATTGACTTTCCTCGCTCAATTCTTTGGCAAGATTGGAAATTTTAGGAAAATAACAGAAATTAAGAGTTTTGGAAAGTGTAATTTTGACAAAAATTGTAAGTACTTACGAGGTTTAGAACTGTTGTGTGTTGAAACAATATATATTTATTATTATTATATATTTCGGCAAATTTACTTGATTATCGTTCAATAAATCAAAACTCAAAATTAATATTTCTTGGACACTGACGACGCTAGGTTGCTTTGCCAAAATTTCTGATGTATAAACATTTCAATTCAAATAAAGCTCAAACTTCACTATTCTTGACCTAACCTCCAAGAATAACATACAAATTATTTCATATTATACACATGAGTATTTTTTAGGGTTTCGAGGTCATCCTAGAAACCCTTATGCTTTTGGAACTTCGTCCGTCCGTCGCATCTTGGAGTATATCTCCCGACCTACTGAAGCTATAGACTTGAAATTTTGTATACAAGTAAAAATTGTTTGCCCAAAAACAGAAAAACTATTGCGAACCTAAACACTCAAAATTTCTGCAATTTGCGATAGATAGCGAATAGATGGAGGCCATTTTACCCTCCAAAAAATTGAAACAAACCCAAAATGTACCCCCCCCCCCTGCACTACCCCATTTGGACAGGTTCTAAAAATAAGGCAAAAATACAAAAATATGCATCTCTGTGGTCCAGTGATATTTCCGGGAGTTGATATAAAAAAGTCAAATTTTAGGGGGCCGTAACTCCGAAGCCCCAAATGTTTTATTATTTGAAAATTCGAAGTTGGGTATCATTTTAAAGGTATTGAAATTTTGTTCACAAAAATATATCGTGTTTTCAAAATGGCAGCCACTTTACCCCTAAAATAATCAAATAAGTGCATACCGAAGATACTAAAGGATAATATATGCACACCTTGTTTCTTAAAAGTGAGACTTTTTATATTATGTTAAAAAAATTAATAAATAAATAACAATAATAAGTATAATAACGTATTTATGAATTCTTATGACCGAAGAAACCTTTTTAGTCACTTGCTGGCAAGTAATTGCGACGGGATTTTTATCATATTGTTGGTTATTTTAAACAATGGGACACAGTAGGTTGTTATTTCCCTCTAAAAATAATCGAAGTTTGAATAAATGTTTGTTATTTCTTTTTTTTGGCATAAATAAAGACCATGTTCAAAATACGTTACATAATAACCTAAGTAAGTTAAAGTAGTATAAGTAAAAGTGGACCACGCTTAACTGTCATTCACGGGTCCGGAGCCTTGACGGATAATTGAAAAATGGTTGTTATTATTATGATTATACTTTTATTATGTTATGTTTTTAACATTAAAGCTAACAAATAATATGTATGTGTTTTTAGGTGACTACAGTGAACCTACAGCAGTGGCGCATGCAGAGCAACCACCTTCCTTCTTCTCCCAATCAGTACCAACCACCTACTACGACAAGCCTTCAATCTCAAGAAGTATAGATTACTCTTACTTCGTTCCACAGTATTAGCCAGGTAAAAAAAAATTAAATTCAAGAATAAAATTTAGAATAGTAAAACATGTCGTTTTTAGGGTGGCCATTTAAAGTTTAGTCCAAAACGGGACATTGAATTTGAGAGGAGGGGACGAGCTATTGCAGCCCCCAGACGAAAGCAAAAAAACAGCTATATCTATGGTCAAACGGTTACCCTATCGTTATAAGCTCTTATTTTGAAGGATATAAAAAAATTGGAGAACACGAATTAAAGAAGAGTAAAAAAGTTCATTTACTTAAATGCAAATTATCTTTTGGATATATCAGGATTTATATATTTTTTTGAAGACATCACTATCTTTTCCATTATATAACACTTATCGATAAATTCTGACGCAATTTTTTATAAGAAAAAATAGGAAGAATTATGTTTACATTTCTTTCATTACAATTGTTGGTTTATGTTTTGTATGGACCAACAGCATGAAAATGTAGCCCGACCTTCTAGAATTTAAAATCCTGATTTCTCATTGGCTCCCCGCCCCAATTTTTGAGATTTTCCTGTACTGTCATAAGTCACAACTCCTAATACACATAGTCGCATGCTGTAGTCTGTGGTCATCCCCTTTTTATTCTATTGAAATAACTTCATATCCATTTTTTCATGATAATACCATAAAAACATATTATGTTAATATATCAGGTATCCTTGCCTTAGGCAAGGATACCTGAAGAAAATGGATATGAAGTTATTTCATTAGAATAAAAAGGGGATGACTACTGACTACAGCATGCAACTCTACATATTACAAGTTGTGACTTTTGACAGTACAGGAAAATCCCAAAAATTGGGGCGGGGAGCCAATGAGAGGTCAGGATGTTAAATTCTAGAAGGTAGGCACACAAAAATATCACTGGCACCACCCCTCCCACATGCCTAGTGGCTTTATTTTTTCCTTTTTGCCTAGGGTATTCACTTTAGCCCTATTATCCTCGGAGATTTTACAAATTGTAAATTTCCTGTCTATCGATAAATTGATAACTCTATTTGTTCTTATTTATTCTCTAACTTCCATCTTCTTCCTTTACTGGTCCATATATTCTTTTGATTACCACCACTTTGTCAGAACTATTCAAACTCTGTAATTTATTTGCAATGTGTCGCTTAATAACTATTGAAATTTATTTTAATAATAACTAAATTGTTTTATTTATTTATTTTTCTCTTTTTCAGATTTCACCAATCAAATCGACAGAAACAAATTATGGATTCATTTTTTTTCTCCTAATACCTTTTGGTATATAAGAATGAGAAAATAATCAGGATATATAAAATCAGAGAAATTGGTGTACTTAAATTGTCTGGAATTGTTGAACTAATCATTTTTTTATTTAGGGCATTTAAAAAAAAAAATCCGGAAGCAATGTATATGACACATTTGCTGATATTTGACCAGTTAAAACAACGAGTTTTAACAATAAATAAAGTAAATATTGTAATTTCAAGTACAAATTTTAATCAATAAATGTAAAGCAAAGAAATTATTTTAAACATTTTAGGGTTGAAAAATACTTAACGGAAGGCCATTTTTTTTTCATTAAACACATCTAAAGTTTGTCTAAAACAAACTTTAAGATTCAAATTTAAGAACAAAGTATATGTCATAGACTGACAAACTTTCTTGAGATTGTTCCTTTTTTGAGCTGACAGTTAACTTCACATCAATATGGAACTATCACACTTTTTCAAGAACCATTTTTTGAGTTGTCAGTCACGGTTTACACCTATCGCTAATGGGCAAATTTAGTAACCTAATATTAGCATTCCATAAAGTGTAAATGGACCTTTACTTAAAAAATTTAAAATATAAATTAATAGATATTACAATCTAAACAATTTTAAAGTTTAATTTAGATGATTTGACACCTAGAAGTCTTAAAGGTTGTAAATAGAAAAATTAAATTGATTTTGTACACTTGATAAAACTCTTAAGAGGCTATTTAAAAGTGCATATTATCTCAAAATGTGCTAATGCCAGCAAATAAACATCAATGTAATTTTTAACATTTAAAAATGGCAAAATGTTTATTTGTATACATATTAATAGACAGATTAATTGAACTAGTGTTATCTATACATATAGAAGATCAGAATATATCTACACTTACAATTGTTTTTTTTTTTTTTTTTTTTTAATTTTTATTGACTAACACAACTACATAAATTTTAATGTTATAAGTGTTATTGATGTACATTGATGTTTTTTGGGCGGGGAATTACATGGAAAGGATATAGTCCATTGGCTAGTCCTTTTGGCGTGAATATTTTAGAATATAACAATAAATAATTTTATAATAATATGGAAAGAATAATAATAATAATAATAATAATAATAATATAATAA
This sequence comes from Gerris lacustris, assembly GCA_951217055.1. Taxonomy (NCBI): domain Eukaryota; kingdom Metazoa; phylum Arthropoda; class Insecta; order Hemiptera; family Gerridae; genus Gerris; species Gerris lacustris. The sequence continues at coordinate 31,836,089 of OX578281.1, read as the reverse complement.
TTATATTATTACAAGTTAAGCAAATCTCTAGGCCACTGCCTCCTAAGGCGGCGAAGTGGGTTATCTGGGATGGTTTGGGAAGAAAGAAGTTCTACTAAAGGATTGGGGTGATCGGATAAGGACTGATGGAATTTTTGATATCGGGATATTGATAGGTCACGGACAAATGGAACATTAAGATCATTGTGGAGGGTGAGGTTGGATACATAAAAAGGAGCATCGGTAATTTTCCTGAGGATTTTGGATTGAAGAGTTTGAAGTCGACGGGAGTTGGAAGGCTTGGTGCTACCCCAAACCTCCAAACCGTAAGTCCAAGCTGGTTTTAAAATTGTGTTGTAGATTAGAAGTTTATTGTTTAGAGTAATTTTGGACCTACGATCTAGTAAACGAAGCAGCAACTTGTAGCGTCTTGAGATGTCAGTACGTTTAGTTTTTGTGTGATGTTGCCAGGTGAGTCGTCGATCAAGGTGAAGGCCAAGGTAACGGACAGTGCTGGATTGAGGAAGGAGAACTTGGTTAAGAATGACTGGAGGACAGGTGCTATGACGAAGAGTAAAGGTGATATGTACACTTTTCTGCTCGTTAATCCGGATCCTCCATTTTCTTAACCAAGGTTCGAGAAGGAGAAGGTGACTTTGAGTGTTATTGGATGCAGTTTGAGGGTCTTGGTGGACTGATAGGATTGCCTTGTCATCTGCGAAGGTGGCAAGGACTGAGGAAGGGTATTGAGGGATATCATGTGTGTAGAAGGAATATAGGAGGGGTCCAAGAATACTACCCTGAGGTACTCCAGCACTTACAGGGCAGATGGAGGAGGAAGTGGTTCCTAAACTTGCACAGAAAGATCTATCAGTGAGAAAGGACTTCAGGATGAGGTAGTAAGTAAAAGGAAGGATTCCCTTGAGTTTCCAAAGCAGCCCAGCGTGCCAAACTCTGTCAAAAGCTTGTGCTTCGTCCAGGAAGACAGCTGAGCAATACTTTTTCTTCTCTAAGGTGGAGGCAATGACATCAACAATGCGATGACACTGTTGGATGGTGGAGTGGTGAGCACGGAAGCCAAACTGATGGTCAGGTATGAATGGTTTAAGTATGGGAAGGAGTCTACGGAGAAGGAGCTTTTCTAGGATTTTCCCCATTACAGGGAGAAGGCTTATAGGTCGATAGGATGATGGAAGATGAGGAGGCTTGGATGGTTTAGGAATCATTATAATTGTGGCGAATTTCCATTGGGTAGGAAAGTGGGTTGTTTTAAGGACAGAGTTAAATATGTATGTAAGGAAAAGGATACCTTTTTTAGGAAGGTGTTTAAGGATTTCAGAGGTAATAAGGTCATAACCGGGAGCTTTTCGTGGTTGAAGATGTTTAATACAGTAAAGGACGTCCGAGGGATTAAAGGATTTGGGAGGCGGAGACAGTTGGAGGGGAGCTAGGAGATCTTTGTTAATAAGGTTTACATGGTTATGATCAATTATATCTGGATGTGGAGAGAAAAGGTTTGTAAGGTGTTGAGCAAAGACTTCAACCTTTTCAGTTTCAGACTTTGCCCAGGAGTTATCAGGATTTAGAATGGGAGAAGGGATTGATTTTTGGGAAAGGATTCGTCTGGTCGCGTTCCAAAGTGATTTATCTTTAGTTGTAAGTTGTGAAGTGAAAGTCTTAAATTTGTCTTCTTTATAGAGTCTCAGTAAGTTAGTCAGTTTTCTACAGTTTTTTACTTACAATTGTAAAGGTATTTATAACATTTTATTGAAGGGATCAGTATAGCCAAGTTGTAAACGTAATTCCACTCAACTGAAATCACTCTCCCAACACTGACATTATTCAGTTAAAATCCTATAAAGGTAAGACTAGTTAAATACATATATATGATCAATGATCACATCGAGTAGATGTGAAGAATGGCTGATTCCTTCTATACTGTATGACTTTATGTAATTTTCATGAGTACATAAATAAACCAGCAGAAAAAAAATATTCAAAGTTGGTATTGTAACAATCTATACATTAAGGATCATCTTGAGAGTTTATCTTATTTATTTGATTTGATCAACAATTTCATTCATAAAATAATCATGACAAAATACTTAAACTTAGTTTTTTTTTATAATTTTATTTTCTGTTTAGTTAATATTTAAGTTTTAATTATATTATTTATTAATAAAATTCAATATTGTAAATGAATGGGCTCATTAATTGTTGCAAAGGTAAGAAATACCAAATAAATGAACTTTAAAAAAAAAAATGTTGTGTGAATGAAATAAAGGAAGTTGTACCAAATAATATTGCTATCCAAAATACTGGATTATTTCCAACACTCACTTAGGTGCTAACACATTAAAATTAGAAAAAAATTAACTGCTAATATATTTGCTTCAAATTTAAACCGCACCCTAATTTTGCACATTAAAAATCTCAATAAAAAGTGCAGCCTAAATTTTAAATAATCCGGTATTTGGGTATACGAAGAAAACTTATAATCATACAATTAGGCAAATCTTCAGCCTATGCCATCCTTCAACAATTTGTAACTCACACAATTGAAAATCATATATTATAAAATTGAAAAGCATTAATAGAAAATCACTTTTTTCTACTGAGATTTTATGGTGAATAAAACTAACTTTGCCAAATTAATCAGTTTGAAAAAAAAAACTACAAAAGGTAATTTTTAATTAGTTCACTGATTACCAACTCTACATACAGGAGCTTTCACAACATTCTGTTAACCAGAACATATGATTCACTGTTCTAGAGTATAGATTAAGTCAGCTGTCAAGAAGTAGATCTGGGAAGAAGCCGAGGATATGCATGGAGGGATGGAGACAGACCAAAATTCTAAAAAATTCAACAGGAGTCATTAGCACTGAGTAGAAGAAACCTGGTTGGACTCTTAACTGGACATTGCTAGCTCAGAAGACATCTGATATAATTAAGTCAAAGATAACCCCCATCAGTCCAGTGTACAGCGATGAAGAGGAGACAGCTTACCACTTTATGGGAGTGTGTAAAGCATATGGAAGAATACGCTACTACACCTTAAGGGTGGAAGTAATTAGGGAAGAGGATCATGGAAGATTAAAATGGCATGACATCCTCCCTCTCCTTTATCCAAACAAGGAGATTTAAGGGTCACAATGAAGAGGAGACAGCTTTCCACTTTATGGGAGTGTGTGAAAGATATGGAAGAATTCGCTTTCACACCTTAAGAGCGGAAGTAATTAGGGAAGAGGAGCTTGAAAGATTAAAATAACATGACATCCTCCCTCTCCTTTATAATCCAAGCAAGGAGACTTTCTATTAACAAACTGATCGATTATAGCAATTAAAGTTTTATTGAGCATTTAAGGAGTATTATTTACTATTGAAGAACTTATTCATGTTGAAGAGAAATAAAACCCTAATAATAATTACAAATGTTCATGTCACTTTTCTTAGCTTGACAATAATTAACCCTCAAGAAATATTTATAGGTATTGTAGAAAATGAATTAGACTGCCATTGTGGCATATTAGAGACATACTTAGGAAAATAGTGTATTACATTCACATTCAAGGACTGTAATTCAAATATTTATTAATCATTCATTCAAAAGTTAAGTTCAATCAATAATAGTTTATTTAAGAATAGTAGTTACCTCACTTGCTTTATTATTTGTAATTTTTTTCTTTGGTACAATTGCATATGAATAACTATATAAAATTAGTTTTAAAAAAAATTAGAGGTTTCATAATAAAATAAGAAGAAATTTAAAAAACAAAACTTAGTTACCAAAAAAAAAAAATCTCTGAATATTACACTACTCAGTGCCATAGACATCATGTCTAATTTTCTTTAAAAAATTACTAATATTATACAATGTTACCAATGTGTTATCACAGTAATATACACTAATTCAACATTTGAATGAAGTTCAATAGTAACTTTTTCTACACCTTTGCAATTTCTATCTTCAATACCTATGTCTTTGTAATATAGATTGTAAATAGATGTTCATAATTAAATATAATTTTTTTTGTAATTGGTTATAATTAGTAAAAACATTATAAAATAAATACAGGTTTTGTGGTTTTTGTTTTTAATTTCCAGTCATTATCAGGTCTTAAAGGTTGCCTGGAATCTAAATATTGGCTTATAATTAGTATTTTTACAAAGAGAATTATTCGATGACAGCACAGAAAATTTGAAAAATTTAGGAGAGGAGCCAACGAAAGCTCAAGATTTTGACATCTCAGGTAAGGCCAACTAGGCAGACATAACTGTCATTGGATAGCCTCAGAATGACCGCCTAGTAGCTTTATTTTTCCCCTCATTTAAGTTGGCCAAACTGAGTGTCTCAAAACAATTCTCTTAGTAAAAATACTGTAATTATCTAAAGCTCAGTTTACACGATCTAAGTATGCTTGGACCAAGTCAGCTTTGACTCTACTTGGATCGTGTAAACAAAGTATCAAAGTCAACTTTCTACATCCAAGCTCCCTAGTGTGGCCGTGTGGGTTAAACCACGTCTCCTCAGCCATCAATGGATCAAGAGGTCGGGGTTCAATTCCTCGCCGTGATACTCTGATTTACATGGCTCACTAATGATCACATCATACTCACTTCGGCGGTACAATGTACAGAGGTATGATGGTGTGAAGTGGCTGGAACTCTCTACCACGGGGCTAGTAAAAAGGGCCCGAATGAAGGCCTAATTGCTAGGTTCGAACAAGTGGTTCGTCCTACCCATACCTCACTACTACTACTACTACTGAATGGCCCCCAACTTTTTTTTCTCAAAGTAGACTTTGATGAAAACAAAAATGGCACCCACCTGACAAATTATGAGAACGAGCTGTAAAAACATGATAAAGATGTGAGGTTGTGCTGGGTTTTGTTTACTAGAAGGTTATGTATCACCACTGTTTTAAAACTTAATAAGTACAATTTAACTGGAAAGTTCTAGAGGGAAAAACATTTCCAACAATCTATCTTAACCTCTACTTTATAGTGTATCAAAGTTTCATTACTTGGTCCAAGTATACTTGGATCGTGTAAACCTGGCTTAACTGACATTATTTTTATATTATACAAACAATGAGGGATCAAGATTTGGGCTCTGAAAAGGGAAAAGAACGTTATTAACGTAAAGTGCAGTTGATCCTAAACTTTATGATAGTACGGTCCAAAATAAATTAATAAAAGAATAGATGTTTAGAGCACGGCGGTAAGAACAAACCAAACATATTTTATGAAGTCCTGTTTCCCTTCTTCCTAGATAACATGTGAGAATGGTGGTGGTACTCACAATACTCATGAAACAAAGTCTTCATTGTTTTTATCAAATACTAGCTGAAGTAACCATCGTTGCCTGAGTGTACACAAAAATCAAAAGATTGGTGAATAAACAAAGAAAAATAAATAAATAAGTAAATGTACATAAAAAGTATAAAAACATAAGAAAATAAATATACATCAAACATTGTTTTGTTGTGAAAAAATAATGTTAAAATGATGTATGTCTCGCATAAATGACCATAGCGTTCATATAACAATTATTATACAGTGTGTTGTATCATAGTCATAGTTGTTTGGACTGTCTTGCTTGTCCTCTCTTTCCCATACCTATATTTCTACTCTTTAAGAATGGACTCTTGTCCTAAGAATCTTTGAGAAGTTCAAGAGGTATTTAAGCAGAACTTATCCACTCCCCTCTCACATCCACCTCATTTCATTCCCCCTCCCTATTTCACCCCCTAGATGGTTAAGATAGCCAGCTGAGGTGGTTTGGCCACATTAACCGTATGGACTGTATGGAGGCAGAAGTATACCCCAATTCAGAATCAAATCACATTTACCACAAATACCACATCACAGTATCTTTAGAGCAACACAATAGCTAGAGAGCTGAAATTTTGCATTGAGGTTCCTCTTACCCCCTAGGTGCTTGCTAAGAAATCTTTTTACGAATATATGTGTCATTCATACACAGCATTTAACTTGACAATATATATCTCTAGAACCAATTGCACTATAACCTTGAAATATAGCATCTTTTTTATAATGTAAACAACTATTGCAACAGTTTTTCAATCTGCCATTTTGATTCAAGATGGCGGCTATTTATATGAAGGAGTCAACATGAGGATATCTAAGAACAACCATGACGAGTAATACCCTAAACTGAGAGACAAGGCTAAATCATAACTAATCAGACATCAATTTAAAAGAAAGCTGTGAAGCGCATCTCTAAAATTATTTATCTTCACCATGAGTTACCCTTCAGAATATGTGTAAAGTATCATTGAAAGCAGTTAAGTAGTGTAGGCTAAGTTTACAGGGAATCTTGATCCATCAAAATCACCAGCTTATTTCAGGAAGTATACAAATCTTCAATAAGGGCCAGGAAGACCCAGTGAAACAGGAGATAAGGCATTACTTAACACTTAAGATCACGAAAACAGCAGAGTTAACAGGGGTGAAAAATAGAAATATAGCATAATATTATTACTTATCACATAAGAATCAAAACTATTAAATCCTCGACTTTGATTTTCTCTAGTGTGTGATAGCGACTCATCCTAGAAGAGGTGAAGTTCAATAACCAAAACAACGTCTTCTCACAAAATAATTGTATTTGAAACAATTGACGGGTTTCGGCTCTTCTAAAGCAACCTTCTTCAGATAATCTGTGTAGGTTATAAAGATACTCTAAAAGTACAAGTGACTTTTTGTGTTGGTTAATAAAAGTACAAGTGACACTTGTACTTTTAAAGTCTCATCATATCCTACACAGATTATCTGAAGAAGGCTGCTTTAGAACAGCTGAAACCGGTCAATTGTTTCAAATGCAATTATTTTGTGTTAAGGCGTTGTTTTGGGAGTAAAAAAGATTAGGCTCTGGGTCAGCTGGTTCATATGCTCTCTCATTGGTCAAGTTCATTTCCTTAGTATACTCTCAATTGGGAAGGGCAATTACTACAGTTCTACAGTGTTTAAATATGGATTGAATTCTGATTAGGGATTTAATAAGTAGGTGTTTCCATGAGTAGTATTGAATCCGGCTGTATTGAAAAGTTTTCAATATAGCAATTAACGTATCAAAAAACCTTTTTCTAGGTTACTTTCGTGAAGGTTAAAAATCATTTAGTAACCAGCACCTGTTTTATAACACTTTATTCATGTTTGATCTTAAGGTTTTAAAAAACAAAAAAGGCATTTAATTTGTAGAGGGTGGAAATTTGAAAGATTTTACTAGTTTCTTCAAAAACATGCTAGGGGCTTTTCTGCACATGTCACGGATTGAGTTGAGGTGTTTCCTTAACACTCAATCCAGAATTCAGTGTATTGTATTTGAATCTAGGTTTTATGGACACTTAGGATCCTAAAACTACCTGTACTCAACCTAGTAAATGTGTAAGCTGTCTCACAACCCATTTATTTTTATAAATGAGTGATGAGTTTTTACCCTAAACATATTTAGGACAAGGAATAAATAAATAATTTGAACGAAAAAAGTTTATAATAATAACAGTGCTTTTTTTAATTATATCCAAAGGATCATAAATAAATTGTTTATACAAAAAACTGGACTGACAAAAAACTCAACAATATTTTTTTGGGGGATAAAGTCGAAGAAGAAAAAAAAGATAATAATTATAAGAGAGAGAGAAAAAAAAAAAATAATAATACATAGCAAAAAGTACAAATGAATTGAATTTCATATACAATTTTTATAAATATCCCAATATGGGATAAGAAGTTTTAACAATTTTCATAATATTATGTAGTTGTTGATTTTTTTTTTTTTTTTAAATATAGTAGAAAAATTTTGAAAATTTGATTTTACATGATTTATCATTCGTTAATTTTCTATTTTATTTAAAAAAAAGTTTTGCTCGAAAATAATAAATATATCATCACGACAAAGAAAAATAAATAAATAAGAATCTATTTTTTTTTTTTTTTTTTCTAATTTCTGTCGAAAATTTACAGAAAGTAAAAACTATTTTTTTTTTTTCTTACTTTACGATAGAAATTGTAAAAGAAAAAATCTCAATATCAAATAGTACTAATCAGTGTGTTTTAAAATGGAATTTCAGGCGATATAAATAAAATATAATACAACATTATCTGACTTATATAAATATGTATAAAAAAGAAAGAAAAAAAAGGAAGTTTATTTTGAGTCTTTTATTAGTTTTATTGTTGTCACGAGAGCACTGGTAACGCTTGTTGATTATCTTTTTTTTAAATTTTTCTTCTTAGGGCATCCCGTGAGCTTAAATCATTATTTTGTTCCTGCATCTTTTTTTTAAGTTATGACTGTAACTATTTTTTTTTTTTTTTTATTTATCAAAAGAATACTTAATTAAGAGAGACCACATTAAAGTTTCTCAAGAAAAAAAAATAGTATTAAAAAAACTAAGTTTATTTTTCCAACCAATAGGATAGAAAAGAGCTAAATCATTTAATTTTTTTTTTTAACATCAGTGAGATGAAAAAACAATAACAAATCATGAATGAAAGTTTAAATTTTTCAACAAAATAATTGAAGCAGGGAGATATAACAATAAATAAATCCAATATATAAAGAAAAATACATAAGGTAAAAGTACGATTTTCAAAATTTCTGCTTTTTTCCTGTAAAAAAAAGAACTCTCACTGATTAGCCCACTTCACTTATCAGTTGATATCAACAAAGGATTTCCAAAATAATAAATAAATAATAAAAATTAAAAAAAAAATCTCAGTTAAGCCATTTTTTTCATCCTTCTTTGTTCCAACAAAAATAAATAATATGAAGAGATATACCGTAATTTAATTATCATGAGGTATCTTCATCAGATAAACTGAAGTTTGGGCGTTTAAACTCGGTACCTATGCGTTTAAAACAATTATGCTTCGGAATCGAGACTGCTTTCTTATTGAACCCTCTTTTTTACAATCTAGGATGGATAGGATTTACTAATAGTTATTTTTGGAAAGATTTTCAAAAGGAAATTGAAAGGAAAGGTAGGCAACAACTTTTTTTTCTTTCTCCCTAATCCAGCAATCATTATTATACAAATGGATTTACAGGAGAAATTAAAAAAAAAATAGGAAACAAAATGGAACTAAATTGCATTCTAAAAGGAATAAAGAAACAAATTTCAGGGACATTTTAAAAAAAAATTATAAAAAGAGAAAAAAAGAATAAACAGATCTAGAGATCGTTGGAATTTGTATTTGAGGAATGGGAATAATGTAGGGTTGAGGTAAGGATAAGAGGAGTGGTAAAGGATTTGTTTAGGTTGCTAAGGTTTTTGTTTAAAAATCCAAAGTGGCACGAGTTGTTAGGCTCATTGTAAGGTCGCAGTGGCGGATGCAACAGGTGCCTGAGGTGGGGGACTGGACCTTTTATCTCCTTTAGCATTTTCACTCGTTGAATCTTTCAGGTGCTTCTCGACCTGGCGGAGTAAAAACCAACACACTATCATGAAACATAAAAAACTGTTACCTCCGTAATCATTCTTAACATATATAGTGATTTGGACTTACTGATGACAAATATATAACTGAAAGTGTTTCCAAGATATTAAACGAGCGTCCCTAATGGGTGTGTCACACACCCTAGTAGGGCAGTTTAGGATTTGCACAAAATAAAATACAGAAGACATTGCGGTTTGAAACTGCTAATCTGCAGTTTAATATGTATAACCTGTTTTGAAGAACCCAACTAAACCCATTTTAACGGAAGTGGAAAAAAGGTGATTTCCCTTTTTTTAACTTATTAATTACTTCCCCTGCAATTCAGCATATAATATGTTCTTGGAAACTTGACTTGGATCATTTTCAACGGTAAATTGGTACAAGTTGAGGCCTTTTAATTTGCTAATTATCTGGGGTGGGTTCTTTGTTTATATTTAATAATATTTGTTCTCCCTATTTTTTAAGTTTATTTTTTTTTTTTTTATTTTTTTTTTTTTTAGTTTGATGTCTGTCTGCCTGTCTCTCTGGGTCACGCTTAACTCCCTTAGTTTTTAAGCAAGAGTTGAAACTTGATAAATAAATCAGTTCTTACATTGTGTAGGTGTGCCGCCCGGAAAATCACAAATGTTTGGCGTAATTAACCCCAATTGAGCAGAAATTCGACCCAATTATACCTTTCTATAAGATAGTCAAATCTTCCATACTTCAACTTAATATCTGCCGCCATTTTAGAATATTTGGTGAGGAAAAGTGTCTTACTGTATAAATGCCTCATTACTTGTAAAAAACAAACTGACTTTTTTTCTATTGTCTTTTATTAAAAATATTTTAATCCATCAGTACCCTGATGAAGAGACATTGAATTAATTTTTTGTTCTCCTTAAAATATTTTTAATATATTTAATTTTATTGAATTATTTTCTCTTTAATTTAATTTAATTGACTTAAACTTTCATAAAGTATGAATAAAAAATAATTTTAACTTAAGTGTAGCAACCCCAACACTCTTCATAATATTTTCAGTTAAATTTAATTGGCAATCCTAAATGAAAAATAAAATTTTAAAACCTTGAATAGAAAACAAGTTTGCAGTGAAATAATAAAACCTAACAGGGGGAAAAATAAGGAGTAAATAAAATTAATAGACTTACTATCTTCTTAATGTGAATGAAAGCTTTGCTCTGTGTATCTCCGGTAATGTTGTCTGGTTTATAAGGGGGAGTAATTGTAACTTGATTTAATATAACTATATTAGGTCCTTGCCATGTAACATCGTCAATCCTGCCAACAAATTAAACTTTAATTAGACAAATAAAATAACTAGACCATGTCAAAAAAAAAAAAAATAATAATAATAATTACTGAAGTTTCTATTTATTTAAAAAATTAATTTCCTTCAGTTCTTAATTGAAAAACGCAAAATTAATTTATAAAATAAATACCTAAATATTTCTTCTGTTTTTAGTTAATGCTGTTAAAACTACTCAACTAAAAGAATATAACTTAATTTGATTTCATCTTTCACACACTTGAATTCACTGCCGTACTCTTCAAACATTATATTAAGGTGCTTAACACAAAAGTGAACTCAAATTCACAAATAAATTCACAGCACTTCTTTAGATTGTTACCCCCTTTATAAATAAAACGGAGGAGAGTAACAATCTAAAGAAGGTGTAAGAAATGTTCTTCATTGGACTGTTACTCCCCTTATCAAAACAGAAGTGTGATATTCCTTTGTCCCAAAGTACATTGATTAAACATCCCTTTTTCTTAATAGTTATTTAGTCAAAGTCATTTTCATTCAACAACATAGGGGAGTAAAAATCTAAAGAAATACCATAAAAACATTGTTTAAAATACAAGGATGACCATCAAAAGCAATGGAAGGGTTGGAGTGATATTTCTACACTCTAAAATCTCTAGGGCTGGATTTAGAGTGTGGGGGGCCCCTGGGAGGATGATGTAGAGTCGTAGAGTGGGTCCCCCTGCTTTTAACTATAAGCAAACATTCGGGGGGGGGGGGGGGGGATATTACGGAGGTCTGAAATGAAGGAGGTGGTTCTTTTTAATGGATATTTTAAGAAATCAAGACTTGCAAAAATATTTTTTGTTTAATCTCTCCTGGCATTCTGAGATTTGTCAAAACAAAAATGCTATTAAGCCTCATTATAAACAGTCCAGTATACAAGCTCTGATTTGGATAAATAGTGGAACTAAATAGGAAAGTTTGGATAATTGATATCATTGTTCATTGATGTTTGAAAATAAAAATATCAAAAGTTCTGAGGATAATAATAGCTATGACCATAATTTTAAAAATATAGGTCTAATACTTCTGTTTATCCCAAATGAATAAAAAAAATTAGGCTTACCAAAATAATCATTCTATGTGTAAGGATCATTTAATTGTCTATAAAAAAGGTGCATAGGATAACTCTAATGACTTTCAAGATATTTGAAGTTATAATCCTAGGTGTTCCTTAGCCCATTACCTAGATCGGTGGCTTACATGATTTTTTTCTTATTTCCTAAACTATACAACTTTTTAAAAATATTCGAAATACTATAAGGTCGAATTTAAATCTAATAATATTTAATTTAATAAATTTACTTCCAACAACATTTAAAAAGTTTTTAACAGGTGATTATTACTATGCTATGGAAAAAGCCGATTATCACTAATAATTGAGACTTGTTTACATTTGGTTTTCAAATTTTCCCAGTCAGATTAATTTTCAGCAATATCTTGGACACTAGATGTTTCCCGGGAAAATTACATATGGTTAAAATTGGTCTTTAAATTGACTACAATTTTTTCTTTATCAAAATTAGGAAAATTTTGGAAAAACCATGTTTACTATTTTAGGTTTTATATGAGCTGGTTCCACACATACAGTACCGACATATACAGTATCCAACATATACAGTACCGAAAGGCCTGGTTTAGCACTCTGCCTAGAAGATCAAAAGGAATCCTGAGAGAGCATTATAATCTCAATGGGGGAACCAAATCTCTCTACTTTCATAGAATAGCCCATCTTTTCTATTTAATAACAAATATGTTAAAGAAATAAGGGAAAAACACACAAAAAAATTTTGAAACTTACGTTTTACAAATGGTAAGGAAAAGTTGCTGGCCTTCAGGAGAGACACCTGCTCTAAGTGCCGCTACTAACCTCTTCTTATGTTCTACAGCATTACGAACCCTGTTGTTTAACTGCAATCATAACAACACAAAACATTAACTTTAACTTGTAACAATAAGGAGACAAGACAATGAATGTGAAAGTGGCAATATATAATATGTATAGGGGATTAATTAATAACAAGGTTTTAAATTAAAGTAAAGTACCTTAATAAGAGGAAAAACATAAAGCTATTAGATGATGCCAACATTCCTTTGCTTTTTAGATGTCAAATTGAAAACTGGACCTTTATACTAACATTACAATAATACAACTACAAAGGTACATCTTAAGTGAAAAGAAATATTCAAAATTAAATCTTTCCACAAATTTAACTTTATTTAACAACCCCGATTTTTCGAAACAGTTTTACTAAATCAAAAGTTCTAAAGTGCCAGAAAAGAAGAAGAATAGCTTCTCATTAGTTTTATGAGTAAATCATAAGCTCTGAGGATTTCGTAAATCCTTGGTCAGCTCAGTGGAGGCAAGAATGGTTTGTTAGAAACAATAAGATTTTCTTAAATCATCACAGTAAAAGTTTGCCATGAGTGAGACATAATCAGCATGGACACTTGCATACTTATACCTTGAACAATACGCAGTTACTGATTTAAAGGCATAAAAGAGGCTAGGTGAAAAGCAGTGTACTCTCTGGAAAAGGTTACTCTAGCTCTTCCTAGACCAGTCTGACTATATAGATGACTAGCCATGTGGACCCTAGACTTACAGACATCCAGAAAGTAACAGTCTTCTCTTTATCTTAACAATATATCAAACAATTGACCTATAATACACCCTGTTGCAATTGGTACAAAGAGAGCTGACGACACACATTTACCGAAACCATACTGAACTTAGAGGAATATAAAACCTGAGTAAGTGGATTTGACAATACAATTGGATATAAAAGTCCAATAGTAGTAACACTAGACAGGGAGGACAAACCACTTGTTCGAACCTAGAAATTAAGCCCTAATTTGGTCCCATTTTACTAACCCCCCTTGTAGAGTTCCAGCCACTTCACCCACCACACCACTGTTCAATGTACCACCAAAGCGAGTATGGTGTGATCATTAGTGAGCCATATAAATCAGGGCAACAAGGTGAGAGGTCATACCCATGGCCCTGCAGATGTAAATCAGAGCTCCATGGCATGGGATCAATCACAATACCCTGGATCGCCCTCAATTAATTGATGGCCGAGCAGACTGGACAAGCAACTTTAGCCCCATGGCTGCACTGTCTCCCATGATAAAAGTCCCTGTTTGAGAGATACAGATTTATTATATCCAGAGATTTGCCATAAAAATATAACTATACAGCACTGATTATAACAAAAAGTGTCATAAAAATTTATCATGTGTAAAATGTTTGAATAGATAATGCATTATAGAAATTATCCTTGAAGTTCTCTCCAGTCCTGAGCTTTTATGTCTTTGCTGACTGATAGCAGTGTTAATTCAAGTTTACAGCTTTCGTTTTTATTTTACGACTTTCCCCTTATTTATAATTCTTAATATATTATTTAAGAATAATTTGCAACTGACTCTTATTATGAGCAAGTCCCTTCAGAATGATCCCTGTAATGGGTTTGAAACATCGGGATTCACAAAATCTCAGACTAAGTCTCCTCTGGAAGATCTAGATTTATTACACAAGAGCTTATTTTTAATACAGTAAATAATAAAATATATAATTATTAGACTATGCTATAGAATTAGTTGAATATTGTCCAAAATGCAGTGGTGAATATTTCTTCTCTAATAATGCTATTATGTGTGCATAATATTTAAAATTCCTTTGTAAAGAATTTCCTAACATTGTTATAGTGAATATAAATCAACAATGATGCTAGAAATGTTGTTATTAAATGATGGCAACTTAGCATTAAACATGTACTATAAAAGTGTTTCTAAGCTAACCTAGAGAGGATAGTATACCAAGAAAAACCAAACCCAAGATACTTCTAATAACTGGTAAGGAGTACATGCTACTCTTTCCAAGAGTTTTAAAATTGTATCCAAGTATATACTGCATAATACTGGAGGAAGCATAATATATATGCTACCTAAGAAAACTATATAGAAAAGGTAAATTATTTCATCTATATTTACTAACACCCTCTTAAAATTCTAGGGGAACTTACCATTTATAATTTAAATAAATACATTTTATAACCTTTTATTACTTAAATTCTTCTATTAAACAAAACATAGATAAAGGACAGGTAGTAAAAAACAAACGAGGCAATGTCACAAAGAGGCAGACTGCAATTATTTAGATTGCTTTACTAACTGCATAGAAATAGCTCTCTCAATTATCCTTTGTAAAAGGGACCTTTTCCTCTGAACCCATTCCACTCATAACTTTAAAATAATACAAGCCCATAAAGACAAAGTTTTTATAATAAATCCTTTATATTTATGCATTTTGGTTGTGTAATTTATCGGCAAGTTAATTACATAATTAATGTATTTTTTTTATACATTGATTTGAATAATTAATTCATTAATTAGTTTGATAGAATGTTTTTGTATTGGTACAGAATCAATGTGCTCAAGTTTTCAGCTCGATCGGATGACTAGAAGACGGCTAATTAGATCTAAATATTTTGACAACAGACAACAGGCACGAACAAACAAACAAAATTGAAGTAATTTAAAATATTTAATAAAAAGACTTAATAGAAACTTACCCTTTGAAGGTTCAACGACTGCATGGGTTCAGGGGGAGTATTAACTTCTTTTTTAACCTGAACATCACTGACAAGTGATAAATTAACTACAAATACGTTACTGTAGCTCGATCTACCATTACTGCTAGGGCATTCTGTAATACATTGGGCTAAGGAAAATACGCTGTGAAAAAACAACTATCAAATTCAATTAAAACAATATAAATTATAAATTTAGGCTAAAACACATTACATTTTGTCTGTTTATAGATGGCTCATTTTGGACTCACAGGAACTTGATTTTCTAGTTAACTATGCTTGTAAATTCCCAAATTTATAGATAACCATTCAAACAGTGTTTATAAGTCTTTAGTGAATGAAAAAGGGTATGAATGTTGATTTATATGTATGCTATATAATATGAATGTACAATGAAACAAAGAGACAACCACCCCCTCACTGTATACTATTCCATTAGGATTAATAGGAAAAATATATATTATATTATCATATCACTTTTTAAACAAAAGAGAAATTAAGTACCTTTGTCTAAACAATATATAAAATAATAAGGTGTCACCCTCTAAGGTCATCTTATCAAAACTTTGGTAACAGAGACAGGACTACAGACCCAATTCTTCACAATTTCATCATTAAGCCAAGAGAAAATGTTAACCAACTTTCATTAATATTATATAAAATAAGAAAGAAAAAAAGTAATTAAAAGTTAGCTATCAAATTAGAAGCAAAAAAGAATGGTGCAACATATAATATTTATGAGTATGAGTAATATAGTATAACAGCCCTAAACAGTGTTTCCATTATAATCCTAGTGAAATTTTGGTTTTTATAACTAGGAAGAATGAAATATAGAAAAAAAGGTTGCAAATTTTGGGGGACAGCTATTTCCAAAAAAATACCTAGGTAAGGAAGGTTACAGATTAATTATCAATATATTAATTTACATACATACATTAAAAAATTTAATTATGTGGTTTCATTTGTTAATCCCTTTTTTAAAAAATTACTTTTCTGGTAGGGGTCGTTATGGGTAGTTATCCTTATGACCTCAACCAGAAAAGGAAATTTGATGAGTTCTCTAATTTAACTAAAATCATAATGGTAAAAGGAAGATCTTCTATCAAATACTATTATGACTACACTGGTCTTATAATTAATTTACTCTGACAGCGCGTGGAAATAAAAAAATAGGAGGGGGAGCCAATGAGAATTCAAGATTTTAAAATCTAGAAGGTAGAGCCAACTATACTCATGCCACTATACTTTGTAAATCTGACAGTTCAGAATGGCCAACCAATGTGAAGGAAAAAATAAAACCACAAAGAGTGGTTTTATTTACCGGATAACCTTGATATTTTTGTTTATCTAGTTGGCCTGACTTTTTTTTCCTGTTATTTTTTTTTATTTTCCCGTGCTGTTAAAATGACAAAGTACAATGGCATGAGTATAGGCAAACAGAAATGTCACTGGCCCCACCTCTCCCACAGGCCTAGTGGCTATATTTTTTCCCTCACGTTGGCCAATCTAAACCTTTGACAGAGTAAATTTTAGTAGCAAGATGAGAATAGGTATGACAAAGAAAAAGTCTAATTCTTATTAGATATTAGACCTAATTGTTCCAGAAATACATTTCTAAAGTTAACACAAAATGAGTTGACTCTACTTAAATTATGGGGAAGGAACTTACTTGTAACGAACAAGATTTAGAAAGCATACTTCACGAGTTAATTGCTAAAAGGTACATGAGCTAATTCTATAGTGTAGGTGTCTGAAGCCAAACTCTAATAAATCTAGATATTCTGGAGGAGACGTGCCAGAGATTTTGTGAATCCTGACATTTTGAACCCATTACAGGAATCATTCTCAAGTGAGTTGCTCATGATGCAATCAGATGCAACTGACTCGTCATGAGCAACTCAATCACCAAACAGTTACAGCTGACTCTCATCCTGAGCAACTCAATAATCAAACAGTAGCAATTGATTCTCATCACGAGCAACTCCCTTGAGAATGATCCCTGTAATGCGTTTGAAAAGTCAGGATAAATAAAATCTCAGACCAAGTCTTTTCTGGAAGATCTAGACCAGGAGTATCACTACACGGCCCTCAGTACAATATTGAGTGGCCCTCGACCGTACGTAAAACTTGCGATATTTTCCCCATCTTACGTCGCTAGAAATACAGCGGCCCTTAGAAATTTTCAGATTCTGAAATTAGGCTCTTTATGCAATCCTGGTGAGAACCCCTGATCTAGACTTATTACACAAGAGCTAATGTTCAATACAGACTGGCATCGATACCTATCATAATATCGTTAGATATCATAAGCTATTGTGGTATTTATTTTTTATTTTTTTTATTTTTTTTTTTTTTATCAATTCACATTTGACATAATATATTCTCTTTTGTAAGAATTCAAAATTGCCTAAAATCATTTTAACCCAAGTTAAATTATAAAGAGAAATTAATATTTATATTATGTGGTATCTGTTTAAATATAGTCTACCTCATCTATAGATAAAGCTTGTAAATCAAATTGTGTAAATTCACTTAAAAACATTATAAAAATAAACTATTTGTTGAGTCCTTGAGTCTAAAAGGGTTTAAAGGATCATGACCCATTTACTGACCACACCAACTAAAAGCATGGAATGCTTTTAGAAAATTCTCTGGTGATAATTATTAACGTCAATTTGTAAATTTCCAAAACTTTATCTATAAACTATTAGTCCGAGTACAAAAAAGTGTCAAAGTCATCAAGCTAAAATTTTGGGTAATTCTTTAGACTGTTATCATGATTTTATAGAATATAAATGACTATGACTAATGAACTATTAGCACAAAGGGATGTTTAGCCCAATGTACTTTAGGCCAAAAGAATATCACACTTAAGTTTTTATAAGGAGAGTAACAGTCTAAAGAACATTCCATACACCTTCTTTAGATTGTTACTCCCCTCGATTTTGTTTTTCTTCTTTAGGGGAGTAGCAATCTACAAAAAAGTGCCTTTTGGCCTTTTGTTAGCTAAGTTCATCTAAGGGGCATAGCTTGGCAATAGGCATTTGAAGAAAAAAAAAACTGGTGGAGAGCGGCCATGTCCTGCCCATTTTGGTGGAAAATGTTATTTTCATGACCCTGAGTACAAAATTAGTTAGCACATCAAAAATCAAGAAATACCATCATAGTAAGGTTATTAGTCAGGTAAATGTCACTATTTAGAGATGAAGTTATGAATACCATGAAAGGTGACCTGAATAACTAATAAATTAACATCAACTTGATTTTTGGTCTACAAACTAATTGTTTACTCAAGATCATGAAAATCACATTGGCCACCAAAATGGGCGGGTCATGGCTGCCCTCTACCAGTTTTATATTTATTTATTTTCAAATGCCTATTGCCAAGCGATTGACCATAGACAAACTTAGCCGACTGCATATTCTTAAAAGGCACCAAAAGATTAACTTATATACAAAACTCTAGCTTGATGTTAGTCAGAAACTTTTTTGCACGCTATCTCCTGGACTATATTTTGCATGTGAGATAAAAAATCTATAATTGAGCTAGAAGATAAATGATTTTGAACGAATACAAAAGAGACTAATGAGTGAAATTGCTTATTAAAAACACAACTCAAAACTTAAAATTAAAGCTGATATTTAGTAGGTCGAACATTAAAATAGTTAATTCTCTAATGTAATAGTTATATATGATTGGGTTTGCTTCCAACACTCATCCACGTATTATTGCACACACTCTTAATTTTTCATAATTAGGATTTAACAATCAATTTTGGCCTATCTAGGTACAAACACAGATTTAAAAGACAGTAGCAAAAACATTCTAAAAGTTAAAAGAAGAGGCAATTACAATTTTAAAATAATATTATAAACAAAATATAATGTTGACCATTTAAAAAACACTCCTAAAAAGAAACTGTCTAATAAACTGTTTAATAAGCAATTAAATAATCACACAAAGGATATTAACACCAAGGTTTTAAACGAATTATATTACAAGGTAAATATCTTATTAGAAAGCATATGAAAAACAACAAATTTTGATGATGGAAAATGAGCAAATTCATAAAAGTCCGTTCACAGTATTTGGTAAATTATTTTCTATCTAAAGCAAGGCTAAGTGACGAAATTATTTCGTAATAACTATCATGAAAAGAATTTGTTGTTACTGGTTACAATACATTTACAATGTAAAGTTAATAGTAATTTATAAGACTTTTTAGTACGTTAAAGTAGGTACAGAAAATTTGTTTCACACCAAGTCTTTATATTGTTTTGACACTTAGTGGTCTCTGACGATCATTTCACATAGATTTAAGATGAAATAATTATAGTCTAATAAAATATAAGGAATTAAACTATTGAATAAAAATGAAAATATTTTATACTTAAAAATCACGACAATGTGACTTAAAATGTAACCCACAGTATAAATAGTAGTTAACCAAATAGAACTATCTCGTTTTTAACATTTGTCTTAATATCTAGGTATACTTTAAATTTTTCAGTGCGAAATGATGCGTATAGTTAAAAGTTGCAGAAAACAACACCGAAATCAGTATAAAAAAGGATCAAAGTTGTTAAAAGCGTATAGCGCCATTGATAAGATGTACAGGTGAGGTTCTACTAGTCAAGCAAATACCGAATAAAAATAACTTCGGCTATAAGAAATTTTATCAGTTTACCGACATTGATCGTTGGAATTCACACTCGAAGCTCAAATTGAAGAATTGTTACCAGTAATTCGGCGTTTTTCGTACGGGAAAGAAAGCTCGGAAGAGATAAGGGAAGATGTCAGTCATGTGACTTGAGAGCTCATCAAAACAAAAGACCAAAAAATGCAAACAACAAATGAATCAAAGGATACTTAAAATAAGCATTTTAGTTTCAGGATCGAATGCCTGAACTTCTCCTTCGATAACTCTGTCATAACAAGTTGTACATGAAACAATACTTCCGATGGCAAAGCAATCGCTCACGCCAGCCATTTTCTACATGACACTGATTTCACGAGGGGACTTCGAAAATTACCCTTATCTCCGGGAACGATAACTTAATCGCGAAAAATTTCCATAATTCACCCGAACATTAAAAGTATAAAATAAATTTATTTATTTCGACACTTCGTCCTTATAAATTATTATACGAATTTTTATTAATAATTTAATTATATTTTTTATTCTTTTGTTTTGCAGTTTTAAATTTTAGGTATATGTGTATGTCTCTATCTAGGTTTTAAGAAGTATAAACAAATTTTGACGTAAATAATTTATTGTTGTTTTTGTTATAAAATATAACAATTTTATTTTATTTTTATTTTAGAAGACAGTCTTTTATATGTTCGTTATCTCCTCATTTTGTGGGAAAACTAAATTAAAAAATACGCCTTTTTAAAGGGCTTGCCGTTTGCCTTTTGGCATTTGCTATTTGCTCGCCGATTGATATTGGCCAGTTATGTATAATCAAATTAAATTGCTCTTTTGTGGATTTTTTTTTATTAAAAATGTTTAGTTGTTGCTTTTAACAGCTCTTGGAAGTTTATTCTTTATCAAATATGATCACATATGAACACTTCAGTTTAAATATTATTTTCCTATGTTATGGATTGGGAATAAGGTTGTTGAAGTTTTAATCCGATTATGGAGTCTTATCAGTTGGTAGCAAATCAGTAAAGACGTCTGCCTTAAAGAGAAATAAATACATATTTTTAAGTGAACAATGACACAAATTGAGCCTGCGATTTCTTCGGAGGAATATTATTGCTTATGTAGATTATGCGGCGTCAAAATCCCTCCTGATAACCGTTTAAACATATTTGAAGAAGTACAATGTACTTCAAGGGAAATATTCAAAAAAATTGCTGAATGTCTTCCAGTACAGGTATTTGTGTAGTATTTCTTATATGTTAACGAATTAACAGTTTAGAGAAAATTAATTCGTTAGTTTGTTTATCTCTAAGTACTTAGAACAGCATGAATTATCTTGAATTGCAGTGATTATTCGAGCTGAAGTAAGTTTTTTCAAATTTGTAATTTCCAGTATGAAATTACAGAAAGTATTCACGTCTGTGGTAACCACATTATAATGCTGTTCCCTAATTCCATCCTCAAAAAATATGACATCCTCTTTTTTGGTTAAGATTTAGAATATAGTAGCCAAGCCTGCAACTCACTGTTTATGTAGAATAGATTACACTTTGATTCTAATACATTGAAAAGATGATGTCCTTTTGTCTTCATAGTAAATTAGACAAAGGAATAATATTCCTTATTATAGTATATAAACTATAATATTATTATAGTTTATATACACAAGTGTGATTATGTCTTTTTGTCATAACAATAAGAAAATACTGTGTTGCGAGCTCGGAAAGTGTATTTTAAATCTGTTCTCTTTTTTCTAGCAAAAAGAGGTATAAAAAAGGCAGGAACCTCTTTAGATTGTTACTACTCCCCTCATAAATAAAACAGGGAAGTAACAAAGTAAAGAAAAAAAAATACCTAAAGAAGGTGTACGGAATGTTCTTCTTTAGACTGTTACTCCCCTTATAAAAACAGAAGTGTGATATTCATTCGTCCCAAAGTACACTGGACTAAAAATTCTTTTGTCTTAATAGTTATTTAGTCAAAGTCATTTATACCTATTCTAAAAAAAAAAAACATAAGGGAGTAACAATCTAAAGAAGTACCAAAAGGCAAGTATATAAACAATCTCAAATTATATCAAATGAATCTTGGTCTGTACAATGATCGTGCCAAGCATTTATTTATGTGAAATTTGAAACATGATAATGCACATGCGAGACCTATAAAATAGGAATTTATTTATATTTAATGTAAGATCCCGTTCTAAAGCGAATGTACTTATTCAGAATTTTAACTCAGCAAGTAAGAAGCACCAATTAAGTGTACCCTTCCTCTTCCATTGTGGGTAACTCCCTTTCCAATTTGAATTGTCTAAAAAAACAAAAATGATACTCTACCAATTAGTTGGCATACCCATTGGATGAAGAGGGTTACATGAGTATAATATAAGTGTGGTTAGTGGTTTGTTTGGACCTGTCATGATTCCCCAGGGCATCTTTTATTTTATATGCAAACAATTGAAATTAACCTAGGACCATATGTGGGCTACTTTCGACCAACCACCATAATATATTTAAAATTGGATGTGTACTTATAAAGATAGAGGTGTTAATAAAAAAAAAAATAATAATAAAATAAAAAAAAAATAAATGTGTGCATGCAGGAGAAAAAGTAATAGGCCCCAGAAGGTTGAAATTATTATTGGACCAAGATTATCGACAAAATGTTAGAAAACTGACAGGCTGTTTTAGCTGCTACGCTGAAAAGACTCTTTGAGAAAAGAAGGCAGCTGAAGAAGAATAATAAAAATAAAGTGAAAAAAGAAGGAAGCGAGCCCCTGTAGGCTAATAAGTAGGCACCAGCATGAAGCAATGTGCAAACGGTTCCGTGCTGGGTTCCTGCCTTTTAAAAAGGGTTTGTGATTTTAGTGGGTCCCTTTCAGTTAGACTGAACCCCTCACTGTTTGGGAGTGCACCCTCTCACTCGTCTGGTACCAGATTACCACAGTTCCCCTCAAGAAAAAAAAAAAAAAAATACAGGACTAACAGTGGGCTAATTTTTATGACCTACCCTCCAAATTTCAATAAAATCGGACTATTAGGCTTTAAGATACGGTGGTTCGCTAAAATGTTGAACAAGAGATGGAAATGAGACCAATAAAGTTCCCTAATGTCTGAAACAGATTTCTGTCTAGGAATTTTTAAATTTGGAGACAAAAAAAGAAGTTCTTTAGAATGATCACATTGCTTCCATACCTTTGGTAAGCATGGAAGCAAGCAATTATGAAATTAAAATAAATTTTAAGTTAAAAACTCTTAAAGGTAAAAGCTATACATATTTTTATTATTAAAACCTGGCACTCTACTTGGTTATCCACCCTAAATTACTTTAATGTGTAAATATTCCCTTGTCCCAAAAGATAATTAGAGTAAGTGATATTATCACCTTTACATACAATAGTGTGATGTTCCTTTGTCCCAAAGTACTTCGGATGAAATATATCCCTTTGTATCCAGAAAAAGGAATTCTTCGTAAGTAGTTAACAGATATAGGGAGGGTAACCAATTAAAGTATCAAAACTCAAGAATAACTGTTAAACAAGGAAAGAATGCGAGATTTGTAAAAATTAAAAGAGGGCTTAGACAACTGTGAAAATTAAAGAACCATTTAAAATAGGAGAAGGAAGTATAGAAAATGTATCTAGGTCGACTAATAAGCAGGGAAGGAGGCTCAAACAAAGAAATACAAAGAAGAATAAGTCTTGCATGGAAAGCCTACAAGAAGTGTAGACATATTTACAGATCAGATAGATATTACACATATATATAATAGTGTTATTCTCCCTGTCCTGACATTTGGATCAGAACCATGGATAATAGCTGTTAATACATACAATAAAATAAGAAGAGCAATCGGGTCTAAACAGAGGAGCATACTGAAGATGACAAAGAAAGAAAGAAAAACCAAGAAATGGATTAAGAATGAAACAAGGATGGAAGACATTATAGAGATTATTGAAGTAAGAAAGTGAAAATGGACGAGACAAAAAAAACCAAGGACCAAGGATGGGATATGGTCAAAAGCTGTACTGGAGTGGTGGCCTATAGAATACAGCAAAAAGATTGAAAGACCAGCAACAAGATGGCACCAAGAAATGAGAAAAGCGTGTGAGGGAGCCTTGGAAAAGAGGAAAAGAATGTCACACATATAGTGTTTACTTACCTGAAAACATTATATATTTTTGTAATCAGCTCGTTGTACCCTTTCATATGATACCCCTCACGGTCTCCAGAAAAACAATTATTTTTTAACCCTTAAGTTTTTTTACCCTTATCTTTTTTTAAAAGTAATTTTTTTAAGTCGCTATATTTTTAAAATGTGTGGATAGGTACTATACACATTTATGCCAAATTTTAAAGTGATCGAACTGTGAGAGCAGGCGACAGACGGACGGACAGACACACGCAGGAAAATATAAGGGTCGTTGGTTTAGCCTATGAACCCTAAAAACAACCCAATAGATAAGCAGAAATAGAATAATCTAAAACTATTCATTAATATAAAAAAAAAAAATAATAATAAAATAAGTTGGTTGAAACCCTGTGAATAAACTACCTTTATATGTAATCAATTTTTTTGATGTTGGAGTCATAACTTTTTTTAAGCACCGGGTAATTGCTAACTCTTTTTCTACCAATAGTCTTATCCTATCCTCTGTCAATCTAATTGTGTTCATGTGAAATGATTATCCCATCAATTCTATTTGCAACTTATTTATACATAAAAATTTTTAAAAATCTTGTTTTACAGGTCGAATTAGAAGACAAGCTACCTAAATTGGTTTGTGAAGAATGTGCGTTCAAGCTAGATTTATTTTGTGACTTCAGAGATCTAACTCTTAGAACAGAGTATAATCTAACAGTTGTGCTGAAAAATGTTTATGTCTACTCTAAAGACCTTGTTGTTCCAATGGAATCAGTTACTCCTGGTGACCCGACTCATGAGGAGGCTCTGAACACTGTTACTAACATTAAGGCAAGAATTCACAAAATTTATCCTTCTAAAGTTAATTGAGGAAATAATTACTAAATTAAATATGCACTGGAAAAAGAAAAATACTAAAAAACCTAAACTCGTCAGTTTAGAGTTTAGATCCTTCCTGTGACTTATCAATTCATTTTATTCCCTAATAAAAATGCATTACTAATAAATTTAAAAAAAAATAACACCTATTAACCCTTTGATTATGGCAGGACGCACCATGTGCGCCACATATTGTCTCTTCAGAGAAACTGCATGACGCCCACGGTGCATCATGGACCATATAATATCAATTTGGAATAGGTCTGGCCATGTTAGTAATAGTCCAATGGTTGTATGGAGTGAGTCTGGTTTCCTTTATTTATGTTCTTAGTACCGGTGTTTTTACTATCTCTTTTTTTCTGGCCCCTCATCGTGCTACTCGCACAAGGTAAATTATAAGGCAATTTTTTTATCGATTATAGAAAGTCATTAGCTAGCATTATTTGTGTATTTACAAATTTTTAGGGGGTTATTTGACATGTATAGATTTATTTCGCCATGAATGACGCACCTGTTGCGTCAAACCATTTTAGTAACGTTTTGCCCTTCCTATTTTTTTCCTTCTTCTGATGTATATTAATTTCTAAAATAAATACATTAGATGACTGGGGTGAAAAGGAATCATTAAAAAAATATATATCTTCATACACATACAATAATTATGAATAATTAGTAAGGTCCAATTACACAATAAATTTTACAAACTTGTTATTTTTTTTTAATAATATAATAAGTCAAAATAGAAATTTATAATAATATTTATAATATTGCAGTAAACCACCAGACGCCCACTCTGGTGACGATTCAGTGATAAATTGTCCTTTCGGTGACTGTATGTTCCCAGGAAGTACTTTTTCTCTCTTCTATGCCACAGTCAAAGGGTTAAACAATATTTATTTTTACGAAAATAATAAATATTTTGAGTCCAAATGTTAGTAAGTCAAGGTTTGCCTCCATTTTTCCAGATATGATCATAATTTCTGTAGTGTGAGAAGTTCTTTTTTATTTAATCTAAAATCTTTTTATTAATAGTTTTTGATGTGTGTTTGGGCTCTATTTGCATCAAAAACGCATGCTGTGAACCCAGCTTTGGACTTAAGTAATATTGATTAGATTTTTTATTTTTATTTATAGAATGCTGAAGTTCCAGATGCCAATAATGAAAATGTAGATAATAACGATGAGTCTACACCCCAAATTTGTTCGACTAAAAATGGTGAAAGACCTTCTTTTTTCCCTCCTATTCAAATAATCTCTATGGCTAATTATAAACCTCCTGATGGGGATCCCTTATTTGAATCTGAGTCTCAAGTTGAAGGAGAAGGGTTGGTTGTAATTAATCCCAGCTCCCAACCTACAAAACCACCCACTGGGTATGTGTATCTCTAGTATTTTAACCCTTCATATTAATTAATTATTTCATTTTTTAGATTATCATCTACACTTAATAATGCTTCTATTCATCTAATTTAGATCTCAAGCCTCTTACCCCGATATTAGCTAAATCTTGCAGGATGTGGCTTTGCCTTAAAATATTAATAATTTAGATTAATAAATTTAACTAATATCTATGGTTTTAGAATAAGGGATTACAATTTCACAGCTGAGTAAAAAAAGTATTAATCCTTAATTCCCTTTCTTTGTTTAATCTGCAATGTTAACTTGTGTAATTTGCAGCAAGAAGAAGAAGAAAAAGAAGCAGCATGGAAGAGTTTCTGACCGGTGTGATGTGTGTGGAAAGCCTAAGGTTAGATCGGGGCTCTGTCGCGATTGTAGAAGAGTGAAGTCTGACGGTCGCAAAAGAAACCCTAAAACATGTTTTGATTGTGGTAAAGTTTACAACACTAAATATGGGCTGAATCGACACATGACCATCCATACAGGAGAGAAACCTTTTAAATGTTTTACCTGTGATAAGACTTTTAGGTTGGTGATCTGAACTTTTTTTTAACTAAATCAATTTGGTGTATTTGGTGTTAAATATATTTGGTGTGTAACTCAATAGTATACTTATTTGATAATTATATTTTAAATTGCCACTGCTCAATGTGATAATATTGTATCATCATTGTCGTAGGGCATCTTTCTAATAATAGCTCCCATGCCTTTAATGTCCGCATCAGTGTTATATTCCAACGATAGGCTGACACAGTGAAATCGATAGCTATCATAGCCTCGTAAGGGAAGTGTAGACTCAAAGGCGGAAGTCCCGCCAGTACCTCTGAACCTAGGTTTTATAGTTTTTAATTGTATTCCCAGACATGCTGTCATCTGAAGATAATTTAAGTTCTTCTTTAATGAATGCAGTAATACTCTCTGCCACCAGACAATACAAGTGCGTGAAAGTTCAGGTCTGACTAGGGCAGTATTTATCCAGTGTAAATTCAATTGAACCTAATTTATGCCAGTCGCTGATAGGTTTGTGTTTATTTAGTAACTGCCAAAAAAATTTTCTCAATTTATAGACTCCACTTCACATCACTATTAAACAAGTTATCTTGTCTACAGAAATGAAAAGGTTTCCTAAGGTTAATTCATTATCTTTAGTATTGTTAGTAATCCCATGCCTATCTATTAATTATTACCCCGTTTTTAAATATTTGTGTTTAATGTGTTAGAACAGCGAATGGGAAGAAGCAACATGAAGGACTTCATACAGGTGACTACGATTACTACTGTGATACTTGTGGTAAAGGCTTCGTTTGCAAAGCTTTCCTGACAATTCATAAACGAGTCCATTCTGACGTCAGGCCTTTCCCCTGCGATACTTGCAATGCTTCCTTCAAATCCAAACAGGCTCTTAGTGATCACACGTAATGTATTTAATATCTTTTTTTTGACAAATTAAACATATTGCTAGCACATTACTATTGTTAACCAAGAGAAATAATTGTTTTGTAAATGATAATGTGGTGAAGTGGGGATGGGGGAAGATAACATGTTAAATTTGAGATGCAATCATGTTCAATTTACAACCTGAAATTGTACCATCTTACTAAAAGAATAGAAAAACAGATGCAGCATTTCCTGATTTAACTAATTTTAAAACAACAAAATGTTTAACAGATAACTCTAGTTTTGCATTCATTCATATTCTTCATATCAGACAATTAATAGCAATTAATGAAGGATATCATTATAGTGGAGTGGTAAGTCTACTCAAATTTGACTAAAGACTAAAATATCTGGTAATTGTTTTGAGTTCCAGAGAGATGGCTTTATTGAGTAGATGTGTAAAGTGGTCGATAAATAAAATTGACATTTATTAAAAGAATTTAGCAAACTATTTTTGTACCCACTAATTTAAAACCATGCTATACTTGCCCATCTTTATTAAAAATTAAATTCAAATCAGTGGCACAACATCCTACAGATAGCTTGAGCCTACAGAGAAGGGGTTTACCGTTTACCTATCTTAAACGTTTAATTAATATAACTAATCATTTCAGGAATACCCACACTGGTATAAAACCTTACCTCTGTGAAATTTGTGGCCGTGGTTTTAATACTAAAAAACTGTGCCAGAGTCATCAGAAGGTGCACACGGGTGAGAATGATCAACTTCCTTGTCCAGTAAGTGTCTCATTTTTCTCTCTCTTATTTCTTAAGTAATTAATTCTAACCAGTTGTACAACAATTTAATATAAATGTATTTTACAGATGTGCAATAAGGTATTTGCGTCTAAGCACTACTTGGCAAGGCATGTGAGGGTACACTCAACTGATAAGCCATTTATGTGTGATTTATGTTTCAAAGGGTTTTTAACAAGAGCTGATCTTAGAATTCATTCTACCATTCACACTGGGGAGAAGAGCTTCGTATGTGATATATGTAGTAAAGCTTTTGCCAGGCAGTACACTTTAAGTGTCCATCGTAGATCTCACACAGGTATAATAACTAATCTTAAATATTCAAATCTCGTAATCTATATAAAATATCTTAAATATCCTTATATGTGCAAAATGCTTTATAGAAAATTTCTCAAATATATTTGTTTGAAATCTATTATTATTATATTGTATTTATCATCTGATTTTATTATTTACCTGAGAATAATGATTTGTTTTACTGTAGGAGAAAAGCCATATCGGTGTGATGAATGTGGCCTACGATTCCGGCAGTTCTCTCAATTGACTATACACAAAAGACTTCACACTGGAGAGAGGCCATACTTCTGTGATATATGTGACAGGAATTTCACTTCCATGTCTTATTTGAAGAAGCATAGACAAAGGCATTTTAATCCAGCCACTTCACCGTATTCACTTTATGTGTCTTCACCTTTTACATCTCCTAGATCTCCGCAACTAATGTCTCCTTCTCCGTCCTCAAATATGTCTTCTCCACTTGTTATAAAAATGTCTCCTAGATCTCCGCAACTAATGTCTCCTTCACCATCCTTAAATAAGTCACCTTCATCTGAAATAAAAATGTCTCCTAAATCTCCTCTGCTAATGCCTCCTTCCCCGCCCTTAACTATTTCACCTGCATCACACATGTCACCACCACCTCCACTAAATATAAAATCTTCCATTTCTGAACCTAACCCTGTTCTAAATATACATCCTTCAATCCCGCAAAATGAGTCAACTACAACTCCACTAAATATTTCACTTTCACCTGACATGTTACCTGAACCTGAAATAAATTTGTCGCTTTCTCCTTGTATGTCCCCTGCAATGAATTTGTCGCTTTCTCCTTGCATGTCACCTTCCCCTGAAATTAATTTGTCACTTTCACATAGCATGTTACCGGAACCTGATGTACAATTGTCTCTTTTACCTTGTATATCCCCTGAACCTAAAATTAATCTTTCACTTTTACCTTGCATTTCACCTGAACCTGAATTAAATTTATCACTTCTACCTTCTCTAAATATCTCAACCTCTTGACAGGAGGAGATCCCCTCAACTTCAGAAGAAGATAACCTCAACTCAAATGTCTCTAGTAAGATTTAGATTTAATTTTGAATCAGCTTAATAAAATATGTAAAAATGTGTCAAGAATTGATGAAACCATGCATTGATTTGGTCTTTCATTGCACTTATCAATGCAGTTCTTTCGCTTGCATTATTAATTTATTGGAATGACGATAGACATAAAATTTTGACATCTGTCTTACACTTTCTATTTCACTTTTTATTATTGGTACTGAAGACTAAATGTGGAAGAAAAATATTAAGTGTGTCTTGTAAATCTTAGGATAGGATGAATTCATGTGACATCTTATGATAAGTGATATAGATCTATTTGACAACTAAATAATAGCTCCATAAGAGGAATATGTACCAAATTGAGGATGAAGAACGTTAAAGGTGGAACATATGTATAAAATATTACTTCGAAAAAGTAAACCTTAACTAGCTCTAGACTATTTAAAACTGATTAATAATTAATAATTTTACTTTCTTATTGTTAATATGACTTTGTCTGTGCTAACAGTTGAGGATTTTGCTGATTTGCCGCTGACTCACTTTGTCATACTTACTACTGACGAGGTTACCGGAGATCAATCTACTTTTACCCTAATGCAAAGGACCCTTCCAGGAGGGAAGAAAGTCTTAGCAATTCCAGCACCTGCTGATTATAAACAAGAATAATCATTATGTTACAACTCATCATCACTATAGTTACTACTCTGGATGCTTCATCTACAAAATCATCATTTTTAACATTCAGATTTTTTTGTCAGTTGAAACTGGTAACGTTGGTAAATACGATGATAAATGTATGTGTTTTTTGTAACGCCGTTTTCACCTGTAGATTGTGAAATTATTATTTTATATTTTATAACTCTATTAATCTCATTTAAATATTAGGTAGTGATAGAAATCTTAGCTACAAAAAAATCATTTCTATTCTTAGTTGTTTAATATCTATAACAAGTGATAAAAAGCATTGGACTAAGTGTAGCTCAAAGTCGTTTTAGTACTAAATATTTAGTCTTATCGTTTTTGATAAAACAATAATATATGAGGGACTTGCTATTTTTCTTCCTTCTGTTGATAAATTTCAATGACTTCAAAAATGATTCCGTCGAGACTTAAGTGTGTATTCTATAGCTCTGTGATATAATTTACCGAATGCACCAACTGTGATATTATGTTTCATTATTGTTATCTAAGTATTAGAAGATTAGAAATCTATTTTGCTTTTTTTACTTTGAATGGCTTTTTATTAAATGTTAATTACGAAACAAAAGTGAAAACCACCATCATTAATGCAATGTGGTCCAATGATTGTATATAGTAAAACTCCTTTAGACACTTAAATTCTTTCTACGAGAGCTCTAATAATCATTAGAATTATTTTACTTTAAACTCATTTAAGTTTGACTTAACACACCTTTTCTAACAATAAAATTTAAACTCAAGAGATGCAAGTTCCTTATCGTCATTGGAAAATCAGAGTTGACAAATGAAAAAAAAAAAAAAAATTAAATTTAAGTATTTATGAAGATGAAAGACGAGAGATTGGGCCTCATTTTCTAGGTAATTTAGTATTTAGAAATAATTATTTGTCTTCCCGAGTTTGTTAAACACCTCAAATTTTTCTCTGATAAATTAGTACCGAAACATTAATCAGATGTGATCTAGATATTCTATAGGTTTTTTTTTTTCTATGGAGGTAAAGAAACACTTTTTATCTTTTAACTAAAAATGGGCATCAAGATATTTTGAAAAGCAATTCTTTCAAAATACATAAATCAATAAAACCACCTTTATAATTACAGCTTTATGCTCAATTTGTTTGTCTTTCAAACTTCTAATTTTAAATTTAAGTATGACCTTACCTTACCTTATAGAACTTCTGTAATAACTTTTAGTGTATTTTATTTTTTTATTTATTTTTTTTAAATTAGCCTTTGAACAGTAAAGGAAAATTTCTATTAAGAGGTGGTTCCATTTTATGAGATTTTAGAGCAAAAGGCAAGCTATCTTATTTTCCACATCTTGTTCATGCTGTTAGAAATGTTAAAAGCTAACGTTCATCTGCACGTTCGCAATGTGCATCTTGTTACCTATTCTACAAATAACTTCAGTCCCTGCTTGCCTTCATAGATATAACTTCATAGATTTTACAGAGCATTTTTTTTTCATATCTCTGCTCGCTGCTTTAAAATGTCCAGCTTTCTTTTTAGAATAAAACTGTTACACTTTATATAATGCACTGTTGATACAATGTAGTCTAAATGAGAAAGTTAAAATAAAGGTTTAGCTGATGAATCATGAAATTGAAACATTCCTGTCAGTTGCCTCCATAAAAATTGTATAAGAGATGGAAAAATGCTAATTTTGATTAAAATTATCAGGTATTCAAACTAAACAGTACATAAATAACAAAGTGTATTATATATATATATTTTGTTATTTTATTAATATGATTTTAAAATAAACTTGCCTCTCTTCTTTGTTTAAATGGAGTTTGATTTTATTGAATTTTCGAAGAAAATTAAGCTATTGCAATGGCTTCAAAAATTTTGAAAATTTTCTCCATGGAAATCCGTTTTAGACCATTCTTAATCGATTCCTGAAATTTAACACTTTTTTATGTATGTATGTGTCACTCCAGATGATATCTTACCCTAGGATGCACTTAAAAAAATCCAAACAAATTTTAAAATGTCAATAATATCAAAAGAAAGGATGAGTTCGTTGGCCAAAATTTTTGGAGTCCATTTAGGGTTCAAATTTTGACAACTAAGGCCGCTCAGAACATCTTACCGACTCTCGGTATACCGATTCCTTACCGCGCGGTAAAGAATCTGTACCGAATCGGTACGATATAGGCGCTTGATAAAGAATCTTACCGCTTCGGCATACTAGCTGCGTCTTGAAGGGTATATATACTATTTTGACTTTTGTACTCCGTACCCCTGTGTACCTTCTTTTTTTTTTTTTCTCCTATCCAAATTCTAAACCAAAATTTTCCTATATTATCATAAGCCAATAATATGCAGATTTCTTTGAAAATTCGCTCATTAAGTCATGGTGCATGACTGGTCTTTTAATGTTACTTTAGGTACATTGTCAATTATATTACTGAAACCTTAGTATTAAATTTTAAAAACTTATATTGTAAGTATTGGGGTTACAATACAATTTTACCCCCCCCCCCCCCCCCCCCCAAAAAAAAAAATGAAATAAATAAGTCTTATACATACGCTTATAGCTGTTACTTCTAGTATTTATGTACATTTCAACATTTGATGTATACTTAAAATTACATTCTTAAGATGATCCTTATAAGACCCTAAATAGAGTTAATAGTTATGTTGTTTTTTATTAATTTAATTTGTAGATTTTTAGTCTTCGTTTTTTATAATTAAATCTTTAGTCAAGTGTTTAAAAAGTAGGAAAAATATCACTTATTTTTGCAATATATTTGTATCCCCTGTTAATAAGTGATGAAGTAAAAAATTGGTGATTTTCGGTTATCTGTACTGTTGGATGCAGGAAATCAGGGTATCTGTTTGTGTAGTTGGTCATTTCTAGGGCTCAAACATGAGTAAATTGTATGTGGTTAAATGGTTTATTTGGTTAAAGTTACTTGGTTATTATTTTTAATAGTAAATTATTATTAAGGACTGATTAGAGTTAATTAATTTTATTGTTAGCTTGTTATCCTGTTGACTTAATTACTAGTTTACTTTGTTTTATTGTTATCTTGTTGACTTAATTATTAGTTTACTAGTTACTTTTTTATTATAACTGTAAAGGTGGGGATCCTTCAGGGTATATAGAAAAACACAGGTTTATTCCATTATGTTTTTGGCAACGTTTCGGCCATATCCGGCCATTTTCAAGCCTACAACAACATAATTTATTTAATAATGTCATCGTTACATAAAAAATAAATACAACACTTAGAGGATATAGACTATATACCCTGAAGGATCCACCTCTACAGTTATACTAGTTATTGAGGGTACTTTTATAACTAATATTATACTTTTTTATTGTTATCTTGTTGACTTAATTTATTAGTTCACTCATTAGCTTGATTACTTGTTACTTTGTTTTATTTTAATCTTGTTGACTTAATTATTAGATTACTTGTTACTTTGTTATATTGTTGACTTAATTATTAGATTACAGCAGAACCTCGATAATTCGGACTAATTGGGACCAGACACTGTCCGAATTACCGATTTGTCCGAATTTTCGAATATGCTGTAAAACGACTTTTTTTGCAGACGAGATGACCTGATAAAGGTGCGCCTAAGCTTCATCTTTGGGTACATCATATTATGTGCATCTTCTAAAGCGGTATCATTTGCCGTTCGTAACGTTCTCCGATTTTTTGACCCCTCTTCAGAATCTAGCTTTGACGCGTATTGCAGTATGCTATCTTGTTTTCGTTTTAGATGTCCCCACATCATACATTTTTTTGCAAGAGATGTCCCACTTTCACCTTTCGGATTTTTTTTTTTTTTTTTTTTTTTATAGAATTTCTAGTTATTAAATGTTTCAGTAGGCAGTCCGGATTTTAGAGGTCCGAATTATCAAGGTTCTACTGTACTTGTTACTTTGTTTTATTGTTATCTTGTTGACTTAATTATTAGATTACTTGTTACTTTGTTTTAGTGTTATCTTGTTGACTTAATTATTAGATTACTTGTTACTTTGTTTTAGTGTTATCTTGTTGACTTAATTATTAGTTCACTCATTAGCTTCTTTACTAGTTACTTTGTTTTAGAGTTATCTTGTTGACTTAATTATTAGTTCACTCAATAGCATCTTTACTTGTTACTTTGTTTTATTTTAATCTTGTTGACTTAATTATTAGTTTACTTGTTACTTTGTTTTATTGTTATCTTGTTGACTTAATTATTAGTTTACTCATTAACTTGATTAATTGTTACTTTGTTTTATTGTTATCTTTGAAGACTTGTTAAGTTGAATTTTACTACGTTTTTATTAGCTTGCTTTCTTGTTTGTTTGTTTGTCCAGTACAAGTCTTGCAATCGATTTTGAACTAACTTCCCGAGTAGCTAGACATTTGAAACTTTCAGAATAGCTCAGAACACGATGACAATGCACTATTTTAATACTTTTAGTCATCTTTCAGCATAATTTAATTCGTTTTCAGCAAATTTTGCTGCATGGAAAGTTAGTTCGGAAAAAATCCGCAAGTTTCTTTATTTGTTTTGACATGTCCCATATTTACAATCTTCATTTTGACAAGTTTCATATTGATTTTTTATTTAGTCAATAGAAAATTTAAAAACATAGTATATAAAAAGTTCTTTTTATCTTGTAATTATTTATTGTTTCTTTACATAACTACTCTAAATGTATATTATTGTCTTTGAATTCAAAAGTTCCTCAACCAATACGCGTTTCAGATATCATCAGTGAACTTTTTTGGACATGTGTCTGTGTCAATCAACATTTCTATGTATCCAAATTGATCAAATTTCAACCTTCTGCAGAAATTGCTTCAACTCTGACATGTCAACCCATATTTTGAAACAGTTCTATTTGGAAATGTATTTCATTATTTATATATAAATATACTTAGCACTCATGCGACCATTCCATGAGAACATGCAAGTACTATTGAATGAAAATGTTGTACTAGTCAATCTTTATCCTCGAAAATCTAATTCAAGGCCTAATTAAAATGTAATATATTTTTAATGCAAATCATTGATTTTATAATTATGTTGGTAATCATTTTAGTGCTGTTTTACCTGATTTTTGTAGACTTTGTAAAGATAATTACAGACATTTTTTTAACTCCAATGCTAATTAAATCACACTTTGCTAATTATGCTAAAGTACTGGTAGGGGAGAGAAATATAGCGAAAGTAAATGTGCTCGTTTCTTTTAAATGCTCACCTAAAAAGAATTGATAAATTTGCTACATATATAAGTAGTTATTTGTAAATATAATCTTTCAAATATTAAATATGCAATAATATAAATAAATAAGAAATGTGCCAAAATTTTAAAGGTACAGTAGAACACCTCATATCCGACCTCAGGATATCTGACTCCTCAGAATATCCGACCATGACACCCCTTGGTTAAAAAAAAAAAGTTTAATCTGCACGACCGAACTCCATCCTTATCAGAATATTGTGTATAGAATAATAAAAGCAGCCAGTTGGTTCTTTGCTATCATACTGATCGCAACACTTGGTTTCTTATTATCATGTGTGTCATTCTATATTTACAATCCAGTGTCGTGCTATATCTTAGTGAATACAGCGGCTTAATTAAAATAAAAAATGGGTTAGAGTACTTTACTGTAGAAGCTAGATATTCTTCAAAGGCTTGACAAAGGTGAGTCCGTTCTAAAACTAGATTAAGAGTAAGCAGTTGGTGTAACAACAATTATTAAAGATTGGAGAAGGGTCCGAAAAACAGAAGTGTATTCCTTGACAGGATTATTATGTATATTTTATTATACAAACATAGATTAGAGTACGTAAATTTATTTATTACAATAAAGATTTAGTTTTTACACAAAAATATTTCCTTTTATTTGTTCCTTGGATTATCCGACTTTTTTATGTTCCGACCATGCTCCGGTCCTGTAGGTGACGGATATGAGGGGTTCTACTATATTTAATGGTAATATTACAGTTAGATTGTTTTGTTATAAAAATGTATTGAGATTTCATTCCTTGAATTTATAATAGTATAAAATAAAAGCAATTATAATAATCTAGAAAAATATAGGTGGCATTTCTAATGTATTCTTTTAAGTAAAGTAATAC
Organism: Gerris lacustris; assembly: GCA_951217055.1. Classification (NCBI taxonomy): domain Eukaryota; kingdom Metazoa; phylum Arthropoda; class Insecta; order Hemiptera; family Gerridae; genus Gerris; species Gerris lacustris. Next base: position 31,799,341 of record OX578281.1, on the reverse strand, counting down.
ACTGATAGAACTCTGAAGATTATTTTTAGATTATGTATTTCCCAATTTCTATTTTATATTAATAAAAAAAAAAAAACAAATTACCCTAACTATTTAATTCAAAGGTTTCATTATTTTTGATTCCTTAACACAAATGCCTGCACAATAGTATAATTTTCACTATGTTGTTATTACTACACTATATATAATGTGAAATATTTAGTTCATTTTTTTTAATACAATTCATTTTACTGTTTATAAAGATTTAAATTGTTAATAATTTAAGTGTACACCCTATTTATTTCCAATTATAAGATGAAGTGATTGATGGCTGGTAAGGTGTAATTAGTTTTTTATTTTATAATAACTGATCATCGGAAAGTTAAAGTGGATAAGTAAACTAAAAGTCTGACTGAATTTTGTCCTAGTTACCAAATTTGTTTTGTCATTTTTTTATTACAATATTTGCATTAGCGTTTAGAAGATTTAGTATATAATGTTTGATATTGACTACTGTCAACCATTCTAATTCATCTCAAATTGATTTACTGATGATGAACTAGTTAAGTGGTCGACAATAATCTCATTGATTCGAATCTCACGAGTTTTATTTGGTTTTTTTTTTTAAATTTGATAGAAAATAACCAACTTAATTTTCTTTTGTAGAGAAGAGATGTTCTGTATAAGTTAGTCTTTCCAGAATTAAGTTTAAAAGAAGGAGAAAATTATGATAAATACCACTAAATGTGACAGGGAGGTGTTATTAAGAAAATATACATGTTTTAAAAACGCCCAAAAGGGTCCCAACTGAAATTATTATTAAGGTTGTATATGTTATTGCATGAAAAAATGTATGTTTAAAAGATTCTAATTTGTGGCCAAAGAAAACGAGAACAGTATTATATTAGATGTTTCTGTTATATTATAAGTTTACTTGATAACTGATAAAAAATTGGTTAGATATTATTAAATTTGTTTTGTATGAATCTTAAAATGTTTTAAAAAATGTTATTGTTTATTATAAATTTTTAATTCTTTGTTTAGGAAAATTTATGTAGAAGATTGTTAATACTAATTTGTTAAATAAGAATTGAACTTATTACAATTAAGAGGGAAAAAAGAAGACACTTGCTCCTTTGTGTACCTACAAATAATTTATGTTAGATTTTATGTTCTGAGGGAGATTTTACTCATTATTATTATTATTATTAAGAGAAAAAGACAGATCAAATATTTTCTGCCATTGGAAATTGAACTCAGATCCCTTTATTTACAACCCAGTACTCTTACTAATGAGTGAAGGAGAGACCAGGGGAATTACATATACATTGGGTAATGGCACCCATAAAGGTTCCTGCGAATTGGAGGAGAGTAATAGATCACCTCTGCCCTCAAGTGGGTTAATGTGGAAACAAAGCCCTCCAATTTGTAATTCGATAGTATTTGTAGATGGTATCTAGATTCGTCACCTTGATGTCATTTATTTCAATTATGTTTAGAATAAATGATCAGATCTTGACTGGGCATACAATTGACGATGTTACAATGTGACAGACTGCAAGTGTTTAACCTACGACTTGTTGATGGTTGTTTACTTGTTCTATGAATTAAAGTTAGTTTGGATTGAACAGTAAAAGGGTGTTTTTACATAATAGGAATAGAAAAAAAATCTGCATACAATTTTTTAATGTAGCAAATATTATGACTAAACCTCTGTAAAAACCTAGAGTCATAACTCTGTATAAAGGTTGGACTTAACTGAACAGACTGACGCTAAGAATGAGTGATTGTGTATTAGTGTTCTGACGAATGTTTCAGACAAATGGGAAAGTGTTAAGAGTTTATGATCAGATTTGACTGGCCATATGACAGACATATAACAAAGTGACAGAGACCTATGACTTTTTTTATGATTGTTTAGTTCATAAAATAAAAGTTAGTATAAGTTTTTAATTTAAATCATATTATAATTATTATTTACTACGGGAAACAGACAGTGAAAAATATCCTCCCATGCCGGGATTTGAACCACGGGTCTTCTGTATTTCTAATACAGAGCATCTGTACTAGAAATACAGGAGACCCGTGGTTCAAATCCCGCCGCGGGAGTGTATTTTTCACTGTCTGTTTCCCGTAGTAAATAATAATTATAATTTGATTTAAATTAAAATTTAAACTTTCCGTAGTATGAATACTACCAAAAACTTAAAAAATGGAATTAGTATAAGTGTTTTTAATTTAATAAATTCTTCACCTAAAAATGAATCAAGATAATTCCAGTTTGATATTTTATTTACTAATTTGATTGTGGTGAGCTAAAAGTGTGATTTGCAAGAATATTTTCCAATTTGTAAACTGATTTTTCTTGTCCACCATTTTTGTAAATGAAATATATCTGCGTGTAATTACCCCTTCCACAACAAATGCCATGCATTTGTTAATTTTTTTTGTTTCTACTACTGGTAGCATCTTGCTTTCAAGTCCTCATGGTGTTGTGCCATGCACTATTATTATTCATTGGAAGTATCTTTGAGATGTTGCAAGGTTGAATTGATCAAGCAACACTAGACTACGGAGAAATAAGCAGCATAATTATATAGCTAAGTTTGGAATCTTTGAGGTATAGACATCAATTTAAAAAATACTGCTATGAATAGAACTTTTTGTATAGAAAAACTTTCTTTCCCAAAATTACAGAAGACTAATAGATAATAATTTTACATTGAGGGATAAAAATAAACATGAAATTCAAGTTGAATATTTACATCTTAATAAATATTTTAGTTATTGTTGAAAATAAATGAATATTCACTACCATTATTATTATTATTTTTTTTTTTTAGTTATTGTCGAGGAAAATAAATATTTACAAGGATTATTTATTATTATTTAGTGCAAGTTTATATTTTTCATTGTTTCTTTAAGAAGACAGTAAATTGATTAAAAATATATTCCTAAATTTGCAATATTTGAGGCATAGACTTAAATTTAAATAATAGTGTTATGAGAATAGAACTACTAGTATAGAAAATTCTTCTTTTTTCCCAAAATTGCAAAAGACTAATAGATAACTATTTTACATTAGGGGATAAAAATAATTGTGGCATTCAAGCTGAATATTTACATCTTAATAAATATTTTAGTTATTATTGAAAATAAATAAATATTCACTACCGTTATTTAAAACTAAATAGTGCAAGATTTTATTTAGTTAGTCATTGTTTCTTAACCCAAGAATACTAACTATTCGTAAAAATTACGACGATCAACTAATAAGAGCAAGCTATCTGGGTTCTGTAAAACACAGACTCCCCACTCTTTACCAGTGCTTTATCTACATTCTTTTCATGCTTACAAGCTTGCTTTATTTAGTTCCACCTAAAAATTCTTAAGTGTTATCTTTACGCCGTTTTTACTTCAAGCTACAACCTATTGCTCTGTTTTCAACGTCCCCATTTGAGGAGAACATTCTAAAAAAATTGTTTAAATTGTTAACTAACATTTTTTTCAATATTATATTGTATAAAAATAATTAATTAATTACTTAAATTAATAAATCTGACAATACTCGATTGTTGTTTTTAAATTCTTACATTTCATTGACACTCAAACCATACTAATAGATATTGTATTCTTCATATGTTGTGATACTATTTTTATGGCATAGTGCTATTAATCATTAATAAATAAATAATAAAAATAAATTAAAATTAAAACATAAGAAAATTAAAAAGTAATAATAATCCTCCTAAAAATTACGAAGGTTAGTGTTAAGCTCCAACAAAGTATGGTTAGTATTCTAGGGTTAAAGACAGTAAATACTTTAGAGGCCGCTCTATTAATAAAACCTGAATTATTCATTAGTCTAACTACTTAGGGTGCATTCGGGATCATTAAACAGGGTGACTGAGAAGTGACCGGAGTGTCCAGAAAAACCAAACTAACAACCTACTACTTTCATAAACCTTTGGTTCGGATTGGTTGTAACTGCTTCAACTGGGTTCAGATCTCAGTTAGTAAAACATAACGTTACCTTCATGGCACTCAATTTAAAAATTAAAAACATTGCTTACTTCACTTCATGAATAGATTTTTTTTCTATTTGCAACTACTCAGAAACTTATAACGATATAAACAATAAAGTTTTATAAACTTGAGCAATTGCAATAGCTCCACTCACCAACCAAACCCAGTTAATATTTAAAGCCTGGTCAACCTCTGCCTTCCATAAGACCCCTAGAATTTTTTGATTAATGATTCTGAACACACCTTAATAATCGATTAATAAAAATTAACAATAATATATAACTGATAAATGGTTTATTACAGGAAAAAATTATAACATATTTCAATGTATGCACGTCAGTTAAAATTATTGGTCAGACTGAAAAAAAAAAAATGAATAAAAAACAATAATGAAGTAGTGTTCACTATATATTATTATTTTGAATTGACTGTTGTGTATATCTCTCTAAATGTATAGAATAATACAAGTGATGTATCAATAAAACATTTGATGCTGTTCTATTGTCTAATTATTATTATTACCAGTTGTTCCAATTTTATATCAATTTATCAACCCAATTTAAACGTCATATATTGTTTTTTAATCCATTTGTACTGTGTTTAAAAAATTATTGAATGTGAAAATTATGTTAATGGATATAAAGCATTTTCAAGTTTGAGGGATTAAAAAAATATATCCAAAACAACTTGGGCTAACCTTTTTCATATCCATAATTTCTTTGTCCGGTGTTTTCCATTTGTTCGTTATTTTGGGTTTTCACTGTTATATTATTTATTATTCAACATTTTATCAAAATTTACTATAAAAATCAAGTAGAAATTTTCTTATTGATGGCGTATGGGGTGTAGAAATAAAAACAGAAGGACGCTACTTCTTTTGTTCATATTTGATACGTTTCGCCTTTTTCTAAAACCATCTTCAGTCGCATATTGATTTATTTAAGAGTCCAGTAAGTAAAAAACATCTATCTCCAAAAGGGAGTGCATCTAGAGTTGTCAAGATATTTTTTTTAATAAATAGCAAATTAATTTAATATATCACGTGCTATAGTAAAATAATAAAAATTGACATCACAGTAGCAGATAAATATAGATATTATGTCTATATTTTATAACTCCAGTTTATTTTTTACTCTACAATAAATACAAAAATGTTCTAAAGGTAATATGTTTTTAACTTCTATTACTCTCAGAATTAAACATAAAAAATTGTATGCATTTAACAGCCCGGCTAATTTTATTATTCTCGTCAGATTTGTTTTTAAATTTGACCATTCTACCAATGTGCTTAGATAAAGCTGTCCTCAACTCCGTCCATCTTTTGTCTGATAAATAACTTGTTATGCAATCAGATTTGGATTGACGAAGTACTCCTTCTTTACACATGAACTCGATTAAAGCATCTTTTGAATTTAACTTCTTAAAAAATTCAGCAGTCTTCGATCTCATCGGCAGATTAGGTTTTTTCACATCTGTAAAAATTTTAAATGACTTTTGTGGGTTTCTTCAAAGTATTTAATATTTCAGAGAAATATACAATATAAAAATGACATAAAGTAAAAACGGATATTAAATAATTACCTGCAGATTTATTTTTACTAGGTTTATCTTTGTTAACCAGTTCTCCAGTTTCTCTCGAAATTGATTCTATAAAATAGAAAATACCAAAGATATAAAAAATAAGATTATTAATTGCACAAAGTACAAAAATAATTTAAATCATACTTTAAAAAAGTTGTGCCATTTTAAGTCCAGTTGTGGCACTTGTCAGAGAATAAGGATAGAGAGGTCACGCAGTGTTGCTCTATTTTAAATAAGAACTTATGACTGCTTCAGTGGTCAAATTAGTCACTTTAGCTCACTGATGACCAACTTGACAGGTTAACTAACTGGTTTATATTAAATAAAATTCAAGTAAAGAGTTTTAATTAAAAATTTCTAAATGCACTGTCTCTTAAGACAAAAAAAAAGAAAATAATAAATAAATAAGAAAAAAATGTACTTTAAAATATTTATACTAATACTTCATAATAATATTTAATACTATATCTCTACTAACCTCCTAAATCTTTCTTTTTTTTGTCTTAAGAGACAGTGCATTTAGAAATTTTTAATTAAAACTCTTTACTTGAATTTTATTTAATATAAACAATAATAAATAAATAAGAAAAAAATGTACTTTAAAATATTTGTACTAATACTTCATAATAATATTTAATACTATATCTCTACTAACCTCCTAAATCTTCAGTTATCATGAATGATTTACAGGAATTCAAAATATTATTTTCACTGCTGACTTCATTAACAAGTTCAGGTTGTAATCTATAAATTGAAAAGAAAAACACTTAGAAAGGTATAATAATTGAAAATAAGTAAATGTATGTATGAGTTTGATCTGCATCCCATAGTTGCTAACATAATAAATTATTTGACAAATTAGATATGAAGCTTACTGGTTACTTGGGGATACTTTGTCCAGGTATATTGGATTGTGAAGCCATTCACTTATACTTTTAGGAAATTTAAAGCTATCTGGAAGCCATTTCTCATCACCAGATGCCATATGAGGTAAAAACAAAGACAATTCTTTATACCATGATGATGAACATTTAACAATATACTGAGAAAAGGTCCTACAAAACAAAATATTAAGAAAACTAGAGTAAAACATTTAACACATTAAATACATAAGGTTTACATAATTTTCATTTTCACATTCAACACAATTTCACAAGTTAACTAATTTTCATACCCCCCCAGTTCATGTCAAATATACAATAAAACAGGGGTATCAGATTAAAAGTTTAAAAAAAAATCAGTCCGAGAAAACTCTGACAAACTTTCTCGTATTACTTAGCCCAGTGTTTTCCATTTATTAGTTTCCACATTTTCTAAGGTACATTTAATTATTATTGAGCATTTTATCAAAATTTATCATAAAAATAACTTCTCCTTGGCAGGGAATCAAACCCGGCCTCTCTCCATCTGTGTATCAACTAGATTTTTCCCGGGAAATCGGAGTATATTGTTAGATTCGTACTTACATGAACTACATTTCAGAATTTTTTTTTCACGTATTTCAGAGATTTTGGGGGGTAGCACCCCAAAATTTGGGGGTAAAATTCATTTCTCAATATCGCCTTGGGGTATAATTTTTTTACACTGGTGACTAACAGACAGAAGCAACTAATTTTCTTAAAAATAAATGGATACATTTTTAACCCTTAGTTTTATAATAATAATAATCAATTTATTGTTAAGTATAATTGTGTTAAAACAGAAAAATAAATTCAGATAGGCTGGAAATTAGATAAAATTAAACAAACGTTGTTTGTAATGGACCTCACCGGGTTAGAGTAGCATAAAAAATAACATTAAATTAAACATTCTAAACTTACTAAATAATAATAATTCATAATATGTATCTTCTTGGATAGCTAAATAATAATAAACAGATTCTTCTTTGGAAATACTAAAAAATTATGTTATTTTCTTTCTCTAGTTTATTCATTTATATCTAATAAATATTAACTGTTGTAGAGCCAAACATCAATAAATACTTTCTGCATCCTTTTCCATTCTTTTCTACCATTCTATACTATTTAAACATAAATAAACTAATAAAGAACGAAATAAGCGACATCAAGACAAGTAAAGATACATATTATGAAGAAGAACTTGAAACGAAAATAGCCATTAGTTTTATTCAATTTAAATTTGATAACATGATTGATAAATTTCAAGTAATATTAAAGACAAACGGAGAAGAGACACACAATAGTCAAGAATTGAGTGGATTAACAGTCTAAAGCTCCAAATTTGGAACAATATCAGGAATGATTTGAAATTGTAAGAATTTTCAATTGCCTGTTATTATTATTACTGTTTCCTTAATCACAAATTTTTCAAAAAAAAAAACTGATTTAATTTAAGAAGAAATAATTACCAGACTCGGCTAACTGCAGCATAACAAAGAGCAGCTGCTGACCAGAAATCTCCAGTAGTAAATCTTTCCTTCAAATATCTAGCACCATCCAAGCAAATAATGTAAATTCTAAAAAATAAAAATAAAAAAATAATTAAGCTTTGTAAAAATTGGTTATTATAATTCTCTGTGTAAATAATTTAAAAAAACAAAAATATACTGACTTGTGAAACAAAGAAGCAAATCTAAGAATGCTTACTAAGCACCATTCAAGCACCTGTCTAGATGGTCCTTTCTTATCAAAGATGCAATTCTTTACATTCTCAATAATTGAGTGGAATTTTAATTTCAAATAATTGTGAAGTAAATGATTTATCTAAACACAATAAAAATAAAAATTATTACAAAAAACAAAATCATCCTCCTTTGTGGTCTGACTTCACTTAATACAAGTTGTTTAGACAATCACACATCAATTCTCTATAATAATTTATCACATAATATATAAATAAATTATAGTGCAATTACAATAATAATATTATTGCAGAACGAGAAAGTCAATTCCATACACAAGGAAAATAATTAATAATGTACAGCATATACTTTGAATAGAAGAAAAGTTAGTGCCTAGAATTAAATTCCATTTAGGTAAAAAAGTAAAAATTTATTTATTTAATGTTATTTGGCCTTAAAATTTCCATTCTTAAATTTAAATTTTTTAAAAGTAATTTTTCCATATAAGATCAAAAAGGTACAAGTCTAATGGTATCTCGTGGTTAGAAGTGAAACTATAAGACTCCTCAATTGCCACTACATAGTCGCTAGTAATAGAATGGGGAGGATAAACTACTTGTTTGTACCTACCAATTAGACAATTTTTTGGGTCCCGTTCACAAATATCTAACATAGAGTTCAGCCACTTTACACACCAATGCACCTCCAAAGTGAATATGGTGTGATCAATAGTGAGCCATGTAAATTGAGTGCATTGGATTGAACCTGTGAACCCAATCTTGATTTATAGATGGCCAAGAAGATGCGACTGTTAACTTTAGCAACCCGGTTACTTTGAACCCCAAATTGCCACTACATAACTCCAAAGTTAGACATCTGTAGCAGACAGTCGGAGCTAAATACCAAACCAGATAAGCAGCATTGACTCTAAGAGCAGTTTAAATTAAGATGTGAAAAACACTTTAGTACCTTGTTAAGGATAAAACATATAAGAATTCATGATTTTTTTTTAAACCTAACTTTTATGATGAAACCTAATGTTTTACATAATATGTATGTAATTTTTATTTTGAAAATATAACCACCTTTAAAATAACATTGTTTACTTAATTGATTTTTTTTTTTTTTTGAACCTTGATTATCCGACCCACCTCTGGTCCCAATTAGTTAGGATAAGGTTCTACTATATTAGCTATATTTACTAAACAATAAGAAGGATTAATGTCGCTCTAACAATGTCTATAAATAAAAAATAACCTTTTGAAGAGATTTAAATCCTTTATCTGAATGCAGTTTTCTCTTATACCTATAAACAAGTCGAGAAATGACTGCTCCTTCTGCATTTAGTTGATCTAAACAACTTAAATCTGATGTGATTTTCTCTACACTCAACAGCATACTAGAACCAATGATATCTGAAACAAAACAGACAGTTAGATTTCTTTGAAGTGTTAAATATTTACACTGTAATTTTCATATTTTAGTAATGTTAGATTACCAATATGAAGCCGCCAGAAATGTGAACCTATAAAACTATCTAACACTCTAGGTCTAAAACAAAAGCGTAAAAGCTTTACTCATCTAAGTGAAATAATTTTATGCTTAGCAAATAATAACTTAACAATAAAGTGTCCATATCAATAATGGCTAGTAAAAGGGAATTTTGTGAAAATTAGAGGAACACCTGTTGATACAAAGCAGTTTTTTTTTTATATAGGCAGTCATAATATGGAAAATCCTAGACTTCATTCTAAAATTGTACATTCTAAAATTTTAGAAACTGCTAGGAAGGTATAAAGAAAATTTTGGCAGTCGACATGTAAAAATTTCGTTTTATCACACAAATTAGGTGAAGTTAAGATTTCTGTTTCATAATTTCGTCCAGATGGTTTTAAATCATGGCTTTTCTGAGGAAAAGGGAGATTAAAACGGGTAAATCTGTAGATCAGAGGGCGCTTTGAGTGGTAACATCCCTTAGTCTAAAAAACTGTTAACACTACATTTTATATTACATTAGGGTTAATATATTTGACAAACAAGTATTTAGAAAGAAGAAATATAGTCTCTCTTATGTGTAGAAGAGATCATATTTGATAAAAGAGAGTAGATTAACGTTCGTTCATTTAAAATAAAATTGAAAATATATTCATTAATTCTTACTTGGTTTGTTTCCAGTTATTTTATAAGGTAGCATTTCTGGCGGTAATAGATTTAATACGTTCCAAAAAGGCGATAAAGATAGTTCTAAATCCATTGTTAAATAACTTCAAGTACAAATACAAAATATAGCGATTAAACTATTTGAAACTAAATATTTTGAAAAAAAAATTATTATCAAGGAGCGCCACATGTGAGAGCACAGCACAAGCTTTCAAATCAAAACAAAAACTGAAGTTGCAGAAGCGATTAGAGTTTGGAATCCTGATAATGGTAGGTGCCGGTGCAACTACAAACAAAAACCAGCTGTGAAGGTTTATTTCGGTGCGCTGAAATAAAATATGCGGTAACTTTAAAGATAATCCATAGAATTTTGTTTTAGTCCGATTTGTTTGAACTTCTGCATCTGCATTTAACAAATATTCTTTTGGTTAAATTGAAATTTAATTTTGTTATTAATTATGTCTGACAACCGAACGATATTTTCGAGATCCAAGGTAACTTTCTTATGAGTTCTGTTTGTTAAAACTTATTTAATTTGTTTTTATGTCGTTGTTTTAATTCCTCATGGCTACAAGAGTTCCTGTTTATAAGTCGGAGTATCTTTTGTTTAATATTTAAGATTATGTTTATCGGAATGATGTAAATTTTATCTTTATTTTTTTATTCTGGACTTCATTTCAAGATCTAAGTCAATGTCATAGGCAATTAGTTTAATTGAACCTGAACTTTTTTAATGGCTTTTCTCAAGACAAAACTGAAAATATATGACTTTATTATTCGTCTAGCTAACGTCAAGCAATAATCTATGTTTAGCTACTTTGCTTGACCCTATCTTTTTTGAAAATCTATTTTATAGCAAAATGGTAACACAATGATATCCTTCTATAAGTACCTATATTAATCCGGTCTCATTTGAATAAGTTACATTTTTATATTACTATTGACAAAATATATGTTTATACAAAAGAGAGCTGGTTTTCTTTCATCAACAATATATTATATTAACTTGCACTTTATATTTCGATATTATGGACCATCTTCTATAAGGAAAATATTAATTTAACATCCATTGTGTAGGAAAACCTCTTGTTTTTAGTTTTCTATGTGGAACTTGTCTTCACCTAATGAAGTTAATGTGCTTTGATGACACACTGATGAAGTTTGTGCTCGTTGCTTTATTCAGCATAATGAGCTTCATACCTCCCATATGAGATCCTTTGTTCACTCAGTACAAGTTAAACCGCCAATCCGAAGATTTCGAACTAAACAAAGAGGTTAATGGCACTGTTAAGGCTATGATTCCAGTAGGCGATTTTGTGAGATTCTCAAATCTAGGCGCTAGGGTGGCTACCTCGATTCTATTTATAATCAAGTGGCTAATGTTACACTGTACCATATGGGCTTATTCGGATTCTAGATTCCGTATTGTTTAGGATGAAGGTCCAAGAGGCGCTGATTGGGAGCAGGGTTGTGCAGCTGCAAAGCGACCGAATCTTGATACTTTTTTTGAATTTATATTAATTGCACTTGCCAATCAGATTCTAAAATCCTACTATGATTGAGGCCCAAAATGTCAAACTCAAATTCAAACGCCTTTGAATGACGTTAAATGTCAAACTCAATTTCAAGCGCCTTTAAATGTCAAATACCTATAATTTATTACGGGTTTGGTTCAACTACTTCAATTGATTATCAGTTCACTGATCATTGATAAAGATTAATTGAAGTTGTTAGAACAGGTCTGTGTTTAGTATTTGACATTTTGTTTTGACAGATTAGTTACTCATTAATTTTTATTGATCAAGGAGAAATAAACGCGAATGGTTAGTTGTATGATTGCATTATATTTTTCTCTCTCTCTTTATGGAAAATAAAGTTCTTCTTTACCATTTGTTTCTATAAATGGGAGTAGGTAGCAAGAGAAAGGCGTTTGTTACTATTCAACAGATGTTAATTTATTATACGAGTCCCTCTACTAAAGTAGAAAAATATCTAGATACATTTTTTAAATTACAATGAAACTTGTAATAAATCATTAGTAATTAACAATTTTTTTTTCAGGAGAGCAGCATCGATGAAGATCGAGACTCAGATAATCCGTGGGATGACATTGTTCTTAGGCAAGCATATGATAGAGCTTTTAACTTAGCTAAATCAAACGTAAGTATATTATTTGTGCTTATTCTCTTTTACTTTATTATATGAGTATTTTCTTATTGCTTCCGAGCTTATAGAAGCATTGTGATAATTCTGAAGAAAATGATTTTGTTTCCCAACTTTTTAGACAAAAATCAGTTTCAGGCATCAGGGATAAATCTGTAGAACAGAAGACATTTAATGTATTTATATCACCTTGTCGAATAAACACAGCAGGGTTAGTTTCTCTTGGTGTAACAGTTGTTTAGACTAAGGAATATAGTCTCTCCTGTGTAAAGAAGTGATCATATTTGGTAAACGTTATCTGTTCTGCAGATTATCCATATCAGGCAAAATTTTGGTCTAGTTTCTGCCTGTGGTTCAACATTATTGTGAACCACCATTTCTTAAACACTACCGGTTTGAGTCTAATCATAGGACCGAAGGAAGCTATCTCCTACATTAATTAGTAGACTTTTTTTCTTTTTTTTCAGTTTTTTTAACAAATTAATTTTATACTATCATCACTATTGAACCTTTAAGTTTTTATCTGAAATTTGCTTTCTTGTATAAATATATAAATATTGCTAAAGCAAATAATATTATTTGAACAAAGACACTACACTTTATAGTATTGTGTTCAGTCTATAATATATGTATTATTAATAATATTATATAATTCAGTCGGACCAACTGAACAACACAACAACAACTTTTGTAAATAAAAAATCTCTATCAAATATTTTCTATGCCTCACAAATTCTCAATATAAAAGTGTTTCCGTACACGAAAATAATTTGTTTACGACAGACAAAATTTATAGAAATAAGGATGAAGATATGACCGACTATCTTTATGAAATTTAATATTGGCGGTGCTTTTGGATCCCTTTATTTATTTTTTTTTTTTTAACCATTTTTAGGAGTTTCTTGCTCTAGAATTCTAATAATTTTGCGTATTCTACTTCCATTAGTTTAAATGGAATCTGTATTATCTGTGCATAGTATAGAGAAATCTCTTAGTCTTAATTTAGAATTTGTTTCGGACGATTACAATGGAAGCTCATGACTTTTTTACCAACTTGTTTAGACGTCAAATTTAGGCAGTCTACCATGGATATTGTTGCAATATTGATTCTTTAGTTAGATGGTTAGATTTATTTAAAATAAAAAGAACAAGAATTTGAAAATAAAATTTTTAAGCTAACTAGAAATACCTTGGTACAACGGAACCCTTTACAACCAGCATCTCATCAGAAATTGGACACGTTAAAATTAGTGAAAAAGGAGGGCCCACTTTTCACCAGTCTTTTTCTTTTTACAGCTTATTATCAAGCTATTGTCGAACTGTGCCGACTACACATTCATAGAGGACACCAAAGGAAAATCTACTGAGGCACAAAATTCTAGCTTGATGTTAATTTATCAATTAATCTTAATCACAATATCTGCTGGCCAATAAGTTTAAAAAAAGAAAAAAAATCATCTTCCTTAGGATTACTCTCTCAGTGTTGGTTAAAACAAAACAAAAAACTTAAAGCTCATTTAATGCCCCAATAAAATATTTTTTTTTTTTAGTTGGAAAAGAATACGAAGAATGCCAAAGATAACAACCAATCGAATAAAAATGACAAGATGAATGAATGTTTTAAAGAACCTAAAACAAAAGCAAGGGACTCAGCTGCTCATTCTCCACCTACAAATGTATGCTATTATCATTTTTAATCAAACTTTGTTTAACTTTTAAGTTTTAATTTTTAGCAACTTTTAATTTAGGGGGCTTTTGTTTTCATCAAATGTATAGCATTGAATTTATATTTGTTGATTACTTATGAAACAATAAAGAGCTCTAATAATCATCATTGATGCTACAAACCTATGAGCTTTGTTACAGTAACATATTTCATCTCTACAACGTCATAAGTCCAACACAACCTCCGGAATACTGAAATTAATAGGTTCATTAAACATCCCTTGAATTCATTAATACAAGTGTTTTATTTTATTTTAATTCCCCTAAACCATGACTTTTGCAGTTTCATAGTCCTCTAATATAGAAAGATAAATTCTTATGTAGGCTCCCGTTAGCCGGTGTGGACCACGTCTCGGTGGATGTGTCCAGTGGCATTTCGCACCCAGTGTTTCACTAGAGTGCACACTGGTTTCGCTGGATCCTTAGAAGTAAATTCAGGTGAGGACATGAAACCATGATAAACAATGTTTTACTTCCTTAAAACAAAATTTACTCTCCTGAATATTGTCCCTATCCTAAGACTTAGAACTTTTATTTAAATAAGATAAAATCAAAATGGATAGGTGTTTGTTTTTTACCTTAATATTGTTCTTATCAGCTCCACTCTCTTGTATACTCTGCTACAGTTAACTTAATGTGATGTTTAACATTTTTATTTTTGTTTATATTATGGGAGTAATAACTCGAATTTTACTGCCTTCAATATGTAGTATTTGCCTTTAACCTATTTGGTTTATTATACTCCAACTCCAGCTATATCCTTTTTAGATTAGTGTAATAGTTGATTTATATTAAATATTTGTGTATTTCTAGGCCGGTTGGAAGGTTGGTTCTAAGTGTCGTGCTCTCTGGTCTCAGGATGGAGTCGAATACGAAGCTGATATAA
This sequence comes from Gerris lacustris, assembly GCA_951217055.1. NCBI lineage: Eukaryota > Metazoa > Arthropoda > Insecta > Hemiptera > Gerridae > Gerris > Gerris lacustris. The sequence continues at coordinate 31,784,240 of OX578281.1, read as the reverse complement.
CATCCATTAAAACAAATAGAAACCAGGCTCGTGTTAAATTTATCGGTAAGTTCAATTAAAACATATTCAAAACCCTTAGCTTTTTTTTATATGTAATAAGAAAACAAAAACTAACCAGCTTAATCCCATTTAGTTAAGATTGCCTGCTATTTTTGATTTGTCTCAGTTTAGTTAGTATAAGGCAGTTGTAACACAAATTATCTTTACTTTTCAAAATAATATATGATTTAGGTGTCATCAGGGGTTATTAAATTATTCAACTAATTTGGCAATATTATATCTCTAATTTTATGTCATGTTTCTAACCTTATTATTATTTGCACCTCTTAAGGTTGTAGGTCTACTTAAAACATTAAAATAAAACTGACTAACTAAGATTTGTGGTCAAGCTCTGACTCAAGACCCCACAATTCCACTTATTAACACCATAGAAAATTATTATTTTGATATTTTAAACAAAAAATTATTTTGTAAAAAAACTTATTCTTCATGTTAAAACAAACATTTATACTTCTTGTTACCCTAATATTAAAATAGAATATATTTAAATGTAAAAAACTATAAAATTTATTCATTGTTATTTTAAGTTACATTTTTCATTTAATGTTCACTGTGTATTTATTTATTGTCTAATATTACTAAGTTATTTCAGAAGTCAAAAAGGCCAAAGGGTATTTGTTGACATTTTTTTTTGCTTTTATATTATTTGTTTGTTAATACCAATGAAATCAAGAAGCAGACTACAATAATATTGTTTCTGTCCCAAAAGAGAAAACATTATCTTGTTTGCTTATCTAATTATTTTGTTCGCTTTGTATCTAATTCCAGCCTAGCCGAGTAGTTAGCATATTATTGAAAGCTAGGTCTAATGAACCCCATATCTGGTGAGTTAGAATCCCAAAGAGGTGAGACATGTTTCACACTGATGATCATATTGAGTGGATGTGTAAAGGGGTCGCATCCCCTGTCCTATAATAACCTAATTATGTGTTGATCGGAACATAGAAGAAACAGGAAAAAGCAACTAAATGTTTATTAACGTTATGTCGATAAATTTTATTATTGTTAGTGTTCAGGCTAAACATTTATTATTAAAAAAAAAAATTATTAGATGGATTTTAAAATGTCACATCCCCTACACTTACTTATTTATTACTATGTTCTTCATTGTTTTGCTGTTAAGCATGTGATTTAATGTTTGATTTATTTAAACTAAATTAACTTGTTTTTCAGGTTATAATAATGAAGAAACTCTAAAACTGTCCACACTAAAACCATCACATGGTGAAGGAGCTAGACAACGGCAAATTGCAGATGTAAGTAAATATAACCATTGGTTTACTGATTATGGCCTTACAAAGGGTCAAAACATTTCAAAATTAATATGGCTTATAGCGTATATTTTATTTTTTCACACACCTGTAAAATTCCATTATAACTCAACTTATCATAAGTATTGAATTGATTTATATTAAATGTTTTAAAATATTTTCAGAGTCAGTATGAAGAAGTTGGAGGGGAAGAAAATGGATTTTTCTCCAAGTCACCTGTTGAAAATAATATGTCACAGGTTGGTTAATCAAACTTATTCTTGTATATTAATTAATCGATTACTTTTTATATTGTAGTTAATACAACTTAAAGAGCTAGCTTACTAACTCTGTGGTGCAATAGCCTGAGAAGGGCCTAAGCCTGCCAAAGGGCTTATAAAACTATGTATTTAATGGGTGACATGGGGTTATTGTGTCACTATATCAGCTGATATGCTTACAATTGACATACGCAACCAGTTAATCTCCACTTCACTTATGCAGCTACCCATTTATATGGTGATGGCCCCTTGGCCAGATTTGGGAATTGAACATGGAACCTCCTGTGAGACAAGCGAACGCTGTAGCAATGAGCTACTTGGGAACTCTGTCCAAACTCTTGGTTTAATTCCTGGACAGTTTTGATTGACCTTGATAAATAAAAAATTGGCAAAATTTATTACTTTCATAACTGCATTTGGGATGTATTTTTGTACAAGGATGACAGTGAGTGTATCTTCATACTTTTTAATTTTTGTTAGGATATACATATACAGTAAGAAGATATGGAGGTGATAAAAAAAAGTTAATCGTTGAGATTTTGGTGGGCTTTACTCACTTCAGGGTTTGTCTTCTGTGATAAAGCGTAGAGGCTAAATTACTGTACCAAGTTCAATAAATCTTTGGTGTGTGTGTTTATTCATATATTTATATGGAAGTTAATTATTTGAAGTAAGTTGAACTCCTTGTTGTGGAATATAACTATTCTACACTCAAGAGTGAAGACTCATTTCCAAACACATTTTCCCACCATAGGGAAGTTATATTATCATAATAAACATATTAGCTACGGTTTTTTTCAGTTGTCCATAATGGATTTCTGCACAAAGAGAAACCTTGTTACAATTAAAAAGATTAATATCAATATTTATTTTTGTTTGCAGTGTGATGAAAGTGTGATGTTTCCTCCTCCCCCTCCACCACATGTGATATCCTATCTGCCTAAAGATGAACAAGAGGCTCTGTCAGCGATGCTTATGTCTTGGTACATGTCTGGATATCACACTGGTAAGAATACTTATTTTATTTTATTTAATGTACAGGTATGTTGATCCCTTCTAGTGGTATTTGATTTTTGTTGATGTCTTTTAAAGGGTAAGTAATGAATTCAGAAGTTATTTAAAAATAGCCATACAGTTCAACCCCATTAATCAGGACGAATTCAAGCACAGGGTCGTCCAGGTTAGTGGGATTTCCGGATTAGTGAGATTAAAAAAAAAAAAAAAACACTTAATAAAAAAATGTATGTATAGGTATGGGCACTTCTTTAGATTGTTACTCCCTTTAAAAAAAAACAGAGGAGAGTAACAATCTAAAGAATGTGTACGGAATGTTATTCTTTAAACTGTTACTCCCCTTATAAAAACAGAAGCGTGATATTCCTTTGTCCCAAAGTACATTGGACTGAACATCCCCTTGGTCTTAATAGTTAGTAATCTAAAGAAGTAACTTGGTATTAACATTATGTGTGGATAAATTAAATTTACAGCATGAATGAAATATGAATGATTTGATAAATTGTCATGAGGAAGCTAGAGCAAAATAATAAAGTTGAGGTAAAAAGCGGTGCAGGTGTAAAACAATGTCCCACTGGGCGACAGTTTAGTGTTCCACTCCGAGTCCCCTAAAACTAAAGGGTTAAAAGTTAAAATAAATATTTGTTGTTATTTATTTATTTTTTATTTCAGGTTACTACCAAGGACTTATTGCTGGAAGATCACCCAACAAGAAGAAATAAATTTTATTTTAATAAACCTACCAAGACTGTTCTCATTTTATTTTGTATTTATATCTCGGTTGATTTATTTAATTTTTTTTTTTAATTATAATTTTGACTTATTCTTATTTTTATATCAGTTTATTTTATTATATGTTTGCATTATTTGTATTATTACTATTTTGAATTAAAAATGTTTAGTTATTCATTTGTTTACTTTTATCCTTTTATACTTGATCAACCACAATTTACAATTCAGGCTAATAATAAGACATAGCAAATTGGCAATATTTGAGGAATGTGGGCAGCTTTTTTCATTATACCAAATCTCATGAAAGGAATAAAATTTAGTCGCTATGTGTAATATTGTCATGCTAACTGTAAACAAATTTAACCTCGATAATTCGGACCTCTAAAATCCGGAGCCTTGAAAATCCGGACTGCCTACTGAAAAATGTAATAACTAGAATTTTATAAAAGAAAATCCGAAAGGTGAAAGTGGGACATCTCTCGCAAAAAAGTATGGTGTGGGGACATCTAAAACGAAAACAAGATAGTATACTGCAATACACGTCAAAGCTAGATTCTGAAGAGGGGTAAAAAAAACGGAAAATGTTACGAACGGCAAATGATACCGCTTTAGAAGATGCGATGTACATATCGCACCTTTATCAGGTCCTCTCATCTGCGAATAAGTTGTTTTACAGTTTACAGCATATTCAAAAATTCGGACAAATCGGTAATTCGGACAGTGTCTAGTCCTAATTAGTCCAAATTATCGAGGTTCCACTGTATCGTTATTTTTCAGAGGGTTCAATAAACTTAGCAAAATAATATAGTAAAATATTAAAAGATTTAATTAGATTAGATAAACATAGATTGCAAGAAGTAAACACGTAAATGAACCTGGGTTTGTATACATACATAATATAATATATAAGCTGTAATACAAGGTCAGTCATGGATCAGATCCCAAAGTGTAAAGTGACTCACTTAACAATACATTCTGCTTTAGAGTTTTTAGTGTTGGTTGGTTATGACTAGTTACTTTTTAAGCTAATTATTTTTAAGTTTTTGGTAGTTTTCATACTACGGAAAGTTTAAATTTTAATTTAAATCAAATTATAATTATTATTTACTACGGGAAACAGACAGTGAAAAATACACTCCCGCGCGGGAGTGTATTTTTCACTGTCTGTTTCCCGTAGTAAATAATAATTATAATTTGATTCTAATTATTTTTTAAAATTTGTAAAATTCCTACATTTTTTTATTTTTAAGAATTAAACCAAAAAGGTATATACAATTGTTAATTAACGTATTAAATATGATAAATCATTTTCTAAAAAAAAGACAAAAAAGAAGAGATTAGATTAAGATTATCTAGTTAACATTTAACGCAAAAAGAAACGTTTCAGGAGCGGCTCTTCAAGCTCTACAAAATTAGCCATGTATCAGAACTTCTTATTTTTTCCTAATTTCTGCTGGTTATAAATACCATGAAAATACTGGTATTATGATTAACCATGAAAATTGCTAAAAAATTATGAATAAATAGTTGTAAAAACGACTGATTTAGTTAAGTTTATTTTTTTGACTCTCAGCCCGAGCATATTATATGAGACAAAATAGGGAGACAACTCTGTTCAGAAAACCCTAAAAAAAGAAGTTTACCATGAATGACTACAAGGTTACATTAAGCAATTGTTTTTTTAGGTAACATTTTATTAAGAGAAGTGTTAAAGCTAAGGAATCAAACTTGCCAGACCTATTACCCGCCAAAATCTCAAGCTCTCATACACTCTTCTCCCATTTTTTTTCTCGATTTTCCTAAGCTGTCAGAGTTAAAAAGTATAATGTGTTTACTATAGTTCCATATTGAGAGGAAAGTTGGGAGGTTAATGTATTAAAAACAAATTTGAAAATGATATGTCCCAAAAACATTTATTACAAAAATATATATACACAAATCATACAGTTGAGAAAGAAAAATCAAAAGGAAAAAAAAAAATCAAACAAATGTTGAGGACAAATTAATTAAGAAACTAATAATATTAATTAAACAGCTAAACGCAAAAAAAAAAAAAAAAATAATAATAAAATAGTATAATAATAATAGAAATATAATTTACAGGCACTAAAAATGAATTTATACAAAAAGAAAAAAATATAATACTTATATAAAATAAAATTAAAATAAATCCTCATATAAAAAGGACTCTTAAATAGACAGCACTGCCAGATTTACTCATGTGCGTACAAAAAATTAAAATAAAAATATCAATCACTAAGCATCGTAAAATTTTACTTAATTTCTTCCGATACAAGTGGTGTACGTAAATTATCATCACATTTCAGTCCATTAAATTAAAATAATATATCATAATAACAACAGTAGTGAAAAAAAAAGTGGCGAAATATCTAAAGAATATTGAAGTTAATTTTAAAATATAAATTAAATGCATAAATAATGTATATGCATAGAGTCGGACAAACTCCGTTAGTATCAAATAATTACATATGCATATTTTATTTCCCGTAAATAACAATAATGCTTTTTTACTTGTTTGCATCTTTTTTCTTATTACCTTATGAGTATTTATTATTAATTAATTGCATTATTTATAATAGAATAATCTAATTATAAAGAAAAAAGTTATTTTCTTTTTTTTTAATACACATATATCTTATTTATTTACCATAAATATATATAAAAACAGCGAGTTGTTAAGAAAAAAAAAATCATAACTATACTTTTTTTATTATAAAATAAAACTCGCTTTTTCTCTAAAAAAAAAAAAAAGTTAAAAGAAATAGAATACAGTTTAATTATTTTTATTATTTTTCTTATAGGTTCTTTATTATATACAATATAAATGAGTATTTCATTTATATACTTCGAAATATAAAGAGATATAATAAAGGAGGCAACAGGTATATAAAATATGTAAAAAGATCAATTCAACAAGGTTTTGATATTAAGGAAAAGGGAAGTTAAGGAAACCTTTGTCAACGGAGTATAGGAAGGATTTAATAGAAATCAAGACAAAAGGTATCAAAACATAATCAAAATGAATACAATTTTTTATTTAGTAAATACCGTCTGCTAAGCGTAACAGTTGTTTGAAAAAAAAAGGAAGAGGAATCATTTTTTTTTTTTAAATAAAATAAAATCACATGTTAGCAAACATTTTCTACAACAAAACAACGAGGAACACACAACAAACTATGTAATTATGTTAAAATTACATAATAACTAACATAGTAAATGTTTTGATGATATATTATATTTGTATTTCAATTATTTACCCCAAACATAATAATTATTAAGTAATAAGCAACTTATTTTTTAAAAAACACATAATTAGCATTATAATCGTATTTTAATAGAATGTAACAGTAAAAATAAAAATATATTATATGAGCAAACGCTATTATATATTGTTGAAAAATCATGATTTAATACTGACTAGTATCTTCTGGATTCAAAATGTTGTGTTTCACATTCACAGAAGATATTCTTTTATATAAAGAATAAAGAAATTCTCCACTAAAAGAACCTTTATTGTATAAAAATAGCTGTTAACTGCTAGATGTACAGAAATATTTGAAAGCAGACAGAAGAAGTATAAAGTATTTTTCGGCAGAGAAACAATTTAACTACGTTTTTATCAGCTAGCTTTCTTGTGTATCCGGTACAAATCTTGCAATAGATTTTTAACTAACTTCCTGACTAAGTAGAAAGCTGAAACTTGCACAGATTATGTATTTCTGATGACAATACAATAATTAGATTTACCAAATTATTACTATTAGTCGATAAATCACTAAATTTCTTAGTTCAATCTTAAGTTTTTGGTAGTTTTCATACTACGGAAAGTTTAAATTTTAATTTAAATCAAATTATAATTATTATTTACTACGGGAAACAGACAGTGAAAAATACACTCCCGCGCCGGGATCCCGGCGCGGGAGTGTATTTTTCACTCTGTTTCCCGTAGTAAATAATAATTATAATTTGATTTAAATTAAATTTCTTAGTTAAATTCGATTGTAAACAAACACGACCAGTGACAGCTAAGGAAATTCACAAGGAAAATTTAAAAACGTAGTACATAAAAAGTTCTTTTTATCTTGTATTATTCTTAATTTCTTATCAAGTACTCTAGCCTCTTATTAGGAATGTTATCATATTCAACAGTAATAAGTAAACCCCTTAAATTTTGATCTTGAAATGAAAGATATTGGTTATGATCTAACAAGATATAGTAGACATTTTTTAGTAATGAATGGATCACATTAATTGCTCATCATCATCTTAGTGGAATGACGACAAGCTAACGCCGAAACAGCTCTTGCGATTTTCACCAATAAATGAGTTTTAAAATCATCATAAATAAGTTTATAAATTTTGTGAAAAACAGCTATTGTGCTGTTTGACGCGATCTCATCAAGTTAACTTATGATTGTCCTTATATATTTCTTATGAGCATTAGCTAATTTTTTACTTTGCTACCTTTTAGGAAATTATGACTTCGCACAATTGGATATTTTACAATTTGACACATTTGTTTGTTTACAAAACTTTTTTAATAATATAGATAGAAAAGAAGATAACTAATCAATATAAAATGGTAAAAAAAAGTGAGAGAAAAAAAATAATAAATTAAAAGTCCCCCATTGTTTTGTTGTTAATTTTGATTACCTTAAAACACTTAATAGCAACACGATAGATTTAACGCACACTTATAAACTATATATTTTTTTAAATTAAATATATATATAATTTTTTTATGTTTTATTAATTATTTTTAAATTTTCAAAGAAAGAGTAAGGGTTTTCATTTTACATTGAAAAATCAAATAATATATATATATATTATTCACAAGAGTATACAAAATTATACAAATATATGATTGAAAAAAAAAAATTAAATTAAGTTTCTATAAAAAAAAAAAAAATCATTTATAAATTCTGTATTCATACAAAAAATTAATTAAAATTAGAAAACAAAATCATCTAATTTTATAATATGAAGAAAAAAGATAAAGTACTGTATTCACACAACATATCATGGAAAAAAAGATGGATTTTCATGGGTGATTAATCATTAGATTATATCTAACCCATGCTCAACCTAGGGCCTTAAATCACCAATTAATTATTGGGTATTAGATCACATTGCTCATAATGTGAATCATAAGTAACTGTTCATGAATAATATTAAGAGCATTTATTTTTTTAAATTATTCCCAAAATTGATTCTAGAGCATTGTTAATTCTTCTACCACCTCCACAAAAAGATAAATCATATATGGGTGTGAATAAATGATATAAATAATATGATAAACTGTTCTTTTTTCATGAGTTTTGTTAATGGATTATAAATGCCATAAAAATATACTTTTGGACCCGTAATTTTTTAATTTCTTCTCCAATATTTTTTATTTATATTTTAGCTAATGTGATATTAACTTCTTCATTTGATTGATAATCTATTAATTATTTATTAATAATCTAAATTACCAAATACAATCAATTATATTGTTGAAATAGCCAATTTATTTACCTTTTAAATTCAGAGTTATTTGATGTTAAATAAGATTATACCAATACCATCCACAATTTTTTAAACCCCTATTTTATTTTAACAAAACTCATTCTGTCTTTTTATTTATTTATTTTTCTAAAAAACAAACAAACCAGTTTTCGATTGAAAAGTTAAAATAATAATGTCTATCAATAGAAAATAAGTAAAATACAAAATATTACGAGTATAAATAAAAAAAAATAGTTATTAACGTTAAAAAAAAAGGAAAAAAGAAAGAATATTTAACACTAGCCTGAAAGATAATTGACATGAGTGTTTTTCTTACATATAATACAAATACTTGATCAGGTTTCACCATTTTTTTTTTTTTTTTTTTTTTTTTTTTTTAAATAATAATTTTAGTTTTCATAAGAGATGTTTACATAGAGTTGATTTAGGATTTAAGATGTTAAAATAATGTTTGAAGAAGCAGTTACTTCATTAACTATGTTTTGTATAGATAATAAATGAATACTCAAGCTGGAAGATTAGCGCAATTGCAATTCACCTGAAATCAAAGTCAAAGCACCAACATAACTAGTGATAACTCATATCCTAGAGAGGTGAGACATTAGAGTAGATGTATAAAGTCGCCAATACCAAATTCAGTAATAATCTAATGTTCTATTGATTAATCATGAATCTAGCTCTAAAGTATATTAAGCTCCAGAAGCAGAGATTGTCAAATTCTACGTATTCTAATGGAAAGAATGTGAAGTCAGACCATTTACTTTTGTAAAAGTGTAATTTTTTTTATTGAAAATATCAACAAAATTGATCTGGATAAATTTAAAAAATGCCAGATTTAAAATCCTCGAAGCTGTTATCATCCTAATTGTTATAACATAAGTCCATCATAGGTTTTCTGATTCCAGGTGGTGTCTAACAAGATTTATTGACAATGTTGTCCTTTATGTTCTAAATAATTTCATTTTTCTTTCTTTAGATAAATACAAGTTGATGAGATCATTAATTTATGTAGAAACAAATCTTAGATCTATTGGAATTTAGTAAAGATATATTATACTTAACTTTATTTATTAATTTATATTTTGTTTCTTTCACCTACAATCGACACTGTATTATAATATTACAGGATCAGGAGAGTCGGCCACTGGTGTGTTCAGGCAGTGGTTGTAAGTCATTGCAATAACACTCTAATATGCTAATCCCAACATACCTGAGTAATCATACTTTAATCCGTGGGTAAAAACTGTCCAGAAGTAGCCTAATAAGGTGAAGGGCCTAGGACTGCCAAAGGGCATATACAACTGGACACGTAATGGATAACACGTGCTTAGTATGTCGCTTATCAGCTTTATAAACCTTACATTGACATGTGCAACTGACATTAACATATCTGTGTTCACTTCTCAGAGAGAATATATATATTTCACACATTTTTTGAATGGATAAGATAAATAAATTAAACTTTTTATTTATAGAAGTTGGATTTGAATTTTTATAGCATCAAAGGACAGCCTAATCTAAAAAAAAATTACGGCTCACTAATAAAAGTTCAGATTCTTTGAGTAAAAGCTTGAATTCATATAAATGAATATCTCTGATACTCAATGTTCAACAACTCTGAAACTTTTAAAAAAAGAAGGAACCTAAATGTAACTGCAAGTTTTAGTATTTAAGAGCAATGTCAGACAAAGAATTAAAAATTTAAAAAAAATTGTTCTTAGAATATTTTTAATTTAAACAGTTAGATGTCAAAGGAATCAAAAGGCACATCCTTGCAAGAAGAAATACCACAAAATTAGGCAATTTAATTCCTCATATAAGCTACTACTTTAGACAACCTTCACTTGGAAATCTAAGTTGATATGAATTAATAAATAAAAAATAAAAATAAGTAATGCTACTTCGGTAATATTTTAACATCACAACTAAATTAAACTATTAAACATTTGATTAATTTGTATTATTAAAAAAAATGGTTGAAAACCTTTTATTAATACACTTTATTCTTACTTATATTTTATAAAAAAAAAAGGTTAAAAATGCAAATTAATAAATGTTGAATCTTATACAACATTCAAATCTGACCATAACCATTTTTTTAATTATTTCATTGTCATAATATTTTTAAAAAGTACTTTTTTTAATAAAAATCTACGGTTTTAATTTTTTTTTTTTTTTATAATAAAAGTTTTATTTACATAAGTAAAAAATATTTGATGTACTGTTTAGTTGAGTGTTCGTCGGAATAATATCCTCACAAAATATAAATTAATCAAGATTTTCATTCTGTTATTTATAATAAAATATTTTAAACAATTTAAAACCTTTAAAAATAAAAATACATAAAACATATGTTATGTACTATAATATATCGTTTATGATTCTGCAATTGATAGTATAGAAAAAAAAAAAAAATAAATAAAAATAATAATAATAGGTGTACAGCTAAGATCTAGGTTCTGGGGAAGATTTTTTTACTTCTTCTTTTATCCCTCCAATGGAAAAGTGTAAACATGGTTTCTGGGGAAATTCTAAGAAAAAACTCATTTATTCTTTTTTTAAGAACACACAAAGGTTATCTATTTGTAAAAATTCCAAAGAATTGATCTGAATATCTAAATAGTTAAATGTTGAAAAGCGTATAAATGGTTTTCTGCCTCCTCAAAACCATCTACTTTTTACCTTTGAAAAGACCATTGCCTGACTGCTCTTCCCAAAATAAGGAGGCCAATAAGAATTAGCCCCCTTATGTAAGAGATATTACCATTAGCTTACACACCAGAACATTCAAAGTGACTTTGACTGGTTATTTTGGTTTCAGTCCCAAATTAAGAATCCACCAAGCCTACTGTATCAGCAACCTATTGCAGATCAGAAACAATAAAATATAATCAACAAAATATTTCAAGTCATTAATTTAGTTCAATACTTGTTTCATATTGGTTGATATAAATTATATTATTGGTACAAAAATAGCAGTAGAGGATAATCCAGAATTACTGCTACTATAATAATTCTCAAATGTTCTTCAAGCCTTGAAATATTAGCGTGCATAGAATAAACATTTAATATAATGTAAGAAAACAATTTAAAATAAATTACTTCTTTAGTTATAAAAAAAAGTAATAAGAAATTGAAATAGAAAAATAGGAATTAACAACGGTTACTAAACTTCATCAGATAAATAACATTATAAAAATTTGACCAATTCTAAAGAGTACATTTATTTCAAGTTTAAAGAATTATTAAAAATCAAGATTTTTTTTTTTTTTTAAATGCTCTTAGTATCTAGAACCAACTTTGTTTTTTAACGAAATTACAATATGGTTAAATTAAATAAAAAAATATATTAATTATAAAATAAAAATATATTAATATAAATGTTTAAATCTTTTGAGCTTGAATAATAATTAATATTTCTAGCTTTACATAAACACCGTGTATATATTATTATTTTGTAATGAAAGTGAAAATTAACCATGAAACTCGACCACAGAATTCGGAGCTTGAAATGTTTTAACATTAAAACAACTTTTGAACAAAACTATATTATTAATTTATAATATATATACGTATATTATCTCACAAAATAACTTATTACAAATAAAATCTACAATAGATGGGATTTAGAAAGTTTGTAAAGAAATGAGAAGTTATCTTTACTAAAAACGTAATTTCAATGATTTAGTTTTGTTTTGGAGAACAGAGTCTTTAAAATTCCACCTGAATCACTAACTTTCCATGATTTTACTCAAACTTTCAATTTTATTATTTGCTTAGAACATGTCTAAGCTTGAACATGTCGAAGCTCTCATTGAGTCACCTCAAAGTGACTCTTATTGATAGTTGGGTCTAAAGGAAAAAAATAAAAGCTCACTTTTGCGATATTTCCACCCCACTTCGTAGATGTTATGCTAAAAATAATCTAAATTACACAATTTAAAATAATCGTAAACTTGATTAGGAAAAATATTACTTTTTTCATTAAAAGCAATTGATGAATAACTAGGAGCCATATTAATTTTTAACAACAGACTTTACGCATACAGTAAAGTAGAGGAGAAAACATATTTTCAAACCACCCTTTAGGATATTTTTGCCAACCCCAAATACATTACATTAAATATAAGAATTTAAAACCACAATATACATTGCAACAAAACACATTATACATTTTTTTATTTTTAAAGTAAGGATTTATGTATCAATACATCAATTAATTTTAAAAAAATGGTTCCAGATACAGTACAAAGGAAATTAATTACTTTTGATTACACTAAATATATAAAAAAGATTTTTATACTTCTTCTTTTAAATGGTTTACAATTTATTTTGGAAGCAATGATTTTATTTCAAGAATTAACTACTTCTACAGCACAGATCTAAAATGATAGAGAGTAAATATATAAAACTATGTATTACATAGTTAGTTTACATAATGTTGGAACGACTACTTAAAATGCAAGATATTTTGGAAAAGTTTTGTCAGTTTTTTAAATAATTTTATCATATTAATAAATATAATTCTGATAAAGATAAATGACAATAAGTGATCAAATTTCAACTTTTATTTAAAACAAAACTTAAGTTCTCATTTTCTATTTTTAACTAAGTTTTGAAAAAAAAAAAAAAAAAAAAAAAAAAATACATTATTTATTTTTTCTTTTTTCCTTTATATATTTTGTTCTTGATAATTAAATCATATTTTTAACACTTAAATAATTGGATTTATTTGTACAAATTCACACAAAATAAAACCAACATATAGCTGAAAAAATACCAGAAAATTTATTACTTTTGAAAGAAAATACCTTGACACAAAAGATATTTATTTATTCTATATCATTCTAGATCTATGTTCTAAACCACAAAATACTTGCAAAATTATAAATTCAACTTATCTAGTATTTTTTAAATTTTATTTTACTTCATATAACAATATCAAAGATTTTATTTTATTCAGATAATATATAATATTTTATTTATATTCTCATTTTAATAATTAAAAATTTATACATTTTTATATTTATTTTATCAGAGGTAACACATTTACATTGCATAATTTTATACACAACTGATAATTTTTCTCTTTCTTTCTTCTTTATATTATAATATATATTTATTATATTAAAAAATCAGTTTATAAAGAATAACAGAAAGTATGTAATTAATAATAATATAAGAATGAATATACATATTTAATTTTCAAATTAACGTTATTATAAAAACATTATATTTTTTTTTTTAAATCAGGTAAGAATAAAATTTACATGGGTTTAAAAGGGTTTCGTAGCTTTTAAAATTGTATTTTTATTTTTCTACTTAATAAAACAACTATAGAAACTTCTAAGAGAGAGAATAAATGTAATAATAAATTAAAAATAATGCAGTGGAGGAAAACAATGAATGCCTAGAACAACATTATTTTTTTAATTTAAATTTAATTTTAAGATGACAATTTTTAAACTTTTTTAAACAGTTTTTTTTTAAATAATAATATAAAAATTTTATTTAAAAAAAAAATAGGACAATATTATAAGTTATCGGAAATTCAATTGGTGACAGTACTTCCTTACAAAACATTCCCAGGGCGAGATGCAAGGCATCAAGGTATCTCCCAGGACTTCTCTAAAAAACCTAGTTTCCTCTTCATACCAAACATAAAGCCAATATAATTTAATGAGTAGGCTTCAACAGCTGGCATTGGTAGTATCAATAAAGGTTTCTTTTGTACCAATTATTAAGGCATATTAGCAGTGTTGAAATCTCTTAAAATAACTTTCAGATGTAATATTTAAAGTAATAATTTGTTTCCAAAAGTTGTTTATGAATAACTACTCCTGACTTGTATTTTTTAAAAAAAATGTATATATTCTTAATTAAGAGTGTCTTAGAAAACAAATCAACAACTTAACTAACTGGGTTTTCAGACAACTTTTGACCTAGAAGAAAATTATTAACACACAAATTACTAAGAAATTACTCAACATCTTAAAAATACTAGAATTAATTGGAGATGATACATCAGAACTGAAGATGCTTATTTTCAGCAAAATAACTTATCCTTACCACTTCTAACTAAAATGTTGCCTCAATTTTTAATATCACAGTCACCATAATCCCCCAGAATACATCCAATTAGGTGAGTTAATAATTCAAACTTTTGTGATTTGGCCTTTCACTAAAAAACTTAAGATTTCTAGATATTTTTTTACTGGGTCAAAAGGTATTAAACTGGTAATTGCAAGGTTCCACACTTGATATCACCAATTCAGTATGGACTACCAGTATCGAAGTTCAACACAGTTTGAATTCTTCAATACGTTATTTTCTGATAAGATGCTTACTGCATTCCATCAGATATGAGCATTATTCAATATAATGTTAAAATTATTCAATAAAAAGCTAACTTTATTCTAAAATCAACTGAAAGAATAACGAAGAGAACATCTATGAAAATACTCTCATTAATTAAGCTTTGCAATACTAACATCTAATAAGCTTTATCATAAGCTCATTAGATCATTTATAACCTTCACAGGAATAATTAGCTTTAAAATAAAATAAATAATCATAATTATAAAAATAAATAGATAGGACATTTACCGCCTTTCTCCACATTCACTCACATTTGAACAAATAACCTTTAAATGCAACATTAGTATATTTAATATTTTACATCTGTTCAAATTATTTAGCGTTGAGATAAAAAATCATCTTAATTTCTCCCAAATTATTAAATATTCATCAGTTATAAAGTTTAAGATTGTAAATAGAAAATAATTATTCACTTATATTTTTTGGTCCTACGAAACCCTGGAAAAATATGAAAAGATAAACATTTTTAATAAGAAAACATTATTTTATATTTTATAAATATATTTATATCATAATTTGCAATATTTATAATGGAAGAGCATATAAAGGTATAGGAAATTAAAAAGTTGTTTTTATTTTATTTTATTTTTGTTCAAAATGTAAATATCAATATCATATTAAATTTAATTATTTATTTAAAAAGGCTTTATTTAAATTTTTTTTTTTTTTTTAACATTATGACATCATCTAGATTATAACAACCCCCCTAATTTTTATTATGTTAATATTTTATAGTAATCAATATTTTATGAAACAATCACACATTATCTTATATTGTACACTGTATATATATATTATTCTATATAAAATATCACGAAAGACTGTGAATTTTTTATTCAATATATCCTTTATTATTTAATGCTGGTTTATTTTTATTTGTTTAAAAATGATTACTTATATTAAAATAAGAAATATTAAAAACTTTAAATTGGATTTTTAGGTAAAGGTGCGTATAAAAACCATTTTTATTTTTTTTTACACATGGGTTAAAGATTTTTATTTAAAGATTCTTATTTAATTGAGATGTTTGAGAAATGAATGTATACAGAACTTACACTTTTAAGAAAATGTGTAGACGTTACCAAGACAGAAGAAAACAGTTTTAATATGAAACATACACAGGCCAAATTTTATTTTGCACTACCATTCTATTAACCCTTAACTTCCAACATAAGTGGAAAGGAAAAATGAACATGGTGCCGACAAATGGAAAAAACTGCCTGCGCCCACAGTACAGAATATTCTAAAAGAAACAGAGCACAATCCATCATTATTTATGAAATTTAAAGTGAAGATTATTCAATCAATTTGCAAAGAAATTGCATAATTTTCTTCAAGGGGTGGTTTATAATAATTTATAAAACATAATGGTGAAAAAATTAAAAAAATGTTTATTTGAAAAAATTAATTACAAAATAATCATAAATATTACCTTAATAATATGGGATCAACAGGTATAATGATTCTTTAAGGTAGAAATAAGACTAAGTAACAAGTCAATCGGGACTAACTAGCCACAAAAAGTGGAACTACAAAGATTCATTCATGCAATTGTGAAAGATTCCCAATTGCCACTTCATGACTGCAAGAGAAGATTTTTATAACAGCTCTTCAGAGCTAAAATTACAAGCAAGTTGACTTTGTCCACTAAAATAAGCTCTTTTGTATATATGTAAATTTGTTAAAAGTTGTAAAAACCCTAGTAAGTATACATTAATCATTTGAGTGCCAACTAAGAATTGAGATATTTCAGTTTCAATTCCAAACTCTATTATTTATTCAATAAAGAAATTTAATCAATCATAAATTATGATTTATAATTTTAAAAAATGAATCTGGTAATATACGCACTAAAACCTTAAAGAAAATAATTATGATTAAAAATTGTCAAATATAATTATACCTAGAATACATATGTTTTTTGGCACCAGAGTCATTAAGTCAGAAATATTATTTTTAAAAATAAATAAACTTGAAGCACAGCTTATAATAATTGTTATTATTTGATAATATTGTATGGACAATTTTGGAAAGAAGTATTGTGATTATTTTGGAGAACAATTATTTAATAATTTATTAATTTATGTTTTATTTTAGTATATATTATACTGTGAATGTTTTTTGGGGGATTTTTGTATTCCTAAATCCATTCATTAAAAAATGATGTCTTATCATTTTATCATAGAATATTTTTCAGATTTATAGGGAGACGAATTTAATTGTTAAAAATATGAATATTGAATTAAAATAAATGTATCAATCTCATATGCAATGAAATTAAGACAGAATGAGAGGAAAGATAAATGTGGCAAAGATGACATCAGGGAAGTAAGGTATAATAGTTTATAGATGATAAAAAATATATATATTTAGTTTAATGTAAAAGAACAGAGGCCAAAGCAACATACTGGTTTGACTATTTCAAATAAAAATAATAATAATAATAATAATAGATAACAGTAATACTTATATTAGTAAGTTGGATATCTATAAAAAAAAATTAATGAACAAGTCAATTTATTGTTTTGCCTTAGCTATACTTCAAGTTATATGAATAAATAAAAATTTCATTTCTAGTATAATATTAATAATTTTTATTTGACCTTACGAGGAATTGACAAAATCTTTTTTTTTATGTTTTACAAAAAACCACATTTTTGTTAAATGATTGAAATCAAAACATACATGTGACATAAGAAAATGATACAAACTAAAATAATAAAAATTAAATAAGTGTTTAAATCAAATATATATACACATAATTGAATCAATGTTGGAGTATTGTTATATTTATATAATACTTGGTGCTAGCTAGCATCCAAGAACCAAAGTTAAAAACAAAAATAATTCCATGTCCTTCAAATAATTTTATTTATTTTGTAGAAAAAAGGATAAAATAATATGTAGAATTACCTTATTTATAATTTATAAACCCTCAATTTTATTTCTTGAAAAAAAAGGACAAATATTATGCTATACATTCCACATTAGCACCTTAAGAATATTAATGTAAAATTTATATACCAATATATATGTAATTAATTATGTAGGATAATAATAATAAAAAAAAATAATACTAGGCGTTGATTATAGAATTATATAATATATGTATATAAAAAAAATAATATAACAATATTTACAATAAGTCAGCCAGGGAAATGGGAATAATACAAGTGGATTACATGCAACATTATCAATTAATGCAAAAATAGCAATCGTAGAGTTACTAAAAAAATTAAATATATATGTGGAGATTGTTTTAATATTATTATTCTAGAGTAAAAAAAAAAAAAAATTATCATAATAACCACACCCAAAAAGTGTAGTTTTTAATAAGCTTTTTTTCTTTTTTTGCATCTTAATACGTACGTACAAAAAAGAAATTAAAGAGTAATTGGGTAAAAAAGGGTTTAGGACAAATATCGTAATGCAAACGTGAATGACTAGACCATTCAAAAATAAAAGAAAAGAAATTATTTATATATTATCACAATTTAAGTAATCAAACCCATATCTTAATCGATAAAAACCCATATTTAACGAACTAAGGTTTGAATGTTTTCGATAAGAGATTTAGTTTCAACTTATTCGTACTGAATAAAAACTTAGAGTATAAAAACTTGATCAGATAACCATTAAACTAAAATAATAATTAAATAAAATGGTTTAAACTACTCTAATTAGTCTTTATTAGATTTATCAGTTCACCAAATAAATTAACTGTTTAATTGATCAAGTTTTATATCAAATTTATCATATGAAAAAGTTTTTAAAAACCCAATTTTATAAAACATTTCAATGACATTTGCTCTGAGTTTTTTTCCCATAACTGAATTTTCCATACTACAAAAGAAAAATTTATAAAATGGAAGATTTATCAGATAACTAAATGGTTTACATACTATTAATATTAATTTTTTAATCAGAAATACATTGAATAAGGAGTAAATTGAAAAAGGTTTTTTTTTTTTTTTTTTTTTTTTTTTTTGTCGAGAAAATATCAAAATATAAATGCATATTTAAAATTTATTTATATATTGTTTCACATATTATATTATACAAAAAAAAGATTAAATAAAATCAACCATTATCACAATAAAATAAATGCAATGGTCCTCAAGAAAATATGAAATTTATTATTACAGTTATGTACAGATGAAAAACTAAATTTTTAGGAGGAATTAAACATTTGGCACTTATATTAATTTTTTTTAAAGAGTCCATAATTATACTTTATAGCTAAATCTGTGGTACAATAGTCCACAAGAAGCTAGGGCCTATCAGACTGCTCTATGACAATTGTAGTGATGGGTGAGTCCCATTAGTTATATTGCCTGACTTATGAGACTGACCAGATTATAAGTTATATATAAGATTACATTAAAGAAGAGACAATTTTCAACGTAAGTATTATTCAGTATATAAGAGGTTGCCACAATCCCCCCCCCCTCCCCCCAATATTTTTTCCACTAAATATGACCAAGAGGCAGGCTGAAAGCCGAATTTTACAATACTTTAAGATATAAAAATTTATATTTGTGAAGAGGAATTAGCTTTAATCATTACAATGTTTCATTATCTAATAATTTTTTCAGGTTCATCCATAAGTTATTAATTTATTAAATAAAACCTGATTAAGAAAGGAATAAGAGAATTAAGAAATCCTTTAATAGAATGCAGTTTTCAAGTTGAAGCTAAAAAAAAATATTTAAGAATAAAAAAAAAACATTTTAAGTACCATAATGTTTATTTTATCCTAAAAACTTAATTAAATGTACTTAGATTTTATTTATTTTTTTGGGAAATATGTTTATTATCTTCAAGGAAAAACAATTAGGAAGGAATGGAAGCGAAAAATATACTCTTAATACTGATTTAAAATTTAATAAAGGAATGCTTACTATAAAGTTTAGTTTAAAAATCGTAAATTTAAAGAGCAAAAATTTAAAGAAATGGGTAAAAGTAAGGAATCAAACAATTAAAGAAAAAAATTAACAAGGATTCTTCATGAATGACATTAAGAAAGAAGCCATTATCATTCTCTTTCTCCATTATATTTTTAATTTGACTTGCTAGTGAAATACAAAAATTAAATGGTTCTGAAAGCACTTTTATCATTTTAGTACTTTTTTCCACTGCAAAGAAAGTCGACAACACAAGAAAAATTGCTTGAGGGAGCTGCTCATGAAATAAATGCTAACATATTACAACTTCCTTAAAACCATACATGGAATGGATTCCTAATGTGTCCTCCATGTTTTGATGTACCCATCTACTATTTTGACAATTGAAATCAAACAAAATATTTCATCTCAATAGAAGGTTGACTTGTTTCTTATATTTAGATAAAGAAATATAGATTATAAAATAATAAAAGAAAAAGCTATCAGAACCACAAACACATAATGGAATTTTAAAATAACTTGATTCAAAATCCATATCTTTAATTTTTTACAAAAGAGAAAAATAATAATTAGTACGAATCTAGAGAACCAAAGACTATAAAACAAAAGAAGGGCAAGAAGCTAAACAGAACTAAAAATATAAATATATATTTTTAAAAAAAAATCAATTTAATCACAACTCACAACAGATGAAAGATGGCACCAAAAATCGTTTTTATGTTAACCATTAAAAGTCTCATACAAAAAAGGAAACTAACAAAAAAAAATAACAAATTTAAATCCTTCGAAAGGATTTTTCGTTGAGGAAAAGGAACTTTTGGCCGAATTTTTTCAACAGCCTCGGAAGAAAAAAACCATGTCACAACAAAAATAAATCTACATTAGTCAATCTTCTTTTTTCTTTAACAATTAAAGTAAGTCAAGTTCGTTATATTTTCACAAACTAAAAAGCTATATATATATAAACTTTCTAAAAATAATAAATAAAAGAAAGTCATTTTTTTAAATATAGATATATGTTTAATTGATTAACAAGAAAAAGAACAACAAAGTTGTATTTAGATTTCTAACAATAGATATTTAATAATATTTAAAGAGGAATTAAATTTTTATAAAGTTAACATATTTTTTGAGATAACTATTCATTATTATTTTACCTTTTTAGCTCAGAAAAATAAATATTACATAAGGGAAATAAGCATACATTTTTTTCTAAATGAACAAATTTGAGAGAGCATCGATTGGATATTTGACGAAAAGAAGAATTATCATGACAAACAAAAGCCTAAGAGAGATATAAACACAACATGGAAATAATAATAATGGTTAGTAAGCACCAGATTTAAGATATGGAGATGCACAGAAGAAGTCTTGAAGCTATAAGATGTAAAAACACGAGGGGGGGAGTTGCATTATATGTATAAAGTACGAAGTTTAGACCATGATAGGATCTCTGTCGGAGGAAGGTGGTTGATCAGGAGGTGTTAGAGCACTACTTGTAGAGGCTTCCGAGCCTCTTTTCTTGTGCTTGTGTATTACTCTATGCCTCGATAACGTCTGGCCTGCAATTCACATATTTAGCATTATCAGTTATACATGGTGGGTTAGAGGAATTATTACATGGTAAAGCTGGATGTGCAAATTATAACTAGAGTTCAACTTTATTAATTGATGAGTCAAGAGATCAATGTACCAGTTTAAGTTAGATACACGATCAGCAGGAAAATGAAGAAATCTAAAGGGCAACATGTGGATGATGTTAAGAATAGGGATATCAAGAAGGCTAGTAGAAAGTTAAGTAGAATTCTATCAAAAGGATAGTGTTAATAAGTCAATATGAGGGAAGCCAGCGTGGCCGTGGAGCTAAAGGAATCTGTCCAGTCTGCTCGGCTATCAATAAATCAAGGACAACTCAAGGTCCAGGGTTCAATCCCCCGCCATGATGCTCTCACTTACTATAAATTGAGGGCGGAACAAGGTCAAGGGAACTTCCTAAGGGGATCTCATGCCCTGTTGCTCTAATTTATATCTTTGAGTCAGGAGTGCTATTGGGTCATAGGTATGATCTCACAGCTTGATGCTCTGATCACGGCTTACTAATGACCATACATACTCGCTTCAATGGTACATTGTATGGAGAAGTATGAAGTGGATTGAACTCTCTACCATAGGGTTAGTAAAATGGGCCTAAATAAGGTTAAATTGCTAAGTCTGTCCTCCTCATTTAGTTTTACAAACAATATTTACTACTACTAAGTCAAGAAGGAGTATGCTATTTAGAATAACTTCCACTTAAGTATGTAATGTTCTAACAGCTGTGTCACTAAGATAAACAAGGAATAAATTAATCATTTTTAAATTGTATTATTAGTTCCATACGTCTAATAATAGTGAAGGTATTAGAAGATGGGGTAACTACTTAACGAAGACTAAGAGATTATGTCAATAAAAACCCAATTAAGTAAACATAAACGCCAATTCTTTCACATTGTTTCAAGTTAATATTCAACTGTTCTTAGTTTGTTTTCCCTTGCTATACCCCTCATTTTATCCACAAGCTATTTAAGACGGTTGTATCAAATGAATACCTATTTTTTCCCAGCATATATTTTACCTATTTTAATTACAGTACTTGTTCTTGGCTGTTAATAATAGTAATAATAAATAATTCTTACTTGGTTCAACATCATCAAGGGAGCCATCAGTAGAGAGAAGGTCGTCATCTGAAGGAGACCTGGTAAGGGAAGGCAGGGTCGAGGTAAGCAATGCCTTTTCTTTCTGTATCTCCTCTATATGGCCCATAAGAATGACTTCTTCCTCTTCAGCCGATGTAGACGGAGGCAGTCTGGATGGACCGGTGTTTGATCCTTCCACTCCAGAGCTGTTTACACTAAGAGCACTTCCAGCAAAATCCTCTGCACTAAAAATCTGAAACAAATTCAACAATTTGAGTTAAAGGTCAAAATGCTTTTGTCTATTAAAGGCAAATAATCTAACAAACTTAAGATGTTACTCTATAATACATGTCCATAATAAATGAAATTACTAATTGTCCTATAATTGAATATAAATTAATAAATTTTATCTCACTCGGTACCTTTGAGCTTCTAATAGAAGAGAGTCTGTGAGTGACTGTATGGCAAGCGGTGTCCAGCGTGTCTATCTCTATGAGTGTAGCTCTGAGTCTTCTCATCTGTTCCATAACGATGACTTCGATGCAGGCAGTCTGACGACTGATATCCTGCAGCGAGTCCTGGGCTCTCATAGCCTTATCAGTACGTAGCAGACAAGGAGCAAATACTGTAGCAAGAGCATTAGCAGACATCCTGTTAGCTTCTTCATGCAGTGCCACCCTGAAACAGTACCAAACGTAATTTTTTACTTTAAGAATAAATAGAACTTTCCTGGCATAAAAATGTTCGTAATTAATCATGTATCATGTAAATTATTTTTCAAGAAATTCATTTGTAATTATTTCTATTCTCAGACAACATGGAATGAAATTAATCAAGACAACTAGTCTCAAATTATTTCATCAAAAGGATGAAAGGAACATTGAAGAAGTTTTGAAAGTACAAAAGTATCTGGAATCCCATAGAATTGGGTATCAAAACAACAATTACCTAGAAAGAAGTAAGTCATAATATAGTTATAAATCACATTAACAAATAAAGTGTTGAAATAATAATTAAAATAGACTGCCAATTGGTGTGGCACATAGCTTCCTCGCATCCTATTACGTAATTTATTGATTTTATGCTTTTACAAGCCGGCATTATTGTCGTTATTATTGTCTAATTTGTTTGTATCTCCCGTTTTTTTAATCTGTCAAAATTGTTTTGATTTTTACAAGAATTAAAGTATCAATTTAGCAAAAGTTAAAGAGCGCAGACGGTTCAAATTAATCTAGAGCGATCTGCAGGTTACTTTCGATAAACTGTAAAAGTTTCATACAAATCCGAAAAGTACTTATGAAGCTGTAGGTGTAAATAAATGTATGTTAGTGTAGATGTAGAAGAGAAACAAATGAGTGTAGAAGGCTGAAACTTATATGGGACCAACAATGGGCTAATCATGATCTACCATCCAAATTTCATTAAAATCGGACCTGTAGTTTTTAAGATACGATGGTTCGCAAAAATAGAGCGACAGACCGACATGGAACCAAAAATGTTCCCTGATGTCTGAAACGGATTTCTGTCTTGACATTTTTGAAATCAGAGACCAAGAGCTATGGAGGATAACTGGTCAGCAACCTGTGAAACCTGGAAGTAAAGGAGAGGAAGCGGGATTGGATAGGCCACACTCTGAGGAGAGAAGAAAGTCTATCAAAACCTTCAAGGATCTCCCTAACCTGGGAATTCTGGAAAAGTACAATAGGCAATTGGCCAGACATAAAGCCAGGTTAAGAAGGTTGGCCAAGACAGGGAATCAGGGAGGAATCATGTTGCAGCCCTGTGTTTCACCTAAGGAATATACAGGACAGTCAAATAAGTCAAAACAAAATAATAGTAAAAAAGAGTACCTGGCAAGGTGAAAGACTATCCTCTCAAGAAGGTCAAAGTTAACTTGAGGAAGTTTGAGTAGAATTGCATAAATAGTTGTAATCTTGTCTTCTGAGAGGTCAGCGGCTCTTAGAAGATCATCATAGTGGTCGAACGTTAACAATGGTTCGGGCATTTCACGAAGGAAACTCTTTAGCACACTGGCTAGTACGTGAACCTGGAAAAAAGTAAATAAACCAGTTTTAGGTATAGTAGAAACATTGATTTTTTTGATTTTTTTATAAAGAATGGTGAGTAAAAAATGCTCAAGATAGCAAAAAGTAAATGTTTCAGATTATACTTACGTGATATTTATCAAATTGTAAAAAGTCAAGATTTCCTTCTTCCATTTTAGCTTTCAGTTCTAGGACTTTTGAGTTTACCTATATAGAATAAAAAATATTGAAACAACATAATTATAAATTAAATTACATTAAAAGCATTGAAGTTAAAACTTATTGAAGATAAATTCACAGCTTGTAGCACAGCTAGCTAGCTAGTTAAATTTTAAAACTAATTTTAAGAAATATATCTGATGTAGAGTGGAACTTAAAATTTGCAATGTCACAGTAAATGTGATAATATGAATTAATATATTATATATTTATATTCCACAAATGTCATTTATTATTGTCAATTCTTATTCATAAATAAAACAAGAAAAAACATTTCATATTGGAACTGGTTCTAACTTCCACGGGTTCTTTCTGATAGACACTACCTGTCTTCAGAAAGACGAACTGTCTTGCTTCAATAATTTTAGGTAATTGCTTAGTTGTTCTATTTCTAATAAATTATAAGTAATTATAACTTTAAGTAGTAAGTAAGAATAAAATAAATAAATAAATAACCAAAAGTACAATAACTTACCCCAGGTTTCCTATAAATGCCTTCAGTATATAGTCCGTGTATTTCAATGGTGTGTATAAGTCTGTCAACAACAATAGGTATTTTGCCGTCCTCAGTTGCAAGGGATTCTAGAGGAACACCAAATATGGTATTCGTTCCTTTGTTTCGTCCACAGGTCAAAGTATCTTTCGTGCACAGACCAACTACTTTAGTGTAGCACTTTTTATGGCAGGTAAGTTTACAATCTGAAAATTAATAATTAGAATAAAATTTAAGAATGTCCATTTATAAATTTTATAATAAGAAAAAGATTCCTTGGCTAATATAGAAAGGATTTTGTCGTAATAAAAACGCTAAAAACCAGTTTATCTGAAGTAGATAGTTTTGGTACAGACTTCTCTCACCTTAGTCGTAAAATGTATTAAGTTAAAATATTATGTACAAGGTTCTTTTTTTGTGTTGGACAATTGTGTGGTGGCTTGGGACTTAAAGAGAATAGAAGAGTAAGTGAGCGACTTTTCAAAGCCTCCAAAAAGTGAAATAAATACTTTATCTACGGTTGATACAAAATATGAACATTATATCTCTGTTTAGATGCGTGGAAAGTGATTCTTTTCGTAGCTGTATTCATTGCGCATGCGCGTTTCATCATCGTGCGATAAGGTGAGGAATTCTTCACCTTAACGCACGATTAGCGAGTTTGTTTACATTTAACAAAACTAATTTGCTGTTTGTTTAATTAAAGTAACTGTTTATATCGAGTTTTTAGTGACAAACCATAAGTGATTTAAGTGATTATGACGAACATAAGGAGAATAATACGCCTCCCGAAATAATTAATTCAATGAATTAATATCATCTTAATCAAAAGAGAAATACGAACTTACATACAGGGAGTTTATTACATTTTTTTTCTGTATTTATTATTAAAATCCACAATTGTAGATAAAGTATGGTACGCTACTCGTGCGAAAACTGCGTTTTGCTTTGCTCGTGTGGTTTTACTACCCTCACTATCGCTCGGGTGCAAACTCCTCACTCGCATGCAAAATGCTACTTTCTGCACTAGACGCGTAATGTACTATTATCTGAGGGTGAAGTCTCTAAATTACAATAGTAGGGTTTGATAAGCTCAAAAGAAATCAATAAATATGAAATGTGGGAGTATCAGAGCACATAATATGAAATAATGAAAACTTACTTTGACAGACTAGTCCTCTTTCAATGGGCCACATAAAGAATGAAGAGCAGACCTCACATGCTGTTGGTATATTTATTATAGTTAGAAGGAACGAGTGGCCAAAGTGAATTATGGGGTCCTCTGTCTTACGCTTTTTTTCCTTTTTCCTCTTCGTCTTCTTAGGTTTGTCCGCTTTAAGCTTGTTCACCTCCATCCATTCATTCATGAAGCCACGAAAACCGTTAACACACATGGTCACAGGGAAATCTTCTTTGGTGTTTTCCAAGGTACATACAGTTTCCATCACCTAAAACATAAGAATGACATAAAATCAGGCGCAATAAAAAAAGAGCTTCAGTAAAACCATTAAGTTGTAAACAAATACCAGTTTTACAATAAAAATATTTAACTTAATAATTAAATATCTTTAATAGATTAAAGTACATTTCCACTCTAGTAAAACTTAGTTTTGTTATTTGCCATTCCATAACATTCTTTTTAACAGTACATTTGCCCTTGTGACGAAGGATTGCCTCCTTCGTGGTTAAGATAGTAATTAACAGTTTTTAAAAAAACCTCATCAAATTGTAATAGATTAGATATACGAGTACAGTAGAACCCTGGAAATCTAAAACTGTGTCCAGGGTTTGCTTAGATTTCTGAATTGTTGGAGTTATCAAGGAGAGATGATGATCTAAAAGAGGGTGACAATGTAATATAAAAGACTAATATCCCAAATCTCTAATAGTCTATAGTTATGTTTCTTACTTCCTTATTTAAAGAGAAAGTATTGTGATGGGCCAAAAACTTGATTATAATGGATTTGCACATTTCGAAGTCCAAAAAAGTGTTGTTTTTTTTTATTATTTTTTTTTTTTTTATGAAATTTGGCATACAATACACTTTCAGAAAAATCATAACCCGAGGTGAATTCAAGAAATGAATTTTAGCACCAAATTTGGGGGGCTACAATGTTTCTGAAAGCTGTAGATTTTATGTCATATACGCATGGAAACTTATTCAATCAAGCAGTTGTCCTCTTCTTCACTAAAAATTACTTTTTTCCAGCCTTTGAGAAAAAAAAAAAAAAAACTAGTAACAGTATTTAAAGGGTAGAATCAAAGCTAAAGTAGGTCTGAGCCCCGTGAGGGTTATACTGCTCTCGGAGGAGTAGTCCGCGTCTGACGCCTTGAAGGCTCTGAGCCGTCAGCGTCAGACGCGCTGTAGGAAAACACACCCATTGATTTGTACTGGCCAGTACCTCGCGTCAGACATGCACTAGGAAAACACCCCTTAAGTGTGTAAGGCATCATATATAACTACCTGCCTAAATCTTTCTTAGTGTCTCACAACTTGAATTTTTTCCACAAATGATGAAGTTATTAAAGAAGAAGTTAGGGTATAAAAATGTCAATCTTCTTGAAGAAAAGATGTTGAACAGATTTTATTTTACAAATTTAGTTTAACAGAGAAAAATCCTTAATAATTCTAGTTGGTTTAGATTTACCTTAACAGTTATGCAAATTGAATCCTATTGCAAGTAAATAAACTGAGATTAATCACTAACATCCAACTTAATAGTAAGTTGTACCATTTGTTTCCAAATGTGCACATTGGTGCATCCAAATCAGTAAAAACCAAGTTGCCCACACCCAAACTAAAATGGATTAAAGACAAGACCACCCTTCAATTAAACCATTTGACACAGGTTAGCAGATGTCCGGACAACAGGATTTTATACTAACAATTCTTCCTCCTTGTTAAAAAAAACAGTAACTCCCCTTTTCGATTTTTTGGGGCTGTAATGTTCCCTAGCTTGTTTTGAATATATTTATTAACTCCTATAGCTAAAATGAAGTTAATACAATTATATAAACCACAATCTTAGATTATGATCACAGTATAAGTTGCTGAAAGTATGAAATGGGGAGGAGCTAGCGTGACTGAGTCTACACCACAGTGCTCTGATTTACAAGGCTCACTAAATCACACCATACTCCCTTTGGCAGTACAATGTATGGTGGTATGTTGTGTAAAGTGACTGGAACTCTCTTTCACGGGAATAGTAAAAATGACCTACAATAACAGCCTAATTGCTAGGTTCAAACAAGTGTATTGTCCTCACCGTTTAACTTAGTATAGTGATTGTTACTGGCTCAAACACAGAATCTTATTTAGTGTAATTTGTGAGGTTACTGCTTTTAATTAGTAACACAGTTGGCCTCTTTCTGTGTTTTTTACCTACAAGATGTACAAAAGAATTTTAACACAATGAAGTTCACTTTAGAACCTCATCTGGTAAAATACTTTATCAAATACTATCCTACTAAGTTTGGTTACACTGGGATGATAAATCTTATGGTGCTACAGTATAGGTGTTAGGAGTCGTTATTTTTGACACTCAGATTGGCCAACCTAAATGAGTATAATAATAAATCCTCATGGGGGTGGGGTCAAAGACATTTTTGTTTGCCTAGTTGGCCTGACCTAGAATTCAAAATCCTGACCTCTGTGGCTCTCAACCCCACTTTTTCAGATTTCCCCCGCTGTCATAAGTCACAACTCATAACGTTTAAACTGTAAAATTAAAATTATATCTTCAATCTTAGAGTGGAGCATAGCTTCCTATTACTTGACAAATTGTCAGATAAGTATAAAATAAACTATTATGCGGTAGATTTCAAAATAGGAGTATCACTTAAAATTTAAATGGTTCTAATAGATGATCACAATGCTTTCACAGTGGAACCTCGATAATTCGGACTAATTGGGACCAGACACTGTCCGAATTACCGATTTGTCTGAATTTTCGAATATGCTGTAAAACAACTTATTCGCAGATGAGAGGACCTGATAAAGGTGCGCCTAATCTTCTTCTTTGGGTATACCATATGCACATCGCATCTTCTAAAGCGGTATCATTTGCCGTTCGTAATGTTTTCTGTTTTTTTACCCCTCTTCAGTATCTAGCTTTGACGTGTATTGCAGTATACTATCTTGTTTTTGTTTTAGATGTCCCCACACCATACTTTTTTGCAAGAGATGTCCCACTTTCACCTTTCGGATTTTCTTTTATAGAATTTCTAGTTATTACATTTTTCAGTAGGCAGTCTGGATTTTCAAGGCTCCGGATTTTAGAGGTCCGAATTATCGAGGTTCTACTGTATTGGTAAACTCAGAACCAAATCAACACAATAAACACATAATACATAGAAACTCTTTAATAATATAATTATTTTCACAAAAAAAAAAAAAATAATACATAAAATATGGATACAACATTTATACAATACATATAGGTATATCAACACATTTTTTTTTTTCTTCTCAAAAAATAAAATCTAATTTGCTAACACATTTATTTCTAGTTAAAAATGTGTAATAACTTAAGAGTACAATACGATAATTATACATACATATAAAGACACATACAATAGGATAAATGGGTGCGTGATGGATAATAAAAAAATGTGAAAAAAATGTTATTTAAAAAGCAAGTAATTAAGGGTTGCCCAAACTAGCCACGTTCTCAAGACCTTTCAAAAAATAATTTTGGCACCACTGAAAATATTGGAAAATTAAAATGGTTCAAAGAAAATAATCGTACAAGACGAAAAAAAATCCAAACAAAGAAAGTTAAGTAACTTTCCGTAACTTTGTTAAGACTTATCTGATCCACTGAGTAATAATTTTTTGGGATAGTGAGAAACAGTAGAAAATAAATTATTACAAATGACGTTTCAGGATATATATGTCTTTCTTTATGGTTTCTGAGTTCAGTAAAGGAGAAAAAAAAATCAGTAAGAGCAAATACTCAATAGGTTCTAAAAAGTGATGATTTATTTATTAAATAAAAATTCTTAAGATAAATTTAATCAGTTCACTGTGTAAAATTAATATAAAAAAACAATTATTGATAAGAATTGTATCACAGTTAACAGTGGTCAAAACCATTCTTCATTAATATTAGTCTTAAAAAAAATGTTTAAGAATTATTCATTAAATTTTAAAAACTAATAATAAGATCATGGTTTTTAAAAAATATATATTTTAATTAAAAGTATTTAGTTATAACGTCTGATGTAGTAAAATAAAGGATTTATTTTCCCTTATATTAAGGATACAGTATGGAAGTGAAATTGTAGTGTTCACTGAGGGTCAGTCAGCCTCAATGATAACTGATAGAAGTTTGTTCCTGGATTAAGTTCAAGAGCTCAAACTTTAAATTAACTAGCTAACAGGAGATACAAGTCCAAGAGTAATACTAATAAATATCGTGGATACAATGATTTACAATAGCAATATAGAAATGGACATAAAACATTAAGATTACATGACAAAATTGTTAAAATAATTGAGAGGAAGACATAGTTGGCTCCCCTTAAGTATAATTATATTCAATGGGTGGTATCTTCTAAAGGTGCATCGGGTAAGGTTTTATCTATTTCTGTCCTATAAGTCATGGCCTCTTGGTAAGCCTTCTTAACTTCTTTCCGAGTCGACGGTTTCTTAGATTCTGTAAGTTTGAGAAGATCCAATTCATAAGTGATGCCAAGAGGTTGGAGTTTTGGGCGGGGCAACCACTGCCAAGTTCGCTTCTTGTCAAAGAATAGAACTAAATATACAGGCTCCGTGTACTTGTTAGCAAGTTGTAGGACGTGAGGAGGAGGCTTCGGTATGGGTACACCATTATGAGTGTAATCAGGAGGCATGGCCGGGTTGATTATAAGTGCAGGGTACCAAGGGTAACCTCGACATTTAGCCCATACAAGTTGAAGTTGTTCTAGGGCACTACTGCTCTCTGCTTCATCTTTCTCAGCACATTCTGTTTCAGAGTCACTCCAGCTACACCTTGAACAACTAGAGTCCTCTTCACTTTGACTCTCTTCTTCACTTTTACCTTCTTCCGTCCTGTACATGCTAAAATTGTCGGAATTGTTGGAATGTTCTGATCTAGTACTTGGATCTGATCTGTGCCTTTTAGAAGGGGATACAGTTAGTGATGTTGAACTCCTGGTTAAGGAAGCAGGAGAGTCCGTAACCATTTCACCACCGATGTAACTAACATGGTTTTTTACAAAGTCACTGAGATTTTCAACTTCGTCTTCTGTTTTCATGGACTTCCTCCTCTCTTTGTGTCCTCCTCCCTTTCTCTTCTTTGCTGAAGTTTCAGAAGTCTGACCCTTAAGACTCTTCCTTTCTCTCCGAGGAACTTTTTCCTCAGGTTCGTTCGCAAAATCTTTGGAATCCCCTTGACTTTGATCTTCCTCTTCCTTAATGTTTAAATAGTCACTCCCAACCGAGTCCAACTTTAGATCTTCTAAATCCTTTTTAGATCGTTTAAGTAAAGCACTACCTTGATCCTTCATCTTTATACCCGCTTTGTAAAATATGGAATTTTTGGAATTAAAAAGAAGACAATTATCAACCATGAGATTAAAATCAGCAACAAGTTCTTCAAATTTCTCATACTGCATAGCATCTACTTTATCTCTCATTGTAGAAAGGTCCATCGGATGTGAAATGACATCTCTGTAAGTGGGCACTTCCACCTCATCTACAGGTTCGATAAATATCTCACCTGTGTCAAAAGATCGCAGGGTATTGACCACTCTCCTCATAAAGGCGACTAAAGGACACAGCTCAATCTCCATACACTGTTCTTTAATCTTTACCAGCTCTCTCTTGAGTTTCTCTCTCTTCCGAATAAGTTCACACAGAAGTCGAGCTCTTTCCATGTCCCTCCTCAGGCCCATCCAGTACTTATACTGTTCTTGAAGTTCCTGCTTATCAGCCTTAGTACTTCTATCAGAATTACTTTCAGTCTTCTTAGCCAAATCTGTTAGTTGAAGAGTTCTCAGTAGTGGCACACCGTTCCTCAGGTGCCTTTTAAGAGTCCAGTAGGCTATGAGCCTATGAATAAATCTGTTCTTTTTGGTTATTGTTACTAACGATGCTACCTCTTGAACTTTCTCAGGAGGTATAGTAGGTATCGAAACAATCGGAACAGTGTTTTGCTTGGGTTTAGGTAGACAAACCGAATCCGGGGGAGTGTGGTTGCGACAAAAAGCAGTTTTGTTGGCGTTTGCTCTCGGAGTAGTCGGATCTATAACCATGTGAAGGCCTACAGACAGTCCACATGTAACATGAAAGGCAGTTGTACAACTAGTCTTATTACACTGAATACAAGCACCAACACCGGCCAAATTACATATGTAGCATGTAAGTTTCCATCTGGCAGCGGTAATAGTTTCTATACTGTCGATTGGTTCTAAAAATACCGCATTAGCAAAGCGCACTTCAGGGATCCACATGGCACAGACTACATGAGCCCAATGACCTCGGTCGGTCTGCTTGAATGCACCGTCATTATTAGGGCAAAGTACACAGTCGACAGGTTTCGACGGGGACTGGAGACATCTTCTACAGAGCCAGTGGCCCTCAGGAATGTATGGCACACCGTAACAATCTTGATGAACAGCTAGATTACACATGTCACAGAATAAAATAACATTTGTATTTTGGCATTCTCCGTCCTGACAAATACAACAGATGGCCTCGTCATCAGAAGGCCCTTCATTTTTGTCGCTTTTAACAAATATAGATTCTTTTTCCAATCTGTCCATAAGAATTTCAAAGTCATCAACACTGACTTTTTCCAGGTTTTCCTGAACTCTCTTATCATTAATTATCTCGAGCCAAGCGGCGTCCTCCTCGTCGATATCGTATTCCACTTCTTCTTCGACCTCTTCGGAGTTCTTCTCGATATATCTGATATAACCTAAGGGTTTAGGGGGAGCTTTGGTCACATGATAATCGTCGATTATCGTAAACGAAGGTTCGGGATATTTCGAAAGACTAGCTTGATTTTTAGACGTTTCCGGTCCGCCTTTAAGATTGAAGCTGATTTTAGGAGATCTCTTATCCAACTCCTGACTCGAAATCACGGGTAACCGATCTTCCAATTGAACACTAAAAGATTTATGATCAATTTCGAAGTCTATTCTTTGAATATTTCCGTTGTAAGACACTCCGAAATCTTTTTGAGACGATTTAACATTTGACTTTTTCTTTTTATTCATTTTATTCTTGACAGGAGTAGACCGCGGAGCGCTCTGCATCGGATTCTGAGTTTTATGGTCGATATTGACTAAATGATATTGTAAACCGCACATACTCTTATAAGTCTTATCGCAATTGTCCATCGGGCACTTATATGGAGGTTGCTGGGTCAGCCTCACGTTCCTGCAGAACTCCAAAACGTCGAAATCGGAATTCATTTCGCCTGTCTAGTCAATATATAAAGTCGAAGGAACTAAGATTTTTGTAGAAAACAATTGCAAAAGTAAAATGAGAAACTGCGGCGATCCGGATTTAGAACCATGTCTGGAAATCGTCTGCTGGCTTTATTTCACGGATACTCGGACAAATCCATGCGGTAAACAAATAATTCCACAGAAAACACAAGTGGAATCAATTAAAACCGTGCGGGAACAGCTAAGAAGCGTAATTTATGCAAGAACTCGCGCGACAAACACAGCCTCGAATAAAAAAAAACAACAACAATTCTAAAACATAACCTGACTGGTAACAGCAAATCTAAGAAAAAGCTAAATCGTTTTAAAATAAATCACAAAATAGGCGTTATTTCCCTTTGAGTGCATTAAAAAAGGCGACTATTACGACAATAATAAAATATATAAAACACTTCGCATTAAAAAAATAGAATTTAATACGAAATCAATTAGAATCGGAATGCATCATTTCATTGGTTTAGTCGAGGAAGGGAAACAGCTGAATTAGACGGAGAACGAAAATCAATAAGAGGAAGAGAGAAAGAGATATCGGTTTTCATTATTACACCACAAGCGCAACGCCGATACAGGACACCCTCACTCGTTCTATGCATTGCAACACAACAAACCATCACCATAACGATTTTTCACTCTGTTTAGTTTGGGGAAGAGAACTAGAACTGATCAAAGAGGAAGCTAAGTTACGGCCATCATTAAAATTCTTCAATAACGATATTCTTCGATGCATTTATCATTATCATCTTTTTATTCTATAATGATGATTCACAACGAATGCACTTAAATTAGTTTCAATAAGTGTATTGAAAAATAATTATATTTTTATATCCTTAATATTATTAAAAGAGGAAAAGAGAAAGATTTATAAAAATGAACCTCACCGCCGGTAATCGAACGCGGGTAGGGTTGCCAGACGTCCCGGTTTTGGACTCAAAGTCCCGGTGTCCCGAAGTCACTTTTCGGGACGCCAAAATGTCCCGGTTTTTACTGGAGACGTAATATAATAATAATTTAGGTGCAAGAAAAAGTTGATAATTTATGTAATAAAATAATTCATAAATGCGTAGTTTTAGAAAGCAAAGGTACAATAATTTTATAGATAAGTAGTATTTTATAAATCTAAGATATTTTTTATACCGATATTGTACTTATTGAGGATCCATATATTATATTGAAACTGAAAGATAAAGAAGCGTACGGCAAAATCTATAGAAGTATTCTACATTTAAATAAATTAACAGCTTAAAATAAGCCGTAAGTAAATTGAACAATTAGTGCAGAGTCGAACCGATAGTTGTAAGCCAAATAGTGCAGATGTATCTACCAATTTTTTTTACGTTTTATTTATTTATATTTCAGTTTTTCTTGCCTTTTTATTGGAAAAAAGATCTAGCGAATGTTTTTGTAAATTAAAATATTAGAACACTATCATTGATATCATTAGAAAAATTAATAAATATCGAAATTATTTTTCTACTTATCAAGTTTTTGACTGTTTAATAAATTTTAATAAAAGCTGTTGTACGTATTTAACATTTCTCAATACAGTAGTAACATTAACATTTAACATTTTGTAACGAATATGATGTTAAAACAAAGTTGTTACTTGGAAGCGAAGTTTATTTAGTTTTAGTTCAGAATGGTAACTTTTTTTTTTGTTAATTTTTCTTTTTCTTTGTTTTATTAGTTTTGTTGGTTGTTGGTTGGTTTTTTATTTATTTTATTTTTATGTTTTATTTATTTATTAAAAAAAGTTATAGTGAATGTTTTAGTAAATTATAAATGGAACATTATCATTAACAACAATAAATAAAAATTAATAAATGTAGAAATTATTTTTCTTCATTCATCTTTGATAATAAATACTTTATTTTATAATTTTTATTTTGTTCACCTATTATTATTTATTATTTAATTAGTCCATTGTTGATAAGTTACAACTTACAGCACGGGCGTCGTCGCCACGGAGTCCCGGTTTTTACATTTAGAAATCTGGCAACCCTAAACGTGGGTAATCTAATTTAAACTGCATTGATCTAAATTCTCAATTCCAAAAAATCCTAGAAGAATGCATCGTAGTTTTCAATTATTAGTGGACGGGTATATTTGTGTTTATTTTCTATTCTTTTAATATTATTATCATAAAACATCAAATTAATTGCCATTTATTATTATTTTTTTTTTAATTTCAGTAATATGGATATCGACATCGTGAATTAAATAGAATATTAGGGTAGTGAGCATCAATCAATACACTCATCCTCTCTATCCTAAAATTATATGTAATTGACGATTTTTAATCAGCTGAAAGCATATTTTATTCTTATACAAAAGCACAAGATGTTTTGAGATCTACATAAATATATTCATAGTTGAATCGAATCACTAACATCTAAATACATAAAATTCAAGTTTTGTGTGTAATTAATCAGAATTGAAATACTCTTTCATTTCATACATTTCAACAAAACCAAAACTGGCCATAACTTTTTTCAGTCTGTCTATCTGTAATATGTAAATCTGTATGTGCAGCTTCTGCGCAGGTCCGTCTTTATAGAAGAAAAACTGGCTCAACTAAATACATTAATTTTTATACGTGTGTGGTGCATGTTGAGGCTTTGTTTCATTAAAAATAATGATTAGAAACCGAGTTATTAAAGAAATAAAAAATTAAAATTTTCATACCAATTGAGGTTGTTGATTTATATATATGTACGTACATATATATATATATATATATATATATATATATATATATATATATATATATATATATATATATATATATATATATATATATATATATATATATATATATATGTGTGTGTGTGTGTGTGTGAGTATATATAAGAAAATAAATTCACATTGAAATTGATAATTTTTTTATTAAAGAAATAAATAATATTTAAATAATAAATGCAATTTTCTCTATAAATGTTTTCATATTGTTTTTATAAAAAAGCAATACCACAAATTTTAATGCACTCAATGGGACCTTTAAATCGACCCCTCATGTATTAGAATCAGACAAATTTGACTTTATATAAATTGCAGGGGGGGGGGATTTTTTAAATTCGATTATCGACATTTTTATGCGAAAAATAATTTTGGTACAGTATCTAAAAGAAATGATAAAGAATAATTTTTTCTTGAATAGTCGAAATTTGGACCGGTTTCCTCTTGTACAATTTTAGAAAATTGTACTCTCTGGGTACAGGGTACATTTTGAACAAAAAGTAATACTATGAATCTTCATTTAAGAACAAGCAGGAGATTTTATGAAGAGTGACTTTTCTTCGAAAATTGAAATTTTATGGAATTTACACGTATAAACTCAATCCGTGGACATACTGTATATATATAAACTTAAAAAAAAACAAAAAAAAATAACTATATTCATGAAGATTATTGGGTAAAACTGAGGAATACGGTGCTGTGAGGTTAGAAAAGTGTGCAGGCCTTACTGAAATGTATTATTTTGACAAAGGAATATCAACTCTCCTATGTACAAATCATTCAAATATAATCCCTCAAATATATAAATCATACAAATGTACTGTTTGACAAAGGGATATAATCTCTTGCTGCTAAGCGATTCTCGACAGCACCGCGTATCTCAGTTCAACCGATTATTGTTTATTTTTCATCAACTCATAAGAAATGCTTAATCCATGAAAGTTTCAGCTTTAGATGTTTTGATTACAAAATCTGTATCATACAAACAAGTGAAGTTGAATAAAAGCATAAAATACAAATATGCACTGTATTTTGTGCCATGTTGCCTCATTGAGGGAAGCAGGTAATTTGATATTTACATAAATGGTTGAAGGTTTGCCTAATTACCCTGCCCGTCGCATTCCTCCTCTTTTCTACCCTCTATTGTCTAATGGCCCTAAATTTTTTTATCACTTTCTTTGTTTACTTATGTTTCTACCGTTTATATAATCATTTGCACACTGTTTACTTCCCTATTGGCTTTTACTTCTTCTTAGAAGAAGCATAAAAAGAAAGTATTGAACACAAAATTTCATCTTGAGATTTAATGGATTTACATGTTTTGAGGTCCACGGTCCACTAAGTCCAAAAAAGTGAACTCAGAAGCTACAGGGAAATATTAGAAATTTCTTATGAGGTGTAGAGTAGACTTAATATGAATGGTTTTTACTTTCTCATATAAAGAGAAAGTATTGTGATGGCGCGAAAATTCAATTTTGAGATTTTGATGGATTTACATGTTTTGAGGTCCCCTGAGTCCAAAAAAGAGGTTTTTTTAAAAAAGCCTGTCTGTCGTCTGTGCAGAGGTGTGGAGCCTAAACTACTGGACCGATTTGGACGAATTTGGCATACATGTTCAGAAAAATCACCCCGAGGCGAAATTGAGAAATTAATTTTAGCCCCAATTTGGGGGGCGCCACACCCCAAAAACTCTAAAAAAAAGTGAAAAAAATTACTTCTTGAAAACGGTTCCGACGATTTTGATTAAACAAATTCTAAAATGTAGTCAATTTAAATATGAATCCAACGAAATAAGCCGTTTTCCCGGGAAAAATCTAGTTTCCGAGATATTGATGAAAATAAATATGATTTTGTTGAAAACCGAAAACAAAAAGTAAACAACCACCTGTTAAATGCATTTTAAATAATATAATATTAACTAGGCATCGCGTAGGTTTAGAAGTGAGCTAAATGCAATAAATATTTTTTAATATTTAGCAAATTAATAGTTAATCATGATGGGTTCATAGTTTAAAAGGAGGATCGGAGTAAAGGGTTGTGCCGGGGGGGGGGGGGGGGGGGGACTCTCACTTCACTTGGAAGGTTCTATAGTCTATAGTAACCCTGCTAAAGGTGAGTTTACAGTCACAGATAGCAGATGCATATCTGTCTGTATAGATAATTACATATTATATAGGTTTTCTGTGATCTGGGGTCAAGATTATATGATAAAGTTAGTCTGAGTTGTCTCAGACCAATTTTTTATAAGTATATTCATAAGCATAATTAAGATCATTAATAGTAAAATAGAGGAATTTTTGCATGAATAGCCTCTAAACTACAATTCACAGGGTATTTTATTCCTTATAATGGCAACTACACATAACTAACTTGGTAACTATACATAATAGAGTTCTGATTTATTCTTTAGGCTTCGGAAATTAAGCGATTTAGGCAATAGCAATTTATTCCTAGAATGAGCCTGGTGTGGAGTATAGGGTGAAGGCTAGTATACATATAAAACCAAAGTCTGAATTGTAGAAAAGGTAAAGTTTGAAACATTTTCTTAAATATAAACTAACTTTAAAGATAATTAAAATAATGAAAGGGGACTTTAATTTCATAAGCTTTTAATATTCAAATAAAAAATGAAAGAAAATAATAAAAAAATACCAACATTGTGAAATTATTCTTTAGAAAGAGTCCCATTTCAAGAAGATATTAAATTAAGTTATACACATTGTCAACACAAATGATCTTGATAGAGAAGAAATAAATACCTTTAAAAAAATAAATGAGGATTTACCATGGTCCTATGTCTAAGTATCTCTTCACAGCAACCAATGAAGAAACAAGGACTTACCTGGTCCACCCGGTTTTTTATTTCCAATATTTTGCCCCCTATATGGGGCAAAAGTATAAAAATGGTAAATTTCAGCGCCAGGGGGGGGGGGCATAATGGGTGGTGCCCCTAGTATGGGAGTGGATGAAAACAAACTTCCCTTTACATGGTACAGATCCCACAAGTTTCATTAATTTATTTCTAACCGTTTAGATTTTATGATGATATGTGTTATTTTTTACTATTTTTAAAAGGATTATTTGGCTATCTTTGCCCCCCCCCCCCATAGGGGGCAAAATATTGGAGATAGAAAAAGAAGTTTCAAGTAAAATTTTATTATTTTTCTCCGAAGAATCAAAATATAATATCAAAAATATATGTATACTCCAATTTGAAATTTGAAAGTGGGTGGTTGCCCCTAGTGAGCTATTGCATGAAATTAAACTTTCTTTTATATGGTACGGATCCCCCAAGTTTCATTAATTTATCTCAAACAGTTCAAAATTTAAGAGTTTTGTACCGTTAGTTCAGGGGGTTATTGTGAGGCATCTTAAAGAAAAAACGTCCGTTACAAGCTTAGTTCTTTTTCGAACACCAAACCTTTTACATGCCTTAAAACTTTTTGTACCCTCCTTTCTTATATTGATTTGACATATATTGATCCCTTTGACATATATTGATCCTTGACTTATATTGATTGAAATAACTTTGCTTGATCTCTGTGTTTGTGTTGTCGATTCTGCAAAAAACCTTCAGAATGAAAATGTCCTTTTCTAAAGTATTTATGTGTGCTGAATTCGAATCTGAAGTCAAAATGTCTCCTATACGTACAGTTTTCCGGAAAATGTACCTAAAGTTCGGAATAAGGTGCTTTGGGGGGTTTTTGAAACAAATTTTTAGCTCAAAAAAATGATGTAAAGAGAATAAATATTGGGCGTGAAGAAACCATGGAGAAAACGAATCTAAAGTAAAAAAAAATCTGCTGAAAATTGAAAAATAAGAAACAAAAATTGATTTTTCGTCTTATTGAGTCTTAGTATTTCTATTACTTTTTCAGTTATATAACAAATGTTTTGTACACTAACTACTTGGTTACACTGAAATATGACCTGTTTTGATTTTCAGCGAGGTTACATTTATTTTTAATTCAATATTAAGTGTGCGTAGAAGGTTAAAATTAATGTGGGACTCTCTGTAAACTACTTTCAACAAACCATCCAAAAAAGTTGCATACAATTTTTAAAAACTATTTTACATCTAAAGAGATTATGATATGGTATCTGGTTTTTTAAGACGTGAAAGGTTTTAATTTTTAATGTTTGAAGCTATACGGTGCAACAGTCAGGATGTAAGTACAATCTAATCAATGTATAAATTCAGAAATGTGTTTTAAGCAATACCATTAGAAAAAGTAAACTTACCTTAATAAGAACTGTAAACATCACGTCTCACAATTATATATTATCACCAGTAGGGAGAAAAAGTTATGATTTTGGATTAGTTTAGAGGGACTAAAGTAAGTCTTTTCTTCCCTGAACTCAAAAAGTAGGGAGAAAAAGTAAAACCAGGGAGAAAAATAAGAATTGCCAACTTAATTATTTTATAAGTAGTAGAGAAATGAATGGCAAATGCAGTGAAGTTGTTGAAATCAGGTTGGCAACAATGCTTTTTTGACCTTATTTGTAATTTGCTCTTACCATTGTTTAAATCTGCATCTAAATAACCTTCTATGTGAGTTTAATTGCAATTCTTATTTGTTTTTAATATTGAATCTCTTATATCTGCTATTAAAGTGCTAACAATTATTGTTATTTATTAAAATAATAAATAAAAATTGTGCGATGGATGAAGATGCGTTTTCTCCCTACTGGAGATAAAATATTGTATTTACCTCAGAAGTAAAGTGCTATAATTCCCCTCATGATAATTATCAACCTCGGCTATGCCTAGGGAATTAAAAAGTCAAATTCCCTCAGCTACGCCTCGGGATTTAGGGACCATGGTTCCTTCGGCTTTGTCTCAAGAACCAACTTATTCACTCAGGGAATAATGGCTTACTTTACTCCCTAGGTACATAAACAACTATTTAAAAAAAAAACTAATATTTAATTCATAAGTTGGCTATATTTCGCCCATAACTGGGCATCTCTTCAGGCCTTGAATTGATCACCTAGATTTACAAAATTGCTATTTATATTTTACATTTTTATTTAAACAAAACTTGAAAATGGAGTAACTGTCACGCAGATCCCTCTTATTCTATTGTTAACAAGTGTTTAAAAAAACAAAAAATACGTTTGGTGTCGTGGGACACCCGGTAGGAACGAAGTTCCTTACGCTTTTCATTAAGTATAAATTATAAAATCGCTGTAATAACTACGTATACATGGTGGAGTTCGAAAAGAGACATAATTCAAAGTAACTAACTATTTGTACTAGCGGAGTTAAGGCAAAATTAAATGAAAATCTCTTTATTATCTTTGAAGTGAGCGTCTTTCAATAAATAATGTATTGTATATTGAGAAAAAGTTAATGATAAATTTATAGTTAAAGCAGATGGTTGTAGAACGAAAAAGAACTGTCCTCCCAGGCTCCGTCAGCATATTACTCCAATTAAATATTAAAATAAAAAATATAAATCATTAACTCACAAAAACTTCTGCTTGTATCAGGTTGAAATGTTACATGCTTGTTTCAATTGTACTGTAGGTGATGTATACAAAGTTTCATTTAAATCTTTACGTTAGAACGTAAGATATCGGTAAAAACGTTGTTTTCTTTATTTTAATCGGTTTGGTCCGCTTTAATAAATTTAGCGATCTTTATCACTTCATAGTAGTGTCGGTGTTCGTTTTACTAAAAAACATTATTTAAAAAAGTTGTTTGTCTCATTAAATAGATGGTTAGAATTTTTTCCCGTCCAAAAATTCCAATTTTAAATTCGAAGCTTACGTTTACGCGAGCGTTGCGCATGAACGCTTGGGCAGATAACGTTGTCCAACAAACTTGTCCCGGACATAGGTAAAATGAACAAGTGTACCAAATTTCAACTAAGTCGGTCAACTTTTACTCCAGTTATCGCATCGGTAGATTTCATGACGGATTTTGCGTGACGGTGATTTTGTGACGGTTATTTTGTGACGGTGATTTTGTGACGGTTATTTTGTGACGGTGATTTTGGTCGTTTTTTTCGGATTCACTCCCAGGCTCCAGAACGTGCCATAAGGAACTTCGTTCCAAAAAACCTTTTTCTCCCTAAAGACTAACCAAAGATAACTAAAATCTAATAAACACATAAGAGATCAACTGAAGAAAATAGACAAAGAGTCATTAATTATTTTTAAAACAAGAGATCTCATCAAGAAAATTGATAATCCCCAAATGAACTATAATAAACTACATAATTTAAATTTAATGGAGAAGACCGCATCTTTTTAGCTATAATAATTTTGGATGGTTGAAACAGTCAGCCTACTAACATAGGATATAAGAAAAACAATGAAGAAACTACAACGTCATATTACAAACATTTTAAGATATTTTTCTATGTTGACAACACATACATATTTATAAGATTTACTACTTTATATAAATTATTATTTATACACTTTGATAAGCACATGACACTACGAGCATCCCTGAAGCAGTGCGTATCATATCAGCTCCACGTTTGTCTCTTTTTTTAATGCCATAAATTATTTAAATTCATTTAAAAAGTGTTGTTTTGTCTGAGTGTAAGGTGTACTTTTCAGAGGCCCTAGTAAATATTTATTTAAAATATTAAAATAATATTTATTTTACTGAAGTATCAATAGATATTAAAAGGAAACACACTCTAATTAGGAAAAAAGTTAGAAAGAAAATAAAAGAAGACATCAAGAAGTATGAAGAGGAGACCATAAACAATATTATGAATGAATACGGGTCTACAAAAAGGGTGGCAAAAGAACTTTCA
The DNA here is from genome assembly GCA_951217055.1 of Gerris lacustris. Lineage (NCBI taxonomy): Eukaryota > Metazoa > Arthropoda > Insecta > Hemiptera > Gerridae > Gerris > Gerris lacustris. Next base: position 31,740,694 of record OX578281.1, on the reverse strand, counting down.
AAGGTTGACAAACAGTGGATGCATAAGCTGGAAACAATGAAAGGTATAATAACACGAAGAAAACTAATTCTAGAAGAAGCAACTGACTTCTACAAAAGTATTTACAAAGGTGAAGAGGTAAGTGTGGATGATAAAAGTGAGGGTAGTGAAAATGAACCTGAAATACTGAAAGAAGAAATAAGAGCTGGCATTAAGAAACTAAAGACCAACAAAGCCCCAGGAGATGATAACATATGTAATGAATTGCTTATATACGGAATGGATGCCTTGAAAAACCCATTGCACGCTCTATTTAATAAGATGCTCAGAGAGAGGAAGGTACCCCACAAATGGAAAGTAAGCAAAATAATACTTATCCATAAAAAAGGAAACAAGGAACTGATCAATAATTATAGGCCGATCAGCCTAACTTCAGTATTTTACAAACTTTTCACCGGTATACTACAAAAAAGAATGATTAAAGACATATACGAGTCACACTCAGTAGAACAAGCAGGATTTCGCCCAGGTTTTTCGACCAACGACCATCTTCAAACAGTGAGACAGATAATAGAGAAATGTAATGAATATAATGTACCTATATTGATGTGCTTTATCGATTTCAACAAAGCATTCGATTCATTAAAACATAGTGAGATATGGATTGCGCTCAAAGAAGCTGGAATAAAAGAAGCATATATACAAACAATAAAATAAATCTATAAAAATAGCGAAGCATACATAGCCCTAGAAAAAGATGGAGACAGGTTCAAAATAGAGAGAGGCATAAAACAAGGATGCCCGCTATCATCCATTATTTTTAATTGTGTGCTAGAAAAAGCTTTTAGAGAGATAATATGGAGCGAAGTAGGTATTGATGTTCATGGCCGTAAGCTGAGCAACCTAAGGTTTGCAGACGATGTTCTTCTGTTTTCTACAAACGAAATTGAAATGAAAGGCATGGTAAACAATTTGATAAAAACATGCAGAAAATATGGACTGGTAGTAAACTGGACAAAATCCAAATTAATGTCAAATATAAGCCAAGATGCATTAGAGATGGAAGAAGGTGTGATAGACAATGTCGAGGAATATATCAATCTTGGTCAGCTGATCTCTCTGCACGACTCAATGAATAGCGAGATAAAAAGAAGGATTAAAATAGGATGGAGAAAATTCTGGCATCTTAAGAAAATCTTTAAAGGCTGTGTATCTGAAAACATCAAAGTTAGAACCTTGCAAAGCTGCATTTTCCCAGCTATCCTCTATGGAAGTCAGACTTGGGCCTTAACCCAAAAATTGGACGAGAAGCTAGTTTCCGCGCAATGCCAGATGATAAGAGCTATGACTGGCATAAGCAAGATGGAGAAAATAAAGAATAAAGAGTTAATAAGAACATAAGGAGGGAGAAGTCTAATGAAAGAAGGCCACAAGATAAAATGGAGATGGGCTGGACATGTGTACAGAATGGACACGGAAAGATGGACTCGAATAGCCACAGAATGGACTCCATATGGATGGACTAGGAACAGAGGAAGACCGGCAAGAAGATGGGCAGATGATTTTCAGAAAGAATAGGAAAGTTATGGCATAGGGCCACTGCAAATAGGCAAAGCTGGAAACAGGCAGTACAATTTCAAATAAGATAGCAGCACTATGCAGACGATAACCTCACAATTACCCGTAAAAAGGGAGGCTTTTGCTTTATTAAATAAAGTGTCGATGAAGCTATAATAATAATAATAATCAATAGATTTGTAATATCGACAGCGGCTGGGTTGCCCACGCAGGCCCTATACATAGTTATTATTAAGTAGAAGGAAGTGCTACTAACACCTAACACTACGCCACTGGGATTTGCCACACTTCCAATTGTTAACAGATGGACTCATACTGTCAACAAGGAAGATAGAACTTAATCAGAGATCTTAGATTAAACTAAATCAACTACAAACACATATAAAGATAAAATTTCAATTAAAAGACCCTGTGCAGACACAAATCCTCAACTAACTTCTAAGCAGTGATCACCAGCATCTAAGAAATCAGTATGTGTACTGTTTTCATCTTATATCATCTCGTGTTGCAATGTATATTATTATACAAATACACAATTATTTATTTGTTTAAGTAACCAATTTAATACACAGCACTATTCTACAGCCATTTAGGACCTCTTATTCAAAAGACTTAAGCTGTGTTTACACTGGTTACAGAAACACGTTTAGGAACAGTGATTAGAAAACAATTGTTCCTAAACATTGCTCCAGAACTTATTTCTAAACATTTGTTTGAGGACATTTATTCTGGTAATGAAATTTTGCAAGAGATGTTCTGAAAATTTTACTTGGCGTGGGTTAAAGTGGTGCTCATTGTTTATTGTAATATCAATATCCCTCAAAATGTCTGATGAGGAGGATGTTGAACTTGCCGCAGCCGCTTAAGCTGTGTTGTGTTAAGTGCAAGTGGGACCAAGGAGGTTCTGGTCATGACCTTCACTTGCTGCATGAGATATATATATAGAGGTAGTCACTAGTTAAAACATCTTAGGAAGGATGATGTGGGTCTGGGTAGTGAGCTCAAATGCGAAAAAAGTTTAAATTAAAATGTCCGTGTGACTGACAACTTACAAATTGTCAAACAAAACAAGTCTACCAATGACTGACCAAATGAAAATGACTGACAGATGTTTAGAAACATGTTTCTAAAAGAGTGAACACTTGTGAATAATTTTATTTTCACAGCTTTCTACAGGAACATCAATTTCCTGATCTGAAGCCTTGTTTCTCAACTCTTTATAAATTAGCAAAATTTTGATACGAAGGAACATTGATCCTAAACCGTTTATAAAATTTTTTTGTTACCAGAGTCATTGCGACTTTAGGCTTTACCTAACAATGTAAATAATAAATATAAATTTGTACTTACATGTAAGAAGTTAGAAATGAGGTCTTTATATTTGATGTTAAGAGTGTCCGGAGAATGTTTGTTTGCAATGGAGTAGGTTGCAACCAAGTTATCTTTGAACTCTTTTAAAGCATGCTTAAATACACGGTCCACCCGCGAAGCCTTCTCCCCTTCATCTGCTTCTATTTTACAGATCTATAAATTTAAATATAAAACAGCATTAGATCTATAAGGAAAGAAAGATATTTAAATGAAACAAACATTTTTTTTTATGAAATATAATTATTAAAAAAAAGTCAAAGCATTAAAAAAAGGTTAAAGCAAATTACTTTTTTTAAGATATTTAAAATTCCATCTATCAGTCATTTTTATTTAAAAAATATGCCTTTACTTTTAAAGTGAGTTTCATAAGTTGAATCAATAACAAGATAGGTCTGGCAATTACCTTGTTTGAAATAAATTCCTGCATTGACTGTAGTTCTTTTATATCAGATATGATTCGATCGGTGGAGTCGGTAAATTCAAAAGTGCCAGTCAAGTTAAATTTGGCTCTATGGTTGTGATGCTGGTGTAAGGGGTGCGGAGAATCTGTACTTCGTTGAGCTTGACTTATTGGTCTCTTACGAGACTGCTTGCCTCTTCTGCTACCTCCCGTACATGGTAGTTGAACCACTCCACCATTCTGTATGCACTTGGTGTGGAACAATTTCTTACAGTCTATAACACAAAAAAGAAACACATTATTAGAACAGATAAAAGTAAAAGTAAAGAAAAAAACACTAGATCATGTAACAAAAATACACCTTTCTTACTCTTAAAAGAAAAAATAAACTAGAATAACACTCATAACAATGATTAATTTAATTGTATGAACACATTAAATAACCTGGTTCATGTATTCTATACATGAAACTAAAATTGTATCATTCAAATTCTTGTAATCACCTCCCTCACATTCTTGTTCAATAATAGTGTAATTTATAATCGTAACACACTTTATGTTAACTATTATTCTACATAAGTTTTTCCATTAGACCATACATTTTTTTTTTTAATTTATACAACCACAAACTAATAATTTCATTCATACTACTGTCAGTGAAATTTACATCATATTATTTAATATTGTTATGCAGTGGAAAAAATCTATATACATATCAAATATGCCACATTGATTAAATATAGCAGATATGCTTAAAATTTAATGACTGTTTTAATAAATTGAATAAAGTCAAATACCTGAACATTTGTGTCCTTGAGTGAAAAATGCATCCATCTGATTCTGGCAGAAGGCACAGCGATCCTCCTTGGAGAAGCGAGACACTTTCCTGAACTTATGGCCAGCTATTGAGAACATAGTGGTGCCCTTCCACTCAAGAAGATCTGCTGAGGGGGAATACTGTGTAATTGGATCAGTCGGTTCCCCTGACACTGGGTCACTAGCTCTTCTCCCTGCCTTGCTACTGTAAAACAAAATAAAATATAATATTGAGTAATAGAAATAGATACCTCCGACAATAGTACAACACAATAGCTTTTATCGATAAGCGCTTAAGAATTAGCAAATATAGACTATAAAATGAACTTTCTATTTCCATAAATTCTTTGCTTTGAATTCCCTTATTGCAATTTCAGGAATGTAAAATTAATTTTAAAAGCTTTGAATAGATCAATAATAAAATTAAATTCAGTGTTTGGTTGAGCTTTGAGATAACATAAAAACCTTATGATGCTTCTATGATATCTTTGAGAATGTTGAAGGATTGTAATCATAAGTCAATGTTCCTATTGGGTTAACATCACAACACTTAACTGCCTTAATTAATGATAAATGATTGGTTGTTTTGTTTGAGCTTTGCTGTGGCAACACTTCATAATTTTGACTTGAGAGGTTAATAAAACAAACGCGTTTCAACATTTTATATCATCTTCAGTGTTATTAAGTGTTAGCATAGTATCTGCCTTAATGATACTAACCACAATGGGAGTAGAACACCTCTAAGGCATAGATATCACAGGAAACCCTAAAGCTATCCAGCTTTGTTAAAATAAAACCCTTTCATGACTTAGTTCTTATAACATTTGGATGGGTAATATGAGATTTGATCAAAAAGTATCCGACCTTAATTTTTATTGGTCAAACAAAGGAAGCTGTGGGGCTTGGTGTACGGTTGCCTAGTGTGAATGCTCATTTTTTTGTACGTCTGCAACACGAGTCAGTCGGCGGTAGGCTATTTATTAGTGAGCCAGTGCGATGAGAATCGTCAGATTTTTCTTTCTGACAAAATGACAGACAAAGTCGAAAAGCGTTTCTGCATCAAATTTTGTTTTAAGCTTGGCGATTCTCAAATGGAAACAATCTGCAAGATTTACCAAGTGTTTGGCAATGAAGCGATGGGCACCACACCATTAAGGAGTGGTACAGCCAAAAAAAAAAAAATTAGCATTCACACTAGGCATGCCTGCAACCGTACACCAAGCCCCGCCCCCACAGCTTCCTTTGTTTGACCAATAAAAATTAAGATCGGATACTTTTTGATCAAACCTCGTATATCTATTTTTTTAATTCCTATCTTATTACATAAAAAAATGAATTTACTCTTACTGCACAAGTTCTTTTACTTAGTAAGTAATGAAAATAAAATGAGCAACATACATGACAATGTTTGAAGGCCTGTTGAGGTGTGAACGGGGAGGTTCAGTACCATGATCTACAGATCTGCTAACAGCCGGTATAATTTGTGATGGTACAGATGATCCACCTGCTACTACTGCAGACCCAAGACCAGCAGGTCTATTTCTTCTGGGAGGATGAGCTCTTCTAACCTCCCAAACAGTGGTTTGAGTTTCAGTTTCACCGTCGCTGTGGGCCCCACTACTCAACTTACTAGAAGCATCGTTAGCTGCAACAGAAAACACATCTATACAGGGAATAAGTGTGCTGTCAACATAGTAATCATTGAGTTTTGAAGATAAATGCTAGACCATAAAATGTATAAAAGAATACTTCTAAGATTCAATTCATTTTACATTAACATTAAAAGTAATCGTTGACACCAAGATTTTCAATAAATCTAAGACATTCCTTTGAAATTTAAAGATTCCTTAGCTTAGAATATTTCTATTTGATTGAAATAGTAAAATTACAAGATTAATACACCTCTTTGTGCAGCATAATTGCCAAGTCAAGATTGCTAGAAGTGCCTTAGAATTTTAATCAGTCACTCAGTCCATCAATAGATAGACCTGTGTCAAATTAACAAAACTTTAGGCTCACACATCAAATGTTATTAAGAGTAGAGGTGTGAAATTTTTATTTCTGGTTTAGTTTGTAATAAACTCTAGTTTAAAATTAATTTTATATATTTAATAGGACAATAGAGGGTAGTCCAAAGTGGTTTCAGTATAAGGATGGATTTTGTACAACTATGCTTGACTTGATGGGCACTGGGGGCACTTCCATGTCCCCAGATAATGAGGGGAAACATTTTTTCCACAACAAAATACGTGATGCATGAAAAATTCCTTAAAAATAGTTTTTTAGTTTTTTGTCAAAAAATAACTATTTTTTCAATTTTTTTCGTTCATATGTTTAAAATAAAAATAGAGGGTGCACAAAAAACACTATTTCCAATAAACAAGCAATAAAAACAATACCAAGGCTAAAATTAAAAGCCACAGATAATGGCCGAAAAGATTATAACCATTCTAGATCACTGAACCAGCAAGCTAACACAGCAAAGGGGGAGAGATAGATAGTAGCCAAACAGATGAAGTATAACTGAATATGCTTTCACTTTGTTGCACTAAATTTAGCAACCTATGGAATAAGATATTTGATTAGTCAAGGAACACACCTGATGATACAGAATCCTGTGATTGAGTTCGCCAATCTGGATGCTGCCAATATCTCTTAGGAGGTGATCTTTTCCTTTCAACTTCAGTAGCAGCCCTGGAAACATTATAAGAACCATCAACACTGTAATCAAAAAGAAAAAAACAATAAAGAAATGAGAAAACTTACAACCAATCAGAATAAGAAGAAAAACAAATGAAAAAACAGGTAAGAGAAAATCAAGATGTCAATATGAACCTTGATATGTGATTTTCAATGTTGTCCGTTGGCTTTGTATCACTTCCATGCTCACTTTCACTATCATGTGTACCACCTCCACCACCGCTGCTTCTGTTCATAATTAAGAAATAACAATTATTATAATTCATAATTAATTTTAATATTTGTTTACTTTAACCAGAAAAAAACTAAGTCTCTAGTATCATAAGGCAAAATACTTGCATGCTAGTTAAATTTGAACAATATAAATGAAATAATCAACATACTCAGACTCCGGTTCCTCCTGACTCGATTCTTTGGAAACTGCAGCCTTTTGCCTCTCTTCTAAATAAGCTCTTCTTAAAGTCACCTTAAATAACAAATTCAATTATAAAAACAGAGTAAAATAAATTTAATAAATAATTCATTTAAAAATAGATTTAAACTTATTATTATTTTATTAAAAACGATAAAATTGTTGGGCATGCCAATAGAATATGAAATGTATATGTAAGAGGTACATGTAAGGGTCCCCCAATTCACAAGGTGTGATCTGAAAAGTCTGGAATTTGGTATTGAATAATTAACTACTGATTTAAAGAAAATTATTATTTAAACGTAAGAATTTTGAAAACTTACTTGTTTTCTAACATAATCCCTAATTAAGTATCCCCGGGCACTAGCCTGGAAGGAAACAGTTGTTCGCTTGAGTGAGCTGTACCATCTCCAAATCTTGTAAGCTCTCCATGAAGCTTGAATTTGAGCAGCAGCGGAGTGCAAACCTTTCCTTTCTTCACTCACCCTGTACATCCTCCAGTACGACTGTATCGTTATAGCTGATTGTCTCATCCTTACAAATCTTAAACAAATAAATAATAATAATAAAGAAAATTAAAGGAAATATAAACTTAAGTCACTAAACATAAGTTGAGATCTTATAGAGGGGACCATTTGGATACAAATGCAACAAAATCACAGGAGTTGAAAAAATGATACCTACTCAAGCCATTAACACTAAAGTGACCCCGACACCTTAAATAACAGTCTTTCGTCAATCTGTTCGCGGAATTATCAATAATGAGCAGATTTCTAGAAAATCATCCAGTTAAAACTATCTTTACAACTGGCAAAAATTAATTATTTTTGTAAATCGGTAATAGAAGAACAACTCCTAAAAACCTGAGGATATAATCTAATTATAACTTAGAATATTTTAAAATATAACTAATTTAAGTAGAACTCTAGAAGATTTGAAAAGCAAATATAAACTAGGCATCGCGTGGCTCTATCATTGAAGCGAGCGTAAAGTAATAAATATGTATTGAATATTGAAAAAATAGATAATCATGAATCATGATGAGTTGATAGATAATGGGTATAGTAGTAGTACAGCGGCTAGTAGTAGGGGAACCACCCTGCATTCTTACTATTCCTCTAACCACACCATCTCCTTTTCAATTATTATAAAATGTATCTCTTTGCTACAACACAACTACTGCATGTATCAAATTGAAATTTTGCATGCCTGTTTCAATTGTGCATTAGATGGTGTATATGAAGTTTTATTAAAATCGTTACGCTAGAACGTAAGATATCGGTAAAAAGGTTGTTTTCTCTATTTTAAACGTTTATAGGTCCGCTTTAATAGTTTTAGCGATCTTTATTAATTCATAGCAGTGTCGTTGTTTGTTTTACTAAAAAATGTTATTTGATAAAAATGTTCATCTCATCGAGTAGGTGATGATAGAATTTTTTCCCATCCTGAAATTCCAATTTTAAATTTGAAGCTCACGTTTACGCGAGCATTGCGCGCGAACTCTTGGACGGATCACGCTGTCCAACGAACTTAGCTTGAGTATTAGTAAAAGAAAGATGTATACCAAATTTCAACTAAATCGGTCAACTTTTACTCAAGTTATCGTCGGACACGTAAACGTTACACACAGAGAGACAGACAGACAGACAGACAGACAGACAGACAGACAAGATGCATATTTCGTTGAATGTAAGAAGCTCGCTTACGCTCGCTTCAATAATACACAATTTCATCTCAGAACAAAAAATTACCTCAGGTCCAAACTATTATGTCACAAATAATTTGTTGAAAGGTAAAACAAAATGACAGTGAATTTAGTCTTAGCAATGTTATAACTTGTAAATAACCACAGATACTAATTGTGTTTAATGCTTATATAAAGTTATGTTCAAAAGATAACAAATTTTCAAAGCAAATAAAAAATACAATAAAATCTAACATTTTGGACTTCAAAATAAATTAATCCTAATGGCAATATAAGTTTGGGCTGTTTCTTACCTGTTTCTCAAAATTTAGACAAAAATCAAATCAATAGTTTATTTGTTTTGGCAGTCTATGCACCAAATTTAAAGCCTATAGTTTAATAAATAAGTTTAATAATAACTATAGTTCAAGTTAAAGGGGGGTAACAAGCTTTTAATAAAAATTGCAAATTACAAAAGTAATTGTTTCTACAAAGATAGATTTTGTAGAACTAACTAATGGTGATAAAAACTTTTTGATTTTGGGCTGAGCAGATTAAAACAAACCACTCAACACAAATTCCCAAAGCTCTATTCTCTATCCCTCCTCCTCAAACCGGGTTTTTATACATAATGGATATCGTAAATTATCAGTAACTGATAACTTTTTTATTTATTGTCATGGCTTCTTATCAAACACTACACATTGGATTTAGTAATATAGAGCCAGCCAAACATGTGTTAATTTTTGTTGACTTGATGTCTCCTAAATCAAAACACTAAACTCTTTAATGATAACAGGCAGTAGAAGTTTTAGCAATTTGAAAATGAAAAACTATTTTTTTGTATATAGGCACCGCTGCTGCAAGTGCGCAAATTTTACTAGTCCAGGCTCATCTGTCAGAACATTACAAATGCAGACATTTCTTGTTCGAAATAGCATTTAAAACAATTTATTATTATTATTATTATTTATTTATTAATTTTATTTATTATTATTTTTATTTTTTATTTTTATTTTTTTATGAGTTTGTAATACTATCAATAAAAGTATGGGCACAATCATGATTATAGAAAAAAGTCAAATGTAAAAATAGCCTTTGCACTGTTTTTATAATAAAGTCTATATTGCCTCAACATCACGTTGAGCTCATTAAATGGTTCTTAGCAATAAGTAATAAGTTTAATTAAACACTATCATAAATAGAAGTAAGTTATAAAATAAAAGCAATGATATACTTTCTTAATGCAGCTGCAATAACTAATTATGTCAATGTTAGGTAATATTATAAGCTTCCTATGTCTGTCATACCTTTAAATATTGAAAACCTAATTGATAAGGGTTAAATTTCTGGTGAGCAATTAGGTATAAATAAATTATACCATTCATAAAATCACTTAAAAAAGCCAAATCTAGAGTAAAAATTTCTAGAAAGACACATCTACTCATTATCATTTTAACTATAGCTAAGTAGGTCTTTGCAATTGCCTTTCTGTAGTACAGTGATATTGATTTTAAGAGTTATAAGAATGAACGAACGATGATATGGGTATTATAAAAAGCACTCCCAAAATTGACTGTCAAAAGTTGACTGAGCTTTGTATTGTTTTATACAAAATATGAGAGCTATGTTTTGAGAAATATGCCACTGATGGCCACATCTAATGATTCCAGATGGGAAGACATTTTAGAGAGGACATTTATACAAACAAGGTAAAAGAAAAGGAACTGAGAGGAAATTTGTGTGTTTAAGCGTGGATAAGGTCGGAAACTCGAGACCTAGATCGCTACCCCACGCTACTGTCTATTTCACCTCATTGGGCAGTGCCTAAATAGGAGGTAAGATATACCTTAATGAATGTAACAGTTATATGGCTCCTTACTTTCCCTAAAGCTTATAGAGAAGTAATACAATCAATTATAATTACCTCTGTCTATCAAGGCAAGATCTGAACCATCTTTGAATGGTTACAATGCTAGCCATGATCTGCTGATGGAGTCTGTAGTCTAGTTTGACTTTTTCACTTTCCCTCAGGAAGATCTTACTGCTGCCAACCTGATAATTATCCCGATTGAGATTCAGGGTTAGCAGGAAGTCGCCAACATCTGTTGAAGAACTGAAACAAAAAAAAATTATAATAATTAATGTAAAATTAACAATAGACTTTTTTTTTTAAAAAAAAAGGCTTCTAATATGCAGACATAAACCAAAAAATTAGGTCTAACAATAAAACCATCTTCCAACTTATCATCTATTTTGAACACTGTTTTTAAGTGTAAGCTATTTGAGAATCTCAAGAATAAATTACCCATATTAATTCATTTAAAAATACCCCCCTCCTTCTCTCTCTCTCTGATTACACACATTTATTTAACTTCACTTGTTTGTGAGGTGCATGAGTAGTAAGTATGTGATGGACAATATTAACCACATGACAATAAAAAGTTGAAAGCAAGATCCGTAGGAAAATACTAGTATATAGGAACCTGGAGGATCCACACAAATCAAGAAATCAGGGACCTAAGAGGGGTGGAAGAGGGATAAGTCCCTAACTTATGGATCCTACCCTGGAGGAGGTAGAAGAAGAGGATGACCCAGAGCAAGATGGCTGGATGATGTCCAAGACAACCTGAGAAGGATGGGCATGAGCTCTTGGAAGCATAGTGATGAAGGCCAGAGATTTTTTGAATGTTTGTGAGGTACACATTTTTTAATCACTTTTTAACCCACTTTCACTACCTTGAAAGCTAAAGCTTTCACAGATTGACAGTTATTAGTAAAAAACACAAAAATGGTTTTATTATATTTTTTAATTAAATCAACTACCGCAATTATCATACGGTGGGTCTTAAATATATCCTAGCAACCATCTAAGGGGTAAGAGGAGTTTTACTACAAAAGTTCATGGTCATAGGTATAGTAGTTTCAGAGATATTGTGATGAGCCAGTGAGTGAATCAGTGGCATTTTGATTTCAACATACATAGATCTGATGAATTTATTAACTACCTGTTAAGACCCTTAGGTAGAAGTATTCTGTAGAGGTGGATGAATTCATCATAAGTCAGTCTAACGTTGTATCCTGCCTGTCGGATTCTAACTGTCTCGAGCATACCTGTATACCTTAGCTGCCTCTGAACTACATCTTCATCAAACAGGTTGGCCACCTATTCAAATAAGAAAAACAAGAGAAAATATTAAAGATCTAGAAAAAAAGAGGAATGAAAAACTAAAACAAGGTTTACTGGTACATATACTAAATACGCATAATCCAATCTTTTGTAAAAGAAAAAAAAAACTATCTCTAGGGCACTAATGTAATAGTTGTAAAGTTTTAGGCTTTCTAGCAGTTAACACATCATGAAGGGGCCCTTTAAAGGTCTAGGCAGAGACGGAACTAGACCTGCTGAGGCCCGTGTGCAAGATTGTTTTTGAGGCCCCCCCCCCCCCCTCTTTAAATATTTGGTCAAGATGACCAAATATTTTTGTCGCCTCATTTTTCAAATTGCAACGAAAAACATTATTTTATGATGAAAAAGAACAAAATAAATTAAATTCGTAATTAAATGGACTACATTTTGTAATATTTCAATCAAAATCGTCGGAATCGTTTTCGAGAAATACTTTTTACACTTTTTTTTCATAGTTTTTAAGGAGTAGCGCCCCCAAATTTGAAGATAAAAATTTAATTTCTCCTCAGGGAATGATTTTTCTGAGGCTCCAGGTGTCTGCACAGAAAGGCGACAGACATTCTTTTAAAAAACTACTTTTATGGACTCAAAACGTGTAAATCCATCAAAATCGAATTTTCGTGCCATTACAATACTTCTTTGTATGGAAAGTAAAAAGAGCAAAAAAGTTACGAAAATGAGCAAAAAAAGTTGCCTGTAATGTTTTTTTTTTTTTTTACTATAGCATCCCCCTATATCCCTTAATGTTAATAGTTTTTTCGCCAAAGACATTATACAGAGTAGCATACATTCTTAGTCTAAATGACTGTTAAGACAAAGGGATATTTATTCTAATGTATCTTGGGACAAAGGAATATCACACTTGAGTTTATAAATGTGATCATATCCCTTAGTCTAATCAACTATTAAGATATAAATAGAAGGAATATTAAATATAAAACTGCCCCAGGAGTCTCAATGTCTTGGGGAGACAAACACACAAACCTTTTTGACTTTTGTAGGGCAGACTATTGCGTTTAGAACCAAGGGGAGTGCTATAGAATAAAAAAAGAGCCCTTGTAATTAATACAAAAGAATGGATTACGAGTTTATGGCTCAAAATGAGAACTCTTTATTTTAAATGTTTTTATTAGATCCATTATTTTAGCTGTTAGACTTGAGTTGAATACTCATATTTTGAAACTTTAATTCTTGGCGAAAAAATGCCAAGTGTAAAAAGTTCTTATTTTAAGCCATAGAATCTAACTTTAGCCTTAAAAATATGTTTTCTTTTAACTTTTTCATATTTTAAGTACTGCTGCAGAGCATTTTAGCGCTCAAAGTGCTTAGCATTTTTTCTGTAAGCGCATTTTAAGTAAACATAGGACCCAGCAAACCGCATCTGGTTGAGGTAGCATATCTGGGGCATCATGTATAGAAATGAAAAAACAAACAAATATAATGCATACATAATTAAAGTGTTTCCTGTATATTGATATAAATTGCATAATTTATGTATTCTTTTTCATTTCATACTCTCTCGAATAACCAAATACGCTACATCGAAGCCCAGTTAATCTACGACAGATACATACTTATGAAATGAAGAAGAGTCCATAATTGGTGCATTTTTTTTTATCAATATACAGAAAAGACTTTAATTATATGTGCCAATTTATTTCATTTCTATAAATGATGCCCCAGATACTCTACCTCAGCCCCTTTTTAGTAAAATTATTATTTATTTTTATTTTATTAATTTTTTTTATAACTGGCCGAGCGGAAGTGGGGCCCCCCTTAGCCCAAGGCCCATGTGCGGCCGACCCCATGCACACAGCTAGTTCCGGCACTGGGTCTAGGGACCTAAACCACAGGAGCCTAAGTGATAGTTTTATTTCAATCACTAGTTTTATTTCAATCACTAGTTTTATTTCAATCACTAAACCAAACTTTTATTGAATCAAAATAAAGATTTAACATAATCTATTTATCATTTTAATAAATAAAATAAATAAAAGGAGCATTTCATGCAATAAACAAATAAACATAATAAAAACAGAAGTAATAATAAGACAGGTTGACACAAGACCAAAAATGTTCCCTGATGTCTGAATCGGATTTCTGTCCAGAAGTCCGATTTTTTGAAATTAGAAACATAATAATATTTTGCTCTTCGGAACAATCACAATGTTACCTTCATTAAGCTAGGAAGCAATAAACATGTAAATAAGAAAATTAAAAGCACAAAAGATAAAATGAACTCACCTTATCTGAATTACTCTTAATACATCTTATGAAGAAGGGATTAGCTTGATTGAGGGTGATCATGAGGGAATTGAGCGATTGTTGAAACTGTGCAGTAACAGTTAGCGGGTGTTTACGAGCCTTGGTAAGCTGGCCGAGTGATTGAGCACGACCCGCCAGTGTTTTAACACTTTGCAAGTTCTTCAAACCTTTCTTACCTCGTTCCCGGGGTCGGAAAGACTTGTTCTTACTGGAATCAAAGATTAACAAATTAAATGATTTATCTTCATAAAAAAGCAACAAATACAAAAATCATTATATTTAATTAAACCAAATGTTTAAACAAAGTAAGGTTTTATTAAGTAAGCCTCACAGGATTTTTGAATTTATAAGAGAAAAAATATTTGCTGAATATCTAGACAAGATTCCCACCAAAACACTCTCAGGTTGGCTCAGTCCACATCTTTTTGAGTTAATCCACATCATGCTTGTCTCTTGCCAAATAAAATCCTCAACAAGATTCAATCTTCTTTCTATATCAGTCAGGTTTTGGATCCACAAAATACCCCAACTTTGACAATCTCATCTACCTTTATCATTACCTGTAATCCCTGTATAACCAGGGGCCTAAATCACTACCTCCTTTCTTTTTTCAAGAAGCTTTAATGTCTCTTGGTACTCAAGCCTGGCAAAGCTTACATTTTCAGTATTGACAGCTCCTTTAGTCAGCAAGAGTAATAGCACATATCCAATTTTTAATTCCTTATAGACCTTCCTTATAGAAAAACATGGTTATTAATAAGTATGTAAGTAAGTAAATAAGTAGGTGTGAATGATACAAATTAATTTATTTGGTTTGTGACATTTCGACCCTTCCTCATAAGGTTATCCTCAGTCAATTTCTTGATTTGAGTATTTAATTTGGAACAGAATTTTTCTTCTCTATAAGAGAGTCATTTTTTCCATGAGGCGAAAATCAGTTAAATTAATTTAACTGATTTAAAAAAAATACCATGTACTTTAAGCTACATTATTTTTAATATAATGTAAATATATAATACTATATGTAACAACAAAACATATCAATAATTAAAATCACAAGTAAAATATCAAATAAAATTCTATTCCAAATTAAATACTTCTTTAAATAAAGAAATTGACTAAGGATGACAGTATCAGGAAGGGTCGAAACGTATCAAATCAAATGAATTAATTTGTATCATTCACATCTAAATTGGTCCATCATCTTATTAATAATTCAACTAAAAAATTGTTGATGCCAACATACTATAAAACAAGGTTAGTGAAATTATGAATTATTTGACACAAACTACTGTAGCTGGATGCACAAAGAAATCTATTTTTTGGAATTTTTGAGGATTTATAATGGGTTTGATCAGATGTTCACCTACTTCATGTTCTCAAAAAATGGTAGTGACAGGTTCTTAAAATAATGGAGATTCCAGCTTTTTCTAAGGTTACTTTTATTTATGGAATTGTGACATCCAGCTACCATAAAAAGTTTCATAGATTTGAATCCATATTATGTAGTTTTGCAAATTTTTAGTCTTTCATTTGTAAATTCCAAAATTACTCCTCTCATGTAAAACTTTATCTAAGCACAAGGCCAAGTTTCAGTAAGCTTGAATGTATCTTTACAATTCACCCGGTTTTTCTCACCCTCATATCTCTGCTTCCTCTTAGGATGGACAATTGAAACATAGATTAAGCTTAAGAAGCTCAGGAAACTGTGAAAAATTGAGCCCTTAACACCCAGTCTCTTCAACAGGGGAGATTTTCAAAGTTGAAATTTTTGTTACTAACTCATTCATCATCAAAATTATAAGTGACTTCCAGAATAGATAGAAACTTGAAATTTTGCACACTTGTAGCTATAGCCATTCAACTGACAGAAAAAATCAAATAGTTGAATTTTTTGTACTTTAGAACTGTGTCATTTGTTTATTTTTAGGGTCCGTAGGCAAAACCAAGGACCCTTATATTTTCCTGCGTGTGTCTGTCCGTCCGTCCTCTCGCGTGCTCTCATGGCTACACCTTGTACCGTCTTGTACCTGCCCACATATTTTAAAAATTTAGCGACTTAAAAAAAATATTTTTCAAAAAAACTTAAGGGTTAGATTTTTTTTCGACACCGTGAGGGGTATCATATGAAAGGGTACGTCGCGCTGATTACAAAAATATATAATTCTTTGGATATAACTTTGATAGGGCGAGCGTAGGCAAGTTTGAAGTGGGTTTGAAACATGTCACCCCCCTTTATCTCGCTTATGTGAAGTGCAAAAAATCTGAAAAAATTCCTGAACATTTTTCGACCAAAAGTAAAGATACCACTTTTTGGAAATTTCGAAAAAAATATTATTTTATTTTTTATTGACAAAATACGTTTTTTTATATTATGGTGTTGTATGGGTCCTTAGGGATAAAAAATTGAACTCTTCTACGTCATATGATCATCATATGACGTAGAAGAGTTCAATTTTTTATCCCTAAGGACCCATACAACACCACAATAGAGAATATTTAAGGGATCACCTTCATCTATAACGTTTTTTTATAATTATGGTCTTTTCGATGTATTTATATGGTTGTAGTCCGGTTCAGTGGCAAAAAAATACTTTATCAGAGTGTGTTTTGAGAATATCAGACCCTTAGAATGGTTCAAAGTAAGCATTCTTTTAAAATGCTAAAAATTTTAAAAGAACACTGTTTATACACTTTACAGTTAAACATTATATAGTGTGGCCTACGGACCCTCGCTATGTGCTGACTACCACACACTTGACCTGTTTATTTAAAAATTTGGTACATATATTTTTGTACCGATTTCTTTTGAATACAAATTCTTCCAGTTAGGTATTGTTTTGACACTTGGCCAGTTTCTGAATGAGGTATAAAACATCAGTATAATGTGCAGTAACATAGGAGTTACGTGAGTAATAAGAAGTAGAGAACTCCAGATAAGAAAAGCAGAGAAAAAAGTTCCAGATCCCCTTCCAAAAAAGTCAGAAAATAAACATTCAGAAACTGGCCAAATGTTAAGCAATAAAAATATAAGAGTAGTCATATAAGCAATAGTGAGTGGTTGAGTAGTGTTAAGCAATAGAAATATAAGAGTAGGCTCATGATAGCAGAAGTGAAGTGAAGTTATGGTCTTAAGACTTGGTCACAATGGATATCACTACTTTGATAGACTTTTTGGGTGGGGGACTGGAACTTGGCCCTTTTTTCATGGTTATGTTTTTACTGATTACCCAATACACTAGGTATAGGCCCCTATTTTTACAGTCCTTTGTAACATCCCTCGGATCATTCGGGACAGGTTCTATGCTCATTTGCTAACATTGTACTTTAATAAAATCATTGTCAGCTTGGAATGGATTTTTGACTCTAATTTGCACAAAACTAATATTAGTAAATGATCCATGCTTAGAGGACGGTACGAAACACTGCCTTAAGTCAGGTTGGACAGGCTTATATCCACTGCAGATGCCTGTGACGATCCCGCTGATAGTTTCCTGGCTTAGTTGGAACAAACTATTATCATATCCTAATAAACTGTTTTTTTAGTCATAGTTAAAAAAATTTCCAACCATTTTTCATAAATTGTAAGTAAAAAATAAATAAATAAAGAATATGACAAGATAAAAATGTTTATATTATATATATATGTGCATTTTTAAATTAGCTAATAAAAGGTTAAAAAGAAAAACACCAATTCTTAAATACACAGTGAAATAATCTTAATAACTCAAAATTCAAGGGAATGTGTTATTACTTCGAGGACTGTACTTTTCAAGTTATCAAGGTTAGATATTATTAGCAATCTTGAATTAGCAAGTGAAACGGAAATCACTTGGACTTCCTGAAAATTTCCAGATATCAAGCTTTAAGTTATTCAAGTTCCACTGTACCATAAAATAATAAAATTAAGTGGTATCAAAATTGAAAGATTGAAGTATGTAGTAGTAAAAAAAAGAAACATAATATGTATAAACAATGTTCCTATTCATCATTTTACACATAGCTATTTTACTATGTAGCTTCATCACTTAACATAGCTTCTGAAAGCTTAAAGCATATATTTACTACACATTTTATAATATGTAAAAATATAATTTAAATATATTCTATTGAATATTTTAAGAGATAAAGAGATTTCTTAATAGTCACAAAGAATATAATAAAATAATTGTTATCAAAATATATTTTCAAATTAATGAAATGATAATAAACTAAACCAAAATAAAGAAATTAACAACAGCCTTTATGTCCATAAGGACAAATATGTGGAAAGGAATAGGATAAAAACATGATAACAAAAAACAAACAAATTATAATAGTAGGTAATTAGTTGATAGGTTTTAGAAGTAGGATTTTTGCTGGTGGTAGGCATTTTTAAATGTATTGTTTCCAACCCAATACAAATAATGTCATGCACTTATAGAATATGATAAATAAATAAATTTAGCTTTAAATATAAAATAAAGTGCAGAATAAATTTTATAGTGTAACCAGAGATTTAAATAATTAAGGGATGCAATAAAAACACTTTCTTACAATAGGTATAATATTATGATGTGAAAATTGAAAAATAAAAAGTGTTAGTGTTGAGGTGTGGAAATAGGATTCCCAATAAAGCAGACATAGAATTTAAAGCAAAAGTTAAGTCTGGGAACTGAAACCTATAAGTCATAATCCCTCTTTATTTAATGTTCCAACTTATATTAATGGTTTTAAATGCCATTATCCTTCTTCACTCAAGCTCATTGGTTGAGCACTGGAGCACAAACCCCGAAAATCAGTGTTTGATTCCTCGCAGTAGGGCGCCCTTTTATTTACCTTACTCCGTTATCAACAAATAATAATTAGAATAATTATAATTTGAACTTACAGATTCCATAAACAAAATATTTAATTTAATTTTAAGATAGCACACTTTAACTATCAAAAATAGTTTTATACATCTTAATTTTAGTAGGAATTTTAATTCATTCAAAATCATATCTTAGGGATACATATTTCTAGAAAAAAAACTTTAGAAAATTAAGTTCAGCTATTAAAATAATGCCTAAACTACGAAGATAATTTAATAAAGTTCCAAATTATTAAAGGGTAATGCTAAATAGCATCTGATAAAAGTAAGTGGACAACAGGGAACCAATTATCAATATATTTAAGTCAAATTTGTAGCTTTACCGAGGCCAGTAGCTTTACTTTTGAATGATCCTACCTATCCTCAATTTCTATTTAATTCACAGTCCATGTCCACAAAGTTAATACATTTAAGTTTTAAGTGTCAGAGGGAAATTAAGTTGTTTTTTTTGTTTTAGTCCCGTTCAACTGCCTAGGTTATAATAGGACGGGTTTATTATCCAACCACTTTACACTCATCTACTCGATGAGATCATCAGTGTGAAACATGTCTCACCTCTCTGGGATTCGAACTCACAGCAGAAATTCAGTATTGTTTTGCCTCTAATCTCCTTTAACCCCTCTTGCCTCATCTAACCACCTCTAACATCCTCTTATCTCATCTAACCAAATTCAATCTACATTAATCAACAAACCTCCTCTAACCACTAATTCAATAAATTAATGAAAAAAAGGAACAGTTGATTAATAACTAAAACGGCCCTTAAAATCAACACTAGACCCAATGTCTAAATGAATTCATATGTTTAACATAAGCCTAAATGAATGTACAAGAGAGATAAATTTAACTATCATCTTGGTGATAACTCGAAGAATGTTACTTTACATTAAATATTTATATATTAAGGGATGAAATTATTAAACATTAAAATTCCAATTATAAAATCACATAAAACCATAAAAACCAGTTCCAAAATCACAATGTCCAAGAATATAACACAAAACTGAAAAATATCCAATTAACACAAACTTAAAATATAACAAATATCAACAGTTGACATAATAAGATAAATAATTAACAAAAAATTAATCTTGTTAAGCAAAGAAAAATTACTAACTCCAAAAATTTAACAATATGTACATAAACAAAAACAAGTGTACCCACAACAATTTGTACAATTAACAATATAAACTGGGATAAGATACAAGCAAAAGCAACATTTATCTTGAGCAAAAGTAAATTTTCTGTATTATTTCAATAAAGTAGATTATTTTTAAAAATTATTATACAATAATACAAACATTAACCTGCCACCAAATTTGTTTAATTAAAAAAGCGCTGCCGAAATAAAGAAGTGATCCGCCACCGTGATTTCATTAAATTAAAAAAATAATTCAATTTTTACGTACGCAACGATTTGAGTGGCTTTTTCAAAAACCTTAGCCTCATCTGGGTTCAACTGTGAGATCCTACGTAAGACGTTGTTTTTAGCGGTGGACGAAGTTGAACTGGCATTGGAATCTTTGCTTAGATTGTTGTAGTGGCTGTTTGACTTCGGGGTCAAACTTTGTTGACCTTGTTGGGACAACCCTGATGAACTGCCACCGTTGCGCCGGTTCACTCTACACCATCATAACCCACCAATTTTGTTTTTATTAAAAAACAATTTAATTTAAATCAAATTATAATTATTATTAACTACGGGAAACAGACAGTGAAAAATACACTCCTTTCCCGTAGTTAATAATAATTATAATTTGATTTAAATTAAAATTTAACTTTCCGTAGTATGAAAACTACCAAAAACTTAAAAAACAATTTAATTAAATTGACACCTAGAGGTTTTTGGTACCCGATAATATTTCTTATTAAATAGTTGAAAAACATAGTTAATATACATTACAAATAATTAAATTGTATTTTATATTAAATGCATTAAAATTAACTAATAGTAATAAGCCTAACAATTTAATAAAAAGTCAAGAAAAATATTAAAAAATAACAATCAAAGCTTCTTCATGCTAGAAATCTAAATACTAACATCAATCGAGCAATATAAAAATAATAATTAAGGGATTGGTTACAACTCTCAGAATAAATAGTTGAAAACATAATATCAGAAATATATTTTTAAAATTATAATTTATTAGTAAAATTGTTATTTTAACCATAGTATGACCAAAAATGTTAATTTTGGGCATCAATGTCAAAAAAAAGGTAAGTTAAAATGGGGGGAAAATAAGGGTCATATTAATAATACCAATAATAATAATAATGAGTGGCGCAGCAGCCCATTATGGGCTTAGGGCTGCCAAAGTGCTTATACAACTGTATGGATGACTTGGGGGCGTGAAGCTCTATAGGTTGTATAAATTGGATTAAAGATGTATAACATTTCTAAGTTTGTAAATTAAGAAAAAATTAATCAATTTCAAATGCATGGTTTTTTTATTTTTTTTAATTGTCAGAAGTTGATCGAATGTGTTGAAGTGATTAATAAAGGGTGGCTCTACATTGAAACTAATATGCTCTGTGTGTTTGTCTGTTCAATAATTTATTTAAGGTTTAAATTTAATTCACATTTCTTTTAATTTGAGCTTTAATTTTACTTTAAAAAATAAAACCATTAACAGTTTTGTTACCAATCCTTTTATAAATTAATAAATAGAATATTTTTTTATAAAATAAATCAATATCCTTTACTAAGAACAATAGGGGAAAACAACACTAAAACATTTCAGGTTTAATTCTAGGTAAAAACAAAATAAATAAATAATAATAATAACAACAATAATTAACTAAATATACTTATGATAAAAGGGAGAGCAAATGACAAACAAATAAATAAATGATGCAGAATTGAAATAAAGGAAAAAAAAGGGGGATATATTTATAGCTATCTTGTAATTTAAAACTTACGCTATCCTGTTTATAACTAGATTGACTGCTGAGACGGTGACGAGATGGCTACAACCAATTTACAATACTTAGTACCATTTTATATTGAGCATAATATCAGTTTAAAAATAAAATCTAAATTTATTTAAAAATGAAATGTAGCTACAGCTTTTAAGATTTAAAAGCTTAGAGTTAAATTAGACTACCCCTAAAGGAAAAATAACTATAATAAGATAGCAATATTGATATTTTTTTTGTTTTGTTCTAGTTTTTTAGTAGTAAAATATGTAAATATAATTTGGTTTTTATCTATTTAGTTGAAAAGCAGTGAAATATGTATCTTAATTTTTATTTGATATGATTTAAATATAAATGCTTAATTTAAGGAATATGGCACTAATCAGTTATGGTTATTAATTAGTAATATCTCACCTTATTAGATTTTCATTCGGAGTGTGATTTCTATACCTATGATGAATTGAGCTCGGTTTACTCCCATCTAGAAAAAAAAATAAAATAAATAATAATAATAATAATAATTAAATATAAATCCATTTAAACATTTTAATTGGATTTATTAGGTTGGTGTTGACAAGACTGGAGAGATGTGTTTATATACATGTTTATTATTATGTTTATTATTTGCACTGTCCTTTAAATCATCCTTTGAGCCATTCAGGAATAGTTTAGAACAGGTTTTATACACATCAGGTTGGAATACCAATTGGACTTGGCTGAGGATTGTTTAGACCGTATGGTAAATGATTCGCAAATGATCCTAGTGTAGGATGGACCAGTTTGAAGCATGGTATGAAACACAGTCCCCAATCAGGTTGGAACAGCTTTTTATCCCTAACGCATGCCGTGATGATCCCATGGATGGTTCCCTGCTAACAAACCTATTGTATGTTTAAATTATGCTGAAAAGATTTAAAGTTGTGATTTAGCTTTAACGTATTAGTTATTTCTGGTATTGTTGGAAATATTAACAACATTTTATCTTACACACCTAGAATTTAAAAACCTAATTTAATTATACAAAACATTGAAAAAAAATCTTTCAGATTCCACTTGTTAGGCAGCTTAACTCCTCCAAATATCGTAGAGCTGCAAGAACTCTCTCACATTATATATTTACAAAGGACATATTTTACAAACAATACAAAATAATCTCATTGTTAGTAAAAAAAATGAAAATTGAAAAACTAAAACCAAAATAGAAATAAGTTAAAAAAAAATGAACAACACACGATTGAGACTAGATTACCTCACATAAATAACCTCACTGGTTGAAGTTCGAATAACCTGTTTAAAAAAAAGGTAAAATTAAACAAGAAATTTTACCTCTTTGAAAAAGGAATGTCACATAGCTAAAACACATCGTAATAATAAACTAATTAAAATATTATCCACATATATTATTCGTTTTCAACACTTAGTGTGATGAATAGGCTCCCACTAGGAGCATAATATATCATTGGGTTTTAAAAATGTGGTCTTAAAATTAAGCTTCAACAATAAAAGCACCTTTAAAAGAATTGATATCAACACACTGAACTACTGAATTTACTACTGGCTCTACCACCAGAGAAAAATTCACACCTCCTTTGATCTAGAAGATAATTCACTCTGACTTATTAAGTCATAGAAAAAGACTGATGATGATGATAGTCTTTTGGAAGGTTAAAAAAAAAAATAAAATTAATTTACGTGATAAAAAGATATTTAAAATTCTGTATTGTAGACTAATCATAGTATAAGGATTAAGAGAAATTTTTAATCAATAATAACAAGATGGACCTAACTGTTATAATAGAAATTATATAATCACTGGTGTTCCACCAAAGTATGCAGTAACTTTTTATTATAAAGAAACATTTGTCTCCACAAATTCTCAGATATCAGAACTCAATTTCATTATCCGTACCACTGTTAATAATTAGGGGATTGTAGCTAACTAGGAAAAAAATGTTTGTCTAATCTAATAGGTGATGATAGAATCATTTTCCGTCCTGAAATTCCAATTTTACATTTGAAGCTCACGTTTATGCGAGCGTTGCGTGCAAACTCTTGGACAGATAAGGCTGTCCAACGAACTTAGCCCGAGCATAAGTAAAAGGAACATGTATACCAAATTTCAACTAAATCGGTCAACTTTTACTCAAGTTATCGTCGGACACGTAAACATTACTGACAGATAGACAAGATGCATAGTTTGTTGAATGTAAGAAGCTCGCTCATGCTCGCTTCAATAAAACATTAGAAACTGTAAAATGATAACCCCCCCCAACCACACACCTCCCTTGATAATCCAGATTTCCACTACTCAGGTAGAAGATCTGATTGTTATTAGAGATTTATTATGTAGCTACAGTATTACAGAATATGTTTAGAAAACAGTGACTATTAAAAAAAAAACTCACCTCTAGTTAACCTGTGTTTCCTTCCAGCATCATGGAAAGCAAAGTAACCACGGAAAAATGCTCGGACTATGGCCCACCTAAAGACAGCCACAGGGTCAGCCCCTACAAGTTCTCTGACAAAAGCAAGGCTTGAATTCTTCAAAACTCCAACAATATCTTGTCTCATCAAATCAACATTCTTCTCTCTCATATCGACCACCTGCAAAATACAATCCATATTAAAGAAACGATTAAAACTAGGCATCGCGAGGCTCTATCATTGAAGCGAGCGTATTGCAATAAAATACTGAATATTAAAATTTGTTAATCATGATGAATGTCATAGTTGAAGATAAGTGGAAGAGCGTAGTGTGAGGTAGAGTGGGGGTACTCGGTACAAAGCTTTACTTCCTAAACAAACCTACACACAGTACGACTATGAATCTTAACCACCCGTGGTAGCTTTTAAACTATTATTATAAATGTATTACTTCATTACTCAAATACTACTGCTTGTATCAAGTTGAAATTATACATACTTGTTTCAATTGCACTTTAGACGATGTATATGAAGTTTTATTAAAATCGTTACGTTAGAACGTAAGATATCGGTAAAAAGGTTGTTTTCTCTATTTTAAACGTTTATAGGTCCGCTTTAATAGTTTTAGCGATCTTTATTAATTCATAGCAGTGTCGTTGTTTGTTTTACTAAAAAATGTTATTTGATAAAAATGTTCATCTCATCGAGTAGGTGATGATAGAATTTTTTCCCATCCTGAAATTCCAATTTTAAATTTGAAGCTCACGTTAAACTCTTGGTACGAATCACGCTGTCCAATGAACTTAGCCTGAGTATTAGTAAGAGGATCATGTATACCAAATTTCAACTAAATCGGTCAACTATTCAAGTTATCGTCACACGCGTAAACGTTACTGACAGACAGACAGACAGACAAGATGCATATTTCGTTGAATGTAAGAAGCTCGCTTACGCTCGCTTCAATTACTGTCCATATTAAAGAAATCCTTTGAATATGGATTTACAAGCCATATTTTTTTACTTTCAATCCGGATTTATAAGTAAACATTTAAAGTCCCAGAAGTTTATACCCTCAGACATACATAAAACAACAAGTGTGTTAATAAAGATTATTAAAAAAAATTTCACCTGATATTTGACTTTGCCAGCATAATGTCTGACGATGAAGGCATTCTCTCTTTTTTGAGGCATTTCATAGAAAGTATTTTCTTTGTGAACTGAATTAAATTTCTGAAGTAGGGTTTCATTAGATGCTCCAGGAAAACTGAAAAATAGTAACTAAAGTTAGTAAAAGCATATAATAACAAATTTAATTATCAGAAATGATCATAGTTTTAGTGATAAGTGATAACTTTATAAGAGAATAGTACTGGGTCTATCTAAGAAGAAAATAACACTTAATAATCAATCTGGATCTCGTTGTCAAGAGAATAACACAGAAATCAATCTAGATTTATGTAATAAGAAAGAAACACTTAAAAATCAATCTAGATGTAGGTAAGAAGAGAATAAAACATAAAAAAATAAAAGCAATGACAAAAATAAACCGTCAAAACCCAAAGAATGATACTGATTGATCCTCAAGGAAAAATTGTATGTATAAGAAAATAAAATTTGTTAAATTAATTTTATTTATTTGAAATGTGCAGAGTTATCTGAGATATTCAATAGGGTTGTTCCAACCCCTCCTATTTGTACCATCCTTTGTATCATTCAGAAATTGTTTAGGACAGGTTTGACATATGCCAACATTGTACTGTAATAAAATCATGTCAGGTTCGAACGGGTTTGGGACTATAATTCTCACTGTGTTAAAAACATTCAAGATAACCTAACAGTTAGAGAACCTTCCTGTTGACATGTGTGACAATTGACATAACTATGCATGTCATACAAACCCGTACTTGGTATTGTCAGAGGATCATTTGGACATACTTTAAACGATCCAATCCGTTCGCAAACGATCCAAACGACGGTAGGAACAGACATTACGAAACACTGTCATAAATCGGGTTGGAATGTCTTTTATCTCTTGGGCATGCCCATGACGATCCCACATTTAATGATCAAGTGGGCAAAATTTCATCAAACTCGGAATAAAACTGTAGATTAGTATTAAAAATATAAAAAAAAAAAACAACATTCATAAGCTCTCTTCTTTATATATATAGATTTGCTAATAAAACGAAACCATAACTTACTTGCACTGATCATCAAGAAGACAGAGGAGACCATTGGGTTTACCCTCTATCAGAGCTAAACAAGGAGAATTATCAAGGAAATCAATGTCCCTCCAGCGAATGCCTTCCTTTCGATATTCTTCTTGCTCGTACTTGAAAACATGCTGGTTGAAATAGTGTTGCAAGTGCTCGTTTGCGTAGTTTATACAGAACTGCTCAAAACTGTAAAATAAATCAATAAATAAATGGAGGGGATAGGACCAAAAATTTAAGACAAATTTATTTTTTGATACCACATTAAAAAACTGCGCAAAAATTCAAGGAGGGTCACCAATTACATTTTTTCTCTATCTTCAAAAATTAAAGAGATAACAGGGTAAAGCACATTATCGAGGCCACCATGTATATATTTTAGAATTTATACAAAATAATTTAGTATCCTTTGAAAATCAATTTTAAATTAAATTAGATTTATATGAGAGAGAAATTTATAGCTCAAAATCTTAACATAAAATAACTAACAAAAGATGTGATAATGTGTCATAAATGAAATTAATCAATAAATTACCTGTTGAAAAGGCCAAAGTCTTCAAAGCCAAAAATGTCTAAAACACCAATAGAGTTACCCTGGTGTTCTCTCATGGTGTCTTTTTTAGATAAGAGAGCATGGTTAACCTGCAGTACAATCCAGTCGAATAAGGCACCGTACAAACACTTAGCCATAGCATCTCTAGCAGCAACAGCCTGCAAAAAACATTATATTTATGAATAAAGATAAACATCAATTTAAAATGAGTACCAATCAATTGGTAATTAAGGTGTTATAACATTAATTTGAAGTACTAGGAGAAAGTCAGAGTCCAAATTATGAATGAAGGAGGAACTTATGATTGAGAAGATTTCAATACACTAGTTCACAGATGTGTTAAGTGGCAATATTCACCTCCTCCAGAAGAAAAAGGCAGCAGGAGAAGCGTAAAGGATGATAAGGTGCAGAAAGAAGGGAGTGAGCCCCTGTAAGCTAACAAGTAGGCACCAGCACAAAGTAATGTGAGAACGGTTCTCTGCTGGATTCTGCCTTGGAAATGCTTTTGTGGTTTTAGTGGGACTAGTCAGTAAGACTGAAACCCACACTGTTTGGGAATGTGCATCCTCCCTTTTGTCTGGTAGCAGATTTTCACAGTTACCCCTCCAAAAAAAGTGGCAATATTCTGATTTCCCAAAAAACCAATTTGAATATTCAGTGCTTAAAAAATATTTGGAAAAATTGCTGTACTTATTTTATTTTACATTAGTATAAACCACCCAAAGAGTAATCCTACACACTTATAGCTATGCATTTAATAATATAGGCCGGCCTAAGGGATCAGATTATCACTTGCTACATCTATGAGCTAGGATATTCGTCTCATCTTTATCGAGTCATTTTACCTGATTACCTTAAACATTTAACTTCAACTTGCATAAATTCAATCAACTACAATTGTTACTAAATAAATAGTTAATATGTAGGATTGTAGTTGCTTAATTTAAATTTTTTCCAATCCTCAAACAAAATATGTAAATATCATGTATGATCAAATATCTTGGTTGTTAACATAAAAAAACAAAACAAGTATGCTCATGTAAATGGTTTATTTACAAAAAAAAACTAGAAAAATTCACTTAAGATCAATTTAATCTTCAACCACCTCAACCAGTGTTCTATTTGAAATTACAGTTCTGTAAGCTAATGTGTAATTCTAATAATGCAATGCTATGTGTTTTCCTTATGCATAAAAGTTGTAGAAGGTAATTAAATTGTAGATAAAACTGGAAGGACCAAATAGATTAATATATTGCAAAAAAAAAAAAAAGAAAAAAGAAAAAAAACAACTCTGATATGACTTAATTCATGCTTAGTTGGTCATCAGTTCACAGAAGGCTTCATTAGAGTTTTATTCATTATGAGTAATCCCTACAATTTTAGTTTAAACTAACTCTTTAATTAGTACCATTGTTTGTCTTTTAGACTACTACAGATGAATAATTTACCTCATGAGGTCGGTAGTTGATGACGAGGGTTTCTCCAGACGCCCTGGCCCTTTTTGCAGTGAGTGCAGCGAGTAGAGTCTCCTCTTTAACTCGCAGTAGATCAGATATAAGTTTGACTGTATCTGGATTCCTTACAGTCACAGCTTCGTCACAGTGATGATAACCAAACTTCTTCACTTCAAACTCAACATTTCCTGAAACAAAGAATAACCGTAGCCTTTAATCATATAAAATAAACTATCAAGCAATGGCATAATATTTAGTAATATCAACTATTATTATAGGTTCTGCAGTAAAGATGGTTGCACAAATAATAAAACCTTGTAGGTCTAAGGAGGTTTTCTAGGGCACAAAGTAATATTTGATGGCTAAAAGTAAAGAGTAAGTAGTTATAAGTACTACAATATTTTGAGCTTAAAATAAAATTATTAAGTGAACTCACCAAGAAGGAGGACAGCAGACAATACTCCAAACAAACGTCGCTGTTTTTCTGGCGTAAACCCGACCATTTCCATTGATTGCTTCAGTCTTGAAAATTCATACTTCTCATCAACATTGTCTAAACCTCCGACAGTCTGGGAAAAAGAAACAAGAATACACATTTAAGCCTAATTTTAAGAAACTAATTAGAAAAGTATATTGTAAATAATGTTACCTGCATTTTCAAGTGTATAAAAAGTTGTAATTAATAAACTACTTACTCTATTTAGGTAGTTATACTGGTTGGCTTGTAACAAATGAAGGAGTTGCCTATCTGAATCTGATGCTCCAGCCAATAGGTAGTAGAACACATGGTAATTCCTCTCAGATCTACCCTGACTGCATATTCTTGACTTTTCTAACAGGTATTTCTGAACAACAGCTCTGAAATAAATGAATAATAGTTATTATTTTAAAATAAGTAAACAAGTTTTTTAAGTAAAATCATTTGAATAAAAATAATAAATAGTAGATAATAATTAGTTGGTTAGTAGTTGCTTAATTTACATGTTTGACCAACACTCAAACAAAAGGTGTCAAAGTTGTGTGAGAACAAGAAATCTAGAATAATATTTTTAAGTAGGTAGCCAAGTAGATTTATTGATTGACAATTAATTCAATAAAATACTTATTTACCTACACTTTTTCTTGTCTAGTATCAGATTGCATCATATTGGATGCATATCATGTTTGGGTCATTATTTGAATAAAAGTGAACAAGAAGTTAATATAGAGTAAGTAAATAATAATAATAAGGTAAACATGGTTGGAGTTTTATACACCACACATTTATTACTAAGTAATTAAGAGCTACAACTTATTAAACTCTCAAATAATGTTTTATTAAACTGGTGTGGCAAAGAACATTTTTTTTGGCACATTATCGGCCCATTAGGAACCTCGTACCATGCTGAAAAAAATGGTTGAGAGGGTCAAGTGCTAAACAATATCCCTTACACCACAAGTCTAAGCCAAATTTCATTCTCTCACAGGCTCTTAGCTGAGTGGAGAGTTGGGACAGTCATCTACTAAAAGACCAGAAGGTCATTGATAGCACATCCCATTTCTTACCCCTGGGTCTGAATAAAATGATTGTGACCAGAGTAATTTGTACTCTACTTAGTAAGGAGTCTACTGAAGATATAAATGATACTGTTTTGATTTTGATTTTTGTAATTTCTACCTTTTTTCTCTTTTTTAAGCTAGGGGCATTTACCCCCAACAACATACACCATAAGAAGGTACTTTGAACAAACCCAAGTAGGCCTTGTATCAACCCAATACTGGATTGATACAAGACAACCAAACCCATCACACATGTGTAAAGTGTTGACCAGTAAACCATATCTCCACTTCTATAGAATTGATATTTATTGAACCACCTTAAGAAATAATAATAAGAATGTCTATCAAGGGTTTTAGAGGCCAAAGCCTGCTGACCCTTAAATCTTGGACAATCTCCCTTTTTAAAAAAAAAAAAAAAAAAAAAAAAAAAAAAAAAAATCTTGGATATAAGAACCCTAAAAATGTTACTTTAGAAGAGATTTTTTGTTTTCAATATCAGAGCTAAAGAAGAGTTTAAAAAAGTTGCAAACCCAAAAACCTCTTTCTCAAATATAACAATAAAATTAATAATTATCACAGAAGAATTTTAGTTTTGGATTTATTAATTATTACTAACTTCCTTCAGGGATTTTAAAAGTGTAAAAAATGAGATTAAGCAGGAACAAAAAAGCATTCCTAATATGGAAGCATAAATATTTACAGTATTTGTGATAAAATGTCCACATACACTCATAGTACATACTTGTTCATTAAGATAAAACATCTGAACTATAAAAGATAACTTTGATTATGTTTATATAGTTATTACATGTAGTTATACAACTTTGTTATT
The DNA here is from genome assembly GCA_951217055.1 of Gerris lacustris. Lineage (NCBI taxonomy): Eukaryota > Metazoa > Arthropoda > Insecta > Hemiptera > Gerridae > Gerris > Gerris lacustris. The sequence goes on along the minus strand of OX578281.1, from coordinate 31,709,516 downwards.
CTGACAGCGTGGGGGAAAAAAAACAGGGGGGAGCCAATAAGGGCTCGAGATTTTGGTGGGTAGAAGGTTGGGCCAACAAGGCAAACAAAACTATCACTGGATAACCTTGAAATAACCACCTAGTGGCTTTATTTTTTCCCTCACATATGTTGGCCAATCTGAGCTGTCAGATTTACAAAATTTAATGGCATAAGTATAGTATACACATCCAAATATTCAACCAAGGACATTGAATAATTGTAAATAAATAAATTATAATGACTTAGTAATTGAAAAGAGAGATAAGCTGAGTGACATTTAAAGAAAATTACTAATCCAAATCAATTTTGAAAGCATTAAAAAAAACTAATAGATATCTACAAAAGTGAAATATTGTAGATTGATAATTTTAAACATGTAATAACCTTGTAATTTAAATTAAGCAAGGAAAAAAGCATTAGTTTTAAATAAAAATAATTATAAAGTTCATTTACCCGTGAACCATGCCGTTTTCTTTGTAATTAACTTGAATAAATTTTCCAAATCGGCTCGAATTGTTGTTATGAGCAGTCTTAGCATTGCCAAAAGCCTACAAATAAAAAAAAAAATAAAAAATTAATAACAATCGAAGAGAAATATTGATTAGTTTATCGTTGTAAAACCACAATAGCTAATGTTAAATACTGACTGGTTTTTAAACCACATTAATTTGACATTCCTTATCAGAGAACCGATGAAAGTAAGTTCTAGCTGAATACAACTTTGTAACCAACTAAAGCAGCCGAAGCCTGTCTATATTAAACATAAGTCATTGTTTCTTTTTACACTATACAATTACCATGTGTTAAGCTCCACAAAAACTTGTTAAGCTTGTTAAGCTCCATAAAAAAACCTCATTGTGTAAATAAATAAAAAGTTAGGATATATATACACAATGTAGGTGCCTTTAATTTAATGGAAATAAGCTATTACAGTCTTAGCTGTAAAATAACATTAATATATAAAATAACCACAGAACACTGAGCTGCTGATAACAATTTCTGTTATACTAATATTTTATTCAATTGAAGCAGTGGATTTATAACTTAAATTTTGTTAGCGTTGGGATATGTTGTTGTTGTTGATAATATACTTTAACCACACTACACTGTGCAAGGGTCAAGCAAATGCTCTGTAGGGGCACAGTAATGTTGGTTTCATAAGATTTATTCACAATACACAGACCAGGGACTAAGAGGTCCCTGTCGGCCCTAGCACGGTGCCGACTTGGTTTAATACGAATGACTTCATTAAAACCCCATAAGGCAATACCTCAACATGCCTCAACCAAGGATTAGCTCAGCTCTGGCATTTAGTGTAAATGAGCCTTTTCTCATTGACCTTATTGACTTATATCTCATTCTCTTACCAAATTACCACAGAACCAGGAACCAAATCTAGGTTTAAACAACAGTACAAGGGCCAAGCTTGTATCACACAGAAAAAAAGAGGATGTGGAATAAAAAGTTGACTGCAATGTATTCAATTAGAGATTAAGCCTATGACAGCAAAATATTTTCAATTTCAAAATTATTTCGATAAAAGCAGCTAGGTTTTGATATCAGAGCTGATAATTTTGAAGTTGAATCCACTTCACTTCTTTACATAATATATAAGCCTAAAGCTTTTTAGTCACCACACACTAATTGGAAGCTAAAGTTAAAGTTAATATAATGTAAGTAAACATTAACTTTTTTGCCCTCATCACTACAAAAAATAAGCCTTATGTAGAGCATTCCTACTGTCGGAACGCCAAGAGAATGTGTGTGGATAAATCAATCTTGGGTTGATGTTTTAAACTAACTGTCGACTTCACTTCTAGATAAATCGATGTTCCTCTAGGCAGAGTCTCCTCTTGGAGTTATGACCTTTTCTACCTTCCAATATTATATTTTATACTCAAATAGGCATAATGAATATAAAAAAAAATTCTAGATCCTCGAGTTTCAACCCTTATAACTTCTAAACGGAATGTCGAATTAGATAAAACAAGCTTATTTATTAAGACAATTTAATAAAATTGTATAAGACTGACTAAAAAATTGTTGTTTTTTTATTCATAGCAGGACAGTTTGTTGAAAGGAAAGCGTCTTGCAGTGTGAGATTAGTTTCCTGCAAATATTTATAAATTTTTACAATTTGCCATGAAAAATAACACTTCTTTAAAAATAAAGGGTTTATCCCATTCCAAGCTAAGGTCAATCACCACCCAAAGGTAAGTAATCCCATTCATTCATCCTTTCCCTTTTATAATCCTAAGTTATCTAGAAGTTAAGTCGATAGTTAGTTTAAAACTTCGACCCAAGATCGATTTATCCACGCACATTCTCTCGGTGTTCCAACAGTAAACAGGAAGCCAAAAGTTATGTAGGCTATCAGCAACCTTAGAGATTGATTTTCTTTTTCTTCTTTTTTTGTTAAGATGGTGATGAAGTACTAGTGTACACCGGCTGCAACTGTGTTTACAAATAGTTGTCAGTTTTTTCTTTTCAATAGTAGACATTTATTGTATAAATTGGATCAATATTTAAGTTGGGAAATCAATTAAGTTTTCTAACATTTAAAAAACAAACATTTAGATTTCATTTGTTTAACCATTGTAAAACCTTTGTTTTCTCAATTTATTGTACAAAACATCTTTGGAAGAGAAAACAAGGCTTCAATCAGTGTAACATTGTTTACAAAATATCTAAATACAGAATAAGGCCATAATGAATTAAATTATCAGTATAAAATAGATCAATCTCAAAATAGAAAAACCTAAAATTGTAGCATGAAATACTCTAAAATAAAAATTAGTCTTAGTGCTTTTGTATTCTGATGCTAATAAAATAAAATTTTGAAAAGAAAGTATAATGTTTACAAGAATATTCTAATAATGGATAATTACAGGATTTAATAAACAGCAGCAGATATGAGGAAAATCTCAATAGACATGATGCCACTATATTGAGGTACTAATATTTGTATGTAACAAGTAAACAGTTCTCTCAAACTCGGATAAAATCGACAGGCTCACCAATATTTTATAGTCAGAGAATTTATAAATCTTGATCTTCCAAAAGAGACTGCATAAATTCTGATGTTTTGAACCTACATCAATCATTTGAGGTGAGCATCTGTTCACAAAGTGAACCATTAGAAACAGAATTACTACTGACACACATTATCAGCAAAACCTTGGTGTTGGTTTCCAAATATTAAGCTTTTTGGTACTGGGCATAAGGAAAATAATATAGATGAAATAAAATCTTTAAAAAAACTTTTGACAAGGGGGTTGATCATAAAGGGAGTACAAATATACATATATACCTCTAGGACAGGTCCAGCTGAGAGGATAGTTTGTTCTACGCCAGAACCATGACTTCCCTTCTGACTAAGAGCAGTGAGGTGGTGCAGTAGGAAATTAGTCGATTCCGTTTTACCACTGCCAGACTCCCCGCTGATAACAATGCACTGGTTCTTCTTGGCTTTAAGCATGCTGTGGTATGCAGCATCGGCCACAGCAAATATGTGAGGGGGTAACTCAGGGCCCAGTCGACGTTTCTGGTATAGTTTCACATACTTCGGGTTGTATATTGGGTGAAACTGAACAAAAGAAACACAAAAGGAAATTCATTAACATATTACTCAAAAGATATAAAATATTTAAAATTTTAAAAAATTCCAATTGCCAAATAAATTATAATAATAGTAATCAGAAAAATTAACTTGACCCGTCAAAATAAATTCATGGTCAATCCATAAGATCACTATCTAAGGTCAAAAACTGTTATCGTTAACATTTATGTTTGTCCTTTAGGATCAATTGATATAGCACCAAAAACGCAAGCTGTTTTTGGTTTTATAGCTACCCTTTTGGAATTTTCATTCTAGCCAATTGCATAACAGTATAATAACCAAAGTAGAATTAATACACATCAGAATCTTACAAGAAACCAAAATTAACACAACTATTATATACGTGTGCAAAGCATTGAATGATACTAAATATGAGAGATCTCAGCTTTGATTCAATAAAACCCAATTCATAAATAGAGATTCATTAAAAAGAATTACTTTCCTGAGACTGAATAATTTCAATTAGTAATGTTTAAAGGTACATCATCCAATAGTACAACTAACACTTTCTTGTTTAATTTTATGCAGTTTATTTAATAGTCTCTTTGAACAAGTTTTACCATTATGTGGTAATCTTCAGGATAGTATCAAATTCACTACAAATTATTTAAAATTAATAATAAAAAATGACATAGGTACTTTAAATGGGTTGACAGCAATTAAGATTGAGCCGACGTATGTGTAAATATGTCCAGCGTTGAATCTGGCCTTGAGATTATCTAGGAGAGTCTGTTCGTTAAGATCGGGCAGCTGGCAGAGGTCTGGGTACTCTCTATCATTAGGTTGGTAAAGGAAACGGTAGAAGTAATCCTTGATTAATTGAGGATCCATCGTAAAGCCTTCTGTCCACAAGCTCTCGCACACCTTCTCTCTCAAGTAAAACCTGAAACAGTAAATAAAAAATATATTAAGGTATAATAACTAATAGAGCAAATAAGTGGTTTTAAACATTTGGCATATTAAAGGACTCACAAATCTGCGACTTAAAAAGGGTCATTAGTCTGGAAAATGCAATAAAAAACATATCTATATTTGCTTGTCCTTCTTAAACACTTTGTAAATCAGAGACAGAACTAGACCTGCTGAGGCCCGTGTGCAAGATTTGTTTTGAGGCCCCCCCCCCCCCCCCCCCCCTCCAAGATGACCAACTATTTTTGTCGCCTCATTTTTCAGGATATACATAAGATTTGTAATAATTTGCAACAAAAAACATTATTTTATGATAGAAAAAACGAAATAAATTAAATTCCTATTTAAATGAACTACATTTTAGAATATTATAATCAAAATCGTCGGAACCGTTTTCGAGAAATACTTTTTTCATAGTTTTTAAGGAGTAGCGCCCCCAAATTTGAAGGTAAAATTAATATCTCCTCGGGGTATGATTTTTCTGAATATGTATGCTGAATTTCGTCAAAATCGGCCCAGTAGTTTAGGCTCCAGGTGTCTGCACAGACAGACGACAGACATTTTTTTAAAAACTACTTTTTTGGACTCAGGGGACCTCAAAACGTGTAAATCCATCAAAATTGAATTTTCTCTTTATATGGAAAGTAAAAAGTTACGAAAATGAGCAAAAAAGTTGCCTGTAATGGTACTTTTTTACTATAGCATCCCCCTATGTTATGTTATCTATGTTAGCATCCCCTATCCCTTTATGTTTATTTATTTATTTATTTATTTATTTAATAATAACAATACATATCAAAGTACATATAAATAATTATAAGACCACAGGTTTCCCCAAGTCGGCCTTCATAAGAAAAATAATCACATAGTTAGTCTTTAATAAGTAACAAAAAACACATTGAATTTATATTGCAAAATATAACAAAAACTGTGCAAAATAAATGAAAGTATTATACACTTCTATATCAACTGGTTAATAATGTAAAACAAAAAGTTCTGAATGCTTGGTAATTATATGAAAATAGATCAACTTGAGAAAAGAAATATGAATTGTAGAGTTTCATCATTCTATTAGTAGGACAAAATTCATGACTCGTAGTTCTAGATTTGGCAACAAAGAAAAGCCTGTTGTGCCTACAGTTTATAGGTCTGACGTAGAAATTAATTTGAGATAGGAGTAGTGGGCATTGTAACAAATCATTGACAATTTTATATAAAAAACATAAATCATGGAAATTTCTTCTATCTTCTAAAGTAGATAACTTATATTTTTCGTTGAGCAAAGATACAGAACTATTATACGGATATATATTACCAGACATTTTATATTCGAGATATCTTAAAAACTTATTCTGAAGAATTTCAATTTTGTTTACTAAACATTTATTTATTTCATTAGGAGACCAAATGATATCGGCATAATCTAATTTGCTTCTTATGAGTGAGGTGTAGAGAACTATGAGACTTTTTGAATCTGTAAATCCTTGTGTCGATCTTTTTATAAAGCCTAATAATTTATAGGAACTAGAAATTACATTGTTAACATGAAGATTAAATTTAAAATTACTACAAAAAGTCACACCTAGATCACTGACAGTGCCGGAGAATTGAATAATAGACTGGTTGATTTTATATTTAGTTTTCACACTATTAGCTTTTCTACTGTAAGAAACAAAAGTACACTTAGAAATATTCAGGTCTAATTTATATTCATCGCACCAAGAAATTAGGTTATTCACATCCTTTTGAATTTGAAGTGTGTCATCGACGGATGTCACTTCTCTATACAATTTGAGATCGTCAGCGTACAATAGAGAAAACGAGTAATTAAAAACACTGGGCAAATTATTAACAAAAATAAGAAATAAGAAAGGTCCTAAAATGGAGCCCTGTCCAACGCCAGATGAAGCGACAAAGGTTTTAGATTGAAAATTATTAAAACAGACGTATTGCAATCTATTATTGAGATAACTAGCGAAAAGATGAACTACGGGTAAGGAAAATCCAAACTCAATTAATACTTTTAAAAGAACATCATGAATTACTCGGTCAAAGGCTTTACTGAAGTCAAAATAAATTGTGTCGACTCTACCGGAACGGTCTAAAATTGAAGAGACATAATTATTAAAAACAAGGAGATTTGTGACTGTGGATCTTCCCGGTAGAAAGCCATGTTGACTCTCAGACAAGTAGGGTTGAGTTTGATAAAATAGTTTGTTATAAATTAGTCTTTCGAATACTTTAGCCGGCGCATTCAACAGGCTTATAGGTCTGTAATTGGCTATATTACTCTTATGGCCTTTTTTAAAAACCGGAGTGATTTTAGCAATCTTCCAAATATCCGGAAAGACACAGGATGAAATAATTAAATTAAAAATAAAAACTAAAGGCTCCAATAAAGGCTCTAACAGGTACTTGAAAATATACATGGGTATACCGTCTGGACCACTACTCTTTTTATTTTTAAGCTTACTGAACGATTCGATAACATCATTACTAGTTATAGGAGATATGTCAATATTGATGTTTGGATTTGCTACGGTGTTGGCATATAATTGATTAACATTATAAGTAGAAACATTTTTACTATATGAATCAGAGAAGTATGAGGCGAAGCCGTCCACTACATGCTTTCCATTATATACAGTGTTGTTTAGCTCCATACTGATAGGTGTGACATTAAAATCTGCTCTTAGACATTTAACATAGCTCCAAAAGAAGGAGGAGTCTGATACAATACTAGATTGCACATTTGATATATACCTTTTGTAGTCAGAAATAATGAGTGCTTTAAGATCTCTTCTAATGTTGTTATATAGAATTTTATGATATTCGGAATATTTACTTTTCTTAAATAATTTATTTTTCTTTTTTACAGTATTTTTTGTAATTTCGCTGTACCAGCGTGGAAATTTTGTAACTGGCCTTACTTTACACAGTGGAACAATTTTGTCGATACAACAATTTAATACAGAATACAGATAATTAACCGATTCATTAGGACAAGTTAACTTATATAAAGGAGTCCAATTTACAGAGAGTAAATCCAATTTTAAATCGTCAAGATTACATTTATTAAAATTATAAAAAAGATGAGAAACATTATTTGTAAGCGAATTAAGTTTTACAATTTTTATCTCAAGGTTTAATGCCGGATGGTAATTATCTTCCACTACTAGCGGAGAAGACTCATGTGTAACTTTTACGGGAATACTACACAGGACTAAATCTAAAGTTCTTGCCATGAAATTTTTTACATTATTATACATTGATAAATCGTACATGTTCATAAAATCTAATAAACAGTTAATTGTATTTGAACCTTTAGCTAGATCGAAGTCTGTACCTGTGATTGAAGGAATATTATAATCACCAATGAACAAATATTTTAAATTAGGATTTTTTTCATTATTTAATAATTGATCTATGCCACTGTAAAAACATTGGTAATCTAATAGAGACGCATTAGGAGGTATATAGAGAACATTTAACATGAGACTAAAATTACAGGAACTTAACTTAATACTAATTGTTTCGAATATACATTGATCAAATAGTTGATGTTGATCAAAAATTGATGTTAATAGTTATTTTGCCAAAGGAACATTATACAGAGTAGCATATATTCTTAGTCTAAATTACTGTTAAGACGAAGGGATATTTATTCTAATGTATCTTGGGACAAAGGAATATCACACTTGTGTTTATAATTGTGATCATATCCCTTAGTCTAATCAACTATTAAGATAAAGGAATATTGAATATAGAACTTCCCCAGGAGTCTCAATGTCTTGGGGAGACAAACACACAAACCTTATTGACTATTTTTAGGGCAGACTATTGTTTAGAACCAAGGGGGGGGGGGTGCTAAAGTAAAAAAGAGCCCTTGTAATTAATACAAAAGAATGGATTTCGAGTTTATGGCTCAAAGTAAGAACTCTTTATTTTTTTTTTTTTTATTAGATCCATAATTTTAGCTGTTAGACTTGAGTTGAATACTCATATTTTGAAACTTTAATTCTTGGAGAAAAAATACCAAAAGTAAAAAGTTCTTATTTTAAGCCATAGAATCTCATTTTAGCCTTAAAAATATGTCCTCTTTTAACTTTTTCATATTTAAAGTACTGCTGCAGAGCATTTTAGCGCTCAAAGTGCTTAGCATTTTTTCTGTAAGCGCATTTTAAGTTAACATAGAACCCAGCAAACCGCGTCTTTCTTCCTGCAGTAGATTCCGGAGATATTGAGTGGATCGTGTTAGGGGTCCCCTGTGTAGGCATATTTTACAAGTTAAAAATTTATAATTAATTTAAAAACTTACTAAAGATAGTTACATTTTGATGAAACATATACAGGATAATACAAAACATTACAGTCTAAAATATCCAAATGTATAAAAATCACATCATGTTGTAAGTCAATTTTTTATATTAATACTATTATCTTAATAAGTATTTAACATCAATTGTCTCAAAAAATGATAATAATAATTATTATTATTTTGTGGAAAAGGATATAGATACCTACCACATAAAAATGATATAAATAATTAATAAATAAAATATAAACTAACTTCACCTTTTTAGTAAAATTATTCTTTATTTTTATTCATTTATTTTTATTTTATTAATATTTTATTTATAACTGGCCGAGCGGAAGTGAGGCCCCCCTTACCCCGAGGCCCGTGTGCGGCCGACCCCATGCACACGGCTAGTTCCGGCACTGTTGTAAATACAGGTAATATGGCTGATGGGGACCTTTAGGCTGACCCTATATCACTTATCATTACAATTGTAAAGAGGTCTCTAGTAGACCACTAGCCTCCTCATAGGCTGTAGTAAAATGGATTATAGTAGAAGCCCTCTTAACCAGCCACCTCAGGACCAAACCCATGAGCACATAGCGAAATGACAAGTTAAAATAAATTTTACACACAAAATAATTACTTCCACACACCAATATGTAAACTTTTGAACTAACTACAAGGGACAGGTGTTGACAGATATCTTCACAAAACAGTGATAAAACTAACTAACTAACTCAATTGTGCAACAGCTTATGGAGGACCTAGGCCTGCCAAAGGGCTTATACAACTATATAATATGTAATGGATGACATGGGGCTAGTGTGATGGAGCGCATTAGCTGTATAAACATTACAATTGGCATATGCAACCAGTTAGTTGCCACTTCATAAGCAGCTACCCATTTATTTGGTGATGCTGGGAGAACAATGAACGGGAGAGAGGGTGAACCCAGAATTGTGGTTATCCATCAAGTTATGATCAAGCCAGATGCTGTTAACTATAATGAGAGAGTCAATTCCTTTCTTATCTGAGCTACAGGGGGCCCCAAAACAGTGGTAAGCAGACCATTTATCTTTTACACACCAGGTGAAAATGGTGGGTTACACGAGTGTTTTATGTCATGAGTCACCCCCAGTTAAGCACTAATTAATCTGATGGCATCTACTGTAGTGGCTTAAGTAGAATAATAAACAGCTACAGTAAGCAGATTGCTTTACCTTCAAAATTGAGCTGTGGAGTTATTCTTAACAGAGGTACAGTAGTAAAATACTACCTCCTCACAATAGCTTTATTATGGCAAACTGGCTTTTAACTACAAGGATTTATCATTAGCACTGGAGAGATGGAGACTGAGCTTTGAACTTATAAGTGAGTCAAGCTCACAGCTCTATACTCTCGACTCCTGGTTCAACCAAACTCAATCTGTTTGGTGTATCAACAACTGCTTTTCTCTCAATAGAGCTTTTGTGACATTTCTGATTTCTCACCTGGTAGCTACTTAAGAGAATTGGCATCCATATGATTATGTGCATAAGCCATAATCATAGTTACTAAGGGTTTAAAGAACTCTATGAAGACTCTATGAAGGGGTTTAAGATGGAACTCTATGAAAAATTTCTCAATTTTGTCCCTCATGATTCCTTCCTTAAGGGCTCTTTATGGTTTCATTCTCACCCAACGGTCTTTATTTTATATTTATTATCTATAAATCTATTTTTCTAAATAGCTTGGATTATTGTCACAAAAAATAAAAAGTTTGATTGATTTTGGTTTTGGTTTGATTCATAAAAAAAATAATAATAATAAAAATGTTATTTATGTAAATGTTGACACACATAATTGAAAAACAATTTTACACATTCCAATAAGTATCAAATATTTTATTTTTATCTTGTACATGCTTCTCTCACTGTATGTTTGTTTGCTTAGTATTATCATGAATGAAGGTAATTATAGGGACCTGTTCTAATCTCAAAAACACTTGAAACTGTTTACCCTCTCCACCAATACTACTTTGTGTTATGTAACATTCAAATGTGTATTAAACAAACGCCGAGAAATAGTGTGAAAACATACATATTTACATTTTTTTTTAATTTGTGACTATTATATCATTTAAGATTTGAGCTTTTTAATTTGTTAAACATTAAACAAAATTAGACTGTAATGTCTGATGTTAATAAAATTAAAAAATTACTTATTAAGCAAATAATATTACCACTACAACTGCAATTAATACTAACAAGTCAATTTAATAAATAAATAAAATTAAGTGAACTAATAAACAAATTTCCAACACACATTAACTGCTAACTACTACTCACAGATTAACCAATCACTATTTTACTAAATACTTCCCATAAAACTAAACTTACTATTTATTTAACATTACCACTACTACTACTATTATGTACTAACTATCTAACTAATTTCTCAAATACAAACTAAACATACTATGTACACACTACCCTATTACTATTTTCTAACTAATAACTAACTACCTTACAGACTAGAATTACTATGTAAACTACTATACTATTAATTACTATTTAACCTACTATTCTACAAATTACTTATGAACTAGCTATTTAACATACCATTGTCTTAATATATTTATTAATTATAAGGTTTGTTGTGTTAACTACTATTACTACTTACAATACACACTGTATATAAGTATTTTCATTTCTACAAAGCACTTACATTTAAATATTCACTAATAAAATAAATTACTGGACCAGACTGATGCAGAAAAGAAAAATGGAGGCACAGCATATAATACGAAATCATCTCTAAGTTCATGTATCCGCATTAAATTAGAAACAGTGACGTTAACAACGCCATTATAGAATCTATAAATTAATTTTAACCTTAGTAGGTCCATGTACTTAAGCAACATCAACAGGTAAACCACTTAATTTATATATTTTAAACTGAAATTAATATAAGAATATTTTATTTATTTTACTTTTTTCATTACACTACAATATTTTTTTAGCTAAAAAATAATATAATAATTACTCAAGTGGATGTGCTATCGCTTATGTGCAATTTCATGTTTTTTCATGTATTATATATGCTACTGGTTAGTTATTATACTGTTAATGTACTATTTTGTTTATGCTTGCAATTGTTTATGTATGATTTTAACTGCTTCAAAATGCCACATATAGTCAGTGTTTTGCCAAAAACATGAAACAGTAAATAACTTAAGTTGAAATTGCTGCCTTTCACGGTTAGTCTTGATCAAAAATCAGAAAATTAAAATATCACTTGAAAACATCACTTAGAAAACCATGTGAAAAAACATTAATTTTGAAGCATTTTTGCCAAGTTAATAATTAATATATAACTTCGATTACCTTTGTAACTTTGAAAGGCAGTATCTGTAATCTCAACTTATGTAATATGCAAATTCGTTGTTTCAGCTAAGCAACAATGATAATGAGTGAGTAATATATTAAGGTTGTAAGCTACATAAATAAATTTAATAAATTAATCTATCTATATACTAATTAATTAATTAACTAATGATTAATTATTGCATAATCTTCGGAATCACAATATGAGCAAGTTTCAGCTTTCTAGGTAGACAGGAAATGGGTCAAATTTAGATTACAAGATTTGGAGACAAGTGGAGTTAAATAAAAGAGGACAGTTGCTACATCCTCAGAACAAAATGAACTTCCTAAAAGATGGACTATCAACACTGGGTGGGAAATGTCAGGACTCACACCCATCGAGGCATGGCTATAACTATAAGACCATGGATGTCATTGACAGTATTGATGTCATAATGTCAAGAAATAGTATGAAGCCTAACTAATAGAAGCCTAATTATGGCTAACTTATTGATTAAATCAAGTAAGCAAAGCCAAGACTATCATTTTAAACTAATAGACAAAACATACACTATTAAAATATATGTATCAGCTAAATACTACACATTTCATACGTTTTAAATACTATATTATGTTCCATTCTTCAGTTTCAAATATTTAATTAATGCACATAAAAACAAATAACAAATAAAAGAAAAAAGAAGCACAAGTAGCCCAAATCAAGACATATGAGAAGTGTTAAATACTAACTAACAATTTACATTTAAAATAAGCTTACATTGTTTTTATCAATTGTCTTATCAAGTTAAGATAAGATTAGAGTTGTAGCTTTTTTTCTTCTTTTTTTTTAATATATGTGAATAAATGATTTTTTGTCATAATAATTTATTTAAAATTTTAATTTTAATTTAAAACCAACAAGATTTACAGTTAAAAATTGCTCTCATAATAGTATATAAAGTGAAGTGTGCAAGGTGTAAATAAGCAGGAAATTTCGTTGTCAAAATAATACTATTTTTTCATCTGAAGATTACTCATATTGTTATTTTTAAGATAGATAAACTTCCTTCAGCTAAACATGCATGCGATAATGTTCTGTGATACAATATCAGATATGCTCTACATCAGACCATTTTCTTTTTTAAATTTAATTTTTCATCATCTAAACTAAGGATTCCCAAAAATTTTCGTAACAGTAATTAAAATATAAACAAAATACATCACAGAAAGCTCAGAATCCGAAAAGAAATAATAAATCTAAGCTCAGAACAACAAATTGGCCCTTTCACCAATTCCTACTCTACTTCTAGTTCAAAAGAAAATTATTCTGACATTTAAGTAAAAGGTCAGGGATCTACTCTTGAAGGTATCCAGAGGTTAAACAGAGTTAGTTACCCTATTACCGGATTTGATATTCAATTAAACTAACTAATGTAACATATATATAGCTAAAGTGTGAAACCAATTTCAAATTCTTATAAAACACTAAACAGTAGCATCAATTACATAATACAAATCACCAATCAATTCCAAAGACATACAAAGAAATAAAAAGTCTACTTATCCAACAACTAGTCAACTATCCAAAATAGAAGTATAAGCTTTTCACTACTTCAAATATATATTTATTATTAGGTATTATAATTACAAAATAAATAAACACACATTATTATAACAAGTTCAAAAATATAACTGAGCTCACATCAATAGGTCAGTGTCACTGATCAATCATAGATCATAGGGTGATTAGTAAAGTAATTTGTATTCTGCTAAAAGGTCAAGGTAACTTTCAAATGAGATCAAACCTTTTAATAAACACATTGCATTTAAAAAAAATAAAATAAAAATAGTAGTAAATACACCTTTTTTCCTATTTTGTTCCTTGCATTATATATTAATTATATTAAATAAAAAAAATGAGGGTGGTGGCAACCTGCACTAATAGTCCAGGAGATAGAGTGCAAAAAAGTGGCTGGCTAACATCAAGCTAGAATTTTGTGTATAAGTTAATCTTTTGGAGCCTTTTAAGAATATATGGTCTGCTTAGTTTATCTGCGGGACATAGGCCTTTGAAAAAAACAAACTGGTGGAGAGCAGACTGTCCCCTCCCATTTTGGTGGACAATGTTATTTTCATGATCCTGAGTAAAAAAATTAGTAAAAAAAAAAAAAAATAAGTTGATGCTATTTTGTCACTTGATAGGGTCACCATATTGATTTGAAGAAATATATGAATAACTACCCTATCAAGTGATAAACTAACATCAACTTGATTTTTGGTCTACTGACTAATTTTAACACACACACAAACCACTTAGGATCATGGAAATCTCAATGTCCACCAAAATGGGTGTGGCATGGTCACTCTCCACAGATTTGTTTTATGTGTTATTCATGCCTATTACTAAGCACGATAGGTAGTGATCACCGAGCTGTTAGAGGCAATATAATAATACCGAATATACACAAAAATTATATAAAAATGAATCACAAAATAAGAAATGTAAAACTTTCATTCATTAATTAATTTTAGAATTTAGAATTAATTTTAGAATTAAAAGAAGAATATGAAAAAGAATTAATGATCAAATCAAGCAACTTCAATAATACCATAATAGATAAAGACATAAATAAGAAAGAACAACTAATAACAACAATAATAAAGAAAACAACCATTAAACAATTAAAACCAGAAAAATTAAATACTAATAAAAACAAAATGCCAAAGGAAATTTCAAAACTAATGAAAAGAAGAAGAAAGCTAAAGAGGGACAATGTTAAATCAAAAATTGTACATGCAGAAATTTCAAAAATCGTCAGAAAAAAGATGTCATTATGGAGCCTAGAGAAGAAAATTAACGAACTTGAACAAGCTATAGAAGAAGGGTCCAGTCTACGAAAATACCGGCAAACGCAAGCTGCAGGAAAACATCAAATAATTGCAATAAAATAAACAAAGGAAATCTGATAAGAGAGATCAAGGAAATAGCTCATATAGTATCGGACTAATACAGAAACCTGTACAACTGTGACAATAAACAATCACCATCTAGTAAGAAAAATGAACAAATAAATGGGAACGAGGAGACCAATTCTCTAATGCAAAATTTAATGGGCAATTAAAAGACTGAAGAATGGAAAATCAGCAGGACCAGACAAAATAAAGAACGAAGAGTTAAAAGCCAGTGGGGAAACATTGGTGAACATCCTTCTTGAGCTTTTTAAACAATGCCTCATACAAAGAGAAGTCCCTCAAAATTGGCTTGTTGCTAATCTCCTACTACTTTATAAAAAAGGTGATAAACTGAATATAGACAATTACAGACCAATAAGCTTACTCTCATGTTACAAATTATTCATGTAAATTATTACAAAAAGAATTTCCAACAAACTAGAGCAACAACTAAGTATCAATCAGTCAGAATTTAGGTAGAATTTCTCAACCGTAGACAACATCTTTACAGTGAAACAACTTATCAGAAAAGCTAATAATTACCAATTCCCCCTAATAACAGTGTTTGTAGACTACAAAAATACCTTCGACTTTGTATATACAGGAGAAGTAATAGAAAGTCTCAAAGAGTCAGGCATAGAAGAAAATTATGGAAGTATATTTGAATTTATTTATAGTGGATTAACACTTCAATATAAAATATGATCAGTCATAGAAAAAATAGAAGTGCACAATTTGTAACAGGCAAACAGAAGAAACAATTATTCACTTCTACTTTTCTTGTCCCATTTATCAGGACCTAAGGACCCACTACATAGCACAATATACTAGTAATCACACAGAGCTAAGTCTAGCTCTAACAGATCTACTCAATGATCTGACCTACAAGAAAATTAAAAACATATATTGCTATACGAGCGAAGCATTAAAACTCAGATCCTTCATCCTGAACGAGTAACTACAAGAGTAGACTAGTCACTAGTTAAACTACAATCCCAGGGCTTGTAAGACACTTTTACGCAAAAAATTAAAAGATGAAAGAAGTAAACACTCATATAAATATTATTTTATATAACATAAAAACTTTAAACTTATTTTGTAATTTTTATTTTTTAA
This sequence comes from Gerris lacustris, assembly GCA_951217055.1. NCBI lineage: Eukaryota > Metazoa > Arthropoda > Insecta > Hemiptera > Gerridae > Gerris > Gerris lacustris. Next base: position 31,693,256 of record OX578281.1, on the reverse strand, counting down.
ATCAATGTGTTATGTAATATCTATGTTAGGACTATGAACTCCTATTTGTACAGTTTTGTAAAAAAAAAACTTAAACAAATACACAAATATTCTATTCTATTCTATTCTAGAAAAAATAGAAGTAAAACGTGGAATTAGACAGGGAGATATATTATTTTGTACTTACAAAGGTCAAAATATGGACAATATAGGTAAAAGGTTGGGTTTGCTGAATAAATTGGGTACAAAATTGGCAAGGAAAGAGTTAAACCAGAATCTAATGACATAGGCTTATAAGTCTTAGGTCAAGACGACAATGGAATATTGAAGTTAGATTCTACATATTGAAGTTAGGCTGCATACAGGAAATAAAAAATATAATTTACAAAAAGTAGACATAATTATATGCTTATTTAACCCATGTCAAATCATTTCAAATTGGTGTTTGTTTCTACAAAGCAAACAAAAATGAGTAAAAAAGGACAAACAAGGAAAATGGAGGCATTTGTACAGTTAGGTACCCAATTGGTTCTGGACCTTTTTTTCTAATACCACATGTCAGCATATGTCAAATGAACATGTGTTTACTTTGAAACATAATTAAAAAAAAACAGATAATTTACACTCTGGAAATTCTAGGCTAGTATCAGATTGTAAATAATAAAAATAGAGCAAACAAAACAGAATGAGTTATCTAAATTATCTATACACAGCAATATTCATTCATTATAAATGCAAATCTATAATAGGAATGCAGAGAGAAAATTTTCATTCAGAAAACAAAGACATTTAAAAAAAAAAAAAAAAAAAATTTAGCCAGGCTAGAAGAAATTCATTTTTACACACACAATAATTGTTAATATGATACTAACAATAATAATGAGATTAACATAATATGTTGTTAAAGAAAACTGTGATAAAATAAAGATGTTTTTGTATAAAGTAGTTCTAAGCAAAATAATGGTCTTTACTAAAATGGTTGAAACAGATTCTTACAAGGCAACAGCTAGTGTAGTTGTGGTTTTATGAAAATAAACTGATAAATTATCCTCTTTAAGTGTTTATTCACTTTTTATATACATTAAAATTTTTTTTAAAATAAAAACTTTTAACCACCTCACAACAAATAACATTAAAAAATGACATAATTTTTGAGGATCGACATAACCGAGGGGGAAACTAAAGTGGTTTAAAACACCAAAATATCTGGTGAGTTTGAATCCCAGAGAGGTGGACATGTTTTACACTAATGATCACATCGAGTAGAGAGTCCTTAACACACAGTGAATGTATTATTACATTTTTTTAAATTTAAAGGTCAGATAGTAAATTTATCGATTTTTTATTTATTTTTTTATTTTTTTCAATTCATTCAGATTACAATCAACTTAGATCAAACAATTTAGATGTTCTATAAATAAAATTTCTGTTGCTTACGAATGAGGAAGTGGGAAAAATTGTATAAATATTATACAAGAGAATAATGTTAAAACCACAGAAATGAACTGAATGCTAATTTAAACCCATTTTTCTTCTAATGGCCTGACCTTGAGTGCGCTTTAAATTTAAAGACATTTATATTGAGGGTAGGGATAGTAATAGGAAATTATAATGTGAGAATTCTGCACCTGTCAGGTTTAACATCTTCAATAAATAAGCCTACATGATTTTGAACAAAGACATACATTATACATAAACATAAAATGAAATTCGCTGAATATATTTGAAATTTAGAACATTTTAGCTGTCAATTTGAAAACTATTTATTAGTACTAAGACACTATAATTGATTAAAAAAAATCAATGTATTGATAAATTAGAACAAATATACAAGAATCATGAATCAAAGCCCTTTTACTCTTAAGGAACGGAATCCGACCTAATTTAGAGTTTTCTATGGTTTTCTCCAATCAACAAGTCAAATGCAAGGTTGGCTCCACTAAAGTTGGGAGCAGCTACATTAGAAACAAAATTATCTAGAATTAGGTTAAAACTCAATTATCCCAACTAATCAATGTTATTTTTAATAGCTGCTGTGGCCCTTACTTTTGTTAACTTATTCAACTATAGAATTTGATTTAAAAAAAAAAAAAAATAAAATCACTCTAAAGAAAAACTATTATAACCTTTTAAATGAAGGCCGTGGATATTATTGCACTTAAGATTTAATATTTAATTAATAATATATTACATTAATGCTCTTGAACCATTTCACTGCTACACAAATGTTAATTCATTTGACAATTATATTGTAGAACAATAGTATTTAAATTTAACACATTAAGCATTTTTGTTTCCATCTACTTTACCCCTTCTTGAATGAAAAATAAAAATAAAATGGATGGAAATAGAATACAAGGGAAAAGTAAACAGCCAATAGAAGGTTATTTATGAGAATGAAGAAAGCTTATAATTAAAACTTTAGGATATCTGCAGGCTGTTACAACAACAATGGATCTTAAATAAATGTTTACAAGATACAGAGGACTGTTTTAGTCCAATGAGGCCAAGCATGGAACTGGAGGAGTGAGTCACTGGAACAGAGGGATGAGGCATTGGTTGTAAATTTAGCTCCCAATAACATCTCTTAATACCATATGGGTCTACCTTATTTTTTTTATTTTGTTTAGAGGGTGAGAAAAACCTAGGCAACAAATGTTGACTGAGGGATGAACAAAAAAGTTAAAAATAAAATAAATAAATCAAGGGGGAAGTGAAACTCAAGTTAAATATATACATAGTGAGAAAAGGGTATTTCCAAATTAATAAGGAATTTGATGAATAATCAAATTTAAGATTTTACCATTGAACAGTTCCATAAAGGTAAATCTTAAATAAAATCAATGGTAAACAATTGACAGTTGTTTAAACTGAATAAGGAGGCTTATTTGAACTTGAGATAAATTAAAAAGTTTATTGTTAGGAAAAGCACAATTCAATTTAATAGAGATCAGTTTGAACACATTAGTTCATCATCAGTAAACTTCAGTTCAGCAACAAAAACAAGTTTTTATGGGATTCTGAATGTTTTGTTGTTTAAGATCTTTTTAAAAGGATATACATTTGTATTTCTATTGTCACATAAAACACTCATAAGTAGAAAAAACGGTACTTGTTAATTAGGTTTAAAAAAAACCTATGATTTACAGCACCCAAATACCGATGGTCTTTTATAGTTTACAAAATCCAAAATCAGAATAGCGTGTAGTACAGACTAAGTGGTTGAGTTTCATTTACTTTGTGGTGCTACAACCCATGTAGAGTATTGGCCACCTTGACAATTTTTATATATATTTTACTGTCCTCCCTCTATATTACACTATCACACTCCACACTACCTTATATTCTCCCTTTCTACGTTGTTTAACCATCTTTTACGAGGGTCTCCTTCAAGTCTCTATATTATCCATTTTACTTTATCACCCCCCTTGGTTCTTAACAATAGTCTGGCCTACAAAAGTCTCAAAGGTTTGTGTATTTGTCTCTTCAAGACATTGAGACTCCTGGGGCAGTTTTATATTCAATATTTCGTTATCTTAATAGTTGATTAGACCAAGGGATATGATCACAATTATATACACAAGTGTGATATTCCTTTGTCCCAAGGTACATTGGAATAAATATCCCTCTGTCTTAATAGTAATTTAGATTAAGGAATACATGCTACTCTATATATGTTGCTTTGTCTAAATAACTATTAACAAAAAGGGATATAGGGGGGTGCTAAAGTAAAAATTAACCCAAAAAGCTTTCTACTGACCTGTCCTTCTATATTCTATATTGTCTACCCTAATACTTCACGTACCCTTATATCTCTTTTTACATTGCACAACCATCGTGTACAAGGGACTCCTCCGAAGTCTCCTTTCTCCTGGAAAATCTTGTTATATCTCTTTTTATCTAATTAAATGAATATATTTATTTCCCTTACTAACACTGACAATTTAAAAAGAGGAAGCAGTGCATAATAACATCAGCTGCTACCTGAAGACATTCTCTGCTAGATGCCCTCATATGAGTTTCATTGATATTGTTTATAATGGATACATTTGAAAATAGATTATAGTTCTTTGTTTCTGAAAAGCTATCGTCTATATTCCTGTAAAGGTTTGTAATAACAAACAATGATACCCAATCAAAAATAATAAGTATTACAATAAAATTCATTAACCATTGGCAGATTAACTTTTTCTCCATATCGACAATTTTTAACCTGTTTCATACAACAAAACGAAACAACCTTCTCAGATATACCTTGTAATCTTTCAAGCAGAAATAAACTGAATTTTGTAAAATGTTAAGCCTAGAACAATATAATACTTATTAACAGTAGTTCATTAATTGATGACAATCATTGTTTGTTTCTAACTTTAATACTTAATGCTTGTTTAGTAATAGTGCAGAAAAACTTTGTCTAAATGCTCACATTCTAATAAAAACTATTAATAAATAAACTAATAACTATAAAAATGTGTATTCATTTGTTAAATAACTTACTTTGTTTACATTAGGTTTGTTCCAACCCGACTTGTGACAGTGTTTCGTACCATTCTCCAAACTGTTCCAACCCCCGCAGGAATCGTTTTTGAACAGTTTACTACACCGTCCAAACGATCCTTTTGACAATACCAAGTACTAGTTTGTATGACATGCGCAATTATATTAATCGCCACACATGTTAACAGGAAGGTTCCGTAACTGTTAGGTTTCTTTGAATGTTTTTAATACGGAGCGAATTATAAACCCGTTCCAACCTTTATTTATTACAGTACAATGTTAGCACATGCGTATAAAACCTATCCTAAATGATTCCCAAACAATCCGCAGGACGTTACAAATAGGAGGGTTAGAACAAACCTATAATGTGTGCATGTAACCTGTACCTGCACAGTGAAACCTACCTTTCCAAATAACTATAAAATTGTGGAAAAAAACTAACTAGGTATAAGTACAAATAATGAAAAATGAACTTTTTTAAAAAAAAAAAAAATAATAATAAACTTATTTACAGTATGTAAATAAATGTAAATTATGTAAACATTATATTTACATTATGTAAATATAACCTGCACAGTGGAACCTACCTAGTCTAATCTTAATTGCATCAATATTTTTAACATAATCTATCATACCTAATGTAGAATATCGACCTATAGAGATGATTAGTAATGACGTCACAAGATGGCGTAAGCTTTCGATAATTTATTCGATTCGGTTTGTTATGTTCCTTTTCCTTATCACCTGTTATCAATCCCATGTAAAATGAATGGGAGAATTTTCTCAACTTTTTAAATAAATAATTATTAAATTATTATTAATTTATAAGACTTTTCAACCTTTGAACGTTATTATACTAAGTCTATTTTAACAATGTAAGATAAGAAAACATTAAAAATTGCCGTCCTAGTGGTTTAAAAAAGTATTATTGTGAGTGTGTTTTATTGTGGTGATACCATCCGGGTCCGTTCTTATTTATTGTTTATTTTTTAAATCATTTTTCTATTTTAGTTTGTATATTATGTCTTCCACCTTCTCGAGCGTTATGAAAATTTCATCTATACTTCATTTTTTTCGGAGGACAAAGCTATTCTTCGTAAAAGTATGTCAGAGTACTTAAGTAATATTAAATTAATGTATTAAATTAGTTTTTAAATCAAAATTTTAAACAAGTATACATGCGAGGCACTCATATCTTATATTATTATACTCGTTAATATAGATAACAAAAAATACACAAATAATAATAGTAATAACAGTCTACTCTTTGTCTCGTCATCAACGTCTTTTTCCTAGGCTGATCAGTGATCTATTGTATAGTATATAATTATGTTCTAACATCGGTTAAATATAATGCACATTGTAAGTAACTAGGAACAAAATATTATTAGCAAATAATCTTTTATTACCTGGCAGATTAAGTATCACTATCTTTCTACAAGTCCTGTACCCTGAGTATACTTCATTGAGTTTCAAAACTTGAGGAAAATTTATTTTCGGACACACAATATGAACACGAACACACCCTGTGAATTTTGATGGCAACAGGAAATACAAAAAATCAAGTATAAAGATTAATAACTCAAATAGCTTTTTCGATGATATGACCCTTCACACAAATACTCATTTTAAATAACTGAAACGAAAGTTTTTAATGTTTTCTTTGTTACACTCGTTAAAAAAGACTTGGTACAACAATGTTCAAAGGGTGAAAACTCTTATAAATCAATAATAATTTAATAATTAATTATTTAAAAAGTTGAGAAAATTCTGCCATTCATTTTACATGGGTTTGATAAGAGGTGATAAGAAAAAGGAACATAACAAACACTGAGTTAAATTTTCGAAAGCTTTTGTGACGTCACACTAATCATCTCAATTAGCTAACTGAACTCAAAAAAATGTAAAACAAATCCCTTTAATGGGATACAATAGGCTAAAATAACATTTTTTATGTAAATAAAATATTTTTTTAACCTGGATTTAAAAGGTTTCCTTTGATGTCACAAGCTAGAGAGCTAAGAAAAAAAAGGCTCATATCACTAGTTTCCCTTCTTACTAAAATGATATTTTGCTATTTATAACTTATCTTAAGAAAAAAAATAATAAAAATGTATACTACTTAATAACTCAACTAGAAGTGAATGCTTACAAAAGATAAAAGATACCTGAAACAAAATTTTATATTCTAAATTTTATTAGATAGTAATTAATCAAATAAAAAAGAGTAAACATTTTTTTAGATAGAAAATATCTCTTTTAAGTACTGAATCAATTATGTACACAAGTCTTCTAGTGCAGTGGTTCTTAACCTTTTGGTAACCACGGCCCCCTTAAAATCTCCAATTATAATATATATAGTACCAAAATACCTTTCGAGACCCCCTGGGGGGCCGCGGCCCCCCGGTTAAGAACCACTGTTCTAGTGGACTTAATGAAAGACAGTAATATTTGTTTAAGTAGGTATCATTAGCCTGCTCCACGGAGGGAAAACTCTGCTAGGATTCAGTTATTTTCAAATAAAAATAGATAAGTTAGAAATACATATACTTTTTATGTAAAGTAGCATATAAAAAAGTGATAAATTATAGTAAATTAAGTCATCAATTGAGTAAGTTCTAAAGCCACCTACAGCAACAGCACCTACTCAACAACAAGCACCTACTCTGCAGTTGGATTAAATTAAGAGTTAACTTTGACAGCTCAGGTTGGCTCACCTATGTGAGGGGAAAAATAAAATACTTATTAACTACTTAAAATGTGATGAGGATCAATTTTTAAAAAACCCAAAGTCAATTGGAACACTAAATAGAAAAAAATGGGTTGTCAAGTGCAGATTCAATTTATAATAAAACTAAATGAAGGAAACCAGATCAAAATTTTAAAATAAATTTGACAAAAAAAAAACTAGACTATTTCAAACTTCGCACATTATTTTGCACGAACTAAATTAGTTAGGTTTACTGTTTAGACAGAATAAATAATAAAATTATCCAACAATTAAAAGCAATCAAAAATAACAATTATTTGTTTGCCACATTAATCAAAGTACCCTATACTACTCTAGATTAAGATAATTCATATAAAATTATCAAAAAGGCAGCAATCAATAACTTATTGACAATGCATGAAGAAAGAACTTCTAAATATAATAATTCTAAGATTTGACACTTTTCCCTTTATTGTGACAGATCTGTACAGAACTTATATTGGGGAAGACAATGCCGAAGAAGAAGGTAGGTAAGTTCGATAGTTCCAATTTAATTTTAAACCTTAGTAGTGACAGGTAGTATTTTGACATTAAGATTGTATGATACTTCCTCAGAGTAAGAAAGGGGTAGAGGGAACAATGCTACAGAAACCGGGTCTCAAAAAGTGGTTCATTATGCGACACCCATATATTAGCGCTCCAAGCGAGCTCAATCCGAACTAAAAAGATCACGTGGTCACTGGTCCTTTTCCTATGGGTCTATTGCTTGTCGTTCCGTGCCCACAGACGCTTGTCAACAAACCTGAAGGAAAACCATGAAGGTTTAACTATGAGTGCCCTGTTTCATAAAATCCTTCACATTAATATAATTTACATTTAGTCTTTACTCATCTGCCAATATTTTCAATTAAAAGTAAAGAAAAATTATTCAAATATGTAAGAAGACAAATCTGATGAGATTTGATTGCTTTAGAAGACGATTTTGATTTATCTTATATGATTATATAAGATTGCATAAGGTTATCTAGGAACTGTTACATGTTATTAACAACTTAATTGCCTTTAGATTATTAAGGTCAACAACAAACATTAGAGTACTTTTGTATTTATAAAGAAAACTATATTTAAAATGAAAATATCACTTATGTCACTTATATTCTTATCCTAATCAGCTGATATCAATATCAGATAAATTTCGAGTTTTAATCGAGATATCGATACTGTTTCACCAAACTGCCGCTTGGAGCGCTAATATATGGGTGTCGCATAATGAACCACTTTTGAAATCGCATTGCTCCCTCTACCCCTTCCTTCCTCTGAGGATACTTCAACGAAAAACAAGTGACACATCCAACTTAATTTTAACGTTGGGACTTATAAACCGTTTTAATTGATATAAGGGTTATACAGGATAAAGGGAGATCTATTGTGAATCCTATTGACAAATGTTTAACAATAAAAAGTGACTCCACTTTGTAGACATATTGCAGCACAAGAAAATAAAAGAGAAGACAATAAAACTTGAAAAACGATAAGAAAAATTAGGTAGGTATTAAACCTAATGTCTAATATACTAAATTAACTTATAAGATAATATAAGGTATTAAAATTATTATGAAGGTTTAATAATAAGATAAAAGTTACATTAAGAAAGTTGAAATTTTTAGAATTAAATAATCAAATCATTGAAGAAGTAAGGAAAACACTTATTAATGAATCTTTAAATTAAGAGGTTGAAATGAATGTAATTCTTGTGTAGAAATTTAAATCATCAGTTAAAGTTACCTAACTAACTTAAGGACCTTGGGGGCACTCATTTACTTTACCCCCAAATTACTTTAAACGTAAATATTCCCTTGTTTTAATAGTTATTAGACTAAGTGAAATTACCACCTTTACATAAAGAAGTGTGATGTTCCTTTGTCCCAAAGTTTTTTTGGGATAATATATCCCTTTGTTTTAATATAGTTATTTATAAAAAGGAATGCCTTACAAGTGGTAAACAAATATCGGATGGGTAACCAATTAAATTTAGCACTTATTTACTTTTTTAGCACCCCCCTTGGACCTAAAGAACAGTCTGGCCCAACAAAAGTCTCAAAGGTTTGTGGATTTGTCACACCTAAGGCATTAAGCCTCCTGGGACTGATACAGAAAACTGCACTTTTTTACTTTAGCAACCCCCCCCCCCCCCCCCTGGTTCTAAACAATAGTCTCAAAGGATTGTGTGTCTCCTCAAGACATTGAGACTCCTGGGGTAGTTTTATATTTAATATTCCTCAGTCTTAATAGTTGATTAGACTAAGGGATATGATCACAAATATATATACAAGTGTGATATTCCTTTGTCCCAAGGTATATTGGAATAAAAATCCCTTCATCTTAATAGTAATTTAGACTAAGGAATATGCTACTCTGTATATTATGTTCTTTTGTCTAAATAACTATTAAGTCAAATGGATATGGGGGAGGGGCTTAAGTAAAAAAGTACCGCAAATATTGTATCAACAGTTAAAAAATTCGCTGCATTCATGACCAACAACAGGGGTTGAAACCAATCCGTATTATGCGTAAAATATTGTGGCAAAAAACTAATACTTTCATCCGATTAATATTTACTATTTAGAGGAAGCAATTAAATAATTGTATGCCACTTTTAAGAAGACTATGAAAGTACTAATTCTGTTGTTTTCATAAACTGATCTTATATCAAAAACCATATTATATTTTTAAGTATTTACCTAAGAGTTTAATAAACCTTTAAATAGTACCAGAATTTTTAATCAAGATCATAATATAGTACCAGTTATTACAATTTTTTGTATCTCCTAGTAATGGCATATCCTAGGAAGTTAATAAGTAAAATAAACTGCTGTAAAATGTGGTAAGTATATAATATATTGCATTAGTAGAAGTAACTAATTCTGGAACAATACCTCATGGAATGGAAACCTAAATATTCAGTAGATTTGAGTGTTTTACCTGTTGGTTTGGGTTATATTTTGTTTAAAACACTTATTATATTTAAACTTCAAGTGTTAACAACTCTTTTAATTTGATGATTAAAAGATAAAAACAAAATTGATAGGCAGGAAGTCAAATATTCATCTTTGATAAGCCAAAAGTGTGTACCACTGTGTCGGGTAATTAATATTTACCTTATCTAATGTAAAATAATCTGAAGAATAATGCTCACCTATAATATTGTTGTTGAGAATTAATTTTGGGCCAGAGAAGCATGCAGGCTACAGGGCACTCGTTAGCACCAAGACGACGTTCCTTGCACTCGCGTCCCATTGTATCACCTACGACCTCAGCCAGTTCGAAACCGCTGCTGCTATCGCCTAGTGACAGGCGCTCTGCTATGCAGCTCACTATCTCTTCCGATGTGGTGAGTTTGCTAGCCTCGACCGACAGTGCCTCATAGTGCTGTGACAGTGCTCCGACGAAAACTTGAACGATATACCGGCTGTTGTCAGTATCCATGTTGAGCCGGTCAGTGGTTCCGTCATCGGTAACTAAACTCTCTCGACATCATTTCTATAGAAGGGTGGAAGAAAGTCCAGCAAAAATCCGGTAGAACTAAGAAACCCAATCACATAGTTCTTACAGCTACATTGTAATCGTTCATTGATCAAAGCGAATATTATTAAGAGTGTATTCCGGTTTTAAAATGTCGAATCGAACAACTATCATGTTGTAAAACTGTTATAAAGCAGGGAAACGGATGTACAGGTAAGAGATTACTTTAGAGGCTTGGTGAACCTACCGGTACCGATACCTTGACACTCGCTGATGAACACCTTCACACTCTGAGTCACAATCGTTCGGAGAAGTGGCTGCAAATGAAAGGGATCTGACCGAGCAGGCTAGCTCGGCTCAACAAAATACGCCTGAGAAACACTACAGATATAATAAGGCAGGCCGCAGTTTATTTACCAGACCCGGAATTCAGAGATAACTCGGCCACAACGGAGCTAAATATTTACTTCCAACCTTATGTTTAATCTTTCAAACCAAGGAGCACCACCTCGACGAAAACTCGGCGTTCACTCGCGAAAACACACACAGAACTTTCACGTTATTAATTTTCAAAGAGATTAGCTATATTAATAGAGAGCTAACATAAATACGAGTAATTGAATTGATTAATACGAAACTTTTTTTTATTAAAATGCGACCTAATGACTTATCAACATCACTGCCATTTCGATCTAAAAACAATCGTGTGTGTCCGTCGTGTGGTTGATGTGATGTTTTTTTCTTGTTTTGGAATTTATCAGTGGAGCATCGCTCATCCTGAAGGCCGTGGTTCCGCTTGCCGGAAGGTTTTCCTTCTCGAACACACCAACATGGCCTCTTCATTTTCATGATAAATGATAAGATTTTCTGTCTCGTGTGTTAGTACTCTTTAAATTTGTTTAATTAGTGTTATTTTCCCGTTTATACCGACAAATACCGAGTCGAGGCAAACCGTTTAACGATGAGCGTCGATGCATACGGTCCGAGTTCTCAAACTTTGACGTTTCTCGACACCGAAGAGAACGACTTGATAGGCGCAGATACTCAAGGATCGGAGTTCGATTTCGCCGAGTTTTCTTTACCCTCCCAGAGCCAAACACAGGCTTCGCAGCTGGATTGCCCGCCATCTCAGATCCAGGTACATTTTCAAGTCTCTTAAAATATTGTAAAATTCACGTTGACCCTCTCATTCGATTCCAGGAACTACTAGTGGTTTTGGGTTCTTCCCTCACTCGACGGCCACGTGTACTAGAGAAACGAGCTTGTTCTAGGATTTTTCGCTAAAATAATACCATTAAATTATTCCAGTTGTAGAAGGAAGTTGTTGGGAAGAAACCTAGGAGGCATATATATTTACTTAAGATCAGCCTATGTCGAGGTGTGGAACTCCCGCCTAATCGTTACATTATGTTTACTTTTGTGTTATTTGTATTTTATGTTAATCGTCTTCTTCAGCAAGGAACATTATGTGACAATTATAGTGTACAGGGGGTATTAATAAGGAAGTATAACTTTCTTATGACGATATTTGGAATTATTAAGACATGAGTATAAACAAAGTAGTCTTAGGATCGAGGAAAGGGAAGGTGATATCTTATCAGCTCACAACCCTATCCACATCCTTCCTCGGATCTAGTTTGAAGGTTGTATTTATGCAGTACTGTCAATTTAAACTTACCTATGAGTTACACTCTATGCAAATACTTTCTGGTTAGTACTTGATACCATTTAGGGTTTTAACAAAAAAAAGGGCTAAACTCGGCAATAGTGTAATCGAAGTCGTACAGTTGGCTTCAATATATCAATTCATCCCTTCCATTCGTATATAATAATATAAGTATAAAATAATTATATATGTATGGTTTGTTCTTAGAGAGTTGATATCCCTTTGTCAAAAAATACGTTGGAGTGAGAAGGGGCGTGCTATTGCCGATATTTACCAAAAAAAGTCTAAGCCTACAGGGTAAAAGTGAATTGTATGGGGCTGTTTACAGAAACGAAGTTACAAAATTAATTTTTTTGGCCTAGAATTTTCAACAGCCAATGAGCTCAACTCATTTTCTGAAGAAAAACAACCCTGCTGCATATTGCATATAGACCAGGTAGAGGTCCATTTCGAAGTACAAAATTCAATGGCACGAGACAATTCACTTTAGCCGCCTATAGAATTAGGGCCTAATGAGTCAGTACCTATCTATAATATCTTCTGAGATTAGATTAACTATATTTAAGCGACTACACTTGAGCAGGGTACAAGTCCATTTAAATAATGAATACAATCTAAATATATCTGCTATTGTCTATTTTTTTTATATGCAATCGTTGTTCTTATGTTTGTGAAACTACCACCTAACACCTAATAGATTAGACTGGCGTAGGGAAGTTATTAAGTAATGTACTGAAACTTCAACGAAAGGCCTCCTAAATGAAATACTATCACTTTTGTAAGTGAATGGTTTATTTGTTGTAATATTGTTGGGCAATAGATCGAAGTAGTTAATGGATAATATTTAATTTAGGGAGACAATAGGTTTGTTCCAACCTCCCTATTTGTACTGTCCTTTGTATCATCCCGCTGATTGTTTGGGAATCGTTTAGGACAGGTTTTATACGCATGTGCTAACATTGTACTGTAATTAAACCATGTAAGGTTAGAAGGGGTTTAGGACTATAATTCGCACTGTATGAAAAACATTCAAGGAAACCTAACAGTTAGGTAACCTTCCTGTTGATATTTGTGACTATTGACATAACTGCGCATGTCATGCAAACCAGTACATGGTATTATCTGAGGATCGTTGGGACCGTAAACGGTTCGCAAACGATCCCTGCCCAGGTTGGAACAGTTTCAAGGAAGGTACAACACTGTCACAAGTCGGCTTGGAATGGCTTTTATCCATTGCACATCCCTGGGACGATCCCACGAATGGTACAATGCTTGGTTTGAACAAACCTAATGTCTATCATAGGTTAGACACCAGACTCAAATATTTTAATATTGTAAGTAATCAACTTTGGTAACGTTGACCGTATTTTGTGAAGCTTAATTTGATGTTAGAACTTTGTTTCAATGTTCAAGTCTCGTTAGTTATTAACTTATTTAGAATCAGTCTTACTTTAGATACATACTAGATGACTTACTTACAGATAACTATATTGTAGTCTGATAGAGGTTTAGTGTTGATTTTCTGAATCACTCACAAAATAATCACATTTACAAAATGAAACATAATAAGTATGCTACAGATTGCTATTTAGGTATGTCTAAAGGGAAATTGTTCTTAAAAAATTCTAATTCTCTGCATTGATAAAAACAAATTTTTAAAACTATAAACTGATTTTTTGTATTGTCATTATTAATATGGATCTCAATTTTCCGAGCTCTGATAATCCGAGTTTCCAATTATCTGAGTGTAACAAGAGTTCAAGGAATGAAGGAGGGGGAGCAGCTTCCCTGAATTAAACACTATTAGGACAGGACAGTGTTAGTTCTATTAGTAATTGATCCGTAATATTTCATGGAACCCCTTTCCTATCTGAGCAGCTGTGTTTACATTCAAATTCAGGGAAGCCTATTAATTTATTTCTTTCTCTTCAGTTTTAAGTCAAATGTTAAACCGATAGCAAGAGTGTAACATTATTATAATGAGTAAACAAAAACATACTTAACTTTATAGTGAGTAGTGATAAGAACGTGCTCCGATTATTGTTAAAAAATTACTAAGTTTTAAGCCGGTAAAATGGTTGAAAATTGTGCTAAATGTGAAAAATGTATCGGTTTAGAAACTCTTAGTGTTACTTGCGATTTCTGTAGATTAAATTTCCATTTTGAGTGCACTGAATTAAATCCATCTGAGAAGAAGGTTATAGAGCGCAAATCCGGAAAAATTTTGAAGTATTTATGTAACTTTTGCCAAAAAACCACATTTCCAGGACTTTTCAAATTAGTTTTAGATATGAAACAGGAGCTAACTGAAATTAAAAAAATGTTAAATGAAAATTTGACAGTTCCAGAACAAAGTTGTAACTGCAACTGCACTACGATTTCGTCAGTCATTGTTGATGAATTGAAGGACTTGAGTTGTAATCAACTGCAATTAAAAAACAGAATTTTAACTTTGGAAAATAATGAACTGTTTCAGAGTATTGGAAAAAATTTAATACTAGCTGAAAAAGAAGATACGTTAACCTTATCAGAGATTGTAAACAATGCTTTAGAGCGAAAAGATAACACAAACAATGTTGCCAGTGAAAATTATACAGAGCCCTTAGGTTCACCTAAATCTCTGTTTAGATCTAATGACATGCCAGCTGTTAGGGCTGAAATGAACCCTGAAACACAGGAAATTCTAAATGAAGAATTTGAGGACGAATTTTCAGCAACCAAAGAGTTGTGTTTGAACAATGATACTGACAATTTGTCAACAAAGAAAAAGACTTATGCTTCAGCATTAAATACAAAAATAGAGTTACCTACTAAAATGAATAATGAAAATTTCCGCCAAAGAAATTTTAGTATTGTTGGAAAAAAGAAAGATAGCATGAGCAATTCTCAATTTACTGGTGCTGCCAGAAAATTTCATATTTTTTTGGGTCTAGTAGCCAAGGGAACCGAACCATCAAATATTGAACGCTATCTTCTTAGCCTTTTTCCAAATGAAAATTTCCATTGTGAGGAAATTCCAAATAAAGGAGTTAACAGTTCGTTCAAACTGTCGGTTGATTATGGATTGAAAGATCAATTGCTCAAGGAAGAAATCTGGCCCGAAAATGTGATAGTTAAGCAATATTTTTTAAGGAGAACACGGCCAGCAAAGTTCTTGACCTAAGTGTAAATTCACTGGAATGCAATGTGACAAACGGAGATTTATCTCCAAGCTATATCTGTGGTACTAGATTTAAAGACAATTGTATATATTATAATATACCAGACTTGGATCTAAACGATCTCAATGATATCATATTCTATACCAATATTAGATCCTTAAGAGATAAGTACAATGAACTTAACGATCAGTTAGCTGATAACTGTGGTATTAAAGTGGTTTGTCTCACCGAGACTTGGTTGCGAAACAACGACTGTGAATTATATACAATCCCTAACTTCGAATTAGTTTCTAAGTTTAATCGACCTGAATGTATGAATCGTGGTGGTGGATCAGCAATATATATCCACGAAGACTTACCTTCTTGTAAAAATATGAGTATTATTGAGAATCTTTCTACTGAAAGTGACCTAGAAATTTCTGCTGTGATAATTAAAAAATTAAACACCATCATCATGTGCGCTTATAGAGCTCCTTCGGGTAATGCTGATATTTTCTTTGATAAACTTGATAAGGCTTTAAGTATTGCCAATAAGTCTGCTAAGCATGTATATCTTTGTACCGACATGAACATAGATCTTCTAGATATTAATAACAGTCATACTCGTCAACTTAATAATATACTACTTGCAAATAATATGTCAGCAACCTGGAACCTAGCTACACGACCTGCTAGCCGCACTTGTATCGATAATATTTTTACAAATATTCATGATATCAGGGCTAATAACTTCGGTTATAGTTTCTCTGATCACATTGCTCTAACTTGTAAACTGATAAATAAGAATAAAGAAAAGAAAACACAAGTTACTTATAATAGAAGATTTATTACTCGAGATGGAGAACAGTTTTTATTTAATGAGTTGGTAAATTTTAAGGCTGAAGCCAATAACTCAGTAGAATGTGAATCAAACTGGAAGACTTTCAACTCTTACTTATGCAGTGCCTTCCCTGTAAAAAAAGTTAAAGTTAATACAAATAAAAATAACAATGTTTATAAATATTCAGATAATTTAAAAAAACTAAAGGAAGAAATACTTACCTTATCGGCTTTTTGTAAAGATGATGATAGTCCATACCTCTCAGCAAAGACTAAATCTGTAAAAAGGAAATATAGGAAGCAGCTAAAAGAAGAAGTAATCAAACATAATACTGAGTATGTTAAGAATCATGCAAATAACAGTAAAAAGATATGGCAACTTATTAATAATGAAAGTGGTAATAAAGATAAAAATAAAAAACTTACCTCAACACTACTTACAGCTGAAGAGTTAAATACATTTTTTGTTGATGTTGCTGATGAGCTTGTTAGTCAGCTTCCTTCCAGTTCAAATAATGCCACCTGTGAGGACTACCTGAAGAACCCTAATAATAAAAGCTTTTACTTTATTCCTACAAATCCAGAAGAAATAGCTAAAATAATTAATAACCTTAAGAAATCTAAAGCAAATGACATTTATCTTCTCAATAATCAGTTATTAAAGCAACTATGTGATGTTATTAAAAATCCACTTAGTGGTCTTATTAATAGTTCTCTTATGCATGGGCATTTTCCACAAATCCTAAAGCTTAGTAAGGTCGTACCTATTTTAAAGAAAGCCAATCCGGATGAAGCTAATAATTATCGACCGATCTCTCTAACACCAGTTATAGGAAAAATTTTTGAAAAAATCATAAAATCACGCATGGTGAAATTTTTTAATAAATGCAAAATTTTTAATAACAATCAATTTGGATTTAGAGAAGGACTGTCAACCCAGGATGCTATTAATGCTATTACGAATTTCATTTATAATGCATTTGAATCTAAGGAAGATGTCATCACGCTCTCTTGTGACCTAAGCAAGGCCTTCGATTGTGTTAGCCATGATATTTTATTAAAAAAACTGTATTACTACGGAATAAGAGGAACTCCTTTAGCTCTAATAGAATCATACCTCAAATCAAGGTCTCAGGTCACTATATTTCATGGAGATACAAGCTCTACTGAGCTTTCAAAGCACGGGGTGCCTCAAGGCTCAGTACTTGGGCCCCTGTTGTTTATAATTTATATTAATGATCTCCCCGAATATGGTGCTTTGAGTCCGAGATTTGCGGATGATTCTACGTATGTTATAAAAGGAAAGGACTGTGATGAAGCTGAACTAATAATTGATGCCATTGTAAAAGATGCTAAAGATTGGTTTGTCGTTAATAAATTAACTTTGAACGAATCAAAAAATCAAATTTTAAGATGTTCTCTTAAACATCATAATTCAGTAAATCCTTCATCAATAAAAATACTTGGAATGTCAATTGACAGCACTCTTAATTGGAAGGTTCATGTGAACCAGCTCAGTAGTAGGCTGTCACCTGTCCTGTATATGCTTCATAAACTTGCTTCCACTCTGGACAAAAAAACTATTAAACTTGCGTACCACGCACACTTTCACTCAAGAATGCTCTATGGTATTAAAGAATGGGGAGCTGCCCCTTCTGCGAATAGTATTTTTTTGTTGCAGAAAAAAGCAATACGTATAATTAATAAGCTTAAACATGATGCTAGTTGTAAACAATTTTTTCAAGATAATGGAATTTTAACTTTTTATTCTGCCTATATTTACTCTGTGTTATTGTTTACTAAAATTAATTATGACAATGGACAGTTTAATAATGACAAAAGTCATAACTATCAAACTAGAATTACCACTAATATTAATGTTCCTATGTGTAGGCTTCACAAGTCATATCAATCTCCGGTTATAAATGGCATAAGATGTTTCAATAAATTACCTTCCACAATAGCTGAGCTCCCCCTAAAAGCTTTTAAGAAATGTATTAAAACGAGTTTAACTAAGAAGGCATATTATAATTTAACTGAATTTCTTAATGATAATTTGTAAATTATATTTATTATTATTATTTTTATTACTTATTTAATATATTTTTACTTTATGTTTGTATTTGTACTGACTATTGTGATACTACTCTAAAGTTGTAACCGCATGTAAATAAATAAATAAATAAATAAACTTCCTTTAGCTGCGAAAATAAATGCATAGATATAAAGGTGTGTTACTGAAAATAATTGCATGGGAGCTAGTTGTGTAACAGTGAGTGATAGGAAACAGAATAGGATGAAATTATTTTAAAGCCTAATAAAAATAAAATATGAATGTTAGTATCAATAAATAGTTAAAAAGTAGAATTCCAAATTCACATTTTTCAATAATTTCCAATAACCCGAGTTTATTAGTGCAATCCATCCAACTCGGAGAATTGAGGCTCTACTGTAATCAGTGCAAGTTGTGTAAAAGGTACTTAACTCATGATGAAGTGTGAATATTCTCTTCAACATTTAAACTTAATTAAATTAAACATTCTCACTCTTTTGTCCTTAGGAAAAGTTAGGTTCTGTTTTATTTCCAGTTTTTTGCTTGCACTGATTCCTTGTCTTTATTTAGGTAATAAGATATTGTTGAATAGTTTTTGTTGTAAAGATTAATAGAAGGCAAATATGAGGTAAAAATCAATAAGAAACCGAGTGTATTTTGAAGGATAATACATATTGAGAACCTTTAAATAACTGATAAAGCTTTACATTGCAAAAGTTGATAATCCTTACTATAAAATATTTGCTTGTTTGTGATTTAGGTTTTTCAGAAATTGCATTCTTATATTGCCAAACTATGTGATTACAGCTTTATTATTTAATTGATTTTCATTGTTTACAATTATTTAACTTGTCTTTATGATCATATTTGTTCTCCGTGCCATCATTGAATGTATGTCATTTTAACTAGAGGAACTGTTATTTATTTATTTATTTATTATAATTTATAGAGTCCTCTACAGTAATTTGATTTACCTCTAGTGGCGTATCGGGGGGTGGGGGGCACAGGGGACATGTTTTTTTTTTAATACATATTTTTTACATTCACCAATCATATTCAATTTCACCTCAGAAATGCATACAAGCGCTGTTTTGCGAGGTCATATTTTCAAAATTTTCCGGGGGAGGGCCCGGACCCCCCTCCATAAATCCCCCCCCCCCCTAATAATTAACTGCAGACGACGCCCATGACTTGCAATAAGATATTGTACTGCAGTAAGCATCAGCATAACATTTTCTAACGAATACGTTCTAAAACCGTTGTTACTTGGGCGCAGAGATTTTTTTTGTTTATTAGTTGTACATTTTTGTTTGGGAGGGGGGGGGGGGGGGGGCAGCTGCTTTGTTGATATGTAGTTCCCTTTCTTGTTACTAATACGAAGAGTAGTACACTTTTCTATAGACATGACAAAAGTAACAATATTGAATAAAAAATTGGCTGGCTGGTATTTTACCTGTTGATTTGTTAACACTTTTTTTATAAGAACATTAATTCTTTCCAGTATTTTTAGTATAGTACTTAGTTTCTGTTTAGTATAAAATATTTCTTTCCACAGCATGTGGTGACTTAAGAGTTAGGGGGGGGGGGGAGAAAAAATAGTGTAATATATATAATATCCTGTACATGTATTTATGAATGTTTGTTGTTATGCAATATTTATATATTTATACTCTTAATAAATGGAATAAATAAAATATTGATGAGCATAATAACAAGAAGAGTAGAAAAGAAATTAGAGGACACAGTAGGAGTGACTCAAACAGGCTTCAGACGCAACTTCTCTACTTTAGATAATATCCTCATGATTAAACAATTTATAAGGGGGTCACAGGACTTTAAATTCCCTCTTATTATGGTCTTTTCGACTTGAAAAAAGCGTTTGACTCAATCATAAGAACTGCGATTACTAATAATGCAAATCAAGCTGAAATAGAGGAGACATACGTTGATATATTACGTTATATCAATGAAAACGCTTCCTGAGAAATAAAGCTGGGCCAGGAAAAAAGAAAGGAATAAGACAAGGTGACTTCTTATCTGGAAAAAAGTTTTGTGGAAGTGCTAGAGAGTTCCTGCAACCAACTAGAACGGGTTAATGTCGGAGTTAAAGTATACACAAAACGGCTTAACCTTTTAAAATTTTCAGATGACCTTGTGCTGATCAGTAGCAGCGTAGCAGAAGCCAAGAAAATGTTAAATGAGTTAACATGAAAAATGAGTCAGACTCGGATTGCTCGGCTCTGAGTCAGATCGGATTGGAGATAAATATTAGTAAAAGCAGAGTTATGACTTTGAACGCAAAGGATGAAGAAATCCTAGAGAACGTGGATGAGTTTATATGCCTTGGCTCATTAATATGTAAAGGCAGAAATGCACAGGACAACGAAGAAAGTAGAAGAATCACGCAAGGGTGGAAAGCTTTTAACATCTAAAGACACCTCTTTCAATCTGATGTTGGCATTCAGGCTAAGAAAAAGCTTTGGACGATGTGTGTTGTTCCAGTTCTAACCTACGGAGCAGAGACATGGACTATCACGGCAAGGATTGTAATGAAGCTGAGAGTAACACAGAGATCCTTGGAAAGGAGTATGATGAAAATAACTAGAAGAGACAGGAGAAGAAACAGCTGGGTTAGAGATCAGACAGGTTTAGAAGATATCGGAAAAACCAGTGCAATATTACAATATCTTTATTTGTGAAAGCTTTTGTATTTGACATTTTTACCAATCTTAGTTTCCCTGTGTCCTTCCAGATCTTAACATCCCTTTCTTGTGTGTGTCAATCAAGACCATTAACTCTAGAATGTGATACCTCCTCAGTCTGCTCCATACTTATTCACTTGCATCTGAGTCAACTATAGACTTCTTAACACCTTTTCAACCCATTGGTGGTTCAATTTATAAGATCACACTCAATAATAAAATTATAAACTAGTCTAATCAATAACAATCAGTATTACTATACTACAGTTACTAGGGGAAGTCTCTTCTTAGTTTAAATTTTTTCCTCCCCTTCCTTCATTTAAAATGTTTTCCCTTAGTTGTCTAAAATGTCTCTCTTAGTTAATGAAATCATATAAATAATAATTTCCTCTTTGTACAGGTGAACGGAAAACTCAACATAGATTTAGATGGGATTGTATCTGCATCTGCTCAAAAATTAGCCGATCTTCAGTTTGAAGAAGAAGAGGAAGATGCATTTTATAACAAGGTATTCCTATTTATAACCTTTTTTAATTTTTTATTAAATGGAAAAAATGTTAAGTTCATACGCTAAAAATGTAATTCTTTTGATAACATTTTTTTTTTTGTTTGTTTGGAACAGGAGTTGCCAATACATGCGTGCAAATACTGTGGAATCCATGACCCATCATGTGTGGTCATGTGCAATGTATGTAAGAAATGGTTCTGCAATGGACGAGGTAACACGTCTGGCTCCCATATCATCAACCACCTTGTCAGAGCTAAACATAAGGTATTAACACAATTATTGAATACTTACCTCTCTTTTTAATCAATTTCCCTTTATTTATAATAATTTGTTGATAATACTATTTCATTTCGTTCCTATTTTGTGTAGGAGGTGATGCTACATAAGGATGGACCCCTGGGTGAAACACTGTTAGAATGCTACTCATGTGGAGTTCGTAACGTGTTTGTCCTCGGTTTCATTCCTGCAAAGGCTGACTCCGTTGTTGTTCTTCTCTGCCGTCAGCCATGTGCTGCTCAGAACTCTCTGAAAGATATGAACTGGGATCAAGAACAGTGGAAACCTCTTATATCAGACCGATCTTTTCTGTCATGGCTTGTCAAGGTAAAAGTTGATATGTGTTAATTTGAGAGCACTACTTTTTGCAATATTTCTCAATATGCAGGTTCACAAGTTTTGTTTTATAAAACTACCATTAAATAACAGTAACTTCCTGTGTAATATTGGATAGTTTGATAGTTTTGTTGAATTTTGCTATTGTTTGTGTAGGTACCTGGGGAGCAAGATCAACTGAGAGCGAGACAAGTAACTGCTACTCAGATTGCCAAGATGGAGGAATTGTGGCGGGACAATGTTGACGCAACATTCTCAGATTTAGAAAAGCCTGGCGTCGATGAAGAACCTCAACAAGTATTGCTTAGGTTAGCAGTTTTCTGCTGTTAAATTTTAGTATTACATTCTCCGTATTTTTGTTATAATAGGATCTTACAATATAAATATTAGTAGTACCTAATTTATTTTAAATATTGAGAGGAACATTCTTAAAGGGGTAAGTTTTGCAATACAAAGGAAAGCACCAATAAAACATAGCTTAAAAAGCTAAAATTAACTGTTTTTTAACTAACTAAACTTAACCTTTATCCCCCCTCCTTTTAAACTTTATTTAAATAACTAAACTTAATTATTTTATCTCTAGGTATGAAGATGGATACCAGTATCAAAACATATTTGGGCCCCTTGTCAAACTTGAGGCAGATTATGATAAACGTCTGAAGGAGTCTCAAACTCAAGATAATGTTGAAGTCAGGTGGGATGTTGGCCTTAACAAGAAAATCATTGCTTACTTCACTCTAGCCAAATCTGATGGAGACATGAAGCTGATGCATGGTGATGAACTTAGACTCAGGTAAATAATCAGAAATATCGTTTTCACTTAACCAGTAGGTAGAAGAATGAATGATAGAAAGGTTGCATTTAGGAGAGAGGAGAATTTTTACTTATCTATAGATTTTACAACATAGATTAGGGGTAAATATGCACTATTTGGCCTATCTATTTCTAATTGTCCAATTTCCTTCTTTTTTTTAACTATTCCTTTTTACATTTTAAAATCTATTCTGGTTGTAGCATATTGATAAAATCAACTTTAAAGAAAATGTAAAATATCACTTTTTAAGGAAAATATTGGAAGGTTATAAGGTTAAGGTTTGTATTTTTCGATAACCTAACCAATAAAGTGATACTTTACATATTTAAAAAAAGCAGCGGTGTGGAAATCCCACACATGACTTCCATGAAATGTTGTGGTGTCAATACGTGAGCAAGAGAGAACTCAGTATAAACTACATCGTACAAACAGCTAATGTCGATTATAGTTTTGCATCAAAAAACACTAAAATGCCAATATCTCCCTAACTGCTTGTCCGATTGTGCTCAAAAAGTCTAAAAAAATAAATCTACCATATAGGACACATAATATACCCCAAAGGAAATTGGAATCAAATAAAGCCTACTGAAGTTATCATCGACAGACCGATTTCAGGGCATTTCCGCATCTCAATACGATCGTCTTGAAGCGATGTTATAAAGGTTTAAAGTTACACGTTCATAGTAATACGTACATTCATACATACATACGTATGCACTAACATATAAGTATATGAAACGGATTTTAATGATATCCCCGGGTTCAAAAGACCCCTCCTTCACAGAGATCTTGGAATCACGTTTCGGTATCACCGTACTATCCATTTTCAGGGAAGTAAAAAAATGTTAAATTTATCACGATGCTAACTAGAATAGTTTTTATAATGTAAAAAAAGAACAGTTAAATTAGAAATATGTGGGCCAAATAGTGCATATTTACTGATTAAGGATCTATTGTGCAGCTATTACATTCATATCTTAAATTTTGTATTTGTTGAGCCAATTTAAGATATCCCAGAGCTCCTTTTTTTTTTAATAAGATTAACATTTCCTTGAAGATTTATTGGAAAATATAAGTGAGATTAGTTCTAAAATCTGTACAAAATTAAAATCTCTTAAGATTAATAGCTTGGGCATAATTGTGGAGCCTTGAAGAGCATGCAGCAGTCTACTATCTAATTTGATATTTTTAACAGATTATATGTGCCTTACCTTTGTCTTCATTCTAATATACTTAATAAGTGTATATAATTTTTTCTTGATGGATTACATTCAATCAAAAGGGGTTGATATAATTTTTTACTGTGATACGTTTCGATCCTCTATATTCTTTTTTTAGTGAACTTAAAAAGAATAACAGGGTCAAAACATCTCATGATAAGAAAATTATAATTATTAAATATAAGAAAAGAATTTAAATATTTACACAAATTAAAGAAGGTGCTTAATTTTAAAAATGTTATAGAAGAAAAAAAGTTTTATAATAAGTAGCACAAGTATAATCCAAATGACCTTTCAATCATTGAACTGGAAGTAATGAAATAAAAGAAATGCTAACATGTTAATAAAATAGTAGAAACCACAGTGGTTCCATTGTCACACCGAATCTCATACATTATCAGAGTTCTCCTCTCTATCACAGCCTCTTCTCCTCTCTATTATATTATGCTAAATTAATTAAGAAAAAATAATCTTTTTACAGGTATTTAGGAGAAATGCACAAGCCTTGGTCTGGAGTTGGTCATGTGATCAAGATCCCTGATAACAAGGGTGAAGATGTTGGAATAGAACTCAAATCTTCTTCAGGAGCTCCTACCGATTACACTACAAACTTTGTTGTTGATTTCATTTGGAAGAGTACTTCTTTTGACAGGTATAACTTATTTTTCATTTGCACTGCTTTGTGATTTTACATCAGAGTGATTAATTTCTCATAAGTAACTCTTGTAGGCATTTTTTAAATTTTTTTCTTCAAATCTGAATATGGTATACAAGCTAAAAAGTTGATCATTTTATATTGAGTTTGCTCTATTACGGGCAACTACCTGACGGGGCTCTCTTTACTCCTGGACTCAAAGGTGCTTCACTCTATTTCTATTTATCCTACTATCAACCTAATTTCTTAACTTAACTTAAATACTTATTTTTCAGGATGCAATATGCTTTGAGGAAGTTTGCAGTAGATGATGTTTCAGTATCTGGTTATATCTACCATCGCTTGCTTGGACATGACAGAGAAGAAATGATGTTCAGATGTCATCCACCTAAGCACTTCTCGGCTCCTAGGCTACCAGAACTCAACAGGTTCTTAACATATAAATTTTACTTCACTTAATTATTATTGTTCTTACGCTAAATGTGAGTTGGTGAGTTACATTTCTTACATTAACACTATTTTTTAATTATTCTTGTTTCCTTTTACAGGTCACAGGCATATGCAGTGAAGCACGCTCTTCAACGTCCACTATCATTGATTCAAGGTCCTCCAGGTACAGGAAAGACGGTGACATCAGCCACCATTGTTTATCAACTAGTTAAGATGAACGGAGGACCAGTACTCGTCTGTGCTCCATCCAATATTGCCGTGGATCAACTTACTGAGAAAATACACAGAACCGGACTAAAAGTAATTTATCATTTTCCTAATACTTAAGTGATACCCCTCTACCTTGTGTAATACAAAAGCCTTGAAAAAGGACAGGTTTTCTAAGTGCTAGAAATGAAAAACAGAAGAGAACTCTGCTCATCTTTAATGTAATCACCTAGGTCACATTTAAATTATTAGATCATCCAACACAGTTCTAATTCTTGACTATTGAACTACTGAAATTATATTTTACTTATTATTTGTTGACAGGTTGTCCGTGTTTGTGCCAAATCAAGAGAAGCTATTGATTCTCCTGTTTCCTTTTTAGCTTTACACAACCAAATTAGAAAAATGGACCAGTGAGTTTAAATTAATTTTTTATTTGATTATAAAGTAAAAGCAGGCAAAGAACTAATTATATATATATATATATATATATATATATATATATATATATATCGGTATATAAACTTAAATTTAATAAATAATTAAATTTTAATCATATTCTTAATAATGTAATTACACTAATATTCTTCTTAATTATTTTATCATATTGTTTGATAGATTTGTTTAAATAAGTTTAAAGCAAAAATATTTTTGACAATTTCTTTCAATTAATGCATTATGTGATTGATACCTTGTTTGTTTGCAGGAACACAGAACTTGTAAAGCTTCAGCAGCTGAAAGATGAGACAGGTGAGCTGTCATCAGTTGATGAAAAGAGATACAGGATGCTGAAGAAAGCCAGTGAGAAGGAACTGTTAGACGCTGCGGATGTAGTTTGTTGCACCTGTGTAGGGGCAGGAGATCCTAGGCTGACCAGGCTGAACTTCCAGTCTATTCTTATAGACGAGAGTATGCAGGCAACAGAACCTGAGTGTATGGTCCCTGTTGTTCTTGGAGCTAAACAGGTTGGATATATCATTTTTTCAATATGTAAAAGTAAAACTTTTTTTATTTCTCTCATTTATGACATTTCAGCATTCTCCTACAAGTTTAATCTTCTTTAAACTACTGTAGGCTAAGGCTACAAAATTAAGTAGGTAAATTCCTCAAATTTTTCCATACCTTCATAGGTTTTTTTAGGAAAAATTTAGTGAGGATATTTTTGTATATTTTACCATAAACCAATTTTCTTTTAAAATGGTGTTTTTTTTGTACGTCTATTTAAAAGTTAATTTGTATGATATTCTATTAGGCATTTTAATGACAAGACTGTCAAACTAATCTGGAAATACTCGTCAAGCTCCAGGTCTTTCTTAATGGTTGTAGGACTCAACATTTTCTGGAAAGTATGACTTATGAAATCAAGTGGAAGACCTACAACTATATTGAGATCCCAACTTAAAACTTTAACAGAGCCCCTTTTTTATTGTTTATAGCACCAGGGCCGTCGCGTGAACATCGGGCGCCCGGGGCGAGCCTTAGAAAAGTATAGTTATAGCTAGATTATTTTTTTGATGTCAAAAATTAGCTTCAGTGAAGGGATAAAAAAAAAAAAAAAAAAAAATACGTATAGAGGAAATTATTTAAATTTATCATAATTATTTTGAATCTCAAAATACCGCACATTTTGCATATTTTTGATATTTTTAGTAACAGCAGAAATATAGTTTTAGGGGGAGGGTGGGAGGACACGCTAATTGTTGATGTTTTTTGGCAAAATGACATGAAAAATTAAACACTATCCGCAAGTTTTATATATTTTTGTAATCTACTCTTCAACACCTGTCATTGATACCCCACTCAAAATTTTACAAAAAAACTAAAATCCACGTGACATGAACTATCCGCCATTTTGGATTTGAGCAGCTGATAATTTTGAGTTCGCTTTAATTTTCCTGTGTGCGTGTCAAACGATCTTTAATACTGCAAAGTCTCATGTTTATATCTCTTTTGATTCAAAAGTAATTGTAACCTTACAGAGTGACAGACAGACAGATACAGGAATGAAACTATTAAGAGTTTAGGGGTACAAGGGTATTTTATGTACATAGTAATGTTATCATTTATATTGGACTATTTCCTATAGGCTAATGTATTTACAAACTGTATAAAAAAATTAAAAATATAAACACTAACTGGCCAACCTAAATAAATTAAATACCAAATGGTATACTTTCCAAGCCTTTGAATGAGCAAAGTCAGTGGCGGCGATTGGACTATCGAATTGTGGGGGCGAGCTTGAAAGATGAACTGAAAAATAAGATATAATAATACTTTTACATACTTGGATATCGTATATACGTTGAATAAATGGGCACACACAACAAAATCAAGTACAATACAGCGGGAATGTACTATGATTTCAAAGCGAGGTAAGAGAAGAAAGAGAGAGAGACAGATGAATGATGAATGGATGATGGATGAATTCGACCAACTTTGTAAAACTAATGAGATAAACTACTTTAATGGGTAAATAAGAAATAATATTACTCTAATGTAATAGGGATCAGGACATTTTTTAAAAACTAGGTGCAAATTGATAAGTTTTAAGAGCATTTGAGACTTATTTTCTAGATGGTTCATCCTTGGGATTCTTATTTGAAATTTAAAAGTTTCGTAAATAAAGTTTAAACAAAATTTTAAAACTGGAAAAGTCAGGCCCATTAGTCTAATAATAAAAGTACAATTTTATTTTAAAATCCAGATAGAATATATTGTGTTTTACAAACAAAACATGGCTAATTTAATCTTATGAATTGGCAAAAAAAAAAAAAAAAATATCTATAAAAAAGTAAAAAGAAAACTCTATTCGTGGTTCAGACAAATTATTCCCACATACCTATTACGGCGCAGGGTTGGAAAGTAAAAGTGTTGGTTAAATATTTACATTAACTATAATTTTTGATGTACGCAAAATAGTAAATGCAACAATTACATGAACAAATAGTAAATTAAACAAAAACAGTGTTCAAAGCAAAATTATTAAGTTACATTTCCCTAAGAGAGTGGGAGAGAGGGGGCAACCTCCCCCTATACCACCACTGAGCAAAATTATGTAAATTTGTTTTTGAATTCCAATCTTTTTGTCTCTTTATTTTCAATGGAAAGGATTGCAAGTCCGTAGGTTCCTGTGTCATCGTTGACCGCAGATACGTTTTAATAGGTATTGTTAACAATATTGTAAGGCTTATCCAGAGATTGGTAAACAAGTCCTTTCGGCCTGTGTCTTTATTAATAGCAAAACGCTCAATGGAGTTGACTTCTTATTCCTTCCTATTCCGTTGACTTCTAATTCCTTCTTACACTAGTTACAGTACCGTGAATACTGCTAGCGCTACATGTCAGGACGGGGTCGCTCCTAGTCCTCGGTACAAGAACCGATACCGATATACATACTAGACTCGTTCCCTTATTGGTACAAGTTCCGGAAAGGATTAAGACTCTAGCACTGTCGGAACAGTGACAAAGAGTGACTAGGTTCCACGTTCCAACACACCCCTATGCCCTATACTAAACCTTAAAAACATTTCTCAATTGCAAATCGTTCAGTATAAAAAATAATTTTTCAAATTTTTAAGGCGCCCCCTGCCCCGTGGCGCCCGGGGCGACCTCCCCGGTCGCCCCGCCCTCGCGACGGCCCTGTATAGCACTATTATTATTTTTCATGGAGCAGTGAGGGAGATTTGGCACAGCTAGTGTTTCAATATTTGCAGTATGACATGACTTAATTTACGCTACGTCTATATTGCTAACTAACAAAAAAAGTTGGACATACCTCCATAGAAGGTGGTACTACAGCAGATGAGGGCAACTGCGGAGCGATTAGAACATCCAAACTAAATGAACAAGAAAAAAAACCATAGAAAATTAAAAAGGATGCTGCCACATAGGCCTTGTTAGAAGGCTCCAGCAAGAAGTAATGTGACAACAGTACCATGCTGGACTCAACCAAGGAACAGGGTGCAGTTTTGTGGTTGGTGAGCAAACCCCTGAGAGGCTCTCTCAAAAGGTCTCTCACCCTATATTATAAAAATAAAAATCACACTACCGCTAAACTCTGGATAGATTATTTCTATACAAAAATTGTATACTCTTACTGGACCATTTTTAAATCCTTATCTGTACATTATCAGAACATATTAATGGGTGTTTCAGTTGATACTAGTCGGAGATCACTGTCAGTTGGGCCCTGTTGTAATGTGCAAGAAAGCAGCTAGGGCTGGTCTTTCACAGTCTTTGTTTGAAAGGCTTGTAGTTCTCGGCATAAGGCCATTCCGTCTTGAAGTGCAGTATCGCATGCACCCGGAATTATCTCGCTTCCCATCCAACTTCTTCTACGAGGGATCCCTTCAGAACGGTGTCTGTGCAGGTTAGGCAAAATTTTAATTATTATTTTTAATTAATTACAATATTTTATTTCATACTTAAATATTTGTAGCGAAAGGATACATATCCTTTCCTTACCAGGTATGGTTTGTATTGTTATTTTTTTGGGCAGGATTATTAAGGTATTTAAGAAATATACATATTATAGGAGTTAAACTTATCATTTCTATGCATAAAAAAATGATAACAAAAACTCAGTAATTACAAAAATGTGCATTATATTAAACTAATTGCATACACATGATTTTTTTATTATTATTTTCCACTTTATGTGATATGAAACATGGTAGTTCCTTCCATGAGTCCAAAATATTTTGGATTATAAGTGCTAAATGCAAAGTTCTATGAATGAACAAAGTTGGCTGAATAATAATAAATATTTCTTTGTTGAAATCTTCTAATACTCTTTCTTCTTGTGATATGTGGAATAAACCTTAATTTAACTTCTTAAAGATACTCATTAACTCTTAAGTTGTTACTAATATTTCATTAAACATTAATGATTTTATTTTAAAGATGTTGTTCATTGTTAAAAATATAATAACTGCTATTTTCAGATGAGAGAAAGCTTGCCAAAGTAGAGTTCCCATGGCCGATTGGAGATAAGCCAATGCTGTTCTATGTAACACAAGGACAAGAAGAAATTGCTGGCTCCGGTACTTCTTATCTCAACAGAACTGAGGCTTCTAATGTTGAAAAGATTGCCACCAGGTTTTTGAGAGCAGGAGTTAAACCTGAACAGATTGGCATCATTACACCTTATGAAGGGCAGAGGGCATACCTGGTAAAAAATACTTAATATTTAATTAGTTTAGTTTGACTACTGCTTAATAAAGTTAATAAGCCTAAAGCTAAAGTAGAGTTTAATAAACTCTGTGGTGTAATAGCATGTGGAGAGGCTTGCCAAAGGGCTTATAAAAACTTTATATGTAATTAAAATTTTATTTGTTACTTTATCAGCTTAGTAACTTAACAATAATTGATATATGCGACTAGTTAGTAGCCACTTCATACAGGCAGTTACCTAGTTGTATGGAATGCTGGATGATAAGCACCGAGGGGGGGAGCCAGGTCCAGGAATTGAACTCAGACCTTTGGTTACTATCCAAGTTGTGATCACACCTTGTTTCTGTTTAACTTTATTGATAGGAAAGGCAATTGCTCTCATATATTATGAGCTACTTAGCCCCCACCCTCTCCTTTATACCAACATATCTGGATCAATTCCTTGAGAGATGAGACATATTTCCCTCTGGTGCTTCGTTCCTGTAGTGACCTAATATTGTATTTGGAAGGCAAAAGAAACAAATGAATTTGTCAATAACTAAATGATTTTTTTTTTATTAAAGGTCCAGTATATGCAGTATCAAGGAGCTCTTCACTCGAAGCTCTATCAAGAAATTGAAGTTGCCAGTGTTGATGCATTCCAAGGTCCTAAAAATAATTTATTTTAATAAAAATATATTTATTTCTACAATATTTACAGTAAATAAATAAGTCACATTAATGGTAAACTAATTCTGTTAGTTGTTGTTTTGTCTAAAATTTTGGGGTTCTTACTTAACCTTATAAAAACGTAATACACAGTCCTTTAATCTTATTTGTAATTTTTTAAATTGGTACAAACTAAATTTAACTACAGGCTTAGAAGAAAAATAACTTGGGATTAGATTGCCTATTTTGAAGTGTATCAGTGCTGTATTTGATGTGTACCTACTATTTAATTGTATAACACCGCACTATGCTTCTTTATTTTGTGTTCTATTGAACCTGATTATGGTTGATTTAGCCAGTGAGATAATACAAATGTTTTAATGTTATAATAATGTCTTAATGTTTAAGAAGTTGGAGCACTGTAAATTTTAGTGTACATTTGTAACTGGATTGATTTAATTTTTCAGGTCGTGAGAAAGACATTATAATTATGTCATGTGTACGTTCTAATGAGCATCAGGGAATTGGTTTCCTTAACGATCCACGACGTCTTAATGTTGCCCTTACCCGTGCTAAATATGGCATTATTATTGTTGGAAACCCTAAAGTTTTGTCCAAGGTAAAATATGGAAATCTTGTGCATTTTTATCATTCAAAATGGTTTGAAATGTCAAGTATAATTTATATAATTTCCTAAATCTGAGGCAATTGTCGAATTACCTAAAAGTATCTCTTTTTTTGTAACATCATATGATTTTTTGATTATTTTTTTAGCAACCTCTGTGGAATCATCTGTTGAACTTCTACAAGGAGCAGAAGGTTCTTGTTGAGGGACCCCTGAACAACTTGAAGGAATCACAGATCCAGCTTAGCAAGCCTAAACAAATAATAAACAGTACAAACCCTGGAACCCACTTTATGTCTACGAGTGTTTATGATGCCAGAGAAGCTTTAGTGCCCGGAAGTGTCTATGACAGAACAACCCAACCGGCACCTCCTAATCATCCACCTACTCATTACATGCATAGGCCTGGTAATTAATGTGTGCTGTTATAGTTTACTTTTTCCTTTACATCCTGAATATTGTCAATAATATAGAAAAAAAAAATCAAAGAAAGAAAACATAAACGAGTAGGAGAGCAATTGGCTTTCAATCAATGAAGTTAAGCAGCCTCGTGTGTGGTCATAGTTCATGGAGCATAATGGATGTGTGACTGCTAACTCTGGGTTCAATTCCCAGACCGGGTCCCCCTCAATATCCACCCAGTATTGTTTAAACAAATGGGAAGGTAATCGAAGGTTTAGCGCCCCCAGGCAATCCCAGGTTAGTGGCCACTCTCATAGTGATTTGATAAGAATCTATCAAATGAGTCGGTTGAGAAGACTTTGATTACCGACCAACTCCTGTGTGAAGGGTTTGGTTGTTTGATATCAATCCAGTATTATATTGATACAAGGCCACACAAGCTTGTTCAACGGACACACTTTGTGGTCTATGTCTTCGGGGGCGTTGGCCCCAGATTTAACGAAAATAATTAAAAAATAAGGGCCTTGGTGGTTTTGCATTAAACAGCACTAGCATCACTTTGACACCTAACTATACCTTGATATCTAATTTCGATGTTGATACACTTCACCAATCTTGATACCCTTTAAATTAAGTTACAGAATTTTCCTTTTCCCTTTAAAAGGTTTAAATATTGCTATTATCTTAAAAATATGTTATTTTAAGGTGATGTATATTTTACAGGTGGTGGTTTGGATATGTTCTCTAGAGGTCATGATCCCATGAGCTTCATTTCCCCAGAGACCAGAGGACAGGCTACCCTAACAAACATGCCTGTACCTGCTGGTATGTTCATCAACATGTCCAATGTACCACCTCGTTTCCTTTACCAGCCTCCAATGCAGGGTATGTACAGCAAATACATATTTAAAAAATGAAGTGAATTGACCGGGTCCTCATTGAGATGCAGGGCAGTGTAGTTTTTTTTAACCAAAAAAATATATACGATACTACACTAACTGAGATGGAGAATATGACAGGGCAGTATTTCGCCACACGAGGCCTGCCTGACATAGAACAGAGCAGGGCAGTTTGTGTGATTCCCAGAAATATAGAGACCAGGCAGGCATTGCAGTGAAGTGCCACACGATGCCTAACCCACACTTGTGGATCTGACTCAAAACTGCGTGACTTGTTTTACACGCGTGGCGTAGTACTGCACTACCCTGCTCTGCATCTCAATTCACGCAACCTTGTTTATCTCTGCGGTTTACAAAAACTGCCCTGATGTGGGCCCGAGCATATAATTGAACCCTTAAAAAAAAGTTTATTAAATTTTTGGTCTCCTAACAATGCTATTATTACAGGTAGTCGACAGAATAATGTTGCTAGAACTGGTCGGGTCAACACTAAGGGAAGGTCTAAAGGCAATGGGCAAGGTGGTCTTAAAGGAAAAGTACCTCAACCTTCTCAAGATATGACACAACCTTTCAGTCAGGGAGGCATCACTCAAGCCATGTCACAAGTAAACCAACTCCTTTAATTTCAAATATTTATTTTATTATGAACAATTTTAAATTAAATTTTAAATCTGACGTGCACCAGCGTTGAATGTAACGGAGGGGACACTTGCAAAAACATTTTAACAACTAAGAGTTGCCAGCCTCACATCATGTGTTTAAGCTTCCTTAATCGTGGTTATTATTCGAGTACAAAAATGCTGAGATGCACCTGTGTGCCAAATTTAGTTTAAATCAGTCAATTTTTATGCTAGTTATCATGAGACAAGCACTCAAACTTTTAAAATTCCAAGTCTCTGAAATGATGACACTACACTCGTTCAATAATGTATCACATTTAAAACTTACTTCTGATAAATAATAACGTTAACATTGATGTTTTTTTTAATAAAAGGGGATACATATTTTACTTTTTCTCACCTATGGTAGGAAAAGGATTGTTTTCACCCAATTTTTTTTTTTTTTTGAGATTTCAACTGAATTTCCGTTTTAGGTGTTTTTAAGACCTCTTGAGTGGTTTTCAGCAAGACGTCTGTATGTGTGAATGTATGAATGTGTGTTATCGTAGCGCCCAGAGAGAGAGAGTTCAAAATTGGCAGAAAAATCAGTCCTTACTTCTAGTTGTGCCGCCCGGAAAATCAATATTTTCTGTCATCTTGAACCCAGTTTAAAAGTTAAAAGCGAACATCATTATTAATTAGTGCGATACGTTTTTTAAACATCAAATTTTGTTTACATCTGTCAAAATAACGTCAAAATTCAAATAATTAAATAAATAGAAATAAAAATTTAAAAAAATCAGTTAGGTCAAAACGGTCACCCTAGTGACCACGCCTATTTCAAGAACTTGAATTTGTGATTGTCCCCATTAGTCAAAGAAACATAACCCCTACAAATAAGCAAAGTCTTTCTGTAGTGAAATAAAAAAAAAATTGAATGAAACTGATGTCTGTTTTTTAGAGTGCTGGACTGAGCTTGCCTGCTGGTTTATCCCAGGCTGAACTATCGCAGGATTTCATGCCTGGAGGAGAACTCCAGTCTCAGATTGATGGACTTTTGTCACAAGATTCTACATATGAGAGAGATAGATCAAACTTCTTTTCTAGAATTAACAACAATAATCCTCACTTCTCTCAGGTAAATTTGTAATTATTAATTTCAAGTTAGTCTAGGAAAGAGTAAATTGAAATTAAAGATAAAATAGCAGGGAGTTTAGAGCTGGTATTGACATAACATGTCAAAGTATTTAGGGGTAACTTGGGAATCACTAACCAGAGGGACTGATTGTTCAACTTGTAGTTGGTTGTGGTTAGTGTTATGGCGGCTTCAAAAGTGTCATGGTGGGTTTAAATAATTCTATCTGCCTAAGAATTTTATGACGTATTACTATGTAATCTCTTTTCATGTGACATTCTATTTTATATATATTTATTACACTGCGTTGGATTAGTTGGAAACAAATAGTGAGAAGGTTTTAACCTAATAGAGAGGAAAATCTATTTTCTTCCTTACATCAAAAATAGATGTTTACAATGCATAATTAGATGCACCATTTTGACTCATTGCATTGGAGCATTCTATTTCCACTTATCTAGGACTTTTTAATAATGAAATGTTCTGTAAAAGATTTGAAATTGGTGGGAGTTGTCAGTATCTCAGTATGGGTAAAGTAATTAAGTATATATATATATTTTTTTTTTTTTTTTTGACATACTGTTGGAAGAATACCTGGTCAAACGATTTATTTGGCTTCATCAAACATCCCAATTTATTTGCAATTCTTATTTTAATGATTGTAATTATAAAATTGGTAAATGCTGGAGAAAGTAATAATATAAATTAAATAAATTAACTTTAATTAACTTTTAAACAAAATAATTTATTTTAATTTTTAATTTCCTTTTTTTCTAGCCATATTAAAGAGTTGTGAACTTCAAGAGACTGTTAGTCCAGCGAAAATTATAAAAGGGAGTGTCTTAAAGCGAAACGTTCAAGCCAAGAGTTCCGTACTATGAAAGAAAAGGATTTATTTTAGGCGGAGAGAAGTATTGCCGCTAAAAAAAAAATAAAATAAATAAAAATAAATAATAATAATTTTATTAATAAAAAAAAGAAAAGAAAGTGAATAAGAAGCAGCGAAAATAAAAATTCATCGCACGGGATAGACTGAGAGCAAAAGGACTAAAAGCCATCTTCTAATGAAAAAATAAATACTTAAAACGAGAAAACGTCGTGTTTTAGTGAACAGTGCGTAAACAATTTTTTCGGCTGCACCTGTGGAACAAGTGTTATATGAACACCTTACAGTTGTCTCTATCCATCACTTACAACTGTTATATTTAATTATAAAGAAATGAAGGATGATTTATTTTTTCTTCCACCTTAATTTTGCTATGTTATGCCTTCATTTTTTATTTTTTTCCTTTGTTTAGTCTTTAAATATTATACTTTTTTGTAAAAAAAAACAAAAAAACAAAAAACCTCCTTTGGGTTCTACAACCAATTTATTTTGATAGGAGGAGTTCAGTTTTTAGGGTTTTTTTCTGTAATTATGGTTATATATTTATATATTTAACCATAATATATTTCTATTTTTCATTAACAAGAAAATAACAATAACTATGTGAAAGATTATTTAATTATATTTATTTATTATTATTATATCTTTTATTCCTGTTCAAAGTTATGTTAACAATAAAAAGTAATATATAGGAATAACAAAAACACTTTTATAGAATAAATGTTTAATAAGAAAAGGTCACAAAAAAACAAACAATTGAAGTAGGATTTTATTAACACACAAATAGACACCCACACACTTCCCCTATCCTTAACTATTTTAATGAAATTAGTAAAAAAAAAAAAAAAATGCATTAAGATCTCAAAGTATCAACATTTTAAAATGGTAAAATGATGAAAATTGTTCTATGTTTTGATGTTTGTTTTA
Organism: Gerris lacustris; assembly: GCA_951217055.1. Lineage (NCBI taxonomy): Eukaryota > Metazoa > Arthropoda > Insecta > Hemiptera > Gerridae > Gerris > Gerris lacustris. Next base: position 31,656,388 of record OX578281.1, on the reverse strand, counting down.
TCAGTAACAGTCTGAAATTAAAAGTATTTTTTATTTTTCACTGCAGACCTACATTAAAATTATGCTTTTGTATTACATTAGAGCATTTAAAAAAAAAAAGTTGTTAATGTAACTGTTTAAGTTAAGTAACTTAATGACAGATTCTACTCAATGTTTATAATTATAGCAATTAATATTGTACACATTTAAATTTCCTTAAACAATTAAACTACAATAATTTTAATCTATATCTTCATTATAAAATTCAAAGGAATATCTTCTATTTTATAACAAAAGATCATCAGGAGCCTAATTTAAAAAGTTAAAATTATAGCAGCTATTTCATTTCTACACTTTCAAGAAAATTTACCCCCAAAAAATGTAATAATAGACTTTTTTATTGAAATGTTTATTTTTAGTATTCTATTTTTGTCACTGGCACGTACTTCTGCGTTAATTTTTTTGTCTTATTTATTTTTTTTTAAATAAAAAGTTATTCATTTAAATTAGGAATTCTTAGCATATAACTAATGAAAAAATGAATCTTAAATTAATGTTAATAATTTTTTTATTATTTGCTAATATTTTTCGTTTTTGTTAAATAATTCTTACAGTTACATGTTAGTTCATTTTTTTTTAGTTTCAGTTTAGGGTGCCGTATATTTTCTTGTGTCTATTTTCATTACATGCCAAATCAATAAAGCAAGATTTTTTTTTTCCATCAACATTTATCGTTGTCTTGTTTTTGGATTTTTTTATTTTGTACCCTGAAATTCCTTTTTTATGTTTAATAGAAATTAATTAGTAAATTGGATTCTATTTGTAAAACCTACCGATGTGGGCGACAAGTAAAAATTATCTTAATTGTATATTTTACGTTTTAATCTGAACTTCCTTCTATGGTCTGTCTATATTTTTCTACCCCAACTTGGGCATTATCAAGCTTAAATTATTAATCCTGAATTAAAACATGTTTTAGAATTGTATTCTACATTTATCCTTAGTTAAATCATTATTCCTTGCTGTGCTGCGTGTTACCCACATTGTCACTTCAGGTTTTTTTATTTTTGTTACAGAGAGCAGTATAATTTAATTTCCTCAAAGAGAATGTATGACATTTGAGAGTATATCAAAAAAATTTAACTTTTGTATATGAATACCTGGCACACCATAGAAGGTAGTTCAGATTGAAATAATATACAGAAACACTTTAACACTTCTACATAAGTAAATTTTAAAACTTATGTTTGGGATACATTGTATTTAGATGCATTTCACAACGCCTGAACACTAACTTCCGTTGATTTGTGAGAGAGGTGGGACACATCCTTAATGTCCATGTTGATCATACTATACTCGTAATAGTATTAATGTCCGTTCATCATACTATACTCGTCTTACAATTAGAGTTTTGTCTGACACAGTAGAATAAAAAAAAAAAAAAAATAGGGAGAGGAGCCAATGTGTGGGTTAGATTTTGACCTCTAGAAGTTCGGGGCAACTAGGCAAACAAAAATGTCACTGGCCCACCCCTCCCAGAGACTTTTTCCCCTCACAGGTTGGTCACAGGCGGATCTGAGCTGTCTGATTAACCTCTTAATTGTAAAACAAAAATTGTCACCATTTGATAATGCTACAGGGCAGATCTTCACAAGGCAGCTTGTGACGCCTATAACAAGACGCCATTCTTCCCTATAAAGCACAAGTATCCAAGATTTGCACACCAATACCTCTTAGGTCATCTCCCTTCTTGTTGCAGGCATTCTATTCATTTTGGTTTATGGGGTTCTTTTTCTACTGTCCTAACAATGTGTTCAGGCTTGCAAAGCCTCCTTTAATTATATAGCTAGCTATATTCAGCTGTGCATACAAATTCCTCAGTTCCTGTTAAGTATGTATTCTCTAGATACTCTAACATACATCTTACACAGTAAATTTTACTCCTAGCTCCTTAGTCTTTTCTTGTATTCGACCCATAGTAGTACTAGACGGGTAGGACGAACCACTTGTTCGAACCTAGCAATTAGGCCATCTTTTAGGCCCATTTTACTAGCCCCATAGAGAGTTCCAGCCACTTCACACATCCGCCGAAGCAAGTATGATGTGATCATTTGTGAGCCATATAAATCAGAACATCACGGCGAGGGATCGAACCCACGACCTCATACCGCCCTTTCGCCGATTCAGTGATGGCCGAGTAGACATGGTAAGTAATTTAATCCACACGGCCACGCCGGCACTCTTGAATAATCCCCAGAGATTTTATAATGATTTAGAATAGCCATTTTTTGATTCCCTTTGGTGGATTCTTTCCTAATATTAAGGGAGTTTAATCTTAACCACAGAGCGCTGGTGTGAAGGGGAGGGGGGGGGGGGTGGACTGTATAGTTGAAAGATAATTTTGAAATAAAGATAGCAGAAATAAGGAAATAGTCAAAGCATAAATATAATGATATAAGAGTGGATAAAATAGGAAGACTGGCTCACCTTGGCTATCTGCTATCTTGCTGTATCACTGGTGGTTGATGTAATAATAATAAGTACTAAGTACTCAATTGTTTTTATAAACTGAATGTACAAATAGTAATAAACAAACATAAAATAAAAATAAACCCGAATTGTGGTGAACTAAATTAAAATTATAAGTAGCGGAAAACTATAAAAAGTGCATGTAAGTATGGCGGCGTCTTCTTCAACACTGGAATCAACTGGAAGGGAAGGAAAGTGGAGGGGAGAGTCCCTTCTTGTAGACTAGTTCTTAGATTCTCTCCCAGAGTGCAGCACTTGATTAGTAGCGTTTTTATTTTATCCACTATATGTATAAATGTTATTAGATGTATTATAAAATAGTAAATAAGTTATATGTAAGATAGGTAAAGTATATGAAAATAAGAAAATATTGTCCATCCTTAATACAATACAAGCGCCATTTTGTTGGTGAATCAATCATATTCACATTTATTTTAGTGATATTACATGCTTGGATAATAAATACCCCCCCCCCCCCCCCCATTAGTTACCTCTGAAAGGTAACTGCATGTACAACATTAACACTAGGTAATAAGAGAGTTACTAATATACATTTGACCAGTTTATTATCTAAAACCCTTGAAAGCTAATATTTATTTAAATCTGAGAGCACGGAAGTGCTCCGGCCAAGTCGAGCACAGCCCTACCTTTCTTTACTTACTGGAACCATCCCAAGGCATTTTAACCCCGCTCTATTATCTTATTAAAGATACTTTGATATTTAAAATTAATTTTAAGTTAGAGTTCATTAAAAACTGAACCATATTATTACATATTAGTTCATAAGATATTATTTGAGTCTAAAATTTGAGTATAATGTCATTGATCTATTCACTAATTCTAATGCGCTTGTAGCAATCCTAGAAACTTAAAATTTTGTGTATAGGTAGAATTCAATGTACAAATAAAAGAAAAATGAAAAAATCATAAGAGAAAAGGTTTGAGTTTGTGAGGGACAGAGAATAGGAGGGGGGGGGGGCGACAAACAATATCCCTTACTTGTACTGGATGTATTACTGTAGTAGACCTAGTACCTAGTAGAACTTATTTGGACTGGGAGAGACTTGGCTAAAACAATGATCTCACAACGTTTTACGCAAGACTTGGCTTATTTTTTTACACAAGTGTTTCTGTTGGGATACACCTTGTTTTAATTTTATTCAGTGAGTAAGTTCCCCAAATCACTAACTTACTTAAGCCAATAAAATTTGTTATTTTATACCATTCTTCAATTATCAAGATAAACATATTGTTTCTACAAGTAAGTTACCTTAGCTCTCTAAGAATTTTAAAAGAGATTAAAAGAAAGGGATATATAAAAAAATTATTTATGTTTACGGGTACATTTCTAATCTGTCTTGAAAAATATGACGGAGGGGGGGGGGGGTATCCTAAGAACATTTATCCTGTCTGTAGGATTTGTAGAATAGTAATTATTTAACCTGGGATTTTAAAATTACATGAATTTTGATTTAAATTAAATTTTTAAGAAAACAATACCAAACAAATATATAAATATTAAATCATAGTAAAAGTAAAAACACATTTTAAAAATCAAAAAAGATGCGTATTTTTTGTTGATTGTACAAAAGTTGAGCGCTTTCATTTATCAGCTGTCTCCAAAACAAACAACTGTCAATTATCTCACAGCCAAAGCCAAAATCAAATTTCTTTTAAGTGTTTTGTTTAGTAATTTGTACGGACTTATGAAAATATATTCTTAAAATGGATAAATTAACTCTTATTTCGGGTACTCTTTTTATGGCAGCCGATATATTTGCTATTATTAGCTTGGCAATGCCCGATTGGATTATTACAGACGTTGGTGGTAAGCAAAATAAATAAATATTACTTTTGATTATTTACTATTTATGTACAGAATATGTTAATAATATTATTTTTACCCACCTTGGTATTTCAGAAGTGACTATTCCTTTAAGGGATTACGCGATCTTTCTGGAAAAGCAAATATGTTAATTGGAGGGTTGGGTCAAGAGCTAAAGTTTATCTCTTGTGCTTGTGCAGGACCTGAGCGGTATCAGCAACCTTCTGGTGTATAGATTGATCACTACTGAGTGAAGATTAGCTTTCAAACCATCATTCCTGTTTTTAGTGTTGTTTTTTTCTCAATCTCTATAGCTTCTCTGATGATCCTGTTGGTGTAATATAGCAAATTTATTTTCAACAAGGGATCGTAGACGCCATTAGTTTTCAGGTATAAATGGCATTTTACTGTTCCCTGGATGTTTGTCATGGTTTTTCTTTTGCTGAATGCACAACCAATTAAATATCCAAAGAAATAATCTTAATAAATCTTCTGGGCACAGTAAAGGACCATCTAAACGTTGAGAATTAGACACCTGTTAAGATTTCTGTGTGAGAAAATACCAACCTCTATTTTTTGTTTAAAAAGTGGGTAAAACTGAAGAATATGAGGCGGTTTATAGAAAAGATGGCGGGTCTCACTCCAATGTATTTTTTGGACAAAGAGATATCAACTCTCCCATGAACACATCATACATATATAATTTCTCAAATGTTTAAATCATATGAATGTACTGTTTGACAAAGGGATATAATCTCTCAAGTGTATAAATTAAGCAAAATTGTGTTGCCAAGTTATTCTTAACCGTATCGTCTCCTTCAGTTCAGCCAAAAAGTGGTATGTGGACTGCATTACCTACATGGAAGTATAAAAAATTGTTAAATTGTGGTTTTTTTTCAATAAATGACAATGTTAAGATTAAATTAAAAATGGTCATTTTGAATGAATGGCTTAAATGGAGGATAAAGAAAAAGATGACGTGTTGGAGTTTTTGCATTTATATTCCTTGCTGTTCGATTCCTTTTCTTGCAAAATATTTGGAGATGAGGCTCTGGTGATGATTGATCCAAGATGAGATGATGATGATAGATGACGGAATTGACTTTTTAATTAATAGTGATTCAGGAATCCAGTAACTGATTAGTAGATGGTTGATGATGTAGATAAGATAAAGATTATAATGATGTAAACACTTAACATTCAATCACTAATATTTTTGGTAAAATAGATGATAAAATCAAAGTTAAGGCATTGATGTCCACCTAGTAATTTACTTAATTACCCACCCTATATTTGTTTACCACTTATAAATAATTTCTTTGTCTAAGTAACTATTAATACAATGGGATATTTGGTCCACAGAATTTTGGGACAAAGGAATATCATACTTCTGAATTTATAAGTGATAGTTAGTCAAATAACTATTAAAACAAGGGAATGTTTACATTTACCGTAATTTGGAGTGTGTAACCAAGTAAATATGTGCTGATATAAATAGATAAAAATCTGAGCTCGCATCAAGTCAGATGAAGACTGAAAGGTAAAGAGTAGAGTGAAGGAAAGGAGTAAGATAGTCAGTAATTGATTGGTTTTAATTAGAATTATAAAAGCAAACCAGAGGGACCCAGTTAGCTGGAAAGGAGGTAATCAGCAGCAGGAAAAATGTATTAAATTACTTTACAACCCCATCGAGACATGGTCACTACCAGAAGACCTAGAACTTCAATTATAATATCTAACCTAATAGAAGCCTGCGTAATAGTATTTTATTTATTTAGACACGTCAAAGGTAAAGGCACTGTCCTAGTGAATATATGAGAATATCTCTTCATCCAATGAATTTCACCTCTAAGTTTTATGTTTATTTTACTTTTAAAGCCCTATGCAAGCATTTCAACTCAAACAATCCTTCTTCTTCCCTGTACTTTATAATTTCTTGTATACAGTAGAGTCCCGAAAATCCAGATTTTCTTGGATTAGAGGGCCAGTGATAGGGATTCCTTTCAGTCTTTCTTGAGAAAACCATACTTAGGAAAAGCGCTTCGTCTAATTTATTGTAAGATAAATTAGACTTCTAGAAGGTTTTCTAGAATTCGTTATTTTTAAATTAGGATATTATTGCCTTCCAAAGTCAATATATGACATTAATTTACAAAAACCCGCCTAATCCGAATTTTCGAACTGGGTTCGGTCCCAATTAGTTCGGATTAGCGGGACTCTACTCTATTATATTGTTTAATCAGCTAATTGTTAACAGCAAACAATCTCTACTAAATATTACCAATTATAGTTTTTAACAGTGAATTGAGAGATTTTAATAATTAATTATGTGGTATTAATAAGTAAAATATTGGTTAGCCATAAAATATTGGTTGCAACTATTTAGAGAAGATTTATTTTTACTGATTTATTCAGCTGAACAAAGGTACTTACTTATAATCCCTGATAACTATGATAATAATGAATTGAAGATATAAGTTGTGTCATCTAATGTAATTCTGAAGATGTGAATTTTCAACAATAAGATATTTAATTAGTTTAGCCCATCCTTGACATCTTTCGTCATTTGATGCTTTGATAGCCAATAACTCCACTATTCAGGTAAAGAGGTGGTTGGCAGGAATGGAAGCATAGATCACGTGGGTGCTGTGCAATAAGATATTCTATTATACTCTTTGAGATACATCAAAATCTTGGTAAAAACAAGCTACTTTGTATACATTTTTTTTTGTTTGTTTTCAGGTGATACAAGACTAGGGTTGATGTGGACATGCATGACAATATATAACAGGCCTCAGATCTGTTTCACTCCAGACTTGCAGCCTGAGTGGGTCCTTGCTCTCGTCTGTATATTTGTCGGCTGCATTTGTATAACCACTACTATTATCCTTCTTATATCTTCACACTGGGATAGGAATGTCATACCTTATGCGAGATGGGTTGGATTCACAGCAAGTCAGTATTATTTGTTTTCTTTTTATAGATGTGCTTTATTTCTCATTAAAATTTTTCTGAACGTTACTCTTTATACCATAATGAGCTATGATCATTGAAATTCATAGATTACTACTGTTATACAATTTGGCATCCACGTTCAGAAAAATCAAACTCCGAGGCGAAATCGAGAAATAAAGGTTAGATATAAATTTGGGGGCACTACCACCAAAATAAGGTTGATTCCAAAATAATTGCGATGAATTTGATTATAAAATTTAGTACAAGATCAATGGGAAGGACTTTTATATCATAATTTGTTCTGCTTCAAAAAGAATAAACTAAAATTTAGGTGCTAACTTATACATTTTTTTTTATAATACTCATGTTTTTCCCCCTTTCTATTTCTTAATTGATAAATTGTTACTATTTACATTTAATAATATTGTTAAGTCCTATAAATATTTATGTAACATTTTACACAATATTGGGGCACTTATAACTCCTCCTCTTACTATAATTTTTTTCTAGCAATGGTGGTAGAGTTAATACATAAAATTTAAAATTACATATTATTTTCTTATCTTTGTTTGCAGTGGTGTTGTTTTGTGTGGCTGCCGTTATATTTCCAATGGGTTTCCATATAGATGAAATAGGTGGTCAGCCTTATCAGTTGCCAAACAGTCATCAAGTTGGTATATCCTACATACTTTTCGTCCTTTCACTCTGGGTCACCGTCATATCTGAACTGTTTGCCGGCAAAGTCTGTTTACCCCATTTTTAAACTCAAAACAATATCCTAATTTTAATATTTTAGTATTTGGTGTGATATGATTCTTTGAGATTAAATTTTAAATTAGAATTGTGACTCAAATTGTGATAAACATAATAATATACAGATATCAGTAAAACTCTGTGACAGTGAAGTTGCCATAAAAACTACATAATAATAGAAATTTTAAAAAATGTATATATTTATAGATTGTAAATAATGTGAATAGTAAAAAAACATACATGAATTTGTTATGTTTGCTTGTAACTTAAAATGTGTTTAGTTTTGTTTATTTGTATATATTTTATGTAATTTAAAAAAATAATTATGGTGCCAAATATGTATTGTATTTAATGTCTTACTCTAAAATAAAAAATCTAAATTGTTACGTATGATTGTGTATTTTAACATCTTCCTTTAGAGTAATACACTTATTCTTACACTATTATCCCTTCTTTACTGTGGCTGTCATAAACATCTTACAACTGCAGTTGTCTCTTCAATGCAATAATGACATAGACCACTAAGGAATTTATTTTTGGATCTCTTTATTTCTTAGTGCTGATGAAAGGTGATTTACTTACCCTGAGTTTTTTCTTTATAATTTTTCTATTGTTGGGAAATATATAAACTCGAAAATTGAAATTAATCCAAGGTTGTAAATTACAATAAAACAACAACAACAACAATAGAGTTAATGGTAATTTATTATACTTAATTTATAATCATGATAATTTTAAATTATCTTTACATTTTTTATGCCACTAAAATATAGGTACATCGATCAAAAAACAAATAATATTCACCTCTTGATACTTCTTGAATACATAAAGTACATTTTTTTTTGTATATTCTTCGGAAATTATAGAAATAAAAAAAGCTTTTTAAAAGAAATACACATCTTATAAGTCTCCTCCTAATTTAAACGATGGTTTCAATATTTTTAGAAGAAATTATTTCTTTATTGTAGAAATATATTTGTTTTATAACTTAAAGGATTATTCTATAGTATTCTCACTTTAATATATTGGGCCAAATTATTGAACAATGATTTTTTTTTTTGTTCTTAGTAAGAGTAATTTTATAAGTCTACAAACAAAATTTCAGACATGGTGGTATGATGAGCACGCAACTTGCCGAGTTACAAAATCCTACTTAGTTGTCCCTTTAAATAACTATGATTTTTAAACCATTAGTGTTTAATAATACATGTTTATAAGGTTGAAAGAAATTATTACTCAGTGACAAGTTTGCCAAAAAAATAAATATATAAATAAAAACAATTTTCTACCACAAAATTATCAAAGGAGATTGATGCAAGCTAAATTACAGCCAGTTAGACAAGTGTTAAATAATATTAATGTTATTTTATTAAAAAAAAAAAAAAAAAAAAAAAAAAAAAAAAAAAAAAAAAAAAAAAATGTACCCATGGAACAAAAGTTTATAAAAAGCAAACATTTTTTAAAAAAATTAACATTAACAATACAACTTTATTATTTTAACCAGAAGTAATCTGGTAAAGGAAGTACAGTAATCCCTCAATATCCATGGCATAATATATGATAAAGTGTCTCAATTGCTATTAAAATGTGTTCAAAAAACCAGGGAATTTAGATTGGAGAGAATGGAAGAAGCCTTGAACTTGGGATCAACAAGGAAAAAGGTTCCTTTGAGCTCACACACACAAATCATATGGGGAAAGGCAAAAACACTTCACCATCAGTTATCTTCAGAACACTATGGACCATAACTCCTGTAGATATCAAAGGATTACTGTATTGGCTGATGGGAAGTTCACATCAGCCAATCATTTGGCTATAATGGATGCCACTACAATCAAGTAACTACCCGCCATTTACCTCCCACCTACAATGCTGTGTGAACATTGAAAACAGTTCCCCCTTGGAAACAAACCCAGTTAAATAACATTAAAATCGGAAGCAGATATTACAAGTGCAACATGTTAATTGTATTCATGAATATTAATTTTATCTTTAGTTTATTTAGTCATTCAAATTCTATATTCTTCTTGGCTAATTATAGTGACTTATGGTATTCAGATCCAACCAATACTAACAGAAACATTTTCATCAATAGATAAGAAAATAAAGCTTATAATGAAATAGAGTAATAGTTATTTTAAAGCTACAGTTGAAAATCATATACAATATTTCAACATAAAAAAAAGCCAGAGATAAAAGGAAAAGCAAAGAGGCAGATACAAGCCACAATAGGAAATTACAGATAGTAATTCGCAATGTACCGGTCCATAAGGTTAATCTTTAAAACATAATAAAGCAACTAACTGCTATAAGCAACTTTTCTTGTTAATGAAGTAGTGTTTATTAATGCTTTGTACAACAATTCAAATAATATTTAGAACAACATTGATCACCAAAAACAAACAAAAAAAAGAAGATAATTATTTAAAATATTAAAATCAATTGGAAGACTTCAAATACATAGTCGGTCACTAATGTTTCCCTTTACAAGTAAGTGAGGTATCATTGATACATATCTTAATAACATGAACTGTAGGAAAAAAAGTAATAATAATAATACACATCACAAAATACACTTTAACATCTAAATAATATTAAGAAAACGAAAAACATTAAATGTAATATAATAAAAATAATTTTAAAAAAGTACCTTTTTTAATTCTCACATACCATTCTTTACTTTGAAGAATTCCCATCCCAAAACCAATTTGATACATACTTAAAAAGATAATAATTGATTAAGAATAAGTTAATACTTTCATGTTGAAATTAAAAAAAAAAAAAAAAAAAAATCAAACTTTCCTTTAATATATTACTAATTACATTAGGTCTCTGTCCTTGGTATCATAATAAAGTTTTGAGTCTCTAGTGGTGACCACTTGAAACAATTTTGTCTAGGTCTTAGGGATATACATACAGTTGTGGTCAACTATTTAAGAGGCAGGCGCCAGTAAAAAGACAGTTTTGAAAATAATAATTTTAATTATGGGTTTGTAAACATAAATTTTATAATTTTTGAGGTAAATACTAAGCATGATTATTTTAATCAATATTTTAACTTTTTAATTAAAGAAGCTGTTAATTTCTCACCTTCATGTTTACAAGTAACTTATGTATAGATACAACTAAGTCTCTGGTAAACCATCTATACAATTTTATTAGAAAAAATTTAATCATAAGTACATATTGCTATGTATGATTACTGTTGATAAATAAAATAATAGAAGAATGTTCAAATAATAATTACAACTATCGTGATTTTCAATTTTGGAAACAACCAATCTAAAAGGTTTATTTTATATTAAAATGTAGTTGTATCGATCAAAAGATAATTTAAGGTTTGTAAACACAGAACCAAATTAGAAACTCTTTATACCGACCAATAATAGAGTACACACTTAAATAGAGTTATAAATTAAGATTACACAATACGGCAATCCTCTTTTAATGAAGTTATAACAATCAATACAATATTATATTAACTAAAATCAAAATTTATAAAAAAATAGATTAAATTCAAACATAAATAAAGTGCTTCCTTGTAGCGATCCAGTCCATCACATCATAAGTAAATTCTCTTTAATAGCCAAACCTTTGACTCCAGCAGCTAGAGTAAACCTTATGGTATGTAATTCATTTAGGAAAACTGCACAATCTATTATCTGAACAAGGAATACTTTTACAACTACTTCATCTTGAAGCTGGAAAAGGAACAGAACCTCTTGTAAGGCTAAACAACAAACAAGAAAGGATGTTGGTGCTTCTGTAACATTTCAGCAGGCCAGGAGCAATGCTTTCTATACTGATTACTGGAGTCAAAGAGTTTTCATGCTCTTAACACAGTCTGTTTATTTTCAAGTATCAACATATCTAATAATTAACCTACTTTACTGTAATATGATTTAATAACATTCTGTGCACATAAATATTATCACACTGTTAAAGCAACTAAACCAAATTCTGTGGTGATAAAGGTCTTAATATTATATTTGACAGTAATAATCTTCATTAACTTTTCGCATAAACACCACTGGTATTCTCGTAATCCATATATTATATAATATATTGGAATTTTTAAAGCTTTTCAATGTGTTTCTTAGTTTAAATATCAGTTAAAAAATATATTTCTGCTTTTCGAATTTGCACGTACAACATACAAATTATTACTTGTGTACTACATAAATAATAGTTATTTCTATTTTTCCAATTCCGTCGATGACGATAGTATCCACACAAATTAATTGTTTCCATCTATAAAGACAGCATGTTATGCAAGCATAGAACTAATAAGGCAGTAAGGCATTTGTAAACTTTTTCATATATTTTAATTCTAATAAATAAATAAGTTAAAATCTATTATAAAAAGCAGCATGACAAAAAATACATTATCAATACAAAGGCACTTAAAAGGCATGAAATTAAGCACACAAATGAGACTTAATTATCCATCTAAAATCTATGCAGTAATGAAATTCAGTCTAAACATATCTGAATACATAAAAATAAGTAAATATTACATAAAGGGTAGTATTTTTGCTGTACTACATCGTTAATTATTCTTAATTTAAAACTAATAGTGAACGAAATTGTCGATTTTAGACGTCAATACAAAATGTTATGTTTAATAAGGCACAATTCATAGAAAAGCTTACAACTTAACTCGTTCAAAATATCTTCTAAAATAATGTAACTGTAATAAATAAACTCAGTAAATTTGAGTTATTGAAACTGTGTCTTCAAATTTTAAGCCCCCAAAAATAGTGTTAAAATTGTACAAGCTTTTTTTTATATAAAACACCTTAATCATCAATAGTTCATGGATGATATCAAATTAGTTCCAATGAAGCCTTACCATCATAAACTAAATAAAATATTCTGGTGAGAAAGATTGTTTTAGGTAGAATAGGGATTTTATTCCTTCAAAGAGAAATACACAATACAGTTGAACCTTCATATCTCGGGAAGTCAAAGTAATTTATGTTTCCCTCGCTAATTCGAGACTGCTATTAGGTAAACAATAATAATTCAAAAAGTACATAACTCGAAGTAAAAACATATTCCCTTGAATTTCGAGTTATTAAGGTTTCAGTGTATTAGATTTTATAGAACTATATAAACATATTTACTCCCTGTCAAAAGTGTTGCCTTAGAACAACCAATTTTTACTTATCCTTTTTTGTAGAAAATGGTAGATTTTGCAATACTTTTGAGGGGGAGTATATTATAGTTATAAAACTACGATGCAACTTAAAGTAGACAGCCTATCCCATTTTTATTTGTGTTTCTTTACCAAGCTAAATTTCAAGAGACCAAACCTTTTATCCCAAGTGTCTCATGCAGGGGTTTATTTGTTGCATTCTAATTTTATCTTTTCAATACATATATAACCATGATGCATGTAGAAATAGAAGCCAATCCCATTTTTTTAAAACTTGCAAAATTACTAGTCCATATCTCTTACTATAAGCGTTTTACATGTTTTTGCTTTTTCCTTGTATTATTTTATCTTTATTATTAAAAATAAGTTTTCCCTCTTTAGATAAGAAAATATGAAACGATCATCTATTTTTAATAATTTTGTTTTTGTAACTTCAATTTAAAAAAATGTATAAAAAAAATATTTTAAAATATGACATCACAGTCAAGTGTCATATGTCACCAGTTGTGAATTGATAAGTTTTAACAATTAAATAAAATTAAAAAATATATTCAAATTTATATAAAAAAAAATAATAATAATATCAAATATATATTATTTGTAAAATTTCTCATATTGTCTCAATAAATGTAATTTAGAACAAAATTATTAAAAATTTAGCAAGATTTTGTAGAACTAACTTGAAATGAATAAAACACAAATATCAAAATAGATCAGTTTCTCGTTAAAAAACCACAATAGCTAATGTTTAATATAAATCACTTTTGACCAATTTAACTAACTAACTCTGAGGGGCAACAGCTTGTGAGGGGCCTAGGACAGTCAAAGGGCTTATTTCAACTGTATGTGTAATGGATGACAATGGATTAGTGTGTCACTCTATGAGCTGTATAAATCAGCAAACAGTCACTACTGATAAATAAGTAGCTAACTATTTATAAATCCAGATCTGTGGTCACCACATCCAATGCTGTTTAACTTTTTTGATAAGGGAGCCAACTGCTCTCCTATACAAGCTACCAAGGACCCCCCCCCCCCCCCCCCTACTAGGTCATAAAATTAGTAAACTAGCTATAATGGTTGTTTATCTTCAAAATAAACATCAATTTTGGATTTAGTTATCACTTAATTATTGAGGTGTAGAGTTTTCTAATAAGCATTAAACAAACATGAGGGTAAACTGATCAAACAGGTGTCTCTTTTAATTTTATTCATTAGGAGTATAAATTAAAAATGTAAATACATTTTCTGGTTTTTCAAATTTTGTTTCCCCTTCTCATTTTAAATATTTAATTTGAGAGTAAAAAGATTCGCATATGACTCTTGATTTATTTTATGATAAGATCAGAAAAAACATTTATTATATTGTATGACAATATATTTTTTGTTTAAAAAGTTTATTTGAATAAGGAATCAAGAATAAGCAATCAAAAAATAAAAAAAAATATTGAAAATCTATTTTAATAGGTGAGTAGAGAAAAAAAAAATTATACAATTGTCAGGCTTCATTTAATGTACACATTGATGGCTGACACCCTAGAGGAAGAAGAAGAGTTACTTGGAAGTTAAATCTCAAAGAAAAAGGTCACCTGGTCTCAAGCTATGTGAAATCTTTGTGTGGTTTCTCTACACTGCGAGGCAGTAGAAGCTTACCAGATCTAAATACCTTAAACAAGAAATATTTTTTCTGCTCACCTATTTAATTTTAAGTTCTAATGTTAAGTACCCAGAATCAGTCTCAAAAGTAGGCACTAAATTCAAGCATTTTTTTAAAAAAAATTCCTTTCACAAATAATAATCAGTCAGTTCAAATTTTGACATATGCAGTAAAACTTGCTGAAGTGTCCACATAATCAAAATGTTGCTTCTTTCTCCTAAATACTTAGCCTACAATCCACACACTTTGATTGACTAACCATGGAATGATTTTTAAGCTTATCTGATCACTAGGTCCAATGTAATGGTCATTAGTGATCACATTTAATAGTAATGAACACATTACCTCGGTTCTATTGCATGTCTACAAACTTTCCAGGTCATATAATTTAATCCAAAAAAACAAAAATGAGAAAAATATATTAATTAAATTAAACAAAAATGTTCCTTGTCAAATGAAAGGATTAACTTTATAAAAAACAAATGCTTGAGATTTCCACAATACACACAGTTTTAAAATAAGACTTGATTCATATTATAAAAAATGAAAACACGTTTTCTTCATACTTAGCTCCTAAAAATGAAAAAATAATATAATTTCTTAAATAATTCAGGGTTAATTCAAGCCGAACAATAATACACAACGATAAATTTATTCTTCAAAAAAAAAAAAAATAATAATAATAATAATGCAATTAATAAAATAACCCAACTAAATTGGGAGAGAAAAAACAAAGTTATATAGTACAACTGTTAAGGTATAAAGCAAAGACAGAAATAAATTAAATAAACAAAATCAATATATACATAAAACATAATAATAATTTCCTTGAATATATTTTTATTTTTTTCCATCTAATATTATAATATATAAAAAAATAAATTATAATTTTGATTTTTTTTTTTTTTTTTTCTTTTTAATTTAAACTGAATTGTGTTTACTTGATGGAGGGATACATAATTGTAAAAATAAAATTTTACCGCCATTCCTTTAATAAATTAAATACATTTTTAGTCCACAATTAACTCAGTCATTCCTAATCTTTTTACCTATCAGCCGTTTATTTTTATTTTCATTTTGTTTTATAAAAATAAATAAATAAATTATTAATAACAAAGAATATATATATTTAAATTAAAATTCCATGAAATCAGATAACAAAAACAACGATGAAATCCTCAAGCCTTTAATATTAAAAGCAAGAAAAATTTTATCGTTATAAGCCATAGATCCCATATGAAAAATAAAAACTTTAATTCAATACTTAAAAAGAAAAATAAACCACAATACTTTTTTTTATTTAAATGAAGTCAAACTCTTTTGTTCATATTTTTTCTTTATTTTTTTCATTCAGATAAAAATTGTTTACAAAGAAGTCAGAATTAAGATTTAAAAATTATTAAATAATAAAAAATAAAATATTAAAGAAAGGTGAAGATAAAACCAAGAATTAGATGAAAATTAATAAGTAAAATAATGAAACATTTATGGAATAACTAAGAGCCAATTCATTTTTTTTTTTCTTCTTCTTCTTCTTTTTTTAAAAATGTAATATTTAATAAAATTAGATAAAAGAGAGTAAGACTTTAATAAAAGATAGAATTTCACATTTGAAATGTACTTGGTTTAACAATTACACCTAAATATTCATTTAAAAAGATGTTATATTAAGACCAAATTCAAAGTATATTTTTATATAATAATTGAAAATATTTATTTTATTTTAATTTTGCCAAAAATAGTTGAGGAATGGATTAAATTGCTATGAATAGGCTCTAAAGAAAAGCGTTTAATGAATGTAAGCTTGGAAAGTGTAAATATTAATAATGATAATGTAAATGACAAATGAGATTTTGGTGGATTTGTAAATGAAAAAGGGAAAAATTGTTCCCTTAAAAGTGGGCGGCGGTATATATTAAACAAAGAAAAAAAAACTCGGCCAGGCGAATACATCAGCTGTTTACTAGAATCACGGATGGGTTTGTTTTTCTTTCTTTTATTCCTCTTTTTAATCTTCTACAGAGACTCCAATAGGAATGGATGTAGAGAATGTGGGAGTTTCTAGCTCCTCGTGCTTCTTCATCTTCATACCCTAAAAATATCAGAAAAAAATAAAATAAGAATTATAGTGAAATTGGAATTCTAATTAGTAATTCGTTTTAAACAGATGGTAATAATAAATAATGATCTGAGACATAAGCCCTTGGAGGGGGTCAAAGGGCAGACGGTAATGGATGACACAGGACTGGCATCTTACTCCATCAGCTGTAACTGTATAATTGGTTTTTCTAATTTGGTGGACACCACTTCACTTAAGTAGCCCTATTTACACCGTGATGCTGGGTAAACAAAGAACATTTGGGGCCCAATAGCAATGAGCTGCAAGGAACTTCTTTTAATGGTCATATTTTATTTAATTGTTCATCACATGCTTTCTTCATTGTTGCTTACTATTGACATAGGAAAATCAATATAAGATAGTAAAAATAGTAATTTTGGCCAAATATTTACTGCAATATAACTTGATGATCGAATATCATAATATACAGATTTGGTTGGAAATGAGGTAAATATAAGAATTACATGTATAATACATACCATCTTGTTATGGACATTATGAGATTGAAATGTAGTTTTTAAGTACAGATAACACAAATTTGTTTGAAAACCACCCAATAAAATACATATATACAATTGTATTTGTTGATCTGATAACCAAGCGAATTAATACATGAAAAAAATCCTATTCTACTATTGGCATAATTTTGATTGATTAATAAATCACAAAATAAATTGAATTATTTATAGTAACAACATACACTTACCAGCTGAAGTTTATAATGGTTGATAATATCCTGATCAGCGGGGCAGCTGTGTGTAAAAGCGTCGAGCTGATACATGTGGAGCATGTAGCGCCACAGATGTTTGAAATCTGTCGGGATTTCAAACTCGCTGAAATACTTGCCTGAAAACACCAAAAAACAAATTGTTTATTTCCCTTCTAAAAATGGTTAAAATAATACAAACAGTTTGTTTAAGGAAGTAAGAGTATAAGTGAAAACTGTATGTTTGTTTCAGAGTGTCCAACAATAATTTTGTGGGAGACATATGAAGTTTAATTTTCCAGTAACTTATTCACAGAATATGAATAAGTAGTAACACATCACACTAATTTCATGTTATATAGCTCTGAGTTAACAACATTTTCTCCATTCCATTTGAAACTAGATTAGTCTAAGCAAAGGAACCTATGAATAAAATTTGAGAGGCAACTTAAGGTAAAATTAAATTAATTCCCAATGGACTTGGGAAATCAACCTACTAAATATGCATTACTAAATTTCATTCATATCTGTTCAATAGTTTAGGTTCCAGTATCTGCCACAATGAGAATATAATAATTGTGAAAAGCCAAAATAAATGTATGCCATAACAAAACTTTCTCTAAATAAATAATACTACATATTATAATAAAAAGAATCGATCTGAGACAACTTAGACAAACTTACTCATATACGAGTCGAAATTACTTAACCCAGTGTTTTCCATTTATTAGTTTTCATAGGTACATTTAATTATTATGGAATATTTTATCAAAATGTATCATAAAAATAATTTCTCCACAGCAGGGAATCGAACCTGGCCTCTCTCCGTCCACGTGTACAGCTCTTTTTTTAGGAACTAGATTTTTCCAGGGGAAACGGCTTATATCATTAGAATTGTATTTGAATGGACTATATTTTAGATTTTTTTAATCAAAATCGTCGGAACTGTTTTCGAGGAATCATTTTTTTCACCTTTTTTCAGAATTTTTGGGGGATAGCACCCCAAAATTTAGAGTTAAAATTAATTTCTCGATTTCGCCTCAGGGTAAGATTTTTCTGAACATATACGCCAAATTTCGTCAAAATCGGCCAAGTAATTTAGGCTTCAGGCCTCTGCATAGACAGACATTTTTTAAAAACCACTTTTTTGGGCTCAGGGGACCTCAAAATGTGAAAATCCATCAAAAATATTTCAAGAAAGAAGGAAGAAAAGAAAGGAAACCAATTTAAGAAGGAATGTCAATCAATGAATTTTGATGTAGACGACTAAGAGTTGGTCAATCTACAAGCAATGGTCTGAAAAATTTTTACTTCATATCTGCAAAGGGGGAGATGTGTAGGAGGCCTGTAGCTTTAGTAGACATTGAAATTTGAAATCTCATGTAGACAGTGACTTCCCTCTTGTTTTGAAGGTCAAGTGAAAAATTTCAAATTGTGTAAAATTTTATAAAATTCAGAATATAATAGAAGATTTGTAAAAAAAAAAAAAAAAAGCAGACAATCTTCTCTACACATGATTATTTCATGCTATTACAACATCATGAGGAGACAAAATCAGGATTGATAACAATGTAACACAGAGAGAGTTGGGAATCTGACTTTAATGGATGATTAAAAAATTGTCGGTTAAAAATATTAATGGATAAAGTGTTTTTATTCTACAATAATGTTTTTCACTGCTCATGTCAACTGATCAAAACTATTATTTATTTATCAGGCACAATCATATTATTTGATGATGTGTAAGAACAAAAATAACTGATTAACTAAGAGTGCTAGCAACAATAGAAAATGTTCAAATAATAATAAAACTAAATACACACTCTACTATCGTACAAAAGTAGCATATAACAAAGGACAAACAAATCGTTTATACATTATTTTTGTTTTATTATAGTTTTTTTTATAAATTTATTTTAATGGAAAATATTAATTAATATTTTATGAATAATTCAAATTTATTACTAAAATAATTGTTTAAGGTTTGCAGATGTACTCGGTAATATCCAATGTGGCTAGAAGAAGTACATGAATAACAATGGAATGTGGTTAATATTAGTCATTTTTGGGATGTCTTATCAGTTACTTTTTGTTTATGAGCATTCCATTAAAATTGTGAAAGAAATACAAATAACTTTGTAATATGTTATCATTTTAGAACTAGCATTAGAACAAAATATAGTACTCTATTTCTTTAAAGGTAAATGGATTTATCACATCTAATGTACTTCCCCTTCCCTCTCAACTCATACTTCTTGCAACACATCTGTTTATATATAACTTAAGTCAGAATAAAGGATATTATACATTATAAATATATATATATATATATATATATATATATATATATATATATATATATATATATATATATATATTTACACTTTTTTTATATTTTTTTATTTTTTAAAAGTATTTTTAAAACTTTATATTTTATTTTTTTATACACTCAATCTTAAGTGCTTTTAAAGTCTTATATTTACCATTAAGATTTCAATGTAATCATTGTCATTGTTACTACTATCTCAAATATTTTCAAGTAGCTTATTACAATATTTCGCACTGGTGGAAAATTAATGAACTGGTTGTATTTTTTTAATTCTTCAAGTTGAAGTGCTCGATATTTATATATATTCCTTAGATTAAAACCGTCTTTTTTTTTTTAAAAAAAAAAAAAACATTCTTATCAGATAAATTGAAAAAAAAATACTTTGATCTAAATCTGCTTGATAAGAAGAGGAAAAAACTAAAACTTTTACAGATATTCCAGAAATTAAGAAGGAAATAAACAGAAAAAAAATCTGATGAAGAGCTGAGATTAATAAAAATCAGAGTATTGTGGAGCGGGGTCGAACTCTAAACCTCGTGCTACCCTCGATTCATTACTGGCCTAACAAGATGGGGAGTATCACATAAAAAAAAAAAAAAAAACTATCTAAAAGAAAATTTAAAAGAGAATGGCAATAAAAATCATGCCTATAAGAAAGTTTGTCTGGTTGGCCTAACTTAGATTGATTATTATATTTTTCTGTTTCTGAATGATAAATGGGAGAAAAGAATAATTTAACTTAACCTCCAGGTAGGTCCACACAATTTCAGTTTAATTAAGAACATTGAAATTTCCTTGTAACTAATCATTCCTAGTTTTTCCTTTGTTTTGCTAGATTAACATTTCCCAAATATCTAATATTTTGTAAAAAATAATACTTCAGTTAAATCCTTGATCTAATTCTTTAATAAAGACTTATAGAATTTTCAAGGCTAAATTGTACACCAATTATAAAAACCACCATTTCATAAAAAACATACTACTAATCCAAAGGTAAATTTAACAAGTATAATACTGAATAGAAGTTAAAAAAAAAGTTAGAAAAAAAAACATCTCAATTTAAGGTAAAACTTAGTGAATTATTACATAATTTAATCTACATTAGCTATCAATTGATATGCTAATTGATAGATTGTACAGCTCTTAAAAGCATTCAAAGATAAGTCTTATCTAGTCTTTTAATACAATTATTTATTGCAGTCCTTTATCTTTTCCAGTAAATATAGAACAAAATGAAACAGAAGTGAAATAATTGTCTGGAATATTTAATAATAAAACATTAATACGGTGGTTTAAAAGTGTTGTAATAAACATTATTTTGAGTGGGTAAATTAGATAAATAGAACAATAGTTCGACACACTTGTTAAACAATGACGTTGTAGTATTATCAAGTGCTCTTAATATTATAGTACTCCATAAACCTCGCACAAAGATGATAAATAAAATAATGTACATTTCTTATCAAGTACTCACAATTCTGACATCATGATTAAGAAAGCAACGGAATTTTAAAAATTTAATGAGTTTTAATGTTCAGTTTTGACAACAATTAATATTCAATTATTTCATAATAGGGATAATGTATATGCTTAATATATTACAAAACCCTAATAAGTACTTAGATGCAAGTACATCCTTGTGATTTTCAATTTTCTTTATATTCTCATTGCATTGTTTGGGAGGTAAACTATATAATAACACATTGCAACTGGACATGCAAATTTACCTTATAAGTCTAAAAAAAGAAAACTTCTCTGAATTTAATTGAAGAACATGGGTTGCGTTAACTAAAAGTTTTATTAAGATTCAAATAATTACCTGCTACCCTGATGTGTTGAAGCCTAGGCATGAGCTCGCAGTCGAAGCAACACATGGTATCACCGGTTAGGAATCTCGTAGCTTTCTTACCAAGGTACTCATCTATCTTTCTTAGATGTCCATAAAGACTCTTCCTACTCACATCATCCTGCTTTAGCAGTACTACCTTCAGCTTCTGCAAAAATAAACATAACAATCCAATAAGTAATTAAATAAAAACAACCATGACCTTATGTAATTAACATTTATAGAAAAATCATAAGCAATAAAATAAGGGAAACATAAACTTTTTTCTTTAGTGTGGGTTTTCATAGAACCATACAGCCAGACTTCTTTAGTCCTAGTCACCTGTATTGCTTGTTGTTTGTTATATTAATTTCTTTAAAAATTAAGCTCTTTAAATAACTTGAAATTCTAGAGAATATGTTTATACTTTGAGTTGTGCGCTTTTCAAGTTATCAAGGTAAGATTATTAATTATCTCGAATTAGCAAGGGAAACAGAATCCCTTTGACGCATCGAGAATTTTGAGATATAATAATCCCTGGTTAACATAGGCATGATTGATGAAATTTTGAGCGTGCTTCAACTATATTATGAAAGAAAGTTGCATTTTCATATAGATATTGATTAATCATTTGTAAAAAATAAAAACATTTTTAAGTAAAGTTCTAATGCTTCTGATGGTTTTCTCTGAAAGAGCTGGAACTTCTTATTGATATAAAATTTAGAAAACGATGTACTTGAAAGTATTTTGTTTATTTATACTCAAATAAAAAAAAGAAATCAGTTTTCATTTAGACAAAAAAAAACCCACAACATTGGAGACAATAAAATAAACTATCAGAGACTAGAATATTTGAAAATCCCAAGACCAATCTCTAACCTGAGCCTCCAGAAATAAATTTTTTTTTTTGGAGAAATAACGACCTAGGAGATGCACATATCAATTCAAGAATAAATCAAAACAGATCTGAGAACAATTAAAACTTTATTTTTTATATAATATCAAGCAATTACAAAGTAGTGTACTTATTATTAATACGTCATTTGGATATGCCGTAACCAGTAAATTAGATTATTATCTCAATAAAGGAAATACCAATTAAAAAAAAGATGAAGAATAGGAAAATGAAAATAAGCACTTACATGGTAGATGTTTTCAATGAGTGTTGCAACATCCTTATCCTGTACAAATAAATTGTGCCCACCGGGTACAGTTTTCATTATGTGCCTCTCGATCTTTTCATTCTCAAGAACTGCAAGGCCATTATGAATGAGAATTGGAGGTGGTGTTGCTTCAAAATTTGACCTGAAATTATATAAAAAAAAAAAATTACTAACAATTATTGTCAAGCAAAGAATTGTTCAAATGACTCATATTAGAAAGAAACTCAGAAATTAGAAGTTTATCAGTTTAATGATATTCTTTTATATAAAAAAAAAAATCGGGTACGGGGTACCTCGGAACTTTTCCTTACTTCAGAGGCCACTAAAGTGGCCTCTCCTGCTGCTTCGCAGCAGGAGGAAGCAGCATTGGACGTGGTCAGTACTTGGATGGGTGACCGTTCTGAACTAACTGATTTATTATCATACTTAAAAAAAAACCTTATTTTAAATACCTATTTTTTATTTAATTATTTGAAGTTTGGCGGTATTTTGACAGATGTAAACAAACTTTGACGTCATCAAAATTATCTCACTAATAAATAATTATATTCGCTTATAACTTTTAAACTAATTAATAGAATTTCATCGGTTTTTTTTTTTTATATTTGTTCCTTAATTTCTTCCGCTTCCAACAATATGCTATATGTCAAAAACCTATATATACTTTCAGTATTATTAACCGTCAAAGTTTAAAAATTCAAAAATTTATAACTTCAAAATGGCGGCCAAAATCAAAATGAAATTTAGTGGACTTGTTTGTCATACAGAGAGGTACATTCGAGCCAAATTTCAACTCGATCAGGACCATTTTCGATTTATTACAATTTTTTTAAATTTTTCTGAGTCAGCAAACTGGGTTCAAGATGGCGGAAAAAGTTGATTTTCCGGGCGGCACAACTACAGGTTAGGACTGATTTTTCTGCCAAGTTTCAACTCTCTAGGTTAAATACCTAGGGCGCTACGATGATAACACACATACATAAGTCATGCTGAAACCCACTCAGGAGGTCTTAAAAACACCTAAAACGGATAATTCCGTTGAAATCTCGAAAAAAACATTTTTTGGTGAAAACAATACTTTTCCTACTATTAGTAGTGAGGAAAAGTAAAAATAATCACATTTGTTTCCGTGTTACCTTTGTTCCGTTACCTTCAAAAATATTATTTTTTGACTAAAGAATCTACTGATAGATTACAATCAAAATTCAAGAAGGAAAATTGATTAGTAGATTGTCAGAAAACAACAATAACTAATACTAGTAAAGACCGGTTTTAGACACTTTTCTTCAGTATCAGTTTTACAGATATGTTATAAATGTTTACTTTTTTTAAAAAAGGTGGATTTTTAACAAGACCATTTCAATATGGATGTGACAAAATTAAGTAAACAAGAAACGATTTAAACGAGTTTCAAGGATTTTTGAGTCATAGATTAAATCA
Organism: Gerris lacustris; assembly: GCA_951217055.1. Classification (NCBI taxonomy): domain Eukaryota; kingdom Metazoa; phylum Arthropoda; class Insecta; order Hemiptera; family Gerridae; genus Gerris; species Gerris lacustris. The sequence goes on along the minus strand of OX578281.1, from coordinate 31,631,950 downwards.
TAATGATTCAATCCATGGAAAATCTATCTCTATTATTACTTTTCAAAAGGAGATTGAAGAACTGAAGCTATTATAACAGTAATTGAGAGTAATAATATTACATCATTTTAAGGAAATTAATTTTTATTCCTAATAATTCATTGGGAGTTTTTATTTTAAATGATATTGTTTCTAAATACTGAGCCATTTAAATCAGCCACATATACAAATTTTATTGTGTTTATAAAGTCTGAACACCTATAATAAGCAGATTATATTTATTTGTTTTAGCACAAAATAACAACCTCCTTTTAACCACCTTTGACCAACTCACAAGAAAATTATTTAATAATATTTTTAATTTTTAAATGTACAGGAAAGAGAATAATAATACAAATCATTACATTTTCCCTCTGTAATAAGAAAAGGGTTTTACAGGAAGAAATAATGACATAATAATTTCAATTCTTGTTGAATTTATTTATCTTTTCAGTTTGGTCTTCTCTTAGATTTCTAATTTTATTATTATTATTTGATTATGCAATAATTTATTACATTTACATTCCTCATTCAGCCTTTTTTCCATCAAAACTGATCAAATTTGATTTTTCATAAGTAAGGTTGACAATATCTTACTAGGAATGACAAACTATTGAATTTGACATTTTTAATGCATTCTACATTTGAATAAACATATCATCTTTATAAACAAAATGTTAAAACAAAATCTACCTAAATCAAATAAAGACTGAACATTTAACTGTTTATTCAGGTTAATAGAACAGAGCTGTTCTTTAAAAGAACAATATTTTAGTGCTAAACGAAGAAGTGGAAATCTAAAAATAAAACACTTAAGACCAGAGTTTTGTTTGTTAAACGTCTCAGATAGATTTCCCCCAACTATTCCATGGAAATTTTAATCAAACCTTAAAATAACATACATCACTCAACAAATTAAAAAAAAAAAAGATTCACTGATAAATTGACTAACTATAAACAACCAAGGTCACAGCTGTGTCCCTAGACCAACACGGTGTTTCAATAAATAAAAAAACAAAAAAAAAATGCATTTAATTATTTTTATTTATTTGCCATGCTCCTCGAAAAAAAAAAGTTTTATCAACATAAAAAGGTTTGAACATCAAAAGGTTTGAAACATTTGATGTTATAACTTACAATCAAAAGGGTAATAAATCTTAATAAATTGGAAATGGAGGGAAAATAAAACGCTTTCTAGAAGTGTTATATATTTTTGTAATTTACTCTTCAATACCTTTCATTTGATACCTCACTCAAAATTTAAAAAAAATATTTTTTTCCCTGTGACAGCAATTAGCCGCCATCTTGGATTCCCAGTTAATCCGACCAAGTTAATATTCTTATTTTTTCTTTGGTCCATCAGATCGCACATTTTTCATATTTTTCTATATTTTTAGTAACAGCAGAAATATAGTTTTAGGGGGGGGGGGGGGGGCACGCAAAATGTTGATGTTTTTTGACAAAATGGCGCCGAAAATTGAACACTTTCCCTAAGTGGTATATATATTTGTAATCTACTCTTCAATACCTTTCCATTGATACCCCACACAAAATTTTAAAAAAATATTTATTTTCGTTTGACATGAATTATCCGCCATCTTGGATTCCCAGTAAATCAGATCAAATTGCTAATCTTATTTTTTCTATGGCCCACCAGACCACACATTTTGCATATTTTAGTATGAGCGGAAATACGATTTTAGGGGGGGGGGACACGCAAAAATTCGATGGTTTTTGACAAAATGGCGCCGAAAATTGAACACTTTCCCTAAGTGGTATATATTTTTGTAATCTACTCTTCAATACCTTTCATTTGATACCCCATTCAAAATTTTAAAAAAATATTTTTTTCGCATGACGTGAGTTATCCGCCATTTTGGATTTGAACAGCTGATAATTTTGAGTTTGCTATATGTTTCCTGTGTGCGCGTCAAAACGATCTTTAATATTGGAAAGTTTCATGTTTCTATCTCTTTTTAATTCAAAAGTTATTGCAACCGTACAGAGTGACAGACAGACAGACACATGAACGAAACTATAAGGGTTTCTTTTTTTGGTTTTACCAACGAAACCCTAAAAAGCAAAATTGATAAGAGACATATTATTATTATTTCTAGAATGTGTACCACTAGATTTTCCATGTTGAGTGAATCTAAAACTTTTAACTATTTGTTCTGAGTTGTTTTCCCAGATTGAATTAAAACTATTACTGTTTCTTTTGTGTAGTAGAGTTTTGTTTCTTATATATGTGTTTGTTTTTCCAGTTTGAGCTTTTCTAATAATTTTACGGTTTGATTTGTGCAGTTAAGTTCTGTTTCTTATACACTTCTTTTCCTAGGTTGAACTTTTTTAATTATTATGCTGTTTGCTTGCAAAGGTTAATATTCTATTTATACAAAGGCTCCTTTCCTTCAATGCCAATGTGGAAAATTCCTACAAACAATTAGTACAAATCCAAGAAAAACCTGACTTTTTTTAAATATTAAAAGTCAACAATTTATTTATTTATTGAAATTTATTTATTTATTTAAAGTAGCTAATTTTTAAAAAAAAATTATTGAGATGTTAAATAGGAAGATTTTTACATCCTAATGGCAATAATCTCAAAATCTAAAAAATAATAATAATTTACCATTTATTTATTTATTTACGATTGGCATTTGGCTGCTAAGGTAATATATGGTGTAACATTATATTTATATTCTATTTCATCATTCAGAAAAAAATAAAATTAAATAAATTAAAAAATACCCGAGTGGAATGTTGTTTATACAAAAAAAATTCACGTTGTTGCCCCCATCAAATAAAAATTATGAAAAAAGGTCTTTAATAAATAAATTAAAATAAATAAAAAGAAGAAGAATTAAACAAAAGGACGTAACTTGTCTAATATAAACATTAAGATAGTAATATTTCTTCACAATTAATATAAAACATAGATAATCAATGTAAATAAGCGATATGACTCATACAAGATGACCCTGGAGGAAGAAGAATCTATAAAGTATTCAGAAAGGCCAGTAAATCATCAGGGGGAAAAACTAGTGGCTGACACATCCATCTGTAGTCTTCATAGAATCAATAATTAACTTAATTGTGTTCCCCATGCAATATACTATTCTGAAATTATTTATGTTTAAGATAAAAATTGGATCATTTACTGTTATTACTAATTTATTTCTTTACTTTCTCATATAACAAGTATACAGAGAGAGAAAGTATTGTGATAGCGAAAACATTTGATTTGAAGATTTTGTTAGATTGGCATGTTTCCCCTGATTCCAAAAAAATTATTTTAAAAAATTACTGGTCAGATATTGATGAATTTGGCAAACTTGATCAGTGAAATCAAGAAATGTATTTCAGCTCTCAATATGGGGCCAATAATCCACCAAATAGTTATGAAGATATAGCAACCATAAAAAATGTAAATCAAAAAGGTCAATCAAAATATCCTTTCATAGCAGAGGTCTACATCATTAAAGCAAGCTGAGTAGCTAAATTAACCGAAAAAACAGTGATTAATAGGTAAATTAGGTGAAATTTGGCCAAGAGTTTCACATAAATGGCCACTATCTTGAAAATTAGTGAGTATAAGGGAATGAAATTATATTAATATTTTTAACAGGGAGATGACAAATGTGTGTGCCAAATTTGGTTCAGATTCCTCCAAAATAAAAGAGGCTATAAAGAACATACACACTAACACAGCAATGTTGACCTTTACACACACACACATACATATATAATGAAAAAAAATGAATAAAAGAAAATCAAGAAATGGGAAACACCTGGATGAATTCATTATAATATGTATAAAAGTTGTTTTATTGGACAGATTGTTTTTTTTACATTCTGATTAACATAAAATGATGTCATTCCAGGAAGGAGGAATCAATAGCTTCTTCAAAATCTAGTTAAGGTGGTAATCAGTGCAAAAAGCATGTTTAATCTCTATGGGATTTGAAACCAGATATTTCAGTTGAGACTTATTAGATTAAAAGAACTTTCTTTTTTCTATTACATTTGTATCATTGTAAGCTTTGCACATTACTCAGGAATAAATATATAAGATTAAAATGGAGAAAGTTATGGTAATTAAGTTATTGTGATTAGGCAATAAGCTGCTCAAGTTTTATCTTGTTTAGACATTATACCATAAAATTGTCAACTTAATATAAAATATGTATAAAACATTTATGAGATGACATTAGATCGGGTACATTTATTATTTATATTGTCTATATTATTTGTTGTTTGAAATGTTTATATTTATTCATTGTATGGATGAGCAGTGGAGTCTCTTTATAAGGAGTAAGGAAAGATGTCTCTCCACTAATAGTAACTTAATTATACAAAGCTATATGGTAATTTTATTGTTTCTACATGGCTTTGTAGGCATATCCAACTTTATTGTATAAGTAGTTACTTTTAAGGGAAATGTGTATTACTTTATATTAAATGACTCCATTTCCCATCTATAAAATGGATATAAAAAATCCTTATTGTTGGAATTAATCCCAAAATTTAATTAAAAATAACATTTTCAGACTGACAGGAGTACTGCTACTAAAATTATTATCAAAATTTACTTATAGCAAAATTAATTTCAAGTAATTAATATGTAAAATAAATAAAAAAAAATTAAGTTGAATTATTTGTTATAACATCTGCCTATTGTAAGGGACAAGCTTAGCAAAAGTGCATTATTTAAATTTTTACAAGTTATAATCAAAATGGTTGCAGCATTTCAGTTATAAAAAAAACACACTCCCACTAGTAGGACTTGAATCCAAGTCATTCCCAGGTAAGTGAAAGTGAATAATGATCCAGGTTCAAGGCCCACTGGCAGGAGTGGTTTTTTTTTTAATTGCCCTAACTATAAATAAACCCATTAAAATTTGTCCATAAACTTGTAAAGACAATAACTCCCATCATCCATCACTATAATTGCATCACAAAGCTATTGTATACTATTGTATTCCTTGCACTACTGATACTTGGAAAGGAGGAGAAAACATTAAAAATGTGTTTAAGGATTGTAAATAAGTAAACAATTAAAATGTAATGTTAAATAAAGGGAAGTTAATGTTAAGAAGTCAGAATGTATCTTATAAGCTCAATAGAAATTGAAGAGTTAGAAAGGGTCAGTTTTTAGTCAAACTACTAAAGTATGATGTTTGATGTGGTCTGGTTAAATCAATAGAATAGGCTCCTACAGCCAGGACAGGGTCCCCAGAAATGCATACTAACACTTACAATAATACTGACTACTTAAATTGGCAATCAAAATTAATATTTCATTCAAGTACCAATGTCATGGTGGTTCATTCATGGCCATGGTGATAAAGTTAATAGTCACAAATAATAGGCAATCTATAAATCAAGGTTGAGGTCATATGTTCAATCCCACACCTAGGCAATTTGATTTACATGGCTAAATATTGGCTACTATTGATGACAACGTACTTGCTTCAGAGGTACATTGGTGTGTGCAGTGGCTGAACTCAATATGGATCAGGGCCCAGAAAAAGTGGCCTAATTGGTAGGTTCAAACAAGTGGTTTGCCCTATCGTTCTACTTCTAGCAGTTCCACAACTAATTTTGAATCAACTAAATTTAAATTTGATTTTCCTTGAGCCTCATTTATAAACCAAAAGAACACTCATACTGTTGTTAATAATAAGATAATTATAATAATTTTGATCAGTTTATTGTCAAAAGACTGACCACTTAACCCTTTGATTTATTATTTTTACTTAACTAACCATTACCTTGAATATAATATATTCTTTCTTTTTTTTAAATAATTTTAAGTGTTTTTTTTTATCTCAAATGTTGTCTGTGATATTAAAAAAAACACCTCCACTCACCAGAGCTTGAACTCAGGTCATTTCCTGTTCTTTGAAAGTGAAAGTTAAATTATATTATCATTATTATTTTAAGAAATAAAATAATTTACCTGAAGTCCTGAGGAGGTTTTTGCATGTCCACAGTGGTTACTTTAAGTGATATTGTCTTAAGTTCTGCCAAGAGGTAGAGGTCCATGAAGTACTCCTGGCAGAAAAGGCACGCACCCTTCCGTTTCCCATCTATTGTAGATGCCTGAACACAAATAACAACACCATATTTTATTTATTTAAAAAAAATAATAATAATAACTATTCACTAAAAGAAAACCCAATGCAGTATAACTTTTAAAAGCCAGTAATTCTACTGTCCAAAACTAAATCAATTAACTGGAAAAAATATTATTTACTTTAAAAAAAATGAAGAATGTAACCAATCTACATTCATTTAAAATGTATTGCAGTGATCCTTAATAATAATAATAAAGTTTGGGGATAAGGAAAGAACAAATGCAAATTTATAGAGGTAGGTGAAGTTAGACTAACTTTTGAATCTAGTTTACCCTATAGCAGTTAGTTCACCCTAAACTTATACATTTGGGGGAACCCTAAAAAGATATTTGCAAAGAGCAAAATTACAACTCCTTTGTTTAAATAAAAAGTTGTAAGACAATATTTATTTAATAATTATATACATAGAAAGGAATTCACTTAGATTTTACAATTTAGGCACAGGTAAATTACTATTAGCTAATTTAAAAAAAACTGATAACATTTGATGATATTTAGAGGATGGACATTCAGCTTGCAACTGACTATATACCCACTGCTACTATTAATCGTATATCCACTGCTATATTATAAACTATTATAAGGGTATATAAGTAGCCAAGTGGTTAGCGTACGCAAAGCTCTTGCTCTTGCCTGAAACCAAGGTTATTAGGTTTCTGTACAAAGTACGAAAAGAAACCTTATATAACAGCTCTGTCTGTCTGCATGTGCGTTGGCATGTTTCAATTCATGAACTACTATAGCTAGGAACATGAAATTCGGCACACAGGTGCATCTCGGCATTTGTGACAACTGTACACTTTTTGGAGTTTTTGCACTTAATATTTCCAAGATGGCGTCCAATATGGCGGGGACTAAAAAAAAGTTTTTAGTCACCATGACATGTTTTACACCAATTAAAAGGTCTTGAAGTGTAGAAAAAGAATAAGCAACTATTAAAATTTTACACTTAATATTTGCAAGGCGGCGCCCAATATGGCGGGCAACTCCATTGAAATCTCCTATGCTGTCAACACAACATGGCTCAAAACTAGATGCTATTTTTTCCAACTTGGACCAACGTCAAAGTGGTATTTACATTTCCATGACAAGTGTTCACGAACCATTGTGGGCTCACATCTAAGTCTGGGCAAAGGGACCTAACTCCTCGCCCTGATCTACGGACTGAAACGAGAGCATAGGCAGGGCCATTAGGGGCAGTTCCGAATGTCCGCTTAACTATGATGATTTGATATTTTTTACAGTTTAATATATTTTGTAAATCACGCAAAATTGTAACTCAAATGGGTCAAAACACCGACAAAAGAAGTTCATACTGCATAATGTCGGCTTTTAGTGGATGTTTATCTCACTTTACGATATGGAAATAGTCTATAATCAAGTTTCAAGAAAATATGAAAAGTAGGACCTACCCAAGATACGAGACATAAGTGTGGCTGATAAGAAACATTAATACGATAAAATTTATTGAACATTTTTAGTATGAAATGTTGCAATTTTACATAAAGAAAACCATCGTACAGAAACCGGCGATTATCTGTAATTACGTGAAGCGCGCCTTACTTGTTATCAATACATCTGGTAATGATTCAGGCACTTCTTTAGATTGTTACTCCCCTTATAAAAAAACAGAGGGGAGTAACAATCTAAAGAAGGTGTACGGAATGATCTTCTTTAGAGTGATATTCCTTTGTCCAAAAGTACATTGGACTAGACATCCCTTTTTCATACAGTTATTTAGTCAAAGTCATTTATATTGTAAAACAACATTGGGGAGTAACAATCTAAAGAAGTACCATGATTCAATTCCCAGGGGCTTTAGTCAATCAATGCTTCATACTGATGATCACATCAAGTAGATGTGAGAAATGGCTAATCTCATCCATTCCAGGATAAAGTCGGGATTGCTCCATGGACCTATGTGATCCATGCCTTCAGGTTTTAGAACCCGACCCTTAAGCCTCAATTTGGCTTTAACCCCCAGGGGCCAATTAGTGTGGTACATAGATATTTTGCTTTAATGACCTATTATTGTCTAATTCATTTAATCCCCCCCCCCCCTTTATTTTAGATCAGTTAAAATTGTATTGTTCTTTTACATTAATAAAAGTATCAATTTAGCAATATTTAATGTCTGCATACAGTTGAAATCAATATTAGACTAACAATGGACTAATTATGACCTACCATCCCAATTTCATAAAAATCGGATGACTAGATTTCAAGATATTGAGTTTTGCAAAAATGTTTAACAACAAACAGACAGACACGAGAAAAAGGATTTTTTTAAAACTCTGTCTAGGATTTTATTAATTCTGAGATATAACAAAATGTTCGTTTTCCAAAATGATCACAATGCTACCAATAACTTCAGTGAGCAGAAGTATAATACAAATTACTAGTTGAAATTGCTACAATACAAATTGCTAGTTTTATACAATATATATTTTTTTATTTATTTAGAATCTAGAATAGAATATGAATCCAAATTCTAAAGACAAAAGCAATATAAGTAATTAAACATCATTAAATAAATTATAACATAGGAAATAAAGATCTATTATTCCGATAAAATAACAAGTTAAAAATTATATTATTGACAGTAATGTGTCAACATTTCAAAAATTAATTAAATAAACATCAGACAAGAGTCAATTAACTTTAATTACATAAAATTAACTATTTATACATAGTTACAGCAATAATAAGATTGTTTTTTTTAAGTGCATTTATTTACGACACATTCTCGAATTGAAGAATAAAGTAAGAAAATAACTAATTATATAAATTAAACCATTATTATAAATTGTCAATAAGGTTGTTTTCCTTTCTAAATTGGAATGGGTTATAAACCCATTCTCAAATTAAAGTTAAATAAAGCAAGAAAATAACAACTAAAAAAGTTATTAAGTGTCCATGAAACAAGTACATGTCAAGTCTAGCATTGAAATATTAAAGTAGGAAAAAAATAAAATAAATAAGACAAGACATATATGTCATTGATACAAAGAGTGTAAGAGATTTTTATATATATGGAGAGTCCTTGACACATAATGAAACTGTCCCCACTACCCAAAGCCTCCAGGATAAAGGTCCTACTTCCATACTAAGCAACATTCTTCTAAAGCCCCCGGTATCAAGCCAATAGATAAAGACCTGCTAGGAGGTAGGTAATGACCTCAGTGAGTCATAAGGTCTACCCACTAATAATTTGTCATGTGGCAATACTGTACCTACAATTATCTTTCAAACCAAAGATTAAACTTTGGTCTCAACTTTTTAACAACAAGAGTACTTCAAAACTAAAACTTTACTCTAAAAGTACGTCCATCCTTTTATTTAACTATTTAATATCACTATTGATCCGATATACAGTAATAAGAAATTACATTAATAAACGAGGATAAAAAATGACAATATATATATAAAAAAAAATTAAAAACAACCTTTTTGGACTCGGGGCAAGGGACCTTACAAGTTGCAAATCTAAAAAAATCTTTAAACAAAATTTTTGTGCCCTCACAATACATTAGTATTGTAGTAGACAACTATCATTTTGCTTTAGCTATCAGTCTAGGCCAGTTTCAACTGGGTGAAACTTTTTAGGGAGAGCAGCTTGCCTACAACCGCAGCTGGGCAGCATACCTTCCATTTTCTGATATATTGTTCCACATTTATTATCTGTTTTTATTTCTCCATTAAAGTTTATATATTTTTTTTTTACTTAATGTTATTAATTAATTGTACATTCAAGTGGTTTGAAGAAGTACTATAGATTGATTTAATGAGTTTGAATATTTTTACACTTTATTAAATAAAATATGTCTTGCCTCGATATTATCAGCCACAATGAAAATGGTGTCGCTAGTTGTATTTTGAAGGACCACCTCTAGGGTAGAGGAAAATGATAGACAAATCCACATATAAATGGGTAAAATACTGAAGTAATAAAATAATTTATATACGAGTATATAAAAGTAGATTAAAATAATTTCTTGTAAAAGTAAAGAAATAAATAATAATATCAAAAATAACTATAAATAATAAACTTTAGTTGAAGACTTATATAAACTAAAAAAGATAATTAAATATAACAAATAAAATTATAATTACTATTTATAAAGGGAGACAGACAGAGAAAAATAGACTTCAGCGCCAGGACTCGAACCACGGACCTCCCCCTCATATCCAGTGTGCGGGAGCTCTAACCAAGTTTATTACAAGCGTATTTCTCGGTCTAGTTCTATTGTCGTTTGTTGACTTCTAAGACTTGTAGAAACATTTGAAAGCTTAATTCGGGATTAGGTATTCTTCAGTGTAGCTTAATTGGTTAGAGCTCCCGCACACTGGATATGAGGGGGAGGTCCGTGGTTCGAGTCCCGGCGCAGAAGTCTATTTTTCTCTTTCTGTCACCCTTTATAAATAGTAATTATAATTTGATTTAAATTAAAATTTAAACATTTCGTAGTATTATGAATACTGCCAATAACTTGTAAAAATTGAATTTTAAATATAACTTTAAAAAGCAATTTAAATATAATTGTACTTATTAGATTTGTCATAAAAAATTGATAAATAAAAGGTTTAATAAATAAATAGTTTTTAAGGAAGTTGTAATTGCCACAAAGTAATATAATAATAATAAAAGGTAAGAAATAATAAAAAATTATATTGTAGCAAGGTGTAGGTAGAACTTTCCTATCAATACAGTGCTGTTGAGTCAATCGATGAGTGGCTAAATATAATTTATTTTAGTTTTGACTTCACTTATTATCTCGATTGTGCAATTATAAGGTAAATTAATGTTTTCCTTAACTTATCCTTCTTGTAACTGTTTATTGTTTTATATATTGTAGTTAAACTAATAAAATATACGTAATTTTTATGCTTGAAAATGGCCGGTCAGGCCAAAACGTTGCCGCAAAAAATGAATGAAGTAAATTAATTTAATTTATTTTCCATGAACCCTAAAAGGATCTACTACTAAACTTATAATAAAATAGACTAAAACGGTAACCCCGAACAAGGCAGTACGTGAATCTACCATGAATGTGGAGACCAAATGAAGTGATTTAGATTCGACAAACAATGAAGTGATTTAAACAAACACGACACCATGTGGACAGTCCGGACACTTTTTTCTGATTAAGGGAATAAATACATAAGATAAAGAGTAATCTTAGATTTAATATTTGACTGATTCTTGGAGATTTTTTTTTTAACCACTTAGATAACAGATGAAGGAAATAATTCCATTAAGTTTATATTTGATTATTGCCAATATTACACAATAAGCTTGGGTTTAGTTTAAAAAAAGTAAATGACTAAAAAAGAAATAAGGAAGTTAGTTTTCCTTTATGTTCTAAGCAACACATATCTAACCCACCTGGATCAGATACAGGACAGATGTTTCTTATCTGATCCATCTGGATCACCCAGTTTAACCAGCCATTTGTTTGTCTACCAAAGATACAACCACGTGGGTAAGTCCATTAAAAAAACTTCCTTCAAATAAGGGAGTTTGCCCCATCTTCCCCAATTATTTAAGTAGGATAATAGACTTTTAAAAAGTTATAAGTATTTGCAGAAACCATTCAACTCTTCTAAGAATTATTTTGAAATTTTAAAGTCAAAGCAACAGCTGCGTAGGTATTTATTAATACAAGTTACTGGGTAGCTATTAATTCAAACAAGGAGGACGTTTTTACACATAGTAGGCCAATATGAAAGTTTCAGCCTCTCAGGAGAAGTGCAAAAAATCAAACATCAACATAAAATCAGTGGAGCTGCACGATGTCAAACATGGAAAGCAATAATAATCATCACAAACAAGCTAACAGTCTCTGTCAATAGCTGCCAGAGAAGATTAGCAACAAATAATTTTGGTGATGAACAAGGTACACCTCTATCAGTGTGTTCCTAAAAATGAGCCTACAAGAGAGTATAAATGTAGGCATTGAGGTAGGCACTAGGCAGTCAAGGAAGAAGGCCACCAGAAAGAGAACCTGAGAAGATAACCCAGACAGATGAGCTGTTCTAGAGGCGCGCAGCAGGACTGTGCAGCTAGAACCTTTTGCCATACCTCAACACCCGCTGCTAAATGAGGGATTGGATTAAGTGAGGAATAAGAACTTCGGATGAAGTGCAGACAAATTCCTATAGGTGAGTTCATAAAATCAAGTAATGGCTAGGACATACTAAGTCAGACTGAAAATAACATCAGTCAAGAAAATCAGGAATGGAATCCACCAAGGAAGAGAAATTTGGAAAACCCAGAACATGAATATAAAAATAAAAGAAAAGGCAAAACCTACGGAGAATTCAAAAAACGTGTCCTCAAATCAAGCCAGGTGGAAATCCTTTGTTAAGGAAATATTTCAATTCAAATGTTAAAGCATTAGACAGTAAAATATAAGACTAACAATTGTAAATGTCTCCAGCTAATAACCAGTCAGAAGATAAGAGAACTTGAGTTCAGAGACAACAATATCACAGTAAACATAAATATGATTAGCAAGACAGCTTAGTTAATAAGATGCAAGTTAATGAACTTCTGCTCTTCTTTTGAAACTAATCTAGCATTTGTCAATGTCTGTTCAAGAGGGAATAACTAGCTTTAAAATAAGACAAGTACTTGCTTTAGGCTGTGCAATAAATAAAATAAAAACATTCTTAAAAATTATCATCTATTAAACGTTCCAGAGTAAAAAGAAGTTATACTAGCTTTTGTCAAGTTGATCTACAATCATATTGTCACATTCACAGAGGCAGTTGAACAGTATTCTGTCTTGCCAGAACATTAATTCTTTGATACCAGATTAGAGTTTGCATCTTGTTAATACAACTCTCTTCTCTCAACAAATATAAACGATAACAATTACAATTTTGATGGACGATAAAATTACAAATATAGCGTACTTAAAAATTCCAACCCAGCTTCATTTCACATTTGTTTTGTTAACTCCTCCCACCAGTTTTGTTGAAACGAAAAAACAAATTGTTTCTTTAAAAAGAAAAAAAATCAAGTGTTTGGCAAGCAGCCAATTGGCTACCGTTGTGTTCACACGTGACCTGGGGTGAACTGTAAACCATTTTGAAAGACTCATGTCAAAACAATCTTAAATTCTCATTATACACCCACTAGTTCCAAATACGACAATTATATTAGGATTCTCATGTATTATTAGACATATTGTATTTACAACAAACATAAGCAAAACAAAACCCTTTACTATTTACACAAAGAAATATCTTTAACTAAGGATTTTCAAAGAAATTTTTTAAAACAATATACATACAAAGCTTAACTTACAAAAATTTGGATTCGCAAAATTTTTTTTTAATGTAAATATCATTGATTTAAACCTTTTATAAAATATTGTTAAATAAGAGCTTATGTTGTGTTAATTTGAGTTATTTATTTTGCTAATTGCAATAAGTTAGAATAAAATCATATGTTTTTGTTATTTTAAGCCTATATTTAACAAAATAAAATGGAAAGAGAGGGGTGAATCCAATTCAATAAAAATTTGATGTACAAATAAGTTGACGTCTGCAGTAGATAAAATATTAGTTCTATTAAAATATAAATTATTAAGGGTAAGTTTCTATTATCAAATGCAAGTAAACAATTTATTTTTAGTATGTAAATAACATAGTCTGTGTAAACAAATAAAATAAACCTATAAAAATGGAAGAAAAATCACTAATTTCCACTCATTATTTCTGTCTTTTGGTGGTATTCTGGACTTTATCCAGAAACATGATTTAGATTGTTTCATTAGCAATGAAATGGGCCATATTTACAATTTAAGATAAAAATTGACAGATATTTTTTCTCACTAATTTGTATAGTTTTTTGGGGATGATTCCCACTAATTTAGAGCTTAATTTAATATCGATTTCATCTGGAAATATGTTTTTTTCTAAATGTGCAATTAATATATTAAGGGGGAGAGAAGCTAAAGAGTACAAGTAACATTTGCATAATTATGAGAAATCTAAGATTAAAGTTAAATTGGCCTTAAAACAAAACAGCTAATTTTGAAAGTAGTTGATTTTCATGCCGCTAGATCACTGCAAATAATAGAGATTTACATGTCTCCCTTTGCTATAAACACTTTAAACATATTAACTATCTACATTTCAACATAATTTCAAGATAAAAAGAACTTTTTATATACTACGTTTTTAAATTTTCTGTTGAATCGTATGTAATGTTGATAATATAATTGTTATTGTTATATAATATATAATGTTAGTGAAAAAAAAAAAAATAGTTCCGAATTTATTTACTTCACATAAATGACAACCATCTAGAGAGCTGATCTTAAATCTATAAAAGGACAATTCTTTGTACAACGGATCTCCCCAATACCAAATCTAAACCGTGCCATCGATATATTTGAAATAATATAATCGATAAATAATATAATCGATATAATATATTTCCTGTTTTGCTGTCATTCACAAATTTGAAACCCGTCAAAATGAAGATTGTAAATATGGGACATGGCAAAACATATAAAATAACTTGCGGATTTCTTCCGAACTAACTTTCCATACAGCAAAATTTGCTGAAAACCAATTAAATTCAGCTGAAAGATGGCTAAAAGTATTAAAATAATGCATTGTTATCGTGTTCTGAGCTATGCTAAAAGTTTCAAATGTCTAGCTATTCGGGTAGTTAGTTAGAAATTGATTGCCAGATTTGTACCGGACAAACAAACAAATAAGAAAGCAAGCTAATAAAAACATAGTAAAAAATTTCACTAGGCTTTACTCATCCTCTCAATAAGTACACCAAATTTCATCGACATTAAATCCTACTCATGCAGGTAAAAACCCATTAAAATACCATTGTATCTTATCAACGCCACCCTAATTTTAATTTTAACAAAAAATCAGTTTGCAAACTTAAACAAAACTCTCACATAAATACTGACACTGAATTTAAACCCAACGATTTTTTATATCATAATTGTAAAAAAGGGCAGAGGAAAGTTAACTACAATTTAAAAACGTATTAGTTTACATTTATACATATATATACTAATTTGCAAAGGCTAAAATTTGTAGTTTTGCGTTTAGTTATTAAACTAATATATCTAAATTAAACAAGTAATACATTTTCTTTTCCCCTTAATTTATTAAATACCTAAATAATAATAATTTTCCTTTAGTTATTATAAAGATTTTACAAATGTCCTCGTTATTTATTTGATTAAAGAGAATAATAAAATCTAAAGTGAAGAAATGAGTTTTGGAAATAGGGAGAGTAAAATCGTTTTTATTTATTATGTAGAATATAAACATTAATATGATTTCTATTTATTATTTACGAATAATATGCTCTTTTAATAATTTAATTATACATTTTAAGCGTAGTGTTATAAAAATGAAGTTTCAAAATCAAGTTAGGTACTTAAACAACTTCGGAACTTTCTCTAACGACTTCTCTAGTCGCATTTTAAAAATAGAGACATTTCTATTTGATTTGCAATATTGTTACTTAGGTTATGGTAATCGACTAAAATAAGAAAAAAAGTTTTGAATTGTGGAACTTATGACATTTTCAGACTCGTCCAAGGTTGAATGTGAAACACTCGTAAAACAATCTGTAGCAGCCAGAGATAAGAAGCTGGGCAGAATCATTAAAAGAAAAAAACGCGAAGAGGAGGCCGATACTTCACAGTGTAATATTTAAAAAACGGAATGATTATGAAATCGAGATTTCAGAAGTAAGCCATTCTCACAGGGCTCAAACAATCATATAATCAAAGAAAACTTTGAATCATTTTGATTACCTAATGAATAATTTTATATCCAAAGGCAAAAAACTAAATGCCAACTTATTTAAAATGGCCTTTACTAGGTAAAAGTCTATAGGCGAGCAGAAATTAACGTACTTTGTAATACCACAGACATATTTTGTGCTGATAATTCATAAAAAAATTAGGTTTTTCCTCACCTTTATTATAAGTTCAATTTCAGGCACAACATCGTCGTTGCCGTTTTCCGTGCCGTTGTGATTCGCCGTTTCCTCTAACATTATCACTAAAAGAAGATAACTATGATAAAGAAAATGTTTTTTTTATACTTTAAAAAAAGTATAAAGCACTCCCACTTTTTATAATATCACACGGCACTAGTTGAAATTAAAAACGAATAAAAATAAATAAAAACAAAAAAAAATAATATAAATAAAACACTCTTAGCCGAAAGCACACTGTTGCATTTGGGTAATGGCGAGAAGACTGGGAAGAATAGAGCGGATTGGGTGGAGAACCCCTGGAATGGGCGGATTTCGTAATGAAACACGGAACCTACACCCTGGCACACTGTAGACTCGACATGCGAAAACTAACACAAACTCCTACTTCCTCTAGTTAGAAAATAACAACCTCGTTTAACCTTCCCTTAGGTTATACACCCACAATTATCACCAATAAACCAAATACAATATAAGTCATTATTATTATAAAACCCAAACAAAGTTAAAGCTAATGATAAAAAATAAGAAATTATTTATTTGTTTAATTAAAATAATTTCATTTTAATAAAATATCTAAGTAATTTAGTTTTAAGTGTCCTGAACTGAAAAACAACAACATATCCACCCGCATTACTTAAAAGCTTTGCAGAATAAACAATTACTTTATTTGAAAAAAATAGGAATGTATTTACTTTAAATAAGTAATATATTTAATTGTAAGAATACAAAAGATTAATTATATAAAATATTTATGTTTTATTTTTTTGTATTAATTAAACCCGTGGAAAAGAGTAGTTATAATGTGGGTGTAATGCTGGCGACATGTAAAACACGCTGATACTTGTATTCTTTAACTTTCCCCAACTTTCGCTCCCGGTCTTTTCTTTAAGAAAACATATCCCCTGCGCCTACAGCTCCATCTAGCGAGTAATTGTTGTATTACAACAGGCTTTTATTTTAACTCTGTACGACGTTGGTTTACGTGTGACGTCCTTTTTTGTAAATACCTACATAATAATAATTTTCCTTTAGTTATTATAAAGATTGTAAAGTTAATAAAATATTGTAAAATAAGTTTTCTATATTCAAGGATATGTCGTCATCAAGTACAGTGGAAATAATATTTCAAGGGAAATGTTACTGTGATTTCAAGTTTAAGTATTTACACTTAGATAAAATTTATTGGTTTTTAACAGGATGCAGCGGAACTTACTCATAGTACTTACGTATAAACTTAATAAGCATAATTGATATAATTTTGAGGGGGGGGGGATTACAATTACTAATGTAAAGACCACAATTGCTAATGACTAAACCACAATATCTAATGTTTTAATCGGTACTTTTGAAGTTTAAACACTTTATTTAGTCATCAGATAAGTAAACCAGAATGTAAAATAAAATTTGCTATGTATATATAGCCTTTGAACAGTATATAGTTCAATTTTCATAATTTGTTTTGGTTCGCAATTTATACATATCAACATTTTATTTAAATTATAGACAAACCATATAAAATAAAAAGAATAATCATAAAATGTTGCTTTAAATCCAGTTTTAATTTTAACGTTAATATTGTTTAAAAAAGTGAAATGTAAAAGAAAGTACTCTGGGTAAGATTTAAAGGTTATAATTAAACATACAGGTTTTCAAATGTCATATGAATAACTTGTTTCTTTTTTTATTTGTTGGTATGATTTAATTATAACTTCTTTCCGGGAAAAAAAACTGTTTTATTTGTTATTAATGTTTATTCGGTGCAAATGCCAATTGAGTAATTATAATAATATTTTTTTTTTTTAATTTGTTCAAAAGAATTATATACATATTGCATTATTCAATATTAATAATAATAGCAGACAATTGTACTCCGCCGTCTAAAATTGTGGTTAACATAAGGTTAGTTTTTACCCTTAAGGCAATGTTTAAACAATTAAAAAAATATATGCTTAATTTCCTTTCCAGAAAAGAAAACCAGTTGGCAAAAATTGTTCTTCATTTAGTTTAAATAATTAAAGAAGAGTCATTTGTAACGCAAATCTCAAGGATATAAATACTTAAAATGTTTCGTGAATACGTTTTGTCTCACATTTTAAGTTTCATTTTTAATCCCTTTAATATTAATTTTTGAAGCTTTATTTCGGTAAAATATTAAAGTTAAATATGTCACCGAGTAAAAACTAAGAGTCTAGACTGGGGATTGAACCTATAACCTCAAAATTATTAGTATCGTGAATGCGTTTAGTCTTAGAATGAAAGTGAATTAACTATATGAATAGAAATTCACAGTTTGTGAAATAATTTAAAATCCTGCTTCGTTTTCATGTTTTATTCGAATATTTCACTAGTTAGTTTTATGATCAAATTATGGACGTAATGTTTATGTTAAAACGTCCTATACTTCAGGACAAACCAAGCCCAAAAAGACGCAGGTTTATGAGTTCAAGCCTTCCTGGGGTTATTTATTTTTCCCTTTTGAAGTGAAACACCATCAGAATAAACAACGACAGTAATTTGTTTTTTAACCAATGAAAAACTACTATGTACGCTCGCTTCACCATTCTTCTAAAACCTATGTGTAAGAAAATTCTATTTTCACGTATCTATTTGAAACTTAAAGTCTATATTTAGAACTTTGATTTAAAGATTTGTAAACCCTTTTTTCAGGCAATAAATTTAATGTTGGACCTAAAAAACCTTAATTAAACAGCGAAATCAGGGTAAATCGAGAATAATTAAAACACTTCCACAAATAAAAACTGAGACATCGACTCAGGATTAAACCCTTAATCTCCAAAATAAAAGATGATCTAACTAACTGAACTATTTATATCGCATTTTCTATTATTATATAGTGTGCACAACCAGCTCAAGTCTTTAACATACTTTTATTTTAATATTCTTTTAACATTTTGAAAAAAAAAATTGCATAGTTCCTAAGCGCTAAATGTTTTTAAACGTTTAAATTCATGAAACCTTGGAACAAAATATTAGAAAAATTTTAAAATTAAAATTCTATTTATAATGCAAAGAATATCATATACTTGTAATACAGATGTGTAGTACATACATACATTTTTGTTTATTAGCTATTTACATAATGTATGTAAATGATTAAGAGATTTAGAGGAAGAACGAGATATCTAATATTTTGAATTTCTCTAATCCAGTGTTATTTAATTCTAGGAAAATAAGAGATCGATATGCTGTATCGAGCTCATGTGTCTAATCACGAGGAAAATTCCCTTTACTCAGCTAAGCTTAATCCAATTCCACGGTATAATTCTTATTTAAGAATAAACCCAGCTACACGTGGATTCAATGACTTCCATTTTATACTTACCCAATATACCCAAGTTTTTATAGACTTGCATTACGAATAGAAATATTCCGAGGCGTAATACGCCTTGAAGGGGTTGGGCTTGCCAAAATACAATACATAATAAGAAAATTCAAATCTCTAATTCGAATTCTTTAGCTTTAATCCAAAACGTTTTCATATAATATGAAATATATTGCCGATACAAAACTTACTGAATTTCCTCATATACGATTTCATAATTACTTAGTTTAGGGTTTTCCATTTATTAGTCGTTTCGAGTATTGGATGCCAAATGTTATCAAAATCGGACCAGTAGTCTATGGTCCACGCGTCTGCGCACAGACTATACAGGCATTTCTTAAAACCCACTATTTTAGACTCAGGGGACGTCAAAACGTGTAAATCCATCAAAATCTCAATACTTTCTCTCGATCTCGATGTATACTACGGATTAGAAAGTAAAAACCAAAGACGTCTGAAACGGATTTCAAAATAAATCTCATTCTTAAAATGGTTCCGTTACCTTCGATAAGCTCGGAACTCGGAAGCAAAAGTAGAAGCCGATAACAATTGGACAAATGATTGAAATTAAATCAAATTTTATCACTATCGAATAATATTTACTTTTAATACATGTATTATATCCAAGTCATTTGTCAAGGCTTATATAAATAAGCCAATAATAATTTAACTTTGACATCGGCTCTTGGTGAAAAGATCTTTGATTGGGAACCAATTTGAATTATATGGCTGGTCTTAATTCTTTCTCTCCACGTATATACCGCTAAAAAATTAAGAATCAAATAACAATTCTTGAAGATGCGTGGATGATCTTTGATTAGCAAATCAATTAATAAAATCAAAATAACATCTCCTGGTACAAATTATTATTTGAAACAGAAACAACCATACTATTTAGTATTATATATAGGGAAATATCCGCGCACCATATGATAATGCTAAAGCTAATCTTCCATGTTCACCGTATCGGAACAACGGCAACGGATCGACGAGGAAATGAATCGGGTAATTTGCGTGCGGCATTACGCAACATCCATTATAAACGGAGGTACTGTCCATCTATCTCTCGCGTTCTTTGATCCGTAATCCTCCTTCTATAATTTAATTCAATGAAGTAATTAAATGTGAAAATAGCTGGATAATTGTTGAGCGTTGTCAATTATAATTGAACAGTATATTATTAACAAAAAAACTATATTTTTTCATTTAAATATAACGTAGAAAGTAATTAAAGAAATATATATACTTACAGCTGTATATCATAGATTTTTTTTTCTTTTATACTTTCTCATATACGTAGTTTATATAAAGTGAAAGTATTGTTATTCGATTTTGAGATGTAGATGGATTTACACGTTTTTTCGATCCCCCGAGTCCAAAAAAATGGTGTTTATAACATGTCTAAATCATCGTGTATAGCCTAAACTACTGGGCTAATTTCGATGGAATTTGGCTTACATGTACGTACATGTACAGAAAAATCATAACCCGATGCAAAATCAAGACATTAATTTTAGCTCTAAATTTGTGGGACCTCACCTCCTAACAGAAAAAAACATTTCTCGAAAACGGTTCCGTCGATTTTGATAAAAAAAATCTAATATGTAGTCCATTTAAATATGAATCGAAAAATGTAAGTAGTTTTTCCGTGAAAATCTAGTTCTTGAGATAATAGCGATAATATGGCGGACGGTAAGAAGCCCGGTTCGATAACCCGCCGGGGTGGAGTTATTTTTATGGTCAATTTTGATATAATGTTTATTTAAAAATAAACAACAACTGCCGGTTCACGTACCTATATCAATCAAAAACAAACTTTTATTTTATTTATTTATTTTTTTTAATATTAAACAAATCTGCCTGATGCAACTTGCACTAAGCATTAAGCATTCCCACATAAGTCCACAATTACTTCCGTCTAGTGTTTTCCATTTGTTATTTGTTTCGTATCAAAAATGTGTCATAAAAATTCCTCTCGGACGGGGAATCGAACACCTTCTCACCCTTTGTGTTCATTCAAAACGACGGGACTGTTTTCGAAAAATATTTTTTTGTTTTTTAGTTTTGTAGGGGAGCGACTTTTTCTTTAATTATTATTTCGCCGCGGGATATGATTTTTATGAACATGTATGCCAAATTTTAACGAAATTGACCCAGTAGTTTAAGCTCTGCCAGACGACAGACTACAAACTACTAGAGAGTAAACATATACTTATATTGATTATTGCGATTACCCTATATTTTACCAGAGAAGGGGATATATCACCGTATATTAAAGGTATGAGGGAAGTTATATTGTTAGGACTCTATTTTATATTTTTTAATTCCTATATTTCCAGACTATATCTATAGACGAAAGACAGATATTTTCTTAAAAATGATTTGATTTAATGCATTTTAAAAGGTGTAAATCTAAGATTGGTGGATTCAATATTCTAAAACCTGAAATTTTATCTTAAACCATTTCTTCAAGCGTTACATATTCAATCTTACCCAAAAAGATTATAAGTTGCTAAATTCAATGAAGAATTATACAAAAATTAATTCTATTTAACTAATTTCCTAAAATAATTAAATAATCACCAGATTGCTCTTTTACCCTCGAATTTACGTGTTTAATTTTTTTTTTTTTAAATGGGTATTTATTTTAAATCTAACCTTCAAAATAACAAATAAATTAATATTAGTATGGTATCCTATATATTATATCAATATTTTACCAGTTATATGTGTTATATCAGTATAATCAGTTAAGTAAGTAATAATCAGGCTTTGTACTATAAAGATACTTTAATGGAGAGACGTCTTTCTCTATTCTTATAGTAAAGACGGGAAATAGTATTATCAAATATTTTGTGTAATTGACGAGCTTATGCGTATTAATATGGATCGTGAATTCCTTATATGAAAGTTGAAGGTTCGGAGGTATTTCATTTTCAACATTAATGACCGATAAGTAGATGATTCTATATAACATATAACACTGTTAAGTAAGATAAGTAAGAACAGAAAAGGATTTATTTTCAAATTCATATTGAATACTTTGAACGAATTTGGAAAAAAGTTCTTACTGAAAAATTAAATCTTTTCTTTTTTTTATATAATAATAAGAATTATGAAATACTGCTACAATCAGTTTTTCCCATAACTATATACCCAATGAAAAAATTGCATACTTTTGTTTTCACTTGCAGGTAGATAGATAAGTGTAATTTCCAGTTATCATCTTAATAATAATACTTTTAACATTTTTAATAATAACAAAAATTCAGATCTGCTCAATTTTGGACATTTGATATATATTTTTTATTTTTTTACTTTTTTTCAAGTGAACGAGTAGATTGTATACTGCTGACTTTGTTTTTTTAATCGTATAAAATCAATCTCGTATTATTTTTTGCTTGACAAACGATTTCGAACACACCTAAAAGAATATACAGACTAAACAAATAACAAATGACAAGAGAAAATAGACCTCTAATAGAACACGTCAGTACATTAAAAAATAAACTTATTTTAATTAACATTGTTGTATAGGATAGAAATAAATTAACCTGCCACGCCGCAGGAAATTGAATAGGAATGTTTGAGTTTATGCTCCAGTGAGCAAAGCGGAGGACCAAATAATGGTAGAGTATTGTATATAAATATCCAATATATCGTATAAACTTTAAACATTTAAATTCTGGAAATCCATTAGGCTTTAATTATAAATTCCCTTTATTACTAAAAACAATTTATAAACATTTAACATTTAGATTGTAGAATAATGGTCACAATGCTTTGTGAAAAAGCAATTTCTAGTGTAAATTGCTTTTTTGTAACCAAAGTATTGTGACCGTTTAAAAGCAGTGCCGGTTTTTAGGAGTTTTGAGGCCCCCTCCCCCACATTGTTTTTTCATCCTAGTTTTTATGAACCATAGAAGTTCTATAATCGGGTTTTCATTGATTTTTTTTTTTTTTTTTTTACAAAACCGTTATGGTAAGTTAATATTCGTAGGCCTAACTTAATTTAACTAATGTCAAAAAAGTATATTGAATTGGATGACTTTTTTTTAATTCTTGAATAAATACTTTTTAATTTGGTTTTACGTAATACAAGATAATGTGGTTAGGTTTTAATAAATTGGCCGATAAAACTCACACTTTTTATTGAATTTTATTTATTTGTAGAACCTTTTTTAAAAACAAATAAATGTACAGTCCAGGAGATAGCGTGCAAAAGAGTGTTTGACTAACATCAAGTTAATCTTTTGGTGCCAGTAAAAAATATGTGGTCAATCTAAGATCCTCCGGAAAATTACTCATGTTTATACATAATAATTTTATTTAAACTTTTTTTTAAAAACAAGCTTTTATTCGTATTCTTCTCAGCAACCCCTTTCATTTGATACCCATATCATGGGCGTGCTTAAAAAATAACTAGTCCTCCATATTGGATTTAGAATGACGTCACTTAGCTAACCAGGAACCAGGCATTGTCATCCAAACTAAACGTGTATGCAAAATTTCATTCAATCGGTTGAGGATAACTGCTTTAAAATTCAGTTGCAAGATTTGACCCGAACACACATACATATACAAACATTGGAAGTTAAATAAAAGCTTGTTAAAAGGAGTTTTTATGTATCCAACTTCACCCTCCAAATGATCTTAATGTGTTTTTTGTCCGTGGCTCTATATTCTGATACCAGAAATTCAATGAGCCCTTATTCCATCACCCCAATCCTTTTAGAACTCCTTTCATCCCAAACCATCCCAGATAAACCCACCTTGCCGCCTAAGAGATTTGCTAAATTTGCGATTGTTTACTAATAATTAATTATTATCTAACTTACTATCCCTATTTTTTTAAATTCTATTCTTGGATTATTATTTTATTACTTTTTTTTTTTTATTCTAAATTTTTCACGCCAAAAGAATTAATTAATGGACTATAACCTTTTCATGTAATTCACCTTCCAGAAACAACAACAATATAATATCAGAAACACTAATAACCTTTTAATTTATATGTAGTTGTAGTTGTGTTAGTCAATAAAAAGAAAAAAAGAAGCAAAACTCGCGTCTTATGTAAGCTATGTACTAATAGCAGACTATTTTGAAAACTTCTTATTTCAGATAATAATTGGAACAGTAAATAATTCTGACATATTTATTTTTAAAATCATAAACTGATATCTAGTAGTCTAGTTTCACTCTTTCACTTCCAATCAGTTCTAATTATAGATCTTTATTTAAGTCTTCTAATCTGTAAAACCTTGACAATTTCTTAGACTTCAAAAATTTACTGCGAATTAACCCTAATTATAATTAAGGTATAAATGGAATTTCACTTCTCAAAAAATTGTTGAGAGATACTTCGATATAAAAGAGCGACCGATTTCCTTTCATTATTTAGATGAAAATTGACAGTGACAGAGAGGAATTGTTGATCTATTATATATGTTAGCTCATTAGTAATGTAAAGAAAGCTCCTTTTTTATGCGAGAGAAGGCAATGAATACCTAACGGAGACACGTAGTAAGAATATGGTTTGAATTTATCATGCAAAGTCGGATCCAGGCCTTAATGAAAGCTCCTGTCAAGTTCTTCCTTATAAGGTAAGTACCTCGGGCCAGCTCAAAGTTCTGTTTATGAGTTATCATGTTTTGAATCGTAATAATGTATTCATTTTTATTATCATTTGATTTCAATCAATATCTATAAACAGATTTTAACGTATGGAGTGTTCAATTATATTTCTCTACATAAATTGGCGTATTGAAGTAGGTATTTCTATTTATATTGAATATTTATTAATAAGATGGTGGAAAAGTTTTAGGTTAAGTGTTCTCACAGCTCACGGCCTCTATATTGTTAGTAAAACAAGTTTGTGCACTTGCAGAAGAGAATAGAATAGATAGAAAGTATCAATGTAGCGCAAATAGCTGAAATTAATGTGGGAACAACAATGGGCTAACTATGACCTACCATCCAAATTTCATCAAATTCGCATGAGCAGTTTTTAAAAATATTAGTTCGCAAACTTTTTTACGAACAGACCACGAGATTACCGACTGACAGACAGGCACGGAGACTAAAAATGTTCTCTGATGACTAAAATATTTCGTTCTTTAGAATTATCACAATGATTCCGCGAGTTCTATATTCGCGGTGAGCTCGGAAGCAAAAGTGTAAATTTGTGAAAAACCCGAATTTCCACCAGAAGTGTCCCTCATTCATACATAAACAATTCCCAAGCTTTCTCCTTACTATGAACAAGTGAGAAAGCTACATCACGTCCAAAATACGAGTATACAGGAATATACAGCTAGATAGTATATTTACACACATATAGCACCAAGTGAACAATGCCGAAGCTATATACGGTATGCAACTCGACTGCATTATTCCCACAGTGATATGAGATTGAATATAAAACAAGCCAAGTCTAATTGCGCCATCTTACTTAAATATACGAAATATACTTCTAATAATGAGTTGTTTTATTCCCCTTTCCTTTTGCCTCTAAATAGGCGTAATATTCTATTGTTTATAGTTTTCTTTTTAAAATATTCCCCAATTTTCATTTTTTTTTAATGCATACTTTATACTTGTAAATATGTATTAAATATATAGACGTGCATTGCAAAGTTGGATATATAACTTTGTATCTTGGGTAAGTGATAGTATGGTACACGTATACATCTGATTAATCTTGCTATGGAAATTTCCTGAGATTCTATGCATCATGCACTCACTAGAAATTATACTCAAAGAGTGCTATACCATTATTATTATTATTATTTTTTTTTTTTTTTTAGAAAATAATATATTGGTTATATAAGACATCGCTTGGAACCTAAAACAAATAAAGTTTCATATTCGTGAGTAGTTTGTTCTACATATTAAAGTAAAAAAAGCTGCACTCCAAAAACCCCGAAAAACTTGGAAAAAATATTTCTCGAAAATGGTTTCGACCATTTTGATTGATAACTGCTTAAATATGAAGTCCATTAAAAGGCACATTTGCTCCAAACGGAGCAATAGGAACCTAACCATATAATTAGTCTTCTTGGGTAAATCAGTTCCTGAAAAAAGGATTAGAGGTCGGGTTCATTTCCCCCCAGGAGAGAAGTTATTTTTATGTAAAATTTTAATATTTATTAAGTGTAACCACAGAAAGTCAAAACCACCGATATATGGTGTATAAAAATAGTGATAATGCACTCTTATTATTTTTTCAGTATATAATATATAAATGATCACTAATCTCATTTACTTTTAGATTTTGCACTTACACGGCGTGTGTCAAAAAGTAATTGAATATTTTAATTTTAATGATTTCCTTAATATTTTTTCTAAAATAAAAATAAAAGGAATTGGAGGGATTAAAAGTATAGTTATAGTCAAATGATTTTAAAGTAAATTATAACATTTCATTTTTAATGTAAGTAGATATAATTCATTTATATTCCCTGTTTCCTGTTATTTTATTGTCAATCGTTTAAATTAATTGATTTTTTTTATCTTAAAATAAGTTTTTGGTTTTTTAATTTTTTCATTTACGAAGTACATAAGGTGTACCCTAGTGTATTAGTTTTGGGATAAAAAAAATGTTTGTTTAGTCTATTTGAGTAAAATGCAAACATATATTACATATATAAGTCGTATTCCTAGAATCAATCTACTTTTGAACGTTTAACAGAGTTCAAAGTTAGGGCATTTATCTACAATAGCAATATTGAATAACATTTAAATCCAAAACTGTCAATGATATTTGTCACCATTGATTCCAGATTCCAGGATGTCATACCTGGGACACTGTGTTCATGTCTATTTATTTTTCTTCTTGTGTTTAGATTAGAAAGAATGTGGAAGAATAAGAGGTGAATAATTTTAACAATGAGTAATAAGTTGGAAATAGTCAGGGACGTATAATACAGGTAGATACAGTTAATAGTAAATCCCCATAGTTGCTGGATTTAATGACGTAATCGTGGGGTCGATTCTGAACTCTTTTGACGAATATCAAATTTGGATATGGATATTTATCAAAATTGTTGGTATATATCTTAGTGAATCTGTGAAGTGCGTGCTTACATCTGGATACGCTGTTTGTGGTCATACCGGTCATACCAAACTACGCCGAGATTTTGCTGTCAGTGATAACGATAAAGATGACAGAGCTAAACTCATATCGACTACTCGTTATTAAGTTGTTTTTTTTTTTTAAATTTAGAATACTTACCCGTGAATGTTATATGACTTATTTAATGGATTTGATTAGTATTTCTAAAATAAAAATTAAAGTAGTTGATAAAGTACCCATAAAAAAGTATTTTAATAAGTGTTTTAATAAAAATACATAATATGTACTAGTTCCAAGTGAAGTGAGAGTACCACCCGGCACTACCGTCTACTCCAATCATCTTTTTAAACTATATAAACTCGAAACTCGTCCTGATTAACTGCTATTAATGTGCTTAATATTAAATATTTATTGCAATAAGCTTGCTTCAATAATAAAGTCACGCGATGACAAGTTAATATATTATTTATTTAAATGTTCAACTGATAATTGTTTACTTTTTGCTTTCGAATTTCAACAAAATCAGATTTATTTTCATCAAAATCTCGGAAACTAGATTTTTCCCGAGATTCGTATTAAAATAGACTAAATTTTAGAATTTTTTAATCAAAATTATCGAAACTTTGTTCGTTTTTGGGGGTAGCACCCCCCAAATTTGGAACTAAAAATTAATTTCTTGATTTCACCTCGGGGTACGATTTTTCTGAACACTTATGTCAAATTTCGTCAAAATCAGCCTAGCAGGTTAGGCACCATGCGTCTGCACAGATGACCGATGACAGACAACAGACAGAATTTTTTTAAAACCCACTTTTTTGGACTTAGGGGACCTCAAACGTGAAGATCCATAATAATCGAATTTTGAGCTATCACAATACTTTCTACTTATGTGAGAAAGTAAAAATAGGGGTATTCAAAAATATAAAAATCTTAATTTCCTAATAGGATAACTGACTCCTAACAATATAGCTTTTCTTATAGCTTTTAACATAAGGAATAATGTGTAATTAAACATAGCCCCTTCCCTGTAAATTTAGGGTAATCAATTATCAATATATATATACATACCTCTTTAAAATTGTAGGAAATTTACTTAACCAGCGTGCACTCTGGACACACCCTTCAACACGGCAACTATTTTCAGATGGGAGGGGGGAGGTGTAAACTGGATGTACACTGATGGTTTCAATGCCCAAAATCATATCCATGATTAAATTTTTCCCTTGAAGTGGAGAACATTTTTTGTAAGTCGTCGCAATAAGTCATTTTATTTGTGTATTTGTCAAAGTGCAACTACGAACTTATGTTTCCAGACGAATTTTATAAATGAAAGTAAACGGTAAGTATATAGATAGATTTACATGTATAGGCAAATCTGCTGATCATAGGACGTTTTAAGTGATAATATCCCTTACTCTATAAACTGCCAAGGTCTAGACAAAGGGATATTACCACATTTATAACCAGTAAGTAGTATAGGCGGGGTAATTATGCCTCTTTGTCTAACACTTCTTTAGGCAAATGAATACTCTTTTCTGTGTATATATAGCATTATACATATATGTATTTGATAAACTTAATAATAACCATAAAAATGCTATTGTCAAAATTGTCTTTTGAACAGGCTAATAATAGATTGTTTATTGAACATCTGGATTAAAGCAATACGCCGTCAAATGTGAACTAACATGAAGGGTACATCGTAGTTCTAGAACTGGATGCATTTTATTAATACCAGGATTATATTGAATTTCTACGTCTCTGGTAATTATGACCGGCAAAACATCTAAAATATTTAGAATTTCGTAATATTCGTCTCCATTAAATTTATATATGCATGTTCTACAAGAAAATACAACAATTAAAATTTTTGAAGAGGTGATTTCAGTTTAAAATAGTTCATTTAGTAGCCGCTAGGATTGTACAGTTCGTTTTTAATATCTTATTGATGAAACATCGTTTATTTCCAATTTTATTATATGATGAATTGCATATTGACATTGCAGGCTTTGTTTTAAAGAATTATTTAAGTTTGTGTGGCAATCTTTTCCCGTTCAACCAATAGTAGTTAGTGGGGGGGGGGGGGGGGGGGGGGGCATAAATTTGGCATGTGTAGTCTTCCAAGGGTGTTTCTGACCCACAACATAACAGTTTATTTTCCATTGAAAGACGGCTTTTATTTAAGAAAACATAACCTACGTAATAACATAAGGTTATTCGTGGGTCATGAATGACGTCACGGCTAAATTTAAAAAAGAAGGGTGTCGGAGTGCGGTTTTATTGAGCTTCGCGGCCGGCCCCCCTAAGCTAAGTATCCCCTGACGCGTTTCGCTGGATTTCTGAAAACGTTGGCGCCATCCTCACAAAGTGTCAAGCCTATTCTTGTTACTCCGGGGGTTGTGGTATTCGTTAATTTTTTTCTTGTTTTCGTATCGTTAAAAGGGAGTTCAAGTTATTTATTTTTCTAATTTTGATTTATTAACATGGAATGTCCGCATCTGGACGAACACGTAAAAGTCGGATTTAATACATTGCTGAACGAAAAAACCGAGTGGAAATGCGCAGGTGAGTTATCTTTGATTTCGTGTCTTATTGATTAGAGAGAAAACATGTTTCGTTGCTTTATTCCATTTTATTTTTATTATTATTTTTTTAAATTAATTTTCCTGATTTATCTTCTGTTTGAAGTCGTCATTAATTATATTCTTCTATTTGTAATGTTTTAAAAATCATGTTGGTTATAAATAAGAGGTTGTAACCTTGGCTGGAGGGCAATGACAGCTGACCGATTTCAGGGGGGCATTTTTTTAATGGATAATGGAAAAATTATTGTTGTCAATAGCTAAACCCCAATTTTGTTCGATCAATAACAGGAGATTTTTAATAATTTAAGCTGTTAATGACAATAAACCAGTAATTTATCATTACCGGCTTAAATACACCTATTCAAATTCTCTAATAACTTCAAATTCCGCATGCGATTTACATTTTTCGTTGTTAAATTTATTGTTTGGGAGGAACCACAACTTTTATATTAATTAGGTTTCCATGGTTGGTAATAAAAATGTCTAAGAAACGATATAAAAACATTGAATGTTTCTATATTTACTTTTAAAAATTGTGGTCTTATAAAAAAACAAAACAAAAAAATCAAATGATGCGAACTTTTGCAATGTTTTTTTTTTTTAACGATTGCATTAATATTTAGTTAATTCTAGTAATTTTTTTGGGCATTCTTCGAGGAAATTAAAATTAAGACGAAGATTACCTATTTTGATTAATTTTCGAGTTACTAGGTTTTTTTTTTACCTCCCATTAATTTTTAAGCAATACCTATCTACGTTTTTAATATTGTTTTTGGACATTGATTTATGAGGGAATCGCCACATTTTTTATATTTCATATGTACTTATAGAAAGTTAATAAATAACTGTCCACACCCATGAAACGAAGTATATCCAAGTAAAAGGTTGTTAATGTTACAAGAGATTGAACATAGTCAAGGTCTTGGGTGTTAAAATTTAAATGAGGAAAGACTTTGATTTTCGAAACACTTATTAGTTTTTTAGTTGTATTTATGAAAGTAAAATCAATAACTTCTGTTAAAATGCATTTATTAGATGAGAAATGTGGATAGAATCATTATAGTTATAAAGAAGTAGCATTATAGCATAAATATGATGCTACTATTAAACCATTGTCACTATTTAAGTTACATTAACTTGTATATATGATATATTCTATGTTAGTTGATTCTTTGAATCAAGTCAATTTGTAGCATTGTTGACCAATTTATTGTCAAAACCCATAATAGTAATTGGTATAATACTATTACAGACCTGTTTTGTCTATTTTAAACTTATCCTTAACAACATAACATTTGCTATTGTATTTTTAATAATGCTAATAAATCATAGCACCATGCTGAATATAATAAAATATTATACTAATAGGTATAGCCTAAATGTCTAATGCATGTTATTTGTTTGTAGATGCTTAGAGGTGGATATAAAATGGTTTTATTAAATGTTTGTCTTTTTTTAATTTATAACAATTTTTTGTACCAATTTGATATTTTGTGGTTAAGGGAAGTAGTAAGAGAGGTACAGTAGAACCTAAGGTACCTATTTTATTAAATTGTTACTCCACTATGTTTTTTAGAATATAAAAGATTTTGACTTAATAACTAAAGACAAAGTGATGTTTAGTCCAATGCAGTGGCGGATCTAGATCTTGCGGGGCCCTGGGCAAGACAAAATGGCGGGGCCCCCTAGGATAGAGCGGGGATTGCTGATAAAAAACAAAAAAGTAACTTAATAATAAACCACTTATAACTTGATCCTATTTTACGGTTAATTCCCTTCACTTAGGGCCAGTCAAACGTTTTTTATCGAAGATAGAAACGTTTATGCTCTCAAAATAATTCAAAACTTTTAAAATAATTACAATTCTGCTCATGATTATAATTTAACATATTATTTGAACATAAACCCCTCAAATTATATAGTTTTCAACTACAACTAATCATCATTTTCTTTGAAAACGTAATCGAAAAGAAACATTTTTATTGTAATTAAGCTCTGTTATACTTAACTATTTATTCTTCTTCATGATATTTTGGGTTTTATGGTTAAATTATCATTGTAAATAAAAAGCTAAGCTCTGTTATTTGTGATTAGTCCTATAATTTGAAATCTACACTCGAGCACTTTAAATTTACTCCCAGAATTCATATTCTCAGCTTATAACTTTCCATTTTAGTGCTGAGTTTTTAGTTTAATTTTCAAAGACACATTTTAAGGGGGGTCCAGGCACAAAGACACATTTTAAGGGGGGCCCTCCCCCGAAAAATGTTGTAAATATTACCTCCCAAAACAGCGTTTTTATGCATCTCTGGGGTGAAGTTTCTCTTTGACATCAATTGGTAAAACTGCACTAATTGGCCCAATTATTTTGTACTGTCCAATTTACTTAGTTTTTTTTACTATTCCTTTTTACAGGATTTGTCTTTTTTACATATCTCTGTGCATTTTCAAACGATTAAGGTTATGTAGTATCTCGATAAATTCAGTGTTTTATTTATTTTCTTTTTAAAAAATACACGAAATGTCACGTTTTATAGGGTAATGATAGAAGGTTATTGTTAGGTCAGGTCAAAAAGTACTAAACTTACCATAACCTTCCATACTTTTCCCTAAAATTAAAAAAAATTGAATTTATCGAGATGCTACAACCGAAATCGTTTTTGTAATGTAAAAAGGAACAGTTTGAAAAAACCCGAATTAAATTGGACGTTTGGATATAGGTGGGGCACATAATGAAGATTTACCCCACACAATAAATAGCAAATTAGTCATCATTTTGAAAAGGGGGAGGGTGAGAAAACACTTGGACGTTAACTCACTTAATTTTATATGGAGCAGGGCCCCGCAGGCTATCTTAAACATAAAAAAAATTATCTATATTTTATAAGTTATTTATTTGACTTTTTTATAGCGAGGGGCCCTCTGAAAAAGTAGTTAGGTATTAGGCTCTACCATGTAAACTAAATTCGACTGAATTTTATAATTCTAATATTTCATGTTTTGTACATGGCACGGGGCCCCGCGGACTATCTTCACTATGAACTATAAATTTGCCTGTAAAGTATAAGTATTTTATTTTAATTTTCTATGGTGCGGGGCCCTGGGCGGTCGCCCCCCCTGGATCCGCCCCTGGTCCAATGGACTTTGGTACAAAGGGATATCACACTTCTGTTTTTATAAGGGGAGTTGCAGTATAAAGATCAACATTCCATACACCTTAGATTGTTACTCCCCTCTGCTTTATTAGGGGAGTAACGATCGAAAGAAATGCCAAACCTTATAATATGACAGATTAGGTAAAAAAATCATAATATACATAATAATAATGGTTGTTCATTTTTATCCGGCTATATTATGAAACACTTATAATTATACAAAGTTGATAAAATTCCGTCAGTTATTAACTAGAGAAATAAGCAAATAAACTTGGTATTAATTTTGAAGGAGTGGAGTTATTCTGTTACTTCAGTGACTCAAAAGACCTGTTCATGTCCCTTTAACCCTCTAGAACAGGGGTTAGCCTCTATAAGGGCCCAATACAAGATTTGAAATTCACTGAAGACTGATATTTTTTAGGCCTTAGGTACTTAACATTTAGTCCAGTGTGGGTGCATTAAAAATCTTATTACAGAAATTAAAATAACGATACTAATTTACTTGGCTACTGTATACCCTCTCATAGGTGGCTAAATGAGGTGCCATGTGGCAAACATTTAATTGGTTACCCACCCTATATTTGTTTAATGAACCATTTATGAGGAATTCCTTTGTCTGAATAACTATTAAGACAAAAGGATATTTAGTCCAAAGAACTTGGACAAAGAAACATCTATCTTCTGTACAGGCCCCCATTTATAAATGGGCTGACTGGGCTATAGCCCAGGGCGCTAAATTTAGGGGGGCGCAAAATTTTCGAAGATAACTTTTTTACAAGCAATAAATAATAAAAAAAAAAATGTTATGTATAATATGGTGTCGCCCACTCTAATATGTTTTCCACTCTCAAGGCAAATTTCAATATCAACAAACAACCAGAAGTTTTATACAAGAACTCTATAATTTTGTCTCTGTGTCAACTTACATATGGGAAAGTTAAAAAGAGCATTTGGACAAAAACCATACTATAAGCTGTAGTAAAAGGGTATAAGAAAATTTAAAATTCTCTGAGGACGTTATCTGAAGACCCCTTAATGGCAATGGTGGTTAGTGTAAAACCTGAAGCTCAATTTGAAGCACAAGCTCTTGAAAAACATTTCAAAGTTTTGAAATTACTTTTCTATGCATTCTATGGAATGACATCGCAGAAAGATTTGACAAGTGTAGTAACAACCTACAAACGCAAATCATGCAATTTGCAGCGGCTACTAAACAGCTCCACACTTTAGAAGGATATGTCAACGAAAAAAGAGACGAGTTTGAGAAGTATGAACAATCTACTACTGCTGTTTAGGGATGTGAAACTCCTACTTATTCCACGGTTAGGAAACGCAAAATATTTGCAGATGATACCAGTGAGAATGAAATGACACTTGATTTTAGAACAGGAGTTTTTCTTTAAATAATTGATTCGTTAATATAGAACTTTTCTAAAAGAAGAAAAGCATATACAATGTTGACCGATCTCTTTGAAGTGTTGTTACTTGTTGTGTCGAAGGAGTCTTCAAATGAAGATATCGTGAAGGCGCCAAAGCTGAGAGCAGCCCAGGGCGCCATTCACTTAAAATCTGGGCCTGCTTCTGTATGTAAAGGTGATAATATCCCTTAGTCTAATCAACTATTAAGACAAGGGAATATTTACAATTTAAAGCAATTTCGAGAGGGAATCAAGTAAATGAGTAAATTAACTAGATTATTTTCCCAAATTAGTCCTAAATCAATGTTAGTCAAAATGACAAAGGAGTACTAATAGCACTCAAGGGTCAAACTCCGGATAGGGAACCCTCTCTTACCCTTCAATCTTTTCTTTAAATTAATTATATGCTGTCCTCATCACCACATACTGGACAAGTAATATCATCTTCCATCATAAGAGGTAGGTGTATCATAAGCTGGCAGTGTCCAGTCAAGAATCTTGTGTAAATGAATAATATTTTTAACATAATTCAAACATTATTTCAATTAATCATTGTTATAACTTTTAATTTCATTTTATACCACAAATGTTATATTGGTTCTCCTCAGTCCTAGAATCCATCACCAGTGTTTACTCTGACAGTGGGAAAAAAAAAAAAAAAAAAAAAAAAAAAAAAAAAAGGGAGGGTAGCCATTGAGAGCTTGAGGTTTTGAAGTCTAGAAGGTAGAGCCAACAGCCATGTTACTGGAGGAGTGCCTTCTACAGGCCTAGTGGCTTTATTTTTTCCCTCTCATAGGTTGGCCAATCTAAAATGTCAGTTCACTAATTGTAAGACTAGTATAGTTTTTTTTCTTGCTGAACTAAAACAGTCGTGCATTATTATGTACTTATTTGATGTGGGATCTAGACTAGTCAGTAGAAGGTTCACACCTGCAGAATAATATAAGGTTTGTCCCAACCACTAGTTTCGCATCAGTTTTGAATTAGTCCGAGATTGATGTAATGCGCATGCACGGTCATTGCATCAATTGACAACTGATTGGTGATTTCATTTTGTTGGAACGCTCCTGAACTTGAACCAAACTGTTTGATGCAGTAGGTTTTAGCACTGTTATCAGAACAACTTGTTGAGTTGATCGTTTACTTCTACCTCTACCCTTAGCTGTGGTGTTCCTGAGCTATCAAAAATCCTGCACTTATTAAATATTAAAGATATGGATGAGTCAATAGTTGATGAAGATAAGTACCAGTCGCTTTAATCAGGGCCTGATTTAGACTTAGGATTTAGCCTAGGGGCTCATACGGGGGCTCAACATGGGGGGGGGGGGGGCACACTACAAAGATTCCATTTTATAGTGCTAATTAACTTCGGTAAGCTCGAAAGTTGGAAGAAAAACCTACATAAATATAGAGGATATGACGAAAACAAATGCACACATTTTTAAAAATGTTTATTTGATACATGAATTCACAATTTAAGCAATTCACAATTTTCAGGCTTACTGTGGTGAGACTGTTTTAGCAGTGACTTAATCTTAGTCCAGTTAACGAAAGAAAAATTGCTGAAATAAATTGGAATGTTTTGATATTTCGTATAGTTATTTGAAAATGGAATATCAAAAGTCCATCTTGGAAAATAGGCCCAATTTTTATTTCTTTACAAATATCTAGAAAATGTCATTATATGCAAAGAAATTCATCATCGTTGTCGTACAAAAACATTTTGTAAGTAAGAAGAGTTGAATCGTAAAGACAGTATGTTAACAGAAAGGAGAATAATAGGCAAGCAAAACCAAAACAATGAAGCGAAAGGTTATGTTTCTGTTCACCCAAACTCCAAACTACTAGTCCCTTCCGCCGATCTCTGACTGGTCCGATACCAATCTGAGATTCAATCAGAGCCTAGTTGGAACAACCCGCCCTGTTCCTAATGCGCATGCGTCACACAGTTTCAAACCAGTTGAAGTGAGGTTGGAATAAACCTATAGTTGGTTTTGCTCCTATATGGCACACTTATCCATCTTTTCATTTCCTGGTATCCCTGTGTATCCTGAAACCCACATTTTTTTTTTTACCCACTTTTGTTCAAACGACGTATCTAAAAATTTCTAAACCTAACCTATCAAATAAGAGGTTAAAATGTTTAGTTAATATTGTTACCTTAGATCGCAGAATGCAATGTATTCAAGAGTAATATTGATCATCTATTGTCAAAAACATTGATAATCAATATTTTATTACCAATTTCTTGCCTACATTATTTATTAAAATCAATAAATATCAGCAAATTTATAATTTATTAATATCAAACTTATCTACAAATTACTTATTTAATATTGTTGTTTTTGATAGTGAATATAATCATGAGTAAGTTTTATTCATTGTAGTAAGCTACAAAAACAATTCATTTAATAACCAATTATAACAGTAATAGTCACAAATGTGGTATTCACTTTACTTTTTTGTTTTTTTAGTGGTAGATTTTTCATCTTGGGAAAATCATTAAAATAAAGTAAACAAGTAATTTTAAAGTGGATATCTAGTATTTATTTATCATCAAGGGGTTCCAAAAAATTGTTCTCTTCAAATCTTACTTAATGTTCTGAAACTTAATGCTTTCTAGGTGGAGAGCAAGGGTTTAGGTAATTTAGAGTTTTTTTTTTTTTTAGGGGAAATTTATGGCAAAAGTTCTAAGAGGCTCTTTTAAGGGATTCTAAAGGGAGGGTGTTTGTTAGGGTTAAAAAAGATAAGATAAAAAATCTCAAAATATAAATTATGATTAGATCTTGCCAAACAAGTTACTTCTAAAAGGTTTTTAACATGGTCAGTTTAAAATAATTACCTTATAAAAAGCTTTTGGAGCAACATGCTAATCCCATGTCATCCATTATACATAGTTGTACTCACTGTATGTAATGTTGTACATATATTTCATTCAGTTGTTTAAGCCCTTTGGCAGGCCTAAGCCCTATTATTGTTATATTTACTAAAGTTTGCTCTTTGAGTTATACAGTAGAATCTCGCTTACATGACCCTCAATAACACGACAACCTCAATTACAAGTGCAATTTTAAAATCCCCTTGAGATTGCCATAACACATAATGTTAAATTAACCTCTATAACGCGACTATTATTATCCAAACAACCTCTATAACACGGATTTTTTCTAATTCACAACGTAACTCAGAACCTCTATAACAAGTCGTTTTGAGAAGTCAACCTTTATAACGCGACTATACAGGAATGGGTCAACCTTGAACAAGTCTAGACATGAAAATCCCGCCCTCGTAACCTTGATAACACGACTGATAGCCAAAATAACCTTTTTAACACGACCCTCAACAAAAAGAGCACCTCGATAACAAGACTGTTTCCCTAATCCCCTTGAGACACTTCTTATCGAGGTTCTACTGTGTTTACCAAATTCTGCTTTTTGAGTTAAATTTACTATGGGTTGGTTGCACAATAACTTGGTAGGGACAACTAATCAGTTTTAACTAATTGATTTGTATTGGTTTCAGTATGTTCGTCAGATCAGCAACCATGGATGTGTTTGTACTGCGGAGTAGTGAACTGTAGTCGCTATGTGTGCGGACACGCACTCAATCACTCCGAAAGTCATTCTGATCACAATGTCTGCATGGACTGCGAGACCTATGCTGTCTATTGGTGAGCATTGAAATTGTTATCATTCTATATTCTACTTGTTGGTATATCTCTGTAATTGAATTGCTCTCTGACATTTTATTTAATTTTTTTTTTAGTTACACCTGTGACGACTATGTAGTGAATGATACAAAAGATGGTCTTCTTAGTAGAATGAAAGAAATGCTGATCAGGGTTTCACCTGACAGCAGTCCTTCTATATCTTGGGACGATGGAACCTCCATTAGTCCTCACAACCTTAGGCCAAGAGCTAGGAAAAGGTCTTAATAATTAATTAATTTAATTCAAGGAAATTGTGTGAATGAATGTTAACTTGTTTATAAAGTGTAACTTTTGAATTCATTTGTTCAATTCAAAGAAGTTTTTTGTGAATGAATGTTAACATGTTAATGCATATATTTAAGTCAAGGAAATTATGTGTGAATTTTATGATAGGAGTAAAATGTTTTACTTATATAAATAACTTGGTGAGTTGCATTAATTTATAATTAGTTTGTCTACAAAAAGAATTAAACTTAATGTATTTTTTTTTAAAAAAATTATGTTATCTACAATTCTAAAAATATATTCAATTAGGTTAACTTCCGGATTCATTACAAGTAGTTATTGGAGGTGTTAAAACCATAATTGCATATGAATTGGGAGAGCTCAACGGTGTTCCAGTTTTTATACAATCCAACCGGTTGTTCTTTATTATATTTTTTTCAAGTTGAAAGTAAAAACTTAATGAAACTATGTACATCAATTCCAGGTTCTTCTTTAGTTTAAATGTTGTGGGTTTATAGGTATTTAAAAATAGAGGGATGAAATTTCCCTAATTTTTTTAAACTTATCTAGGGCCTAATAATTCTTAAACAGTCTTCTGAAGAATACGTTTTCGGAGGTAGGGTAAATTCCTTTATCTGATATGGGCTGCACTCTCCATGAGCTGATATAGAGTTAAGTTAGAAAAACAAGGGATTTGTATAATCTCAAGTACAGTTTCCTTTTGAAGATATACTTTACAGTAACGGTTTTGTTACAGTAACGGATGTTTGAGAGGGTTAGGTTCTTGAACAAACTCATTAATTGTGAAGAAAGGGATTGCCAATGAAAGAGCTCCAAACAAAATAACTAATGTTAAGATATTGCTTTTAAATAATCATGTAATAACACTTTGGGCTCTCCACATTTTAATTTATTGTGAGCATATTAAACTCTTAAGGTGACATATGGGGGAATACGTTCCAAAACTCATAATTCCATGTGAAAATACTCTCCTAAATCGTGTTTAAACTGATTTTCTTATTGAAAATTCTTTTAGATCCCATTCTAATGACAGCAGTAGCACAGCAAGTGGAGGAAATCGTAGTGACAGTGGTAGCTGCGAACGTAAAAAGAGTAAAGATAAAACAAAAGAAGAATCGTCAGACTGTAGTGTAAAGAAACAAAAGGAGAAGACAAAAAGAGAAAAGAAAGTCGTCGGACTGAGAAATTTAGGAAATACTTGCTTTATGAACGCTGTTCTGCAATCGCTTAGGTAAATTAAGAGTTATGCTTGTTTTGTTCATTAAATATGTTTATCTTGTTAAAGACATTATTAATCTATAAGTAAACTTGACGAAAGATTGTTTTATTTATTTAATCTTAAAATTATTATCCTTTGTTACTTTAAAATATAAGTATAAAACAATTTGTGTTGATAATTATTTTAATATTACAGCAATATAGAAGAATTCTGTTTATACTTTAAGAAGTTGCCTTCGCTAGAGAGTATTAAGCCTCAAAATGGTAGCAGAAGTACTAAAGTTTATCAGTCATGTTCACTTAGAGAACTTAACGAGGCTATTGTTGCTGAAGAACTTAGGAAAGTGCTGATAAGCTTGTCTGATCAATCGCAGAAAGGAGCTATTTCTCCTGAATCTCTATTCCTCGTCATATGGAAAGTTGTTCCTAGATATCGGTATGAGTCAAATTAAATAAATATTTTTATTTTTTTAGAACTGTGAGTAGACTTCTATAGCTAGGCTTGTTTTAAGATTTTAATAATTCTTTTAAAATCCATTTCTCAAAGGATGTGAAGTCTGACGTTTAGCTCTTACTCCTAAAAGTATTTCAAAGGGTGTTAAGAATTGCCAAAAAGAGATACAGCTCTCATCTCAAATGGCGACTTTAATTTGTTGTTGCTTTGAATTAAATTCACTATACTTGACCTATTTTAATGTTGTTAAAAGGAAAGTTGCTGATTTATGAGAGAATCTTCAAATTTCAGTTTTTGAAACATGCTCTTGACAAGAAAATTGTAAATAGTTGTTATCTATATTTTGCTTGCTTGAGGTGGTCCGTGACAGTTCAAGTATAATGAGAGGGTATGTTAGCGAGATGCTGTCAAGTAAAACTTTCATACTGTGTAAAAAAACATACCTTCTCATTTTGCTTGTTTATAGTAAAGGGCTAAGTTTATTTATGCTTCACTAATATCTTGTAACTTTTGTATAATTATAACATTTTAGTAAATTAGGATGTAATTTTATAGGCTAAGAATAAAATATAAAAATTAAAATGTCAGTTAGAAAGGTTTACCCTAACAGTTTACCATCAGTCACTTTTGGTCAGCAATTTCTGTCACTCTTAAATAGATTGTGGGATAATTTTCTGTTAGTTTGCAATATTTTTATAAATTTGATTTTTTTTTTTTTAAAGTATAATATATTATACAATAGTGTTGCAATCAATAATGTGTGTATATTATACAATAGTGTTACAGTCAATAATGTGTGTATATTATACAATAGTGTTGCAGTCAATAATGTGGGTCAACATTTATTCACTATGGATCAATTCCACTAGGCCTATATTTTTATGTCAGGGGGTTAATGTTTCAGGGGTTATCAGCAGCAAGATGCACATGAGTTCCTACGTTACATGCTGGACAGGCTTCATACAGAGCTACTTCATCTTCTGCCAGATTTTAATCTACGAGATTCCCTCTATATCTCACACAAGAACAAGACTTCTGTTGTCACTTCGGTTTTTGGTGGCACACTGCAGAGTGAGGTAACCAAGTCCTTTTTTACTTTCTCGTATAAAGATAAAGTATTGTGATGGTGCGAAAATTAAATTTTGATGGATTTACACGTTTTGAGGTCCCCTGAGTCCAAAAAAGTGGTTTTTAAAAAATGTCTGTCTGTCTGTCGTCTGTCTGTGCAGACACCTGGAGCCTAAACTACTGGGCC
The DNA here is from genome assembly GCA_951217055.1 of Gerris lacustris. NCBI lineage: Eukaryota > Metazoa > Arthropoda > Insecta > Hemiptera > Gerridae > Gerris > Gerris lacustris. Next base: position 31,590,341 of record OX578281.1, on the reverse strand, counting down.
GATTTTGCCCCAATAAGTCATACGTGTTCAGAAAAATCATACCCCGAGGCGAAATCACGAAATGAATTTTAGCTCCAAATTTGGGGTTTGAAAAAAACTTGAAAAAAATTATTCCTCAAAAACGGTTCTGATGATTTTGATTAAAAAATTCTAAATGTAGTCCATATAATTAGGAATCTAACGATATAAGCTGTTTTCCCGGGAAAAATCTAGTTCCTGAAAAAATCGCTATTAACACGGACATAGAGAGGCCTGGTTCTATTCCCCGCCGAGGAAAAGTTATTTTTATGATACATTTTGATGAAATGTTCAATAATAATTAAATGTACCTACGAAAAATAATGAATTGAAAAAAATGGTCTAAGTAATTATGAACTTGTATATGAGAAAGTTTGTCTGAGTTGTCTTGGACTAATTTTTTCCTTTTCTTCTTTTTTTTTAATATTAGTGGTTAATTGAAATCTGATGATTGGTTTTGATCATATAAATTAGAGAATATATTTTTTTGTACTATGTCATCACGACATAAGAGGTGAGACATCTCACCAGACCTAAAATTTGGGCACATAATTTCATATCTGACATACTTATTCTAAACGGCTTCTTCTTTTGTCCTTATCATGATTTTTTTTTTTTTTTTCAAATAGGTGAGATGCTTAAACTGTGGTACAGAAAGTAAGAAGCACGATCCATTTCTTGACTTGTCTTTAGACATCCCAGAGAAGTGTCAAGTAGTACCTCAGAGACATACTCGTTCTCAGGTTGCTGGTCTTAAGGAGACTCTACCTTCAGATACACCTCCTTGTCATATTATAGGTAATGTTTACTTCTACATTAAGTATTTATTATCTGCTCCCACAGGAGGTCAATGAGAGCCTTACTCCGGTTTTTCATCAATTATAAAGAGCCATACCATTAGTTACCTAGAACCTATTGATGAAACTGAAGATCAACATTTGCAGGGACTTGCAAACGACTTGAACGCTTTATTTACTTAGTCAATTTAGCAAGATCCGTGCAAAACTTTTTCAATGGGAGCTACATTTCCAACTCAACAAAACACACCTGGTCTATGCCATAATTTAGGAAAGAATTTACTTGACAAAAGGAGGAAAATCACAGAGGGCCAGTGATGAGAGCTTGAGATTTTAGTGTCATATGTTGTTCCTTGCTGAATAAACAAAAAACCATTGATCATAGTTTCTGCCTACCAGGTAACCCCCAACATAGGTTGGGAGTTATTTGGTTGAAAGTCTGTTCTTTCCTAATAGTTGATAAAATATTAGTCAAATGAATTATTAACTTTAAAGAGTAAGCTGTATTTTTTTATATTTATTTTCAATTTACTATAACTTCTATTATTAATACAGATAACTATGGCCTTATTTTAAAGCTACATTCTAAAGATCCGGTAAAGGGATTCTTTTTCAAAGATTTCTAAGAGAGATATTGATAAACTTAAAATGATGATCTAGTTTGAGTTTTAAACCATGACAAAACAAAACTTATTTGATGACAATTTATCTATCAAAATATGACAAGTGTAAAAGTTTTATTAAAAATTGTCTCATCCCCTCTTTAATAAAACTCTCCCCCTCTGTAACCCCTAGGTGATTCTGCATTTCAGCAAAATGTGTCTTGCAAGGATTTTGTGTCTGCAATTTGTTCTTGAGAGGCGATGTACTGAATATTTATTTTGTCTTCCTGGTACAGCTCCTTGATGAGCATATAGCGAACGTCTTTATGTTTGCTTCTCTTGTACAATTCAGGATTCTTTATTATTTGTATAGGTAGTATTTGGTTGTCTATGTAAAGGGCAACTCTATTCCTTTTTTCTGTTAGTTCTTCTTTGAGCAGCTAAAACCATAGCATTTCTCTGGCCCACTCACTGCCTGCTATAAACTCAGCCTCTGTAGTCGACAGTAATACTCACTTTTGCTCTTGGGACCGCCAGTTTACTGGAGAAGATCCAATTTTACAGAAAAAACCAGACTTTGATTTTCTTGTTCTCATATCTCCTGCAAAGTCAGCATCAGAATAACCCTTCAACTCTGAGTTATCATCTTTTCTAGCACATGGACCGTTTCTTTGTCATACCTCATGTTAAATGTTGAAAAAGTTCTTTGTTCTTGGCCGTTACATAACCATCATCCACATAGAGTGTCAAGTAGAGTTTGTCTCTTTCATTTTTAAGTACACATGGATCAGCTTTACTTTGTACTAAGTTGTATTCTTGTATAAATTCAGTAAACTTTTGATTACAACACAGTGGTGCCTGTTTTAGGGTTAATACAGGTTTAGGTTAAACACAGTCCTTTAAGGTGTAAAGATTGGTTTGCAACTAGCAAACTCTATTTGGGCTGTTTTCAAACCCTTGTAGTTGCTTCATATATACTTCTTCTTTTAAATTTACAATATAAGATTGCTGATTTCACGTCAAATTGTATTAATGCCATGTCTTCATCCTCCACTAGAGCTAATTGTATTCTCATTGAACTAAACTTTGTTACAATCAAATTATAATTATATTTGCCAGTATAGCGCTCTACCAACTGTTGGTAGAGCGCTATACTGGAAATATTGAGGCCCGTGGTTCAAGTCCCGGCGTTGGAGTCTATTTTTCTCTGTTTGTCTCCCATTGTTAATAATAATTATAATTTGATTTAAATTAAAATTTAAACTTTCCGTAGTATTGAATACTACCTAAAACTTAAAAAAATAAACTTTATTACTTAACACTTCTTGGTAGTCTATTTTATATTCTTGTGTAAAGCCAGACAACAAGTTGTGCCTTTCTATTTCACCATTTTCTTTTCATTGATTTTAAAAATCCATCTATTTATCCACCGTTTTCCTTTCATCAGGTAAATCTGTTAATGGCTGTCTTATTTTCTGCTAAGGAATCCATTTCCTCTTTCATAGCAACTTTATATTTTTCCACCTCGTTTGTTTTCCTTCACTACGATATGATTGTAGTTCATCCTCATCTAGACCTGCTGTGAGTGCTACATTAGAGTTGTAACTGCTGGCTGTAAATTGTTTGCAAACAGGGTATTATTATTATTTCTTTTACTCAATTAAATATTTAATTTTTTAACTATTTTATTTTTCAGATTGTCTTACTAGTTTTATTGAAGTAGAAGAATTAGCAGATACAGAATTATACTACTGTAATAATTGTAAAAGTAAACAGAAATCGACTAAGAGATTTTGGATTAGGCGACTTCCAAATGTAAGTGTAACCTCTAATTAATTTCTCTTACTTTCTTTATCCTACTTAAATAAAATAAGAAAACTTGTAAGAGTACAAAGCCCTTGATCTCATTCTTAAAATATATAGTATTTAGTATGTTGACTAAATTATCTCTTAGCTGGTAAAGTGCAGGTGATGAACAACGTTGGGTTAACACACAATTTTCTGATTCCTTTTTTTACAATAAATTTTTCATTTTATTACTGCAAGATGTCTTTCTTTTAAACAATTTTCCATTTTGTGAAATTGTTTTAAAATGTAGATAATGTTTCTTTTTAGGAAAAAGACAAAGTTTTTTCTTAAATTTTTAATGAGGTTGATTACCATAGAAATTGGGATTTGATCATTCTTATGTGTATTTATTACCTTATGACAATTCATTTGGTAATGCTATACTAGTCTTACAATTAGAGTTTATTCTGACCGAAAAAATATAAAGCCACTATACGGTTATCCAGTGAATTTTTGTTTGCCTAGTTGGCCTCTACTTTTTAGACGTCAAAATCTAGAGCTCTAATTGGCTCCCTTCCCCATTTTTATTTTTCCAAACTGTCCAACTCTAATTATTAGATGGGTATAGTCTGCACTACAATACTAAAGATCTTTCATTGCAAATAAAAGTTGAAGCAATAGCGATAGATTTAGCAATAGATTTTTTTTTATTCAAATTTTTTTATTTTTAACTTAAACTCTAAAAGTCCTAAAACAAGGTGGCATCTGCCTTCTAAATGTATATCTATAGTTCTAATAATCTGTCCTTAATTAATTCTTAACTAAAGTACAAAGGATTATTATAAATTCTCGAGATGACTGTCCTAAATGATTAAGCTCTTTTACTGAATACTAAGATTTATCCGGAATAAAGAATATAAAATCTCAAATCCAGCATATCAAGTTTTTATTTTATCCACGAATTCGTACACTGCTTACTATGTTAATTATATGTTTTTTTTACTTTAACATCTCTAAAAGATGAAGATGCTATGAATCTACATCTTTTTATTCAATGTGTATGTTTTTATAGGTCCTCTGCTTGCACTTGAAGCGATTTCGTTGGAACAATTTTTTCCGTACCAAGATAGACACGGAGATTGCGTTCCCAGTTATAGCTCTTGATATGAGTCAGTTTGTGCTGAGAGAAGCTCGTGAAACTCGTGGCACCAACTGCTCTACTAATTTGTACGACTTGGCAGCGGTTGTAGTCCATCACGGTGGTGCATCTGGTTCAGGGCACTACACAGCTTTCGCTATTAATGATGGTCTGTTACTCTTAATTGTCCATTTTTTTTTATAGTGTAATCAATAAGCCCCCCCCCCCAAGCCCTAAAAATAGAGTATACATAAATTATAATGGCACATCAGCCTTTGTATTAGTGTGACATGTTTCTAGAAAATCTATATATCTAAAATCCAAATACCACTCACTCATCCATCCTAGTATCTTTAGAACAGCTACAGCTAGAGAGCTGGAATTTTGCATGGTGGTTCCTCTTATCCCCTTAAGAAATCTTTTTACAACACAGCAATGTAGAAAATACCTCTGCTTTTCTCGGAAAGTTAACTTTTTAAATTGTTTCTCCAGGAGTCAAAATTAATCAACAAGAGGAGAGTATATAACTAAGGAGGGAGGGATGTAGAAAACTATGTGGAATCTAGATACCCTCGCTTAGTAAGATATCTAATGTTTCTTGGTGGTGGTTTATAAACTCGTCAATTTAAAAATTACACCCTCCATGGTGAAGTTTGGGAATCCAGCTAGTATAATATAAAATATATAAGTAAAGCAAGCGTTGAATAATTTTAGAACTCTATGGCTTATATATTAGTTTTAATTTAACTAGATTTTCCAGAGGAGACCCCTATGACAATTGAGTAAAAACCTTGATCAAAACTCATTTCAGTTATCACTCTCATGAAAGCTACTTATAATGTAGTTCATTATCAAAGTGGTAATGACTCACTTGTGATCTTGCTACTTTGTGGATGCTCCCTGCAATGGGTTTTAAACAGCTTGATTTACACAGTATTTTCAGACTCAGTTTCATCAAGAATATTTTAAAATTATTAATCTTAGGCCATGGAAGCCTTAATTGTTAAGCATAAGTTTAATTTTGTAATTCAATTTTTAAGTTTTTGGTAGTATTCATACTAGGGAACGTTTAAATTATAATTTGATTTAAATTAAAAGTTTAATTTTGTTTAAAATAAACAATATCCATATGCATTGTTTAATTTTATTCACTGAAAATTTTGGTTTTCAAATGTGTTATGTTGTGTTTCTATAGCCTAGTACACTTTCAGATTCCCATTTCAGGCCAGATTGAAGCCATGACTCAACCCTGCGACAATGAATCTGACAATAGAATCTCAGTGTGTACTAGGCTTAAGAACTAACATGAGTCAACCCTGCGACAATGAATCTGACAATAGAATCTCAGTGTGTATTAGGCTTAAGAACTAAAACTTTAAGAGCCTATTCTAGCTAATTATTTCTGGAACGTAATCATCACAGGAACAGTAGTAATCTGAAACATAGTCTAATGTTTCAGACTATGTTGTCTAATAGTAGTCAGACTATGTTGTCTAATGTTCTGACTAATGCCTAAAAATTTAGTCAAATAAGGGAAAAATAGGAAAAAATAAGGAAAAAAAAAAAAATAAATAAAAAAATAAGGAAAAAAATAGGGGGGGGGGGGGGGGGGGGTGCATAGTGAGTGCACATCATCCCTTATCACACAAGAGTCAAATCCAGATTAATTCCTGGTCAGTTGGTTAATGATGGTTCATTAGTCCACTTTAAGGCCCTACACACGACCACCCAACTGTCGGGACCAACCCCGTTGGTCCCGTCAGTTGTAGCATGTGTAGGCTTGTCGCCGGACTAAAATTGTTGGACCCGACCGTCAGGAGCTCCCCACCCCCGGTTCTGTCAAGTTGGTTCGTGTTTAGCGCTGTCAGCCAACTCCTCAACCCGACACAACCACAACCTACAAGCATCGTCGGGGAGTTTGGTCATGTGTAGGGCCTTTTAATTGTGATGAGTTAATGTGTGATGTATCACCTGTTTCAATGTTTTTACTTTAGACACATTAGGTTCTTTAATGCTTTGAATGGGGTAATAAAACTACTACAACCAACTATTTCTGGGTCAAACAATGTTTTTAAATCATATCTTTTGTGTTGCTTCGTATTATTAAGAGTATTAGAAAGTTAGTTTCTTGACAATAAATCCCTGCAATACTTAGTTCGTAATTGTTATGAATTAATTATTAAGGTTTATTGTTTTTGTTTTTTTCAGGTCAATGGTTTCATTTTAACGACAGCATGGTGAGACCAACTCAAATTGACGTAGTTGCCAAGTGCAAGCCTTATATAATGTTCTACATTAGAAGAGAGTTTAAGCTGCCATCAGTTCGAACTCCGTAACGTTTCGCTTCACCTTCATTTCCTCTTCACCCGGTATCTCCTTCCACTTTCCTCAAACATCTTTATTTACAAAGTCCGACGGGTTGACTAATATATCTATTTTTTAATTTGTATTTAATTATTCTCTTAAAAAAGAAAAAAAAAAAAAAAAAAAAAAAAAATGTTCATTACGTTCTTCCTTGTTTTGTTTTTTTTTCCAACTCTTTGTTTTCTTTTTCCTATGTATGATTTTTGAAACAATTATATTTGTAGTTTTCTTTTTTCTTTCTCTTGAATTTGTTTTATTTTTTCTACAGGATGTTTGCGGTGGTTTTAGATGGATTTTAATTGTTTGGTAGATTATATTGTTTTTAAATGATTTAGTGAAGACTGGGCACTTGTTTGATTCTTTGAATAAAATAAGTTTGAATATACGTGTACAATATAATATATTATGTAATTTATATGTATGATGTAATATATAATAATGATATATTCAACACCTATACATTACAAGATTAATCCTTATCATATATTGGCATTAATCCTTTATGATGATGAGCATTGAAATGCCTTTTGGTACATACATTATGAATATTATATGCTTTTTTAAATGCTCATTGTTATTAGCAATCCATAGCAGTTTCAGGTATTGAAAAAAAGGTTGTTTTTTTATTGAAGAACCAAATGACCTTCCTCATTATTGTAGGCATTCCTTGAATCTAAAAACATTTTTCAGATTTTATGAATCCTGATGATTTAAATCCTTTTCTGGGTTAATTCTCGAAGGAGTTGCTTGAGACCATTGTCGTCAGCAAATTGTGAGGCTTTTTATAAAATGGACTGCGGCCACCCTCTCCCAGTTCAATACCTACCTAATCAAATACAAATAAATCTATCCTCCTTCACTTCATCTTGTCCTAGATTATACTGCTTTTTTAAAATATTAAATTATTTCTTCTTTAGGTTAAATTTTTTTTGCTACTTGTGATAATTTAATTTTTTTTTTTTTTTTTTTTTTTTTTTTTTTTTTTTTTTTTTTTTTTTTGTGGTGACTTATTTTTATTTTATTTCCTGCTAATGATATATACTCGAGTTGTTTTTTTCATTCTATATATTTTTTTAACAAATAAATAAATAATTAATTATTAATAATTTTATCGATCAAAAGAATATATTTTGAAAAAAAAAAAAAAAAAAAAAAATGTAATTTATTTTATGTTTTTTCTTTGTGATTAAAAAAGTAATAAATTTGTAACTCTTTGTATTGATTCAAATTGAGATCAGCGCATTGTAAAAAAAGAAAGTAAGAAAAAAAAATTGTTCCTAATGAACTTCTATTGTTTATACTGTAGGGTTTTGTTTATTTGTATATCTTGAATTTTTTTCTTTAAGTGTTTTCTTTTTAATGATTTTGTTTTATTAGAGTTATTCCGTGAGTTAATTACTTCAAATAAATTATACATTTTTGTCCATTTTGTAACTGTAAAGCATTTATTTGTAATAATTTTTAGCATTTTTATTTATTTACTCTCCTTTTCTTTAAGCTGTGATTACATGATAATTTTAATAATAATTTACAAAAATAAAGTTGTATAAATAATTATAATATTTGCCTCCCCATCCTGGCTAATGACATTTGTTATTAAATAAAAGAAAAAGAAAAAAAAAATTATAATTGTATAAAATCTACATTTTTTATTTCAGAAATATAAATATATCTTCTTTTTTATGAGCTTACATAGAGGATATTCTCTGTTATGAAAAAAAATAAATAAAAATAAAAAGAATAAAAAACAACATTAAATTAATTTATTTAGCAAGATAGTATGAATTCTTATCTTCAATTATTTTTATTGGAAATATAAAACTTATTCACATTGATTATAAATTAAAGAATAAACTTGATTACTTAAATGTCAAACTGCAGTTGAAAATGTTTAATTCAATCAGTTAACTGATGTTATTTTAATCTATCTATATATATAATATCCAAATACCACTGACAGACTAAACTCATCACTACATGTTTGGAGCCTCTTAACCTATAAACATTATATTTTGAATTTAGGTCCCTCTTAGCCCCTAGATGCTTGCTAAGAAATCTTATTACAATCTGCCATCTTGATTCAAGGTGGCGGTCATTTATATTCAATATTCGACAATCACTCTAGAATCTTGAAATTTGGAAGTTAGCTTCCTTTTATGAAAGGGTTTTCCGATCGGCTATTTTAATTCAAGATGGTGGCCATATAAGTGGTTGAAAAACCTCCTCACTAACTAGTAGTGATGCTAGCTGTACCCTGATTAACTATTATGTATAGTATGTGGATCCTAAAGTAGAAGGAAGAAGAAGAAGAAGACTAAACTACTTCACGTTTACTGACATATGTTTATTAAAATGGCTGGCTAAGCCAAAACGTTGCCGTCTGTAAACATTAAGTAGTTACTATAGTCTATGAAGTAGGAACTATAGTAGTAGCCTAGTAGTTACTGTACTCACTATTCCCTTGTAAGTTAAGTCTGAAAACCAACCTATCTAGTAATAGTTAAAATCCTAGAGAGGTAAGACATGTGACTGATGATCACATTGAGTTAAAATGTAAAGTTGCTGGATCCCGTGTCCTGCAGCACCCTTAATGTACTGTACAATGTTGTGTACAAGAAACTGCATTATGAACCCCACATTAGCTGTTCCTACTTAACAGGTTGCTACTTATTTGAAGTGAAGTTGTGTCTATCCGGTTACCAATGCCACCAATTTATAAAATTAATGGAGTAACACACGAATCCTGTGTTATTGATGATATATATTATAATTGTATAAGGCATTCAGCAGGTCCAATGCCCTTCATAGGCTGTTGCACCATCTATAATTTTATATTATTAAAGAGGTCACAACCAGTTTTTATTAAATATTTGATATTCCAATAAGACAATTAACTGACAAGTTTATTTTTTAAATTTTTTATTCTGTGATTTTTTATTCTTATTAAGTTACATTAAAAATCTTTATTAAAATAGCAAACGAAAAAAATAGTATATTACCTTATTCTGATTGAAATTAGTAAATTTCTTATAAATTATTTCTATAGAATTATACATTAAATCTCCCCTAATTCAACAAACTTAATGATTCTTTAAGCAAATTGTATAATTTCAAATAGTTTAAAAAATATAAGGAGATTTAATGGGAAAATACAACGAAATTTAACATTTTTAAAAATAAATTTAGATAAATCAATTTTTAAAATATTCAAACTAATAATATATATATATATATATATATATATATATATATATATATATATATATATATATATATATATATATATATGTATGTATAAATAGCTACAGACTTTTAAATACTCTTTTAAAGCACTCACAATTTTAAAAATAATATTTATTTAAAAACATATACCTATATACTTTTTTAAATTTACCTGTTAACAAGAAATTGAATTAATTCCTTTTTTAAAAATAATTTTAATAGTAATTAATCGATCGAGGGTTCCCTTCACTAACATGACATATTTTCAAATCCCTGAAATAAAACCCTTTTTTATACATTGAGTTGATAAGGAAAGTGGTTGATCACTCTGTCCTTTTGACCTAATGTTTTGTTTATCAGCGAGTAACAAAAAAAGAAACAAAATAGTAATTACAGCTTTCAGATTAAAGGATAATTTATATTTTATTTTGTTACTGTTGTATGCAATTTAACTATATATTTTTATTTGTAGCTGGTTTTAATAAGAATGAAAAATATTTTGACTAGGTAATCTTCCATAAAGTTATATATATTGCACATACATTCTTGGAAGGTAATATTTCACTGAGCCAAACATAATAATGTCAAATTTCCCAAAAATATATTCATCAAAGATTAGTTTCCTAAACACTATACAAATTATAATTTGTTTTTTGGAATGATTTTGAAAAGGTTTATTTCTTTTTAATACTTTAGATTATAACTAATTTATGAACCAGCTTAATAAAAATAAATAAATTAATAATAATTATAGAAAAAAAATATTTACAGTGGGAAGCTTTCTTAATCGGCCACCTTGGACCAGACCATGACCAGATAACTAAATTGCTGTTAAGCCAAATTTTTTGAACGAGTAAATAAAAATAGTGAAATACAAACATTCATGGTTTGGAAAATATACATAAGAATGGAAATGCATTCATGTGAATGTACATTATTCTAGAATACATTAATGTATGTATATATATATATTTACATCTATATATATATATATATATATATATATATATATATATATATATATATATATATATATATATATATATATATATATATATATATATATATATATATATCAGCAGAGTAATACCGTGTTTTTGCACACTGCAAAAGGCTACACAATTTGCGAGATCTTCTTGATGTAGTATAGGTCCAGAGTTGGGTGGGCATCGTCGGGCCCCTGATGAGTCGGACGCGACGAAACGATGCAGGACATGGCATAATGCCGAGCCAACATCTTAATGACGTTATGTCTGATGTTGGAACAGTTCCTATGTGTCACGCTTGCGTGGCACATCCCTTGGTGTCTCTCGCAAATTGTGTATATATATATATATATATATAAATGGCATGGGGCTAGTGTGCTGCTTCATCAGGTATATAAACTTTATTATTGACATCTTTAACACTATAACAGTTCAGAAATGTGGGTAACACCGGGTATCTTTGAAGAGCCATCCCCAGCTGAGTGGCCTGTTAAACTGAAGGCTCATTGAACCGATACCTGATAAGAATGCTTCTGCTGCAGTAATAACAAATAAAATACAACAAACCTGTCTTTTAATTTTTTTTTTTACCGCGATGCAAATACTAATTTCATATTTTGCTATAAAAATATTTAAAAAAAGAATTTAATTTAATTAATTTATTTATGTGGAAAAATTATTTTTGAATTTAATATTACTCTCTATTATTAATAGATTAGAGTTATGATCCATTTAAAAATAATTGTATTTTTTAATTCTCAGTTATCTTTATTCTTTAGTTCATTACTAGCATCTCGTTTTCAAGTGATATTAATTTATTTTACTGATTTCTCTTATAATTATTTTTAGTTTTGTCTTACTAGTTTACGTACGATTAGTCTGTAATATATTATACTATTTGCTTTTTATTTCATTTATTTTTAATATGTACTTATTAAGTTATTGAATTTTATTTTTCAAATAATTATTTTATCAATTTTTTTTTTTTTCGGACTACTTTGATTTTCTTTTTTTACTTTATAATTATAATAATAATATTTATTATTATTTTTAGTGAACATTATATTGTTGAACGATATAATTTTATTTTTATTTTTGTATTACTGGTAAAACTACTTTTTTTTTTTATACGTTTGATCATGTACATTACCTAGTCTTTTTTTTTTGGTCATAAAAAACATGCAAAATTAAATAAGTGCCTCTTTTTGTACTATAATTTTTAATTTTTTTTTCAGCCTAATGAAAAATGTATAGATATAAGGTGGCTTTGACACGGAAAAGATATGATACAGATGTCAGGCGACAAAATACAATAGACAAGACCTTTCTTACGGTGGAGTTATAAATCTGTGTCTCTTTGGTGTGAAAGGGAAAACAATATTAGTTTTTAATGATACAGGGGAATTCATAGGAATAGGTTTTTACTTTGAGTTATGTACTTTTATATTTATCAAGGTTAGATAATTGGCAATCACAAATTTGCAAATGAAATGGAATTCACTTCACCTTACCGAGAATTACGAGATATCTAGGTTCAAGTTATCCGTTCAGTGATGAGACGTGTCTCCTCTAGTCATCTGTCTTCTGTCCCCTATCTTTTCAGTGTGAAAGCCGACTTAAAAACCAAAATGTGTACTGTGCAAATACTGTATTTTTATCTATAATTTGTGATCATTTATCTAAATAATAGATGTACAAAAAATAATAAAAAATTAAAAAAACATACATACTAAACAATACGGTTAAAAAGGCTGATTAAATAATTCATTAGTTAATATGAAAACAAGAAGTTCCTGCTGGTTTCAGGAACATATTTCATTTTAATATTTGCTATAAAATGTCTTAGTTGAATTCTAAATGTAAGCTATTCAGAATTATATAAGATTGAGTTGTGAGAGACATTCTCATAAAGAAAATGTACTTGTTTCTACTGAAGATTTTTTGGAACTTACTCAGTGTTTATATATAAATGTAAGCTTAAAGAGCAAATTGATCAGGTTTTTCAATCATTGATCAGATTTCAAGATTTTTACCATTTTATTTAGTTATCATCAGACAAATGATGATTATTTTTGGGTGTTTCTATACACTTAAATAAGTGTATAAAATGTACAATTTTGAATAAGTTCCTCAGAATCTTTACTGATTGTAAATTTTATTCACCAAGACATTTTCATTGTATTCAATATGCAAGCTGGTTGTATGACATTTTTTTCTTTAGTTTATAAAGTGTAATTATTTTAATTATGTTTTTGCTTCAGAGCTTACCAAAGGTAACGGAAGCATTGTGCATTTTTGTGACTTTCTTTACATCCCCAATTTAAAAAATTCCGAGATAGGAATCTGTTTCAGACATCAGGGAAAATTTTTGGTCTCGTATGTCTCTTTCTATCATTTTTGAAAACCACCATATTGTAAAAACCATTTGTCCAATTTTATTGAAATTTGGATAGAAATTCATAATTAGCCAACTGTACTTCCTTTTTTTGTGCCAATTGCTTTCTTTTTGCATGGGCACAAACCTTTTTATATTACCACCTATATCTTTAAAAATAACTAATCTGATTTTGAAGAAATTTGGATGGCGTGTTTAAAGTGTCTCACAGGTTGTCTCATATTAGTTTTAACCGTCTGTGCACATTTTATATTGAATAAATAAATTTTACCCCGCTGGGAATCAAATCAACAGTGAGTCATATTATTTTTTACTTATGAGACCATTTGTCCAATAATAGGATTCAAGAAGCTATGAACCACACTAATTGAAAGACTATTTATTCTTTAATCTAGTTAAAAAAAAAAAGAAATATATAAATAAGTATTTCAAATTTCTATCGTAAATGGACTTTTAGTAAAAACCTAATTAAACTTGTTAATCTCCAATCAACTTACACTTTTGTACCTCCCTCACTTTAGAGAACCTAATTAAACTTGGTCATGTCCAACCAACTTACACTTTGGTAGCTCCTTCGCTGTAATGAACCTAAATAAAACCTTAAGTGTTCAGTTTTTTCATAAAAGAAAAACTTAATGAAATACAAAAACACAGATCTATGAAATTTTATTAAATAAGCATACTAGAGAAATGAGTCCTATTTTTCAATGTTTAAGGAGAGAGATTTTTCACCATGTTTCTACCTCCGATTCTAAGGAGTAAAATAATCATAAAACTATTTCCTCTAATTATTTAGATCAAATTATAAATTATTACTTTTCCGAATTCAAGAGAATAGCCCATAATCATTTATAATACTCTTTTTTTTAAAATAATGTTTATATTATAGTTGGGATTTTAAAAGAGTAAATTATAACACTTGTTCGAATCTTCAACTATGGAGGCTAGATATACATTATACATAGAATTTAGATTTAATATTCATCATTTTTTGTTTATACTTTTTTTGATGTGTTGTATTAATTCACTGTTTTGGTTGTACTATTTACTTATAAAAAAAAATGAAATTGTTACATGCAGACAATATTATTAGAACACTCTTAAGAACTTGTTTGGATTTGCACTGGTGTTACAATTAGAATTGTTTTTGACACTCAAGTTGGCCAACTTGTGTGAGGGGAAAGTATAAAGCCACTAGGTGGTTATCCAGTGACATTTTTGTTTGCCTAGTTGGCCTTACCTTTGAGATGTCAAAATTTAGAGCTCTCATTGGCTCCCCACCCTAATTTGATTTTGATTTTCCCATACTGTAAAAAACAACACTAACTGTAACACCAGTGAAGTAGTGTGTCCCTATCTTTTTACACTATTATTTATAATTAAAATAAATTTGATATTTGTTATAAGTTTACAGTCATTCCTATTAGACAAACAAGGTAGCCAAAGGTGTACAATGTGTGCTTAAATAACTTAGCAAAACAAACCTGAGAAAATATATATTTCATGGACATGGTATCTTAAGTTGTAAAGAGCCTTGACTTTTTGGCTATTACAGTTTCGATCTTTTGGTACTAAATTATTTACTTGATTAAAAAGTGAATCTTGATGAATTGTTGGACAATTTAATATATTGTGTTAAAGCCTATTTTTCTTTAATTCGCAAGGATCTAAATGTAGGCATAAAACCAAGTTCAACATGGATTACCACTTCAAAATGAACCTAAATTATATGAGTAAGTGTCCAACCAACTCACGCTTCGGTTCCCTACTTCACTCATTAACTTACATTAAATGATTAAGTGTCCAACCAAATTACACTTTAGTGTTTTGAACATACATTATACGATTAATTGTCCAACCAACTCACTCTTCGGTTCCCTATTTCACTATAATGAACCTACATTAAATGAGTAAGTGTCTGACCAACTCAAACTTAGGTATCTTCTTCACTTTTATTAACATTTATCAAACTTGTAGATTTCCACCTGATAAAGCTTTACAAATATTTATTCACCGAGGACACATGTGAACAAATAAATCTCATTTGTGATTGAAAAACATAGTAAAAACTTCATAGAATTCAATTGTCAATATAAATATTTCATTATTGTCAATTTCATTATTTAAATATGTGTTGTTTTTTTTTTTATTTATAATTTTTTACAATTATTATTATTTTGTACTATTATTATTATTATATTTTTTTTCGTTTAAATAATAACAATTTACTGATGTGATAATTAAGTATTAGAGTTTCTCTAGTTTTGTATTTCGGATGATTTTTTTTTTTTAATCTGCAAGGCATTGTCATTTTAATTTTTTTTTGTTTATATTATTTAATTTTTTTGTTTGTATCTTTAATTTTTAGAGTAATTAAAATTAAATTTAAACAAAAAAAAAAAAAAAAACATGTTATGTTGCAGATTCATCTGAGTAGATAAAAAAATCTTAAAAATATATACTTAAAAAAAAATAAGATTAAAAATAAAAAGATTCGTTAAGGTAAAAAATAAGAAATTATCAAAGTAATATTTCTGGGCGAATTAATCTCTTTTCAATAAAATAAAATAATGTAATATCTTTATAACCTACATTAAAATAATTTCATAAAAGGTAATATTCAACTTTTTTCCCCTAAAATGATTATGGATTTATCCATACATTATTCAAAAGGCAACATAGAAATTAAAAATCATAAATTATATTTCAATGTAATTAATATATAAAAAAGAGAAATTATGTAAATGTATGAAATTTGTTCTATAAAACAAAGAAATTTCACTAAAATAGAATTCAAAATTGTGTTGTGTTTCTGCTTTAATCTTCCTTATCTTAATTATTTTTTTCTTAACACAATAATCTACGGTTCAGTTGTTTTAAATTATGTTGAGCAAGGTGCTGTTTGAAAAAAGTGTGTATGTACGTATAAGTATTTTATATACGTAGTATATTATATTTGAAGAGAATGAATTGTGATAGCAAAATTTCGATTTTAATGTCCCCTGGGTTAATTTAAATTAGTGGATTTTTAAAAGTATGTCTATTTCGTCTGTAGTGCCAAAAAATACTGAAATAATTTCAATAAAATATGGTGAATTTAAGCTTTAGGAAAATAATAAAATTCAACCCAAGTAAAATTAAAAGACTATTTCTTTTCTTTCTAAAAATCATTTACAAAAAAACAGCTCTGACTATTTTGATTTTTAAAAAATCGGATCGACAAACGTTAACAAAACTTTCTTATGTAAGTACATGGTGTACTATGTAGTGTACTATATGTAAGATGTAAGTGCATATTTTCATCCAGTTATATCGCATTTAATCTATTTATCATTAATAAACATTATCTACTAATTTATTTAATAGGTGATTTGATTGTTGACATTTCGTTTTCAGATTCAGCTAAAGCAGATATAATGTTATCAATATGTCGAAAACTAATTTTTTTCCCCGGGAAAACGACGTACATAATTTAATCTGCACAGACGACTGACATTTTTTAAAAAACGCTTTTTTGGTATGTCATTCTATTTTGTATATATCAATGCGTGCAAAAGAAATCGGCCCGAGATTTTTTATATCGTTTGATTTGTATAAATGTAAATGGACAACATTTAAGCATTTTTTTAATCAAAATCGTCGGATCACTTTCGAAAAATATTTTTTCCCACGTTTTTTTCAGAATTTATGGGGGTAGCGCCCCCCAAATTTGGAGCTAAAATTAATTTCCTGATTTCACCAAATTATATGCCAAATGTCGTGAAAATCGGCCCTGCAGCTTACGCGCCAGGCGTCTGGACTTTTTTAAAAACCACCTTTTTGAACTCAGGAGACCTCAAAACGTGTTAATACATCAAAATCGATCTAACCCCCACGTTTTGAGTTATTAGAGGGGGGGGGGGGGGGGGGGGGGCTATAACTTACAAAGTTTATATGAGATGATCATTTAGTCGTCAAAATTGAGGGAGTCTATTTGCCAATGTGATTTTTACTATAAACTTGTCGATTTCACTCTTTTTATTAATTCAGGTTTAGATCAAACTTAAATATTTTAACAAATTACATCAACATTGGTCGTACTAAAGAATAAAAATCGAGAATATTAAGTAATATATTTTTTCACTTAAAAGAGCAAAGCCTATTCTTAGTGAGCCATTATTAAAGTAATCTTTCCTTTTTACTGCAGAATACCAAGTATTTTAATAATATAAGAGTAAACAGAGGCAGTGTGGTATAGTTAGATGCAACCCCTCTCTCTCGTTTAATTTGCCTCTGCCTTTGAAGTGAAGCCTTCCGAGTCTCTAGGGAAACCAAACTCCCCCTGATCCTACCCTCCCTAATAGAAGACTCGATTCCAGCCAAAGCCGATTTCAACCGATCCCAAGACCCGAGGAAAAGCCGATTTTAACCGATATCAGACGAATTTAGCCGATTTCCAAGCACCTTCTTCTCCCTTCTAAAGTCTAATAGAGAGAAAATCTTTCTGATATTATCAGAAGCCCTGCTCTACCTTTAGTCGATTTTCTTCTTTACTCTTAAAATTCAATAATAATATTCATGGCCTTTTAACGATAAAGCTCGTTTTATTCGTGGAAATAACGAAAACAAATGGTATATTTAAAATACATAATATGTAAGGAACAATTATTTTTCCATAATAATAAAAAAAAGATAAGCATCGCGATATCAAATCTTAATATGTATAATAAGATTGGAGTGGTGTCTGTACATTTATCCGATTGGACTCAAATTTTGTATTTCCACTTAATGAGTAATCCTGATAACGAATTTAAGTTTAGAAAATATTTTGTCTATGTGCGTCAATCACGTCCCCCCTCAATTCTGCGGGTAATATAGGCTGTAAAACATTTTTGTAGCTCAATATTAGGCGGAGAACGGAGCTTCTAAATAGGTTTCAAAATGATATATATATATTTTTTTTTTTATAAAGAAATGTATTCAACCGTAGTTGTAAAAAAGCTACCGACAATATTTGATGTTTTATGGAAATTTCTGTAGGAAGAATTGTTGAAGCGAGCGTAAGCGAGCTTCTTACATTCAACGAAATATGCATCTTGTCTGTCTGTCTGTGAGTAACGTTTACGTGCCCGACGATAACTTGAGTAAAAGTTGACCGATTTCGTTGAAATTTGGTATACATCTTCCTTTTACTAATACTCAGGCTAAGTTCGTCGGACAGCGTGATCCGTCCAAGAGTTCGCGCGCAATGCTCGCGTAAACGTGAGCTTCAAATTTAAAATTGGAATTTCAGGATGGGAAAAACTTCTATCATCACCTATTCGATGAGACGAACATTTTTTTCAAATAAAATTTTTTAGTAAAACCAACAACGACACTGCTATGATTTAATAAAGATCGCTAAAACTATTAAAGCGGACCTAAACGTTTAAAATAGAGAAAACAACCTTTTTACCGATATCTTACGTTCTAACGTAACGATTTTAATAAAACTTCATGAACATCGTCTAAAGTACAATTGAAACACGTATGTAAAATTTCAACTTGATACAAGCAGTAGTATTTAAGTAATGAAGTGATACTTTTATAATAATTGTTTAAAAACTATTAAGGGTGGTTAAGATTCTTATGGTCGTATTGTGTGTAGGTTTGTTTAGGAAGTAAAGCTTTGTACCGAGTACCCCCACACTACCCTCTTCCACTTATCTTCAACTATGACATTCATCATGATTAACAAATTTCAATATTCAGTATTTTATTGCAATACGCTCGCTTCAATGATAGAGCCACGCGATGCCTAGTTTAAAAATATTTAGATTAATTTTTTAAACAAATGTCACATGCCATATTATTTAAATAATTTATAAATCATTAAGAAGACAATTTTTTATGAATCACACCTTACCATGCCTAAACCTTTACTATCATGATTATCACCATTTCTTTAAAACGCTAAAACAAAATCTAAGAGTGTATACGTAGTATAATAATTTTAAATGATATTGAAATCTGCCAGTAGGGATTTTATAAAATTGTACCCCTAAGGGGAACTGCACAAGGAAAAATGATTGGGAATTGAGACCAGACCGATCTCCTAAAGTTAGGAAGTTATAATACTTGAGAAAGGGCTCCTATTTTGGATGTAAGCTTATAATACATAAATAAATGATAATTCCAATTTCAACCCAGGGATGTGAAAAGACACGGGGGAATGCTGAAGGAAAATGCCGCTGCTTTTCCCGAAAAGTTAAATTTTAAGAATTTTTCTTCAGTGTAGTCGGAATCAATTAGTAATTAGGGAGATTTGCAAATTATATTATCAAAGGGTAGAGGGTGTAGAAATAAGGAGGAGGAATAGAATCAATCAAAAATATTCTCGATTAGTAAAATAATTTAAATGTTTCTTGATGGTAGTTTATAAACCCATAATAAATTAAAAATAACACTCCGTAGCGAAGCACGGGTATCCAGCTAGTTATTTAAAAAAATATTATAACCTCTAAAACTACCGCAGGGAAATCAAATATAATATATAAAATAAAACCGAAATAGTTAACTTTATCAGTTATGGCTTAGTGTTTAGAGCATTGCGGCAGCAACACAGGAGACCGCCGTTCGATTGGTGGTAATGGGATTCATTTTTATCCTTCTTCTTCATTAAATAATAATTATGATACATTGATTTTGATTTTAAAGTTATAATGAGCAACATAAGCGCTCATTTCCCAAGTAGCACAACTTATCCAAAAGCATCCCTGGGCATGGGCGCCGACTTTTGGAAATTATTGGGGGGGCCCATGGAGAAGTATGGAATACACCCTATTAAACGGGGGGTTCGGGGGTCCTCCCCCGGAAAATTTTGGAAAACTAGGTTGAAAAACTGCTATATCTGAGGCTTTTTGGTGAATTTTTATAACAATTTTAAAGAAAATTTCTTGCCAATACTCACATGTTTTTTTTCTTTTCAACTAAAATACCAAACTTTTCTGTGCATTAAAATATTGCTCATAACAGAGCAAAATTTAAAAAATCAAAATTATTACTTATCGTTTCAATTAAACGTAGTATATAATAAAAATACATCAATAATAGACAAAACGTTTTGTATTTTTTTTTTTATAACTAGCTGGGTACCCATACTTCGTTACGGAGTGTTATTATAATTTGATAATTTTATAAACAACCATAAAGAAACATATAAATTATTTTACTATGCGAGAATGTCTAGATTCTATCCCTCCCCCCTTTATTTACAAATTTAAAATTTGCTAACATAATTTTTAATTATTATTCATATTATTTTTTAATATTTCAATAATAAATATTACCTTTCCTGTCACCTCCTCTCGATGGGGCTCTGAACATTGATGATGAAAGCCATAATGAAGCTGTTTAACGTGTATTTCTGTTTCGCTTAGTTAATGTAACCATCCTTCATTGTAGCAATATTTATTGTTTGAATACATTTTTAGTATCTATTTTGGAGAATTAAAAGACCTCTAAATAGTAAAAGCTAAATATTATGTAGGCCTAGTAGAAAATACATCCATGGGCGTTCCGTAGTTTGCTGTTTTAATAATAAAGGCTATTTAGTTGTCTCTATTTGGGGTCACTCTAAAGCTTACTAATTATTTTTTAATATTTATTATCAAATTTTAGGGGGGGCTCAGCCCCCCTAGACTCAACATTGGGGGGGCTCGAGCCCCTTGGGCCCTTAGGAGTCGGCGCCGGTGTCCCTGGGATATCCAATGATCCAGATTTTATCCTGCCATAATCATTGGTCCTTGTAACCTACTTCCCCCCGTTCATCCTATTTTGGATGCCATATTCGGTCATTTTTCACCAGGGGCATCCGATTATGGGTATCCTATGGATATCTAAGGTTCTACAAGTATCTAGTTAACTCTTGGGCTCACTGAATGAAACTAAGATCTTTCCAACATATTAAAACAACATATCAATCTGGTTTTTGAATTGCTGCAGATATGTATGTAGAAGTTTTGTACATTGTACTTTCTAAGTTGAAGTTTATTCTGATAGTATTTTACTGTGTTAAATAATTTTATATTTTGTAAAGCTCTTTTCTTGTATTAAAAAAATAAGAGATTTAATCAGAAGGTTATGCAATATACAAGGGATGGTGTCCAAGTGGAAGCTAGGAAACAGACTGGAATAGTCAAGATTTTAAACAAGT
The DNA here is from genome assembly GCA_951217055.1 of Gerris lacustris. Lineage (NCBI taxonomy): Eukaryota > Metazoa > Arthropoda > Insecta > Hemiptera > Gerridae > Gerris > Gerris lacustris. Next base: position 31,568,858 of record OX578281.1, on the reverse strand, counting down.
AAGGCACGCTTCACGTATGTATGTGAGGCGATAATCGTCGGTTTCTGTACGATCGTTTTCTTTATATAAAATTGCAACATTTTATACTAAAAAATTTCAATAAATTTTATTGTATTTTGTTACTTATCGGTGACACATATGTCTCGCATCTTGAGTATTATTTTTTGCAATTTCATGAAATTTGATTAAAGACTATTTACTGTTTCCGTGTCGTAAAGTAAGATAAATATAGAATGAAAGCCGACATTATGCAGTATGAACTTCTTTTGCCGGTGTTTTCACCCATTTGAGTTACGATTTTGTGTGATTTACGAAATAAAAACTATCAAATCATCATAGTTGAGTGGACATTGGGAACTGCCCCCAATGGCCCTGCCTATGCTCTCCTTTCAGTCCGTAGACCAGGCCTAGGAGTTACGTTTCTTTGCCCAGACTTTAATGTGAGCCCACAATAATGGTTCGTGCTCACTTGTCATGGAAGTGTAAATACCACTTTAACGTAGGTCCAAGTTGGAAAAAGATGCATCTAGTTTTGACCTATGTCGTGTTGTTGGCAGCATAGGAGATTTCAATGTAGTCGCCGCCATATTGAAAATATTAAGTGTAAAATTTTAATAGTTGCGGCATATTCATTTTCTACACTTCAAGAACTTTAAATTGACATTGCCTTGACATTAACATGTCATGATGACTAAAAAAAAATTTTAGTCGCCCGCCATATTGGCCGCCATCTTCGAAATATTAAGTGTGAAAACTTCAAAAAGTGTACTGTTGTCACAAACGCCGAGATGGACCTGTGTGCCGAATTTCATGTTCCTAGCTATAGTAGTTTATAGTTTATGAATTAAAGCATGCCAACGGACAGACAGACAGAGCCGTTATATGTATATAAGGTTTCTTCTCGTACTTCGTACAGAAACCTAAAAGTTATTTGCATTTATGGTTTGAGGTTTAAGTACCTATATCCATATTCTATGTGGCCTTATAGAAATGTCTCCTGGTCTAATAGGTAAAAAGTCTGACCGAGCAGGAAGAGCTGGGTTCACCTACCGTAGTAAACACATCATATTTCATATAGTAACAGTGCAGTGGCGTAGCTAGGGCATTGGGGGCCCCTCGCAAAACAAAATTCATGAGAAAAAAAAAAAAACCTCTTACGTGTAGAACTGAGGCCCCCTCGTCGTTGATTTGGGGGCCCCCTGCCACTGAAATCAACGACGAGGGGGCCCTCAAGTATATATATGAGGTAACTAAATTAGTATAAATTCGACCACGGTAATTAATGGAAATTAGTTACAAAAGGAAACTTCAGCTACTGGCAAACGGAGTTGAGGCTGGTTAAGGACAGGACCTGAGGACATTGTACTAGCATCCCTTTAGTATGTATAATGTATAATATATTTCAATATTTCATACTTACTTCTATAGAACTCAATGATTTTTTGCAGTGCATAGAAATGAATACGTAGCATTTCTGTTTTTTGGAGTATTATCCATAAAGTACATCAGAATAAACAAAATTATTTGTTTTCTGTGTACCCTGTGGTAATTACATAAAGAAAGAGTAAGGAGTAGTATTAGTATAGGGAACCGCAATCAATCAAGCTCTCTCCTCAACATGCTTGTCTTAGTAAATAATTAATACTGCAGTAAGAGTCTCAACGTCTTCGTGTAAGCTCCACACTTTTTTATGAAACTATGTTTTTGTATCGAAAGTAAAACTATTCCACTGGCAGTAACTGTGATTTTATCTGAGTATGTTACCACTGTATTTATAAATTTTTAATGGCGATTAAAACGATGATCCTTCGTTATGATTTGATATGATGGCCCTTTGGTTGGTCTAGGTCCTCCTCGGGCTGGTGCGCCATAGAGTTAGTTAGTGAAGCCTGCTTCACAAAAATCACAATTGCTTTACCTATTTTTTCCCATAGTTATATCTTTACATCCCATTAAGATTTTTAATAGAAATACATATAAGAGTTTGTTTTGCCTTTTTGGGCTAAGGAACCCTAAATTTAATTATATAAAGTTTGACTACTCTTAACCCCTTTATATTAAATGAATTTTCGATAACAGAGCTTGATTGTTCCTACAAATAAAACGAACTTCAAAATAGTTTGTTGGTAAAAGAGAGAAAGCATTGTGCTGGGTACACAAATCTATGTAAAGATCTTTGTTTGAACTTTAGTACTATAAACAGGTGAGGTATCAAGGCAGTGGTTTGCTTACAAAGAATCTCCTCTACTGTTATAATGTTTATAGAAGGTTTCGAATACACAAAGCGCAAGATACCAGTACCAATATAACAAGAAGTTTGTTTTAACTACTGGGGTCCATGGCTACCAACAAAACAGTCTGTATTGACAGAGCAGTGAACTGAGCCTTTACTATTTACAGAGCTCTCCAGCATTTCGCTTTTGGCTGTAGGTTGGAAAGTATAAGTGGGGATCGCATCTGTAAATATGATGGATGTATTTGAGGTGGGTGGTATAATGGCAGCTAGGTGTGTAACTGGATGACACCGAGCCAGCCTACTCTTGTAATGACCTAAACTTTAGTCAACACTCTTCTATCTTTTCAACGGCTTCTGTTACAGCCGAAGCTTTACCTATATTATGTATAACCGCAATGGCACAGCATTTCCACTAAGCAAAATCCCCTTCTTCTCTAAAAGAGGATAAATAAAAAATAAAATATACCATGGGGATTTAGAAGAACACGTTTTGGGATAGTTATGACTTTGTTGAAATAATAAATCAGATAGTTGCTTACATTTACATTCGTTAGTTCAAACACGTAATTTAGGATATAAGTAGGTGTTTAGAAGAACATATTTTGAATTTACAGTCTCGTGTAAGGTTCAAGGGGGTAAGAAGTGGTTCAATCCTGCTAGGAACTGCAGGTTTACCAAAACATCATGTTTAGGAAGTGGGTTTTACCACCAGGGGTCTAATCAATTCTAATCTCACCACAGAATGCAAATTAGCCCATGAATTAAGTTCCAGAGTTATTTTGACTACGTTGATGTATTAAATCAATAATAACTGCCTACTTTGGTCTGTTCGATATGTATATTTGGTTTTACGTTGAAAAACAAAACAACAAAAACCAAACAAGTTATGGTAAATCTGCTGTCTTTAGAGGTACGAAATAACCACCTCATATCCTCCTCGAAATTCACTTGAGGCTGTAGATTAGCCCAAGTTTTAAGGCTTAGGGTTCTAAGTTCTAAGGCTACTTTAATAAGATAATAAATAAATAGACTCGTTCATTTCGTGAATATAACTCAAAAGAGCATAACTGACCAGTTTATTGTAAAAATAAACACATTATATTCTTGAAACAGGGTTTAGGTGTTGCTTGAGTGTGTTGAAATCTGTCTTAAATACTTCAAATATTTCAACATCGTAGTACTAATAGTAGTCAGGGAGAACGAACTACTTGTTCGAAACCAGCAATTAGGCCACTCATAATTAATATTTTTTAATCCCGGGTAGAGAGTTCTAGCCTTATCAGACATGACACCGCTGTGCAATGTACCGCCGAAGCAAGTATGGTGGGATCATTAGTGGGCCATGCAAATCAGAAGACCAAGGAGTCACCCTGCACCACCGACTCAATCTCTCATGTATTTCTCTCCCGATGAAAATCTCTCATTTTTACGCATCACGGCTTGATATCCTTTAGGAATTTTGTATTTTCCGTAAGGTGAAAATATTTTGTTCAGATATGCTATTTTGACATTTTAGGGATCAAATTATACAGGAGGCAACAACGATTTTATGAATTTTAACTCAATATAAAATATAGCATTGACGTAAAATGTAAATATAGTCAAATATTAAGAAGAATTAGATTAACCTTTCTAAAATGAAAGTTTGGAAGAACACAATATATTTATATATATATATATATATATATATATATATATATATATATATATATATATATATATATATATATATATATATATATATATATATATATATATATATATATATAAAATAGGAGAGATGAAAATATCCTTCCCTATCCAACCTAGCTAATTATTTTCAAAAAGGTGTGAAAGTGGAAAGCTTTCAAAAATTAATAGAGTTGACGAGAGGGAAGGCGAGAAGTTGATAGAAGGGAAGAGACAAAGTTACACTGTGTAATAACATTATAAAACAAAAGGGGTAGAAGCAGTGCGGCGTCACTAACAGGTGGTTTGGTTCGTGGAAACCATGAGAACATTAACTCAACTTGACGTCATTCTATATATATACCCAGGAGGGAGTCAAGAGCAGTGTTCAAAAAGCACTCAGCCATCAAACACTAACTTGATTTTCACTTAGACTTACCCAGGTGTCTTCAAACCCTCCACTAGCAGCGCTATAGTCGCCCTTTATATTGAAGAGTACCCGAAATATAATCAGTTTTGCACCCCGGGGGAGGGGGGGGGGGGGGAGATGGTAGAGAGATAAGGGTTACTAGTTACCAAAGCGCTACAACCTTAACGCAATATAACCTTCCCCTCCTTGTCTTATAGACTCGAAAGGTAACCTTATTGGTCAGAGGCCCTTTCTCGGTTTATTTACAGCTTTTAGTCTCACCCTAGTATACTGTCTTTGTTTCTCAAAAAGAGGCCCAGGTAAGTTCTCTTGGGTTCTATAAAAGGAAACTAGGGTGGGAGCTGTTGACTTTTTTTTGTTACTTTTTATTGTTTCGAGACAAAAACACAAACTGTGATCCATCTACAGTAGGGGAAACCATAACACAAGAGTCCCAATCTTATTCTTTAACACCATATTCTCTTTCTTTTTTTAAATATCAATGTTTCTTTCAGCAATTTTTTCCCCTAGTAAGAAGAAACTAAACATCAACACTATTTATTTCTGGTGATATTTATTGCTATAGACAATTATTTGTTATAACATTATTGAGTTTTTATTTTCTAATATCTGTAATATTAAGTCAGATTTCGGTAATTACAGAAGAGCTTTTTCCTATTCACTAAAAACAAATAAAATAAGCAGCCGTTTTCACAATAATTAATTTTTTAACATTAGTTACCTCTTAATGTACTAAATAAATTTGCCAAGTGTGTGTCTTAGGACACACACTTGGCAAAGTCTTGTGGACTTAGGTCCACACAAATTTTTGGCAAGGAATAACTGTGTTATTTTTTTCATAGATTTGTTTTTAAAAAATAGAGTACTTATGGCGTAAAGATGAATTGGTACCAAACGAAACTTAGTAGGTCTTTATTAGTACTGAGGACTGAGGACATCCTCCCCAGTAATTTAAGACTCACATGACGCATTTCGTTAAAATAATTTCAATCACTTAAACTTCAACCCCTTGTTTTTGAGAGATGATTTTTTTGGGTTTCTCTATTTTTTCCTGCTTTTGAGTGTTTGGGTAATTACTAATTACACATACTATAACAGAAAGTTTCAAAATTCCTTATCGCATGTTAAAGCACCGGGATCCCGGGAGTGAATCCGAAAAAAACGACCGGTTACGAAATCGACCGATGACGATAACTTAAGTAAAAGTTGACCAATTATTTTGCCAATACCGCTAAGTATAAGAAGTTAGCGTAAAATATAATTTAATTTTGACTCTTTTTTAACTCTGCCGTGTAAAAGTAGTTAGCAGTTAGCATCGTGTAGGAGTTCGTTAGTAGTGAGATTTTATAATTAATATTTAATGAAGACCGAAAGAAACTTCGTTTCTACTGCGTTCCGCGACACCACGTATTTTTTTATTCGATACTTTCGGGGATCATGAGCAGACAGACAAATGCAGAAAGTTTTTCAGGGTCATCGGGTTTGCCTAGTATAGTAGGTACTTGGTTTGCCTACAAAAGAAGTACTATACTTTATTACCAAAATTATCTGCTAGTAAGTATAATGCTATACACAAAGAGATTTGTTTTTTTAAATACAAATTAGGCTTAAATATAATTTACCAGTGAGACAGATTTACACAGCATAATTATTAAGTGTATTGCGATTAGAAAATTTTAATTTGATAATTGTACAACTTGAAAGTTGCCCTGAATGCCAAAAAAGATTTTTACAATAAAATTATGGTTTCGTCTGTGACGTCTCTGATGTACGGCAAAGGAGTCAAGCCTGAACTACAAACGATTGTATGTTTTAACACTCTATAGTTACAGCTGATTTATTTAATTTAGCGAGCTTCATTCAGTATGAACCTAGTGTATCAAGTATAGTCCTAAACTTCTTAAAACATTTTTGTTGTAGGCACCGATAATTTATTTATGGTACAATAAAACTCATTTTGAGTACAACTTCTTCTAAATCTTCATCAAATTAGTAACAATAATATTTTGTCAAGTCCGCTGTTGAAACCATTGTAACAATCTTTATAAAAATTGTATTCATTTGAATAAACGATATTGTGTTAGATTGAAGCGCGAAGTCAGGAATTTTAACCACACAATAAAAGCACCTAGTTAACCTCATTTATAGCAAAACTTATGAATTTATTAATATTTGTTCATTTTAGAAAATTGTTCTTAATTCAATTTATTTGTTCTTAATCTCCTAATTGAAACTAGACTTTTCAATTATATTTGTCTTTCAGCTATTATTTATTATTGTATATATTTGGCTATTTATAAATACAATTTTTTTCGCTTAATTTAATAAAATTTTAAAAAAATTAAAGACCATCAACGCGATGCATAAATAAATAAATATTTATACTGTACTAGGGAAATTACAACAAAAGATAACGGTTAGTTATAAAATGCTAAAAAAAATAACAAGTTAGAAAATTCATAAATGAAACACCGGTTCGGTGCTCTTTTTGTACTTTACAAAAATATATGCAAGGGTTTATTAAGAACATTTTTTCCTTTTTTGGTTAAATAAGTTTTTTTTATTTAAGTCGGGTAACAGGGTAGGAAATGAAGAAAAATTTTTGGAAGTAATTTGATTAGAACGAGCTCGAAAAAGGGATAAGGGGGGGGGGGGGGGGGGGTGGAATAAAAAGTGGGTCTAACAAGGTACCCCCGGGACAATTTACTTGAGCTGCAGGGGGGGTTGGTTTAACAATTCTAATATCTCGGCCCCGCCTCTGGGGTTTTTGTTCTGTATATTTGCGAGAAGCGTTTTTGCAGTTTCTGTTGTAAAACGACAAGGGAAGGGGGAGTTGGAAAAACGAAAATTGTTTAAAACCTGTTTTAGACGGTAGGGGGTTAAAGCCTCGCTTGTATCCCCGGCTACCATCCGCAGAGGGGTGCCTTTTCGGTTTTTAGTATTCAAGGCTCGCGCATCACCCCCCCTAGTCCCTGCCAACCCGTCAGCTTTATGTATTTATGCCGCCCCCCCCCCCCCTCTATCTCGTCACTGTAAGGGAAAAGACCCGCGGGGTTTTTTTCGAAATGAGCGTAGCTTGAATGCGCATGAACGTTTTCACCTTTTCCCTAAACTTTCTATACCGGGTTACAACCAGCAGAAAAATATTGGTTGCTGTGTAGGATATAACTTCTTTTTTTTACGCCGCATTGAAACCTTTATGTTAGCTTTGTGTTATAAACAACAATATTCTTTTAAGCATCGAATAAATGTGAGAAAAAACTTTTTTCAATGAATTCTACCAACTGTATACTAAGGCTTTATATAGATCTATATGATACATTCATCGCACACACGCATGTATAAGTATAAATTAATTGCTTCTAACCTTAGGAAATAAATTGATTTAATTACGATGAATAAATAACGTATATGTATGGAATCCATTTCTAGAATTTCACAAATTCTTAATTACTTTTGATAAAACCAAATTTGTTGACACAATGGCATTTTAAATAATGCAGAAATAAAGTCTAATTATTTTTAAAATTATATTTTATTGATTAGCTGTTTCTGTTAGATCTCCGATCTCCAATAGGGCAGCATTAGGCGGTTATCTGGCCTAATGCTGGAGGCCCTTAACGATTCGACGTAATTATTTAGTTTTTCATATGCATTGTACCTTGTATATAAAGAGAAAGTATTGTGATAGTGTGAAAATTCAATTTTGATATTTACCGGTTTATAAGTCCCCAGACTCTAATAAAGTGGTTTCTAAAAAATGTCCGTATGTAGTCTGCATTCTGTGTAGATGCGAGGATAAGCTAATGGACAGATTTCGATCAATTTGGCATACGTGTTCAGATAAATCATATCCAGAGGAGGAAATCGATAAATGAATTTTAGCTCTAAATTTGGGGATGATATATCCCCAAAACTGTAATAAAGGTTAAAAATAATTAATTCTTAAAGACGGTCCTGAAGATAAACTCCAAAATTTAGTCTATTTAAATACAAACCATATAACTAGTTAATCCCAGGAAAATCTAGTTCCTAGAAAATAGCTATAATCGCAAGGAGGGGGGGGGGGGGGTTGATTCCTCGCCCGTTAATGTAATATAATCACGAATACTTGATTCGACTAATAAATATAGAAAACACTGGACCATACATTTATATGTACTCTTATATATTATACACACACACACACACACTTTTTTTTTTTTTTTCAAACGTATGTCTGTCATCTGCGTTACCCATAGATAAAGCTGGCTGTAAACGTTGCTGTATACCTACCTGACAGTATAATAGTATCAAGGTATGACACAAGTGAGCAGTTATGATAGCACAGATGCTCCGGCTCCAGTCGGCCTGTATAGGTTAATTTATCAGGTATGCCACAAAGTGTATGGCCGGCAGAAACTAGTACTTACAAATATTTATTTGAAAACTTTCGACTTTTTGATGTCTAAAACTGATGTGACTAAAAAATCGTTGTTAAGAATAACGAAAACAAAAGGGGCAAATCATCATTAAAGTACGCGATAGGACGTGAGGAAGTATGTGCCACACTAATTGGCAGACTGTTTTTCAAATAACTTCTTTCATAAATACATTTTTTAATCTAATTATAGAATCAAGTTAACATTTAGATTTGCTCTTAGTACAAAAGAGCTTGCTATATTTATTATTTGAACATGTAAAGTACAAAACAAAAAAGGATCAACGATTTGAAAAGTTATTGAATTTCCAGAAGTGAAGAAGGCTCACGCAATACTCAAAGATCCGAGGTATCCATTCCAAAAAAGGTATGTTTGTGTAACACTTGAAAAAATACCTTCTCAGTCCCCGTCTTGTTCAGCTTGATTTGTTGTTGTTCATGCCTTCCTTCTAATATTTATAAACTATTTTAATTTGAATGCTTTTCGGTCAGAGGGTCAAAAGGTGTAACCATGGGTTGAACCAATGACTCATAAAGATGCTTCAGTGATCCGGAGATAGGTTACCCACTTCAGGGTTAATGTTTATGAAAAGCATCCTTTATTTTTATTATTTTTTAAGTCCTTTTCTTTAATGAGGATGGTTTAGCAAACTCATAATTGAATCACGTTTCATCTTCCTCTTATAAATAGACGTATACATACATTTCTAACAACAGTTGCTTGTCCGTATTATTTGTTAAAGATTAGTCCACAATAAAGTGCAATTTTTAACTATCGGCTATTGAAGAAGAAGAATAAATGTTTATTTTAATAAAATACAAAGTATAGCTGGGTTCACAACTCCTGGATTGCCGCGTGGCTAGGCCTAGGCTAGAAAAGTTAGTCCCAAACTAACATTTTTGCGGTGACACTTTAAACCAGAATGAAATCTTCCAATCCTCTCTTATTTATATTTTTGTGTTTCATTTTAAACCCATACTTTTACAAAGTAATTGTTGTATTTTAATAATAAATAATTGTTTATTTATAAATAATATTATATTTTAATATCCATTTCTAATTACAGTGATATAGGCTGACTTTTCGGAGGGGCTAGAACATTTTGTTTTCTTCTGAGTTTCCTCCTGTTCATCCCTCTCGTGATTCCTATGTGAGTACACACACAAATGTTTATGCCTTAAAAATAAAAATAAAAAAATATTGACTTTTTGGCATTTTTTTGCCTTTTGAAAAGGCTTATTATAAGGGCTTAATTTTTTACAGAGTTCGAAGCGCTTAATCTATGTTACAAATTTCAAAAGCCCATCTTAATAGGAAGCAGAGATATAAGAGGGTGAGAAAAACCGGGTAAGTTGGTTTAAGTAAAGATACACTGCATGCTTACTGGCACTTGGCCTTGACCACTACCGTGTGCTCAGATTATAATTCCACAAAAAATGGACTACCTTTTTTTGTTATTATTAACTTCAAAAAATTAATCCCTATGGTGTCTAAATTTATTACATTTTAAATAACAATCACGAGAGAATATATTTTTGAAAAGTCACTTCTGTTGATTTTGTTGTAAAAAAGGTCTAATCCTAGACTTATTGATCTCTACCAAATTGACTGTGGGAACAAACGAAAAAAAACTCGTTGTATATAGAATTCTGGGGGTATATTTGTTTTACAAATACCTCGGCTTATTAAATCAGGACTCTCCTCAATCAGGATTTCTATAGCAAAACTATATATATTTAAGTTTAACGTCATCCTATCCCAACATCATGTTTCAAGTGGGCATGAGGTTGAGGTCAAAAAGCGACAAGCTGTCTGAGATCGAGACTTTAGTTTTTTCTGTCAAAGGTTCGCAGGATGGGTGAACCTACTTAAAATAAACATGTACTTTTTATTATTGTTAGTAGTTAAACAAATATGTTAAAAATATCATCGCTAGGTACCTGAAATTCATTCAAATTCCTTAGTAGTTGCGTGTTATTAATTTCTCATATTAATATACAAACAAGTATACAAAAATAGAAGAAGATTTGTTTTGATTGAATCTGTTAGAACAATTAATAACAATTGAAGAGTAGGAAATTCATATTATATTCAAGTATCGAAAAAACCTAAAATATAATAAATTATGAGGAGTATACTAAAATAAATTCAAAGGGCTAAACATTTAATTTTGAGGTTATGCTTTTAAAAAGATTTACCTAAAGGCCAACCCCAATAATAATCATGAAGGTATGTGTGAATTTATTAAAAATTAATTATATACTTAAAGTAAGAAAACATGTAAAAGTAAAAATGAGGGTTCAAATAAAATATCCGAATTATAGATTAAATATTAGGTATAGACTATAGATTGTGTATCTAATTATATTATAAGAACCCTTAGGCCCGTGCAACGGGCTTAATTTTATCATATGAAAAAAGTCAAACAAAGTAAATTAATTTAGATAAGTTATTATTTCTATGTAAAGACCAGCAAATCAAAACAAGCATTTATTTTTATTGGAATAAATGTAGAGATGTAAAGATGCTTCAGTGATTCGGAGATAGGTTACCCACTTTAGGGTTAATGTTTATGTAAGGCATCCTTTATTTTTATTATTTTTTAAGTCCTTTTCTTTAATGAGGATGGTTTAGCAAACTCATAATTGTATCACGTTTCATCTTCCTCTTAGAAATAGAAAAAAATTGTATTAGCCTTAGCTTGCCAATAGCTGCCTTAGCTTGGCAATAACAAACCATTTCAAGGTGAGTCGTCGGGACACTACACGATTATATAAAGGATAACTGATAAGTTAATATACTTAAAGTTGTGTCTTACCATTCTTTATATTTCTCTCCGTGTTTTACTTTTCAAATATTATACTACACTTTAAATATGTATAATGTATAGTACTAAAAAATATTGGAATCGGGGTCGGACTGGCTATACGGGAGTTTTCCCGGTGGGCCGGTCTGGTTAAGGCCTAAAAGGCGGCCCCTTTTAGGCCTTAACCGGCCGTCCCTAGGCCAATTCAAGGCTTGAGGTGAAACTCCCGGGCCGAAATTTCAATTATGATAATAGCGTTCTATAATGTAACTGATTTTCGGCACTTATACTCACCCAATTGATTTTTAACTCTTCAATTAAGAAATAAGGGTTAATGTTTGATTTTTTTTTCATTTTAAATACGGAACTTGTTGTTAAGAGAAATCTTAGACCACGATTCAGAAGACCGAGCAGTAACTTGAATCGGAACTTAAATTTGGAAAAATAAAAGTTTTGATGAGTGAAAATGATTTTACTTATCTAATCGAAGGGACCAACAGTATGATATTTTTCGAACCTTCTCCAGATTTTTATGTCGCCGTTTAGATCTTAGTATTATGCAAGTTACAAGTACGGTAACTATACTCGGGTCTCGGCTTCGACAATGTCCATAAGAATTATTTTACCTTTTCTTTACTTTGTCAATTAGGTAACAAAACAACAAAAATAGTAATAGCTGGTTTTTAAGGGGTGATAGGTGTTATGGATTATGTCTCACTTTTTTGGGAGTCTAACTTATATACTGTTGGTGTTTGGAGTATGGTTCTATAAAAAGCGAAATCATTCTTTTAAGAACACTCAAATTCCCAAATATAATTAATTGTACATTTTAGAGATTATTTGGAAATAAATTAGATCATAGATCATGGATAAAATAAAAATCTTAGTTCCATTTAAAAGAGATTTGCTAGATTAAATCTTTAGTTATTTGCTTCAACAGGAATAGCAATCAATGGAAGCACCGGAAGTGCGTTAACAAGACAAGAAGCATTCATAACGTGAAAAAGGTTACTCTTTTAACGATACACAGTTCATTCATGAATGTACTTTTGAATACTTCTACATGGTACGATATACGTCCATTCACAACTGGACAAAACTACCAATGCTTGGACATCCATTTCCTTACACATGAATCAAAGCTCTTTGAGGAGGACTTATGAAAGAACGAAAATGTTGTCAGTAAGTATTGTACAAATCTGAATGATTTCGTACCACGTAGAGCTCGAGTGGTCAGTTATTGTTGTAGATTTTTATGAATGAAGTTGTCACTTCGAGAGTACCGTAGTAGTAAACATTCTTTTTCTTCAAGTGGATCAAGAATGGGCACACTTCATCAATGAACTTTTGTCGTAAAAGTACCTTTTTATTTAACACAAAAAAGGACATACCTCAACCAAGTGTTTAAGTTGTTAAACATTTCTTTTGTTCATAATCTTCCTTGAATGGATTTAAGAGGTACCTTTACTCGCCAAAAGACAGGATACTTCATGGAGGGATTTTTCAACTAAGCTGTTGACAAGATTTGTGGAAAAAAGGTGCGAATCTTTTAAGACATTTTTAAGTAGTCTCTTATATTTTTTCGACTTCCTCTTCTTATTTGGTATGTACCTACTATTGAAGCAAGAGGAAGGAAGCAGGTAATTATAAAAAAGAAATTACCAAGTTTTTAAAAAGGAGATAATCGTCTAAAGGAAGATTCTTGTCACCAAAAAAAGGTTAAACTGTTTTTATTGACAGGAAGGGATGTTGACACCACGTGCAACTAATTTCTACCTGATGCATTCGAATTTTAACATTACTACTTCAACATTTTCTTCAATCTCCAATTACCTTTTACCATGTTAAGAAAACTTCTCTCAACTTAAACAGGTATAAAAGAAGAAAAAAGTCCTTCAAGATGTTCTAAAGAAAATAAATGTTCAGACACAAAAACAAACTTAAGATTTACTTTGTGTGTTCCTGTGGAGAACACACAAATTGGCAACTTTTTAACACCTTCCTTTAAACATCTTCAGATAGTTATCTCTCTGGTCCAAGTAAAAGGTACCTTTTTGTGTGTCACTCTGGTAGGTAAACATGTACGGGTTTTTATCTGACGTTGTATTTCCTCAACTTACTTCTGGAATCTACTTCTAGAATCTTACTTTTGGAAGAGAGAAATATATCTATATATATGTACACGTATAATTTTTTTTTTCTCTTTTAAAAAGCAGAAACATATAATTATTATATTTTAATTGAGGCTTCAGGGGGTACGCTTTAAAAAAATTGTATAAAAGGCGAAATTTCATCCCTTTTTTGGGATTTATTCAAACCTGAAAAATGTTTATTTTTGTTATTAGGTACTTATACCCACACACACACAAACACACAGATATATATATATATATATAATTAAATTTAAACCTGAATTAATAATTGAATTTAAATAAAGGAAAAAGTGAAAATATTGTCTCTAATGTAATCATGATATGTATATAGTTTTTAAATTTCTTATTATAATATAATGGTTAAAAGTAGCAACTAAAATTTAAATCCTCATTTCAAAACTGAATCAGAAAGCAGCCTAATGTATAGCTGTATCAACTGACTGACACTACCAGGATAATTGTTTTCCTACGTTAATGATAACTATACCCAGATTTAATCACTGACTTGCTGACAAATCCTGAATCACTGCTATATGATTATGTCACTATACTTATATTTAATTAAATAAAAAATAACAATTAATAAATTATAATTCATAAATATAATCAAGTTTACATACATACATATAATTGATAAATAACAATGGAATTACACTTTAATATCATAACAATGAAAATAAAACATAATGTATATCAATGAATCATATAATTATCAATATTTATACTAGTATTACTTACACATTAATTAGTTAAAATCATAATATGCAATTAAATTATTAATTTGGGTAATAAGAGTAATATTAAATAAAAAATTATGAAGTCAAATAAAATAAATTCAATTATATTCCAATTGAAGTATAATAGGTTAACAAATTGATATAATAATTGAAGCGAGCGCAAGCGAGCTTCTTACATTCAACAAACTACGCATCCTGTCTATGTGTGTATCGGAAACGTGTGACGATGACTTGAGTAAAAGGTGACCGATATTGGTGAAATTTGGTACACATGTTTACGTTACCAATGCTCAATACGAGTTCGTTAGACAACGTTATCCGTCCAAGCGTTCGAACGAACATTTTAAATTTGAAATTTAAGACGGGAAGAAATTCTAACTTCAACTATTCCGTAAGACAAACATTTCTTTCAAATACAATTTAAAAAAAAAATAAAATAAATCACAGCGTCACCACTATGAAGTAGGTATTAAAGGTCGCTAGACCTAAACGTTTAAAATAGAGAAAACAACAAATATCTTACGTTCTAACTTATCGACTTTAATAAAGCTTCACTTGAATCATCTAATGAATTATTGAAACATGCATGTAAATTTTCAACCTGATACAAGTAGAAGTTTTTGTGTAGTGTAGTTATACATTTGTAATAGTTGAAATTGAATAAGCCGGGGGCGCGAGGGTAAAGGTAGGGGTCCTGTTCCCTCACAACACAGCTCTTTACAACTATGGTCCTCTTTAAACAATCAACACATTTTCTTAATATTCAATATTTATTGTATTACGCTCGCTTCAATGAAAGAGCCACGCGATGCCTAGTTAATATAAATTACATGATTAAGTATGTTACTGTACGTTACAGCAAGTCAGATAATGGAAAAATTGTTTTATTAACTCACGGCAGCAAAATTAAGCATTGTTGTACTGTTTTCAATCTGAAAAATGTTAATATTCTTGATTCTTTTGTAACATCAAAAAACACGCAGCAAAATAATAAAGTGTCAGCAAAAGTTCAACGTGTCAGCAAAATAACAAACAGGCAGCAAATTGTTAAGAAAAGGTTACTACATCGCAGCTTATGAACTCTCCCAAATTGTTTATTTTTATATAATTAAAAGAGTAATATTCTGCTAAATATTTATATCTTTATTTGAAAATACCTTTAAAAATTATAATAATAAAATAAATTTTATTATTTTACAGTGATTATTTAAAAAAATAAGATAAAATACAGCTGTTAATAAAAAAAGTGGCAACACTGATCGTTTTGCATTTGTTTTGTTTTAACTCGATGACTCAAACGTTCATATTTTACAACTTTCATTTCATTGTTTTTTATCTATTAAAAAAGGACTATACAAATTTAATAATTTTCTGTTATTAGTATTTTGATAAATTTGTTAATTTGTTTTTTGAAGTTTAAATAAAAATATTGATGACAATGTTGTGCAAGGCATTGAAGACTTGTTTGATAACACGCCACCCGAAATTGCAAATATTCCTACATCATCTAAGGAAAGTTTATTGCCCTCTAAATCAGGTAGTACTATAGTATCAGGTATCTTTAGTGTATTTTTTTTTGCCATTATTAGATAAAATATTGTATGTAACTATGCAGCAAGGAAACATTCCTGTCTCGTTTAAAGATTACCAGATTCGGTTGCACCTTAGCAGGTAATTATCATTTTCCTGACTCGGCTTCGCCTCTGCAATAAATTTGTTTAACCTATCCTCGGCTTCGGCTCGGAGCTAAAACTTAAAAAACTTGTCAGCAAAATTCTGCTGCCTAATAACATAAATACATAACTATTTTATTATTAAAATAAATAAGGTTAAACTAATAATTCTAATTTGGTCTCATACATTTTCCTTTAAAAAAACTGTTATTTAGCTTATATCACTTAAATCCTTAAGAATTTCGAAATCAAACTAGTGTACCATCACAATACCTGTTCTAAATATTTATTTCTTACGGATATGAGAGATTCGAAAATTGTTTTTTCTTTTTCTGATGGAAGTTCTAGACCTATTATTTCGAGATATAACTCTTAGGATGGCGGGGTTCAAACTACGAGTCATTATCTTATATTGTAACTTAAAAAGACCGACAAATCACGCAGTAAAATACTAACGACATTTAATTAGCCCTTTAATTATAAAGTTCAGATTATTGGTGTGAGAATTTGAAACTAACTCTCTAGCTAATCTATCCATTTCTTTTTTCTTAAAAGTTCCCTACGATTCGACAATAGAAAAAGGTCAAGTGTTGTCCCTTTTTAATGCTTTGTATCATTTGTACTAACACCTTTTTCTCCTTCTATTATCATTGTAGTTTAAAAGTGTGAGAATGTAGATCGTCAAGAAAATCAAGAACAAATAAGTTTATTAAGTGTTTCTTTTTTTTCTTTTCATTTATTATATATAAGTCAGCTTGTTATAGGGAATGAAAAAGTGAGACTATTGTTACAATTTTTATTTTTACAGACGAAGTTCAAAAATCATTGTTGTTATAACAGACAAAAAGTTACAATATATGAAAAGAACAAGAGTGTTTCTTCTTATTGAACGAAGTACTAACCAGTGCTGATTAGTTAGTTCTCCCCTCGTATGTTGGTGTAAGTTCGGTAAGCTATTAGGGACTTCATGAAAGTCCCCATTATGGCTTGAAGATCTTTTGTACTTAAAGAAGGGTCGAACAGGGATTGTTGATTTTTGTCCTACTTGCTCTTCTAGTTATCCAAACCAATATAGCCTAAAGGTACCAACTTAAAAACACTTTAGTTCTCCTTTTAAACCCTTTTATCTACCTCTTTAATTATCTCCTGGGATATTTTATTTTTCACAATAGGAATCTACACTTTATAAAAAGTCCTGTGAATATCGAAGATCAATAAGAAAACATCGAATATGTCCCTTAAAAAATCTCTTTACATAAATAGTTTTGTCATTCACCGCTGAAACTTTCTCATGCCCATTGTCATACTGATGTTAATACGTAGGTATTTTCTATTATACTTATTTTTTCTCACTGTTATTATTTAAGCACTACTAAAAATCCGGTTGTCTCGCATAAAACATTTATAATATTTTTATTTTATTTATATAATTCACAATTTTTAACAGAGCTTCTTGCTAGCCTTATTGCAAAAATAACAAACTAAAGTTGTAAACGAAAGATTAAAAGAAATTATATCTTCTAAATAAATATATTCCATTATTAACGCTTTTTCGATTTCCTACGGGGTCATATTTATGTTTATTAAATATCTTACTATATATTTTTCCCGGCTAAATGAACTACAACGCTTGAATAGTTTGTTTATCTGCGGTTTTGAAGGAATAGGTATATTCGCTGTTGAAAGCTTTCTTGTGATTAAACAGTTCAATTTATTTTTTAGTTCATGATTATTAATTTATATAGTTCTAATAGCCCAGTCAATAAGCCCTGCACAAAAAAGGTCCTATGCATGTTTAAAGTGAGACATACCGTTTCGGGGTCTAAGCACAGGGGGGAGGAGTGGGGAGTTTTGAGAAAAATGTACCTCTTATCATGGTCTGTATAACTATAAGTTGTAAGGTTATAAACAAAGTTGTAAGGTTATAAACAATGCGAGATGAGTCCAATGGAGAACAGTGGAGGAAGTGCAAGGACCATTTTCATTGGGATTTTTTTTTTTTTAAACTATCATCACTAGATATCACCTGATGTATTCAGTTTATCTCACAGTCTACAGTTATCTCCAAAAATTCTGTGGCAATACAATTTTGAATATTGATAGATTTAACATTTAAAGGCGTATTCTAACAAAATACAATAAATACACTACGAAATTTAGTACATTAGCTAAAAAAAAGTAGACCTTTTATTCTATAAAAAAGTTAAAGAATTCCATTGAGAAGCAGAGTGGAACACATTAGGTTTGTTCCAACAGAGCCTCGGACGGTTCTAGAACTGCCGGGAGCATGCGCAGTATCGAAAGACCGTTCCTACACGCTTCTCGGACGGTTCTGGAACTTTTAGTCCCGTGTTCCAACAGAAAGTCGAACGGTTCTGGGACAGTCCTAGAACCGTGAAAACAGTCCCCGGACTGAAACAGGAACTCGACCAGAACTACTAATACTAATATACGGAGGCGTGTAGGTTACACTACTACTACTGTTCAACTATAACCTAACATTTGTTTTCGTTTCTTTTCATGATATCTTCTGTTTCCTAGCGTGTTTTGTTTCTCTCTCCTCAGTTAATATTTAGACTACTTCTTTCTTTCTTCTTTACGTATTATTTTTTATCATGATAGTATATTGGAATAATAAAATATAATTTATATTTTATTTATTCCTCATGATAATTAAAATTTCTCATAGCGACTTTGAGTCCTTTATAAGAATTACCTACGATCTTTTTGTCTGTACATCCGCCGATGATTTACAGACAAGAAAAAAAACAACAGATAAATTGTTCTTATAATTTTCTTTTTTGTAGTTTTGAACCCTTTATTTGTAAATATTTCTTAATGTGTGGTTGACCTTTTCTTATATAAGGGTTTATTTTTAATAAGCCAAGATAAAAGTCACATTTTATCATCCAAAACTTGATTCCGAGATCTCTGTGAAGGAGGGGTCTTACGAACCCGGGGATATCATTAAAATCTGTTTCATATACGTCTGTATGTACGTATTCGTATGTAACTAAACCTTTAATAACATATCGCTTCAAGATATCGTATTGAGATGCGGTTTGCGACATTTTTTACAACTTTTGTCGGAAAAACTGATGGCGACAAACCCGAACATCGTAGCTCACGACGTTTCGGAGCTGAAGTCACTTAAGCACGAAATCGGTCTGTCGACGATAACTTCAGTAGACATTATTTGATTTCTATTTTATTTGGGGTATATATTATTATGTGTCCTATTTGGTAGATTGTACCTATACTTTTTGGGCACAAGTGGTTTTGGAGATATTGGCATTTTAATGTTTTTACTTCCATGAAAATGGGTGTAAATACTGAGCTCTCTCTTGATCGCGTATTGACTCCACAACATTTCATGGAAGTCATGTGTAGGATTTCCACACCGGTACTTTTATATGATTTAACAGTTAATGTTTAAAAAAATTACAATTTATACAAACAAATTTTTAATAGGCAACTGAAACTAAAATACAGGATGTTACGAGCCTGACGAATCCCAAATGTGAGAGCGAAATATAATCATTCAGAAATGACAGTGTGATAAATTTGTAATTTTAAAAACTATTTGCCCTAATGTGCATTCTTATAAACTTTGTTGAGTTTAACAATAGAATATGTTCACGTAAGTAATCCATTTCTGAGTGAACATAAACAAAACAAGTGGAGAGATACGAAGAGGAAAATAAAACAAGATAAAGAGAGGTAACATGAAGGTTGCAGTTCTGAAAGAGTTCTAAAATCGTTCCAACAGGCTCCTCTTTTTGAATCAGTTCTGAACCAGTCCTCATAGACGCATGCGCATTAAAAAATCCTGAACTGGTTCTAGAACCGTCCTCGAATTGGCTGTTGGAACAAACCTATTATCAATATTTGTTTTGTTCTGTTTTCGAACTAGAAAAGCATAACTGGTTTTCCACAATGGTTAACAGTAACAAGTAAAGGCATTACAAGGATCTGACCACTAATCCGATTTAGGGATTTAAAATGTGCCCTTAGAGGCAATGGGGAAGGTATTGGATTAACCCCTAGAGACCCCCTCACGTGCAACTAAGCTGTGTTACAAAAGACCTTCTCCTCAAGTACTCTTCACATACCCGACCCACATCTTCATTCGAGACCCCTGTGGTCACACTTCAACACAATATAACACTCCGTGTAATGTATTTATTATCGGGTCATCAGGTTTACCCTTGAGTTAAACAAAATATAATCTAAGACGAAGACTCAATATGAGGAAAAATATATTTTTTTGTTTCTTATTTTTCAATTTTCTTAAAAAAGTCTGGTCAGCAGATTTTTTTGTACTTTAGATCCGTGTTCATCATGGTTTGAAGATATTCAAACCCAAATCTTTTTTTTACAATTTTTTTTTGGGCGAAAAATTGGATCAAAAACCCCCCATAACACCATTTTTCCGAATGTTAGGCGCACTTTCCGGGAAAATTGTACGAATTGGAGAAATTTTGACTTCAGATTCAGATTCAAGCACACAAAAATACTTCAGGAAAGGACATTTTCATTCGGAAGCTTTTTTTGTGCAGAACAGTGTTACCTGAGGAATACTTGTATACGTTGGTCGATAAGGGTCCATATAAGTTAAGAAGACTATTCTTGAGTACGGCTATATTTTGTCCCATGAGAGATCTCTTCCCTCCTGTAATCAAAGCTTTTGCTTCCTAGCCAAGCAGGCCCGTCGAGAGGGGGCGGCAGGTACGGCTGATGCCGGGGGGCCCGGACCTCCCCTAATGGGCCCCGCTTCTCAAGCCCCGAACACCCAATCACGCCAATATTTATAATTGAAATATTAAATAATTATATTCGTAATAATAATTTAAAATAATATTAGTTAATATTAAAGTTGTCAGCCAAGTGTGGTGATTAAGTTTACGAGAGAATTTCCCGGTACCGAGACTGAGAAGCAAAAAATTACTAAACCTTATCCCGAAGGGTTTCAAGAAAAATCCACAGAGAACCCAGAAAATCGCTTCCAAGTTGAAGTTTTTTATGTTTTAATTGACAGTGTGATTGGAAACTTGAGTGATCCATACCAAGCAGTCAACAAAATCAATGATTTATGATTTGTTCAGTTTTATTTGGACATATCCAAAGTTGAAAAAATATTAAATACCCTATTCATCTCAACCATAATCATTTTCAACCATGTATATGGTTGAAAAATCCGGCATGCTAGCCTGAAAGACACTACAATGGTTTCTTCAGTCATAAAAATTCATATTTCCTACTAGTAGGTTTTGGAGGCCCCCTGAAAACTTTTAGGGGCCCCTCAATTTCCCTTCCAAGGGCCCCCGCGCGGCGGGGTCTGCGGGCCCCTTATTGCCACCACTGTTTCCTACTTCCTACAATACTAGCTGGATACCCGTGCTTCGCTACGAAGTTTATTTTAATTTGATAAGTTTACAAACTACCGTCAAGAGAGACTATTTTACTATGCGAGAATATCTAGATTCTATCCCTCCCACCTCCCACTTATTTTTATATCCCCTCCTCTTTGATAAGATAATTTGCAAATATCCCAAATTTACCCCCCTCCTAAATGACAATATGACAAAACTGTAGATAACAACAATTACTGTACTCTTAACGATATGCATCACTGATGACAGTGAGTTTCTCCTTGCTTTGATGATCAAATATGCAAATTTTCATCGAGATCGGACCAAAACTGTAGATTTGTATATAGAACATACACATATACCTTTCTGATAACACGTTATCTCACTATAAACCACTTTCAAGACTTAATATATCGATATATCTTGTCTGTTAAACTCTTTTATATTTCGATTTGAAACTCTACCTGGTCTATATGCAGGAGGGGTTTTTTTTTATTTTTAGAAATAAGCGCTCCGCGAAGCGGTGTGGAGCGGCGATTCAAAATTCTAGGGCAAAAAATTAAGGTTAACAAAATTAAATTTAAACCCATAACAAACACATATTCGTTAAAACGTGTAACATTACGCAAATCACACATTATTTGGATATATTGAAATATGGCGTCAATATAACAATCGGTAGTAGCGATTTGCGATGTATAGTAGGGGCTCCATATACTGTAGTTCTACTTTCAACTTAAAATACCATTTGATTTAACTTGTTTTAACAAACAGTCTTTTTATTAAACATTTATTCATTTAAACTTATATAAACAAAATATTTTTTCACTTACAGTACAAAGAGGTTAAACCAATAATGCGAACAAAATTATTAAAAAATAAAATAACAGACATATTTGGTTTCGGTTAAACTAAAAACACATTTAAAATATAATATTACCATGAAGAATAATTATTATTTATAATATTTTTATTTTAAATAATTTTTTATAATAAATTTTAGAGTATTTAATTTTGATACGATGGTAGTGTGGTAGCCCTGAAAGAGGCGAGTCACTTCAACTAGGCTAGGCGGTTTCCCATATAGTTTTAGTGCGTCGGCCATATTGTTTTTACTTCTCTAATTAGGTCAACTGTAATTTTAGTCGAATCTTACTTTAAATTCACTTCTTAATCGAGGAAAAGTATTTTAAATCGGGTAGCGGGTCTTTATATTTGTACAGTGTGTTATAATTCAAATGTTTCTTTTTGATTTCTATACGTTTTTCTTTCGAAAAGTACATCTTTCGTGTATGTAGTTTATATTTTATTCATTGTTCGTTGTTCTTTATTGAAATCTTGTTTTTGGAGATATGTAGATCGATTTGTTAATTCAGTGTAATATCGACGGTAATATCTTTGAAAGTTAATTCTACGTATATTTATAACAGCATTTAGAGAATATAATGGAATATGAAGATATACACAGGATGGATTGAAAGAACGAAGCGAAGCTATAAAGGTAGATTGATTCTTTCTATTTACCTATTAAGTTAAATTGAATAATTTATGTTTAGTTATAATAAACAATCTTATTACACAACGATAATGGTAAGAGGTAATTTTATTTAAATTTTTAATCAAACTATTGTTGTTTTTTTTAGTTATTTCCTTAGAATTAAAAGCTATTCAAAAAGAGAAGATTTTTTTTTTTTTTTTTTTTTTTTTTTTTTTTTTTGTTTTTAATGTAGGAGGGAATTATCTTATAGACTACGTAACATTCCCACCCCCTTAATCTTCCTTCTCGCTTATTTTCTTTTATATTCTTTGTTTGTTTTACTTTTTCTTCGAAATCATTATTTTATGTTTTTCTAGCTGGATACCCGTTCTTTGCTACGGAGTGTTATTTTAATTTGATAAGTCTGTAAACTACCATCAAGAAACATTTAAATTATTTTACTATGAGATATCTAGATTTTATCCCTTCCACTGATTTCTATACCCCCTCTTCTTTGATAAGATAATTTGCATATATCCTAAATTTAGTCCCCTCCTAAAAAAAACAAGGGATTCTACTGTACTCTATTCTAGGCAGCGGCCGCGCTGCGGCCGCTTTACGGGGATTTGTAGGGAGCAGAGCCCCCTTGTAATATATTAAATAAAATTGTATAAAACGTAAATGAACGTAAACAACATTTTACAGTTATAGGACTTTTTTTTAGTCCAGATTGTGTTTTAGTTGAGGACTAAGAAATTATAAATGTTTTCAAACAATTTTGTCTAATTTTAGGTCATAATTATGACTCATATACCCATATTAATTTAAGTCATAATTGGTTTTTTAACATTACTGCGGTAAAATAGTTGTAATCTTCAAAATGAGTTTGTTTTACTTTGGTTTATCAGTAGTATGTCTGCAGTTATCAGTAATAGGAGTTTATTAGTAGTACTTACAATAAATATAAAATAGAACTTATTATAAGTGTTGAAAAATTCAATACACACGTTATTAGTGTAAAGTCTCAAAATGACTGCCGTGGGGCCCGCTACGGCTCTCGACGGGCCTGTAGCCAAGCGAAGGTAACGGAAGCAATGTGGTCGTTCTGCAGACAACAGGCATGCAGGGAAAATGGTTGGTCCCGTGTCTGTCTGTTGGTCGGTCTATTCAACATTTTTGCGAATATATCTTTTATTAATTTTATTGAAATTTGGGTGTTAGGTAATAATTCTATATAAGTTTCAACATTTGGTTACCTTTAGTTTTTCTTTCACATGCGCACAAAGTTTTTTTTTTACAACAATTAGATCTTTAAAAGTAAGTACTCATTTCATTTTTGAAATTTGGATGGTTAGTCGAGTAGTAGCCCGCAGATATTCCCATAATTTATATTTTTTTAAAAAAAGGGGGGGGGGGGGGTATTTAATCAATTAGACATTAGACAGTTATGGCATTATTTGTCATTAGAAAGTTAATAATTAATTTACTATTATTTAATTAATTTGACTGTCTCTAAATCATGTAACCTAAATATGACCCACTTCCCGACTACCTAGAAAGCTGAAACTTGCGTAAATTATATATTTACAATGACAGTAAAAATAATAAGTCATTATTATTAATTAATTAATTTGAAATGATTGAATTAAAAAAAAATCCATAAAGAGTGTCATCAAACACTTTTAGCGAATTTTTAAAGAAAATTACGGTATTGCAATGGCTTCAACATTTTTGTAATGCGAATTTTTGAAAAAAAATTCCATGTAAATCCGTTTTAGACCATTCTGAATCGATTCCTAAAATTTAACACTTTTTTTATCTATATATGTGTCACTCCAGACGATATCTCCCCTTAGGATGCACTTAAAAATTTCAAACAAATTTTAAAATGTCAATAATATCAAAAGAAAGGATGAGTTTGTTGGCCAGAATTTTTGGAGTTCATTTAAGGGTCAAATTTTTACAATTTAGGGTCAAAAATAGCATAAAACCTGTTTTTTCCATTGTACCCCCCCCCTTCTATATGAAAATATGATAAAAGTGTACATAACAACAATTACTGTACTCTTAAAGAGCTTTCCAACGACATGCATCTTGAAGGGTAAATACTATTTTGACTTTTGCCCCTCCTACCCCATTAGCCCTGTGTACCAAATTTGTTTGGTGACTTTTGCCCCTCCTACCTCGTACCTCTGTGTACCAAATTTATTTTTCACCCATACCTCTGTGTACCAAATTTATTTTTCACCCATGCAAATTCTTAACCAAACTTTTCCTATATTATCATAAGCCAATAATACGCAGATTTCTTTGAAAATTCGCTCATTAAGTCATGGTGCATGACTGGACTTTTTTAAAATTTATTTCATAAAACTACCTTTTCATTTGTAGAGAAATGGCAACATTCATTTAAAGTTTCAAATATTCATTACCTTATCTATATATTTAGGAGTTACAGCTATAAAGTATGCAGCACTGTTTTTACTACTTAACCATTGGAGGAGCGGTATCTGAAGAATTCTCTCTCAATTTCTAAAAGTGTAGACTGGGATTATCTAAACGGAATGTCCTTATATAAAAATATACCTATAAAAGATAAAAAAAAAAAAACTAAATCAAAATAAAAGAAACATTTCAATGTGTTAAACAACAAAGATAACAAAGGTAAAAAAGGTTCGTCACATAATAAAACAAGTTTGTTTCAAAAGGGCAACTCAAGTGTCGACTAAATATTTTGTAACATTATTTCAAATCTACTCAAGTGTTGCGGCTTAATTTTTTCTTTTTCAATTACTGACGTAATGAAGTATGAGGGGGGAAATAAGGAGAAAAGACGGCGCGAGGTCCACACTTGACACTTGGCTAAACCTTTACACATTCAGTTCTAGTTAGCCAACAGCTTCCTTCCGAACAAATGAAGTAAAAAGAAAAAAAAGACATAAAAGGAGAAAATTAACAATAATGTACATTTTCGTTGTGTATTTAATACAAAGAGGATTATTGTCAAGAGGCGTTGGAGTGCGCTTGAATGCGTGTAACTCGCAAATGTGGTTATTGTATTGTAAATACGACCCCGGCAACCCTCCATCTCCGACATCCTTGGGTGTTAAGTGAACCGGTAAATTTACATCGCCTTCACGCCCGGGTAAACATCCCTCGGCACTGCGTTTAGACGCCATTACAAACCCCTCACAGCTAGGAACAGAGTAAAATGGAGGACAAGCTCAAGAGATTGTGTTAATATGAGATTGTTACAGCCGCAGGCTCCTTTATAATCATTGACTTCTATTGTTGAAATTCTATTATTATTATTTTTGATAACAATCGAACGGATAACGAAGTAGTTTGTTTTACAGCCAAGAATTGAATGAACAACTGTTTTCTTATAACTTTGGTTTAAACTGAAGAAAATTCTAGTATCTTGAACCATTTTTATTACATTTATACAATTATTTTGTTATTTTTATTGACTATGTCAAATTAATTTAGCTATGGATATCCATTAGATTACCTTATTATTAAAATGTATAATCTTTCGATAGGCAACCGTTTAATTAAAAAGTTTTATCAATGTTGCCATTATCACAGTACATTCTTGGATTTAATTGCAGTAATAAGCTATCATAGCCAAATAGTCCTGAGATAGCATGTAGCAAAGTGTCCGACAAACTGACTAACATCAAGCTAGAATTTTGTGTACAAGTTAATTTTAATGCCATTTAAGAATATGATCGGCTAAGTTCGTCTGCGGGACATATCTTGGCTATAAGTATAAAAAAAACCGGTGGAGAGCGGCCATGCCCTGCCATTTATGGTGGAAAATGTGATTTTCATGATCCTGAGTACAAAATTAGTTAGTAGTCCGAAAATCAAGTTGATGATAGTTTGTCACTTAATCGGTTAGTTATTCATAATCTTATTCTACGCTTTAAACGTCCCAATCAACACATTAAGGTATTACAGATCTACTGGATGTGATCATCAATGAGAAACATGCCTCACTACATTAGTGTTTGGATTTTAAAGGTTATAAGCGAATTGAGAGTTTGTTAAACACTGTCGTAACTAATCCCCATATGCATTTATAAAACCCATTTTTTAATCCAATACTACGTTCAAGTAAAGATGTTTGAGGAGAAACGGATATGTATTGTATGAATTAAGATTTTGAAATTAGTTATGGGAGTGTTGGTATATTTTGAAATCATTTATAGACATCAATGATAAATAACTAAATGTATAAACTTCCAAATAGGTGTTTAAAGAACTTACTTTATACTTTATAAGATGTTTGATTATCAGACGTAAGATGTCCATATTAATGACTTTATAAGTCATTGATATAGACAGCTAAATATACAAAAAAACTTTAAATCTCAACATACAGAAACAGCTTGTAATTTAGATAATGTCTTTTCTATATTTTGATAACTCTAGAGCATTTTTAACAAATATTTTGGTCACAGTATAAAGTAGTTTCTTGCTTGTTTTTTTTTTCTGTTTTTTATCTCTAGCTCTTTCACCCATATTATCTTGTATTGAAAATGATTTGAAACAGAAAGGTATCTCGCAAGTCTTCCCTTTTGTATCTTTACCGACAAACCTTTTAATAAATGTTTATATAAGAACGCAAAGTCACTCATCAAGCCGATAACACAATAATATCGAGAGAGAGTAAAAAAAAGAAGTGGAAGGTGTGTTAATTATAATATATTGATATTTTTTAAACATGATTCGGACAGGTTTTCTTGTCCGAGTGCGGGGGCCTGTTATTAACCCGTCACTCAACTCCTGGGCACGTTCGTCTGCTTTGAAGAAAGAAAAATCACTGTTAAAAGAGGAGGGGGGGGGGGGGGGCGCAATCGTCAACATTAAAAAAACTAATGTCGGTCTACTTCAAATAAACCACTTTTGACGTTCGAGTTCAACCCGAGAGACTTCACTCGGAGCTAAGTGCATTGATTCTAAAACCTATTTTGGAAGCCTTTTTATATTGAAAAGATATTTCGAGTCCTGCGTCAAGTCGGTAGATCTCCGAAGTGTATTAGAAGGCTAGAAAGGGGAATGGTTAAAAAAAAGGATCATAGTGATGCGGGGTACTAGAGTGGCACTCCGTCAATAGCACCGCAATTATCCTCTGTAAATAAATTAAGGATTCGGGCGATTTGAAAAGAGAACTCGAAATGCTTTGAAATCTACTGAGTATTATGTTCAATATGTGATACACAAAAGTAGCATTTATATCTGATGATTCGCTATTATATGCTTTTAGCATCCTGCAATAAACTATACCAGGTAGAATGAACTCTTAAGTGGAGTAGATATCAATAGTAAGAGAAAAACGAACCCATCTCTACTCGATTATAAAACTTCATCATTGAACTGCTGAAGAATTTCCCCATTTTTTCCTTCGATAAGATTTTAAACATGAACAGTAAACTAAATTAAAATTGTGGATAGCAAGGATAAGTCAAAAGTAATCCTACTAGTTTGCATTATTGATGTTATAATTGTCAACCCTAGTCAGAAATGTAAAACCCTTGTAATGATGCAATACTCCTACTTATACCTATTTATATTAGGTTGCCTCGGCTGGCCTACGGCCTAGCAGCTAGGTACCTACATGCTAATCCAGTCAAATTTATAAAAGCTGGTACATGCATAGGACCTGGTACTATTGTTTGAGCTATTTAGCAGTATTGTTTTTTTTTTTTTTGCATAATATATATAATTAAATATACATTGATATACATTTTTTTATGATGCCAAAATACTGGATTTCCTTGCTTCCCTACATTTGATGGGTTTATAAAATAAAAAAAAACATTGAAGTTGTTATTTTACTAAGTGAGAATATTTGTTTGCCAGAGCTTCCTAATCCCCTCTCCCTATATTTCTATACCATCTCCTCGTAGGTCAAATATAATTTGATAAAATCTTTAATTACTGGAGAGTATTTTTAAATGTGAACCTTCCGAGAAAAGTACAGGCATTTTATTCATGTATCTCCCTCCTTCCGGTGCCTTATGGCATCCCTGGGTTTAAATTGAAATGATTTTATATTAATATGATCACATCATAAAAGAAGACTTAAGCTCCTAAGATCAGTCTGGGCTCAATTTTTCGTCTTTTCTTTCATTACCTTTATATCTTACCCTTGGGCATAAATTTAAAGAAGAAACATTCTTACCAAATTCAACAATTTTATTTTAGCTTTTATTATATTTTTTTATTAGAAATATAAGTGGGGCTTGACCACCTCTAACCACCAACTTTGGTTTCAAATACATATATGACCACCATGTTGAATCTAAATGGCAGATTCTTGGATTGGAAAATCCTTTCACAAAAGTTGCATATATCATAAAAGGAATCTAACTTCGAAGTTTAACGTTTTAGTGCAATTGGTTCTGGAAATATGGATGTCGAATTCTGCATTCACATAGCCACCATCTTGAATCGAATGGTGGATCAAGAAATATTTCTTAGAATGCACCTAGAGAGTAAGATAACCTCTGCAAAAAATTGCAGCTCCCTAACTATTGCCGTTCTAGAGATAATGTGATGGATGAGTAAGGAGTGACATTTGACTTTAATATGATAAATGGATAAGTAAGAGGTAGGAGTATAACAAGAGAAGGTAAAAGAAACAAAAATCAGTTAGGATTTTTACTGATTTTTATTTATGTTACCATTCTTGTTTATAACTTGAATAAGAAAATGATAATTCTGAAACTTCAGTAGGTAAATAATTTTTAATCAACAAATATGTTAAACCCAAAGGAAACCCCATGTAATGATGCAATACTCCTACTTATAAATACTAAAACATGTTTTCTTCTGTTACCAATCTTATGAATACCTTGAATAAGTACATATATTATTATTGGAAAACGTCGGTAGTTCCTCAATATTGATTGACATTCTCTATCCTCAAATATTATTATTTACCAATTTTTTTTTATCTAATAAACCGAGAGCTTTTACAGCTTTGAAAATTAAAGTACGTTTATGTTTAACATTATTTCTCCAAACATTTTGACGACATCAGTAATTTTCATAACGTTTAGAAATTTTATGTGATAAAACATTTTACAAATTTCAAAATTATAATACTTCCTTTCCTCATACCGTATATGATCAGACTTACTAAATAGTTGTTATAAAAAGTTAAGATTTACAAGTGAAATCTGGTATTTTTACAATGATTACCTATTATTATTTTACAATGATTACTTATTATTATTTTACAATTTATTATGCCAATAAATAAATTGATCTAAAGTAGACTGCCAATTGGTGTGGGACATAACTTCCTCGCATCCTATCACGTACTTAATTGATTTTATGCTTTTACAATCCATAATTGCTTATTTTGTTTAATTTATTGTTTCTCCCGTTTTTTTAATCTGTAAAAATTGTTTTGATTTTTTTCATTAATTAAAATATCAATTTAGCAAAAGCTAAAGAGCGTAGACGGCTCAAATTAACCTGGGGCTATCTGCGGGTTACTTTCCATAAAAATCAGATAAGTACTTTTGAAGCCAAAGGTGTAAATAAATGTATGTTTGTGCGATGTGGAAGAGAAAAAAATGAGCGCAGAAGGTTGAAACTTATATGGGACCAACCACGAGCAAATCATGACCTACCATACAACTTTCAATAAAATCGGGCGTGCAGTTTTTAAGATATGTTTGTTCGCAAAAATAGAGCGACAGACACGGACCCAAAAATCTTCCCTCAAGTCTGAAACGGATTTCTGTCTTGGAATTTTGAAATCGGAGACATAAAATATTTTCGTTCTGCAGAACAATCACGTAGCTTCCTTTACCTTGGGTAAGCTCGGAAACAAAGTATCAGTTGATCTATTTGTAAATAATTAATAATTTAAATCAAATTATAATTATTATTAACAATGGAAGACAGACAGAGAAAAATAGACTCAAGCGCCGGGATTAGAACCACGGGCCTCCTATATATCCAGTACAGATATAGGAGGCCCGTGGTTTGAATCTCGGAGCTAGAGTCTAATTTTCTCTGTTTGTCTCCCGTTGCTAATAATAATTCTAATTTGATTTAAATTAAAATTTAAACTTAGCGTAGTATGAATACTACCAAAAACTTAAAAATTAAATTAATAATTAATCATGCAGTATGCAGTAATAACGCTAAGTTTTATCTTGAATTATCACTTGTCTCGCTAAGGTTTAGGTATATTTACCATAATAATTTACTTGAACCTTAAGAGAGTTTTGATAAAATATTTTCTCTTCCTGAAAATTGTTTGGCC
Source organism: Gerris lacustris (assembly GCA_951217055.1). Lineage (NCBI taxonomy): Eukaryota > Metazoa > Arthropoda > Insecta > Hemiptera > Gerridae > Gerris > Gerris lacustris. The sequence continues at coordinate 31,537,595 of OX578281.1, read as the reverse complement.
TATGTAGGGTTTAAAATAAAAAGTTTTTAATATAATAAATAAAAAACTTTTTCTTTTTATACTTGCTATATTTCGCCCTCCCACGTTGGGGCTTCTTCAGGCTTTAAATTATTCCAAGTCACATGAGTCAACTAAACATTTTTTCCATGTCACTAGTACATGTGAGTGGCATTTATTAAAAAAACTAAAACACACACAAACTCACACACACACACACACACACATATATATATATATATATATATATATATATATATATATATATATATATATATATATATATATATATATATATATATATATATCAGCAATGTAATACCGTGTTTTTGCACACTGCAATAAGGTACACAATTGTGTTAGTGAGAGACACCAAGGGAAGTGCCACGCAAGCGTGACACATAGGTACTGTTCCAACATCGCAGACATTACGTCACAAAGATGTTGGCTCGGCATTACGCCATGTCCTGCATCGTTTCGTCGCGTCCGACTCATCAGGGACCCGACGATGCCCACCAAACTCTGGACCTATACCAAATCAAGAAGATCTGATCTAGCATTGTTATGTTGTCTCTTTTATGGTTGTTATTTATTGTATGGATGGCAAGTGCAGTTTTATAATTTTTGGTTTATGTCTTAAGGTTAAAATGTCACCCAACAACATGTATAAATGATGTTTTCAGGCACGTCTATATCTTGGAGAGAGGCGAAATATAGCCAAGTTTACAAAATGACGAACGTTTTCAACCCTTCAACGACCCACACAAATAATACTAATGGTAATTTATATCCCTATTTAAGCCTCGTCCAGATTGGTGAACACGGACCGAGCAACGAGCAGAGTATTAGTCTCTGAACACATATTTTTTATGTAAATTTATGCAGCATCCCGCATGCCCAGTGTTACTAAGCTTGTGCATAGATTTACTTCAAAAATATATCTTATAAGGATATTATATAATTTATATATTTATATATATATATATATATATATATATATATATATATATATATATATATATATATATATATATATAGTATTGAAGAAATTAAAAGTGGAAAAGGAAGTAAGAGAGAACAGAAATTACTGAATCGTTTAAAAAATTTTATATTTCAATTTTATCTTTGTTTTTTAAATTTGATTTTTTTTTTACAGCAAATGACTGACTTTTTACAATATCTATAATTTATAAAATATTTGTTTAAAAATAAAAAAAAATTGTTGTAAATTTTGGTCTCACAGTATTATCCGTAATATAATTCTAACACTGCAGTTATAGTATAATATATATTTGTTTTTATAAATGTTTCTTAATCAAATTTTATAAAATTTAAATTACATAATTCATAAAAGCATACATCTTGAACTGTTCGGAATACAACTGGTTTTATAAGTTATAATAATTATTATATACTATTTATTTTTTGTTTATCGTCAATATATTTTAATTTATTTACAATATTCTTTTAATTAAATGTTTTTACTTTACTTATTTACATTTGTTTTATTGTTTTTAAAGAATATTATTACTAATATTTACAAACTGTATTATATAAATATATTAAATTTAGTGGGTAACAAATTTAAAGGGCTTATTAATACTGTTTTATAATTTTGTTACATAATAAATAAAATTAGTGAATTATCTGTTATTAATATATTATACCTATTATTTCATTATAGCATATAAAATTGTAAAATTATAAATTCATTTGATTTTTATTCAACAATATCTTTTTATAATTATTTTTATATTTAAAATGTTTAAGGCTGGTAATACATAATTAGGACTTTAATGATTTCCAGTTGTATCACAAATTAACCTTTATAACATAAACTAATACTAAAAGGGTTTAATGAACTATTACAATGCATCCAAGAATTAGTTACATTAACTATTTTCATTTCAACTTCAGATAATTACATGAAATTTTATTATGACATAAAATATTCTAGAATTACATGAACTATTAAATAAGTGTAGACAAAATTAAAGATTAACATGAACTAATAATGTATGAGAAAAGATAAGATTAAATGGAAACTTATTAGAATATAAAGCAATCAAGAATCAAACGAACTACAATTTATGAATACAACTTTAAAGACTTAGGTAAATAAACTACTATTGATACAGATTACAGATAGCTACTAATAAATTAGTATGTTCGAAATTATTTAAATATAAAACATTTAACGATTTAATGAACCAATATTTATTAATATTATATTGATAGGTTTCAAGTGAGTAGGTATGATGGATAACTACAAAGCAACTATGATACGTCTGCTCTTGTTTTATTATACCAGCCTTATTAAGTTAACATAATAAAAAAAAATAGATAAACAAATAATAACATAAATATAACATCTTTGCAATGTATATAAGTACTATTAAAAACATAAGTTCTATAAAATTTTGATTCTGATTTTTTTAAGTCATATTTGTTCTTTAAATACTGTAAAAATTATGTTTATATACATTTAAATTATCTTTATAAATATTTATATAATACAAGAATATAAGTATAGCTAATTATACAATGTTTTACATACATTATTATAATATAATTTCTGTACAAATCTATATTACAAGTAGGAAATAAATATATAATAGTATAGTTAAATTGTTATAATTACTATTTAAGTAATTAATAAATCAAATATTATAGGAATGTGTTAAGTACACAGCTTTTTATTAAATTACTACAGGGGAACTTTAATTAATAAATAATAATGACTGCCTTTAGTAAAAGTAAAAACTTAATCTGCTTTTAAATTATTTAAGTCACTCTTAACGATCAAGTTTTAAGTTATTTTATACTTAAATAATGTTGAATTTTGATGTAAGCTCGATTTAAGTAGAATTTTGATGTAGCTCGTTAAGTAAATCGGATGAACCGTTTAGGAGTTATTATATAGATTATATAAAAAATTGCTCAACTAACCCCGCCCTACCCTACACACTGCGATTAGATATTTATATGTGATAAATAGTTATAGCTGATTGATATAGTTGAAACATGTTAATTTATACTTAATAAATGTTTTGGTTTTCCGGTGAACTCCGCGTTACGAAGGGGTTAAAACCCGGTTTTCTGCTTCCACTACTGGAAGCATTTTCAGGGGTGTGGTGCATCGTGATGTTAACTCAAAGAAGCAATAAAATAATGATTGTAACTTGTTGTTACTTCGAGTACACATCACTTAGCACCAAATCCCTGAATATGCTTCCCTGAATTAGTGGAAGCGGAAGCTCGGATTTCAAACCATTTATAAAGCTGATTTCACCGAAAATTCAAAAAAATTATTACTATAGACAACCCGCAAGAGGCTACTCCCAAATTAATTTATACTTATATAATTTTATGATTTGAAGAAGCTAAAGTTTAATTTGAATATAGCTTTTAGGAAGTAGTTTTTATTAATATAAACATACATAAAGCATACATATATAAAGTATACTATACTTTTTCTTAAAACGATTGCCTAATTTCTTTTAAATAAAAATCCAAATAATATTTAAAATTATTATTTGGATTTTTAATTTGAACGAATTGCTTATTTTATTATTGCATTAAAAATAAAACTTAAAAAAGTGATATTTATATAATATATTAATTATATATTAAATCAGTCCCAGATTAAACGTATCTCCTTTACAAGGTGTTAAATAAATTATCTGAAGAATTACACAAGGCAGTCAAAAATATAAGAAAATTAAAATATAAAAACGTCTATATACATAATATATATAAGGATATCACAATTTAAAATTATTTACAAAGGATTTGACAAAGTACAGTGACTGTATATAGGAAGAAATAACTTACAGTAAAGTTTAGGGTAATGTTCGGATATATTGAACACTTTCTTCAATTATTGACGAGCCCACAAACGAACGCTTACGTTCTTCATTCCTAGGGAATTCTGTAACAAACAAAAATTGTATTAATATAATTAACAATAATTAATAATTTGTGCATTTTGAGAATAGTTTAGTGTAATTTTAGAGATAATATTAATTTTTAGTTTTTGTAAAATCTGCTTAGAAAGAAATATTTTTGTTTAAAATTAGCTATTTTATTATTATTGTACATTTTATACTTAAATAATGTTGAATTTTGATGTAAGCTCGTTTTAACGGTCAAAATAGCTTAACTGATAACTAACTGTATTATATAAATATCTTAACTGATTATTTTTTAATTTTAATTTGATGAATTATTATGTTGTGTATGAGTAAGTAACAACTTTATGAATAAATATGTATAGTAAAAAGAGGTGAAGTATAAGGAAGTTTAGAACACGTCCGTAAGTAACTGAATGAATAGGAGCAGCATAAGTAAGTGATATTAGTAAATAAATACCTACTGTATCACTAATTTTAGCCTGACTATTAAATACTATACTAGAGCAAGTAACTATACGGTATGAATAGGTGCAAGTAAGAGTAGTTTGAGTATGGAAGTACTATATGAATAACTATTGCAGGAATAAGTGCAATATTAGTATGTTTTATATGAGTATAAATTGTAAGGACTGTATTAATACGTGTAGTAGAAGTAAGGAAGTACAGTATGAGTAAGTAATTACTGTCTGAATAGGTACAGTATTAGAAAGAAAATACTGTAGGGCTTGAGGTACAGTATAAGTAAGGTTAGTTTGAGTAAATTCAGTACTTTAGGATAAGTAACTATATGAGTAAGTACCACCTAAAAGTATAATAACCTTAAATATAACCGCACAATCAGAACAATTAACTTAGCATCAATATATATATTAATTGTGCAGTTTGATGCCATTGAAAGCCTTATTCCATTTTTTTAAGTTACCTTTATATTTAAAATACAAGTAAATTATAAAATTAATTAAACTACGTATTTTTTTATACCAGTATGTTGTGTTAGTAGAGCTACTAATATAAATAATACTAAGTGTAATATAAAAAATTCTTAGTGGTATTTGTTAAATTTTCGAATACATTAATTATAAAATATATTTTAATTTAAACTTTCCGTAGTATGAATATGTACTACCCAAAACTTAAAAATGAAAAATATATTTCAAGTTGAGTTATTCATTGTCCGTGGAGAGCAAACCTTCAAAACGTAGAGATGCAGGTTTAGTAGCTTTATAACTTCTTAATTGTTTTAACATACGTGGTCAACTTTTATAATTGCCATAATGTACCTCGAGGATTTGTCTGGAAAATTGTCAAGATCACTTAAGAATTATCAGTTGTATGAGCGGATCCAACGGGTAATCGACCTACAGCCATTGTGGATGCCTCAAATTCTGTAGAGATGCAACTTTTAATTTTTTTTTTTGAACTAATATATTTATTTATTAATAAAGTGTGTTCTACGTTTACTAATATCCACCCAATTGATAACAGACATTTCGCAATAAAAATAACAGGTAAAAAAAAAATCAAACTTTAATTGGTGACCTTAACTCAAAATCTGGCCAATCTGGCCTTTTATTGTCTTAATGAGCCGACAATACACCTATTTAAGCTATTTACACCTTTTTACCTATTTTTATTTATCTATTCTTCCTTTTTGTACAACAAAATACTTATTTAAAAGAATAATTATTACATTATACCAACATAAAATAAGAATTATAACACCTATATACTTAAAAGTTGATGTTATATAAATTGAGGCTTATTACTTAGTTTTAATTGATTGTTATTAACTCCTTTTTTGTTATTTAACTATTGTTAGTCACAACTTTCTAATATCTAGTAAACACTTACTCAGTAGTAACACACTTAGTAGTCTATAGTTAGTGGCGAAATCAAGTATTCCGGCTTGAATACTATTTCCTGATACTCGATAGAGTGCATGGTGATCGCCTTAAGTGACCATGCCACACATGGACTATGCCACCAATTAATATGATTGTATTTAATTAAGAAATATAAGATCACAGTATACTATCTAAAAAATATAATGACTACACCTACAAACTGTGAATTTTGGCCTCTTAAGGTTGACGTACATTGTTCAACATGCACTCTATCGGAGTATCAGGAAATAGTTTTCTTGCCGGAATACTTTATTCCGCTACTAACCAAGGTGCTATAAGTAAGTTTTACGTGTATTAGAAGTAGAGAACGTTGTGACTTGTAACGTATAGTAAGTTATAAAGAACTATAGAAGTGTAGCAAGTAATAAAGAACTATAGAAGTATATAGTAAGTTATAAAGAACTATAGAAGTGTAGCAAGTAATAAAGAACTATAAAAGTATAGTAAGTTATAAAGAACTATAGAAGTTAAGTAACTAAAGAACTATCTATGTATATAGATAGTTCCAAAAATTAAATAAAATATCAATATTAACCACAATGATATCATTACATTATTGCGTGTCATATGCAACACTTTAATTAGGTTTACTATAATAACAAAAAGAAGGGTTGAAAATAGTAAGAGCCCAAAGAAAAGAACGCATATTATGTTCCTACTAGTTAATTACTATTTCGATTCCTTTGTTTTTTTCATTGAAATAACTACCAGTTCAGATTCTGTAAATAAGATTATTATGTGTGGGTTCTTGTAAAAACCATTGTTATTGTTATTTAATATGTCTATCAACTGCGATTTAAATTAAGAGGATTAGTAAAAATGCAAAGTTAGGGATTTAGTATAGCCCCCGTTTAAAAAGTTCAAATAAGTTGTAAAACCCTTTTAACTAATTTAATACTTTAATCACCTATTATCTATTAACTGCTTTTATTATCTAGAAACTATTACCATCCATTTTCATATACATTGAAGAAGTAAATATATATAAGAATATTTCCTAGATGTTGGCATATCCACTGTTTTGATTTTCCTTCCGAGTTTACCGAATGAAAACGAATGTCTCCGACTTGAAAAATTCTTGGACAGATATCCGTTTCAGACATGAAGAAATATATTTGGTCCCGTGTCTATGTGTCGTACAAACATTTTTTCAAACTAACCTAATCTTAAAAAAACTACTGCCCTGATTTTAATGAAATTTTGATGGTAGGTCATAATTAGCCCATTGCTTTACTTCCGCATGCACACAAACATGTTTTTACCCATCAACTATAGGTCTTTAAAAGCAATTGGAAAACTTAATTGTAGAGCAGTTGATAGTAATTGTAAAAAAGTGTCACAGTACAATTTAATAGTAATTGTACAATTACTACTGCGCACAATAGTAATTGTGTAAAACAGTTAATAGTAATCGAATGAGATTTTATAGTGTTTATTCATAATGAATGTAAACAAGTAAAGGTTAGTAAATAACAAAAACCATTACTTGATCAATTAATCAGTATGTTGTCCATTAACCATAAATAAAATACATACTGGATTTGACCTTATAGTCATCGTCTGTGTTCTGATAATTTTTTCAAATCAAGCTTGTATTGTAAGAACGCTTACAATGACTGTTTAGTCAAAATAGGCCTGTATTTTATTTATGGTAAATTTTTTTTAGTCTGGTTTTATTTTACCGGTCTGGTTTATTTATGGTCTGTATTTATTTTATTTATGAATGGTTAGTGATAATATTCTGATTAATTGATTTAGTAATAGTGTTTGTTATTTACTGCCTTCACTTGTTTACTTCATTATTAAGGGTAGAGAGCAACATTTATATCTAATAGACTTCTAAGAAATAGAAAGGCCGAAGGTAGCCCCAAACGAAAATAGGACAAATATTAGCCTTGAGTTATTAATAAATAGCTTTTTGTTCACTATGAATAAATGCGAGAAAATGTATTAATCATATGAAACATGGGTACTAAAACTGATGACTTACTCGTAAATACATATATATTAGAACATCTACAAAATAACATATTTGTAAGTAGGTAATAATGTTTCGACAAAACTCGAATTACCGTCGGCACCTACTTATCTATACGTTCATACCTCGGAAATATTACTTTCGTCAAACACCAAATAACTTATGTCAACCACTCTACAATAACTAATGTCGAACACCGCAATAACTAATGTTTCATCAGACAATTTCGAAATAATGATCAAATATATCTCCAAAATATCTCATAAAATCTACTAAATTTATGTTCATAATATAATTGGTCACATAAAAATTCCATCTACTATTAAAAATGTCTCCCCTATTTTTTCATAGCGATTAATCACGATACTTCGTTTTTGATTTGGGAGTGCTATAAATACTGCGAAAATTTTTCTGGTTTATTTTAAGGAATCATCTATATAATATCATGTAGTTTATCTTACTTAACACCAATTTTAAATATGGTATATTTCTGAAAGTACAACATATCCAACATATCTAGATACGGGTGAAAACATATACTTAGCTAGTTTTAACCTTGACTTCTTTTTCTTTCTATAATGCGTAATTTATAATTCCATAGATCCAAAAAGTGTTTCTTTAATGACCACAAAGAAAGTAAACACTAATATTTTGCTGGATGGCCATTTCGTTTTTGATTTGGGAGTGCCCTATATATTGTGAAGTTTAAAGGATAATGACTCATCATCATGCGGTTAATTCATATGAATATAAAATCAGGTTTAAAATTGAAAATTTCTAGGCCACGGTGAAATATATTGTTTTCTTTTCAATTAAATTTTTGGATTTATATCAAAAGCATTCCTCTATGCCTTCCAATAAAGTAAATACTATTTTTTTATTGAATGGAATAGAATACAAACCTATATTTCTATATAGTAAATTATAAATTAAACAGAAGTTGTTTTTTAGTTTTTAAAAAATCAGCATTTAACCAAGTATTAAGCATTTTCTTTTATTGATGGCTAAAATACTATAATCATGAAAGAAGTATTGTTCAGTAACCAAACTTTGTAATCACACAAAACATTGTAATTAACAATTAATTGCTAATTACATTTTTTTGTGTGAAGACGTTGTTTGGTTATTGAACTACACCTCTTTCGTGATGATAGCGACTATCACACAGCCGAGGATCTTAAAATAATAAGTTTTGGATAATTTATTAAGATTGTTTGCTTACCTGCGTATAGCTACTCGGATATATGCTGGGAGAAGTAGTACTTGTGTAAATCGATGGGCCAGACAGGCTGCGTAGAGACGACATCTATGACTTCGTCGTCACTGACGGACATGGTAGGTTTGACTTCATCGTCAGTGTCGGGAGCTAGGAGAGACTCCACGTCGAACTGCCTTCTCCTTGATACGTGAGTAGGAGGTGGGATCCAGAACTGCGGTGGTCTCGGGCTCGAGGGTGGAGAATCTTCTTCGTCGACAGCTAGACCCATGTGTCTTCTAACTTTCCTCTGGGCCTTACGTCTTCGGAAATCACCTTTCTTAAAATCTTCTACGTTTGCTGGGTGAATGGCCCAATAGTGTCCTTTACCGTTAGCCGATCTACCGGCTTTAACGAAACAATCGTTAAGAGAGAGATTATGCCTTATTGAATTCCTCCATCCAGGCCCTCGAGTTCTAAAATACGGATAGTGATCTAGAATGTACTGATAGATATCTGATAACACCAATTTCATATCCGGAGAACTGAGAATGGCCATGGCAATAAGACCGATATAACTGTACTGAGGTTTGGGTTCGTCCTGCCTGAGGGCGAGCCTCGGAGGATAAGGACCGTAATACAGAGGATATCCTAACCTCTGATAAGCCACCGCGTACTGGTATATCTGGAGTCTGTATGTATCCAGAGCGTCTGATGGCTCCACGCTGTAAGCCTGACTCGACGACGTACCGTTACTCACTTTACACAACATCTGATTCATATTTTTTATATGTAAATATAAAAAAATATAAGTTTAATAACAAAACATGAACGAATATATGGTTGAAATGGTTGAAGCAGTACCGGACACGAGATTCGAATGTTGACTGAAACAAATACTTAACAACACTAGGGTGGAAACTCCCTGGGACTTGGACTCCTCCTACTTTGTCAAGACCACGCCCACTTTGGCACCCCTACCCTCTCTCTCCTTCATCCCTTGGACAGGATCCTTTCCCTTCCTCTGCCGTGGAACAATGTCAACCGTATCCTTGGAGCTGTACACCCCCTCGACCCGGCAAGCCGAGAAAACAGTTGGCAAATCACTCAAAGTATATAGTTTCTAGTGTACTGATTGGGAGGCGGCACCGCCTCCTCACTTCTGTATCCTGTTTCTACGTATTGTTAACGATAGCTTTGTATTGAACTAAACACATGCAAAACTTCCAACCCTTTTATATCAGCCACTGTATTACAAGCTTTTCCCATGCTATTCACTCAACAGTAAAGCAAGAATCAACTTGGCTTAAAAAAAACTTTTTCACTGTCTTCTCTATACACTATACAATTGACAAATCCAGGACAACCGAAAATTAATTTAGTCTATCTCTAACAGAATTTTTTTATTGCTAATACTCTATGACCGTAAGCCCTGATAGAATGAATCTCCATATCTATAAAACTTAGACTTTTAAATTTTTTGTTTTAATCAATTGTGTATCATATTTTTTAAATTACTGATGATGTCCAGCCTCCCATAGCGTAAGCACAGATAAAATATATCGTTCATCTCCAAACCATGACGATACAAGATACATAATGACAAATTTACATTCCTCTCCACTCACCTAAGATTTTTTGTCCACTCATTATAAATGTGCTTAGCCTGTTCGTCAGTGTCGACTAGATGAAAATTGTGTAGACTACCCTCCCTACAAAATAATATAGAAAATTGATTTAAGATTTAATTTGAATAAAGTATAGCAAATCACATAGCTTCAAACTTGTTTATTTAGCAAGAAGGTCTACTATCACATAAAGTTATTTCATTCTATGTTTTCTTCTTCTGTCTCATAAAAGTTTCATAATGCTTTTGATTAATAACAATAATTGCCAAATACCAATATTTATTTATATAAATGGATAGAGCCAAATTCCTCCTGTTGGTCTAAACCAGCAAATATTAAACATTAGATACTGTGGTTGGTTCACTGATGAGAAATCTTAGGTGCCTGATTCTGATGAGAAATCTTAGCTGATTTAACTAATCAATTCTAAGCTTTGAATTGTATCCATTTTGAGTAAGTTCTACACAATCTCTGTTAAAACAACTTCAGGAGAATTTTAATACAAATAATTGATGATTGATTTCAAAATGAAGGTGTGTTATCATATCACTATTAACATTACTAATAATCTCTCGATAGTATACTTGTACTATAAACGTTGTTATAAACATAATTACTTTGTTTAGTTTTTCCATTTGTTTCTTGTGGTGGGTGTTTGTGGTTGTATGCAATTATTTACATTGAACATATTATCTAACCCCAAATTATTTTATGGTCAATTTTTGCTATTTTATCAACTTATATGAGAAAGTATACAGAGCGTACATTGTTCTCAATTTGTTTCTTGATAAAGGATTTCCTGGTTTAATTTTATTATTATTAAATATATTATCAAATTTTACTTGAAAAATCAATCCCTCCTACCCAGCGGAGAATCGAATCCAAACCTTGTTAGTAGCCATTTTCTCAAAATATTCCAGGATATTTTTTATTTTCGTGTCCTCCAAGAATATGTGATCGGAAAAGTTCTTCTGTTAGACATATCTTGGCTAAAAGCTGTTATGCTATCAGTCACTTTTATGCACGCTATCTCCTGGACTAAACATATTTGAGAAAGTAAACAGATTCTATTTCTCTACCCATGGTTAAAAATTAGGTATCACTGATTACGTTAGTGTTAATAGGCTATGTATATTTTATTTTGTATAATATTGCCTTTTATTTTTTTTATAATATCTTTATAAAACAATTTTTACAATTTTATTGTTACAGATCCGTATGTTCTTCGCTGAAATTATAACCTATGTGCATATGTATAGTCTTGTTTGTAGGTAATCATTCAGTCCAGAATTTTTAGGTAACTAAATTATATAATTTAATTATGAATGTTCCGAGAGAAAAAATATTACTTAATTAAACACAACATATACTATTAACAGAGGTTTCGCTCACTTTAATTTGGCCACTTTTGAAAAACTACCTCTGAAATTCATTATATTTATTTATTAATATACGAATCGTGTATAAATTAGAATACTTAAGTTACAAATCACCACTATCACTAGTTACTTAAAGTTATAAGGCGGAAACACACTACCATCACGTCACGTGACGTGATGGTAGTGTGTTTCCGCCTATATTCACCAATTTAGTTTATGAAATTTTACAAACAATTATTGAAGGAGGCTCCAATGTGTTCCCTCTACTTACTAATTACGTTACTTATTCTGATTTTAGATGTAACCAATTCCTTGTATTATTTTAATGTGAGTAAATAATTAAAGGCCCGTTTACACGCTCAAGCTATTTGCACAAACGTGGCTTGTACAAGCCAGTTTGTGCAAGTAAATCGTTGGGTGTAAACACAGGCATGAAGTTTGCGCAAGCCAAACTGAATGTCTATTTCATTCAAGCCATTTGCACAAACTGGCTTGCGCAAACCAGTTTGTACCTACAAATGGCTTGAGCGTATAAACCGTGCTTTACAGTAATATTTTTTTCAACATAAATACGTTTCAAAAAATATCGCTTACTTCAAATTATTTAATAATCTATATTTTTCTAAGAAGAACGTGATTCGGAAGAAGTACGAATTTCAAGTGAAAACCACGTTATTAAGAATATTAAGAACATTAAATCTTATTTCTAGACTTTTTTGACAATATTTCTAGGATATTCATTTATTAAAGATCGCTTCTTGAAGAATGCGAACTCTTCATCTTGTAAAGCTAACGATACCGTTTACTTAATTTGATTCAGCTGGTAATCAGGCCGTATACCATTAGTCCTTCCCTTAATAACGAATTCGGTGTCTTGAAAGCATCAACATAAATTCTAATTTTTGTCTTCTAAAAAGCCAATGGTTTATTGTTGAGACTTATCTCCTTTTAAATTGTTTATTTTATAAAGTTACGTTTAATTTACTGAAATAATCCACACAAAACTTACAGTCATTTAATTTCTTGTTTCTTTTTATACCATTCATTTAAAACACCGGAAGCTGTAACATCAAGAGTAACTTAAAACTGTTTGACGTACTCTCCATAAATTACACTAGCTGTACCCACATTGTACACCTAACTTCCATGTATTATGAGAACAATGCAATGTGGTTTAAACCAAGTCAATGTCTAAATAAACAGCTTGAGATTTATTTTTTTACTTAACTGTAGCTCCCCTCGATGGTATTATGCTAATAAAAGCAACGCACCCTTCTTGTCCATCTAATTTCATCAATTCAACCGTTTACCTTCCCCTTTACTTACTTTCACGTAAAAAGGGGAGACGCCATATTTAATTTTTTTCTCTTCCTTTTTTTTCGCTTCTGTTCAATTCCCTTTACCTTTTTCCTTGACAGTTTTAAATGGAATATAAAGAAATTCAAAGTTTTTTTTAACTAGGTAAATAATTGTAATTTAACGAATGATAATTTTAAATTAAAGTTAAAATACTGTACTTAGTGTGGCCGTTAACACTACTCAACACAATTCAAACCCTTTTCAAATAAATAAATAAATGTTTGGTTTGTTGTTACTATTAGTTAATATTATGAATGAAGGTTGTTGTACGGTTCAGAGCAAATCTAATACTCAAACTATATGATGTAAGTATCGACATCCACAGATTCCTATAATGTTTAAATCAAACTCACCGCACATCTCTTTTGTAAATTCTCTCTCTAGATATTCCTCGACCAACAATCCAAGCTTTAATTTTATTTTTTATTTGCAGCTTTAATTAGCTGTAAATAATTACTTAATTAGTTTTCAAAGCCGTTTAGAAAACTGTTTTTGGTTTTTAAACCGTAAGTTTTTCCTTAAGGAGTTTTCAAATCAATTTTGAAAACTATATTAACTCCCAGTAGTAAATAGTGAAGTCAGGTTATCATATTCTTTTTTTATCATACCTACTGCGCATGTCTCAATTCTGTTTTCAATTCAATACCTACCCGTCTCCATGCTATTTTACTATTTTGTAATGGTCATTGAAAATGGCCTAAAGACAGAAATAATCGTCTGATAGTTATTTGCATAGAATGTGGTTAGACAAGATATTATTTTAGATTAAACAACTTGGGCGTCTAAATTAATTATCATTAATATACTTAAAGACAATTTATGAATAGGACCTACATTTATTAATCTTAATAAATCCAGCCAAAATTATTGACAACTATATTATTGAAAACTTAAAATAATTAGGAGAAAAAAAATGCACTTCTCTATTACATATTCTGTTGGTATGTGTACATGTATATGAACAAATTTTTTATGTAACTGGTTATTTACTCCTTGAGTTGGGGTTTATAAGGTTTATTTAATTGTTTATTACTATTAATATTTTGTTTAGTTAATTATTTTTGGTATAGATAGTTATTTACTATATTTTAATGATTACTAGCAAAATATGAAACAAGTCGATCATCGCCGTAGTATCTAAGCATATTCTATTTTCTATAAATTTATGACTTATACTTGAAGAATGAGATTAACTTATTCTGGGTATTTAAACTTTTATGTTTAAGAGAATATATTTTGGTTTCATTTAATATATATATATATATATATATATATATATATATATATATATACTAAGGTAGCAATGTTTAAGTATTATTTACTGTATCATTTTAATTATTTTTAAAAATATATGTAATCAATTGTACTGTACATCAAACTTAGTAAGCACATCAAAGTATATTTCATTTATAAACTAGGGTAGACAAAAAATTAATTTGTCGTTACTTAATTGAGCCTACTTCGTCAGATGGCTGTTGTCGCCCATGACGTATCATGTCTTTTTACAGAGATATTTTTAGTTCTGTTTTATTATTTCAATATATAGCATGTTTATTACTTAATTTATCATTCTTAATAAATCTTAATTTTTACTCATAAAAGGAGAAATATGTATCATACACGATGAAGTTCATTCGTTTCAAATTTGTATAGGTATCTACATTATTTTTCTTAAAATTGATACTTCTGAGTCATACGAGAGACCAGCCCAGCTCTATAACTGTTAGATATATACTTAGGTCAAATTCCCGTTGTAAGGGAGGTTCAATAAGAAGACTACTTTGATAGATTCCCAGAAAATCTTTCCCATTCCTACCTAATTTCAATGACACCAAATAATTTTCTTAATGATGAAAGCCTGTATTTAGATTGTTTTTCTAATATCCAGCGGCAAAAACAGGCCTCTATTTTTATTTTGGTGTGGAGATAAAAAAAATTATCATATTAAGGTTTAGTTAATCTAAATTCTAAACTAATCTACTGAACAAAACTGTTCATATACAAATAATCTACATCAACTATTTAGTTGCAGCTATGAAGAGGATAGAAAGCAGTAATATGAATTCTATGATAACATTTTTTACTCCCGACGGAACCCTTAACCTGGTGGTAGCTGTATAACTAAAATAATTAGATTAGGTTTGTTCCAACCAAGAAGTGTACCGTCCAAGGTATCATCACGGGCATGCGCAATGGATAAAAGCCTTTCCAACCCAACTTGTGACAGTGTTTCGTACCGCCCTCCAAACTGTTCCAACCCGCGCCGCGCAGGGATCGTTTGCAAACGTTTACTGTACGGTCCAAACGATCCTTTGACAATACCAAGTAGGTACTACAGGTTTGTATGATATGCGCATAGTTATGTCAATCGTCACAAATGTCAACAGGAAGTTTCCTTAACTGTTAGGCTTCTTTAAATGTTTTTAATGAGGTGCGAATTATAGTCATTAACTCGTTCCAACCTGACACGATTTTATTACAGTACAATGTTAGCGCATTTATATAAAACCAGTCCTAAACGATTCCTGAACGATCCGCGGGTCGATACAAAGGACGGTACAAATAGAGTGGTTGGAACAAACATAATAAAAGTATATAGAGGCAAACAATAGGTATAATTTAAATAAGCTAGGTACAAAGGCAAACTGTTTAGTTAATAATTTTCTAGTAAAGATATAAGTCGGTTTGAAATTGGGAAATAAATAATTATTTAATGGAAGGTATAATTAATTTACTAAAGAAAATCATTATCAAACATAAAAAAAAAAAAGAAACCGTAGATTGTGTTTTTTAAAGCAAGAAATTATAAATAAAAGTCAGGGTAACAAGGAACTTAAAAAATAAAACTTAAAGTTTTCCAGTGGTAACACTGTTTTATCAACTCGTTAACAACAAGTTTTGCGGAAAATTGGTTTTTGAAACTGAAAACTTTTATTCCTTTTTTTTATTCAATTTATTTTTTTCTAAAAATCCTGAAGGGAAGGATTCCTGTTGTAAGAAGGACGCAACACCCCAGGAGAAGTTGTTTAAACAACTTTTTTTTCTTCAACTCTTTTTAAAAATAAAAACCCTAAGAAGTAGCGTCAAAAAAAGAAGAAAAACTAAATTGAAAGTTGGTTTGAAAAAGGTTTTTTTTCTCACATCTTTCTTAGACCAAGTTCTCGGGGGTTGCCCGAGAGTTTTTCGAGTCAATATTTGTTGTTTTGCGGGGTTGTAAGGAAATGTTTCGAGCAAAAAGGAAAGCTTTAAGGGGGGTTGGTAAAGGATAGAGAGAAAATAGGGGGGGATGAGGGGGTAAAAAATAAATAGGCGTGGTCTAATGCAGTAATGTAGGCGTGGCTTGTTCGAGTTAAAAGAGGGTTGAGGAACAACTTGCCAGCTATCTCATTGGTCGATTCTATCTACATTTCTCTCCCCACTCCGTTATTTGGGTTGAAAAAGCCTTTGTGAAATCAATCCTAAGGCTCGGGAAGGGTTTTTATGTTGTTAAAGCACGTATATTGACTTCTACCTCTGTCTAACCTTCTCATAATGTATACAGTTTGAAAAATCTTGTTTCCTTCTCTAGATTGACGCTGTTTTATTTTCTCCTCGGTTGTACTGATAGCCGTGAATCAATCTTGGGGTTTTATACGCCTGGTTATAGTAGCCTTTCTAATGTTATCTTGAACCCAAGATTAGAAAATCATACTCATTGTTTATCCAACATACTTACTTTCTTTTATCTTTCAATTGTTATATCTAAGTTGCTTGTAAGATTTTAGTTTTTAAAATGTATACCTACAAATACAAAAATATAAATTGTTTCCCCACCATAATTAGTAGAAATAAAAGAAAAGTTATTTCAAATTAAATATTAATTATTTATGTATTTTGAAAAACTATGTTTTTAATGTTTCCACAAGTAGCGAAATGAATTATCATTAATGATAAGAAATATTCAAATGCCGGTAACATTACTTGCTCTCCTAAGGTAACGAGAGCAATGTGATCATTTTCCAAATTCAAAAATTCGTAGACAGAAATCCGTTTCAGATCTAAGAGAACATTTTTTAATCTCTTATCAACCTGTCAGTCTATCCTTCGGCAATTTTTGCAAACTATATATTCTAATTTCAATGAAATTTTGATGGTAAGTCATAGTTAGCTCACTGTTGTTCTCATATTAGTATCAACTAACTGCGCACATTTAATACTAAATAAAAATAAAAATGACCCTACTGGGAATCGAAACAGGTCTAACACAGTGGGACCACTTAAGAGACCATTCATCCAACAGGACGTGAGGGAGCTTTATGTCACACAAATTGAGACTTTTTTGTAGTGTTCTTAAAACTAGGCTTGATTTTCTTAACTTCTCATCAGATGAAAGATTTTTTTGCTATATGAAGAAGAATTATAAAAGCATGCAACATTCTGCTGGCAAAGGTTATACCTACTTTTTAAAATAGTCTTTCCCTCATCAGGAGTCCAGATATGACTAATATAATATGATGATAATAGGATGACTGATACGATGATATCTCATGATATTTAGGTAATAGGTGCTACATGAACCTATAAAACGTTAACGCAGTCTTTCCTATCCTCGCAATAATATGTTTTTTTTATAATATAAAGACAGATGATTCGAATGAGGAACCCTTAATTTGGAGTGGTGTGATGAGTGAAACCCATTACCCTAATATCTATTTTCCTCTTTCTACCAAAACCCAGGTTTTGACGTTGCTTATAGCATTCTAAACATATAACAACCCCCAAAACTTAGTAACTGGGTCCACACTGGGATTCTTTGACGCGATTCATAGTCGTAGGGCTGAGTTTGAGAAGTGAGAAGAATCTTATTTGCGTCTCACTTGAAGGTGGGCTGTGTCAACATCAGCGAAAATGAAACTTTAATCTTATTACATGGTTGCGGAGCAGAATATTTAAATTCCGTCTGAAATGGAATTCTCGGACGCAAGTGCAGTGTGTACATGTTGTTTCTAATCTAACTATGTCTGATTCATTTCGTTTAAAACCTTCAACCAGTGTGTACGCGGAAGTAGTTCTTTCTTTACAGTTTGTTTTTCTCGTACGTTGGTTCATTTCTCGTCAGTTATCATATGGACCACAAAAGTTGCACTTCAATTAGTAGATAATCTGCAGGCCGCTCGTTGTTTTTGGTTTCATCTGCAGATTATTAAAAGAACAATAAATATAGTCTGTATGAAAAGTTTAGAGATCCAGTGACTGAACTGAAAAAAATAAATTCATTCGCTGAAGCAACTGTTTCGAAAACATAATGTATTCCTTCCCCTAATACTATCTACAACTACATAAATACCTCCTAAACTGTCATTTTTAGGATAAATATAGCAAAAAGAGTAACATTATTATTTATATATTTTACAGCTAGATAACTAGATGTCTTAATGCGTTTCATATTTGGCAATGTTAATAGTTGAAGTTGAAGCGGTAAATGATTCTGGTAGAGACGTTCAGAATTGAACTGCACTTTTATAAGTCTAAGATTATCCTGGGTTTCGCTGGTGGGATTGGTAGATATAAACAATAATAAGGTTTAAAGAATGGACTTTAGTTCTACCATAGGTTTTTTTTTTAAAAAAGCAATATATTAGTAACTAGAAATAGAAAAATGTAATTATGTAACTAGGTAGAACTAAAGTCCATTCTTTAAACCTTATTATGGAGTTCTACAAAAAGAACATTAGAACCTTAAGAAAGATATAAACAAGACATGAAGAAAGCTTTCCTGAATCTAGAAAGGTACAAGGACATTTTATAATTCAAGATAAGACCAAGTGATGACGCATTCTCAAGAAAGAGAAGACGATACAAGGAGTGAGATAGATAGACGCTCGTTTGAGACAGTGGATAATTTCAAATTTTTGGAATCAACCGTCAAAAAGGATAAGGAAGGAAATTACTAAAGTAAGTAGTAGGATCACAGTTGTGAATCAAAGTTATTTCTTCCTGAGTAAACTACTAAAAGAAAAACATCTCTAGAATTGTAAAGCATTGGTTCTACAAGACACTAATTTGACCAGAATGGTATCTACTTTTAAAAGCAAAACGTGCACCCTCACCCAAGAGACTTCTATAATTTTTTCTTCTATAGCGTCACAGTTTTGAGCGGATAATATTGAGAAAAATATTCGGACCTGTGGAAGAAGGTGGTCAGTAGAGAAGCAGAAATTCTAAAACCGAATGCTAGTAGAATTGTTTAAGAAGTCCCTCTTTATCAAAACACACAAAGCTATAAATTAGTTGAAACGTTTAAAATTATCTCCATGTTTAAATACATGTTTAATAATGTTACATACATGTTTAATGTGAATTATCAAAACTGATATATTTTATAATAAGTTAAATTCTCATAAATAATAAGTAAATTCTCATAAATCATATATGATTTATGGTTTATGTCTATATATATATTGATTATTAGAACTAAAGGCCGATCAGTTGTCATTGGTTTGTGCTAGTGTTGTTGATTTTCTGTCATTTATAGTCAGTTTTTAATAAAATAGACCACTGTTTTATTTGTTTGTGTGTGTGACATTTTTGAAGTCCTGTTTTATTGAGTTTGTGAACTTTCACTTTTGTTACCGAACCAAATACATTTTGATGTTACTAGTAACTGTAGAATTTTGATAACTGTGAATTTGTTGAAATATTGCGTTTCTAAATATGTATGAACGGTCTTATGTTGTTGGACGAAGTGTAAAGTTCAATTATTGACAGGTTACACTACTTGTTTATCTTCATTATAAATAAATTCAGTAAAATCTCAACACAATTTAAGTGCATTAATAAATTTTAGATATCCATATACTTATGTTGAGGGTAACGAATTGTATACCAAAGAATTATCAGTATATTTAGAATGATACAGTAGAAATATGATTTCCTGAGATCTTTGTCAAACTTTGAGATTGTGAAAAATGCAAAGCTCTACTTGAATGAAAAAGGAAAGTATTTTTAAGTCTGTTAACAAAACATAAAACCAAAGATGAAGAAACGAATAATGTATGACCAACGAGTTACCGTTTTAAGAAGAGGGTAAAAACGAGTGGTATAAAACAATTTGCGGTGGTTAGAAAAGACGCATTACATTTACCAAACGTTGATTTAATTATTAGAGTAGGAACTCAAGGACAAGAGGATTAAGCGGAGGGTAGAATCATTGAAAGGCAAACCTCCTGATTGGCTTCAGTTATAACGCCGTGGACTAACGTTTCTCTACCAGTAAAAGGGGAGAGAGGAATGAAGAGCTGACGCAAATGGGGAAGACATAAACCGATTTGGGGGAAGTATGATGTAGTGTCGAGTATCAGAGAGAAGTTGAGAAGGCTGGTGGTCTCTGGAGGCAAGCCTGGGGGCCGAATGTCCCTGGGGGCAGTCCCTTTATACGCTTTATTAACTACTCACCCTCACAGTGAGCATGCAAGCTCCCCTTGTCTTTCAACATGTTCGCTTTCAACATATCATACACGCAACAGTTTAGCCTCTTTAATTATTCAAATATAAGAATAAATGTCACGCGAAGATTACTTCTTAAACGTATGAAATGATTTTGTTTTGAAAAGTAGAACCACAAAGAACAAGATCATTATAACAATCTAAACTTCTTTTAACCGCAGATTCCGGAGGACTCTTTTGACCAGATATGAGATCTGACTTTTCTTTTTCATTCTGAAAATATGGTAGATGGAATTGGCCTAGTCAAATGGTTACTTATAACTCGCCTAGAACCACAGTCATTTCTGGCGATGATTGTAATACCATAAGAGGATACATGTTTCACACGATGGTCACATCAAGTCATTGACAAGATAAGTAAAATGGCTGTTCCCTGTCCCGTAATTACCAAATGTAGCGTTGATTGCAACACAGTAAAAAGTGTACCCTTAATATGTATGTGTATTTAATATGTGCCCTAGAATGAATAGCAAATATTATGTAATATATCATTTATAAAAAAAACACGACCTTTTTTTTTAAAGAAGAAAGAGGAAATGGAAAGATAGATAAAAATGCACCCTTTCGTCCTTCACCGAGAACTACGTACGTATCTATAAATTTCCACTCAATCATTACCAATTGGAGCAACCTTATTAGAGTTTAAGGGAACGGCCAGAGTGAACACTCCATACGAAACATGCGTAAGAATAAAACAAAGCAGGCTAAAAGTTTAAGTGGGCTGAACATTATATATGGAGACTAATGAGCTCGGAGGATTCAAAGTTGGATAGTTTACTGGATTGTTTCTATTTCTGATTAATATTGGGGCGCAAGTAATGTTTAAAGTTGTAATTTTTATAATCTTTATTTTGGTTAGAAAACAACTATTATAAAATTATTATTCTTTGTTATTTCTTGCTTGCTGCTAAAAGGTTTCTTTATCCTCCAACTTGAATTAATATTATTGAAAATTGTTACATGGAACAAATATTTACAATGACCAACCCCGTGAAACCAGTGCGAGGCGAGCGTGCCTGCGAGATTAGACATTAGGAAAAGCATGTACATACCATGTTTTATGGTTTCGGATGCAGTCTGCAAATAATACTCAACCGCAGAGGAGTGGAGCTTTTTCTTGTAAATGTTTTCGTTGTCACCTTTTATATTGGTTTTGTCTCGTCTGTATGTACAAGCAATGTTCACTTTTGTCCACTGCATGTACGACCAAAGAGAAGAACAAAGCATAAGTAAACATCATTTTTGAAACCGAACTTTCGGTAAATCGTGAGCAGGTGTCAGGTGGTAAAAATAGATTACAAGAAGGAACATTTTTCTCAAGTTCATTTACTGAGACAAAATTATGTACTGCAATTATTTCCCACATTTCATAAACTCAAAAAAGATATTGAACATATTCTTTTGTCTGAAGTATAGAATGAGTCACTCCGTACCCTAAACTTGGGATCTGTTGATTAATTCTTGATGGGAGATAACATTTATATGTCCTTTTTTTTCTCCTTTTCATAATTAAAATTATAATTCGATGATATTTATGGCTATGCCGCCTCTTATGCATGTAGGGGGATATAGACGGGCGAATCCCGTTTCGGCACCAGGACCCCTTTTTACCTGAGAAAATCGTAACCCGTTTCGGCACCAGCACTGATAGGACGTTTTGGCACCAGGACCTCAGGTACTAGAACTTTTAAAAATGGTAAACAAAATACATTTTAAATACATTTTTATTTCTTTAAAAAAAATCAGTCTTACAAATTTGAAAATATTCAATAATGTCATTAAATTAAAAAAAAAACGAGTAACAGAGTCATTTTTCTTCATTTAATCTGTCATTGAATCAAAGTATTTGTTGAAGTTTTTTTCCTATATTAAATAAATATTCCGTTATTGTTATTTCCTTAGATGTATATTTCATGTATTCTTTAGTAATGTAATTATATAATTCTAAATTATAGTAGCTTCTGACACTTATTTCATTTTTTGATTTTACATTAGTTTCAACTTGAATTTCCTTAATCGTTCCTTAACGTCTCATAATTTTATTGGGTCGAACTGACAAATCTTCTACCGCTTTATTTTTTACGTTGGCACGAATTTCTTCTAATTATTTTTCTTTTTCATTTATAGGCTCGTGGTTGTGCTCGAGTGTAGGATGCCTAGTTATTTTTGTAATAGACGGGTCAGAATTTAACGTAACCGTACAAGTATCCTTTTGGCAACATCACCATTTTTTAGCATTTTACTTTTAATGTATTTGTAATAATTAATTATTATTGCGGAACCACGTTTAGAAGTAACTTTAACAATAGTATTCGACATATTCTGTAAGACTAAAAGGTATACCTAGTGTATGAAATACTATAGACAATGTATTTAGACAAAGATTGTGACAAGATAAAGAAAATAATAAATAAATATATTCAATAAGTAAACATATACAGTGCCGAAACGACCCATGATTTTGCAAGAATCTGGTGCCGAAACGTACTAGGACTTTAATCCTTTCATAACAATAGCGGGTGCCGAAACGGGCTACTGCCATATAGACGCGGTCAGGATAAAGATGATTGTAGAAGAATATATATGTTATTGCTTTCTAGCTTACTGAAGGTAACATAATTAAACTGCGACAATTCTTTAATTTCTTCTCTTTTGTCTCAAATTCAAAATTCCCCTAAACATAAATGGGCTTTAGATGTCATCAAACATTTTTGGTTTCGTATCAGTTTGTCGGTCTGAAGTCTGATCGTAAACGTTCTTTTATGTCCGCATATTTTGAAAACTACTTGTCCGATATCGAATAAATTTGGTTAATAATACCACACTTAGCTCATGCTCATCATATTAATTTCAACTTCTGCACATTACTTCTTCCTCTCGCGTTTGAGAACAAAATTTTACTGTGTTAACTCTTATATAATATACAACTTCAACTCTGATTGTAATAAAATGTATATATGCGAGGTAATATAAGGGTGTTAGTTCGTCCCTATTAATTTCAACTTTTAATTTGCTTCCTCTCGCACATTTCCACTAAAATTTCATCTGTAGCACTCATAATTTCAAATGTATTTTACTATACGTCTAGTGATGTAAGGGCATGAAGAATATATCGACGGCTTGGAAGAAGACTGTCACAAAACCGTGTTTTCAAATTTTACAAGAGAAGCAAAAGAAAAAAGTGACTATTTTTGATGTCGAATTTATTGACCTTATGGTTGTTGGATTTGCTTCATATTATAATAACTTCTTCTATATACTTCAGAAAACCTAGCCATACTACTACTTTTTACATATTAAGCTCAGTGCTTAATTTTTAGGCAATTTTTCAATTAAAATCAGTACTTGTGACGATATTCCATAAAAAAGAGTAAGCAAATTGCATATTAGTACATAAGAACTTATAATAATTTGGTAAAACATTTTACAAATTAACATAATTTATATACTAAAATTAAAAGTACAAAAATCAAAATCATACATAAACTATATAATATGTCTAATAAAACGAGATCAGGCACAATTCTATTCAGTCTTTGTCTTTAGTTAGTAAATTCAGTGTTGAAAGAAATTGGAACTGTAAGTGACAAGGCTATTGCATTTAGACAAGTAACTTATTTTTAAATGTTCTTTTGTTTCATAAATAAAGACAAAAATAATAATACTGAAAATCAATTGCCTTAGGTTCTTAGTCTATATAAAAATAATAATACTAAAAATCAATTGACTTAGGTTCTTAGTCTATATAAAAATAATAATACTGAAAATCAATTGACTTAGGTTCTTAGTCTATATAAAAATAATAATACTGAATCAATTTGTTTTTGTTTATAAGCTGATGTTAGTTTAACCTTTTTTATTTTGGTTGGTTTCCATCTTGCTGCTAAACTTTTGTCTTCCAAACATCTTAAATTGATAATAACATCACCTTCACAAGGCCTGGAGTCCAGGTATCCCACGGAACAATCTACTGCCTCCAATTAATAGACTAGATTAGAGGGTGCTCAACTCCACCCCCAATGCTGATAAGAAAGTTATAATCAAAATAACATACACATGAATGACAATAGTCACTAGTCACCCACGCGACCACTGCAGGGTTAAAACTCCGATTGGTAAATAAATATAGGGAATACGACGGAGAACACATAGATAAGAAGTAGTAGGGTTAACGATTTCGTGAATGACGAAAGGTTACTAATCTACGGTTGACAATTCTAAAAAATAATTGTTATAAAATTATATTTATTAATTTAAATAAAGCTTTATTTTAGTGGAAAACTGTTATAAAATAATAATATTGTTACAAAATGATATAAATGTAGATAACATTGTATGCAAGAGGGTCTTTTTTTTTTTTTTTTTTTT
Source organism: Gerris lacustris (assembly GCA_951217055.1). Classification (NCBI taxonomy): domain Eukaryota; kingdom Metazoa; phylum Arthropoda; class Insecta; order Hemiptera; family Gerridae; genus Gerris; species Gerris lacustris. Next base: position 31,512,388 of record OX578281.1, on the reverse strand, counting down.
TAACTTTTATTGAATATTGCAACTACAGTTTTACATGTTATAAGCAATAATGATAATTTGATTGTATGGCTTGATTTAAATTGACAGATATAAGACTCCTGTCCAGTGACAGAGCTTATTGACTTCGCATAAATTCTTTAAATTAACAAATGTCTTATATCATAATAGATCTCGGGGCCATTGCCGCTTCAATCGCCTAGGAGGATTGTCAGGAATGGTTTGGAATGACAGGTTTTGGATCAAAGGATTTGTGTGGAGGGAGACTGAGTGGTGGAAGGATCTATAGCGGGAAATAGCTAGGTCTCGGACAAATGGGACGTTTAGGTCAGTGTGTAGGATTTGGTTGGATACGTAATAGGGTGCATTTACTATAGTTCTGAGGATCTTTGATTGTAAGGATTGGATGCGGTAGGAGTTAGAGCGTTTGGTGCAGCCCCATAGTTCAATGCCATATGTCCATGCAGGTTTGAGAATTGTGTTGTATATTAGTATTTTGTTATGTGTGTTGAGTTTGGATTTTTTGTTGAGGAGTCTATGTAAAAGTTTATAGCGTGTGTTGATGCGTTTGCGTAGTGTTAATGTGTGGTGTGCCCATGTGAGTCTGCGATCAAGGTATAAGCCAAGGTAGCGGACGGTACTATGGTGTGGAATTAGGATATGGTTAAGGAATAGAGGTTCGCAGTTTCCGTGTTTTAAGGAGAAGGTCACATGAACACTTTTACTCTCGTTTATTTTTATTCTCCATTTGTTTAGCCATATTTCAAGAAGATAGAGGTGTTCTTGAATGAGATCAGACGCAACGTGAGAATTTTTATGGGTGGAGAGTATACATTTGTCGTCTGCAAAGGAAGCAAGGATGGTTGAAGGATGTTGAGGGATATCATGGGTGAAAATATTATATAAGAAGGGAGCAAGGATGCTACCTTGGGGTACCCCTGCATTTATAGGGTAAATAGGAGATGTTGAGGAATTATAGGAAACATGGTAAAAACGGTTTTCTAGATATGATTTAAGGATGAGGTAATAGGTAAATGGGAGGATACCCTTGAGTTTCCAGAGTAAGCCAGCGTGCCAGACCCTGTCGAAAGCTTGAGCTTCATCCAGGAAGACAGCTGAGCAGTACTTTTTCCGCTCAAGGGTAGATGAGATGATAGAGATGAAAGAGGGTCACTTTTTTAAAAAAATAATTGTTTTAAAAAAATAAAAAAATAATTGTTTTGATCAAAATTGTCATAATATCGCACATATGACGTTTTGATCAATTCATTTAATAAATATTTTATGGGTTAAATAGTCATAAAAGCATTTGTGTCGTTATTGAACAAAAATGAGATATAAATGTCTTCTTACCTTATTATGAAAACTGCAAGAAACACTTTTGTGACAGTTTATTAAAAAAAATGCGACATTTCCACTTAGATGCCAAGTTGAACACTGATTTGTTACAGTTTAGACCATAATACTAATACAATCCTCTCTAATGTCAGACTGGCATTTCACTCATTCTGGCGTTCTGTGTTTGTACTAGAAATATGACAATATTCTACATAAAAGTACTACTCCTTAGGAGTGTTTTGGTACAAAAAAAAGGTTTTCTCAAAAAATCGGTTTTGTGACGGTCTTCTTCCAAACCGTCGATATGTGTCACACTAATTGAAAGACTTTTCTTATTACATAAATTTAATTAACTCAAAGATTATACCAAAAAATACTTCACAACTTCCTGTTTTGTGAAAGTATTACAAAAAAACAAAACCTAGCTCAGCATTATTTTTTTCTAAATTAGCTTTAACTCATAACACATAACGATTTCTAATAATATTTCAGCAACAACAAAAAAAAGGCTAGTTATCTGATGAGGAACATCTCTTTTCCCTTTCAGTTTTTATCGAGTTTGCTCAGTAGAAAGCTTATTTAAAGTTAGCGTAACACAACACAAAAAAAAACCTCAAAACCTTTTTTGGTGTCTTATATTAGGTTTTATAAGTCGGTTACATTGGAACGAACACTTTCAAGACCCGAAAGCCTTGTTATTTTTCTTAGTATATTTTGATTAGTAGCCACCAGGTGCCGACATTTCAAAAACTAACAACCCAATGGAAGCCTTCTTGAATGTCTCCAATTTCTTCTGGCCTATCTTTATCTTCCTTTAGCGTTAGTGTCGCAGTCAAACACCCCAACAAATTGCCACTTCTCGCCTTAACACCTTTTCTTCTTCTATTATTGAAAGCCTTCTACATTTTTTTTTCCTTTCCTTTCTATCCTTATTTCATCTCTTATTAAAACATTGTTCACTCATCTTACCTATACATTTTTGTGTTATTATTGGCCTATTGCGTTTCTTTCTTTTTTTTTGTCATTCCTTCTTCAAGAACACCGTACAATCTATATCTAATAATGCCCCCTTTATCTTTTCAAACCTCTATTTCTTCATTTTTATCATTTTTCTAATACAATAATAGATTTTTTTTCACTCTCTTTTCTGAACATTTCGTCCCAAAAATAAGAACATTTTTTTCCCCCCTTATTCTTTTAAAAAAGCGATGTAAACAACAATAAAATCGTCAATTGATTTTCTATCTATTGTATAGACTAAAGTGTTGGTTTCCTATTTCCGTAATTTTTGCAAAGACTACAATCCAACAAAAAAGTGACCTTTAAACAGAAAAATGACATTTTAAGTGGCATCATTTTTTCCCCTCTTTGCTTATATAGTTAGGTTTCTAATATACCTTTAGAATATGCAAAATTGTGCTTCATTTCTTCTTCTCTACAGAAGAATATCGCATTATGGCTTTAGAATTGTGAAAAAATGCTTTAAAAATGAAATTATTTTAAATTGGGTGAAATACGATCTTAAACTAATTATATTTTCTTTTTTTGTCAATAACTTGTGAAATCAATTTCACTTTGTACAATTTTAATGGTTCAAATTATTTTAGTAGTTTTCTAAAGGATGAAGAATTGTAGGTTTGTAATTTTGTTAAGACATTTCAAATTACGTAGCATTATTGTAATTTGACTGAAATAAAAAGTGGTTTCAAGCAGAGGTCTTCAAACAACGACCCGCGGGCCAACGCCGGCCCGCCAGCACCATACCAATCCGCCCCCCCCCACGCCATAGTTTTTTTTTATTACATTGTAAAATTTAAACAAGTGGTTGTGCAAGTACATATTTTATTTTAGACTAAGGGATATTATTATTTCTATACACTGGAGAGATAACTTTTGTTTTAGACGAAGGGATATTATCACATCTAAACACTGTAGAGATAATATTTCTTTTAGACTAAGGGATTATTATCACTTCTAAACACTGTAGAGATAATATTTCTTTTAGACTAAGAGATATTATCACTTCTAAACACTGTAGAGATAATCTTTCTTTTAGACTAAGGGATATTATCACTTCTAGTAACTAATAACTTAAGGACAAAGGAATATCACTTGTGAGGTGACTCTTATTAGATGGGGCCCATATTCTATAATTCAGCTGATTAGTGAAGTTTTCTGGTCAAAGCTTCCATTTTCCAGTACTTTCGGCCAAATAGAATATATCGTATCGTATATATATATATCGTAAGCTTATTATAACCATTTAGAAGTAGTTGACATTGTCAGTGTCAAAAGAAGGTTCACAAAAAGAGGAAAGTTTAATAATGAACAATTTACTGATAAGGATATCAGTGTATCTATTGATAAATTACTTGAAATTAACAGCAAACATTGTTACAGCAAGCGAGTCGAGATTGATCCAAAACTATTCAGGTTTGACTGCAATTATAATTGAGTTAATTGATTTAGCCAGTGACGTATTTTTATGCCTTTTCGTTTTCAATTGGAATTTGACGAATTCCATCAGTAGTTCTTTTATAATTCTAAATTCCACAGGACTTTTAATTTTTAGCAAACTGCTTCAATTTTATTTCATATAATATTGAGCTCATAGTACGTTTTGGTAAAAGAAGCTTACAATAAATAAGATATAAATAAAGTTTAAATTTAAAATTGGGTGTTTCTACAGTGATTTGATGAAACTCACTAAACTCAACTAAACAAGTAAAATTGACTAGATTATTGTAAAAAAAAATCACAATGGCACAAACCAGTTTCATCTAGTTTAGTTGGTATAGTAATGACTGTCGATGCGTAAGTATAGTATTAAACTCGGTCTGTTATAAAATATTAGGTTCTTACTCGTTTATTAGTTGTCTTTACTTGGTTGAATATTGTTAGTTTCTTCGCAAGTTATCATATTAAGTTATTAGTTTCTTCACCTGTTATTTCGTTTCCTAAAATTAATAAAGTTGCATTCTTACTGATACAATCTAAATCGAATTTAAAATTTGTTTCAGGCCAAGCAGTTAATAAGCGCAATGTGAACGACAAAACAAAGGATTATGAAAGGCACAATGCAGATCAGTATGATGAATATTTTACAGATTCTTCAGTGGAACTTAACAACCTGCTTTATATGGCTATAGTATTTAAATTCGAAGTTTACTTCGTTTGCACAGGGACTCTGATTAGTCCTTATCATGTGCTAACAGGAGCTCATTGTGTCGTAAGCGATCGATATATGCGAACTCAGCCGAATAAATTAAGCGTTCGCTTTGGACACAGGTAAGTACTGTCCAGATTAATTTATTCAAGGTATTCCTTATTAATTATCGTTTATATGCAGAATCCCTTATATTTTTACAAGCTTTATATTAGCTCCAATTGTGTGTCTGGAACATGTCAGGGACAAATCTTGAAATATATATTTTTCCCACTTACCGACTACCTAGACAGCTGAAATTTGCACAGATTATGAATTTCCGATGGCAACATAATAATCAGTTATTAGTTCTACAAAATTATTTGTATTAGCCGATCAATAAATTTTCGTAAAAAAATGTACTAAAATGGATAAAATAATTTTACTTAAACGGTGACTGTACCACGAGCAATCACAGTATTTGCAAATGTCACTGAAAAACAAAGCGGGCACTTGCATTACAAAACCCTAACAACACTTGCATTAAATTTAATTCTTTTACTCAATCCTAAAAAAATTAAATGTAAATGCTCGGAGTACATAATTCTACTAAGTGTCGAATGTCGAATAATAAAAAATGTTGATAGCACCCCACGCTTTTATTTTAAGTGATAAAATATACTGTGACTGCTCTTAGAGCAGCGGTAGTTCAAATAATGTATTTCTCCTTTTTATTGCTTTCTTTATAAGAGTATGTTTTTTATCTTTTAAATATATAGTACTTTATGCAACATATACAAAGATGTTGTGTGCATAGAGTTAGAGCCACATGACCCAGAATTTATGCCGATCCCGAAAACAGGCTCGAATTGTTTCTGCTCAAGTCGGCAGGTGGTTTTTTTTGTGTATATATGTCAGATACATTTGTCTATTGAGATTTGAAGAAGTAGCGTGTTTGTTTATTGCCACAGAAAGTGTTAATATTAAAATAAAAATGGGAAAGGATTTCTCTACATGAAATCAAAAAGTTGAGAGTTTGGAAAAATCCCGATCTATTATGTCATCACTTTGAATAATTGAAGTCACTTGAACGGCAAGTTTAGAAGCTGCTGATGAATTTGAAGCTGGCTAGTAAACTCGCCGCTCGCTTTGCTTGAGCAATAAATTTGAACGCTGTGCTACTTTACTACAAGCTGCTATAGTGAATTTGCTCTAAGTAATAACGCTAGCAAATCCACTGAAATTGCACGCCGAAGCGGGTGGATGGTCAGTTTACAAGCTACTCGGCGAGTTTACTTGCTGAGTGTAATTACTACGGCGGAGCTTGTAACATATAGCTGACTCGCACTAGTTTACTCACCAGCGAGTAGCTTGTAAACTCGCCCCCAAGTAATTGAGGTTTTACTTGCAAAAACATTTCTTCTGTAGTATCTTGCAAGCACTTACCTGTAATAGTCCGATTTGATTTATTATTTTAGTCTTTTGTCCCATATTAGAGGAAGCCTTTTAGAGATCAACATTTCTTTCAATGATAATATGATATAGATAAAACCAAAATAGCAACAACAATGAAAACGTATTAATTATGTATAACCTTTTTCTTTTTTAAAAAGGTTAAAAACAAGTATTTAATAGAAAAAGAGTTATACACAACTATTTTAAAAATCGATGAACTACCTTTTCTTTTTAAACAAGAGATGGACAAGACAAATAGACTAAAAATTCCGGTTAAAATTCCAATATATCCACACTCTTTTAACTGAACAGTTCAGTTCTCACGCCAGCTTTCAGAATCTAAATTTCAATTTAAACTGACGAGCATACAGAATACAGGTTGTACTTAGAGACCTACTACTTTTTACGTCTTGTTTTTCAATTTTTAAGTTTTTGGTAGAATTCATACTACGGAAAGTTTAAATTTTAATTTAAATCAAATTATAATTATTATTAACAGCAGGAGACAGAAAGAGAAAAATAGACTCCAGCACCGGAAATCGAACCATGGGCCTCCTGTATTTCCAGAACAGATGCTCTTACCAACTAAGCTATACTGGAGAATAATTTCCTCTGTTGTTAATTCGGGATTTTTTTCATGAAATGTAAAGGTGTTCAATCCCTCCAATAAATAATATAAATATTTAAGTCTCAAGGTCCGAATCAAAAAGAATATTTGCCGATTAAATAAAATTCATTTCTTTGGATTAGGATGTGCTCATAATATTATAACCAGTCCATGACTTACAGCTAAGGTTGGAAGAATTTTCACTCGGTAAATTTTCGAATTTGGCCGTTCTAGCGTAAATAGGGTAGATTTAAATAATCCTATTTGGAATTTATTTGTTGTAAAGAATATTAACATTTAAATTTCAGATCTATTGGCCTGGATCAAACTGCCAATCCAGTAGTAATGTGGTTCGCTCATCCTTCATATAAGCCTGAAACTCGGCAGTACGATGCAGCCGTTCTTGAAATCAAAAACAGAATTGTATTTTCATCAACATTAGCGCCAGTTAGACTAGCTGCACTAAGCTTTACTGATTTTCTCAATAAATTAGTCGAAATCAAAGCAGACTGCGTTATCCTCGGTTGGGAACCGGATTTAACTCAACAGAGGAACTTGATTTTCAACAAATATTACATCGAAAAGAAAAGAGTCAATTTAAAATCATGGAAGGAATGTTTCACACATGTCGAGCATATTGGTAAATGCTTTTCTTTTTAACCATTCTTTACTTTTTATAAATCTTAAATTTACACATACTGAATAACATTTAGAGTATATATACTAAAAATACGTAATTACCTAGTTATTAAAAATTAAGTCGATGTTATTTTCACACTTGATAGGTTAGTTATTTAAATATTACTAAAAATCAACGTAGTCAACTGTCAGGGGACAAACTAACATCAACTTGATTTTTGGTCTACTAACTAATTCTGTACTCAGGATCATGAAAATCACATTGTCCACCATAATTGGTGAGACATGGCCGCTCTCCACTGGTTTTTTTTTTTAAACGCCTATTGCCAAGCTATGTTCCGCAGACGAACTTAGCCGACCACATATTCTTAAAAGCGCTAAAACATTGACTTGTATACAAAATTCTAGCTTGATGTTAGTCAGACACTTTATTGCACGCTATCTCCTGGACTATTATATTTAATATATTGTATTCTTGTTATTATAAAACGCCATTATATAATTATTATTTTGTTTTTTCTTCTAATGCTAAAGTTGGTAAAAATATATTACTGTTTTTAGAATCGACTATGGTTTGTACTAAACCAAGAGAAGAAACTGAAAAATGTAGAGGTGATTCCGGAGGACCACTAATCTGTTCTGAAGGGGCGCAGTTTGGCATCGCCACTTGGAATCCTGGTATATTTTTTCATAATATATACCGTATTGCACCGAATTTAAGATGCACTTCTTTCCATGATTTTAAGCTCTCAAAAATGGGGTGGGTCTTAAATTTGAGGGCGTCTTTAATTCAAGGGAATCTTAAATTGATGTATTTGTTTATAAAATTTGAACTGCTTGAAAGGCGAAGAATAAAAAGTTCGGTTATCCGTCCCGCAGAATTAAGATGAAAAACTGTCTTCTGAATAAATTTATGGGAAAAGAACTTCTTAGGTTGTAGGAAGCCGACAAATGTCTTTCTAGGTGGTTTTTATATTTTAATCTTAAAAATTGCGGTGGTGCTCTCACAGCGCATAAGTGCAGGAGGGTTAAGTTAAATAAAAACGTTAAAATTTGAAAGAAAAGAAAAAAAGGCTATCTACATAAGAATCATCAAATAACATCTATAATATTCAAAGTCACCTTCCCCTTTTGGAACCTTGGCTGAGGAAATGGAGATTCTTTCCGCCATAGCTCTTGGCATTCAGTCATGCTTAACAAGTTCTTACACGTTAATCCGATTTAGCCTATACCTTGGCCTTGATGTTGTCAAACCTTGACAAACGTCATACTTGGCAGAAACACACGAAAACAAAATGAACTTACTTAACAAAAAGAAGTGACTGCTTCGTCGTCTGGATCGTAGGTCCAAGATTACTCTTAATAACAAACAAAATTTATAACATGGTCTTAAAACTGGCTTGGACCTGCTGTCTGGAAGTGTGAGATAGCTCCAGGCCATCCAACTCTTGTCGTCTCCAAATTATCTTCTAGTCCATGATCTTAAAAATAATAACTGAAGCTCCATTTTATATTTAACACTTAATACTTGTAAAATTGAAGTTGTGTTGAGCAAACAAGAGGGTGATCAAATTGTATATTATTTTCACACATTCTTGAAGTGGACTAACTTAAATACTCTTTTTCAGGATGCATAGAAACAACAAATAAACAAGACATATTTACAAGATTGGACTCGGTTCATCGGTTCATTGAATTAGCCATGGAGAGACAAGGCAAGTTCTGGACGAATGAAATCAATGACAGTGATAACGACTTAAAGAATAATTCTGCAATTAGGAACGAGAAGGAAATATCACTTCAAAAACAGGAGTTAAGAAATATTGGAGTTCATAAATCAAAATCTATTGGAAATATCTTTCTTTTATATTTTATACTTCAGATGACACTACTTTCAGCCAGATAAGAAATAGCAACAGCTATTTTATTTTAATATTTCAAAAAGATAATGAAAAAAATAAAATAAATAAATAATAATATTAGTAAAAATATTATTAATATAGTCCAGGAGATAGCGTGCAAGAAAGTGTCTGACTACCATCAAGCTAGAAATTTGTGTATAAGTAAATGTTTTGGTGCCTTTTAAGAATATGTGATCGGCTAAGTTCGTCTGCGGGACATAGCTTGGCAATAGGCCTTTGAAGAAAACAGACCGGTGGAGAGCGGCCATGTCCCGCCCTTTTTGGTGGACAATACGATTTTAATGATCCTGAGTACGAACTTAATTAGTAGGCCAATAATCAAGTTGATGGTAATTTGTCACTTAATAGGTTAGTTAGTCAAATGTTACTCCAAATCAAAGTGTTCCCTATCGAGGGACAAACTGCCATCAACTTTATTTTTGGTCTAATAACTAATTTAGTACTCAGGATCATGAAAATCACATTGTCCACCAAAAAGGGCTGGACATGGCCGCTCTCCTCTGGTTTGTTTTTTTCAAACGCCTATTGCCAAGCCATGTCCCACAGACGAACTTAGCCGACCACATATTCTTAAAAGGCACCAAAAGATTTTCTTATACACAAAATGCTAGCTTGATGTTAGTCAGACACGTTTTTGCACGCTATCTCCTGGACTATATATATATATATATATATATATATATATTAAAAAAAAAAAACAAGTTAAAAATATAAACATGTTAAAATTGATACTGAAACATTAAAATTTCAATTAACCACCATGTTTTATGAGTAGATAAAATTTGTATTTATCCTACTATTGGTTTTCTATTGGTATTATTATTTTCTCCTTGCAATTTTATTATCAATAATTTTAATTTACTTTATTAAGTAATTAATAAAGTTTTTGATTTTTACATAAACAATTAAACTTGTTTTATATGTGTCCTTATTTGATTTGTTATTTCATTAATGAAAATAATGTAGTATTTACTAAAAATAAAAAATTAAAAAATTACGAGATAGCTAAAAAATTGGGATTAGTCCAAAATTAAAAATAAATATTAATAACATACATTTTTATTTAATAGTTTAAAAATATATATTCTTCGAGCTCACTATTCCTAATATAGCTGCTACTCCAGCTAGGGGATAAAGTTGTGGGCTAATTATGACTTTCCATCCATATTTCATTAAATGCAGACGAATTGTACTAAGATATGGTGGGCGCAAACATGTTGACGGAGAGACCGACAGATATGAGACCAATAATGTTCCCTGAAGTTGAATTCTGTCCGCTGGAATTTTGATGTCGGGGGCAAAAAAAGTTGCTTTCTTCAGAATGATCACAATGGTTCCGCTTTCTTCGGCTAGCTTGGAAGAAGAATTAAATTAAATTAAAAATAAATTCAGAAACAATTATTTGTTAAAATTGAGAATTTCCCAATCACATCTCATGCTTTATTTAGGTAACCAACTTTTTTGTAAGTTATAACCGAGTTCGTTGAGGGTTTATTGTGCTTTCACTCCTCCTTATTAAAAACTTGAAAATAATAACAATTATTTACTGTTTTCTTTTTAAATATGATTATGTCAGTTTCCTTATACAATTAAATAGATTTGTGAAGTCTATTGAGAGTTCAATAAAGGTCCGGTTTGCATTAGTATTTAGGTTAAGGCGCGTGTTAGGTTCCGAGTTGAAAGTCCGTTTTAACAGCTGTCTAGGGTAACTCTGTGGCTCCCCAAAAATCATTATAATAGAATCCCATTCTTGAAATACATATAGGAGTTTATTGTCTCCTCTACCCACAAAACTGTCCCGTATAGGAAACCGTATTGCTTCATATTTTGATATTTATTTTTAGGGTGGCCTTAGTACTAAATAGTATCTTTTTTTCGACAAAAAAAATTATATAATGGCTAAAGTACCCTTGAAAATAATGGTTTTTAAATAAAATAACAGAACTTGAGACATGACTGATATAGTACCCTTATAAAAGACATTTGTACAAAAGGTCCCGTGCCCCCTCAATGAATATAAAGATGAATACAATTAGCATGTGTTACTGTCATAATAATATGGGAACTGACTAATTAAATCAAATATTTTTATGAACTTATACGATTATAATCTTTTAAATATTATATTATGTAGCATTCAGTTATGTGTTAGTTTAATAATACAAAGATTTTTCCATGCTTAATGGCCTTCCTTGCTATGGGTACTGGGTACAGTAAAAGAGGTTTTAGTTTTATGAATAATTATTTTACATGCCAAAACACGGATCAGTACCAGAATTAGGAATTAAGTGATAACCTTCCTAATCAGGAGGCCATTGTTGGTGTTCTTATCAAATAATTTTAAACTAGGCATCGTGTGGCTCTTTCATTGAAGCGAGCGTAATACAATAAATATTGAATATTAAGAAAATAGTTAATCATGATGAGTTGATAGTTAAAGAGGATGATTGTAGTAAAGAGTCGTGTAGTGAGAGAACAGGACTATTCAACCCTCTCACTCCGGCCATATCTAATCTATATTTATACTATTATAAAATGTATCACTTCACTACACAAAAACATCTGATCGTATTAGGTTGAAATTTTACATCATGTTTCAATAGTACATTAGATGATTTGAGTGATGTTTATTTAAATCGATACGTTAGAACGTAAGATATTGGTGAAAACGTTGTTTTCTCTATTTTAAACGATTAGGTCCTCTAAAAAATTGTATAAGTAAAAAATGTTTGTCTCATTGAATATATGAAGTTAGAATTTTTACCCGTCCTAAAGTTCCAATTAAAAATTAAAAATTCGTGCGAGCGTTGCCCGCGAAAGCTCAGGCGGTTAACGTTGTCCAACGAACTCGTCCTGGGTATTGGTAAAATGAACATGTCTACCAAATTTCACCAAAATCGGTCAACTTTTACTCAAGTTATCGTCCCACGTTTCCGACACACACACAGGTAGGATGCATAGTTTGTTGAATGTAAAAAGCTCGATGGGCTCGCTTTAACTAATTTAACGAATGAATTAGAGGCACTATCATCAAGTTATCCTTATCAGTTTAATCTAGTAGTAGTGGTTAAAAGGCGAGGATGAACTGAACAACTTGTTCGAAACTTGCATTTAGGCCACATTGAGCCCATTTTACTAACCCCGTGGTGGAGAGTTCCAGCCGCATCCCACAACATACCTGTGCATGTACATGGTACCACCGCGCCGAAGCGGGTATGGTGCGGTCATTAGTGAGCTATTTAAATCAGAGCATCAAGGCAAGGGATCGAACCCAAGTCCTTGATTCGCCTTGACTCATTGATAGCTGGGCCGTCCCTCGATCACGTTGGCTCTATAAGTTTAATCTAAGATTAAATCTATGTTTAAACTAAAAATAATTACTCCGTATAACAAAACTCTTTTAAATTTTGAATTATAAACTGGTTTATATCTGAATTTAGTTTTAAACCTTTGATTTCGAAGGTTTAACTTAAACTTCTAAATTTCATTGTCAAAATCATATATTATCTACTTAAAATTCAAAGAAATTGTTTGATTCTTGCAAGAATTTAGTGAAAAAAATATAAAAATAACAAAAGAGAAACAATTATGAATTAAGATAGATAATTAATAATCTAACTTTTTAATAGAAGAGGTGCCTTTTTATTCATTCAATGCGTAACAAATTTTTTTTTATAGAAGAACTATGTATTTAGTTACTACAAAACTAGTTTTATAACTACGAATTTAGTTATACAAAACTAATTTTTAAAAAAAAACAATGTCATGTCCTTAAATTTTAATTAGTCTTATTTTTTATTTTATTATTAATATTTTAGTTTAACCAAATCGTTTCCTCATGGTTAGAGGGGGCATCTTATTCCTACATTTTCCTGGTTTTGTTTTGAATTAGGCTTATTAATTGAGAATTTACAGAAGATATGTAATATTATCTATAATGAATAGAAAACAATCAATGTCTACTTCACTTATATGCTTAAAATGAGAATATTTAGGGCTAAATATACGACAGAGGGAAAAATTTACATTTATGGTTAAAACTACTGAAATACCCATTTACACGGGAAATTTCTAAGTACAGAGCCGGCTTAAATGGTAGTAATAATAATAATATAGTATTATCTCTTTAAAATTAGGACAAGAAGGAGATATATCTCCATTTTTCAAACTGAAGATACTGCTGCACTTTTGAGATTGAGCTTTGAAACACAATTTAACAAAAGACAAATCTGTCAAAACAGAAGCAAAATTCAAGTAGAAACTGAATTGTTAAAATTCAATACTATTTACAGTTAAAAGGGTTATGTTGACATATAAGAACCCAACTCTTCAAATCTATCACTTAAACATTGAATAGGGTTGAGCTGACCCTTCGATAAAAAGGGTTCAACCTTAAGTTGTTAAGTTAAACTGTTAAAACTGTCCAAACTTTGACCAACTGTCACTGTCACTTGTTTTACATCCAGGTGATTTTGTCCTTTCTAACGAGTTCACAACATATTTTTCTTTCTATTGCTGTCAATAAATGTCTGAATGGTCTGGAATAACAATACTTTGAAGTAAGAAACTGTCTAAACAAAAACAATGAAACTAAATACATTGTTAGTGTATTTGTAAGGACAAACTTATTTTTTTAAATACATGTTTACGTACTCATTAAGTGGCTTTATCTTATTCAAAAATAATAGATGGAGACAAAATACCAACAGACTGGACCAGATCTGATATTGTTTTAATCCATAAGAAAGGCGAAAGAGCAGATTTGAATAACTACCGACCCATCAGTTTACTCTCGGTCCTTTCAAAATTATTTTCTAAAATCTTACAAAGTCGAATAAAACGAATATTAGAAGAATATCAACCGGTAGAACAGGCTGGTTTTCGAAAAGGTTTTTCAACCATCGATCATTTGCATGTAGTAAACCAGGTTATAGAAAGAAGTAAAGAGTATAATATCCCAGTATATTTAGCTTTCGTGGATTATGAAAAAGCATTCGACTCTCTAAAACATGATTTCATGTATCAATGCCTTGAACAACCTCAACTAAGTGAGCTAGTAGCTGATAAAATTATAGAAATGTATGACCGAAGCGAAGCTAGAATCGTGTTAGAGAAACCGGGCCCGAGATTCAGGTTGGAAAATGGTGTGAAGCAGGGTGAACCAATGTCATCGGATCTTTTTATAATGGCTAGTGAAAATGTCTTCAATAAAGTCAATTTGGAAAAAATAGGGGGCATACGAATAAATGGAAAGCGACTAACTAATCTTAGGTTTGCCGACGACGTTGTTCTGTTTGCTACAACACCGCAAGAACTTAAACAAATGATTGAACAGCTTAATTACGTAATGATACGCAGTAATGACCTAAAGCTGTTGAACGGGACTAAAACTACAAACCAAAAAAAAAAAAAAAAAAAAAAAAAAAAAACAGCTGAACAGTGCGGGGAAGAATGCAGGATTTAAAATCAATGCCAGTAAAACCAAGCTAATGACTAATAGAAAAACCGAAAAAATTGAGATCGAGGGAAATAAGCTTGAATGGGTAGAGCAAGTTGTGTATCTCGGGCAAATAGTGTCTTTCACTGACAGCATAAAAAAGGAGACTCCTTGATGTTAAAGCGATGAAGATATGCCTCGAATTTTCCGTGACCAGTTAAGAACTGTGTTAGTCTATAATTAATAGCCATGTGTTGCAGAGAGAGACGATGTTTAACCGTTGGAAAATATCTTCTTGTTAGCAAACCTGATGGTGAGGTACTCCAAGCAGCTTCCCACTTCTGTCTGCTTTTAGACCTAGCACATTGCTTTAGTCGAGTAAAGGGAAATCTCTCATACGACAGCTGAGAATCTTCAAGACGTGAAGCCTCTTTTGCCAGTTATGTATGTAGATGTGTGTATGTATGTTTGTGTATGTGTATGTATGTGTGTATATGTATATTTATACTCTATTTATAATAATAATGTTATGTAATTCAATTTAAATGTAAAAAAAAAAAAAATAATAAAAATAAAAAAGTATTGTAAATGTGGAACATAAATAAAGGCTATATTATTATTATTATTATTATATATTATTATCTTATTCAAAGAATATATTTTATTAAGTAGAATCAATGATAAGTCTAGAACTCCAGGACGAGACCGCATCAAACATTTTGTAAACCCTGCTGTTGCGTGTTATAACTATGACAAACGTTTTAAGAATAATGCAGGAATTATTCTCAAAAAGTTTGCTTAAAAAAATAATCCAGAAATTATTCTAAAGAAAAAAAATGCTCAAAAGAATAATGCAGGAATTATTCTTACAAACTTATGCTCGGAAGCATAATAATGGAATTATTCTCACATAGTTTTGCTCATAGTATTGGGACTCATAATTTCACTGACTCGGTCTTCTCCTGAGGATTTAAACATAATTTAAGAGTCTGTCCGCGAAGCCAACGCTAAGGGTGTACCAATGGACTACTTTTAATTGAAATAATTAATTTGAAAAGGGCAATTAAAGGTTTTTTTTTCTCCGTTCCACACAAAGGCTAACCTCACCTTGGGTGTGAATCTTTTCTGGTGCACTTTATTTTTGTGGAAGGAAATTTTTCTCTGCCTCGCTTATCGATGAAGGGAGGTTGACCAAATCCTAAAATGACCCATTGTGTAGGGATATGTATTTCAATTAGTTGATTAGTAGTGTGGCAACACTGCGTTTAGTTACGCTAGTTAATTCGTCATGAGAACATGGTTCAGTTCATACACAGAACTAGTTGAAGAGACTCTGACAGTACTAATCGCTCTATTGTATTCCGTCATGGTACTCGCACGCTCCTCTGGTCTCGTGCAGTCCACCCCTGTTAGTCTACTGAACCAATTGCATCCTTTTAAAGCACTCTCATTAACTACCCACCAACATTATCTTGAATCTATTTCATTACAACTGATTCATTCGTTTCAATAAATAATAATTTCTAAAATATTCCATTCTGCGCTATTAATATAATTTATCATAAAATATACTTAACGAGAACACGAGAACAAACATAGCCATGTATGTTGAGTTTAAGATATTGCATTTGAGATATTCGTTTCAGATATCAGGAAACATTTTTGGTCTCGTGTCTGTCTGTCTGTCACTCAATTATTGCGAACCTTCATATCTTAAAAACTACTTGTCCGATTTTAATGAAATTTGGATGGTAGGTTAAAATGAGGCCATTGTTGGTCTTATATAAGTTTCAACATTTTATGCCCATTTATTTCTCTTCCACATGCTCACAAAAAGCAGACAGTCCTAGATTAATTTCAACCACCTTCACAATTAAATATTTCTTAATTGATACTTTTATTCGTGTAAAAAAAAAAAAATAAAAAATAATAATAATAATAATTATAGATTGAAAAATAGTCAGCCAAAACAATACTTTTCCTTTGAAGGTAAGAAAAATTAATTATAATCTATATACATAAAAATTAAAAAATAAATATATTATAACCTACTCCTTCCTTTCTCAGGAACTTTAAAATCTTAATACTAAGTGACGTTCCCTCGTTCTTCTTCTGACAAAAAAGGTAAAAATCCTAACATGTCTCCATAATCACTATTAATTTAAGTCCTTTAATTGAGTCAAGATTAATTTAAGAACATATAGTAACACAAGTTTACAAATTCTTCTAAAAGACAGCTATTCTTGAATCCTTCATCTAGTTGTAGAATCATCAAACTACTATCATCAGCTAACAGAGAACTAACTGAGAGCTAACTTTTGAAGTAACATACAATAGATCGATAAAGGAACAGAGTAACTGGTGAATAATAGAAGTGAATGCATGTTGTGTATAGTTACTCCAACAATAACACAAATGTTATTGTAATGCATATTTATGCAAGAAAATGTTTACTTCACCACATAATAATTCACTCACTACTATAATTTAGATAAAGGCCTGAATATGCCTAGGTGTGAACGATATAATATGGCTGAAATATAGAAATGAATTAAAGATATATTAATGTTCATAATTGTCATCCAACCAAGTTTTTAAAGGAGAACAGATCCATTCTAGCCTTCTTCAGAGATTGGTCCTGAGATTATTTAATCATGGTAAAACAAACCTCCGTTATAATTAACAATGAATTGATAACAATTTTATCTTGTCATATAACTGTTTAAAAGTAGTAATGATGAGTGAAGTATACTCACACAAAACTGAGTTTTTGCGAAAAAATAATAAAACCAATATTACTATAATGAAAAGTATTAGAGGGGTAAGTAGAATCCCTGTGGGACACCTGAAGTAATCGGATGATGGTCTTAACTGTACCTCTACATTGATTAATTTCATTTCCTCGTTCTACCAAGCCTAGATCTTTACTTTTAAGGGGAAGGTTAAGTAGTTGAAAGATTCTCATCTTGAGAAAAAAAATATAATTACACTTCTCTACTTAGAGCAAGAGGATCACAAATTATTAATTTTTTTCATTCTCTGGAGGATTGTATACAGTTATGATATCTAAACCTAATAATAATAGTAATAATAACTAATGTAGAACTAATTATTATAATACTTACTTATCTAGAACTAATATTTATACATTATCTCACTTTTAGTAGCTTGTAAAGTGATTGTTTACAAGTCAGTGAAGGTTAAGTTATGAATATCAAAGCAATACGCATGTGCGTCCGCATTAACGCACTGCAAACAGGGGACCGATTCATTAACTTTGAAACCTCCCATATCAAGTGATTAAAAGTTTGTTATAAAAATCCTGTCAACGTTAATCTGTAACTTTAGTTGTTATACAAAAAAAGAAGATATTTTTGGTTAGATTTAATACAACTCCAAACGTATTGCTGATATCCGTCAAATTATGTTATCATAGGAATTTGTTCCAATCCCCCTAATTGTATATGTTTTACATCGCCCCACGGATCCTTCGGGAATCGTTTAGGACAATTTTTGTGCGCAGGCACTTTGAACTAATCATCTTCAGGTTGGAACGGATATGTGACTCTTTAGAACCGTATCAAAAGCATTCAAAAATACCTAACTGATAGGGATCCTTCCTGTTGACATGTCTGACGATTGACAATACTGCGCATGTCGTACAAACCGGTACATGCGGTTTTAGCTGAGGATCGTTTGGACCGTACGATAAACGATCCATGATGGTTCAAGGATTTGCTGCTACCTTTATCAATATTACAACTTTATTAAAATGACAACTAGTATAGAACACTTCCTGGGCGTAGTATGACATTGGACCTCAACAGTACCGGCATCGCTTTACAGACTCGCTATGATATATACCAACAATTTGATAAATACTCCATACACTAAACTTTAAAAATTGATATACATAAAAACAATCACTCGAATGTATAAATCATATAGATGTATCTCAAATGTATAATTCTTACAAACGCACTGTTTTGACAAAGCGATAGAAATCTCTAAGTGTATAAATCAAACGTAATCGTGCTGCCAAGCGAATTTCGACAGAATAGTAAAAATTCTAAATTCAAGAACCTGTTGATGTCCTAATGAAATCAAGCATATTATTTTTATATTTTCTAGGAATTTTAGTTTTATATATCTTCATAAAAAATTAAATTTATAATAATAATTTTCAATGTAACAAATTTTAATTTACCTAATCGTAATCTTTTAGACACTAATGATACTCAGGCTCCCTAACGAGTGCTCTGACTTCATAAACCTTTAATCTCCATTATGTGTGTTCTATACTCGTATTATCTAATATACATTGGCCAAGTATGTGCTTGCTTACTCGTATTAACTAAAATACATTGGCCAAGTATGTGCTTACTTACTCGGATTATCTAAAATACATTGGCCAAGTATGAGCTTACTTACTCGGATTATCTAAAATACATTGGCCAAGTATGTGCTTACTTACTCGTATTATCTAAAATACATTGGCCAAGTATGAGCTTACTTACTCGTATTATCTAAAATACATTGGCCAAGTTTTCGTGATTTCAGCACACACACAAAGGGTCCGTATGCAATTTAACAAATAGGAAGAGTAACCAGCATAATCGGCCTAGCCGTATAACGGTATAGTCCATTTAAAAGTGTTTTTTTTTTTTTTATTTTAAGAAAATAGAGAGGAAAGCACACACGAAAACGAAATTTTCAAAGGCACATAGCACAAAGATGAGTTGGTAAAAATAAAACCAAAATACATATTTGTATTCAGGGCGTTCCCCAGGGAAAAAATCATCATAACAACTGATCAAATGATAACACTAATTAAAGCTGGTAAAGACAGGAATGATGCTAATATATAGTGTTGCTTGGCTCCGTTCTGACAATTAATAAGAATCTCAGAAAAAATATCCTCTCTTCCTAAAAAAAAGAAAAAATGTCTTAAGGGAAAATATCCAATGAACACGAACACATACCTGTTCAAGTGTTCGAGGTAAGGGAATGTCCTCTATATAAAGCTTAAATGTGAGAATAGAATAGACATTTAACAGGAATGTACAGATTCATTCACCTATAATTTTTACTGTTAGTTGACAAAAATTCCTCACAAATATAAATAAAAAGAAAAAGAAATAAATGATTACAGAGAAGAAATCCCGCTAAACATGATAATATAACGCATTAGGACATTTATATTTGTTTTTTTTATATTGGGAATTCCTAAAGTAAAGAACCCAATTGAGTGCTGTAAAAATAACTCAATTGTATTATGAATCGTGAAAAATAAGAAAGCAAATATAATAAATTACTTCTTTCAAGGAGGTGAGAACAGAAGAAGGAAGAGCTCAAAGAGAAAGGACGAAAAATACCAAAAGGATAACAATAACTTCGGCAAGATGACGGAACGTATAAGGAAAAAAATCAAATAAAAATTAGCGGCACAACTTCAAACAAAAATAAAGAAAAAAGAAGGGTACAAGATGGAGAAGTGAAGAGATGAACAATAACAAAAATTATTTTCTTTTTGGTTACCTGGGAGACTTGTAAGCCTCAAGATGGCTGAGTCAGAATGGCCTCTGAAGAAAGTATGCCCCATTAGACGAAACTCCAACGTAAAACTATAGCTTGTCTTTCTTTAATAACAGAGCGGTACAACACATGCCGCCGCCGCCTTTAAATATATATCTGTAGACAACAATTACCTTCTCATTTTAAAAATTCTTTCAATATCTTTATCTCCCTAATAGAATTAATTTTTTTTTTTTTTTTTTTTTTAATTCTTTTTAACACTTGTATGTCATTATTTAGCTAAGATCGAATAACTACTTTTGTTTCTTCTTAAAATAAAATTGCAGAGAGTATCAAAATTTAAATGTTTTAATAAATGAGATTTGTGTATTCATAATTGATATTTAAACTAGTAATGCGGCGCTTAAAGTACTACTTAAAGTATATTATCATAATTTTTAGTCATCCACCATCTTGAATATAATAAGTGTGAAATTTCTATATCAATACAATTTCAAATATATGTTAAGATGCACTTGTGTTCTGAATTTCGTTCAAATCTATCAACTTTTACGTCAGTTATTGTCAGAAACCCGAGTGTGAAATGAAGAACTCACTATATCTGAACTCGCTGTGTATGTTCAGTTACTCTTGAAGTTGCTTTTTCAATTATATTACTTTTTTTAAATAAAGATCTACTTGCCATCTGTTAATAATATTATTCAGTAATCAATTACTGAGTGTCCGTACAAGCTACCCTCATTTTGTTTTAAAGATTAATGCACCTTTATTATGATCTGTGGCGCAACATCTTATAGGAGACTAACGCCTACCAGACGGCCTTTTTACTAACTTTTTTGTGATGGGTGACATGGGGTCAGCGGATCCACTCCCATCAGCAAATATATGGAGTCCTACACGGCGTTATGGTACAGTATTTATAATAGTAAATAGTAGAACCTTATACTCAGATAATCCGGACTAATTGGGACCAAGGATTGTTCTTGATAAGTAATCGTATTTCTAATTAAAATCAGGAATTTAAAAGGAAAGATTATTAAGATAATTTAGTTACTAAAGAAACTCTTAAATATAATTTACTACAAATATTTAGTGTTTCAATGGGCTAGTAGGTCGAATATTCTAGGCGATCTGGATAACAGGAGTCCGGACAATCAAAATTTCTACTGATCTTAGACCAATACCAATACGACTTATAATCCCGCAACCATGCCCATCCGGTCCGTCTCACCTGCTTATCCGCCAGAGTACCCTTTTCCTTGCAAAATGCTAATCAAAAAAGCTTGAAAAGTAAAAAACATTATAATATTTGGTGAGGCTTGACTTAGTTACTTCTTACTCCGAGGGGGAGCTTAAGAAGTCAACAAAGCGTCTCTACCGGACTTATTAGCAGCCATAGCCTTGGTCTCATTCCTTCCATAATGGTCCTTCTTCAAGTCCACCGAGGTCTCACTCTCGTTCTCTTCCCCAGCAGATTCCGCAGTCAAGGTCTCGTATAGTCACATCTATCTCTGGATTTCTCAGTTTATATTTGTAAAAAAAAATCAAATAAAAAGATTCGTTGAAAACTGCTTTATTAGGTCGTTTTATAAAGAAGTTGATGGTTTCAACAAAACATTTTTAATATAAAAGTATAACTCATTGCCTTCAAAAAAAGGCAACGGTACTGCCGACAAACAAAAACAGAACTTTATTTTTTTCTAAATCTATCGACAAACGGCTTATTTTTCTCTCTCACTCTGTTATATATTTTTTCCACAAAAGTTTGTACCTAAAGTTTGATTAAATAAAAATTACAAAAAGAAAACTTTCTTTATTTTATTTTTAATCGAGAAAAAAATAATCCCTCTCAAGGGAAATATACAAGTAGAAGCCTTAGTATGAAAAGTCTTGAAGTATAAACCTAATAATAACATGAAGAGGTTTCCACAGAGTATTATAGGCTAATAGTTTTCATTCCCCCCCCCCTTATTGAGAGAAGGTGAGGGAACCCTATAGGTCTTCTTTCAATCAGGGTCCCCTTTCTGCGAAAATATCCCTGCATCGCTCCCCAATCTACTTTATTTCCTCTTTTCAAAATATCCCTACCCAAGAGAATTATTGTTGTAAATCCGCTTATAGTCCTATCAGTTCCACCCTAGTTCTCGGCTACAAGGATTTTATTATTTAATCTGTCAAAACACAAATCCTTCTATTCATGTACGTTTATTTAATATATAACTTGAAGAAAACATATGATATTAATTATTATGTTGTTTTTTCGAATGTCGAGGCAATAATAAATAATAATACATTACACAGGAAGTGAGCAAAGTAGCTTTTGTTAAGAAAATACGGTAAGAGGACGGAAAATACTGTTTATGCTCATGTTACGTATACTATATACCTACCATATAAATTACTATTGATGCACATGTTTCGTACCATACCTTCTTCATTTAGGTTGAGTTTAAGTAAAATCTCTCATGGTCGTAACAACAAATCATCTTTAAATTATGCGATAGGATGCGAGGATGCTATGGACCATACAAATTGGTATTTCTTTACACAAATTAAAGTATCAATTTAGCAGTGTTTAATGTGCACAGATGATTAAAATTGATGTCACCATCTGCTGGCTTCTTTTAACGAAACATAAAAATTTCTAAAATATTGGATGAGTACATGTAAAGATAATATGCGATATTTAAATAAAAAAGAGAAGTTTATGTGCATGTGGAACAGGTACTAATGGGCGTAGTAGGTTGAAATTAATATTGAACTAACAATGAACTAATTATTACCTAGCAGTTAAATTTCATTAAAATCGAACGAGTACATAGACACGAGACAAAAAAAATGATCACAATCACAAAGCTTCTGTTTCCTTCGGTAAGCGGTAAGCTTGGAAGCAAAAGGAGAGAGAAAATGAAATAATTAGTTAATAATTGGTGATAAAAGCAAAACATCATTAAAGTACGCGAGGAAGCTATGTGTCAGACTAATTGGTAGACTATTTTCTATGAAACGGATTAAAATTATGAAACTGTTTCGGAGATACTAAATAGCAGATAAATCAAATGTTTATCTTCATTCGAATTTTTATAAATGAAATATATAGCTGATAATATTTTTTTTTGTTATCTTGTAACGCAGTTGATAAAATGAAGAATCGTACACAGCTATAATATAATTTAAATCAGTTGATTGGAGGATTGTGTGAAGGTGATTTCCGGAACATCTTGTGATATTTCGGGTTCTGGTTTTAATATGTTTGGATAATTAGATGATCATTATTGTGTTCTAATGATGAATCAGAGCATATTGAGGATTACCAAGGATTACAAAGATTGATAGGCTATTTGAAACGAGGTAAAGTTCTAATTATAAAGAGATAAATGTTCCAATAATGATTAATGCATTTAGTTATTTTTATTGAGGATTAGTGATGAATTAAACATCGGTTATGGTTAATAATTAATTAATTGTTGATTCTGCGGTTTATTGCGATTAACCAAAATCTAGTTTCTGTCGTGATTGTCCAAATTATTTTTTTGTGTGTCATCAATGTTTGACGCGTGAACTATAATGATGACTTTGATTAAATAAAAAATGTAGTTTCTTAAATTAAATTAGGTACTACTAATGTAGCCTGTCTAGTTTTAAATATAAAAATTAATATTATTGTCGTTATATTCATTTAATTTTGTAAGAAAATTATTACCATATCTATACTTAGATAATTAGATTCACATGAAGCGGCTAACCTTACAAAGATTACCTTAAAAAAAGTAAACAAAGTAGGTTACTCGTTGACAGGTTAGGTACTTGGTTTTAAACATTTTTATTACCTCCAGTATTTATGTAAATTTAAATATATTATAATCACACTTTTCTGTTATAACCATTCGTTATCTCAGATTAACTACCAAAATCTATAATTCAGTTATAAAGTCGATTTAAAATGTATTAATATTTTTGTAATTGTGTTGTGGTTCGTTTTGTAAAACTGTTTTTTTTTTAATTATTCCATTTTCACGTAAAATCTTAATAGTTTTGCAAGAAGAAGTCAACCAAATGGTATAAAAGTATACCTATCCAAGTGAAATCAAACAAACTATCGTGTATATTAATTTCATTTTATGTTTACTTACTTCCATTATTCGCTGGTAAATTGGTGAATTACAATTTTCCTTACTTTGTTAAAAAGTAAAAGATCCCAATATTGCTAATATAATATTACAGTAGGAACTTGTCTCAAAATCTTAAAAACATACTTTGTTCCTTATACAATCAAAATATCATACATGTTGCATAACGTGGTTTTTAGTGGTAAACTATTACCAGATAGATTAAACAAGATGAGTATTCCTATTTAGATGAAATTCCGTATAACATGTTTAGAAAAACAATACTCCTAGGTGAAATCAAGAATTTAATTTTATCTCTAAATTTGGAGTCCTCCCCCCCCCCAAGAAAATCTTAATTTCAAATCAATAAAAATTCTAAGATTTCCCAGGCTTCAGTACCTAGGAAATCATAAAATGCATCTGAAAACTAGGCATCGCGTGGCTCCATCATTGAAGCGAGCCTAATGCAATAAATATTAGATAGTTAATTATGATGAGTTGATAGTTAAAGAGTAGGTATGATTGCAATAGACAGCCTTGTAGTGGAGTAGAATGCCTTTCTACATATTCCTTTACTTACATGATCCGGCCATCTTTATTTCAACTATTATAAAATGTATCACTTCGTTACTCAAAAACTTTTCATGCCTGTTTCAATTGTACTTCAGACGATGTATATGAAGTTTTAGAACATAAGATATTGGTAAAAACGTTGTTTTCTATATTTCAAACGAGTACGTCAGCTTTAATAGTTTTAACGATCTTTATCACTTCAGAGCGATGTCGCTGTTGGTCTTACTAAAAAAAAAAAAAAAAAAAAAAAAAAAAAATGAATACAATGTTCGTCTCATCGAATAGGTGATGATAGAATCTTTTCCCGTCCTGAAATTCCAATTTTACATTTGACCTCTCGTTTACGCGAGCGTTGCGCGTGACTCTTGGACGTATCACGCTGTCCAACGAACTTAGCCTGGCCATTTATTGTCAGACACGTAAAGGCTACAGACAGACAGACAGACAAGATGGATATTTTGTTGAATGTAAGAAGCTCGTTTACGCTCGCTTCAATTAAATGCAACAAGTAAACAACCATCTGTTAGACTTTTTAAAGAATTTGTTTAAAAATAAATTAATAAAATTAGATATGAGTAGTATATAATATTTTTAAAATGAAAAAGTCTATTCGATTTGTAGGACCGACTTTTCGCTATAGCCATTTAACCATTTTTTCTTACATAATATTTTTCTTATTTGCCGTGAGTCATTGATCAATTTAAATATCATTCACACTTTTTTTTTTTTTTTTACAATTCATTATAAATTATGCTGCATGTATGATAAAAGTAGAAAATGAATAAAAAATAATAATTATGAATAAAACATTTTTATTGTAAAAAAATATTATTTTTAAATAAAAGTAATATCTTTTAATTCAAAAAGATAGACAAATATTTACTTTGTTTATAATTATAAAAAATATAGATGTTAGTAATTTTAATACAGGTAAAAGTAAAATGTATTGTCAAAGGCTCTACATTTTTTATTCAACTTTTAAAATAATTTTGAATACCTTGAAATGATTGATTTTCATGGAATTCAGCAGTTAAAAACTACGAAACTAAAATAAATAATTATTGCGTTACCTAATCTGTTTAGATATGAATTGTATTATCTATAGTAATAATAATTCTATATAGCTATAATGTAATAGTTTCATAATGTTCAAGAATTGAATCATATGAATATTAATTAGATGAGGGAAAACACTTGATTAAATATACAATATTTTATCTCTTGACAATCAACATGTAAATATACTATTTACATTTTGATTGTTTAAACCAAAAAGTATGTTTTAGTTGTTTAAATAATAAGTTTTTACATTTTTTATATGTAGGACACTGTAAAGGTCTTTTCTTATCAAATGTTTTAGAGCAAGCTTGTAAAATAAAGTTTTTTTTGGTTAAGTTTTTTTAAGAGTTTGAAAAAAGTAAGAAGATTTTGTGAATAAGTTTGGTTTATATATATATATATATATATATATATATATATATATATATATATATATATATATATATATATATATATATATTTTTAAGTATTTATTATTTTTCTTCTTTTTGTAAATTAGAGAATAAATAGTGATTGTAATACCTACTTGATAATTAAATAATTTAGTTGTTATAAAAATCATACATATGTAATATTACTTATCATATAGAAGTTATTAGTTTATAGTTATGAACCATAATAATTAATATTTTAATATAGAATTAATTAGTTAATATAATTTTATTTAGTTATCAACAGAGAATTGTTATTAATTCACATAGAGTGGTTAAAAACAATCTGAATTACTCAAAAGTAACTTAAATTTAAAATAATTCTTGATAGATTTTTTGATTTTGAACACTTCATAAAACGACTGCATTTACTTTTTTTTTACTCTTTTGATTCATTCGCATTTGTTATGTTTATAATTATTTTAATCGTCTTTTTATATTTTTGTATGTTCTAGTACAATGTTCTTCTATTAAACAATCGAAGTTTTAAGTTTTATTTGAATATATTAATACAACAATATGAGAAATAATTGAATGCTGGTGTAGCTGTTAATAATCAGTATGATTCGAAAAACATTGATTTGGAACTTTATTTCCATTTTAATTGTAAGTATATTATTTCTTATTACAATAATCATTCATTTATTATTTTGGTTTTATTCACTTATTTAATTAATATTTGAGCCATTCATTTTACTTTCTTGTGTACGTAATATGTATGTAAAGAGAAAGAAAGATGTAAGAGATGGTGCGTGAATTCAATTTTAAGATTTTGATGGATTTACACGATTTGTGATCCACTATGTCCAAAAAAGTTGTTCATAAAAAATGTCTGTCTGTACAAACGTGTGAAGCCTAAATGACAGGTCCAATATAGATGAAATTTGGCATATGTACATGTTCAGAAAAAGCATACCTTGAGGCGAAATCAAGAATGAATATTAACTCTAAATTTGGCGCGCAAACCCTAAAAATTCTAAAACAGTTCTGAAGATTTTAATTAAAAAACCCTCGTCTATATTCCATTTAAATATAAGTCTTACCATATTAAGTAGTTTTTCTGAGGAAAATCTAGTTCTTAAGAAACCTTAAGAAATCTTTACCATAGTCACCATAAGGTTAAAGGGTTTTTGTTAAATTTTTGTTACTGTTGTTGTTATTGTTATCTAAAATATTATTGTATCTTTTACTTAAATCTTGCAGGCCGAGGAAAAAACAAATACTATCTTTGATACTAGCTCTGATAAAATTGAAACGAAAAATGCTCATTGTAAATATCTCTTAATAAAATTATTTATTTATTTGCCATAACAGCATGATTTATTGGCACTCGCATTTACACTGATCTTCACAGGGTCACGTATAGTCAGCTGGCCCACGCACTTTTATTCGGGAAAATATTTATTGAATTAAAACAAACATCAATAACAATCATACTCAGATATGAAACAATTTAGTAAGTTGTACTACCGAAATTTTATTGAACTAACTCATTATTAAGAAACCAAAGATAAAAAGTGGTCTGTTTTT
Organism: Gerris lacustris; assembly: GCA_951217055.1. Classification (NCBI taxonomy): domain Eukaryota; kingdom Metazoa; phylum Arthropoda; class Insecta; order Hemiptera; family Gerridae; genus Gerris; species Gerris lacustris. The sequence goes on along the minus strand of OX578281.1, from coordinate 31,484,611 downwards.
GCGGCAAAGTAAAACATGTACAATATCTAATATTTTAAAGACAACTTTCAACCAAATAAATTTATTTGGTAATTACCAGTTTTTAGATAATGAACAACTAAATTGGTCAAAACAATAATAGGTATTAGCTAGGTTTTTTATTATTGTTTATAAACTTCAATTTTGGCCGTTTAGGCTACGTTTGAAAATGGTTCGGTCCAATAAATCCGATTTAGTCGCCTGAACATAGTGATTTCCCCTTCAAGTTTACTTTCTGCATTTTGGCAGACTCCCAGTTTGCTACTGTTTACCAATGACAATGAAGTTGGCAGCCATAGATGATGGTTTTTGAAATAAACTAATAGTTACGTGCTTAAACGGTAGCATTTGAAGAGTACTTAATCCCAAATCCAAAAAGGAGGAAGAAAATGTTTTAACAAAAAGTCTAGACTGAATGTGGCTGAATGTGCTTTTCATATTTTTCCCATTTTTGTCACTATAAGCTCATATTTATTTTAATGTAAAGTAACCAATAATTATAAATAAATTAATAATTATAAATAACCAATAAAGGTTAACTTTAAATGTAAAATTTCTTTAGATCCTCGACTGTGTTTTTCTCCAGTGTGTGATAGCGACTCATGATGTAGTTTAATAACCAAACAACGTCTTCATAAAAAATAATTGTATTTGTAACAATTGACCGGTTTCGGCTGTTCTAAAGCAGCCTTCTTCAGATAATCTGTGTAGGTTATAAGGAGGCTTATAAGTCACTTGCACTTTTAGAGTCTCCTTATAACCTACACAGATTATCTGAAGAAGGCTGCTTTAGAACAGCCGAAACCGGTCAATTGTTACAAATAGAATTATTTTGTGTGAAGACGTTGTTTGGTTATTGAACTACACCTCTTCTATGATAAAATATCTTTGTTTCAAATTACATTTACCGCCTTTTACATCATACGTGTTTTCGAAACGCGTGATTGACATCGTAAAAGTGTGTATTGTATTGTTGATCAGTCATATGTGGTCGACAAATTTGTTAGCCTAATTTAATCCAAGAGCTAAAGAATACATTTAGCACTTAGAGAGTGATAGCCTGTTTACAACTATGCTTTATGCATTATTGGTACAACGTATGTTTGTACGGAGGATTTTTTTTTTTTTTTTGAAACTTTGAATTGGATTCATAGACATATTCAGAAACTTATTTATTTTGAGTTATTTCTTCTTCGTTTTTAATCAAATGTTTATATTTCATGCATTTTCTCTTTTTTTTTCCTTGTTAGATTTACTTTTGGTTATAAGAGCTAGGCTTAAAAAAATGATAATAAATTTAAACTTTTCTAATGCTTTCAGTTAGCTGGATTTAGTCATGGTAACGACTTAGGATCTATAATTGTTGGAGTGACGCCGTTAGAAGAGATTAAACTCAACGGCACTCTTCTGGAACCTGACTCTGACGTGATAACACTGGAAAGAGATGAGGATGGAAAGTTGTCAGTTAGTTACACTGGCGCGGCTACCCTGTCTGTCTCCAGGAGCACTGGTATAACATCTGGAAATGCTCAGGAACTTTTGCAGATCGCACAAAATGCTCTTGGAACGAGATATCAACTCATCGCCTCTATTAAAAGAGTAACCAATTACTTTTTATAAGTTAAATTATAACATACGAATATATTTGGAACAAAGATAGGCTTACTTACACACTTGGATACAAAATCTCGCGATGACTAGAGGCAGTCTCATGACGGTAAAGGTCATACATGGTAAAGTGACTTTTGTCACTGAAAGAATGAAACAAGAAGAGAGCTTATTGCGAATGTCTTTTCATTTCTTCTAATTAAAAATATTCATTAACGTTTCTTTTGATTTTCAGGGTGGAAGACTATTAACAATGAGTGACATTGAAAAACTAGATAAAATCATAGAATCCAGTAAGCAAAAGGCACAAGTTTACATCAACAATCAATTAGTTGATCTTGATAAAGCATCAGTTATTGATTCTCAGTTCGACTCAACTGTACTTGAACCTGAAGGACATCCTGGAATTAAAATTATAATTTCTGAGAGCTCTACGTCCGTTTTGACTAATTTAGAAGAGGATGAAGTAAAAATCGTAATAACTAGAGGACTTAATACCAAACAGATTGAAAAACTCAAAGAAAATTTCTATGGAATTGTTGCACAGAGGGCGAGTGAAATCACTGGATTTCCAAAACCGGTTAGTTGGCTATATTGTGATGAGCAGAGACGGGAAAAAGTCATAAACGTCATAGTCATATGATTTTGTCATAAAATAGCTATTTTTCGAATAAACGTCATAAAATGGGGTTTTCTTGGGATAAACGTCATAGAATGGCCTTTTTTGTCAAATGTTTAGCAAAAAGTTTTTTTTTTTTTTTTTTTTTAAAGCAAATTTTTATATTGAACATTCGCGGTCCGGTTCCAGGTAAAAGTGCAGTTCAAACAAAAAACCCTTACACTAGCTTAGTGAAAGGCCTGGGCTCTTAATTCCCTGATCACTTTCGGACTTAACTAATGCGCTTATGCATACCTGCAACTAGAGAGGCACCGAGGGTCATCCCTAATTCCAAAATAGGGCTCCTGATCGGCTCCTTCTTGGAACAAATCTTGCAATTAGAATCCAGGAAGGTCAAGATAGATTCTCCAATCAGCCAATAGTAAACCCATTGTGTTGGGCAGTTTCCTGATTATAGCTGTTCCAGAACTTAAGATTTTGTATATATTGGTAAGGGATTAGAATGTTTAATTGCTCATTTGATTTCTTACTCGTGTTACTTGGTTTGTTTTTTTTTTTACTTGGGTTTCCTTGGTAAGAGATTTACTTTGGTGTCTGTCTATCTGTCAGTCGGTAGTTCCAATAACTTTTGCATCAAAAGAGATAGAAACATGAAACATTCCAATATTAAAGATCGTTTAGAGCACACACAGGAAAAACATTGCGAACTCAAAATAATCAGCAGTTCAAATTCAAAATGGCGGATAACTCACGTCACGCGATTTTTTTTTTTTAAATTTTGAGTGGGGTATCAAATGAAAGGTATTGAAGAGTAGATACAAAACTATATAACACTTGTGGAAAGCGTTTAATTTTCAACGCCATTTTGTCAAAAACCATCAAAATCCCCCCCCCCCCCCCCTTAAAACTATATTTCCGCTGTTTCTAAAAATATGCAAAATGTGCTTTCTGCTGGGCCATAGAAAAATAAGAATAGCAATTCGATATGAATTACTGGGAATCCAAGATGGCGGCTAATTCCTGTCACGGGTGAATTTTTTTTTATTTTTTTTTAAATTTTGAGTGAGATATACAATGAAAGGTATTAAGGATTATATTACAAAAATATATAACACGTGTGGAAAGTATTTATTTTTTTATGCCATTTTGTTAAAAAAAACATCAACATTTGAATCATGGATGGGAACACGCCCAGGCCATAGCTGCCCGACTAAAGGGCAAAGAAGTTCGGAAATTGCCTGAAGGGCGAAAAGCAAATTAAGTGTCATGCATGAAATTTGCTCCCAGCTCATCTGCCGACGTCGAATGGTCTTTTTCCAAGTTTAAAATTCTACTGACGGACAAAAGAGCCAATTTAACGCTGGATAATATAGAACAACATATGATTATTTTTTACAACGTTGAAGCATTCTGCTAATTATTATTATTTATTATATATTGTAAATATAATTCTGTATTTATGAAATATTGAAATCTTTCTTTTGAACTGTTACCCTCCAAAATAACGCTAAATTTTCGCTAAAAAAGGCTACATTTTCAAAGTGAAAATAAACGTCATACTTTTTCCTAAAACGTCATAAAACAACCGATTTTCTAAAATAAAGGTCATAAAACAGGATAATAAAAGTCATAAAAGTCATAGAATAAAGGTCATGAAATGGAAAAATAAAAGTCATAAACGTCCCGTCTCTGGTGATGAGTTAACGAAACTTAGCAATTTATTAAGTATTTTTTCTTCGACAAGGTCTATTATATGAATTGTTAACTATAAATACAAAGTGTGATTTTACGTGTTTTTCTTTCCAAATTTACGAGATCCGTCAGCCATTTTAAATGTTCCAATGATTGTTTTGAATGAATGAATTGTTTTTAATGTTTGCAAATGTTTTGAATGATTTAAAAAATCGAAAGCCAAAAAAGTTTTGAAATGTTTAATAATCACTGAAATAATTTAATGAGATAAAACTTAGTACAAAGATCAAATGCAACTTAAAGAGATAAATTGCTGTAATTTTTGTTAAAATACAACAAAAGATATAAAATAGTATCCATTTTAGATTGGATTTCGTAGAAAAAAGGGTTTTTCTGTCACCCAATTCTTCTTTAGAATTATTCCGCGTGATAAAGTAGATACTAATAACTAATTACATTATCAGTCACTGTGCATGTTCAAATTTGTATATTAAGAACTAGGAAGATTTTTTATTTTTTTTTATATTTTTTTTTTTTTTGTTAGTTTTAGTCCCATTCAACAGCCTAGGTCATTACTCATTACAGGACAGGGATTATCCGGCCTCTTCACTGATCTACTCAATGAAAAAATACAATCCTTTTTTTAAGCTTAAAGATATACTCTTGGAATACATACTGATTATTTATTATCGTACAATAGTTTTAGCTCTATCCTTTGTCTTAAGTCTTAATAGAATATATGTATACAAATTAGGTACGTTTAATGACCACGTCGACAAAGTCAAATCTTTTGTTTTAAGGCCTCTACACTCAATATGGTCGCCTGTCCGACGACTATTGGGTACGTAGTTAGACTGATAGGACATTTTGGCGACCGTACGGCGCATGAACATGTCTGATTTTTCAGACGGGCTTCAGTATACACAATGCACATTAACCCGAAACAATTGGGGTTAGGTGGAAATTCTAAGATACCACGTCATCAGACCTTACAGTGTGGATGTACCATCAGTTTTGGCTTATCCGATGACCTTTACAGCTACATCCATGGTTGCCATTGGGGGGGGGGGGATACATAATCTAAACTACTCTCTCTGTAATAAACAGCTTGGTTTTCCGGTGAAATCCGCGTCACGAAGGGGAAGAAGTCCGACGTCCACGCCTACGCACCAAGTTTACTCTCTCTGTATTCAGTTTTAATTACATTATACAATAATGACTCTACTTCTTAATTTCTTTGAAGGGAGGGGAGACGGGGATATAATTTACTCACACCATTGTTTTACCTTTTCTAAATCACGGCTCGAGAAGGTCAAACATTGTAATTGGGTATTATTTTTAGTTATTGGAGCTAACTGTAGCAGGAAGAGAAGCAATTGTGGACAGACTTAGTAAAATTCTTAAACCAACTGAACATATAACTGTAGGAGAGAATGATGTCGACTTGGATAAATCGAAAAGGACAACGACATCTGTTGGAATGATACTTCAACCTGACAATTTACCTAAGGTAAAGTTAAACTATTATAAAACTTTGTCAAATTATTATCATTCCTGTATTTCAAATAAATACGTCAACTATAAAATATTGAGTTTAGGTGTGCAGTGCTGTTATAATGTATGATGAATTCAATTAAACGAATTTTGTCTTTACAGGGCTATGTCTGTATATTTAGGGGCTATGTTAATAAGTAGATTTAACATTTTCCGATTTATATTGATTTTATGCTGAAAAGAAACTCAAAGACTAATGTTAAAAAGTAAAATGGTATTGTAAGAATATCAACAAACTTGAATACCACCCATTACAATTCATTTAAATAAGGAATTGTGGAGAGGCTAATACACTAATAATATTCCAGATGTTATTTACTAATAATAATATCAAAAAAATTCTTCTAGGTGAAAATTACATGGAGAAAAGATGAAAAGCTTCGAGTAGAGTCAGAAGATGGAAAAGCTGTCAACGTTGTTTATAGCAAAGGCGTTGATCGAACGACTATAAGCAGAATCGTGAACAGACTTCATCGGACTATAACTCTTCGACTTGGAATGATATCCTGGTCCAATAGGGTCTGTTAATTTTTTTACCGATATTCTTTTAATTATATTAAGATAATCCAATTAAATGTTATAACTTTTTTCTGTAATAAATTATGTTGATTGATTTGATTGACAGTTTTACTGTCTTGATATATTTTGATTCTATTACATAGGTCCTTTAGCAATATATATATATATATATATATATATATATATATATATATATATATATATATATATATATATATATATATATATATATATATGTGTGTGTGTGTGTGTGTAGTTTAAATCGTTTGAATTATATATATTCTTTTGATGTTCCTGTCTAAATGAATAATATAAGTTTCTTTGTTCCGATTTTACATCATTGCCATTTCCATAAGATTTAATTAGAATTACACGTTTGAGTGATTTCCCATATGTGACTGACTACCAATACAGTATGTCCATAGGGACTATAATCCCTTTTGGAGAACTGAACAGATCAGGACTATAGAGAGGATGCTTAAATACCTCTCAATGTTTTTACGGAAGGAACTAATAAGACATCATTGAAAAGTTTTGATACAATTGGAATGTGGATATTTTTTACTCACCTTTGCACATAGTCTTATAGTGTCTATGAGGATATTGACTGAGAATTTAATAGAAATTGAGAGCAAGGATGTCAAATCCGATCCTCGCTATCCTCAATTTCCATTAGACTTATACTAACTATGAGAATATTGACTGTGAATTAAATAGAAATTGAGGATAGCGCGGATCAGTCACATCTCATACTCGCTATCCTCAATTTCCATTAGTCTTATAGTAGGTATCTATAAGAATATTAATTTTGAATTAAATAGAAATTATGGATCATCATTCAAATGCGTTATCCTCGCTTTATTTATTTTAGATTTTATGATAATATAGGTATATTGTATATTGACTTTATTTGATGAGTAATAGTAATGTTATTCATTTCTCGTTTCAGCTTTTAGGTTCAATACCACCACAATTGCAATCAGATCTTGAAGACCTTAAAACAAAACTCCAAGAAAGAAACATATTAGTGAATGGAAAGGAAGTTGATCTAAAGAAAGCAAGCGTAATTGAAACAACAAACGATTCAGTTCTATACAGACTAATAAATGGAGCTCGATTAAGAATATTCTTCAACGGTGCTGTTAGTACTGAGGGAGAACCCCTTACACTGGAATATACTCCAGGAATATCAGAGACACAAGTAGCCAATCTCTTTGCAAATATTAACCAACTGTTTACAACGTCAGTTGGTTTTTCTACTGATTCTGGAGAGGTATGTATCCTTTTTCAGTTCCGCAATGGTTATTACCCCAAATTAGTAATTTACAAATTAAAGAAAAGTTAGTTTATTAATTGAAAACCTATACTACATCTTTGGGATAATTTTGCTTGACACCATCATCAGCAGAAGACGAGGAAGAGACGTGTAGGACGAACCACTTGGCCGTATGAGGTCTTTTTTACCAGCCCCTTGGTAGATAGATCACACATCATAATCTGTACAATTATACCGCTGAAGCGAGTAAGGTGTGATCATTAGTAAGCCATGTAAATCAGAGGACTAAGGCATGGGGTAATACCCATAGTACCGCCCTAGATGTACAGGAACATTCAAAGCACCACGACCTGCAATCCTGTACAGGGTTCCCTGGGATATTGTTGCTCACTATAAGTAAGTTCCAAAAAATGTAGGTGAAATAAGTAATAACCATAGAGTAAGACTGATTAAGCGATAGAAGCGCCTTCATCTTTGTAGCGCTATTTTTAGTTTAGAAATTCAATCAATCTTTTTACTTAATTTCTTAGGAAACAGTAATAAAGAATGTTTTAACTTCTTAATCATTTGAACACTGAAGATTCAGAATAATTGGAAGTAACATTAGACGAACGATTAGACGCTTTGCTCTGTGGAAAATAGAAGAGAAAATTCCAAGTGTTTGGCATTGAAAAATATGGGGTTGAAATTATTTTAATGGACACAAGGATTTAGAGGAGGTGTGAACGCAGGAAACACTGAAACAGTGGTTCAAGTCCTGATTCTGGTGCATTTTTATCTATTTTTATCCTTTTCTTTTTAGTAAAGATATTAATGATATTGACCATAGTAACTTTTTTTTACCTATATAAGGTTATATATAAAAAAACTCCCTCTACTACGAGGTTATCATTCGTTCAACTAGTATTCTAAAACCATTACCTAATATTATGTTACTTTTGATTTCAGACTTTATTGAATTTTGAATCAAACCGTCAACTATTGCAATCTTTAATGAGAGGGATCAAACCGAAAGAGAAATTAAAAGTAGACGAAGACATTTTGGAATTCTCAAACGCAACAATATCCAAAGAAGACAGAGATTTAACTGAGTATACTGTGGATAATTTTGACGACGTAATTCTTACCAGGTTTACAGATGGCGATATACAAGTGGAAGGAAAAGGCCGTATGATTTTCATATCAAGAAGCACCGGTCTTTCTCTTGATTATTTAAACAAACTTGTTTTAGCCATTAATAACGTAATGCCGAGGAAACGATGGTTCTACAATTTCGGTAACAAGGTGATATATATATATATATTTTTTTTTTTTTTTGAGAATTAGTTTCTCAATTATTTTTAGTCTTAAATTTGAACAATTTGAAATATAGCCAATCAACAAAGTAGTATCTTTATAATATGCCTACTATGTTTGTAGTTTATTTCTAGGTCTAGTGGAATATAAATTTTACTAAGGTGCAAAACCTTAGTTAATTTACAAGATTTTTGTACTACAATAAATAAATGTATGCACAATTATATGGTTTTTTAATTCCAATGAAACCATATAAGTCGCTTTCCAGTTAAAATAGTGGTTACCAACACATTAGCACAAAGATGGGGACAATAAAAATATTAACATGTGAAAGGACGCAACAGAATGAGGAGAAGGTTATTTCGAATTTTCATTTACGACCTATCATTCTTGCTTTTTTTTGTCCATCTTTCTTTCAAACATACTGGATAAAAAATAATTATGTCATTAAGAAATGCTTGTCTAAATTTATTAAATGTTTATATTTTAATTTAATAAATACAATTAATTAATATAATTATAAAGTAACTGATATCTCTATAAATACGATTCACCGTTATAATTAACTTTAATGTGTAATAAAATTTCAGGGTGGAAACAATCAAAACAAAGGTCAACAATTGCAATCTGTTATCGATGAAATCCCCGATTTGATTCAGAAACAAACCGTTTCTATCGGCAGGACCGAAGTGGATTTCAAGAAAGCATCCATCCTAAGTGTGAACGACGATTCGATTGTTTACACTCCTGAGACAGATTCAAAAGTAAAGATCACAAGGTTCGTCAATGGTGATATTGAGGCTTCAGCCCAAGACGGTCAAGAAGTCATTGTTAAAGTTTCGCAAGGAATTACTTCTCAAGATGCAGAAAATTTGATAAACAATATTAAGACGATCGTGGGTGATAGATTCAAAATCGGATCAAAACAACCAGGAAATGTTAGTTTTATTTAGTGCAGTATTTATTACATTTAAAACATTATCATTTTTATCGAATGTTAACTATATTTGCGCACCTTAATGTATCTATATACATTCAATTAGCTATTTCGACTATTACAAATGTAAGAAATTTAAAGAATGTAAGAAAATTGAAAGCTAAAATAACTCACTAAGAATTGCTTGGTGAATCAGAGGAAAAATACTAATAATAATTTAGTTAGAGTTTTTTACTTTTCCTCACCTTATCTGAAGGTATTTAGGAAAAGTATTGTTTTCACCCAAAAAAATCTGAAACAGAGATTTCTACGGAATTATCCGTTTTGGGTGCTTTTTGTGGTTCTTAGCTGGATGTCAGTCTGTCTGTCTGTCTGAGTGTCTGTCTGTGCATCAGTCTGTGTCACGCAGTTTTTAAGCTAGAGAGTGGAAACTTGGAACAGAATTCAGTTCTTACACGTAAAGCTGACCGGAAAATCAACATTTTCCACCATCTTGAACCCAATTTGTTGAGTCAAAACTTGAAAAAAAAATTCGTAAAAACTCGAAAAGGGATTCGATCGAGTTGAAATTTGGCACGAATGTACCTCTTTTTATGAAAAACAAACCCACCAAATTTCATTTTGATATTGGTCGCCATTTTAAAGTTATCGATTTTTGAATTTTGAAACATTGATGTTAATTAATACCCAAAGTATAAATACGTTTTTGACATACAGCATATCGTTGGAACCGGTAAAAAATAAGGAACAAATATAAAAAACTTGATGAAATTTCATTAATTAGTTTAAAAGTTATAAGTGAACATAATTATTAATTAGTGCGATACTTAAGTTTGTTTAGATCTATCAAAATACCGCCAAAATTCAAATAATCAAATAAATTAAATTAAATAAATCAAATTAATGTATAATTCTTTTTTGAAAAATGATAATGAGCAGGTAAGGCTACTTTAGTGGCCTCCGAAGTGAGGAAAAGTTGCGAGGTACCCCGTACCCGATTTTTTTGGTATTTTTTAACAATCTAAAGGAAGAAATGTAGCGCAAATGAAAAAGATTTTTTTCCGTGGTAGGCTGTGAAATAGTAACTTTAGAGCCTAAAAAACATAGCTAAAATCCATTTTTTCATTACGTGGACTTAAAAAATCTTTTCATTACTCCTAGCTGTAAAGAAAAAATCTTTTACGTCCTAGGAACTAAAAGATTTTTATTTTCCGGCGGGTAGTTGTCAAAACTTTCGTAATGTACCGCTGCAGTCTTTGTAGAAATGCTTCTAGTACGATTAAAATCCGCTAGATGTCAATGCGTTTTATTTATCTTTTCTTATAGTGTAACCTCTTTTTAAGGTTTCTTTCTTTAAGTCTTAAGTATATACTAATATTTGTTATTATTATATATTGATTAATATTTAATGTTTTTTCATTGTCTGCTACCTCGGAAAAAATAGCATTTGCTACGCGACTGTGAAGTGTTTTTTCTTTACCTTGGAAATATTTACTGTCTCGCTTCGCTCGACAGTAAATGTAATTGCCGCGGTAAAGAAAAAACTCACTTCACAGCCTAGTAACATAATATACTATTATTGAACGAGACTTGTGATTAAAAGTTTGTTTGTATCGAACTGGCGTCAAAATTGACCGATTTGAATAAAATAATTCGGAACACAGGTAATAACTCAGCACTATGATAACTGTATAGTTTTTGGAATTTTCATTCTTGATATTTTCAAAACGGTGGCCAATATGGCGGACGACTAAAAAATGAAGTTTTTAGTGAGTATGACATGTTATGCATAGTTTTCTTAAGGTCATTTTAAAAATACATATGTCCAATATGAGGGTGCTAAAAAAGCTTATTCTTATATCATGTTTCCTATAACTTTAAAGCTTTTTTCAGCTAGATTAAGAATATGTAAGTTTTCCCTTAAAACAAGTTTCCCAATAGTCATATTGAAACTAAATATGACCGACGTAAGATTAATATGGTAAAATTTTATGGCAACACATTATATGTCGCATCACTAGTTTTAATTGTAAACAAGAAATACTATAACTTCTATTTTTCTATTTATGCCTGCAGTATTGGTGTTCTACAGGCAATATGAGAAACCTTTTAGGATGGTTACTTAACGCAATCAGTCCAAAATTAAACATTCTTCAAGATGATGAATCCTCAACTGATGAAACATCATCTTCTGCCAGGGATTTTTCAAAAAATAACCGAAGGAATAATCTGATTGTAGTTGATTATAGAGGAAGAGGTAAAAATATCACTTCAAGAAATGGTGGAAAATTTGGTCTCGATATTAGTACTGGTTTAACGCAAGATATTTCAGAACAACTCGTTCAATATTTAGTCACACTCCTTGAAAATAAAGAGGATGTTATTAGAATGGTAAGAAGTACTTTCCAACATTTAAATTTAATTACATTCATTATGATTTAACTATTATTACAATAATAAAGTTATAATAATTCATCTATATATCCATATAGCCTCATCGTACTATCATACCGAATCAAACATTTTAGAACATCTCTAACGTTTCTGCTTAATATATTTATAAAATATGGTATAGATTAAATTGTATGTTTCGTCATCAGCAAATTTATAATTATGAGAATATGACTTCAACATTCACAGGGAGATGGATTCTAGGGAGACCTCTCGAATGGTGTAAACCTCGATCGGTGAATACTATATATTATATTATATAAATCTGATATAAAAGGAGTAGTTATTTCTGCAGCGAAAAATGTATACCGAGTATCCAGAAAGCCGATGCTAAATTTTACGGAAAAGCTAAAAAGAAAGGACAAACCTATCATCGGAAACAAAAAAGCTTATTAGCGTTATCGTTCTACGATCTACGAAACAGGTTTCAACCTTTCCACAAAAACTTTGTGATACTTCGTTCCATAATCTAACGCATTACGTATTTTCAACAGTGAAAAAGTGAAGCTATGTTCCAGAAAGTATGGATCAGGCAACAAATTGTTTACAGCGAATAAGCGAAATTTCGTCCTAGGATCTAAAATACTGGTTACAAATTTGCAACAATTCTTACCTTACAAATTTGTTGTACCCCGATTAAGAGACACTACGATTTAACTTAAAATCCATCAAAACCATCTACACTAGTAAAATCTTGACTGCTAATATATATTTAATGAACTAACAAATTATAAGTTTAAATGCAAAGGAAGATTATAGGGTAGGAAGTGATATTTGTAAGAAAACTGATAAGAGTTTTTTTTTTCTAAATGATTTATGCGCTAAATTATGTTAACTTTAATAAAAACATTTAAAAAAATTGTTATTTTCAGATAACTGGTTCTATTTCTCAAGGAAAGGTACAAAAAATCAAAGATATGTTGAAGAGTATGATTCAAAATAAAGTTATTCAGATTGACTCAGAACTATTGTCGCCGAGTCCAATTAAACTTGAAGATCCAAGTAAACAATGGTCCATTCCTTCGAATAAAAGGAATATCCAGCTGAAGGATAATACAGACGGTAGTATACAGATTGACAGCGGCAAAAATCATGTTGTTAGTATTGCTGTAAGCCCTGGCTTAACGACTGAACAAGCTGAACAAATGTACAGAAATATTAAAATGGCATTCAAGGAAAAATTTGCGGAAATAACGAACGTCCCACTTCAGGTATTCTTATTCATATTTGTTTACTATAGATTTATAATTTAAGGCAGTGTATAAATTAGAAATAATAAATTATTTCACCTTTTAGTTATTTCTCTTGCTTATCTGATTTTTCTTAATAATAATAACCATATGTTACAGTTTCTCGACATTTTATCGAACACAAAGAAGTATTTTATGAAAAGCTACTTCTTTTCCGCTGCCTCTCCAAAAGAATACGTTGTGGTTAATGGTGAAGAGATTCGTTTAAAAAATTTGAGTCAGGTAAGAGATGACAAGAACTCCTTTGTACTGGATGAGCCCGATGGTCATACTGGAGTTCGAATCGTTAAAAAACCAGACGGAACTCTAGAAGTTATTTCTGAGGATGGAGGAGACATCGGTGTTATTAAAACGACGGGTCTTAAAGAGGAGCACATTGATAGAATATTGAAAGCTGTTGAGGCTAGACTGGGTCTTAAGAATCAAATGTTTAGGATATCAACCGATGAGGTATGGAAATAATCGTATTTATTGAGAAAAGAAATCCTTTTCTCCTAAGTCCATTTGTAATCTGCAAGGTTATTAAATTTAATCTTTGCCACTTAAGGGTATGAAGTCCATTCTTAGTCTCTTGAGGGTATAAATTGTCATCTTCCACTATCTTAAGGATTTAACCCGTAACTGGTGAGGTTGGGTGTGAGATACCCATGGAATTCTTTGTTGATAAATTATCACTAGAGGGTTAGGGCGGGGCCAGTGTCCTCTCAAGTACCTTCAAATCAGTTTATTGTCTGTTGGTTTGAAGATCTTAGGTTGCGCTAAACGTGAGTTGTTTTATTTTTTGGGCTATTTCCAGAAATTCTGGGTATTCCTAACCCAACCTCATCAGTTAAGTTACTCTTTTTTACTATGTAATTTGTATAGTAAAAACTGTTTTTATAAAATAACAACTTAATTTTTAATTTTTTTACTAGAATTAACATTAAATTTCATGAATATAATAATATTTCCTCAAAATTTTAATTAAAATATTCAAATTATTTAAATTAAACAATACACAAAATTTGTATCGTACTTTTTTTTTTACTTTTCATATTTGTTGGCCCCATTTAGTTTTTATGTGCAAAGAATTGTTTTATATTATAAATAAAAGTTACTTTTAATACAATATGCAGCTATTTGTTATTTATTCCAACTAGTAAATTTTCTGAGAGGGGGGAAAAGTTTTGGGTATCTGTAACCCAACCTCACCAGCTAAGTAACATAAAAAGCACCTCACCAGTTATGGGCTAAAGTTTCTTTTTTTGTATCGAAAATATGTAAAGTCTACTCTTCATCTCTTTGGAGAACATAAATTCCGTTAAGATGAGGAATAAAACTTCACATTTATCTACATGAAGAATGAAATATGTCAAAACGACTGAACAAGCTTTATCATGAAAACAAGCTAACTGATTCCAACTTCCTGACACTTAAGCAGATATAATAATTCTAACCAGATTACCTATTACTTATTATCTTAATGTAATGCGTTAAAGAATTATCGCCAATAACTGCCTTTCTATTTAAAATAATATGTAATATGTACATTTTGTTCCAGCTTCTTTCCCCTCCGGAAAAGTATGAGGATCTTGAAGTCCTCCTAACGAGTTTAATTTCAACGGAAACTCTAAAAATCAACGGTGCAACGGTAGATCTCAGCCGGCCCAAGAGGACGAGTAAAAATGAGGAAGGTTGCTCTTTACAATGGTTTGGAAAAGGGAATGAACTGGTGGTAAAGAAATGTCTAAATGGGGAGATCTCTGTCGATTATAGAGGCGGACGAAGCATCGCTCTACAGATCCATCCTGGCATATCTCAGCAGCAATCTAAATACATCCTTAAGAGTCTCATGATGACCATTCGTACAAAGAGTAGCAACATAAAACATCTTGCTAACTATCCAGATACGGTATGCTTTTTTGGTATTTCCTCTAGCTACGACATACAGTTTTGAAAAACGGATTTCTTTAAATTTTCATTGTTTCATTTTAGTTTCTTCATTTGTTGGCGGATGGAAGGATAAAGTCATTGGAGAAAATATTTTTCCTACTATTTCCTAGAGAAGATATTATCGTGGACGGTAACAGGATAAATTTAGAACCTTTTGAAGTCAGCCCAGATCAAGACTACCAACTAACTGAGTTTGAAACGCGACCTGGAGTAGAAATTTATAGGTTTGAATTTAATTTTATTTTATTAGATAATCTAGTCACTCTTATAAATATAGAGTAAATTGTTATAGGCACCGAGCGTAAGAAATGAAATCGACAGTACAGTAGCGCGTAGGGTGGCGGCAATCGGCAAGTGCAAGTTTTCCTAGGCCTCGAATTTACAACCTGGCGTACGCTCTTTAAGAATTTTGTCGAATTTACACTCAGCTTTTTTTTTTTCACTTTATCTGTTTCCTCTCTCTCAAAAAATTTTACCAGTTCAATCATAAGATGTAGCTTTAATACCATAAGTGGTGATATCAGCGGTGAAATTATAAATGTTAATCTCTATATCTACTTTCAAAATATATACGAACATTTTATATTTTAAATAGAAATAACTAGAAGCCGAATAAAGTAATTTTACTCTCCCCTTCCAATATGGCAACATCAACGGGAAGACATAAAAACATGATCACTAATCATGATAGACTGGATAAAACTACCGTATTCCCCCGCCCAACCATATTATAATATATTTCTACCACCTAAAACTGGTAATTTGATTTATTTATTTGCAATTATTATTGTATTCTCTTTACATTTTGTATTTTACAGGTACAATGACGGCTCCATTCAAGTTAAATCGTGGACCGGTGGGCACTTAGACATCCATATGAATTCAGGATTCACTGACAAACTTCTGAAATTGATTTTGGGAAAGTTTAAAGATCATACAACGAAGAATTTACAACCATACCTCTTAGTTATGAGTGAAATGTTGAAAGGGAACGCTTCTACCATGTTAAATACAGTGGATATTGTCTCTAGGTACTATGAATCTCAACAGCCTCTTTCAGGAGTCAACATAACATTACTGGTCGGTTCCCTTATAGTTGTATTTTGTTTGTTAGATCTTATCAATAATGTCGATAGATGGATACAAGGATATTCATACAGGATTATTTGTTTTTGGCCGAGATTTTGTGGAACTTATTCTTGGTTTATAATAATCAAAGAGCTTGATCATTGATGTGGTATTATCAGAATACGAAAATATTTAATGTCTCAGTACAGATCGGTTTCGACCACTTAATTTGCCTTTATCATTGAACTAAAAAACTGAAGTAGTTAGAACAGTAGTGCAGTAGCTAGAATAGTTCTGTATTTAACATTGGCTATATTGTAGTATTTTAACAATAGGCTCATCAATTTTGCTCTTAAAGTTTCACTCACCAAGAATTGTTGACTAAGTAAACCTTGGTATTAAGCTTAACGTTTGGAGGTTGGTCCAAACAAGGTGAGTCAACATCGCTCTCGGCAACGTTGTTGTTGGAAACACCGATTTTATCAGGATATATGAATCCAGCTATGTCAAGCAGCCGCCAGTGAACCAGCTACATTTTGTGGGCTGAAGTGGATCTGTTATCAATCCTGAATCCAGCATAATTGGATCACTGCGTTGCTGATTTGGTAGCTCAATGGTACCTCATTTCATAACTGTTCGGCTTACGAAATCCCATTTTAAACAGCTACTCCAAATGGTTATTTATTAATTTACCAATTGTAGAGCTGTTATTCGGAGGTGCAACAGCTCTACCTATACGAGCCTCATGTATTTGTTTAAGGGTCAAAATATTCTATATCAACAATAGTGACTGAAGAATTGCTTCACTAAGTTGATCGATATGCGTCCACACAAAAATATGTTTCCAATTTCAAGTGGGAAAAACGGCACCAACATTCTTAATGTATAAGCGGCAATAAGCTTTACCACACGACAACAAGGGCGATGCTGCTTTGCATCCAGATACCCTGTTAACATGGCTCATTCAACGAGTATCCACCGATTATCGCACTGTCAAGACAAAGCTTTATGAATCTAAATAATTAACAGTAGAATAGAGAAGAGTATACATCAACGGATTGACCAGAGAACGAAGAATGACTAAGGTGCGGAAAAATATATCCAAGGTTAAGACTTAAGGATAAGCAGAGCCTTAAGAAAATATATGATAGAATTACAAGAGCGAGATGACAGGAGGCAGGTATCACAATGACTTTTTACAAATAAATGTTTCAATCGAAGTTCCAATGGTAGGCAAATTTCTCTTCCAGCACATAATATAAACTGCGGGAAATATCCTATAATCTTCTGTTTAACTATGATGAATAATTTATCATAAAGAACATTATTTTTAGCGTATTTAATTACCTTTAATTGTTTATTCATTTGTTCAATGTGGTTAATATCACATATGTTCTTTTTATATTAATTTCTAGATGGATTTGGTGGAAAGTGAACTGAAGAGCAGAATCCATCGGTTAAGTGTTAATGAAGATTTGATTCGTAACATTGCTGAGAAAGCAGTTCAAAAGCAACAGGTGTTAATAAACGATCAACCTATTGATTTAGAAACGTCACCCGTTGAAGCGGCTACTAATGATTACATCACATACTCTCCAAACAACATTAAGATTACAAAGTTAGTATTTAAAACTAACGCTTCTTTTACGAGAGCTCTAACGTATCAAGTCACATATATGTATCAAGTGCTCCATTTTTAAGCGAAACATCTATTAATTAGATTTGTTCTCATAATATTACGTCTTTAGTTGTAGAAGAAGTCTATATACGAAAGTTGTTAACATACAAATGTCTTCATTTTATTTTATTTTTTATTTTGGGTGTTGAACAGAAACGGTTGAATACACCTATAAATTAAACTAAATAGTATTTAAACGGATTGCAAATTTACAGTTATACAGATTATATATGTTTGTAAGCGCGTCTATGTGCCTACTAGACTAATATCGATAACTCTAAATCTACTGTGCACTAATTATTATCGAAAAAAAAGTTTTACGAATGAAGTACCAGATAGAATTCCTATTCTTTATAAACATTTTAAGAATACTGCCAAATACAAAAAAACAAAAACAACATGAATAGTCATGAAGTTACATTAAATAAGTGTTAAGACGAATTTAACGCAGTTGTTAAAACACTTTTTTCAGGTACAACAATGGAAGGATTGTTGTGGAATGTTTAAGAGAAGAAACCATTGCAGTTACCGTCTCTGCTGGAATACCTCCGAAAATTCTCTCATCATTTACTGATACGCTTAGTAGATACTTGAAGAAAATAGATTCAGATGACAAATTTACTGAAAGGGTGAGAGTATTACTTAAATTTATTGCTTATAATTACTTCTCTTTGTCCTTATAATTAGTAATATCTCTTATTACAATCATTTGACACTTATATAATATGGACTATGCAAATTGTTTCTACTGATAATTGCCCGACATTAAACTCAAAGAAAAAACTTATTGATCAGGATTAGACAAAAAGAGTTAATGTTTATAGGTTTGTTCCAACCAAGCATTGCACCATCCGCGGGATCGTCACAGGCATGCGCAATGGATCAAAGCCTTTCCAAGCCGACTTGTGACAGTGTTTCGTACCGTCCACGAAACTGTTCCAACCCGGGCAGGGATCGTTTGCGAACCGTTCACTGTACGGTCCCAACGATCCTCTGACAATACCATGTACTGGTTCGTATGACATGCGCAGTTATGTCAATAGTTACAATTATCAACAGGAAGGTTCCCTAACTGTTAGGTTTCCTTGAATGTTTTTAATACAGTGCGAATTATAGTCCTAAACCCGTTCCAACCTGACATGATTTTATTTCAGTACAATGTTAGCGTATGAGTATAAAACCTGGCCTAGACGATTCCCGAACGATCCGCGGGACGAAGGACGGTACAAATAGGGGGGTTGGACAAACCTCATGAATGTTAGTTAATATGCGTTTACATTAGAGAAACTGTCACTTTTACTCGTCTCTATAACTTAATTTATTATAACATCCAATCATTTTCTTATTTATATAAATGAAGATAAATATATCAAATTAATTGTTTAATTCTTTTTCTTATTCTTAAATGCTTCTCTTTTTTTATCATTATTAAATTTGTTCGCAGATAAGAGCCAAATTAACATATTATATTGAATCTTTGTATGAAACAGCTACAAAAGGAATTGTTAATCATCAGAGAATAACATTGAATGATGAAGAAGTAGAACTTTCTGATGATCTTTTAGTAAAAGATATTTTAGAATCTAAAGTTTATCAGAAAGATAATCTATTGGTATCGTTAGATGCCCAGGGTGGTACAGAAGTTGAAATGATGTCACCTGGAAAATTAGAGTTAGACGTCAGTTCTGGCGTTTTAACAGAGCCGATGATTAAATTCATTTTTGACAATTCTCTGCAACTCCTTAACGAAGCTTATCAGTCAATCGTACATTTTGAAAACGTGGTAAGTCCTAATGGTTATGATTTCTGTATTTCTCATTTAATTGTATTATTAGTGATCTAGAATGTACTTCTTTATTTGAACATACGTTTTACTCCTGAAAACGAACCCAAATTTAAAAACTCAATTTTTTATTCATTTAAAATTGGGACTATCGCTTACACAAGTGAAGAGACAATTTACCTACTTACATCATTTCTTGCAAAATCATTAAAACATTTACCTTTTTTCCCCCCAGGTACCTATTATGACAAAAATGGAAAAAATAATTTATCAACTGTTAGATGCACTTCAACAGAAAATCACGATCAACGGTAAAGACATCAATTCTCCATCGATGCAAATCATCGAATCATCGAAAGAATTGAAGATTCTCAAAGATAAACATTCAGACGGACTACAGATCACTACATTTAAAGATGGAAAACTCCTTATTAACAACGATAATCCCAACAATGCAGTGAAAGTCAGTGTGAGCAGCGGACTTTCACAAGCTGATCAGGAAAAACTTTCAACTAATATCGAACTTTTATTCTCTAGATTCAATCCGATTGAATTATTTGCTGATATTATGGACATTCTTCCAAAGAATTTCTTCATACTCTCTCAAAATATGGACCGAGTTTTATCTATAATTAATTTGATTCAGTTTTAAACTTATAAAGTTTTAATTGTTGATTGAAATAAATATATATATAGGTATATTTAATGAAAATCGATTTTTTAAAAGTACCTTTACTGCAGTTATTCTTTACTTCCTTTTTTATTTACTAATTAACTTTGAAATAAGATTTCATCGTAATTGTCCATTTTGGGTGCTTTAAGATCATATGAGTGGTTTTTATCTAGATTTCTATCTTGGAGTGTGTGTCTGTCTGACGTCACGCATAACTGCCACATTTTTTAAGGTAGATAATTGAACTTTATTTAAGGTAGAGAATTGAGAATTGGTTCATTAATAATTATCTGTCCTTACATGTAGTTGTGTTGCTCAGCTAAACCAGTCAGCTAAATTTCTTAAAAAATCAAAATAAATACGATTACTACCTCCTAATATATTATAAGTCTCCTATTATACCTTATAAGAAAAACAATTTCATTGAATTTCGTTTTGATATCTTCATATTTGAAACTTAATAAATAATTTCGGAACCTTTCCATATCATGATAAATAATTACTTTATACTTCAACTTAATATCAGCCGCCAGGAAGTTCCAAGGAAAAGTTCCGAGACACCTCGCGTTTGTTTCTTACTATCTATGAATGGAAGAGTGTCTGTTTTTACTTTCTCATATAAAGAGAAAGTATTGTGATGGCGCGAAAATTCGATTTTGAGATTTTGATGGATTTACACGTTTTGAGGTCCCCTGAGTCCAAAAAAGTGGTTTTTAAAAAATGTCTGTCTGTCGTCTGTCGTCTGTCTGTCGTCTGTGCAGACGCGTGGAGCCTAAACTACTGGCGCGATTTTGACGAAATTTGGCATACATGTTCAGAAAAATCATACCCCGAGGCGAAATCGAGAAATGAATTTTAGCTCTAAATTTGGGGGTGCTACCCCCCCAAAAACTCTTAAAAAACGTGAAAAAAAATTATTTCTCGAAAACGGTTCCGACGATTTTGATTAAAAAATTCTAAAATGTAGTCCATTTAAATACAAATCTAACGATATAAGCCGTTTTCCCGGGAAAAATCTAGTTCCTGAGAAAATAGCTTAAAACGCGGACGGAGAGAGCCCGGGTTCGATTCCCCGCGCAGGGGAAGTTATTTTTATGATAAATATTCATGAAATGTTCAATAATAATTAAATGTACATACAAAACTAATAAATGGGATACACTGGACTAAGTATTTTTGAACTTTTATATGAGAAAGTTTGTCTGAGTTGTCTCGGGCCGATTTTATACTATCTATTAATGGAAGAGTGTTTTTTACTATCTATAAATGGAAGAGTGTGTGTATTTTACTATCTATAAATGGAAGAGTTTCTGTTTTTTACTATCTATAAATGAAAGAGTTTCTGTTTTTTTACTATCTATAAATGGAAGAGTGTCTGTTATTTACTCTCTCTAAATGGAAGAGTTTCTGTTTTTTTTTGGGCATTATACAATTATACAAATCTACAATTTCATTCTGAGCATGATGAAATAAAAATGTTGCACATATGACCTTCAAACAAAAGGAAAATCTGACTGTCTACATGCGATTATTTTATGTGATTTATTTATCATATCATCCATAAAAGTTATAGTGCCTATGAGTTATTTTTCACTGAAAAGGCCGTGCATTCATTTAATAACATAGAGATTTATATCTACCCTTGTTATTGGTATTCAATAATACAATTGAAAAAATTAAACAGATAAAAATCAAGCAACACTGATAATTATAAATAATGATCTTTATACAATATTCCTTTAAAAGCTCAAATAGACCACCAACTGATTTCCACACACAAAAAAAACTACAATGAAATAATTTGTTAGCCTTTTTAAAAGGAGGATAGAGCGAGATTGGTCCCATGAAATGCGACATTTCCGCACGTTCGACGTTCACCCCTCATTTCATGGCCGGTCAGTTCTGAATATCATGATGGGGAATGAGAGACACGTCCTGACGGTAGAAAGGAGTATGCCTATTGATACACCCTCGACGGAAGTTAGTTAGGGGTGTCTATAAAAGACCAACTATAATTGCATGTACCAACAATGCAATTATTCAAGGATACTTTGTATCAACCTTATATTTATAAGGACTTCGAGTTTAGACTTCGTTTTATTTTTGCTTCCAAGCTTACCGAAGGCAACGGAAGCATTGTGATCGTTTCCAAGAACGAGCATTTTTTGCCTCCAAAGTAAAAAGAAATTTAAGACAGAAATCCGTGTCAGACATGAGGGAACATTTTTGGTCCCTTTTCTGTCTTATGGTCTGTCAGTAGTGTCAGTCCTGTCTGTCGGTCTGTCGGTCTATCCAACATTTTTACGAACCAACATAATATGTTGGTTCACATTATCTTAAAGACTAATGGTCCATTTTAATGAAATGTAGATGGTAGGTCATAATTAGCTCATTGTTGGTCTCATGTAAGATGTAAGTTTCAACCTTCTACGCCCATTTGCTTCTCTTCCACAAACGCACAAAGTTTATTTATTAACACCTATATCTTTTCTCATCTGATTTTTAAGAAGTTTCTAGCAAAGTTTTAGCACAATTAGTCATATTATAATTCGAAGGGCTTCTGGGGTTGGAATTAAAATTAAAGGTCCTCCGGTGGCGACAGCGTCTCGAGAGGAGTGCGCCCGACGTTTCGCTCTTAATATTAGAAGCATCTTCAAGGGTAATCATATAGTGTCTATTAGTGTTGACAGTGTATTAACTACGTTTGTGAATAAATCATAGTTCATATTTGTTAGTACCAAGCAAGCCAAAAGATAGTAATCTCGAAGTCTCATTTTAGTGAGTAAATAATCTCTATCTTGACTAACACAACAACGATGGTACAGTGAACCTCTATGATGCTCTAGCAATATCAAAGAAACAGTTTTGGTATAAAGAGTGGATCAAGCTGGGAGAAAAAAGTGGTGTAAGTTTTGGAGAAGCACCAAATCCGGTAGAATGGAAGAAGAAAATGATGGGAGTAATAGAAAATATTAAAAATGACCAAAAGGAAAGCTTCTTGCTGGATGCCAATAAAGCGAATTCCATCTGCACTATAAAAAACTAATAACCGATATAAAAGAAAACGCCTACCTAAAAGACAGTCATAGTTTAAGAACGATGAGATGGATAATGAAGCTGCGAGTGGGAGTCATGTGCCTGAACCATCAGCCTTGGTTAGGAAGCGACAATGGCACCGGCCTGTGCACTATGTGCAACGCTAAGGAGCAAGAAGATGTGTTTCACTTCATAGGCAAGTGCAAAGTGCTGGGAGAATTTAGAGTGCAATGGCTCGGACGATACCAGTTATAGATCAGTACAAATAAGCAAAAAAGGGGGGAAAAATTAAATACTAAACTTTCTTTACACCATCGTTTAGAAGGGGTTAAGGGAAGCATTTTCCATATTATCATATCGAGTGCCACCGCTTGCTTCCCCCACCACCCCCTATTGAAGACCCAAATTTGGCCTATTCACTGTAACGCCAATATCTCCGGAACAAAGAGTGATAACGATGTGCGGTGTTTTTTAAAGTCTTCTATACACTGTCCTCTTTAATTTGATACCCATATCAATTTGCTTTTCGCAGTCAAAGTGTACCAAAAGTTATAAAATATGGTAAAAAATCGACATTTCTTTTTTCTACTCTGAACAATTTTGATAATAACTTTTTTCCACGGGGTCGGCACTAAAAATGTGGTTAAATAAAACGTGTAGATTATTTTATTACCTTTAATTCGATGTATAATATGTCATAGCAACTCTAATGCAAGAGGGGGAAAAAAGCGGAAATAGCGGATGCGTGTAGTATGGAAAGCTGCTAATAGTGTTGACTGTGAACTCTATTTAGTCCAGGAAAATAAGGAATAATAGGGTAAATAATTTATAAAGTATTGAAACTTTGCGAAAAAACTCTTAAGGGTGTAGTAGTAAGAAACAGTAAAGTTCCCACCTCTTGAGGGCGGGGGGGGGGGGGGGGGGGGGGGAGTGGCCCCCTCCCTCCACCATAAAATCTAAAAATAATAATTTTTTAACCTTTTCTCGCTAAACAGTTTATTTTTTTGAAGAGAAATGTTTTTGACAAAAATATTTTCCCATAATTCTGCATAAAAAAGGTCCTATGCATGTTTAAAGTGATACAAACCGAGATATTGTAGTTGGAAAAAGATAAAAAATTGTAAACCGCATTTCTGCGAACCAACAATTATCTTAAAAACTACTCTTCCGATTTTAATGAAATTTAAATCGTAGGTCACCATTTGGCAATTGATGGTCCCAAATAAGTTTCAACCTTATTTACACCTATATCTTCAAAAGTACTAAAATTTTAAACTTTGCACATCAACATTCTTTTAACTGTGATACTTTTGTGTGTAATTAAGATTGTACATAAGTGCCTATATTAATTTGAATATTTTTCCGTTCATGTTATTGTTACTAACTTGTTTTTACTACGCCTACAGCAACTTCTAATTGCTGAAAATTTTATTATTTATCTCTCCGTCATTGTTGTTATCGATGTGTATGGTCCTACTTAAACCACTTTTAAATTTTATTGTGACCTTTAACCGCATGTAGTACTAACTGTGAAGCATGCTATAATTTGATAAAAAAAAAAACCTGACACTGACACTGACACTGACCACACCACAACCACAACTACAACCTCAACCACAACCATAACCACAACCACAACCACAACCATCACCACAATCACAACCATCACCACAACCAAAACCACAACCATAACAAATACCACAACCACAAAAAATACCACAACCACAACAAATACAAATACCACAACCACAACAAATACCACAACCACAAAAAATACCACAGCCTAAACTACAACAAATACCACACCACAACCACAACAAATACCACAACCATCAACACAACCACACCACAACCACAACCACAACCACAACAAATACAAATACCACAACCACAACAAATACCACAACCACAAAAAAATACCACAACCACTCAACTACAACAAATGGGGGAAAAATTAAATACTAAACTTTCTTTACACCATCGTTTAGAAGGGGTCTAGGGAAGCATTTTCCATATTATCATATCGAGTGCCACCGCTTGCTTCCCCCACCACCCCCTATTGAAGACCCAAATTTGGCCTATTCACTGTAACGCCAATATCTCCGGAACAAAGAGTGATAACGATGTGCGGAGTTTTTTAAAGTCTTCTATACACTGTCCTCTTTAATTTAATACCCATATCAATTTGCTTTTCGTAGTCAAAGTGTACCAAAAGTTATAAAATATGGTAAAAAATCGACATTCTTTTTTCTACTCTGAACAATTTTGATAATAACTTTTTTCCACGGGGTCAAATACACAACAAATACCACAACCACAACCACAACCACAACAAATACCACAACAACAACCACAACCACAACCACAACAACAACCACAACCACAAGAACAACCACAACCACAACCACAACCACAACAAATACCTCAACAAATACCACAACAAATACCACAACAAATACCACAACAAATACTACAACCACAACCACAACAAATACCACAACCACAACAAATACCACAACAAATACCACAACCACAACCACAACAAATACCACAACCACAACTACAACAAATACCACAACCACAACCACAACAAATACCACAACCACAACCACAACCACCACAAATACCACAACCACAACCACAACAAATACCACAACCAGAACAAATACCACAACCACAACCACAACCACAAAAATACCACAACCACAACTACAACAAATACCACAACCACAAAAATACAACATTACAACCACAACCATCACCACAACCACAACCATCACCACAACCATCACCACAACCACAACCATCACACAACTATCACCACAACCACAACCATCACACAACTATCACCACAACTACAAGCTACTACTCTAGCTATTGGCGAGCTGCTTAAGGGCTTCAAGTAGAGTCTTGAATCTCTCTCTACCAACTCGATTTTGACAGCTTGTGAGCGGTTATTCCTCATAAAAAAAAAAATTAAAAAATAATTTAAAAAATAATTAATAACACCACCCCCTATTGAAGACCCAAATTTGGCCTATTCACTGTAACGCCAATATCTCCGGAACAAAGAGTGATAACGATGTGCGGTGTTTTTTAAAGTCTTCTATACACTGTCCTCTTTAATTTAATACCCATATCAATTTGCTATTCGTAGTCAAAGTGTACCAAAAGTTATAAAATATGGTAAATAATCGACATTTCTTTTTTCTACTCTGAACAATTTTGATAATAACTTTTTTCCACGGGGTCAAATACACAACAAATATTACAACCACAACCACAACCACAACCCCAACCACAACCACAACCACAACAACAACCACAACCACAACCACAACAACAACCACAACCACAACCACAACAACAACAAATACCACAACAAATACTACAACCACAACCACAACAAATACCACAACAAATACTACAACCACAACCACAACAAATACCACAACCACAACAAATACCACAACCACAACAAATACCACAACCACAACAAATACCACAACCACAACAAATACCACAACCACAACAAATTCCACAACCACAACAAATACAAATACCACAACCACACCACCACCGCAACTACAACCACGACCACAACAAATACCACAACCACAACAAATACCACAACCACAACCACAACCACAACCACAACAAATACCACAACCACAACCCCAACAACAACAACAACCACAACCACACCACAACCACAACCACAACTACAACAACAACAACAACCACAACCACAACCACAACCATCACAAATACCACAACCACAACCACAACAAATACCACAACCAGAACAAATACCACAAACACAACCTCAACAAATACCACAACCACAACCACAAAAATTCCACAACAACAACTACAACAAATACCACAACCACAAAAATACAACATTACAACCACAACCATCACCACAACCACAACCATCACACAACTATCACCACAACCACAACCATCACACAACTATCACCACAACTACAAGCTACTACTCTAGCTATTGGCGAGCTGCTTAAGGGCTTCAAGTAGAGTCTTGAATCTCTCTCTACCAACTCGATTTTGACAGCTTGTGAGCGTTTATTCCTCATAAAAAAAAAAATTAAGTAATAATTTAAAAAATAATTAATAGATAAAAAAGAAATAATACAAATAATGAAACACCACCCCCTATTGAAGACCCAAATTTGGCCTATTCACTGTAACGCCAATATCTCTTGAACAAAGAGTGATAACGATGTGCGGTGTTTTTTAAAGTCTTCTATACACTGTCCTCTTTAATTTAATACCCATATCAATTTGCTTTTCGTAGTCAAAGTGTACCAAAAGTTATAAAATATGGTAAAAAATCGTCATTTCTTTTTTCTACTCTGAACAATTTTGATAATAACTTTTTTCCATGGGGTCAAATACACAACATATATTACAACCACAACCACAACCACAAAAATACCACAACTACAACTACAACAAATACCACAACCACAACCACAACCACAACCACAACCACAACAACAACCACAACCACAACCACAACAACAACAAATACCACAACCACAACAAATACCACAACCACAACAAATACCACAACCACAACAAATACCACAACCACAACACATACCACAACCACAGCCACAACCACAACAAATACCACAACCACAACCATAACCACAACCACAACCACAACCACAACCACTACCACAACAAATACCACAACCACAACAAATACAAATACCACAACCACAACAAATACAAATACCACAACCACAACCACAACCGCAACCACAACCACAACCACAACAAATACCACAACCACAACCACAACAAATACCACAACCACAACCACAACCACAGCAAATACCACAACAAATACTACAACCACAACAAATACCACACCACAACCACCATTACACCAAATACCACAACCACAACAAATACCACAACCACAACCACACCACAACCACAATCACAACAAATACCACAACCACACCACAACCACAACCACAACAACAACCATAACCACAACCACAACAAATACCACAACCACAACAAATACCACAACCACAACAAATTCCACAACCACAACAAATACAAATACCACAACCACACCACCACCGCAACTACAACCACGACCACAACAAATACCACAACCACAACAAATACCACAACCACAACCACAACCACAACCACAACCACAACCACAACAAATACCACAACCACAACCCCAACAACAACAACAACCACAACCACACCACAACCACAACCACAACTACAACAACAACAACAACCACAACCACAACCACAACCACCACAAATACCACAACCACAACCACAACAAATACCACAACCAGAACAAATACCACAAACACAACCTCAACAAATACCACAACCACAACCACAAAAATTCCACAACAACAACTACAACAAATACCACAACCACAAAAATACAACATTACAACCACAACCATCACCACAACCACAACCATCACACAACTATCACCACAACCACAACCATCACACAACTATCACCACAACTACAAGCTACTACTCTAGCTATTGGCGAGCTGCTTAAGGGCTTCAAGTAGAGTCTTGAATCTCTCTCTACCAACTCGATTTTGACAGCTTGTGAGCGTTTATTCCTCATAAAAAAAAATTAAGTAAGTAATAATTTAAAAAATAATTAATAGATAAAAAAGAAATAATACAAATAATGAAACACCACCCCCTATTGAAGACCCAAATTTGGCCTATTCACTGTAACGCCAATATCTCCGGAACAAAGAGTGATAACGATGTGCGGTGTTTTTTAAAGTCTTCTATACACTGTCCTCTTTAATTTAATACCCATATCAATTTGCTATTCGTAGTCAAAGTGTACCAAAAGTTATAAAATATGGTAAATAATCGACATTTCTTTTTTCTACTCTGAACAATTTTGATAATAACTTTTTTCCACGGGGTCAAATACACAACAAATATTACAACCACAACCACAACCACAACCCCAACCACAACCACAACCACAACAACAACCACAACCACAACCACAACAACAACCACAACCACAACCACAACAACAACAAATACCACAACAAATACTACAACCACAACCACAACAAATACCACAACAAATACTACAACCACAACCACAACAAATACCACAACCACAACAAATACCACAACCACAACAAATACCACAACCACAACAAATACCACAACCACAACCACAACCACAACCACTACCACAACAAATACCACAACCACAACAAATACAAATACCACAACCACAACCACAACCGCAACCACAACCACAACCACAACAAATACCACAACCACAACAAATACCACAACCACAACAAATACCACAACCACAACCCCAACCACAACCACAACCACAACAACAACCACAACCACAACCACAACAACAACCACAACTAACCACAACTACAACAACAACCACAACTAACCACAACTACAACCACAACCACAACAAATACCACAACCACAACCACAACCACAACCACAACAAATACCACAACCACAACAAATACCACAACCATTAGGTCCTTAAGGTCCTGTAGGTCCTTTTGGTCCTCTAGGTCCTATAGGTCCTTTAGGTCCAAGGACCTATAGGTATTGGGTAATAGAACCTATAGGTTTTAGGTCCTAAGACCTATGGGTCGTAGGTCGTAGGTCATATAGGTCCTAGGTCGTAGGTCCACCACCACAACCACAACAAATACCACAACCACAACCACAACAAATACCACAACCACAACCACAACAAATACCACAACCACAACCACAACCACAACCACAACTACAACCACAACCACAACAAATAACACAACCACAACCACAACTCAACAAATAACCACAACCACAACCACAACAAATACCACAACCACAACTATCACCACAACCATCACCACAACCACAACAACAACCACAGCCACAACAACAACCACAGCCAAAACCACAACCACAACTCAACAAAAAACCACAACCACAACTATCACCACAACCACAACCACCACCACAACCACAACAACAACCACAGCCAAAACCACAACCATCACACAACTATCACCACAACTACAACCATCACACAACTATCACCACAACCACAACCATCACACAACTATCACCACAACTACAAGCTACTACTCTAGCTATTGGCGAGCTGCTTAAGGGCTTCAAGTAGAGTCTTGAATCTCTCTCTACCAACTCGATTTTGACAGCTTGTGAGCGTTTATTCCTCATAAAAAAAAAATTAAAAAATTATTTAAAAAATTATTAATAGAAAAAAAAGAAATAATACAAATAATGAAACACCACCCCCTATTGAAGACCCAAATTTGGCCTATTCACTGTAACGCCAATATCTCTTGAACAAAGAGTGATAACGATGTGCGGTGTTTTTTAAAGTCTTCTATACACTGTCCTCTTTAATTTAATACCCATATCAATTTGCTTTTCGTAGTCAAAGTGTACCAAAAGTTATAAAATATGGTAAAAAATCGTCATTTCTTTTTTCTACTCTGAACAATTTTGATAATAACTTTTTTCCATGGGGTCAAATACACAACATATATTACAACCACAACCACAACCACAAAAATACCACAACTACAACTACAACAAATACCACAACCACAACCACAACCACAACCACAACCACAACCACAACCACAACAACAACCACAACCACAACCACAACAACAACCACAACCACAACCACAACAACAACAAATACCACAACAAAAACTAAAACCACAACCACAACAAATACCACAACAAATACTACAACCACAACCACAACAAATACCACAACCACAACAAATACCACAACCACAACAAATACCACAACCACAACAAATACCACAACCACAACACATACCACAACCACAGCCACAACCACAACAAATACCACAACCACAACCATAACCACAACCACAACCACAACCACAACCACTACCACAACAAATACCACAACCACAACAAATACAAATACCACAACCACCATTACACCAAATACCACAACCACAACAAATACCACAACCACAACCACACCACAACCACAATCACAACAAATACCACAACCACACCACAACCACAACCACAACAACAACCATAACCACAACCACAACCACAACCACAACAAATACCACAACCACAACAAATACCACAACCACAACAAATTCCACAACCACAACAAATACAAATACCACAACCACACCACCACCGCAACTACAACCACGACCACAACAAATACCACAACCACAACAAATACCACAACCACAACCACAACCACAACCACAACAAATACCACAACCACAACCCCAACAACAACAACAACCACAACCACACCACAACCACAACCACAACTACAACAACAACAACAACCACAACCACAACCACAACCACCACAAATACCACAACCACAACCACAACAAATACCACAACCAGAACAAATACCACAAACACAACCTCAACAAATACCACAACCACAACCACAAAAATTCCACAACAACAACTACAACAAATACCACAACCACAAAAATACAACATTACAACCACAACCATCACCACAACCACAACCATCACACAACTATCACCACAACCACAACCATCACACAACTATCACCACAACTACAAGCTACTACTCTAGCTATTGGCGAGCTGCTTAAGGGCTTCAAGTAGAGTCTTGAATCTCTCTCTACCAACTCGATTTTGACAGCTTGTGAGCGTTTATTCCTCATAAAAAAAAAAATTAAGTAATAATTTAAAAAATAATTAATAGATAAAAAAGAAATAATACAAATAATGAAACACCACCCCCTATTGAAGACCCAAATTTGGCCTATTCACTGTAACGCCAATATCTCTTGAACAAAGAGTGATAACGATGTGCGGTGTTTTTTAAAGTCTTCTATACACTGTCCTCTTTAATTTAATACCCATATCAATTTGCTTTTCGTAGTCAAAGTGTACCAAAAGTTATAAAATATGGTAAAAAATCGTCATTTCTTTTTTCTACTCTGAACAATTTTGATAATAACTTTTTTCCATGGGGTCAAATACACAACATATATTACAACCACAACCACAACCACAAAAATACCACAACTACAACTACAACAAATACCACAACCACAACCACAACCACAACCACAACCACAACCACAACCACAACAACAACCACAACCACAACCACAACAACAACAAATACCACAACCACAACAAATACCACAACCACAACAAATACCACAACCACAACAAATACCACAACCACAACACATACCACAACCACAGCCACAACCACAACAAATACCACAACCACAACCATAACCACAACCACAACCACAACCACAACCACTACCACAACAAATACCACAACCACAACAAATACAAATACCACAACCACAACAAATACAAATACCACAACCACAACCACAACCGCAACCACAACCACAACCACAACAAATACCACAACCACAACCACAACAAATACCACAACCACAACCACAACCACAGCAAATACCACAACAAATACTACAACCACAACAAATACCACACCACAACCACCATTACACCAAATACCACAACCACAACAAATACCACAACCACAACCACACCACAACCACAATCACAACAAATACCACAACCACACCACAACCACAACCACAACAACAACCATAACCACAACCACAACAAATACCACAACCACAACAAATACCACAACCACAACAAATTCCACAACCACAACAAATACAAATACCACAACCACACCACCACCGCAACTACAACCACGACCACAACAAATACCACAACCACAACAAATACCACAACCACAACCACAACCACAACCACAACCACAACAAATACCACAACCACAACCCCAACAACAACAACAACCACAACCACACCACAACCACAACCACAACTACAACAACAACAACAACCACAACCACAACCACAACCACCACAAATACCACAACCACAACCACAACAAATACCACAACCAGAACAAATACCACAAACACAACCTCAACAAATACCACAACCACAACCACAAAAATTCCACAACAACAACTACAACAAATACCACAACCACAAAAATACAACATTACAACCACAACCATCACCACAACCACAACCATCACACAACTATCACCACAACCACAACCATCACACAACTATCACCACAACTACAAGCTACTACTCTAGCTATTGGCGAGCTGCTTAAGGGCTTCAAGTAGAGTCTTGAATCTCTCTCTACCAACTCGATTTTGACAGCTTGTGAGCGTTTATTCCTCATAAAAAAAAATTAAGTAAGTAATAATTTAAAAAATAATTAATAGATAAAAAAGAAATAATACAAATAATGAAACACCACCCCCTATTGAAGACCCAAATTTGGCCTATTCACTGTAACGCCAATATCTCCGGAACAAAGAGTGATAACGATGTGCGGTGTTTTTTAAAGTCTTCTATACACTGTCCTCTTTAATTTAATACCCATAAAGTGGTCCACTTAAAAATAATTACAAAAAATAGAAAAATGTAGAAGAATAGAATAAAGATTTTACAATATTAACGAGCGGGAGGGCTAATTAAATAAAACTGACAACAAATTAAAAATGTAGTATGTAAAAAAGATTTTAATAAGCTTTGATTTAATCTTATCTTTAGATGATTATCTAAGGTAGATAAGAATTCCAGGTGTCCCCTAGTGTTTTTAGACATAGTGTTTTTATCACTTTCTACCTGGTAGAAGTCCTACTGTTCAATTACCTTCTCACTTATTTCTCAACTTTTACTCTGTCACTTATTTCCATATCTGCATTTTCATCCCTCTTATCTCCCTTACTACACACCCCTCCGATTTATTTTTTTTATTTAAAACTCAAAAACACAGAATGATTTTGCGGTTCCGTTTACAGTTCATACTAATATTTCTGCTGCAATTATTTCTTACTGCTTCCCGTTATTTTAATTTAATATAATATTATAATAAATATAATATTATATTTATTTATTTCACTTTTTTTAAATTTTTAGTTTAAGCTACTTGCAAAAGATTGCTAAAAAAAAAATGTATAAGGAATCTGCCGGCTTCGCCGGCGCCTCGTCCTAGGCTGCGCCACATGCGGCCGCATGTCTCGCATGGCCCTTGCGCCGGCCCTGTCAGTATCAGTATCCGTATCAATGTCAGTATCCCGTATCAGTATCAGTATCTCGTATCAGTATCCAGTATCCGTATCAGCACCCGCAGTATCCCTATCAGTATCCTGTTGTATCCGTATCAGTATCCCGTATCAGTTTCCCGTATTAGTATCCGTATCAGTTTCCCGTATTAGTATCCGTATCAGTATCCCGTAGTATCAGTATCAGTATCCGTATCAGTATGTCGTATCAGTATCAGTATCCGTATTAGTACCAGTATCCGTATCAGTATCCGTATAAATATCCCGTAGTACCTGCATCAGTATCTGTATCACTATCAGTATACGTATCAGTATCCATTATCAGTATACCTTATCCCGTATCCGTATCAGAATCCGTATCAGTATCCGTATCAGTATCCGTATCAGTATCCGTATCAGTATCCGTATCAGTATTCATATAAGTATCCGTATCAGTATCCCGTATCAGTATCTGTATGTCTCCCGTGGTATCCATCAGTATCTCAGTGGGGTATCAGTATCCCGTAGTATCCATCTGAATCTGAATCTGAATCTGAATCTAAATCTGAAACCGAATAAGAATGGGAATCGGAATCTGAATCGGACTAGGAATCGGAATTGGAATCGGAATCGGAATCTGAATAAGAAATCGGAATCTTATTCTGAATAGGAATCAGAATCTGAATCGGAATCGGAATCTGAATCTGAATAGGAATCGGAATCAAATTCTGAATCTAAATCAGAATCGAAATCTGAATCTGAATCTGAATCAGAGATAACGACGACGACGACGACGACATGATGACGAAGCCTGCCGACGACATGATGACGACACGATGATGACGATTACATGATGACGTTATGATGACATGATGACGACACGATGCCGCCGTGATGACGACACGATGATGACACGATAATGACGATAACGACACGACGAGGACATTATGACGACATGACGACGACATTATGACGACATGACGCCGACATTATGACGACATGACGCCGACATTATGACGACATTATGACGACATGACTATATGAACGACGACATAATTACAACATTATGACGACATGTCGACACTATGACGACACTATGACGACACTATGACAACACTATGACGACACTATGACGACACTATGCCGACACTATGCCGACACTATGACGACACTATGACGACACTGTGACGACACTGTGACGACACTGTGACGACACTATGACGACACTATGACGACACTATGACGACACTATGACGACACTATGACGACACTGTGACGACACTATGACGACACTATGACGACACTATGACGACACTATGACGACACTATGACGACACTATGACGACACTATGACGACACTATGACGACACTATGACGACACTACGTCGACACTACGTCGACACTACGTCGACACTATGACGACACTATGACGACACTATGACGACACTATGACGACACTATGACGACACTATGACGACACTATGACGACACTATGACGACACTATGACGACACTATGACGACACTATGACGACACTATGACGACACTATGACGACACTATGACGACACTATGACGACACTATGACGACACTATGACGACACTATGACGATGTCGTCATAATGTCGTTATAATGTCGTCATAGTGTCGTCATAGTGTCGTCATAGTGTCGTCATAGTGTCGTCATAGTGTCGTCACAGTGTCGTCATATTGTCGTCATAATGTCGTCATAATTTCGGCGTCATGTCGTCATAATGTCCTCGTCGTGTTGTCATCATCGTGTCTTTATAGTGCCGTCATAGTGTCGTCATAATGTCGTCATAGTGTCGTCATAATGTTGTCATAATGTCGTGTTTTCATCATGTCGTCGTTCATATAGTCATGTCGTCATGTCGTCATCATGTTTTCATTATGTCGTCGTTCATATAGTCATGACGTCATAATGTCGTCATAGTGTCGTCATAATGTCGGCATAATGTCGTGTTGTTATCATGTCGTCGTTCATATAGTCATGTCGTCATGTCGTCATCATGTTTTCATTATGTCGTCGTTCATATAGTCATGTCGTCATAATGTCGTCATAGTGTCGTCATAATGTCGGCATAATGTCGTCATAATGTCGTCCTAATGTCGTCATAATGTCGTCATAATATCCTAGTCGTGTCGTCATCGTCATCATGGTGTCTTCATCGTGTCGTCATAGTGTCGTCATAATGTTGTAATAATGTCGTCATGTCGTCATGTCGTCATCATGTTGTCATTATGTCGTTGTGGTTGATGTGTGGTTGTGGTTGTGGTTGTGGTATTGGTTGTGGTTGTGGTTGTGGTTGTGGTTTGGTTGTGGTTGTGGTTGTGGTTTGTTGTGGTTGTGGTTGTGGTTGATGTGTGGTTGTGGTTGTGGTGTGGTTGTGGTTGTGGTTGTGGTTGTGGTTGTGGTTGTGGTGTGGTGTGGTGTGGTGTGGTTGTGGTTGTGGTTGTGGTTGTGGTTGTGGTTGTGGTTGTGGTTGTGGTTGTGGTTGTAGTTGTGGTTGTGGTTGTGGTTGTGGTTGTGGTTGTGGTTGTGGTGTGGTGTGGTTGTGGTTGTGGTTGTGGTTGTGGTTGTGGTTGTGGTTGTGGTTGTGGTTGTGGTTGTGGTTGTGGTTGTGGTTGTGGTTGTGGTTGTGGTTATGGTTGTGTTTGTGGTTGTGGTTATGGTTGCAGTTGTGGTTGTGGTTGTGGTTGTGGTTGTGGTTGTGGTTGTGGTTGATGTGTGGTTGATGTGTGGTTGTGGTTATGGTTGTGGTTCTGGTGGTGGTTGTGGTTGTGGTTGTGGTTTTGGTTGTGGTTTTGGTTGTGGTTTTGGTTGTGGTTTTGGTTGTGGTTGTATTGTGACGACACTATGACGATGTCGTCATAATGTCGTTATAATGTCGTCATAGTGTCGTCATAGTGTCGTCACTGTGTCGTCATATTGTCGTCATAATGTCGTCATAATTTCGGCGTCATGTCGTCATAATGTCCTCGTCGTGTTGTCATCATCGAGTTTTTATAGTGCCGTCATAGTGTCGTCATAATGTCGTCATAGTGTCGTCATAATGTTGTCAAAATGTCGTGTTTTCATCATGTCGTCGTTCATATATTCATGTCGTCATAATGTCGTCATAATGTCGGAATAATGTCGTTATAATGTCGTGTTTTTATCATGTCGTCGTTCATATAGTCATGTCGTCATGTCGTCATCATGTTTTCATTATGTCGTCGTTCATATAGTCATGTCGTCATAATGTCGTCATAGTGTCGTCATAATGTCGGCATAATGTCGTCATAATGTCGTCATAATATCCTAGTCGTGTCGTCATCGTCATCATGGTGTCTTCATCGTGTCGTCATAGTGTCGTCATAATGTTGTAATAATGTCGTCATGTCGTCATGTCGTCATCATGTTGTCATTATGTCGTTGTGGTTGATGTGTGGTTGTGGTTGTGGTTGTGGTTGTGGTTGTGGTTGTGGTTGTGGTTTGGTTGTGGTTGTGGTTGTGGTTTGGTTGTGGTTGTGGTTGTGGTTGATGTGTGGTTGTGGTTGTGGTTGTGGTTGTGGTGTGGTTGTGGTTGTGGTTGTGGTTGTGGTTGTGGTTGTGGCTGTGGTGTGGTGTGGTGTGGTTGTGGTTGTGGTTGTGGTTGTGGTTGTGGTTGTGGTTGTGGTTGTGGTTGTAGTTGTGGTTGTAGTTGTGGTTGTGGTTGTGGTTGTGTTTGTGGTTGTGGTTATGGTTGCAGTTATGGTTGCGGTTGTGGTTGTGGTTGTGGTTGTGGTTGTGGTTGTGGTTGTGATTGATGTGTGGTTGATGTGTGGTTGTGGTTATGGTTGTGGTTCTGGTGGTGAATGTGGTTGTGGTTGTGGTTTTGGTTGTGGTTGTGGTTGTGACGACACTATGACGATGTCGTCATAATGTCGTTATAATGTCGTCATAGTGTCGTCATAGTGTCGTCACTGTGTCGTCATATTGTCGTCATAATGTCGTCATAATTTCGGCGTCATGTCGTCATAATTGCCTCGTCGTGTTGTCATCATCGTGTCTTTATAGTGCCGTCATAATGTAGTTATAATGTTGTCATAGTGTCGTCATAGTGTCGTCACAGTGTCGTCATATTGTCGTCATAGTGTCGTCATAATTTCGGCGTCATGTCGTCATAATGTCCTCGTCGTGTTGTCATCATCGTGTTTTTATAGTGCCGTCATAGTGTCGTCATAATGTCGTCATAGTGTCGTCATAATGTTGTCATAATGTCGTGTTTTCATCATGTCGTCGTTCATATAGTCATGTCGTCATGTCGTCATCATGTTTTCATTATGTTGTCGTTCATATAGTCATGTCGTCATAATGTCGTCATAGTGTCGTCATAATGTCGGAATAATGTCGTTATGATGTCGTGTTTTTATCATGTCGTCATTCATATAGTCATGTCGTCATGTCGTCATCATGTTTTCATTAGGTCGTCGTTCATATAGTCATGTCGTCATAATGTCGTCATAGTGTCGTCATAATGTCGGCATAATGTCGTCATAATGTCGTCATAATGTCGTCATAATGTCGTCATAATATCCTAGTCGTGTCGTCATCGTCATCATGGTGTCTTCATCGTGTCGTCATAGTGTCGTCATAATGTTGTAATAATGTCGTCATGTCGTCATGTCGTCATCATGTTGTCATTATGTCGTTGTGGTTGATGTGTGGTTGTGGTTGTGGTTGTGGTTGTGGTTGTGGTTGTGGTGTGGTTGTGGTTGTGGTTGTGGTTGTGGTTGTGGTTGTGGTGTGGTGTGGTGTGGTTGTGGTTG
Organism: Gerris lacustris; assembly: GCA_951217055.1. Taxonomy (NCBI): domain Eukaryota; kingdom Metazoa; phylum Arthropoda; class Insecta; order Hemiptera; family Gerridae; genus Gerris; species Gerris lacustris. The sequence continues at coordinate 31,445,217 of OX578281.1, read as the reverse complement.
TGGTTGTGGTTGTGGTTGTGGTTGTGGTTGTGGTTGTGGTTGTGGTTGTGGTTGTGGTTGTGGTTGTGGTTGTGGTTGTAGTTGTGGTTGTAGTTGTGGTTGTGGTTGTGGTTGTGGTTGTGGTTGTGGTTGTGGTGTGGTGTGGTTGTGGTTGTGGTTGTGGTTGTGGTTGTGGTTGTGGTTGTGGTGTGTGGTTGTGGTTGTGGTTGTGGTTATGGTTGTGTTTGTGGTTGTGGTTATGGTTGCAGTTATGGTTGCGGTTGTGGTTGTGGTTGTGGTTGTGGTTGTGGTTGTGGTTGTGGTTGTGGTTGATGTGTGGTTGTGGTTATGGTTGTGGTTCTGGTGGTGGTTGTGGTTGTGGTTGTGGTTGTGGTTTTGGTTGTGGTTTTGGTTGTGGTTGTGGTTGTGACGACACTATGACGATGTCGTCATAATGTCGTTATAATGTCGTCATAGTGTCGTCACTGTGTCGTCATATTGTCGTCATAATGTCGTCATAATTTCGGCGTCATGTCGTCATAATGTCCTCGTCGTGTTGTCATCATCGTGTCTTTATAGTGCCGTCATAATGTCGTTATAATGTTGTCATAGTGTCGTCATAGTGTCGTCACAGTGTCGTCATATTGTCGTCATAGTGTCGTCATAATTTCGGCGTCATGTCGTCATAATGTCCTCGTCGTGTTGTCATCATCGTGTTTTTATAGTGCCGTCATAGTGTCGTCATAATGTCGTCATAGTGTCGTCATAATGTTGTCATAATGTCGTGTTTTCATCATGTCGTCGTTCATATAGTCATGTCGTCATGTCGTCATCATGTTTTCATTATGTTGTCGTTCATATAGTCATGTCGTCATAATGTCGTCATAGTGTCGTCATAATGTCGGAATAATGTCGTTATAATGTCGTGTTTTTATCATGTCGTCTTTCATATAGTCATGTCGTCATGTCGTCATCATGTTTTCATTATGTCGTCGATCATATAGTCATGTCGTCATAATGTCGTCATAATGTCGTCATAGTGTCGTCATAATGTCGGCATAATGTCGTCATAATGTCGTCCTAATGTCGTCATAACGTCGTCATGTCGTCATAATGTCCTAGTCGTGTCGTCATCGTCATCATGGTGTCTTCATCGTGTCGTCATAGTGTCGTCATAATGTTGTAATAATGTCGTCATGTCGTCATGTCGTCATCATGTTGTCATTATGTCGTTGTGGTTGATGTGTGGTTGTGGTTGTGGTTGTGGTTGTGGTTGTGGTTGTGGTTGTGGTTGTGGTTGTGGTTTGGTTGTGGTTGTGGTTGATGTGTGGTTGTGGTTGTGGTTGATGTGTGGTTGTGGTTGTGGTTGTGGTTGATGTGTGGTTGTGGTTGTGGTTGTGGTTGTGGTTGTGGTTGTGGTTGTGGTTGTGGTTGTGGTGTGGTGTGGTTGTGGTTGTGGTGTGGTGTGGTTTTGGTTGTGGCTGTGGTTGTGGTTGTGGTTGTGGTTGTGGTTGATGTGTGGTTGTGGTTGTGGTTGTGGATGTGGTTGTGGTTGTGGTTGTGGTTGTGGTTTGGTTGTGGTTGTGGTTATGGTTGTGGTTGTGGTTCTGGTGGTGGTTGTGGTTGTGGTTGTGGTTTGGTTGTGGTTGTGGTTGTGGTATTTGTTGTGGTTGTGGTTGTAGTTGTAGTTGTGGTTGTGGTTGTGGTTGTAGTTGTGGTGTGGTGTGGTGTGGTTGTGGTTGTGGTGTGGTGTGGTTGTGGTTGTGGTTGTGGTTGTGGTGTGGTTGTGGTTGTGGTTGTGGTGTGGTTGTGGTTGTGGTTGTGGTTGCGGTTGTGGTTGTGGTTGTGGTTGATGTGTGGTTGTGGTTGTGGTTATGGTTGTGTTTGTGGTTGCGGTTATGGTTGCGGTTGTGGTTGTGGTTGTGGTTGTGGTTGTGGTTGTGGTTGTGGTTGTGGTTGTGGTGTGGTTGTGGTTGTGATTGTGGTTGTGGTTGTGGTTGTAGTTGTGGTTGTGTTTGTGGTTGTGGTTTTGGTTGTGGTTGTGGTATTTGTTGTGGTTGTGGTTGTGGTTGTGGTTGTGGTTGTGGTTGTGGTTGTGGTTGTGGTGTGGTTGTGGTTGTGGTTGTGGTGTGGTTGTGGTTGTGGTTGTGGTTGCGGTTGTGGTTGTGGTTGTGGTTGATGTGTGGTTGTGGTTATGGTTGTGTTTGTGGTTGCGGTTATGGTTGCGGTTGTGGTTGTGGTTGTGGTTGTGGTTGTGGTTGTGGTTGTGGTGTGGTTGTGGTTGTGATTGTGGTTGTGGTTGTGGTTGTAGTTGTGGTTGTGTTTGTGGTTGTGGTTTTGGTTGTGGTTGTGGTATTTGTTGTGGTTGTGGTTGTGGTTGTGGTTCACAACCACAACCATTAGGTCCTTAAGGTCCTGTAGGTCCTAGGACCTAAGACCCATGGGTCCTAGGTCGTAGGTCATATAGGTCCTAGGTCGTAGGTCCTATAGGTCCTAGGTAATATAGGAACTTAGACCTATAGGACCTAGGTCCTATAAATCCTAGGTCCTATAGGACCTAGGTCCTATAAATCCTTGGTCCTATAGGTCCTAGGTCCTATAGTCCTAGGTTGTAGGTCCTATAGTCCTAGGTTGTAGGTCCTATAGGTCCTAGGTAATATAGGTCCTTAGACCTGTAGGTCCTAGGTCCTAGGTCTTAGGTCCTAGGTCCTAGGTCCAAGGCCCTAGACCTTAGGTCCTAGGTCTGTGGTTGTTGTTGTGGTTGTGGTGATGGTTGTTGTTGTGGTGATGGTTGTGGTTGTGGTGATAGTAGTGGTTGTGGTGATAGTTGTGGTTGTGGTGATGGTTGTGGTTGTGGTTTTGGTGATTGTCGTCATCGTCATCATGGTGTCTTCATCGTGTCGTCATAGTGTCGTCATAATGTTGTAATAATGTCGTCATGTCGTCATGTCGTCATCATGTTGTCATTATGTCGTTGTGGTTGATGTGTGGTTGTGGGTGTGGTTGTGGTTGTGGTTGTGGTTGTGGTTGTGGTTGTGGTTGTGGTTGTGGTTGTGGTTTGGTTGTGGTTGTGGTTATGGTTGTGGTTGTGGTTCTGGTGGTGGTTGTGGTTGTGGTTGTGGTTGTGGTTGTGGTTTGGTTGTGGTTGTGGTTGTGGTATTTGTTGTGGTTGTGGTTGTGGTTGTAGTTGTGGTTGTGGTTGTGGTTGTGGTTGTGGTTGTGGTGTGGTGTGGTTGTGGTTGTGGTTGTGGTTGTGGTTGTGGTTGTGGTTGTGGTTGTGGTTGTGGTTTGGTTGTGGTTGTGGTTGTGGTATTTGTTGTGGTTGTGGTTGTGGTTGTGGTTGTAGTTGTGGTTGTGGTTGTGGTTGTGGTTGTGATTGTGGTTGTGGTTGATGTGTGGTTGTGGTTGTGGTTGTGGTTATGGTTGTGTTTGTGGTTGTGGTTATGGTTGCGGTTATGGTTGCGGTTGTGGTTGTGGTTGTGGTGTGGTTGTGGTGTGGTGTGGTGTGGTTGTGGTTGTGGTTGTGGTTGTGGTTGTGGTTGTGGTTGTGGTTGTGGTTGTGGTTGTGGTGTGGTTGTGGTTGTAGTTGTGGTTGTGTTTGTGGTTGTGGTTTTGGTTGTGGTTGTGGTATTTGTTGTGGTTGTGGTTGTGGTTGTGGTTCACAACCACAACCATTAGGTCCTTAAGGTCCTGTAGGTCCTAGGACCTAAGACCCATGGGTCCTAGGTCGTAGGTCATATAGGTCCTAGGTCGTAGGTCCTATAGGTCCTAGGTAATATAGGAACTTAGACCTATAGGACCTAGGTCCTATAAATCCTAGGTCCTATAGGACCTAGGTCCTATAAATCCTTGGTCCTATAGGTCCTAGGTCCTATAGTCCTAGGTTGTAGGTCCTATAGGTCCTAGGTAATATAGGTCCTTAGACCTATAGGTCCTAGGTCCTAGGTCTTAGGTCCTAGGTCGAAGGTCCTAGGTCCTAGGTCCAAGGCCCTAGACCTTAGGTCCTAGGTCTGTGGTTGTTGTTGTGGTTGTGGTGATGGTTGTGGTTGTGGTGATGGTTGTGGTTGTGGTGATAGTAGTGGTTGTGGTGATAGTTGTGGTTGTGGTGATGGTTGTGGTTGTGGTTTTGGTGATTGTCGTCATCGTCATCATGGTGTCTTCATCGTGTCGTCATAGTGTCGTCATAATGTTGTAATAATGTCGTCATGTCGTCATGTCGTCATCATGTTGTCATTATGTCGTTGTGGTTGATGTGTGGTTGTGGTTGTGGTTGTGGTTGTGGTTGTGGTTTGGTTGTGGTTGTGGTTATGGTTGTGGTTGTGGTTGTGGTGGTGGTTGTGGTTGTGGTTGTGGTTGTGGTTGTGGTTGTGGTTGTGGTTGTGGTTGTGGTTGTGGTGTGGTGTGGTTGTGGTTGTGGTTGTGGTTGTGGTGTGGTGTGGTTGTGGTTGTGGTGTGGTGTGGTTGTGGTTGTGGTTGTGGTGTGGTGTGGTTGTGGTTGTGGTTGTGGTTGTGGTTGTGGTTGTGGTTGAGGTTGTGGTTGTGGTTGTGGTTGTGGTTTGGTTGTGGTTGTGGTTGTGGTTGTGGTATTTGTTGTGGTTGTGGTTGTGGTGTGGTTGTGGTTGTGGTTGTGGTTGTGGTTGTGGTTGTGGTTGTGGTGTGGTTGTGGTTGTGATTGTGGTTGTGGTTGTGGTTGTAGTTGTGGTTGTGATTGTGGTTGTGGTTTTGGTTGTGGTTGTGGTATTTGTTGTGGTTGTGGTTGTGGTTGTGGTTCACAACCACAACCATTAGGTCCTTAAGGTCCTGTAGGTCCTAGGACCTAAGACCCATGGGTCCTAGGTCGTAGGTCATATAGGTCCTAGGTCGTAGGTCCTATAGGTCCTAGGTAATATAGGAACTTAGACCTATAGGACCTAGGTCCTATAAATCCTAGGTCCTATAGGACCTAGGTCCTATAAATCCTTGGTCCTATAGGTCCTAGGTCCTATAGTCCTAGGTTGTAGGTCCTATAGGTCCTAGGTAATATAGGTCCTTAGACCTATAGGTCCTAGGTCCTAGGTCTTAGGTCCTAGGGCGAAGGTCCTAGGTCCTAGGTCCAAGGCCCTAGACCTTAGGTCCTAGGTCTGTGGTTGTTGTTGTGGATGTGGTGATGGTTGTGGTTGTGGTGATGGTTGTGGTTGTGGTGATAGTAGTGGTTGTGGTGATAGTTGTGGTTGTGGTGATGGTTGTGGTTGTGGTTTTGGTGATGGTTGTGGTCTAAGGTCCTATATTACCCAAGACCTATAGGTCCTAGGTCCTAGGATGGTGGTTTTAGTATTTTGTGGTTATGGTTGTAGTATTTGTTGTGGTTGTGGTTGTGGTTTTGGCTGTGGTTGTTGTTGTGGTTGTGGTTGTGGTGATAGTTGTGGTTGTGGTATTTCTTGTGGTTGCGGTTATTGTATTTTTTGTGGTTATGGTGATGGTAGTTGTAGTGGTTGTGGTTGTGGAATGATTGTGGTGGTGGGTGTGGTTGTGGTTGTGGTTATTGTATTTGTTGTGGTTGTGGTGAAGGTTGTGGTTTTGGTTGTGGTTGTAGTGATGGTTGTGGTTGTGGTGATGGTTGTGGTTGTAGTTATGGTTGAGGTTGTGGTGAAAGTCGTTCTTCTAAGAAAAATCTAGTTTCTGAGGAGCTATAAAGACAAAAATATCGGGCTTGATTCACCGCCGGGTAAGAATTATTTAATAGTAAATGTTCTTATAATGGTTGGTTGTGGTTGTGGTTGTGGTATTTGTTGTGGTTGTGGTTGTGGTGTGGTTGTGGTTGTGGTTGTGGTTGTGGTTGTGGTTGTGGTTGTGGTTGTGGTTGTGGTTGTGGTGTGGTTGTGGTTGTGATTGTGGTTGTGGTTGTGGTTGTGGTTGTAGTTGTGGTTGTGTTTGTGGTTGTGGTTTTGGTTGTGGTTGTGGTATTTGTTGTGGTTGTGGTTGTGGTTGTGGTTCACAACCACAACCATTAGGTCCTTAAGGTCCTGTAGGTCCTAGGACCTAAGACCCATGGGTCCTAGGTCGTAGGTCATATAGGTCCTAGGTCGTAGGTCCTATAGGTCCTAGGTAATATAGGAACTTAGACCTATAGGACCTAGGTCCTATAAATCCTAGGTCCTATAGGACCTAGGTCCTATAAATCCTTGGTCCTATAGGTCCTAGGTCCTATAGTCCTAGGTTGTAGGTCCTATAGGTCCTAGGTAATATAGGTCCTTAGACCTATAGGTCCTAGGTCCTAGGTCTTAGGTCCTAGGTCGAAGGTCCTAGGTCCTAGGTCAAAGGCCCTAGACCTTAGGTCCTAGGTCTGTGGTTGTTGTTGTGGTTGTGGTGATGGTTGTGGTTGTGGTGATGGTTGTGGTTGTGGTGATAGTAGTGGTTGTGGTGATAGTTGTGGTTGTGGTTGTGGTTTTGGTGATGGTTGTGGTCTAAGGTCCTATATTACCCAAGACCTATAGGTCCTAGGTCCTAGGATGGTGGTTTTAGTATTTTGTGGTTATGGTTGTAGTATTTGTTGTGGTTGTGGTTGTGGTTTTGGCTGTGGTTGTTGTTGTGGTTGTGGTTGTGGTGATAGTTGTGGTTGTGGTATTTCTTGTGGTTGCGGTTATTGTATTTTTTGTGGTTATGGTGATGGTAGTTGTAGTGGTTGTGGTTGTGGAATGATTGTGGTGGTGGGTGTGGTTGTGGTTGTGGTTATTGTATTTGTTGTGGTTGTGGTGAAGGTTGTGGTTGTGGTTGTGGTTGTAGTGATGGTTGTGGTTGTGGTGATGGTTGTGGTTGTAGTTATGGTTGAGGTTGTGGTGAAAGTCGTTCTTCTAAGAAAAATCTAGTTTCTGAGGAGCTATAAAAACAAAAATATCGGGCTTGATTCACCGCCGGGTAAGAATTATTTAATAGTAAATGTTCTTATAATAAAAAAGTAACCACAAAAATCCGAAACAAATGACAAATGGAAATTACTGGACTAATTAATTATCTACTCCTATATAATACCATGTCATATAACTTTATAAAATTCGTCATTAAAGAATGATGACTATATCATTTGTTACTATTAATAAAGTTGGGAGTAAAGATTTAAAATTATGAAGAGAAACGAAACAAAAAATGACCTACAAGTACCTAAACATTTAGGTTTTCATAGATTTGGGTTAATTCCTTTAAAAAAACAAAAGAAACATTATACCTAATAGCTGCTACTATACATTTACTTTAGACTTATTGACCTAAAATTTTCAGTCTTAAATTACTCCTATAATATTGTATATATATATATATATATATATATATATATATATATATATATATATATATATATATATATATATATATATATATATATATATATATATATATATATATAAATATATATATATATAAATATATATATATATATATATATATATATATATATATATATATATATATATATATATATATATATATTTATATATATTTATATATATATATTGTGGTTGTGGTTGTGGTTGTGGTTGTGGTGATGGTTGTGGTGATGGTTGTGGTTGTACTGATGGTTGAGGTCCTAGGTCCTAGGTCCTGGTTGAGGTCCTAGGTCCTAGGTCCTAGGCCTGTGGTTGTGGATGTGGTGATGGTTGTGGTAATGGTATTTGTTGTGGTTATGGTGATGGTTGTGGTTGTGGTGATGGTTGTGGTTGTGGTGATGGTTGTGGTGATGGTATTTGTTGTGGTTATGGTGATGGTTGTGGTTGAGGTGATGGTTGTGGTTGTGGTGATGGTATTTGTTGTGGTCATGTTGATGGTTGTGGTTGTTTTTGTGGTGATGGTTGTGGTTTTGGTGTGGTTGTGGTATTGGTTGTGGTTGTGGTGTGGTTGTGGTGATGGTTGTGGTTGTGGTATTTGTTGTGGTTATGGTGATGGTTAAGGTTGTGGTTGTGGTTGAGGTTGTGGTTGTGGTGATGGTTGTGGTTGTGGTGATGGTTGTGGTCTAAGGTCCTATATTACCCAAGACCTATAGGTCCTAGGTCCTATAGGTCCTAGGTAATATAGGTCCTAGGTGACCTATTATAGGTGACCTATAGGTCAGAGTTGAAAAAAGAAATGTCGAAATTATATTCGAATTATAGGTAATAAAATAAGCTACACGTTTTATTTCACCACATTTTTAGTGCCGACCTCGTGGAAAATAGTTATTATCAAAATTGTTCAGAGTAGAAAAAAGAAATGTCGATTTTTTACCATATTTTATTAATTTTTGGTACATTTTTACTGCAAAAAGCATATTGATATGGGTATCAAATTAAAGAGGACAGTGTATAGAAGACTTTAAAAAAACACCGCACTCTTTGTTCCGGAGATATTGGCGTTACAGTGAATTGGCCAAATTTGGGTCTAAAATAGGGGGCGGTGGGGGAAGCAAGCGGTGGCACTCGAAATGATAATATGGAAAATGCTTCCCTAAACACCTTCTAAACGATGGTGTAAAGAAAGTTTAGTATTTAATTTTTCCCCCCTTTAGGCCCTTTTCTGTCTATTTGTACTGAGCTATAATTATCAGCCTCAAAACAATATAGGCTTTATAGAAAAAAATTACTAAACAAGTCTAACCAGCGGCGCCGGCGTTAATAAGAATTTTCTCCGAGCAAAATTTGCGGGATTAATATAACCGATGAAATTTAAGGGAATATTTTTTAGGAATTAGTAGAAATCAAAATGCCAAACTGTAATCCCGGATAACAATGCGTATGTTCTTGTTAAATTGTTATTTATATCCCTTGTTATGTTACTTAACAGTATGTTATCTATTTAATTAATATCTTTTTGGTCTTTGGTGTGGGTATTTACTTAGAAAAACATAAAAATTACCAACCCGCATTTTTGCGAACCATCATATCTTAAAAACTACACTTCCGATTTTAATGAAATTTAAATGGTAGGTCACATTAGGCAAATTTTGGTCCCAAATAAGTTTCAAGCTTCTGCGCCTATTATTTTTATCTTCCACATGCACACATACATTTATTTAACGGCAATTTCTCGAAAACGGTTTGTCTCACTTTAAACATGCATAGGACCTTTTTTGTGCAGAATTATGGAAAAAATATTTTTGATAAAACATTTCTCTTAAAAAAAATTAACTGTTTTGCGAGAAAAGTTAAAAAAATGTAAATTTTAGACTTTAAGGAGGAGGGAGGGGGACCCCCCCCCCCCCCTCCCTAAGTGTGGGGAACTTTTTTTTTTTTTTGTTTCTTACTACTACACCCTTAAGAGTGTTTTCACAAAGTTTCAATACTTTATAAATTATTTTCCCTATTATTCCTTATTTTAACTCCTAATTTTTTAACTTAGAAGGGAACAAGGAGCAAGGTTAAAATAGATGGTTGTTTATCGCCCTCCTTTGAGGTTAGAAGAGGGCTGAGGCAGGGAGATGTTCTGTCAGCAACTCTTTTTAACCTTGTGCTGGAAAGAGCTGTCAGGAAAATACCTGGCAACCCAGGAGGAACCTTGTTTAACCGGCAAACCCAATGTCTTGCGTATGCAGATGACGTTGGACTCTTGGCAAGATCTAAAAGAGCCTTGGAGGAGGCTTACATGCCATTGAAGCAAGAAGCTGCTGATCTGGGACTAAATATTAACAAAAATAAAACAGAATATATGCTAATGACTCGCAGAGAAGGAAGAGAACCTCTGGAAGATGTGTTGTTAGGAGGTGATTTATTTAAGTCAACTAACAACTTCAAATATTTAGGAACCCAAATCACTAATGACAACACCGCATCGGAGGAAGTAAGAGCTAGACTAACGGCAGGAAATAGGTGCTACTTCTCCTTGATGAGGATACTAAAAAGTAGACTCTTAAGTCGAGACTTGAAGATCAAAGTTTATCTAACTGTCATCCGGCCTGTTGTATTATATGGATCAGAGGCCTGGACTCTTACCAACTCTGATGAAAGCTGCTTACGGCGTTGGGAGAGAAAACTATTGAGAAGATGGAGACTTAGGCACAATGATGAGCTACATATTCTCTACGGCAAACCGGACCTGGTGGCTGAGATTAAGAAAAATAGGCTGCGATGGCTAGGTCACGTTGAGAGAATGCCAGAGAATAGGGCGGCTAAAAAGTTGTATGATGGTAAACCTGGCGGAAAAAGACTTAGAGGGCGTCCAAGACTGTGATGGCTAGATCAGGTGGAGAACGATCTGAGGAGGATAGGAGTGAGGAGGTGGAGGGCTGTTGCACAACAGCGGGAACTCTGGAGGAGCGAAGTGTTGCAGGCCCAGGCTCTTCGAGAGCTGTAGTGATGATGATGATGATGATTATTCCTTATTTTCCTGGACTAAATAGAGTTCACAGTTGACTCTATTAGCAGCTTTTCTTACTACACGCATCTGCTATTTCCGCTTTTTTACCCCTCCTGCATTAGAGTTGCTATGACATATTATACATCGAATTATAGGTAATAAAATAAGCTACACGTTTTATTTCACCACATTTTTAGTGCCGACCCCGTGGAAAAAATTTATTATCAAAATTGTTCAGAGTAGAAAAAAGAAATGTCGATTTTTTTACCATATTTTATTAATTTTTGGTACATTTTTACTGCAAAAAGCATATTGATATGGATATCAAATTAAAGAGGACAGTGTATAGAAGACTTTAAAAAACACCGCACATTGTTATCACTCTTTGTTCCGGAGATATTGGCGTTACAGTGAATAGGCCAAATTTGGGTCTAAAATAGGGGGCGGTGGGGGAAGCAAGCGGTGGCACTCGATATGATAATATGGAAAATGCTTCCCTAAACACCTTCTAAACGATGGCGTAAAGAAAGTTTAGTATTTAATTTTTCCCCCCTTTAGGCCCTTTTTATGTCTATTTGTACTGGGCTATTAGAGGAAAACCAAATTATAGATTATTTAAATGGAAAAGACTGGGAATCATTGGTTGCTTTTACAGAGCGCGCTTGGTACTACAGGAGATATATCCTGCAGCACGATATATAGCAATGTATATGCCATTTATTTATTTATTTATTTATTTATATATTGAATTCTTTATAGTATACTAGGGTAATTAATGTTATTTATTTAGTTAGTGCTGTGATTTTAGTTATTTTTAGTTTAATATAATTATTACGTCCTTTTTAATAGATTACTTATTGATGCATGTAGATTTTTTCTCCTTTTTAAAACTATTTATTTATTAATTTTCTTGCTAAGAACCTAGCAAAACTTATTTATTTACTGCCATTTAAATTTATTAATTAATTTGTGCATGTAACTATACTAATTTAAAGCTTTGTTTTGTTTATTGTATGTTATCATATTAATTTATTAGTTACCATTCGCATGTAAACTAATTTAAAATTTGATATCAACTTTTTAATTTTAAGTAGATTGTATTAATCAATAGGCCTATAATAACCAACTCCAGCTGGCGGCAAATTGGTCAAAGCTTATAAATGCTGAGTAAAAAAAACTAAAAAAAGCAATCAATGTATTTTCAGTTAATAAAGCATTATTATTATTATTATTATTATTATTATTATTATTATTGATGCCTCTAGCTGGGTAATTTTCTATGCTTTGACTATAAACAAACGTTTGGCGCTTACGTAAATAACAGCTTTATTTAATAGACAAGTGGATTTAAAAAAAAAAAACCATCAGGCACATAAACCTTCCCAACACATTTGTGAGGGGAACCCTAAATTGGGCACCACGTTTTCAAGCTTCAACCCACTCAACAAAAATTGGAATAAATGGGAATATATTTGTAATATGATGATGAACTTCTTATGTAAATATATCTACTTTTAATCAAGTTTTTTGCAAAATTAAATCTTTAAGTCTATCTTTATGTAAAATCCTGTCTATATTTATTTTATCCATACTTCTGGGACTCCAATAAAATAATAATGCTGTGGGGAAAAATGTTAGCCTATATTAATTGTTGATTTTTTGTTTTTATTAAGGTTTTAAAATAATATGCAGTTTTCTTTAACTTATTAATTAAAGATTGTAATTTGGTATACATAACCATAAACAATTAATTAAAAATTAATACTAATATTAATTAAAGGTTGTAATATGGTATACATAACCAAAAATGTTGAAATGTTGAGTTTGAGCAAGAGGTTTCAATTGTTTAAAGACTTAGTAGGAAAAAGGATGCATTTGACGAAGGGGTACGTTTAGCAAAGGGTGGAAGAGAATGCTTTATATATAATAATGACAGGGTTGGCTTTGTGCCTTAAATACAAGGCACCAGGGGGAAGCTTATATAGACTTTAGCTTCAGAGATAGTAGCAAGGCCAGGAGGAAGGAAGCGACTCTTGCACACTCTAACGGAGCTCGGCTCAACTAACTGGCTAATGAGGCCTCGGCCCGAACCCCCTCCCTATTTCACTCTTGTAGGGGATTTATTGATCTTTGACCCAACTCTCAACACTAAAATTTACATTTTGGAATTCTGTATTCTATTCTCTAAACTCCCCCCTGCCCCCCTTTCTTGTCGACAACCAGTTGTCCCTCTTAATTGTTTCCTTGCAGACAGGAATACAATAAGAGAAAACATGGTAACATTTCCAACATCCCTTTTACAAGAATGATAATGAATACATTTGTTCGCTTTATCATACGGATATAAGGTATATAGAAATACGTAATAATGATATAATAAAGTTTTATCGAAAATTTCAACGAATGACATTCATTACTCTATTATAAATTTCTATGTTAATGGTACATTCATGATCCCGAAAAACATTATAAATTATCCGTATGAACACGAGAGGCTAGAACCCATATTGTTTAATAATTTTAATAAAAATGAACTTTTCTTATTTATTAGGGTCCATAGGCAGAGAACCGCGAACCCTTATCATTTACTGCGCTAGTCTGTCTTTCTTATCGTTAACGCACCTCTATCTCCTAAATAATCCCCCCAAAAAACTGTTTTTTGCAGGATATGTTATGTGCAATAACCCAAACGCATGAAAAGGGAAACCCTAAAAAATCGTTACTCCAAATCATGGTGTTGATAATTTGTTTTATGGGAAATGAGTCATGTGGGAGTGTTAAATGAAAGGAAAGGACGTCCTGAGTATAAATATATATTTAATTTAGTATTACACCAATTCATATTTGTGCCATGTGTCCTTAAAAATTGCGTTTTTGTCCCTCTATTTTTGGTGGGGAGAATGACATGTGAACCGACTGCATTTTCGCCTTGCCATTCGTACGAATATGTGGATGCGCCTTTAAATTGCCTTCTCTTTTGTGCTGAAGGCACATATTTGGCAACTTTATTATTTTATATTCTTTTGACTTCTAAAGCATAGAACATCCAATAGAGATCTCCATTTGTTGCGGTTTTATTGAGGTGAGTTTTAATTCCGCCCAGGATTTCTCTACAGTGGGACCTGTTTCGTTTCCGATGGTTCGTCATCATCATCATGACTTTTCATCTGGCTCCTTGAGGAATTCAATCTAGATCTTGTCGTTAAAAATACTCCGCATTAAAGGTGTGCCCGATCCATCTCCATTTTAGAGAACAATGGTAACCATGTAACATACTACTAACCGTAACAAAACTAGTAACAATAATAAAACAACAATATAATAAGAATAGCGATAGCAGAATCTATGTTCTAAATATTTACAATACAACCATTTAAAAAACATGAAAGAAAACATATTAAAGTTAGATGTAATGCTGATGCTATAAGATAATTTAATTTTGTCTCGAAATTTAGTCATTGATTGCACTTCGCCTCAAAAAATTTGGAAAAATCTAAGTTTCATCAATTTCTATTAATAATAATAGGCCAAACGGCTTGTACAACTATATAATATGTAATACGTGACACGGGGTCGGCGTGTCACTCCACCAGCTGTAGAAATTGTATCATTGGCTTCCGTAACCTGATAGAGACACTTTACTTAAGTAGCAACCCATTTATATGGCGATCGTGGGTGAACATTAAGCTTGGGGAGTACCGGAGTCGGGATGCGAACCAATCAATGCGCTGCTAGGTACCAACAATTTCTATTATATACGAGTACATAATAGTATAATATCCAAATTTATAAGTCACGAAAAGTCTAGTGTCTGAGAAAATAGGGAATAATGGTAAAGATGGAAAGTCGGGCTACAATTCTTTGATAGGTATGATTATTTTTTACATAAAACTTTGATAAACTGTCAATAAGTATTAAATTATACTTTATTTTATAAAGGTCTTTTATGATTAATTAAAGGCTGTACACTGTAATTTTGTGTATAAGAGAGTCTAGTACGAGTAGGGTCGGACAGTTTTATTAATATTTAGTTTATTGAAAGTTTTTAGTTTCTGACTCCTACTTTACGTGATTTAAACTGGTGTTTCAAGGAAGCTGCAGGAATAGGTACAATCACAATAGGTTTGAACCCCCTAATTGTACTTTACATCGTCCCATGGATCATTCGGGAATCGTTTAGGACAGGTTTAATGTGCATTAGCTTACTTTGTACTGTTATAAAAACTTTATCAGGTTAGAAGGGTTTTGTGGCTCTTATCGAAGAGTATTAAAGAAATTTAGAAAACCCAACCAATAGAGAACCTTCCTGTTTACATGTGCACGATTAATATAACTGCCCTACCCCACGTCTCACTAAAGCTGCCCCACGGCCTGTGACTTGGTGAGCCTCTCGTGTCTGGAGGCTCGTAGGCTTGTGGTCTGTCGACTCCACAACGAGAATAGTCGAGCCATGTCGAGTCTAGTATGATCCCACTACTCGAGGTATGACTCACTTCGAGTCAAGCTCGGAAAGGCTTAACCGGTGCTTAGACTGACGATTGTTTGGAGTATTATGGACCGTACAAAAAACTATTCTCAATCGATCCATGAGTAAGTTGGAACAGGTTGGAAGACGATAAGAAACAAGTACCCAGTCGGGTTGGAATGGTTTTAATCCTTTGCTCATGTCCGTGATGATCCCACGGACAGTTCCCTGCTTTGGTTAAAACAAGCCAAATATAAGATACAAACATTAAAACGTTTGGTCGGGGAAATTCTCACACCAACTGTGAAAATTTTGGTGTCTACGAATTTTTTCCTGTTTCATCTTTAATAATATTTTTTATGATTTACATTTTTCATAATATCTATTTTCTTCCTAAATTCTAATATTTTTGCGCTGATAAATAGTTATAAGCAAAAACAGTTTGAATCGACGAATTAGAAACATTTTTTGTTGTTTTGTTGTTATCTTAATTATTTATTTGCCAGGGTTTACCATAGTAACCAATCCTTGTTTTATTTTTATTGCGTAGTATTTTAGTGACAGAGAAAAAGATTAGAAGAAAACTACTAGAATATATTTCACGATGTTTGTTAAAGTAATCTTTGTAACTCTATTGCTTCATGAGTTTCTTAATTACAGAGAAAATGCCCACGTTTTAGGTAAGTTGCAGTTTTTCTTTATGTTTTTAACAAAATGTTACAACTACGAAAATATGTATACATGTTTTAGCATGGAACATGCTTTTTTCATTCTAAAATAAATAAATACAAATATTTTGATTATAAATATATTTAAATAGTGCTCCTAACACTCGATGTATGAACGTCTCCTTCAGCATTAGGCTGGGTTCATGGTTCATAGCACGCGGTTCGACGCGCGTATCGGGATTAAACCTTATCTATTAATAGATATCAAATATATCAATGAGGCCGTAAAGGCATCTCCGCAGGTTTCCCTCAAGCTACTCTCCATTCAGGTTTTAAACAAAAACAAAGCTGTCTGTCCTCTTTATCTGCTGTTCTGAAGGAATATATTCGCTAATGAAAAATAATATAATATATCTTTATTTTCATAATGTTTTACAAGCCATAAAACTTTAGAATATTGTCAACACTTTTTATAAAAACAATGCTTAAAATATCACTTTGGAATACATAAATTATAAAATATTAATTAATAATAAAACTAAAATAAATAAATAATAACAATATGAATAGACAAAATAATAGTCTATTAAAATATTAAATAAATAATTAAAATAAAACTAATCCTACTTTAAGTCCATTGCATCGTAATCAATACTCAAAACAATGTCAATTTGCTCTATTGAGAAACTCTTGGTGAGTATAGTAAGGGTTCTCAGAAAGAAAACCCTTAATATACTTTTTAAATGCTTTCTCGGGTAGCTCCTGAACACTTTTTTCTAGAGAATTGAAATACTTGATGCCAAGAATGCTGTGACCAACCTGTGATTTAGTTAATCTGTGAGGGGGAATGACCAGTCTGTCTCTATTTTTTGTATTATAGCTGTGGGTCAAACTGTTCTTGTCATATAAATTAATATTAGTCTTTATGTGTAGTAGTGAATGATAAATAAAAAGGTTAATGACTGTCATAATCTGTAATTTTTTAAAGTGTGGTATACAAGTTTCGTCATGTTTTAACCCTAGAATGATTCGAATGATCCTTTTTTGAAGTAAAAGCAGTTGGGTTGTGTTAGTATGGCCCCACATTATTATACAGTAGCTTAGCCTACTTTGAACTACTGATTTGTAGACTGTGACCATTGTCTTCTCTTCAGGTACTCTGTTTTTTAATTTTCTAAATACAAAAACATAAGATGCTAGTTTTGAAGTAATGTTGTCTAAGTGCGATTTCCAAGTCAGTTTGTCGTCGAGTGTCAGTCCTAAGAATTTAATGGGTTCTTGCTTTGTATTATTTTTCAGACTTAGTAAAAGGGTTTGTGTTTTCTCCATATTCATTTTATAGTTATTATCAGAAAACCATTTTCTTATTTTTCCTAATTTTATCTCAGCTTGGTGACGGAGGAGCTTTTCATCTTTGTGCTCCATGGCTAAGTTAGAGTCATCGCCGTAAGCTATTACTTCTAAATTAAAGTCAGTTTCGATGTCAGTATCGTTATTATTATGTCTGAAAGTCTGTTTGTCTTGTTCTAAAAAGTGTGGCATATCATTTGTGCTCATTATGAACAGCAAACAGGCTATTATCGAGCCCTGGGGTGCCACTATGTTTACTTCTGTTTGAGAAGATTCCTGATTGTTGAAAACTACATGCTGAGGTCTGTTACTTAAGAAATCTTCTAGTATAAGGTAAGCGTTCCCTTCTATGTTCATCATTTTGCATTTTTTTAAAAACAGATCGATTCTTAGTGTATCAAACGCTTTTGATACGTCACAGCATGTTAGTAAGACATGTCTACCCTTTTCAAAACACTTTATAGTTTTTTCAACAACTTTCTGAACCGCTTGTACAGTTGAAAGCCCCTTCCTAAAACCGAACTGTGACGACGATAAAATATTATTTGTTTCCAGGTAGCTTGTAAGCTGAGCTCCTACAACAGCTTCTAAGATTTTTCCTATTATTGGGGTTAAAGCTATAGGCCTGTAGCTCTCTGGTTTATCTAAACTGCCTTTTTTAAAAACTGGAACGACCTTAGTAATTTTAAGACACCTTGGAAAGCACCCTTCTATGATACAGCTGTTGATAAGGTTTAAATGAAAGCTTTCTTGTAATTTAACAAACAATTATTTTACACAATAGTTGATTATGATACCTTTATAAAATTCTATTCATCAAAAATAATTGCAATGCAAGTAAATGCACTGATGTTATGATCTGTCTTTGATTTCTTTGATTCTTTTGAGTGATCTTCTCAATTAATATCTTTAAAAGATATGTTTTATCACTTAAATTTCTCTTGTTATGCAAAGGGTAGAATAATATATAATTTAAACCAAGGTAATAAAAAGACAACTAGAATAAAGGAATTTCTTTCCCTTGGACGAAATGTATAAAATGAATAAAACAGTCATTACATTATTTATAAATAGATATGTTAAAATAATTTTATTTAATAATAAACAATGTATTGTTAAAATACATACATAATTTTCCCACATATTGGATTTAAAGATGGCGTTTTCATTTCACTTATTAACTACAGCGTTCCAAGCTCCTTATAGTTACCCTATAGGGCTTCCTTTTTCGATTTGTCACTTGTATTCTGTATTTATAGCTATTTAGCAATTAAATCCTCTCAATGCATCCTTCCTATCGACAGAGTTTGTCCTGGAAAAACTAACAAGAAAATAACAAAATGGAGTACCAATCCCAACAAAAAAGGGGCTTTTGACTGCTCATGTAGAATCATCTGACGTTTAACGTCTGGCGGAACTGCCTAACTCTAACGCAAAGTATCATAATGCTTGAAGTCAGTATTTAATGTTAACGCTAGCATTAACGTTCTGATGACAAAATCAGTTCTATAATCGGCTGGCAAATTTTCATCCGAATATGCATTCAATATAACCATACTCTAATACTAACTCTCCTTAGAAGATTAATTATTTGTTATTACATTGGATTAATCTTAATTCACTAACGCCTGATACTACTATCTTACATTACCGACTAACGTTAACATTTACGTCTGATAATGTCATGTGACATTACAAACTAACGCTAAAGTAGTAAACAGAGAAACTAGAAAATCAAGATCTCATTTTATTTTGCACCATCCAATTAGCAAATTTATTATCTTATAACCTCCAGAGAATGTGCCCCTTTTTTTCAGGTTTGGATGATCTCAGCAATGTTGATTTGATAATGGTAAAAAACGGAACAGACGCTGTTGTTAATGAATTTCCCTTCATAGTCCCAGTCAGGGTGTCAGGATTCGTCGATTGCATGGGAATACTGGTAAACTCCGGTTTTATACTAACAACTGCAACGTGTGCCAACGATTCTTCGGATTATACTGGAATAGCCCTGAGCAATGTGTAAGTAGAACTATTTATACGGATTTGTTTATAAACTGAAATGTAAAAATTTACTGTATTTTAAGGCAACACTTATAAATTTTCTTCAAAAATAACTTATACATGAAAATTTATTTCTCTAACTATAAAATTAATTTGAATTATTGAAGAGACAAAGTATGAGGAATACACTCCACCACCAGGATTTGAACCTGAACCTTTGGATTGCCCATGCTGGCCATTGTCCATGCTTTGGATTGTCCAATGCTTTACCAAAAACTATTTAGCTTTCTCAGTGCAATGCGATATTATAGCCCCTGTTAATAGCAATATTAAGTTAATTTTGCCTATAGAGGGCTAATTTATACCACTCGAACTTGACAAGAGGTGGTTAGAGATGGTTGGTCGCACAGGGAAGCAGTTGGCTCTCCTATCAATTAAGTTAAACGCATAGGGCTTGGTCACAAAAAAACGTCCAAATTTTTTTTTAGAATATCTCGAAAACGACGCTGTTCCGGATCCATGTTTATAGCAACCTTTTTGTTCAGCTTCAAATTTCCTGTGAGAAGCTGAAGTATTGTGGTTTCGTTCGGGAAAACCTTTTTTTGCATTGGTACAAGAATTGGTTGAGATCCTGTTTGAACAATTTCATGCCTTGTAACATTCAATCCACCACAATTCAAATACTAGTCCGTAGATTTTAAACTTCAATTATACCATTCGAAAGCTTACAAAAAACGTAAGCTCTGGAATTTCGTGGTCGAATTTTTAAAAAATCAACATTTGTAAATGTAACCACACTTAAAAGATGATTAGCAGCTAATTGACGGAGCGAAGTGAGGTCTTGATTTTAACTCGACCGTTTGGCATTTCTGTGTGTCTGTGTCTGTCTATCTCTTAATTTTTGTAAATCGACTGTCTTTGCGAGGGAGGCCGCACATTTCAAAAAAAAAAAAAAAAAAAAACTACTGCATTTTAAGGTGCCACGGCAATAAGCAAAAAAAAAATTATACCCCTCCTCTTAATTTTCGGAAAATTTCGAGTTGGTAATGCCAAAATCGGTAAGGAACCTTACAAATAGACTTTGACCTTCTGTACAGTTCGCAATTTAAATCGACAGGGTTCAAAAGGGTACCGGACTTTAGGTCAAATTGTCCTCTTTAAGAATCCGGTTTGTTTTTATATTTCCGATTCCTACTTCGGGAGCTACGTCTATGTGAAGGGCGTCCTCCTTGGGTAGCCGCAACCAGAAGGGGATGCTTTACCGATTTGACAGAGGTATCGTTGAAAAGGTCTTTTAAAATGTACTAAATGTGTGCAAAAAATTTTCTAAAAAATGTACTTGGTTGGTGCTTTAGTATCCTTTTAAAGTGCCGGGTAGGGGGTTGGTTACCCCACTGTGGGGCTAATAGCGTCGAGGGATTTATCAGCTCGAAAATTTCCTTCGGTAAAATGTTGAGCCAAATAACACTTGAACGCACTGTACCCTTTTCTTACCTGTACCTTTGCGGGCTCTTTTATTACCACGGTAGTAGTAGGGCACACTGTAAAAATAAAAAATTGAAGCTTTTTACTCAAAAGTGTGTGGGCCTTTGTACCCATCGGAAAACTCGGTCGAAAAACACTACTTTTTAGTCTTTGTACTGTACCGTTTTTTAATTTCATAGGATCGGGCTGAAACTCATATGGTATTTAGTACTTTATAGTAAGTTAAGGTTTTTCTATGCTCTTTAAAATTGTCCTTAAGACCAATTTCTCTCTCATTTAGTTTTTTGATATTATGAATTTTTGGAAATTTTCGTGAAACAATCTGAAAAAAAAAATAAAACGAAATCTTGAGAACTATTGAGAAACGGGCATGTGTTATCTCGGACTTTTTTTGTTACTTTTGACCCATAGAATCTACCAGTTTCGTTATGACATATTACAGGTCCCCCTGATATTCATGTATACATCATTTCAGTTGCGATAACTGAAAAACTGATAACTGACAACATATCTTACGTTGGTTGACTTTCCTCTCTTAAAAATCATTTTTATTTTTTCAGGACTTTGAACGATGGGGAAAGTCGCAACGTGGAGAAAATCATATTTCATCCTTATTATCAAAAGGGCCCGATAAACACAACCGTATACTTTCTGTACAGATTTGCACTGCTCAAATTAGACAGTCCTGTAAACGAAAACCAAACTATTGACTTGGCTCGAAACACAACGGAAAAATTGGTTTTAAGACAGGCCAGATGCAAAGTGATTGCAGACGAAGACCCTCTAGAAGCTGTAAAATTTCGTAGTTACAATGTGACTTTAATAGACTGGGACGAGTGCAGAAGAACAATCCTTGACTTGGTCGGTAAGTATACTCGTTTGAGGAAGCGTTGTAATGTTTAATCCAAAACTACCGATAAATAGTGGATAGTACTTTGTATGGAGTAGGGTCAGATTGATCGGGAAGCTAAGTTCAAGCGTGTTCAATCCTTAAAGCCGAAGGACGGCTTAAATCCTTCTTTCGGCTGTATTTTGTTAAGTATGAAATTTATGTCAAAGATAATCATTAAGATGTTAAAAGAGAATTTAATTTTCTTTTATTTGCAAGTGTGATCTTATATCTTTAAAAATTACCAATTTATGATAATTTCTTCATTACAATTTCGTTTCAGCAAACATTTGTGACACCAAAATCTTTTTCTTTTAATTTATTTTACTAGGAACAATAGAAACATTAAAAACAATGTTATTTCAGAAATTTTTCATATTATTTTAGTAATTTTTCGCCGTTTTTGGAAAGACAATATTTTTCTATTGAGCCTTAATAATAAGCCCATTATAGTACAATAAAAATTGTATTTTTACATTGAAAAAAATTAGTAAATGCTATAATATGTGAAAAAAGTAGGTACATTTGGGCAATTGAAAAAGAGAACCGACGAGGTTAAAAAATTAAACCATTTTAACCAATTTTCTTGAGGTCCTATATTTGTGAGATACACATTTTATAATTAATTTTAACCCAATTTTCGATTACTTACCTAACCTAGAAAGCTGAAATTTTCATGGAATACATTTGTGACAATATATATATATATATATATATATATATATATATATATATATATATATATATATATATATATATATATATATATATATATATATATATTCGTTCATAGATTATATTCATGACAAGTTAATAAAAAACCACGAAAATCTTCATTGCAATTATAGTTTATTTTTTGTAAAACATTTATATATAATGTAGTTTTTATGTATAAATCAAATACCGCGATATTTATGTTATGAATTTCAAACTCTTTTAAAGCAAAACTTTTTTATCTTTCATTTAATAACAGCCTTTACTCAAATTCGACGAAGCAAAGCCTCCAATATGAGCTACATAATAATTACACAACTGTATAATAATTTATGGATTTCGTTCTGCCAGTTTTACGCCAATAAAGCCAGACCTGGAGAAAGAAAGGAAAAAAGTTGATGCCGGTTTTGGTTTTAGTAATGAAACAGTATCCAAACCTTTTCACTTCTGGCTAATGATCAGACACAACTTTAATTTTGTAATAGATTTAATTATATTTGCAGATTCAAATCAAGTATGTGCTAAAATCGAAGGTTATGAAGAAGGTTGGATGACTGAAGGTGCTCCACTCATCTGTGAGGGCAAGGCACACGGTTTGTATTTATCAATAGATCACTACTCGCCCCTCCTTGTCTTTGTCAGGTTGGATACGTTAGAAGATTTTCTTATTTCCCAAGAGAGGAAATTATCTGAGGATAATATTCTTTCTTCGAAAGCGATCGTTAATGACGATGACGTGATTATGTCATCGACTATTATACCTTTAGTGAACTCACCTTCTACAAATAAACCTTTGAAGAAATTACCAGATACCTCTGGAAGAATTGCTAGATCTCAGTCAAATGAAACTATAACTTCCAACGCCACTTCTTTAGATCAAGAAGCTTCTAAAGAAGAAATTCTTACGTCAAATAAGACTATACACCTTGATGCCTCTGTGTCGCAAAATGTTTTTAATCAAACCGAAGAAGTTGGAATTCTCCCATCGAATATTACTAGATCTCTTTCAAATGAAACAATAACATCCAACGCCTCATCTTTCGATCACGAAGCTTCTAAAGAAGAATTAATTTTTTTGGATAAGACTATACCACTTGATGCCTCTATTCCACCAAATGTTTTTAATCAAAACGAAGAAGTTGGAATTCTCCCATCGAATATGACTAGATCTCTTTCAAATGAAACAATAACTTCCAACATCTCATCTTCAGATCAAGACGCATTTAAAGGAGAACTTCTATGGTTGGATAAGATTAAGGTGATACAAGGCAATAAGACTATACCATTCGAATCCCTTAAGGCACAAAATGTTTCTAATCACACCGGAAAAGCTGGAATTCTCCTTTGGAATAATACTAGATTTCTTTCAAACAAAAATATAACTTCTAACTTCTCAACGTTACATCATGGCAGTAAGAATTTGTTAGGATGCGCTGAATCGAGCAAAGCAACTACTACCCTCTCACTACCACCGTCTCTGGCAATTTTATTTGTTTATTCCCTGATAATAGGTCTTTTATGCGTTTCAATTGATTCGTATTCATCAATAAAAATGTATTCTTAAACTAAAAAAATTATCATTACAACAAAAATTAGTTGAGGTTTCGCGAACCTTAGTCATGGCGTATAGCACTCAAAGAACCAAATTGATCAGTTTTGAAATTTAGACTAAACAAAGAATTACCTACATAAATGTCTCCATACTTGTCCTTACATGTCTCCATACTTTTCCTCCTATTATAACATTAATAGAGCCCAAGCTGTAGTTATAAGTGACTTCGTTTAGATATGTTTAGGTGAGGAGCTCGGATACTGGATTCTGATATTTGTCATACTCAGATAATAGCTAATGTTAAATATAGCCACCTATACCAGTTTCCTTCTAAAGTCTAAACAGGTCTGTACTAAGCATAATCTGTTGATTTGTTTTAATTTCTTTGTTGGGTCATTCAGGATAATTCATAGAAGTTAACTCATATGTTACTGGCTTAATATCGTCCCCCTCTGGGACCTAATCACGCCTAAAACATCATTAAAATTTCTTATATTCACCTTTATAAATATTATGTATAACATAACATTATCTTAAAACATCGAATATTAATAATATACTTAAGCTCCATATTTCTATGTCACTTAAACAATTTTGATATTTAAATTAGCTTTTTAGGGTCTGTAGGCAAAAGCAAGGACCCTTATATTTTCCTGCGTGTGTCTGTCCGTCCGCCCGTCTGTCGCCTGCTCTCACGGATACACCTTTAATTCGATCACTTTGAAATTTGGCATATATGTGTATAGTACCTACCCACACATTTTAAAAATATAGCGACTTAAAAAAATTAGGGTAAAAAAACTTAAGGGTTAAAAAATATATTTTATTTTTTTGGAAACCGTAAGGGGTATCATATGATAGGGTACGTCGAGCTGATTACAAAAAGATATAATTCTTGGTTATAACTTTGATAGGGCGAGCGTAGGCAAGTTTGAAGTACGTGTGAAACGCGTCCCCCCCTCCCCCTCTATCTCGCTTATGTGAAGTGCAAAATATCTGAAAAAATTCCTGAACATTCTTCGACTAAGAGTAAAGATACCACTTTTTGGAAATTTAAAAAAAATTATATTCTTTTTTATTGACAAAATACTTCTCTTTTTTTTAATAATTATGCTCTTTTCGATGTATTTATATGTTTATAGTCCGGTTCAGTGGCAAAAAATACTTTATTAGAAAATTGTTTTAGTGCTTTGAGAATATCAGACCCATAAGATAGTTCAAAGTAGCCTTTTTAGCATTTTAAAAAGCACCATCAATAGGCCCTACTTAAAGAATACAGTCTTGCCTACGGACCCTTGCTGTGTGCTGACTAGCACACACTTGACCTGTTTATTTATATGATTATGTTGAGGTTCTTGTATTTTCTTTAACGGAAAGGCGTCATATGTATAGTTTTAAATGAGAGGAGTAGGCCTGAGTACAATTATATATTTGGATTTGTTATTGTTATTGTTATTTTCAACATATCTTTGCACCCTGAGTCCTTGAAAATTGGGTTTTTCGTGCCCCCTCCCCTCCTTTTTTTATAAAACACACCAAAAATGTATAGTTATTCTTAGTCAAAAACAAGTTTTAAGGAATTTTTTATACGTCCCACAATTTGTTAGAAAAATGTCCCCTCCCTCGAAATAATAAAACAAATTTATTATCTTGCAACCAGGTTCGGCTAGACACTTTGGAGAAGTCATTGCGTTTGGACAATATAAATGCATATAAAAACGTTTGTTTCACGTTATTAGTATAAACAGTTCAAAAGTTAATATTATCATATTAAATTGCAGCACTATGTGCTGCAATTACTTTAGCAGACTCTTTTTGTGTGCTGAATGCACACATAAAGGGAGCACACAAGTGGGGGTTATTTTTACGTGGCCAATCTATTTTACAATGAACCGATCAATTTGGCTGTTTGAGTTTTATACTCACTATTTCTATGCTTTTTTTATGCAAGTAGAAAAGTGAAACCAGGTTCTTTCTCTTTAAAAACAATTCTTTATTAAGATCGTAAACATAATTAGCGTGGTCATTTATTTTAATTCTGCCAAAGACTTAATAACTTAATACTTATTTTTTACGTTCTAACCTAACTGTGGTCAATAAGTATTAGGTATATATTAGTTAAACTCAAATATTGGATAATAAGTTATCGATATACATATATCATTCTAAACTAAATATTGGCTATTAAGTAGATATACATACATCATTCTAACCTAAATATTGGTTAATAAGTTATAGTCATATTTTATTCTAACCTAAATATTAGTAAATAAGTTTTAGATATATACTAGTGCAACCTAAATATTGGTTAATAAGTTATTGATATATTCAATTGTAACTTTAACACAGTAATATAATTAGATTTGTTGACTAATCCCCACTGTAATTCTTCTTTAAGTATTAAGTTACTCTCAAATTCTAACAGAAATATCCAATTATTATGTGTAACGTACTTAATTTACAATCTAACCTCAACTTAAATTATTGAGTTAATGTATGTATTTTTCTAACTTTATCGCCAATAATTTGCTTATGACAATTTTCAGTGACTAACGCTCGCTATTATTACATTGTTAGGATTTCGGCTGTTGCATTATATCAGAAAAACATCTGATTTATTAAAAGAATCTATTTTATTCGATTTGCAATTGAATGTTGTTCATTACTTTTTGTGCCGTTTTTATTTTTACTTTCTTTATATAAATTGTGTATTTTTCAATTAAATGTATTGTTTGTTCTATATATTCTTTATTTTAACTTAAGCTATTGTAATAGTCCAGGAGATAGCGTGCAAAAAAATGTCTGACTAACATCAAGCTAGAATTTTGTATACAAGTCAATCTTTTAGCGCCTTTTAAGAATATGTGGTCGGCTAAGTTCGTCTGCGGGACATAGCTTGGCAATAGGCGTTTGAAAAAAAAACAAACCGGTGGAGAGCGGCCATGTCTCACCACTTATGGTGGACAATGTGATTTTCATGATGCTGAGTACTGAATTAGTTAGTAGACCAAAAATCAAGTCGATGTTATTTTCACACTTGATAGGTTAGTTATTCCAACATTACTAAAAATCAACGTGGTCATCTGTCAAGGGACAAACTAACATCAACTTGATTTTCGGTCTACTAACTAATTCTGTACTCAGGATCACGAAAATCACGTTGTCCACCATAAGTGGTGAGACATGGCCGCTCTCCACCGGTTTGTTTTTTTCAAACGCCTATTGCCAAGCTATGTCCCGCAGACGAACTTAGCCGACCACATATTCTTAAAAGGCGCTAAAAGATTGACTTGTATACAAAATTCTAGCTTGATGTTAGTCAGACACTTTTTTGCACGCTATCTCCTGGACTATAAGTTTATTTTAGTATATTAAATTTAAGAACTTAATCTTTAACTCAAGTTCTTGCTTCTGAGCTTAAGAAAGATAACAGAAGCAATATGATAATTCTGAAGAACCATATTTTGTTTCTTTTTAAAATGCCCTAACGCCTAGAAAGAAATTGTTTTAAACATCAGAGAATATTTTTGGTCTCGTTTCTGCCTGTCATTCATCATTTGTGTGAACCAATAACCAATATAAGTAATCTTAAAAACTACTCGAAATTTTGGTAGGTTATAATTTTTCCATTTCTGATCCCGTACACTCTCTGCACCCTTTTATTTCTCTTTTATATGCACACAAAGTTTTTTTATTTACAATTTTTAAAATACGATGATTTTGAAAAACATTAGATGTTTTGTCAAAAGTAGCTCACATATCGAACCTGTACCCTGTACCGTCTCCGCATATTTAATGCTGCTTAAAAATATGTGTGATCCCACTGGGAATAGAAACCGGTGCAAACACCAAATTTAAATTTTCTGTAGGATCACATTACATTAAGTTTGTCTGACAATTCATCCAAATATTTCATCCTTTCGCACGTGCACATGAACACTGATTTTTTTTTTTATATCAAAAACACATTAATGCTTCATGTAAATAAACACAGATTGATTTTTTTTTTTTTTTTTTTTTTTTAACAAAAGTGGGAATAAATTAATTTTTCCCCAAATTAATGCTCCTCCCTTCTTTGTGTGATATGATGAGAGGCGATTTTTTTTAGTGAGACCAACAGCTACACCGCAATGAATTGTGGGCAGATCACTAAGGCAGCACCAGAAAAATTACTTTATCACTCACACTTGGAGGAAGTAGAGCTTCTTAGAATTACTTAAACTACTTAAAGTTTTTAAACAAAAAACGTGGATTACCACACTACACCTCTCAGGTTCCATATACACGTATTTCCTGCATTTCTCATCTTCCCTCCAACGTTTGGGCAGATAAATATTTAAATATTTAAATTTGGAAAATTCTCTAATTTTAAGAGAATGGTAACCAACCATTGATGGCGGGTAGTAGAGAATTAAGAAAATATTCTCAGTGGACTGTATATAGGCGGCGCGGCGGGTATTGGCGTAAGTTATAACAGAGGTCAAACATGTAAGAAAGTAAAATTACGTATACGAGGATGGTACCTGATGCTGACAGACTATTTAAAGCAATGTTGTATTATATAAATAAGCGGGTGTGGGAGCGGTGTCGGCATGCTATCATCCTAGACTCTAGTCTAGCCCGGACTCGACTGCATCTTCACGTCGCCCTTTCACACTTGTTTGTTTGTTTACATTATTATCTCTCTGACTCTGATACATTTAAACCCCCATAACTTCTTAA
This sequence comes from Gerris lacustris, assembly GCA_951217055.1. Lineage (NCBI taxonomy): Eukaryota > Metazoa > Arthropoda > Insecta > Hemiptera > Gerridae > Gerris > Gerris lacustris. The sequence continues at coordinate 31,417,093 of OX578281.1, read as the reverse complement.
CCACTACCAGTAGCGTGAGATCAGAAAGTCTGAACCAAAAACTAAGTAGAATCATTCAGATGAGGGCAGGGCCAGTCTTTATGAATGAGTGTGGTAAACTGTGAAGCGTGTGAGTTGATTAATGTAGGTAAGTGACAAGGTACTGCTGTAAGATAGTATTCAAGCAATCTTAACTTTTTTGCTACAATACTCAATGAATAAATCAGTACATTTCATCATTTTTTCGCTGTCATTAAATTGGCGTAGACAATTTAATACAGTAAATGCTATTAATCAACTATTATTATGTTAAAGTGGTTTGCAAAGCAGGGCTAAAGAATATAATTTCTTTACCATAAAATTTCAGAGCTTGTCTGGAAGAAGAAACGGTAAGAAAATTATAATAGGTTTGTTCCAACCACACTTCAAACTTGTTTGAAACTGTCCGACGCGTGCGCATCGGACCACACTTGATCGTATTTCGCTAATGCGCATGAGTCGTACAGTTTAGAACTAGTTTGAAGTGTGGTTGGAACAAACCTAATTATGTCAAAACAAAATGTGACACATATATACATGAAGCAAGATATCGCAATTGTCTCCTAGATCTGTCTTCACGTGGTACTAGGCGGAATAGTTCTTGTTACTGCCGCCAGAGTACTTTAATGTGGCCATAGTAAACTTAACTATCTCGTCAGACAAGAAAGTGTGATAGTTGATAGCGTTGTCGAGACAGTATCTATATTAAATTATATTATATTACATTATATTCTTATATTATATTATAAAATATTTAAAATCTAAATTATTTTTATTTTTTACTAAAACAAGAAGTGAATTATTGATCTGAATAATATTTGTTTCAAAACCCTTTTTTATGTACTTTTTAAAAGTACAAATATTTTCTTTTCATCTTTGCTTTGATTTTTAATTTAATGTTACAATATTGATTTGGAATTAACTCTCTAACAAGTAAAGCCCTCTGTTGTCGAAACAAGTCTATTATTGCTTCGTCAATTAGTCTCTTTGTGTATTATTTTCAGTTTAATTAATAATAATCCTAAATAACTAATCTAATTACTATCTTTGTCAATATTTTCATAACAGCATTCTTCAAAAAAGAGATTTCTTGTCTTAAATTCAAAATTTTAGTTCAAGGTTTATGCGTTTGAAATTATTTCAATCCTTTTTTTTTCACTTTCTTATATACGTAGTGTACCTTAAAAAAAGGTATTGTGTAATATCTCTTAAAGAATTCAATCGTTTAGATTTTGATGAATTTACACGCTTTTAGTCCAAAAAAGTTTTTTTAAATGTCTGTCTATCTGTAACACGTCTGTGATAACACGCGAAGTCCAAACTACAAGGCTGATATGGATGAAATTTGAGAACAATATTCAGAAAAATCATACCAATTAAGCTATACTGAAGAACAATTTCCTCTGTCGATAACGATAGCTAGTCCCGAATTAAGCTTTCAAACTTTTCCACAAGTCTAGAAGTCAACATTAACGACATTAGAACTAGACTAGCTATTGACTACCTATCGTTATCGACAGAGGAAATGATTCTTTAGTATAGCTTAGTTGGCTAGAGCTTCTTTACTGGGAAAATCATATCCCGATATGAAAGTGAGGAATGAATTTTATCTCTGAATTTTTCGCAGCACCCCCCAAAAAGCAATAATTTCTCGAAAATGGTTTCGGTGAATTTGATATTAAAAAATTCTATTTTGCAATCCATATAAATAAAAATATAACTTGCAAGTCGTTTTCTTGAAACAAATTTAGTTTCCGAGATATTGATAATAATAAATTTGTATATAACCAGTATGTTTGTATGTAAATACAAATTGCCTGTTGTAATTTATATGTAAAAAATCTGTAACGGTAACCTAAATGTAAACAAACCGTTAACCATATTATAAATATGTTAAATAATAAGTTAATTGAATCAGATATATTTAGTAATTGAATTTAAATTTCTCTGTGTAAAGAGAGTTTTCTTCACATGTAATGCCGGGCCAATTTTCCTCTTCGAAACCACTTAATAGTTTGTATGATGTATGACTTTTTTATTTTTATGTTTTTACGTTTACATGAACGTTTCTTATCTATTAATATTACCATTTATAGATATGGAAACCTACAATTGAGATATAAATGCAAGAGCCCTTTATAATATTTAAGAAAAGTAAGATATAAATCTGTTGCAGTTAGGGAACTATATCTCATTGAGAGGATGACATACAATCTCATCTCCGCGGTGGAATTAAAGCCTTTTAAGTCCATTATTTTGTGGCTTGCCTCTACCATTAGCGGCTTGCTTGTCAGACCACGCCAGTGAGACCTTTATAATCATGTGAATAGGTTGTATTTAAACGACCGCTGTCACCGAAAAGGAAACAGGACACTGTGGTGCGCATATGCGCCGCAATGTGCTACCCCTTTCTGTTGTTCCTCAACCCTTTGATGTTCTTTGACAAAAGCGTTTTTTTCGATAAATGTTTAGCCCAGATAACACATCACCCTCTTCACTCTTTACATTCTTATTTGTTTTCTAACAATGTTAAAGTTATTATCATTCTTAAAAGTATCAAAATAAAAGGGTTCGCATCATTATCAGAGCGAAATTCTTAACAATATCATGGCTTAAATATGACCAAGTTATCAAAATATGAAATCAGTCACCATCAAAAAATTATTTTTTAATCATTCTCATAATATGCGTAGTATATATAAGGAGTAAGTATAGTATTTCTGTGGCACCCTATTATAGGGTTAGAAGGCGATTTAAAGTCTGTATTTATTAATTTGTTAGTATATTTAATTGTTTATAAAATTTATTAATATAATCATTACTATATTATCAAAATATATTTAATATCTTATTTTATATACCTACATATATAGATATATAAATAAATACACAAAACTTTCTCATAGTGATACTGAATTTAAATCCCATATAGTTAATTAATTGGTAACATGATATAAATAAAATTTTAGAAGTTATCAGCATCTTTGGAACAAGGTTTTTCCCAGAAAAAGATTCATTTATGTAGTTAAATTCATATTTAAAAGGACTACAAGATTAGGGGGCCGGCGTAGCTGAGTGGTTCTCTCACTCGACTCTGAAACCTAGGTCTTCTAAACAGCAGTTCAAAACCCTTTTTCATACCTCCGGCAAATTGACGTAGTGACTCAACTATACGAGCCCTTAAGCCAGGGGCAAGGGGCTTAATTTTATATTTAGAAAAAAAAGAAGTAAAATTAAGTAAATTAATTTAGATATCAATTTAAATCAGTTATTATATCTATTTGCAGACCAACAAATAAAAAATAAAAAAAACATTTATTTTCACTAGAATAAATGTTGTTGACTTAGCTTAGCAATAACATATTATTTTGAGGTGCATCGTCGGTACACTACTAGATTATATAAATGATTATTCAGTTACAACTAGAAGAAACACTGAAGAATAAAACTGGGTGTATGACCTAAGCTGACCGACAAACAATAGATAAGTAAATAACGTGAATAATATTAGTTGATTCCAATAATAACTAAAACTCTCAGCCAATCAACAATCATACGTTAAAGCAAACAACCTAAAAGATCAAACAATAAAAATATAAAATACCAATACAAACATACTGACTATGATAATACAAGTTACTGCTCGCAGTGCTCGGCCTTCTGGATTGCAAGTCTAAAATTTCTTTTGACAACAAGCTTCGCATTTATAATGCAGTTCTAAAGCCAAGTTGTACCTACGGTCTGTAAGTGTGGGGAGTACCAAGTCTTTCAATGCGCCCATTTTCTCCAAATCCTTAGGAAAATAACCGATGCACCTTTCTACGTTTCCAACCTTACTCTCCTGAATGTACTTTTTGTCCGAAATCTATCACAATCCTCTTATAAAACTCCTCTCAGCATATTCTAGGTAACTCTCCAAGACGTCTAATGAGTCTGTGGCTGAGATATTTTTTTTTATCGTGAAATATATCTTCCGTTAACTAATTTTAATTATTATCATCTCATGTATTATTAATCAACTTTATCATTATGTATTTCATTATAATGTATGTATAATAATAATTTTTACTTCATCTAAAAATCAACTAACTATTATTAACTTCATCACTTAATCATTAAGGAAGTGTAGTCAGTGGATTATTTTTTAACACCAGCCATGGTAAATAACAATACCTGCACCACTTTTCAATGTTAACTATTGTAGTCGTGTTAAACAATAAAAAGAAAAAGAAAAAACCTGCCAAATAAAGAGCACAACTATTCAGTTAAAATCTTATAAAAAAATAAATGTCATGAGTCATTAGAATACCCAGAATACAAAGTTAATATATTTTAATTTGAAAAAAAGTCACTTCACGTGCTTATATGTATTTGTATATTCACAACACAATATGTATATGCATATTTACAATTTACAAACATTAATTAACCATTTCAGTTTTATGCAACATGAATTTCAGCCAAATCCTGTAGGAAATGTATAATTATTAAATTTATTAAATAGAAAGTTTTATTTTTTAAATATACAGTTATTAAATTTAAGAAAAAAAAATCATTGTATATGTCAGAATACAATTATTAAAAGCAATCAAATCGATAATTCGAAATAAAAAATTAAATGTTCAGGTGTTTTAAAGCTTGAAAAGAATTAAATGTGTGAATTTGCTATATCGCTACATAATTAAAATTCAAGATGAAGTTTGTATTTTTTTTCTAGTTGGTCAAAAAATTCTATTCTCTTTTGAAACATATTAGAAGACATAATAGGTCCATGATTTGTTAAATCCAGATACTTCTTACCTCCTTCTGAATCCTTCCACAAATTACTTTTAGGTGTTGGATCACTGTAAAAATATTTGAATTATTAATAAATATAAATGAGAAAGTGACTTTGATTACTGGAAGCCAGAATGGCAGCATACTAAACACTAACTAAAAAAAAGTTAAGGGATAAATAATATTTATGATGAACATAATCACTCCAATATATAACTTCATCACTCAATGTATGAGCAATCCATTACTCAATCCTTCCAAGTATAACTTCATCACTAGTTGTATGAGCAATTAATCACTCAACCACTCCCATGTACAACTTCACAATCCTCCCATGTATAACTTCATCACTCGTATGAGCAATCAATGACTCAATCCTCCCAAGTATAACTTCATCACTCGTATGAGCAATCAATGACTCAATCCTCCCAAGTATAACTTCATCACTTATTGTATGAGCAATTAATCACTCAACCACTCCCATGTACAACATCACTCAATGTATGAGCAATCAATGACTCAATCCTCCCATGTATAACTTCATCACTCAATGTATGGTCAATAAACCACTCCCATGTATGACTTCTATAAAACTTTTGGGATAATGTATACTTATCCATAAATCTCAATGGACCATACTTAATAAGATAGATAAGAGTATTGTATACAAAACAGAAAGGACACCTAGTGTAGGCAAGTGGATAGGACACCTAGGTAGGCAAGTGGAGCCATTCAAATTTTGACTTTATGACCGAGCATGACGACTTCATGACTTTACTTTACTTCCATGACCACTTTCATGACTTCATTTGACCAGCATTATTTCCTAACTGGAATCGCAATTTTTTACGGAAGTATCATTTTGCGTTTAGTGCGGATAAAATAAATCAGTAAAATTAACAATTCATGAAATTTGGTTTATGACCTCGGCTTGAGAGTGAATTAAATATCTGAAGAGTTCCCAATTTTTTTAGGAGGGGGGGACAATGATTTTTAGGGGGTAATTTGTATAAATTTAAATGGAATGAAAGGTGTTATGGTGTTATGGTGTTATGGTAGGTGTTTTATCGAGCTAAATTGAATGAGAACATTTTCAGATCGATTGAATCATTTTCCTCACATTCTTTCTACATTTGTTTATATGAAAAAGGTTTGCGGTTCCTTATCGATGATATGTATAGATCGGTTTTAAAGAAATAATTATTTATTTAATGAATATTATAAATTATTTATACTGACCCATGTATCATAAAATTGTACCACATGTCCAGAAGCATGTTTGAATAATCCAGATCTTTCCCTTCTAAGTCAGTTTTAATTCCAATATCTGAGTTGAAGAAATACAACATATCATCTCCATGTCCAACTCTATCTACGTAACGATAAACAAATTATTATAAACAATATTTCACTTAAGTCAATGTTTACATGCCAATGCTGCATTTCAAGATAATCTTACGAAAATTTAAGACCCGTTTGCGCAGTCCATTACCTTTCAGCAAACAGACCACATCAGTAAGAGCTGATTACGAATCAGTTTATTTTTTTGGTTTTTGGCCTACGAAACTTGTAAAAAAAAAGAACAAATAATGAAAAGTGGGAAATCATGTCTAATTTGGTCAGGCTTAAAGAGCTGATTTTGAATTACCTGTTATTTTTTACTCTTTTCCAAAAAACCCTTTAACATTTTATTATTTAAAAAAAACACACTTTTACAAAACATACACTAACAAGAAGAAACATATTTTTTAACAATCACAGTTCTAATAGCGATCATATAGTGTATGCGAATGTCACAGAAGATGAAAGCGTGTAAATGACAAAAACCGTTGCTAGCGCCCTACGCTTTTATATAGTGATAATATACTTTGATCGTTCATCAGTGTGGCTGTTCAAAAATTATTTTCTCCTTTTTTTAGTGCATATTTTGTAAAAGCGTGTTTTTTAAAAAAAAAAAAAATATATATATACATATTTTATACTTTTTAGTCTTCGTCACAATACAATTTTGTAATCTATTCTAACTTTACTTGCTGTCAGTGGTCGTCGTTGCTGAATTTCTGAAATTAAATTTTCTTTTCGAATTTTACAGCCGAAATTTCTCTATATAAATCTGGATATTTATTAGTTTTATTTATTAGCTCTGGTTCCTTGACCCACATGTTATAAGACAAATATAAAGAGATGGCATTTCTTAGCCCTTAAAGGAGAGCAAAGAATATAATGGTGATGGAGATTCAGAATCGGTTGTTCAAGCCCGACAAAATAAGCCATGATTAGTTACTCTCCTTCCCTCCCATTACTCAAAAATGTTTCCAATTTCCATGAGTTTTAATTCGTGCGAGTTTTAACATGTCACACCCACCTATAAAATACTACTTTACACAATTTACTATTACGTTATCTTGAATATATGTTTGTATACAGATGTACCCCTTCATTTGTATATCCATAATTATCTTGCATCTTTGGAATCATAACTTCGGCTATTCTTAATAGTTGTAAAACATATTTTGTACAGCTGAGCTTACAGGGCAGATTAACCTTTTGTAATGACCTTTTGTGATGCCTTTTGAAAGTGTTGACGATCAATAAAACAAATGATCAATGAAATGAAAAAAGGGATGACATTTCTAACATTTATATATTATATAAAAATAAATAAATAAAAAAATATAATACAAACTCTCTAATTCTTTAGGTCTTATAAGGGATGTTGTATAATTTCCTCGATAGGAAAACTTGTACATGAAAACTTTTCCTTTGTACTTTCTCGCTGCAAGTTGAAGATCATAATTATGAGAACTATCTGATATAAGCTGAAAAAAAAATCGAAAGGATTTTTATTAAGAATCAAGTATATCCGAATTCTTCTTGCAAAATAATACAAAAAACAAATTACTCGCGTTTCAGACGGAAACATACAATTAGACATATCGGCTTTTACTCAAAACCTTCACCATAACTCTAAAAGCAAATAAGTTTAACTCCGGAGTCTAAATAAATTATAATTAAAGAAATCACCTGAACAAAGTTAGCAACATATTCTGGGCCGAAATTTTTACCACCAAAATAAAAGTTAACCAAATCTTCAGTAATATCATCTTCGTCGACTCGAGGTCCATAGTAAGCCACTGCAGGTAGATATCTCTTGTATTTTTCATTTAGATCAGATAAATCAAATGATTTTGTGTCATGTAACCCATATTCTATAGAAAATCAGATTTAAAATAATTAAATTAATTTTAGTGTTTTTAATACCAAAATCCCAACAAATCCGTGTATCATAGCACCCCTAGTCGTAATTCGTGATAACAACCTTTGAAGAGGAAGAATCTTCATAATTTTGTTTTACCAAACTACATTCCTATTCTTGAATAGGTATCGAATAGGTTCAGTATCTCGATACTAATGATTGACGTATTGGAAGATAATTTTAATATTTTCAGGTATAAGCATTTGCTTTTTATAGCCTTTATGATTTTTTTATTTTTTTTTCTCCTTCAAATTCGAGATGCTTCCTAAGTATAACCGATTTGAGAGTAAATGAGATCCATTACCAGCCTTATCACCTGTTATAGTACATCCCTACTCGAATAATTTTCATTATATTATCAGGGTTGGCTACCTGTTATATTCCACTCAAATTCTTGACACGTACTAATACCTTTGGCGATAAAGAATTCTTTATAATCAGAATTATCTACCTGTTTTTAATTCACTTCCTATTCTTCGCATGCATATACTAAAGATTAATCTTTTGGGATCAAGAATTCTTTATCATTTGAGTTGCTACCAGTTATAGTACTTCTCTATTCGTAAAACGTAATACTGATTGTTACGAAATGACCTACAATCATTGTCAATAATATATATATGCTTTATGGATTTAGAGAATTGCTTACGATAATAAAATGAAAGCCCTTCTTCATTAGTTACTCCAGTAAGCCAAGGAACATCTGATCCGGCTTCAATTGATTCCCGAGTAATGAACGCCGTCGGTGAATCATCTTCTACCACTGGAGTTAAATAGATTTCAAAGTCTCCCTTGCAAAGAGAAATAGAGATTAAAAATAAATCATCAATATTTTTAAATTTATTAAAATTATTTTTAAAAAATTAAATAAATATATCTATTATATTATAAGTATAAGAACCTCCTTTGTAATTAAAGAACTAGGAAGAACCATTTGGTGTGATGTTAAAGCTTGAAGGCATTTTAAAATGTATTTAGAAGCAATCTGACAGCCGAATTCCGCGATTACTTTTTGAGTAAGTTCTCTGGTTTGTTTAAGTGATCTTCTAGCCCAAGGAGAGTAAATTGTACCACTGTGACTAACAGCTCTATGAAACAGTCCTGTGACAAATAAACGTCTATAAAAAAAAAAAAAATAACCTACAAAAATTAGGTTGACCCACAATAACCAAAACACACAGACTCGCGCGGTACCTGATTTTAAAAGAACTACAACTTTGGTCCTATGACTTTTTGTCGTACCTCTATCGGTTCTACTTTAAATAGTGCTAAATTTTTATTTTTATTTTTTATTTTTACTTTGAGCTCTTATGTCGTCCGCAATTGTTGAACGATTTAATGCACCATCATGGTTGATGATTGCTCAATGACTTCCCAGTCTAATTGGTATTGACTACGTTTATTTTCTTTTTTATTATACCTTTTTTTAGCATTGTTATTTATTACTATATTACTTAGTTTCTATTGGCTATTTTTTAAATATATAGATTAACTCCAAACTACGATTTGGAGAATATTGGATTCTTAGTAATGGAATGAATTATGTATAATACAGTCCTGATTTTATTCTTACAAGGCTTTGGAAACAAAACTATTTAGGCATTTCATTTAATTGCTAGGCCTACATAATAGGAAACATAGCCACTAATACCTAGCATGAGCCCCGCGAGGAGCGCGGGTTGAAGGCTAGTTACATAATATAGTTATATAAGCCTGGTTGGACTTAAACCTGCGGAAAGCAGGACGGGAATAAAATGGCGTGTGGACCTGTAGAATAACGGGTACAAAAATAATAACAAATAAAAATAAGTGATAAAATGAAAAATGATGAGAAGGTTGGTAATATAATGTGTCATAGAAATAAACGGTACCTGATAATGTGTGTGACGGTTTTAGAGAAATTAAAATGTAATGTGACCTAACCATACCTGAAGCGGGAAAACAAAACCTATCTGTATGTAAAACCAATAAAAAATATTTTTTTTAAATAAAGTCTGGTAGTTGTAAGGTATATTTTAGTAATAGTAATACAAGGAATTATAGTTTACCTATAAGCAGTTGAAAAACAAAAGAATGTTGTACATGACCCATAGACCAATACCTTTACTGGGTTCCACCTTGGATCTCAACTTCATATTATCTTGTTACCTTACCTTGTTCCTTTCGTAATCCTTCTACCCACACCTTGTACTGTTACTTTGTCATAAAAGTTTGTAACATAGTTAGCTTAGTTAACAATCTTATACCTAATTAATTTTTCGTAAAACAACCAAATAGTTAACAAAGACTCATGTTTAATTTACAAATCAAGAACAAGGTAAGCAAATAGTAAGATCAAGAATTTTTCTTGGGGAAGACGTGCAGATTATTTTTAAGGGAGCATTTTAATTTATTATTAATTATAAATTGTATCTAATAAGACAACATCAACATTTCTTCATCGATGACACTTTTTGTACGAGATATCAGTAGAGTTATCCTAGAAATTTACAATGGGTATTCAGAAAATTAATTTAATGATAGTTGTAATTTCTTTCCCTTGAACTATTGGGTAATGGAACTAAGATAAATGATTGTAATATTTTTTTTAGATAAGGCAATTCCAGAGCACAGCAAAACATTATCTTAAGCCCGTTACTTACGATCACTCCTAATGGATGCCATCCCAATGGATGACATCCAAAGATAGCCCTCACCCTGTCAATTCACGCAAGGCTCCTTTATTGGCTTTATTTATACATTATTATTAAATAATAATCTTTTAAGCAATCTAACCTTTGCTTGCCTTAGAGTGAAGATGATAAGAGACGGATGACGCTCCAGCGCTATGTCCACCAATAGTGATCAAATCCGGATCACCACCAAACAATTCAATATTCTCTTTAACCCACTTCAAAGCCATAGTCTGATCCTTTAGTCCAAGATTTTCTGGTAGATTTATATCGCTTGAGCCTAAAAATCCTGAGAGAAAGGTGAGAATTAGTTTAATTGAATAGGTTTTCTTCACGATTTGGCTTCTCTGGCTTACACCGTCTAATCCCTTGAGGGCAAAGGCTGTAGCAAATGTTTCCTGACTCGATTTTGGATAATGTTTTTCAGTTCTCCCTAGGTCTTGCCTTTTCTTATCACCTTCTCCTCCATCTTTTTCAAGGTTTCCCTTTTCCCCTGTAGGTTCCATGGCCTGTCGACTGTCGCCTGATTTTGACCGTCTGAGGGTGTCCAACCCAGCCATACTTTACCTTAGTATTACTTTTGCCTTAAAGGTGGTACCTTAGGCTATTAAAGTCTTAATAGCAGGTAGCTCTTCAACGAGCTAAAGAATAAAAAGTATCTTCTTACCAAATATGTTCAGACGATAGTTAATAGTTACTATGATCAAGTCTCGTTCCCCATCTAGAAAATACCTCGGACCGAACCATTTCTCAGTTCCAGACCCTGTGACAAAGGAGCCTCCATGTATCCAAAAATACACAGGAAGTTTTTTCAACGAAATTTTCTGTAAATATTTTATCTACAGGTATTATAGATACTAAAGAAATTATGAATAATCATTTACACAAGATATCTACTACATTCACCAATATTTCAGTACAGTTCTGAAACCTTGATCCTAAAATTAAAGTCTATGTTCAATGCAATGATATTTGCTTCTCTGGTATGCAAGTAAATTTTCATAGTAATAACACCATGATTTCAGAGCAATAGAACATATAAAAAAATTACATCTTAAATTTTACTTCTTCTACTTGAAGAAAGAATTATAGTCAAGATATTCAGAAACCTTTGGTTGAAGAGCCGGAAAAAATATGCAATTAGACTGGATAAAATCAATTTTTTGATACGAAGATGCACTATGCCCATCGATATTAATTTGGTAAACAATATTTTTTTGGTAAAATTTTTCTCCAATTTGCATTAAAATTTCAGTTAGCTTACTGAACCTACAATTTTTTTATTTGTACTACTCACTTTTAATTAGAGATGTGGTTTTAGACAGTCATGTAAAAACCGAAGATTAAAAAAAAAAAAGAACATTATATTATTTCTATTTCCCTTTTTTAAAAAAATAAAGACTTAATATTTACTGCACCGCGTAAATAATAGAATTTTCTATTGGATAGTTCATATTTACAGTTTGTGATTATTAAAAACTAATGATTACCTTAGGTCTGTAGATATTGAGATAAAGACAATCCTCTTTTCCAATAATATCATCATCCAAATAATTTCTTGTTTCAATTATTTTCATTTTAGGTTGGACACACTCAAAAACCTTGTTTGCATTGTAGATTGTATCATTCAGCTCTAACTTTACTGCCTCCTAAATAAATTACAAAATATTATATTACATAAAGTCATCCACAAGAAAGAAGACAAAGGCACGATGCAAACCGATGAAACTATTTTAATGCAAGATGCTAGAGCGACAAGGTTGGCGATAAATTGGCGCATCGATTGTCAAAACTATTTGATGAAAAATGCCACTGATAGCTTTTACATGAATAAAAAATAAAATAATACTTTAAACGTCGTTTATATATACTCGAGTAGTGTCACGACGACGCACCTCAAAATTATTTGATATTGCTCAGCTTAGGCAACCACATTTATCCTAATAAAAATAAATGTTTGTTTTGATTTGTTAGTCTTCAAATAGATATAATAATTTATCTAAATAGATATCTAAATTAATATATTTAATTTTATTATTTTTCTAACTATAAAATTAAGCCCGTTGCCATGGGCTTAACGGCTCGTTATTTATAATGGGAAGTAAAAAATAATCAAGTTTTTCAAAAAAAAGAATTACAAGGGTTAGTAAAAAAAATAACAATAGTTACAAAAACTGTATTTTTGGAGTAAGATGTATTAGGTGGGTAGAGGTGGTGGCCTTATCCCACTCCACAACACACTGCTAGTATTGGGTGGTAGGTCGGAAGTTCACGAGCAGTGAATTGAAGTAATGAAAAGAGTCGATATATATTTTGAATGCAGGAACAGGATGGGAGGCCGGTACAGTAAGTATACAGTATATGCCAGAGGTATACTAGGTTAGTCAGTAGGACTTAATTGAAATATGAATACTAAACGTACGCAACAGTTAGATGTCAATGGGTCAAGAGAGACTAAATTATTAAGTACAGCTTAGGACGGGACACCGCGCCGGGCCAGTGCAGTATAATATGCTATATTATGCTCAGTATGTCAAAGACTCGACATGCTTGACTGCAGGTCTTAGCACAGAACAAACACTTTAAACGTAGACGTAGGTAGGCATAAGCATGGTACGAACAATGTGAACAAAATATAACGATACGTTTTTTGTTTTTTTTTATATAATATCTTTTATTCGTCAACTATTAAAATAATTGGATTCATTTCACACTATTAAATTAAGAAATTTTATTCTTCACTATATTCAACAAAAATATTTACTAATAAAATTGTCTTGCGACTTATGAAGTATAGTTGCTTGCAACTTATGAAGTATAGTTGCTTGCAACTTATGAAGGATAGTTGCTTGCAACTTATGAAGGATAGTTGCTTGCAACTTATGAATCCCAGTGTTGCGAAAATAAGGAGGAGTCACGAGATCCGGCCCGCAGGGAGGATGAGGGTCAATAATCATAATTAATTACTGTTGTTAACGTCACCTCGCTTTATGAACTCATCACAAAAATCGCAAATACGTTTTGAAAGAATCTGACATGGTATGTCTATGCGTATAAAGCTACATTAATAGACTATCACTCAATACTGTAAGCATTCTACACCTAGCGGTGAAGAAGATTCAGTCTCGAATTAATTTTGGGAGGCGTTCGTGTTATTATTTGATTTTAACTTGTTTAATATTATTTTGAAGATCAGTTATTTGGCCAAATAATTAAATTAAAATTCATGTTTCAGTTACCTTAAATCTGAGAGTTCCGACAGGTGGCTGTGCATAGGGAACACCTTTAAACGCGATTAAGTCTCTTCCTCCTCTGGACTTAATCAAGTGACCTCTATAAGTACCGTAAGGAGTTTTCACTTCCAAATCATCATCAGTACGCCCTTTATCTATCAGAAGTGTTATAACTGACATGATAATAGATAACGAAAACATTTCCCTGAACTCTTGAAAAAACCCTATTTTAAATTTATAATCTTTGTTAATATGTAAACAAATTATAATAATACGTTTTGTTTTTAAATATATCTTTTATTCATAAACTATTAAAGTAATTGAATTCCTTTCACTCTATTAAACTAAGATATTGTATTCAACAAAAAATATTTACTAATAAAATTTTACTATTTGTGCAAAGAAGACTAAAATAATTGTTTCGATACACAATTTCTTCATAATTTATAAATGCAACTAAATTCTATTTATTTAAATGTAAATTATAAATTGTTTGACTGTCTATATTGATAAAGATTATATGTATATGACTATTAGTGTTATCTATTGATAGCAGAGTGACCCATGAATCAGATATAATTTTAGATATCGTATTAGATGTCATATACGTTAAAAACTTATTATTAATTTTGAGTGTTGAACTACAAAGGTTAAATACGTTATTAACCTTTTACCCGCCGCAACCGGAAGTAGCAATTTTTTAATTCTTTTCTTTGTGTTTTCTTCTTCCTAATTTTTTAGTTTAGAAGAAAAAACAAAAAAAAAATCAAATTTTAAATTTGGTCACCATTTTTTAGGATGTTCCAAAATTGGAACAATGGCAGGTTCTGACTATACTTGGATAACAAATTTATTCTTATTCTTTGGTTTGCATATTATACTGTAATTGTGTTATACAGTAATAATTTATTACGACAAATAATTAAGTAATTTATTAGGGATAAATTAATTAATTACATAATTAATTAAATAATTAATTAATGAATTCGATAACTAAATAGTTAGATATAGATAAATAAATTACTGTAAATAGGTGAATTAGCTTTTCTAACATCTCAAACATTTTATAACATTGATGGTTCTAGAAGAAAGAGTGATAAGCATTATTTTGTATCATTGAAGCAAGGAAGATGCATCCAATGCAGTAAAAATTCAACTTCAATGTAATGAATGCGAAAGAAGGTTGCATTTATTGTGTTTTCCAACTTATCATGGATTATAAATTTGTTACTGCGTATTATTGTAAGTTAACCTATGTATTATAATTTTCATTATTGATGTTTGAATAATTATATAAGTAAACATTTTTTTTACAAATAAACCAATACACAAACTGACTTTACTGTTGAGTTATTTACAGCTACCAGTAATTATTTATTAATTTATTACAACTGAGATCCATGATAAGTTGGAATACACAATAAATACAACCTTCTTTCGCATTCATTATATTGAAGTTGTATTTTTACTGCATTGGATGCATCTTCCTTGCGTTATTGATACAAAATAATGCTTGTCTCTATTTCTTCTAGAAAGTGGTATGGAGTTTCGGTCCAGTTTTCTCTCCTATAGTTTACGTTGAGCCGTTTTCAAAAGAGATGGTTACTTGACGTCTAAAAATGTCAAATAATCAATGTTCAAATTGAATATCTTTATTCAGCTCTGTGCAAAAGCCATGCTGCTACTACAGCCATATTTAGACCATTAGAAAATAAATTCCACCACGACTTTTTTGATCTAAGAACCTAGCATTCTGTCCTAAACGTCAACTTCTCCCATTCCTTTACTATAGTGTGCATATACATTGGGCTGAAGGACGTCTTCTTTCTTATGTTTTTCTTGTGAAAATATTTTGCATATCCTATAGGTACGTGAGATAGGTGTAACATGATTAAAACGGAATTGTCGTTTCATCTAAAACTGTGGGTGATAAAAGACAAAGTCATACTTGTCTCTTTTGTAGAGTTTACGTAAAAAGTTGTAGCTGTCACAAAAACCCCCGAAAAAAATTGTTATTCGACTTTTAGCGCCCCCCCCCCTCCCCAATAAGGTAGAAATATGCATAGGACGTCCCACCCCCCCCCCCCCCCGACGGGGTGGTAATGGCCCGCTAAATGAAAAAAATTAAAATAAAATAAAATTTCAGAGGGTGCCCAAAGGATGCCCACTTCGATAAGCAGGCAAATATACCCCCCCCCTATTTTCACCCCCCCCCCCCCCCCCCGTGCTCTCTTACACGATAAGAGCACTCAGGACAGTCAACTCGCTCATGAATTTTCATCCTTCCTGAGTATAT
This sequence comes from Gerris lacustris, assembly GCA_951217055.1. Classification (NCBI taxonomy): domain Eukaryota; kingdom Metazoa; phylum Arthropoda; class Insecta; order Hemiptera; family Gerridae; genus Gerris; species Gerris lacustris. Next base: position 31,400,842 of record OX578281.1, on the reverse strand, counting down.
AAGGTGTAATTAAAAGTATAGTCAGAACCCGCCAATGTTCCAATATTGGAACAGCGAACTTTCATTGTACCTAGAAAACGGCCCGTTCATTATTTTTTTAAGAAGGAGGTATTTTTGTGTTCGACTAACATTCATTTACCTAAGAAAAAATTGGTGACTGCCTATCAATAAATATAGTGAAGATATAAGTAAGTTTCTGCCCAAAGGTCGTAACACCCGAAATTCCAACTTTTCAAAAAAATAAAAAAGTATGTACCAATAATTATATGTGAACAAAAAAAATATAAAAACACCCAACAACATGTTAAAAAAGAGGAAAAAAATTATAATCATCAAAAACTGAAGTAAAAGTTGTCCAAAAAAAATGTTAAAGTTATGTTCCAAAAATGGAACAATGGCAGGTAAAAGGTTAACTCATTAATTAATATCTATATAAATAAAAATGAATGTTTGTCTCTGTCTGCCTGTCTCTTATGCCTGCCTAAACCGTACATCCGATTGCAATGAAACTTAGGGGAATGGTTGGACTTACGCCCGGGAAGGTTTCTGAGTTAGTAAAACTGTGTTTAAATTTTGGTACACAGGGGTACGGGATATAAATGTCAAAGTAATGAAACCCTTTAATGATGCATATCGCTGAAAAGCTCTGTAAGAGTACAGTAATTGTTGTTATGTACATTTTTGTCATATTTTCATTTAGGAGGGGGGTAAAATGGAAAATAAAGGAAAACTATTTCTATAATGTATATCTAATATGTAAATAAAAATGAATGTTTGTTTATCTGTATGTCTCTTATGTCAATATTGTATATTGTACAAGTATATATTACAAATTCTAATATAAATGTTTCATCTAAGGCAACATGTTTTAACTAAATAAAGTATTTATAAGGTTTTTCAATGGAAGCAGCTATACATTTCTTATGTTATTAACGTTTATCAGGCGGTAAGAATTTCGCCGGGTCAGCTAGTTATTAATAAAATGAATGTAGTTATGTGCATTCTTATTAGGAATTATTTATTATTAGTAAATGATACTGGAGAGTATAGAATTCTTCAGTATTAAAGTAAGATACATCTCGACTGTCTTTATACAAATAGGTTGTAATTTCGAGAAAGGGGAAATGTTGACGTTATGGCTACATCCAAGTTAAACTGCATTAGACGGTAGAGAAGGCTTGTAGGGGGGAGGTTGGATCTGTATCCCTTCCGCTGAATACTAATCAGGCTTCTAACCCGTCATTAAGCTGCTACCCCAGGCCTCGGCCGATCCCTATGCTTTAAAACAGGCCAATTTCTCTCCCCTGTCATAATTAGCACCTTGGGCTTTTCCCTTTCCCAACCCTAGTACCAAATGTTATTCAACATTTCCCCCTCTTTCTCTCCTCTGGAAACCCAGCAGAACAGAAGCTTCCCAAATAGGATAATTGGCGAACCGTCTGGCTCGACCAGGAACCCTCTAAAACCCACCCTTTTCACAGTAACTCTACTCGCTCATTTTCCACAAATGAAATCAATCGTGTAACAATTTTCTGTTTTCTTTCTCATTCTAAATATTACACACCATTGCTTACCAAATCATTGAAACTAAAAACTAAAACCTGTCAAGGATTACAGTACTCGAGAAGTAAATTGGATTTCGGTTTTGAATTCCAATTCTGAAACCTTTCCCCTCTTTGAAATGGTCCAAAAGCATGATTTAGTTATCTAAACAAAAGACAGTGAAAGGAAACAATACTGTAATTTGTAATACTCACTGTCACTTACTTTTTGACAACTTCAACCAACAATTATGGTTTTTTTTTTTGTAAAAATAACGAAATTAAAAAGTTAGTATTAGACAACTCGTGAAATTATTTGATAAGGCTATTATCACAGTGTCAATGTACATGTATTATTAGTGAGTATCATATATTATTAGATAATAGCTATAATAGTTATACCGTATCATATAGTAACATAAATAATATTAGCGAAAGAGCAAGCCGTCTTGATGTATAATCAATTAACTATTTTAAACATCTATGGCATTAGGGAATAATTCAGTATTTAAAAACTAACTAGAATTAGCACTTGCGATTTTTGTCATAAGAAAAATTATTTTACTTGGAGAGACAGTTTCTTCAATGGTTCAAATGGTTCAAATGCAGTGTGATTTTTCGTGGTTTCAGTTTTAACCATGTCTTAAGATAAAGTTAGATGTATGTGATCTTTGACTTTCTTTTTATTTAAATATAAATTATGTTATTAAACAATTTTAAAAGCATAAAAGTATGAATACTAAAGAACCTATATGATTGGAGACACCGCACTCTCTAGGTTATTTCCTTTAAGTGATTTCCTCTAAAATTAGGATTCTGTTTAATATGAGTCATTATAAAGGGTTTAGTTGTAAGGCATTTAGACCATCTTTCTTCAGCGGAATTTGAATGTTAACTTAAAGCTACAAAAGATTGAAGCTATTGCAGCCATGAGCTGCATATGATTGGATATTCCCGGGTGATACGAATAGGTTTTGTTTACGTACGCCACAGGTATCTTTTGTACTACCTGCATGTTCTGGAGAGGATACTTTCCGCTTTGTATAGAGAAATAAAATATACAAATAATAAACAATTTACTTTTATTATTACATAAACACTATCTGTTTAAAACAAGGAGAAGTAAATTTACAATTAAAATTATATAATTATTTTCAAATAGTTGTGGACTAGACTGTTTTGACACAACTATATTTCTTTCAATCTCTAAATCTCTTCTAGTCATTGCATCTGTTATGAAGTTGAAGTAAATGTCTGTTCTTGAATAAATGATTACTCCAGTTTCTTTGTCACAATCTGAAATATATGAAATAGTGAATATATATATATGTGTGTGTGTGTGTATAAAATTAAAGTTTCGTCTGAATAAAAAAAAAATTAGATACATATTTTTTTATTTTATACATTCAGAAAACCAAATCCAGCCTTAACTTTTTTCTTGTATGTATGTATGTGTGAGGGATTAACAATCTAAAGAAGGTGTACGGAATGTTCTTCTTTAGACTGTTACTCCCCTTATGAAAACAGATGTGTGATATTTTGTCCCAAAGTATATTGGACTAAACATCCATTTATCTTTATAGTTATTTAGTCAAAGTCATTTATATTCTAAAAAAAATCATAGGGGAGTAACAATCTGAAGAAGTACCGTTTTTCTTACTCATTTTGTACGAAAGCTCTTGAGGCGTAGATTAATAATGTTAAGGTTTATCATATTTTTATACGCTCATGTAAGATCATTGTGTGTTTAAAATATTGTAATTTATTATGCATATATAATAAAAATAGAGGCAGTTTGCATGTAAAGACCCTCCAAACTGCGATTTAGGGACATATTTTTTTTCTTAATAATGAAAGGAACGATATTTAATACAGTTTTGATTATTTTTTCATGAAGATTTTGAAAACGAAACAATTTAGGATTTTAATTTAATTGCTTGGCCTACAAAATAATAGGAAACATAGCTACTGATCACTAGCATGAGCCCCCATAGCTAGAATGAGTGGAAGGCTAGTAAGTAATAAAATTAGGCTACAATAACAAAAAATTGGTTAAGACGTTTGAAAATAACATTAAGAAACGTTGATAGTACTTCAGCGTACTTTTATTTCACCCTAACCTATTCTGATTTTAGCCTAACCTATTCTGGATGTTAGGTTAGTATTAAAGTCCGCATTTTTATAGACAAATATCTGTTGTATCAGATGGTGCTCCCAAAGTTAAAGCTCCAATACAATATCTTTTTATCTAAAACTTGGATGTTTATATTTTCTAACCTAACATCCAGAATACAAAAAATAATTGACAATAAACGATTTGACTTACATAACTTTTGTAAGAATACAATTAAATTCATTTATGCAATAGATTACACATTGTGATTAGTATTGTTTAATTACTTCTTAATTGTTTATAAATGTACGTTCATTTTTGCATAATTGCATCAAAACACTATGTTTATTACATCTTGAAATTGAGAAAATATGTTACTCAATGTGATAACTTTTTACTACGTTTTTATTAGCTTGCATTCTTGTTTGTTTGTCCGGTACAAATCTGGCAATCGATTTCTAACTAACTTCCCGAATAGCTAGACATTTGAAACTTTTAGCATAGCTCAGAACACGATGACAATGCATTATTTTAATACTTTTAGCCATCTTTCAGCAGAATTTAATTAGTTTTCAGCAAATTTTGCTGTGCGGAAAGTTAGTTCGGAAAAAATCCGCAAGTTATTTTATTTGTTTTGCCATATCCAATATTTACGCAATCTTCATTTTGACAGGTCTCAAATTTGTGATAGATAAACATACAGCAAAACAGGAAATATCTATTATATTATTTCAAATATATCGATGGCATGCTTTAGATTTGGTGTTGGGGAGATCCGTTGTACAAAGATTTATCCTTTTATAGGTTTAAGATCAGCTCTCTGGATGGTTGTCATTCATGTGAAGTAAATAAATTCGGAACTTTTCACTAACATTATATATATTATATAACAATAACAATTATATTATCAACATTACATACGATTCAACAGAAAATTTATACTGGAAATATAGAGGCCTGTGGTTCAAATCCCAGCGCTGGTGTGTATTTTTCTCTGGTTGTTTCCCGTAGTTGTTAATAATTATAATTTGATTATTATATATTATATAACAATAACAATTATATTATCAACATTACATACGATTCAACAGAAAATTTAAAAACGTAGTATATAAAAAGTTCTTTTTATCTTGAAATTATTACTTATTAAATTAGTTACACCTTTTACTCTGGTAATCTCAAGGCTTCTGCTTTGACATCAACCTTTGTTTTTTTTACTTTAAAAGCCTTATACCTTGGCCCCGCGGCCAAATTTTTGAATTAGTAATTAGCTTATGGCTTTTTAATACTTATTAATAAAAGTTATACCTATTTGTCGTGATAATATTCCATATTGTTTTGATTGACACACAAGAGGTCCACCAGCATTTGCCATACATGGCCTCTCTACCATGACATATTTACTACACACTTCTGTTTCGGCTGTAAAAATAAGAGTGAATTTGATAAAAGCTATTTAGATAATCACATTATTTTCTTAATAAAAAAAAAAAAATGTGCACTGAGAGAAAAAACATGTAAAAAAAGCAGGATTTTTAAAGATTATACGCGTACTTTCCTGCGATATCAGCCTCAGGATGACGGTCGTTCTTTTTTCCATTTTAGAGAATGGCTTTTTCATTCATACATTTTTCCAACCTAAGCTCAGGGGAAGAAGCAATGCCGTACTGTCTTTATGCAATTAAAGCTTATGCTGGATTTACTTTAGGCCATATCCTTCCCCCTGTTCTTTTGCTAGGAGTCTCGCACTGCTTCTTGCCAATCCTATTAGGATATATTCCCATTCCGTCACGGCTTTTTTACAATACCCCCTATTTTTTTTACTAGTAGACTCACTGCTTCTTGCCAGTCCCATTAGGATATATTCCCATGCCGTCACGGATTTGTACAGTACCCTCCTGTTTATTTGAAAGTATCCTCACTGCTTCTTGCCAGTCCCATTAGGATATATTCCCATGCCGTCCCGGCTTTTTTTACAGTACCCTACTGATTATTTGCATGTAGACTCATTGCTTCTTGCCAGTCCCATTAGGATATATTCCCATGCCATCCCGGCTTTTTTTACAGTACCCTCCTGTTTATTTGATAGTAGCCTCACTGCTTCTTGCCAGTCCCATTAGGAAATATTCCCATGCCGTCCCGGCTTTTTTACAGTAACCCCCTGTTTTATTGCAACTAGTCTCACTGCTTCTTGCCAGTCCCATTAGGATATATTCCCATGCCGTCCCGGCTTTTTTACAGTAACCCCCTGTTTTATTGCAACTAGTCTCACTGCTTCTTGCCAGTCCCATTAGGATATATTCCCATGCCATCCAGGCTTTTTTTTACAGTACCCTCCTGTTTATTTGATAGTAGCCTCACTGCTTCTTGCCTGTCCCATTAGGGTATATTCCCACGCCGTCACGGCTTATTCCCAGGTACTCCTTCCTTGGTTTTGCCAATGCTATACTGGCTAAATGTATGAACATCTAAATCAGTAATTTAGATTGGTGTAAGACAGGTTGTCTTTCACCAATCTGAAGTGGCGTAAGTAACATTAGAATGTATACATCTAGCCAATGTGCATAGCTAGATTATGATTAGGTAATGAACAATGCAAGCAAAAAAAAAAAAAATACATTAAATATTTTCTATATTAAATCATTTGTGTACAAAAAACTTACTGCTAAGTATACAAATTATATTTATTGTTTTGTTATACATGATATGGTTCTGTATCAAAATCTATTAACAAACTAAGGCCTAATGTATTAAAAAACAGATTTTAAAATTAATATTACATTAACATTGTTTTGTTTTATGATATGTAGTCCAGTCAAATGGTGCACAAAAAGGGCTCGAAGTGGAAAGTTCTGGTGTAATTGTTTTTAGTGGTTTATGTTATGTTTTTTTGTGGTGCTCAACACGAATCTGAAGTTGTCCAACAAAATTTCCCCCGGCAAATATGAGAAATCATCAAAAAAGAATATGTATTAGTGGTTATATCTTGCAAAGCAATCTATTCACACAAAAAGTGGTCCAGTAGTAAAATAAAAAAGAGAAAATAACTTTCAATTTATGTCTTCAACATTTTTTTGTACGTTATATGGTTTTCACGCAATTGGGAGTTGAAATATCGGTAATTTTTGAAAAAAGACCAGTCATCCACCATGACTTAATGAGCGAATTTTCAAAAAAATCGACGTATTATTGGCTTATGATTATATACGAAAATTTTGTTTTAAAATTTGGATAGGTGAAAAAAAAATTGGTACACAGGGGTATGGGGTACAAAAGTCAAAATAGTATATACCCTTCAAGATGCATGTCGTTGGAAAGCTCTTTAAGAGTACAGTAATTGTTGTTATGTACACTTTTGTCATATTTTCATATAAGGGGGGGGGGGGATAAAGTGGAAAAAACATGTTTTTATGCTATTTTTATGTGTTATTTGTTTTACCTCCCTCTTATATGAAGATATGACAAAAGTGTACAAAACAACAATTACTGTACTCTTAAAGAGCTTTCCAGCGGCATGCATCTTGAAGGGTATATACTATTTTGACTTTTGTACCCCGTACCCTATATACAATTTTTTTTTTCACCTATCCAAATTTTAAATCAAAATTTTCGTATATTATCATAAGCCAATAATACGTAGATTTCATTAAAGTCATGGTGCATGACTGGACTTTTTTCAAAAATTCCCGATATTTCAACTCCCATTTGCGTGAAAACCATATGACGTACAAAAAAATGTTAAAGACATAAATTGAAGGTTATTTTTTCTTTTTTATTTTACTACTGAACCACTTTTTGCGTGAATAGATTGCTTTGCAAGTTATAAGCTGAAAACCACAAATAAATATTATTTTTTGATGATTTCTCATATTTACCGGGGGAAATTTTGTTGGACAAATTCAGATTCGTGTTCAGCACCCCAAGAAACATCAAATAAACCACTAAAATCAATTACACCAGAACTTTCCTCTTCAAACTACCATTTGACTGGACTAATGGTTCTTAAACAAAAACTATTAAAAAATTAAAGCATAAAGTATAAAATAAAAAATGAATATTGTCTATATTTACATTAATAGTAATAATACAATTTATTGTTTTGTTTTATGATATTGTTCATTGTCGAAAACTATTTACAAATTAAGGCCTAATGAATGAAAAAAAATAATATTTTAAAATTAATATTGTCTATATTAAACTTTTTTTATAAATAAAACTTCTTGTTAAGTACAAATTACTACTAACAATGTTTTGTTTTATGATATGGTTCTTTAACAAAAACTATTAAAAAATTAAAGCATAAAGTATAAAATAAATAAAAAATTAATATAGTCTATATTTACATTAATTGTAATAATAAAATTTATTGTTTTGTTTTATGATATGGTTCATTATCAAAAACTATTAGCAAATTAAGGCCTAATGAATGAAAAAAAAAAAAAAAAAAAAAAAAAATGACATTATTTTAAAATTAATATTGTCTATATTAAAAAAAATTTTGTACATAAAACTTCTTGCTAAGTACAAATTACATCAAACATTGTTTTGTTTAATGATATGGTTCTTTATCAAAACTATGAAAAAATTAAAGCATAAAGTATAAAATAAAAAAAAAATAAAAAATTAATATAGTCTATATTTACATTAATTGTAATAATAAAATTTATTGTTTTGTTTTATGATATGGTTCATTATCAAAAACTTTTAACTAATTAAGGCCTAATAAATGAAAAAAACAAAAATTAATATTGTCTATATTAAAAATTTTTGTGTACTTAAAACTTACTGATAAGTACAAATTACATTTATTGTAGTAATGAAATTTATTAGTCCACATAATATTAAAGTCCGCATTGCTTTTATGTGCAATATTTCACCTCCTCTTGAGGCATCTTCAAGCCTTTAATTTTGTTTTCTCGTTTTATTAATAATTTGCTAATCCTATCGATTTCTATTTAAAAACAGGTCTCCTGCAAGCTGTGTATATCCACATTGTCATTAATTTATTATTAATATGCGTCAAAAAAACTCTTTAATTAATCATTTTCTCGTTAAGAAAACATGTTATTTGCAAAGATAAGAGCTCTTATCAATAAAAAGTTTGCAAATAACATGTTTTCTTAACGAGAAAATGATTAATTAAATAGTTTTCAGTTTTTTTTAAGCATATTAATAATAAATTAATGACAATGTGGATATACACAGCTTGCAGGAGACCTGTTTTTAAATAGAAATCAATAGAATTAGCAAATTATTAATTAAACGAGAAAACAAAATTAAAGGCCTGAAGATGCCCCAAGAGGAGGTGAAATATGGCACATAAAAGCAATGCGGACTTCTTTATTAAATACCCTATAGACCTTGTACAAAAAAATGTAAAGATTTTAAAATAAAGGGTAAAGGACTAGGATGATGTATATATTTAATATTATTCTTTTCAACATCAAAATGACTAATAGCATTAAAGTTCTTCAATAATTACTTGAATACACTTAGAATTAATTTACATTTAATATTAATTTTAAAATTTTAAGAGTAAGGGTAAGTGAAGTAATCAGGTAACTCTTGACAATGCAGTCATACATTTTCATAGTAACTATTTACAAACATGTTGACAGGATGTACATATTTGAGTAAAAAGAGCATTAGTTACACAACAGTCCTATATATGTAAAAACTACTAATTACACCAAGCTTTGATTTATGTCATAATTGTAACTTTTAATGAAATAATGACATACATTTTATTAGGCATTATTTTAAATTTTAATCTGAAGATTGGTCAATTCTTAGTGTAATTTGTATTTTTTAAATATATAAGACTGTTGAGTAACTAATTTGCTCTAGAAGTCGGTTCTAGAAGTAATAAGTTTTTATAATTGAGTAAACTTTGAATCATTACTCAATCAACAGGATGACGCAAAGTAACATACATTGCAGAATCTGACATCACTGTCAACGTATTGGGAAAGGAATTAAGTAATTCATTAAATCTGAACCAAGAAACTGCATCAGTTATTTCTACCTCATAAGCATAAACATGTTCATTAAAACACATTGTTTCGTAGTAATGTAAAAGTAAATAAATTTCTCCACTAGTCGTAGTGACTATGTCCTCGACAGATGCGAATACAGGTAAGAATACCTGCTCACAAATGTCTACAGTTACAACAGAGGACTTAATAATTTTAGTGCCCGCAGTTTTTATCCAGTTTACAGAATGATACTTATCATTAGTCATGTCAATTTCAAACTGAGAAGTAATTGCAGCAATTACTTCTTGGTTTAAATCATATTTTTTACTAAAAATAAAACGTGAGCATTGGACATCTCTCACCAGCAAATCATTTAATATTAATTGGTTTTTAATTGCTATAGTTTTACAAATGTTAATTCTTGTGCTAGTGGAGTTAGCTATTAATTTTGATATTCTGTGACGGCCCTCGAACCGCATGGTCCATATTTGAGTCAATGGTCCAAACCTGGCCAACATTTGTGGGTAATGTGTCAAAAAATGAAATTTAGGTTTAAGTGTAGATTTGGTTAATGCAATATAAAGATCATTGAACTCTGATATAGTATGTGCAAATTGATTGGTGGTATCCGGAAAAACTCTCGAGTTCATCAGGCGATCAGTGATTTTACGCATAAGTAGGAAAAGAGCCCATACTCTATCACCTTCAGGGACATAATAGCCTAAAATTAGGCCAACATATCTGACCAGTGTGAGCATTTCGGATGCTGACGTTTTAATCGTAACAGTTTTACCGTCTAACTTGATACAGTTGCTTGGTTTGGACGAAGAGTCAGGACCATAGTCGAAAGAGACCAGCCTGGCTTTTAAAGTTTCTACATCTATCGCAGCGACATCCCTCACAAAATGATTTACAATAAAATTCATAACATACCTACAGCAACCTTCTAACCAATCGTGTAAAACGTCAGTCGCTACATGCTTGAATAAATTAAAACCTTTTATGGAAAGCAAAACACAACTTTCCTTGATTCCAGTTTTTGAAACATCATTTAATAGCAACTGTTCTTTATAACTTTTTAAATTTCTAAGCAAGGATTCCTTTTCTGTGCTAAGAACGTGCAATTGACTTTTACTTACATTGCATATTCGACAACAATATTGAGCTACAAAACTTTCTACGAACCCTAGTATACCATTCAAACCTAGGTTGTCACCCGAAATAGAGCAGACTACGAACTTAAGTGTCCCTGAGAACACCTCGGTATTTATTGCTACACCATTGGCTCTTAAAAAGTTTAACTCTTCAATGATTTGTTTGAACATTAGAGCATTCCCAAACTCAAGTCTGTCTGAAGAATGGAAAAGGGCTAATAAAAAAATGTAACTAAGTTTAGAAGTGTAGTGAGGTGGAAGGGATGGAAGCGAGGTGTAGACACCACAAAGCTTGTGTATGCCAGCATGAGAACCGAGGGGATTACCGATTTCAAAATCATCACAGTAAAGAATTATTGGAAGGATCAATTCATTAGGCTCCCCACGAGCAATGCCGCATACAGTTTTTTTCCAAGAAGACGCCTCCATAACATTTGTTACAGCAATATAAGGGTCTTCAATTACAGACAGTGTGGCCAAGTGCCGCAATGTATCAGTCATAACATCGACTTTACTGAAAAATTTTTGGAGCACATCCCTGAGAGGGATGACTTGCATGGTGCAAGGCATTCTTTTTAAAGTACCCCCCTCACTGGCATGCCTGTACTCATTCCTATACCCAATAACTATTTCTTGAGGGCGAATGAACATCCCTGTGGATTCTAAATTTTTAAAACGGAGGTGTTCGGTTCGATATTTCTTTATTATATCGGAACTAATGAAAGATTGAAGGGATCTATTCCTCTCTACCTCGTCTAAGTTGCACAGCTGTAATATTTCTTGTTTAATACCTTCTTTCAAAGGATCAGACAATAGGTCTCCTAACCCGTCCACTACTAACTGGACCACATTTCGAGGTACCAAAGGGTGGCTATATAGTTTTGATATGAATGCATTGAGGCTAGCATTAATAACATTTTTTAAACTACTACTTTTCTCACCATGTGATGTGGTGGCTACACTTGGCATAGGAGTATCCTCACTTTGAGAGGTATTAGGCTCTTCAGAGGCTGCAACAGACGGTGTCAACTCGGTAATTGAAGGAACAGGTATTTCATTTTTTTCAGAAGGACAGACAGACTGAGTTACTTGATTAAGAGTTACTTGAGTACTTTGATTAAGGTGAATCTTAAGGATGTGCTGTTTGAGACTACGTGCTGTGGAGAAATTACGGGTACATTTGTCATTTCCGCACTCAAATTTGGGATTAAAATTGTCAACCAACTTACAGATACTATTTTGATGAAAGGTCAATTCAGAGGGGAATTGGAATGGCTTTTTACAACCGTAACACCGAAGCATGACTGGTTAGAAGGTTGAATGTTATAATGTAAAATAAGTTTTTTAACTTACAAAGAGTCGAAATGGTGTAGAGCTATTCGGACGGTCTGGGTGAGCCTGTCGTGCTTTGTGGTTATGTTGTAAATGCCTTGTTGGATCAACAGCCACAATGCCTCACTTTCAAAAGGGTATTCCAGGCCAGTGGTCATGAAGATCTTAAATGCGACGTCCACTGCTTCTAAGAGAGACGTGAATTTGTAGGTAGTACTGTCAACAGTGACAAATACACAGGAAAAGTTTAATTTGTCGTCGCCTACTGCAATAACCCACGGCTGAAACGGGAGGTTGTAATTCTTCAGCTTACTCCTCCGTGCGGCTACAGTCTCGTCCAAATGGTCTTCTCTTGGTATTATTTTTATAAAACTTTCCTGCACCTCACTTCGCGATGGACGCCAACCACTACCCTTTTGTCTAGTGCCTGTAGAAAGGGACAGCAACGACTGAAGACAGAAGAGGAGCACCTGTGAGGTAAGTTCATCAGCTGAATCCTCACTGTCAACTGTTAAAAAAAGAGAGAAGAAAAATTATAATTAAACAAGCAGAAAAAATTTCGCAGCAAATCAACAAAGATAAATAGTAACTAACAAGTAGCAATTACAACATATTAATGGCATAGGTGAATGAATAAGTCTATCAGTCAGTAATTAATTAAAACATATTGATGACATGGGTAATAATTAAACATTTTAGCCCAAGCAATCAATATATAAGTTAAACAATAAGTTGGCAAGTGAAAATTGTGCATTGTGAAGATCCTACTGCCATTAATAACTAAGACAATTCATCTAAGAAACGTAAAAGGAGTTGTTTCCATTACATATCTATCTGATGTGATATATAAAAAAAATTTGCAGACAACTTTTCAGGAGCGGTAATACATAAAAGTGTAGTGCTAAATAAATTTTTCATTTACCTGTTAGTAAAGACAGATAGGGGTCTATGTGAGGCCTTAATTCTTTCCTCTTTGCCTTCTCTTTAAATGTAGCTAGTAGTGACGTGTGGAGGGCAGCCAACTTCAGATAAAGGCACCTCTCTTTGCCCGGGTACTCCCTATTGAAGTCTGCTAACAACTGAAACACATTAAAACAACAGTATTCAATTAAAGGCTCAGGACTAAAACCAGAAAAAAATATATATATATAAATATATATAAACAGGGTGGCCACGATAAACTGACTCACCCTGTTATCTCTTTCATTTTTGAAGGTAGAGAAAAAATTTAAATGGTAACTCACCATTCGCGTAATTTTATAATATGATTTTCAAAAATATTTTTATCTCATAGTTTCGGCGTTATCTCTCTCAACTTTGAAATCTTAAATGGTAACATAAATTTTTTAATTTTTTTTCTAAAATTATATTACCTTTGAAGAAAAATGAGCCTTGAATCAACAAAATCGGTTGAGAATTGACAGAGATATTCTGTTTTCAATATAACAAAAATGCTATCTTAATCTAAAAAAAATAAAAAAATCTTAATTCTGTTTATTTCACTTTGCTTTTCACTTATTAACGTTTGTTGAATGCATTTAGTGATCAACCTTTTTTTCCATTCCATTCAGGACAACATGGTTAGTATGACCTCTTTTGATCAGTGTTCCGACAATTTTCCATTTCTCTACAGTTTAAGGAAGGAATGGAAAAAAGGTTTGACTTTTGATCAGTAAATGCATTCAACTAACCAAAATAAGTGAAATAAACATAATTAAGATTATTTCATTTAATTTGCGATTTTTTTGTTGAGAGTATTTTACATTCTAAAATAGCATTTTTGTTATATTGAAAACTGAATATCTTTGTCAATTCTCAACCGATTTTGTTGATTCAACGCTCATTTATCTTCTAAAGCAATCTAATTTAAGAAAAAAATATACAAAATATAGGTTACCATTTAAGATTACAAAGTTGAGAGAGATACCGCCGAAACTATGAGATAAAATTTTTGGAAATCATATTATAAAACTACGCGAAAATCCAAGGTGAGTTACCATTTACAATTTTCTCTATCTTCAAAAATAAAAGAGATAACAGGGTGAGCCAGTTTATCGTGTCCACCCTGTATATATAGGCACTTCTTTAGATTTTTACTCCCCTTATAAAAACCAAAGTGTGATATTCCTATTGTCCCAAAGTACATTGGACTAAACATCACTTTGTAATAATACTTATTTGTCCGTCATTTATATTTTAAAAAAATCATAGGGGAGTAAAAATCTACAGAAGTACAGTATGCATAAAAGCATTAGGTACTATGCTTACCAGTCTATAACCATTAGGCGATTGAATCGCAGGGTACAGTTTAAAATACTCGTAAACCGCCAGTCCAGTTTTCAACTGCTTTTTCCTGGCCTCATAGCTAGTTTGCCAATTTTCTTCTACCAAGTGCCAGGGCTGCACTGATGACTTCAACAGTTGCAGGGCTTCTTCTTCTATCTGGTTCGTCTTGTATTCTTGCTCTTCCACTAGATGTGAATTGGGGGTTGTTGGCCCTGATTGACGAGGGGTTCTATTAGAGGGTGGCAAAGTACCTTTTCTTCGCTCCTTTCGCTTAAAATAATTATACGCCTCTTGAAAGGATCCAGAGGCGTTCCTTTTCGCCTGGAAATTCTGTGCCTTTATGTAGGCGCTATAGTAGAGCGTGTGGTCCTCGACCGGGAATAAGGTAAGGACTTCCTGTACCCAGCGGGTGAACTCCCCGCTGCTTATTAATCTGGCTGGGTCTGGATCCAAGACGCTGTTTATTACTTGTTTGGCAATTTCTCTTCTGTGCCCGTCAGGGAGCCTTTTATCGTGACCCCTTAATGCCAGTATGTCTCTGCCTGTACGCGACGATTTCAGCACTTGATACACCTGTAACACCCAGACAAACAAGAGAAATTAATTAAGTGTAGGCAAATAAGTAATAGTTACTATTATTTATTAGAAATTCAATTTTTATAAGTTTTTGGTAATATTCATACTACTGAACGTTTAAAAATTATAATTACTATTTACAAAGGGAGACAGACAGAGAAAAATATACTTCAGCGCCGGGACTCCCCCTCATTTCCAGTGTACTGGAGCTCTAACCAATTAAGCTACACTGAAGAATAATTTCCTCTGACGATATCAATACCTAATCCCAAATTAAGCTTTCAAATTTTTCTACAAGTCTTAGAAGTCAACAAACGACAATAGAACTAGACCGAGAAATACACTTGTAATTTGGAATTAGGTATCGATATCGTCAGAGGAAATTATTCTTCAGTATAGCTTAAATGGTTAGAGCTCCCGCACACTGGAAATGAGGGGGAGGTCTGTGGTTCGAGTCCCGGCGCTGAAGTATATTTTTCTCTGTCTGTCTCCCTTTGTAAATAGTATTATTTATTAGTAGGAAAATAGTATGATATTCAATTTTCACACTAATGGACAACTTGTTTCAAGGGAAAAAATAAACTTTACATTAATTCATTACACCAAGTTAATCCTAGGAGTAATGCTGAGAAAACGTTGGGGCAATGTTGGGTTTAATTATAACCGACATGTATAACATAAAATGTTGTCAAAAGTCAAAACAGATTTGAAATAAGAGAAATTAAATTTTAACAGTCACATTTTAAAGTCAGTCTAATCTCTGCCCAAAATGTAAAAAAATCTCAGATTAACAAGTACAAGTATTGTGAAAAATTGTACTCAATGACAACCTGAACTTAAACAATAAACAAAGTCAAACACTTACATAATTGTTGTCTAATGGGTCTGGTTTTGGCGAGGGCGGGCTGGACAGCGGGGAAGAACAAATGTTGGTATCCAATGATTGTCGGGATCGCTTTAGAGGTGCCAAGGGCATTACACTTTTCTCCGGGATATGAGTTTGTAAATTTGAATAAATTATGTCATTATTATTATTGTCATTTAAAGTAGAGTCTGATGCAACAAAATTACTGGTGTAACTTTCGTTTAAAGCCTCTAATGCCCGGAACCCGAAATCATCCCTGTCATCATTAACCGGCTCAGTAGGAGTTGCTGATGTCGTCGCACCCTGCAACATTATTGAAATCAAGTATTAACAAATTATAATAAGCAAACAATAAACAATCGAGGGAAAGCTAAGTAGGGAAGAAATATATTTAGATATCAATAAATAATGTAAAAGCAATAACATAACAATAAAAAATAATCAAAGAATTTAAATATACCAAAATTATAACATATTAAACATTATTAATTACAACATATTAAAAAATAACACATTTTTGTTCTATTCTTTTGATTTTTTAAGTTTATGTACTTAGTAAGTTGTAAAAATTCTTTGTTACAATTTCGGTATATTTATATTACAAATTAACTCCATGTCGGATTTAAACTTAAATCCAGCTATTAATAATCTTTAATGAACTAATACTTTTAGCTAAAAGTGAAAAATTGCCTCTGTTTTAACGATTCTTTTCCTTTTTCCTATTATGGGTAAAAAAAAAAAAATTCACTTTGTAACTTCGTACTGACAAAACATTATTTAGTGGTTTATATTTTTGTTACTATTCCGATGATAAACAAAACAGCGTTAATTGTAGAATACGAATATGGAATAAGAAAAAAACAAAAAAACATTTACTTACAGGAAATC
Organism: Gerris lacustris; assembly: GCA_951217055.1. Taxonomy (NCBI): domain Eukaryota; kingdom Metazoa; phylum Arthropoda; class Insecta; order Hemiptera; family Gerridae; genus Gerris; species Gerris lacustris. The sequence goes on along the minus strand of OX578281.1, from coordinate 31,384,112 downwards.
TATTTTCAATAGCGTGGTCTTGGTCGAGTTTCCACGGTTCCCAGTTTTTCATAAATGTCAACCTTGGCCCAACTTTCGGAATTAAGCACGCTAGCAAATCTGGAGTTAAAGACTTGAGAGTGTGGAAGTTCACTTCGTTATCTGCACTTAAAAAAAAAAAAAAGATACTGAATACATTTAACTAGTGAAATAATGGGCTGGGAGGCACTAGGAGCTATGTATTAAACTTATTACAAATTCACAACAAGGTGAATCCTTGTTCGGGTAAAAAATAATAATAATTTACATTAGTTTCCTTCTAGGCCAGTGGTTCTTAACCGGGGGGGGGGGGGGGCGCGGCCCCCCAGGGGTTCTTGGAAGGTGTTTAGGTACAATATGTATTATATTAGGAGATTTTATGGGGGCCGTGGTTACCAAAAGGTTAAGAACCACTGTTCTAGGCAACGTATGTATACTACTACTAGAAATGTATACTACTTTAAGACTAACTATACGTAATATTTACGTGGTGACTTAATGAAAAATAATTGTCAATCCTCACTAACGCATCGGGTAAAACTGAATTGAGTCTGTAATCGGGAAGGTATAGACGAAGCACTGCTAGAGGGTGGAGATTGTGTGGTTTACAGTTTTTCTGTGATTCACATTTAACTAAAACTGTACGTAATTTGGCTGAACTGAACGAGATGATACGGTCGAGAATCGCTTGGCGGCACAACTTTGCTTAATTTATACACTTGAGAGATTATATCCCTTTGTCAAACAGTACATTTGTATGATTTAAACATTTGAGAAATTATATATGTATGATTTGTTCATAGGAGGGTTTATATCCCTTTGTCAAAAAAATACGTTAAGAGTCAAAATACGTTAGAGTCCGCCATCTTTTCTATAAACCGTATCATATTGTTCAGTTTTACCCGTAATTTATACGTACATTTAGCTTTCTAAGGTTATGAGTAGAATTATTTCTATTATACTCCCTCTCTCCAAGAAGTCTCCTCGCGTGTATGCATGTAAATGTACCTTATACGGTACTTCCTTACATTGCAAATCTTAAATTTAAATTAAAATTAGGTATTTATTTAATTTGTCTAAATATTAAATTATTTTCATAACCGTTGATTTATTTTATAATTAAATTTAACTTAATTAACATGTTACATAAGAGGCTTCTTGAAGTTAATAAAGATAGAATAAATTATTAAATGAACAAGCAGAAAATAAAAGTTGTACTTACCAATAAATACTTGGACGTATTCTTGAAGGCCCCATGAAATTAATAACCTAGAGACGTATGCATCTCCACAACTTGCATCGCTACTCGATGTCATGTTGTACATTTTTAACACTCACTTTTTCAATATATAACGATAGTATTATGAACAACTCAATTTGAAAAAAATATAAAAAAAAGACTGAAAAACTTTCATAGATAATTATAGAAGAGAGAGATGTACACTTCGCCACAGCTACACCGGTATTGTTGTAAGATTAAGATGGCGAGGGCAAGGGTACTGTGTAGAGGGTACTGAGAGGTGAGGGAAAAAAGCTTGGAAACCTCCCCACCCTCGAAAAAAAGGCTAGTACAAACTGTTCTAACCCCCTTCTCTCGCGTGATTGTACCCTTCGACTCCTGCTTCAAAAACGTGATTATGTTTTTTCCTTGTATTCAGGTACAAAACCGCGATGAAATACAAAACAGACATGACACTTGTTAGGGTTGTACTTTTCACAATAGACCTGCTATTTTAACAGAAACAACTTTCTTCTTAACACTAAATACTTTTTATACAAGAATTTTACCTGGTACCCGGGCTTCTTTTCAGACATCACAACTTCTTTAAACAACTTAACCGGATATATTACAAATAATGCAAGGAAATACTGGCATCAATGCGTCCCCAAGCTACACGAGGAATCTACGTTTTGCTGTGTGTGGGCACTTAAAAAGCGAAATACACTAATTTTCAAGGGCCCCTTCTGAACTTAAAACGAAATTTAAAAATAAAAAGACGGAGGTTTCTTGTAAATTTAATTCTGCACAAGTTAATCCCAATTTGTACACTCTACGACGATTATTGACGGCACAATGTAGGAAATAAAATTTTAAGATCTTAATATATTTTCACCACATTGAGCCTTACTTATTAGCCATGTGAAGTAAAAATTGGTTTCAAACTGTACAGAATTAAATGTGTAAGAGACCTGAAGTGTTAGATTTTTGTCATTTTGCTTAGAACCAATTATTTTTACATGTTAGTTGCTTCTTAACCGTTATTATTGGAACGAAGTTCCTTATGGCACGTTCTGGAGCCCGGGAGTGAATCCAAAAAAAACGACCAAAATCACCGTCACATAAATAACCGTCACAAAATCACCGTCACGCAAAAACCGTCACGAAATCTACCGATGACGATAAATTGAGTAAAAGATCACTGAGTTAGTTGAAATTTGGTACAAATGTTCATTTTACCAATGCCCAGGCTGAGTTCGTTGAAAAATGTTATCCGCCCAAGCGTTCACGCGCCACGCTCGCGTGAACGTAAGCTTCAAAAAGACGGGAAAAAATGTTATTATGGAAGCCTGTTACTTGACTTGTTTATTTTGTTATATGTCAAAATGTCACTTGTTTTTGTAAACATCGAAAATATAATCACGGTCTTATTAAAAGTAAAATTGATCTGTGCTCACGCTTATTTCAATATATTAGGTATATTATTATAATACTGCGTATTTAATGCAAGAAAAAATTCTAACTTCATCTATTTAATAAAATATTTTAACTTCATCTAGACCAAAACCTTTTTTAATTTTTTTTTTTTAGTGAAACGAACACCGACACTATTATGAAGTGATATAGATCGCTAAATTTATTAAAGTGGACCCAAACGTTTAAAGCAAAGAAAACAACGTTCTTACCGATATCTAACGTTCTAACGTATAACGATTTTTATAAAACTTTTTACACATTGTCTAAAGTACAGTTGAAACAGGCATGAAACATTTCAACCGGATTCAAGCAGAAGCTTTAGAGTAGGGAAGAGATATATTTAATAATATTTTAAATTAATAGGCCGGGTAGGTAGAAAACAGTCGTATTTCAATCCAACATTCCTTTAACAAACATACTCCTTAACTATAAACTCATCATGATCAACTTTTTTCTTATATTCAATATATATTTATGGTAAGACGCTTGCTTTAATTATACAAATAATGATTTTCTTTTAATTTTACCTTAACTCTGCTAGGTACAAACAGTTCGTTACTTTTAATTTTGTCTCTTTTCTAACTCCGCCATGTATAAGTAGTTAGCAATGTGTACGTACTTAGCAGTGTTATTTTATAATTTATATTTAATGAAAAATGTAAGGAACTTCGTTCCTACCGGGTGTCCCGCGACACCACACGTATTTTTTTCATATGGTGAAGAATCAAGTTTGCAAGTGACAAAAACTTTTATATCTTTCATATACTTTCTTTAAATCCAATCACATTTCCACTTTTTAAATGTACAGATTAGAAAGAAAGTATTCCCAGTGGACTTAAATATGCTATCACTTGAATTCTTGAGAAGAAGAACTTGGTATCATTTCCATACTTAATTTGTAAGTACAAACTTTATGAGTTTGTTTGTCAAGCCCTTCTTTTTGTTAAGTCGAAGGAATTGAAGAAATAAGATCCTAAAATCACAATGTAGAGCACATTTTTCCTTAAAACGTAAAAGAGTGTCCCTTTTATCGTTTCATTTTAATTTGATGTTTGTTATTATTATTATTGTTACTTTGTTCTTGATTCAATTGTATTTTGTTTGAAATTTTACCAGGTTCTAGAGGCGTTTCCAATAACTTTTGTTAATAGAAACGCCACAAAAAATACGCCTTACAAATTTAAAATTACAGTAAAAATATCATAACAAATCTATCTTTATATGTGTACTAAATTATGACACGTTATAGGAACAATATTCCTATAAGTTACTGTGGTTATATAAGACAAATATGGTAATTCACATTATACAAATAATCAGATTTACTATAGCGACCGTTGCTTATTAGGAAACGCTCATTCTAAGGAAAAGAAAATAATTATAAAAATAGTCTGCCAATTAGTGTGGCAGCTTCGTCGTATTCTACAACGTACTTAAATAATGTTTTATGCTTTTACAACCTTAAATTAAACTAGGCATCGCGTGGCTCTATCATTGAAGCGAGCGTATAGTGATAAATATGTATTGAATATTGAAAAAATAGATAATCATGAATCATGATGAGTTGATAGATAATGGGTATAGTAGTAGTACAGCGGCTAGTAGTAAGGGAACCACCCTACATTCTTACTATTCCTCTAACCACACTCCTTTTCAATTATTATAAAATGTATCTCTTTGCTACAAAAAAACTACTGCATGTATAAAATTGAAATTTTGCATGCCTGTTCCAATTGTGCATTAGATGGTGTATATGAAGTTTTATTAAAATCGTTACGTTAGAACGTAAGATATCGGTAAAAAGGTTGTTTTATCTATTTTAAACGTTTAGGTCCGCTTTAACAGTTTTAGCGATCTTTATTAATTCATAGCGGTGTCGCTGTTGGTTTTACTAAAAAATGTTATTTCAAAAAAATGTTCGTCTCATCGAATAAGTGATGATAGAATTTTTTCCCGTCCTGAAATTCCAATTTTAAATTTGAAGCTCACGTTTACGCGAGCATTGCGCACGAACTCTTGGACGGATCACGCTGTCCAACGAACTTAGCCTGAGTATTAGTAAAAGGAACATGTATACCAAATTTCAACTAAATCGGTCAACTTTTACTCAAGTTATCGTCGGACACGTAAACGTTACTCACAGACAGACAGACAGACAGACAGACAAGATGCATATTTCGTTGAATGTAAGAAGCTCGCTTACGCTCGCTTCAATTAAAACCTTTGTTATAAATCTGGGGCTATCTGCGGGCCACTTCCGACTAACCACCCAAATATCATTCAAATCAGAAGAGTAGTTTTGAAGATATAGGTGTAAATAAATTTATATGTTTGTGCGTATGTGGACGAGAAACAAATGAGAGCTGGAGGTTGAAACCTATATTGGACCAGGACCCACAATGGACCAGTTATGACTTACTATCCAAATTTCATTTTAATCGGACGAGTAGTTTTTAAGATATGGCAGTTCGCAATAATTGAGTGACAGACACGGAACTACAAATGTTCCCTGATGTCAGAAACAGATTTGTGTCATGGAATTATTTAAATCGGAGATATAACAATAATTATTCGTTCTTCAGAACAATCTCATATAGCTTCCGTTACCTTCGGCAAGCTTGGAAGCAATAAATTGTTTACATTTTTGTAACATTTATATATTGTAATTATGTTACAATAAAAAATGATTATTATTAAAATCAATTTGTGAAAAAGTTATTTTTAGGAAAATAACTAACTTTCAATTAATGTCTAATTTCACTGTCATTATTTTTACTGCAATAAGTTAGTCTAAAACTTATATCAATACAAGCTTTCTAATGCTATTTCTGTTTCTAAAAAGAGGCCTCAGATTCAAATCCATCAGGACTTTACTTTTAATATGCTTTTATAAACAGCCAGCCCTATTTATGCTATAAAACAGAACTTATAACGGGGCCCTTACACTCTTAAACATGTTTGTCAATCCTTTAAATTCGCTAAAACCGAAACATAAAGATATCAAAAATCCTCCGATTTTTAGCACACTAACACCCCCCCCCCCCCCCCCAAAAAAAACAAAACAACATGTTGTTGGTCTCTATAACTGCGTACGTTTTACCTTATTATTCTTACTTTTCCTCAACTATGGTGGGAAAAGTATTATTTTAAATAAAGTGTTGCTTAAATTAAAGTATTATTTTAAATTATAAGTGTGTGCAAAAAAGGCATCCTATACTTATGTCAGTAAAAGGTAATAAATTCAATGCAGTATTACAGATTGCTTGGTTCTCATGGTGTCTCAGGTGTAAGCAGTGTAAACTACGTTACTAAAAGTGAAAGTTAATATGTCTTAAGTTAATATCTAAAACCCTCTTTTACTATTTTAAGAGATATTTTTGGAATTATTTTTACATTTCTTTGAAATAAAAAATAATATAATCCTTCTTTTCTGTAGTGTATTTATAAAAAAAAGGGAAAAGAAATTTAGAATTATTCCCCTAGTGCCCTAGATTAAACTTTTACTACTAAAGCAAGGATTAAGTCAAGGGTTTGTCTCCCCTGGGTACAGTAGATTTGGTTTTACCCTTACAGGTAAAACGTTGATTTCTTCACTCATGAAGATCTTTGAAAAACACATCAGGTCTAAAGTAATAAGTATACCATTATGAATTACTTAAAAAATATTTAACGGAAATTTACAATAATAATTATTATGAAACCTTACAAAAAAAATAAAAATAATAATAATAATGAGTCCTGTAAAGGGAGAAAATTGGTTATTGATTGTAGGTGTCTTACATGGAGAAAACCCAAAATGGTTGAAATTTGAAATAATGGATAATAAGATTGAGAAAAATTTTGAAGTTAACACACTGGCTGAGCTTACAAAATTACAGGAGGGAGAAGGATTATTCAGTTTCTAAACATGAAATATTTCCCTACCAGATACGAGCAATCTTGAAAAGCCTGAAAGAAATAGAAAAAGAAGTGACGGGATGAGTTTTTTACATTACATCCGGGCGTCCTAAGCTTTCCCGTGATTTGCCAGGGCAATATTTCATGCTACATCACTGAATAATACTTCTCCCTTCTGGTAAATTTGCAAATCAATACCTTACGGGCTAATTAATATTCAAGAACAGCAATTTTACAAACTCGTATTGCTCTTACCACGGACATACTGATTTTTCACTATTTCTAGTCAACCTGGCTTTACCAAATTGCAGGGAAACTTGCTGTTTGTACTACCATACCAGACTTGTGCTTATAAGTACCGACATATTTCTTATAAGTACCACCAGAGTTCATGTCTCCAGGCTTTTTAGGAAAGCAATTCTCCAAATTGTAATTAAACCGGCCGGAAGGTTGAAATATTACCAATCTCATGCTATTTTTTTAAAAAATCCTTGATTTATGAACTAATTCGAGGCTTTTTGAAAATGCCATTCCATTACGTGCTCTCTCCAAAAAAAAATTTCTCTCAGTGTGGTCTCAGTACTGATGCTATCATTATTATTAAATATAGCGTTAAATATTTGTAATAGATTAAATTATATTTATATGTGGGTTAAACCTGGGTTAATCAATATTATTGAGATATTTTTGTTCTACGACAATAGTCTGAATGGTTTGTGTGTTGGTCTCCCCAAGACATTGAGACACCTGGGACAGTTTTATTACGCTGTTTTAATATTGAGTCTTATCATGAGTAAGACAAAATATTTTACCGAAATTTGAAGGGCAATGAGTTCTACAGTTTTTTAAGAGTATATTTAATATAGGGATATTATCACTTTTATATACACAAGTGTGATATTCCTTTGACCCAGGGTACATTGGACTAAATATCCCTTTGTCTTAATAGTATTTTAGACTAAGGAATTAATACCACTCTGTTAATGTTCCTTTGTCTAAATAACTATTAAGACCAAGAGATATAGGGGGGTACTAAAGTAAAAAGTACCATTATTTTGATTAGACATGTGAGATTATACTTTGTGTATTTTGTTTTTAGTTGGTTTTTAGTTTATTAGTTTTTGTTTTGTTCTTCAATTTCACACTATTATCGGGGGATCCGGCCACTTTACTCATCTACTCAATCCAATCATCAGTGTAAAATATGTTTAACCCCACTTGGATTCGATCTTATTGCATTCTAATGAAGGGTAAAGAAACGTACCGTCTACGTTAACATGGTTAACTTTAGCCACTGTTTTACACAAACTCGTTGATAAAACTTTGACTGCTTCAACATCAAAATATTCAACATATTTTGAACCGGAATCTTCAATATGAAGAATATCATTTTTAGTGGTAAGTCTTCTCGTTCTAGAATTATTCGGCCAACCAAATATAAAACATGGCTGTTGGGCATTTTCTACATCTTCAATGCCTGGTTCATCATCTAATGAAACTAACGGTATGAGATTCACTTTATTAGAGAACTCTAGATACGTCGCGAGTTCAAGTACAGCTACATCGTTGGCTATGTCTTTTCGAACGTAGTTAAATGGAGCGAACCATCTTTTAATTTCGTAAATGAATCCTTCTTTTGTTCTGTATCTGCAAAGAAAAGAATTAATAATTATTATTGAATTTATCTTGTTTTTTATTGAACACAACTACATAATTTATAAGTATTAGAAGTGTTAATGATTAAAAGTTTTTCGGACAGTGAATTATGTGAAAAAGATAATAGTCCATTGACTACTCCTTTCGGCGTGAAAATTAAAATTATAATTACAATAATAATGAGTTAACTATAAAAAAATAAAAAATCAAAAAAAAATCGTGAGAATCATATTTTCTACGATTATTAATAATAATTATATGTTTGGTAAGTCTCTGGGCCACTGCCTCCTCAGGCAATGAGGTGGGTTATATGGGATTGATTAGGAAAAAAGGAGTTCAACGGTGTGATTGGACGAAATTGTTGGTATCGGGAAATGGTTAGGTCTTGAACAAAGGGAACATTGAGGCCGTTATGGAGAGGGAGGTTGGCGACAAAAGTATCTCTGATTTTTATGAGGATCTTGGATTTAAATGGAAAGTTTGGATTCAATGGGAGTTAGAAGGCTTGGTGCTACCCGACACTTCCAAACCGTGGTCCAAGCTCGTTTTATGACTACATTTTAATACAAAATTTACACTGTAATACAAAATTTACATTGTAATACAATTACATTTACATTGTAATACAAAATGTATTATTAAAAGTAAGGACCTAAGAAGACGTCGCAGCAACTTGTATCGTCTTGAGATGTCAGCACGTTTAGTCCAAGGTAACGGATAGTGTTGGATTGAGGAACAAGGTCTTGATTAAGAATGACTAAAGGACAGGTGATAGAGTAAAAATGACGAGTAAACTTGCCAGTTCATTAATCCGTATCCTCCATTTCCTTAACTAAGGTTACAGAAGGAGAAGTTGTCTTTAGGTATTGATGGGTGCGGTTTGAGAGTCTTGGTGGACAGATAGGATTGCCTTGCCATCGGCAAAGTTGGCAAGGACTGAGGAAGGGTGTTGAGGGATGTGGTGAGAGTTAAAAGAATATAAGAGAGGTTCTAGAATACTGCCCTCCAGAGTTACTCCAGGAGTAACAGGGCAAATGGAGGAAAAGGAGGATACTAAACTTGTACACAAATGTCTATCAATGAGAAAGGACTTAACGTGTGAAGTGAAGGATGCTTTTTAGTTTCCATATTATTAGTTCCTAATATTAGATCCTTAGAGAGTTTTGTAGACTTATTGCTTCGTTAATGTTGTGTTTGGCAACCTGCTTTGCTTGTTTTCATAAATACAATTTTAAATCGTTTTAGACAGATTAAATTTATGTGTCTGTCGAACAAGTCTAAATTTGTCTCGTTGTTTTATTAATTACTTTAATTTATATTATAAGTCTGAAATACTTATAGTTTCCTTGTTATTAGTTCCAACCATTAGATCATTATAAAGTTTCCTAATAATTATAGTTCCTATTTAAAAGTTCCTAAACTTTGGATGTAAAAAAAAAATATAAACATTTTAAAACAAAATTGAACATAATAGAACGACTCCTTTAGGCTTGTCAATAAGTGATTTTTTTTCTTTTACATTTATATAGAAAAAAATATTTTAAAATGCATTTTACTTGCTGCCGACTCGTACAGATAGTCTCTTAGCTTCTCGCTGTTCTCCACTGGTTGTTCGTATGATACAATGAGCAGCTGTCAAGATGTGCCAATGACTGATGACTGTTCCAATACAAATTGTTATCTTATTATCCCATCTTACGGAAACCAAGTAGGGGTAGCCACGCGCTTTCATTTCACGTGTATCATTTTGCTCTTGCCTTTTGAGTCTTTCACTCCTAGAGTATGATCTGTGTTTATTCAAGGCACTATCTTCAGTCTCTGTGAAAAATTAGACGGACAGTAAACATTTTTTTCATTTCAAGTCATTTGGCAGAGTACTTTTCCATGAAGCCACTCTTTTAGTTTGGTACCCCCATATTTCATTGCAAATTTGACATGACCTCTGGGTTGGGAGGGTATGAAAATTAGACAAAGGAAAAGTCTTTGCTTTAATAGTTAATTAAACCGCTAAATCACTTATATATACAGCTAATATGGAACAGAGAAATATCTCCTGTACCAAGATAGATAGAAAGATGCGGTTTTCAGGGTTCGATAATGGCTAAAAATGCGCATCCAGAACATATGCTGAACATTTTGTGTATTAGGAAGCCAAATTTTTAAGACTGGATTTGGATTTTGTGGCTAAAAATAATTTTTTTTTACTCTTGGAAATGTTTCCCTCCGAGCATTATTTTTCCGTCTGGAGAGCCCTGAACGTGCTAAAATTGAAATTTTAAGTCCATTTTACAGCTAAAGTAATGGATTTAGGAAAATAATTCAAGAGACAAAAAATTCTTATTTATAGTCATAGAATCCAAATCCATTCTTAAAGACATGCATTATTGGTATTTTTTTCACCCTGCTGAACACTTTTTTTTGCAAAAAAAAAAACGTTACATATAAGGTATGAATTTTAGATTGAATTTGGTTTCTATGACTAAAAGTAAGAATTTTTTTACTCTTGAATTATTTTCCTAAATCCATTACTTTAGCTGAATAGACTTAAAGTTTCAATTTTAGCACGTTCAGGGCTCTCCAAATTTTGGTCCTATAAGTGCGTAGCGTGTCTGTTTCTTTGTTGTTTTACAGTAAGGAACTTTAACTTTATTGTTTATTTTATGTATGGTTAAATAATTATGATTAAAATTAGTATTTTTATAGTTAAAAAATGCACGGTACTATTACAAGCATATTCTTTAAACATCAACTTATCATTATTAACTATCTAATATTTATTGCATTACTCTCGCTTCAATGATAGAGCCAAGCGATGCCTAGTTATTATGTAATTGAAGCTACCCACACTATTCGTAAAAATAAGACTAATAAATACGGTGGACTGTGGGCAGGTAACAAAATAAAAGAGTGCCAAAAAAGGTCGGACACAACACACAACAGATTTACGGTCGTATATGTAATTATGTAAACAGCAGATATCAACTGGTGGCAAATGGTTGTGTTCGCTTACGCGGATAGCCTAGAAGAGGTAAAATAAAATCCGGCAGTAGGATTTCAACCAATAATTAATTTAAGAAAATGTAATAAATCAATGGAAATTATATTTTGAAGTTAAGAGAGATACGACTCTCAACACGAAATTAACAAGTTAAAATAGAAGGTTAGATAAATTCTAACTCACCGAAGAAGTTTAAGGAATCTTTCACCTTCTTTAATGAAAAATTATAAATCGAATAACCATCTTCAACCATCCGATCAAGTTCTTTTGTTCGGGAACTAGAGGTGAATAGCTTATTTCCGTTATCACTACTTGGATTGCACATGTAAAAACCTAGAAGTACTATAAAAGAAACTATGCCTACTTTTTCACGTGATATCATTAACAGATTATAAAAAATACTATTATTTCGTTCAAATCTGTAATTAAACTGACGTGTGATAAAAATCGATAATTAAAATGACATGTGACAGACGTATAATCTAATTTATAGACTATATATTTTAGGGTTTCGTTTCTCTTAAGGAAAAAAATACTCATAATATAGTTATCAGTAAAACGCTGGTAAACTAGCCAATATGTCAAAAACCACCTGAATCCTATAAACCGGTGAATTGCGTATTGCGTGAGCAATAAACCATTTCATCTCAGTTTGTTTGATTTTCATGGACCTTAAGCGACGATTCTTGTATTACCTGTTTCACTATGTTTTACCTTCGATCCCACATTTTATCCATATTACTTCCGGATCGAATGGCACAGCAAATATTATATAGAGACCTTTTTACGGTAACTCTGCGCTATTTGGCCCACCTATTTCTAATTGTTCAATTTACTTGCAGTTTTTTTAAACTGATCCATTTTACATTATAAAAACGAAATCGAGATGCCACAACCGCAATCGTTTTTTATAATGTAAAAAGGAATAGCTTGCAAAAATTGCATCCGTGTCAGACACAAAAGAAAATTTTTGGTCTCGTGATTGTCTGTCGTTTAACATTTTTTAAATCTATTCGTTTGATAATGATGAAATTTGTGTGGTAGGGCACGATTAGCAAATTGTTGGTTCCATATTAATTTCAACGTCCTGCGCCAATTTCTTTCTCTTCCACATCACATGCACAAAAACGTTTATAGAACTCATCTAATTTTGAAGAAATTTGGATGGTTTCTAAAAAATTGCCCGCAAATCCCATATAAATTTCATCCATCTACACTAATTTAATATAATTAATTGATCTTTTTACTCATGAAAGGGAAACTGTGACATTAAAAACAATGCTTCCGTTACCTTCGGTAAGCTCGTAAGCAATTTGGGGGAACAATTAAATAAATTAAACAATAATGGGATCCTAAAAGCAAAACATCATTAAGTAGTAGTAGTAGTAGTAATCTAGTAATTCCTACTAGAACGGGTAGGACGAACCACTTGTTCGAACCTAGCAATTAGGCCATCTTTTAACCCATTTTAAGCCCCGTGGTGGAGAGTTCCAGCTTCTTTCACATCATACATTTGTATATTGTACCGCCGCAGCAAGTATGGTGTGATCATTAGTAAGCTATATAAGCGTGAGTCAAAGCGTGGAGGAAGAGTGCCCCACAGGGGGTGTTCCGTCCGCGATTCATAGATGCAATTCAGAGTATCATGGCACGGGATCGAACCCACGACCTCGATTCGCCTCGACTTAGCGGTCGCTGGGCTATCGCCTAGGGCCCCTCGGTCACGCTGGCTCCCCTATATATATTTAATTGTTCATTTTATTCATGAAAAGGAAACTGGGACATTAAAAATATGGGGGAACAATTAAATAAATTAGACATGGGGTCGTAAAAGCAAAACATCATAAAAGTACGCGATAGGATGTGAGGCAGGTATATGCCACACTAATTGGCTGATAATTTTTATTGTTTTTGGTCATAATAATTTTAAAAAGCCCAATTTACATTTTAACAAAGCGTTCACTTTATTCCTAAAAAAAAAAAAAAAATCCAGATGGAAAAATGTAATTTTCTTCTTTTAATGAACTATGATTATATTGGAATTTGACTAGTAATCGAAGGCGAAGGTATTGTTAAGTATTTTCATTCGAGTGCGACGTCCGTGAAATATAAAAATTAGGCACTTTATATTTTTTTACGTGCGGAAAATGAAAGGGAAAGAAAGAAAGAGGAGGTGAGATAAAATATGAAAAAATGGGTTCTTTATCGACCTTCCGCTATTTTCTAAAAGTTATTGTTGAAAAAAAGAAGATAATTTACGCTACTTATGCCCTTTTTTCTATAAGATAATTTTTTCCTTTCTCCTCATTACTCCTGATGGAAAAACTGGATTCTTGGTTCGAAGGATGTTGTGTTTAATGGTGAGGAAAATAGGCAAAGCACTTTGTCCGAGGTATTCGCGTCTTGTTGTAAATCTTTAGATATAAGAAAACGACAATTGAATCACTTTCTTTTTATGCAAGTAATAAGTTTTCCAGCGTTTTCGTGGCTTGCGACATTTGTCGGTCCAAATTTATCTTAATCAACTATTTATTACTAAATCTCGGAAGCCACTAAACCTGGAATCATGAATTTTGCTAGAGAGTATCCTTTGATAGTAACGTTTAGATATGGACTTGAATTTTGGAAATCGACTAGGCACTAAACCATCAAATTCTTACAAGATCGAATCCCTGCAGTTCTTAATCCTACGAAAAGTATGTAATGCTCCCTCCTACGTGGCCAACCGTATAGTTTGTGCTGCGCCGCGCCGGGCCGGTAATTATCGTGAAAACAATGGTTACAAATAACTCCTGCCAAACTATTTGACCATGAACCTTTAAATTAGGAAATAAGTTAACTCTCATGACAAACATGTGTCCTCTATAATTCTTCAAAATATTTCATAAAAGCAGTAATAAAAGTAACTTAAAAAGAAGTTATCATGAATATTATATTAAATAAAATTCGATTTATATAAAAAAGAAAGATTTTACACTGAAAAAAGAACGAAAAACCGTGCGAAAAATAACCAGCATTCAAAATGTATTTTTGTACACATATCAAAAATAAATTCATTCACAGTACATATACAAACACAACTTTAACGATTTTAAATACTTGTTTCAATTAAGAAGTAAATTTATAAAAATATTTTATAGAGTTTAATTTATTAAACAATATGGCCCTCAATCTAGCCTACTGAAACTGAAAACAAGCTGGTTGTTATTACTACCAGCACCAGCAACATAACAGACATGAATTATTATCAAGAAGAATTATTATAAATATAAAATAATATAAAGTATCATAATATAATAATAATAATAATTTATTAATATTTTTGTGATTAAAAAAACAAACTAATATGAATATTAATTTCTCCAATTTCAATTAATCTTTTGAGGTCTTCCTGATAAGTGCATCCTATCAGTACATACGTCCCCACGCCCCACGTACAGCCTCTGACCATGTCCAACAACACCTTATTCTCCTTGAAGCCTGGTTTAAGAAATGGCAGATCAAGGTAAATGAAACAAAAAGCTCTCACCTGACGTTCGCTTTAAAGCACGGTATAATATGTGAACCTGTAACCCTTAACCAAATCCTTATTCCTCATTCCAATTCCTTCCGCTACCTAGGTCTACACTTAGATCGTCGTTTAACATGGGCACCTCACACTAAACATAAACGTCAAACATGCAATACACGCTATAAACTTTTACACAGACTCTTACACAACACACCTAAACTCAACATGCAAGACAAAGTACTCATCTTCAACACAATAATAAAACCAATATGGACATATGGCATAGAACTCTGGGGTTCCACCAAACCTGCCAATTCCTATCGCATCCAATCCCTCCAATCCAAGATCCTAAGAAAAATAGCTTGCACCCCCTTCTATGTTTCAAATTTCGTCCTTCATAATGACCTCAAGGTACCTTTTGTCCGTGATCTAGCCATTTCCAGATATAAATCCTTCCATGGCTCCCTCTCCGACCATTTCAATCCACTAGTCCACAGTCTGTCTTCCCGCACCATTCCTGACAATCCTCCCAGACGCATGAAGAGGAAGTGGCCACTTAGACAACTAAACTATGTTTATTTCACGCTCATGTTTATTTCAATTTCAATTTCATAATTTTATTTTTGTTTAATATTTCATTATATCACACACATAAATCTGTCTCAATTCAGTAAGTGTTATCACTGGATAGTTCCTTACATCATGTTATTTTTCAAGCAACTAATTCTCACATCTGTATTGTGTATTGCTAATAACAATAATGTGTTGTAGTTGCAGTAATCTAATAAAATTTAAAAAAAGAACTCAGACAATCTTTCTCATATACGAGTTCATAATTACTTAGTCCAGTGTTTTCCATTTATTTGTTTTCGTATGTACATTTAATTATTATTGAACATTTTATCATAAAAATGACTTCTCCTGGGTGGGGAATCGAACCCGGGGATCTCTCCGTTCGCGTTCTGAGCTATTTTCTCAGGAACTAGATTTTTCCTGGGAAAACGGCTTATATCGTTAGATCAGTATTTAAATGGACTACATTTTAGAATTTTTTATTCAATACGTCGGAACCGTTTTAAAGAAATAATTTTTTCACTTTTTTTCAGTTTTGGGGGTAGCGCCCCAAATTTTGAGCTAAATTCATTTCCCAATTTCACCTTGGGTTATGATTTTTCTAAACATGTATGCCAAATTTCGTTAAAATCGGTCCAGTAGTTTAGGCTCCAGGCGTCTGCACAGACGACAGACAGACATTTTTTAAAACACACTTTTTTGGATTCAGGGGACCTTAAAACGTGTAAAATCCATCAAAGTCGAATTTTCGCGCCATCACAATACTTTCTTTTTATATGATGCTGATAAATATGTAAAATCAATTATTTATTATCTTGGTTAATAAATGCGCGTAATTAATTAATTAAATAATTCTTCAACTTCAAGTTTCAATTACTCTTTTTTATCGCCCATATTTCCTCGATACTTATCGCGCAATGAAAAAAGTAGACGGGAGGTCAACTTCCGCAATGTCTCTTGGAGTTTGAATTTTCAAATAATCGGTGTTAACATCTGTTGGTATAGATGTGTCGACACATATAGCTGATAGTAGAAACATATATCTCAGACATAAATTTTTCAGTGTTTACATTGTTAGGATTTCTGTCTGACATAAATATTATGCAATAACTGTCAGATGTAAACACACCTTTATAAGAAAGTAGATTTGCTTTTAAATATAATTTTGTTTTGATTTATAATTCTGATAAATCTATTATTCAGGGTGCGGCAGAACTGATTTCCCGGGTTTGAGGGGGAAAAAACTAACGGAGGTAATAGAGAAACAGAAGTTTTGTATTTTTGGGGTACAGCGTTAACTTAAATTCCGCTCCGAACTCAATAATTAGAACACCTACAATTGGACTACAGCTCACACAACCCGAAATTCACTCAATGTATTGAGATAAATGTTTCCTAAACTTCTGGTCTGAGAGGTGGTGTGAGGTGGGCAGTGCAGTCCAGGGCCGCCGACAGGGGGGGGGGGGGGGCAAGGGGGGGAATTTGCACAGGGGCCCAGGCCTACGGGGGCGGCCCTGGTTTTATTACCACCAAAAAGCAAGAAGGATAATTGTGTTCAGTACTATGGGCCCGAATTGCGGACAGGCCCCCGGTGTCAGGGGGGCCCTTTAGAGCATAATAAAATCTAAATTGGAATTATACTTCTATATCATTGTCAGGGGGCCCCATTCAGTTCTGAAAGCAAATGTTTTTTATTTTTATTTTTTTTTTTATCATCAATTTATTGTGATAAATTGATGGCCGGATAACCCCCGTCCTGTAATGACCTAATGAGCTGTTGAACGGGACTAAAACTACAACCAAAAAAAAAAAAAAATCATCAATTTATTTTGGCGAGGGACCCCAAATGCCCTAGCTACGCCACTGTTGCGATGAACTTAAAATTATTCCTAATGTGTCATGAGTATGGAAGTTTGAATTCTTGTGTATTATTTAGTTACTTAGATTTTTATGATGTTTTCATCTTTTTCAATTAGGTCAATGTTAATTTACAGGAGAGAAACTGACAGACAAATCATATTTATAAATTGATATTAATAACTTTTACATTTTTATTTGTAATGCAATTTTTGTAAATAAAATGTGTTACTCAACTAACTATGCTGATTTGTTTACTCTTAATCTCACTATTATAGCAAATAATTTATATTATGTTTCATTATATATTATGTATTATACAAAGTGTAAAAGAAGGTTTTGTTAATAAAACCAGCTACAAAACAACCCAATTATTTGTCATTTTAGGCCATCTTAGTTAAACTTCAAAATTCGTCCCCACCAAACATATTTTCCTGTAAGGACAAACTTGCCCTCAGAAATCCTTAAAACTCATCTTTTTGCACTTAAATTACAAAAAAAAAATCCGTGGGAGGACCCCCTTCCCCCCAGAAATCCTCTCAGCGGCCCTGAGTCACCAGATTTGAACATTTTTGTTATCCTTTTTTTGGAGATATCTAAAGGAAATAGTGTTTAAACACAGCCATTTTGAAGAAGCTTGCCTCCCACCCGCCACCTGTTCAGTATAGTTAAACTGTGGCGCTTCTCTTTCTGCATTAGACCTTAGTCTCATACACAACAAGAGCCGATGGGTGGAGGCACATTGCAGGCGATACGTGGTACAGGGGAGTATAAGCTCCACAGAAGGGGCAGTCAAGAGGAACTAGAAAAACCACAAGCCAAGAAATGCGCACCATTAAAAAAACTGGACTATACACTTGGCACCCAGGACACACGCTTCTTCAAAATGAGTCGAGAGGTGAGGGAGAAGAGTGAAGAAGGCGAGTGGCAAGCACCCGTGCCTTTTCACTTTAGTGTGCATCGCCTCATACATAGGGAGGCCAAGAAACATCGCTCTTCCCTCCTCGCCTGTACCACTCCTTTGCCCATCACCTCTTCAGTATGTATTGGGCCTAAGGGAGCAGATTATTGAAGAAATTAACGCCATACACCACTATAAACAAGCTGCGTAAAAACTTCAGGGATTGTCTCCAACAGTATGTTGCTGCTAAAGGCCGCCATCTCAAGGACATTATTTTCCAAACTTAATGAGAAAGTAGTATTTACAGATGAATTCAAAAATAAAAATAGTTTTTCTCTATACTCCTCTGTTAATTTTTTATAAACCTCTCACAACAACGTAATCGGTTCTGCCACACCCTGCATAAAGAGGTGTATGTTTATACCTTGATTTTCTATGATTGTCATTGGCAAACCATAACGTATTATAGAGTTCAATTTTTCCATAATGTCAAAAATTAATTAGAATTATAATCCTACTATCACAGCCCATGAAATGAAACCGGACAACACTGGGTAACACTATTAAATAAATTAATAACATTTTTTTTTTCCAAATTTTATTTATAACTGTATAAATTTTTATGTAACATGTTTACTTCAATTTTTCTTTTTTCAATATTTACATAATTTTATAATTATTATTATATTTATATAATTAATATATTACAATGAATTTCAACTACTTAAACAATTTATATAAATTAAATTTATATTAGATTAAAGACTAGAGGAGAGGGGAATTTAAAAAAAATCAATTTCTATTCATCAATAAATTTTTTGTCATTCTTTCAGCAAATTTTCCGTCTGGAAGAAATTGCACAATTTTTTTTCCATTTTTCTTTTTTCACAACATTATCAGTAATTTCGTCATTTTAATAATTGATTATACATTTTATTAATACATATATAATATTAATGTATTCCCTAATTGACTCCATTATATGTATACATATTATTATCTTTTTCTGATCTTATATATCGGAGATTTTTTGTTTATACATTTCTTATAATTATTTATATATATACCTATAATTAATGTTCTACTGATTATTTATTTTGATATATATATATATATATATATATATATATATATATATATATATATATATATATATATATATATTAATTTATTCTTTCAAGTAATAAAATCGGTAATTATTTATCGTTTATATATATTTTTTTTTTATTCATATATTCTTTCAATATTTTTTTTATTTATGTTAATATTTTACAATAAATCTACCTTATGATTAAATTTTTAATATATTTCCATTATTTATATATTATATTAATTAGGAAAGACTTGAATTCTTTTTTTACATTTTTAATAATAATTTTTATTTTTAATAATAATGCAAGTAATAACTTTAAAAGTAAATATAAAAAATATATACATGTAATAAGGAAAATAAAAAAGGAAAAGAAAAGAAAAGAAAAAGCAAGATGAAAAGAAAACGAAAGAGGAAAAGAAAAAGGGGAAAAAATGAAAAAGAAAGATGAAAAGAAAAAGAAAGAGGAAAATAAAAAAATATGAAAAAGAAAGATAAAAAGAAATGAAAAAGAAAGAGGAGAAGAAAAGATAAAGAAAATCAAAGAGGAGAAGAAAAAGAAAGAGAAAATAAAAAGGAAAAGAAAAAGAAAAAAGAAAATTTGAGAAAAAATTAAAAAAGATGAGAAAAACACACAAATATAAATGTACAAAATTTTAAAATAATTATAATAAGGATGTCTCTATCAGAGTAAAAGTGTAAATATATTTATATATATATATTGTTTAACTACAATCGGCTATAGCATATAACTCTCTGAAGAATAAATTCTAAGTAAATAGAATACAATGTTTATGATGAGTTAATAATACACGGGATAGAAGGTACTAGATTTAAATAGGGGGGTTGCAACATAGTAGCAAGTACTTGATCCAATCAGTAAATTATATGAATCTGCAGAAGGTACTAGGTTCAATTCCAGGATAAATGTTTAAATCTTTATTAAAACGGAGTGAGTTCACTAAATTCAAGTTTTACTTCATCTTCAATAGCGCTGATGATTACTAAGGTTTACTAAGGGATAAAGCATGTTAGCACTTCTTAATAAATGTAAGGTAAAGGTAGGGACACCCCACCTACAGTGTTCACCCAGCATTGTGAATTCACATCCATCCAGTTACAAATGTTATTTACATGGTTTTGTTTATACAGCTTTAAACCAACCCCTTGTCATACATTACATATATAGTTGTGTAAGCCCTCTGACAGAACTAAGCCATCCACAAGCTATTGTGCCAAGGGTAAAAAATAAAAAAAGGCATTATCTCGTGTTTTTACCTAGGTCTATAAAAACTCCAGTGCTTAATTTAGAACAAAACTAAAATGATAATTTATTTTTACTGTTATTTAATAATGATTTGTTATTTTAATAATTCGTTGTAATAGTTTCAATTGGTGAATTAGTGTATGTACAGTAACAATATAACTAATCATTTTTGTCATTAATAAAATAATAACTACAGCCCTCAGAGATACCTACCACTGCAAAAAACCTTATCACAATAAAAAGCCATACCTATCTAAAAAATAAATAAAAATAACTTGTTAGCAGCTAAAAAAAAAAATTAAATAAAGAAAGGTTTGAGTATTTCACAATGAAATAGTTAAGACCTATATGAAACAATACTAAAATTAAAAAATTAGTTTATTTATATCACCTATAAAAAATAAATAGGTCATAAAAAATAACATTATTGTACAAAGTGAGCCTATATCAGAGAACAATGCCAGACTCGAATAGTCTTTTAAAATTTTGACTCAGCTCACACATTTTTAAAGTTGTAACTCTATCTCTTCATAATTCCATAACTCACACTGATGATGACCTTATAAAAGTGGTTTCCTTAATTTAATGTTATAACCAATAATCAAGATTGTTTATATCACCAAAATGTTGTATCGGTAACAATAGCAGCTTTCAAAGATTGGCAAAGGCAGAAGAAGCTAGAAGAGGAGAAATAGATCGGGATCGATAGATCCCCAAAAGGGCGCACGATAAGGTCTCTACTCTGATGTAACATGGAAGGAGTTTCAGAGTGGTCTTCAAGACCTGTAATGGAGAATGGACACACCTGAAAACAACCGACTGTCTCCCTGACGGTGGATGATGCATTTTTCAACTCCACAAAAAAATAATAATAAAAAAAAAAAATAGTTATCAGGTGTCAAGCTAAACTGTCCTAAAGACAGGCCACAAATAGAGTTGGGCCTCAATGTAGGTTGATGGAAGAACTATCAACTACTAAACATCATTGGTAACAATTTATACCATGTTTACCAACTCCTAATCCATGTATTGCAACCCTAAAAATGTAAGACTAGGATACCTGAGGCAATGTTCTAAGTTTTCTATTGAATACATTCTCATGCAGTCAAAAGTTTTACCTAGGAGGGTAAAAGATCAAAAATCAAAACCCTTCGATCTTTTACCCTCCTAGGTCAAACCAATAGGATCCTAGGAGTAAAGATTTCAACATTATTCTGACTTGAGCCTCATGAAATTTGCAAATCCAACTACAACTGAAACAATAAGGAACACTAATGATCTCATCGATTAGATGAGTAAAGTGGCCGGATAACCCCCGTCCTGTAATAACCCTGGCAGTTGATCGGGACTAAAACCCAAAAGAAAAAAAAAGAAAAAAATAAGGAACACAATTATCAACTATCAAGTATAATAAAAACAAACAGTAAATTAGCAGCAATGTAGAAATTTGATTCTCTGACGGCACCATAAACTGCAAAAACTTTCAAATCAAAGATAAATGTCATTCAAAATGTCTCTGAAGATTTAAAATAATTATGTAGACTCCTTTATATCTAATAGATTTATTTACAAATATTGCAATTAAGAATTCTGATGTAATAAATGTTTCATCTCTAAGACTGATATATTTTATTTTAAATCAAACCAGAATTTTTAATTTATAAATTTGTTTGAAAACAATAACTAATCCTAATTTATTATTTAGCCTTTATATACAAATAGAAAAGTTAAATACTTAAATCTACATACAACTAATAAATCTTGACCAAAAATATATTTAATATACAAATATTTTTGTAAATTTTTAAGGACTCTTTCTACATCTGAATCACTGAGTGGCATCTCAATACCTTAACTTTATCACTTTTATAAAAAACATCTTATCTCCTAAATACAAACAATCTTTATCTTTTTACATAACCCTTTCTTATCGAACAATGTCCATTAAAATTACAAATTAAAAATCAATATCAAAAATACACAATAAATTTAAGAAAAGTAAATAAAATTGTGTACCATGGGCACTTGCCCCCAGCACAATTTCAGGGAGAGAGGACTTTTTTCTATGATACGACTTGTTAGAGTGGAGCCTGGCCGCCTGGCAACACTACGTCAGCAATCTTTCCACCTTCAACAGCTATCACATCAGAGTTACCAGCAATAGTTGGTTTTTGCTAAGGGTCCAAGATAAGGGAACCTCCCTTAAAGTAAGTTTTGGCAAACGGGTCATGGAGTAGGAACTGGAGCCCGAAGTAAGGAATCTGTAACCGAGCTAACAAGCAGAACACTCATGTGTTGCGGGCTAAGCAAATCGTCCAAAATGAAGTATTTTTCAAATCTGGCTCCGCACCTCTTAAAAACCCAGGTTTAATGGATGCTAGAATACATTTATTATTGTAATGTGCGGGTAAAGTAGAAGTGAAAAATTATTGAACGAGATCCCGAAGTAACCTTTTTTGTAACCTTCTCTTCTGTCAACTTTTTTATAGACGGTTTTCTATAGTCGGGCCCCGAATGGTAGTCCATGACCCAAACATGAGGTAACTGGTTATTATGTTGTCTGAGTTTGAAAAGACGATTTGAAGCTACCACACTTAGTTGAATTTACTATCTGTCGGCTGTGTGGAGTGGAATACAAAGTTTCTGCTCATCTATTGAGCTGTTACCCAGATTTAGCATGTCTTAGAGGACAAATCCCCCAGGAATTCCCTTAAAGAGTTTAAGGGATCATCTCATTAAGGGAGCAAAATACCTGAATTTTTTAGTTTGTCAGTTTGCTTAGGGAATAATTTGGATCAGGAAGGGAATCCTACATATTACAGGGTATTATCAAAGGACTCACCTACAAGGTATTTAAGTGTACATTACTTCATTTTTTACACTTTACCTCCAAAAGAAATTACAAGCCTCTAGCTTACTTATACATTAGAAAATTTTCAAAGGAATAAAAATCACTTATTTATATTACAAAATGATGGCTATTTCTACGCACATTATCAACGATGAGTCTATTTTGAATAGATTTCACTGCTTTAACCTTTAGCACATAATTTCAAATTGTAGGATTTAACAGTGATATTTCTTTTTTCTTTTCGTTTCAACACAATGATGGGAGGGGAAAAATTGCTTGGAACTACGTAGGGGCTGGGAAATTAAAATGAAAATCAACATTAAATAACTGATGAATGAAAAAAGCTTTAACCTATAGCACATAATTTACATTCTTTAACTATTTTGTACATTTCTTTTCCAATACAACAATATTTTTTTTTTTTGTTTTTTTCTTTCAGAAATGTTCCTTTTATTTCACCTTTCACTATTAACACAAAAATGTGTTGAACTTCAATTAACAACAGTCTAGGGCAGAGAAAGATCCTTTCACATCAAAATTTTGTATTAATGAAGAGGAGGGATTTATGTTGCATACATCATTTGTCACTTACTTATTTGAGGGCAATCCCCGGTTAAATCCCGGCAAAACCACAATTAAACAATTAATATAAATACTTACTTTACCAATATGTAATTATAAATTATCTGACTTAGAGACATCCTGATCACAAAATTATACTTCAAGAAGCAACTTTTTTTTTACTTGTGCCATAAAAAATAATTAGAGTCGATTAAAAAAAAAAAATTTAAATACAATTATCATAAAAAATAAGTTAATAAGTAAATAAGTTATTTATCTAAATAAATAAATGAGATTAAAATTATATACAAACAACAATATATCTACAAATAAAAAAAATATTAATAATTTTACAAATTTATTTTTCATTTTTTATATTATGTTTTCTTTTTAATTAATATTAATTGTAAATTTATGTTTGTGACTCTTCGATAAATTTATATATGATTTATAATAATATCTAGATATTATTTTTTTTAATTTTAAATTTCATTTTTTTGGTTTATTTATTTTTGAAGGAATACTGATATGTCCAACAAGTTAAATGCAGTTATAAATTGTAGGATTTAACAGTGATATTTATTTTTTCTTTTCGTTTCAACACAATGATGGCAGGGAAAAAATTGCTTGGCACTACGCAGGGACAGGGAAATTAAAATGAAAAATCAACATTAAATAACTGAAGAATGAAAAATGCTAGGAAAGAGTGGAAGGGATCTATAGAACTATACAGATGCGCTTTCCAGGGCTAAAAGGTTAGTAAGAATTTGAACCGAGGGCCTGTGTATAAAAGAAATAGATAGAAGTGTAGTTGGGAGATCATGTTCCCGGAACGAATGGCACGCCATCATCGTGTTAGTGTTTCATGAAAAAGCTATTTGTATTATGACGTTCTCAACCTTAAACATAGAGATTATCTTCAAATATTTATTTTTAAAAATAAATTTTGGTAATTTTAAAAGATTTTCTTTACATTATTTTGTCAATTTGTAAACATATTGAAAATTGTCGAAATTTTTTTTTTTTTTTTTACAAATGTATTTTACAAGGCTACAACAAACATGCAAATTCAGTTTTAATGTTTAACAACTATATTATAACTTGAATTTTATCGTTTCAAATTTATAGATAATTTTAAATAATTTGCATCTTAATAGTTTTAATTTTCTTGTTTAATCGATAAAAATAAAAACATTTTGTTTTAAATTTCAGCTTTCAGTAAATAATCTGTCACAAAAAATACTTTAGTTCTTACATGGTATAATATTAAGAAAACGTTGTTTTAGGTGATTTTACACCATTAAAACATATATTCATGTGACTGTACATTGGGTACTTCTTTAGATTTTTACTCCCCTATATTGATTTAGAATATAAATGACTTTGACTAAATAACAATTAAGACAAAGGGATGTTTAGTCCAATGTACTTTGGAACAAAGGAATATCACACTTATGTTTTTATGTGGGGAGTAACAGTCTAAAGAAGAACATTCTGTACACCTTCTTTAGATTGTTACTCTCTCTGTTTTTTGTTATAAAGAGAGTAACAATCAAAATAAGTGCTGTAATACATTGAATAAAATGTACCCAAGTGACATTGTAGTCCAGAAGATAGTGTAAATAAAAGTGTTAGACTAACATAAAGCTAGAATTTTGTGGGAATTAATATTTTGGTGTATATGGTCGGCAAACATCGCCAGTGACCACTTTGATTTGGAGAAATATTTTAATAACTAATCTATCAAGTAACAAACTAAATCAACTAGATTTTTAGTTTACTAACTAATCTTGTACTCAGGAGCATGACATTCACTATGCCACAATGGGGGGGGGGGGGGGGGGGGGGGGGACACGGCCACTCTCCACCAGTCTGTTTTTTTTTTTTTTTTTTTAACTGGCTTATTTCCAGCCACACATTCTTGGAGGACACCAAAATCAGGGCCGGATTTAGGCATAGGCAACATAGGCAGCCACCTAGGGGCCCTCACCACAAGGGGGCCCACACCAAAAAGGAGGAAGACTTCGTTTCTTCAAATGTTTCCGTTACCTTCGGTAAGCTAGTGGAAGTAAAACCTACACATTTATAGAGAACGTGATGAAAACACCTTTATAAAAATAAATGTGTTTTAGTATATTATCAATCATAAAAAGTAACTTAATTTGTGTATAGGAAAATGTTTTTGTCAAACCTAATATTTTTCTAGATATTTATGAAAAATCGAAAAATAGGAGCTATAAGATGCTTGCCTCGGAACTTTCAATGTAAAAATTTTAATGCGTCAATAAACAACTATGAAAAATACAAACACCGATTTAGCTCCACATATGCCCAAATCAGAGTTTATTTACTTGAACAATTATAATGAGGCTTAACAACTGTTTCATTTTGACAGCCTTTAGGAGCCTTCAGGAGAGGTTAATCAAAATAGGTCTAGATATAATTATAATATCCACTGGTGCTCTACCCCCCCCCCTCCCAATATTTGGTCTAAGTAGGGGGGCCTAAAATAAATAACACTTATATTGTTATAAAATCTATAGGTTTTAAATAAAGTAATGGAACTTGGGGGATCTGTTCCATGTAAAGGGAAGTTGTATTCATCCACTCACATACAAGAGGTAACCACCATTTTGCCCCCAGGCCCTGAAATCTACCATTTTTATACTTTTGCCCCATATAGGTGGAAACATATTGGAGATAGAAAAAAAGTTACAAGTAAAATTTTATTATTTTTCACTGTAGAATCTAAATATGCTATCAAAAATATACACTCCCAGTTGAAATTTTGAAGTTGAGTGGCCTGGGGGCAAAGTAGGTTCGTGCCCCCTGTAAGCGATTGCATGAAACAAACTTCCCTTTACATGGTACGGATCCCCCTAGTTTCATTAATTTGTTTGAGATAAAAGTATCAAAAGTAAAGAAGGGGGGGGGGGGGGGGGAGAGAGACTTTTGGACCACCCTGTATGTTTTAACTGTATATTAGTTAGTCACTTTTATACTCACTATCTCTTGGATAATTATACCATGAAATTATTAATTCATGTGACGTTGTACAGTAAATAAAATTAATTCAAAGTGACATTATATTATGAAAACATTTAATCAAGTGCTAATATATCATTAAAAATAATATATTAATGATACTATATGTATTAAAAAGTATCACATACCAATATAACAAAGTTAATCTGTAATAAACAATTTATAAATAAATTGACAATTTACACTTAATTTTTTAAACACTATTTTATTTCTTACATGTTATTACCAACTTATAATAACATTTTATAAAATATTCTTGACTTCTTCATACTAAATCATTCTATCAGTAAATTCATTCATTTCTTATTTTTTAAGTAATTAAAAAATTTGTGCAAAATTATTATTTTTTTTTTTAGTTTACCTTACATCAATATTGAAGTTACTGGAAAATTATATTCGGAGGTAGTTAAGTCCAATTTAGCAGTGTTAATATTTTATTTTGATTCAATTAGTATTAATTGATAATTTGTAACTATTGCGATAAAATTGTAGCGAGGGAAAAGTTTGAGAAAATATCATAGTTTGTTTTTTAATTCTATTATTTTTTGTTGTATTAATCATTTTTCTTTTATTTCTTTATAAGTAGATAAATAAAGTATAATAAATTTAAAAATTTGAGGGATTAAAGAAAGAAATAAACCTGATATAATGATTTTTAGAAGCTTAACTTATTTCTTATTGTAAATATAAAGGTCTTAAGGTAGCACAAGAAATTAAAATGAGATCACTTAAACAACTTTAAGCTCCAACAACTTTAATATTAAAGCTATAGGTTCAGCAATTTTTGTTTGAAACCCATATAACTATTAAGTTTTTGTGATGACTAACTAGAGAAAGTGTGTAGTGTTAGTTATTCACTCCCCCTGACACAAACCTTTGTATCCAAAACTCTCTGAAGACTCGATTATTTAACATGTTACATTGATAAAGGCCTGAAGATGCCCAGGTATGGGCGAAAATTTGCCACCAACAAAAATGTTATAAAAAACTAGTAATGTTTTTTAACTTCATCCCTGAAAACTTAGAAGTAAAAAATTAAGTTTTTTTATCGATTTTATTTTTTTAGTATCTGTTTTTTTTTTTTTTTTTTTTTTTTTTTTAAGAAAACAGCAAATAGTTACTATTTTAAAGAATGTACCCTTGATTTAAAGAAAACCGTAATAATTTACAATTTTGCTATATTTTGATGAAAAGTTCTTATTTAGAATAGCTTGGAGATCATTTTTAAATCTCAAAAAATCAAATATAAAATAAATAAATTGAATATTTATTTATTTCATAACAATTTTAAGGGTGAGTTCTGGGTGAGTTCTGGACTTCACATTTGTAAGTTACATATGATTGATTTTGTAAGAGATCGCCAGGTTAGAGAGCAAAGAAAAATAAAGACGTCCAATATCAAAAGTAACTTTATGGTACAAATCAGCTTTAAGCCAAAATACTTAAGAAATCTTAAACTACTTCAGAGTAAAATAACTAACTAACTAACTCTGCGGAGTAACAGCCTGTGAATGGCCTTCAACCTTAGGCCTGCCGAAGGGATTATATAACTGTATAAGTAATGGATGACAAAAAGTCAGCATGTCACTTCATCAGCTGTATAAATTTTTCATTGCCATACACAACCAGATAGATGCCTCATCACATAAGTAGCTTTCCATTTATGTGGCAATGCTGGGTGAACACGGAGCTTATAGGATAGAGTAATCATCACTAGCAGTAGTAGTAGTAGTAAGGTCCTAGTTCTAGTACTAGTACTAGATGGGTAGGACCAACCACTAGTTCGAACCTAGCAATTACGCCTTACTTGGGCCCTTTTTACTAACTCAGTGGTAAAGAGCTCCAGCCATTTCACATATCATACTCTGTACAATGTACCGCCAAAGCTAGTATTGTGTGATCATTAGTGAGTTAGTGAGCCATATAAAAACAACACTAAGGTTTTGTTTTAGGTTTAGAAAGGTTTTGAAAGCACCCACAAGTATGTTCCAAACCGCTCAGTTTCTTCGAATAAGTCAATGAGATATTTCCTGAAAACTGATGTTAAACTTTGAACCAATGTTGCCAGTGTACCTCAGAGTATACATAAATTGAAATTTAGAGCTACATATTAAAGGTTTACATATTAATTGATATACGCAGGTTAGCATATGAACACTCAAATGCATTTTGTGTTAGAAGTTAGAAATTGCATGTTAACTAAAACTTAAAACGTAGACAGCCTTAAACTCAAATTTCCTAAACTATCTTACTTTACTTACCGAAGTTAGAAATTATCAATCCCTTTGCATGCAGTAGGCCTTAAGAGTCAATTTTCACCCCTATATTATTCCCTGCACTGATTCTTTCTCATTCTCACATCATATTTTTTCACCTGCACAGATAATAAACATTTATATTTGAACGTTAGCTTCGGAAAAAAATCTTTCTTTATTCCGTCCATTATATAGTTATTTCTTTACTGATTCGTTCACCAGGATTTCTAATCATTGTAAAATATAGTAACATATGGAGTGCCTACAATTTATGTTCTAAAAAGAACATATCTAGAAAGAATGTAATGTTCTATAAGGATTTTTTTTTTATTCCAGTTTATTTTTACTAAAACAAATAAAGCCACAGTACGGTACCCTCCAGATAAATGGTAGAAGCCTTGATTACTTCCATTATTTATAGTCTCCAACATGATGGCAATGTAATTGTTCGGCTCAGTGTCGAGTCTGTTCTATTCTCTGCAGCAGTATAGCTTTAGCTGAAAGATTTATTGAAATTGCTTTGTTTCTTTATGATCTTAAAAACAAATCTACACCAACAATTCTTAGGATTATTAGCTTAAATATAAACATTGCAAATGACAAAATTGATTTTGGTAAATCTTTATTACTAATGTGCAATAAGTGCAAATGGATAATATCATTCTCTTTTTATCAGTACAGCAAATATTCTTGTTATTAATTTGTTATTATTCTAGCTGGAGCATTTCATCTTATTTAGAAGTAGCAAACAGGAAGGACGAACCACTTGTTCGAACTTGGCAATTAGGCAACTTATTTGGGCTCAGTTTTACTAACCCAGTGTAGAATTTAGCCACTTCAAACACCAATGTATTGATAAAACGAATACGGTATGATCTTAGTGAGGAATGTTTTTATGACCACATGAGTTCAGAGTAGCTGTTGTAAAGCCCCATTAAGTAAACCCGCAAAGCATGCTTGCGACCATCTGCGGCCTCGTATGGAAACTCCAGCTTCTAGGGAAGAGGGAGAAGTGTAGGATTTGACACAATATTGTCAAAGTATGTTTTGATGTTTTCATAAAATAAAATAACTTTAGTAGAGGCTTTACAACAGCTACTCTGAACTTATTCTATCTTATTTAATATAATATACATTTAATTCTTTCAAAATTGTCTCGCTATTAAATTTAGTAGATGAGTGGAGCGGCTAATTTCTCCAACCTTAAATAACCTAATGTGTTGCATTCTCCACTAAATACCCTCAACTTTGGGTGAAATGGCCACCTTGTGAATGAACCCAAGGCCAGATTACTAAAAGAACAGTTAAACCAATTTTATCTTGTAACAAGCAAACAATAGAGAATTGTTTGCACAACAATAGACTTTTCACGGCATAATGCCAATTGTTCAATCAACTACAAAAGACGAGTGTCAACAATATCTTCCTAAAACAGTGGTAAACAGATTTTTTATATACTATGTCAGAAAGGTCGTTAATATGGGAATCATATTAGGAGCTACCCTCAGATGAATGGAGGAGGGTTTTTAGAGTATAGATAAACATAGTTCACTATTATTAATTTCACAGATGTGAAGCCGCGTTCACACTAAGCCAAGCGGCAAGAAATGGCAAGGCCAAATGGCATTGCCAAGTGTAATGTGGACGTCTCCCTTGGCATTTGCTATTTTGCCAAGCTTGGCACAAAACGTACCACTTGACATGGCAAGCCGAACCCGACGATTGTTGGTCCGGATCAAAGAAAGCCAGATGGCAAGAAGTCGTATGGCAAGGTGTGGACCGCCCGGCTACATTGCACTTGGCATCCAGCGTCGAGCCCCTACTGACACCACTACTAACTTTTTTGTGTCTACTATTTGTTAAAATTATTATCTCTCCGTTCTTCTTATCTTTTGTGACACCTATTTTTATTTTTATTT
Source organism: Gerris lacustris (assembly GCA_951217055.1). NCBI lineage: Eukaryota > Metazoa > Arthropoda > Insecta > Hemiptera > Gerridae > Gerris > Gerris lacustris. Next base: position 31,353,018 of record OX578281.1, on the reverse strand, counting down.
TTTTATTTTTTTTGTCATACATCACAATCTCGACTGGCTTTGCCAGTTGCAGTGTGGACGGATGAATTTTTTCGCAGTGTCATCTGGCTTTGCCGCTCGGCCTTGCCAACTGGCATTAGGCGGCATAGTGTGGACGCGCCTTGACTAGTAACTTTAGCACCACTCTACTTGGAATCCCCTTCTCTATGTGTTGCTTATTTTTACGCATTAAACTCATATTCAAATTCTTACTGGTTTGCAATTTAGGTTTAGGTTTTCTTACAGGTAACAAATTTGCATAAATTATTCCTGTAATTCATTCGTAGTAGGGTAAATAATCCAAAACAGATATTTTAGTGAGTTGTGACATTTAGAAGACATTTATGTCTATGTTATTCTAAACATTTTTTCAACAATTATAATTTTTGAAAGTTCACCCCTCAATGCTAACTTCAGTATATCAGTCATAATTTTCAAATAGTTTTTTTTTGGTGTTACAACATCTTAAGGAAAATTGAACTGTGCAGTATTACTTCCCCTCTCATCGCAAACAGAAGGATCTTGGTTGGTAGATGTCTCCTTAGATGTATTAGGCTATTCAAAAGTTGCTTAGTGAAAAATTACTTTCTAAAACTTTAACACATCTTTCGACTTTGTCAAGAATACATGAGAAGTTTATTACCAAAAGATATAAGACCTTTTTTTCAATTTTCCTCGTGATCTCCATATAGATTTTTTGCTGCTGCATCAGATTCTGCTATTCATTTACACCAGAAACGGCAAGTAAAGGGTTAAAAATGCAATAATATTTGTATTTTTGTTTTAAATATGGACATAACCTACAACAGCCAATAAGGAGGTCTAGCTAATTAATTCCCATTTTGCTAAAATCCAGTGAGTAATTTGGCTTCAAAACCAGACAACTTACCATTCAAGATAGAGTAATTTTAGTTAAAAAATCTGCTTGTTTCAAAAGTGGACAACTCGACTTATTAACTCAAAATTGCGGCTAAAAAATCAAAAGAATTCAAGTTTTCAGAACATCTAACTAGTTTTAGGTCTATTAAGAAGGTGCATAAAAAATGTCACAACTCTAGCACAAAAAACTTCTAAAACCTTCTGAAATTACACTTTAAATCCATGTGGCTCATCTTAAAGAAAATTTAATTGTACCATATTGTGAAATTCCTCTCACATCCCTAACAGAAGGATCTTGGTTGGTTAGATGTGTCACTAGACTTAAAGGCGATTCCTTAGTTGTTTAGTGAAAAACAAATGTTTTCCCTTAATTTGAAGTTTTTAGATTTCAGGTATTAATCTCAAAAAAAGAATGCTCTGAGTCTTATCCTTTCTAATATATTATAACAAAATCCTTCCTCAATAGCAACATTTATCCTTGTGAGTTTAAAAATTAAAACGAGTAAGTGTTTAAAACAGTGTAACTCTCACCTAGTAGAATTTAATAAAACAGGATAAAATCTTTTTTGTTTTGTTTATCTTATAAATATAGGTGTTTGTTGTTGATTTTATTTTTTTAAAGAAAATAACCATTTAAACATGTCAGTTTGCAATGTATTTACAAATTAATCATAACTTTTGCACAGAGAAATATAACATTGTAACAGATTAAAAAGAATAGAAAAAATGTATCAAGAACAAAACATTTCATAGACACAACACAAAATTGAAGAAATTGACAAAAACAAAAATAAAAAGAAAGAAAGAGAAAAATAACAGTGTAACAAATGTATTAATATACAAATAAATATCGTATACAAAAAATAATAAATAAGTAAAAAATATTATTATTAATAATAATAAATGTGCTCCCTTCTACGTAACAAAACAATTAAAGTGATTTTTAGCACTTTGTTTCTTCTTTCACCTATCACATAAGTTATAATGATAATTCTAATTACATCCTTGAGTTTGAGATAAGTGGTCAATAATAACAATTACTTTAAGGTAACAAAACTAGTTATAATATTGTTTCTCTTTTTGAGTTTATAACGGTTAACAAAGTAATTTGTGTATTGTTGACCACTCGGAAACTCTATTCCATTTACAATATTCATTCCCTTGTTAGATTTTCTAAGAGTACAGGGTAAACAATTAATAAACTCATAAATGTCCAATTTTTCTTATTTAATAAATATGAAAACAATTGTGAAAAAATATAGATAGAATATGTGAAAAACATTCTAGGTTTTGGATTTTTGTTAGGGTCCGTAAGCAAAACCTAGGGCCCTTATAATTTTCTGCGTTTGTCTATCTAGAGATTTTAGCACTCCTTGGATAAGTTATAACCCAAACGCAGAGAAAATGTAGGAAAAGACCCCAAAACAAACCCCTAAAATCAAGGGTTTGAAATTGGTTTTCAACAGAAATGCATCAAGAGAAGCAGTTAATTTACATTTAAAAATACTTATGTTTGAAACCCCAAGGCTTGGGTTCTAAACTCAAAAACACAGGCTATAAACTAAGATTTATGTTTAAATAATAGCAAATGATTTTCATTGACGAATAAATGAGAACCAATTTAAAAAAAACATCAAACTTGCCTCTGCCACACCCAGTGTTTTATATTCCTCTAAAGTTAAGTTTATATTACTATCAAACATCTTATATAAATAATATTCATTGATAATTTCAAAATAAAAGTAAAAATCCCTTTCAATTAAATAATATAAACTGGGACATTCATAAGTTTTTTTTGTTTTTTTTCCTTCTCGACTGTACCCTTTAAAATTAATTTTAAGTTAAATAAAACAAAAATTTATAAATTATGTTCATGATTATTACAGATATATAATTACAATTTACAAATATACATACATTATAACATTAAAAATAATCAGATACACGATAAATAATAAAAAAAAATACAACAAATACATAAATTAAATTAGTAATAAAATAAATATAATTTTAAACGTCAAAAAAATTTAATAAAGAATTATACATAGAGTAAAGAAAATAATAAAATAAAAAAAATGTTAGTCTAATTAATAATAATTATTCATTTTCTTTGGTTTTATATTATATTAAATATATATAAAAAAATCTTGAGGTAAATTATGAATTTATTTAGTATATTGAAAAGGGGTGAGGGTTATGTGCTTTATTTATTTTTTTGTGGTTTAATTAAATTAATAACTGATTACTATTATTTTTAAATGTAATTTAAATGCATTTCAGAGGTAAAAACAAATATTTCCCCATACATGTATTTATTGGCAGTAATTCAACAAATTATGTTATTGCAGGAACAATATTTTGGCACAAAATAATTAAGCACAGAAAAAAAAAAAAAAAAAAAAAAAATCCGTAATTAATTAAGATTTTAAATGTTAAGTTTATTATTATTACTAGTTTAAAAAATAAACTTAGTTTTTGTTAATTTGTTTGTGATTAAAAAAAATTATTATTATTATTAATGTAAACAGCAAATTATGTATTCTTTTAATAGGGTTGTCGATGAAAAATAAAGTAAAAATTGGCCAATAATGTTTTAAATAGTACAATTTAAAAGATAACTGTTTTGACAAGATATTAACATTTTATAAGTAAGCAAATGACATTTTCTGAGCTTTTATAAACATGTCAATAGTGGTTTATCTCGGGGAAAAAAATAAAAAAATAAATATTGGTGTTATTATGAGTTATACCCTTAACTTTTTTCTCCCTTTTTATTTTTTCATTTTACATGTTTATTGTGAGTTAAAATTTTTTAAAAATGAATTTCAAACTATATTGAAGAGAAAGTGAATATACAGGGGACAGTCAAATCCCCTGTTTTGGAATTACAAAAAAGTATAAAAACACTTTTTTTTGATAATTTTTATTGAAAAAAAAAGTTGAAGAGCACTAGTGGAAATTTGGTATGCAAGCAAAAGGGTTTCAAATTATGAATATTAATAGTAAGGTGACCATCGTTTTGCAAACATGAGCAAGGAAAGTTATCACTGGTACCAACTTCTTGAAATCCCACTTTGAAATTCTGTATTGTTACTGGGTAAGTCTCAATAACCAACGACTTGAAATATCCCTATAAAAATAATCACAAGAGCTCAGGTTTTAAGATCATGGAGGTCACTGAACAACCCCAATCCTACTGATGAGAGTGCACATGTACATGTTTTTGAGGGACGGCAGGGAGGGGTGGGTGTCTAAAATTCAAGACTTAAAACTCTTGTTTTTACATTTGTCTCTTAACATTTTTTGCAATAAATTATTAATATAAAAAAATGTTTGTAGGTTTTTTGTAATAAGAGGGTTTGACCGCCCCACCCTTTAAAAATACAAACTAGTATTATAAAAATGAGCAGAAAAATAAATCTCTCCAGTAAAACTAACTTCATCGTCTTTTAACCACTTTTAATGTCAAAGAGGAAAAGTCAGTGAAAGAGTTGAGTAGGATTTGGACCAATCTCAACTTTTATCTATAATCTTTCTCATTCCGATTTTTATTCATCTAACAGGGAGGTTTAGCAATATAAATTTACTTTTAAGAGAAACAGCTTTCTTTATTCTTAATATAGTAATTCCTCGATATCCACAGTAAAATATATACAACCAAAATGTCATGGAAAGTATCCTGATTTCTACTAAAATATGTTTGAAAAGCAGGAATGTTAGACTGGAGAGAATGGAAATGTTCTTGAACTTGTGATCAGACAAGGAAAACGGCTCCTTTGAGCAATCAAATCATCTGAGAAAAGGCAAAAACAGTTATCCACAGTTCCTTATCCACAGAATACTATGAAACCCACAGGGATAACAAGGAGCTACTGCATTATCATTAATTAAAGAAAGAGAGAGAAGTTTATAACAATAACATACTTTAAAAAGATAATTTATCCCTGAATCATATTGATTCTTGTCATACTTTTAGATAATGCTTGTTAAATTTGTTTTATTCATATTTAATAATGTATTAATTTTAAAATATAAAAGTATTTTATCTCAATAATTAGACAATTTTGATAAATTTAATTGAAAACAATGAACTCATAAACTTATTTGATCTTAGCAGTAAAAGAAATAATGATAGCAGATATAAAAATTAAAGCTTATTGGTTTAAATTTAAAAGTGCTCAATTTACAGACTACACCTGCTGTTACTTTATTTATTTCAACACAAAGGTTGGCAATATTCAATATTTTTACACTTGTGTCAAAACAATTTTCTATTTAATTGTAGAAAAAAGGGATTAATTCCACAGAACAATTATGTTGTAGCCAAAAATATCCTAATTAAAACTATATTATATGTGTCCATATAGATTTAATTTTATTATTTAATTCCATCATCTTATATTTTTGTGTATATGCTGAGCATAATAGGCACACAAACCTGAGTAAGAAGACATCACGAAAATACAGTAAGATCTGTAAAAGCTGGAAAGGTACAGTTCAAGAAATAGCACCTCAGCATGTTTCCAGCTTAGACAGGGTGTTTTATATTGAAAAAACACTGCTCTGAGAAAAAGTTCCCCCGCAGCAGTTTTAAAGCATACACAGGGTCCAGCTTAGATAGTACATACTGAAATATATATACTGTCAGTAAGTAGGCTAGCAAACCAACTTACTGAGATAATTACTCTGCGGAATATCCCCATAAACAAATAAAATTAATTTAAATTGTTACAATTTTTTTCCAAATGTTATTATTGATTTTTACATTGAACCATATTAAAAAAAAACACAGATAAAAAAAAAATCAAATTTTCATATTAAAAAATAATAATCGTCAGATTAAATAAACACCCCTATTACTTATAAATACATTAGAATATTTCAAGAAAATAAAAAATAAAATCCAACCCTTATTTTCAATCTGCGTCCAATTTTGTCAAGAATTTTTTTCATCGTAAATATTAAATTTTCAATAATTTAAAAAAATAGCCAAAGTTTTTATATAAATAATGTCAACAATATAAGAAGAAGAAGAAGACAAGTAAAAATCATAATGTAAATTAACAAATTGACTAGAGCTAAAGTCCATATATATTATCTGTAAAGATTGACAAAAAGCATAATTTAAAAAAAAAAAAAAAAATCAATATAGACAATAATTAAAACAGTATTTCTCTTTATTACAAATAACCTTAGTTTCATAGTTCATAGAAAAAGTTCAATATTATTCTTTCACCAAAAGAAAAAAAAGAAACCTTAAGAAATATGAATATTGTTTTGCTAGCTTTAAGTTAACGTATAAAATTTCAGATGACATTATTATAGTTAAAAGATGGCTTATGTATAATTAAATCAGTTTTGGTGGTGACCATTATTTAAATTTATTCTATTCAAAATCAAGTAGACTCCTTGGCTTGTCTATACAATAATAATACCTTAATAGAAAAGAAGAAAGAAAAATAATGACATCAAAATGACCAAAATCTAATATTGATAATCATAAAATCCTCTGAAAATGTTTTGCTATTGGAAAAATATTGATTTCAATATAAAAACAGAACCGTATATAATTTCCAAAAATTACAGTTAAGACCATCCATTTTTTAAAATATACAGTAGTCTCACTAATCTGGATTTGATGGGACCGTGCACTGTCCGGATCACCATAAGTCCAGATTAAACGGAATCAGTTTGTCTGTAAAACAAGTTTTAGCTGGGTAAAGCTATTAAAATCAAAGTTTTTATCATAAAAATGACTGTTTAGTCTCAACATGGGTCTACTTTTTAAACCAGAAAATTGATTAAGAACAAAAAATTACCATTTTATTGATATAGATTAAAAGTTATGCATTAATTATACATTATTAGAAAATTATTGAGTCCGTCTGGCTTAACCGGATGTCCGGATTAGCGGGATACGGATTAGTGAGACTCTACTGCACTTGTCTTTCTTTTCTAAGAAAAAAAATGTCTAGACTGTTGAAGGTCTAAAAAGCATTTTTCAAACATTAAAAGCCATCATTCTATATTTTTTGAAATCTTATTCGAAAAGTCAGAATTACGGATAAATATAACGATAGATTTTTCTCTCCAGAGACTAAAAGATTAGCAAATACAAGCATAGGAAGTAATTATATCTAATAATTGATTTTAGAGCCAAATTATATTATTAATACTTGTAATAAATTTACTAAATATATAAAATTAAAAAAACAAAACATCAACCACGCTAAAAACAAAACCACTTATTTCAAATTCTTAGGCTTCAATTCCTAAAATATTTAAAATAAACATATTAGTTTTTCCACCACAAAACCAATATTTTTTTACACATTTCCTTTTACATTTTCCTAATAAAAAACATCTCAAACAAATTTATCTCTTATACTAAAAGAATATTTTTTTTAAAAAACATGAAAATGTACTTTGAACATTTTCATTATTATTAAATTGTCAAAAATACATTTTCCATTAATCACATATCAGCACCAGTATATTCTCTATTTTTCATAAAAGAAACAAATTTAATAGAGAAGAAAATAAATTTAAATTTATAAAGTTGGCACTTTAGCTCTAGAATAATTTACACATGAGAAATAAAAAGCCAAACTAAAGTAAGTGACAAAAAATATTGAGTTAAATAGAAAAGCTATCACCATGCTTATTAAAAAGAATGTAAATTTAAGCTTTTGTCACTCACAATGTAAGAATTAGCTTTTTTTTAAATCAACTATTCTGTTAATTTTATTAAACTTTTATGGAAGTATCGATTAAGTAGTTTTATTTAGATTTTGGTGATTGGTAGAGGGACACTACTGTATATTAGGTGTTTGTATGAGGTGATTGTTTTCATAAAGAGGTGAAGTGGTATCGTCTAATTGTAATTTGGAGCCGCTTCCATTGCTGTTCTTGTTCCTTTTCGTTTGAGTCCTCGAGGTTTGAGAGCTCGAAACGGAGCTAGAACTTACTCCACTATCTGAAGACTTCTCGCTAAGTGCGGAGGTGTTTGTTCTTTGAGGTGGTGGAGGAGGTACGGTAGCTGTGGAAGTTGAAGAACTTGCTCCTGGTACTCCTAAAGAAGGTTCTAAGGGTATATTAGCTAAAAATCCTTGGGGTGGAGGATCACATGGGCTTGGACCGCTCCCGCTGGGACCTTCACAGTCTAAGTTGTTTGGTTCAGGCCCATCACCACCACTTCGACTATCACCGTCTGTCTCACCTTCACCGGAACAACAAACTAAAACAGTAATAAATTTTATACTACAACGCTTTAACTTTTCGTCAATGATTCTCAATCTGTAAAGGCATATAAAATTACTTCCCATGCTGAAAAACTCTTGACTACTGACAATTAACGTTGTCATTCCCAGAATAGGGGAGCCAGTGTAGCCAAGGGGCTATAGGCGCCAGTCCCGTCTTCTAGGCTATTAATGAATCTAAGGCGACACACAAGTTTGAGTCATGGGGTTCTGATTTACATCAATGAATCAAGGGCTGAACAGAGCAAGGACACCCCTAAGGGGTTCCCTACCCCTTGGATCTAAACCCATTTAAATGACAGGAAGACTTAAAACTTCATCTCTTAAATTAGTAATTTTAACTTTAGAGTTTTAACTTAATTTTAGAGTACAGATTATAAAGTGATATTTAAAATAAAGATCTACAAGAACAATTCTAACGGAATTTCGGTAAAGAACTAAAGGTGGCCATACACCACCGGAGTGCTCAACTGGGGTGTGCACTATGAAGTTATGATATAATTTTAAATCCCATATTCAAAGCAAACTTCCTCTTCTTTTCAAGTTAAAATTAGATCAAGCTTGGAATATAACTGTAGATTTGTATAAAAAACGATCAAACAAGCCTACAGACTATCATCATAATAAATATAATTTTTTTGCAGAATTTAAAGGAGTAGGAGCCTGAAGCTGATAAAGGAGATAAACAGTGACTGTATACACCACTTTTCAAATTTTTATTTGTTTTTGCTTGTTTTTAGCAAATAACAAACCGACCACGGCCATTGCCCAGTGTGTGGAAGCCATTTGTCAACTCAAAACTGAACTGACACACCAGACAATTTACCCTACTGTGTGCAGTATACAGAGATGTAAACCTGTAAAAGTTCATCTCTCAGGGATACTGCATAGTGTATGGCAGCCACCATTAGAGCTTGTATGATAAAATTTACAACTCTATAAGTAGAATTTTCTTTAAAAAGTAAAACTATACTAAAATATATAACAAAAACTTACTTTCAAAGTCCTGTAATACTTGAACAGCTGCAAGTATTTTAGCCCTGTGTTCAGGATCGGTGAGACCCAAATAATCCAGATCCTTCTCTTGTATTTCACAGAATGATTCCAAGTCCTCATACCCATTGAGTATAAATAGCGACATATGCTCCTTCAACAAAATGTAATACACACCGTATAAATAATTTAACAAATTAATTTTTTTATGATAAAATACTAGTACAGTAGAGTCTCGCTTATCCGGACCCCGCTAGTCCGGACATCCGTATAATCCGGACAGGCTAAAAACTATGTACATATTGGAACCAGGGCTAATTCAGATTTATGAATTGTTAAGATTATTGAAGTTTCTGCTTTTATTGTCTATTAAAATTTATATAAAAATTGTTCCAAGAATAGTTTACAGGTGTGCATTCCAACGTTCCGACACGAGGAATACCCGGTATTTTGTTAAAAATTAACAGATTTAGAATAAGTAAGAACATCGACAAATCTCTTTTGGTTCCATAGAAATGTAGGACGGAAGATATAAAGGAAGTGTATTCCAGGAAATACAATAAAATAGGAGTAAGATGGTGAGAGAGTTTTAAGAAACACGTAGCGGGGGCTCAGCGCAGTTCCGTGAAATTTCGCCAAGTCGCGTGTGTATATGTATAATGTCTCAAATTTTTGTGAAATGATTAGCCGTTGCTCGAATTTCATATCCGAACACAGCTTGTTTCTCTGGAAGTCCCTTCTATACCTGCACCTGCTTAGTCGATATTAGTTTTATTTTAATTCATTTGATATTTGGACTGGTGACAGAAGTCCGAAAATAGTGATCATACGTTGTACAAGTATGTTTTTGAGTATACTAGAAGTATCTTTTACGATAATAACATCGATTTTAATAGTTTTTCTCAACTAAAACTTGTTTTATATTATATTTTAAAACTGATTCCGTTTAATCCGGACTTTCGGTAATTCGGACTGGGTCCGGTCCCGTCAAACCCGGATTAGCGAGACTCTACTGTAGTTCTGTGAACAGTAGAGCTCTTCAAATGACTTCAAGGAACATCCATATCAAATAGGAAGAAAATCGAATATTTTTGGTCATGACTGCATAACAAACAAATTTACAGATAGACGAAATGCCAAATGGTCAAGTTAAAACAGGACCTTCCTTCGTTTGGTCAATAATTTTTTAACATAAAGACAAGGAAAGATTATTTAAAGGTAGAAACCATAAACTTGATAAAATCGATAAAAAATTAAATATTTAAGATGAAACGAAAAAATGTTCTTAACTGAATCATATTATTTTAATCTAAAAGATGTCGATCCCAACATATCCTAATAATTCTTCATCGTATTACTACTATACGTATACTAGATAAATATTAAAATTCATACATTTATAATAATTCTTTACTAAAAAGTACTGTTAGCCAATGGTGAGATTAGGTTTAGAAACTTAGATAAAACAGAGCAAATTGTCTTAATACCTATTGTTTTCTGGGAAAAAGACAAAACAAAAGATTTATTAGTTTACTTAATAACATGTTTACTTGATACTTTTTTATGTTGATAGCTGGTTTACTAGTTTATTAGTTAACTCGTTTTCTTGTTTTACTGTTGACTTATTTATTACTTTGCTCGCTAGCAACGTTACCTGTTATTTTGTTTTAATATTAGCTTGTTTACTAGTTGATTTGTTCTCGTGTTTTCTTGTCCATATATAAGAAAATATAATTAAGAGAGAGAAAGTACAGAATCATTATTTCAACATTAAAAAAAAAAAAATAATAATAATAATGATAATGAGTATAACATTTAATGAAAACAATTGCCAAATCTTTGAAATTTGGTCCTCGGAAATTTTATGAGATGTTGATTGGTCAACAATGAACGATATTTCAACTTGAAAAAAAAAAAAATATTTTTAATGGGAGGCACACTTAACTCAACAAAGAGCCGCATGGAGTACGAGAGTCTTATTTGCCTACCCCTGTACTAGACTATTGATACATAACAACAGTCTGGTATATATCAACTGCATCAACAGACCCCCCCCCCCCCCCCCCCCTTCTGGACACAATTTGGAGTACGTTTTTAAGTCTGGGCAGCAACCGCTTAATATGTATTTAATGGTAAAAGAAAACTTTTGGCTTACCTCCATTTGAATAGCCTGAAGCATCTGTTTAAGAGTCTGTGGCCTGGAAGGATCTTGATGTCTTCTCTTACTTGTATCTAGTGATCTACCACTATCTTGTGATCTTGTCTCCAGAGAGAGTCTAGCTTCATGAGCCTTTCTCGCTTGGTACCTAGACAACAAACAAAATAATTTAGTTTTGTTCCATCACAAAATATAATATTTATTAATATTCTTAATCAGGTTTTTTTAATTATTTATCAGGAATATTAATTATTATACCTTTTTTGAAGAGATTGATGCATTTGTGCTTGAAAGAAATATATCATGGGTGTTAAAGAAGATAGTGTAATTCATGGAGATAAATCATAAATTTAAATTGGCAGGGATAGTTTTAAGAAATTGATCATTAATAAGATGAATAGAGAAAATGCGAATAAGTGTGCAAATGAGCACAAACATGCACAAATGTAGACAAGGCAGACTGCTTTATATATAAATTAACACTTGGAAAACATTGCAATGGAATTAAATTTGGAATGATCCCATTAATTTTAAAATGATTTTTTGTTATAAATTGTGCTTAAGTTGATAAAAATTGATAAGGGGTTATTGTGCAACATGTGTCGTTATAAGAATTATTAGAAAATTATAAATTAAAGTTTAGATAACATTAAGTAAAGGAAGAATATGCAGGTAAAATATTGAGGGAAACTATACACAGATCTTATTATGCAAATCAAGAGACAATCCAATAATCATTTATAGTTAAATGACAATAATAATCTAATGACAAAACAGACCATAAAGAGCCTGGGCAAATCTAACAGATTGGAGTGATGGATAACACAGGGGAGGGGCCACCAACTTCGCATAATCCAAGTGGAAATTCCTGGCTGCAGGGTGCATTTTTAACTGCATTGCCCCCATTTTTCCAGGTTTGAATTACTACACATTTACCATGGAATGATGTTCTTTATTTATTTTATTTTATTTAGTCATATATAATTTAATTGTTTATTGCTATTATTAATTATGATGGCAAATTTGTACATAACATTTCCTTTAAAAATAACAATATAAGAAAATAAACAAAGTTAATTAAAACCTAAAAATATTTCTCAGGTTTATTACTCTAATAGAAAACAACAAACTAATTATTCAGAGTTATTTAAGTACTAAAATTTTAATTCATTTAAAATAATCTGTCAATATCTATTGTAGGATAAATTAGAGGGTAAAAATTAGTCTAAACTTATAATTGAAACAAGAAGAAAGATAATTAAAATACAAGTAACAATTAATACAAGAGGAATAATTGACAGATATTTTACTTCTATTATAATAAATTACAATATATTCTACAAATTAATTATTGTATTATACTGAGGCCCCACAAAAAGTACTGAAGAGAGAACATAAGTTCATATTTGAGAAACAGTCATTCTTTATAAAAAAAAAAAAAAAAAAAAACCTGCTTTTTCTAAAACTACTAAAAAATATTATTAAAAAAAAAATATCAATAGTAAACTACCTTAATTAGAGACGGTATAAAAAATATTATTTAGAATTGTGATTCACAAATGCATAAAACCAGTAAATGTAAAATTTTAGTTTACTTTCTGAAATATTAAAGTACAATAAACACCAACAGATAGTCCACACTGAATTTTTATTTTAATCACATATCATGGAACACCAGTATAATAGCGTTGTTAACTTAAAGGAAAGAATTACATAGGTCTATTACCAATATTACCCTTCATCATATTTAAAATGCATATTGAGAATTGAAAAATTGAGTGAAAACTTGTGCAGAAGTAGGGGCCAATACATTTGATTGATCTTTTCGTTGGTGTAAATAATAAAATTTTAAATTAAATAAATAATTGGATCTATGACAGAATTAATAAAGTAATCACTACGCAAACACTGTTGAGGGTTCTGTGATATTTTTTTTCTAATATGTGTAAATATTAGAATTATTAATTACTTTTGGGATGATGAACAAAACCTTTGGTTTTTTCTTATGTTAGATTATAATTTTATTTGTAGGTATTTTGATTTAATTTCAGAAATTAAAAAATAAATTTAATATTTACTGGTTTTATGAGTTTCCGAACTACTTGGTTGTTCAGAAAGTAAGAGTACTGGCACTCTCATGAGTGAGGAAATTTTCTTATTTTTTTTTCAAAATTTGGGATCCTTGAGTGATAGAAGTTGTCGTCCCGAAAAGAACGAAAGGTGTTGACCTCTCAAGTGCGTTGCTTTGAGGTGTGGTGTTAGTTTCTGTGAGACATGTCTATCCAAACTTCGGCCAAGTGTGAGGTCCGTGTAGTCATCCACGTCTTTCTCACAAAAGGAAAAGCTCTTTTCCTCAAAGTTTTTTGGACCCAATTCTAACAGGAGATGAAACCTGGGTGACTCATTACACCCCTGAGACCAAAAGACAATCAGAACTGTGGTGTCACACATATTTACCATCGGCCAAAAAATTAAAATCCAAATTAGTGCAAGAAATTATGGCCTCTGTGTTCTGGGAATGTAAAGAGGTCATTTTGATAGAATTTTGAACCACCCCCCCCCCCCCCTCCTCTGACTTTGCACCATCGGATTTCCATTTTTTTACCTCCCTTTAGACTCAAATGACTGAAAAAAAAAATTTCAACCAATGAGGAGGTTTCAACAGAGGTTGAAGTGAAGTAAAGAGGCGGCACCAAAAAGATTAATTTGAGGTGTAAAAAAAGGGCATTGAAAGCGAAGACGAATATGTTGAAAAATAGTTGACACGTATAATAATGAAACCCCAAAATTCTTATTTATATAAAGCTTTTCTGAACAACCCACGTACATTTATAAATATTATTTTCGATATCGTCAAAAATTACGTTTACATCTTTTTCTGGGAAACCTAAAAATATTTATAATGCTCCTCTTCCATACTTAATTGTGGGACACACTGTACAACAAGGAAAGAAAATAAATAAATAATAAAATAAAATTATGAAAAGATGGATGCACTTGTGAAGAACAGTGATATGGTGTTACGTTGGTTAATTTAAGTTCAATTTAATTTTATTAGTTCAATTACATATAGAGAAACCTAAATCCATTTATATAAATAACAGAACTACATATCAAATTAATTTTATTATTTTGATAGTAACGTGATACTGCATTATTAAAAAAAAACACGTGTCCACGGCATTAAAAAGCAAGGTGAAGATAGTTTTTTTTTTTAAGAATAACTCTTGTCCCTTTTCATTCTAGAACGTATCTTGTTCTACAAATTTGTGCCAAAATTGTTACTTAGCCCACACAGTTTTCTATTGCTATTTAGTCCACTTATTTAGTTATAATTACATAAAACAAAAATATAAGTAATTAAATAAAATTTGAACATTTCTAAACAACATGTGTATCAAAGAATATTATTCAAAGAAAATATTAATAACTTTCATTGTTGCCGGGAATACATAATCTTTGGAAATTTCAGCTTACCAGGTAGTTTGAGAGGGAGGAAATAGCTATTTACGTACCTAGAGCAGTAAGGGCGTTATTACAGGCCGAGGGCGAAGTTTGAAAGCACGAGTGCGTTTAACGCCCGAGGCCTGTCATATCGCTTACTGCTCGTGGTGCATACACTATTTTATCGCCCACCACATGTAAACTAATTACTAAACATGCAAACTATTTCACCGTAATCTTCAAAACAATAAATGCATATTAAAGTTACATCAGTATCAAAACAAACTGCAGTTAATAAAAATATTGATTGTTACTAATTGAACAGCTGACGCTAAGAACTACTAGCGCTTCCTGCACGCCGCGGCCAGGAAGCGGCCGCTTCTCAAACTAGCAGCCCTGTAAAGATAAAGCATGCATTTTTACAGGCCCCAGGGCTGTAAAATGGAACTTTACCGGCCGCTCAGGATAGGAATGTTTACAAGTGGTGGGCGATAAAAATTATTACCTCACTAACAAGTGAAAATAAAAAAAAACATGTTAAAATGAATAGTTTTAAATAGATAATTTTTTTCAGTGTTACCCTTAACTTTTAAAAAATGGGCAAGAGACCTCTTAAATATATAATTTAAAAAAATAAAAAATAAGGATGATACAATTAATCAAGAATATCAATTTTGGGCTAGTTGTTGTTGAGGGGCTTGAATATTGAATAACTTAAATAAAAATAAATATGAATAAAAGTTATCATTTAGTTATAGCAAGATACAAACAATGGAATTACCTAAAGGATTAGCCAGCGCTATTACATAATTCCTCATTTATGCTTCAACTCCTATAATACTGAAGGTAAATAAGTGTATTCAGCAGTTTATTATGTATTACACTATTTAACAATAGAATGTCCTCTACCACACAACAAAACAGACTATGAGAAGATTTGTGCAACTCTAAATACTACTGCTACGAACACTGTTAATTTGTACCTACTCATGTTTTGCTTTGACTTTCTTCAATATTGGAGCAGGCCGATGTCTAGTTTTCTCCCCACCGCTGGAACTGAACCAGATTTATCCTTTTATAGGGACTGGTAATACCAACATAAATGGTTCTTTTATTTTATATAAATGATCTGACTTGAGTTCTTCTTTACGAGTTTCTCAAAATTAATTTGTGCAATTGAAACATCAATTAAGAATACTTTTTTCAAACTATCATTAAGATTTTTGTTTGAAAATTATCTCTAAAAATTTAAATAAATTGATTGAATTTATTTAATGTCTAACAAAATGTAGATTAAAAGATGTTCCATTAAAAAAGTAATGATGATTTATATATAAAATATTGGTCGTAAAATAATTGGAACAAACTTAAAAAGAGGGTAAAATCAGAGTGAGTGAAATGAGATATTAGCTATCTAAGCTAGATCAGAGAAGATTAAGTGATAAAGAACATGTGCACTTAATAAAGTTCTTCAGTAAAAGTGTGCTCCACAGAACTTGATTTTCAATCTGTGTCCACTTGGAATTTCTTCTCATTAAATGTGACATTACAGTAGTAAAACATTCAAGTTGAACCAGTGAATAGAAAATAGAATCACAGAGACTATACATTGTCTATGATTGCACCCGATTAAAAATATATGATATGAGTAAGGTATATTTACATAATATGTCAATAGATAATAATATTAGAACAGATACAATTATCATCTAATCATAACTGATGATTCTGAACAATAATCTTTTATCAACAGGAAATTTGATAGCAGGTAAAATATTTTATAGCTTAGGTATCCATGGCCAGTCTAATAAATTTTTCTATGTCTTTTAGATCTTCCAGAGAAGTCTGTTCTAAGAGATTTTGTGAATCTCAACATTTTAAACCCATTACAGAGGTCATTTTCAAGGGAGTTGCTCACGATGAGAGTCGGAACTTTCAACTGCAACTGCAAATGATGAGAGTCATTTGGAACTTTCAACTGCAAATGATGAGAGTAATTTGGAACTTTCAACTGCAACTGCAAATGATGAGAATCATTTGGAACTTTCAACTGCAACTGCAAATGATGAAAGTCATTTGGAACTTTCAACTGCAAATTATGAGAGTCATTAGCAACTTTCAACTGAAAATAACTTTTATCATGAGCAACTCCCTAGAGAATGATCCCTGTAATGGATTCAAAAATTCAGTTCTCCTCTGGAAGATCTGGATTTATTAGCATGTAAAATAGTTGGTTTGTTGCACAACAACGTTGGACCTGAACTCTGAACTATTTTATGAAATTGCATTCAATTATGTATCCAAGTTTTGTGCACCTGTATATCTCAATGTCATGTCTTGTCCATAATTCTTGATTTGGTATCAAAAGACAAAAATAGAGACGTCCATGGTAATGTAAAGACGTAAATGAATACACATCGGTAAGCATAAGATGAGAAATAACACCTTTGGGAGAGAGGCCTTCAACTGGAATCTGAATTCAACTCAGATGGTAAATAGAGGGAGACAGATGCAGCAAAGATCTATTTACGATTAGGTATTGGAAGGGGTTAAACCAGGAAAGAAAGTCAAGGACATAGTCAGCAACAGAACAAGTACTTTGTTGATGCCCTGTTTCACTAAACACAACAGGATTTAAAAGGCAAAAGGTCTGTTTGAAGAAAAAAAAAAAACAAATCAGTAGTCTATGGATAATACACATTTTTAGCCAATTTTTGCATCCAAGTGAAACCACCTTAAATACAAATGTTTTTGTGAGATATAGGAAAATAAATTAGGTTTAATCCTTATACAGTGGAACCTAATCTCAAAATTCTTTGTTAGCCAAAATAATTTTTGTTTTCCATGCTAATTTGAGATTACTAATAATCTTAACTATATAACATAAAAAGTACATAACTTGAAGTAAAAACAAATTCCCTTGAATTTTGAGTGATTAAAGTTCCATTGTACGTACAAATAACAGTCGAAGATTTTAAAAATCAAAGTTCAAAAGGTATAAAAAACATTTATAATCTACAGCACTTTTATTAGAGTCCTGGCAAAGCCCTATGCTTTGCTTCTAATTTTTATCTTTTTATTTAAATTTGATAATAGATTAAAGATAATTAATATGGTGTTTAATACTTGAACAAAAAGAGAAAAATTTTACACAGTGAAATAAAGAGTACATCCTCATTAAACTTAGTACGAAAAGGGTATTGTGCCTTGACATATCATTAATAAGGTAAGAAAGGATTTGAAGAGACAGAATTAGGAGCTTCAGTGGATATAGCAATGTTATATTGAAAGAAATAGTCTGCGTATGTTGGAAAGTACCTTTGTTTTTCATTCCTTGAATTACTGAGTTTCACAGCCAAAACTGGAAAAATCTTCATGGGTGTTTTGATTTAATGTTAACCATATGGGTTAACATTAAAACACTTAAATACTTTTAAAGTTTGTCATTATATACAAACAAAGATGAAAAGACTGAAATATTCTTTGTGGTGTTGATCTCACAAATACACCAACTATGTTATAGTTTTTATTACTGTTTGAAAACATACATCTTAAATCAATTCAGTTGATAATTAAAAAAAAATGGTTTTATTTGATTAGATTTTATTATAAGAGATTTGAAATAAGAGTTAGGATTTACCTGCGAGCCTGTGCTTCAGTCAGAAGTTCAACACATGTAAATTTAAACATGCCTGTGTGACCATTGATCCTTCCCTTCCACAAGCCACTCGCTGACATGCTAAGCACCTCTACAATTTCTCCTTTCTGAAAACATTTTAATCAACAATTACTATTTGACGAATTAACTTTTAGTTCTGTTTTATACAGCCCAAGAACTAATAATTTAATTGTAAAAAAAAACTGAGCAGGAGTTACACTTACAGTAAAATGTAAAGCATCAGAATCATAATAAGATGAAGAAGAGTCCGCAACTGCTCTGGCTAGGGCAACAACTTGCTGGGGACTTTTCCTGCTTGCACTGGCAACACTGTTCTCTTCACTCTCGACTAGAGCCTGTGTACCTACAAATCAAACATTAAAAATCATTATTGTAATAGTAAGACAAAAACAGATTAACAAAAATAAATTGGTCCCACAAACTCAAACAAAACTTTCTCTTATACATAGCCATACTAAATTTAAATGTAATATCTAATTTAATTAATATATTATTTAAAACATTTTAAAATGGGATCAACTGGTGGTTCCAGGTGGTTGGGGAAAGGCGTAGCCAATTGGTTAGCATATTCACAATTCACCTGAAAGTAAGGTCTAAACACCGACATATCAGGTCAGTACAGTGATGTTTGCCTTTTTGCTTCCAAGCTTACCGAAGGTAACGGAAGCATTGTGTTCACTTTTGAGAACGAAAAAGTTTTATGCTTCCGATTTTAAAAATTTCAAGACAGAAATCCGTTTTAGACATCAGGGAATATTTTCGGTTATGTGTCTGTCTGTCTGTCTGACTCATGAAACGTGTGACGATGACTTGAGTAAATGTCGACAGATTTTTGATGAAATTTAGTAAACATATTCATTTTACCAATGCTCAGGACGAGTTCGTTGGACAACGTTATCCGTTCAAGCGTTCATGCGCAACGCTCGCGTAAACATGAACTTCAAATTTAAAATTGGAAATTTAGGATGGGAAAAAATCAAACTTCATCTATTCAATGAGACAAACATTTTATACAAATACAATTGTTTAGTAAAACCAACAGCGACACCCCTATGAAGTGTTAAATATCGCTAAAAACTGTTAATAGTTCTTACTCAATAAACAATAAAACAATAAAGTAATATAGCGTTAATGTTAATGTAACAATAAAGTACATGATAGGATGCGAGGAAGCTATGTGCCACACTAATTGGCACATAGCTAATTTCTTTAGGTTCCTTTACATTGGAAGATGGCAAAATCAGCACTTTCATCTATCAATGAGATTATTATTGCTCCTAAGTGTTTGTGTTTTCTATTTTGTCAGTTTGGTAAAGTTTTAGTGGAGGCTTTATAGTTTTACTGCAAAAACAGTCTTGATTTTAATACATATGCTCGTTTCGCTTATTTCAATAATGTGTGTAAGTTAGTGGTAATGAGTTTGGAAACTTACTGGAAGCACTGGGTAAGGACTCGGCTGATGAGTGCTGAGGCTGGTGATGCCTGTGGTGAGAAGGTGACTGATGATGTTGTGCTGCGTTCCTGTGCTGGTGGTGATGATGGTGGTGGTGATGATGGTGATGGTGTTTCCTCCTTGTTCCAGTAGTGTTGCTCCTTCCAGCAACAAACTATAACACCAAACATACAATATTACTAAACTAATTGAATAGAAGAGGCAAATAAAGCTGCAATCATACATTTTCAATAAGTTTATTGAAAAAAATAGGTAAATAAAGCTACATTCAAACATCATCAATAAATTGATTCCATATTTTAATTAGAATAAATTTTACAAAAATAATAATAAATATTTTTTATCTCCAGTAGGGACAAAAAGTAACTTTTAAGGGCTAGTTTTAGGTTATAACATTGGTATTTCCATACCCGTTCTTAAAAACGGGGACATAATGTGAAAACGGGGATATAATCTAATAATTTTGTAAATAGTAGATAATGAATGGCAAATGTAGTGAATTTGTTGAAATCAGGTTTGCAACACAGCTTTTAAACTCCCAGCTGTATTGCGAGTCATTCTACCATGTTTTGTTTACTTTTATTTAGCTTTCGTTAAACTGTATTTTTTATTTTTATTTTTTTTTTTTTATTACTATAAAAGTTATTATTAATTGTTTTAAATCGTTTAATAAAGAAATACAAATGTTTTCTTTGTTGAATAATATCTTATATTTTTCTGGAGATAAAATTTTGTATGTACATACCTCGAGAATAATGCATTATTATTCCCTTGTTATAATTGTCTCCCTCGGCTACGCCTCGGAAGCTAATTGGCATTAATAAAGCTGGAATCATTCATAATCAATTTGAGAATTTTACTAATGATGTCTGAATCTTATAGACAGAAACAGAGAATATTAGGTATAAATCATCATATCTAAGACCAGATCAACGCGATTTAATGCCAGAATAATGGATTCTACTCTATAAAAAATAAGTCCGAGGCATCTCAGACTAACTTTTTCATGTACGAGTAATTCATTTATTTTTAATTATACGAAGCAAAAAAGAATAAAAACGAAGACTTATTAGTGGTGAAAACTTTATCTATTTAGGAAGCAGAGCTATCAAAACTGGAAGAACAGAAAATGATTTAAGTTAAAAAAAAAAATAAAATAATACTTATATAAAAATTGAAGAAAAAAAACACTTTGAACATTTTTATAACAATCACAGTTGTTGATTTTTACGTATAAACTAATAAATTAAAAATGAAAACTATTTTAAGCAGAAAGTTTAAGTTTTCTAGGTAATTGAAGAGTGGGTTAAAATATGACTAGAAAATTTGTACCTCACAAACTAGTTAAATAAAAGTCTGTAAAAAGTAGAATTGGATAGGCTAAACACTTAAAAACCAGAAAATGCAATTGCACCTGATCCTGATAATATAAAATATTTGAAACTTTAATAATCACTGAAAACTAAGAAATAGTTAATACATAGAAGTTATTCAACCATTTAAACTTGAATTAACTTCATTTAAATATTATAAAGATAATTTGTAACACGTCACTCTACATGACAGCCTCTTGGGATCTAACCACCAAGATTAATTCCAAAACTGTGTTTTCTCTTGACAAACATCTTAGACTCTATTAAACTGTGATATAACAGCTAAATATAAATGGGAAATTCATGAAGTTAAACACAACAACATTTAACTAAATAAGATATTATTAGTTCATATATTAGAAAGTTTTAAAATTGAAGAATATAATTAAATATAATCACAAGATTGAGTGTAGCATAAGTTTTGACTTTTTCAAACCATGCTTGTGAATTAAGTAATGGAGAAAAATGAAGAAAATAAACAGGTCAAGTGTGTGCTAGTTAGCACACAGAGAGGGTCCGAAGATTTTTTGCACTTCACATAAGCCAGATAGGGGGGGGGGGGGGGGGGGGGGACACGTTTCACACCCACTTCAAACTTGCCTACGCTTGCCCTATCAAAGTTATAACCCAAGAATTATATATTTTTGTAATCAGCTCGACGTACCCTTTCATATGATACCCCTCACGGTGTCGAAAAAAAATAAAAATATTTAACCCTTAAGTTTTTACCCTAGTTTTTTTGAAAAATATTTTTTTAAGTCGCTATATTTTTAAAATATGTGGGCAGGTACAAGACACATACATGCCAAATTTCAAAGTGATCGGACGAAAAGTGTAGCCATGAGAGCAGGCGACAGGACGGACAGACAGACACACGCAGGAAAATATAAAGGTCCTTGGTTTTGCCTAGGGACCCTAAAAAATACAGCTTGCTTATCAAAATATTATTGACATTTATTAATAGTCAGACAAGTGTTTAGGATCTTAAATTAATTAAATAAAGTTGGGATTTAAAGAAGTGTTTAAAAATGATATTCTCAGCTGATAATCTAATGATCCTGCACATCTAACACCCCAGGAACTTGTTTTCACGGTCATCTCTCTGTTATTGACCAATAACTTTATAGTAAAACGTTGAGATTAACACCTTTCTATTTAATTTTTTTTTGTTAACCCATTCAATGCGGGTGGATCCACTGTGGATCCATGCCGTGCTAACGCGCCTGGCGGGTGGATCCACAGTGGATCCAAGCCCTCTTTTTCAGCCCTCTGTAGCTCTATTCTCCGTGCCTCGAGTAGAACCATCTTGCAAGGCTCCGTCAGGCCCGCTCACGTTTGTATCCACAGTGAATCCAAACTTTTTTTTTTTTTTTTTTTTTTTTTTTTAAATTAACTTTTAAAATCGTTTAGATATATACGGTAACTAAGGTAGGTTCATGAATTGGATTACGCATTGAATGGGTTAATGGATGGATTAGGTGTAATAATTATTCTCTTTCTATCATGAGAAATCACTAAACACTTTATTAAATATGTAAGTAGAATGTTTTATGACGTCAATTGTTCATTATTGTATATTTTCATTTATATTTTAACTTTATCAAGACCCTCTCACATGGAGATAGTCATACATTTTTCACAAAATTATTTTCACTACTAACCATTAAATAACAGTGACAGAATATAGGGTCATCGTGTCTCATGCTCATGATAGAAAGAGAATAATTGTTAATTATTTCACCTAATATCAACAAAAATAATTAGTAGTGATGCTAGCTGTACCCTGAATAACTATTTAGTATAGTAACATGGATCCTATAAGGGTAGAAGGAAGAAGAAGAAGACTAAACTACTTCATATTGGCAACGTTTCGGAATATTAAACGAACCGTCATCCAGTATTGTCGCATTACAGCTAAAAAGAATTATTTGTATTACCTCACTCACAGCTTAAAGAGTATTGAAAATGTGTTCCAACCAGCATTTAACTCTATAGCTTGAGGGCTAATTCAGATGACAGAGGTAATTAATATTGTATCTTTATGTGAAACAACATTGTAATAATGCTGTATTGTTTCCGATGTCATGCTATTATTAAATTATTATGTTTAGGCTCGAAAATGGCATGTTAAGCCAAAACGTTGCCGATATGAAGTAGTTTAGTCTTCTTCTTCTTCCTTCTACCCTTATAGGATCCACGTTACTATACTAAAACAAAAATAATCTTTATATATAAAAATGAATGTTTGTTTGTCTGTCTGTCTCTTATGCCTGCCTAAACCGTTCATCCGATTACGATGAATTTTAGGGAATGGTTGGATGCATGCCTGGTAAGGTTTTTGAGTTAGTAAAACTATGTTCCGATTTTGGTACAAAGGGGGTAGGGTACGGGGTACAAATGTCAAAGTAATGAAAACCCTTCATGATGCATATCATTGAAAAGCTCTTTAAGAGAACAGTAATTGTTGTTAAGTACGTTTTTGTCATATTTTCATTTAGGAGGGGTGTAAAATGGAAAATACAGGAAAAATATTTCAATAATGTATATCTATCATCCGATTGCGATGAAACTTTGGAGCATGGTTGGATGCATGCCTGGGAAGGTTTCTGAGTTAGTAAAACTATGTTCCGATTTTGGAACACAGGGGTACGGGGTAAAAATGTCGGAGTAATACAAACCGTTCATGATGCATATGACAAATATATTCATTATATCATATTGTTGAAAAGCTCTTTAACAGTACAGTAATTTTTGTTTTGTACATTTTTTTTGTCATATTTTCATTTAGGAGGGGGGTAAAATGTAAAATATACAGGAAAAAATATTTCTATAATCTATATTTATATAAATAATAATTAATATAAAAATTCCATTTTTGAAAACTGGTCTTATTTTCAATTTTTTTTTTTTTTTGGTAATATGTGTGCGATGAAACTTAAAAAGCAAATAAATTTGTCGCCATTTTTTTTTTTTTTTTTTTTTTGGTTTCTGTATTCTTCACCTTAGTTGTATCTATGTGCAAAATTTGGGGAAGATTGAATGACGATAAGTGGTTCAAAATTGGGGTAATATGTGTGCGATGAAACTTAAAAAGCAAATAAATTTGACGCCATTATTTATTTATTTTTTTTTTTGGTTTCTGTATTCTTCACCTTAGTTGTATTTATGTGCAAAATTTGGTGAAGATTGAATCACGGGAAGTGGTTCAAAATAGGGGAAACGGAAATGTGCGATGAAACTTACAAAGCAAAGTAATATAAGACCAGTAAAAATGAATGTTTGTTTATCTGTATGTAACTTATGTCAATATTGTATATTGTACAAGTTTATATTGCAAATTGTAATATATATTTTTTATCTAAGGCAACATTATTTGACTATAAAAAAACTATTTATAAGGTTTTTCTAAAGTAGCAGTTATTCATTTCTTATTTTATTAATGTTTATCAGGCGGTACGAAGTTCGCCGGGTCAGCTAGCTAAAAATAAAAACAATCACTTTATGTACTTACCCCTGTCCCAAACCTTACATGTCAATTTTAATTTTTGATATGTTATACGGGGACAAAAGAAATTTTCGGCAAAAAAGGACATGAAAAATGTAACACTATTAAATATAGTGCCTGTAAGTTAGAAAAAGAATAATAGGAGGTAGATTGGTATTTTACTTGTATTCATCGTAGAACTATGTTTTCTAAATTTAATATAAAATGTTATCAGAGCTCCTAGCAGACCAAAGGGTTATCAAAATTGATTAGTGTTTCCCAATTTCACACTTTAAGATACATCTACTATTTCAATTAGTCAAATGTATGTTTTCTCCACTTCACGAAGAAACATTGAAATGTCAATATGTGGATTCAATGCTCAAAAACATATCCATGATCCAATGTTTTTCTATCAAATGGAGAAAATTAATTTTTTTTCACTTTGTTATCTATTAGTCCTCTTTTTAAGTTAATTTTGTCCACCCTTGTCAAATGGAAACCCCTTAAAATAATGTAATTACTACTCTATGTAAAAATATAAGTTTTAGATTTATTGACGTTTCATTAATTTTCTTATTAAAATAATAATACAAGAATGATAAAATATAAGAATGTTTCTTGAATTATTCCTAGAAGAAGAAAATGGTTTTTTTTTCTGAAACCAGTAAATTCAAAAATTTGATTTTTAACTTGACTGATCCTTGAAATCTTAAAATTTAATCAAAAAATACAAACCTTAGCATGTATTTTGGCCATATCCTCATGTTCAGCATAGTCTGAACTGTGAGCAGGGCTCAGCCGACCTGGTACAGTTTCAACACCCTGCAACAATATGTGTAATGTTAATCCATTTCTTTTTATCAACATTTCTCTAAATTAAATTGCATAAAAATAATGAACATATCATCACAGCTGATTTGAATGATTAACCATTATACTAAATGTATTACTTATTTGTAGATAACTCTGTAAAGCATTCAACAATAAATAGTATTATTATTATTATTACAGGACATATTATGCTGAAGCTAAATATTTTTTATAGCTTTATGGTAAATATTGATATCTTAATAATATAACTAAAGCTATTGCATCTACAAAACAATTTATGTTTTTCCCAAAGAGAAATTCGGAATCTAGTCATTCAGCTAGAATGTTATTTTCTGATAATCCAACAGAGAGCATTGTGGTCCTTAGGAAACTAACACAACTTGGACAATAAGACTAACTAAATTTATATAATTTATTGTAGTAAATGCAGAATCTAATTACAATAGTATCTAACACTATAATGAATGAACTTGAGCAGAGAAGTTCAGAGGAATCAGTAATCTAATAATCTGTTAATATTTGAATTTGGAAATAAAATGTGTTTTAAGAGATGAAGAATTGTTAGATCAGACCATTTTGCTCAGGGAGCCTGGTCATCATCAGTGATCCAAAAAAAGAAAGAAAGAAAGAAAGGCAAGGTACAGTATCTTAGGTATACTAGGTACTACTAGGTACTAGGTATACTAGGTAGACATTAACATTTTTTTTGGCATGCTAAATTTTTTTACTTTTTACAAAAAGGTTGGCTAACTTAAGGGGCTACACCCCTCTACTAGTGCATTTATTTTTGCCTAGTTGGCTCAACCTTCTAGACTTCAAAATCCTAAGCTCTCATTGGCTCCCCACCCCATTTTTACAATATTCCCACACTGTCAAAAGTTAAAACTCATCTCGTACAGACTGTATATGGACATTGGGAGTGGGCTCAGGTGGGTGGTGCATTTCTAAAAAATTCAAACTTATTTTTAATCTAACTTCTGAATTTGCAAACTTATACCTTAATACTATACACTGTAAAATTGAAAAGATAATTAGAAAAATATTGAGAAACAAGAAGTAAGTTACATTATAATTTCTAAGCCTCCTGTAGATATCAGTATCAAGCTGGTCGGATCTACTCGTTTCAACTGATAACGATGATAACCTGGAACTAAATCAAACAAAAAGATTTGTATTAGGCATAATGATTTTATTTTTTTCTAGATGAGTACTAGAGTCATATTATTAGGAGGTACTTTTTTACTCTAGCACCCCCCTATATCCCTTTGCGTTAAAAGTTATTTGGACAAAGGAACATATACAGAGTAGCATATATTCTTTAGTCTAAATAACTATCAAGACGAAGGGATATTTATTCCAATGTACCTTGGAACAAAGGAATATCACAATTGTGTATATAATTGTGAGCATATCCCTTAGTCTAACCAACTATTAAGATAAAGGAAAATTAAATATAAAACTTTCCCCAGGAGTTTCAATGTCTTGGGGGGACAAACACGCAAACCTTTGAGACTTTTGTAGGCAGACTATTGTTTAGAACCAAGGGGGTGCTAAAGTAAAAAAGTGCCGATTAGGGGTAAATAAAGAAACACTCAACTCCAACACTGATTCTTACTCTTATGCATCTCAACTCATCTCGGCACTGAAGATGACAACTATTGTACAAAGCATTGTGCTATAAAGTTACTTTAGTGGATGAATGTATTTCTTTATTCCTAATAATGATTAAGATTTTAGCACTCTTAGAAATCTATGAAAGGATAAAAGATAAACCATGACAATTAAAAAGAAAACTGGGAAACTAGATTCCCCCCCCCCTCCCCGTTATTGATGAAAATAAATCTGATTTTGTTGAACATCGAAAACAAAAAGTTTCTGGAATCTGGGACCGGGTTCATATGAAAAAGTTAGTCTGAGCTATCTCAGACAAATTGAGTATCCAAAAAAAAATCTACTTTATTTTAAAAAACATGTAATTACTCAAAAAACTATTATAGCTGGATAATTGTGACATGCACCATTTTAAAGAGCAGTTAATTTCTTTAGGAAAAAGTATTGTTATAATAAACAGACGTTGTTCCCAGATGATCCCATGATAATTTCAACCATCTACACTCAAAAATTTACAAAAAAATTAATTAACAATTAAAATTGTTACTAAGGTTTGCAAGTCAGTTTTTTTCCATTGCAAAGTGTTTTTATTTTTGCATGACAGTAGTGTCATTTGAGAAAAAGTTATTTACCATATGGAGTGAACATCGGAGGCAGCGTAATCCCCAGATTCCCTGTTAAGGTGACGAGGTCTGGCATGAGATAAAGAGATATCACCAGCTGATCTTAGAGATATCACCTCGCTTTCCATTACCCTTCCAACACACCTGCGTCTGGCTCCAACATACCCGCCATGCCTGTTAATCAGAAACATCCAAGTTAAGAACTGAACAAATGTGAATCTACCAAAAACTAAACCTGAAGCCCTAAACCTAAAGGCTGGTTTACATTGTTAAAGCTATGTAGAGTAGCACTCTAACAAGCTACTAGCCAAATGAAAAACAACCAAAAGCCAAATGAACAAACATCATGTTCATCATCATGATGAACATGATGAAATGGGGATAGTAAATGGTAGGGTATAGGGGATAATAGTTGGTAGGAAAAAGGAAAAGATAATCACCTATACCTGGGATGCAGGGTTTCACCCATAAGGAAGTCTTCCGGGTCAGACTCATAAGGGGGTTCATCGTACCAATGAGAGAGTCGCCCCATCTCATGAGCTTCCTCATCACAGTACATGTAAGTATCATCAGCCCCTCGTTCCACCTCACCAAGACCCTGCCTGATACTCCTTAAGATCTGTAACAAAACAAACAAAATTTAGATTAAAGTTTCATATAAATTTCAAGTTAGTAATAAAAATTTGGTAGGTAATAGCAACTTAGACCTTTAAACCAAAGGATGAATTTTAAATACCTGAGGAGAATTAAAGAGTATGGCCCAAGAAGGAGTCAGGCGGAAATCCTTTTTTGTAGCTCTACTTTAGGAGGGATTAAAGGAAATTGGTCAAGCATTAAGACCTTGTTTTAAAAAAGGGATTTTAACTGCCTACAGCTCATTATTAGCTCTCAGTGTTGTGTAAACTGTGCATCAATTCCTCAAAATTAAGCTAAAAATGATCAATTTGGTATTTATGGAATGTACTAAGGGAACATTTTTTTATAAATTACTTATTTCTGGTATTCAAGCCTGTTAACAAATCTGTAAAATCTACATTACTCATAAGCTGGTATAATATTCTACCTTTTATTAATTGGTACAACTCAATGTCCACACATCTCTTCATTCTAATCAAGTTTTATCTACCCTGATCAATTATCAGGTCCTCACTATTGTCTACTAATATAATTTTTTTTTTTTTTAAAAAACTCTAGTCCACTGGTTTCCAGATTTACTTTCTAGTACTTGTTTGACTATCTTTTTAGTTAACCTACAGCAAAACTTGTCTAAGCTGGAAAAGCCACTATTCCAAAAAAAAAAATAAAAAATCTCCTCAGCAGGTTTCTAGCTTAGGCAAGTTTTACTGTAAGTACTTTCTTTTAATCTATAAAGATGGCTTTTCCTATAAAGATTAATTTTTCTCATTTCCTAATCATGGTTGAAATTTTCCCAAAAGCTTCTTTTGCTTAAAGATCTTTGTTGCTTCTTAATCTCAAATTTCCTTTTTATGTCTTAGGTTAAGGATTTATTTAAGAGTTCTCTTCCTTTTCATGTTGTTCCAATTTTCTTGTCTAATTGTTCTTGTATGACAAACTTTGCATATTATAAACATCTCTGGTTATGATCCACTGATTCCATTCTTTGTACTCTTGTTTCTAAAGCAATCGCATTAATACATCAAGTAGTCATTTTTATTTTGATCTCATTATGTTTTAAGTTATATTTAAGTCACTTTTAATTGTGGTTTCTTTAATACATAATTAATATTTTCCAAATTAAGAAATCTATTACAATATAAATATAAAATATCACCTAAAACTCACAATTTTTTCTTGCTATTTATATTGTATCCTTTAAAAAAATTACATTAATTTTTTTTTTAAAAAAATGTTAGTAATATTTTTCATATTCTTTTAAATTAAGATATTTTCAAGGCATAATTTACACAATTAACGGTAGCTGAAATGATCAATTTTTGCTCCTTCGTTTTTTTTGTTTTATTTTTTAACTCCGTGTCGTCTGCCATGGTCATTGGTCACTAAATTCATGGTCACTAAATTTTCCTTTAAATTTGATTATACACATATATATCTAATTCATGCTCCTTCAGTTATATTTAATTTTAAATTCAATCTCTTGGCATCTGTAATCAAAATAATTGAAGATATCCTCCTTTTAAATAGGTATACAAATTTTTATGACGAAAATAGAACTAAATCTGATTGATAGGCCAAATGCATGTTCAATAAAGATGAACTTTTAGCAGGCCTGAAAATCCAATCCTAAGGAAACGCCTCAAGAGAAAGCAACATATTGCCAATTTTAATGAAGCCCTGTAGATCTCAAAAACAAATTTCTAAATAATTGAGGAGCAATTTTATTTTTACAGAAGGTTATCACTTTATTGAGAGGTAGTTTTTTTATAATCATATTATGAAATTAAAAATTAAGTAAATACAAATATTTAACTCAATTTCCAAAATCTTCATTAAAAAAGAAGAAGCATATCCAAGTTTAAAAGTTAAAAACTTATTTCTAACTTAACAAATGCGTAAGTAAAGTTGTTCTCGGTAGTATCAAAAACTTTATCCTCATGAAACACATTTAGGGATCTAAAAATTTCACCTCCCAGGGAAAAGTTCCACAAGGAAAATTCCCAACCTTTAACGCAAACATTCGTGGTTTTGCTTAAAGAATCAAAATATATATGTATATTTTAGAGTAAAAACCCCTCTGCACTAAAATTTTCAACGTTCTCAAAACCGTACCTCAACAACAATGTTAGGTGTAAAAAAAAATACTCTACTCATGGTTGTCTCTTAAAAGATAGAAATATGTTGAGGACTTCTACCATTCTTAAAGATAAATTTGGACTAACTTACCACCTCTGGCTTTTTGTTCATTTGTTTTCAGACTAAACTTTTCTCTTTGACTCAACATTCCCAAGTAATTTTAAAGTAATAGGTAAAATCACTTTGCTTTTCATTTCATCTCTTTTGAAATTCAATTAAAACAATTTAATCGAATTAGAAACTTGGCTTTAAATAATTAAATACATTCTTCTTTCACTGTATTATTGTATAAAACCTTTTAGTAAACTTTATAAGTTCACAGTAAAAAAAGAAACTAATTCAATAATAAAAATAAATAAATGAGTTTAGCTAACAATAACTATTCTTATTATAATCAACAAGAATCTCAGAATATTTGAAGAAAAGAAATATGAGATTAATAGATGGAACTGGGAGAAAAATGTTGGGAGATAGCTGTAGTAATGAATTTAGCCAATTAATACTTAAGTGAGAGAACTTCGCCTTAAGTGGTGGAATCAGTGAGGATTGAATTTTGGCTGAAATAGCTGTCGGGATTGCGCCAAGGAGAAATATGGGAATGCATCCTGCAGAATTTGGGGTGCCAGTCAGCTCATTGCAATCGAATGCTCTTGACTACATCAAGGGACACACTAACTCCATGTCATCCATTCTATATTATATATGGTTGTGTAAGCCCTTTGGCAGACCTAGGCCCTACATGAGATGTTGCACCATGGAGTTTAGATCCTGCAGCATTTGGGGTCCCAAATAGCTCATTGCAATCGAATGCTCTTGAGTCCGTCAAGGGTCAACACTCTGTGTTCACCCTCAGGTAGCTGCTTATGAGAATCAATGTAAATTAAGTCATTTAACATTAAAAGGGCAGAAGAGATGTAGAACTAAGGAAAATGACTGCATACTGAATGAAAACACCTTAAGGAGGCTAGAGCCTACCTAGTTTTAACATTATTGAGTTGCTCATTTTTACCTTATTAGCTTTAATTGTATTGACATCTAACACTTATGGCTAACTCTACATCAAAATATGAGTATGATGTACTATTTTTTTTAAAAGCAGATTATTAGCTGTGGTATAAAAAAATTATAAAAATATTATCATATAGTCATAGTTTGATTGATAAGGGACAAATAAATAAAAATAAAAACCAATGGAAACAGAAACCAAAAAAATCGGGTCCGGGGTACCTCGGAACTTTTCCTCACTTTGTTAGGCCACTGAAAATTTGTATACATTATTATTATTATTTTTTTTTTTTTTTTTTTAATTATTTGAATTTTGGCGGTATTTTGAAAGATGTAAACACACTTTGACGTTAAACAAAAGTATCGCACTAAGACTAACTAATAATTATGTTCGCTTATAACTTTTAAACTAGGTAATTAAATAGAATTTCTTATTTTTTACCGGTTCCAGCGATATGCTATATATCAAAAACGTATTTATGCTTTCGATAATATTAAACGTCAAAGTTTCAAAATTCAAAAATCAATAACTTTAAAATGGCGGCCAATATAAAAATTAAATTTGGTGTCCCTTAGAGAGGTACAATCATGCCAAATTTCAACTCGATCGGACTGCTTTTAGATTTTTAAAATTTTTGCTCTCAGCAAACTGGGTTCAAATAACTCAGTACTTTTCTTTTACCTTAGTATTTTTATATTTACCTTAGTATTTTCATATTTAGCTTAGTATATTCCTTATAACTCAGTACTTTTCTTTTACCTTAGTTTTTTTTCCTTTTTTTCGTAGTCTTTTTCTTTTACCTAACTATTTTTCTTTTATCTTCTTTTGTAAATTGTAAAAAAAAGAAAAAAAAAGAAATATTTGGAACGCACAAGTGAATAGAGTTTGTAACGAATATTTGAATTACAATTAATATAATTGAAACATAAACGACAAAACCCATGCAAATTTAAATAAACCAAAATCACATCAAAACATTTAAAAAACAACATTGAAATCACCTCATTAAAACCACACAAAAATAAAGCATAGGTATAAATATATAGACACCAATAATTAAAAGCCACCACAAAATAAACAAAAGTAACATCACCCAACAGTAAATAATATTTTTAATAAAAAAAAAAAAATAATAACACCCCTCTTTGGAATACTTAAATAGGCTATAAACCCGTAGTCAATAGAACCCAAAGAGATAATTTTATTAGATCCTATAATTCTGACTTCAAATAATAATTACTTGTTACAAAGTTTTAAGACGATAACTACCCATGAACCTAAATTATAAATATGGATGGGAATTATTGACTGTGAATTAAATAAAAATAGAGGAGGATAGCGAGGATAAGTCTTAAGTCAAAATATAGATTGAGGATAGTGAAGATTTGTTAAAAATAAAATATAAATTGAGGATAGCGAAGATTTGTCAAAAACCAAAATATAAATTGAGGATAGCGAAGGTTTGTCAAAAGTCAAAATCTAAATCAAGGACAGCGAAGATCTGTCAAAAGTCAAAAATCTAAATTGAGGATAGCAAAGATCTATCAAAAGTCAAAATCTAAATTGTGGATAGCGATGATCTGTCAAAAGTAAAAATCTAAATTGAGAATATTGAGGATCTGTCAAAAGTAAAAAAAAGTCTAAATTGAGGATAGCGAAGATCTGTCAAAAGTAAAAATCTAAATTGAGGATAACAAAGATCAGTCAAAATGATTACAGCTTTGAAATGAGCCTAAGGAGAGGTCATAATATCGCTAAAATGAGTCATATTAAATAAAGTTGAACCACTCAAAATGTAATTGGCAAGAACTTATTTGAATTTATAATTATAATATTCAGTAAAGGTATGCGGTTTTCTTTTTGACAACATACAAATCTATTTTACTACGTTTTTATTAACTTGCTTTCTTGTTTGTCCAGTACAAATCTTGCAATCGATTTTTAACTAACTTCCCGAGTAGCTAGACATTTGAAACTTATAGAATAGCTCAGAACACGATGACAATGCAATATTTTAATAGTTTTAGCCATCTTTCAGCAGAATTTAATTCGTTTTCAGCAAATTTTGCGGCACTTTTATAGAAAAGGGCCCCCCACTTTTTTTTAATCTAATATACCTTCTGACAACCAAATACACACTTTTTTTTTTATGCAAAAGTGTGATATTCCTTCGTCCCAAAGCATATTGGACTGAATATCCCTTTGTCTTAATAGGTAGTTTGATCAAGGGAAATAAACTCTTCTGTATAAAAAACAAAAAGGGGGCCCTTTTCTATAAGAGTACCAATTTTACTGTATGGAAAGTTAGTTCGGAATAAATCCGCAAGTTATTTTATTTGTTTTAACATATCCCATATTTACAATCTTCATTTTGACAAGTTTCATATTGATTTTTTATTTAGTCAATAGAAAATTTAAAAACGTAGTGTATAAAAAGTTCTTTTTATCTTGTAATTTTATTTTCCATTAGGAGTCAGCTGCACTAGGTCTAGTTTTAGTTTTTTTTTTTACTCAATGTAATAATTTTTGATGCACATTAAGCAAAACTTTAATGCACATGGAAATCAAGCAGCGAGCGACTACAGGTAATAGATGCAATTATGCATTACTCCTTTTTCTTAAATTATCAGTGTTATCAAGAAAGTCAGATAACAATTTAAAAAAAAAAAAAAAGATCAGACCAGTCCTGTATTCAGTATTGTGTATATGTGTATTCTACATTTAAATATTAAATATTAGGTTAAAAAATGAACTCTATCAAGCCATGACATACATTTCCTAAGAGAGTAGAAAAAGTAAGATGTTATAACGAAGCTATACGGAAGGATTGAAGAAGCTATAATAAATCAAGGGAACAGGAGAACAAGGACTAATCAGGAATTAGGGATGTAGCATTAAAAGCCTGGGCTGGTCCCTATTTTAATTAAAGTAATGATTACAACAAGTACTAAGAATGGACACATAACACCGTGAGAGAAAAATATGAGAGATTTAAGTATTTTAGAGTTAAATATACCTATATATTTTTTTTTAAATATGTAGTAATTTTTTTTACATTCATATCTTAATTAAAAACGGAGGAAAAGACTTTATTAATTTTTTTTTTTTTTTTTTAAAAAATACAGTTTAAAAGAAAAAAGAATAAAACATACTCAACAGTTTTTCCTCTAATTAATTTAATGTTGAAAAATAAATATTGAATAACACGCTAAAAGTAAAAATACTTGTTAATAATTTACATTCTTAGCCAAATAATGAGGTAAAATTTGCGGTGCTTTATGGAAATAGCTCATAATTTTTTTGAATTTTTCGCACTAGAAGTATTAGTTCATCCCACCCTTTATTACGTACACGAATATTATTATTACAAAAAACCATATTAACATATTTTAAAGAGTTAAAAATAAACTGTTATGAATTAATTTATAAATAGAACTTCTAATTTAAGTTTAAAATAACTGTATTAATATATAAACGCATTATTTATGAATATGTTTTATTAAAAATGTTGGATTACAAAGCAGCAATAACTGATATGGTCTAATAAGACTGCTAAATATAGGCTATCAGGAAAGGAATAAATCCGGCGGGGAAAAAATCCATAATTATTTCGCTCTACATACTCAACATACAAAAGGCGGTACAAACTTGCGAGCTAAGTGTGTAAGGGGTTGTGGGTGCAATTATAGCCCATCTTGAATAGCTCACTATATTTTTATATAAAAACTACACCAGATTGGGACAATTCAACCATTTTAGCAGTCCAATACAAGTAACACATATGATGTTCGGAGATAAATTTTTCTCCAGGTCGGATATTTAAATTATCTTGAGCATCGCTGAGGGAGATGCAATCCAGTAGATGCCCGAACGTCATTAGTCATTACTGATGTACTGCCATTGCAGAGGAACACAGGGATTATCAACTATTCCAATTTTGTTCAGATGATTCTTAAGATAGCCATAACCAGTTTTAACCCAGAAGCAAGTAACTCCAGTTTCCGGGGGAAAATCGGATGGAATTCTTCAATTTGATGCCGTAAAGCTTTCATAGCTTTTTAGATTATTTTTATAGACCAGGTTCTGTTGTGTCTGGGATTTTGTACATTATAATTTTGTTTACCATGTTTAAAATAAGTTTGATCTTGGGTTGGGGCATGTGAGATGCATCTTGAGCCAGACCATCGGCCAATTAATTTCTATATATTCCACAGTGATTGGGTGCAGGGAGGGAACCTAGTCTGCAATATACTCCAGCACCAGCAATATTTTTGCGGCTATCAGCTGATCAAAACGTAAATACATGAAGCTGATCTTGAGAATAAATCTCTGTCATAGTAGCTAAAAAAACCTGATTTGAGTTCTGCTGGTAGGGCAGTTGATTTATCTGCCAAGTTTACAAGATCCAATTTGTGCCAGCGAGCTTTAGATTCAAGGGGGCAGTGTAATTAGATGGAAATTCATGTCTATTTTCAAGGTTTAGAGCGGAGCTTCAGTAGCTATTAATGACAAGATGTAAAATTACTATTCACTGGTTCATTTACTATTCACAGGTAATCACTAATGATTTACTAGTCATTGGTAATCACTAATGATTTACTATTCACTGGCAATCACTAATCATATACTATTCACTGGTAATCACTAATGATTTACTATTCACTGATAATCACTAATGATTTACTATTCACAGGTAATCACTAATGATTTACTAGTCATTGGTAATCAGTAATGATTTACTATTCACTGGCAATCACTAATCATATACTATTCACTGGTAATCACTAATGATTTACTACTACTTTTTACTGGTGACAACCGGTTAAAGTAGTCGAAACCAGTACTGCATCTGTATATTCACTCTGGTTTTACTTTACTTTATTCTTTTCTTTGGGACTAAAACTGATAACCAATAAAACCTTCTTACACATTCTGAGTTAAAAGAAGATTGTTTTAGCTTGTAAAGAAGATTAAAATTAGCTGGAAACACTAAGTATGAAAATTTCCCCACCCTCAAAAACCAATGGTGAATGATCAAAATGAGTAATTAAATTACTAAACAACCAAAATTAATTTATAGTTAATCTAAATATTTTAAATATATTAATAAAATTTAATTTTAAAATTATCCAGGTTATCTTTCAATATGCTGTCCTTTAAATATAATGATAAAATATTTTACTTTATTAAATATACCGGAGTAATAAATATTCCCTGACCTTAGAGTAATGACTTTTTTGGGGGGGATCTAGAGAAATAATGACTTTAAAGATATTCAATTTATTACCAGAAAAAACACCTTAAAAGGGGTAAAAGCTATACATTTTTAATATAAAAAATTCCTTAATATATAAAATATTAGGTAATAAAAACGTGAAAGCAACTTAAAAATCCCTCATTTGCTCACGATTAAGCAGAAGATCGAAGAACGTAAAGTCAGAAAAAAATGTTTTATATATTATATACATATATTAGATAAATAACTTATTTAACTTAATAATATTAAAAAACTAAAAGAAAGGTTATTTAAAAATTATGATTAGTAAAATAATAATAAAATAGAAGCATGCAATTTTTACTTTTAAGCCAAGTTGCAAATTAAAGCAATTATATATTTAGTGCAAGACAAAAGCAATTTGTTTTTAGAGTAAAGACTAGCAAACAATTAAATTTAATTGGTACATTGTTAAGTGATACACAAATCGGTCAGTTCCAAATCAATAATTTTTCACTTGTAATGTGATATAAGGCTTTGAACGTTTATAGATAAAACTAATTATTTTTGAAAGTTTATAACTAAAATAAAATAAACTAAAGCTAAAGCTAATAAAAAAAATACAACTTAATAAGAAATGAGGTGGCTATAGAGTAATACAAGTTTCATAATTGCTTAGTGCAACCAATCAAAATTTAAATTCACTAATCGAGAATAAAAATTTAGAGAAAATTATTAATTCTTATATCCATTTGTACATTCAGATGATGCTGTTTGCCACTTTACAATAATTGTTCGCTGTTGAAATCTTGTAACCTGTTTATTTTTGGATCGCAAAAAGAAGTTTCGGTTATTCGTAGTTGAAATTTTGAAATTCCTTTTTTATAGATAGCGGAAAGCTAAATCCCGCGCGCTGTCCGTGCCAGCGGTCAGCGCTATATTTCTTATTTATTTACGGTTTTGAATGTGTAACCCGTTTCTAACTTTCTCAAATACGTAGTATATATAAAGAGAAAGTATAATAATGGAGCGAAAATTCAATTTTGATTTAATTAAACGTTTTAAGATCCCTTGAGTCCAAAAAAGGGTTTTATTTTTTTAATATCTCTCTGTAATCTGTCGTGTGTGCAGACGTGTAGAGTTTTAAGTTACTGGGCTGATTCCATGAAATTTGGCAGACATGTTCAGGAAGGAAAAATCATACTCCGGTGTAAAATCGAAAAATTATTTTAGCTATTAATTTACGGACACTACGCCCAAACAACTTTGAAACTTTGATTTTTTAATTTAAAAATTGATTTAATTTAAATACGATTCTAACCATATAAGTTGTTTTGAGAGGAATTCATAAGAAATGTAATGTAAAGGGCAAGAGGTCGGTTTCAATTCCTCGACGGGGAGGAATTATTTTCAATTTATAGATTGATAAAATGTTTAAAAACGATTAAAGTAAACCTCGAAAACCCGAAAGAAGAAACAAATAGAGAACACAGAACGAAGGAATTATTTACTTGTAAATTAATGAGAAAGTTCGGATAGATTTTTTAGATCATAAAACATAGCTTTACTTTATTTCGCGGTTGAAATTTTGAAACCTGTTGTTAACATCATGAAACATAGATTTACTTATTATTCGCAGTTGAAATTATGAAACCTTTTATTTAGATCATGAAGCATAGATTCAGTTATTAAAATGTGCAATCTGTTTCCTTTTAGATGGTTGAATTCACCTCCATTAATTCGTAGAAGCCGATGAAAGACGTTTAACGTTTTTCGTTTATCGTTCATCCATAAGTTTAAATTTTTCTTTTGTGAGTACAAGAAAATACAAATATGAAACTTTTAATATTCATATGAAATACAAAACCAATAAAAAGTAAGTATATAAATGAACTGAAATTCATTCTTAACAATATACCAATAAATGCAGATTGAATTAAGAAAAACAAAAACAAACAAATTGTTATTCCTATTTCAATTTTAAAAATCCCATTTCCAATTAGTTTTTGTTATTTTTTATTTAATTTTATTATTTTTTATTATGATTATTATTATTAAAAAGTAAAATAAATTTTATACATCTTTCAACCCTCTTTTTATTTTTGGTTTTTCTCGTCATATTCGTATTTACCTCTTCGTGTTCACGGTCGAACCTCTGCTTCTTTTTAAGCGCTTCTTGTATTTTAAGCTGGAAAAGAAAATATTAAAAAGGAAAAATAAAAAGGAAAAATAAAAGTAAAAGTAAAAAAAAATAAAAATAAAATAAATAAGCAAACTAAAAATGATGATATGAATGAGAAATCCTTTTTTTGGGGGGGGGGAGGGGGAAATAATACGTATAATGAAATGAGATGTTTCAATTCAAATTAAGTTGAAAATTAAGTACATTTTAAGTTTGGGTATGTAGATTGATATGTTAGATTAATATGTAGATTGGTATATAAATGGGTATGTAGATCAAATCGACCACTAGTAATGATAATGACACCACTTTCATTTTAAGTTGTGTAGTTTTTTAGGTTTTGAGCTGAGGTGGATGTTAAATGATTGATTTTTTGTTCGATTTGTGGTTCGCTAATTATTATTGCAGAAAAGGGTAGAAAAAAAAAAATACCACCGCTTGGAATTGAACACAGGTACCTACGTTTACGCCGGGAATTATTCTAGGCCTAAATTGTTATTGACTACACAGCTTTCAAGGTATGTATGGCTAGGCCATTCATTTCAGCTTTCATAATATTTTATTTCGTCTTCCTCATTCCGATGAAGACAAACATTCGGATGAAACAATTACACAATTTGGGAGCAGTTTCAACATCTATTCTGCGCGATCGTCATTGTAATAGCACACCTTACTTCAATGGGATCCCAAATGGATGTATCAGTATTTTAAATTTTGTTTATAAGCAATTAAGATAGCCACTTGGCCACGTCGATTCTATTTTATAATTATAACTTATTTCATGTTTTTTTTTTTCTTTTTACAAATGTGATTTTTTTATTTTTTAAATTGAGGTTAGACAATTGAAGGAAACATTTAATTGTAACGATTAGAAAAGTAATAATAAACCCTGTCAAATTGCACAATTTTTTTTTTTCATTTATCAACAAGAATAGTGTAACACCAGTATAAGTATTAATGGAAATATGTTTTATTAATCTTGATCACAATGATTAAAGTCAAAGAGCTAAATTTATAATAATTTTAGAAAACCCACAATAGCTAATGATTAACACCACTTAAATTCTTTATCATCGTCGAACTAATGATTACCTCTTCATCTACACTTTAGTTAAGGAATGCTTGTTAGGCATTTACTGTGAATGAAGAGTCAAACAGGTTAGGTAATCATCAGTAAACTAATTTTAATTCTTCATCTTCACTTTTGCTTAGGGACCCTTGTCTTATTGCTATTAAATTTTAATAAAATTCCAATTACGTGTTCTGCTTAAAATTGTATCTTTTATTATGCTTTTTTCAAAATGTAATACAAAAAAGGATGACGTCTTTAATATAACGGGGTTTGATAATATTTGTTCTATTATTCCATTTAAAAAGGATTTTAAATTATCTACATTTTAATTAATTTTCATTATTAAAATTACAGTCAGTTGTGCTTAGGAACAAGATTTTTTTAAGTTATTCAATTTTAATTCAAAATCATAATAGAAATGAAATAAACTTTCTTTTTATATATAATAGACACATTGTAATAAAGTTTATTAGTTCTCTTATTAACAGAAAACGACTTTTAAAGAGGTAAAAAGAGAGTAAATTAAATTTAATAAAGTCGTGTAAAAAAATTACATTTCAATAAAAAAAAGTAAATTATCAGTCAAACTAATTAAAATGAATAATGTTATTTTCACTAAAGGTTTGAAGTCGAAGGTTTTGCTAGCATCTTCAGGGGTGTGGTTCATGGTGATACAAACGGGAAGCAACAACAAGATATACTGACCAGACCATATACCTAACAAGATATGCTGACCATATACCTAACAAGATATACTGACCATACAACTAACAAGATATACTGACCATATACCTGACAAGCTATACTGACCATATAACTAACAAGATATACTGACCATATAACTAACAAGATATACTGACCATATACCTAACAAGATATACTGACCATATCCCTAACAAGATATACTGAACACATAACTAACAAGATATATTATACTGACATGTAACTAACAAGATACACTGACCATATCCCTAAAGATATACTGACCAAATAACTAACAAGATATGCTGACCATATAACTAACAAGATATTCTGACCATATACCTAACAAGATAAACTGACCATATACCCAACAACATATCTGACCCCATACCTAACAAGAAAAACTGACGATATACCTAACAAGGTATACTACTAGTATATCTTGTTACGTTTCGAGTTAAATCACGATGCACCACACTCCTGAATATGCTTCCAGTA
This sequence comes from Gerris lacustris, assembly GCA_951217055.1. Taxonomy (NCBI): domain Eukaryota; kingdom Metazoa; phylum Arthropoda; class Insecta; order Hemiptera; family Gerridae; genus Gerris; species Gerris lacustris. Next base: position 31,311,763 of record OX578281.1, on the reverse strand, counting down.
GGGGAAGCGAAACGTCGGATGCCACTGTAAAATTTACGCACTAAGTTAAACTTATGTAAAATTAAACATCGGAGTGAGAAGAATACTGGCAGACAGGAACGTGTTTTTTGCAGTATTAAGAAATTTCATAAATTCTCGTAAAGTCTATACAGAACCCAGGTTAGTGGCAGAAGAAAGAGGCAAAATTATTAAACATTTAAAATGGCTATAACTCGATTAGTTCTTGAGCTATAATTTTGAATATAAGGTCTTTTCAGATGCTACAAGAAATACCTACATGGTATGTAAAAAATGCCTACATGGTGTGTACATCGTATGTAGCAAAGTTGATTTAAAAAAATCGTTAGCGCACTTTTAACTTTAATCTAGAAGTCAAAAGGAAGAGAATAATAATAAAAAAATCAAAATCGGTCAAAATTAACTTGTTTCCAAGGTTTACCCCCCCCCCCCCCTTAGGCTTTGCAGACTGGACTATATCATAAATTGCAGGAAATATAGGTATCAAATTTTAAGTTAATTGAATCGGTAAAAACGAATGAAAAAAATAATTGAAAGAGCTGACTTTCAACATGGCATGTTGATTTGTTAATTAATTGATTAACAAATATAATTTTATGCATTGGTAATAATTAAGTTTTATTTCATTTCACTAATTAATAATAATTAGTATTAATTTCAATTATTTGATTAATTTAAAAGAGGTTTTTGCATTAGTACAGAGTCTACGTGCCAAGTTATAGTTCAATTGGACACCTGTAATCTGTAAGCGTCTGGCTTTACAGCCTCAATAGACTACTTGTGTATGTGCTATTTGAACAGGTCAAATCTATAAAGATAAAAACAATTTTTTATTTATTTCTTTTTTTAACACGCTTTAAAATCGGAAGCATATTATAATCTATGAAAGTTTTAACTTCCAGCAGTCGAAAAATTGGGTTGAAAATTGATTAAAAAATTTGTACCTCACAAACATGTGAAGTAATAAAAACTTGTGTAAAAGTAGAAAATAATTCATTGAAATATTTATGATAATAATTATAATTTTTAACAATTATGAAAGATGTAAAAAGGTAAATAAACAGGGATTTTTAGTAATATTTTTAGTCCCTTCAAGTATAACAACAAACAAATGGTAAAGTTTTGTTAAAATGGCTTAAATAACTAAGTAAGAAGTTATAAACTAATTTTTTTATTTTTTAAAATAAATAAATAGTCTAAATTTCTTGTGAAATGACTAAACTAAATGACTAAATTTCTTGTGTATTTAAAGAAATTCTAACTTGGCTTTTTTATTTTATAAGTACAAAAAAAAAACGAGACTAAATTTCTAAATTTGACTAACATTTTTAACCCGGAACTACTCGAGACCAATCTACACAGCCAACTAAGATAGTTTAAGTCTAAGTAAATTTCAAGCAGAGTACAACTAGACTCTTATACCAGCAAATAACATAAGTGGTGATTTTTTTAAAACGCTAAAAAAAAGTGGTGACTTATAAAAAGAACATAATAATTAAGAAAATAAGAGACAAACAAACAATTTGTAGAAATCAATTTGGGGTGATTTGTGACTCAAGAATTTTATTATACAATATAAACATAAAAAATAAATAATAATAATACTAACAGTTACAGTCTGATTAGCATGTTAATTAATGAACTTTTTAATAAAAAAAACTTAAGGATGAAAATATAAGTTTTATTTATATTACTAATGAAATTTGAGGATGAACAAAAGTGAGATTATAGATAAGAGAAATGAAAGGAATATAAGAGATAAGAAACATTAAAAAATAGAAAATGATTTAGCTTAGGAATCTTATTCATGTAATCGATTGTAACTGTTGTGACATATCTTGAGTATAACATGTTTACATATTCAGTAAAACATGATTCTTATATTAACATAACATGTTTCGTTCGAGGTAAAGTACGTGGAGCCCACAGTAAGAGAGTAAGGATATGGACCCACTAAATACTCATGCATTTCGGGCTAAGTAAACAGTACAAAATTACGAGGGACTTCCTCAGCTACAATCCTTTATAAATATGGGTTTTAAATGAAAAATGTGTGGGTGTGTAAGTAAGACTTACAACAACCATGCACGGGTTGCTTGCAATGTAAGAGTGTTTGTGAGTTAGGCAGATCCTTACTCTCTCTAATGTGGACTTCAAGTACTTTACCTCGATCAAAGGCTCAATTTCTTATATAACATACTTTAACTTTTGTAATATATGCATCTTGACAAATGATTGAGGCGAGAATAGTCTCAAACCACAGCTGTAACAATAGACAGCAGAAGAATTTGGCTTTAATTCAATAAATTATATTAAATTTATAGGGTGCAATGCAATAAAAAATGAAGAATGTGGTTTCATAGAATGCTGTTTTTGGATGCTACATTCATTTTCAGGTTTAACTTATTTTAATTAATTTATAGGTGATGAACTGTGATTATACATTTATCGAGTTTAGTGTGATACAAATAATAAATGTGGTAGTATTATTTGGAAACCAAAATCATAATAGAGTTAGGAACTATTATTTTACTTACATTTAAAGGGAATGCATTTACCACATTTATAAGGTTCTTTGTAGTACAAATGCAGAATGTGGTGACTTTATTTGGTTGCCACATTCATTAACAAGTGAAGGACTGACATTTGACTTATATTTATAGACTATAACGTAATCAAAGTAAAACCCATATTAAGTGATGGACAATAATTTTACTTACATTTAAGTGGTTCAATATAAGTAAAACTCCCCCAAATGATCGTTTTTATTACAATTATTGAGAAGATAAACGTAAAACTGGGAAAAGTAATTGCATAAAGAAAATCAATCAGCTTTAAGAAGTGATAGGCAGATCTTACTCACTGCATTCGTATAAGAGTGATACAGTAAAGGTACAAAGTGTGATTTAATTAGGATACCACTCAATATATATATTGATTTACCAATAGACACATTGCAACATTCTTTTTTTAATAATTTATTTAATGCAGCAAGTGATGGACTAAAACCTTTATAATATTGAAAGTGATGGACTGTAACGATTATTCTATTGAGACTGATAAACTGTAACATTCATAACGTCCATATTATAACATTCATAACAAAGTATATAACGTTTATTCTATTAATAGTGATGTTCAATAACCTTTATAATATTGAAAGTGATGGACTACAATATGCATTCTATTAAAAGTGATGGGCTCTAACCATTTTTATAAACTATATCATTCATTCTATTAAAAATGATAGACTGCAATATTTATTCTATTAATAGTGATAAACTTAAGTACCTTTATTTCTATTGGAGATCAATACCTTTAAATGTGCACATGCACACTTAAAATTATCAGAGCTAAAGTATTTAGTTGAGGGAGAATTATTACTACTCTAAAGGCCCCCCATACACGATAAAACATTTTGTGCAAACCTGATGTCGGGCAAATTTAGGCCATACACGTCAAACATTATGTTTGCGCAAACATCAAACAGCCCCATACACGGTCAAAATGTTTGCGCAAACATTTTGACCGTGTATGGGGGCCTTAGGGAACGATTAACTTATTTATATTTTGTGTCCAAATTTAAAATTTCCGCAACAGAGATGCGTCATGTCAACAGATAGCATTATGTTAAGGTCCCACGTCAAACATTTTGACCATGTATGGCCTAAATTTGCCCGACATCAGGTTTGCGCAAACATTTTGCGCAAAATGTTGATCGTGTAAGGGGGCATTTAGAAAATGCGTTCGTGTACGTCTATCGTTTTTATAACCTGTACACTGTAAATGTTATCGGTTTTATAATCTATTAGTTGTGGAAACCAGCTTTTTTCTTTCTTTTAAATAATTGAAAATTGGTGGCGTTATTATGTAAGCATATTCAATTTTTTCGACATTTAAAAAGGTCAAAATTGTCTAACTACACTCGGTTCTTATTTAATTTTAAACTCGATTCCTTTAACAGTTACGTTTAGTTTTGAATCTTCTATAATTCTAACTGCGATTAATTTTAATGAAATAACAAATCATTTATTTTGTTTCTCCATCACGAATATAAAATGGATTATGTTGTTAATTTAAATCTTATTACATAAAATAATGCGATATAAAAAAAGTAACACCAATAATGGACTTTACACGTCGGAAATAAAAAAAAAGGCAAAATAAATCTATTTTATTACGATCTTTTGTCTTCTATATATTTTATAATTAGTTGAAATCCACACTTAACAAACATGATTGTTCGTATACAACTTATTATAAAAAATTATTAAAAGCGCAGACGTAATTATGATTAAAAAAAATAAAAATACTTGCAATAACAAGCGCGCTTCCACAAAGTAATTAATATCAACTATAACACTGACTATTGAATAATACAATGGTATTAAAAAAAAGACTCATTTATTGCACAAGCTCAAAAAACTTGGCTCGTATACTCTACTCATTTTCTATTGTGCAAGTGTACTTCGTTCTACAGCTACACAATATTTTCTTTGGTTCCCTGTCATTGTATTTATTTCATCATTATTTAATGGAGATAAAGGGGGGGGGGGGGGCATATTATCAGACAACTAACCAGAGTAGAAATATTCAGTTGCTCATCGGAGTTCGTTTATTGCATTTTGATTCTTTAAAGTGCGTAACAGATTAAAAATCTTACATTTGTTTACTGCCAATAGCAGTTAATATAATTGTAAATATATATATAATTTTGAACAAATAGTGGAAACTTTGCAATTCCACTTTAAGTTGATTTCAATAATATTTAGAGTTTAACCAAGAAAATATAAAGTGAATTAAAAGAATTTTTATTTAAAAATAATTGGTATTTTTTAGTTGTATATATTATAACTATATTAACAATATATGTATATAGGTCAGACAAAAGTATAAGAAACATTTAACAGGTTAGTCTTCTCCATTTTTGATTTAATAAATTTTCAATTTTTCTTACAACCTCTTTTTAAGTGATATCTCTTTGTGCTATTGTAATATTTAGCACAACTTTTTGCAATTGTACGCAATGTACGTTACTGTAATAACGTCCATAAGAGATGTACGTAAACAGATGACTGTACAAATGTACATAAAAATGCACGTCATTCTATGTTCCATATTATTACATAAGCCAAATTGACTTTTAAGTTAGAAACCTAGTTAATTTTAAGAGAGGATATGGAGCGTGAGTGGAGTTCATCATTAAAAATAGAAGCAAAAGTCTCTCGTAAAATATTTATTTCAAAATTAAAGCAGCTTTCAGCCTTTATAAGACACTTAAGCCAGTGTCTGGCTTTGCATGACTCACCCCGCCCTATGAACTCTTCTAGGTAATTTATACCTTTCCAACTCTTTCAGCACCTAAGATAGCCTTATAAAGGCCGAAAGCTGCTTTGATTTTGAAATAACTATTTTACGTGGAGAGACTTTTGCTTCTACTTTTAGTTAAAAAATAGAAATATTTCAAACATTTAACAACACATGTTTTTACATTGTACATTTTTCAGATGCAACGTTTTGAGAGACACCCCTTTACAATTGTTAAAAGAACATCAGTTCGAAATTAAAACTGAGAGTCGCGAGACACTAGTCACCGGTTTTAAGACTTGTTGGGTCTTCTAGCTCTTCCAAATTGCGGCTCGGTCGTGCCCCCTCCTTGTTTTAAATGCCCTACTGTCTTGGCTGGGTAATTGGGTATGGCCCACCAGTCGGTTCAAAACGCTCTACCTAGTATGTTGTACGTTTTACAGTAATAATCCAGATTTAATACACACAATCGCTTCATTAATCGGTTTTGTTAATCGCCCTACCCTCGTCAAACGGGAACGTAGAATTTCCCATAAAACACAATAGAAACTATGGTGACAGTGGCGGATCACGACACTTGCCTCTGTCGTACAAGTCTTTTATATTGAATTTATACTCACTCATATATGTAGTATACAAAAAGAGAGGATTTTAATGGCATTGAAATTTGATTTTGAGATGGATTTACACATTTTGATTAAAAGTCTGTCTCAACTGTGCATCACACGAAAAACCTCAACCCACCGGGTCGATTTCAATTAAATTTCGCTTACATGTTCAGAAACTTGCATGTTAAACTTAACTATTGAATTTCAAAGTATCGTGTTATCAGAGTAAAGGTTTTATTATTATAATAGTAGTCTAGTGTAGGGAAATATAGCTACCAGGACACGTTTAGATAAATCTACAATTATCTGGATTCACTTCTTTACCCTCCAGCATCAATAAAACTTTAGAGAACATCTCTCCACAAAATGTATAGTTCTCTAGTTGATTGTCAAACTAGAAGATACTAGACATAAACAACATATCGATTTCCACTCAACTCTCTATAATAGTTTGCTCTATGTTGCAGTTTATACTTTTAAACTTCTGTAATAGTCGTTTCCAACTACAAACTGGCCACGGCTAATAGCTGATTTGCTTCAAATAGAATAAAGAAGAGAGAAAGAACTAATCATTTAAGTAAATTAACGCATTAATAACCAATAAATGGCATTCATCCAACTCTAATATCTGGTGATTCGCGAGTAGAATTTAAAAGTGATTTAACCTATTTAAGGCCTTTTAAAATTTTAAATATTATTTCAAATAAATATTTATTATTCAAGAATAATATATTGCAACCGAGCTTATCCCGAAAGTATACCAGGAGCATTACAATCATTCTGAAAAATACATTTTTGTCTGCGAATTCAAAAATTCTTAGAAAGAAATCCTTTTTACACGCGTTTATTTAATTTGCAATGCTTGTATGGATGTATGTTCGGGTCAAATCTTGCAATTGAATTTCAAAGCAGTTATCCTTAACCGATTGAATTGAAATTTTAGTATGGATGACAATGCATGGTTAGCTGAGTGACGTCATTCCAAATCCAATATGGCGGACAGCCCAAGATGACAGAATAGTTATTTTTTTAAGCACGCCCATGATATGGGTATCAATGTAAGGGTTTGCTGAGAAGAATACGAATGAAAGCTTGTATTTAAAAATGGTTGTTTTTTACTATTAATTTTATTAGACTTCAGAGAACTTATTTTAGTTTCGTGTCTGTCAGTCGGTCTAAAGTTCTAACATTTTTGCGAACCACTATTCCAATTTTAATTTCAGCAACATTCTGTACCTATTGCTTTCTTTGCTGCATGTGCAGCAAAGAAAGCAATAGGTATAGATCTATCTATCTAAGCAATACTTATAGATCTTTATAAGTACTCATCTGATTTTGAAGATATTTTTGAACGGTTTGTCAACAGTAGCCCATTACTAGACCTACATTTTAACTGTTTGGGCACATTTTATTTAAATAAAAATATGTGTGACCCCACTGGAAATCGAAACAGGTCCCAAGATTCCCACTTTTAGATGGTTGCATAACCATGCGATATCTAATACTAGGACGTGATGAGAAGCTATGTGCCACACTGCCACACAGATTAGTAGACTATTTTTATAAAATGTGCATGTTCACGTTGAAACGTCCAATTAAATGAGCAAGTTCACATTAAAACGCCACGTTAATGAAATTTAGTTTTTATTATGTCATTATTAGTTCCTGCTTTAGATTAGTCTGTTGTAATAAAAAATGTACAAATCATGGTTATTGTCTGATAAGTAAAACATGGATAAAAATTAATATTAAATTGTTTGTAGTTTTGATAAATATTGCAAAGTAACAATATGCAATTGAAGGTGTCAAATGTCAAGTAAGTTATCGTAGGACTAATTAAACATTCTCCACTTAAAAATTGCGATACTATAATAATTGCCCGCAAAATTATAAACAATCAAGAAAAGAAGGGTCAAATTTATCCAGGAGTTTTATATTTTTGTGATACAAATATGTATTACATTTAATAAAGTCATGGTTAAATTACATTTTTGTTTAAATGGTTAAATAAAAATCAGTTAAGTAATTCGTAAAGATGTTTGGTCAAGTAGATTGTAGTAGATTTTAGTAACACTCATAATTTGAACTCGACCACATCTGAGCATTTGATCAATCATACGTGAGGAAGCTATGAGCCACATATGTGTTTTTATCATAAATACATACACAAAGGTAGATTGCGTTGAGTTTCGAAATAAGAATGTGTGTACCTCTAAAAGGAACATGTATATATCAAATTTTTAAAAGAAATCGATCATGTTATCCACATAAAGCTTTATTGTTGAACAAGTAAACCCGAAATTTAAAAAGAAATGTCCATTGTATTAAATTGAAAAAAATATGTAAGGGGGTCTTCATCACTATAAGTTTGTGTCTTCATCACGTAGTATTTATCTTTATCCCAAAGTATGTATCTTTAACACTAAGTATGTATCTTTATCACTACGTATGTATCTTTATCACCCATATCTTTATCTCAAAGTATGTATCTTTAACACTAAGTATGTATCTTTATCACTACGTATGTATCTTTAACACTAAGTATGTATCTTTATCACTATGTATGTATCTTTAACACTAAGTATGTATCTTTATCACTATGTATGTATCTTTAACACTAAGTATGTATCTTTAACACTAAGTATGTATCTTTATCACTACGTATGTATCTTTAACACTAAGTATGTATCTTTATCACTATGTATGTATCTTTATCACCCATATCTTTATCTCAAAGTATGTATCTTTAACACTAAGTATGTATCTTTATCACCCCGTATATATCGTCAGCATAAAAATTTAAAAACATCCTAGACCACCCCCTCCCCACCCCTCTTAGATCTCTAAGGCTTTCTGCGAGCTTATTTCCACATTTCAAATATGTTTAAATTAATTCAGATTTATTCTTTCGTGGTCACTGATGATGCTTAAAAAAACAAATTAAACATTTTTAAAATAATGTTATGAAAATCAAAGTTTAAATAAAATAAAAGGTTATAGTCCATTTTGTGCACTGACTGTTTTACTTTCACTAATTTTATAATTTGTTTTTAATAAATCCAAAAATATATAGAATGCAGTGAATAATTAGTCTATTCTCACTCATCAGGTAATTAAATAAAGCAATTTAATTATTAATAATTATAAAATAAGTGAGTTTCGTAAGGAAGTTTGGGTATGATCAAAAAATAAAAGAATGTTCCATTGTAATCGAAGTCAGGAAGAAAGTTTTTTACAGAGTAAATGAAGGTAATTAACAAATCACATCCCATATTAAAATTCGTATTCTGGATTTCACACAATATTACATTTATTATTTTAAGTTGCACTATACTCTTAGTAAAGAAAAGAAATTTGAGCATTCTCTCTTAACTTCATATTTTATTTCCGTTGAATAGTAGGGCAGGATTACAGAAAAATCAAAAAAAGAACTGCTTGTGATTTTAGATCATTCCATTATCATAAACAGCTTGGGTTTCCGGTGAAATCCGCGTCACGAAGGGGTTGAAATCCAACGTTTCGCTTCCACTACTGGAAGCATCTTCAGGGGTGTGGTGCATCGTGGTTGATGCTTCTAGTAGTGGAAGCGAAACGTCGGATTTCAACCCCTTCGTGACGCGGATTTCACCGGAAACCCAAGCTGTATATGACGAATCTACCCGCGGAAGCCTACGGATCAAGTCATTCCATTATCGTTAAACTCGATCCTTTGGATTAAACATTTCCTTATTATTGATAAAGAAAAATAGTTGTTTTTAACATGTTCGTACCCTATGGATGGTTTCCTCGAAGGTCGGGTTCTGAGGCGGTGTCTTCTGTAGGAGATGAGTTCTGTCGTAGTCAGAAGATGACTGACTGCTACCTCCGGCCTCTAGTCCAGCGGCGTCTGGTGTCACGCACTGAAACATCAATGTAACATTTGTTAGTCAAAGAGAACAAGGAAATTCAATTGCCGTCTAGAATCGTTATGCTACGTCGTTTAAAGGCTCTATGAGGAAAACGTAATTGTGTCTCTGTTCTTTCCAGAGATTATAAATTCCGTAGGAAAGATAGTCGACTTGCCTCTAGTAGAAGCCGTCTAGAATAAGAGTTCAGGGAATAAGCAGTCCATAGAATAAGTCCAGGGAAAGAGGGCCAAATTAACGTGTGTACCTCACAAAAAACTACCTAGACAGGATCTCGATCTTGCCACTTACTGATCTTTGCACAGCGGCTTAGACCACGTGGCCATCAGACTACGGTAGTACGAAAAGGAAGATTTCATGACAAATGAGTAAAATAGCTGTTAGGATTCTACCCTATCCGTTCCATTTTTTGATGACCAGGAATGAGCACAACGTGAGCGCGAATTTTTAACTACTGAAAGTAGAGAACCGCAAAATTATTTTTTTATTCTAGTTTTGTGTTTTCTTTTAACTTGATTTGAATGGTATTATTATTCTTCCTCTCGCAATAAAAAAAACCGAAAGTGCTTTAAAGAAGTCTTCAAAAGATATCAATAAAATAAATAAGTGCATTGAAATTATGTTTGATGCATGGAATTTAATAAAGGAATTAATTGATCTGTTTAAAAAGTTTATTGTTAAATGAATATTGTTAAATTCAACGGAGGAAATAACCCTTCAGAGCCGTGGATAAACAAACGGATCAGCTTTTTTTGTTTATTACCTGACTGAATGTTATAAATTATAATCAGATCACTAGCTTTGAACCCACCTTAACTTTAACTAGAAACTCTTGCCTTTTTAAAAACTGAAAATTTAATAAAAAAAACAAAAAAACAAGAATTCCAATCTTTACATAGCTGAAATATTACTGAATGCAAACAGAAAAAATCTATCAGTAGCCATTTCCGTAAAAGCAAAACGATCACCTACAAGCTACAAGAATCAAAATATTAAAAGCAATAAATTTATAAACACCGATATTACTTATATAAAACACAAACTTTTAGGTAGAACTGATAATGCTTCTTTTAAAAACACGCCACGTTAAACCAGCTGTTTTATTAACAAAATTATTTCAATTCATTAAGTAAATATCAAACATCAGGTATTATTTCAAAAGTATCGTTCGTAATAATATTAGAAATACTTTTGAAACCAAACAATATTTACAGATAAAACAATGAACTATCGCGGCAATCTTATGAAGAAAAAACAAGAAACTGCCAGTGGAATAAGAACAGCTGATTTATTCCCGCTCAGTACTACCAACTTAAAAAATACAGATTATACTTGCTAATAACAATAATTAGTAGTTAAAATTAAATAATAAATATGTGGTATGTTTAAATTGATATATCTAAATGAATATTGTTTATGTTTAATTTAATAACAAAACAGAAGTAAGTTATTCTACATGTATATCGCACATAAAATAATCGATTTATCACTTGGTGTAAAGTTCGTATATTTCTGACAAAATTATAATTAAAATTCTCTACAACGAACTTGAAAACATAAAAGTAATAAACAATTAAACTCGCGATTTAAATAATAATTTAATCAAAATTTCATTTAGAGAAGACGAATTTATAATATTATTCATATTTATGTTAGAACACATTTTACACACCTAAAAGAAAAAAATTAACAATATTTCGATTTAAGTTTGCCTGGGATAAATCTAAATTCTACACCTATAATAAACATTTGCACCGAACGCGTTCTGCACACAAATATTTTCGCCGAAAATTAGTTTTACATTACTTTTTACGTCAAGCAGCGAATGTCAATGCTCGAGGTCAACAGGGAATAAAGAAAGTTAGAATAGAAGACAAGGTTTGCTTTTGCTGAGTACAAAAGGAAACGTCCACATCAAGAAAAGAATGCGGCGCAAATTCCGCAGGGTTTCATCGAAGAATCAAAATGTTTTCGTAACGTGTTTGTTGAATGTGGCATAAATTCTTGGGCGAGTTATTATACTTCGTCGATCAAATTGATTTTTGGATTTCATTTAAAAAAGAGAACAAAAGGTTGAATAAGAGATCAATTATTTAGGTTAATCGAGAAATTATGACGGAGTCCTATAAGTAAGTTTGGTTTCTTTTTTCTTTAAATGTCTTTCGTAGTCGTTGTCTCTAAGAGGCCTTAACTACTGAACCAATTTCATAAAACTTAGTGTAGTAGTTATTCTTTAAAATCATACTTCGAGGCGAAATCGTAAAACGAACTTCGCTCTACATTAGCCAGTGAAATTACTTGATATAATATTCAATTGTCCTTTATCTACACTAAACAGAGTTCGACCGAACGGAAAAAAAGTTGGTAAGTAAGCCATCAAATTATAATTGCATCTTAGGACGCTACACTTTATACACTTTAACTTAAAAACATCAAGTGACAAGTAATCCTTAATTCGGATCTAGGACAAGAAAAAAATTGTTCATCCCACAAGAAATAGTCAAGTGTAAATATATCAGTGATCCACTTTTACATTTAAAAGTAGGGATTATTTATCATGCTTTTAAATAATTCAATAATGTCTTAACCTTTGTTGCATCAAGAAATCAATTAATTGATAAAAGGAAAATTGTAATCATTTTCTAAAAGAGCTTTTAATTAGAAATGGAACAATGCAAAAATAATTTCAAATACATTATAGGACAGATGAAACAAACAGATAACACTGACAGATTATCCCCTCTTCTTAAGGGAGATTATCTCATGAGAAAATTAAATCAGGGCAGTTTGGTCGTGAACGACTGGTTGGAGGACCAGTAGAATTTACGTCTAAGCTTTCAATCATGCGACTCGTTATAACGTAGTTATTCTTTTAAAAGTAAAAGCTGTCTAGAGTTTGATCGCACACCGGCTAAGACTACTCCCGATTGGAAACTGACCAAAGATTATGTACATCCAAAGTTGATAGGTCGCAACTCAATGTTGCACCCAAGATTTTGTGCACAGACTGATTTTAAAAGACACTAAGAAAGGTGGCGGTTTCAAAATCAAAAGTGAGCATCCTGGTAAAACAAGATAAATAGGAAAATGTTGTGGGTTTTTGAGTATTGTTTAGATGATCTCGATCTCTGACAAAATAACAACTTGAAAATATTATAATTATAAAGCCCACGGAAACATTTTCCTATTTATCTTGTTTTACCAGGATGCTCACTTTTGATTTTGAAACCGCCACCTTTCTTAGTGTCTTTTAAAATCAATCTGTGCACAAAATCTTGAAATGTTCTACTATGAAGTATTTAAATATAAACACCCGCTTTAACACAACTTACGGCCTTTACAAGATGGTAGATCGATAACTTTACAAATCTAGTCAATTTAATAATCAGTACCAACCATCAGACATCGGTTTTAAGAGATATTAAAGTACCACACCGTTCCAAAAGCTACTAAACATCGGTTTCTTCGGTGAACGAAAGAAGGCACAACCATGCGTTACTGGTTGCTTACGAAAGTTTTTTTTATTTATTAATTTCTTTTCAGTACACCGATTCTAAATCAATAAGTGAGCGAAATTTTCAATTAATGACCTGATTGTGATTTGAAGCTTATTTTTTGGTTCCGGCAGACTTAAAGTTAAAGGTTTAAGGAGGTTTGCGGACAAAATATCGGCCTCACTCGTGTGACGTTAGGTGCTCTCTCAGCAAAAAAAAAAAAAACTACTCAAACTCACATTACTCTTCTGAAGCCTCGTTGTAATTCTCGCAAGTGTTCAATCTACACGCGTTTTAAGAGATTACTGTGACAGTAGCTAAATCCAACATTATTGACAAAGAACTAGCAGCGATTGGTGTAATAGGATAAATTATTAAAATCAAAGTAGCAGAAACCAAAAATATGAAGGTGAGGAAATGGATCGACAGCAACTATCACAAGAACGTACGCCTTGAAACGAGGCTGAAAAGATGCCAGGTGCGGACCAGTGAGAAATTCTTTGTGTTTGTCAAATTTATATCAAATTTGTCCAACAGAAGTCTGAACTCAGGAAATATCGATTCTCAAAGGTTTAGCCAGAGTAAAATGATAAGAGACGCAAATGTTAAGTCATAAAGTAGTTTCTTGCGACCAAACCGCAGTCGACTGGGCCACAAAACCCTCGAAAATTTCAAGTTTTTGCCAACAGCTACGGGGCACGTTTGAAGGCAAAGTTTTAACCCCTTTTCGTAAATGATTTGTGTCGGGACGGGGTAGACCAGGAGTTGTGTTTCGACTCCCCGCGGTCTGGACCAAGGGGTTCTACCCAAGGGACATGATCCCAGAAGCCAGGAACATCCCCCTCGCTCAACTTCTCTTGCCACGACTAACGCCGGTATTACCCGAGACTTCTTGCTATACAAATTACACTCATTTATTAATATGGTCGTGGATAGGGTCTTGAAGCGAGGTGGTTTTGCAGTGGTGGTTGAGAGTTACCAAGGGTTAGGCAGGAGATACCTGCAGGTGATGCCTATGAGGCTCCCGCATCAACCCTTGTACCTTTCAACTTTCCAACATTCATCTCCATTTCATATCACTCTGATGTTCCTAGCATTAGTGTGTGTGTGTGTGTTGTTTGAAACTAGGCATCGCGTAGCTCTATCATGAAAGCGAGCATATTGCAATGAAATAATGAATACTGAATATTGAAATTTATTAATCATGATGAATGTCATAGTTAAAGATAAGTAGAAGAGGGCAGTGCGAGGTAGAGTGAGGGTACTTGGTACAAAGTTTTACTTCCTAAACAAACCTATACACTACAAGACCATAAGAATCTTAACCACCCACAGTAGCTTTTAAACAATTATTAATGATGTATCACATCACTAATCACAATCACTACGCGAAAACTTTTGCTTGTATCAAGTTGAAATTTTACATGCCTGTTTCAATTGTACTTAAGACGATGTATATGAAGTTTTATTAAAATCGTTACGCTAGAACGTAAGATATCGGTAAAAAGGTTGTTTTCTCTATTTTAAACGTTTAGGTCCTCCGCTTTAATAGTTTTAACGATCTTTATTAATTCATAGCGGTGTCGCTGTTGGTTTTACTAAAATATCTTATTTGTAAAAAATGTTCGTCTCATCGAATAGGTGATGATAGAATTTTTTCCCGTCCTGAAATTCCAATTTTAAATTTGAAGCTCAAGTTTACGCGAGCGTTGACCTCTTTGACGGATAACGTAGTACAACGATCTTAGCCTGAGCTTGCGTAAAATAAAAATGTTTACCAAATTCAACTAAATCGGTCAACTTTTACTTAAGTCATCGTCGGACACGTTAAAGTTCCTGAAAGACAAACACAGAAAGACAGGGTGCATATTTTGTCCAATGTAAGAAGCTCGCGCGGAATCATCAATTGCATATTTGTGTAAGAGTCAGTTCATTTCAAATGTAACAATAACTTGAAGTTTATGAATTTATTTTGGACCGGGCGGTAAAACGATTCACAATCATTTTGAATATTTATAACTGCTACGGGTTTAAAAAAATATATATCTATAAAAAAAAGCTCTTAACTTGATTGAAACATTTTTTGTTCAATATTTCCCTTGCGAGATTAAATCAAATTTTTACTCAGAATTTACAATTATTCTCAAATTTCACTGTGAAATAATATATACATACATCTTTCACTCATAAAAAAAGTAAAACGAAAAAGTTCTATACAAAATGAATGTAAAAGCAAAAACAAATTTAAATTTCTCATAATACTTTCTTCCCAAAAATGAAGTAGAGTACCTAGATCTATTATGATTTTTTTTTTGTAAATAAAAAAAAATCTTTACTTCTAATATTTTGATGTTTTTTTTTTTGTTTTTTTTTAATTAAGAGCTTGACACAAAGAAGAACTTTCTATTTTTTGACATTAAGTTTTACACTCGGGGGACGTTTTACTTTTTTTGAAAAGACTAAAAAAAAAAGTTGGACCCCCAAAAAAAATTTTTCAAATTAAAAAAATGGGGCCATAAACAGAAGCTCGCCTCCCCCTTCCCCAAACACTTGGAAAAGAGGAAACACAGAGAAAAAAATACGAAAACTAAACAGAGTGAAAAAAAAATTACAAGAGTTATATAAAACATTTTTATTTGGAGAAATATCTTTCTCTAAAAAGAAGGGGGTGGAGGAGGTGGATTTTTTGACGAAATACCCCCTTCCTCTTCCCCTTTCTTTCATTTTTTAAAAGAGAGGTGCTTACGAGAAAAACTGAAGTAGAGTCCTTAAAACCTAAACTCTACCTTACTCCTTATATCCCCCCCCCCCAAAAAAAAGGGGGATAAAAAATAAAGGATACCCTTAGTAGGGGGGTGGGGGGGGGGGGGAGGGGGCTTAGAGTCAGCATCCTTACGAGGGCATTAACCCTTCGCACCACTTAGAAAACTACCTAGTCCCCAAAAATTATTTGCGCACCCCACACAAAAAAAAAAAATCGAACACAAAAGTTGGGTAAGAAAAAAAAAAAATACTTGAAATTCTTGAGAAAAAACTACTTCAAACTACAGGTTTTCGTAAATATAAAAAAAAATATAAGAACAAAAAAAGGTTTTGACCTCTTTTAAAATATATATTATTAAACAAAATATAATTTAAAAATAAAACAAGTACTTGAGAAATTGAAAGAAAATGAAATCCTGCGCAAACGGAGTTCGGAATAAAGTAGAGACAAAAATTAATTAATTAAAAAAAAAAATAATAATAATAAAATAAAATACTGGGTTACAATTTTTATATTGATTTGGTTGAAGTTTTGGTTATATTCTAATCTAGAGTTGCATTTCAAAAACCAAACTAACATTCTCTGCTCTATCGTCCCTGTCTTCACCGGATTTTCACTCTGAAATTTTAGTGCCTCCTCACTAAATCTACATTCACAATCTACAACAGTAGTCTGATAGTCATATGGTTTAAGACTCTGGTTTAAAGAGGAGGTGGTGGCAAGTTCAAGGCCCGTCTAGATCAGTGAATTTTAAGGAGTACACGAGAATTAATTCTTTTTGCCCCCGGGTATTTCGAGGGAGGCTACTGTCTATTCTAAACTGTATAGGAGGTGAATTTCCCTTACTCTAACCTCATAGCAATGTTCGCACAAGAGAGAATTTGACTATCCTCTCTATTTACGAGTATTATCACTGAGTCTAGCCATGGAACTGCCGATTTATCGGAATCTTATCCGGAGTAGTTTATGCTTTAAGCAACTGCACAAGCGAGTATTGAGGATTATCACTGAGTCTAGCCATGGAACTGCCGATTTATCGGAATCTGTTCGGGAGTAGTATAAGCTTTAAGCAACTACACAAGCGAGTATTGAGGATTATCACTGAGTCTAGCCATGGAACTGCCTATTTATCGGAATCTGTTCCGGAGTAGTATAAGCTTTAAACAACTACACAAGCGAGTATTGAGGATTTTCACTGAGTCTAGCCATGGAACTGCCGATTTATCGGAATCTGTTCCGAAGTAGTTCAAGCTTTAAGCATCTGCACATGCGATAGACAGACAAATCAAAATTTGGCGTCACTTATAATATATGATGTCACAATTCACAAACTATTAGTAAATGGTCATACTTTATTTAAGCGCAACATACATATGCAAAGAAAAGTCTGTAATTATTGGAAAACTAGTAGTTCAACAACCTTTCAAACAACAGCAGTCTAAAAAAATATAGGAGAAATAGCTCATTTTCAAGTTTTTCCCCAAAATATTAAAACAAACCTTAACTTTTCATCTTTCATTCAGGAGAAAAAGAAGAAAAAAAAGGGGAGGATGTAGTCCTATCTACCCTTACCGAAAAAAAAAAAAAAAAAAAAAAAAAAAGTTTTTGACATAAAGGTTTTTTCAGGCACAGAGGCTCATCAAAGGAAACCCGTTACTAGAAAAAATTGCTAGCCCCCAACCCGAAAAAAATTGATGAAAAAAACAGCTACCGGAAAAATGAAGATTTTCTTAACGGGTAAAGAATTATTCATAAACCCTTTTGCATTATTATAAAGTTGAAACCTTTTCACATTTTTTTTTCTTCTCTATACCCCCTCTACCACCAGAAAAATGAATAAAAACAATAAAAAGAACTTTTAAAGGGGGGAAGGCTTCCCCTTCTTGTACCAACAAACCATTTTTTTTTTAAGAAAAAAAATCATAAAAGTCAACAAAGCGTTCACTTTTATTTTACCTCTTGTACGAAGTACAAAAGCATATTTTCTTTAAAAAAATAAAAAATAAAAAAATAAGGGGGTTTCTCAAATGTAGCAAGAAAAAAAAATATATTAAAGGATTTTTGTGGGGGTGGAAGGTAGGAGCTTCAGTTGTGTTAATAATTATTGCATTGAAAAAAAAAGACAAGAAAGAAGCCTACATAATTTTTTTTAGCTATAATGAAACCTTTCTAAAGAAAGATCCTGTTTTTTTGTACATTGGTTTGTCTTTTTTTTCGTAGATCAACACTGAGGTAACAGAGTGAGAGATTTATTAAAATGTAAATGTTATCTTCAGTGATAAAAATAAAGAGTTGGTGATAATCGAGCTCTTATCGACAACCATTTATTATTCATTAAAGGGAATCACTCGAGTGTTAAAAAAAAGGAAATTAAAAAAAAACAAAAAAAAAAAACCTTAGGATGAATTTGAAAAGTAAACTGATAAAAATTATATGTGTAAAGAAAATTATAGATGCAAATTAGACAAAACTCAGTGATAAGCATGCACTTAAAAAATGTAGCTGATAATAAAAGTTGTAGTTCATTTGTATAGAGATAATTGAAAAGATAAACATCTGTCTGTACAACACGCACTAAACTTTCTCATTTACGATAAAAACAATAATTACTTCGAATAAGGATTTTAAAAGTTTGTTAGCCTGAAAAGGCGTAAAAAATAATAGGCCAGTTACTCGGACCAAAAATAGAGCCTTACCTCCAAAATTTGAAAAACTGCATGGATTTTTGTGAAAATTTGGATTTAAGCTAATCTTACCCTCCTCTTCAAAAGTTATACATGAACAAGTTGCGCTTTTTGTTTATAAGGGGGTAAAACTACCCCTAAGCCTAAGTGGAAAAAAATTGGAAAACCCAATTTAAGCACTTTATGCATTAAAATCTGGCTTAATTAAGTAAAATAAATATATTCGAAGATAATTTGTACCTAACTAGAAATTTTCAACCCATAGAAACCACACCTTATGACAAATAACGTTGAAAAATGATTTTTTGCACTGTAAAACTTTTTACTTCTGCATTTAAATTAAAAAAAAATATATTTTTTCCGTGGTAGGCTGTGAAATAGTAACTTTAGAGCCTAAAAGACATAGCTAAAATCCATTTTTTCATTACGTGGACTTAAAAAATCTTTTCATTACTCCTAGCTGTAAAGAAAAAATCTTTTACGTCCTAGGAACTAAAAGATTTTTTATGTCCGGCGGGTAGTTGTCAAAACTTCCGTTAGTACCGCTGCAGTCTTTGTAGAAATGCTTCTAGTACGATTAAAATCCGCTAGATGTCAATGCGTTTTATTTATCTTTTCTTATAGTGGAACCTCTTTTTAAGGTTTCTTTTTTTAAGTCTTAAGTATGTACTAATATTTGTTATTATTATATATATTGATTAGTGATTAATATTTAATGTTTTTTCATTGTCTGCTACCTCGGAAAAAATAGCATATGCTACGCGACTGTGAAGTGTTTTTTCTTTACCTTGGCAATGTTTACTGTCTCGCTTCGCTCGACAGTAAATGTAATTGCCGCGGTAAAGAAAAAACTCACTTCACAGCCTAGTAACATAATATACTATTTTACTTGTATAATAACCCCTTGAAACCACCCTTACATCGAAAGTAACACTAAAAAGCCTTTTACAGTTTGAAATGTTTTGATTCTACATTTAAATTAATACAAATTTATTATTTTTCTTATAAAATTATTATTTATTAATGTTAACAGTTTCACCCTTAAAACTACCCCGATTCAAAAATAAAATTAAAAAAGCCTTCAATAATATTTGAATATTTATTTATTTAAAAATGACATGAAATATATAAAAATGATTAAAACTATAAATGTAATTATAATTCATCACCAGAGTTATCCATCTTCTGATCAATCTCTTCGTCGTCAAGAGTCGTATGTGGGAGGACAGTTTTGGCAAAATTATAGCCAGATGATCTTTCAAAATCCCGACTCCGTTTATCACATATATATAATATACACATATATATGTGTATATTACACATATATATATATATATATATATATATATATATATATATATATATATATATATATATATATATATATGTATGTATGTATGTATGTGCACACATATACTGTATAAATCATAAATCCCAATATTTCTCACGCTCCGAAATTGTCTTACAAAAATGTTATTGGTTTTTCTACTGTCAGTCAGTTAATTTTCAAGCTATCGTACTTTTTAAAAATAGCCATAATATATTGTAGAGCTGCAACAAGAAATTTTAATTTGGTGGACATGAGATTAATTTTACTACGCTTTTTTTTCACAAAAACTTCGAGTGATCCATATTTTTTGCGTTGTAACTTGCTCATTTTAAAGGGTTTCTAAGGGTTATAAAAAAGTTTCGCATCATGACATCCGAAAAATCAACCCTTTTTACGTTATTTAACGTTGAATACATCGATCCAACTATTCAAAAAAAGATCTCCTTTCATCGACCATATCTCGCTTTGTATTAGACCTATAATAAATATTCTTTAAAAAATTAATTTCTTTGTTAATTCATAAGCTACAATTTTGTTCTCTACACTTTTTTTCGATAAGAATCGTAATTTTTGAGTTATTCTTAAAAATGCGTTTAAAATCGTAAATAACTCAAAAAATATTGATTTAACAAAAAAACTTTATACTACATTTATTTTCTTAAAATTTGATCCTCTATCGATTCCCGGAGTTATTTTAAGCAAAGGAATTTCAACCCCCGAGAAGGGGTGGCAACCACCCCTGGTGCAAAAGCGTACTTTTTTACTCCACCACATCACTAGTTATTGAACAATTGATCGAAATATACGATACAAATTATTCCTCTTCGGCGGGGAATCGAAACCGACCACTAATTCTTACTCAAGCACACATTCCTTCTCTCAGACACTTCCCTTTTATCACACAATTTCCTTCTAACGCTCTCTTCTCTTCGCAATTATCGCGACTTTCTCATAAACTACATTTATTTTCCTCTAAATAAAAATAAATGAAATCAAAACTATTTACTTAGCCTAAGTAAAGGGAGCCAGTGAGACCGTGTGGATTAAATTACTTGCCACGTCAGCTCGGCAATCAATGAATCAAGGCCGGCATAAGGTTGTGAGTTCGATCCCGCACCGGGATTCTTTCATTTATATGGCTCACTAATAATCACTCATCATACTCGCTTCGGCGCGGCGGTACTTTGTACAGGAGTATGAAGTGTGAAGTAGCTGGAACTTTCTACCAGTTCATTTTTTAGTAAAAAGGACCTCAAAGAGACCTAATTGCTAGGTTCCATCTAGTACTAGTAGGGCTTTACTACTACTACTAGATTAAGTAAAAGTATATATAATATACTTATTTTAAGACAAATTTTGGCTTGTGAGCTTACCAAAGGTAACGGAAGCTATGTGACCGTTGAGACGCGAGGAGGCTATATGACACGCTAATTGGCAGACTATTTTATTTGTTTATTAAATATTTTACAAACTGAAAAAAAAAACCTTGGCGTCTGTCACGGTATTTATTAAAGAAATAGATTTTATTTTTGGAATACGAGAAAAGCCAAGAGGTCCTTTTCAACTTTTATAAACCAGGGCGTTTTCAAATAAGGATGAAAAGAAGGATTGAAAGTTGCGTATAAATAAAAGGGACTCGGATGAAGGGAGGTAAACCAGAAGAGGACAAAGGGCCGGATCTTTGGACGAGGAGGAAACGGCGGCCTTCTCTCTCTCTAATTCCGGAAAACGCCGGAAAATTCCGAACAGAGGCTTTCTCTTTCACGAAGATACTGATAGCGAGACTTGAAGCACTGTACAGATCCACAGGGAAATCCTGACACGCTACAGTAAGCAAGGGCTTTCCCTAACCGCTTTCCCAGGGGCAACAGATATTAAACCGACGTTTTTCTTCATTGCATATCATCGAGGCTACTATAAAGTAAATATTAAAAAAAAAAAAATTAAAAAAATAAAACTTTAATGAAAATAGAGTTAAACAAACATTTTTTTTTTAATGTCAGAGATAAATCCTACATTTAAAAAAAAAAAAAAAATATATATATACATATATATATATATATATATATATATATATATATATATATATATATATATATATATATATATATATATATATATATATATATATATATATATTCTACCGAGAATTTAGTGGATGCCAATTTAAATAAAAATTAAAGAGCAAACCTTCTACTTTTATATATAAACACAATCAATAATGGTTAATTGATAAAATTCAGCATTAAGTTAATTCTCTAACTGTGATAAACACTTTAATTGACTTACTTATTTAATTATACTATATTAAAGGTTAATTCATTTCCTTAAACATTAAATTTTAGTTAATTTCCTGAAAATAAACAATACGTTGCATTTAAATCACAAACAAAAAGTTTATGCCGAATACCTGCTTATTAGCGAGGATGAGCTAAAAGAAATATTAGTTACATAGATCATTCCCAGTATTCCTTCCTTGATCACGTTGAAAATGCTTGTATAGAGTCGAAATTTACGTAAAAATACAATTGTGGTGAATAATACTTTTTTCTTTTCTTTTTTTTCTCTTTTTTTTACACAACTTTATTTTTTTGTTGTTGTTGAGAAAGGTAGTTGTTTCAAATAAAATGTAAATATTTATAATAATAATTCAAGAATAAAAGATAAAATCACAGGAGAGTACTTGCATCCAAGAACGTTTAAGGGTTACGTAGGTTATTAAAGCATATTAGTTATTATATTATAACCCATCCCCTATATGAAAGTAAAAGTAAAGTTTTTTGGGGTGAAATTTTGGCGCTAAAAACGCAATATTGGCGATAAAAAGTACAATTGACGTAAAATTATATATATATTTGATATAAAAAAGTTGGACTTAGCACAGTTTTGCACATTACGCATGCATATATGTATATATATACATATATATATATATATATATATATATATATATATATATATATATATATATATATATATATATATATATATATATATATTATATGTTCAAGTTACACTAACGAACACTATTAGGTTTTATTATATAATATTTATCAAGTGAACATTGTCATGTCATCTTGTCAAATATAATATTATAAATAACATAAATATTACAAGTATATCACATCTCCCATTTCATCTCATATATATTTTTTTTAATTTATTTAATTAATATATTTTTTAATGTTTATTTTATTATTGTTATTATTTTATTTATTATTATTATTTATCCCGCTGGCCGTATAAATCTTCTGTTTTTCTCATACACTCGACCACTGGGTAACTTAATTGTATATATCCCATTTTCTCCTACCTCTATTATTTCTCCTACCCTGTTCCACCGCTTTGTAAAGAAATCTTGAATCCACACCTTTATGCCTACTTTTAATTTCTTTAGTCTTTTGGTGTTCCTATCAAAATGTCTTTTTATTTTTTCCAGTTCTGCTTTCTTCTGGTCGTATATTTTCGCTTCTTCTCGCCACTTTCTTTGAAATCTATTTACTGGTTTAGGGAAACTTCGATGAATCATCCTTAAACTCATCATTGTTGATCTATCCAACAATAGCTCCTTAACTCCTTTACATATTATATAAATTCGTGTTCGTATTTTATTCTTCACTCGACAAAACCCAGCACCTGCAGCCTTGATGAATTAGCTGTCTCTAATTTCACAGAACCCTGCTTTATATCTTTCATCGGGTATTTGCAGGTCTTTTGAAAATCTTCTCCTGCCACTGAAACTTCTGCACCGGTATCCGGTGTAGCTTGGTATTTCAAGTAGCATTTATTTTCACCTAGTTTGACCTGTACCTGGATGTTGCGTGAGCTCTTCGTTTTGTTAACACTTTCAATAGCATTAACTATCAAACAACTAAATTTTTCATCATCTTCACTAGCTTCGTCATTAAGAGCCTGGACTCGCTGCGACCTGCAGCACCGAGTGAAGTGTGAAGTGTCCCTGAGTATTACACTTATTACATGTCGAATTTATCGCGGGCATTCTTTTAAGGTTTTATGCCAATTGTTGCTGCACCGACTACACCTCCTTTTGCTTTGAGCCCCGACCTCCTCTATTTTCTGACCTACAGCATTAACACTAACACGTTTTCTGGACTGTAGTGCTTCTTCTTTAGATGCTGCTTCCTCCTTTTCACACAGAATGACTACGTCATTTAAAGACGCAGAAGCTGACACCGCTCTACATTTTTTTCTAATTTCTGGATCGTAAAGAGTCTCGATCAGATGGTCCATAATGTATTTTTCATAACAGTGAGTACATGGATCACTGAGCTTGAACAACTTTATCTTCTCCCGGTAAAAATTAAAAAATGACTCACCTTCTTCTTGCTTCCTCTGTAAGAACAGTGATTGTCGCACCCTTACGTTCTCTTTCTTTTTGAAGTACCCTTCAATTTTGTCTAAAATGTCACATGCTCTATGCTCTGCAAGGCTGTAAATTTTAAGGACTATTTTAGTACGTCCGACATGGCTTACTCCATAAAGGACGCAAGTAAAATGGTCACTTGTCCTCTATCTTTTATTTTTAAACCTTGCAACGTAAAATATATATATATGAACATATAGAAGTCAAGGGGCCGGTGTAGCCGAGGGCTTAGCGCACTCGGCTCTGAAATCAAGGTAAACCCCGGCTGTGAGTTCGAATCCCAACGGGGTAAGACATGTTTCACACTAATGATCTCATCGATTAGATGAGTAAAGTGGCCGGATAACCCCCGTCCTGTAATAACCCTGGCAGTTGATCGGGACTAAAACCCAAAAGAAAAAAAAATATATATATAAAAGTCAACTTCTTTCTCTCATGTAGACTCGATGAGTGCTACGAGAAACTTCGACTCTGCTGATGATGGCGTTTAGCCGAAACCAGTATCAGATCAGGCAAGTATCGACGGTAGGAATATCCTCATTCGATAACTTACGAACTTGCGGTAGTACCTTACAATTTTATAAATACATATATATTTATATATATATATATATATATATATATATATATATATATATATATATATATATATATATATATATATATATATATATATATATATATATATAGTTGGTCCATGATATCTAAACTTTTTCAAATTTAAACATGATAAAGTTTTAATCACAAACTTTCGGAAACCATTTATTAAAAGACTTGTTCAGATTAAATTAAAACAAAGACCAATTTTTTTTTTTTTTTTTTTTTTTTTTTTTTTTTTTTTTTTTTTTTATAGAATCTTAATAATACTTCAAGAATAAAAGGGAGAAGGGAAAAGATTTTAATCCAACTACTTCAAACTTTCTTTTTTCTTAACTAAGTCCCAAAGTTCAATAACGAACTTGATTCCATCGAATTTAGTTTTTACCCTCCTCTGTAAAGCACTGACTCAAGTAGAAAAACCAACTAAAAGAATTTTCTTTCTCTACAAAGGACTAAATATAAATCATCTTCACTTTTAAAAATTAAAGTTTTTCTTGCATTATTATTATAATAAAAAGAAAAAAAGAAAAATAAGAAAAGGATCAGGTTTGAGGATACTAAAGACCTCAGGCAAGATCTTTACAAAAAAAAATTATTGGATTTTTCTTCCTTATTACTTTCTTTCTTTTTGTTTTCTTATCATAATCATAGAAGTAAGAAAAAAATACTTTTGAAATAATATATATATATATATATATATATATATATATATATATATATATATATATATATATATATATATATATATATATATATATATATATATATATATATATTATTTGTTTCTTTCATACTGCTACAGGATTTATATTTTTTCTTTCCTCATTTATTAATTCTTCATTATTATTTCAAACTTGCAGTGTATAGGTTTTTCAGGTGATTTTTTTTTCTGTTTCTATTATTAAATTATATTTTGTATGAAACAAACTGATAATGAGATCATTTTTTTTCTTTTTTTTGAAGGATTTATTATAAATCTTAGTACCTATATTAACTTTTTTTTTTTTTTTGAGAAAGATATAAAAGTAGAACGATTATTTAAAAAAATAAAATATTATGGAAGTAAAATTATTAATAATTGAATTATTTTATAAAATATATATTAATGCACATAAATAAAATGCTCAGTAAAGTGTTTCCTTAATAAATAAATTAAACTACAATGAAATAAATAGCCAAAAACCGTTTTATAAATTTATTCTATATAAAATAGAGTACATAGTATATATAGTTTGCAACATTGTACTGTGTATGTTAATTTTATTTCATATGTACTTTTTATACACAGTAAATTATTAAGTTTATATGAATACTAAAGTTTTTCTATTAACATTCTTTATTGGCAAAAGTAAATAAAGGGTAACAAAAGAGGGTAACTTCAGAGATTTAAAAAGTGTAATGTTATAGTGATACTAATAATTGATATAAATCATTTTATAAAAATTTAAAGTAAAAAGTAATTCTCAAGGCGACTGAAACATTAATTTTCGCTACTCTCTCCGAAACTTTGATTTTCCCGGACAAGTGTGTGTGTATATACATATATGGAACCAGCAATGGGGTGATTCTGACCAAAATCATCAAAATGTCATTAAAATCAGACGAGTAGTTTTAAGGATATGTTGGTTCACGAAAATTGAGCGACAGACAGGCACGGAACCAAAAATGTTCCCTGATGTCTGAAACGGATTTCTGTCTTGGAATTTTTGAAATAGAGACCTAAAAAAATGTTATTCTTTAGAACGATCACATAGCTTCCGTTGCCTTTGGTAAGATCGGAAGCAAAAGTTTGTTTTTACGTTGTTTTTGGGAGCCTTCCAAATTTGATGGAAAAATAGTATATTATGTTACTAGGCTGTGAAGTGAGTTTTTTCTTTACCGCGGCAATTACATTTACTGTCGAGCTTAGCGAGACAGTAAATATTGCCAAGGTAAAGAAAAAACACTTCACAGTCGCGTAGCATATGCTATTTTTTCCGAGGTAGCAGACAATGAAAAAACATTAAATATTAATCACCAATCAATATATAATAATAAGAAATATTAGTACATACTTAAGACTTAAAAAAAGAAACCTTAAAAAGAGGTTACACTATAAGAAAAGATAAATAAAACGCATTGACATCTAGCGGATTTTAATCGTACTAGAAGCATTTCTACAAAGACTGCAGCGGTACTAACGGAAGTTTTGACAACTACCCGCCGGACATAAAAAATCTTTTAGTTCCTAGGACGTAAAAGATTTTTTCTTTACAGCTAGGAGTAATGAAAAGATTTTTTAAGTCCACGTAATGAAAAAATGGATTTTAGCTATGTCTTTTAGGCTCTAAAGTTACTATTTCACAGCCTACCACGGAAAAAATATTTTTTCGACTCGGAGTATGATTTTTCAGAATATGAATGCTCAATGTCATCTAATTTCAATTACAATACTTTCTCTATATATACTGCGAACATGTATGAGAAAGTAAAAAATCGTATAGCTAGTTCTTTTAACAACTCAAATAAATTATTAACTTTTGACTAATTATAATTACAATAAATGATTAATTGAATGACTTAAGACTAAATTGAAATATAACAATGTCACGTCACAAATCATAAGCACTGATTGCTTCATGATAAGCTAGCGTTATGTATTGTAGGATTTATTGCCCATTAATCTTAATTAATTTTCCATTTTATATTAGTAGCCAGTAGGAATTAATTATAAAAACCAAGTAACATTATTAGCTGTAATGCAGCCATGATAAGAATTTGAGTTTCTTTTTAAAAAGAGACACTTAAGATTTATTTAGGCCTGATATCCTTTTTTGTCTAGTTTAACAAAATATATGATCCGAACATACTCTTGTTTTACATAATATATCGGCACATACTCTTGATTTGCACAAAACGCATAAATACTTTTGTTTTACATAATATATCAGTACATACTTTCATATATTATATAAAAGTGGTCCAAAAGTCCCCCCTCCCTTTTAACTTTTGCACGGGTTGCGATAAATTAATGAAACTTGGGAGAACCGTACCACTTAAAAGGAAGTTTGTTTTCATGCAATCGCGCCTTATAGGAAGTAGCGGCTGTAAGGTTTTGAGGGCCCCCTGCAAACTTTTAGTGGGGGTAGGGGCCCCTCTACGTCTCTTACCATTGTTTATCTATAATTAATACACTACATGTTATAGATAAACATAAATTATACATTATACACGAATATAATGTAGACTTTATTAAAAAGGGTACGAGTAACATAATCATTATATATATTAAGTTATCACTTGCCAGCGGCCCTCTGATTCCCGGGGCCCCCCGCGCCGCGGGACCTGCGAAGACCTTTGACCAACCACCTTTGACCTTTGCCACCACCCCACCCAACTTCACGAAATTTCAAATTGGAGTGTATATTTTTGATAGCATAGAATTGGTGAAAGGAACAAGTATAAGAAGTATACAAAATTTCAACTAAATCGGTCATATTTCGCTCAAATTTCTTCGCACAAGTAAACGGCAGGCGAAAACAAATTTGCACGAATTGTAATTAAGTGTAGGTAAATTTAAGGAAATGGAAATAGCCTAGTAACATTTTCTATTATACATTTCCAGTTTAAATTTATTATAAAAAAAAAAACTCAACTTCCTTCATCACACAAAGAAAAACTTTCTATTTTTCCTAAAAAATTTAAAAAAGTTATTTTCCAATTTTACTGAAAAAGAAAAAAATAATTAAATTAACTCAGTAGAAAAAAAATAAAAATAAAGTAGAGACACCAAAATAGCATTTATTAAAGGTGCAAAAGAAATGGGGCAATGAAGAGAAAAGTAAAAAAAAAAAAAAAAAAAAAAAAAAACATAAATAAGATACTGAGCTTTTTAATCCCGAATTTCCTATCAAAAGAAGACAGAAGTTATACAAATAAAAAACTTTATTTGAAAGAAAAAAGTTAAATTTGATTATAAAGGGGAAAAAATTTCTTGAGAGGTCGCGTTTTTAAAGATATACATAAAAAGAAGTGAGGCATTTTTAGAGAAGTGATAAAAAGAAAAATAAATAACTTTATTTAATAAAAGTTTCGACTAAATTTTTTAACTTAAAATATGATTTACAGTTGAGAACGAGGAGATTATTTAGTTAATACGGAATCCAAATCACATTTTTAAATTATAATAAAGTTGATTTTCCTATTGCTATACATTTATATAGCTAAAAAATAAAAAATAAATGTAAAGCTCTCTTAGCTCTTACCCTGTCACCCGTGTGGTTTGGTTGAGATGCCGAAGTCCTACCGCTAGTATTTCCAGACTTATCTCTCCTGTATGTAGTTTTAAGATGTCGAAGCAATTTGGACAGACTCGTCTTCTTTTTAGAAGTCGAAGCAGGTCTCTCACCTATAAACAAAAATAAAATACAATTATTTTTAAAAGATAAAGTAAATTTTAAATAATTATGATACTGAACAATCATCAAGTTAGAACTTAAGTACCATACTACATTATCTAACTTAAAGTTTCTCATAGCTACAATGTTCTTTAAATATCAGTTCAAATAAAGAGACGGTGCTATTAAATACTACATGAATTAAATAAAATGATAAAATAAAATGATTAAATAAAAATTATAGTATAACAAAAATAAAAAATAATAAAGTAAAAAATAAATTTGATGTATGTAAGTTTATTAGGAATAAAATTCTATTTTTTTTTATAAACGCTTTTCAACTTTATGTGCCAAAGTCAAGACATGAAAATGGCAAAACCAATGGTTACAAACTTTTTTACTTCTTTATTAATTTGATTAGAACTAGATCTTTCCTTTTAAAGATTAAAAAACCTAATCATACCAGGAAATAAAAATATAAAAAAAATGTTATCACTATCTTATTTAATTATTTTGTATTCAAAGTCAAAGTCACGATCAGACATTGAACAAAATACTATTTGCTACATCCATCAGTGAGCATTATCTTATAGGTTCATATTTATAAAATTTCTCATTTTATTATATTAAATGTATATGATTTTTTTTATTTTGCTTTGTTTCGACCAATTGTTATTTCCTCTAAAAAAAGGCTTTTCTTTTTCTTATTTTTGTCTTCAAAGATTTTTACATTTCCTCACTAGCTATGGTAAGAAAAGTAGGTACTGTTTTCACCCAAAAATTGTTTTTCGAGATTTCAACGGAATTAATACTTTGTGCTGCTTCAACGGAATTATTACCCGATATTAGTACCCGATTTTTAAAAAGTAAGATGGCCAGCCCGTTCTGTTGATTGGGACCTATAATAAATTCCAATTCCAGCATGTGAGATATATTACAAACTAATGATCACATCGTAAATGGACGATCCCCAGTCCTACGGCAACCTAATTTTCAATTCATAAGTACGTAAAAGAAACAGTATCAAAACAAATAGGTAATTTATAAAATTAAATAGTTTATTGACGTTCTACAAACATCATAAATATATCAACTATAATTGTAGATCGACGTCAGCGCATCCTATAGTAAGACAATTATTCGAATTACAACGAACTCAACTAAAAATATTTATCTTTATCCCCTCCACAAATAAAAGAAAACAGATATTTAAAATAAATTAGAATTAATGAAAACTTCGATTACATAAAAATTAACACTAAAAAAAAAGTTAAGTGTAAACCACTTAAAAATTAATTGGTAGTTAAACTAAACGTTATGAAAACCAATTAAACAAATTATCTAAAGCATAAACAGAGTGATAGTGCGGAAAAACAAAAAGAGAACGAAAAAGAAAAAGTTTTCTGTATTTTGAAATTGATAAGATTAGAAAAAGGTCTTAATTGATTATAGAGTTTAGTTAGTTACGAGTTTCAGAACTCCCTCAACTATTCCATATGCTTGATAGAAATGTAAGCATTACATATAATAAAAAATATATATGAATACATTTACATGTATATGTAAATATATATATAAATATATATATATATATATATATATATATATATATATATATATATATATATATATATAAAATTCTATAAGTATAAGACAAATATGGTTCAAACAATTAATATATTATTATTATCATTCATTTTAATTTCTTTAGATTCCAAAATAGGTCCAGAATTATAGATATTCAATAAAAATATTAGAGACAAAGACATGCAATGGATCTAGAAAACAAAAGGTAATTAATAACATTTATTTAATAATCTTTAAGGTAATAGTTTATTCAATAGTTAATAAGTTTTAAGCAATTTGATTTTTATATATTATTAATTATTAATAATACTTTCCGCATCTATGTAACGAGTAAAAAAAATTGTAACTACAATTTTTGACCAAGATTTGATGTTCTCAAAAAAATGTTTCAGGCCAAGTTTTTTTTATTTTTTCCCAAATAATAATAATACGAATCTCCAATTATACATATATTAGTTTCCATTTTTAAAAACTTGAGGGACCTTTACGAACTTGATACCATCAATCGAGAACAAATCATTTATCAACATTGAATATCTCCAACTGACTCTTGCAAACTTTATTTTAAAATTTTTTTTTTCTGATAAACTTGGTTTTCGTGATACTTTAATGTAATAATTTGTTATATCTATGTAGTTCGTACATAAGTAAATGGCCTTAAAACCATTAATAATCTACAAATATTTATTTTATTTTTAAAGATAGTTTAATTTTTAATACCTAATTAATTTCAATGATATAAATAACAATAATGTGAATTTTAGGGAGATTGAAGGAAGACGACATGAGGATGGAGCGGTTTTCACTATCAATGGAAAAGTCTACAAAGGTAAACTGGTGCCCAACATTTTTTCTTTCTCTTAACTTCGCCCCAAAAGTTGAGAGAATTAAATAAGAGATTATTCATGAAATTTAGACGCTAAAAACACCACTATTCAATGGACTTAGAATTTAAAAAAGGATATTAACACTACTCCCTCCGATGACTCTCTTTTATTGTGGGTCTAATGTTTTAGGAATGGTTATATGATTGAAGCGAGCGTAGCGAGCTTCCTACATTCAACGAAATATGTTCCGTGTCTGTCTGTCTGTCTGTCTGTCTGTCTGTCAGTAACGTTCACGCGTGTGACGATAACTTGAGTAAAAGTTGACCGATTTAGTTGAAATTTGGTATACATGTTCCTCTTACTAATACTGAGGCTAAGTTCGTTGGACAGCGTGATCCGTCCAAGAGTTCGCGCGCAACGCTCGCGTAAACGAGAGGTACAAAAATTAAATTGGAATTTCAGGACGGGAAAAGATTCTATCATCATCTATTCGATGAGACGAACATTTTTTTCAAATAACATTTTTTACTAAAACCAACAGCGACACCGCTATGACTTAATAAAGATCGCTAAAACTATTAAAGCGGACCTAAACGTTTATAATAGAGAAAACAACCTTTTTACCGATATCTTACGTTCTAACGTATCGATTTTAATAAAACTTCATATACACCATCTAATGCACAATTGAAACAGGTATGCAAAATTTCAACTTGATACAAGCAAAATTCTTTGCGTAGCGACGAGATACATTTATAATAATTGTTTAAAAGCTACCGCGGGTGGTGAAGATTGTTATAGTCGTATAGGTTTGTTTAGGAAGTAAAGCTTTGTACCGAGTACCCCCACTCTTCCCTACACTAACCCTCTTCCACTTATCTTCAACTATGACATTCATCATGATTAATAAATTTCAATATTCAGTATTTCATTGCAATACGCTCGCTTCAATGATAGAGCCACGCGATGCCTAGTATATAAATAAAGTATAACTAATAAATTAGTAAATCTTAGGAGTTTGGTCATAAAACACACTTCCCTAAGCACATAAAATCATTCATATCACAAAGCATTATATAAAAACAATCAGCTTACAGTAAGATACAACGAATAAAGCCCTACAGAAAAACAACCTACTTAGAGTGAGATTTAACTAATGAAACCTCAGTAAAACAACCTTCTTACAGTGAGCTTTAACTTATACCCCATAGTAAAACAACCTACTTAGAGTGAGATTTTACTAATGAAACCTCAGTAAAATAACCTTCTTACAGTGAGATTTAACTTATACCCCATAGTAAAACAACCTACTTACAGTGGGATTTAACTTAGGAAACCTCAGTAAAACAACCTTCTTACAGTAAGATTTAACATATACCCCATAGCAAAACAACCTACTTACAGTGGGATTTAACTTAAGAAACCTCAGTAAAACAACCTTCTTACAGTAAGATTTATTAAACCCCGTAGTAAAACAACCTACTTACAGTGGGATTTAACTTAAGAAACCTCAGTAAAACAACCTTCTTACAGTAAGATTTAAATTATACCCCATAGTAAAACAACCTACTTACAGTGGGATTTAACTTAAGAAACATCAATAAAACAATGTTCTAACAATAAGATTTAACTTATGAGACCCTATAGTAAAACAACCTACTTACAGTGAGATTTAACTTATGAGACCCTATAGTAAAACAACCTACTTACAGTGAGATTTAACTTATGAAACCTCGGTAAAACATCACAGAAAATAAAAATGGCTAAAAGGTTTTGTTTTTTTTAAAAAAAGAAGCTGGTTTACAAGAAATAAACGTGTAACAATATATTTGACGTTCCAATTTTGTTAATTTGTAAGAAAACACTAACTATGAGTAAAGAAGTTTATTACAAATATTAGCGGCAAATAATCATGATCTGCTCTCTAACGGAACCTAGGTGATCGTTCAGACGAACGAAAATATTTTATGTGATTTAGAACGATCACATAGCTTCTGTTCCCTTCGGTAAGGTCGGAAGAAAAAGAAGGGAAAACTTAAATAAATAGGCCACAATGGGCTAAAATACTTCAGAAAGCTATGTACCACACTAATTGGCAAACTATTTTCATAATAACTATACAAATACACCAATGTACTGTTCTATCCTTTAAAAGAACAAACTCATGCCAAGATTCACATATGAGTTGATGTTCAGATTGAAAGACGCAACGGACAGAAATAAGGGAGGTCCATATCCGAAGACTTCGTACCATACATGTTTGCATTTAGAATAATAAATTGTACTGTAATTGTTCATTAGACCCTTCCTTTTATCCCCAAACACCCCACCTTAGGTAAATTTGTTTAAATTGATTGTCTGTTGGCAGTGGGTGCAGATGTACCAGTGTACACGAGTCTCAACACATTTATAAGAGACTGCGCTGTACTCCCTGGAACTAAATATATGTGCAAGGAAGGATCTTGTGGTTCCTGCGTAGTGAATCTCAAGTACACAGATCCAGCTACTAAAAAACATGTCAGCATAGCAGTCAACTCGGTAGTACAATAATTGATTTTATAAATTAAATGATATATTCGAACTTAAACTTTAAATAAACACTACACGTTTGAAGAGCTAGATTAAACTTATTGGAACAATTAGAAATCTGCACAACATGTTTTAATGAACAAACCCAATTAACAATACAATCGCCTCTAATCAAATCACTGTACTAATCATACAATTCTTTGTTAAAATTTAATTAAGTCCATATCTTAATTTTCAGTATGAAGCTAAATAATATAAAATATTAATTAGCAATTCTAGTATTAAGATGGTTGTGAGATACCAGTAAAATGATATTAAGATAAATATGTAATGATTAAGTATAAATAAATCATGTAAATTATTAACCTTGTAACTAATGTGCCATAATTTGTTCAGGAGAATAATTTAATTTACTGAATGGTAAATCATTAATCATTTAATATTAATGTGAGGTGACATTAATCATGTGGCAATATTAATTTTATGTTTAATAAAATAAGATTATAAACCTTATTGTAATCACTTTCTGTAAATCAATTGTATACTAATTTACTTATTCGTAGCTCTATTTTAATTTAGTTTCAAGTAAATTATAAGAGCCTGATTTGTTTTATATATACATTTTTTGATTTTTTGATTAAATTTTGATTTGTTTTATTACCCTTCGTTTTGTACCTTACCTTATTCTCCACACTTTTTTCACTTAATAAAATATTTGTAACTATTAAAAAATCTAGGTCGAAACAAAGAATTTCGTTAAAATAAAAAAACTCTAAGAGAGCATTGTAATTATTATCTCACGTAAATTTGGTTTTCTCTAATCTTTTGGACTTTTCTTTTATCGTATTCTATTACCTCTAGTATATATATATATATATATATATATATATATATATATATATATATATATATATATATATATATATATATATATATATATATATATAATTTTTTTTCTATTGTAGACACTATGATGAGTGAGGCCTAAAGCTGGCTCTAGAAGTAAAGATTTATTTTAAGGGAAAAATGAACGAAAAAACATAAGTTTCGTAAAACCCCAAAATCAATACTTCGCAGAATATATGTACATAAATTTGTTTGCAGTCAAACTCCGTTATCTTCCCAAAACCCTCACGAATTTCGTTAGACACTATTGGTTCAGATTGCAATGTAAACATTTTTGCAATTATATAATTTTAAAACTTATAACCACAAGGACAACTCAGACAGGTTAACGATAGCCATTTAAAGTGTTAAATGGTTACACAAATTGAGTGGTAACATCGCTCTGCACATAATTTTAATGAATCATGATTTAAAACTAATTCAAGGTTTATAATTAAATTGTTACAGTGTCTAATGCCGGTTTTGGCATGCCATGGAACTTCAGTGACAACGATAGAAGGTATAGGTTCAAAAAAAGCTGGCTATAATAAAATACAAACCACATTAGCACATTTTAATGGCACTCAGTGTGGATTCTGTTCACCAGGCTTTGTTATGACAATGTACAGGTATGTTTAGAATGAATTAATCAAGTCGTATTACATATTGTTTAGTAGAAAACACTAACTTTGATTGTGGTGTAAAGGTAAACCAAAAAGCTCGGTGAAGCCGAGTTGTCATCGTATTCTTATTTTCCAGTAACTAAGGTTGAAACATGTTCGATTCACCGAGAGGAAAGACATTTTTTACACTTACAGTGTAACACAGCCGCTCAAAGCGAGTGAGAAGTTAAGTTTTCGATCTCTTCGTGCTGTAATGACAGTTTACAAGAACTCAACTGAATCAATTCAATTCAAAATTTATGAATTTTTACGACATAAGTGCTTTTCCTTTTTCCACCTGGGGGATTGTAAAATAAAGTCCCAAGCTGTAAGACCTCATAGTGGGGTCTAAGGTGCCAAACGGGTTTAGTAAACTATGCACAATGGTTTTCGAGCTCGGTTGACATTAACTAAATACAAATATAAATGTATTAAAGCAAAACTCAAACCACAATTTTTCCAGAATAATTATTTTTACATCCACAACAATATTGTTCTATACTCCATAATATCTAGTTAACTTATTGTGTGCTCTAAATTCTTAATTAGTTTAGGACAATCCCGTTATATTTTTATCATAAACGGCAGGAAAATATACATTTTCATAACGATGCTTCACTCTTTCACAGTTTACTCGATACTAATTCAAAAGCTACAGTTGACGATGTCGAAAATCAATTTAGTGGAAATCTATGTCGTTGTACTGGATACAGACCGATCTTGGATGCTTGTAAATCTCTAGCGTCAAATCCACCAGCTAAGCTAAAGCAGAGATTTCTTGAAATTGAGGTAACTATTCAATGATAGTTAAGTTATTTCAGGAGTATCTCAATGCTTCCACTACCTTCGGCAAGCTTGGAAGCATTGTGGTCACACAAATAATAGTCATCCTCTTAAGTTATTTTCCTCTCTTTCCAGGAAGCTCACATTCTGTGTCCGAATCGAGGAAAATGCGGCGACAATGAGATCACCTGTACAAGCTGCTTGATGGAAAATGATTTGGACTCCTTTGAACTTGACTTCAGCGAACTGGCTTTGGCCAACAACAGTTTCAAAATAATCGATTCCAATGAAGAATGGTACAGAGCTTGTAGCCTCAAAGAGATATTCGAAATATTGGACAGGATCGGAGCAAAAAGTTACATGTTGTTAGCTGGAAATACGGCCCGAGGTAATGTTGAATTCAAACAGATTCCGGATTAAAGAAACTTCCAATACAATGTGCCACTTGTTGAACAAAACCCAAAAAGCAGATAATTTGCCTAAGCTATTTCAAAAAAGGATATTCGCAACATGGAAAGAAACAAGCTATTACGAAACTTTCAGTTCCTCAGAGCTCACTTTGTATGAGTAAATAGTCTAGTTTTTGGATTCAGGATAAGATAATTGTAGGCAACATTTACAATTGCTCCCTTTTCACTCTATTCAAATAAACTAAAAGCATAGAGAAGGTCTTTACACAGCTTTAGATGTGATTAATATCGATTTTAGAACGAATTCCAATTAATTCAATTGCTTTGATATAGAAACAAAAGCTTATAGTTATACGAAATTGAGGTAATACATTTTCTACAAATAGTTGAATAATTCAAGGTATTAACAAGTAAAACTTAATTTTGGTCAGATAATGAATAAATAATTATGTATTTCGGATACATTTTAGAAGTGCAAAGATTAATCTGGTACTAACGGCTTCCCGGCTTGACTTATCATAACCTCATTTGCTTTTCAAACCAATATAGCATCTTAAGAATGTAGAAGTCAAACGTTTAACTTAAACATGATATAGGTCTTGAACATCGTCATGTTTACTCGATGCAACAAAACTAAGTGCTTACTTAAAGTCGTTATCCAAACTTAATACCTAAAAATTGTACTCAAAATAATTTTTTACCATTGAAGCTTTAAAAAAGTTTAGTTACTTCATAATCCGAATCGTAAGAAATCTTTAAAAAAATAAATAAATAAATAAAAACCAGTAAATTTGACCTTTAAGAAATAATACTTTACGTCATTTGGATATTATAAACTGATAAAGAATTCGTTATAATACAAAATTAATAACAAAGAAAAATAGCTCTTAACGATTCAAATAATAGCAATCATCACAGACATTTTTCAAACGATTAAGTGACATAAATATATAAATTAAAGGCAGTAAAAAATGCAAATTATAAGCTAAACAACTGATTAGCTACATGACAATATTAAAAATCGCTGGTAAAAAAAAAAAATCGTTCAAACGATTAGATAACAGTTCATTTAACTTTTAAACAATTAGCCTATTATTGTTCAAGAGTATTAACCTTCTGCTTCTATTAGTTAAAATAATAAGTTGAAATATAAAACCTTCTGCCTCCATAAGTTGAATTATAAAAGAGTTACTTCTCATTTACAAAATTACCTAATCATTTACCTGTTGACATAGTTACGCAATTAATAATGCAACGTTTACACAAAAGAATTCCAGTGATGAAAATTTGGTAAAACCTTGGTAACGAAGGTTTGATAAACCAAGAATAAACGAAACAAAAAAATAAAAGGAAAGTGATAATAAAAAGTAATAATACAATTTACGAACTGCATAACAATATTATTTTTTAACCTGATGGAATTCCTCGTAAGAAGGATCTGAATCATGCTTACTTTCTCACTTTAACCCTTGAAATTAAAATAAAGTAAAGTTTTAGTAACAGAAATAACAAAAATACCAAAATGTCCTTTTTGATCTCTCTATCTGCACACCTGATCTATTTAATTATATGAAAAATATTTTAATTCTTATTTAGGTGTGAAAAAGCCTGCAAGCGAGCCTCAAGTTTATGTAGACGTTAACAGCGTGCCCGATCTTAAAGGATCTACACTAGCGACATCTAGCCTCACAGTGGGTAGCGGAACTCATCTTAATGAGTTTATAGACGTACTTTTAAATGCAGCTGCCAACAAACCAGCTTCGTTCTCCTACGCTGCTCAAATGGCCCAGCATATAACTCTCGTTGCCAGCATACCCATCAGAAACGTAAATACTTCATTAACTACACAATGACCTCTATTCATCTTATGAATACGATGACATTACAACTTCATTAATAAAATTATTAGCTTCACTTATCAATATAATAATTCACTATATAAAATTATTAATAAAATTTTAGTAATAATTATTTTATTAATTTTTATTTTATTAATAAATTATTAGTAAAATTATTCATTCTGAAGAAAGAAATTATTCGTCTCCTAATTGAAAAATCCCTTGACAAAAATCCATTTCAGACGCCAGAGAACATTTTCTGCAAGTGTTTGTCGAAAAATCATTTTTGCGAACCACCATAATTAAAAACCACTCATCCTAATTTGTTGAAATTTAGTTATAAATATCCCTTGGTTGGTCTAATGTTAATTTATACTTTCTGAACCCATTGATTTCACCTTTTCAGCATTCGGAGAAACCTTTTTCTGTTAAAACTTATATCTTCAAAAGCACTCATCCAAATTTAAAGAAATTTAGTTGGTTTAAATGTTTAAAGTATAAAGTAGCCCAAAAGTAGTCCCATACTTATTTTACCGTCCATGAACATTTAATATTGAAAAAAAAATAAGTGTGACCCCATTGGAAATTGAAACTACCAAACTTTTAATTCGCCCAATAATAGGATGCAAGGTAGATATTGGCCACACTAATTGTCGAACTATTTTGCTTCCGAGCTACCAAAGGCAAATCGTCAAAAATAACATTTTTATGTCTCCAAAATATCTATGTTTCAAAAATTCCAAGACAGAAATCAGGGAACATATTTGGTCCCATGTCTGTCTGTTGCTCATTTTTGTGAACCAACATATCTTATAACTACTCGTCCGATTTTTTAAATAGTGGTGGAATAAGAGAGGACAATCTATGAACATCTGAGAGTGCCTTGGTTGTCCAAAAATATGGGATCTTCCAACCAACCCTATCCCTATCCATCCCCAATTCCATCTTCTTTTTCTGGTATCTTTCCATTCAATTTTATACATTGACATTTATTCGTCACGAGTAAGTTAAATATCCGAGTGTAATCGAGAAGTTAGCTTACTCGAAACTTATATACCGATATATCTGGCGAGTTCGAATCCCAGAAAATTGAGATATGCTTTTGATGAATGCATGGTGTAGATGAGTAGAATGGCCCCTCCGGTAATAACTTGATGATTTTACTTAAAGTATAAACACTGGTCTCTCTTGTTTACAGCGTGCCACTGTTGGTGGAAATTTGGGATTAGTAAATGGAAACAAAATGTTCCCGTCGGATATTTTCCTACTTCTGGTAGCAGTTTCCGCCACAATAACTATAGGTAACTAGTCAAACTTAAAGTAACACAGCTAAAAACTCGATATTTAAATTGTTTTGGTTCTGTAGTAACGACCAGAGAAATAATGTAATGTTGGTTTGTTTCACAGCTTCACCTTCAGGAATAACTAGAACTATACCAGCTGCGGAATTTCGAACACAGGATCTGTA
This sequence comes from Gerris lacustris, assembly GCA_951217055.1. Taxonomy (NCBI): domain Eukaryota; kingdom Metazoa; phylum Arthropoda; class Insecta; order Hemiptera; family Gerridae; genus Gerris; species Gerris lacustris. The sequence continues at coordinate 31,271,304 of OX578281.1, read as the reverse complement.
CAAAAAAGTAATCACTAAAGTCACACTGCCAGCTTACACAAAAACATCTATTTTAAAATCATACAAAGTAAGACTTTTGTTTGTAATATAATTTAATTGCTATGTCTATTAAACCCGCATAAGGACAATAATGCCATGTTAAGAAAATTGTTTAAGTTCTCTTATTTGGGAAATAAATAATCTTATTCTTAACTTATTATTATGAATGTATCACGTCACTAAAGATAAATTTCTGCTTATATCAAGTTGAAATTTTACATGTTCTTTAGATGATTTACATGAAGTTTAATTAAAATACGATACGTTAAAACGTAAGATATTGGAAAAAACGTTGTCTTCTCTTTTTAACTATATAGATCAGGTGTAATGGATCAAGCTATCTTTATCACTTCATAGCGACGACGCTATTGGTTTTACTAAAACAAAAATTGTCTCATCGAATGGATGAAGGCAGAATCTTTTCCCGTCCTAAACTTCCAATTTGAAATATGAAACTCACGTTTATGCGAGCGGTTAACTTGGACGGCTAACGCTATCCAACAAACTTATCCTGAGCATTGGTAAAAAGAATATATGCACACTAAATTTCAACTAATTCGGCCTACTTTTACTCAAGTATCGTGGCAGACAAACAAGCACACGTTGTGCATATTTTGTTGAAAGTAGTATATTCATTGCGCTCGTTAAAACAAAAAAAACAAGTTTGTGCTTGCACCCTGAGAGAAAAATCTGTATAAAAAAATCATCAAAACTGGATCCTATCTAACGGCGGCCACACTCACCACGGAACGTCCCGCCGAGATTTTCTGACAATAAGCAAGAAAACAAGAGGTTAGGTTACCTTTTGTCCCCCTTTCGCGTTATTATTGTAAGGTCAAGTTCATCAAAGATGGACCTCGTCAAAGTATTACTTACAATATGCATAGCAAAATCCATCATATTAATAAAACAATGAAAATTTGAATATATACATGTTAAATTTCAGATAATGCCAGTTAATCAAAGTGCAGTAGCAATTGTTAACGGAGCTTTTCTTTACAACATTGATAAAACGGGAAAGTTGAACGGCAAACCGAATGTAGTCCTATCAGGAATTAACCCAACTTTTGTAAGTACCAAAAAGTTCATCGTATGCAAATACTCTATAGACTTAAATAAACCCTGTTATACAAATGAACTCAGCGAAGCGGACCTACACTTTGCTGAAAGCTGTTTACACATCATGAGTAAACAGCTTTAGATATCCTAATGTATTAGATTTGATATCCTAAGGCTATTTGAGTTAAAATTGTCAGTCATTTAGGCAAATTGCATGTTTTGACTAAATTTGACGCATGCATAGTATTCATCTAGTAATGCGCATGATACGTAAGGCAGCAGTTTGATCAGTATGGCCTAGGGCAACCGCGAACGACTACTCTAAATACGCGAAAATTGATAATAAATTAACACATAGTTCAAGAATTGGAACTGTTCAATGCCAACTTGATACTATTCCATTGCGACAAAGATAAAGTAAGTAAAAATTCCTTCTAAATAAATGTTTTTTCCCCTCTTTCGGATACTCATTGAAAAATGATAATAAAAATATTTATTTTATTTTAATCCTCGTTAATCGTGGTATTAGTTCGCTAGAGTACAGAGGGTGCAACCAATTTGCGATTTCACCTCTTTTTATGCGATCATCAGCGAGGGGCATATGCGTCAACCATAGAAATCATATTATTGATATTGTTTGGACTACGTGGTGATCCCTTGCAACTTTTCAGGGAGAGAGGAACACTATGTTAATCTTCCTTAAATTACTCTTAAATCTTATCTCTATAAACTATTAACTTAACTCATCTATAAACTAAACTCCTCTGTAAACTAAACTCCTTAACACTTACTCTTATAAACTTGTTTCAAAATATGTTATCTAATTAATGATTTTGTCAAGCGACACGCCTACAACACAGAGAAATATCTAACAGGGAAGAACATCTTTAGAGATGATGTGCTAAAATTAGCAGTAGAGACACTTTGGAAAGAAGTCATCCCGGATGACGAGCCAACCAGCTTCTCTCCACAGTACAGAAAGATTTTAGCCACATCTTTATTTTACAGGGTAAAAATAATCAATTATATCTCTAGCCATATTAGTAAGTAGAAAGATGTAATTCTTGAGTAGTTAGGTATAACCAGGAAATAATTAACGGCCTCATTTTTTTATTGTTCATTTTTAGGGTTTCGTTGGTAAAACCAAAAAAAAGAAACCCTTATAGTTTCGTTCCTGTGTCTGTCTGTCACTCTGTACGGTTCCAATAACTTTTGAATCAAAAGAGATAAAGACATGAAACTTTGCAGTATTAAAGATAGTTTTGACGCGCACACAGGAAATAGACTGCCAATTACTGTGGCACATAGCTTCCTCGCATCCTACCATGTACTATAACAATTATTGTTATATTGTTTATTTTGTAAAAACTATTAATAGTTTTAGCGGTCTTTAACACTTCGTAGCGGTGTCGCTGTTGGTTTTACTAAAAAATTGTATTTGAAAAAAATGTTTGTCTCACTGAATAGATGAAGTTTAGATTTTTCCCCCGACCTAAAATTCCAATTTTAAATTTAAAGTTCACGTTTACGCGAGCGTTGCTCGTGAACGCTTGGACGGATAACGTTGTCCAACGAACCCGTCCTGGGTATTGGTAAAATGAACATGTCTACCAAATTTCATCAAAATAGGTCGTCATTTACTCAAGTTATCGTCGCACGTTTCATAATTCGCGGACACACAGACCGACAGACAGACAGACAGACAGACACGAGCCCAAAAATGTTCCCTGATGTCTGAAACGGATTTCTGTCGTGGAATTTTTGATTTCGGAGGCATAAAAGTTTTTCGTTCTCAAAAGTGAACACAATGCTTCCGTTACCTTCGGTAATCTCGGAAGCAAAATATAGCTAACTCAAAATTATCAGCTGTTCAAATTCAAAATGATGGATAATTCACGCGAAAAAAACGTCCATCTAATATCATCATACTCTTGTGTTGAGGAAGGGAGTTTGGAATTAGTGTAAAAAAATTAGAGAGAAAAAAAATGATTACATGTACAAAATTAAGTACATTTATAATATAGATAATAATTATTTATTTTTATTTAGTCGAGTAGTGTCCCGACGACACCTCGAAATGATTTTTTATTGCTCATCTAAGGCAACCACATATATATTCCAATAAAAATAAGTGTTTGATTTGATTTGTTGGTCTTCAAATAGAAATAATAACTTATCTAAATAGGTATCAAAATTAATTTTCTTAATTTTAATTTTCTTTCTACATATAAAATTAAGCCCGTTGTTATTATGATCCTAATAATACCTCCAATTAACTTGCAGTCGATACTGAGCTTGGCAGGGGATAAAGTATCACCAAAAAATAGAAGTGGCGCAAAGGAACTAGTTCGACCCATTTCATCGGGGAAACAGGTGTATCAATCAGATGAAAAAGAATACCCATTAACTCAACCCATACCAAAACTGGAAGCACTACTTCAAACAGCAGGTTGAACCTGATATTAATTTAAAAATACAAATTAAAAATGACCACTCAATTGGCTAATAAAAAACACATTTGTTTAAAAAAGAAAATTTAAATAAAAGGACAATATTTTGTTTGTGTTTCAGGAGAAGCAACTTATGTCAATGACTACGAAAAAGTAAAGACAGAATTAATCGGTCATTTAGTTTTAGCCAGAAAGTTCGCGGATATCGTAACAATAGATCCATCAAAAGCATTGGTGAGATTTAAATATTATAATAGTATAATATTGAAAAAGCTTCGCTCAGAAGAATTTAATGATTAACTAAAAACTATCTTTCTTCATAAAAAACTATAACACTCTAAAACAAAAATAAATGAGAGAAAAACTGAGATTGATGTGCGTGAGGCAGAGTTAAGAATCAGAATTTTTCTTTCCTCTAAAAGTAGGCTCTATAAATTTTCATGTTATTAAAGGAGGCGCAGTTTATTTGTTTTGTAGGTAAAATTTATCAGCTTATAATAATAATTTTATACTTTCAGAAAATGAAAGGCGTCGTAGCATTTTACTCGGCGAAAGATATACCAGGAGAAAATTTATTAGAATATCTTTTTCCTCAAAAATCTGCTTGGGGATCTGAGGTAAGCAAAACTATCAATTTGTAAAACTTAACTTAAGCATAATCTGTATAATAGTTTATACCAGAGTAAACTTATAAACAGAAGTTCTTTGGTATACATCGAAGATTAGACTAATGAAAGGTTTGGTTTTAAAGGTAATTATTTCATAAAGCAATTTAACAAATGAAAGTAGTTAGGTTAAAATTGGAGGTTTAGTCTAATTAAAAAGTAAGAAAATGAGGTTACGATCTAAAATTCTATTTCTTTATTTAACTGTTAATTCACCGAAATTCATGCATTATTCTGCTACAATAAGGGATGAAAGTCTGAGGCTGTTAATTTTTAGAACGACACATGCGCAATGTTAAGTCCACAACAATTATTGCTGGTTTTATTTTATAACGTGTTATTTCTGTTTTATTGTTTTATGAATTAATTGAACGAGAGGAAGTAAGTTCTTCATTTCAAAGTTTGTTTGTCTCACGATAACGCGCAAAAATTGACCGATTTTAACGAAATTTAGTACAAAAGAAATGCATCAGCGTTGAGATGCAGCATAAGTGACAACTGTATAGATTTGGAAATTTCAGACCTAATATTTTTAAGATGGCGGCCAATGGCATGGCATTTTATAAATATTTTTAAAAGTCTTGGAGAGTAGAAAAAGAATGTGTATCAATTATTTCAAAAATGTTTGCCGGCATTTGGAAATAAATATGGCCGAAATAAAAGTGTTGAACAAAAAGTTAATGTTTATATGGCACGTGGCACATCAGTTTTCCCAGTAAAATGTTTCCTGACAGCCATATTGATCCTGATAGCCATATTAAGTGATATTAAAGGAGCAAAATGCAAATGTTTTTACGCAAGTCCATTATGCGCCCCATCAGTAATAAATATAGTTCTCTGACGAGAAATAAGATATTTGGTTTTCTGTTTCTTTAGCTATTTAGCAGCGGTACCACCAGATTTTGGGGTCAACCCGTGGGTATTATCGTCGCAGAAACAGAAAATATTGCTGAGAAGGCAGCGGAACAAGTCACAATTTCTTACAAACCACTGAAAAAACCATTGTTAAACATAAGAGACGTTTTAGCATCCGGTGAACGTGACAAAAGAGTCAAACTTAATTTAAACCAAAAAGCAAAGACAACTGGAAGTAAGTTTGATAATATCTGTAAATTCTACATTAGTTCAAATTTTTGAAAAAACAATTGAAATTTTGAATTCGAGTTTTAAATTGATTATGATTATTACATTTTCACTTGCAATCAAGCAGAAACGAAAAGTTATGAGCCTCTTGAAATATAAAAAAAGATCTAGAGTAAATTATTTTTTGGCTCCAGCGAGAAAAAACAGAATTTAGTTGATCGATCAACATCGATATCTATTGTTTCTGTTTAAAAAATAAGCTTTAGTTCGGTTTTTGGTTAATTATCTTGGATAGTTATTTAAATTGGAATACCCGAGAGCCGATATTCACAACAATGTGTGGCGAGAAAGAGTCAAGGAGAAGATAAAGGGGTAAGACAAGTATGAAATAGGGGGAGAAATATTAGGACGTTTTGCATCAAAGGAAATCCCTTAATAACGGAATCATGAACCGAAGCTAACTCTCGATAAAGCTAGTTGTTCACTATAGAAAAAATGTGTACCTCTTCAGGTACATAAGGAATGATAATTTAAGTAAATACATACATTGGAATTTAATGCTCTTTTGCTTAGATCTACACAAAATCTGTATCTTCTAGGTGGAAAAATTACTTTTGAGGGTGAAATGGACATATCAATAGGTGGTCAGTATGCTCATGCAATGGAGACTCCATCATGTCGCGTTATGCCTGAAGAAGACGACCAGTATAGGACATACGTGTCAACACAGAGTATTCTGACGACAAGAAAATCAATTGCTCAAGTAATGGGATTACCTTTGAACAAGTAAGCATCAATTTATTGAAAAAAAACGTGTTTGACGGTATAGATATAGATAAGATAAAAGGGTAAGACAAGGATAAAATAGGGGAAGAAATGCTATGAGTATTCCCATATCTCACACCCACCTATCACCTATCATTTACCTCCCAGGCCTCCTAGGTGGTGGATCAATTTCCTTTGTCTACAAAGGAGATAGGTAGGTAGAAGGTTTTAGCTCTGCTAGAGGATGACAATGGACATGGGCATGTTAAGAGATCATTTTTATAAATCAGCATTATATCTTACAATTAAACAAGGTTATAAATTATCCATATCAGGACCAAGTCATGTTTAGGAAAGCAGCTTAGATAGTTGGTCCTTCCTTAATGTGGTTTTTTGTTTTTTCTAAGAATAATAATAAAAATCTATGGCCCAACAGCCCACAAAGGTTCAGGTCTTACAAGGAGGCTCTGTATAAATATTGTAATATGTTACAAGGTCAGCCATTAACTCCCATTAGCCATATTATCTGAATGTCTGTATTTCTATCCCGATGGACACCACTTCTATCAAAACATTACCTCACGAAGCGGGATAGTTGGAGTCCTCTTCCACGGATTGAACCAGGACCTCTTGTGTGAGAAGCGCATGCGATGCGCCAACTAAGCATCCACATTTTGATTAATTTAGTTAAATCAATATTTCTGATTTTCCTAAACTAACCTGTTGAATGATTATTCCTTTAGAATTGACTGCATAGTACCAAGAGTCGGCGGCTCATACGGAAGTAAGAACACGTCACAACTATACGGTGTCTGCGCATGCACTGTGGCCGCATCCAAACTTCAAAGACCAGTTCGAATGGTCATGTCGCTTTCAAATGAAATGGATTCAATTGGCAAGCGATTCACTTTCTACGTAACGTACAAGGTATTACTAAAGATCTTTAATGAATACATAAGACCTCTCAACATCAGTATGTGTCTATATAAAGAATTAAATTTTAAAGGGCCAAGCAGACGAGAAAGGTAAGATTCAGAGCATGAACGTGGACGTCTACGTGGATAGCGGTTACTCAACGGTATCCCCGGTCTACATGCAAGTCATGCTCACTATTCAGAACTACTTCGACACGAGCTCCTGGAACATTAACATATATGCTGTTTCCACCGATAAGCCACCGATGGTCATACTAAGGGGTCCAGGTAATGATATGCTATATCCTTACACCAAATATATTTCTCCGTAATTTACAATTAATTAAATAATAATAAAATATCTAAAGGCAACGGAATGTACGTTTAAAATAATTTTAATGTAATATATTATAATTATTTTAAACGTATAATATTATTATTTTATATACAAACTATACATACGCTTAAACGTCCGTAGGGATAAACGTATGGCGTCAGTCACCTTTTACACAAGTATCAAAGCCAGTTGGATTCCGTTGAATCTCTCATTGGTCAACTCAAGATCGCTTTCTCTTCCTCCCTCCCTTTTTACATCATCCAAGATAAAAATACACTGCCAATTAGAGTGGCACATAGCCTCCTCGCGTCCTTATTATTATTGTCTAATTTATTTAATTTCCCCCCAAATAAATCTGGTCGCCTGGTCTCGAGGTCCATAGGCTCGCTGTCCTATTGAAGAGGTAGGTCAAATAGAGAGGTGGGGAACCAAGCCACTTCCTATTCCCCTCGTCTATCTCCCTCCCGACGTTCTCTCCGTAATAAAAACTATTATTAGTTTAACCATCTTTAACACTTCATAGAGGTGTGTGTCGCTGTTGGTTTTATTAAAAAATTGTATTGTAAAAAAATGTTTGTCTCATTGAATAGATGAAGTTAGATTTTTTCCCCGACCTAAAATTCCAATTTTTAATTTGAAGTTCACGTTTAAGCGAGCGTTGCGCGCGAAAACTTGGGCGGATGACGTTGTGAAACGAATAATTCGTCCTGGGCATTGGTAAAATGAACATGTCTACTAAATTTCATCAAAATCGGTCTACTTTTACTCAAATTATCGTCACACGTTTCAGGGGACACGGACAGGCAGACAGACAGAGACCAAAAATGTTCCCTGATGTCTGAAACTGATTTCTGTCTTGGAATTTTTAAAATCGGAGACAACATTTTTTCTTCCTCAAAAGTGAACACAATGCTTCCGTTACCTTCAGTAATAATATAATAAGGCACAATAAGCTTGTAATTCTTATTATCTTTTTTTTAAATTTTCAGACATAATATGATTCATCATATATGATATCTATCATTCATCATTAATATGATTTATTTTTTCTTTTCATTGCAGGTTTTATGGAATCGGTATCGGCAATAGAGCAGATAATGGATCACGTAGCATTTGCAGCCAAATTGAATCCGGTCGATGTAAGGATTACCAATTCCGGAGATACAATTATCAATGACTACATCCGAAATTGGGCAAAGGACACAGATTACGAAAACAGGCAAAAGAAAATTGATCAATTCAATGAAGTACGTTTAATGAATGGCACAACGTAATAATGATAATATAATAATGAGCAGCTAATCTTAAAGATATTAGAGTGAATTGTGTCTCATGTTCCACACTAATGATAGAAAATAGATGTAAAGTGGATGATTTCTTCGCCCAGTAACGACCTACTATTTTTGACATTAGGAAATTAAAAAAAGAAAACGAATATATTGCAACCAAACTTATTTAAATTTCAGCTTAACTCTTCCTTTACCACCAAGGTCAAGAATATGTCACAACATCGCGGCAATACATTTACAATGTAATTAATTCTTATCGTTCATGTTGAAGAGTAGTTCTTAATTCTTATCGTATCATATAAGGAATAGTCTTTATACTAAGACATCTCAAAACCACCAGTTTAGCCCTCAAAAATAATATCACTTATCTATCTAAAGTTGAATATATGTAATTTAATTAAATTGTCACAAATGTTTCAATCTTTAGTAAAAATTTAATAAATAACATGAACTTTTGGTATTGTAAATTGATAACATTACAATATTACTTTCCAGGAAAACAGATGGAAGAAAAGAGGAATAGCTTTAACAGCCACTAAGTATCCAATGTTATTCCAGGATACTAGATTTGGATGCAAAGTGGACATACTCTATCCAGATGGTACAATTCAGATACAACACGGCGGCATCGAGATGGGTCAAGGAATTCATACAAAGGTGATAGTTATTTCTACAAATTCTTGAACGTTGGCATACTAATAAAACTAACTTCGTCTATTTATAATTAATACAATCTTCAACAAACTAAAAACAACCCTTTTTCAGGTAGCTCAAGCTGTGGCATTTGAATTAAATCGCCCACTGAGTTCGATTCAAATAAAACAATCAAATTCTTTCAATTCACCTAACGACACACCAACACTGGGATCTGTATCCAGCGAACTTGTTGTCTATGTAAGTAGCTGCAAGTATTTTATTTTGTTAAGAATTTACGTTTCAGGCAATTTCATCAGTTGCGTTGCGTAAGCTTCCGCAGGTTGTCTCCTACTAAATGACTTGATATATGCGTGACGCAGAATTCAGTGGATATCCAAGGCATTTATTAATTATTTATAAGATGCTCAACATTTGTTTATTGTCTCCTAGATTTATTAATTTGTATACTACTTTGCACATAGAAAAATAGACATAATCGTAAAAATCGTGTTGAAGAATGGCTTTCGACGTTTCGTACTCATTGCATAGATCATTTTCAGGGTAGTTGTTAATAATGAGACGTACCGAGGAATATTCATTACTAAGATAGTTTTGACCCCCTCCCCCTCCCAAACAAAAAAACAATTTAATTTAATTTTAAGATCTCTACTTTAACACTAAAATCTGAATATAATTATTTAAATAATTTTAAATTTGAACATTTTCAGACAGCTCTACAATGTTGCAAGCAACTGAACACTGAATTAGCGCCGATCAAAGCTTCCCTGAAGAATCCTACGTGGACGGAGATCGTCACCAAAGCTTTTAACGACCGAGTTCCACTAACAGCATGTCTACCGTAAGTATTTATTTTAATTTTCATTCATAACGTAATACAAATAAATTATAACTTAACGAAATGAAACGTTTCCATTGACATCTCTGTCACTAGAACACTCAAAATTCTATTCCATTAAATCAACTTTTTTTTCGTTAGTAACTATTATTTCAAGCAATGATAGTTACTAATCTTATCACATGGGAAATGTTAACATCATAATACATAAAGATCAGTAACTAACCTTGTTGTACAGAATAGATTACGATCCTGTAGTACAAGATTAGTAACTAACCTTGTGGTACAGGATACATTAACATCATGTACGACTGATTAAACTTTTAAGAAACTTGAAAATAAGTGATACTTCACAGCACTTAAATGTTGCCGTTTTATTTAAACATTTACATTTTACTCTGGAAAATGAATCGAACATCTCCTCTTGAATTGCCACAATGATATTATTTGCCACTAATACAGAAGCATGGTTTAATACACGGCACTGACGTGTGTGAATTGGCTTTTATTCTGCTCCACTGCTTCAACCTTTTTACTGGAACCATATTAGTATGTATTCATGGGGTTGGGTTGTTATCCACTTTATTGCGGTTAAGAACTAACCCCATTATCCCCACTTAAGTTTATTTCATGTCACTAAGAGAACCTAGAGCCTCAATGTTTAACATCTTTTTAGAAAAAAAAATCCCATCCATGCGACCAACTAAGTTGGGTGAATCATTACAATATTGTATATTAATATTACAACGGCAAAAGCGCATTTGACCACTCAAACATAAAAATTCCATTATTCTATTCTCTAATACTGAAGGGTTTTTTGTAGTTAGTTGTGGGTCATAAGGGATGTAGGTATTAATAAAACTCTCCTATCTCATTGTGCTGCTATATTTCGACTTCAAAACTTAAGTCATTATCAAGCATCTACAACATTAATTTCAAACAAAATCAACCATATTATCTCTATAATAGTCTTTACCACTATTATTTAGGATTATTACTGTTATTCTAATGAAACCCTTTTGGAAAAATAACAATCTTACCTATTTCCTTAGCTAAAAAATTCCTTTTTTCATATGAAAAAATTGTCAAATATAAAAAGTGCCTATACAGCTACTCTCGTCATTTATACAAAGGCAACCCACTTCTACTCCAACCTACAAACACAATATTTAAACGTAAACTTAATAAAACCTAAAGACTCTGCACAACCATGCTGTACTTATGTTACTTACATTCATATCTACATAATCCTTCAAATATTTTAATTGTGTCTTCCATATAAAATAAATAACAATTCTTTTTTAATATTCAATAACAATAATCATAACAATAACCTTAACAATTTAAAAAAAAAAACAACAATAAAACAAGGACAAAATTAAAAACTTTTAACAATTATATCACAGCACTAATCTCATTACATCAAAACAAAAGAACAATTTTCTGAAGGGTTTATGTTTTTTTTATTTTTTTTAGTATAGCCCCATTTCCAAGTGATAAAGGACAAATGTACTTTGTCTATGGTGTCTGCGTCAGTGAAACAGAACTGGATATTCTCACAGGAAAGCATCAGGTATAGTAAAAACTTAAGAATTAAAAGAATAACGATTATTGTCAGTTCACTGTGTACATAGTGAAACACGATAAATTTCCCCAAACACACGAGGAAGATAAATAGGACATACATGTATTGACGGATAGACTACAAACATGATTTTATAAATTTTATTCTAAATATTGACACTATCCTAATACTTACTCATCTAGTAAATCGATGGTTGTAATAAACCCAATATCCATTTCAAGGGAAAATTATTTACTCCTTTCGAGTACTTAGTCATTTCATTAAATCATTTTTACTGCAATATAATTTTTCAATTGATATTTAACTTTACTTGTTTGAGCGGAACAAATTTTTAACCTGCTTTCTGACTACATAGAAAGCTGAAACAGATTATTTATCTCCGATGACACTGCAAAGAGGGTTTTTTTAATCCCGCTTTGCATTTTCATTGTCATTTTTTAATGTAATTATCAATATGTAAATAAGTAAATAGTCCTGCTCACGCAATTACCGCACAATATTTTATTAATTTCAATCAATCTTTCAGCGGTTTTTCGAGAGCCCGGACATAAATCCAATTGAGCATGTGTGGGGCAGGCTTAAGAGGCGTTTAAAAAAAAAAAAAAAAAAAAAAAAAAAACCTCTTGAAAATTATTGAAATTTAAAAAAAATTGGAAATCAATGCGTTTTACTTAATTTTGAACGGGAGTTTAGTTATAGATTATATAATGATTTTAACACAAAACGATTCACAATTGTGATAGTTCTCAAAGGTGTTAGGTACTTCGTAACCTTCATACTTAATAGGGTTAAACTTGATAACAATTAAATTGGTTTCAGGTAGTGCGAGTTGACATATTGGAGGATGTAGGCAAGAGTTTGAGTCCAGAAATCGACGTTGGTCAAGTGGAAGGTGGCTTCATTATGGCACTTGGACTGCACACAACAGAACGACTGATTTTCGACAAGAACACAGGAGCCTTACTAACCGATAGACTTTGGGTAATAATCAATCTACAGCAACTTACATTTATACTTATAAACATTTTTATTTTATACCTTTACACTTCATCAGGAAGCAATGCTGGTAAGAAATTAACTTTTATATTATAAAACAACTGTTTCGAGTGTGACAAGAAGAAGTTTAACACAAAACGCAGATAACTCCTGATCAAATAAAAAAGATTAACACCTGAGTACCTGGGATTGCTTCAAAACAGAAATTTCATATTCACAGCAGAAATTATTCTCAGTATAGCAATATATCATGTCATTTATAGGGCACGTTTAAAAACAGTAACCAGTAACCAGGTCTACCGTGTAATAATCGGAAAGTCCAGTCTAAACATAAACAATAGACCCCGTTCGAAAACCTTTTGTTACCGAGCCAAGACAACGGTTAGTTCAGTTGGCAATATTACCTTTTGGGGAATATTATTTAACTTATGAAAACTTACTTCAAATATAATTTTCACAATGTAGCTAGTGACAGTCAAAGTTTATTGTTTTTAATGGCCTTAATAAATGCATAATATTATCTTCAAAGTGTTAAAATAAATAATCTTGTTTTATGTTTAGTTCTACCACATTCCAAGATCAAAAGATATACCAATAGACTTCAGAGTAACCTTCGTTCCAAACGCAACTAATCCAGTAGGAGTACTCAACTCTAAAGGTATTTTGCAATTAAATTTTTACTTACATAGAAATCAAAGGATCTATACACCTCATACAAACGATCTATACACCTATTGACCTCATTGTTGCACGTCTCATTATTAAATTATCTTATCGCTTACGTTAAAGAAGTTAATTATACTTAATGACAATCAAGGATGTTATGAAGCTCAAATAGTGCTGCTCAAATACATGCATGTAGCTCTGATTTACATCTATAAATCGAGAGCGGAACAAGGTCAAAGGGAACCTCCAGGGAAAGAGATTCCAGGGTACACAGGACCATAGAAAACCCTACACAGGATCTCCAGTCCGTAGGGCTCTGATTTGTTCTTGTGGGTCGAGTTTACAAGGTCAAAGGTATGACACCATGGCTCACTAAAAACACATACAGTACTCGCTTCAGAAGTACTTTACATACTGATGTGTGAAATGGCTGGAACTCTCTACCACAGGAATAGTAAAAATGGGACCAATAATAATAATTGCTAGGTCCTACCCATCTAACTGCTAACATACGTGTCATCCTTTTTGGAATAGAACCAAATATGTTACAAAGAGAGACAATTTATGTTATTCCCTTAAGATGAACCCCATAAACGCTTCTACTTCTAACAAATATGTTATTTTTTAAGAGATTCAATCGAGGGCATTTATTTTTTACTTAAAAGACTAGGCTAAACTTAATAATACATTATATTTAATTTGCTGATTTTATCACTATTTTGTTTATTCATCCTTTCAGCGACAGGAGAACCATCAACAGCGCTAGCGATATCAGTGGTGAACTCGTTTAGAAACGGTATCAGATCCGCAAGAAAAGACGCCGGACTAGCAGACTCATGGATAAGCCTAGGTAAATAAATACAGTATAACGATACCTTAGTAAATAAACACATATAACAACAATTTCTAAAAATAAATAAAAAAAGGTGCTAATTTAAAAAAACAGCATTGCTAATGTATGTGAGGGTTATCCGTAAGGTGAAAATAACTGTTATTCCCTATTTAAACCTTAAAATTTCATTAAACTCCTCTCTTTGGATTTTCCTTTAGAGAAAAATCCAATATTTTTAAAATCATACTAAAGACTAAGGCCGATCTTATCCTCCGGTCTACAACCGAATTACCTCGTACTAGCCGTTTGACCAACTGGATCCGACAGATAAAATTCTTTCCACTTGCTGTCCCTTTCGCTAGCGTTTAAAAGTGGTAGTAGTACGTAATTAGCCTGCTAAGTAAGAGTAGTAATAACCTGTCGAAGGCTTAGACAACAATGTATTAAAATAATAGATGCCACAGGGTAAGCGTGTCGATATCAGCTGTATAAACCTTACATTTTACGTACGTAACCAACTAGTAGTAGTAAGTAATTAGCCTGCAAAGTAGCAGTAGTGTAGTAATAACCTGCCAAAGGCTAATACTCTAATACAACAATATATATATATATATATATATATATATATATATATATATATATATATATATATATATATATATATATATATATATATATAGAATTTTGAGTAGTTACTGCAAGTTTGTCTACATGAGAGAATGAAGTTGCTACTTCATTCTCCCATGTAGACTCGATAAGTGTGTTGGGTGCTACGAGAGACTTCGACTCTGCTGATGATGGCGTTTAGCCGAAACCGGTCCAGTGATCTCCAGATCAAGCAAGTATTGACGGTAGGGATATCCTCATTTGATATATATATATATATATATATAATGGATGCTACAGGGTCGATACATCAGCAGTAAACCACACCATACAATCTGCATGCGCAACCGAAAAAATAATGTATTTGACAACTAACTTTCGATTTTTTCTATTTATTTTATAGAATCACCATGCACACCTGAAACGATACTTTTGGCTTCTTCTACATCTCCGCAACAATTCACTCTTTAATTTTGTGTTTATTCAAAAATGTTTTAATCATATTTTGTTCATTTATGTCTAATTTAACATTAAATTTAAGTTGCGTACATCATTTAAATTGGTCAGAATTAACTGACTGGATTGCTGTTAGATTTCGATTTAATTTATGTAATAATAACACCAAAATATAATGATAATGTTAAACAAAGAGTTTGATTATTTAATTAATTGAAATACATATAAAAAAACTGATATTTAAATCAATAATATGGTCATCATTCTAGAGTATTTGCTTATACATAGTTTTAAGAAGAAAAATGTTATTGAAACGCCAGTAAATCAACAATTTTTATTTTTACTTTTGGATGATGCTCACCAGCCTAAAGTTTTAACTTAAATATTAAATAGTGGTGCGATACATTCCGAACTCACATATGTAGTGAATAATAATTATATAAGGGGTATAATTTATACAACAATACTTATATAAGTGGTATTATTATTATTTATAAAATAGGATGTGCTAGGAAATAAAAAGTCCTTTAGGCCGCTCCCTGACTTGTCGGTACGATATCGGTAAGCTAGTATGCCGATGCGGTAAGATTCTTTACCGAGCGCCTATATCTTACCGATTCGGTACAGATTCTTTACCGCATCGGCATACTAGCTTACCGATACCGTACCGACAAGTCAGGGAGCGGCCTTAATTTGATATACAAAATGACGACTTAAAAATTCCATAACTTTAATGTTTTCAGTTATTTGTGGCGGCAATTTTGATATTCATACCATAATATACGTGAATTTTCTTACCGCTGAAGAAACGATATACAAGTATATAAGTATAAAAGTATCCATATAAGTATAAACTTTATTTCAAAACCCTTACTTCGGCCATTTTTTTTTAAAAAAATGCCGGAAAATAAAAAAAATATACTCTATTCCTATAAAACTGTACAGCTGCCACAAATACTTAAACAAATCTGTGAGCCAAATACGTACGCCAGTTATCGTTAGAAACACACAAACTTTAAAAATCTTAATCTCTGAAATGACGAACTTACTAACGCTCGTTCAATTATTCTCTTTATGTTCATAATTTTGGGTGAAGCAAGCAAATAGAGGTCAGTTCATAAAAGGGACAAAAAGATCAACTTATATGTATAATTAAATTATACGTTTAACACTCACCATTTGGTGGAAATTCATAGAAGTAGGCTGACCGTGGACTCTGGCAACTGAAACAAAATGAAAAATTATGAATAAAATAATTATTATAATACATTATTATAATACAATAATAATTACATTAAGAATACTATATTCATAGCATAAAACCCTAACTTAGGCATTTGATTAGCCTAGGTTTAATTTCACTTTAGCTAATTCAACTAGTTTTATGACTGCTTGTCACTTGTATAGGCCCCCATACACGGTCAAAATGTTTGCGCAAACAGTCTCCCCAATCGACCCTGAATGTTGTACAACTTTAGAACTAACGCATAATAAAACATTAAGAGCATAAAGTAATGAATAAATAGAAAATAAAACTTTAAAAACAAATTTACCTTTTTTTTTGGGACATTAGGCAAAAACGAGGACTCTCATACGTACTTACGTTTATCTATATGTTTGCCTGTAACGCAACTAATCATTGTATTTGAATTGTGTAATAATTCAAACATAGGAAAGTAATAAGAAAGCCCTAAAAAAAATCATTCCTCAAAAACAAGTTTTTGCCATATTCATACGCCTCGACCAATTATTCTGGTCCATTTTTTTTACATTGCTTACGGACCCTTTATATGTGCTAAAAGCACAAACTTACTTGGCCAATTTATTACTTTTTGTGCCTTAAAAGAATAGTATTGTTTTTAAGCTAGCGAGTTGAAACTTGGTACAAAAATCAATTCTCACAAAAAGTTGAGTTTCCCGGAAATTCATAAATTTGTGACATCATTGACCCATTTTGCTGAGTCAGCAAAAGTTATTAAAAATTTTTACGAAAGCACTGAAATTTGTACCAAATAACTTTATAAGACAAACATTTCCACTGATGAAATAATTTTAGTAAGAATAAGAAATAATAATAATGGATTAAAAGAATAACAACACGACAATCAGGCGGCAAAAGGTGGGTTATCCATCAGCAGACCCCAAATATTTTTTGGATCACTTTTGATTATTTTCCTCCTTTGAGTTTTTTTTTACTGAGAAAACAAGGTAAAGAATTCTAGATTAGCAATTTCATAGTTCTTTACATCGTTGGAATCGACATGCAATTTTTTGTGCCTATTTTATTTTAGCTTTAGTTATCGCATTATAAAATAAAACATGAAACAAGTTGTGATATTTTTACCATTCCTTCACTAAAATGTGAACATTTTTACTTATAATATAGGTGAAAAAGAATGAGTTTTCAGGGAGGATGTTTTCTCGTACCGGACGCTATACCTTCCCATCCGTCCCTGCCTGTAGATATATTCATGTTATCAATGTAAAATAACTTCGGCTAAGCTCCCCCCCCCCCCCCCCCCCCCTTCATTACTTCTCACACCGTAACTGTCATGATAGAGGCTGGGCCTGCAAGATTGACAATGGCAAGATCTACAAGACTGACAATGGCAGGATCTACAAACCTGGCTCTCTTCTACCACTCGGCTCCGCTGCAGGAAACGAAGACTGCAAGAAAAACTATGTTAAGTGCAATGTCTACCGAGTGACATTTCTTTACATGATATTATTGTGGTATATCTTCATACTTCTTCATGCCAAACACAATATCAATACTCACTCACATCGTATACCAAATTCTTTATCATTCTACACTTCCTTTCATTTCATCTATTATTATTTAGTAAATATCTTAGCTAATTTATTATTATGTAGTGAATAACCCTATATTTACGCATGTTATGATTATTCATTACGCATTACACGATTACACCTTACATGTTACTTACATCTAATTTATCTATTTACAGTCCAATTCCAAGAAGTTATAAATTAAGCTAATAATC
Organism: Gerris lacustris; assembly: GCA_951217055.1. NCBI lineage: Eukaryota > Metazoa > Arthropoda > Insecta > Hemiptera > Gerridae > Gerris > Gerris lacustris. Next base: position 31,253,065 of record OX578281.1, on the reverse strand, counting down.
TCGTTTTTTTAGGGTTATTCATATCAGAGTCTTACAGCTCTAATAAAGCCTTAATAATAACCACTAAATAAGAGAAGTCATACAATAACCTCGATAGAATACGTCATACTCGTACACAACCACTTTACGTAACTAAACAAACTAAGTTAAGTCAAGTTATTTTGCAAAACAAAACCTTTTCTTATAAAAACTCTTTAAAATTATTTTTGACATAAAAGAGAAATAAAACAAACCCTTTCATTTTTCACAACTGTTAAATAAAATGAAAAAAAAAAAAAAAAAAAATACCTTTATGAGATTTTTATATATACGAAAAGTAGCAGCAAAAAAATAATGGGATATAATAAAAAAGTGTTAAGTAATAAATTAAACAATACATTGTGAGCTCTAGTTTGAGAGAAATATGTAATGTGTTTTTATCATCGCTAGCTATCCGATTTCAACCTTTCCCCTTTGGAGGGGGGAAGGGAGGGGGAGGTTTACAACAAACACAATGAATTGTGCTCCCCTTTAAAATGGAGTAATTTGGGTTTTTTTTTTTAACAAAAATATTTTTTGAGGGGGAGGGAGGGTTTAGGGCTGGGATTTAGAGGAGAGTTAGTAGATATTATTTTCCTCTAACAGGAGCCCCCGTTTACCTTCATGCGGGGAGGGGGGGGGGGTTGTATGAAAGTAAAGGTGATTTAGAGATATAATTTCAAAAATTTTTCCCCCTTTCTCTAGAAAGATATAAGAACAGTCTTTCCTTCTCTCTGTTTTCTTATGGGTCATTCTGGTTTTCCTAAATTTGTTAAGATACAATGTTCTTTTAACGTTCTGAAATACTTGCAATTGAGAGCTTTATATTTAAAAAAAAATCGGGTACGGGGTACCTACCTCGGAACTTTTCCTCACTTAGGAGACCACTAAAGTGGCCTTTCCTGCTGCTTCGCAGCAGGAGGAAGCAGCATTGGGCGTGGTCAGTACTTGGACGGGTGATCGTTTTGACTAACTGATTTATTTACTATCATTTTTTAAAAAAAAAAAAATATAAATACATTACTTTTATTTATTTTATTTCATTCATTTAACTATTTGAATTTTGACAGGTGTAAACAAACTTTTACGTTCAACGAAAGTATCGCACTAATTAATAATTATGTTTGCTTATAACTTTTAAACTAATGAATGGAATTTCATCGGTTTATTTATATTTGTTCCTTATTTTTTACCGGTTCTAACGATATGCTGTATGTAAAAAACGTATTTATAATTTCGGTATTATTAAGCGTCAAAGTTTCAAAATTAAAAAATCGATAACTTCAAAATGGCGGCCAATATCAAAATAAAATTTGATGGGTATATTTGACATACAGAGAGGTACATTCGTGCCTAATTTCAACTATATCGGTCCACTATTTAATTTTTTACGAATTTTTAAAAATTTTGCTGACTCAGCAAGCTGGGTTCAAGATGGCGGAAAATGTTGATTTTTCCGGGAGGCACAACTAGAAGTAAGGACTGTTTCAACTCTCTAGGTTAAATACCCTGGGCGCTACGATAATTACACACATACAGAAGTCATGCTGAAAACCACTCAGGAGGTCTTAAAAACACAAAAAACAGATAATTCAGTTGATATCTCAAGAAAAAAAAATTTGGGTGAAAACAATTCTTTTCCTACCATAGGTAAAAAAACGAAAAGTAAATATATATATATATATATATATATATATATAAACATACACACCTCCCACTCAAGTTTTTCTTTTTCTTAAATATAATTATGAAACCAAAATATATCGTATTTAAAGTACATATTCAAATGAACGAATGTACATCGATATTGAATAGGAAAAAAAACCAAATAACTAAGCGACATTTTCCCTACAGTAGCTAGAGAGAGAATGCTTAAGATTTAAAGAAAAAGAAAAAGAATTGTCCGATACGAAACTCGTACTAAACTTTCTCATATACGAGTGTCCTGTAATGATAAATCTTTTGTTTTCTATTTGTAAGTTGTTTCAAGTTTTCGAGATTGCATTTAATTATTATTAAAAATTTTATCAAACTTTACCATAAAGAGAATTTCTCCCAAGTGAAAAAATGGATCTAGGCCTCTCACCGTCCACGATTATACCTGTTTCTCAGGAACTAGATTTTTCCCGAGAAAATACTTATATGGTTATGGTTATACTCCAGGAGATAGCGTGCATTTATAAGCCGGGTCCGCACTACATAACAAAACACCATATAACATGTAACATGTTATATAACTTTGTTGCAGGAAATTATACAAACATTAAATAACTTGTTCATAGTCCAGGCAAATAAGGAATAATAGGGGAAATAATTTATAAAGTTTTGAAACTTTGTGAAAACACTCTTAAGGGGTGTAGTAGTAAGAAACAGTAAAGTTCCCCCTCTTCGGGGGCGCGTCCCCCCTCCCCCCTCCTTAAAGTCCAAAATTTACTTATTTTTCACTTTTTATGCAAAACGGTTTATTTTTTTGAAGAGAAGTGTTATTAACAAAACTATTTCTTACATAATTCTGCACAAAAAATGTCCTATGCATGTTTGAAGACATACCGTTTTCGAGATATTGTAGTTAGAAAATGATAAAAATTACATTAACGTATTTTTGCGAACCAACATATATAAAAAACAACACTTCCGATTTTAATGAAATTTGGATGGTAGGCCTTACTTAGCCCATTGTTGATCCCATATAAGTTTCAACTTTCTGCCCCATTATTTAATCTTGCACATGCGCACAAACATACATTTATTTAGAGCTATATCTTCAATAGTACTCAACTGATTATTATGAAATTTAGATGGTTTGTCGAAAGAAGCCCGCAGATAGCCCCAAATTATTTTCAACCGTCTGCGCTCTTTACATTTTGATAAATTGATACTTTAATTCATAATATACAGACAACAAATTGATCGACAGAGTGACAGAAAGGGAACCAATTTAAAAAAATATAAAGAGCGCAGACGGTTGAAATTTATTTGGAGCTGTCTGCGGGCTATTTTCGACAAACCATCCAAATTTCATAATAATCAGTTGAGTACTTTTGAAGATATAGGTCTAAATAAATGTATGTTTGTGCGCATGTGCAATATAAAATAATGGGCGCAGAAGGTTGAAACTTATATAGGATCAACAGTGGGCTAAGTATGACCAACCATCCAAATTTCATTAAAATCGGAAGTGTTGTTTTTAAGATATGTTGGTTCGCAAATATACGTTAATGGGTTTTTTATAATTTCCCAACTACAATATCTCAAAAACGGTATGTCTCACTTCAAACATGCATAGGACCTTTTTTGTGCAGAATTATGTGAGAAACATTTTTGGTAATAACACTTCTCTTAAAAAAATAAACCGTTTTGCGTAAAAAGTGAAAAATAAGTTAATTTTGGACTTTAAGGAGGGGGGAGGAGGGGACGCGCCCCCCAAAGAGGGGGGAACTTTACTCTTTCTTACTACTACACCCATTAAGAGTGTTACGCCGTGTTTTGTTATATAGTGTGGACCCGGCTTAAAAGTTACCAACTAACAGCTATAGAATTGTGTGTTCATTTTTGGTTTCCTCCGAGAATATTTAGTCGACAAAATTCATCCACAAGTTGATGTTAGTTTGTCTTTTGATAGGATAGTTAGTCAAACATTTCTCCATAAAGGTGATCACCTATCAAGAAGAACAAAATCAACTTCTTTTTGGTCTACTAACTAATGACGTATTTAGAATCATGAAAATCCCCTTGCACTACCATAAAGGGCAGGGCATGGCCGCTCACTACCGGTATTTATTTTTTAGCTTAGAGAAAGTTACACCTCGCGGACAAACTTTTCCGTCCACAAATTCTTGAACAACACAAAAATTTAACTCATCACAAAAAAACAAAATTCTAGCTTGATGTTAGTTAGTCATTTAGGCACACTCTCTGGACTATAAGATTTGTATTTAAATGGACTAAATTCTAGATTTTTTCCCCTTCCTCTAGAAAGATATTAGAGCAGTCTTTTCTTTCTCTCTTTTGTTTTCCGAAATTTGTTAAGGTAGACTGTTTTTTTAGTGGTTTAAATCAAGATCGTCAGAACAGTTTTCGAAAAATATTTCTTTTTCATATTTTTGGGGGGTGGTGCTCACAAATTTATAGCTAAAATTCAATATCATACATCATTCGGGGTATTTTTTATTTAGAATCTGTAAGGCAAATTTCATTGGAATCGGCCCAGAAGATAAACGCGTCTGCACACTGACAGATATTTAAAAAAAAATATTATTCCTCTCAAAATGTTTAATCCATTAAAATCTCAAAATCAAATTTTCGCGTCATCCCATAATCTCTATATTACTACGTTAATAATAGTAGTCTTCATTAAATAATATAAAAACATAACAAGAAATAATACATTTTTGACTTAGTAAAAAAACATTTAGTACATTATTTTTTACTAGGTTACATTTAGTACATTATTTCTTAATTATTTCTCGCAGATAATGTATAACATTAAAAACAGTTTAAATAAAAAATAAATAAATTCCAACCTTTACTTTATAAATACTTTTCCTTTATACATTTTACACGCATGCTACGTATATGAGAAAGTAATTCAGATTAATCAACACATTATTATGTTTTAATCGAATTTACTTAATTGATTAATGAAAATTAAACGTTGGATGTATTGGACTTAAAAAAGGCGTTGATCAAGACAACTAAACGCTAATAAAAAAGACACAATATGGTATTTAAACTATTGCAAGCACAAATAAAGAAATGGTATTATTAATTTAAGTAACAAAAAAAATAGTCAAGAGATAGCGTGCAAAAACTACTAACAACAAGCTAGAATTTTGTGTATACGTTAATTGGCTTTTAAGAATATGTGGTCCAAGTTCGTTCTGCGGGACGTAGCTGTAATATAGGCATATAAAAAAAACAGTGGATAGCGGCCATGTTCCACCTATTTTGGTGGACAATGTCATTTTCATGATTCTTAGTACAAAATTAGTTAGTAGACCGAAAATCAAGATGATGTTAGTTTGTCACTTGATACGTGACCACTTTGATATGGGGTAATATTTGAATAACTAACCATTCATGTGACAAACTAACATCAACTTTAAATTTAAACATTAAATTTTAATGTGTCAAAATTGAGATGAGAATAAATCAGATTCAACTTAATATAGGAATCTTTCAATAAACGAAAATAAAATAATACGTGATGACTCAGACGGAACCAAGACTCAGCGCCACAGATGAAGAGCAACTGTCTGCAATCGTAAAGAGACTTTTAAAGTTGCAATGTGTTTTCATGTTCGAGAAAGAAATAGATATGTTGAAAAATCGCACGGTCCTGCGAGAAGTTAACGAGTACGTACAGAAAGCTAATGTAGTCAACTTCAACAGAATATTATTGACAATCGTTAAAAGTTTTACTGAAAAGTACTACGAAGGAGTCAAAAGTGAATTGACGAGGATTTTTAAAAGAATACCTGTTTTGTTGGGTGGCGAAAATTTGTCTCACGGTACAATTGTGTTGAACAAATGTCTCATTGTTCTAGAGAAAAGAATGTTTGAGAATCTCTACGACGAACTGGATCGAGAACCTATAAATTATTTGACTATTTTTAACATGTTTAATTTGGATTTTATCAAAACCGAAGAGCGGTACAAGGTATTTGTCGACAAAACTTTAAAGATTAAATTGGAAGAAGGACATTCCGAAGACAGTGTGATCACAGTTAAATGCATCAATATTTTCGATTTAATCAAGTACGTTTATTACAATGCTATTATCGACGCGAAAAAGGTGCTTTCTCAAAGGATTTTCAAACAGTTTATAGAGGAAAACGTCATCAAAGATATGAGAAAAGGAAGGTTCACTGTTGACCCTTGCGAAAAACTTATGAAACGAAACAAACAACCGGAGAAACTATTAGAAAGCGAACAAAACGATACCGATAGATTATTAAACATCGCCGAATACTTAATAAAAGAAATGTGGGATAATATGCCTGACTTGAAGAATCCGATTTGTCTTCAAAAGGAAACGTTTATGGGCCAGCTGAGTCAAATAGTCGACGAGCAGGAGGACGACTGTGCTGCGGTTTACGAAGACGAAGAGGAAGAAGAGAATATCAACTGGAACTACCAAGTGACGAGAGACGGCGAGACTCTATACTTGAACGCTCCTAGTTACAAAACCTTCGCCGAGTTTCATCCGGGTCTGACGAGATTCTACGAACCCAAGCCGACAGTAACCGAAGCCGATTTCGAACGACTCTTAAACGTTAACATAAGCAAAGCTAAATGTGTCAAACCGGACATCTTCGACATGAAAATGGAAGCGATTTTACGCGAAGGCAAACAACTGGTGGGTGATGAAATAGGACCAGAATACAGAAGGTCGAAAAACGAAAGAATCATGTCCTATTTTAAAATGAGAAATAAATTGAAGAAAAAACAACTCGTAAAGAACGAACTGTGGAACCAATTCAAAAAGAAATATTTTACTTTTGAAGATGAAGATGCTGACGATTCCAAAGAAAAGAAATGCCATGTCCCTGTAAGACCACACGAGTTTTACGATCTAATTCCCCAGTTCTTACACGCTACAGTAATGCCAATACAGTTGGAGTTCGAGAATTTCAAATTTATTTGTGCTGCTTGCGGGTTTTTCATAAAAAAGGGAAGAGTAAGTATGCCGTAATAATAAATCATTGTTATTAGTTGTTAAACCTAATAGTTTTATAAGTAGGTACCAGTAAACACTATATTGCCAATAAATTTATTGATTTAATGATGTTTACATAAAACGTGTTATAGAGTAAAAAGGATAGTTCAGTTTTTTGCTCTTTTCGCTACTCCTTTTCTGACTTGGCTTGATGAAGATATTCATTCAGCTTAATATAATTGGACGTAGGTGGATCTACTTAAGAAACTCAAGCAAAGTAATTCTATTATAACCAACAAAACACTATCACCATATCGTGTTGGAAAGAACACTTCACCAACCTGGACAACACTGACATGACAATGACAGTTACTTGTTCTAAAATGTTTTATAGTCTGTTGTATAAAATAATCTCAATATATGTTTTCTCAGTTTTCTATTCAAGTGTATAGTTACCTCATTTCTCTAATTATAATAGGTTATGGTACCCAGTGACAATTGTGCGTATAGTTCGAGTAAATCGGTCGGTACTCAGCTAAAAAGTCGGTTCAAACAATTTTATAAAATATTTTCGTAAGTATCTCTCGAAAATATTTGACATATCTTGAAAATGTCAATATTATAAAAAGTAAACAAAAAAAAAAAAAAATAAAAAATAAATAAATAAAATAAAAAAGAAGAGAGAAGATTATACGAGGTAAGCTGCAACATGAGTTCAGTTAACTACAGAATAGAACCGCTAAAGAAGCATAACTACGACACTTGGAAAGTTCAGGCACAAGCCATATTAATAAAAAATGGTTTGTGGGGTTACGTTTCTGGAACTAAGAAAATCCCCGAGAAAAAAGAAGCCATACAAACTTGGGAAGAAAGTGATTTAAATGCAAGATCGGATTTAATGCTGATCATATCACCTTCCGAACTAAAACAAGTTAAAAACTGTGGAACATCGAAAGAAGTCTGGGATACATTGAAAAACATATACCAGAGTAAAGGTCCTGCAAGAAAAGCTACGTTACTAAAGAAGTTAGTTTTGAATAAAATGAAAGAAAGTGATGACGTGCGTGATCATCTCAATAACTTTATGGACGTAGTGGATAAATTAAAAGACATGGACATAAATATTAATGATGAGTTACTGAGTATAATGATGCTATACAGCCTACCGTCAAATTTCGAAAACTTTAGAATAGCCATAGAAAGTCATGATACTTTACCTGCTCCAGAAGATTTAAAAATCAAAATTATTGAAGAAAATCAAGCAAGGTGTAAAGACGAACCTTTAACAAGTTCTCGAGAAGGATCTACTGAAGCATATTACGGAAAGAAAAAAGGTAAAGAATTTAAAAACCAGTATTATAATAATAAGTATAAACCTAACCAGTGGCCTAACCAATATAAAACTAAACCAAAATTTGGAAAGAAACAAACCGAAAATGAAAATAGACGATCATTTAAAATAGAAGCTCAGTGTCTTTCGTCTGGTAATCCGAGTCCAAACATGTCTAATAGATCAATATGGTGCTTGGACAGTGGATGCACATCTCACATGTGTTTAGATAAAAACAATTTTCAACACATGAAAGAGGGTGAAATGGGCACATTGAAGTTAGCGGCTGATCATCACAGCGCAACCATCGATGGAACTGGTTTAGCAGAATTAAAATTAAATAAAAATAACAACATAGATTTACGTGACACATTGTATGTACCAACTTTAACTACTAACTTACTCTCAGTAGCAAGAATAACTGAGAATGGATATACAGTATTATTTAAGAAGAATAACGCCACAGTTATGGACAATAAAGGAAAGATAATTCTTCAAGCAAAAAAGCAAAATGGGTTATACTATGTTAATTGTACAGAACATAAATTAAATGTAAATAACAAACCACAAACTGAATCTAAAAACATTTATGAGTCAGACAACATTACTTTCTGGCATAAGAAGTTGGGTCATATGAACGAACAAGATCTAAAATTAAGCCTTAGAAATAAAATACTAGATGGATTAAAATTCAACTCTAAGGATATTCTTGAAGACTGTGAAGCCTGCATACAAGGTAAAATGTCAAGACTACCATTTCCAAAAAGAGAAGGTCCAAGAACGACTGACAAGCTGGAAATAGTGCATAGCGACGTTGCTGGTCCATTTCGAGTTCAGTCATTCGGGGGATCAAGATACTTTGTGACATTCATTGATGAGCACACAAGGTATTGCCGTGTATATTTTTTAAAAAATAAAAATGAAGTTTTTGAACATTTTAAATACTATAAAAATGAAATGGAAAATTTTACAGGAAGGAAAATAAAATATCTTCAAACTGACAATGAACGATCAGAATATTGCAATAAAGAATTCGAAGCATATCTGAAGAATGAAGGAATTGTTAGAAGATTGTCTGCGCCGTACACACCTCAACAGAACGGCATGGCCGAGAGGAAAAATAGAACGCTCGTTGAAAAAGCTAGGTGCTTACTAATTGATGCTAAACTACCTCAAAGTTTCTGGGCAGAAGCTATCAATACAGTAAACTACCTATGCAACAGAACGCCTTCAAAGACCATTAGTAATGAAACTCCATTTACAAAATGGGTCGGTCATATACCTTCGGTAAGACATCTACATGTTTTTGGCTCGAAAGCTTTCGTATTGAATAAAAGACCTGGAAGAGGTAAATTTGAAGCAAAATCGGATGAAGGAATATTTGTAGGGTATTCAGAAAAATCCAAAGCTTACAGAATTTGGATGCCAAAATTAAAAGATGTTTTAACTACTAGGGATGTCAAAATTTTACCTAAAATGTATAAAGAAGAAGGAATTTTTTCATACAATGATTTAATAGTTGAAGACACCAACGGCGAGAAAAATGTAAATAGTGAATATATAAAAGTACCTATAAAAAATAAGAAAAATAACAAAGAAAATAAATATCCTGTAAATAACAATATTGAAGAATCTGAAATAATAGAACAAATAAATGATGAAATAATTGATGAACAACCTGATGTAAATATTGAAATAAGGAAAAGTTCAAGAGAAAGAAAAGAACCTGTGTGGACTAAAGACTATGATATGTCCAGATATGTTGAAGAAGCATTCATAACAAATTTTGAAATTGATGAAGTTTTAAAAGGAGAAAATTCATATGAATGGGAAGAAGCTATACGAAAAGAATTAAAAGCCCATATTAAAAATGAAACATGGGATTTAGTAAAAAGAAAACCTGGAATAAATGTTGTGGGTTCAAAAACCGTTTTAACCAATAAATATAAATCAAGTGGCGAGTTAGAAAGAAGAAAAGCTCGAATTGTAGCGCAAGGATTTTCACAACAACCAGGAGTTTACTACACAGAAACTTATGCTCCGGTAACCAAGTTAAGTTCAATCAGACTTTTACTGGGAGTTGCTGTAGAGAAAAATCTAAAAATTAGTCAACTTGATGTAGCCACAGCATTCCTCAATGGCGACATAGAAGAAGAGGTATACATGCAAAAACCTAAATACCTAGAAAAATTTCTATGCGACATAATAATGGAAGAGAGTGGTAAAAATGATTCAACCATTTATGAAAAAGCAAAACAAATGCTAACAGACCTGAGGACAGGACATACAGAAACCGTTTGTCAACTGAAAAAGGCAGTTTATGGTCTTAAGCAATCAGGAAGACAATGGTACAAAAAATTAGACTCGAAATTAAAAGAACTCGGATTCAAAACTTCTGATGCTGATCCCTGTATATACGTATCACCGAAAGGGGGAGCTAGAATCATCATAGCAGTTTATGTGGATGATATCTTGATAGCCTATTCCAAGAAGGAAGATCTTGATAATATCAAGAAAGATCTTATCCAGAATTTTGAAATGCGTGACTTGGGAGAACTTGAGTACTGTCTTGGAATTGAATTTCATCAGAAACAGGGGGAAATCTCCATATCGCAGTTAAAATATACTAATGAGCTTCTGAAGAAATTTAATATGCAAGAATGCAAGCCAGTCAGTACACCCATGGAACTTTCGTTAAAATTAAATAAAGAAGATCCCAAAGACGTTAGTTTTCCTTACCAAAATCTGATTGGATCACTAATGTATTTATCCTTAGCATCAAGACCGGATATAACACATGCCGTTAATTACTTAAGCCAATTTAACACATGCTACGGCAAAGAGCATGTCAATGCTTTAAAAAGAATTTTAAGATATCTTCAAGGAACAAAAACCATGTCCATAAAATTTAGAAAAACCGGATCAGAGTTAATTGGATTAGCAGATGCAAACTGGGGAGCTTGCACTGTAGACCGAAAATCGTACACCGGATGTTGCTTCGTTTATGCTGGTGCAGCTGTGAGTTGGGAATCGCGAAAACAGAAAACTGTCGCCTTATCAACTGCAGAAGCAGAGTATATGGCTTTAACGGAAGCATCTAAGGAAGCAATTCATTTAAAAAGATTGTTATCTAGCATGGGAATCCATCAAAAGTCGGTTATCATTTATAACGACAATCAAGCGGCTCAGAGCTTATCCCAAAATCAAATAATAAGCTCAAAGTCAAAACATATTGCCATAAAGCAACATTTCATCAGAGACGCTGTGAGTCAAGGTGACGTCAAGCTAATGTACAGACAAACAGATGAAATGGATGCAGATATTTTTACGAAGCCTTTGCCTGCTCCCAAACTACTCAAGTTCAGGAGCAACCTCGGACTTAATCCACTTGGCTCGTGAGGGGGAGTGTTGGAAAGAACACTTCACCAACCTGGACAACACTGACATGACAATGACAGTTACTTGTTCTAAAATGTTTTATAGTCTGTTGTATAAAATAATCTCAATATATGTTTTCTCAGTTTTCTATTCAAGTGTATAGTTACCTCATTTCTCTAATTATAATATATCGGCGAAACATGCCACACCTTTCTGGCATTCTAACCTAACCATCAAATATATCGGTGAAACATGTCTCATCTCTCTGGCATTCTAACACCCATATGTTGGTGAAACATGTCTCACATCTATGGCATTCTAACCATCATATGTCGGTGAAACATGTCATAAACTATTTAAGTATATTATACGGTAAAATTAATAACACTAAACTAAAAATACTTTCACTTGTTAATACCATTAAAAATATAAAAATAACTTTTTATATAAACTGTTCTAATTAAACATATATTCACTATCACGTAAACTTCTGTTATTAAAACAGTATTGTCGCAACACGAGTAAGAAAGAAAAGGGTGTACTAAACTGTGCGGTAAAAACGGATAGAGATAAGGGGAAATGACAAATTTGTGAAAGAGAATTCTATTTCTATAATGCGCTAAACAAGGAAAGAGAAAACGGCACTGGCGCACCATGGAGGGGTAATTTAACGTTTTGTTTACTTTCCCCTGCCCTTTTGGGGTATTATGCTTCCAAATTACACTCTCCAAGATGCTCTCTCAGGAAAATTTGACCTAAAAGAGAAGAGTGACCGTTCTTCTTTAATTGTGAAATAATATCAGCGAAACATCTATTTGTTTTATATCTTTTTGACCAACTATATAAGTCAAGTCCAATGGAAAAAAGAATGCAAATCAGATTACAATTCGCAAAGATGACTTAAATTTATTCAAAAACAATAAATAAGTAATGTATAGAAGTAACACTCCTGGAATAAATAAGTAAAATGTAATGACAAAAAAATATTACTCCAATTACTAAAAATAAACCTACCAGTAATTCATTAGGTTATAACTGTTAAAAGTAAATAATAATAATAATTACAGCCCTGTATTCATGTGTTGGCGCTTTTTTACTTTAGCACCCCCTTGGTTCTAAACAATAGTCTGCCCTACAAAAGTCACAAAAGTTTGTATGTTTGTCTACCCAAGATATTGAGACTCCTGGGGATGTTTTACATTTAATATTCCTTTATCTTAAACGTTAATTAGACTAAGGGATATGATCACAATATATACACAAGTGTGATATGGAATAAATATCCCTTCGTCTTAATAGTAATTTAGACTAAGGAATATATGCTACTCTGTATAATGTTCCTTTGTCTAAATAACTATTAACACAAAGGAATATAGATGGGGCTAAAGTAAAAAGTACCAATATTTTTTTTTTTTTTTTTTTTTTTCATATTTTTATCGAAATTACCTTTGAATTTTTACGCGATATTAAATAATTCACCTGTATAATTAATTTTAAATTGATCTAAAAATATATATTATTACACCCGAAGACTTTCATAGAAAGAAAACTATAACACAAGCCTACAATCTTATTTCCGTCGTTCCCTATCATATGCCAAAGCATAACGATATTTTCATCCATTGTATCTTATACTCTTACATTAGAATTTTTAATAAGTTAAATCAAGTTAAAGGCAACCCTTTGATGGGACATCTTTAGTTTTTTTTTTTTTTTTTTACTGTCGCGTCAAAGTTAAACAACTTCTTGTACAACAAAATAAAAATGGCATTCACAAGGCAACAAATCTAAATACAGGATTTAAATTGTAGAAATAAAAAATATAAAGGTAGAAGAAGAAGGGGGAAAACGGTCAAAGGTAAAGGGAGGAAAAGAAAGACCCAAATCAGAGAAAGAACAATCGAAGAAAAAGAAGCTAAGATTCTCCGCAAAAGTTTTAAATCGGACAAGTTAAATACACCGGGAGAAGATATTTTCTTCAGAGCAAGCAAGTAAAACTTTGTTTCTTGAGATACTTGACAGATGAAGTTTACTTAAAAACTTAAGAGTCAGAGCGAAAAGATAAAACACTCGATGCACTTATCTTCTTGAACGGATTTTCCACTTGGATACAAAGCTCAAGAACCTGCAGCGAATAATCACGAGTTACGAGAACAAAGACGTCAAACTTTTTTTTAAAAAAACGCGGTTTAATAATAATAAAAAAAAAAGTTATAAAAGAGAATAAGAACAAAGTATATTTATGGGAGATTTTACTTAGAGCTCACGTCAAATATTACGAGATTTAAGATTCTCCTAAGTTAAAGAGAAAGAATGATTACTCAGCGCCGAGTCAGAAAGTTAGTGCCACAGAACCATCTCAAAGTAAAATAGCTGGATAATAAAACTTCATATATAAGAAATAAAACTTTATTCTTAAAAAATAAATACTTAATATATATTAAAAGATGTTAGTAAATCGTCTCGTTTATTTTCATAAACTTTAAATTTAGTTTCTTTCACTTCTTCTATCTTTGACGTACAATGTCAACATTGAGATATGTAATCTATATATATAAAAATAAGTGTAGTAAATAATGTTATCTAGAAACAATGCCTTAAAGAATTAGTTTAAATATATTATTTTTAGAAATACAAAAATCCTTTTTACTGGGTGTTATTGTTAATTATAATTTGTAGTTATTATTTGTATGCTATCTTTTACTCTCTTGAAGATATTCCTGTGGGGACAGTGAAAATTGGTGTATATTTGGATGGCTTAATATACTACACGCTTTTTACTTTCTTAAATAAAGAGAAAGTATTGTGATGGCGCGAAAATTCGATTTCGAGATTTACACGTTTTGAGGTAGTCTAAAAAAGTGGTTTTTAAAAAATGTCTGTCTGTGCAGACGCCTAGAGCCTAAACAATGGGGCCAATTTTGACAAATTTGGGCATACATAATTAAGAAAATCATACCCCGAGGCGAAACCGAGAAATGAATTTTAGCACCAAATTTGGGGGCACACAAAAAAAGTTGAAGTGAAAAAAAATATTTCTCGGAAACGGTTTCAACGATTATGATTAAAAAAATTCTAAAATGTAGTCCATTTAAATACGAATTTAACGATATAAGCCGTTTTCCCGGGAAAAATTTAGTTCCTAAGAAAATAGCTTTAAATGAGGACTGAGAGAGGCCGGGTTCGACAACCCGCCGAGGAAAAGTTAATTTATGATAAATTTTGATATTATTTGCAATAATAATTAAATGAACCTACGAAAACTAATATACGGAAAACACTAGGCTAAGTAATTATGAACTCGTAATTAGTTGTCTCGGACCGATTTCTTTTTTATTAGCTTACTATGCTTTTCAAAGAAAAATATGTAATTTATATTTAACCCACTGCTCGATTACCTATAAAGCTGAAACACACAGATTATGTATTTTAAATGACAATACAATGATCAGTTATTCATTCACATTTTTTAATTTTTTTATTTATTAGGCAAATTATCAATACATTTCCTAAACATTTTGGTAGTAAAATTCTCGAAAACAATGTACACAACGACGACCAGTTAAGTGAGGTTGTGTCCGTTTAAATAATTTGTTGAAGCTATAATCAGTTGTTGATAGTGCCCCAGACTTTTACCTTTAATAACACACACAGGGTTGACGTGTCTATATATCTACTGTACAAACCTTATAATTGACATCCCGACATTAACCGGACGGACACCAATTCAGCCTTTTCCCGATGTCGGGAATCGAACCCGGTTGTGCAACTTCCAAAGCAGGAATGAGAGTAATGACTAATGACCTACCAAGGAAATTTAATTACTTTAATTTAAAATAGTTTCGTTATTTTTTTTAGGGCGTACAAGCTCTGGGATATAAATGGCACGATGAACACTTCAGGTGCAGAGTCTGTTGTGAATCCTTCACCGAGTCTTCTAACTTTATACTCTACCGAGGAATAGTTCTCTGTTTATACGACGCTGAACAAATGTTCAACTTATCAATCAAGCCACCAATATATTCTGATCAGTAAACGGAGCTAACAATACTATTAGTATAGAAAGAAGGAAACCATGGTTCAAAAATTAAAACTTATAATCTGAACTCAAAATATTTATTCATTCATAAACACGATGTTTTAACGTAGCAAATTAGCTTTTAGGACCAGAAAATGAAATATTTATTAAAATGAAAATTTTAATTAACCGATTTTACCGAAGAAGTAGCAACTTCTATATATTTTATCTTATTTATATAAACAAACTAATATAAATTTCAAGATAAAAAGAACTTTTTATATACTACGTTTTTAAATTTTCTGTTGAATCATATGTAATGTTGATAATATAATTGTTATTGTTATATAATATATAATATTAGTGAAAAAAAAAATAGTTCCGAATTTATTTACTTCACATAAAGCACACCATCTAGAGATCTGAACCTAAACCTATAAAAGGACAAATCTTTGTACAACGGATCTCCCCAACACCAAATCTAAACCGTGCCATCGATATATTTGAAATAATATAAATATTATAATCGATAAATAATATAATCGATATATTACTGTTTTGCTGTCATTCAATGTTTATCTCTTATTTATAAAAATCACAACTTTGAAACCCGTCAAAATGAAGATTGTAAATATGGGACATGGCAAAACAAATAATATAACTTGCGGATTTTTTTCCGAACTAACATTCCATACAGCAAAATATGCTGAAAACCAATTAAATTCTGCTGAAAGATGGCTAAAAGTATTAAAATAATGCATTGTCATCGTGTTTTGAGCTATGGTAAAAGTTTCAAATGTCTAGCTATTCGGGAAGTTAGTTAGAAATCGATTGCCAGATTTGTACCGGACAAACAAACAAACAAACAAACAAGAAAGCAAGCTAATAAAAACGTAGTAAAATAACGCCACTGTATATAACCAAGTTTATATTTGGTGTCACATCAAGTTTTAATGATCTAATTTAACCGAGCAGGAAGAGGCGAGATCAATTTTCATTGCCTCAATAGGCGTGTGAAAAGCGGCAGACTAGGAGTTAAATTATTTAGAAGAAGTAAAAAACGTGCAAACGTCTTGAGGGGGGGGGGGACTTGTGGAGTGCTGAGAAATTCATGAAACCATGGAAATCTTATTGATTACCTCCTTTTTCTCTCGGATTTACGTGGGCAATTGTTTAAATCTTTCAGGTCTCAGTTGATCCCCTTTTTTGTTCAATTAGAAAAAAAAAATAGAATGTAGAACGTGACGAACCGCTTTAAAACTCGGCATAATATCCAACGGTCTTGTTTTTCCTCAGAGCAATAATACAATGAAAATAACAGAAACAACAAAAAAAACTCTAAACAAACTCTAATTTTCTGGTTTTTATTGTTACAAAGGTGCTTTTTTTGTCGCTCGATAAAAACAGAAGAAAGCAATGAAAGAAAGAGGAGAGAACTTAAGGGAAGAAGAAGGAAAAAAAAACAGTAAAAACTTTAAGCTTGGTCGTCGAGACTTTAGTGCGAGAATGTAGCCTCGTGTTTCTCTTCCAAAAGGGAAGAAGAAATAAAAGGATACAACACAGAGGCCAGTGGGTTTGACCTGGCAAGGGAGAGAAGATGCAATATTAAACGATCAAGTCAAGTTACACTGTGCAGTGCAGGCCCCGCGTAGGCTAGCTAGTAAAAACACCAGGTATTACCATGAGACCACTATATATATCTCTCTAGCGTAACCTTCCTTAACCCTCTATTCTCCGAATTCCCGGTCTTAAGGCCTTTTAAAAATAAAAGCAACAAAAGCAAAACAAAACCTCTGCAGATTAATTATAAGTACTTGAAGCACAGTACTTTTTTACAGTGATAAAGTTACGTCCATGTCTCAATTCAACGCAATATTTTGACAGAAAATTTAAAGTGTCGCGACATTCAGTGGAACTTACTCAATTCTTAGTGCGAGGGTGTATGCTTCCTCTGTTGGCATCATAATAAATTACTATTTCATCCGGTGGCGACGGTCACAACGATTGGCCTTTCACCCTTGAAACATCTTCAGGGATGTGCACTTTGCTCTATATTTAACCGTTAACATTGTTATACACCCCTGCAGATGCTTCCAGTATTCAAGGGGAAACTTAGGGAACTACGCCTCCGCCGAGGAACGTTAACCGGTGAATCTAATAACAATTTAGTAGAAGCTACTCATTGTAAATAAAACTTAAACTACAAAATCAATCAGTTTTTTGAAAAAAAATATATTGGTACAGTGCCTAGGTGCTAAGTTTTAGCTTGAGTGGATGACTGGAAGTGGGTTAATTAGCCCTCCATAAACAAACAAACAAAATAGAAAGTAATATAATGGATTTTAAAAAATAGCAAAAATTTGATTAAAATGATTTAGAACTACTCTAAATTGATTATATACAGGGTGGGCAAAAAAAAACGTACTTTTTTGAACACTTATAGCTCAGCTTCTGTAGTAGATAAATATATATGGGGTCTGAAAACTATATTTTTCTACTTTAAATTTCATACCTATAACTTTAAAAACTATTGGGTGAAAGCCATGCAATGACGGTTTGAAATAGGGTCTTAATAAAAGTCGTTGTCCGGGTAGTAATCTTGTCTGGTATTATAGTTTTGATAGAATAAATTACCATATGGTGGAAGGGAGGAAGTCTTTTTAGGTAAGTGGGAGGAGTCCCTCAGTGTTATAACAAACATTGAAGATGGGTCAAGCAAATTAAAGATCAAATGCTAAATTACACGTTTATGCAAGATGTTACTCCGTCCCATCGCTCCTTGCAAACTATTCAATACTTGCAAGAGAATTGGCGACATTGTGCTTAACACATCTTCAATGTTTGTTATATATGTTATAACACTGAGGGGCTCCTCCCACTTACCTGCAGAGAACCCCCGCCCCTCCCTTCACCATTATAATACCAGACAAGATTACTACCCGGACAACGACTTATTAAGACCCTATTTCAAACCGTCATTGCATGGCTTTCACCCAATAGTTTTTAAAGTTATAGGTATGAAATTGAAAGTAGAAGAATGCAGTTTTCAGACCCCGCAAACCCCATATCTCTATCTATTACAGAAGCTGAGCTATAAGTGTTCTAAGTGCGTTTTGCCCACCCTGTATTTATAAAATCTCGTAAACGGTCCGCCATAATTAAAATTAATTTTCTTTATATGTGTAAATAATTTTATACGTTTATTAGGCTGTTAATAAAATATGCCGTTTAATAGAAGTCAATATTAATATTTAAAGTAATAGTAAAGATTTTGAGTAAATAGTTTACGAATAAAATTAATTTTATGTTCAAAATTGCAATAACAATATTAATCAGAAAAGATGTATTTATTGGGAACTAAACAAATTTTGGCAAGGATTAAAGAAAGGGATAAAAACTTTGCAATCAAACGGAACGAAATGAAGAAAATATAATAATTTATAGGTATTGATCAAATATAGGTCAAATGAGATAACTAGAAATATATTACGAAGTTCTAACATACACTAGGGAATGTTAGAGAACAATTGGATATAAAGATATTAAACAGACGAAGAATACATTAACTTGAAATATGAACTAGTCGCTTTAATTTAAGAAAGAGAATACAATGCTTAGACCTATTTCCTTCCGCACAACCCTCCGAACCGACGCGACATCACGAACCAATAATGTTTTTAACCTTTCCCGACATTTAAAGGAAAGAAGACAAAATAAACACGCCTACTTTCCTTTTATACAACCCTCCGAACTGACGTACCGAGACCGTAACAGTCCGTAACTCATAGAGGAAGAATAAAAGAGAAACGCAACATTTTTTCTAAAAATGTTTACACTATTTTATTTACCTTCACTTGTCTCCAAATTAATTTATTAATTATTAATTTTATTTGAGAAAGAAGTGAAAGTTGCCGAAAGGTTTAAGGCTTTCTCATCTATAGAAACTAAACAACACACACCGACGTATCTAATTCTAAAATTAATAGAATAAAATTTTATTACGATGTTAAAAAAGTTTCACACTAATGACCCCATCACTGGAAGTGTAAAGTACGTGATAATTCTACCTCTATAATAGATACCTACCTTTTCCGTCAATCAGCAAATAAAAGAAATATTATCGATCATACATCAACCTAAATCACACATTTTTGCTGAATGTAAGGTTCTTTTTAAACTTCGCGTAACAATTAAGTCCAGAACAGTCGTACCTCCCAGGAATAAGGGTTTATACTGGCAATACAAAAAGCTCCAAATCGCTCAAATAAAAAATAATATGAATTATTACATAAAATACAAATTAGACCGATGTCACAGAAGTGCGAAAAAGCGTTTCTATATTATACTGTGTGTAAAATTCCGAATAACAAGGTATAACAAGGTATATTTCTATTATTTTTTTTTCTCAAATATTGTAACTCTTAAATCTATAAAACTGAACATAGCTTGACTCGATTGTGAACAGGTTAGTATACTACTTACAATATAGTATACAAGGCGTATTAATATGCTAGAGCTAGCATGTTACATAGAGCTAGCATGTCACATAGAGCTAGCATGTTACATAGAGCTAGCATGTTACATATAGAGCTAGCATGTTACATAGAGCTAGCATGTTACATAGAGCTAGCATGTTACATAGAGCTAGCATGTTACATAGAGCTAGCATGTTACATAGAGCTAGCATGTTACATATAGCTAACATGTTACATAGAGCTAGCATGTTTGTCAACTGAACAACTAGAAATAGGAGGGCAAGATAATGCAAATTTACCTGTTACCACTTAAGAAATAAGAGCGTTGGTGGAGGTCATCTTAATAAATAAAAAGAACCAGTCTCTCCACGGTAGAGTTTTATCTACCGTGGAGAGACTGGTTCTTTTTATTTATTTATTACCACTTAATTGTCAGACCGCTTTTAACCAACTTAAGTAATATTTAGTACAGAGTAAGTCATGTATCAGAGATCAGAGAGTGATCAAGAATCAAAATCAGCTATAATTTAGTTTTGTGTGGTTAATATATTTTAGAAGGATTACTTTTTAGTAGCTAATTGTCAAAAATGTCGGAACCGTTTTCGAGAAATATTTTTTGTTCATATTTCAGACTTTTTTTTGGGGGGGGGGGAGGGGGTAGCACCCCCATATTTGGAGCTAAAATTCATTTCTCGATTTCGCCTCGGGGTATGAGTTTTCTTAACATGTAAGCCAAATTTCATTAAAAATCGTTCCAGTAGTTTAGGCTCCACGCATCTGCACAGACGACAGACAGACATTTTTTAAAAACCATTTTTTGGACTTAAGGGACCTCAAAATCGAATTTTCGCACAATTACAATACTTTCTCTTTATATGTAAAAGTAAAAACAAGTTTGAAAGTGTCCCAAATTAAGAGATGAAATATCTCCTATATATGAGTAATAAAATTGATGTATATAATATACTTATATATACTTTAGTTGTTTAATATAATTTAATTTAAAAAGAAAATTAATTAAAGGGGATAACTCATTAGATATGTTCACAGTGGTTTAATAATGTAACTAGGTAGTACTTATTACGTGGGAGTTTAGACAATAAGCTGATCAAATTTGTTCTTTCCTTTTGAGTTATATCGACCATAAGTATGTTTAATAAGTTAGTTCTATATGTGTAAGTTATATGAGTAAGTACCAAAAAATCTCTATAGAAAAAACTATGTCAAATTTAGTAAGAGCATAAAAGTTTGAACTAAATTGAATGCAAACATAATTGGTCTGGAATTTATTTGGATATTACATTTATAGTTACGAGTGTAGACCCTCTTAAAAGAGAGGGAAAGGAAAATTAGGAAAACTTTATTTTTTTTCTTATTTGAAAGAGAAAATGTATAAATAACGTTTTATAACTTTTTCTTCTTACGGTAAAAGTAGTAAAAAATTACAGGAAATGGAAGTAAAGAATAAGAAATGAGAGAGTCGCGTGAAGAGAAGCAATATAAAACAAGTTCTCAACTATTCCCGAGCTCGGATTTCTTGTACTTGCATTGTAGTTACTCCAAGGGCTTTATCTCAGTAGTTTATATGATTAATTTAAATGAGCCTCAAAGAATGAGGGGGAAACAACTGGCAACTCAAGACATTTCAATTTTCAAACACCTTTCAAAGTAAAATCCCCTTTAAGATGGACCAGTGATTGATGATTGACCAACAACAATAATAAAAATAATCCGCAGTGTAGGTATGTTAGTAAACAAAAATATAATGATAAATAAGTCGTGGAGAGATTAAGGGCTTATATAATCAATGGATGACGCAAGGTTAGCGAGTCGCACCATCAGCTGAATAAACTTAATAATTGGCATACGCAATCAAATAGACGCCACTTCACTTCAACAGTTAGTCATTTGCATGGCGATGGCAAGAGAACGGAATACCAAGCATGGGATAAGAGGCACCTTAGAGGAGTTGGGAATCGAAATACGCAGTCGATAGTAATGTGTGGTACCAGGGACTAGGTTAGGACATCAAAGTCGATGTATCGAAAACATCGATATATCGGACCAACAAACATCGATGTTGAACTCTCGATAGATCGGTAGCATCAATGTTGACGTGAAGAAACATCGAGAAAAAAAAAAAATGAGGTCGTCGACCTTTTTTATTTTGCTTGAAGGATTAAAACGTCGAAGTATTGAAAACATCGATGTTTAGCTTCACCCAATCCGGGAACAAAGTATAACACAAAGCAAACAATAATCAGCAAGTGCACGGCTTGCGTGCTGTCTACAACTAACTATATTATGTAGTAGAGACAATAACTGAATTGGCTATAACTGGTTCGCAATAATATTCTATGTAGCGTCATCATTAGTGGCTGATTTGTGTTTATAGAAATGGTCTTTTGAATCACCAATTCTATTATTATTATTAAAGAGGAAATAGCTAGACAAAAATCACCCCACCACCATGAATCGATCCATGGTTCCCTGCATCTCCAGTGCAGCGCTCTAACCACTGAACTTTGACGGAGGAATGGTTTTTCATCAAATTGGTAGGTTTACTAATTCAATCATATTTATTGTATTAAATATGATAGACGGAGGGGAGCCATACGAGCACTGAGGGTTAACAAAATATAATTCAAAAGGGGTAAAAATTGCTGAATAGGCTATATTTAGTGCAGGATATAGCGTACATCATCAAGCCTATTATTATGCTTATAATGTAGTTTCCATTAGGTTTGTACAAAGTTAGCCCTGATGATATTCCTCACAAAATATATTTAATTAAACAAAATAATCTTTATCACTTTTTTAATCCCTTCATGAACCAACACTTAGGAACTAAAATCTTTAATTTTGCACATTTAAGGAGCCAAAATTACATTAATAAAATTACAGAGTAAGATTAATCTATCTAAATAGAAACGTAAAAGAACAGAAATTTAATTTGAAAAAAAAAAACCTTTTCTTAAGTTTTTTATAAAGACAAGTTATAAAATAATCAACCTCTCATAATTAAAGTTGTCTTAATCAATCACACTAAGAAACTTAATCATTAATAGAACAGTTTCTATTTTCAAACTTTTCCTCTTCAACAAGTAAACAATTTATAATACAATAATTTATAAAACATCATGTCAAAAAAGAGAGTTAATTAAAGGAAACTAAAACGAAAAAGGAGAAAAAGATTTACAACAAAAATTAAATTTCCTTATTTTTCTTTTCGTCAAGAACTGAATAAAGATTTATTACTAAAGAATATCGTAAAAAGATAATGGAATTTTCAACATTAATTATCATACCCTACATTTTCTTTTAACTAGAAAGGACAAGAAGGAAAATGTTTATAAATAATACACGCGAGTTTAATGAAGGCGAACTTGCGTCACTATTTAATTTATTTGAAACTTCAAAAATCCTTTCCCAGAGGGCTCTAACATAAAGATAACATAATTTACAGTAGTAATTCTAAATTCTCTCACAGATCGCAGCACTAGCTATGATAAATTGTGGATGATAAGTAATTTCACATAACATTGGTCAAAAATATTTCAGAAACAGTTCTCAAGTTTTAATTATGATTACCGAAATTTACCAATTGCGTATTTTATCGCATGTATACATGCTGAAGTTAATTAAAAATTACTCTAGCGTAAAATAAAAAAAAATAAAAGCTAAAGAATAAAGCATAAAGGATAATGGAAAATGTTACGCATGGTGGGTTCAAATATAAAATATACGAATGGCGGTTGTGACTGGAGTTAAAAGAATGCTTTAATGTAAAAATCGGTTTAATCCCTACCCCCCTCCTCCATCTTAAGTTCCATCCGTATGTGTAATTCTTTGATCTCGCTGAGTTATAAGAAGAAATTATTTTATTTAGAAAAATTATAACATTAAAAAATAAAAGTTTTATAATGTTTTATGTAATAGTGTACTGTACAGAATTAGCTACTACTAGTGTACAGTACAGAAATAGCTAGAGTTTAGTGCAGTCCGAAGTCGATTACTTTAGTTTGGTCCTGATTAATTCAATTCAGGAAAAATATGTACACGATACTAATGGAATTTTTTTATAAAGGGGAAGATTACCTTGAACCCTCGCTCCTAGCACAATTACAGGTAGAGAGAAACTTGTCAAGAGTGTTGCCTGGCAAAACCATTTTAGCAACCTTCTTGCCTTATCGACTAATATTAGTGTTATCAGCAATTGTTCAAATTTGCCATTTATCTACATAATTACCGCGTCCAGTGTTTTCCGATTTCGGATTTTCATGGTTACTTCAAATTAATTAATTCTTCATTTAAGAGACTTCGGATTTTAAAGTTCGTGTGTTTATTTTGTCTAACGATAACTGATATAAAGACTGACATTTTGAATGAAATTTGGCGCCAAAATGGAACTCAGTGTTAGTGAAGACTGTATAGTATTGGAAATTTCACCCTTAATATTTTCAAGACGGTGGCCAATGTAGTGGATGACATAAAACAAATATTTTAGTCAGCATCACATGATGTACCTAGTTTTAAAGGTTTTGTAGAATATGTAACTACTAATAAAAAATAATTGTTTTTTTAAAAAAATATATATATATATATATATATTTCTGGCATATTGAAAACAAATATGGCGGAAATGAGGGTGTAGAAAAAGGGGGTCTGTATTTGTGTATTTACCAAGTCAGAAAATGTTTTTAAATTTAAACGTGTAGAGTGATTTGGGAAAGATAATAGAGAGAGGGAAAGACAAACATCATGTACTTGCACTGGACAAATTAGACCGAGTAGAACTTACTCGGACAGTGGGAGACTTGGCTAAACCTATGATCTCACAACTTTTTACGCGAGACTCGGCTTATTTTACTCCGTTTTTATTAGCTTGCTTTCTTGTTTGTTTGTATGTTTGTGTCTAGTAAAAATCTTGCAATCGATGTTTAACTAACTTCCCGAGTAGCTAGACATTTGAAACTTATAGAATATCTCAGAACACGATGACAATGCATTATTTTAATACTTTTAGCCACCTTTCAGCAGAATTTAATTCGTTTTCAGCAAATTTTGCTGTATGGAAAGTTAGTTCCGAAAAAATCCGCAAGTATAGAAAGTTAGTTCCGAAAAAATCCGGAAGTTATTTTATTTGTTTTGACATGACCCATATTTACGATCTCCTCTTACCGTCCCCTACACGAGGACATATCGATGGCACGGTTTAGATTCGGTGTTGGCGAGATCCGTTGTACAAAGATTTGTCTTTTTATAGGTTTAAGATCAGCTTTTTATAGTTGGTTGTCATTTATATGAAGTAAATAAATTCGGAACTATTTTTTTTCACTAACATTATATATAACAACAATTATATTATCAACACTACATATGATTCAACGGAACATTTAAAAACGTAGTATATAAAAAGTTCCTTTTATCTTGTAATTAATTTTACACTAGTTTCAAAATAAAAAAAGTTAAAAAAAACAACAAAAAAAAAACAAAAAAACAATCACAGTTATTAATTTTTTTTCCATAGAAACTAACATTAAAAAATAAAGATAGTTTGATGAAGATTTTCAAGTGTTTCTAGGGTTTCTTAGGTCATCCTGATCCTGAACACACTTATGAAGAGGGTGAAGCGTCTGTCTGTCCATCGCACTTTGGTTCATAATAGCTCCCGAAAGGTTTAAGTCTGAGAGTTGAGAAAAAAAATAAAAATAATTCATGCTAAAACCTAATAGGCCAATAAAAAATGTAAAAAAAATTGTGTGCTACTTTTTGCGCAGTCCGCCAAATATATATATTTTTTTAAATTTTGAGTGGGGTAATAAATTAATAAGTTATTAAAGCTATTATTATTAATCTTAAAAACCAGGAAACTAAAAAGTACTTCTTGCAATTACTTCCCTGTGATTTTTATTTTTTAATTAACTGGATTATAAAAATACATAATGCATGAACTGAAATTAGGTTAAAAATGTATTACGAATTTTTACCTCTCAAACAAGTGAAGTTAAATTAAGCGTTAAATGTAAATTAATCATATTTATTTACTAGAGCTATATGTCAAGATGCCCCTAATTGAGAAAGCGGGTAATGGACTATTTACGTATATCGTTGCCATACTGCATGGCATGCTCTTTACTAAGTCAGGTTGATTCTACCTGACAAACCAACTTCATTCTCTTTTTATATAGCGTTATTCTTTTAGACGTTCATAATAAAGCTTTTAAAGCTCAGATTATGAATATTTATTGTTTTTAATATTTATTTTATTCTCATACTTAAGATCTTTGTGAGATTAAATTGAAACTTGATTTTACAAAAGATTATAAAAAAAAAGGAATTATTAAACTGAGAGAATAATAAAAAAGAGGAATTTTTGGCATCCTTCAAACAGCGTTTCAGTGGGTATTTAATTCATAATAAAGTAATGAATGATAAATAATGTAATCCTGATAAATGTTTATAAAGGCTATGGAAACAAAACCGTTCAGTTATTTTATTTAATCGTGTATTTATATAACGATATGATTATGCAGAATATTTGCAGTAGGAAACATAGCCACTAATTCTTAGCATGAGCCCCACGCTCATATATATACGCATTTATACATATAGCCTCCACTCTGTATATATATTTATACATATATAGCCTAGACTCCTCGCGGGGCTCATGCTAAGAATCAGAGGCTATGTTCCTAGTGCTTATATATATATATATATATATATATATATATATATATACTAATCAGACTACAATATTTATCATTCATTACATTATTATGAATAAAATACCCTGCTATTATTATCACCAATTGAAATGCTTGAATTATTTTTTTCTTATATTTTTACAAGAAACTTTTAAAGTTTAAATTTTATTCGGGGAAATTATTCATTTATAAAAACGTTTAATAATCTATCTTCAGATAAGTCTGGCTAAATAAACAACATAGATACAAGTTTAACGTCTTTTGACCCAGATTAAGTTTCGGGAATTTAACTTTTAAAGTCATAAACAAAAGTCCCAGAGAACAATAAACGTAAAACAATTCATGCACTAAAGTTCACGGAAGTCCATTCAAACGAATGTCACTTAAGGTCGTTGATAACCCTTAGCCCTTTCCCACGGTTGAACTATGACATTAGAGAACCAAATAGCATCAAACCAGTTCAACCATCATAAAACAAAACCTTATCAGATACCATACATTACCCAACTCCCTCAAACTCTCCTGGTGTAGCTGTGATATATAAAGTAATAACTCTTTTCAAATAAACTCGCTATATCAAACTTAAAGTAGCAAATAACCATTTTACGATTTGTAAAAAAGAATATATCACTGTAAGATAACGCTTCTTTGTTATATATTTTTTGATAAAATACAATAAAAAATTATTTTTGCAAAAAAAAAAATAAAAAAATAAATAAAAGAATCTCCTATAATAATAATTTGAAGGAGGATTTTGTTGGTAAGTAATGACGAATTAAAACATAGTTTTTAAACAGATAAGTATGTAGATAGTAATCAAACAGATTTCTTTGAAAATCGCTCATTAAGTCATGGTGCATGATTGAACTTCTTTTTCTTTCATAACTTGTGAGGACAAATTTTTGTCTTAATTTACTTTTTTATTGGTTTTGTTTGGGACATTTTCTTCCTATACAAATGCACTGAAATCTACCATTTTTATACTTTTGCACCTATATAGGGGTCAAAATATTAGAGAGAGAAAAAAAAAATTCCGAAAAACATTATTATTTTTCGCCATAGAATCCAAATCTGCTATCAAAAATATAAACTCCAATTTGAAATTTAGAAGTTGGGTTGCCTGGAGCAAACCTTGTGCGCGATAGCATGAAAACAAACTTCCCACTGCATGGTACAGATCCCCCAAGTTTCATTAATTTATCTCAAACCGTTCAACATTTCAGAAGAAGGGAGGGACTTTTAGACCATCCTATAAAACCATTTATTTTGAACAACAATATTAATTAATAAAACAACAAATATTATTGAGGAAATAAATCAATAACTTAGAATCGGGTTTACACGGATTTATTTGTCATTCAAAATCCTAATTGATAGTTGTTTTTAGGGTTCATAGGTAAAAGCGAGAACTTTTAAAAATGCCTGCTCTTGTCTTTCTCATACCCTCAGGCAAAATTAGGAAATTAATTTTAGCTCTAAATTTTGGGGGTGCCACCCCAAAAATTCTAAAAACCGTAAAAACAAATGATTTCTTTAAAAGTGTTCTGACAATTCTGAACAAAAAATTATAAAATGTCCCGGAAAAAATCTTGTTTCCTAGATATTGGTGAAGATAAATCTTATCCTCAGCAAATACCTAACCGTAAAAAAAGACCCAAGTTCCAGACCCCACCAAAAGTCAGCCTTCAGGGATTATTAGAGAATCTACTAAACCTTGTATAACATGCCTGTCATCAGGGTTTAATATACTCTGGGTAACTTCTTTTAATAAATCATCGTCGCGGTATATTGAGTAATGAATAGGCATGATTATAATGGGGTTTATTAATTCTTATTGACTTATCCATATTTTCCAAGGTTTATATAGTTACATATTCTTTTATGAAGTAGTAGATATATTGGTCATTTGTAGCGGTCATTTCAAATTTTTATCTAAGGCTATGTCAAATTGGTTAACTTAATGTCAGGCTTATTATAACCCAAATAATGTTTATATAAGTTAAACTTTACACACGAGTTCTCCATTTGATCTCCAGTGAAATTAGCCTTTAAGAAAGAAGACGGCAAAAGAACAAGGTTATGTGTGGATTACCGAGAATTAAATCGGATAGTAGTACCGGAGCCACAACCGTTTCCTAGGATAGAAGATCTTGTTGCGAATGTCGGTGGATGTAACTGGTTTACTGCTTTAGACATCAACTCAGCTTTTTGGTCAATACCGGTTAGAATGAAGGATCGAAAGAAGACAGCATTTATAACGCAACATGGTCATTGGCAATGAAAGGTACTTCCATTTGGTTTCAAGAACTCACCAGCTATATTTCAAAGAACACTAGCGAGTATATTACGTAAATATAATTTGGGAAAATTTTGTGTAAATTATAGAGATGATATTTTGATCTTTTCAAAATCATTTCCTGAACATTTAGTGCACTTGAAATTAGTTTTGCAAGCAGTAAATAAAGAAGGGTTTAAATTAAAATTAACTAAATGTGGTTTTGCCACACATTCGGTGAAATATCTGGGGCATGTCATTGAGAATGGAAAAGTTTATCCAATTAAAGATAATCTTATTGCAATTAAAGAAAATCCACGACCTACCACGCGAAAGATGGTTCGATAATAGTTAGGAAAGATTAATTTTTATCATACATTTATAGACCATTGTACCCAACGGTTAGCTCTATTGCACAATTTATTGAAAAAGAATGAAAAATTTGTTTGGTCTGATGAATGCGAAAATTGTTTTCAGCAAATAAAAAAAATATTTATGTTCTTCTCCAATTTTAGCCATTTACGATAAAGATAAAGATGTAGTTATAGAAGTAGATGCAAGTGGTTGGGTCTTGGAGCTGTTCTTAAACAAACTCAAGAGGATCGAGTTTTGCATCCAATAGCTTATTTCTCTAAGAAATTAACAGAAGGACAGAAGAAGAAAGAAATAATATATTTGGAATGTTTAGCAATAAAAGAAGCTATTGTCTATTGGCAACATTATCCAATTGGCAAGACATTTATAGTAACATCTAATCATAAACCACTTGAAAATTTGAAATCTAAATCACGAACTGACAAAGCACTAGGTGACCTGATGTTGTACCTATCTCAGTATGATTTTAAAGTAATTTACAAAGAAGGTAAAGATAATATAGAAGCTGACTCGTTATCTAGAAATCCGGTTCTTGAGAGCTTTGAAAATGAAGATGACTATGTTTGAAAGTTATCAATATGGTCCAATTAAAAGAAATAATGATTGATCAGAAAGCAATTAAAGAGGAAATTGAAATTGTTGAAGACGGTGATATTTGTTATAAGATATTGCAAAACAGGAAAAGAATTTATGTGTCTGAGGAATTTGGTTTATACTTAATAAACAAAATACACAATATTTATGGTCACATTGGTTCCTATCATAAAGCTGAAAAGTTAAGACCATTCTATTATTTTAATATATATACTATATATATATATATATATATATATATATATATATATATATATATATATATATATATATATATATATATATATATATATATATATATATATATATATAGGGTGTTTTTATACTTATGTACTAACTTTATTACTGTTTTATACTAACTTTATGTATCTAGGGTGATTTTTTTAAAATTTTTAATGTGTAGTTTTTTATTATTTTTTTCTTTTATTTTCTTCTTATTCTTCTTCTAATAAAAGCTTGGTTATAATCTGTCAATAATGTTCAAATATTCTAATTATTATACTTCTGTTATAGATATTAAGAAAAAAAAAAATTATTCAGAAACTTAAAATATCGTTTTAATCTCAAAATCTAATTATTATATTTTGCATGACGGTGGAAAGAGCAATCAAATTTGTGGGGTATAGAGTCGATATAACTTTTTCATATTTGTTTCTATAATAAAAAAAAATGCAATATGCAGGGGGTACCGAACACAAGGATTTAAAAGGATTCAATCACTTATTGATCCTCTCTATAAAAATATCATGAATAAAATATAAGTTGTGTATTGCGACTGAATATTTTATGTTAACGCTCGGAGTCTAGTCATAAAATATCAGAGGATTGGTCACAATAAAGGCCTGCAAATTGTTGTAAAAAAGAGAAAAGTTATATATATATATATATATATATATATATATATATATATATATATATATATATATATATATATATATATAATATATATATTGCATATTATATATATATAATATATATATATTATATTATTATATTATATTATATATTATATTATAATATATATTATATAATAATATATAATATTACTATTATATTATATTATTGCATATTATATATATATATATATATATATATATATATATATATATATATATATATATATATATATATATATATATATGTTACACAATTTGTGAGAGGCACCAAGGGATGTGCCACGCAAGCGTGACACATATGAACTGTTCCAACATTAGACATTACGTCATTAAGATTCGTCGCGTCCGACTCATCAGGGGCCCGACGATGCCCACCCAACTCTGGACCTATACTAGATCAAGAAGATCAGATATAGGGCTTATCAGACGAGCGTGCTTTCATACCGCCATACTTGCTTGGCTGGCAAAACACAACAGCAATTTAATACCATGTTTGCACACTGCAATAGGCTACACAATTTGTGAGAGACACCAAGGGATGTGCCACGCAAACGTGACACATAGGAACTGTTCCAACATTAGACATTACGTCATTAGTAGTATTGCATTTTAAAAATACATATCCTTTATTTTTCCTAGCAGAATTGTGCACAAAGAGAAAGTGTTATGATGGTACGAAAATGTGACATTGTTTTGTTTCTTTGAGTGAGATTTGTTTCTTTTCGGTTTTACACTTATAAGATCTAGAGTCCAATAAAAATAGGTTTTTTGTTTCTAATGTATGTCTGCAGTCTGCCTTCTGTCGATGAAATATGGCCACAGGCTCAGACAAATCTTAGCTCTAAATTTGCCCCTCCTCCCCCCCCCCCCCAAAAAAACTGAAAAACGTGTAAAAAAATTTTATCTTGAAACAGATTCCGATGATTTTGATAAAAAAAAATTCTATAATAATGTAATACATTAAATTACGAGTCAAATCATGTTACGCTGTCTTCGCGGAATAATATCTAGTTCCTTAAAAAAGTTATAACCACGGGCAGTGAGAGGCTGCGTTCGAATCCCCGCCGGGGAGTTATAAATTTGGATAACATGTTCTATAATATTTAAATGTCTCCACTAAAACCATAAATTACTCATAAATTGGAAACACGAGACCAAGTAATTAATTATGTACTTTATATGAGAAATTTTAGAACTAGTTATATCGGACAAATGTTTTCCTGACTAGTTAAATAAGTCTGACTGTTTGCATGGGCATGATCCGTCTGACTTAATTGTGCTTAACCGGGAAAAAAAATTATTTATTTTTATACTGTGCTGTAAGTGAAAATGTGGTTCATATAGAAGACTTTGTCGTAAAATAATTTTACCAACATTTTTTATACGCGGTGTTATGCAACGGTTATATGGATCAAGGCTGCAAAACAAGCTAATTAACCATGTATTCATGGATGAACAGTAAGAAATTATAAATCAATTTATATAAATATATATTCAAATAAACCGAAAGTGTACAGTCGTATTATAGAGAAATTACTTATAGCCGATAAAAATATGTTGTTGTCAGATGCCTCTATCTTCGTTCAATTTATTTTAACCCTCAATCCTTATTCTGCACTTATCTACAGACACAGGAATTTCACTCCATATTTCCCTTTGATCATTTTTCCATCTGGAAAAAAACCATTCTTTGATTTTTCTTGTCGAACTTTTCCTTCCCTCCCTTCTTTATCTCTTATTTTTAATCTTTCAACTCTTCCTTCCATTTCAGTTTTAAGAGGTTCTTTAGAATGAAAAGAAAATAATAAAAAGTCACAAAAGTTGAATTCTGGGGGGGGGGGATGTCTCGTACGCTAGGCTAAGCTTTCTCCTATAGGCTTTTTTTCAAAAGAGGAAAATATCGAGGAACTAAAAAAAAAGTTTTTCCTCCCGGACATTTCACATTAAAGAAAGAAACGGTTCATTTCGTAATCGGGAGGGGGGGGGATGGATACTTGAAAGATTCCAATCTTTGTTTCTTTTTAAAATTGTTTTTAATATAATATAATGTTTTTTGGGTTTTTCAAGCATTTGAAAAAAAAGTAAAACTTAAATTACAAACAAAGAAAAAGCCCTGAAGTAAAAATATAAACTTATATTGAATCATAATTTTATTATTGCTGTTTAAAGTTTGTCTATTTTTATTCATGGAGATTTTTTTATTCGAATCTTTTAGAGATATATAAATAAAAGGCTGTTAAAAAAAAGATCATTACTAAGAAGACTAAACAAGGGGAAAATAAAATCTCGAGAATTGGTTTACTGAGCAAAGACTCTAACAAGGCATTATGCTCACACTTAGTCTAAGGACAATAAACAGGGGAAAAATCAACCACCAAGAAAATGTTTTACAGAGGATTTTTTCTTTTTTCGTCAATGCATGTTTTCTTGCTAAAGTGACTGTGTAGTTGGCTAAGAACCATAGAAGAAGGGGTTTACCTCGCATTTCCTTGTTAAGCCAGGAAAAAAAAACCCTTTTCCTGGGAAGTCCTAGGGAAGGGAACAACTGGACCGGAAAACAAACTGAAAGCCAGTTCGGGAAGAAACAGTCTTTGCCTTGAGGGGGTAACGTCGAATAAACCGAACTTAAACCATGGTCTAAGAAACAAGCAACAGACACTAAAAATATACAACAATCCTCGTGAAAAGACTCGAAGAATAAAACAAAAAAGAAAGGACGACAAAACAAAAAAAAAAAAAAAACCGTTCGATCCCCAGGAGAGTTGAATAAACAGCTACCGAGAAGAAACAAGAAGGGAAAAAACGACACTCGAAATTAAATTTACCTAAAAAACAACAAGAACCCGCGCTTCGGTGGAGGATAACTGAAAAAAATAAAGACTGATAAAAATACAAATTTAGAAATTCAAGTATCAAGACGAAGAAACGAAGGGAAAAATTGGTAAAAATAAGACACATGGTTTTCCCCTTGAGTTATTTATTCACTTGACTCTATATGATGATACACCCACACTTCCACAAATTCAGAATATATACATAGATACATACATACACACACACACATATATATTTATATATATATATATATATATATATATATATATATATATATATATATATATATATATATATATATATATATATATATATATATATATTACTGTACTGTAATATTAAGCATCTATAATTAATCTTGAATAAATATATTTTGTAAGTAAAATTGTATAATATACGTCGAAATTTAGAAATATTGTATAATAATATTAAGAGTAACAATTTAATATTGTACAATTTACTTTGTGATAAAATAATGTAGAATAATATGTGTAATACTGCTCATACGTTTAAGAGTTGAAATATTGTACAATAATATTAACCGTTTATGTGCCGTACAATAGAGGTCTATGTGTAGAAATATTGTACAGTAATATTAACTGTTTATGTTGTAATATTGGACCATTAATTCAATTAGTACGTGAAAGGTTGTACAGTATAGTGGGCAATAATATTAAGCGTGTATTGTGTAGACGGATTTAGAATATATCACAGTAATTATTAACAAGTTACGCCTAGAATTGAAACTTTCACAGTCACTTTTAACTAAAATTGATAAATAAGTTTAAAAAAAATAAAATAAAAGTATTTTGTTAGTCCGGTTTTTGTTAATTTTTTTTTAACCATATACTTACAATTTAAACCGATGATATTGTGTCTACCTTCTAATATTCTATCCCATACCTTAGAATAACTTATTATCAGACAAATTAAGACTTTTGGGAAAATAAAGCCAACCCAATTAAAAATAAGTAGACAAGGTATAATGGCAATGTATGCTAAAAAAAAAATGAAATTCGAGATTCTAGCCGGGATTACATTTGGGATAGAGGAAATTTGGGGTTTTATTTAACTTCTCCCTTTTATTTCTTTATCTTCTGTTTTTATTAAGGGTCTTATAGGGTTTTGAAAATAATTGAAAATGTTTATAACATCTTCCAATTTTAAATTTGGCTATACTTAGCCTCACTCAGAGGCACAAACGTGCTTAAAACGTCTAAAACGTGCCTAAAACGTCTAAAATATGCCTTAATAAAGAAATTAGTTTGTCTATATTTATTTTAAAAATAAATATATTTCACAGTAAAAAAAACAAAACAAAAATATTTAGGTTTAATACGAAAATGTAGTAAGAGTTTTTATTGGTTAATGCAATGAACCAATGCACCAATACAATACTTTTTGTATTTGGTAGAAAAAAAAAACCACTAGCAAACACAGAGAAAAAGAGTTCAATTAATGGTTTAACATCTCTCCAGTAGTAGTTTTTCTTCTATCGGGTGTTTTAATGTGTCAATAGAAACTGGGATCCCGTTTCTATTCATGTTCAATAGGCCAATAAGAGAATAAAAGCTTTTTTATAGGTCCTTAATGGATCAATTAGAGAAGAGAAATGTATATTACAATGTTCTTTTAGGTTGCTGAAAGCAACATTTATAAGGGATGTCACGGTAAATGTACTCCGAAACTATTTAACAATACTAATATTACAAAAATTACAAAAGATCAAGACAAGCAAGTCTAAGACTTTTACTTTATTACGTAGAGTATATTTAGTATTGCTATAGTGTAAAAAAAAAGATTTTGAGAATATTAATTAATTTACACGTTTAAAAGTCACCTAAATACAAAATAGTACACTTTAAATTGTCTTTTAGTCTTCTGTGTTAACGAAAGTCTAAATTTAACCATTGTCAATGAAATTTTTTAAATATATCTAATGTTCAGAATAGCCATACCCCATAGTGAAATCGAGAAATAAATATTCACACTAAAATTAGGAGAAATACCTAGTATTTTTTTAAAAAAAAAAGTACTGATGATGTTTACTAAACATTTTAAATTGTGGTCCATTTTTAATACTTATTTAACAAAGAAGTAAGTCGTTTTGGTATTGTAGCGTCTGAGAAAATTGTCATGGTGAAAGGTCGAGATTCGATCCCCCAAGGGGAAGGATTATTTTTACTGTAAATTTTGCAAAAATATTCAAAATTAAATCAGTTTAATTACTAAAACAAATGGAAACCGACAAAATAAATTAGTATACAGAAAGTTTATTTGAAGAGTATCAGTTAGTTTTATAGTTTTTAAGCTATGCAAACATTAGCCTAAGTCTAAGCACCCTACACCCGGTGTTTAAACGGTCGCTGGGTACATTTCTGACCTGTCCGGCGACAGTATCTTGAGTAGAGAGACTGACCGTTCCGGCAACCGACCGTACGCTGTATGAACATGTCTCACATAATCTATAGGTTTTCAGCCAACCTTGATACAAAACATATATAGTGAGGATGTCAGGCGTCCGTTACAGCTACTGCTTACACAATGCGCAAGCTCTAATCTATACCCCCCCCCCCTCTTCACTTCCCTGGTGCACCATTAGTTTTGGCATTTCCGGCGGTCGCATAGTTAGGGGCATTTAACAGTTACTCTCGTTTAAAATTCAAAATATTTGATTCAAGTAATGGTTGGTAAGTTCAAATAATTCCCGTAGTTTTACTCATCAAGCCTGGAAAAGCTCCTGAAATGTACAAAAGAGCTCGTGTAAGTATGCCGACAGCAATAGGAGGAGAACTCTGTATGTTGACAGGAATAGGAGCACAACTCTGTATGCTGACAGCAATAGGAGTAGAACTCTGTATGCCGACAGCAATAGGAGCCGAACTCTGTATGCTGACAGCAATAGGAGCAGAACTCTGTATGCTGACAGCAATAGGAGCAGAACTCTGTATGCTGACAGCAATAGGAGTAGAACTCTGTATGCCGACAGCAATAGGAGCCGAACTCTGTATGCTGTCAGCAATAGGAGCAGAACTCTGTATGCTGACAGCAATAGGAGCAGAACTCTGTATGCTGACAGCAATAGGAGCAGAACTCTGTATGCCGACAGCAATAGGAGCAGAACTCAAGAATCACAAATCAAAATGACATAGCCATCGCGGAAAACCTAACATTCCATCAGTTATAGCAATTGAGCCATTGTCTATCGACTTCTCACTGCTCAGTTACCTTTTGTCAAGAATATAGATTAAATGAAAAAAAGGCTTACTTGGTATAATTGTTGGTAGGTTGCATTATGAGCTTGTTATGTTGATGCCTGTTCATCATCTGCTTGCCGTAGACTCCGTAACCTGCAAATCCATAGATCTCGTCTTCTTCTCTATCCGACAAACATGATGAAACCTGCAAGAAACCAACACATTACATTATGTAGAATTACATCTATAATAAAAACATTATTAAACCTGCAAGAAACTAACATACATACATACATACATTACATTACCTTAGAGCACGGGTTAACTCGTTAGCATTAACCTGGTTTTCCGGTTAAATCCGCGTCACGAAGGGGTTGAAGTCCGACGTTTCGCTACCACTACTGAAAGCATCTTCAGGGGCATGGTACATCGTGATGTTAGCTCGAAGCAAACACAAGATATCTCTTTCATCATGTTTGTCCGAAGCAAACAGTATATCCTGTGTTTGCTTCGAGTCAACATCACGATGCACCACACCCCTGAAGATGCTTCCAGTACGCAGATTTCACCGGAAAACCAAGTTATTGATTACATTAGATTATGTAGAATTACATCTATAATACAAACATGATTAAACCTGCAAGAAACCTACACATTGCATATTGAAGAATTACATTCATAATACAAACATGATAAAGCCTGCAAGGAATCAACACATTATATTATGTAGAATTATATCAACAATAAAAACATGATGAAACCTACAAAAAAAATAACATTACATTACGTAGAATTACATCTATAATACAAAAAAATAATGTTATTTTCTCATATACATTAGAAAATGGTTAAATCCCCTGTGTTAAAATTGAAATTTCCTATAAGCAAATTTTCTATTTTTTAGAGGGTGAGTTTTTTATAGTTTGTGGTAATATTCATTAACAGTAATATTTAAATCAAACCATTACGCATATACTGTGATCGCTTGTTGTACTGTAGCTATTTAAATAGTATATTATGTTACTAGGCTGTGAAGTAAGTTTTTTCTTTACCGCGGCAATTATATATATAATTATTAAGGTAAAGAAAATACACTTTACAGTAGTGTAGCATATATGCTATTTTTTCCGAGGAAGCA
Source organism: Gerris lacustris (assembly GCA_951217055.1). Classification (NCBI taxonomy): domain Eukaryota; kingdom Metazoa; phylum Arthropoda; class Insecta; order Hemiptera; family Gerridae; genus Gerris; species Gerris lacustris. The sequence goes on along the minus strand of OX578281.1, from coordinate 31,215,171 downwards.
GGCAATGAAAAAACATTAAATATTAATCAATATAATTATAAATATTAAAACATACTTAAGATTTTGAGAAAAAAAAACCTTAAAGAGGTTACACTATAAAAAAAGATAAATAAAACGCACTGACATCTAGTGGATTTTAATCGTACTAAGAAGAATATCTACAAAGATTGCTGCGCCAAAAACGGAAAACGGCACTTTTGATACCCTACGTCCTACGGGTGTAGGACGTAAAACATTTTTTACCTCCTAGGAGGTAAAAAAAAATTTCAATACAGTGTAGGAGTAATGAAAAGATCTTTTAAGTCCACGTAATGAAAAAATGGATTTTAGCTATGTTTTTTAGGCTCTAAAGTTACTATTTCACAGCCTACCACGAAAAAAAAAAATTCCATTTTAGTGCATATTTTGTAAAACAGGTTTATTATTTTTTTTTTCATATTTTACTATTTTGGTAGTATTTATACTACAGAAAGATTAAATTTTAATTTAAATCAAATTATAATTATTATTAACTACGGGAAACAGACAGAGAAAAATACTCTCCAGCGCCGGGATTTGAACCACGGGCCTCTATATTTCCAGTATAGCGCTCTTTTTTTTTTTTTAAATATAATATTTTATTTTTGATAGTCTAATATTAATAACACATCAGTTGGGATAATTTTAATTTAACAACATTGAACTGAAAACAACCTATATACATAACAATGTAATTAAATTAAACTTTTCCCATTTGTTATATATAATATAACCGGAAAACCCATGATGGTAGGCCCCGTGCCGATTTGATGAAAATATTAATAAATGGTATTATTATAATATCGCATTTTGCATTTGTTAAAAAGATTTAGAGTTGCTTTTAATGTTATATTAGTGTAATGTTTAATTAATATAATATTATAATTAATAAAATGTGTTAATATGATTAATAAAATATATTAAAATATTATAAATAATGTGTCCAGTTTCGTAATAATTCTTGCATAATAGAATTAAAAAGAAATAACAATTTAAAATGTAAGAAGGGAGACAGAAAAATATACTCCACGGCCGGGATTTGAACCAAGAATCTTTGGATTTGTTTACTCTCTCTTTTTTAATTCTCATTGTATTAATAATTTCTACCCAAAGAACGATCAATTTCTTTAGGAAAAACAACCACGTTGGACGATCTTTACAAATAATTTTGACGGTATGATTTTTTTTAAAAAAAGGTGAAATATTTTATTGTTAAATTCATGCTTAATAAGTCTTGAGATATTTAGAAGTTAATAAGGGTTGTCTGAGTGTCGGCAGATAAGAAGAGGGGGGAACGCGAGAATGTTAGATACATATGAGCGCGGTACAATGGTGTACGAAGTAATGCTTTCTCACCCCATCATCATCTCTGTATAAGCATTAAATATTTGGCAGCATTATGACGATGTTTCATCTTATCCCATCCCACTGTTTGAGCACATATCCACACATCCACCTTGTAAACTATTAAAACGTTTCCGAAGCTTTCACCCCTTACAACCCGTGAAATTAAAGGGGAGTAATTACAAGGTTGGGGAGTATTAAAGCAGCGTTAGATAAGAGCCGGTTGGAAAAGGAAAAGTTAATGTATTATAGTTAATCAAGGTACCTGAGCGGAAAAAGCTTGGCTTTTCCTCCAACCTTTAGCTTCTTACAAACCCCTTTTCTGACTGCCCTCCCGTCCTATTTTCCACCTTCATTATTAAATAATCAACCCTTCATCTCTCGACAAACTTATTATTAAATAAGCTTAAAAGTTTGGACTCAACACGAGGGTATTAGTCGAGTGTCTTAATAGCAAACCTCCTTAACAAGCATCGGATTTAAATAAATTATATCTTAACAGTCTGCTTTAAATTTAAAATTCTAAATTAACTATAGTTTTTCATAAATCGTCATTAAACTCGTCTAATAAAATTAAATCAATTTAGAGCCCAAATCATAATACACTTGTACGCAATCAAATTTTTATCATGTAAAGTGAAAAAAAAAAAAAAAAAAAAAAACCAATCAGTGGGATACAACTAGCACTAAACATTCTCATGTATGTAATTATGGTTTCGGATTTTCACGGGTACATTTATTTATTATTAACATTGTATAAAAATTAACTTGACTATAAAAATAATTCCTACCTAGCGCAGAATCGAACACGACCTTCTCGCTCATTGCAATTAAATTTATGTTCACCACTATAGATTTTTCTCGGGAAACAATTTATATAAATGGACTAAATTTTAGAATTTTTAAATTAAACTCTTTAGAACCGTTTTCGAGAAACTTTTTTTGACGTTTTAGGGGGTCAAATAGAAAAGTATGGCGATGGTCTAATAGGTAGAGCCGGACTCTGAACTCTAATTACAGATTACAGTCAATATTCAACCAGGATGATGCTGCATTCACCCTGGTTTAACAGAAGGTTGTCAATGGCGGCGGACTAAAGTTCGCGGTGGACAGATAAGCAGTTGTGTGGGTGTGCGTTTTCTTTCACAGCACAGACGCTAAAATTAGCCAAACTTCTCTCTTTTTCCATTAATTTCATGCACCCATTTTCTTTTTCGTCTCATAAGCAATTCGTCGAAGAAGCAGTTCTTGAAGGAACTGCTGGACATGTTGATTCATGTAAGCCAAATTTTATCCAAATTGGCCAAGTAGTTAAGCCTCCATGCTTCTGACCAAACGACTAACAGAATGTTTTTTTAAAAACACCTCATTTGAACTCAAGGGACCTTAAAAGTGTAGATCCATAAAAATCACAAAATCGGATTTTCCGCCAGTTAAGATATGAATTTAATGAATGAATTCATTTTAATTAATTACAGAAATTGTAATAATGATTATGGTAGCACACAAATTGAGGACGATGATGATTTTTAATGGAATTGTTTCTTTAGTAATGCCACAAACTTAATAACTACGTTCCCGGATGTTCCGTATGTTCCCGAAGCGAAAGCTGAGGTGAAATAATGTCATCCTAAAGACTTACCATTTTAGACTTTATGTACTTCTAAAATAGAATGTAATTTTAGTTGTCTGAAGTAAGAATGATTTAATGAAGAGTGATAATGATTTTGGCTGATTGGACGTGTCAATAAGATGGTGAAGGGAATCAGTTAAGTTGAAGTTTTAGAGAGGGAGGTAGATAAAAGTCGGAATCAGAATCAAGCACCTTCATACACCGTGGTATTGTAAGGAAATTTCCTTGTCCATATCTGTTATCTATTTGTGTCTCGGGATTCCTTGATAAGGAGAGATGCTTGATTACTTCTCATAGGAAGCTTTCAAGTGAGAGAATCAAGAGATAAATATTGCTTCGAATCAAGAGACATATTCAACTAGATGCACAACTCTTCACTTTAGTAACTTTCCCTTGAACAAGTTGGTAACATGTCTCGTCTTCTAGTTACAACTTGATATTACTTAGTACTTACTCAGTATGTTAGTTCTCAACTTCTCTACTCAAACTCTTGTCACTTTAGAGTCTAACAATAATTCAAATCGACTTTAAAATTATCAAGCTATTCAGTATGTAAACTAAGTTACTTCTTCAACTTCCATTTCTAACTTCGCTCCCATCGCATAGTCACACATACATATCTTCCTCAATACCAGTAATTACTATTTGTGGTTGATATTTTCCTAAAATATCATATCTCAAAAAAACATTAACGGAATATCAAATACTTTAAATCGTTTTTAAATACGAGTAGATAAATAAATAATTCATCGTTAAATAATCTATACCATATAAAATAAAAGTTTTGTCTGAACATTGATCAGAATTGCAAAATTAATAAATACATTTTAATTTCATACCTGGCGAAAACCAAAACAGGTCTTAATTGTTTTCGTGTCTGTTCGTCTGTCTGGACATAGTGCATTTCGCTGCTGTGAAGTTTAGTATTTTATATAGACTGCTTATTATCTACGCAAAGGATATCACTAAAATACTACATTTTGACGGTCAAGAAATACTTATCACATTATACTTCACTATAAATGCTTTACTATAATTGACTATACTTGACTTTACTTAACTATACACGACTCTGCATGACTTATACTCGATTTTAACTGTCAATACTTGACTATACATGACTATACTTGACAATACTTAACTATTTTGACTTTACTTGACTATACTTGAATTGTCTATACTTGACCAGACATGACTATATTTAACTAACCTGACTATACTTGACTATAATAGACTATACTTCATATGACATTTCAACAATGTGTGTCATCGAAAAGATAAAGATCGAATCATTTCCTGTCCAATTTTAAATTTGAAGCTCGTGATTACGCAAAAAATAATTGATTGTTAAAATATCAAACAAACAACGACACAAGTTGAAAAAATCGTGCTCAACAATATCAAATATAGAATGTGTATAAGATTACCACAGTCACATCAAAAACAAATATAGATAGTCGTATAAAAAGTACATACGTAATGAAATAATGTAGATAACGAATTGAAAAAAAAAAAAAAAAAAAAATAGAAGTAAAGCGTCTGGTTTTGGAACAAAGAATCGATTTTTTTTACTTTTGTTTTGAAAGGAAAAAAAACCTGACAGAAAAATGAAAATAAAAATAAAATTAAAATAGGGGATGAAAATCTACCACCCTTATTTTTCCACCCTTCCAACATGAAGGGATGAAAACGATACCGTATTAAAATTAATACCCTCCAAAACATACCGTGTTACTAACAGAAATTCTCTTTTTAACTGAAACCATTTAAGCAAAATATGACTCAAGTATTACACTCATAAGTGCACTAAGGCACTAGCACTTGAATTATATATGTAATATATATGTAAACATATATGTATATAGACATGAATTTACAAAAAAACAACATATAACACTAAAGTACTTTACATAAACTAATCTATGCACAATAAAAACAGCAATAACACGCTATTTTCTCTTTTTTAATCAGAAAATGTTGTTCCAAGTCTTTAGAAATAAGTGAAAAAAACAAACAAATTAATTATTGTCATAACAACACATCATCTCTACATCCATTTAGAAATTAACAGATAAAACATGTGTTTTTTTTTTTAAATATTTTTCTAACTGGTGAATTAAAAATTAAAAATGGAGAACAAAGAAAAACATAATTAACAAAACCAATATTAGTATGATTAAAGTGATTCCCTACGTGTAATATATTTGTTGTGTTTATCAGGAGCTGAAACGTGTCAGACATGAACATTGATAAATTAATAAATTATAATTATTAAAACGAAATATGGTTTGAATTTATACATGTTATTTTTGTAAACAATAATTATTTATAAAAATACAGTTCAATTGTATTATGATCATCGTTGCGATAAATTGTTTAATTGTTACTAAAGAACCTTAATCATTCAATATTGCCACATTGTACGTATGTTGTAACATTGATTGCATTGACCGATATTTTATGTTAATAAAACATAATGATAATTCGTACAAACTTACGTGCGGTGGACTAATTTTTATAATAATCTGTAATAGTCTAACCAAAATATACATAACATTAACTTATCATACGATCGTTTCCGTCTTTCGACTATTTTCAATAATAATTTTACATAGACTGTGAAATAGGAGACAGAACTTTACATAGAAGTAAACTAAATTTCATAGGCGTTAGTTAATAAGTAAATAAGATAGTGGGGGAGGGGGTCTGTGGAGGTATTAAGACTAAAGGAGACCACAAGCTCTCGAGTGAAGATTAAGGATGACTACCTGTGTAAAGGGTTCAATGAGGAACGTACTTCAAATAAACTAAAAAGGTAATTTTGATTAGTTATAGTTAAAGCAGATGGTTGTAGTGAAGAAAAGAACTGTCCCATCAGACTCCGTCGGCGAATTACTCCAATTAAAATGTTATAATATAAAATATAAATCACCAACACTAAAAAACGTCTGCTTGTATCAAGTTGAAATTTTACATGCCTGTTTCAATTGCACTTAAGGCGATGTGTAAGAAGTTTTATTAAAATCGTTACGTTAGAACGTAAGATATCGCTAAAAACGTTGGGCGAATAACGTTGTCCAACAAACTCAGTCTAGGCATTGGTAAAATGAACATGTGTACCAAATTTCAACTAACTCGGTGAGATTAGATAAGATTTCGTGACGCTTGGTTGCGTGACGGTGACTTTGGTCGTTTTTTCGGATTCACACCCGGGCTCCAGAACGTGCCATAAGGAACTTCGTTCCAAAAAATTATCATATAGATTTCAAAGTAAAGGTATTAATAAAAATTTGATTGTGCGCCTTCATGAAAGGAACGAATGAGCACAGAAGGTGAAATGCCGTAATTAATTTCCCTAAAAAGCATTAAATTTCATTAAAATCTGATAAGTACATTAGTTTTAAATGAACGTGTTAATATAAAATTATAATCTGCCTATTACTGTGGTACAATAATCGCGTCCGAATTACAATATAACACACTGTAATTCCGCAGGGAACGTACATTAAATAGACGAAGTTAGAATTTTTTCCTATCCTAAATTTCCAATTTTAAATTTGAAGCTTATGTTTACGCGAGCGTCATCTTTTACTCAAGTTATCGTCATCGGTAGATTTCGTGACGCTTGGTTGCGTGACGGTGATTTTGTGACGGCGATTTTAGTCGTTTGTGTCCGATTTACTCCCGGGCTCCAGAACGTGCCATAAGGAACTTCGTTCCAAAAATTTAAACTAGAAACTAAACATAAAAAAATTCTAGTATAAGTTTTTAGCTTTGGTTTATTTCATGTAGGTTCCTTACTGAAGCCTTTACACAGGTAGTCGTAGCTGCCAGGTTCATGATCCGGATCAATGAGCCTGTGGGCTCCTTCACACTAATCCTCACACACTATCCATTGTAATTATTAACACCTGTCTTTTATTGAGTCTAAGTACAATTATCATTAAAAATAGTCTAAAGGCTGATTACACAACAGGACAGGGCTTATTTTTTTTTCAACAAAAAAAAATATTTTAAAAAATCCACCAGAAAAACATTTTAAACTAATGATTTATTGAGCACAATCATTAACACATATTCAAAAATAAAGCATCTCAAGTATTTATATAAATAATGTTAAATAGATATTATCACAATAAATTGGTCATTAAAAATTAAAATAAAAAAAAAGAGTCGGCATCATTATCAATAGTAAGGTAATTAAAATATGAATTGGCTTTAATCCTCATTAATTTCCAAATACAACAATAAAACGTTAACGGAGTAATAAATCGAAGGAACAAAGTAAAAAAATAAAAATATATCGAACAAAGCTTTGAAATGCATTTATTATTAAAAAATAAACTAAATTAGGTAATTATTAGCTTTTGTGTCGCTGTACACAAAGCATTATGAACAACAACGAATTTAACAAAAATATATTCAAAATTTTATTCAATTACCTACCGCATATATATGTATATCTGTGTGTGTGTGTGTTTCTGTTTAATATAATATGAGAATAACGTGGATCAGTCGAAATATAAGGTTTATGACGTTTCAGAATGCATATTATATTTTTGTCACAAAGGTAAAAAGGCATTTAATTCAGTCATTTTTTTAAGGGTTTAAAAGAAAATTAAATTCTTGAATTTAATCAATCCTTTTTGGTTATTTTTGTATTTCCCCTTTAATATATTAATCTCAATCAATTCCCAAAATAAATATTTTTATGCGTAATTAAACACAGTTGGTGTTAAACAAGGTTGGTAATTTTTAAAATTATACAAACTGAGCAAGGATGGGCTTAAAACAAATTTAATATGCACTGTTATGTCTCTTTATGATTTAATAATTAAATGTTTCATTTTTTTTTTAAACTGATATTTTTATCCTGTTAGGCAACTCTCTTGTTGAAGCTATCAGCTCCCTCCCCCTCTCCCCTCCTCTAGTTCAAAGATTGTTTATTATTCAAGGTATTTTTAATTTATTCGTTCGAGATCAAACGAAATGTCACCTGCATATATGTTGGAGGGGAAAATTCACACAGTCTACGCCATTTTCCCTATATCATGATAATTTTATATACACATAAATCGATTGTTTATCAACCAAAAAAGGGAAGGGAGGTATTTTTTCCTTTTTATAGAGTTTGTGTTTCAAATACTGGAATTAATTGAATATTTTATGTGACATGAATTTAACATTATTAAATTCAATATGGATATTAAATGATATTGATATTCTAAACAGTAGATAAATAGATATGAAAACATTTTAGTTGTGCTAGACGAGTCTTTAGAGTCTTTAATCAAGGAAATCCGAAATATATTTCTCAAAAAAATAAATAAAATAATAATTACAATAATAATAATAACAATAATAATAATTAAAAATAAAAAAATATTCTCAATCAAAATAAATTAATTTGAACCTTGCTTAAGACTGAAAAAAAAATACATGGGCGAAAATTGTCATTGTCATCCTAGAAAATATATCCTAGCTATAAGGTTACGGACTTGGCACTTCATCGGCACTTTTTTCCGGGTTTGATGATTCCAGAATTTAGTGACATATTCCAAAATTGATTGAGAGAAAGGACGGTTCAATATTGAATCTAATTTCACATCCCCGTGTCAGGCCCAGGGCCACGTATTAGTCACGGGTTCCCTTTTAGCACCGATTAATTAGCTATGAATAGGAATCCATGAATGCTTGTAATGAAAATAGAGTGAATATAGTTCCAAGCTAATTTTATTGTTCAAAACCTAAACAAACATTTCTGTACAGTGTACATTACACCAATCATCAAACATTCAGTGATGCTTCCAATAATAATAATTATTACATCTTCAATAATAAATGTAAAATAAGGCTAACGTTTGCTAAAGACCGTAAGGTTTATCTAATGACTTTTAATAGGGTTAGGGATACATGTATTAGTAGGCTTTTGAAGGATTATACAAACATGAACAGCTAATTAATGATAACATACAGCAGAAACCGAAGTAACTAAAAATAACTTAATAAGAGTATAGTGTAATATATTACAGGAATAATTTTATTTAATGAAATTAAACATTCCTTTAAGTTGTTAAAGGATTGAGAATTTTCTAGATGTTTTCATTGAAAACTCATAAATAATATGAGAAAAGTTTAACTTAAAGGCCAGCTGGTGCTCAATGCTAACTATAGCCAATGAGTTCAAACGTTCCTGGCCCGTTGAAGCTCTCTCCTATAAGTCGTAAGCCGGTTTCCAAGCTTGCTAAATGCTCGCTTATATGATGCTACCGAAACTGGAGCGGTGTAAACGAGGCGTAAAACTATGCAAACATTCATAAAAACAGATTCCAGCTGTAGGTTCAACAGTGTAAGTGGACTGACAGGAACTGGACAGAAACTGAAACTGTCGAGGAAATGTTAATCAAATGAAATATTTCGTCAATAAAACTGGTTGATAAGTCACTTTCATAACTGTAACCTTTTCTCTTAACATGTCTTCGTTTAAATCACTGAACCTGAGGACAGGACTGAAATTCCAAAACAATGAACACATCTTCATTTCGGAATGTCACCTCTGGCGTAAGTTGATTTCGTTCAGAAGATTTTGAAGAAGAAACTCTTTTTGCAGGGAAAGATGGAATGTTTAGCACCTCTGCAATCAGTCAAGCTTCATGAAAGATTTTATCCGATGAGTCTCGTAGCAGTTGTATATCCCCCAGAAGATCATTGATAAATTTGTTCTGGATAAATACCACTTCATGCCAGAATATGGGGTTAGGGCTGGCTACCTATGGTCTCACGACTTTTTACGTGAACCTTGGCTTTATTAGACGTTAATGAAATAATCATTGTACGCAGAACCAATGGGGCTCAAAAGGTTGAAACTTATATGGGAACAACAATAGACTAATTATGGCCAACCACCGAAATTTAAAATCGCTCAAGAAGTTTTTAGGATATCTTCGCAAAATTGTGGATAGACCGACAATCAGACACGGGACAAAATATGCTCCCTGATGTCTGAAACAGATTTCTGAATTGGAATTTTTGAAATCTGAGACAATTTTTTTTTTGTTTTCAGAACGATCTCACATACCTTTTACCTTTTGCTACCTTCGGTAAGCTAAAAAGCAATAAAAGATAGTAATATAGCAGTATACTAGCAGTCCAGAATAAATAATGTGAAATGTAGTAGTAAGACAGAATAAAGGGGTAGAAAAGAGAAACGTAGGAAGTCTGCAACAGAGAAGGGAGTGGTGAATAAAGATAAGAATGAAGAAAGGCGGAAATGGAAAGTAAAGCATAATGCTAATTAAATAAGGCAGCTGACAATGGGTTTAGACCAATTTGACTAATGAAAATGGATTTATTACGATCACATGAATACAAAACTAAAAGTGAATTAGCAATGGAAATAAAGTATAACAGAACAACAAAGAAAAGGGAAGAAAACGAGATGTAGAAAAAATAATTAATATAAAAATAGGTACCTTTTTTATCAACTGGTCTTAATTTCAACTTTTTTTTTTTTTTTTTTTTGGTTTCTGTATTCTTCGCCTAAATTGTTTCCATGTGCAAAATTTAGGGAAGATTGAAAGACGGGAAGTGGTTCGAAATTGGGATAATAGGTGTGCGATGAAACTTACAAAGCAAAGTAATAAAAAACCAGTAATAAAAGTAGAATTAAGTTCAGAATACACAGAAATGGAGAAAGATGAAGATAATGAATGAGTTCTCGAGAAAATGTTTCAGACTCTCAATGTTACGACTCTTTATTGTATAATTTATTTAATTTTTCCCATTTAAAAAAAAAAAAAAAAAAAAAAAAAATCTATCAAAATTGTTTTAATTTTTTACACAAATAAATATATTTAATCAGCAATAGTTAATGTGCGCAAACAGTTGGAATTAATATAGATCTATCTATAGGCTACTTTCGACACCATCTATCCAAATTTCTTAAATATCGGATGATTACTTAAAAATACATGTGTTAAAAAATAATAGTGAATGAAGAAGAGAAACAATAAAGCACGAAAAGTTGAACATTATATGGGACCCCAACAGTGGACAAATTATAACTTACCATCCAAATTTCATTGACGTCGGACGAGTAGTTTTTATTGTATGTTATGGTTTGCAAAAATGCTAAACGAGATACAGATGCGACACAAAAAATGTTCAAACGGATTTGATCTTGGAATTTTTGAAATCGGAGACAAAAATATTTTGCCCTTCAGAACGATCACAATGCTTCCGTTACCTTCGGTAAGCTCGGAAGTAAAATTACAAAATCCAAAGATGAAGATAGAGAAAGATGGAGAGCAAAGGTTCATAGATTGGAAAGTAGGTTATGGATCGGAAGGGAATAGAGAATTCACGATGAAGAAGTTATCAGAAGTAGGGCATACTAAGGGCAACTGTAAGGTTGAAGAAATTGGATGAAGCGTCTCAGTACCTTCAACTATTACTTCTCACTGTCGATGTAACCACAACTTTCTAAATTCTATAACTGGCAATTTCATCGCGAAGCTTTACAGCTCCTAAACCAAAGGAGTTTGGAGTAAAGTTGATCTGACCCATATTCTCCTCTTTCCTTTTTGAAGATCTCAAAATTAAATTCAATTTGAGCTTTCATTCATCTATATCTTATCAGTCTAAACTTTCCCCCCTCCCCACAGTAGAAGCATAGTTATCAAAATGTTCAGAGGGCTAAAACTTGCACAATGTACCCACGTACGAGAAATATATCTTATATCTCCAATGTTACCAACAAGTTGAATGAAAAGTTTACCGAAGAGGACTTTAAAGTCTGAAATGGAAGAAACGATGAATTGCTGTGTGTATTATTATATAATAGCTTTCCAAGAAGTTAAAGTTTTCAACTTTGAAGGAAACAGAAGGGGGAACTTAGGAGCGCTCTTAAACTTGAGCAAATCTAGCCAAATCTAAACCACCATAGAACCGAAACAAAACAAAACCATCACTTTAATAGAGAATATGAGATATATAAAGTGTAGATAAATAGGCATAAAATACACATAACTTCGAGAAGAAAGCTCTAATTTTTTTATCTACAAAACAACAACAATAAACACCCTTTATATTCATAAAAAAAACATTTGAGGTTTAAGAAATTTAGCTTCCGAGATTACCGATGGTAACGGAAGCTAAGAAATCATTCTGAAGAAAGAAAATTTTTGTCTCCAAATCAAAAAATTCTAAGACTGAAATCCGTTTCAGACATCAGGGAGCATTTTTGGTCCCGTGTCTGTCTATCGTTCATTTTTTTTCGAAGCGACATATCTTAAAAACTACTTGTCCCATTTTAATGAAATTAGGATGCAAGTTCAAGTAGCCCATAGTTACTTATAGTTTCACGTATAAGTTTCTATCTTCTGAGCCCATTTGTTTTTCTTTTCATGCGCACAAACATGCATTTAATTACACCATTATCTTCAAAAGTATGTACTCATTTAAATTTTAAGAAATTTAGATGATTTGTTGAAAATAGTCCATTGATGGTCCCTTGTTAATTTCAACTGTCTGCGCTCTATAAATTTTTACTAAATTGATACATTAATTCATAACAGATTTAAATTCATTAAGATTTCAAAAGGGGGGAAATTAAATAAATTTGATAGTAAAAGGTTGAAAGCATAAAATCATTAAAGTATACGCTACAGGACACGATGAAGTTATATGCCACAGTAATAGGCAGACTAGTATAACTTTTGAAAAAGTTATATGTATCCAAGAGCAGTTAAGGAATAATTAAATACTAAAATTAATATTAAAAAAAAAAAAAAAAACTAGTCTTATTTCAACATTTTTTTTTTTTTTTTTGTTTCTGTATTCTTCACTCACCTAAATTGTTTCCAAGTGCAAAATTTGGGAGAGATTGAAAGACGGGAAGTGGTTCAAAATTGGGGTAATAGGTGTGCGATGAAACTTACAAAGCAAAGTAATATAAGTCCAGTAAAAAACGTTGGCATTACACCTTTACACCATCATCTCTATTTGATGAGTAATAAAATGGGTGCTAAAAAAAGGACTTTGACCATGCGTAGTTTATACGTTGGGGTTATCATATCAAGAATGAAGAATGAGATGTACTATTATATAAAATTGTAATCCCCCATAAAAGATAATGATGTAGTAAATAGAGCAGCCCTTCCATTTAGAAGTCAGCTCTCAGTAATTGCAAGTTCTGTAAGTGCACTCCACCTCCAGTAACTCCGCAATATGCAGTGTGGTAATAAGCAGTGTACACGTCATGCTCTAGACACGCATACAATATATATAGAGTATAGAGCACAAGTGCAGTTCTCCCATACGTTTCTTTTAATGTCTAACTAAGTAACAAATTGTTACCAAAACCAAATTATAAAGCATTAGACATGAAATATACCTTCAAAAACTTAAATTATATAACAATTTTTGCAACAAAAGGGGACCGGCATAGCAGAGTGGTTAGTGCACTCACGAATCTTCAGTACACCAATATCTCTGATGGGATCACTGAGAGGTGAGAAATGTTTTATACTGATGATCATATCGGGTAGATAAGATAAAGCGGCCGTTTCCCCGTCCTATAATAACCTAATGATGTGTTGATCGGGACCTACAAGTTTTTTCTCACAAAATTTGAACTGACCCAAATCTATGTTTCTACTCAGTGCGCCCTCCTCGTTTATTTAACTCCCCACATGAGACATTTTCGTTAAAATAAATGTCAACCCTTTTAACTTTATAACCTACTTTTTTAGGGAAGTTTTTTAGGCTTCCCGATAATTTTCCTGAAGTTATTACATATAACAAAACTATATACTTTCTTTGCAAAAATGTTTGAGTCGGGTACTTTCGCAGATCAGTTACACTACAGACTAACTAACATCAGACAAGCGCAGAAATGTACAAGGGTCCTCGTTTTTGCCTAGGGACCCTAAAAATATACGAATATTACAATAACAATATCGACAAAGCAATCAATAAATACCTAAATAAATTAATACCTTCATTTGGCAAGGCATTCTTGGATCTTAACGTTATACTAAAACGTTTCCATTTGGTACCGGCTACATATCACATATCTAAACACAGCCCCTTGTTCAATTGTGCCAGTAACAATAGTAATACACAATGTACAGGTAGTATTGTCGATGTAGTGGAAATAGGGATGAGAATTGAGAACGTATCGACTGTCGTGGTTTTCCCTGATATATTGAATGGTATTATTAGATGTTTGTGTAGGGATTTTAGCGTGGTTATTGAAGCTACAGCGGTGAGGATAGTGTGTAGGTTATCGCCGCTTGTCCAGGCCAACGTACTGCCACCTGGTTGGACTCGCTAGTACTATAACCCTCAATTTATTTCCCCATTATAGGATTTATGTGTTACTCCCATTTCTTATACCCTTCGTTTTTTTCTAAATCACCAAAATCCAATTTTTCAAGGAATCATTCGATTTTTACGATACTTTGTTTCCTTCAAAGCAATATTCTTCCTTAATCTTATTGTCAAAATAATCTGAAATTTTAAAAATCATTGCGACAAACTCGAAAACAATTTCTCATATTATATACTCGTACTAAGATTGAATTTAACCAATTTTTTTTTAAAAATACTAGGGAGCTCTGCCACCTACTCGCTCCGCTCGTCGAAAAGCGGCCGCTGCCTTGAACCTTCGCACAATTTGACATTTGACAATTTGACACATTTGTTTGCATACAAAACTTTTTTAATAACAGATTAAAAAAAAAGGTTCATCACTTGATTATTTACACTTTGTTTTCGATTCTCAGCAAAATCAGATTTATTTTCAACCATATCTCGGAAACTAGATTTTTCCCAGGAAAACGACTTATTTGGTTAAATTCGTCTTTATATGGACTGCAAAATAGATTTTTGTTTCAAAATCGACGGAAAAGTTTTCGAGAAAAACTATTTTCATGTTTTACAGAGGTTTTTTTTTTGGGGGGGGGGGGGGGGCGGTAGAGCACTATTACTTTATATATTCTAAGTATACAATAAAGTAAAAAGAACAAATGGCTAGATAGACAAAAGGTATGAGATGTGAAGGAATTTAAGTCCGTTCTTAAGTAAAGTTTTGAAGTACTTTAAGGGAGAGAACAGTAACCAATAATGTACGCTAGTAATAGATAATAGTAATAATCATTGGTCAATATGATAGTCGACGAGAGATTTTCGATATTTCCATCATAATTGTAGGAATCCTTCGCAGTACAATAGTATTGTTCAAACTTTCTAGTCTTTCTAAAGGCACAGTATGATAGTTTAAAAATCTAAGGGGGGGGGGGGGGGGGGGGAGGGGGGCACAAAAATACTAATAAATATAAAAATACTATGCGAAAAAGGCGACACGAAGCAAAAACGAGTTAAAACCACTCAACTAAATAAGAACAATAAACCTTTGCAATTGCAATAAATATCGACGTAGTAATAAAATATGTGCCTACGCCTACAATCAAATTTAAATGATCATGTTTATAAAAAAATAAAGCTGCCTTTAAGAAATTTAATAATGCAGATTGTTTTATTTGGTCCTTAAAAAATTTTATTTTATTATTTTCCTTTATCCAAGTTTTCTTCTTTCTTTTGTTAAGGTAAAGATACTTTTTATATTTAATCAGGAAAGGGTAAATAAAGTTGAAATACAATTTTCTTATATTTTCTTCCTGGTTATTCTTTTATCTTCTTCCTGATTTTTTTTTTATATATGGTTTCCCTTCCTCTCACTGGTTTTCCCTCTCCCTACCCCACTTATATAAGTATGAAGGGAAACAGGAAGAACAAAATTAAATCGTGAAAGGGGTATATTAGAAGTTGTGAGAAAAAAGAGGTCCTGAAAGGTGCGAGTAGGTGCATCCCACGAAAAAAACAAACACCATACTTATAGGGAACAAGAAAAAACGTACACAATTTCTCTTGGAATAAAGCTGAAAACCCCACAGGAACAAGTTTTCGTGAAAAAAAAGGGTAAAAAGTTTTAATAATAAAACTCTTCTGTTGCCTCAGGAGATAAAAAAGAGAATCCCTTGAGATGCTCAACAAATGACTCAAGACCCACACAAAAAACAATAAAATGATTTAACGCACTCGACAAACAAATGCCAATTCCCACAAATCATATCAAAACAAGTCACACTGTCGTTTTTCAATAGATTATGATAAATCAGTAAAAAACCTAATCCACAAACTTAAGGTGGTTTGAAAGTAGTTCAAGTAGTGATTAGTTTACGGATGATTAAGGGTGGTTAGGGATGGTCACAGGGATTTTGAAATTAAATCATCGCGTGAATACAATGATCAAGAAGAAAAAAATACCTTGAAAAAGAACAGTATTCCTCTTGTACTTGAAAGATACTTTAATTAACCAATAATACTCGTATTTCAAAAAAAATAATTATTTTATTATAACTTCTATCTCCTAACTAATTAATTAATCTATTAAAAGGGAATCCCCGCGGTTATAAATTTTTAAGTTGTAAAATGAAAGTTAAGTAACACACTATAAATTGTCTTTAAAAAAAAAAAAGAAAAAAAAAAAAAAAAGAAGGAAAACATTATGTTAACACGAAATGACAAACATGTCAAGCTTAATAAATATCTAGATTGAATTGAAAAAAAAAAAAAAAAAAAAAAAAAAAAAAAAAAAAAAAAAAAAAAAAAAACCACTAAAGAGGAGATGAGTGATCACGGAATGGGCGTAACCTGACAAGAAATCCATGCGTTTCGTTACCGTATGCACTAACACAAAAGAATGTGTCGGGGTAAAAAACGAAAACAGAGGTAGATAATCTTGATTAATTACGATCTGCCGTAAACTAGAGAGACGAGGTCTCCAAGTGTAATTTAATTGAAGCTTACTAACGCTCTATATCGGGTAAGCACGTAGCACTTTCCATGCAAGAACGTGCAGTGCTCATTAGGATCATTAACATATCTAAAATTAGGAGACTATGGAGGACTAGTACCTTAATCAAGTATTTGCATAAAAATTATATCTTTCATACAGACAATGCTGTCTGTGTAACACAAAAATAGGACGCCCTAACTTTATCTATAATCATAAAATTGTCATTTAACATATACTGTATGTTTGAATTTATGACCTTCTTCCTAGGGATAACGACAAATCTCTAATTTAAATTAATATTATATGTTCCATAGCCTAAACATGAAATGTCAATATCATATTATAATCATCTGTAACAGGATTGAACAAGAAAAGTCTATCAAAAACCACTAAACATAAATTAATATAGATAGAACGTATAAAAATAGACCAAGGCAAGTAAGACTAAAATCTAGGCTAACAACCTCCAACCAAAAGAATAAGTAAACACTATTTATAGCATTTAAACAATAAAAGTGATAGCAATTGATATTTATTCTTAAAACAAGCTAGCGCTTTTAGCGTAACTTAAAAAACAGCGAATTAGTTTTTACAAAAACAAATTACTTAAAATGGAGTTATTTTTTATTTTCTAAACAATAATCTAGTGTTAAGGAAATTTACACATCGCATAAATCAAGTTGGAATGAAAATATAATAGAGATATTTCACACAAATAAGGTATAAATAATAATTAAGACATTAATGAGCAATCTATACAATAAGCATTAAAAGCTTAATAAATCAAAAAAGATTATAGAGAATGAATAAATCTAACAAGATTATTTTACTAAAATGAATAATAATCACGCAAAGGGTTAACGATTATAAGGGCAGGAGGTATGTAGCATAGTTGGAATGGCTAGGGTAGAGTAAGCCAACAAGGGAAGCGACCCTCAGTCCGATAAGGAAAAGCCTCAACTACAACCCTACATCGTGATATCTTGATGTGAAATTAAATGTTAATCCGTCTTATGGAGTGCTAAAGAGACGCCGCGCCGCCCCCTACCAACTTTAACGAGCCAACCGTTAAAATTCAAAGTTAAATGTAGACTGTTAAATGAGATAATGACACGTTTTAAACAGACTATAAACACACACGTATATAACACCTTATATTTAAAACATTTAGAGATAAACATAATGAGTGGTATCATGAGACAAATAACTTTAACTTAAGACTTTACAACCTTTTTGCACACTACGAATTGAATTATTAAAAAAAAAAACTGTGTACAATTAAAATTCTTTCTAAATTATTTCATTTTTTTTCACAATTATGCTAGAAAAAATTAAGGATATGTATTTTTAAAATGCAATACTTCTTCTCAATATTAAAAATGCTCGATTAAGAATAAGGAAGTCAAAATTAATTAATGACAACAAATCCAAATGATTTATATTATTATTGAACAAAAAGGGACAGAGATATCAAAATAGGCTCTACGGTAAGAAATCTAACTACGAAAAAAGGTACAATGAAAATACAACCCTAGACCTAATCAATTTTTGATTAAATTTTTATTTCTTTCATTGACCTATTGTATTTATCGCTTTCCCAGGACAAATCTAGCAAAAATTTGTATCTAGCACACACTATGGAGTAGGGGTACTGATACACGACAATATTCCATAGATAAAAGATACATATTAGAGAATGGGTAGTACTAACGCACGACAATATACTATAGAGAAAAGATTATAAAGAATGGGTAATAACATACAACAACGTACCATAGAGAAAAGATAGTAGAGAATGATTACTAGCACGAAAATAAACGAAAGAGACAAGATAATAGAGAATAAGTACTAAACACAACAATATACCAAGATAATAAAAAGAAAATTGTATGAATTGTTCCGGTCTTATACTAGTTTTTTTTTACATATTTTATATATATATATATATATATATATATATATATATATATATATATATATATATATATATATATATATATATATATATATATATATATATCAGCCAACATAACATAGGTTACATATACTAAAGACGTATTCTGTCTTTCCAACCTTAGTAATTCACAAATATATATATATCTCTTTTCATTTATCACATTATATCACATATGTAAGAATTTACCTCGATATTTTCATTTTACATGAATTGTAAGGTTTTCAAATAGTTCGCTTCGTCTTTATTTCACAAAAGAGTTTTGTATCGTCCATACTATACATCCATCTATAATGTTAAAAATTTAATTAACCATTGTTGGTCATAAGTTATATTTATTTTACATGTTTGTTATATGAGAAAAAAAAGAGTTTAGTATTAAAAAAAAAAAAATGGTGGTAATTAATACTGCACTCTTTTTTATTCTCATATAACAAACATGTAAAATAAATATAACTTATGACCAACAATGGTTAATTAAATTTTTAACATTATAGATGGATGTATAGTATGGACGACACAAAACTCTTTTGTGAAATAAAGACGAAGCGAACTATTTGAAAACCTTACAATTCCTGTAAAATGAAAATATCGAGGTAAATTCTTACATATGTGATAAATGAAAAGAGATATATATATATTTGTGAATTACTAATGTTGGAAAGACAGAATACGTCTTTAGTGTATGTAACCTATGTTATGTTTTTTATAAAAAGAAATACATTGTTTTTTAGGCTTGAAAATGACCGGTAAATGGTTGAAACGTTGCCGAAACCTAATTAAAGTGTTTTAAACAAATTTATTTTACCCGAAAAGGATCCACCTACACATACTTAATAACCAGTCATTAGTTTTACAAATTTGTTTGAATTAATTGATAATTCAATAAATTACCGAGAAATATTGGCGGTAAAATTCGAATTGTAAACAACGACGACTAGTGACAGGTAAGTGAGGTCAGAATGAATAACTAGATTTATGTATCGAAGATTGAAAGTTAAAAATAATATTATATTTAAAAATAACTACGCTTTAATTGAACATGCACTAAAAGAGAGAAAATATTTTTTTTAACAGCTGCAGGTACTGCGAGCGATCACAGTATATGCGTGTCACAAAAGATAAAAACATAGAGCACTATTAACATTTTTTATTAATAGTAGATATAGCGCCTTCTTTTATTATTTAAATATCATACTAACCAATTTAAAAATAATATTAAAATAATCAGTTTTTCGTATGCACATAATAAAGAAATAACACGAACTCTCCTCGTAAAAAGAGTCTCACGATGATCTCCGACATGAAGTATACTTAACTTTCACTAATTTATTTGATTAAAGTACTTACTTTTCTTTCGCATTTCGGTACTGATGATGGCATTATTAAGGCTGAAAGCTGGTTTGTTAAATTAGTCAATTTTAAATTTATGTGGAGAGAGAGTTTGTTATTCCTTCAAGATGACCTCCATACTCCATAGACCTCCCAAATTTAATATACGTAGAGACTCATTTTTTAAAAATGTTGATTAAGATTTTGTTGGGATTCTAAAGGTTTCATCTGAAGGTTATAAATTCATTGAAAGTTAATTTAATTTTTTCGTATGGAATCGGTATTACTGCGATATTCGTATATTGTCTGTAGTATCCATATTGGCAAATTTATGATGTAATTGAGGGAAGTTTACTAGTGTCTAGTCTAGAGTGGATGACTAGGAAAGTGTTCGGTTGATTAAGCGTTGGAAAGCGGAGGCTGGCGTCGTATGAAACTTATCCCCCCACACTTCACACTTGTTCTCAATCACGCCTAGGTTCCAATCAGTTCCACGCCGTTGGGTCCTGTTTAGAACCTGATAGGCCCCTTGTGTCCGAAGCCAACCCATGTGAGAGAGTAGAATTAATGCTTGAATGGTCTTTTTACATATATGCTATAGTTTTAAACATAAACTTTTAATTGAATAACTTAATCAAGAGTGTAGTAGACATAAACTATGTCAGCTAAAGTCTGAGTATGATATTTAGGTCAGAATATTTAGACAAAATAATAATTTTAACTTAAGAATACTGTTGTACGAGTTTATTCTTATTGAGAAAATATAGAAAGAGTGGCTGATATATATATATATATATATATATATATATATATATATATATATATATATATATATATATATATATATATATATATATATATATATATATATATATATATATATATATATCAGCCACTCTTTCTATATTTTCTCAATAAGAATAAACTCGTACAACAGTATTCTTAAGTTAAAATTATTATTTTGTCTAAATATTCTGACCTAAATATCATACTCAGACTTTAGCTGACATAGTTTATGTCTACTACACTCTTGATTAAGTTATTCAATTAAAAGTTTATGTTTAAAACTATAGCATATATGTAAAAAGACCATTCAAGCATTAATTCTACTCTCTCACATGGGTTGGCTTCGGACACAAGGGGCCTATCAGGTTCTAAACAGGACCCAACGGCGTGGAACTGATTGGAACCTAGGCGTGATTGAGAACAAGTGTGAAGTGTGGGGGGATAAGTTTCATACGACGCCAGCCTCCGCTTTCCAACGCTTAATCAACCGAACACTTTCCTAGTCATCCACTCTAGACTAGACACTAGTAAACTTCCCTCAATTACATCATAAATTTGCCAATATGGATACTACAGACAATATACGAATATCGCAGTAATACCGATTCCATACGAAAAAATTAAATTAACTTTCAATGAATTTATAACCTTCAGATGAAACCTTTAGAATCCCAACAAAATCTTAATCAACATTTTTAAAAAATGAGTCTCTACGTATATTAAATTTGGGAGGTCTATGGAGTATGGAGGTCATCTTGAAGGAATAACAAACTCTCTCTCCACATAAATTTAAAATTGACTAATTTAACAAACCAGCTTTCAGCCTTAATAATGCCATCATCAGTACCGAAATGCGAAAGAAAAGTAAGTACTTTAATCAAATAAATTAGTGAAAGTTAAGTATACTTCATGTCGGAGATCATCGTGAGACTCTTTTTACGAGGAGAGTTCGTGTTATTTCTTTATTATGTGCATACGAAAAACTGATTATTTTAATATTATTTTTAAATTGGTTAGTATGATATTTAAATAATAAAAGAAGGCGCTATATCTACTATTAATAAAAAATGTTAATAGTGCTCTATGTTTTTATCTTTTGTGACACGCATATACTGTGATCGCTCGCAGTACCTGCAGCTGTTAAAAAAAATATTTTCTCTCTTTTAGTGCATGTTCAATTAAAGCGTAGTTATTTTTAAATATAATATTATTTTTAACTTTCAATCTTCGATACATAAATCTAGTTATTCATTCTGACCTCACTTACCTGTCACTAGTCGTCGTTGTTTACAATTCGAATTTTACCGCCAATATTTCTCGGTAATTTATTGAATTATCAATTAATTCAAACAAATTTGTAAAACTAATGACTGGTTATTAAGTATGTGTAGGTGGATCCTTTTCGGGTAAAATAAATTTGTTTAAAACACTTTAATTAGGTTTCGGCAACGTTTCAACCATTTACCGGTCATTTTCAAGCCTAAAAAACAATGTATTTCTTTTTATAAAAAACATAACATAGGTTACATACACTAAAGACGTATTCTGTCTTTCCAACATTAGTAATTCACAAATATATATATATCTCTTTTCATTTATCACATATGTAAGAATTTACCTCGATATTTTCATTTTACAGGAATTGTAAGGTTTTCAAATAGTTCGCTTCGTCTTTATTTCACAAAAGAGTTTTGTGTCGTCCATACTATACATCCATCTATAATGTTAAAAATTTAATTAACCATTGTTGGTCATAAGTTATATTTATTTTACATGTTTGTTATATGAGAATAAAAAAGAGTGCAGTATTAATTACCACCATTTTTTTTTTTTTAATACTAAACTCTTTTTTTTCTCATATAACAAACATGTAAAATAAATATAACTTATGACCAACAATGGTTAATTAAATTTTTAACATTATAGATGGATGTATAGTATGGACGATACAAAACTCTTTTGTGAAATAAAGACGAAGCGAACTATTTGAAAACCTTACAATTCATGTAAAATGAAAATATCGAGGTAAATTCTTACATATGTGATATAATGTGATAAATGAAAAGAGATATATATATATTTGTGAATTACTAAGGTTGGAAAGACAGAATACGTCTTTAGTATATGTAACCTATGTTATGTTTTTTATAAAAAGAAATATATTGTTTTAGGCATGAAAATGACCGGTAAATGGTTGAAACGTTGCCGAAACCTAATTAAAGTGTTTTAAACAAATTTATTTTACCCGAAAAGGATCCACAGACACATACTTATGAAATGACTGGTTATTATATTGACATGGGAAATATATAATATGTGCAAGTTGCAGTAGTCTAGGTAGTCAGAAAGTGAGTTAAAACATTATTTTAAGAATTGATCCGAGCTAAACAATTTAAGCTATTAAAAAGCGTGTAAAATAACATAGTTTTACTACAAAAAAAGAGATGAAATTAATTAATCGATAATGTTTAGGAAGATTTAAAACAAGAATTAATCAATAAATAATTTCTTTTTTTGATAGGTATTTGTTAAATTGTTTTAGTTAATCAATATGTAATTTATATATTATGTTAGAAATCAGAGATTTAAGTTACAAATTAGAGGCGAATAGAAAGAAGTTCAAACTGCCAAGTAGAATTATGTTTTTCTGGGGTTTACAACAACATGGCAAGCTCGTATTTCAAAATGACAGCCGCACCCTTCGCCCTTTTCAAAATGTTAAGACTGCAACCTTAAAAGATATTTACAATAGGTAGCAGCCCTGATTTGTTTATATTTTTTATTATTATTTTTTATTTTTTATTTTAAATCAAATTATAATTGTTATTAACTACGGGAAACAAACAGAGAAAAATACACTCCAGCACCGGCGCTGGTGTGTATTTTTCTCTGTCTGTTTCCCGTAGTTAATAATAATTATAATTTGATTTAAATTAAAATTTAATCTTTCGGTAGTATGAATACTACAGAAATCGTAAAATATGAATTTCTAATTGATTGTACTAGGTACAGGTACTAATTGGGTACTTTATAATTATAAGCGTTATTTCTCGGTCTAGTTCTATGACATTAATGTTGACTTCTCAGATTTGTGGAAAATTGAAAGCCTAAATTCAGGACAAGGTATCATTCCCGCGCACGAGTGTCTCATGCGGGGGTGCACCATCTTAATTTCAAAATACATATTTAGTTCGATATAATATAATAAATGTACTTTTATAATTTATATTTTTGTAAAGGAGAAATGTTTTACTTTATGGTGGAATAAAGAATTATTATTAACGTCAGAGAAAATCATTCTCCTGCGTAGCTTAGTCGGTAGAGCGCTATACTGCAAATATAGAGGCCCGTGGTTCAAATCCCGGCACTGGAGTGTATTTTTCTGTCTTGTTTCCCGTAGTTAATAATAATTATAATTTGATTTAAATTAAAATTTAATCTTTCCGTAGTATGAATGCTACCAAAATCATAAAATATATTTTTTAGTTATTAAATTATTCCAATAATAAATTAATATCTTCCGGAGGAGACCGTGTCAGAGGTTAAGTGATTCACCAGAGATTTTGCCAATAAATGTCCAATGTGTGCCTTATGTTACGGATAAACTAATTATCAGAATTACTCTTCCAAACAACCTTCTAATAATGTGTATCGGAATGGAGGTAAGGAGTAACCTAATTGTATTGTAACTTTAATTGTATAACCTAAACAAGCACATAATCTTAACTATGCCTTCAATTGGACGAATTCGAAAACCTTCTACATAATGTGTATCAGAATGGAGGTAAGGAGTAACCTAAACTCTATCATTATATAGCATAATCACGACTTCCTAATTAAAACATATAATAATAATGTCATGTCTGGCCTAAGTGCCCTTACAGAGCGTGACACTACCATTACCTACATTATAATGATCGATTTCTTATCTGACCATCTCGAAGATTTCTTAAATTACCTTCCTGATATAATAATATGCATCAGAATGATTGCAAGGAGTAAGTTAACCCCACTCATTATTATTGACTAGTTCCTGGATAACATATAATTAATATAATTTATAACACATTTCATGATATAAATTCTACTCTAATATAAAATGTAAATTATTAATACTAAATACTTTCACAGTTCCTTCGTCTTTTTCATTTTATAAGCAACCTGCAATTTATACGTTTTCACAGCAATTCTGAAAATATAGCTTGCAAAAAAAACAACAATAATAATAACAATTTTGTAAAAAGAAATTAATAGAAAAGTGCGACGTGCAACATGCAGCGTTGAGAACACAGGAACAAAAGCGCAAAAACAGTAATATTGCGCAGTCCTCACTAGACCAAATGAGCTCTGAATAAAGGGGGGGAGGGACAATGTTAATTTTCTAAGAAAATTTCATCTTTCACTAATTTCCATAAGTGTGCAATTAAGTGAATAATTTTGAACTAGGGTTTCTTTCTAATTCAATCTTGGGGAGTGTTAAATACTTTGCAATGTAAATTGTTTAACTAATATATAAAAATTAATTATACTAGCTATGAATTACAAACAATAAATAGATAAACTACATATTACTAATTTAATATTAAATCTACACACACAAACGTAAAAATTAATTTTAAATCAAATTATAATTAAATATTTGAATAGTAAAAATTAATATTTGAACCAATTAAATAATCAGAACTTCGATAAATATATATTTTTTAAAATCGCTCTTTAGATAAATGCAAGAAAATGTTTTCCCCGAAATAAATATTAATAAATAGGACGAAAACATAATACATAGAAATTACCTTAGTCCCATTATTTATTCAATAAAAAGGCGAAACGCTTTATTGTGGATTGTGGAGATCTATGTCGATGAAGTATAATATTGTTATTTACAAAAAAAAAAAAAAAAAAAAAAAAAAACGGAAAAAGATATGTGAAGTATATATCGAAGTAGTTACGCAAACGAAAATTATTGAACACATTTTATCTTGTATACTATAGTATAGTAGATAAGTGTTTTTAAAAAAAAGTTTTTTGTTTTGTTTTTTTAAAAAAAGTCCAAGATAAAAAGGTAAATATTCCAAAATATCATCAGTCATCAATAATAATTGTACTCATTACAAGGTAATAGTGTTTAAATCGATCAAAGAGGATGCAGTAAGGAGAATTCATGTAGATAATAATAGATTTATGCTTCGGAAGTAAATAAGAAAAACGTTAGATTTCTAACATATAAAAACGATTTTTTTTAAAAACAAATAAGACATTAAATAATTTATGAAAGTCAGAAAAACGAAACTGTAAACAAATATGGCGGGCACTGTTTTGTTTTAGATTACGATGTAAAATTACAGTGTAAACAAAACAAAAATCAGTTTTGGTTTTGAAGAATATCAAGACCTATTTTCATATCTATACTCGATATATAACCACTTGATAAGGAAGATATCATTTTAGAATCGCACCCCAGAAATAGTTAAAGGGAAACTCTATCTCGGAGTTCTTTCAGCGGCAAAAAGCCGAAAGTCAGCTTTAAATATTAAGCCTTATAATTATTTTTGTAGAAAGGCATTAGTTATATCTAACAATTAATAGATCATTTTACGTACGACTTCTCACTAAAAAATCTCAAAATTTAATTAAGAAGGTAAATTACACGTTTTATTTTAAACAAATGACATCAGGCTATGCAACGTCACTAAAAGAAAAAATACATAATAATATTAATAATAATAAATTAAGTATATAATTTACAAAAAATAGAACTATTGAATATTTATAATAATAATAGATAAATAATACAATATAAAAAATGTCTAAAATTTTATTTATGTTAAAACTAAATAATACCGAAACAAATAATTCCTTTTCAAGAGTCATAAATATATATGTGATTTAGTAGGATAATCATTATAATGAATATCTTATTTTATAAAAATACATAAACTATTTCCAATAGAAATATTAACAAATAAACTTAAAATGACATAGAATACTTAGGCATACCACACATTATTTACTATATAATCAACAGTGAAGACGAGAGTTATGGTGTTTCTAATATGAAAAATCGAGCTACTTCAAAATAGGAATAGGTACTGTAACAATGCTTTTAATAAAATTATTTAACTAAATTCTATTCATTTAGAATTAAATAATTATAGTATGAGGTTAAATGGTACAAACTAACTAATTTATACTACTAGATGAGGTTACTCAGATGTACAATATTAATTGTGCTTAGAGCGTTCAATGGTTTGGAACTTACGACATTTACGAATAGAATAAAACCAGAAGAGATATGTATGGAAGGTAGAGGGAAAGGTAGAAAGGAAAGTAGGGTAAAATGTGAAAAAATGAGAGGTAAAGATAGGTATATAGTATTGAGATGAGATGGAATGAAAGTTAATGCAAGATATGGGGGCTAAGGAAAAGTAAATATAAGAGGAGATAAGAAGAGCAAAAAGTAACGAAACTTGAGACAAAGGGGTATGATTCAAGAAGGGTCAAATACGATTAACTAATCTAAAGAAAACAAAGTACACATAATTAAATTACATGCACAAACTAGAAAAGTAAAATAGAATAGAAAAAAGCATAGCAATCAAACTATAAGTATTCTAAAAGGCTAGTATTTGTATGAGGTACTAGTGTCAGAGCTCGTGAGGTGCTAGTCGGGGAGTTGCTGAATGCTTGGAGTGATGTGTGGCTTACCGTAGTACTGATGTGAGGAGTGCTTACCGAGTACTTGCCAGGCAGGTATATCGGTTGGCTCTGAGAAGTCGTCAGAGAACCGGGGGGTAGAACCCGTATCCTAGGCGACAGCTCAGCCCATTCCTTCTGTCTTAGTTCTTCTAGGTCGGCCAACACATCACCATAATGTGTTCGGAACAGTTCGGCGTACCTGCTGCCGATACCTTCCAGGTAACCTCGCTCTCCACTCTGCAACACAGAAATGAGGAGGAAAACGCGTCAAAAAGTGATTTTTTGTTTCAAAGGTGCTGCGTTCTAGTTCGTGTCGTTGAAGTGGTCCTAATCCAAAATTACTGACTGCTAACTTATAATACAGTAAATCTTATAACTAGTTCTATTCTCGATATATTTAACTCAACAAACAATATTAACTTAGGCTTCAGCGGCAAACAAGTTCTTCTGAAGATAACCATCTCTGAAATTTGTTCAAGAAGAGAATAATTTACTCTTGACGATATAAAGACTGGGTTGGCTATAATCTGGCAATATCAAGCATCCTTGAAGTGCCAAAAATTATTTATCAGCCAAGTAGGTATAAATGCATCAGAAACATCGAATAACTGAGGAAAGCCAGGTAATTAATGGAAAGACAAAGAGCGTCACTTCTTATAGCTCCGGAATCCGCAGGTAGGTAATCCATTCAGTTGATAACGAGCCGCTCAATTAACTCTCGCATGATTAATTCGATTAACGTCGCATGAATAACTCCCTTAAGAATGAACCTTGGAAAGGATGGCTTAATTGTAATATCAAAAGCATGTTTAACTCCGAATAATCTAGATTTTACTGCACTAATAACCATATCTTCACTCGATTAATAATAGAGAAACATGGCATCTAGTAGAAGCATTGGGTTATACCTATTCCTATTTTCATTAGAATCATTAATATCATAACAGAATTATGTTTAATCTAAAATTCCCCAAAAATAGAGAAAATTGTTTTGACTGAATGTCGACAGCTTCTTCAAACATTTGGTTTTGTGATTCTTTGAATTACATGCAAAGTAAACCATCTCCGCAGTATTATTTGAGAGTCTTATTTATCTTTCGTTAATAGAAATGTGTTGTTCACTTATTTAATTGAATGAAATGGCATTGTGTAAATAGTCGAAGAAAGTCAATGCTATATCTCGTTGGCTTGATGAATCTATTGGTTCTTCCAATACCTTCCACTTTCGTTACTTTCTTGATCTTCCTTATTCTCCCTTTTTAATAACAATTCACAATTACTATAAATACTATTAAATTTAGGATATAATTACATCTTCCAACAAAATCTTGATCATTTTGCTCTATTTTGTGTCCAAGGATATGTCTGATTTCAAAATAACTTCATAATGTTAAGGCTTCCGAATAAAGATCGATATTACAATCAATAAATCACTGTCTTAGTTTCCATACTAGACCGTTGTAAATTCTGCAAAATCAAACTATCTGACCGTTTTCAACTTGCATTATTATTTATGTTAAACCCTTGTTTTTATTGGTTAAACGTTCGTAGTCCAGAAGCCTTCAGACGTCAGTTAAATAGTACATCTTATCATGTCTACTCTTTTCTCGCTTTATTTCTTCTATTTTAGAACGCTGATCACCTCCGGTAATGTCTCCAACATCGCAATTCAATCTTCATTTCATCTTCACTCAAAATGTTCACCTTAAATAACGCTATACTTCCTGGTCCTTTCAACCATTTGACCAATGGTCGAAAGAACTTTGATAATGGTCAAACGATAATCAATAGGTTTTTTTCATATTATCTCAAAATCATACGTAGAAAAAATATTACATATCATCTTGAATATAACATATTATTATAATTCTTTTCCTCATTTGCTGAATATGTTAAGCTTGAATTATATATTTTTTAAATTATTAAAAAAATGCAATTAAAAAAAACAAAAAACTGTTCTTTGGGTAAATGTAAGGTGTGTATAAAAATGAATTTTCGCTAATAACCAAGCAAAGAAGCATTAGTGTGTTAGTTAAACCTGCGAGAGTGTATAATGTACTGCATAATTAAAACATTAAATTCATACGGGGAAAGCTGGAGGTGAAGGGGTGTGAGAAGGGAACATGGG
Source organism: Gerris lacustris (assembly GCA_951217055.1). Lineage (NCBI taxonomy): Eukaryota > Metazoa > Arthropoda > Insecta > Hemiptera > Gerridae > Gerris > Gerris lacustris. The sequence continues at coordinate 31,185,419 of OX578281.1, read as the reverse complement.
CACCGTGTTCGTAAGAACTCTGAGTACCTACCTGTTGGGGCCAGGGCTCGCTTTCTTTACTCTACCTTACCTTTAATAACAACCAGTTTTAAATTGCATGACAACACCTTGCTCGACAAATTGTTAATTAAATTGTCTCCTCGCTGTCTCCTTTTCCCCCCTTTTTTTATTCTTAAGTGTAGTAAGTAAGTACTAGGGATTTTTTCCCCCTCCGCCCTTAATATCTCGATGGACTAAGTTTAGTCGTTACAGGATGGACTAAACGACCACTTGAAACATCTTATCAGTGCAGCCATTAGTGTGGAATATGTCTCACATCTCTTGGAATCGGGATTGTAATTGGAGTTTTGAACTTCGACTTGAAGGATGCTTGCACGCTCCAAGTACCTCAACCACAACCATCTTCTAAATATGTCTTTACAACATGGATTAAACAAACTACCTCGTCAAGCATCTTGTAAAAGCTCAATCATTATGTATGGAAATGTAACCCATCTCTTGGTTAGTAAAACTCAAAGAAGGACATGTATCTCTAACAACTCACTCAACAGGCCGGGTTAACTCCAGTGCGATGAGATATATACATATTTAGGTAGTAAGAGATATACGATAATTATCGTGTAAGAAGCAACGCTCAAGTGTATAAAAAAAGTGAAGGATCTACAAAATTAGATCATACCTGTACGATTGCGTCATCAGTCGTAATATACGTGTATTACGAGACAAGGCCTGTTTGTCCCTTTTTGCAGTGGCTTACGATATTGCGAAGGGTGAAGATGGCAAATTCAAAGAGTGAGGATATTGGCTTAAAGTAATGAGCAATTTTTCTGCTGGCGAAATAGCCAGTCTGAAGTATATGAGATGACTTGGAAAATGTATCCATAGTCAAGTAACCAAAGAAAATCAATCTCCAAATCATTAGAAACACATGTCGGTAAAAAAAGGTTCAGCAGTGACTTCAAAAGCATAACCTTTTTACCGTATAAATATTAAAAGATTTGGTTAATTCAAAAACAAATCCATTTCTATTCCAAGTTTTTCACTGGATCTAAACATTGATTAATAACCATTAAGATAACAAATATGTTGCGTGTCACAAAGTTATTACTTATGACAATGAAGCAAAGTCTAATGAAATGAATATACTTGAATATTCAGACAAGAGAAAAAAAAATCAATAATTCCATATTTTACCAGTACGTATACGCAAAAGTTTTGACAAATGATAAGTGACGTTATCAGGCTTCACAAAACTAATTTCAACTCGAAAGCCCCCCCCCCCCCCCCCCCCCCCTTATCAGCTTATCAGTACGAAAACAACATATGAGAGATGGAAAAGAGGGAAAATAGCCCTCTTATGCAAACAATCAATACTGATAAGGGTTAAATGATAACCTTCAATTTATCATTGTAGGGGGGAAAAATAACAACTGAGAAGGTCTAAATCCTAGTTTTATTTATAATGCCGTCTAAGGAAATATCATTGTTTATTTCATTTTTTATAAATAATGATACATGACTGATGTTTTTTAATAGAACCGTGTTTCAGCCATAAAAAATGTTTGAAGATAAAATTTATTTATAAAATCTACAATACTTTTTTTTATACAATCATGGAAATATATAACGCTCATCTTAATTAGCCCTTATTTAACTTTCTCATTTATATGCATTCGAAAAAGAACAACATATCAACTTAAACTCGTTAAAGTATCTCGCTTAACTTGTGGCATTTCTTTGCTATTTAAGGCTCGAAAAAAAAAAATTAAAATTATATATACATATATATATTATATAGGGTGTCCCAAAATAACCACAGGATTTGAATTAAATAGAAAACACAGTATTTAATTTTTAGATTGCTATTTCTTTTATCGAATCAAAAAGTACTTAGGATAGGGTTAAATGGAATAACACATCGGGCAAATTGCCTCCACGGCTTTGCTGGCACATATGCACTCTTTTGTAGAAATTTTCCATGACCATTTTGCATAAATGTGGCTGAATTTCGTTGATGCAGAGTTTAATTTCCTCCTGTAATGCACAGGTGGTTGTGGGATTGTTGACATAGACCTTTGACTTCAAATAACCCCATAAAAGGAAATCCCATGGTGTTAAATCACAAGGTCAAGGTGGTTAAATTAAATAAATACATTAAATAAGTTAAATTAAATAGATATATCGTCTTAAATCACGATCAATAATAAAAACACGTTGTTGTATTGTGTTCCATTATTACTAATCCTAAACTCTCAGTAGTCAAATTATTTTTTTTTCAGGGTCGCCAAAAATTTACTGCACAAATGGCGGCAAATTCAAATCTTGCGTTAATTTTGGGACACCCTTTATCTATACCTATCACTAAAAATCGGTCCGAGACAACTCAGACAAACTTTCTCATATACGAGTTCATAATTACTTAGCCCTGTGTATTCCATTTATTAGTTTTCGTATGTAAATTTAATTATTATTTAACATTTCATCAAGATTTATCATAAAAATGACTTCTCCAGAGCGGGGAATCGAGCCCGGGCTCTCTTCGCCCACGTTTAAAGCTATTTTCTCCGGAACTAGATTTTTCCCGGGAAAACGGCTTATATCGTTAGATTCGTATTTAAATTGACTACATTTTAGAATTTTTAATCAAAATCGTTGGAACCATTTTCGAGAAATTTTTTTTTTTCACGTTTTTTCAGAGTTTTTGGGGGGGTAGCGCCCCTAAATTTGAAGCTAAAATTCATTTCTCGATTTCGCCTCGGGGTATAATTTTTCTGAACATGTATGCCAAATTTCGTCAAAATCGGCCCAGTAGTTTAGGCTCCAGGCGTCTGCACAGACGACAGACAGACGACAGACGACGGACAGACATTTTTGGACTCAGGGGACCTCAAAACGAATTTTCGCGCCATCACAGTACTTTCTTTTTATATGAGAAAGTAAAAAAGATTTGTAAACAAACAAATGTGTCAAATTGTTAAATTGTAAAATGTCAAATTGTGCGAAGGGTCAAGGCAGCGACCGCATAGCAGCCGCTTTACGGCGAGCGAAGCGAGTAGGGGGCAGAGCCCCTAAGTATAATTAAGAATTAATATAAAGTTAAAAGAATGTCATAAAATATCGAACCAAGCATGTTGTATTAACGTTTCGAAATGTAAAAATATTTAAAATAGAATTAAGTGGGATCACGCGACAGACATGTCAAAACTACTGAAGTAGCACTATTCGGTAGCGAGAAATTATGAGAAAGAATGACGCATTCACTGATTTTTCAATACATATGCATAATGCATATGTATCATGTAAATTATCCAATTTTGGTAATATGAAAAATTAAGGAATAATTTAATAATTGGTGCAAATAATCTATTTAACAATATCTAAATCTTGTTGTGTTTTATGAATCATTTTCTCCATTATTTTCATTGAATGGACGCAAACGGTGTCTAATTTGCGCCGGCACTTTATTGGTATGCAAATAAAATCAAGAGATAAATGTCCTTACCCCTCCGTTTTTTGGAAGGTTCTACTTCAAACCTAGGAAATTCAACTATTTAAATGTGCCATTATTTAAATAGTCAAAAACCTAGAACCTATTTTATTTAAATCCAAATTCTCATTGAATTTCCCTATTCAAATTCTGAGAAAACAAACAGTTTCCCACTTTTAAGAGATACAATTTTCACTCCTGCTCTATTTCTAAATATATTATATTTTGTATTCCAATTTATCTAAGATAGAGGCTGCAGTGAGGATCATTTTAATTTATTTTCTTTCTTAGCTTCTCAAATATATATTTGTTTTATTATTTCTTAAACAGTTTACATCTATGTAGATTATTTTTCACATAATAGCTAGTATGCTATTGTTGATTACTGCTTCGTTAGGCCCATTATTGCTATTTACAATTATTTTTACGAATTATGTTTCTTTCTACCTCTTAAATATTATAATTAATGTTCACTTCACTCAAGCTATTCCCATTGCATTTTTAAAAAAGTATTTTTATAAGTGTTTGGTCTAACTAATAAATATATGCGAGCTCTCTTATTAAAAGAATATTGATAATAAATTAAAATAATTATTAATAAGTATAATATGTATTCCTCTCCCTTGTTCTATTTATCCATTTCTTTCAATGTATTTTTATCCTTAAGGGGTCCGGATATCAAACCCATCATAAACTTTGGTTATCTAAAGTAAAAAATGGTTCTCTGCAAAAACATATTCTTCTGAATTGAAATTACGCTATGTATGTTGTTATAGCCCTTTAGTCATTACTTTTCATATCCTCCAAATTCCTTTTCCTATAGTTCCTTATCCTTATATTACTTTCTCCGACTTTATCTACACATCCTACTACAGTACATATTATTTATCTGCTCTCCTCATTTTCTTCTTCCATTGAGCTGATTACAAGCGTTGAGGGTTCCCCTAGAATTTACTTTCTATTATTATAAAAAGGGCATTAGATCTACTCGAGGTCTACATCCTGGGTCCTGGGGTCCTAGCCTCTATAAATTGAGTCAGCTTTCTCACGTTGTCCATCCTAACCTAATGTCTGAACTAACCTAGTGACATTTCTAGTTTATTCGCCATAGCTCCCCGTTCTAGGTCTTCTGGTAAAGGACCCTAGTAATTCAAGCTACATATCTAAGACACTTTATCATGCTCGCATTTTTTATCCAAGGCTGTTAAAGGTGGGGGAGGAGGTATAATTTATCCAAGAGAGGGGGGCTTTTTATTTATCCAAGAGGACGGGTATAAAAATAAGGGACATTTAGGTTAAAAAACTGTAGAAGTTAACAACTCATAATAGTTCGAACTGCCAATATTTAAAAATTGAGAATTTATGGAAAAAAATAGTTATCCCCGAAATTTCATAAATAAATGTTGGCTCATTGCGTTACTAACGCCTCCATTAATGACTACATAGAAAACACCCATTTTTTACAAATCCCTCACATACATAAAAGGACTATCTCAGAACTTACAGAAAACGTTTAAAGAATTTGATTGTGAAAAAGTAAAATTGGGACTAATAAAACCTACAAATAAAATACAAGATAAATTTCATAACAACTTAAAAGGTAAAACGGAATAATTAAAAAAACTAATGTAATTTACAAAATTGATTCTAAAGATTTTGACAAAGTATATATCGGTGAAACTATACAACATTTAGAAAGAAGAATAAAACAACACTCGTACAATATACAAGTTTAAAATGGAAAAACTGCCATAGCTATTCACTCTGCAAATCAAAATCATCAAATTAATAAAGACAGTATAAAAATACTAGACGTAGAAAGAAACGATTAAAAAAGAAAATACCTTGAAGCTGCATACATAGCCACGACTGATAACTCCATAAATTTTAAAAATGACTCAAAAGACATAAATAAATATGATGCTGCTATCCTTAATATATAAAAGTCACAATTGAAATTTTCCCACCTATCTGCAACTCCCTTAACTTTCTCCCATTTATAAGTTCATCTATATACACTTTAAAAGTTAAATATATTTTCAAATCATAACTCCCGCCTAAATATCTTGCCTTCCATAATTACAATATATGCTCTAAAAATAATGACTATTGCTCTGAAATAATCTTATAAAATAATGTATAATTTAACTATAATCTACAAAAATTCTATTTAATTTTAATAATTTTTTATCATAAATTTAAATATAAAAATGAAGGTTTCATCTTATTACCTCTGTAGTTACCAATTTCAATGTTTTATGAGTTAGTATTATTTTTAATTTTTATCTTTTAAGGATAAGTTTTACAACTATACTAATGTTTCGATGTGTGAAGGAGAATTTCTTTTATCTATTAACATTCATTTTGACAAAACTAACATAGTTTGAGTTAAATGTGACTACTATAGTTTCACTAATGATGAGGTAAAAATCCAAATGTTATTATTTCAATGTTTTAAAGATGTTAAGTGTTCATAATTGTAAAAACAAATTTTATAATAAATATTTAATGATGTTTTAGGCATGATTGTGTCCCGGAGAGGGACGAAATATAGCCAGTTCCAACTACTATGAGTTGTTAACTTCTATTTTTTTTACCCTAAATGACCCAACTAAAAATAAGAATTAAATAAATAGGGACATCTACTATTTACTTACAAAATAAGGGAGGAGGCATTTAATATTCCCTCTTAGTAAAAAAACTTAAATATTTCTTATAACATGGAATTAAAAAAATACATTAAAAATAACACACTGTAGCAGAGGATCGGGAATCCATCAAGAATATGAATATTTGTAAAGTTTAAGATTAATACAATCTAATACTTAATTCTAATCATCAAAGTACATAATAAAATTTAAGAAATGCAATCTTCTGGTCTTAGGGACAAAAATAACTCCAATTTTTGTCTCCCTTCACAATTTTACAATTATTTTCCTTTTTCTCTCTAACTTCTCATTTAATACACTAATAAATATATAACCCTTATCTAATCTAATAACTTTTTTTTTTTTTTATAAAAAATCCTTTTTTATTGCAAATATTTAAAAAATCTAATATTAATGCATGATACTGCGAGGCAATAAAACAAGGCAAACTTAATATTTCGCGGGAATGAAGAAGTAAAAAGACGAGTAAGGCTTAAAGTTATTCCGTCACAGTTATAATTCGCAGACCCCCGAGCCGCTCAGTTTCACCCTAGTAATATTTATTCATGAACTTGAAATGAATATTAATAAAATTATTAACTCCTACCTCAGTATAAAACTCTTCTTAAAATATATACTCACCCTTTCTCAATGACTTTCTAATTAACCCGGGGTTTTCCTCTCAACAAAAAAATATATAATATATTCAATACAGATATATATATATATATATATATATATATATATATATATATATATATATATATATAAACTTTAGACCAAAAGAATCTAAATGAAAGTTAAGAAACCGATTTGCATTATAAATTTTTTTTTTATTCATTTTTGTCTCTTAAAATAAATAAACATTCAAATATTATTCTACTTGTAGAGATTGGGTAGAGAAATCACTTAATTAGGAATAATGGAAGACTTTCCACTAAAAGCGATTATATTAAAAAAAAAAAAGAAAAAAAAAAGCCGGCTTTCAACAAATAGTGGTTAGTGTCATTGAGACAAGGAAAATGTGAAAAGATAAAGAGTCGGTGTTGAAAAGAATATACAATTTATAATTAAAGTAGGGTTCTAAGGTCTGACTACCGGCACTGCGCTGACCATGTAAACAAACACTAATTCTAAAGTTTGATTCTTAGCACGCGTTTTTGATGCGTGATTAGGCTATATAGATAACATTATATAAACGCATCGAATTAAAAAAATAAATTAAAAATAACACACACTGTTGCAAAGTTCCATGATATATATTCATGGAAGTCGTGGTGACGTCACTACATGTTTTCTCTACCCTTCCTTCCTGTTCCGTTCAGATTGCTACCAAAGGATGGTTTTAAAATGACAAGTAAGTGTCTATTTAATATTTACTAAGTAAATGGATGATTCGAAAAATGAAAAGGGAAGGGAAGGTTTCATTGAGATAAGCGCCAAGATGGTATGGAACCAACTTTTCGCGGGTCAAAAACGCGAGCTAAGAACCCAGCTTTAATCTTCCTATAAGCTCCGAACTCTTTGACAATCTTTTCTTTTTTTTTTCATTTAATTTACTGTGAAATATACATATTGCGGTTTATTAACGATTTAGAAGAAACATTTTTACGAGGATACACCTATCAGCAGAGTACCAGGTTGATATTTGGGTTTCTTCCCGTCAACCAACGGTGACAATTTTGAAAACAACACTTTCATGTCGTCTTCATTCTTTGACTGCGTAGGCCAGGTTTACCGTTTCACAACCTTCAAAGTGGATTACTATGAATTGTTGCCCTCTTCCAGAAATATGCTTAGTCTAATGTTTATTAAATATAAGAAACTTAAAAGAACTATGTTAGAATTATTGTTAGGGAACGATATTTATAATTTATTCTATAGCATTTAGTTGTATTTTTTTAGTTAAATTTGTTATTTATTTTGGAAAATTTATTTTTGTAATTATTTTATTTGGTGTCAAGCGTAAGTGGGTGTGGAGGTATAGAGTATAAATGATGCATTCGCATGAAGCTGGCGTAGTGAAATTACTGCAGTAAAATTTAATTTCGTTATGATTTATTTAGTTCTCTCCAATTAATTAGACATGTTTATATTGGTGAATTACGTTATTGATTCGTTTAAAGTTATTATGAACTCTCCTAACTTAGATGATCGAGATGGCCGAGGTGTTAATTATAATAAATTAACATAAAATAATTAAAGTATGTATAATACAAATGATATAATTTATAATTAATGTATATAGCCTATAATTAAAGCAGTTTTAATATTTATTGACAGTTTAACAAAAAATAAGGAAAAAAAAAAAAAAATATATATATATATATATATATATATATATATATATATATATATATATATATATATATATATATATATATATATAAATATTTACAAAATAAAACAATACAAACAAAACAGTTTTTTTTTTTAAAGATATCCTTTATCCTTTAAGCCAAATTCTTTAGCTTTGTCCTCAGGTGTTAAAGTAGGTAAATAAAGTAAGAAAAGAATAATAAAAAAATAAAAAGCACGACAATTCTTTCGGTTATTTCCCTTAGCACCTCTTTCCCAGAAAACATTTTTAGCAAAACAAAAAAAAAAAAAGAAAATGTATTTCTTTTTTTAAATAACCCTTTACAAGAGGAAGGGAGCTTTTTTCGACAAGAAAGGCTTTTTATCAGAAAAACATCTAATAAAGTTATTTTGGACGGGGGGGGGGGGGGAAGGGTAGTAGTAAGATCTTGGATGAGGATGAGGGCAGGCTTTACGTTTTAGAGGTTTCTTTTTTTTGGGTAAAATTGGAAAAGAAATTGTAAAAGAAGACGAAGAAAAAGAATAAAAAAAAGTTAAAATTTGCATAATGGCGGTCTCCAAAAGAATGAAAATAAAATGGCGCAAAGGATAAAAATCCGCTATCATTTTACACAATCCGACATCTTCAACACCTTGTCCCTTCTTCTTAAGAAAAACATAAAAAGAAAATTACTTTTTTTTAAAAAAAGGAAGGAAGTTGAAATTCCAAGTTTGAGAATGTTTTATTCAACCTCACACTTAGTTTTGACATTCTCTTCAGTCGTAAAACCACGTCCGGAAAGATTTTGATTTATAAGTAAACAGATATTTAATATTGAATAGATTTTTTTACTTTCTCATAAAAAGAAAAAGCATTTTGATGGCGCGAAAATTCATTTTGAGATTTTTATTGATTTACACGAGGGGACCTTAAACCTGGCTCCAAAAAAGTGGTTTCAAACCATTTCTGTCTGTCGTCTGTCTGTGCAGACGTCAAGAGCCTAAACTGCAGAACCGATTTTGACGAAATTTGGAATACGTGTTCAGAAAAATCATTCCCCGAGGCGAAATCGAGCAATGAATTTTAGCTCCAAATTTGTTAGGAGAGGGGGGGGGGGGGCTAACCCCCAACAACTATGAAAAAACTTGAAAAAATGTTTTTCTCAATAACGGTTCCAACGATTGTGATTAAAAATTGTTTAAATGTAGTCCATTTAAATAGAAATCTTACGATATAAGTTGTTTTCCCGGAATATATCTAGTACCGCTTTAAGCGCCGACGGAGTGAAGCCGGATTTGATTCCCCGCCGAGGAGAACTAATTTTTATGCCAACATTTTAATATTTTGATACAATGTTCAGTAATAATTAAATGTACCTATAAAACCACGAAAACTAATAAACGGAAAATACTGGGGCTAAATAATTATGAACTTGTATATGAAAAAATTTGTCTGAGTTGTTTCATTTGTAATAAAGAATTGCATAATGTTTTCAACATTAAAATAATTAGATTATATAATTCTTTTATATTATAATAAAACAATAAATAAAAACAACGAAAAAGGCCAAATAAATGAGAAAATTATTCAAATAAAAATATAATAATATCCGCTAAAGTTATACAACATTTCATGCAATGAGAACAAAGGAGAAAGCAGAGAAGAAAATAAAATAACTGTAGGAAAAATTAGTGTAAGAGAAAGCTTATAGGAAAAATTATTAGTAAAAAGCATTGTAATATTTTTTCGAAATAAAGTAAGGTACTTGTTAATTAGGAGCCCTCCTTAAAAGTTAATGGCGGTTTGGTTAGAGAGGTGATCTCTAATCACCTCTAACTTTTAGGAAGGGCCCCTAATTAACAAATACCTAAAATAATTGCCGATCATAAAAAAAGGAATTAATACATTTTAATATGAATACACTCACACATTACAGGATAAAAAGAATATTATAAAACGCTGGCTGGCTACACTAGCAATGCGTTTTCTTACAGCCTATAGTTACTACATTTATGTAAACTTTTGTTAATAACAAATATATTTTTTGATAAAAACAGTTTGATAATAAATTCAACAGAATTATAGTTAATTATAAAGTATAAATTTAGAATTAATAAGTTCCATCAAATTTAGGTTGAAAACAAGCTACACATCGAATTAAAACTACTAAAGTGTTTTAAATTAAATTTCTAGTTTCAAATTAACAATTAACAAAAAACAAAGGTTAACTGTCGTTAAAAAGCTTTTTAGAACTCGTAAAACTATCTATTTAAAGTAAATCCCATTAAACCTCTTGTCTGGTGCAACAGTTAACTGATCCGTGATTTCAGACGACCATGCAGACTTTTCTGCCGAGATAAATTGAGCAGGAAGGAAAACTAAGGCGTTCAGTAACAGTGAGTGTTTAGTAACTAAGGATGTCCGGGCGAACCGAGAGGATGTCGGACTCTATGAAACCTCGGAGTACTTGATAGCCAACCTATATATAGTCCACGAGGATTAATTTGAGGCCGGTGGGGGAGGAGTTCTAAGGCTTGATGCAAACCAGTAGATTAATCACCAGAGGGGTAAAGCCCAGGACGACGAGGTCACCCCCATAACTCAGCGTGGATTTCACAGCAAGGCATGTCGGTCTCAAGCCTCTCTCTGCCCCGTCGCAGGACATGGGGCTTAGAGTAGATTATTATTAGGATCAAGTCCAATAGAGTATAATCAAACCTATAAAGCTAATGGAGCGAGTACTACCTGCTGGGAGGGTGCCACTAACATAGACTGACCACGGATACCACAATACAACCTAAGCCTATTCCCCCAACTCCAAGTCCATTAGTACATATGTAACATTCATAATGTTACATACGTTTAACAGTCATACACGCATCAAAGCATTATCAAATATACTCTAGTAAGTTAATAATATCAGTCAAACCGGCGGCCTATTAAAACTTGTGTTACAAAATTAATTCAATATTATGGATTAATATAAGTGAAAAGAAGAATACATAGAAAAAGAGGAGAATGATATGGGCAACTAAACATCTTTATAGAAAGAAAAAGAACACATTAATAACAATACAATTTTATTGAAAGGCAATTTTGTAAATAAATAGTAATAAAATACTCTTTACTTTAATGCAGACTGGACTTAGCAATGGATACAATCAGAGGTTATGTAGAAAGTAAAAACCCTAAAAAAAACAGCTTGATTTAATAGGTCTTATCCCTCATGAATTCGAACCAAATTCGTCGGTATTTTGTTCTTAATTTTAAGAAAGTTACACTAACTTTCCCCAATTCGTAATATTATTTTATTTTTAAATTTAGTAGATAAAATCAGCGGGGAACTGATACAGTAATCCGTTGGTATTAACATTAGTATAACTAGAGGTTTTGTGGCAAATTTCGTCGAGCATATATAACATATTACGCGTAAGGAGATGTACAACGAAATTAAACTCTGACCTATATTCTAACTCATCTTTTAGAATCTAGGACAAGAAGTAAAATTAATGTTTACAGCACCGTGAAGAGAGACAGACTACGTGTAAAGGAGAGGTAGGAGATTAGATGAGACAAGCCGAGCGAAATACTCCGTATCAACACTTGTCAAATATGAAGCTTACGCAGTGTTGCAGAGAGACAACAACCAAAACATCCCAGGTTGGTCTTGACAAATGGACAAAACACGCTCGAGACAAAGATGAAACACTCGAGGAAGTGGCAATGACAGACCAAACATTAGCACAGTGACAGGCTGAGAAGCATTCTGGCTTCTCTCAAACCACGGAGAAACAGCTTCCATACTAACTAACTCCCAGATAGAATATGTTCTAAAGCCACCTTACAACTCTGACGATTGGTAAAACCTCGCGTTCGTACAGAAACCTCACACTTCTTTACCATTTTACAATTTTTTACTATTAATAATTAATTCTAATCGATCAATTTATTGAAATTTAAACCTTTTGAAATTTGAAATGAGAATGGTCAGTGTGATCGTGAAGCTATAGGCACCAGTCTCATCTGCTCAGCTATAAATGAATCAAGGGCGACACACAAGGTCGTAGGTTCAATCCCGTGCCATGATGCTTTGATTTATATCTACGAATCGAAAGCAGAAGAGGCAGAAAGTGTTTTTTGTTGCTCTGATTGTTTCTGCCATGGTACTCTGATTTATATTTGTGAGTTAAGAGCGGTACAGGGTCACAGGTGTAACCCCATGCGTTGACGATCTGATTTATATTGCTCACTAACGACCTCACCATAATCTCTTCGGCAGTACATTGTACAGTGGTATGATGTGAAAGGTGGTTCCCTAAAAATAATTCCTAATTATTATGGTCGAATATGTGGTTCATTTAACCCTATAATAAGCAAGGCTGCCTAAAATAATTCTATTACAAGATAATAAATTCTTTAAAAAAAAACAAAAAAACATGGTCTATTTAAAAAGGAAAATATAGCTATATTTAAATAAAAAAGGTAAAGTTAAAAAATCCTTAACACAAAAATAACAAAAGGGGGGAAAACAGTTATCAAAAAAAGGCAATCAGATCAACAGAAGAACATAAATTGTAAGTACAGTATAACCTTCCAACATTCAATCTATACGCTTCAAAGTACTACAAAATTGGATAAAAAAGTTTCATAACAATAAATATAAACACAGGAGAAAAAAAAAAAAATAAGTCCCTTTTTTAATCTAAACTAAAATATCTATTTTAGGCTTATAGGGAGGAAAATAAAACTAAATTGATTTTGATCAAAAGAATACGGAAGATACCCGACACCCATTTATTTCATACAATGATCGCTTTTGACAAAAGAAAAGAAAATCGAGCGAGAAAGAAAACATTGAAAAGCGCCAGTAAGTTTCAGCTTCTTCTAGACCTTTGCTTTTAAGATGGCTTGCAATAAAATAGAACTAAGCAACACGGTCTTTTATAGAAATAGAAATTCGACATTGAAAGCAGAGTGAAGTTGAAAAGGAAATGTGTAAAAAGAGTCAAAGGAAGTGAGAGAAAAATCAAGATAAGATCTGTTAAAAATTCCCAAGAAGTGAACAGATAACACTATCTTAAATTTCAAAAAGCACTTAATATGTTTTTTAGCTCTACAGAAATAGAAAAGCTAGGAAAAAGCATCGAATTAAACTCCTTTAACTACGTATAAGTGAAGATCTAGGTCTTAGAGCATTATACTATTGGGCGTTAGAATCAGATTAATGGCTATAGATTAGATTTTCTACGGGATAAAAAAGTAACCAATGATATGATAGCGCTAGAACTCTAAAAAAAAGGTTTTTTTTGTTAAGATTTATAGATCTATAAATTTTAATGAATATATTGATTGAAGTTTTTCTTTTGTGGACTTGAGGTTTTTTTTTATATAAAAAACTGACATTATGTTCTTAATGTGTCTCTTCTCTCTGGAATATTTTGGGTTGGAAAACGTTTTTTTTTTATTTCGTTTCCTTAATAAAGCTGACAAAAGAAGATTACGGACAAATAGATACTGTTACAGTTCTAAGAAAACTACAAATAAATGATAGAATAAAATTACAAGATAAAAAGAACTTTTTATATACTACGTTTTTAAATTTTGTGTCATAAATCATAAATTTGAAACCCGTCAAAATTAAGATTGTTAATAAGGGATATGTCAAAACAAATAAAATAACTTGCGGATTTTTTCCGTACTAACTTTCTATACAGCAAAATTTGCTGAAAACGAATTAAATTCTGCTGAAAGATGGCTAAAAGTATTAAAATAATGCATTGTCATCGTGCTCTGAGCAATTCTAATAGTTTCAAATGTCTACCTACTCGGGAAGTTAGTTAAAAATCGATTGCAAGATTTGTACTGGACAAACAAACAAACAAACAAACAAGAAAGCAAGCTAATAAAAACGTAGTAAAATGATAAATGAACAGATTAACACAATAAAAAATCTATAATAAGTAAACAATGAATAGTTCAATATGATTATAACAATGAACTACTATCAGTAAACAATAACTCGTTTACTGTGATTATCAATTATCTATAATCAGTAAACAATTAGTCGTATAATATGATTATTATTGTTAATACAACAATACGTTTAAAAGAAGTTTTAAATGAAATTATAAACGATTTGATAAGAAAATAATTAAGTGTTAGCTCAGGTTCTAATTAGTACCTACCAGTATATTTGTAAATAGAAATAGCAAAGTCAAGCTTGTTTCTTTATAATTCGAAAAGAACAACAATGCTAAAAAAAACTAAATCATTTAATTGCAGGAAAAACGAAAAAATGGCGGACTAAGTTTGATTATATCACTACGTGCTTTGAAGCAAGGAAGCTGCCCTTATGATGCTATACTTTAATTTCCTTTTCTTTCCTCCAACTGATAACAAGGTAATAAAAGAAAATAACGTCGGACCGACATTTCTCTCTATATTAAGAAGGAAAAGTTGAAATTGGTTCGAGAGAAAGTAGATGAAAGAGGGGAAAAAGTGGATGGTTTGGACAATGAAAGTTCTGAGGCTGGTTTCAAAATTTCCCAAGTGGTTAATGGAACATGCTCCTAGATAGGTACTGACTCTCTCTCTCCTTTGGCTGCTTTTGTAGCAGATAAGTTATGGAAACTGCCTTTGAGTTATGGAATATGCCCTTTGAGCTCTCACCTCACGTACACCATATGATATTTCCCTTGTTTTCATTCGTCTCTTCCTCTCCCCCCATCATTTTTTACGTTCCCATTTTTACAATAAAAAGCAAGTCCGTAATATTTAAAAAAAAAAAAAAAAAAAAAAACTGCCAATTGGTGTGGCACATAGCTTCCTCGCATCCTATCACGTAATTCATTTATTTTATGCTTTCACAACTATTATTGTCTAATTAGTTTAATTTTTTCCCCCGTTTTTTTAATTTCTCAAAATTGTTTTGATCTTTCAAAAGTTAAAAAGAGCACAGACGGTTCAAATTAATCTGGGGCTGTCTGCGGGTTACTTCCGATAAACTATAAAAGTTTCATACTAATCAGATAAGTATTTGAAGCTATAGGTGAAAATAAATGTATATTTGTGCGCATGTAAAAGAAAAGGAGCCCACAAGGTTGAAACTAATATGGGACAAAAAATTAGCTAATTATGACTTACCATACAAATTTCGTTAAAATCGGACGTGTAGTTTTTAAGACATTTTGGTTCGCAAAATTGAACGACAGACAGACACGGAACCAAAAATGTTCCCTGATGTCTGAAACGAATAACTGTCTTGGAATTTTTTAAATCGGAGACATCAAATATTTTCGTTCTTCAGAACGATCACATAGCTTCCGTTACCTTCGGTAAGCTCGGAAGCAATATAATAATAAAAATAATCTGCCTATTTGTGTGGCACATAATTCATTGTTTCCTCTTTTTGCTTTCGAACTTACCGAAGCTAATTTGGTTGTTTTTTTATTGTTTGACAGTATACTGATTGATTTGGGTCTTTAATTATCTTCACCTTAAATATCTCTACAAAAATCGCGGTAGACAAAACTAAATTTAACAATTATAAAATAAATAAGACAAAGCGACTTAAAATTTCATACAGTGTAACATACATCTCTTATTTGTTTCTTGAACCAAAATAACACCCGATTTTTATAATTAAATAACTCATAATTTAACTTCTACATGAGAAACAACGTTTACCAAAAATAGTTACGAATTAGTTTACTAACGTACGTGGAAAAGGTACAACACTTGATCTGTCAGATAATTTAGAGATTTACAGACCCCTTAAACAATCCTCATTTAGAATATTTCAATAAAAGCACTAATTTAATCAATTCAATTCTAGACAAACCCCTGCAATAGTTGTACAAACTTTGTCAATTCACAACTACTTTGTTCATCAACTTTACCTTTATCGCTAACATTATGTATTTTCCAATTATTAATTAATTATGTCAACTTCTACAGTAGTCGTTGGAGTCTAGAATATCATTGATTATTGAATAAATTGAACTTTATAACGATAGTTTATTAGTAAAGTTCCTAATTAAGGTGTTAGTTTTTTCTCATGTATGTTCCCTCTTGAACCCTTTGCACAGGTATTCTACCGCCCATGTTCTACGTCCTTAATCCGCATTCAGCCTCCAGGCTCCCTCACAATAATACTTGTTCAGCACTAATACCCCCTCCATTAATACCATTATAGAACTAATACCCCCTCACTATTACCTTTACAGAACTAATACCCTCTCATAAATACCTTTACAGAACTAATACACCTCACTATCACTATGACCCACCCACCCCACACATTTTGTACTTATTAATATTTGTTTTTTCACTCAGCCTATGTATTAATTTTCTATTAATACTATTCATTGTCGAGTGTTCGTGGGTACATTTAATTATGATTGAACATTAAAAAAAAGAAAACTATTTTCTCAGGAACTAGATTTTTCTCAGGAAAACGGCTTATATCGGTCGGTAGATTCCTATTTAAATTAATTACGTTTTAGAATTATTAATCAATATCGCGGAACCGTTTTCGAGAAATAATTATTTTTCATTTTTTTACAGATTTTGGGGGGAGGGGGGTAGCTCCTAAATATGTATTCATTTCTCGATTTCCCCTCGGGGTATGACTTTTCTGAACAAGTATGCCTAATTTTGTTATAATCGGCCCAGTAGTTTATGCTCCACGTGTCTGCACAGACGAAGACAAACATTTAAAAAAATTTGAATTAAACACAGGTGCCTTAATCTCAAAGAATCCATTATTGCCCAACCATAATATAACAATATACATATGACAATCAGACGAGCATTTTAGTCTTTCCAGTCGAATTTTCAAAGACGATTACTGAATCGTCATTGAAAGTATGACTTAAATATCCACGTTTTGAGGTACCCTGTGTCGCAGACACGTGGACGTGGAGCCTAAACTACTGGGCCGATTATAACAGAAATTGGTTGTTCAGAAAATCATAACCCAAGGCGAAATCAAGCTACATATTTGGGCTCTACCCCCAAAATCTCTGCAAAAACATGAGAAGAAATATTTCTCGAAAACGGTTCCGACAATATTGATTAAACATTCAAAAACGTAGTGTATTTATACGAATTTACCGATATAAGGCGTCATCCCGGAAAAAATCTAGTTCCTGAGGAAATAGTTTTATACGCGGACGAAGAGATGGAGCGTTCGATTCCCCACTGAGAAGAACTTATTATCATGATAAATTTTGATAAAATGTTCAATAATAATTAAATTTATCAACGAAAACTTGAAAATTAATAAATGGAAAACACTGGGCTAAGTAATTATGAACTTCTATATGAGGAAATTTATCTGAGTTGTCTCAGACCAATTTTTAATTTCTCATATAAAGAGAAAGTATTGTGTTTGCACAAAAATTCGATTTTGATGAAATTTACACGTTTTGAGGTCCCCTGAGTCCAAAAAAATGTTGGTTTTCAAAAAATGTCTGTCAGTCGTCTGTCGACTGTGGTGACTCCTGGAGCCTAAACTACTGGGCCAATTTTGACGAAATTTGGCATACATGCTCAGAAAAGTCATTCCCGGAGGTGAAATCGAGAAATGAATTTTAGCTCCAAATTTGGCGGCGCTACCCTCCTTAAACTCTGCAAAAACTTAAAAAAAATATTTCTCGAAAACGGTTTCGACGATTTTGATTAATTTTTTTTAAAAAATATAGTCCATTTAAATACGAATCTAACAATATAAGCCGTTTTCCCAGGAAAAATCTAGTTCCTGAGAAAATAACTTAAAACGCGGACGGAGAGAGCCCCAGTTCGATTCCCCACCGAGGAGAAGTTTTTTTATGATAAATTTTGATGAAATGTTCAATAATAATTAAACGTAACTACGAACACTAATAAATAGAACACGGGGCTACATAATTATTAACTCGTATATATGAGAAAGATTGTCTGAGTTGTCTCGGACTGATTTTTTTATATTATGTACAATCATTTTATTTTTATAGTTGCACGTTGGCGTTAGGTCTTATCTTAGCTTATAAATACAAAAGAAAACTTAGCTTTTATATTTAAACAGGAATTTATTTGTTTCAAAGTTTTCTGACTTTTTGCAGTCGTAACCAACTTAGAAAGTTTAAAAGTTTCAAAAAACCTTTGTGACAATTTTTCCTTTGAGAGTGTTATATAAGGATGTGTATAGAGAGGTGATATGTTTTGTTTTCCACCGTAGTTTTTCTTATAAAACTTTTATTCCATCTCCTTGTTTTAAAAATAGACGAAGGAAAGTTTTCTTTGTTTTGTACTTTTTAAGTTTGTCTTTAATTTATTTATTTTCTTTTGTTTATTTTTACATGGGTTTTAGATAGAATGAAAATTGAGGGAAATATATATTATTCTGTTGTTAACTCAGAGTAGAAAAAGGCATATTTGATTTTTAGACCCCTACTTTACTCTTAACTAGGCATTTATAGGGCATAAAATATGAATGGACATGAAATATTAAATCTACCAAATATCCGTACTTTTTTATGTAAATTTAAATATTACTGATTCTGTTTAGGTTTTCTGAGGGAAGAAAGCTTAAACTAGTATTTCCAACATTGCACTAAAAACAATTATTCAAAAACACAAATAACTATTATTGATTACAAAAGTATCAAACAATGTCGCAAGAGCCACACAGATGTCAATTATCTTTGTAATGAAATTAACTTCATTTTTTTTTTTAAACAAAAACTTTCTTTTACTAATAAAAAAGCAGTATAAAATACAGTAAATGATAAAATCTTAAAACTTAAGAACAATAAATTTCCTTCTGTTAACTAAATAACGAGACTATTAGTTAATTTATCATTCATTGCTTTTATCACTTTTGAGGATGTTTATCACTCCCTACAACGTCAGTGAAAATGAATCACTTGCCTCCGGTTGTCACCTCTCACACAAAGTTCCCTCTTGAAACGCTTTCCTTTGCAATCACTTTGCAACTTTCCATCCCCCCCCCCCCCTTAAATTTATAACTCAATCACTTTAAAGCTTCGTTCCTCTCACTCACAGACTTGAGATATTATCAACAGCTTCCTTTTATCATTTTTTATCATTATTCAAAAGATGAAGATTAAAAAAAACATGAAGCACGTTAAAATGTTTTTTTTAAACTTTCGTATAAATTTTCCTTTGGGGAAGAGAGAAAATGTTAGCTGATAGTTTCTGATAATAATGAGTGCTTTGCTATTCACTAGCCAAGTTTAAAAAGATGCAAACAGTTATGAGCTACGAGATTTCATAGTAACTAGCCCTTCTATCTTATTATTGGAAACACTATTTTCTTCAAACAACCATTTTAAAGTAATTTTTAAAGCAAAAACACATTAAAGAGAAAAAAAGATCTAAAGATCAAAGTAGAATAGGATAGATAAAATTAAAAGAGGCGGCCGACCGCCCCTGCTAATCTCAGCTCGAGAGGGAACCTACGAGGTTTGTATAATATAAGTACAATTCTTAGAGTAATACAAATAAACTATTTTTAAAAAACTATGCTTAAAACCTATATCTTATCCTGTGGAAAATTTATGATGAGATTCACCGGAGAAAAGATATAACCATTAATAAATTTTCTAACAACAGAAATATATATTATTACTGACCTTAATAATAATAGAATTTATTATTTATTTATTTGATTGCATTTATCAAAAATAACTGAAGACGATATCATCAAACAATTATGGACTTTTTTCTTTTGTACTTAATTCGAGCAAATCCCAGAGAAGTGAGACACTTTTCAAAATAATGAGCGCATCAAGTCTTGAAATCACCTAATTTCTTAAGAGAGGGGGGGATATTAAATAAATAAACATACATATGTAAGTGTCAAATAAGAACGTGTTAATATGAATATTGTTATAATTTAGTTTTTTTTTAAATATTTTTATTTTTAATTTCTCTGAGATAATATCCAGGATTTATTTACCAAAATTGCTAAATAAACAAATAAAAAAAATCGGTCCGAGACAACTCAGACAAACTTTCTCATATATGAGTTCATAATTACTTAGCCCAATGTTTTCCATTTATTAGTTTTCGTAGTACATTTATTTATCATAAAAATAACTTCTCCTTGGCGGGGGATCGAACCACCGTCCGCATATAAAGCTATTTTCTCAGAAACTAGATTTTTCCCAGGAAAACGGCTTATATCGTTATAGATTCGTATTTAAATGGACTACAATTTAGTTGTTGGTTTTTTTTTAATCAAAATCGTTGGAACCATTTTTGAGAAATAATTTTTTGAGAGTTTTTGGGGGGTAGCGCTTCCAAATTTGGAGCTAAAATTCATTTCTCGATTTCGCCTCGGGTTATGATTTTTCTAACATGTATGCCAAATTTCGTGAAAATCGCCCCAGTAGTTTAGGCTCCAAGCGTCTGCACAGACGACTGACAGACAGAAAGTGATTTTTTGAAAACCACTTTATTGGATTCAGGGGACCTCAAAACGTGTAAATCCATCAACATCGAATTTTCGCGCCATCGTAATACTTTCTCTGTATATGAGAAAGTAAAAAGGTCAGACACAAAACAACAAAATAATTAATTTTATTTTAAAAAAAAGCAGTAAACAAGAAGAAAATAATACCACGAGGATTAAGTGGGGAGAGTATCTCAGTACCAATGTGAGAAAGGGTTAAAAGTAGAAGCAAAGGGTTAAAAGTAGAGAATAATCAAGACTTGCAAGAAAATATAGCGCGGAGGGAAAAGAGAACCAAGTAAATTAACTTGGGTCGGAGAAAACCCTTAGGAGTCGTTAGGGCAACTAAGCAAAGAGTTTAGAAACCTGATGGCAACTTAAGGAGAGTTACGATAGAGCTGGAGGCAACAATTCAACCATTTATAGCTTCTATAACTAGTTTGCAATATATGAACAAATAAAACACAGAGCAGCAGTAACTAAAAACTAAATCAACTTAAAAAAACTACTTTAAACTTAATCCTATAATATGTTAAGTATTAATTGCTAACGTCTAAATAATTCAAGTTAAAAACAATATTGACAATACAAAATAAAAATAGTAAAACAAGAGACAGTGTAGAATCAATATAAATAAATTAATATCATGTATTATTTCATTAGATATAAGATTCCACATGCGCACAAACATTTATTTACACCTATAACTTCCAAAATACTCAACAGATTTTTAAGAAATTTTGAATTTTTTTAAAGAAAAAAGATGGTTTGGAAAGAGTATAGCCCACAGATCAAGGGTTTTTATCAATTTGATTACTTAATATAAAAAAGAGGTACAATAGGGGGGGGGGGGGGGAGGGGGGGGGATGATGCAAAGGTGAATTGAAAAAAAAAATTCATTTCTTTAGTAGTTGGGTCTATTAAGGAAATAAAAGCCTTACTTTTACAATATGTCGACCCCTCCTTGGATCATTCTCAAACTAAAATCATAATTATTTAAATATTAAAAATTGAACAAATAATTATTTCTACTTTGCATAACATTACCAATTTAATTATCTCGATACAAATGTTTAGAAATTAAAAACCTCACTAAGCTGACTGTCTAGACTCTAGACGATTACATCGTAATTGGTTTGAAAGTAGAATATTAATTTGAATCATTTTCATCATTTCACCCTAAAAAAAAAAATATCCTAATTTATTGATGTTTGTCATATTTCATGAAGGTTATTTGACCAAACAACAAAATTTTAATCTTAAATTTAATAATTAAATTTAAAAGGTAACTACTGAATACAGATAAGATATGGAGCGTTAGTGGAGTTTATCATTTAAAGTATAAGCAAAAGTCTCTCCACGTAAAATATTTATTCAAAATTACTGAATACAGGTTCTATTTAATGCAGAATTAGTTTTAAATACATAAATAATTGAAAGAGTGTTTTTATAATTCTAGCTTCCATTCTTTTACCATTTTAACTTATCCACTAAAACTAATATTTCATTGGCAATGCTTAAACTTTTGCACCAATCCAGATAAGTTTAAGCAGTCTGTGTTGACTGTATTGCCAAGTTTATTAGAGGTTTCTTATACCCATAGTAATAATTATAATTTAACAACAAAAATCAAATAAAATTAATATATACTTAAATGATTAAATATTGTATTATAATGTAAATCATTAATTAAATGACAACGACAAAGATAAAATTGTATTCTAATTACTAAAACATTCTTTATGTTTGTATCTTCTTAATTATTAAGCCACATAATTTATTTATTTTGTAAAATTGTAAATTTCCTTAATGCTTATTTATAATTCCCAGCAGAATTTTTTGAAATGAATGTTAAGTTCATTCTTTGAAATATGCAATGCTTCTAAGAGTAATCATTTTTTAAAAGGTCACTCGGAAGAAATTTCCACTCTATCAAAAGTTTGGCTATCAGTTGAGTTTTTGGTTTACAAACCTTTCCTATTAAAAGAATAATAACTGCAGCTATTTTTAATTCGAGTATACATGGATTTAATTCAAAATATAAAATCATTTAGGAGTGGGGTGAATCATTTATAGAAGTTGTTGGAGGGGAGATAGCGGTGCGATTAATCAGAATATAATGGTTTACCCCGTGGTTTGGCCTCTGGACCCTGAGTTCAATCAATTAGGCTTCAATTCTCTGCCAACTCGTAAAGTTTTCATAACGAATCGTCTGTAAGATATTGATTATCGAATCATTTTAAAAAGGATGAAAATTTCTATTTCGAATGAAAGTTTACACGTGGAATTGATTAGCAAATTGCACATTAATTTATTTGCAATAAATAAAATACGCTAGAAATACTCGATAATTTAATTTTTAGTCTTCCACTGTAAATTAATTTGTTCAAATAATGTTTTAATATTTGTTATATAACACGATGGTTCTTTAAATTAACCAAACGTTCGTTTTGGAGTTTGCGGGCAAATTTTTGCTTGTGTAAACAAGGATTACCGAAAATAAGAAATTTACAAAGCAACCCAATAACAAATATCCCCAAAAATACAGTAAGCATACCATCAATTTCAATAAAGATAAAATATAGAGGAAAGAAAAACGCATATAAACTATACAAATAATACCAATAAATTTATTCCCGTAATAACAGACTATTATTTTACACAAGCTAAATAACACTAATTTGTCAAAAAAAATAAATATTGTAACGAGAAAATAATGAAATTTCTCACAAGAATAAAAAAGTGTGTATGGAGTAATTTTTTTTCAACTTTATTGTACAACAATGTAAGCTAGTCTTTATAATTTCATATTTTTCATATCCACGACTTTTTCCAAGCTTCAGACAAAGTTATTTTACTGTATGAAAAGGTTAGGGGGCAAAAAAAGAAAAATAGCATTATCAGGTAATATAAAGGAAGGTTATGATAAAAAAAAGAAATATGATAACATGATAAGGAGTGAAGGAGGTCGGAGGCTGCTTGAGGTACGCCCTCTTCCAGACTTCTTCTCATAAATTATCACTGAGTTAAAAAAAAAACCTTCATAGCTTCGTGGCTGGGAATAAAGAGGCTGAGTTCGGGAGAAAAAATGAGAACGAACGGTTAGAGAAAAAAGACTAAAACGAAAAAAAGCAAAAAAGTGAGAAAAAAAATATATAGAAAGATATGTAATGTTACCTAACAGGTCGAGAGTAGAGTAAAAATGTTGGTTCTGGTACATGAACAGAAGGGGAAAAAGAATACCATGCGATAAGGACAGGAAACAACCCAGAAATACGAGGGAAAAAAATTGAACATAAATCAATACATAGGTAGAGAATGGGAAGAGTAGGACAGATATGACACTTGGAACTTTACGTGACTACGTGCATCTTTACAGGACATCTAGAACAATTTCAACTTGAGCAAGGGGGAAAAATCTAAGGAAATCCCAATAATATATTGGTTTGAAAAAGAAGTTATGTGAAAGAATAATGCTTTTAAAAGAAAAAATAGTGACATTTGGAGATATTATGTGACACTAAAACAAAAATATATCTATATTTTTGTTTATTTTATACATTATATATTTCTTTTGAGATATATTGTTTATTTATTTAGACTATTTTAGGAAGAAAGAAAATTTAAAATTCTCTACATAAAATATTAATGTAAAAAGCGCAATAGGTTATTGAAAAATGGTCAATAGATAAAATCTTCAGGATAGAACATGTAAAACTCAAACAAATATATAATTTTATTATTAATAAAAATATATAATATATATTAGTAAAGTAAATTATAAAAAATATATATTTTTTACTCCTGGGGAAGAATCAATGACAGTTTTCATACCTTATACTCGTTTACAAAGCAATAATTACTTATCTTAAACATATTCTAAGTAAGTTTGAATGGATATATCGATTATATCAAGACAAAAAAGAAAAAAAAAACAATACACATGGAATTCTAAAAAATTTGGGACACATGTAACCTCTAATATTTTGTCCACAAACTATAAACAAACACGCACCGTCCCACGACAAGATACACAAGGGTCTTAGAATAATTTCGCAAACTCGAGCAACACAATAAACAACAAACTAAAACCAACATATCCCTAGTCCCTGGTATTGGTATCAAAATACAAATTTAAAATGATTCGACTCATAAATCGTAATCCAATATCCTAGTAAACAACGATTCTTTAAAAGAAGTCATTTTATAAATGCGTTCTTTTTCAAGAATCGACTCTCGATTATTTTGCCCATCTCTACGCAAATAATAATCGTACATTTATAAACTAATTCATATTTTAGACTACTAAAATATTATCATTTAAATAAAAAAATAAAATAAATAAATATGGTTGAATTATATTATGAATAGAAAATGTATATTTTCAAGAATTCTAAAAATAAAATATAATATTTTAAAGCTACTCTAAATTACTTAATACCAGAGAAATATACTACATTTGCTTGTTTTTGTTGCGAGGCATTGAAGAAAAAAATAAAATGTGGTACTTCTTATACTTTAAAAATATTTCCATCAGCCATTAGATTCGGGTGAATGACGATGAATAACCCGTTAAAAAGTAGGGTATGAAATGAAGGGAGGCGAGGGGGTGTTAGGGTTAAAAGCATGCTTGTAGAGGGCGCCACTCTATATAACGTCTTACAGGCATGAAGCTTCTGCCTTTAAGACTCCGAGGGCGAAAAAGAGTGAGAGAAAAAGTATAATATATTTTTGGAACTCAATGGAGGCAATACGAAAAAAAGGGAGAAGAAAAAAAAATACATTGGCAGGCAACGCTAAGGTAAGTGAATTTGGGAAAAGAGTTGGTGGTGAGGCAAAGAACAGCATCTCTAGTACCAAAATGATGCTCAATCCACCTTAGCCCTTCGTTCGAAAAGAGCCTGAGTGTGAGAGAGAGGTACTTTTCAATTCCATTTGGTATTCATACGGACCGGAACCAAGTTTGACGAACTAAAGTGTGTCGGCATGGCAAGGGACCGAACCAAATAAAGGGAATAAGAAATAAGTGGAAACTTAAAATAGGAAGAAGAAATAAAGCATATAGGAAAAAATGTAATTCTATAACCTTAGCTATCTACGTAGCTAGAAGATTTTATATATTATATGAATGGTTATTGTTGAATAGCATGGAAGAGCGATGTAAATACGTGCTAGACATGTTTTTAGTTCTCATACTTATATATTCACGTGCTAAAAGAAGAAATACGTGGAGATCAATTTGTTTGCTCTATAATAACTATACTTTTTACTCTAATATAGCAATGTAAAAAAAGTGTATCAGACTGCGAGAGTTTTTAAAGCAAACCTCATGAAAAAGAAGAAGAGAGGATTTCTGATAAACAAGAGAGCAACTGAGGAGTTGAACAACCACGAACCCTAATTGCCACATTAGTAAGGGGGTGGACGATTCAGCATTATGAGTAATGACATGAAAACTTAAAACAACCAATTTTATATCAACACTTGTTTATTTTCGGCCTATAACATTTTTGTAAAATAAGATTTACCTTCTAGTATTATCTAGTTTGGACTGCTTGCGAGCAAAACTTTAGACTAAAGAACCTTTGTAAATTTTAATTATAATGGTCAGCAAAATCCACAGTTTAGTTATAACGAAGTCTAATGTCCAAAAAGGATAACCGCTTCCTGACATTTAGAGCTAGGGGATTCTCAGAATTATCCCACCGGATATTACTCAGAAGGGTCGTCGAAATTTAGTTAAAGAGAAACGGAGAAAACGGCGATGATGACGATATTGCAAGAGGAAAGGCTTCGTATTATATCCAAATTTCCTTCCTTGCTCAAAATCTCATCTGAACCTACGATGGAAAGGACAAAATATCTTTCTAAGGAATCCGCCTCCACCTTGTCCTTCCAGGTAAAGGAGAAAATGACAGTTGTTAAAGCATTTTGAAGGAATACGAGGATCAGCTCCTTTATTTTGCCTACTCTGGCCTCCTTCGTAGAAAGAGGGCCGTCCTTTAGCAAGGAAGCTCTATCTTTTTTTTTTTGAAGGGGGGGGGGGGGGGGGGGCGCCTAAACAATTCCGAGCCTCCTCTCCAACCCTCGTAGAAAGTTTTAACGATCCTTAGAAATTGGTGAGGGGGCAGAATGCGACCACCCCCTTCACTCAGATTACACCCCCAACTCTAAACTCTAACTTGTCTTCGGCCCTCATCCCTCTTGATACCTCATCCCCCCCCCCCCCCCCCTTAAAAGTTTACAAAAGATGAGAGGAAACCTCCACTTCCATTTTTTTCTTTCTTTTACCTAACCCCCCCCCCCCCCCCCCTCGCCACCATCTAAAAGAAAGTATCAAAAAAAGGAAATAATCGACCGAATTTTAATTGTAGTTTTTACAAGGGGAAAGTTAAGAAAGAACCTTAAAGGATATCCGTTGCACTTAATGATTCAAAGAACATAGCTTGTATAATAAAACGTTAAGAATGATCGTATCTAAGTTAATCTTATAATACATTCAATAAAAGGAACATATTATAAGGATACAGGGAAAAAAAAAATCATTACGATATAAAATATAGTAGACAAATAAAATAAGAATACATATAAGAATGTTGAATTGTTCGAATGATATGTAATAAGTAATAAACAATGTCAAAACAATCATATTTCACACAGATCGATTGTATGAATACCGATATTTTTAAATTACGCGCTGTCTTATGCTTTATAATATCTGTTATTTCTTAGAATTAATTCTATGTACACACGATTATGAGAATTTTAAAAACGTAGAATTATTAATGTTTTAAATCACATCTTTAGCAGAATTATTACGTTGTTTTTATTAAGGATTCTGGGAAAATAAAAAAGGTCAAACTAATTCCTAAGGTGTTAAGTAACGAAGCATTTATCCCTTCTAAGTAGAAGAAAAATGAAGGGAGCAGAACCCCCTCGCATAAACCTCTTAAAAACTAAAGAGAAGAGTATTCCGTGAAAAATACCGACAAAAACAAGGTGTAAAGAGCAGCGATGCTCGACGTAGCGAGGTGAAAGCTTTAGAAATTGCGGCACAGTAAATTTCAATGCGTAACACCCCCTTGAGAAGAGCATACCGGTGTGGTAAAGTCTTCTCCATTACTCCTTGTCTTTGTACGTGTAGGGTCCGAATAAACAACTTGGGTTCCCTACAAAAAGCCCTTTACAAGCAATGTGGCTAATGGGCCACGTGCTGGTACCAACCTTTATAACACCTAACTAATGTCTTATTAACGACCAATGAAAGCCATGCACTAGTATCACAAATACATATGTACATTCACCACTCATACCTACACATTATATAATAAAATAAAACAAATTAATACACCGACATCGCTATTATATCTCAATTATATTTTGCTTCCGATATTACCGAAGAAAAAGAAATTTTTGAATGTCTCCGAATATAAAAAAAAATCCAACAGAAATCCGTTTCAGGCATCAAGGAACATTTTGGTCCCGTGCTTGTCTGTAGCAAGCTTACTGTGAGTATTATTATAACTAGAAGCTTAATACGTTTAACAAGCTCTTTTTACATTTAATTTTATTTATTTTTTAAAATTATTATTGCCTGGTTTCTCAATCATTTTTTTAAATATCTTTTTTTTCAGACCTCTAAAGAAGGATTAAGGTAAAAGCAAAAACGTCTAGAATATAGGATTGGGTATAATTGTGTGTAAATGAACAAAACCGAATCTTAGTG
This sequence comes from Gerris lacustris, assembly GCA_951217055.1. Lineage (NCBI taxonomy): Eukaryota > Metazoa > Arthropoda > Insecta > Hemiptera > Gerridae > Gerris > Gerris lacustris. The sequence continues at coordinate 31,156,802 of OX578281.1, read as the reverse complement.
TGTATTGTTTATAATTAAGCTCGACAACTTAATTGTTCTCATATAATATACATAAGAAGTAGGTATTGTTAAGATACATAAATTCATTAGTAGTTTTGGCGGGGATTTTGTGGTATTTAAATAATATCATGGTTTTATTACTGATTCAATAAATAAACACACAACTAAGGACTAATCAGTTTTATGTCTGACCACAAGATTATATACAATCACGCAATACCGGTTTTGACTTAAGAATAATAACTAAGTAACGTCTTCATCAGTTAGCTGATTATTTTTCGCTGATATGTTTTTTGACAGACCAAGGGAGGGGGATTGGTGAGGATATGAAGGTGTAACGTATAAGAGGTGGTGGTATACTAGGCCTGGATGAAGTTAAAAGATTTCAAGGATTACTGGGGGTCAGGTACCAGGATACAAAAATAAACTTACTTAAAAAAGTTAAAGTTAGAGGTACATGGTACAGGTACGTACATGGTTGGGGTTATTTAAAATATATACATCTAGGAAAAAACAAGTATTTTTAAATTAATTATAACTATTTAATAGAGATAGGTGGTTACATAGAGTTGTTTATCTTAAATTAATGAATAGATGAACATGATCCTACCAATAATTATATTGGAAGAATAACTGACTATTATCTTCTGATGTTATCTTCAAAGAACTTAAATTCTAAGGTATTTATATACTAGAAATTTATAAATTAGTTATAGGAATGTTGTCATAAAATAGTACTAGGTTTGAAAGGTTAATATAAATATATAGTGAGATTAAAATAAAAATCACAGGGTAGTACTTGCATCCAAGTACTTTTTAGGGTTTCGTAGATTATTGTTATTATAATACGAGTATTATGAAATAATACTTTTATTATTCCATCCTGCTCTATATGAAAAGAAAACAATATAAACAAATTTAGGCCCTCCCCAAAAAAAAAAAAATTAATAAAAGGGTCCCTGGTTCGATCCCCCGAGGGGTCAAAATGTATTTTATCGATAATAACAAGGTAAATTAATTTTTTTCGGAAAATTTTCATCGCCTTTTAATAAGGTATTTGCATGAATTATTTTAACATTTTAGGACTAGTCATTATAGGGTGGTTGGGAGGAGGGAATATTTTTGGAGGTATATTTTTACTCAATAAACCAATAAAGAATGGAACATTAAAAAAATATACATATATATTTGTAACCTAATCATCAGCAGCTTTCATTTGATACCCCTCAAAAATAAAAATATTTAAGTTTACCATTTTTGAGCATGCGCATATTAACTTTTTATCTTCTCTACATTTTTCCTACGTGTGGGTCAAAAAGTAGCACTAATGTTTTAAATGTCGACCTCTTTCCTGAAACGGTTTGGGAGTGTAAGATCTAAGCACTAAGTTCGCAAGAATAAGACGAGAGCTTCTTTTTCCGTTGGAATCAAAACCACTTTCCAAAATAAACTATATTTTTTTTTTCTTTTACAAAACTTGACATTCATAAACAAAACAATTACCTTGACAACAAAAAATAAATAAAACAAAAATAATAATACAATTAAATAAATACCCCAAATCCAACACACTCCCACCTAAATTAACTTCCAAGTTAATTTACTCTAAGTCATGCGTCTCGGGAACCATCTCCAAAGGGTATATCTTCCTCAGGGGACGCAGTACCTCCCCCTTAGCCGTCCGCAGCCGAACCACTCTTACGTGGCCATCTCGACCAGGGATTAACTCCTTTACTCTTGCAAGTGGCCATGAGATCCTCTTCTTTGACTCATCTTCAACAAGCACCAAATCTCCCACGATAAGCTTTCTCTTTTCTCCCTTTATTTTAGGACCATGTACTAATTGCCCTAAGTACTCAGATCGAAACCTTCGTCGAAATTGTTCTCGTAGAAGTTGCCTCCTCTTGGCACGCCGATTCAACAAATGCGAATCCACAATGTCGCATTCAGGAAGCCCAGATTCTTTCGGTTCTTGTAAAAATGTATTTGGTGTGAGAGGTGAGAGGTCTGTAGGATCTTCGGAAACGTAAGTTAAGGGTCTGTTGTTTATAACCGATTCACAATCGCACAGCACAGATAGCATCTCCTCGTAACTTAGACTCGCTCTACCAAGGATCTTCCTAAGCAATGCTTTCATAACTCTAACTAATCGCTCCCACCATCCTCCCCACCACGCTGCGGACGGTACGGAGAATTTCCACATGATGCGTTTTTCGGCACAGTGTTTACCTACCTGATCCCAGTCTATGTTTTTAAATGAATTATTTGCTCCTACAAAATTCCTACCATTATCCGAATAGATAACTGATGGACGTCCACGTCTAGCCACAAATCTCCTAAGAACCTGTATAAACATATCTGTAGAAAGAGAAGATACTAACTCAAAATGGACAGCCCTATAGACACCACAAGTAAACAAGCAAATCCAAGCTTTTTCTATACATTTAGTCAAATGATATTCTATAACTGCTTGCAACAAAAACGGACTACAAGTTATACCAAAAACAACTCTTCTATGCCTAAAATATCTAAGAACCCCATTATTATCTGTCCATAAAAATCTTAAAAAATCCCTATCGTTTTTACATAAACTTACTTGCAAAAAGGCACGTCTAATATCAGAAATAACTCCTAAGCGAAACAATCTAAAACCTAACAAAATATTGGGAATATTTTCAATCAAATTAATACCTTTTTCCAAACACTGATTAATAGATGGTGATGGTTTGCATCTGGTACTGGCATCAAATACTGGACGAACAGGGGTAGAACTGCCTAACTTAATAACATGTCGGTGAGGTAGATAGTGCCCATAGTTCCCAACTTCATTCTTAGGTATTTCTTCGATAACGCCTTCGTCAACCCATTCAGTGAATACCTTGGCATATTCTTCGTAGTAGCCTTCCTCCTTCAGTCGACTAACAGTTGTCTGCAATCTTTTTAAAGCTATCTCATAATAACTAGGAAGAGGGTCATGTCCTTCCACCCATGGCATCTGAACCTCATAACGTCCTTCTTCATTAACTATAACGGATTTTTGAAAATGGTCCTTTACTTGATCTTCCAGTTCTTTTCTTGACTTAGCCTCTATAGGATCCCTTATACCTATAACATCTAGGTCCCACAGCTCTTCAGGTTTCATCTGGGACAGCATTGATGTTATTACATTTGATCTTCGACTTTCTGAAATGCGGCCCATGACAGTCCAGCCAATATGCAACTCCACTGCAACGAGTCCATTTGACAACTCAATCTTTCTTCCGGTAAGCAATTTTCCTAAAATGTCGGCTCCAATTATAACTTCAATGGGACCTGCCTCATCCAGGCCAGCTATATTGATGTTATTACGGCTTAACTCTTCCACCCATGGCCCAGACACAACAGGAACCACATCTCCACATAGCTTCTCTTGTGATAATGCTTGAAAATTACAGTAATAACTGTCGTCTATATTACCTAGCCTGACTTTATAGCAATTGTGATGAAGTGGCTTTGTTTCTACACCTCCAAATAGTGAGTGAATAATAGTCACAGAGTCTTCTATAACATACTTCATCTTCTTTGCCGTTTCCTGTAAAATATATGACCTTTCTGATCCAGAATCTATGAGAACTCGAACTTTGATCTTGTCCTTTTTTCCGATCATCGAGACAGAAACGGTTTGCAGAAAAACATTTCCCATTGAGTAGTTTGTAAGTGCTACCTCTTTCTTTGGTGATAATTTGACAGCTTTTTCTTCTTTTATTGGTACCGCATTTTGATACACTTTTGGGCACATAATAGCTAAATGTCTTAGTCCACAGTTTTGACAAACTACTTTCACCCTACACATCTTTGCCGTATGGTTGAACTTTAAACAAATATAGCATCTTTTCTTCTGCCTAATTATGTCATTCTTCTGGTCAAGGGACATATTCTTAGCAGTTTCACATTTTGAATCAACTAAGGTTGCAGCAGTAGGTTCAGTAGACAATTCTAGTTTCTGTTTTAAATTCTGATGCTTTACCTCATAGTTCTTTACCGTTGAACCTACGTTACTAACACCAAATTCTGATTTTGCTAATTCAATTCGCTCTTCCACTTCTACTTCGTTCTTTAAAAACCTCATCAAGCTTTCGAGCCTCCTATTAGATAGAGATTCTTTAGTACTTTTATTAATTGAAGCACTGACTCCACTTCTCTGCCACACCCGCAAAATTTCTTCAGGCAAACTGGATTCAATAAGGGGCAACAACACAGCTGCAAACATATCATTGCTGATGCCTAGTGATTCTAGCGATCTTAAGTGGGATTCCAAACGATCATACAAAGAGACAATATTTTTATCTTTCACTTTTCCCAATGCATTTTGAAGGACTAGCTTCAACAATTCTTCTATCAGTAAGTCATCCCTTCCATAGCGAGCCTTCAATGCCTCAATAACTTTAGGGAAGTTCTCCGCAGTAGGCGGGTAACTTTCCACTAACTCACGAGCCTTCGACTTTACTACAGTAGCCTGAAGTAAGCACTGAAACTTATCTTCAGGTTTTAGGTTCGGGTCATCAATAACTACTGAGAAAAGCGACCAAAATGGTAAATACTCAATTAACTCTCCACTAAACTTTTTCAACTCTATTTTTGGTAAACGGCATTTTGGTCCTGAAGTTACTGAATTTTGAGAAAATACTATTGCATTGGATTGTTTTAATTTTGAATTATTAACAAAAATCTCTTCGCCTAAAAGAATTTTCACTCCGGCAAATTTAGCTATATAAACATCAGATTCGTCAAAATTTTGAAGAAGCTCCTCTTCACTACACTTTGCCTCAAGCATGACTTCTATTATCCTATCTTCTACTTCTTTTAATTTATTATAGCATTCTTTTAATACTAAAAATTGTAGTTTGATTAAATTCTGCTCTCCATTATTCTGAATCAAATATTCAATATTTGTTACCTGCCTTGTCACTGAAGCTCTCAAAGTTGACCGCAATACTTTAAGCTGGTCCATGTCTATTCTTGGAGTCACGGTCGCCACAAAAAATGTAAGATCTAAGCACTAAGTTCGCAAGAATAAGACGAGAGCTTCTTTTTCCGTTGGAATCAAAACCACTTTCCAAAATAAACTATATTTTTTTTTCTTTTACAAAACTTGACATTCATAAACAAAACAATTACCTTGACAACAAAAAATAAATAAAACAAAAATAATAATACAATTAAATAAATACCCCAAATCCAACAGGGAGATATTATTTATTTACTCAGTAATAAAACCATGATATTAATATTCATACAAATAAGTATTTAAATCCTTATGTAAATAGTGCATAAAAAAAACGAGCAGCAAAAAAGTTTTATAAAATTAAAAAATGTTGAACTAGAATAGGTATTTTGTAGAAAGCCATTCCCTATACAACTGAATCAGTTTTGCAAGATATTATTTACATCAATAATGTATTCATCCGGTTAAATACATTGCTATTATGGAAAATATAAGTTTGATTCCTAAACTTAAATTCAAGGGAGAGAATTACAACACTTATCAAAACTTACAGAGAGCTCGGGAAACATGTTCATCGTAATGCTTGCTAACAGTGTCAAAAGGCTTACCTGAAACAAAAAAACCAAAAATATTATTAACGTTTCGTCAAATACAAAACTAAAAGAAAGTTTAAGATAATTTTTACACAAATGCTGTACTAGACCCTCCTTTAGCCAGAGTGACTGTGGGGCAGAAGGAGCCTGTCCCGTCTGCTTGGCTATCAATGAATCGAGGGCAACACACACAGGTCATGGGTTCGATTCCGGACCACGACTTTCTGATTTATATTTATGTATCGACGGCGGAAGAGGACAACGTAAACCCCTAAAGATTTCTCTGACATAGTGCTCTGATTTGCATCAGAGCAGTACTACTTGAGGGTCAAGAGTGGTATAGGGTCATGGGTATGACCCAAAGCTTTAACGCTGTTTTTTCTTTTTACATAGCTCATCAATGACTACACAATACTTACTTCGGCGCTAGAGTAGGCTGGAAGGAACTCTTTATCACGGGACTAGTAATAATAGACCTTAATAAGGCCTAATTCCTAGGTTCGAATAAGTGGTTCGTCCTAGCTTTCTAGTATAGGGTATACTACATCGATAGTACCTACTGTATACTTCATAGGTGTAATACATCGATAGTACTGTACTTTATACGTGTACTTCATCGATAGTTATGTACATCGGTGCACTGGAAAGTGAAAAGTGACTGATTCCGTCTATCTGTAATGATCTAATATTGTGTTAATCAGTATGTAAAATAAAACAAATTGCCAATAACTATTGCTAAATTAACAACTATATATATATTTTACTCACTTCTATTTTCCATTAGGGATTTTTTTTTATAAATTAATTTTCGATTAAGGTATGTACCTAATGAAAATGAACAAACAGACTGTCTGAAATAAATATTAAAAATAAATAGAAGTGAGATGAAAAAAGTCCTACTTCACTCATGAAAATAATGTTTTTGCTTGTTTTACTCCATGGGTTTCTCAGTTCTTCTCTTACCGACAATACTTTATTTTTAATTTTAACAAGTAAAAGTTTATTTTTAAAACTTCTACCATGCCTACCTACATGAAAAAATGTAGAAAAAATATATATGTATAATATATATAAAAAAAAAGAAAACCCTCTTGAGAAATCCAGTGATAAATGGAATCCTAAAGAGTTTTCTCTCCCAGGGCAGCAACTGAAAGAAAAATAAAAGTTTTCACCAACCAGAGGCATTTTCCCTCCACTGACTAATTAAAATTCCGCGGTATAACTCATTAGGAAATGGTAGGAAAAACGTCAGGTTCATGGGAGGACGAATTTTCAACTTAAAAAAGATTAGAGTAGAGAGACTTTAAGTTTTAATTTTGAGTAGGATTTTCAAGTTGGACGGTATAAGAGAATGTTGTTTTTTTAAACCGGTGAAAAAGCCATCTGTTACTTTGTGGGTGGTGTAGTCTAGGGAAGGTTTTCTCTAAGTAGTAAGGTCGGTTTAAGTAAACCCTGGGGTAACATCCTAAACTTGCTATCCCCTCCTTCCCTGTCCCTGTTCTCTCCAATATTTACCTTATCTGTTTCAACCTGAGTCAAGATAAAACACGCCGCGAGAATTCGAGAAATCCAGAGTAACATCAGAGGCAACTAATACTAAATATACTTTCAACGATTTTATAGTTAGACATGTATGTTTAAAGTATTTAAGGGAAAAACAGTTCACGTCGTTGTAAATATCTAGGGGAGGTTCTCTCCGCGAAATTGCATGGAGAGAGGAATTGGTTTCAGTCATACTTCTTGTCAGAGCAGAGCCTGGAAAAAACTATTGCAGCAACTTTCCCGCCTTCATCAGCTATTGTGCAGGTTAGATGAGCGCAGCTATATTACTCACTTCTGGCACTGTAGAAGGTCACTGTAAATGGATAACTGATAAAGGACCAGTTTTATTAATTAAAATAGAACAAATGAACTAAAATAAACAAGTAAATTAAAAAAAACTAAACTACTCAAATACTTCGACTACCTTGGTTTAATATAAAGAAATGCTTATTGCAATTATGATAAGTTAATCAAAAAATAAATGGATTTTCTAGATAAGATCTAGATCAAGAGTAATCAAGGCAGGGCAGAGATAATAACTAGAGTAAGTCAACTGAGTTATTGTACAACCATTGCTAAGGTGGAGAACGTGGAGAAAGAGTGGAGGAGAACCCTCTCCTTTCAGTTCAGAATAAACAGTAGCGAACCCCGCAGTACGAGGGAAAAGAGGAACTAATTCCCGTAAGTACCTGTAAAAAATGTATCGTTCAAGGTGTAGACGGGTCACGAACTTCCTCCGGATAATTCTGTTGAAATCTATATTTTGGATTTTGAGGGTGAAAATAATACTTTTCCTTTAAAGTTAAGGAAAAGAAAAAATATATAAAGTAAAAAAGCCTTAAATAAAGTGCAATAGGTAACAGAAAGCTCATACGGTTACAGAATAATAATTTATGATTTTATTTTACTATACACTAAAAAGTTCTTTGTTGTATTTTAATTTATTGAAGCTATGATTATCAAAATAAAAATATAAAATGCATGCATTAACGAAAAAGAACCAACGAAAATCATCTATATTTTTTCTCCTTCTCACTTAAATGGGTAAATGTCATGCCTCACTACTAATTTGAGCGAGCTATACATGAAATTAAAACATTTACAGTGTTTTCTCCTCTCTCCCTAAATTCGAAGTGAATTTTATTTTATTGACAAAAAGAAACATTTAATAAACAAAGTAATTAATCACAACTTGAGCAATTGAATAATTAAACATAGGGAACTTTATACGGAGCAATTTTGTAGCTTCAGCGTTATCACTAATCTAGTCAATAATAGAAGAGACAGAGAGACATGACAGAGATACAGTGGGAGCTTGTCAATATTATTAATTTTCAAACAGCGTACAAACTATCACCTCTTTGGACATGACACCCTGTAATTTCTGATGTATCCTGTAATATTGATCCAATATAGTTAGATGTCAATCTTCGTTCATTTAATTCATATCTCTATATCTCTTGTATTCTATCAAATAATAGAGAAAATTTTTATAGTTTACGTTACTTGAAAACGTCTTTTTAGCCTATTCTAAGAGCATCTAAAATGTTATTATATACAAATAAATTTATGTTGTTTATGAACGGGACATGAAGATCGGGGTATTTTATTTAAACAAAATTATATAAATACCAATAATATTTTATTATTAAAAGTTGTACATTATATAATAGATTAATGTTTTATTTTGGTAGCCAGAAAAATAAATTGGTACATTTTAAAAATATTTTAGTTATGTGAATTAAAAAAAAAAAAAAAAATACGTCAACAGAAATTAGCCGATAGTATTAGGTTAAAAATAAACATAGTAGGGTATATAATATATCAAATAAGGGGGGCATGTCTTTTTAAACGCCAAAAAAATATGTCGGGCTAAACTAGGTATATAATTACTTATTATTATTTTTTTATTATTATTACTTTAACATGTGCTGCGAAATTGCATTCTTAAATTTTACGTCTTTGGCTTTGGGGGGGGGGGGGGGGGCACGTCTTTTTGAACGCCAAAAAAAAAAATGTCGGGCTAGGTATAATATAATTAGGTACTTATTTATTTATTTATTTATTTTTACTATCACAACACTATTACTTTAACACGTGCTGCGGAATTGCATACTTAAATTTTAGGTCTGGCTTTGGGGGGGGGGGGGCACGTGCCCCCCGGCCCCCCCTTGGGTGCGCCACTGCTGAACACCAACCACTCTATAATTATTATAGGTTAAAGGGAGCTAAAGTAGCCAAGGGACTCTAGGTACCCGCCACAGCTATCAATGAATCGAGGCGAATCAAGGTCGTGGGTTCGATCCCGTGCCATGATGCTCTGATTTATATCTATGAACCGAGGACAACGTAACCCCCTAAGAGCCTTTTCACACTAGAAGCCTTATGCCTCTCACTCCGGAGCAGGGCGAGGGAACCCTAATAAGGGTTTCTCTTCCCCCACAATTTATACAGCTCACTAATGACCACACCATATACGCGCTTCGGCGGTATTATGTTCAGGTATGAAGTGGGAAGTGGCTGACACTCTTCACTAAGGAGTTAGTAAAAAGGTCCCAATGTAGCCTAATTGCTAAGTTAATATACAAGTGGTTCGTCCTCGCAGTCTAACGATTGTCATTTCTATTGGCTAAGCTTCACCAACGTCCGTAACTGTTAGCGGTAATTTACCATTATTTAATGGTAACGTTACAAACCTAATAAATTCCTAGCCTTGTCTTACAGACATTTCACACCTTAATAATCTATACACGAGTAATATACGAGTATTTTCATTATATAATCCTCTCCTACTTTTGTCGTATAGAAATAGGGGTTTGTTCGGGGTAATCAAGATCCAAATCATTATTTTACTTAATTACTACGTTTTTATTAGCTTGCTTTCTTGTTTGTTTGTCCAGTACAAATCGTGCAATCGATTTTTAACTAACTTCCCGAGTAGCTAGACATTTGAAACTTTTAGAATAGCTCAGAACACGATGACAATGCATTATTTTAACACTTTTAGCCATCTTTCAGCAGAATTTAATTCGTTGTCAGCAAATTTTGCTGTATAGAAAGTTAGTTCTGAAAAAATCCGCAAGTTATTCTATTTGTTTTGACATGACCCATATTTACGATCTTCATTTTGACAGGTTTCAAATTTATGATTTATGACAGAAAATTTAAAAATGTAGTGTATAAAAAGTTATTTTTATCTTGCAATTACTCAGAGCAAGGAAGGGGTAGAGCAGGGGTATCCGACTCCAGTATTCTAGAGGTGTAAGAGCACTAGCGCTCCACGAGAATATGGTGGTTAAAATTGTAAACTACTTATGATCTTTTGATATTTGTACTATTTTGTAAATAAACAATACAAAAAAATAAACAGCCTCGGTGGCCGAATGAGATGCGCGATAGCTCAGAATGAGAAAGCTCCCGGGTTCGAATCTAGTAAATTGACAAATTAATTTATTAATTTATTTCTTTGAATTAAGAAGCTCTAAATCTTTTGAATGGTGTAAAAGATTTAGTTACAATAATTCCCGTGGAGTGCTAGTAGTCTAACACAGGTAGGTAAAGAGGGGAGTTGGAAATCTTTCCGTTTAAGGATTCTATGATCGCTGGGGTAGAGGGAGCAATGTGATTTGAAAAGTGGTTCATTATGCTCCACCCATATACTAAACCTCTCAAGCGAGCTCAATCCGAACTAAAGTGACAACAGCACGATCACGTGGTCACTGGTCCTTGTCTTATTGGTCTATTCCTTGTCCTTCCGTGCCCACGCACGCTTGACAACAGAACCTTTAACCTCATCTTGTGCTTTGTTTGTTTGTTTTATTATCGAAATGTCAAAATATCAAATATGTAAGAGAAGAATCTGAAGTGATTGCTGTAGAAGACGATTTTGTTTTATATGGGATTGCATTTGGTTATCTAGGAACTATTACATGTTATTAAAAACGTAACTGCCTTATATAATTAATAAGGTTAACAACAAACATCAAAGTACATATGTATTTATAAAGAAAACTGTATTAAAATATTAAATGTCGTAAGAAAATATCACTTTATTCTTATCCTTATCAGCTGATATCAGATAAATTTCGAGTTTTTATCGAGATATCGATACTGTTTCACCAATCTGCCGCTTGGGAGGTTTAGTATTTGGGTGGAGCATAATGAACCACTTTTTGAGAGCCAGTTTCTATATAGTATTGTTCCCTCTACCCCTTCCTTGCTCTGAGTGCAATTATTATATTGTTTAACTTGACATGTTAGTATAAAGATCCTCGACTGTGTTGTTCTCCAATGTGTGATAGCGACTCATCAAAAAACAGGTGTAGTTCATTGACCAAAAAACGTCTTCACACAAAAAATTTTAATTGAAACAATTGACTGGTTTCGGCTGTTTTAAAGCAGCCCTCTTTAGATAATCTACAGGTTAGTGGATCGACTTCGAAAGTAAAAGTGGTGGAAATTACAACACTTGTACTTTCGTAGTCGATCCAGTAACCTCTAGATCAGGGGTCGGCAACCTTTTTGTGTATAAGGGCGCAATATAAGATTTGAAAATCACTGAGGGCGCATATCAATCGGTAGGTATAAATAGGCATTGAAAAAAAATCCCATTTTTTTGTGAAATGAACATATATGAATAAAGAACAACATGTATCCTCCTTATTTACAACATATTTTTGTATGTATCAATATATATATATATATATATATATATATATATATATATATATATATATATATATATATATATATATTGATAGATACAAAAATATGTTGTAAATAAGGAGGATACATGTATTTCTATCAACGCTTTTTCATCGAAGTTAAACAGTTTGAGAGTTATTTTTTTATTAGAATAAAAGAAATAAAACTTGAGTTCTAAACAATACATTTATATTTTATAGAACTGCATTTTTAAAGAACAATAAGTTTTTAAAAAAAAAAAAAAAAAAGTTTACCAGTATAAAAGAAGTACAACTTGAGTTCTAAATAATACATCTATATTTTATAGCTTTTAAGTGAATTGCTCTCCTTTACGAACTACTGAGGCATTACATTGTAAGCATACACAAAAAATAAAATTGTAGTTTTTCTCTATATTTTATCATCATATCTGTTTGTTGAATGTTGTTGAGTGGACTTGACCAAGTAATATTCAAAAGGATTGGGTTTTAAAATAATAGAAGTCCACGTTTGAGAGATAAAGATTTATTATATTACTGTTTTCACTCTGTAAAATCTGAACATCATAAAAAAAAAATGCAACATCAAAAGCGTCATGAATTTAACAAGGCTGAAAATGTTAAACACATAATACATTGTTTAATAGGACAGAAAGTCTAGGAGAGAAATTTAAATAGAATCATTACATTTACGTATTGAAGCTTTTCGAATGAGCTGAATTCAAGAAACGTTTCATGTTATAATTATTTCTGTGGGGTTATATTTTCATGATCAGATATGATGTTCAGCGGTGAGTCAAAGCTTTGATATAATAAACCTTTACCTCAAAAATTTAAACATGCAATTCCAGAATATTACTTATAAGATATTTAGTTTTTGTCTTTTTGATCAAGTCCATCAACAGATCATACGTTATTAATAGTTATATCTCCTGAAATAGAGCTAAAGGAATACCAGTTATAATATAAAAGCAAGTATGAAAACCAAAAAATATACAAATGGTGGGCATTTTTAGACCATTATGAATTATACAATAAGGCATAACAATCTAAGTGTTCTTGACTGAAAAAAGTCTGTTATGTTTTGATCTTTTATGTGTGTGGAAATTGTAAGCAATTCCTCTTGACATAACAGGTAAAAGGACCTCGGAAAAGGTAGAGGGAGGGGCTTTTTGCAGAAGGTGAAAAAGCATCTCGCATATTCAGCGAGATAGTTGCCTTTACTTGTACCGTGTAGCTCGTCTACCTGGGTATCCCTTGAGAGAGTCATAAAGAGCTGGGTATGTAGATGTAGGGGTGCTGACAACTTAGCTACCCTTTCCACTGACAACATGCATGCATAGGGTGAGGTACCTTGCCCCGGCTACTTCTCTATGCATTGCTTCACCTTGCCTTGCCTAGCCTACCTACAACCTTTCATAACCTCTCTATATCCCTTCTGTATATATTTATCATTTACTTTACATATTTCCACGGAACCTTACTCCAGCCTACTTTTGGCATCAATGCCAAACGCCTACGCGCTCTTTTCAAGGGGCGCATTAGGCTTTACTTCGAAACGCAGCCGAGTTGAAATTACGGTTCCACGGTTACAAATATTAATGTGCATTAACGTATCTACACTTTTTTTTAATAAGGCAAAACTTTTAAATGCTCATTTTAACCATGAATTAATAGATTAAATGTATAAAATATTTCAATTTCTTCTCTCACCAACAAAGTAAGTCAAAGATCGTAATAATTTCCAAGAATTATTATATTAGGAGGAGCAGCAGTAGTAGGCCCTAGTACTATAGGGGTCGGACGAACCTCGTTCGAACCTAGCAATTAGGCCTTATTTGGCCATTTGGCCCATTCTACTAGCCCCATGGTGGAGTGGTTCCAGCCATTTCACACATCATACCCATACCACTGTAATATGTACCGCCAAAGCAAGTATGGTATGGTGTCATTATTGAGCTATTAAATGAGAGCGTCAAAGGTTAAAGCGTAAGGTCAAAGATATAGGGGTTTTTGTCCTGAGGGTATCGATGTATCTCAGGCATACAACGGATACTAATCAATCGAGTACATCTCGTACTAATCAATCGAGATACCCTCGCCCTGTTCCGCTCTCGATTCATAGATACAGAGCATCGCGTCACGTGATCAAACTTTCGATTCATTAATAAATTAGAAGTTGTTCCTTATAGTTTTCAATACTGGAGAAGTTGGGTCTATTAAGGAATCTAAAAGCTCACTTTTGCAATATTTCGATTTCGACCCCTCCTTGGGTAATTCTCAAGCTGATTGATTAGAAGTTATACTTCATTATACTGGTTATATCATTGAAACTTTTAACTAGAATATTTCCGATTTTCGTAATTTCTACTCAAGTCAGGTAATGGTCATTTCACTTATGATATGTATATGTAATATTGTAAGTATGTTTATCTACGCTTGTTACAAAATATAAACATTGTATCCCTGTTTAAATGCGTAGAAAGTGATTCTTTGCGTACTTGTATTCATTGCGCATGCGCGTCTCATAATTCTGAAGAATTCTTCACCTTTACGCACGATTAGCGAGTTTGTTTACATTTAACAAAACTAATTTGCTGTTTCTTTAATAAAAGTAACTGTTTATATCGAGTTTTTTGTGAAAATCAATGAGTGATTTAAATGATTATGACCAGTGGCGTAACTATGGGCCCGCATTGAGGAAGGGGCCCAACCGTCCGCAGGAGGTTTTCTTTTTTTTTGCTTATTAATTTTGTTTGGCGAGGGCCCCCCAAAATTTTCTTGCGGGGGGGGGGGGGGGGGGTCCTCCAATGCCCGGAGAATAATACGCCTCCCGAAATAATTAATTCGAAACAAAATTCAACTAATGAATTAATATCATCTCTATATCAAAAGAGAAATACGAACTTGCATACAAAAAGTTTATTGTTTTTTTCTGTATTAACTATTATTTAAATCTAACAATTGTAGATAAAGTACGGTACGCAACTCGTGCGAAAACGGCATTTTGAATTGCTCGTGGGGTTTTACTGCCCTCGCTGTCACTCGGGTGCAAACTCCACACTCGCATGCAAAATGCTACTTTCCGCACTCGACGCGTAATGTACTATTAACATGTTATAAATACACTTAACACCATTCCTGTTTTCCCTACTTTTATCATTATACAAACTTTATTATTTGATTTTACCATTACAAATAATCTAAAAGAAAGGTTTAAAGTAACATGTTAAGTTTTATAACATATTAAACATAGTTATAGTACATATAAATATAAATCATAAGTGAAATGACCATTACCTGACTTAAGGAGAAATGAGGAGAATCGGAAAGATTCTAATTAAAATTTTCAAGAATATAACCAGAATAATTTAATATAACTTCTAGTCAATCAGTTCAATTCATTGCTAGGCGAGCAGATGGGACCGCGCCAAGCCCCACGAACACGCTAGCTATCTCATACTATGGGTAACTACTAACTACTAGATATGGGTAACTAATATTTCTGCTAACCTCGCAAATCAGTTAATCGCCGGAACTGAATACGAGGAAATAATCATGGCTTTGTAAAATTTCATTGGAATCCGAATTTAAATTAAATATTATTCATCTTTAGATCTCTGAGATTCAATTGGAACCTGGTGATGATGGTAAAGGAGAGATAATTAAGGCACATTCGAGGGCGAAATTCACTTAGCAATGCTTATTAAGGGATCAGTGTACCTATATATTATAAGTGATGTCTTTACTCTGTATTAAAAATATAATTGATTTGTATGTACAATTATTAACTAATTAAAAAAAAAGTTTTATTCATTAAAATTTATAAATTAAAATCTTTAAAAGACTCGAGACTGCTATAACTAAATTATACCTGAATGAAAAGAATGAATAGAGTGTTATTACTAAATTATACCAGAATATCTAGAACGTATAACTAAGTCAGCAGTGGTTACTTGCAACATATTTACCCATTACCTTGTTAGATAATTATTAACTCTTAAAACAAAAAAAAAAAATCAAGAGTAAAATTAAACTAAAATAAAGTCTCACCAGTTATTAATAGCTGAAACAACTTTAGCACGAACTAAAGGTGTAAATAACAAGGAAAAAACGATTTAAAAATTAGCAAAACTTTTATTTTTTATTGCTGCTTAAAACCAAACAACATAACGTCGAAAACACTCCTTAGATTTTTCCAAAAATATCCTCGATCTCTTAGATTTTTTATTTTTCTGTCCCCCCCCCCTCCCCCGAAAAAAAATGTATTTTTAAGTTGTGATGCTTTTAATTAGAATTTAAAAGATCCAATTATTAGGGGGAAGGGATAGGAGTGAAGATACCTCCTCCCTTCCAACCTTTTAGAATCCTCTG
The DNA here is from genome assembly GCA_951217055.1 of Gerris lacustris. Lineage (NCBI taxonomy): Eukaryota > Metazoa > Arthropoda > Insecta > Hemiptera > Gerridae > Gerris > Gerris lacustris. The sequence goes on along the minus strand of OX578281.1, from coordinate 31,140,627 downwards.
TAAAAACAATAATTACGTAATTTTAATTACAAGTTACAAGGAGGAGGTGAGGGGAGGCTATAAAACCTCAGCCTTTTCCAGTTTTCTCTGCTTTGCAAACTTCTTAACAAGCTTCTCTTATTTTTTTTTTTTTCTTTCTTGGAAGTTTCATCTCGGAATAAGTTTATTTTTTAAATTTCATTTTTTTTTTTTTAAATAAACATCAATGTTTACTGAAACTAACCCATTTTTTTTATATTATTTTAATTATTTTATTTAGGTCAGTGGTTGTTAAAGATAACCCTGTTTTACAAGAGGGAAGATTACCCTTATAAAACACAGCCCACGAGAGGCTAAGGCCTACCAGTTACAGCTATGCCTATATACCTTATCAAACTGTGAGTAGGGCCCCCGAGAATCGAACCCGAAACGTTCAAGCGGCACACTAACCACTATTCTAGTAGAAAAATGCCAACAAATAAACAAACTTCTTGCATACGAGTCCGCAAGACAGTGAGACATTTTCATGTTTTCGCTCTGCGTAAACTACCAACGTAAAATGGAATAAAATCGGAAATTTATTCAAGTAATTGATAAAAGTAGATGGAAGATAATTTTTATTCTTATCTTCACACCGGCACTGCCGCGGCTTGATTACAAAATACTGAATTCAAAGGCGCCGACCTGCCTTCTACGAATTGTTAATATGCCTTCATACTATATAGGCCGAGAGGGCTGAGTTGATGGCAACCTCCTGTACTTTCCTAACTCCCTGTCACACGTATAAATCTTTTCGACTCTCTTCGGCCCTATGACGTGCGGTGGAGGGAGGCCCAACAGCTGGAGACTAGATTACACACCTCCTAATAGATTTTTAACTCCCTGTTATACTTTTCTGAGTTTTTAAGCTAAAAGTAACGTAACGTTTTTGACTTATGTTCCATAGCCTAAACATAAAAATGTCAATAATCATTATCGAGATGTGTAGTTCAATAACAAAACCACGTCTTCACACAGACTATAACTGTATTTATAGCAAGTGACCAGTTTCAATTGATCTAATACATACAACCTTCTTCATATAGTCTAATGGTTGCCCATTTAAAATCACACAATAACCATAATGTTCAATAAAGAGATTCTATGAACGCACAGAAAGTTCTTTATATTTCAATTAACAACAAAAGATAAGATGACATTGACAGATTGAAAACTTAAAATTTCATAATACATTTTGATTAACAAGTCAAAAACAATGCCAGAAGTTCAACACATAAGATTATCTAAAGGAAGCTGCATTAGAACAACTGAGAACGGTCAATTGTTATAAATACAATCATTCAGTGTAAAGACGTTATTTGGTTATTAATCTACAGTTATGATGAGTCGCTATCACACATTGGAGAAAATAAACCACGTCCAAAAAAGAATGAAGTAAAAATAGTCAATTTGCCAATTAATGTCGCCAATAGCGTCCACGCATCTACGGACTAAGTCCACATAAATATAAATTAAGGAGAGCCTAATGTGAGACCTATTTAGATTTCAATTAGGGTCATGTTATACATCAATTTAAAGGTCTTGAAGTGTAGAAAAATAATATGCAATTATTTAAATATTAAACTTAAAAGTTTCAAGATGGCGGCCAATATGGCGGGTGACTAAACATTGTTTTAGTTACCATAACTTGTTATCCATCAATTTAAAGGTCTTGAAGAGTAGAAAAAGAATGTTACTATTAAAATTAGAGTAATTATATTACAATTAATAATTTTAACTTTAATGTACAGAAACTGGCGATTATCACCCCCACGTACTTACGTGAAACGCGCCTTACTTGTCTTAAATACTCAATCAGAATTATTTTGAATTTTTACGAAAATAAAAGAATCAATTTAGCAATATTTGAATAATGAACGATATTGTTCTCTATTTTCTCCTTTATTTTAATTTAAAAACAATTCATTCACTTCATTTATAAAAACAACAGACATTTGTGAATGGGGATACCTTTCTCCATTTCACAATACTGCCATAGAAATGAGTAAATAAACTAGATATCTAGGTCAGTACGTGACATTTCTAACAAAATATATTATGTGGGGCCTACGGTCACCAATCCTCAAGGGTTTAAACCCCCGGGGGCCGCAAGGGAGTTGTCTAACTCTATATTATTTTTCAAGTCGCTGGCAAGAGTGGAAGTAGATAAATCGGCCAAGACTAGAGCCAAACTGTAACATGTTAGACATATCAAAATTGGCATTATACTTTGTTGGAGCAAATTTGTTCACTTGTGTAAACAATTTAAAATAAAGAAATACGTGTCTCCTAAAAGTAACTTATAGTATGAAGTCGAGTTTCAACAACTGGTTCACATCTTCAATCCAGGCAAAAATAGTCGGCACTTTAGTATTGAACATAGCTTTCTTGCGTCCCATCGCGTATTTTAGCAATTTGCGTTGACGACTCATTACTGTCTAATTAATTTTATTCCCCCTCCCCTTATTTTGTAAATATACATGTCAAAATTGTTTAATAGAAGTGTCAATTTAGCAACTGTTTGTTGAATGGGACCATCTGTGGGCTACTATCGACAAATCATCCAAATTTCTTAAAAATGAGTTGAGCACTTTTAAAGATATATTATGTCTTCCTGAAGAGAAAGTAATGCGCGCAGGTTGAAATTTATATAGAACCAACTATGGGCTAATTGTGGCCAACTAAACAAATTGCATCAAAATCAGACGAGTATTTTTAATACATGGTAATTCACAAACATGTTGAACGAAACAGACCAACAAACGGACATGTGACCAAAAATGCATGCATGGGGACAACCACCTATTTTGCCCCCAGGCGCTAATATCTACCTTTTTGTACTTTTGCCCCATACAGGGGGCAAAATATTGCAAAAGTACAAACTTTTGCCCCATACAGGGGGCAAAATATTGGAGAAAAAAAAGTTTGGAAGGAAATATTCTTTTTTTTTTTATCGTAGAATCCAACTCTGCTATCAAAAATATACACTCCAATATGAAATTTTGAAGTTGGGTGGCGTGGTGGCAAAATGGGTGGTTGCCCATACTGCGCGATTGCATGAAAACAAACTTCTCTTTAAAGTAAACACATTATACTTTTTAACTCTGACAGCTTAGGAAGATCGAGAAAAAAAATGGGAGGAGAGTGAATGAGAGTTTAAGATTTTGGCGGGTAATAGGTCGGGCAATGGCCTATTACCCGCCAAAATCTCAAGCTCTCATTCACTCTCCTCCAATTTTTATTTCTCGATTTTCCCAAGCTGTCAGAGTTAAAAAGTATAATGTGTTTACTATACACGTTGCAGATTCCCTAAGTTTCATTAATTATCTCAACCCAGTTAGGGTTTACAACGAAATAAGTGTTATTGCTTCCGAGCTTACCGAAGGTAACGGAAGCATTGTTTTCACTCTTGAAAACGAAAAACTTTTGTCTCCGATTTTAAAAATTCTAAGACAGAAATCCACTTCAGACATCAAGGAACATTTTTGGTCTCGTGTCTGTCTGTCTGTCGGTCTGTGTGTCCGCGAATTATGAAACGTGTGACGGTAACTTGAGTAAATGTCGACAGATTGTGATGAAATTTGGTAGACATGTTCATTTTACCAATGCCCAGGACGAATTCGTTGGACAACGTTATCCGTCCAAGCGTTCACGAGCAACGCTCGCGTAAACGTGAACTTCAAATATAAAATTGGAATTTTAGGGCGGGGAATAATCTAACTTCATCTATTCAATGGGACATACATTTTTTTCAAATACAATTTTTTAGTAAATCAACAGCGACACCGCTATGAAGTGTTAAAGATCGCTAAAACTATTAATAGTTTTACACAATAAACAATATAACAATAAATTAATATAACAATAATTTTAATGTTAATATAAAAGTACACGATAGGATGCGAGGAAGCTATGTGCCACACTAATTGGCAATCTATTTTTTACTATTTTCGTAAGGGTTATTTTGCTATATTTGCCCCCTAAAGGGTGCAAAATATTGGAGATAGAAAAAAAAGTTAGAAATGAAATATTCTTATTTTTTCCGTAGAATCTAAATATGCTATCAAAAATTTACTCTCCTATTTGAAATTTTAAAGTTAGGTGGCCTGGGGGCAAAGTGGATCGTTGCCCCTGGTGCGCGAAATGTTTGACAATAATTATTTATCAATTCAAATTGATTTACATATTAAATTATTCACTCACTTTTTCCTTCTACCTATTCTTTTGGGTCAATCCATATGAAACGGCCCAGAGGTGGTTGCTTGACCATATAAAAAAAAAAAAAAAAAAATTCTCCTGTTGTTTCCCACATACTTAAGATGTTCAAAAAAATGTTATCTTAAACCGTTTAAGTGTAGCGGCCATCTTTGATTTCCTCCACACGCTAATTTTTGTGCTTGCGAGCATTTACGTCAACGCTCATATCTCCTAAACTATTGGTCCTAAAAGGCTGAAACAAAAACCACATTATGAAGCAACTAACTATTTATATTTCCGTCTCTCCATGTCATCGAGTTTAGAAAAGCATTTTTTAATTTTAAATAAAGAAGTTAATTTAAATATTATCAAATGGATCGAGTTTGGAAACGAGATGACCTAACCCTTTCTAATTTGCTTCTAACCAATATTGTTTGTTCAGTGTTTTAAAAGCGTTGCAAAATTCACAAAAAGTCCCGAGATAAAATTAATTAGCTGAAAGTTTCATGTCACGTACTTTGAGAGTTCTAGATTTGCTAGTCGAACCTTCTAGTTTCTAGCTGAGGCTGAAAACCCAAGTTAGCTAGCGAGAGAGAGAGAGCTGAGTTTGCTTGTTTCTCGAATGACTCCCCGGGGTGTCCTTAGCGAGGCCTCGCATGACGTCACTACCCTCTCCACCTCAGACTTGGTTACGATGTTTGCCGACCTGTTTCAATGTCTGTTTGTCTTCAAGTGAAATCCTCCTTGTTTTCCGACTCCCTAGTCTCTCCAGATCCCTTTACACGGTTCCGAAGTATTATAAATATATAGGGGCAACTACTTAAAACCTACCGGAATTCTCTTTTTCACATAAACAAAAACAAAAGTCAAGAAAGAGCTCATAGAACTTTCAGTAGTTCTAGTTATGTTAGAAAGAACTAGCATTCCTAGAATATAAATTGGAATTTAAATGTCAAACCAGGAATGATAAAGGTCTGTCTCTCATGGGTAGAGGAATCATAAAAAGTTTAAACTACTCTGAAGGAACAAGTAAAGAATTCTCGCAGGATAATAAAAACAAATATCCATCGTTAAATCCAGATTCGGACAATTTGAAGAAAAGACAAAAAAAAGTAGTGTACTATATCTACTATATTAGCACACAAACACCTTCAATTGATGATGTTATGACTTCAACAAAATAAAAAAGGGACCAAAAGAACCGTCCTTTCATGCACTAAACTGTACATTAAACTGTGAACTAAATAGTTAACCATGTACTTGGTACTAGCATGTCGCTTGCACACAACAGCTGAAATGCTCTTACGAGTGACAATGAAGAACATCTGACGGTTCTCTGTAACATCTCTTCTACTCAATAAACCGCAAAAAATAAAATTAAAGATTTTTACTTTCTCATTATTTTTTATTATATATATTAAGTTAAAGTATTGTGATGGCGCGAAAATTCGATATTAATGGATTTACACGTTTTGAGGTCCCCTGAGTCAAAAAAGTGGTTTTTAAAAATGTCTGCCTGTAGTCTGATCAGACGCGTGGAGCGTAAATTACAAGGCCGATTTTGATCAAATTAGCATACATGTTTAGAAAATGCATACCAGAGGAAAAATCGAGAAATGAATCGTAGCTCTTAATTTGGAGGCGCTATCCTCCCCCAAAAACTAAAAAAAAGTTAAATAAAAATTTCTCGACACAAGTGCCGACGATTTTGATTAAATAAATTATAAAATGTAGTCTATTGAAATACGAATTATCACTTATAACTTATAACTCGTCGGAAAATCTAGTTTGCGGAGATATTGATGAAAATTAATCTGATTTTACTGCAGTCGATAATGAAGCGTAAGTAACCGGTTGATTACTGTTTAAATGATTTTAGAAATTAGATAGTATTAAATTTAAATTTAGTATTAATATATAAGAGTAAGTTTTAATTAAATTTGACGAGAATTTTTTTTATCTTTTACCTGAAAACTTAATTCTAATAATTTGTTAATATATACCGGTTTACTGCGGATAGAAATATAAGGAGAGACATATAAAGGGAGGCCTGAGATCCTCTACGTTGTAACGCGTATCTAATCTTTGTAATTAGTGAACATTTATGTAGTTATTTTTAATGTCTTTTAATTTATATAATCATCATTAAAGGGTTAAAATAAAACACCGATTGACTTGATATCAAAAGTTTATTAGAACATTTCACTTACTTTTTCTAATTCTATTAAACGTTTATTTTCACGGTAGGGAAAACCGAATCGATTTCGTACTCCAGTACCTAATGATATCGTACTCTTGGGACGTTAACTAAGTTCATTTAGTTTTATAGCCAAGTTATAATTGCTAACGGTATTTATAAAGGTTTTTCCTCTGTTATCAATGTTATGTTCAAAAAGTTTAATACTATTCATTTTATTGAATTTAATCCCTCCCTTGGGGAAGAGAATTTTCATTTAGTGTTAATGACCTGTTTTTATTGTTTTGATAATGAGAAAATAGTGGTAATTTTAAAGAGTTTTTTTTGTGGTAGATAAAAGAATTTATAGTTTAAGCTAACTAACTAAATATAAAGTTTGTTACTTACTTTAGTATTTCTAGTCTAATACCTCTGGTGTTTAACTTAGGAACGGACGTTTATTCTGCGTCATTAAAATAGTCCGTTAGGTTTTAACAGAAGCCCCTAATAAATTCCTGAGTTTGTCTGTCCATCGGAGAAAATTTGAAACTTGACAGTCATTTATGTGTAACAACTCAAACGCAGGAAAAATAAAAGGAAGGAGTTGAAGAAAATATATAACATCAAGGAGTTGAAATGCATCACGTGAGGTTTAAATGAAAGAAGAGGACGCCTTAAGTACACATATATATTTGATTCTGGTTTTATATACAATTCATATTTGTCCCATTCTTTGAACTATCATATGTGTCTGATATTTTCAAAACACATAAATAAACTTCTGATAAAGTATTTTTTGCCAGTGAACCGGAATATAAACGTATAAATACATCGAAAAGACCATGATTTAAAAAAAAAACATTTTGTCAATAAAAAAAAAATCAAATCAAATTTGCCAAAAAGTGATATCTTTACTTTTGGTCGAAGAATGTTCTGGGAATTTTTACACTTTACATAAGTGAGATGAGGGAAGGGGGCACTTTTCAAACTCGCCTACGCTCGCCCTATCAAAGCTTATAACCAAAAAAATGTATATATTGGTCATCAGCTCGTCGTACCCTTTCATATGATACCCCACATGGTCTCCAAAAATTAATCTTTATCCCTTAATTTTTTTGAAAAATCTTTTTTTAAGTCGCTACATTTTTTAAATGTTTGGGTAGGTACTATACAGATAATGCCAAATTTGAAAGTGATCGGACAAAAGGTGTAGCCGTAAGAACAGGCGACAGACGGACGGACAGACAGACACACGCAGGAAAATAGGGTCCTTAGTTTTGCCTACGGGGCCCTAAAAAGAGGAGGAATCTAATTTTTTTTTTTTTTTTTTTTTTTTTTTTTTCTTTAAATATTCCTAATTAATAATCTATTAACTGGTGAACAGGAAAAAGTTGATCTATATATTAAACTATGTCAAAATAAATTTAGTTAAAAGTATAGTGTATTATTAATAAAATACAAATTTGAAATGATTCTAAGAAAGAGATATCCATATTAAGTACATCACATGCAGACTATTTAAATTATAATGGTATATATATATATATATATATATATATATATATATATATATATATATATATATATATATAAAATAATTGGTTATTATAATGAAGTCAAATATTAGAATAAGTACAATGTTAATTATTCGAGGTAGAGTTGAAATTTGATGGTTTTAAAGTTGATCAAGCGTAGAGGCGAGCCCCAAAACCTTAACATTTAACGAGATATTAAAGTCAAAGTACTTTTGAAGCCTTCAAAAAGTTTAATTTTAACTACCTCAAAGTGCAGAAACGTTTGAAAGCATAAAACGTTATAACTGGGTTTAATTAAGACGCTAGTTGGATGAGAATCCGCTAGAGAGAGCTCAAGGGATGATCGTAATCATTAAGTGAACATAACATGAGGATAATAAACATGAAAACATCAACATGCATGCTAAGACCCCGGGCATGTTTCACCATCCTGCTACTCTACTGGTATCATCTCATTAACTATTATAAACCCACATCTAGTGCCCTCTTTAGTATTCTTAACATGTTTCTAAAACCAGTTTTCTTTGGAATAATTTAAAACTCCCAACACCCAATTCACGTTATTGATAACAAGAAATAAGAAATTTAAACGTCTTACTTTTACAAGGAAGCAGATTATTTAAAACGTTAAACTTCGAATTTTATCATTGAAAAAAAGAATGGTGAACTCTAGAAGTCGCAAGACTAAGTCTAAACTAGTTCAAACATATTAGTATCCATCTTAACTTGGCAAATTTTACCCCAAGCAGAATATTAGACAGTACAGTGTTTACTAAAAAGTTTAGATAAAGTTTGAAATTATAAAACTTCCTCGAGATAATGAATGCGAGACTGAGGTAATGCAAAGCAAGACGAGTTTAACTATGCTCCTATACTTATACGCAGAACGAGCCAAGAATTCTTCATTCTAGTCTCGAGATTTTAATTTTTTTTTTTTTGTTTCTTTATCGATAACTGGCGTAAAAATTGACCGATTTGAACAAACTTTGGCATACAGGTGTATGTCAGCATTTGACACAATTGTGTTGTTTCTGGAAATTCCCTTAATATTTTCAAGACGGCGAACAACTGAAACAAAATATTTTAATCAGCATGGCATGTTGTTGGCTTATAATAGTTATAGAAAACTATTCAGATCTGACGTTGGAATTGACATAAAAGTTAAACTGTGGAATAGCGTTGTCAAACCTGTCCTACTCTATGGATCCGAAACTTGGTGTCTGAAAAAAAAACTTGTAGATAAGCTAAGGATTTCTGTCAGAAGGATGGAAAGAAGTATGGTAAAAATTGGAAGAAAAGATAAGAAAAGAAACACGTGGATAAGGCGTCAAACTAATATGGAAGATATCGGTAAGGAAGCTATAGGAAGAAAATGGAGATGGGCCGGGCATATTGTGAGATCAACCGACGGAAGACTTGCTAAAAAAATAATAGAGTGGACACCGCTGGAGTTTAAGAGAAGAAAAGAAAGGCCTAAGATGAAATGGGACGAGGAGATGAGGAAGTGCTGTGGAGGATCTACATGGAGAAGAGTTGCTATGGAGAGAAATGAGTGGAAGAGAATGGAGCAGGTATATAAGGAGGTGTACCTACACGAATAAACATAAAATAATTATATTTGTTAATTTATTTATTTATTAAATTTGATTATTTATTTATTAAACTTGTTAATTTATTTATTTATTGCATTTGTTAATTTATTTATTAAATTTGTTAATTTATTTATTTATTTAATTTGTTATAAATATAGTGTTGTAATTTCTGTTAGATATTTGTTACGAAAAGTCTTTTTATCTACTCGCGGCAGCAAAACTAAACATTACTTAACTGTTTTTAGGCTGGAAAGTACTATTTCCCTGATTTGTCATTAAAATATTAAAAACAGGCAGGAAAGTAGTTAAAACAGTCAGGAAAATACTTTCTCTGCCTAGGCAGGGAAATATTTCCCTGCCTAGGCAGAGAAAGTAACAGTGTTTACCACTGCGTGTCATAACCTCTTATTTTGGCAAGAACAGTTTATACTATTATCTCTATCTTATAACATTATATATTATAGTTAAATAAGTAATATTTAATAATAAATAAACGTTTTAATAATAAAATAATTTGTTTATATTTGTTAATTCTGTTAAATAAGTTCAACGATTAGTAGATCTTAAATTAAAAAAAATAGTAGAGTCACTGACTATACTGTAGCGTCATGTAAACATTGAACATCCATATTATTTTTATTATTGAAGTCTTTCTAGATTAGACTAGCTACTTTTCTTGATGTATCCTAGTTACTTATTTTCTTTTAAGCAATAGAAGATATCTTTAACACTTTTATTAATTTTTTAGTAAAAATATAAATAAATATTTTATATTGCGTGCATTATTAATTCAGAAGTTATGTGTGTTATAAACGTGTGTTTTGTATTTTGTTGTTATAGATTGAGTTTGTTTTTCACTTATTGTTATTATTCCCAAGTTTCTTATTTGAACATTAATTTTAGTTAATACATATGTTATTATCTTTATTAATATGATACATAGTTATTAACTATGTTATATTAATAAAGATAACATTTAAGCAGCTTCATTTTTCTTGCGCAAGTAGATAAAATATTGTATGCAACAAGGCAGCAAAGAAACATTTCTGTCTCGTTTATTCATTGCCTGCCTCGGCTTCGCCTCGGCAGTCAAATAGGTAATTTACCTGCCTCGGCTTCGCCTCGGCAGTTATATTATCATAGCCTGTCCTCGCCTTCGGCTCGGAGGCTAATCTAATCACTCGTCAGTAAAATTCCATTTTGCTGCCTAGTTACATAAATAACTATTGTTTGTTTGTTATATATTTTGATATTTACTAGAATTAGAATTTACCACTGTAAATAATAATATCTATGAATTTAGTTATTTAAAGAAAATAAAATAATTTATCAATGTTTATAACCTTTTAAAAGTAATACTTCTTTGTTTAAATAATTTAATAAGTTTAAGATGTTTAAATGATTTATTATGTAATTTAATATTTTGCTGCCGAACACAAAGACCAATTGGTCACCACAGCTACGGCTGAAAAAATGCTAACGACTGATATATTAACTTTATGTATAATTTGGATGTTATATACAGCATTTAATAAATGGTTTATTATTATTATAATTATTATTATGGCATGTTACTCATAGTTGGAAAGGTCTTTCAGAGTAGGAAAAGAATAAACAGGTCAAGTGTGTGCTAGTCAGCACACAGCGAGGGTCCGTAGGCCACACTGTATAGTGTTTAACTGTAAAGTGTATAAACAGTGTTTTTTTAAACTCCTAAGGGTCTGATATTCTCAAAACTAACTCTGATAAAGTATTTTTTTGCCACTGAACCGGACTACAATCATATAAATACATCGAAAAGACCATAATTTTAAAAAAATGTATTTTGTCAATATAAAATTAAATAATTTTTTTTTTTTGAAATTTCCAACAAGTGGTATCATTACTTTTGGTCGAAGAGTGTTCAGGAATTTATTCAGATTTTTTGCACTTGACATAAGCGATATAGAGAGGGGGGGGGGGGGGCATTTCACACCCACTTCAAACTTGCCTACGCTCGCCCTATCAAAGTTATAACCAAAGAATTATATATTTTTGTTATCAGCTCGATGTACCCTTTCATTACACTACTGTCCAGGTTCTATCACACAATCAGTAACTACATCAACTTAACTTTAAACCTTTCTGTTAGATTGATAGTAAGATTCTACTAATTGATTATTCGAGTAATAATTCATAATAATAATTGTAGTAATAATTCATAAGTTTAGAACAGTAGTCGTTCACAGGTTCTATTGCACTTTCAAATACTCGATTTAACTCTCTCACCCTCTACAATCGTTCACTCGTAGTGACACAACCGAGTTATAAGTTTCTTTCTTTCAATCATTCCTTCTCACCCTCTTTTACTCTCATCAGTCAAGATGATGCCTGGAGATTTTTCCCATCGTAAATGTCTTAAGAGACGGGGGAAAAGGAGAGGAAAAGCTAATTGAAGTTCTAAGCAGTGCCGAGAAGCTTGGAGGGGATTATAAAGGCTTTGGAAAAAAGTCGGAGGAGGGGAGAGCTTCTTTTCGGAATCCAAGAGCAAGAGGATGAAGGAATTTCTTCCTTTCTGGTTTACGGATGGGAAAAAGGGAGCCGGAGTGCATTTCGCCCTACGGCTCGGTGAAGAAATGGGGGGATCTCCGCCACTCATTTCCTTCTCAACGGCGCAAGTAGGTTAAAACAAATGGTTACCGATTTTTCAACTTTTACTCTTTGCTATCCCACTCTATCTAGCGGTTAGACCACGGGACGAGTTTTGAAGTCTCGGGAGGGGGGGGGGGGGGTGAGTGTGGGATTGCGGTCTGTACGTGATGAGACTTCTCCCATCCAGTAACCCCTCACGTGTTATAATAATCTCTCTTAGGTTTTTTCCAGGAGATCTGAACTCCGGAGTGGATATTTCCTTTCCCGTCCCCCTCCTTTAAAAACCCAGTAGGTTTTCACGAAGTGAAGGAGGGGAGTTCCATCCTGCCGAAAAGATAACCCTTAACTTCACTCTCTTTCCCGAAGTCAGATCTAATATAGCTCCTAGACTGCCGGTCGAGGTCCGACGACGTCTTTCCGGACAGATATCTTCCTCGCACTCTCCTGGTCCATTTTTTTTAACCCGTCTCACATATACTACTTCTTAACTTCTAACGAGGAAGACCTCAATATCCCTTCTAAAATATATAAATCCACTTTGACACGGGTCCTTTTCTACGATTTTTACAAACCCGAAAACCATCAAAACTCCTCCAATCTTCTATAAAACTAGAACTCATATAAAATAAAAGCACCTCAGAGTACATTACAAAATCCCAAACTTCTCCGAGAAAAAATCTTTTAAATTTACCGAAGGATATTTATAAAATATTAATACTTTAACTGTTTTCTATTAACGCTTACTTATAGGTAAAAAGAAATTTACTTTGGGTGCTATTCCATCTATAAGTTTATATCTACCTATATCCACTCGTTTGATACTTCTATAAGGTTAAGATATTTCAATACTTAATAGCACCGCTTGAAATAAACAAAAAATGCTATCAAAACAAATAAGTAAATTAACAAATAAGATTACATTGAGGTTAGGCATTTTTGTAAATTTTACCTTAATTTTTTTCTTTTTAATTGTTCTTTTTTTTTTAGTGAGTCTTATAAAATTGGTTATAGCAGATTTCTCTAAGTTAATCTAATTTATACTTCTTTGCGTCCCAGGTAAAATGTAATTATGTTGACACCTAGACTCTTCCATCTTGACTCTTGACTCTTGCATCTTACCCCTTCCTCGACTTCCTTTCATTACTGCAGTATTTCTTCATCGTTCACTCTAAACAGATTAAAACTTAAAGGCACCACTTGAATCCATCTACCGGGACATGAACTTACGTTTTCTTCACTAATCTGCTTACCGGGAAATTAGCTCCCATCAAAATTTCTGTCGTTTAGTGTGGCCATCCTGCCAATTGCAGAGACCCGAATATTCAGCATAGATCCAGGTAAATTAAATAAAACTAAATTCTACGTCCTCATACCTTTTCTACACCAAGTACCTACAACCAAATTGCCATCTTTCCCTTATCTCACTCCACCTTTCTCATATTAAACTCTTGCCATATTTGTTAACCAATTTCAATTTTTTGATAAAACTTTAATAAAATAATACTTTGAGAAAACCTGTTGTTTATTTTACGACATTCCCTTATTCACCTCTTAATAGAGTCCACTACTTTCAAACTAAATATAATTTTTATTAATCAGCTCCTTTTTTTACTTTTCCTCACTACCCTAAAAGTATTGTTTTCACCAAAAAAAATGTTTTATTTATTTTTTAGGAAGTGGAAAGATTGGGCTTTGCAATGGCGCAATCTCTTTTCATTACCATATTTTTTTTGTAAACAAAACTGTTATAAAATGAGACTGACTGATATTCCCTTTAAATTATTCGATCAACCAAACCTTCACCAACCATCCACCTAAAACAATCTCAATCTCAACGAAGGAGAAAGAAATATATTTGGCTCATTCATTTTCTAACCTCCATGATCTCAACCCGATATAACGTCTATCAAACTTCATTTAACTCACTCAAAGCCCATTTAAATGTTAAAAGAATATAATTAGTTGTTTCTTAAAAGTGGAGGATCATTTCACCAACTTAACACAGTTTGGGAAGTTAAACTAAAGATGGTGAGAGTTTTAAAGAAATTATATTTATAATTAAATGTCCAACAATTTGTTAACAATTAATTACTTTAACACATGTCATAAAATCAAATGTATCAATGATTATCTCCATTAACAATTAAAAAAATTGTTTACCAACCAATAAACATAATTATTTTTATAATTGTTCACGTTCATATATCTATGTCAAAAACAGAACTTAACAATCAATAATAATAATCATCAGGGCGTAAAAAGATACTTTATTTTTTTACACAACTTTTCTCTTATCAAAATGAACGATAATTAATGTAATTTAAATTTGTTTAATTTCCAATACACAAATTATTAATAATGTTTCTTTATATCAAGGTGTAAAAAAATAAATTAAATTATATCGAATTCAATTAAGTAGAAGATAAAAGTAATAAAAAAAAAATACGTATTCAGATTTTTTTTTTTTTTTTTTTTTTTTTTTTGTAGTAATAATAATTTGTTTTCAATCAATCGATTCGTTATAAAAAGATTAGACAAGATTCCAACCAAACCACTATAGTGGAAATAATTGATAAATACACAACCAACAACCCCGAATAAGAACCCATCACATATAATATATATATATATATATATATATATATATATATATATATATATATATATATATATAATAAATCCCTCAATCCTATTCATCCCGCACAGCATATGTGGATAGATATATAACAACAATATTTGATTAAAAGAATTGTTTAGGGGAGTATCGAATTACTCTCGCGCTACAATTTTCACGGCTCCACTAGACCAAAGAAGGATGGTTATACAATAATTCCAATTTTCTCCCTTCCATTAATACAATAAATATATGCATGCATGCACGCACGCAGAAACACACACTAAAATAATCTCAATCAAAATTTAAAAAAAAATAAATTGATAGAATAAATTTAGATACAAAATTGAAAACAGATTCTCATTTACATAAACAGAAAAAATAAATAAATTCACAAAATAAAACTTATTTTGTTCCATTGTTACGTTTAATTATTAAAATTAAGATTACATTTTTTTTTTTTTTGTCTAATAACCTACATGAAATGTGACAAACATCAATAAATTAGGATATTCTATTTTTAGGGTAAATGACGAGAATCACAATGATTCAAACAAAAAAAAACAGAGTGACATACAGGCTTACAGACACAGTAACGAAACAAGAATGTTTTTTTTTTTTTTTTTAGTTTTACCAACGAAGCCCTAAAAATCTTATAGAAGTAGGCAAATAACGTGTACTTACAGTTTTAATTTTTTGCGGGAATTTTGAAAACAATATGACCGAAATGAAGATTTATGTTCGTCTTGTTATTGTTCCTCATGTTATTGATTATTTATTTGAACTTAGTTATGTGATTGAAGATTAGTAGAGATTTTATTTCCTCTTTCGGCACAATAAGTTCAAATAAATGAAGATTTATGCTTGAATGACATTTTGCATATCATTTTAAAGATCTTTTCCGGTAAAAAAAAAAAATAAACAGGTCAAGTGTGTGCTAGTCAGCACACAGCGAGGGTCCGTAGGCCACACTATATAGTGTTTAACTGTAAAGTGTATAAACAGTGTTTTTTTAAAATGCTAAAAAGCTTACTTTGAACCATTCTAAGGGTCTGATATTCTCAAAACACACTCTGATAAAGAATTTTTTTGCTACTGAACCGGACTACAACCATATAAATACATCGAAAAGACCATAATTATAAAAAAAACTATTTTGTCAATAAAACATAAAATAATATTTTTTTTTGAAATTTCCAAAAAGTGGTATCTTTACTTTTGGTCGAAGAAAGTTCAGGAATTTTTTCAGATTTTTTGCACTTCATATAAGCGAGATAGAGGGGGGGGGGGGGGGGGGGACATGTTTCAAACCCGCTTCAAACTCGCCTACGCTCGCCCTATCAAAGTAATAACCAAATAATTATATATTTTTGTAATCAGCTCGACGTACCCTTTCATATGATACCCCTCACGGTGTCGAAAAAAAATAAAAAAATGTTAACCCTTAAGTTTCTTTACCCTAATTTTTTTGAAAAATATTTTTTTTAAGTCGCTATATTTTTAAAATATGTGGGCAGGTACAAGACACATACATGCCAAATTTCAAATTGATCGGACAAAAGGTGTAGCCGTGAGAGCACGCGAGAGGACGGACGGACAGACACACGCAGAAAATATAAGGGTCCTTGGTTTTGCCTACGGACCCTAAAAAATGTTTCATAGAAGCCATATTAAAAACAAATATGACCGATATAAGAGAAAAATGCAAATATTTCTACGCGAGCTCTTTATTACCGTAATCAATAGTAAATATTGATTTTTGTTTATAATTTGAAGAAATTTATTTTCCGAAATAATAATAAATTCTCAATTTTGATTTTGACTAATCCTCGCTATCCTCGATCTTTTTTGCTGAGAGTATAAACTGAGGCAGATTTTAAGAGATGTTAGAGATAAGGTGAAACAGGTATCATAAAGGAATGAACGAATGTAGCAATTAAGGTAATAGCGGTAGGCCAAAGGGATTAGACACCTGTGTTGGCAATAGATTGGTTGAAAATGGATTCGGGCTAAGGAATATTTAAAAAATCTACGAGTATAATATTTAAATAACATAAATAGTGTGCAGATCTACCGATATATTCCGCTCTATTTCTTTCCTCCTTTCTTCATTAAATATATAAACTATTCACTTAATTTAGTAAAAGAATAGTTTAATCAAGATTTATGAATAAAAGAGTTTGCATTAATTATATTTCACATAAAAAAAATGCAAATTCGAACAATTTAACAGATAAATGGTGATAAAAAATAAATAGATTACATTCAAGTTTTATTAAAATTAACAATTCGATAGTAAATGGAGCCAAATTGCGCGTTGATGGTAATGAGAACCACTAAATCTAATTCAGCGTATTATTATTAATAAATTTACGTAAAGCTTTAAAAAAAATCTAATCTGCTTAATTTACAATAATAGTTTAAAATTTAAAGCTCAAATATTCTTTTACTTTTTTAACAAATGGAATAAATACGATAACGTTAAAATCTCATGAAAATAAAAATATACAGAGGTAATAAAAAGGGGGGAAAATAAAAAGTAACTAATTCGCTTTTTTTTACGACCTACCCGAATATAAACCTATTATAAAGATACTGGACCTCGTCCTACGTCCAACAAGGTGGGTGAGTGGGGTACCTCCCACATTTTTGGTGTATTATTTTTATAAATTCTAAAGAGGAAGAGGCAAAAAAAGGGTTTGGTTTCAGTAAAGGGAATAGCGAAATATATAGAGAGAGTTAAGGGTCCAAAAGAGCAAGTGAAAAAAAAATGCGTTTAATCTGATTTTCTGTCTGAAAGCGATAAATAAAAATGCCTTTTTTTAAGGGGGTTTAAAAGGGTGGGAGATTATAATGGGAAGGGGGGGAACCGATAAAATGGCGCCATGGGATACAAGATTAATGCTTTTTCAAGGGATGTAAAGAGTCGAGCATATAAAGCAATTCTACAACTCGCACACTGACCAACTTAAACTGTATCAAACAAGCAAACTAACTCGCATTATTCAGTCAAATATCAAATCTACATAAAAACGTATAAAATGTAATTTATTTCACTTATAATTCATTTATGTTGGGTACAATGTGACAATATGGAGACTACCAAACTAACTCCATAATAAAAGCTTTGAGTAATACCTTTTATTATTTATTACACTTTATCTAACAGAAATAAAATTTTAAGAATACTGGGTACTTATGTAAAAATTCAAATAAACATAGTCTGCCTATTAATGTAGCACATAACTTCCTCGCGTCCTATCGTGTAAACTAATGATTTTATGCTTTTACAACCCTTTATTGTGAAATTGATTCCAACAAAAACACTAGTGTAAAAAAATAAACCAAGTCTCGCGTAAAAAGATACTCTTTGGGATGTGTATTTGCCAAGTCAGAAAATGTTTTTACATTTAAACGTGTAGAGTGATTTGGGAAAGATAATAGAGGGAGGGACAGACAAAGATCATGTACTTGCACTGGATAAATTAGACCTAGTAGAACTTACTCGGACAGTGGGCGACTTTAGTAAGACCTATGATCTCACAACTTTTTACGCGAGACTTGGCTTATTTTTTTACACTAGTGTTTTTGTTGGGATTTCACTTCTTTTGTAAGTAATTTTTCGCTGCCCCAAACAATTTTTCGTTTTTCCTTCTTTGTTCTTGTTAATCTTTTGTGTAACTTGTTCGTCGATGGGTGTTCAAATAGAACTAAATAAAATTATCTGGAGTAAATATGTTTACACTTTAAGATAACTGTCAATCAATACTGCCAAATCAAGCCTAGCATGACTTTTTAGTGTTAAAGTTCTCCACTAGGTAGTTCTAGTGGCACTGTTAACAATTTTTTACAATATTTAGAATAGGTGGTCTTTCTACTAGCCTTGAAAGGGACAAAGAATCAGAGTTTTTCAGACTTTTTAATTTTTCCTTAATTTGTACAATAAACTCTACCTATATATAAAATTTCAAGTCTTTAGGATTGTTAGAAGTGCTTTAGAATTATGATGAGTGAGTGAGTCACTCAGTCAGTCAGTGAGTGACAAGATAACAAAACTTTAGGGTCATATATCTTATGAACTGCTATGGGTAGAGGGGTGAAATTTTTATTTCTGGTTCAGTTTGTCATGGACTTTAAATTTAAATTAATTTTATATATCTAAGTAGGTATCTATAGGATAATAGAGGAGGGTCCAGATTGCCGTGAGTTGGTTCCGCAGTAAAGGGTGGTACGGCTGTGCTCGAATTGGCCGGGGCACTGCCGTAGCCCTAGATTTAATTTCCCCCCTTTCGTTAAGTCTCAAACTTGTTTTGTTATTTACATGAATAAAAGAAAAAATTAATGAAATAATTAATGTGCATATAGGGTGGAAATTAGCGTTAGACTATACCTGATGGGCTACTTTTGACAAACCATCCAGATGAGTAGATAAGTACTTTTAAAGGTATAAGTGTAAATATATATTTACATACATATATATATGTTTGCGTACATGATGACGAGAAAACAATTGGGCGCAGAAAGTTGAAACTTAGAACCAACAATGAGCTAATCATGATCTACCATCCAAATTTCATAATATCGTTTTTGAGTAGTTTTTAAGATACGTTGATTCACAAAAATTGAACGACAGACAGACATGAGACCAACAATGTTTCCAGATGTCTGAAACGGATTTCTGTCTTGGAAATTTTGAATTCGGTAAAAATAAAAATGTTCGTTCTATTTTACTCGAGCAAAATTTCAACAAAAACAATAAAATAATGTAATAGAATATTTGTAGAATACTGTTTGTATATATATGCGAGTCAATACAAAAATAAAATAAAAGACTAGGTAAGAATATTGTTGCAATTTATAGGAGAATGGTAGAAACGAAGTAATATTTTAACATAAAAAAAACACGGAAAAATTGGAAATACGAATGGGTAAGGTTTGACAGCAATATGAAAAATGAACTTTATGTTACCACTGTAAAAGGTTTTCCAACACAGTTTTCGTCAACACTTTTTTTATTACTTTATTGTTTAAATTAAATTATTCTTACAGTTGAGTAATACAGGGAAATGTTTTATCAAATTGATTAAATTTACATACAAATCCCAATCGAAAAACATAACAAATGCAACCAGTTTTCACTTAAGATTTATAATCATTTAACGGGATAATAGACAAAATTAAACAAAAAGAGAAATAAAAGATATTTTTATGCTCTAGCTATCACGTTTTACTTTTTAAGCTTCATCAGAAAAAAAAAAAATTATAATAACACAACTATATAAGTCATTAAAGGACCGAGAATGTTATTAATCGTTAAAAATATAACTCACTCCGGGAATCGAACTGTATACATCGATGTGTAAAGAATTTTTTATGCGAAAGTGATAACCATTTGTTTTTACTGATCTTGTCTTATTTTAATTCAGTGCCTTGAAAGTAAAGTTAATCAGAGTTTATATTATGAAGAAATTAAATGCAGAGAATAATGAATTGATGGGGAAACATAAGAAAAACATAGTCTCATTAAATTCAAGGAAAAAAAGGAACATAAAAAGCCATAACAGATACACTGACAAGTTCCGTACACAGACAGACAGTTCGATTGACAGTACTATAGACAGGTGGCTAAGTCGATATAAAGTAAAAAGAAGAGGGAAAGAAATAGGATTTGATGATTGAGGATGTAATGGAATGATGGTGGAAAAGGGGAGCAGAGGAAAATACCATGTTAACAAAAATGATTGTGGAAGGGGAAAGAAAGGAAAATGACATATAGAGTGTATGTGGATCTCTCAGCAAGCAAGGTGGGGAGAGGGTTCCCTGTTTCTACAACCCTCTTCCAGCGTTTCAGCGACTTTCTTCAACAAATAAACTGACATGTCCCAATAGCAAATCATTTTTATTTCATTCAATGTTTAAATTAATAAAAATATAAGTAATTAAATAATATAGGATAAGTGTAAAGGCCAATTTTCAGAGTCAAAATTCTTATCGATTCACGACACTATTTATTAATATTTGTTTATTTACAATTAAATATGTATATTTAAAATAAAAAAAAGCCAAGTAAGTAAGTAGTTTGAGCACACACAAAGTGTCCGCAGGCACTTTAACAAATAGAAGAGTTCGATATCCAGCATAATCGACCCAAGCCTTATCAAGATGGTGACCATTTAAAGGTATGACGTCCTCTTTTTTCAGTTGACACCCCAGATGACACCTTTTTGTTAAATAAAAGTCAACCCCCTTAAGCTTAACTCTTCGATTTAGAGAGATTTCATTTCATTTTTCCTGTGATTGGGTTATTACACATAACACAACTATAAAAATAAAAATGTTTGTGTCGGGTACTTTCAGAGATAAGGTGCGTTACAGACAGACAAGCGCAGGAATGTATAAGTATCCTCGTTTTCGGCTAAAGACCCTAAAAATATATTCAGGGAACATTCAAAAGTGTATAATCATTGAAATCACTAATTATTTTTGATGTATTATCACAAAACTTTCTTAGAAATGCAGTGTGACATGATCATAGGCCTATTAAAAATAAACGGCTCTACAAACTAAAAAAAAAAACAAAAACATTCTCACATACAGAATGATAAAATAGAATACCCATAATACCTAATTCAATTTATGTATTATAAAATATAATTTAAAAATCGGTACACCTTAATAAACTATTTGTTTGCCATATACATAGAAAGACTGAATTTAAATCCAATAATCTCGAATTTTATCATTTTATTTTTAAACACATTTAAAAACTGTTAGCAGGTGATGTTTACTTTTTGTTGTTCTATATCAGCAAAAAATAGATTTATTATAATAATATATGTATTTAATATCTTTGAAACTAGATTCTTCCCGGGAAAACGACTTACATGGTTAGATTTGTATTTAAAAGGACTACATTTTGGAATGTTTTAATTAAAATTGTCGCAACTTTAATAATAAGTCCCCCCCCCCCCCCCCAAAAAAGAAACTTCTTTTTTTTATAGATTTTTCTAAGTTTTGGAGGTAGAGCCTCTAAATTTAGAGCTGGAATTAACTCAAATAGAAATCTACGCGGCAGTGCACATGACCAAGTTCAAATGAGCATTCAGTGTATCTTGAACCAATTCATCCGGCAGTGACAGTATTCACATCCTCTTATCTCTTACGATGGGCTTTAGAAATTTGGAACAAAGATTAAGCTTTAGTAGCTTAGTACACTGTAAAAAATATCGCCCTTAATATTCAGACTTCCCAAAAGGGGAGAGTTTCAAAGTTAACATTTTGTCACTGTCTCATTCGCTCATCATCAAAATTAAAATTGACTTCTAGAATAGCTATAGACTTGAAATTAGGCAAACTTGTAGCTATAGCCACACAACACTGATAGGAAAAATCAAAAAAATTATCATTTTGCATTTTAACAAACCCCCCCCCCCCCCCCCAAAAAAAAATGTACATATAATATTATATACTTGGCCAGTTTCTGAATGAGATAAAAAACATCAGGATCAAGTGCAGTGACAAAGAAGTTTATGTGGGTAATAAGAAGGATAGTACTCAGAAGAAAAGAAAAAAGTTCCAGACACCCTCCCAAAAAAGTCAGCCTTAACATCATTCAATTCGGAAACGGGCCAAGTGTTAAGGAATAAAAAAAGAGTAGCCCTGGTCATAAAAAAGGAGTGAAGTGAGGTTATAGACTAATGAAAGAGCAGACTTGGTTACAATGTTGATATCACTACTTTGACAGACTGATTATTTTAGTGGGGGTCTGAAATATGAATCTTTTTTCACGGTTAGGTTTATACTGAGGATTAGTATTTCATCAAATACGTATTAACGTATTTTCTATTCCTAATTCAATTAAATAGTTATATAAAATATAAAATATAAAATTTTGGGTACATACAAAAAAAAACAGCAGATACAAAAAATAATAATTTGGCCACAAAACGTGGGATTGCAAATAAATAATAATAGTTACGTTAAAAAATAAAATATTCAGCATAAATTAATACAAAGGCCAGAAAATATCAAATAAACAAGTTACATATACTTTATTTGTAGTTCTTCCAAATTAAGCCAAGCACTACAAACAATGGGTTATAAGCAAGGGATTTTCTTAAAAAAGGTAATGTTCCATATATATTTTTCCTCCAGAAGGGAGAAAACAATAACTTTCCACCCTAGTTTATAGGGAGGAAAGTAATTCATTACAGCCTAGTTGTGAAAATCGTGGAGGAAAGTAAAAATCGTGGTGGAAAGTAACAGTAGAGCCAACTTATTATTCTTTAAAAAAAATCAGTGTTGCCTGTTTCGTAACATGAAGCAGTTCTTTCTTAACTGAATGACTCGACAGGTTAACAGCTTTTTTTAAAAAAATATTAAAGTTTAAATAAAACGTACTTTTGATTGCCGTGATACTTTAATTTTTATCGTCATTTTAAAATATTATATGATATCATAACTGAGTTTAAACAAGACTTACAGAAAAGAGGTAGGTTACATCAAATCAGGTTATATTTATGTTTTTGATTTTTCGAATTTTAGAGATAAACAAATATATATATTTTTTTTAAAAAGTTTATGTTAAAATTAAAGGTATACAAATTTGTAAATTTAATTATCATTAATACCTAAATCAGTAGATAAATCGAAATCTCAGGTTTTATTTGTGTTGTTTTTCTCCCTTCAAGAGGAAAAATCTTGTACGTACCACGGGAGCAAAAAGTCATAGTACCCTCGCTATAATTAACTCCCTCGGCTATACCTCGGGATTAAACTTCATGATTCCCTCGGCTGCGCCTCAGGAACCAACTAAATATCCTCCCTCGGCTAGGCCTCGGGATTTACACAGTATGGTTCCCTCGGCTACGCCTCAGGAACCAACAAAAACGCTCAGGGTGTATGACTTTGTTTCCTCCCTTGGTGCGTAAATAACTATTCTACAACATTAACATAACTGTAATTTCTGATCTAGAAATATCTAAATACTTTATAAAGAAGCGCTTATCTGACATAAATGCGAGAGTGAAACTTCCCACATATATCGTATCTACTGTTAAATTAACAATTAACTATAACCTTCTTTTTCCTTACTATACTTTTAGATAACAATAAAAATAGGAAATATTGATAACAAATGATAAAAATAGGGAAATAGTGGGCAAATCTAGGCCTATTTAATTTTATATTTACTTACACAGTTCTATGTTGAAGAATTATATGAACGTTCACTTGATGAGACATAACAAGTTTAGATAATATCAATTAAAACAGAAAAATATAGTTACAAATTATACGGTAATCAAGAAACAAAAAATGACAGAACATAACAACAATGATGGACGAAAAAGCCACAAAATATAAAGCAAAACCGATTAACACCGGTATGACGGGGCAGATAGCTTATCACTAATATGATCTATCGATATAAATGATAATATATCGATACTTTACTTAAAATATAAAAAAGAGATTAGTCTTGGAAACAACAGAATAGGTTAAAATATAACATAACAAAACCAAACTAACCTAAACCTTCAATCTTCCGAAATGTACTTCCTTTACACCTTTTAAGATGGTATTGTTTTGATATTAAGTAAATAACAACTAAATAAACTTAAAATCGCATTGCAGTTTTTCTAATTACTTAACTATTAACTCAAATCTCAATTAAAACAATTATGGTGATGCTTACGCGATAATAGAAAACATGTTTGGATAATAACAATAGAACTAGAAGAAAAACAGTTTTGCTATTTCGTATGTTACTAGTTTAATAAAGGGCAAAACTGATTCTCTGTTATGATTGCGATCAGCGCTCCTAGTGTTAATTAAGTCGAAACAATACATATTTTCAATCCTTTCTCCTTACAGACTATTTATATTGATAGAAACACAAATATCAATACAAATAAATTTCTAATAAAAATATAATAGTGTTTATACGTCACGCGAGGTGATTTTTATTTAGCCTTATTTTTTTACTTTTGTAAAAGATTAAAGAAATTCGTCCATTCTTAACATAATATTATTCTTGTAGACATAGTAAGTTAATATTTAATATTAATGATTGAGATTTTACGGTTTTCACAAACAAGTTAAGGTAGTAAATGAAAAATATTATTACTAGTTCAATAAATCAGTTCATTTTCATAAATCATAAATAATACATGCTAAAAGTTCATACGACAAGAAAGATTTAACAACTCTTACAAGTTATACGAAACTGTCAAAGTTATGTTCTAAAACACGTCCTTTTCAAAATAAACTTCCATTTTCCTTCGCAATTAAGTAGTGTTTTCGTCACAGTTTTAAATGTTGTTAAAACATTCATCTATTTTATTCCAAATTAAATAAATTTATTATATATAATATGCAAATTTATATAGTATACATTAACATTTGATCGAATAGAAATAACTAATATATCGATAATCTTGACATGTTCCAAAGGTTTTTACGGTAAAAAAAACACAGTTAATAAAAATATAACCGAACAAAATCACGTAAGTTAAATTAAATAAGTCATATAAAGTAAGATTTAGCTGATTTACCTTTTTTGATAAGTAAACGAGACTTCTACAGGAAAAAACAGAGATCCAAAAGTAAAGACGTGCAACATGGCCGACGCACAAGACAAGACTGAAAGTGACCTTGGCCCGACTAACCTACAAGTCACACTTCAACCAATCAGAAAACGCCATCTCGTGAGACTCTGGGTCTAATCACATGTTGTTGTTTATCTTTATTAATATTCAGCTTTGTTGTTTTGTTTGTTTTATTGCGAATTTGTGTTTATTCTTTAGACTTGTTTTTATATTTTAAACTAATGTTTTTTTTTTTCACTGTTTATTAATATATATGTTTATCTACGATTGATACGAAATATAAACATTATATCTTTGTTTAGATGCGTAGAAAGTGATTATTTATATTGCAATTATATTAAAGTATCAACAATTTACCTTTTTGTTTTAACCTTTTTAATAAATATAAATACTTTTTGTTTTCATTTTTCCTTTCAAATTTGTGTTTAACATATGGTTGTTATTTTAAATATGTAATGCATCAATACTTAAAAGTGCGTTTACAACTGACATTTATCGCACGACATTTATGTCAGACGGAAATCTCAGTAGTGTAAACACCGAAAAATTTATGTCTGAGATTTATGTTTCTACTCTTAGCTATAAATGTCGACACTTCTATAACAACAGATGTAAACACCGATTATTTGAAAATTCGAACTTCTGAGAGATATCGCGGAAGTTGACCTCCAGTCTACTTTTTTCATTCTGCGATAAGTGTCGAGTAAATATAAGGTGACCAAACGTCCGTAATTTTCTACGGACAGTCTTGAATTTCAACTATTTGTCCCGAATTATTTTTGTCCGTATACGGACACTGATTTGTTCCGAATTTGTCCCGAATTCTGAGGTTTTATAAAATTAATGTATAAAAAACACGTTTTGAAATAAAATATGAAGAAATTGTAGAAATATTAGAATTGTTGCTTAGGCCCCCATACACGGTCAAAATTATTACGCAAACATTTTGACCGTGAATGGGGCTGTTTGATGTTTGGCATGTATGGCCTAAATTTGCCCGACATCAGGTTTGCGCATAATGTTTGATCGGTTATGGGGGCCTTTATAGTTGAAAATAAAATAAAAATTTAAAATTGTGTTGGTTTGAACTTTAGTTATTTATTTAATTATTTGCCACTAATTTATATTTGAATTAAACATAAATTTAATATAAACATTAAATTTAATATAAACACAACCCTGGAATTCGAGCCTTCACCAAAATATATCGGCGAATGAAAACCTTGGCTTCAAAATTTTTTGACACCAATAATTACTAATTACACTATGATGTTCGTATAATAAGTTTTGCTTAAATAATAATTTATGTACATAACTTTTGCCATTGAAATTAAATCATTTATTCAATTATTTATAATTAATAGTTAATATTAATTATATATTAGGAGTATTTATTTATAAGGATTCCTTGTTTATTAATCCTCAAGATCACACAAGGAAAACAAGAAATAGAAACTTTACTTTAGCGAAAATAATTCTAGCATTTCTCCCCTACAACTCAACTTTACAATTCCTAACATAAATTACACAATCCAGCATTGTATCAGAGCAAAAGAGACAATTTAGATGTCCTTAGTATACAAAATTAGACCCCAATAAAGCTATGTGCCACACTAATTGGTAGAGTATTTTGAAACGCGTTGCTTATCTGAGTTTGATTATTATATTTACTCTCTTTAGAAGCCTAAACAATCATTAAAACCACTTTTAGACCGATTTCATTAATGTCACAAATGAGTGAATGTTTATCAAAGAATGCAGTAAATTGTTCCGCGAACTTAAACTGTTTAAAAAATTCTGCACTTGTGCTCAGTTCAATTGTTCAGAGAAATCTGTACTCGTGCTCAGTTTCAAGTCTAATGATATTAAAAGAAACATTTTTCTACTCTTTCTCCTTATTAAAAGTCAGTGACTCGGATTAATAGTTTGTTATTTGCTATGTGAATTGTTGGACAGATTCCAGAGACTAGCTCAACTCGAGTCTATCCAAGCTTTCATTTCTTTCAGTTTCAAAAAAAAGTTAACATCCTTACTACATCTTAAAACTTCTTGTCTTCAACATAAAGAAAACAACAAATAAAAACTTTTCTTTAGACAAAATAACTCTACAATTTTCTCTCTTATAACTCAATTTTACAAATCCCAAACAAAATTGCACAACCCATTTAAAACTTTTACTTCATAAAAATAAAACTAACTCCAGTTGAATAAAACTAATTCTCATAATATAATGCATTATCTATCATGTAAATAGACTTAGTTACAACAAGAAAGAAAAAATGAGTTGACAAAAAACTATCGAAATTCGATACGACCAAAGTGGAAGAAACGTATTTCGATAAATATACAATTGTTTGATTAAAACATTTAGCCCTATAAGGAAAAATATGGAAAATATTTTTACTGAAAAAAAAGCTACTTTTTGCTTCCGGGCTTACAGAAGGTAAAGGGAGCTATGCAATCGTTCTGAATAAAGAAAATACTTTGTCTCCATAACAAAAATTCCAATAACATAGAAATCCGTTTCAGACATCAAGGATTATTTGTGGTCCCATGACTGTCTGTCGCTCAATTTTTGCACACCAACATAACTTAAAAACTGCTAGTTGGATTTTAATGAATTTTGGATGGTTGGACATAATTAGCCTATTGTCGGTCCCATATAAGTGTTAACCATCTGTGCCCATTTTGTTTCTTTTCCACTAGCGCACAAAAATACATTTATTTGCATCTATATCTTTAAAACTACTTATCAGATTTTTTGAACTTTGGATGGTTTGTCAAAAGTAGGCTACAGATAGCCCCGCAGATTAATTTCAACTGCCTGCGCTCTTTAAATTTTGCTAAACTGATACTTTAATTCATGTAAAAAATCAAAATAAGTTTGACAAATTTAAAAAACGGGGGATAAATCTAACAATAATAGGTTGTAAAAGCAAAAAATCATCAAAGTATATGAAATAGGACGCGAGAGGAAGCTATGTGCCACACTAATTGGCAGACTATTTTATTCTTTGAATTACGTGCTTTTCCCTCCCTTTATTCTGAATACAACATATAACTACCTATATTACAAAAAAAATTTTACTGATTTCATTTTCATTTCATTTTCTGAAAATGATTTTAAAAACATTGTAACTATACCTTATTGTAACAATAGTTGAAGTGCTATTGATCTTTTAACCCAGTTTTGAAGCACTACAAAAAGATTATTAATATTTGTATCAAAACACGGCAATTTATTACAATTAAATATAAGCGGAACAGAGGAGACGAGTCGAGGCTAGGGATTAAATTCCAGGAAATATTAACGTTTTCATAATTTTGCATAGTTCCAGGAATATTGTCTAAACCAGTTGTTGCTCGATAGTCAAGGAAGCGCAATAAACCAATAAAATTATCATTAGTAGGTATATGAAATCAATTTGTATTATGCTTTCCAATAATTTAGTCATACCAGTTCCTAAAGGGCCGAAATAATAAAAATTGGTACGGCATACTCGAACAAAACTTCAACGTAAATCCAAAAATATCTGGTTTAATTAATTTTAACAAAACATATTTCAAATATTTCTTTTTGTGTTTTTTGTTTTTTTCTTAACGAAGACAACAGAAGCTACGTGATCGTTCTCAAGAATAAACATTTTGTATGTCTCCGATTTCAAAAAGACATCAGGGAACTTTTTTCGATACGTGTCTGTCGATCGTTCCAACATATCTTAAAAACAACTCGTTGGATTTTAATGGCATTTGGATGATAGGACATAATTAGCCTATTGTTGGTCCCATGTAAGTTTCTGCGCCAATTTATTGCTCTTCGACATGCTTACAAGCATACATATATTTACAAATTATACCTTTAAAAGTACTCATCTGATTTTTAAGAAATTTTGATGTTTTGTCAAAAGTAGTCCGCAGATATATTTATATTATTTAAAACTGTGCTGCCCTGCCCTGCGTCGCCTACGTGTCTCAATGTGCGCCCAGCCTTATTTATTAATATATTTAATTTTTCCCTCTGAAATAACAAATCAGTCAAAACTGCTTTGATTTTTTAAACGCTCAATTAACTACACATGTTTGCCGGGCCAAATCTCGTAACTTAGATTTGACTGACTTCCCGACTACCTAGAAAGCTGAAACGTGCTTAGATGATGTATTTCCGCTGACAATACAATAATCAATGAAAATTATCAGTTGAGGTAAGGGAGGTAATTTTCATTTAAATCATCTAATTATAATTTAAGAAATTCAATAACGATGACCACTACTAAGTGAAGTTAGAATAGATTACAAGATTTAATGTGACGAAGACTAAAAATAATAAAATAATACCTATAATAAAAAACAATACTTTTCCTACCATAGGTGAGGAAAAGTAGTAAAAAAAAACACTGAAGGGATTGAGCTAAAATCTAATTATTTATTGTAATGAGATTTTTTTCCTACGAGTTTTAAAGAAGGTCTGGAACGTCAAGATTAATTCAATTACGTCCGAAGTTCATTAAGTTTATTTCGCTGAATCCGGATTCCCCTGCCTCTAACTCATTGCCGACCAACGAGTCAGTTGTCTCCTAGTCTTATGTTTGTGGCATCCTAGACTCTGAGCTTGCTTTTCTCACGCGAAAAACGTGGTAGTGATAGCGTCAGTTAATTCCCGCACTTTAACCGTCCCCTTTTTCTAATCCTAAGGGGGGCTAGCGCACTTTGGTACCAGCCTTCCAAACTGATAAACGGTTGATCCTCTCAGCAGACGCTATTCTTATTGTACTTGTGTTGTGGAAGGATCTTCTTCGACAGCCTGCAAGACTCGTTCTTCCATGACTACTTCTTCCATGTCGTTCGAGGTCTACCACTAACACCAGGTGGAATCGCCAAGGTGCCATTCTGTTTGAGCACATTTACAAACGTCATTTCACTCGGTAGTCTCCGGTTTGGGAAACGTTCCGAGTATAAATGGCGAGCTAATACACGATTACAATCTGCAAGACCATACACCAAGTGAATGTCGGCTAGTTTCACGACAGTAAAATCCATTTCAATTTTTAACAGACTACGTAAACGACAAAGACAAAACTAAAACAGGAACCGTAATTTTAAAACTTTTTGTTACTGTTCATACACAAATAATGACCATATTATTTGTAAACTCAACAATGAAATTTAATAACATCTGATTTAAATAAAGTCAGTTGTTTACATTATAAAAAAGTGGATAATTTAGTTACCGAGGTAACAAGATCTTTATTTTTATTAAGTGCATTAACTCTTATAATTTATTTTTAAAAAATCATCTTAACAATTTACATTCCATTTTAAGTTTTATTCATTATTATCTTTAATTTTGTTTGGGGGAGGATTTCTATATTAGCAAATTTAAACGAGATGTTGAGTTGATTGTGAGCATTAAAGTAATCGTCATTTCTTCATTTATGAACCAATTTCAATAATTGAAGCGAGCGTAAGCGAGCTTCTTACATTCAACGAAATATGCATCTTGTCTGTCTGTCTGTCTGTCTGTCTGTCTGTCTGTCTGTCAGTAACGTTTACGCGTGTGACGATAACTTGAGTAAAAGTTGACCAATTTAGTTGAAATTTGGTATACATGATCTTCTTACTAATACTCAGGCTAAGTTCGTTGGGCAGCGTGATCCGTCCAAGAGTTCGCGCGCAATGCTCGCGTAAACGTGAGCTTCAAATGTAAAATTGGAATTTCAGGACGGGAAAAGATTCTATTATCACCTACTCGATGAGACGAACATTTTTTTCAAATAACATTTTTCAGTAAAACCAACAACGACACTGCTATGAATTAATAAAGATCGCTAAAACTATTAAAGCGGACCTAAATGTTTAAAATAGAGAAAACAACCTTTTTACCGATATCTTACGTTCTAACGTAACGATCTTAATAAAACTTCATGTACATCGTCTAAAGTACAATTGAAACAAGTATGTAAAATTTCAACTTGATACATGCAGTAGTATTTGAGTAATGAAGTGATACATTTATAATAATAGTTTAAAAGCTATCACGGGTGGTTAAGATTCTTATAGTCGTTTTGTGTGTAGGTTTGTTTAGGAAGTAAAGCTTTGTACCGAGTACCCCCACTCTATCCCTTACTACCCTCTTCCACTTATCTTATTACATACTATGACATTCATCATGATTAACAAATTTCAATATTCAGTATTTTATTGCAATACGCTCGCTTCAATGATAGAGCCACGCGATGCCTAGTTAAGGTGTCCTTTAGAAAGTAACACAACAATATTGTCACTACATTTTTTTTTAAATTTAAACTCACAAATGCGCTTTGATATGTAATATAAAAGTAGTATGCGTGTTAACTTAGTAAGAGTTAATTCAGTACTAAGCTAACTATTTTACAAACATTTATTACACACTAACAGTACAAGGAGGGGTAGACTAGGGCTGTGTGAGTAGGAGGATTACGGAAGGAACAAGGTAAGGACTAGTAAATCCAATAAAAAAATATTTTTTAAAAAATAATTTGGTAGTTGTAAGGTATTTTAGTTATAGTAATACATGTATAAAAGGTAAAGGGTATATAGAATTTTTTTAACGAGCTAGATGTGAATTTCTTGTTGGAAGCAATGTAAAACTTATTGTACCTAGGTTAGTGTTTTAGGGATTTTTTTTTTCTTAATGTGAGTTTTAAAACGAGAAAATAGAGTTAAGCTTTCAGGTTTTTTTTGCTATAACTAAAGACGACACCCTTTACTGGGCTTTAGGAGGAAGGAAACCCTATAAAAATTGTTTAACGTTTCCACATCCCTAAAGTCACAGACCAAAGCTTTCCGCTACAGACTAAAAACAGGGTACGCTCTGATTTCTACTGAAACCGTCGTAGCAGAAATAACTGCAAACTAAAGCTCCTTCTAAAGCCGTAATAACATAGATTAAAAAAAATAAATTAAAAAAAACTTTTTACATTGGTTCTAACGTAGAAACCCACCTACCTTCTCTATTTAAAAACTGTGGAATTATAAAAATTGTGGGCTACATTTTTTTAAAATGTGTTCATATAAATTACCACGCATATTATCATCATATTATTAACCACCACGCGCGTTGCGCCATCTTTACCATGTTTTTATTTTACCATTTTACATATTATGTTTTCAGTAAAAGAAGCAAACCTTGCTGAGACCACAAAATAACAGAGTAAGGTACTGAATACTTACAAGTCAACGCACACCCTTGGCTAACTTAAGTGCAGAATTGTTAACCTTAATAGAATGAAATCAGGCGCAAAATTTCCAGAATCATTGTGAATTAAATATGATTTAACTATTAAGATATCCTAGTCGTATTAGTTGTAAGCCTTAGCTTTAGCACTAGACGGACAAGACGAACCACTTGTTCGAACCTAGCAATTAAGCCTTATTGAGGCCCTTTACTAACTTCGTGGTAGAGATTTCCAGCCACTTCACTCATCATACCTCAGTCCAGTACAATGTACCGCATAAGCGAGCATGGTTTAATTATTAGTGAGCCATGTAAATAAGGGCACCAAGGCGTGGGGTACCCATGATACATACCTATGACCACCCCCCACTCACAGATACAAATCAGAACCGCACGGCCTGGGATCCTGTGTACGGTTTTCTCCTATGATCTTTGTAGGTTTCTTCCCTAGGATCCTGGGTAGGGTTCTTCCCAAGAATCCTTTGTAGAGTTCCCTGCGACCCCTTTGTACGTTCTCTTGATCTTGTTCGCTCTAGATGTAAATCTGAGCATGACGGCGCAGCATCGAACCCACGCCGAGCAGACGTGACAAGCGACTCAAGTCACAAGCGCACGCTATCTCCCTTTAAGACATCATAACAAAATACAATCTTCTGCTCAGCTTGAGAATGCTCAAGAAGGAGTCACAATGTCACTAAACGGAGCCAATAAATAGTACTTACAGTCGGAAAGTAGGCCTTGAATACTCCTGACCATGTTCATGGCATTATCAGACGAATCGCAACTAGGCCAAATTTAACACGGTTGAGAAAATTTACATCAGCGTTCGCGTTAACAAAAGGAAATGATGGAAATTTGTGCGATTAAACAAACAGGCGCGGAGGAAACCTTTAGAAGTTTTCACGCCGTATTAATTTGGCATTTTGAAAATTATTCCCTTTGTATAGTAGAGGGGAGAAGTCTGGAGTTAATCCAGCTTCAACAGGCGGTAATTAACTTTAGAGCAGAACGGAACAATTTGTAGGGTTTATTTGTTTCTTTGTAGTGTTACACCTGCATTCAAAACTATGATTCAGTTTATATCTTAACAAAGACCAAGATTACAAGATTACTGCAACGAATATGAATATTACATGCACTGCTCTTGACACAATTCCGTTATTGTAATTCACCCCTATATATATATATATATATATATATATATATATATATATATATATATATATATATATATATATATATATATATATATATATATATATATATATATATATATATTATAATAACGTTTTCTATTCTAGTAATATCCATGTCATAAAGGATTAAATTGTTCATTCTATAAGCCACAAGGGAGGTGAATTTTATTTCTTCAAAATGCTAGACAAGTTTCTTTAACCCAATTTGATTTATTTATTTATCCCTCTCAGTTTCTTTATTCGACATTTTTGTCGCTCCTCTTAGACCAGATCTATTTTAAAATGCAAGCCCTATAGACAAACTCATATTGCCGTCAGATAAAACTGATATTATCTTTCATAATATTTAATTTCAATATCAAGCTAAAGTTAAGGAAAATGTGCAACAAAAGAAATATAAATATATCCCAAGGAAAATCAAATAAAAAAAAAAACAGCATGAATAAAATTTACATGATATGCGCTGATAAGAAACCAGTCTGGAATTACTATTTTATATAGAAATGAGATTTGTAATAATGCAGAATAATTCTTGGAACAAAAAAACGAATTAGGGCCAACAAAATAGAGAAATTCATAAATATAATATCAGATTTTTTTAATAGACTGTCAATTAGCTTGGCAGAAAGCTTCCTCTCGTCTTATCGTGTACTTTAATTTTTTTTTTTTTCTTTTACAACCTAATTGTCTAATTTATTTATTTTTTTTAATTTGTCAAAATTGATTCGTTTTTTAACAGGAATAAAAGAGTATCAATATATATATATATATATATATATATATATATATATATATATATATATATATATATAAATATATTATGTGCGAGGATAGTTGTGACAATCTGCCTACGACTTTTGACAAACCACCTACATTTCTAAAATATCGGATGAGTACTTTGAAATATAAAGGCGTCATTAAAAATATGTTTTTGCACATGCCGAAGAGACCAATTGGGCGCAAAATGTTGAAAATTATATATGATCAACAATAGGCTGATTGGAAATCAAAATATCATTTTAAATCGATCCAAAAATAGATTTGTAGAAATATATTGGAGCTAAGGCGGCGTACATAAAATTTCGTAACATTCTTGTATTGTCTTATACAGTATACAGACCCTAACAGTTGTATTGTCTTATGTATTAAAACAATTGTGTCAATGTATTTTGTTGGAAATAAAAAATAATAAGACATTTTTAATATCATAATAAATGTTTGACAACGATAGAGATATAACTTAAGTTTTTATACATCACACTCGTAGTTGCTTTATTATTTTATTTAAAATAATCATTTCTTATTCTCTTTTAATGTTTAATACATTTTCATATGGCGTACTGAAAAAGAAATTGCACGTACGAACTCACCTCTCTTCACCACAACAATCATAGACTTGAAAATGACACTCACCTGTAACAAACCAAAGTAAAACAATAAATTAGTTAAATAGACAAAAAAAGAAGATTTAATCTATATGTATAAAACTAAGAGTGATAGTGATTGACTGACTGATCACTAATTCTCCTACTTCCCATTAGCATAGAGATTTGAAATTTGGTACATAGATAGAGTGTACCATAAATAAATAGAAAAGTGCGGCCATTTTGATTTCGATATGTGGCCACCATATTGAATTATAGCCGGCATCTTGGATTTATTCACATTCTATTATCTTACCTTCATGAGGACCTAGAGATCTGAAATTTGGTACATAGACTTATGGTAGCTAAAAAAGAAAATTAAAGGTGCTATCACTTTAACATATGGCCGTCATCTTTGATTATAACCCCCATATTGGATTTAATAACACTCTATTATCTAAGTTTCCAGTGGACCTAGTGATCTGAAATTTGGTACATAGACTTATAGTAGCTAAAGAAAAAAAATTAAAGGTACTTTCATTTCAACATATGGCCGCCATATTGAATTATAACCACAATCTTGGATTTAATCACAGACAATTATCTTAGCTTCCAGGGCACATAAAGATCTGAAATTTGGTTCATAGACTAATGGTAGCTAAAGAAGACTATTAAAGGTACTATCACTAGTATCACTTCAACATATGGCCGCTATCTTGGATTTAATCAGATATTATTATCTTAGCTTTAAGTGGACTTAGAGATCTGAAATTTGGTTCATAGTTCATAGCCTAATGGTAGCTAAAGAAGAATATTAAAGGTACTATCACTTCAACATATGGCCGCTATCTTGGATTTAATCAGATATTATCTTAGCTTCAAGTGGACTTAGAGATCTGAAATTTGGTGCATAGACTCATTGTACCTAAAATTGAAAATTTAAGGTAGTATAAAATAGAATAATTGAAAATTAGAAAATAAAAAAAAAAATTGAAGTTAAATTTATTTCATAATTTCTTTTTTAATTATAAATATATATTACAGTTAAATAAAATGCATTATCTAAATAATAACTTCGTAGATAAAAATAAAAATTAATGGTTAAATTAATTTATAATGAAAAACATAAAAAAAAAACAGCTGGACATATATTTAATTTAGATAAAGTTTTAAAAATAAGCAAAAAAAAATATAAAATACCAACTTGTACTAAAATACGAAATTATGTAAAAATAAAGATGTATTAATTACACTGTGTTAATTATTTTTCACTCATAGCACCAACTTCTAGACGGATAAGGCGCGCGAAGTGTGCCGATCCGGCTAGTTTAAAAATAAAAATAGGGTGGTTTAAAACATCGCCACCAAATAGAAGTGTAGGATAACATGATAAAATAGTCTGCGCAATTAGTGTGGCACATAGCTTCCTTACGTCGACCATTTAAATTAGATGGATATAAGACAAGCAGTTTATAACTTATCGTGGTTCTTAAAAATGTTAAACGACAAACCAAAAGACCAAAAATGTCCCCTGAGGTCTGAAATTGTCGGATTTTTGTCCTGGAATTTAATTTCTGTCAAGATAATATGTAATGACGACAAATAGGATTAAATAATGATTAGAAAATAGGTACCAGTGGGATGTGAACTGTTTTAGGAGGTTTAAGGGATGTTAGAGGTTGAATTTAACCTCTTCAGATAAGTGTGTAACGATATTGTGCTACAACAAGTCAACATTTAAAATATAAATATCAGAGATATATTAATTTTAAATATGGATACAGAAAATCAATGATAATAGACAACCATCAACAAGAGACACGATAAGCGGAAAATTCACTTGCAAATGTAATCAATTAAATTACCTACTCGTATTTAATTTAATTTATGGCTTATCAAATTTATTTGTCAGTATTATTATAACTATATTAAGGGTAAATTCAGGGTTTTAGTAAGGACATGTATAATATCCCTAATTCAACATAGGATTTCAATTAATGGCAACCACACATAATATAGAGACAAACACATAAATAACAGATTAGATAAAATACTGACATAATCCTAATTTAATTAGGAACCTTAAATTTATAACTCTCATAAATATTTTATTTATAATTAGAATAATTAGATTTACTTGAATATATCATTTTCAATTATTAATAACATTCATTTCTAAATATTTCAAATCTAAATGCGGGTATAAATAAAATTATGTATGTACATAATATTCCAGATCCATATACACGTAAGTAGTGTGTATATATATATATATGTGTGTGTGTGTGTGTGTGTGTGTGTGTGTACATAGTAATTTAATTATTTTTAATACGCTCTTACATATTTTTATAACTAAAATTACAATTTTTTTTTAAATTAAAACTCTAAGGTGTAAAGCTATGGATTGCAGTTCAATTCTTAGAGCTGTTTTTCCTCCTTTTTCAATGCTTTTTCGATTCCTGATTTTCTATTAATTTAGATTTTTATCCAATTACTTATTGAATATACTATTGCATATGAAAAGATGCAAAACCTAAGACACGTGATATCAATTTTTATAAGTTAGTGAAGATATACTGCTAGTTAGATTTAACTACAATATTTCACTGGTTGCACTAAAGAAGCAATGCATTTAAAAAGGTATCGCTGGTTTAGCAAAGGCTAAATAAGATATAGTTGCGTTTACGTTGCTGACTTTTAAAGCTGGACTCTTCAGAGTAAATCTTTATTTAAGACTAAACTTTGACCTTTAACACAACTTGGAACTTATTAGTTGAAGAGCTTAAGCTTTTAAGGAATTTTCTTATCTTTTTAAACTAAGCAAAATAACAAAAAGGAGTAAAAAAAAAGAGAATATAATATAAATACACACATATATAGGTTAATAATGAGCTTC
Source organism: Gerris lacustris (assembly GCA_951217055.1). NCBI lineage: Eukaryota > Metazoa > Arthropoda > Insecta > Hemiptera > Gerridae > Gerris > Gerris lacustris. The sequence goes on along the minus strand of OX578281.1, from coordinate 31,102,588 downwards.
ATGAGCTCCTCCATTAATGAACTTTGGAACTAAAATCACCTAAAAAAGTTTCTCTATTTCTCTTGGCCGTTCCACTTCCCCATTGCTCAGATATTTAATTAATTAATAAATAAATTGGTAGTGCGTGAAGTCTCACGTAAAAAGGGTGTTGGTGTTGTAAACATGAAATTAGTAGTTGGGGGGGGGGGGGGGGGGGAGAATTTGGATGTTTTTGACAAAATGGGGTAGAAAATTAAACGCTTTCCACAAGTGTTATATATTTTTGTAATCTACTCTTAAATACCTTTCACTTGATACCCCACCCAAAATTTAAAAAAAATATTTATTTTCGTGTGACGTGAATTATCCGCCATCTTGGATTCCCAGTAAATCAGATCAAATTGCTAATCTTATTTTTTCTATGGCCCACCAGACCACACATTTAGCATATTTTTCTATATTTTTAGTATGAGCGGAAATACGATTTTAGGGGGGGGGGGACACGCAAAATTTCGATGTTTTTTTGACAAAATGGCGCCGAAAATTGAACACTTTCCCTAAGTGATATATATATTTGTAATCTACTCTTTAATACCTTTCATTTGATACCCCACTTAAAATTTTAAAAAAATATTTTTTTCGCATGACGTGAGTTTTCCGCCATTTTGGATTTGAACAGCTGATAATTTTGAGTTCGCTATATTTTTCCTGTGTGCGCGTCAAAACGATCTTTAATATTGGAAAGTTTCACGTTTCTATCTCTTTTTATTCAAAAGTTATTGGAACCGTACAGAGTGACAGACAGACAGACACAGGAACGAAACTATAAGGGTTTCTTTTTTTGGTTTTACCAACGAAACCCTAAAAAAAGAAGCAAATATATATTTATAGTAGAACAGTTACCTTTCCTAAATATGAGAAATAGATAACGCTTCTTAACAGAGTCCTTAAGGGTAAGACATCAACAAAAGATTCTAATTCCTCTGATAAACGACCACGTGATTTAATTAGATCAAATACCGCAATGTACTTAAAGAGCATAAAATAACTTCTTTCATTTTGTTCTGAGCCGATTAAAAAGAATATAAGAGTCCCACGCTTTAGAAAGAATCAACTTAGATTTTTACGAAATTACGGAAATTAAAATAACACTTTATTTCATGGGTCGAGGAAAAGTACAATACGCCCAAAGGAAGCGACTTAGGATCTAGCTAACCTGAAAAACAAATGTGTAATGCGGGTTAAGCAAACCGTATACAATCGCGAAGTGTACATTGTACATCCTCTGTACATCCGCAGGTACAGTACATCCTCTATAAACCTGAGTTTTTAAAACCATAAATTTTGTAAGGGTTACTTATACTTAGTCCGAAATCATAATAGCCATTTGCTAGAGATGTGCCAAACGTTAATTGTGAGCAAAGGTCGTTGTCTTTTTTACGTGAATACTGGAGCTTAATTTATGGTCGCAATACTTCAAAAATGAAAACCATTAGCAGAAAACTAACTATCCTAAGCAAAAACCTAATCGTGAAAAAAAGGGGCAAGCTCCAGACCCCCACCCAAAAAAGTCAGCCAGTCAAAGTAGTGATATCTCATTGTGGCCAAGTCTGCTCTTTCTTTACTCCATAACCTCACTTCACTCCTACTTTCAGGAGCAAGACTAATCAATTATTTTATTGCCTAACACTGGGCCCGTTTCTGAATAATGATAGGATGACTAATTTGGGAGGAGTCTGGAACTTTTTTCTTTTCTTCTGAGTTCTCTCCTTCTTATTACCCCCCCCCCCCCCCCCCCCACGTAACTCCTATGTGACTACACGTGATACTGACGTTTTATGACAATAAGTGTGCCAAATTTTAAGTTTGGGTGTCACTTATAATTTCGATGATGAGTGAGTGAGTGAGTCAGTAACAAAAATGTCAAACAAAAAAAGGTTGAATATTGGAGGCTTAATTGTTCACAGTTTCCTAAGCCACTTTAGCTTAATCTATGTTTCAAATTTCAAAAGTTTATCTTATGAGGAAGCAGAGATCTGAGGGTGAGAAAAACCGGGTGAATTGGTTTAAGAAAAGATACACTGCATGCTTACTGGAACTTGGCCTAGCGCACTTCCTCAGATTTCTGGAGAGGTATATATTTCCTTCAAGTAATGATATATTACAAATTGATAAGAACTTAGACACGTGTAATATTTTAACAAAACTGAAAAATAAGAAGCCAAACTCATTTTCCAATTTTCCTCTTGGGAAAGCTGAACCTTTTCATAGTTAATTGAGTTAGGATTTTCATTGGTTTCATTGGAAATAAAATCGGAACCGTCTTTGAGAGAAAGAAAATGGTCGCTTGTGCATACTAGACGATATTTATTTTCCAAAAGGTACCGATTTCTACTCTTCTCGGGAGATACGCCTTTCTAGAATTTATTTTGTTGTAAACTAGACAGCATCAACAATAGATGAATGACATAATAAGATTAATATGGTCGTTTTTTACCCCCTACCCCTTTCCACAACTCACTAAAATGCGTTCTTCCTGACTGAAAATCCAAACAGAAGCCCACCCAACCCACTAATTTCTACACTGATTTGCTGATGTGCATAAAAGAAATATGATGATAGAAAGACCGCCCAACGAAGGAGGAATTGTGAAGACATCAGTACTCGTATATTTCTCACAAAAACTATAGTGGAAAAAAAACAGGAACTTATTAAGAGGTGCAGCTTTAAAAGGACTACACATCTCGGCGAGGAAGTTGTGACAGCCAGTAAAATATAAAGTTGAGTTTCAATACTAAAGAATCCGATAGGCGACTCAACTACTTTGCTCTGTAAAATATATACTAGCTAGGAACATAATATAGGTGTTCAACCACAGGCCAAAGACAAGAAGCTTCTTTACTGTAAGCTTTAAGTCCCAAACTCGAACTCCTTTCCCCTGATCTTTCCACGGTTAAAAGTTTTAAAATCTCTTGCAAGACTTTTCTCTGAGATACTCGCATATAAATTATTTTTATAAAAAAATAGCATCATAACTTTATCCTTTATATCAAATCAACATTTTATTTTACTAAATTAAGATTTCATCAGAGAGTTCCAAATATTAATTTGATTTGTACTTCATTTTTATATGAAATGGTGATTCCATGGTAAAAGGCGATCACTTCGCATAATCAGGCTCACATCATGTCACCAGGATTTCTTGATACATAATCTTGATCTTCAGTAACAAAAAAAAGAAGAAAAAAAGATATATACCTAATCAAACGGTAATCGTCAAATCAAAAGATTATACATGCTGACTAAACATTATCACTGAATTAATACCGATGATTAAAATCAACCAGGAAATTATCATCCCATTTACACACCCATTCTTTAAAAGCGGATCATGTTTACAAATTTTCAAAACACTGTCAAAGCGTAGGAGTAACATAGACGTGAAATTTATACAGGAGAGAATAGAAATTAATCGACGAGAGTCTCCCCCCCTCAACTCTCAAGTATAATTAACATTAAAACTCGATATTAGCACCGTTCTGTTTTCGTTTTCCCACACGATTTCGAAAACCGTACGAATTGTATATTTTAGTCTAGGTTGGGAAATATTGGGACGGGGGGGGGACAAAACAGGTGAAACATGTTGTTTTCAAACATAAAAGATGAAACATGTTACTGGTGAAAACAAGCGAAGCATTGTATTAACATTAGAGGGAAGTAGAGATGGACAATGGCATCCGACATCGAAACATCCCTAACATGGTTAATTAAACATTCTCTCTTTATATAGATAAATTTGATACGTGTTTTCGTATCGGACTAAGAGCTTTACTTTATCACGATAGAAACAAAAAAAAGGGAAGGAACCCCGTTTTAAATAGACATTTAAATTTGAATAATGCTCTTTTGCAATAACGACAAAAATAAAACAACAGATGATCTAATTAACACTGAGGGAACATTTACTTTAAACCAACTAATATTTATACAGAAGCAATAAAAAACGAAAAATGCCACGTTCAAATTCAGACCAACAAGATTTCCCTTCCAATAAATTCCATTTAATTATTCGAAATGGTAATTCGCAGAATAAAAGATCTAATGGAAATTAAAATTAACGAATTTACTTTAATCAAAACAAGTGTCATGATCTAGCCATTCATTTATTTCAGTGAGAATTATTTATCACGTAGCAATTAGTGTTAATAATTACTTGGAATATCAATCTGTTCGGTACAGCATTCAAACGCTTTCTAGCACATTCTCATTTCAACTTTTCATTTTGTAACCTATCGTGCACCTTTTCTTTATCGGCCTCGACATATACAACACAACCTTAGATAAAGGTTACAAAAAAGTATCAAAGACATTAATCATAATTTTAAATTGTCCTCTATTAAAACAGCTTTCCATAAAAAAATGGATTCCTCTAGTAGATTACTGCACTTTTTAATTATGTCACGTACTACCAAAAAGCCACATACAAGCGAGAACAACTTGAAAACAAGAAAAAAATCATTTTAAATAATTTTATTTTAATTAATCAAACTTTCTCTCATTTAAGAAGCCACCAATTAATTAACTCTTGCCCTGGAATAGCCTCAAATTATAGCTGTCCCGATTAATAAAGTCGAAGCCGATCTATAATAAATCATTAGCTATGATGCCTTGACAATAAGTTTCTTTTTTTGAGTTTTGTTTGCGCTATGAATTGTAATAGGATATGCATTTATTTTGCTTCTGAGCATCTTAAAAAAAAAAAAAAAAAAAAATACATGTGGTGTCGCGGGACACCCGGTAGGAACGAAGTTCCTTACATTTTTCATTATATATAAATTATAAAATCACACTGCTAAGTACGTATACATTGCTAACTACTAATACATGGCGGAGTTAGAAAAGAGACAAAATTAAAAGTAATGAACTGTTTGTACCAAGCAGAGTTAAGGCAAAATTAAAAGAAAATCATTATTTGTATAATTAAAGCAAGCGTCTTACTATAAATATATATTGAATATAAGAAAAAAGTTGATCATGATGACTTTATAGAGAAAGAGTATGTTTGTTAAAGGAGTTTGGATTGAAATATGACTGTTTTCTACCTACCCGGCCAATTAATTTAAAATATTATAAAATATATCTCTTCCCTACTCTACAGCTTCTGATTATATCAGGATGAAATTTGACATGATTTTATATTTAATTTATTTACAAAACAAAGTGACATTTTTGACATATATAACAAAAATAATCAAAACAAGTCAAGTAACAGTCTTCCTTAATACCACTTTTTCCCGTCTTTTGAAGCTTACGTTTACGCGAGCGTTACGCGTGAACGCTTGGGCTGATAACGTTTTCCGACGAACTCAGCCTGGGCATTGGTAAAATTAACATGTGTACCAAATTTCATCTAACTCGGTGACCTTTTACTCAAGTTATCGTCATCTGTAGATTTCGTGACGGATTTTGCGTGACGGTGATTTTGTGACGGTAATTTTGTGACGGTTATTTTGTGACGGTGATTTTGGTAGTTTTTTTCGGATTCACTCCCGGGCTCCACTCGGATTCACTCGGGGAGTAAGAGTTAGGTAAAAATATCCTTGTATTGACAATAGAAAAAAATCCCTTCAAGTACTTGCCAGCAAGTTACTAAAAGGGCTTCTTCCGTCATAAGAATTCATAAATGCATTATTATTATTATTATTATTATTATTTTGTAATATGTATAAAAATTTTCACTTTTAAGAAGCAAGGTGTGCATATATAATCCTTTAGTATCTTTGGTATGCACTTATTTGGTTCTTTTAGGGGTAAAATGACCACCATTTTGGAAACACGATATATTTTGGTGAACCAAATTTCAATACCTTTAAAATAATACCCAACTTCAAATTTTCAAATAATAAAAATTTTGGGGCTCCGGAGTTACGGCCCCTAAAATTTCTAAAATTTGACTTTTTTATATCAACTCCCGGAAATATCATTGGTTTACAGAGGTGCATATTTTTTTCATAATTTTAAGGACCCGTCCTAATGGAGTAGGGGGGGGACTTTTTTTTTTAATTTTTTCGGGGGAAAAATGGCCGCCATTTTGGAAACGCGATATATATTTGTGAACTGCATTTTAATATCTTTAACAGCAGAAATTTTGAGTGTTTAAGTCCGCAATAGTTTTTCTTTTTTTGGGCAAAAAGGTTTAACTTGTATACCAAATTTCAAGTCTTAGGTATAGCTTCAATAGGTTGGGAGATATACTCCAAGATGCGACGGACGGACGGACGGACGAACTACCAAAAGCATAAGGGTTTCTAGGATGACCTCGAAACCCTAACAAGTGTTGCCAAATACTAGTGTGTTGATTTGCCAATCTGTTTCTAGGCTTAATGTTGCGTGGTTCCCCTCTCAACCTGTACAGACCTGCAAAGCTCATCAATTCAAAACTTGGATGTGTTCTAATCGGTAGGAAATAAGCTTTAGTCGTTACCGAGTTAGTGGGAGTGTCACCGATCCAATGGATTCCGATTACCGACACATACCGACGTTTCGGAGGGAGGGGAGGAATGTGTTTCTTTTTATTTCCTGAACAATAGGACAAATATATGCCAGGGAGTTTGTGGTGTTTTCAAACCCAGGATTGGATTGATGTGGGAATGTTTCTCTTTCCTCTCTCCTCCCGAAGTATATGTAGAGGATTTCGGGCTAGTGGATAGACAGCTGCGACAACTATTCGGGTGTTGCCTGTAACACTGCGTTGTCGATTCCGACTAAGTACATTCGCTGTGACAATTTAAAGTGGGAATCAGACAGAAACCGTTTTCCACTAGAGTTGCTGCTTTTATTGAGTCTATTGCCATTGAATAACATTAAAAAACACAAAACCAAATGAACTCAGGCTTATCTGGAAACAAACCAAATAACAACTGGACCAAATTAATTTATCTACAACAGTCAATTATATAAGAAGAGAGAAAGTGTTATAATGACAAATTAAATAAACAAAATTGAGATCTCCATGCGAGTGTTCCATAAATTTTGTTTTTTGTTTATTTTATATTTAAAAAGATCAATTAAGCAATATTAATTGCGCGGACAGTTGAAAATAATGTTGGACGATCTTTGGTCTACTTTCGACAAACCACCCGGCATCTTCAAAAAGAAATAAGTAATTTTAAAGATTTAGGTGATAATGGAATCAACTCATGTACACAAACAAGTTTGTGCACACAGGAATTTTTGAATTCGGAGACAAAAAAAAAATGAAGAATGATCGCAATGCTTCCGTTACCTTCCGTAAGTTCGAAAGCAATGTTATTATTAGTATAGATTATGCAGAAGCTTCGAGGCTTAACTAGCTTAACTGTTTGTCAGTTTGATCCTTGGGGTTTAAAATACATATATCTAATGTTGAACGATGTTTACAACCGATGTGGAGCTTTGGTGATTAAACTATAAGTGTTATGTAACGCGTTATAGGCAATGTGTTGTACGGTTTTTGTATTTATAAGATTATTTTGGAAATACATCGACCGGTATTGGCTGCTACTGTTAAAAACTATAAAATGATAAATATTATATAATAAAGTTTTTAGTATTGTTTCCTACTTACGTCAATAACTCCGCAAGATGTGGGCTTGAGTATTTTGGTATAAGTGATCATAAAATTTATTTTTACTACGTTTTTATTAGCTTGCTTTCTTGATTGTTTGTTTGTTTGTTTGTCCGGTACAAATTTGGCAATCGATTTCTAACTGATTTCCCGAATAGCTAGACATTTGAAACTTTTAGCATAGCTCAGAACACGATGACAATGCATTATTTTAATACTTTTAGCCATCTTTCAGCAGAATTTAATTGGTTTTCAGCAAATTTTGCTGTACGGAAAGTTAGTTCGGAAAAAATCCGCAAGTTATTTTATTTGTTTTGCCATGTCCCATATTTACGAAATCTTCATTTTGACGGGCCTCAAATTTGTGATAGATAAACATTGAATGACTGCAAAACAGGAAATATTGATTATATTATTTATCGATTGTATTATTTATATTATTTCAAATATAGATGGCACGCTTTAGATTTGGTGTTGGGGAGATCCGTTGTACAAAGATTTGTCCTTTTATAGGTTTAAGATCAGCTCTATAGATGGTTGTCATTTATGTGAAGTAAATAAATTCGGAACTATTTTTTTTTCACTAACATTATATATTATATAACAATAACAATTATACTATCAACATTACAAACGATTCAACAGAAAATTTAAAAACTTAGTATATAAAAAGTTCTTTTTATCTTGAAATTATTATATTATATTATATATTAAAAAAAAGAGTGAAGCTGTACAAACGGTTTCCGAAAAATGATAAAAGGCAATATTTTATCAGAAAGAACCTAAGGATTTTTCTTATTGACTTAATATCAGATATATATAAATTTGTTTTCAATTTATTTTCAGACAAAATTCCAGATATAAAAATTCAGCGAGCCAAGTTTAAAATGAGAGGGATTATGTTCAGATAGGAACATACGGAATACAGAGTATATTAAAACTTCCTAATAAAATATAGGAGGTTCAGGAAACCATTATAGAATATGTATTCAGGACCTCTTTATGTTTGTATTTCTGGAAGTTTCATACACAAACATACACTAAAAATAAACTGGTAATATTTAACAAACATATATCTCATATTCAACATATCTTACACTACACAAATAATAATTATAGAAATATTTTAAATAAAATATCGATCTTTTTGGTTAAATAGATTTTCAAGCTTAAATGCATTGCAAAAAAAATTAAATCATAAAAATAGCATTTTCAATAAACAATATTAAAACATATGGTTAAAAATTACGTATTTACACAATTATCAATTAACTAATTAGATTAATCAACACGATTCAAGCTAACACACTAAAAAGAAATAATTATAATCTCGTAAAAAGAATGCTAGTGGAACTACTGTGAACCTTGTTTTTGCTGAAGAGCTGCACCGATAGCCATCGGATCTGTAGTTGTACATACTGCTGCCGACGGATCCGGGTGTGCGAGAAGAGTAGCTTTACAAAGATCGTTCAGTTGTTCAAACAGCGAGCTTGCTTCTTTTGACCATTGTTTGATTCTTAAGCGACTTTTTGACTTGTCAACATTACCTCAGTATTTGTGGACGTGTCGAGCGACAAATAGTGAATTCTATACCTATAGTTTTGATTTAATTTAACTTTTTTTTTTTAAAAAAATGAGTGATTTAGAAGATACTGCAGTGGCGGCGGCTGAAATTGTCGTTGCAGTTGTTAGAAGCCAGCAAGATCGTCGTCGCCGCCCAAGGAGGTTTTGGGTAAGACCCAGCCTTGTCCGAGGTAGATAAAAGTATAGTACAGAGGAATTTATGAAGGATTTATTGCTTGATGAGTTGAATTTGAAGTACAGGTGGGCTTTCGACTGAAAGCCCATCAGTCAAGTTTTGAACTGTATTTGAATGAATAATTCCGATTTTGAAAATTGATTAAGTATATTGCGCTGAAAATAATTAAAAAAGACACGTCATTCAGACAAGCCATTCCAGTGAGCCATTCCAGTGAGCCATTTTTATTTTCTTTTTAACCTCAACTTTCTAAATGCCAAAAGAAACAGCAATTTTCATTAGTCCATTATTTCCAGTTTCTATTTTTTATTTCTATTAGCACTTAACCACAAAATACACTCAGCAGAACCAATAAATGCACTCAGCAAAACACACCTGAGCAGAATGAATATTTTGTACCTACTCAAAAGTTGAGCGACATGTTTCAACACGTCCACACTACTGTTGTCGATTCGACTTCCTTTGATCCGTACCGACTTGATTCGGGTCGTTCGACACGACCCGACATGGTTCGACAAAGTCGGGCAAAACGTCCACACTTGTACGACATTGTCGGTCGACATAGTGTGGACGCAGCTTTATATCTTTCTTCTTGTTATCAGGAATTCCAAAAAGATTTTTTTTGTTTTTCCTAAGTATGTGGGAGAGAACGCCTGTTGAACTTGGTAAGCCCCAAAAAACGTCTGAGCTCATCAACTTCTTTAGGTCATGGATAATAATAGATATCTTTGACTAGCTTCTTGTGGTTTTACTCCTTCCGCATTTACCGTATCAAGATGTGGTGCTTGAGTCTTTGGAACGATTGCAATGCAATACATTCCACAACTCTTACGGAATTCTGGGGAGAAAGAGTCGAAAACGGTGTAATAACAGCTGTATTTTCAATGCATTTTTCTTCCACAGGAATGTTGTGGTAGGCCTTGACGGGATCGACTTTCGAGAATATTCGGCAGCCGCTCAGTAAAGCGTTGAAATCTGCTATGTCTGGTACAGGGTATCAATCTATCAGGTATGGCGACTTTGTTCAATGTCCTGTAACACACGGGTCGCCAGGTTCCGTCCTTCTTTTTGACTATATGTAAAGGCGAGTCCCACGCACTTTTTGATGTGGATATATCCATCTCACTCATGATTTGGAATTCTTGCAGTTAATCTATTAATTTGTCTGCTGACAATCTTCGAGTTTAAGTAAAAACTGCTGGACCTTAGTCTCGATGACGTGTGTTACTGGAACTTAGCTCTCAGTAGGTAGTCGTCCTGGTCTAAAAAGGGTAAACTGTTGTATCTGACCCACATTTTTTCGGTCTAAGATCATAAAGTAAATAATTTTTTTAATATATAAAATCTCCACTCACAATCAATATACGAAAGAAGTAATAAAGCAGATGATAAGAGAATTCTATTCAATTAGTAATTTGACGGCAGATTACATAGTTAATTTGATTCATCACATTAATAGTGACAAAAGACCAACTATTTTTAGAATTGATTACCGTAATACAGTCAAGGTTAAGAGTTTTGAACAAAAGATGAAAATTCCTTTGTTTAAGCGACCGAGTGTTTTTTATTAGGGTCCGTAGGCAAAACCAAGGACCCTTATATTTTCCTGCGTGTGTCTGTCCGTCCGTCCTCTCGCGTGCTCTCACGGCTACACCATTCGTCCGATCACTTTGAAATTTGGCATGTATGTGTCTTGTACCTGCCCACATATTTTAAAAATATAGCGACTTAAAAAATATATTTTTAAAAAAAAAATAGGGTAAAAAAACTTAAGGGTTAATTTTTTTTTTTTTTTCGACACCGTGAGGGGTATCATATGAAAGGGTACGTCAAGCTGATTACAAAAATATATAATTCTTTGGATATAACTTTGATAGGGCGAGCGTAGGCAACTTTGAAGTGGGTGTGAAACGTGTCCCCCCCCCCCCCCCACTCTATATTGCTTATGTGAAGTGCACAAAAATCTGAAAAAATTCCTGAACATTCTTCGACCAAAAGTAAAGATACCACTTTTCGGAAATTTCGAAAAAAATATTATTTTATTTTTTATTGACAAAATACGTTTTTTTTTTAATTATGGTCTTTTCAATGTATTTATATGGTTGTAGTCAGGTTCGGTGGCGAAAAAATACTTTATCAGAGTGTGTTTTGAGAATATCAGACCCTTAGAATGGTTCAAAGTAAGCTTTTTAGCATTTTAAAAGAACACTGTTTATACACTTTACAGTTAAACACTATATAGTGGGGCTTACGGACCCTCGCTGTGTGCTGACTAGCACACACTTGACCTGTTTATTATACGTGTAATTAGATTGAAAATTTGTAAACCACTTCTTAAAATAACTTCATCATAATTTTATTTCAAGCTGAAATGATGAATAATGAATAAATAGTTATAGAAATCAGAGGAAGGCAATTAAGAAATAAAAATCATTCTATTACTATGAATACTACTACTTCATTTTATTTTCTATGATTTATTGGCCTTCTATTCCTTTCATATTTCGCTATTGAATGTGGGAAAATTTGTGTATATGTGTAAATTAGAAGTTTAAGGTAAAAGGTGCAAATTAGTACAAAAGAGATGAGAGGTTTTAGGGGGTACTTTCTAAGCAGAAGGGTGCAAGGTCTATACAAGTAGAAAAGGTTATTGAGGTAAGCGGAGCCGCGAGAAGGAAGGCCAAATGTTTAGGGAGCCAAGGTATAAAAGGTTTGGCTTCTATCATTAAAAGCCCAAGGGCGGATGGTGGGAGAGGGCAGGAGCAATGAATTCCGCTTGGGCTGGCAAACCACCAATCTAGTCCGCATTAAGCCTACTAAAACTCAGTCCTGCCAATACCAACTTCAACACAACAACACCCGAACTCAGTCTCACTAGAATCACTCCACTAACTCCTTATCACTAAACCAAGAAACTACTGACATCCCACAACGCACCATAAAAGCCCCTTCTCCCTATACGGTCACTGGATAGGTCCGAGTATTTTTTTTTAAAGAGATTTCTGGCGACATATAGTGTGTAGGGGGACTGAAAGGCCGTTCAGAGAGCCACGGTCACCGTACGCTGTATGTCTGACTTTTTTCATACGTTTTCAACCAAACCTGATGCAAAACGGATAGTGTACATATCAGACGACCGGTACGGCTCCGGTTTAGATGCGTGTGCGCAAATTCACTCCCACCGTCGACAGACTGACAGGCAGTACAGCTTGGCGTATAGTGTGGACGTACCTTCAGTTTCGGCTTATCCGGCGACCTCTCGTGTATAGGGGCCTTCAGTTTTTTCATGAGCACAATTTCTTGATTCAATATAAATCTTTAGTCATAGCTTAATTCCCATGAAAGGAGCTAAAGGCTGGGACTACAGACAATTGTCCTGTCTATTCGGACATCAATGAATTGAAGGCGACACAAAGTCAAGAGTACTTCTACAGGATCCCATAGCGTGGTTCTCTGATTTACATGGCTCACTAATTAAATATACATTTTTAATGACTAAAAACTTTAGCAGTAACTTTTGCTTTCTACGCATCTACACACAGAACTGGCCTCCTTTTCACATAATTAATGTTAATAACGAGGTATATAACAATTATTCACTCATTTTGAACCCAAAAACCTCCCCCCACAACAAACTTAAACTATCTGTAGATTTGGTGAACAACTTTGTAAAAAGTAATAACTGTTTTATATGTTGCCAACTTAATCGTATAATAATAATAATAATATTTATTTCTTCACACAATAAACAATTTTGACAGATTATAAAAATAGGGGAAACAATTAAACAGATTAGACAATAATGGCTTGTAAAAGCATAACATCAAAACGTAAGCGATAGCATGCGAGGAAGCTATGTGCCACACCAATTGGCAGTCTGTTTCGATTTGTGGTGGGATGATGTAAAGTTGATTGAGACAGCAAACTAGGCATATCTGCGCGTGACACATTCTCACATCTCATTTGTAAGACTGAATGTTCTTGCAAACTTATACATTATAGTATATAAAAATTAAATATAATTAAATTGAATGTGCAAAGATGAATTATGCGATTACTTAACTTCTCTGTTGTATCTTACCAACTCTTATAAATATAAGATAACCTATTTCAGCTCTTTTGTATCTATGTTTTTAGAATATCAAGGTTTGTTTACGATACCAATAAAGGTAGTTTGAGTTTGCTTTTGACGACATCTTTGTGGGTATAAAAGGCAAAGAGAAAGGTAGTCCAATAGTGAGTAACGAGTACTTTGCCTGTCAGAGGGCTAAAAGCAACAAACCTTGTAGACTTAGCTCGGTATACTGGCCCCGAGCCCTCAGGGCTCCCAATGGATAACATTAGTCAGGGCTAGATTCGGGCCCTGCGGTAAGGACACAGCATTGTAGAGGACCTTTATACGTAGTAGGGCTTGAGTAACATTTTCCTTAGCCTCCAGCCCTTAACAGTATAACAATTTATAGCCGTTACTTTTCAATGGTTGTGGACCCCCACACAAACCCTGAGGACCGAGCCAACCCCTGCCCCATCACTAACATCTGAAAGAGGGCGGGGTTCCGACCTGAAATAAGTCTCGTCGTAAGTTAAAAGTGCTAGAGAAAGGGCTTCGTACTAACTCCCTATACTATCGTGCAAAATTATGTTTTTTCTTCCCTCCTTTCTCCTTTTTAAAACTAAACTTTATCTGGGGCTATTTATTGAATCCGTGCATTCAATGTGTGGGATAATGTAAAAAAAAAAGGTAAACTGTTCGAACAGAAAACGTAAGATCGGAATCTAAACAGTTCCAATAGCTATTTAGGGATTTCGGTACAGACAGCGAATAAGATAGCGAAATAACCAACAGATTCCTCAAAAGTAGTGGCTGCTTCACCAATAGGTAGGGATAAGAATAACCGAACCACAGCGGCGAAGCTAGAAAATTTAAGTTCAAACTCGGTAAGTAGTGTAAGTGGTAATTATGTAATTATTAACAAATACTAATTAATAGATAATATAATTTATTTAAATAAAATTGATGAAATATATAACCACAGCTAAGGTTGAATTGAATAAAGGATTGTAAAGCATTCAATAAATGGTACTATTATTAATATTACCAATTATTTACAGCGGATGTATATTTTTGAGAAGTATATGCCGCTGAGAATACTTAAGATATTCGAAAGTAAACGTTCTAGATCCTACCACATCCTTTTTACCAAAACTGACCAGTTTACCAAAAGGAATTGAACCTTACTGTTGATTTTACCCTCATTCTCCCTTTTCCTGCTCAATATTCAGAAATAACATGAGCCAAATATTGTTGTAACTTGATTTAAAACAAACACACGATGAGGAGAGGAAAGGGCGGGGTGTAGTGGGGAGGTGAGGCTTTACTCTAAATTCCTCACTGCTTCCCCCCTCCCCCTTTATTATTTTATCAATTTAATTAAACTAGAACGTTTAAAATAGGGTGGGTCCCCTTTAACTCCACTTTCCTTGTATCCTCTATACATACCCCCCCCCCCCCCCCCCTGAGGACCACTTGTAAAAACAACCTCTGTCTCTCATGCCAGAATAGTTTCTATATATACTTTATATACATACAGTCAGTTTGGATGCATTTTCAATGCGGTTGTGCTCTGCTGATTTACATGAGGTCAAATAGTATTTTTGGTCCTTTTCAATAAGGTTTGAATAATTAGCAACCGAATTAATAGAATAGAAACAATAGCCCAAGAAGAATAAGAATAATTATATTTTAGAATACAATTTTAGAAAGCAATTATAGATTAGGTTTTTTTCAATTGATTACGGTTTTTGATAAAAACAAAATAGTTTTGTGTAACTGGTCCGCCATCAGTTATTTTTTAAGCATGCCCATGATGTGGTTTTCAAATGAAAGGGTTTGCTGAGAAGAATAAAAAAAAGGGGGGGGGGGGGATAAATGTATTAGACAATAATGAATCGTAAAATCTAAACAACATTAAAGTAGGCGATAGGACATGAGAAAGCTATACAACACTATAAAATTGGTGGATTATTTTTTTTATTATTTAAATGTACTGCACTACGCAGGCAAATAAATATTGTTAATTCCTTTATAGTCTAATAAAGAGATAATCAATGCAAAAATATTTTATATTTGAAGAAATACTGCATAATATCACGTTTTTAGCGAGTAAAAATAGTTCTCCTGTAATTTCTAAAAAGTTACACTATAATTTAACACAGAAGTAAAGATTTTTATCCCAGTAAATTTATTTTATTAAGATTTATATTGTTTTCGCAATACAAAGTTTAAAGTGATATTATTCTCAGATAGAAAAGTAATTTTTATATTCTTCAAATAGTTATTATGTCGCGAAAAAAACGCACAAACACAGAGAAAAAGGTTGTTTAAAAGGAAGTCGAAGAGGAAGAAGAAGACAGGAAGCACAAGGGTAGATAGATGGAGCAAGGCGTGGAAGAATCGGATTTCACCGGGTTGGAGTAGAACAAGCAACAACAGGCGACTACCTCGAGAAGAAAATTTACATGACTCAGGAGCCTGGGATGATGTCAAGTTAACACTATTCCGCTTCTCAACATACACAGCCTGAATAAGATAGATGACTCCGGGGGCCGACTACACCCGTGGGGGGCCCCCCCAAATAGAAACAACCGACAACATTGCGCCTTCAACAGTTTTTAACACGCTCTCCCCTTCTTTTCCTTATAACCTTCGTCACGTTTTTTCAAATAATCCCTCATCTTCCATATGAAGACGACAAAAAAAATGTGTGTATATATATATATATATATATATATATATATATATATATATATATATATATATATATATATATATATATATATATATATATATATATATATATATATATAATATATATAAATATATATATGAGCACGTAATATCTTAAGATATGCATACTGTTAACAAAAAAGCCGAGGGAAAGAGGACGAGTGAAAATATTTTACTGAAACTTTGATAATGGAGAAACTTTACAGACTTCCCCTCCCGCCTTTTCCTTTTCTTCTCTAGACTTCATTCAGTTTTAATGGTTTCTGCGTTGGCTTCCGCAGTCGAACTTTAGATAAATCTTACCGTCGGTCGGCGGTTGGCATCACTGCGTTAAGTAAGATCCGAGTTTGAAATTGAAAATAATACATTTGACGTTCCCCAACCAAATTGCCTTTATCAAAGAAGCTCATTTAGATATTATAAACCAATTTCTTCGGCATGCTTAAAACCATGAAATAAAAAACAATTTCTGAAAAGTTCCAACGCCGAATCAAGAAAGTTTTACATATGTGATGATCCTCATTCATCAAGGGCAATTGAATTTACATATATGTAAACTTAAAATACTTATGCCAATCTAAAGTAATAGGGTAAAATTTACTAATTATAATTTGTACCCTCCGTCCTCCGTGTTAAGAATCTAACTTTTCAGTGACTATTATGTAAATGTCTAAAAATATTCCTTATTCATCACTTAGGTTTTCGTCGGAACGCTGATCAAGATAACCTACAGTGGTAGAAACTGGTCAGTTTTAAACACTTACTTGTGTGGTTTCTGATTGATTTTTCTCTTTAAGTTCTATTGCCCATGCATTTAGTACCATTTATTGCGCTTTTACTTTTTGCACTGAGATCGAGTTAGAAACACTGCGATCCGATGAACATCGAGCTTTCTCGGACAAGATAACTAAGGTGGTTTGGCTACTCATGAGATGGAAGAAGAGAGGTACCCCAAATAAGTGTTAGAAGCCCGATATCAAGGAACTCAGCCGCGAGGACGAACACAGACGACATAAACTCTCATCTGAGTGCCCAAAACACAACATGGTCCAAATCTGTGGCAATTTCTTAAGATAGAATAGCCTAGAAGTCCTTTTGTAATGCCTCTACACCGCAAAGTAGAAGAGGCCAGGATTAAGTAAGTAAGTTATTGTGCTTTTAAAATGATACCTAACCAGTAGTATAGTACAATTTATTTCAAAATCAAAATTATAATTGACCATGAGTAAGTTCTTCAAAGTCTCAGTAAAATAAAATGTTTAAACTTCTTTTCATAACATGAAATGAAAACGATTTTTCATAAATTTTCCATATAAGTGTAATAACTTTTCCAAACTAAGAAGAAATTTTATTTGTCGTAAGAAATACTTTTCATTGTTAAATAGATTTGTTTTACAATCTTTCTTGGTGGTGAACCCTTATTTGATTGTTTTTTTTTATAGTAAACTATATTGATCTATATTTTCATTTCGTCTTTTTAGGATAAAAAAAAAAAAAAAAAAAAAAAATTGTATTCCTTTTCTTTTTTAAAAAACAGATATATTTTGCCCTTACTCAGAGCTTCTCAGGCTAAAACATCAAAAACATTATAATGTATACAATTTTGAAAAACAGTGGCGAAAATATTTAATTTTACAGTTATTTTTATAGTTTAAATATAAATAATGTAACATAATAAAATAAATACCTGGTAACATTCTTCATAACATTATCTAGGTATTTAACTTATAATGTTACATTATTTATATTTATAGAAAAACTAAAATTAAATATTTTTACCACTGTTTTTCAAAATTGTAAACATATTGCTTTTGATTTTATTATAGACTGAAGAAGCTCTGAGTAAGGGCGAAATATAGCTGTTTTTTTTAAAAAAAGGAGAAGGAATAAAATGATTATTTTTGAAACCCTAAAAACGACGAAATGAAAATATAGATCAAAATAGTTTTCTATACAAAAAAAATAGATTTTTGTATTCTTCAGCTAAAGGATTTACTTAAAAAAAAAAAAAAAAAAAAAAAAAAAAAAAAAAAAAAAAAAAACAGGACCGCAGAAAAATTGAAAAATTAAAATTTCATGCACATTAATTTTTTATAACCGATTTCATATTAGAGGTAAAAACTCTTCTTTCCATCCTGGGAAATTAATTATTTACGAAGAATCTAGAATTAATATCGGCTTCAGCGGTTTTAAAACTCGAACGATAAAAAGCAAAAGCGAAAGTCACACAGGAAATAAATTAAGGAAATTTGAAATTCATCAGTCGAAAAAGTCAATAAAATATTAACTAATAATGTTTTAGAAAAATTATTTCACAATAAACTAAATTATGTTGTTTCTTGACGAACTCATAGCCAAATTTTATCCTCAAATGTTTGGGATTCAACCTCATGGAGGATAAACGAGGACGGGAAAAGAAAAAAACCAGGCAAGGCTTTCAATAAATTATTTAACTTAATTTATATATAAATAAATTAACATTTCATGCAAATTAATTTTTTATAACCAATTTCTAATTTTATAACTTTCAACTTGGTGGTTACAAGTTTTTACGATTCAGTAACTATTTCAAAAATATTTGTATTTTGTTTTTATTGTCTTAGTATATATATATGATAAGTATGTCGCAGCTAATATTAATCATCAGACCAAATAGCAGGGAAGAAGGGTTACTATTGGTAATGAATTGATTAAGGTATTTTTGTTAGAGGTGTAAATCAACAATATAGTATCGACATGATTTCCATCTCTAACAATACCCTGGAGCATCATAATGCCGGCAAATTGTTTCCGAAATTTGAATATTTCCATTCAAACACAGAAAGATTCAAATCACCGACTATAAATAGTCTGCCAATTAGCGTTGTATAAAGCTCCCTCGCATCTTATCACGTACTTTTTATTGATGTAATACTTTTTCAACCCGTTATTTCCTAATTTATTTAACTGTCACGCCCTATTTTTTTTTTTTTTTTTAACATTTGTCAAATTATTGCTTTTTTACATGAATAAAAGTATCCTTTCAGCAATAATTAATGTGCGCAAAGGGCAGACATTAATGTGAAATCATCTATCGACAACTTTCGAACCACATAAATTTGTTAAAAACTAGATGAGTACTTTTGAATATAAAGGTGTAAATAAATGTATGTTTGTGGGAATGTGGAAGAGAAGTAAGATGGATTGTAAAAATAGACGTAAATTCTAATTATTATTAATAAAATACATTAAATTATATTATAATTAAAGTTCCAAGGATAGTAATCGGATTAGGGAAGTGAATATAATTCGCAGATAATTCATACGAGATTCTGCACGGAAAGAAATGACTATTTATCGACAAGACATTCGTGAAATTTGAACAATCATAATGGTATAGCTAAAAATTATAAATAAATGGACAGACGACATTCCACAATCTAATAAACCAACGGAATTTCATTTAATTACCGGTAGAAGCAACAGAACAGATTAGGTCAAGTGGAATATAGGATGGAAAATGTTGTAGGTCCAAGTGAAGAAATAGAGGAACGAGGTAATCCCATGTATGGAATTCCATTTTCAGTCCTTTAAGTGAAAAATGTACCGTTTGAAATCGAACCGAGAGAAAATTTTTGAATGGATTCCATTTCCAGGGAATTTTCAGAGAAGAAAATTATTCAGGGAATTATCAGTTGAAGGGTGTAGAGCGACACTCGCAGGCTTGAATAATAATATAGCTGACCGAAAGCTCGAGTGGGAAAGGTTTAGGACGCAGAGCCTTGGAATTTACCCTTGAATGGGACCCTGAGTGGAAAACACAAAATTAATAATTGAATAGTTTCCCGATATTATACCTTAAAATTATTTGACTCAAGCGATGATCATTCCTAGATTAATTATACGTTTGGATTACGGTTTAGATTTTAAATGCATATTTGATCCTTCCAGATGAGGTTCCTCCTCTAGTTAGTCAATGATGTTTTGCTTTTAGGACCAAGTAATGTCTAATTTATTTAATTTTTCCCTGCTTTTTGCTTCCAAGCTTACCGAAGGTAACGGAAGCATCTTTCTAAAGAACGAAAATATTTTATGTCTCCGATTTCAAAAATTCTAAGACAGAAATCCGTTTCAGACATCAGGGAATATTTTTGATCCCGAGTCTGTCTGTCGCTCAATTTTTGTAAATCAAACATACCTTAAAAACTACTCGTCAGATTTTAATGAAATTTGGATAAGTATCCCCATTGTTGGTCCCATATAAGATTCGTCCTTTTGAGTCCATTTGTTACTCTTCCACATATCCACAAACTCACATTTATTAACACCTACATCTTCAAAGATACTCATCTGTTTTTTACGAAATTTTAATGGGTTGTCAAAAGTTCTCGCAGATAGCTCCAGATTAATTTGAACCATCTGCACTCTTTAACTTTTGCTTAATTGATACTTTAATTCAAATAAAAATCAAATAAATTTTGACAGATTAAAAAAACAGGGGAAACAATTAAACAAAAAAGACAATAATGGCTTGTAAAAGCATAAAATCAAAAAGTAAGTGATAGCATGCGAGGAAGCTATGTGCCACACCAATTGACAGTCTATTTTCAATAAACATTTTGTTAGGAATTATCAACAATTCAATAAACATTTTCCAAAGCTAATTGTTGTTCAATACTATTTTTGAAAAAGCTAATAAAAACGTAGTAAAAGCATAAAATCATTTATACGAAATAGTATACGCGAGAAAGCTATGTGCCCTACTAATTGGCAGTCTATTTTTTAAAGCAGGCAATTTTCTGTTTTTTTTTTTTGCACGAATGAAGAAAGTATCAATTAAGCAATATTTAAGTAGCGCAAACGGTTCAATATGAGATTATCTGTGGGCTACTTTGTACAAACCATCGATATTTCATAATAATCGGATGAGTACTTTTAAAGATATAGGGGGTTAATAAAAAAAAGTGTGTGCCCATATTGAAGAGAAAGGAATGGGCGCTGAGAGTAGGAATTAATATGGGACTCCATATCAAAAGGCTAATCTTGACCTACTATATAAATTTCATAAAAATCGGCCGTGTAGTTTTTAAGATAAGTTGTATCGTAAAAATGTTAAATGACACCGACCAACAAGAGACCAAAAATATCGACTTGTGTCTGAAACGGATTTCTCTCTAGGAATCGTTAAATCAGAGACAAAAAAGTTGGATCTTCAGAATGCCTTTGTTACCTTTATTAGGCTCGGAAAGAAAATAAGGTTTTAAGGAGAAAATTGGTAGAGAGGCTGGAATTTTTAATAGGACAGTTATAGCTCGAATTGTTTGTAAAATATAATTAAACACTAGATATCTAGTTACCCCTTAGGTACGGATTACCTGCAGCAGAAGTTTGGAACGGAATGTGGGAAAAAGAAGAAAGAGTTGAAAAAATTAATTAAAAATCTCAAAAAAGTTTTTCTGGAGGGAAGAAGAGGGGGGGGGGGGGGAGCAAAGTTGTCAAAAAGTAAAGGTATGAGAAGGGAGAGGGAACAGAACCCACTGGAGATTCAACTTGGACCAATCAGGCTGGGAAATAGAAAATCAGCAACACTGAAATACCATATAAAAACAGTGTCCAATATGCAAGCATATAGGGAATTCAACCAATACTCAATTTCACACAAAACCAGTCACATGAACCAAAACATGGCTAGTGGACAACTCTACAATACATACAACTTCATTTTTCACGACATACATATATATATATATATATATAATATATATATATATATATATATATATATATATATATATATATATATATATATATATATATTTGTTTAAAAAGAAAAATAATGTAATTTTTATACTTGAGTGTATAATATAGTACCTAATTACTTTGCATGTTCAAACATCTATAACGTAAATATCTGTCCGATAACGCTCGTACTAAATTTTCTCATACGAAAGTGCGTAATTTCTTGGTCCAGTGTTTTCCATTTATCAATTATTTCGAGTTTTCGTGATTATATTTAACTATTATTGTACATTTCAGCAAAATGTTTCATAAAAATAATTCCTTTACAGCAGGGAATCGAACCCGGCTTTTCGCTGTCCTCGTTTAGAGCTAATTTCTCAAGAACTATATGATTTCCAGGGAAAACTACACATATGATTCTTAAAAAGTAAACAACCACCTGTTAAAATTTAAATATGTTAAAAATAAAACAATTAAATGGGTGGTTCTCAGACTACAGGCAATCTTCATGTCCACACTCTTCAAATTGCACATAGTGCTATAATTTTTATTTTATTTTTTAGATAAATTATTTCTACCATAAATATGCAAGTTAAAATGCTTTAACAACGTTTTTAATAATATTCGGCTATAAAAATATGTTAAGAAGTGACAACTGTAACTACCGTGGTTTTCAAAAATGAATAAGACCCACAGTAATTACAACTATTTAAAGACATGGTAATTACATTTCAAAATTGTAAGTAAATTATTTACTTTAAAAATGTCTTTATAAAATATATTGTTGATGTAATGTAAACAGGCAGTATTATGCTAATAAATCACAGGAACAAAATCGTTCACAAACAATTATAACCTGTGTTATAAACAACCATGGCAATTTCAATTAAAAAGGTACATACCAGAACACATGATTTCTTTTGATGGTAGAAGCAGACTCACCTTGAATAACATGAAACTCACTGCCTTTTATTATCAGCAGGCATGCCAAAAGACTTTCGATGAGGGAGAAAAAAAATATATTCCTTACACTAAATTTCTCTACGATTTATTTTTATTTCGAGCATGGCAATGACAAATAACAAAAGGACACGAGTCAAAATGCTCTGAAAATTAATACAATATTTTTTTTAAATTAAATATTGCGTTTTATTAACTATTCACTATTGTATTAAATGCATGTATTTATAACTTTTATCCATAGACTTATTTAAGGTAAATATATTAACATAAAAAATGTTACAATCCTATTTCTGGACTTCCATGGTAATTACAGTTTTACCACTTCTTAACATATTTTTATAGCCGAATATTATTAAAAACGTTGTTAAAGCATATTTGCATTTAATTTTAACTTGCATATTTATGGTACATGAAAATGAAAATGTTGGACATGAAAATTGCCTGTAGTCTGAGAACCACCCAAATGAGTTATTGTTATTATTTAAATACTGCATCAATATATATATATATATATATATATATATATATATATATATGTATATATATATATATATATATATATATATATATATATATATATATATATATATATATATATATATACATATATATATATATATATATATATATATATATATATATATATATATATATATATATATATATATATATATATATATATATATATATATATAACAAAGTATTGTTTGAATTATCGGACCAATTTTTTTTTCTTAGTATATTTAATTATTTGTTTTCAACATTTCTTTTGTTTAAATTCCCTGAATAACGTCAAATAAAATTAAAAGTCGAGATTACAGAGCTGCATGGCCAAAACCCGAGAATATATGATAGCATTTATCAACATTTCTTCATCAATATCAATCAATAAACATTATACAAACAGATAAATAATAATAATTATAATCTTAAACAAGCAAAAAAAGATAAAAATAGACATTTCTAGTTTAATTTATATCGATTAAACAAGATTGAGATTAAACTGGACACGGATTAATAAACCTGTAAATTAGTGGACAGAGGAATTAATGGATCGTGCCTTAGAGAAGCATTGGCACGATTACAAACACTGATATCGAAGAGCTTAGGCTAAGTACAATCTCCCCTTATCTCCAATCAATTTCATTGACTAGCCTATCAGTCGATCGATGTGAATTATCCGCAGCAGAGTGTTCCCAATCTAACAAACCTCTTGACATTTGGTTTCCGGAAAATCTCATTTAAAAAAAAAAAATCATGTTAAATTTGTTTTGCGTATTATTTCCTGCCTCAATTTTTCCATTTAATGCTAAAATTATTTTTTCCTCTTTCTTTATTGTTAGATTTGAAAACTTCCTTTCAACAGGGGTACCTGTCAACGTTTCAATGACGGGATAATGTCCTCTGAGTATTGAAAAAAAATCATTCCCAATAATTGAAAATATTGCCCGGCTTAATTGTAAATGGGTAGAAAGTTTAGTATTATCAGAACCAAAAGGTGAAAAACACGTGGTTAGTTTAAAATAAATAATTTTAAAAATAAATGTTACTTAATTTAATCAATCAGGAAACTAGTAATCAGAGATTTCAGTATCCATTGAAAATATTAATATGTAGATATTTATAAAATCTCTTATATATTACATAAATATGAAATCATATCTTTGTTTGTAAATTTCTTGGATTCAACAATTATTTTTTTTTGCTTTCCAAAAAAAGTAAACAAATTAGTTTTAAGCAGTTTTATGTTACAATCCCGACGTTACGGTTTATACTTAAAACCTTCTTCAGGGGCCGTAAAACATCTAAACAACGACTCAACGACGTCGGGATTGTAACATAGTGACGATTTTTGTGACCGAAACTTGAGTTTTGTTTGTTTCTGGTTTCTGTGTATGTGTATATATATATATATATTTACAATGTGTATATATGTATTTACAAACACAACAAAATTATATATTATAATAAGAACTTGTTTTAAAGTTTAAATAATTACATTCAGACACATATTTACGTAACCCAACAATACAGAAACAACTGATCTTTTACTTGACAGTTCAAAATAATAATAATCAAACTAAACATATTATACTAAACAATTAAATATATATATATATATGTGTGTGAGTGAGTGTGAGTAAACATATTATACATAACTTTAGTATTTATCTATTCTAACTCTAAACTAATGCTGTTCTCATAAAAAAAGATCCAATTTAAAAATCTAAAATGTCCTTCGTGACAAAATGCAGTTATGTGTTGTTTTTCAAATATAGCACTTATTTCAATCGTTTTGTAACTTCAATATCCAAAAGCGTTTTTTTTTTGTAAAGTGATAAAAATCTCAATATTGTTTATTTGTCGTCGTATGTTTTTGTTGGTTTCTTCTCATGGATTTGTGAGTTGGATAAAAACATAAGTTATAGGTTCAAGTATAGTTAGGACTTGTTGCACATTTTCCTCCCCCATAGCCGCTTTATATTTATTCACTGTTATTTTTTTAGTTGTAGGGTTAGCCGAGGCTGTCGATAGAAGACAAGCTCGCGTGACCGGACGTGTCAATAAATATCGGGCTGGAAGAGGGCTTTAAGGTGATAGTAGTAAGGGGCTAAGAGGAAGGTAAAGTGGTGAGGTGGGGTGAGTTGAAGAGGCGAGGAAATATTGAACCTAAATTCGATACACTTCTCCCCATTGTAAACACCATGTTGTAATATAAACCATCCAGCATTTGTTTTTCTCTTCACAACATATTTGATTGCTACACACAAATATTATTTATAATATTTTTAAGGTATATATAGGCACGCACGATTTAACGTTCGTCAAAGACATGAGTTATCTCGTACTGAGTCATTGCCTGCCTTCTCGGAATTGGAAGGAGCTTGTTTTGGAAGATTTGATAGACCCTCTATCATTTTATCATTTAGTTGGAGAGTTGAAGACTCCTGGCATGAGTGAGAGTTATTTCAAATTATTGTAAACCAGTGCTGTGAATATAGTATATCGAGGCTGTAAGATTGTTTTTCTTACAATAAAAAATGTGTAATTAGTAACTTTCTATCAAATTTCAGCTCTATTATTTTTAAAAGCAGATAGAAGTCTAGATGTGCAAAGCAGAAGTCTGCTTTGCACATTTGAATGAAAATTTAAAAACAAATATATTTTTAAAAGAATTGATCATTTAAATAGATCGTAATTTTTTGGTTCCAAAGGCAAAAACGTGGTCACACATTTCTGCTCTTGTCTGTGTGTATATATGTTGCATCTGATCTCAGAAAGTTTCAACACAAAAAATTAAAACTTTGCAATTATGTTATGTGTGATAACCTAAAAATATAAAAATATAGGGAAGCCTTCAAAAATCTAATCTAATTTTAGGGGTTATTTTTTTTAAACGGAAATGCACCATGTGGAGTGAAGAAGGAGGAGGACGCCGAGTAGAAATGTGTATTTAGTTTCGTTTTGGTAACAATTCATATTTGCGCCATGTGTCCTTAGAAATACTTTAATTTAAATCGATATATCTTAATGTATTTAGTAACTTTGTATAAACGGTCAGATCTATTACTTTTAAAATTGCTGATTAAGAAATAATATCAAATTATTTAAGCACTAAAAGTTATTTAAACGAATTTTAAATTTCTAATCACTGGTTATTTATTTATTTATGCAAAACCCACATTCGAGTGAAATTTAAAAAAAAAAAAAAAAAAAAAACGAACCCTCTTTTAACTTAGCAGATATCCAAATGGGTCAGTTTTTACTTTTCCTCACCTTCTCCGAAGGTATGTAGTAAAAGTATTGTTTTCACCCAAAAAATCCGAAACCGAGATTTCAACGGAATTATCCGCTTTGGGTGTTTTTAAGACGATTTGAGTGGTTTTTAGCTGGATGTCAGTCTGTCAGTCTGTGTTTCTGTCAGTGCGTCTGTCTGTGTAACTCCCACAGTTTTTAAGCTAGAGGGTTGAAACTTGGTACAAAAATCAGTCCTTACACGTAGTTGTGTTGCCCGGAAAATCAACATTTTCCGCTATCTTGAACCCAGTTTGCTGAGTCAGCAAAAATTAAAAAATCGAAAAGTGGTCCGATCAAGTTGAAATTTGGCACAAATGTACCTCTCTGCATGACAAACAAACTCACCAAATTTTATTTTAATATTGGCCGCCATTTTGAAGTTATCGATCCTTGAATTTTGAAACTTTGACGGTTAATAATACCAAACTATAAATACGTTTTTGACATATAGCATATCGTTGGAACCGGTAAAAAATAAGGAACAAATATAAAAAAAAAACGATCAAATTCCATTAATTAGTTTAAAAGTTATAAGCGAACATAATTATTAATTAGTGCGATACTTAAATTTATGTCAAAATACTGCCAAAATTCAAATAATGAAATAAATAAAAATAATGGGTATAATTATTTTTTGAAAAATGATAATGAGCAGGAGAGAGTCTACTACAGTGGCCTCCTAAGTAAAGTAAAGTTCCAAGGTACAGGGTACCCGATTTTTTTTTTGTATAATTATCTTTGATTCTAGTACATTTAATCAATCAAACACAAATATTAAGTATAAGTGTTTAAAAGTAGAATTTATAGGCCGTACGATCTGTTACTACTAAGGCAAAGCCTGTTATTCGCACGAGACGCAGGTTTGTAAGACCTTTAGCCACGCCTACAAGGATCTACGTCGCTTAGATTTTATCATTAAAATCCTTTAACCTGAAAATTGGTTGAAAAACGAGCCCTCAACTTGGATCGGTTATATAACAAATCACACCGTGTATAGGACCATTAGGATAACCTTCATTGACATGTGAACGATCAATTTAGACGTTTTTCCCATCGAAAAGATAGGTCACAGGAGACAGGCGACTAAAAACAGGAAATCTGTTTCTTCACTGAAATTTATTTTGTTTTCACACCAAAGAGACAAGTAGTCATGGTCTTATTTCCTGTCTCTTGTCGCCTTCTCTTTTCTGAAATTAATATTGTTTGCACACCAAAGAGGCACGGAGTCATTGTCTTGTCTCATGATTTTTCTCGCCTTACTACTCCCTTTACTGAAATTAATATTGTTTTCACAACAAAGAGACACGGAGTCATGGTCTAGTCTCCTGTCTCTTGTCACCTATTTTCTATTCCCCTGTCTTTATGTTGTGAAAGCTGCCTACAACTCATGTCTATCACTACAAAATATTGCATACCGGTAGTTAATATATAATGGGTGATATTTAAATTTACTTACGGAGTACAATCGAGTTTCTTAGAGGATATAAAATTCAGTGTAGTATAACTCGGAGACTTACCTGTAACAAAGCCAAAACAAATATCAAATTATAAAAAAATTCACAATATAAACACATAACAGGAGCATCTGATTTTCAGAAGGAGTGTTACAAAAAGGATGCTTGATTCTTTAGGAATATGAAGGAAAAAAGGTTTCGGTCTTACGGACAAAATAAGATAAAAGGTAAACAACGAAAAGGAGAACTCACAATGTTGGCCATTTAACAGCCCGCTAGATCTAGAAGGGTAAAGTGTTATAGGGATCTCCACTCTTCCCCTTCGACTATCTCAAGCAGTTAGATAAAATAAAAGAGGCACTAGAGGTATCCAAGGATAGCAGGAAAGGAAACATACATTGCAGCAAAACTACCTACGTAGCCTCCTCCAACCAAACTATACAACACGGAAAACCATTGGAAAATTCATCTGGTTATGGCAATATACAATGAGCAATCCAAAGAAGTAGGTGTCTAAGACAATTTCCTCTTCTAGATATGTGAAGGTTATGACTTCTTCGCACCATCGTGCGTGTACCTTAACACATAAATATTCTAGTTGGCAAATTTGAAGCTAGTACAAAGAGATGAAGGGATTACACTTTACGTCGAAATAAAAAATTGAATAATTTTGTTCGATGATTACTTAATAAAAGCAATAATAAACTTGACGCTGCGCACATAACACAACATTGCTTTATAAAAACAAAACAATTCAAATGCAAAATAAAAAAATAAAGTTTAAGTACTAAAAGTATGGATTATGTAGAAAATAAATCCGTCCCATATAACTTAGCCTAAACTTTCTCATATACAAGTACATAATTACTTAGTCCAGTGTTTCCCGTTTATTAGTTGTTGCTAGTTTGCGTAAGTACATTTAATTATAATTGGAAATTGTATCACAATTTACCATAAAAATAACTTCTCCCCGGCATGGCAGATGAGATTTGTAACAGACAGCATTATAGATTTTTTTTAATGAAAATCGTCGTAACCATTTTCTAGTAACTTTTCTTTTACGAGTTTTGAGGGGTAGCGCCTCCATAACGAGAACTAAAAGCATTAAAGCTCAGGGGGGGGGGGGGTTCTTTTTCTGAACATGTATGTCAAAGTTAATCGAAATCGGCCAAGTAATTTAATTTGCACGGACTAAAGACGACAGACAGACATTATTTTATAAACCTCTTTTTTTTAGACTCAACAGACCTTAAAACAATAAATCCATCGAATTTTCACGCCATCACAATACTGTCACTTTATATATACTAGGTATGTATGAGAAAGTAAAAAAGAAGTAACACAAGAAAAGAAAATAAAAATTTAAGAAAAACTAAGATTTTAGTTAAAAATTGTTTTCTGATTATATGACAAATTAAGGGAAAAACAATTTTTTCATAAAATGTTTGTTAGCAATTGTCAATTCAATAAAAATTTCCTAAAGCTAATTGTTGTTCAAAACTTTTTTTTTTAAATAAAACAACTGTTTTTGTAAATGGGACTTTTAAAGGTAAGCGGAGGACATCAAATGTAAAATTCCCATCCTAAAATCAATATTTAATTGGAAAACAATAACTGAATTTGATAACAGAGTTTAGCACAACTAGTACAAGAGAGCTAGGTTGAACGTCAAATACAATCATTTAATTCTCTAACCGAGTGGGAGAAAGCAACGGACTATTCACTAGTTCACCCAGGTGAACTATTTTACCTAGGCGTGGCCAGGTCAAACCAAGAGCTCCCTGGCGCCTACAGAATCTTATCCTGCCTTAAAATTCCAATATTATATTTAAAACCCACTTTTACGTAAGCATTTCGCACAAACGCTAAAACGGACAACGCTATCCAACGAACTTAGACCCAGCATTGGATAAAAGAACATATATATACTAAATTTCAACTAACTCCATCACTTTTTACTCAAGTAATCAGCCTGAGCGTAAACGCTCAGACAGATAAACACACAGACAGACAAACGACACATTGCATATTTTGTTGAAAGTAAAAAGCTCGCACCGCTCCCTCCAATTAACCCTTTAACTAACCCCATCATCCCGAGGAATCACACGACTTTCAAAAACCACAAAATACATTTTTTAATTGGACATTCACTAATTGTCTTTTTTCTACAGATGAATGCATCTACTTTTATTTCAATGTTTATTTTGAGTTAGTATTTTGTTTTGAAAGTATCTAAATACAAAAATGTTTTATTTATACTATATAATTGAAAAAAAAAAAAAAAATAATAATCTTAACAATTTAATTTTTATCCAAGAATAATGATTTTGTTATATTATTTTTTTAATTTCTTTCCATATGTTTTGTCTATTTCATCCTGGGGTTTATAATTTATCTCTCTCTTTCCTTGTTTGTATATTGAGAGCAGCTGGCTGAATTATAAAGCTTCAACATTAAATATAGAATATACTCGAACCACTCTCACTCCGGTCCATGTAGAGAGTTGGAGCAGGTGAATTCAAATACGTGGAGAAAATTGAAATTCCCCTCAATCTACCCCCCTCCTGTTCATTTCATACCTTGTATAATGCATCGTTGTTGGTGTTGCGGGAGTATTTCCCTTCATTTTTTGATAGAGGGTTATTTTTGTTTTTTATCCAATTTCATTTTTTTTTATTAATGGTTTATTGCTATATTTTTTTCCCCCTCTCAACACATTCATCAGTGAAAGATGATTAATTTCAAATCCTCATTGAGTACCTTTATTCACATTTATACAAAAATATATTGGAAAGCTCCATCCAACAAATACAATTATAATATTTATTAAAACACGTGGCAACATGCATATGGGATTGTGCGTATATATATACATTTACCAATACTTACTAAGATTTAAAACAAATTTAATTAGATACAAAATTAAAATTTAAGTGTCCAAGTACTTTCCAGATTTATTGAGGATGTACCTGGATGTATAGAAGATGTACCAGGATCTATTATTGAGGAAGTACCTCGTCATTTTGTAAAGGACCCTCCACACTCTCGCCGAGTATCCTCGCCGATTATACTCGGCGAGAATACCCCAGGCGAAGTAGTCGCATCCACACTCCCACCCTGCGTGGCGAGCACATCATTGCCATGACTCAATGTTCCTCGCGTCCCCTTTAACTCGGGCGAAAAAAACCGCCTCTGAAGCGAAGTCGGGCGAGGCGAGGAAAGGACCCCGAGGAACCACGAGCAACCTCTCCACATTCTCGTTCCTCGCCCGACTTCGGGAAACTTCGCGAGAGTCTGGAGGTGCCTTAAGGGGTAGTTTAGCCACCAATGCACGAGTGTTCTGCAGTTTATCTAGCTCATAACTGTCTTACTGTGGGACCCAAGTCCTTTACCCAAATCTTTTTTCAAATTAACAAAATAAACAAACTTCAATTTTCTAAAGAATACTAGTAGCAGGTAACACAACGATCAATATGTCAAATCGATGATTTATTGGAAGAATATTGCGTTTTTTTTTAAATATTGAGTGGCCGTGTAAGGTAAAATAATCAAGGGTTCTATTATATTTTGAGAGGAGATAGGTTTTGTGTATTGATTTAGAAGAAGAGGCGAGTGTTTTAGCAGTGATTACAGTTGTGGAATGTGAGACAGTGTTTGATTTGATATCTGAGCTGGAGTAATTAGAGTTGTACGTGTTACAGTGCCAGTACGCTTCACATATCTCAGTGATTACTTCCCCTCACTCTATATTGTATATCTAGTCCGGTTCTTCCACCCGCGTCACGTCCAACTTCGCACCCTTCGATTTCATTATACTTCGGCCCTCAAACTGAAGGAGGGAGCTGTCAGCCTGAGTTTACTCAGCCCGACCCTACGTACCGTCAATATAACAACAAGAAGGGATCTCAAATTGTTACTCGAGAGATGTTCCCTATTGGTTATTCCAGAAAAAAAACTTGACCACATAGTTACATTTCCCCATATTTTGCTCAAAAAAATGTTTTTTTCTTCAAATGGGGGGTGTTAATAATCAAGTTACTTATTTTGTAGCGAAGGCTTCAATCAAGTCACTCCCTATTTCAAGTTTTTTCCCCTTACTGAATTGACAATATAGAATACAAAAAACAGCTATGGGTGAAATAGTTATCTAGAGTCTTCATACCTACATCCCACCGCGCCTCAAAAAAGTTAACAGTGCAAAATTTGAGTATTTCCCTATTGCTGACTTAGAAGTATCTGAAGTAGATTCATGATTTGGATGAATCTACCTATAGATTTTGGGTCTACTTATTTTTGGGAGCAGGCATTTTCCAAGATTAACTTCGAGCTTCTCTGGCCGATGAACACTTACTAATGATTAGTACTACTAAGTTTTAGCCTCAGTTGGGTGCATTAAAGTTCGACACGTTACAACTATGCACTGCGACGAATCATTTTAAATCTAGCTACGAATCTTATTAAATAGATGACGCGCAATATATTTTTTTATAAATTTAAAAATTCATATATATAATATATATAGAGAAGCATAAATTAAAGTTCGTCACAGGCAGCAATGCACGCCAACAAATATTTTTTTTTAAACTATGAATAACATGAAATAAATAACACGCAATATAAATATTTTATATAAATACAAATATATAACTAAAATATATAGATATGATTAAAATCTAGAAGAAATAATAGATTAGAAGAAACGAAAAGAATCTCTCATTTATAAGAGGGGTATGATTCAGTTGCAATTCTACTTGTTCCCCAGTACCCTGACCCAGATCCTTCAGAAAACCTCCTTTATTCACTCGTCAACATCAAGAAGGGGAGGGGGGTCGATAAAGAGATTTAAGCATCTGCACTAAGAGCAAAGGCGGAACCGTCAAGTTCACTTTTGCAGAAATCAATCTACGACGATATTAAGAAGAAGAAAAAAGTTAAGAGTAAAAAACCCCCTATGGGCAAAGGAAGAGGAAGAAATTGAAGTGAATCTTGTCGAGTACTTGAGAACTGGATGCAAGAGAAGTACAAGGCCCAAGTGGTTTAAATACAAGGGCCTTTGCATCCTACTTCTAACTCCCTCAGTCCACAAGCACTTGACTAGAAGCCTACTCTTCCAGTATTAACCAACCTCAAATCTTCAACAACCATCCTCATCAGACATTACTAACCATCTCGCACAAACAAGCACCTCTAGCCCGAGGACATCATCCCTCTAAATATACCTCTCTACATACACAAGTACAAGCACCAACTCTTTAACGGCATTACAACATGCTTGATAATAGTATGATGTACAAGAGCCTAGTATCTATTATAGCCGAGTTTTTCTACTTATAAAACTCTTTGTTTCCCTTCCGAACATGTCTAAACATAATGATTCGAGACCTCTTCAAACCCTCTTTTACTAGTTTTATGTATTATTTATATTGTTAACATTTACTTTAACTAAATAAACAGGTCCTTTATCGTTTTAAACTCACAGTTAGAGCACCAAATTATTAATTTTTAGTCTACTCTACAGCAGTATTTGTTGTGGGGGCCTCAGCCACTTGGATAGGAGAAGAGTTGGCTCTCCCAACACTAAAATTAACAGCGTCGGACGTGATCACCTTGGATGGGAGACCACAGATCTGGGTACAATTCTCGAACAGAGCTCCTATGCTCAGTGTTCATCCAGCATAGCCTGATGGGTAGCTGCTTAGGGGTATGAGTATGTTGGAGCGGTGACTAGAGAGTAGAGTAGCAATAAGAGCAGAAATAAAAGCATCGAGTAGCGCTCTGCCTCGGGGGTGTTCACGTTAGAGCTGAGAGTAGAGCAAAGCGAACCAGTGTCTGTCCGAAACGCAAGCCAATAACTTTAAAAATCGGTCCGAGAAAACTCACACATACTTTCTCATTTACGAGTTCATAATTACTTTGCCCAGTGTTTTCCATTTATTAGTTTTCGTAGGTACATTTAATTATGATTGAACATTTCATCATCATCAACATGTATCATAAAAATAGCATAACGGGGAAGCAAACCCGGCCTCTCTCCATCCACGTTTAGAAGCTATTTTCTCAGGGACTGCATTTTTTACGGAGGTTAACTCCATATTTAAATGCATTACATTAGATTTTTTTAATTAAAATCGTCGGAACCGTTTTCGAGAAATAATTTTTTTCGGGGGAAGAGCCCCATAATTTCGAGCTAAAATTCTCGATTTCGCCTCGGGGTATGATTTTACTGAACATGTATGCCAAATTTAGTCAAAATCGTTCCAGTAGTTTAGGCTCCATGCATCTGCACAGATATTTTAAAAAACAATTTTTTGGACTCATGGGACCTCAAAACGTGTAAATCCATCAAAATCTCAAAATCAAATTTTCGCGCCATCACAATACTTTTTCTTTATATAAGAAAGTAAAAATTAGTGATTCCGATGAAAGAGAAGTGGTTTTCTTCAAGAGCTACAAATTATTATTAACTTGAGTATATAGAGAACAAGAATACTGTGTCCATGCCAACCCTATCAATACAGAAAGATTCCCATTCGGGAAGATAATAAATTACAAGTTGTTTGTAGTTTATCCACAACCTCATTCCAGAGTTTGTCCAAAACATACCTATTGAGGTGATATTTGTTAAATTTATCCCACAATCGGACCGCAAAAAAACATTACTAATTAAACAGACCACGTCCAACTTGGATAGTAGCCTCAACAGTAGCGGAGAAAATGGACAAAAGCTTTATCGCCGCTCTTATCGTTGGTCGGGACCAAAGAGCTGTGTCACCACGCTGCTACAACATAAACAGCTCTATACAAAACCGTGTATACATTCTCTCACCGTGTATACATAGTCTCACCGCTCTACTCTCTCTCTCTAGTCGCGGCCCCAACATACTCATACCCTAAGTGAAGTGGCGACTAACAGGTTGCAGCTTGTGGAGCGACACACTAACCCCGTATCATCCATTCAATATATATTTGTATAGTTTTCCTTTGGCAGGTCTAGCCCCTCCACGGGCTGTTGCGCTACGGAGTTAGTTATATTGAAGCAATATTTTTTATAATATTTGTATAAACTTATATCATTCATTCTGTTAAGCTCTTACTTAATATTATAAACTTAAAAAAAAAATGTGTCTTTTTTTTCTTCGTAAATAAATCATAAATAATAAGAAAAATGGTACAATTTAAGGGGATAATAAAAAAAAAAATATCGGGACTGTTGAAAATAATTCTCACAGTATTGATTTTCAATACTCCGTATTTTTTAATAAGAAAAATGTCCAGAGCTTATCCTTTTTTTTTTATATAAAATCTAATTCATCCGTCTCATTTCCGTCTTGTCGTTTATACAAGAAAATGTTCAGAAAACTCGAATTCCCTCTGACTCACTTCCACTTCGAAGGGAGGACAAATTTTTCAGTGAGTCACGAATAAGATGAGAGTAGAGCTTTAGCGAGAAAAGCGACCGAGTGGAACAAATGTATCATTCTACTTTTCTAGTCTGAAAGAAATTCAACTGATTTTCCACAAAGACAAATCCTATAATAGGGAACTGTCGGGGCTTATAGAAGAAGAGAATGAGATAGAAATAGGAAAGTGAAGAACAAACAAGAGAGGTGGTGGGGTAAAGAGATTCTGCAGAGAAAGGGGCAATATAGATTAAAGACACAATACTGGGAGGGGGCTAGCAGATACCGGACTTACAAACTCAATAAGTTAATCAGGCGGAAGATCAACATAAGGCGTGTCAGGGGCGTTGACAGCCTGTCACAGACAACAGACAGTGGGGTGAGCAGAGACAGCATCAGGAGCACAGGTACAACCTCAGATATGTTAAATCTGACAGTTTAACTACCGTTCATAATAATTACAATGCAAAATTAGTAAATCTACATATCTACATACATAACAAGACATACCGACATCAGACTTATGGATCTACAAATTTAATAATTAATCGTCAAATACAACAATAAAAAAAAGTTTTTCTTTCGAGTTTTAATCAAATTGGAGTTCTACAAAATGTTGGTCGAATTCCTGGGGCCGATATTGGGCTTAGTCCCAATGTAAGGGGACAAGTAGGATAGAGAACATTGGGCCACTTAGGGCCAATGTAAAGATGTCAGAAAAAGAAATGCTACGACTAAGAAATACACGCGTTTAGAGATTCAAATACCCATTAAGTTGGGCTAAATTTAAAATCAAAGTTTCAAGCCATTTCTTTAAAATTAAGTTAGCTTCTTTAGGGTAACTAACGTTCAATTCTATGTTCGATTGGTTACTAATTAAAAAATAGCTGAAATTCAAATCAACCTGTAGACCACGGAGCAGTCATATCAGCTGTCCAAAGGGACCAGAAATGGAAAGTACTCGTAGTATGGAGGGGAAAATTAAGTTGATATCAATATGGTAAGTAGGCTTCCGTGGCTAGAATCAACATAATATTCTAGAAATTCAGGGAAAGTTCGAACGCTTCTACTACTGGCACATTATGAGATTTTTGGAGTGAGTATTCATAATATCAACTCAACAAGTTTGTTGAGTTGATATTATGATGTTGATATTATCCAGTTGGATTAGAAAACCTAGAATATTAAGAGTTGCTAGCTGTCGTAAGATAATAATGAACTACGAGTATATTTACTTATAATTTGAGGATTTCTTTAGTTCTGATCAACAATCTTGATCAAATTAAAATATTTAGATATTAACAACGAACGTATTTAAACATGAAAATACAAAACCATAGATAGATGGAGGCAAACAAGTATATCCTATAGATATAGAATATAGCTGTATTGTTTACCCGGTAAATAGCTATATTATATATTCAGTCCATAGTTGCTTGATAACAATAGCAGCAATAAGTAGTCTGTAGTATGGAGTTATTAGTTAAGAGTTAGTTAAGTTATAAGGATCATTTGAGCAATATTAAATTTTTAATATTGTTTTGATGGTTGAAATTAACATGGGACGATCTGTGAGCTGCTTTCGACAAACCATCTACATTTCTTCAAAATCAAATGAATACTTAAAATAGTAAGACGAAAGCAGGTGTGGTCATTTCTGGTGTTAAAAGAAGCATTTATACGTTCATATTGTCTTATGTGTAGACATGTAGTGAGCGAGTAGTCGAATTATGGATATTTTTCATTTATTTACCTAAAATGGAAAAAAAGTTCACTGGCGTATAATGTGCACCCCTATTTTAGAAGATAAAAAGAGGTAAACATAGTGCGTATTAAACGTGACATCTTACGTCGTGCATTTTATTAACAATGTTACCTTAACTTAAGCATTTTCTTAACTTTAGCACATGATCTAACTATTCACACTTAATCCTATTACAACTTCAACATAACACATCTTTCATCTGTTTTAAAGTCTCAGAAGTCTCAACTCAGATCATTTTTCACAGGTTCAAAGCATGGTCATATTTTGTAAACAACGAAAGACTCAACTTGATGGGAAGGTTACAACCAGGCTGGCTGGAGGAGGTTCGTTCCATAACTCAGCCGCGGCATCCATCTAGGACCCACCGGGTGGTCTAACTACATCTGCACCACTCTAACCCGGGCTCATTCCTTGCTAGCGGCTTGTAATCGCACGGCTACAGTGCTGATAGGTTAGATGGGATCTACAAAAACCTTCCCAAGGGGGTTACCAATTCAAACACGCCGGCCTAAGTACGTATAAATTTTACGTACGTAATATTAGTTTTATTATTTATTTGGCCAACTTCATTAATACACACCTGTCGAACTTACAGCGTTAGATCTGCTACGGTGTGTTGAGTAGTTTCAACGCGTTTTAGTTGAGTTCGGTGTTCACACATTACATTGAAGCACTGCACAGCCAAGCCCGAAGTCGTCAATCTCGATACATCTTATTATTATTTAGTTAGCTTAGTAGTGTAGTGACCTGGCCCGTCACTCACTTTTCTGTTAAAGATTTCTGTTACCATTACTGTGTTGATAACTCTCCCTCCTATGGGCCGAAACAATAAAAAAACAAAAACGGATTGACGCAAGACCAAATATGTTTCCTGGTGTCTAAAACGGACGTATTTCTAGGATTTTATTTTATTCGGAGACAAACATTTTTTTTCTTCAGAGTAATCACAATGCTTCTGTAACCTTCGGTAAGAAGCTATAAAGCAAAAATCATTAATAAAAGTAAATTCTTAATAATTATCGAAAATAATATTGTAGTTAGTATAGTAAATGAACCGAAGAATGCAAATTTAATTTAACCTAATAATAAGTTAAATTGTTGAGACAAAGCAATTATTTCAAGTGACAGCATTATTTGTCAATATAAAATATTAACAAAGGTTTTTGGGTTCTAAAACCTATTCTCGTTTCTATTTCAATCGGGTAGAAACAGAAAACACAACTATTAAGCAATGACTTAGGAGCTTATGTCATAAATTTTCCAAAAACCAGGTAATTTAGGGGGTGAATTAGGGTGTGACAAATGTGTACGACTCGGCTTATAATTAAATCAAGTGGGTAGTGTATTGCGGCACTATTAATATTATTTAGCTTGGGTCTCCTTCAGAAGGCCGACAACATTATTTCGATGACGCTAAAAAGTTATTAAGACAGGAATATAATCTCTTCTATACATACGAGTAGAAGTAACAGACTCCTCCTCTACGCTCGGGCAACCTTGTAGAGGAGTACAACAAAAAATTATGTATGTATTTTTAGAATTTTTCAATTACTATTGTTTATTGTATTAAATGTATTTCTGTATATTAGTTACATATGTTGAATAAAAAAAAAGAAAAAAAAAAAAAAAAAAGTAATAAGTCAAAAGGGATATTTACAATTCTATATACAGAAATGTGTCGTTCCTTTGTCCAAAAGTTCTTTGGACTAAGCTAGCTACTTTCCAATAGCTATGTTAACAAGAATAGACACTGTCTCTCTTTACAGCTCAGTTGGCCAAGTAACGCTCATGAGAAGCCATCTTAGCGGACAGAGTAATTGTTTTATGAAGAGCCTCCCAATTCTCTCAGCGATTTTGCGATGACAAACTTTAAGGAACAACGCACCAACACCAACATCAAATATTGTTTCCTGTTGTAGAAGGCAGAGGCATAAACAGTTTCTTATAGAAAGAAAGCTTTAAGCCAGGCAGGAATTCACGATTAATTTACCCGGATTAGAAATGGCCAAATGCCACTCACAAATGAGCTTCGTTCACGTCGCCTCTCATCGTCCATAATAGACGAAAATAAAAAGTACACGATGTCACCTCAGTAAACCAACTATCTACAAGGGCTGAAGCGATTGCGTAAGGCAATGAGAAAAAAGCTACCTGAATTATGGTGCCCCTGATCACAACAGTTCAATGTCTGCTTAATAATGACAACTCGCCTGTCTACACGCCGTTAAAATAACTAGTTTTGGTAAAGACGGCATGATAACGGTTTCTCACCTCATTTACTTGCCCGAACTAGCCCTTTGCTGCTTCTTCTTATTCCCAAGAATGAAGTAATACCTAAGGGGAATTAGGGAATTCTTTTCCGGGGGACATTTAAAATAATGCAGTTAGGCTACACATGCACGTCCAAGGTGCAAAAACGGTTTAGTGAACATTCTTATAGTACTACACTACCCATTAGGCTGGTAGACCCACAGAAAGTGAATAAGGAATGTAGTGGAAAGGGCTTAGGGAAAGTAACCTAAAGTTTTCAGTTAGAATGCCTGTCAAAAATTGACACTTTTTTTTTAATGAAAGCATTAATCTGGTAAGATGCTGAGATGGTTTCCGGATCATCATTTAAGATTGTCGCATACCTGAAGAGTGCTATTCCACATTCAGTAGAGATCTAAATTCATGAGAGTAAGGGCATAAACGAGATTAAGAAAAAATCACTATAGGCACACTAAAATAGTGGAGTTAGCCTTCGGAAGGAGACCCTTTAGCTTAATTGAACTGGACCAAATGAAACGAAAGACTAACTATATTTAATCATTTACGACATCGACCTTGACATTTGACACACAGTAAACTTAACTATACTTCAGTCGTGTCCATATATGATTGTAGAGTGTGATCGGAGCGGAATATGTGACAGTAACAGATTGGGATCGGAGCGGAATATGTGACAGTAACAGATTGGGATCGGAGCGGAATATGTGACAGTAGGAGAGTGGGATCGCTGCTGAATGCAGTTATTTCGGTCTAGACAACAAAAAGTTTCTCCTAGTTAAAACGAATCGATAGGAATAGGGGTAGGATGGAAAGCTAGAGATAGAGTCGTGTCACTAATACCGGGGTTTGTTTCTAAGGCATCCGTACAGACTTAGCGAGGTAATGTGTACTCTAATTACTGGCCCGAGTTGTGCAAGTATATGCTACACCGACGCTGCAATACACACAACTCTTAATGTTTTCCACCCTACTCATTCTCGACGTTTAGAATCCATACAAAACTCATGTCAAGTATTAAGTACGTGAAACCCTGTCTATCTCTTCCTCGACAAAAACGGACTCTATCAACATGCCAAGTTGAACCCAGTTCCAATACCTAAATCTAAATAATGTGGTTTCAAGTGGACCACTACAACAGGTTCTCTAACTTAGCAAACAGACCCTATAATCACCCTATTTACATTTAGCTCCATCCATTCTTCTTCTTCTTTTTTCTACGTCTTACATTTTGTTTTGGTCTTATATTTTTTGATGCTGTCTACCCTGTTTTCTTTCAATAGTAAATGAATGTATATTTGTTAGAACGATTGCATCAGAAAAGTTTTGTATTAGGTATTTGTTTTATTATCTAAAACTATGATGAGCAAAAAACTGATCTGATAAAATATAAATATTAGAAAAAACACAGAATGGATTTATCTTTCTTGAATGAATCAATCAATCCTGTGTTTCATCAAATGGTATGTGCTACATCCGCTACTGTTAAATGCTTTGTAAATGTTATTTAAATTTTTTTTATTTTAAATTCGGCCTCTGTTCTGTTATTTTTGTCACGCCTTTTTTTTCAGAATTATATAATATTTATTTATTTTATTTATTTTTTTTTTTTAAATCTAATCTTTAATGTATAATTAAATACATACAGATTTGTTGCAATTTTTTGTTTTATGTTTGCAATTTTTTTATATGAATTTTACTCAGAAGTAATATGAGTTACAACTATTCCCTCTCCCTCACCTCTTCTTCGTTTTTGTTTTTAACTGCCGTCACAAATAACAATGATTTGTTATATTTTTGGCCCAATTCTCAAGTGAGTCAACACTTAGCTATTATACCTATCGGCACTAACAAGGGAGAACTGAGGGTAAATATTCATTAGACTTTGAAACCTTCTATACACCAACTTGACCTGGCTCGAGCAGGGAGTAAAAAATTGGAACGGAAAAAAGTGAGAAAAAAGAAGAAAAAAAGCAAGCACAAGAGCAGAACGATACAAGAGGTCTCTTATATAAACGAAAATTTCAACAACAAAAAATATGAATAGAGACCTTTCTGGCAGCAAGAGAGAACAACTTTCAATAGCACAAATATATATATATATATATATATATATATATATATATATATATAAATGTATGTGTGTGTGTGTCTATTTTTTTCCAAAAATTAATTTTAAATTAAAAAGAAGAGATACTTCAAGCACGGAGTTAAGGAAAGGTAAAGAGTCAAAAGAGAGATTTAAGCCCTCTGAAATAATGCATTAAATTTATTTTTATTTTTTTCAAAAAAGATTACATTAATATTTATTTTTAATTTAATAGGATTGAGGTGAAAAGGTTATAAAATACACAGATTAATAAAATCATTTTTTAAAAAAAATTGAAATTAAATGTAATCCACGACTTAAAATAAAATATATTCAGCTTGTGAAATTTACTAATGATCCAAAGTTTAAAATAGACGGTTGATTTATATAGATTTTTCTGTCCTAATCCTAACACCGAATACCGATTTCGATTCCCCGAAGGGTAAAGACAAATATTATACAAATTTAGACTACATACAGACATTTTAAAACATGTAAATCTAACTAAATTTCAAATTCGAATTTTGTCGCCATCGTACTAATAAAACGAAGTAATAAAAATTTACAAAAGGCGAACGACTTTGACCAAATTGGGAAATGATGAAATTGAAGAATGAGACCATTTTTTCAGGCAAAGCTAGTAAATGCTGACGATATAGTTCTAATCGCAGACCCAGTACTCAAACTACTACAAGCAATAAATGGGTGGACAGAGATCCTGAGAGAGAGAAAGGAATGACTGTAAACACTTCGAAATAAATTATTAGGTCATTAGGGTCACATGTGATGGTAAGAGCAGGTGGCAAGCTTTGAGTACCTGGAGAAAAGCTACAATTAATGCGAAAAAATAGAACATGAGACGATGAGACCCTACACCGAGTCAAGAAAACCAAGCAATTACTAGTAAAAAGGGAAGTAGACACAAAACCAAAAGTGCAAATATATCAAGCTGTTCTCAAACCAATTCTAATTTATGGCAGAAAAAGCTGGCTAGTAAGAAACAGGGATAACGGCAGTGTAGATGAAATGTGTCAATGAATGGAGAGGTAACAGCTTAAGTGGAAACTTTAGTACGAATAGAAAAGTCGAGAAAGCCTATAAGAGATCCACGGAGGCTAAACCAGAAGAAAAGCGTCCGGTCGGAAGGCCACACATCACTTTTGAGGACTACGTTGAAGAGCTTTGGAAAAAAAGAGGGAAGACTCTAGGACTAAATATAACGACTTGCACAGAATAGAGAAGAATTGGGTAAGTTTCCAAGACCATCCAAACGCAATGACATACGGGAAAGACAAAGAAGAAGAATAAAAAGTAAAAGAGAAAGTCAAAAGCAATACAAATTAGTTTAAATAATATCAATGATGACTTAATAATGATGAAAACATACTTAAAAATATTAGAAATAAATGATGACTTGATAATAATGCATGCAAACTGTTGCAGGCAAAACGTCTGGATTCCAACAATGTCAGCAGTGGTTGAAAAGAATTAGAAATATCTCGAATTTAAGTAATTAACTAAATAATAACACATAAAGCCTATTCATTCAAAAAGTTTGACAGCCATTTAAACTTGTTGGAAGCCCATCATATATCAATGTAAGACGCAAATGTAGATTACAAATGATAAAATGACCTATTGAGAGGATCTGCTTTCATTCCATTGACATTTTGTTATTGTTGGGAGGCTGAAAGGCAAGGCAAGTACAGTCACGACAGAGCTAAAGCACTCTTACTATTATTCTTACTTGAAGGTGGAAAAAAAGAAAATGAATCACAATTCTTATACACTCATTTTATTAACAATAACAAAGAACAAATTTATCGATTTACAAATAATCTTTTAAGATTATTCTGCTAAAACCCACTTTGTACAACTCCAAAGTAATTTGGAATGACTTCTTTTAAGTAAATAATAATTAAAGCCTTAAATAAACGTTTTAAATGTACGATAAAAGTTACATAAGAAAATTAAGCAAATGGAAGTTAATTTGGGAAAAATCATCTCGGTATAATTTATAATATTAAATATTACAACTCTAATTATTAATGATGGATTAAAAAGAATCAAACCTCAAAGAGATCCAAAGACATGATTATTGGGGCTTAAATATGATGTGTAGTAGAAATTAGAAAAAACTTATGATTTGGAAGACGACGATCAATTAAACAGAGAGACTTTAACATAAATAATAATAAGAATACCCTTTAAATTAGAACTGGATTTAGCTATCTCAAAAAGTACATAGCAGTGACCTATGAGACCTAAAGGATTGGAAAAAGTCAGGCCCGAAAATCAATACAATACAGACCAAGGACATGCGGTGCATTGTGGCGAAAGTAGATCAAATCTAGCTCAATCTGCCGAGTGAGACGGACCTTCACTACCTTGGGAATTATTGTTTCTTCAAACTCTTCGTGACGCGGATTTCACCAGAAAACCAAGCTGTTTAATACAAGTCTACCCGCGGAAGCCTACGCATCAAGATGGTACAAATTAGACATATTCGATTTGTCAAGGGTCCCCTTCTCTCTATAACTCAATATTGTTTCACCTTCAAATAAATCGACTGAAGGACAGATCTCTTCTCTAGTCATCAACCTATTTCCTTGAGAAGGTTGACTATAATAGAAAATTGAAAAAATAAATTTTCAATTTGTAGAGAAAGTATATATAAATCTAACTTGCATGTTAGTTTGAAATAATAGCAATTTAAACTTAAATAAAAATTTAAACTTTAATAAAAAAATCGGTCCGAGACAACTCAGACAAACTTTCTCATATACGAATTTATAAATACTTAGCCCAGTGTTTCCATTTATTAGTTTTCTAATGTACATTTAAATATTATTGAACATTTCATCGAAATTTATCATAAGAATAACTTCTACCGGGCGGGGAATCGAACTCGGGCTCTCTCCGTCCGCGTTATAAGCTTATTTCTCAGGAACTATATTTTTCCCGGGAAAACGGCCTATATCGTTGGATTCGTATTCAAATGGACTACATTTTAGAATTTTTTAATCAAAATCGTCGGAACCGTTTTCAAGAAATAATTTTTTTCATGT
Organism: Gerris lacustris; assembly: GCA_951217055.1. Lineage (NCBI taxonomy): Eukaryota > Metazoa > Arthropoda > Insecta > Hemiptera > Gerridae > Gerris > Gerris lacustris. The sequence goes on along the minus strand of OX578281.1, from coordinate 31,057,934 downwards.
TTTTTCAGAGTTTTTGGGGGGTAGCGCCCCCAAATTTAGAGCTAAACAGACAGACATTTTTTAAAAACCACTTTTTTGGACTCAGGGGACCTCAAAACGTGTAAATCCATCAAAATCTCAAAAACGAATTTTCACGCCATCACAATACTTTCTCTTTATATGAGAAAGTAAAAAGATTAGATATAATCATTGCAGTTTGATTTAATTGAAAGGACTCTGTTAAAATAATAGATTTAAAATATAAATTGTAAAAAGCCTCTTAAGCTTTCTCTTTACATTTGCTAACATCCTTAGAAGAAAAAAAAAAAAAATAATAACATGAATATCGAGCAAAGGCTGTCTTGATAAAATACCAAATAAAAAATGGAATACAGTTTTGCCAATTTCCCTCTTTTTATCTAGAAAATAGTTTTATTTTCAAACAAGGGATATTCAGACTACACGAAGTGGAATGTTAACATTGTGACATAGAACTTATGAATATCATTTGAATGAATATAACATGAGAAATATATGTAATATTTTTGTCAATAGGAAAATACCTACATAAATGATGATTTAGAACAAATGTAGTTTTGTTTAAAGAATAAAGCTCTATGTATCTTACACACATATTTTTAAATGAATAAATGAAATGGCAGCAGAATATTCTTCAGCTCATTGGCTTTTATATTTATTTTATCATTCCTTTTCCTGAAACGCTTAATCCCAATTCAAAATTTCATTGTTCTGTATTTAAAGTGTTATGAAAAATAGACATGTGTATAAAATAAATTGAGCCCCGTGGTTATACTCAAGATTTTCCATTTCCTTCGAATCATTAATCAATTTACTGTATAGTGTAGAACGCATTTATTAATTTCTTAAAGCCGGCTTAAATCCCTGAAGGTTACAATTATTATGCTTTATTAAAAATCTTAAAACAAACTCTGACTTAGAAATAACTACCCAAGCGCAATATCTTAATAAAACAAAAAAATCGTGTGGTGTCGTGGGACCGTTAGGAACGAAGTTCCTTACGCTTTTTATTAATTATAAATCATAAAATCACACTGCTAAGTATACAATGCTATACATGGCGGAGTAGAAAAGAGACAACATTAAAATTAACTAACTACTGTTACCAAGCGGAGTTAAAACAAAATTAAAAGACATTTTTTTTTATTATTGAAGACAACAAATTTGTATTGAATATTTAGAAAAAAGTTAATCGTGTTGAGTTGATAGTTAAAGAGGGTGGTTGTTGTGGAGAACAGTCCTGTTCCCTACCTACCTACCCGGCCTCAATTTAAAATATTATTAAATACATATATAATTTCACTACACACAAACTTTTATCAGGTTAAAATCTTACATATGTCTGTTTCAATTGTACTATAGACATAGACAATGTGTATGAAGTTTAAAATCGTTTCATTAAAAAGTAAGATATCGATAAAAACGTTGTTTCCTCTATTTTAAATTTTGTCCACTTTAATACATTTAGCGATCTTTAACCCTTCAGAGCGGTGTCGGTGTTTATTTTTACTAAAAAAAGTTTTGTCTCATCGAATTGGCGAAGAAATTCCAATTTTAAATTTGAAGCGTTGCATCAATCGTCTTGTGCAATGGTAACATGAACATGGGTACCAAATTTCAACTAAATCGGTCAACTTTTACTCCAGTTTCTTTCGGATTAACTCCAGACGCTGCAACGTGCCAAAAGGAACTTTGTTCCAAAAATTAAGAAATAAATCTAGATCTTCAGGAGGAGAACCCTAAAGATATTTTGTGAATCCCCTCTAACCACTTCTCCTTTCATAGGGAAGGTGGTTAGAAGTGATTAGAGGTTGCTAGCTGGTGGTGATTTTCAACGGGGGAGCGCTTAATTTACAAGCACCCTAAAATGTAATGAATAACAAGGGATTAGTGAGTCACCACATCAGCTGAATAAAACTTACAATTGAAATACACATAAGATAAGCAATAAGTGTTGGATTTTATTGAGTGGCATTGTATTCATGTCATTGATGTCACTTGACATGATAGTTTTCATTATTGATTCTTGTATAAGTTTTTATAATGCATTAATAAAGCTTAGTAACAAACCAGGCAACAAAATGTTGGAAACATTTTTTGACGGTGCTGTTACAATTACGTATCCCATCAACAAGCAACAAGTTGATAGATAATCCTGAACATCAGGCGGCATTAAATCAACGACAGCAAAAATGGCGGTTTCTTGTATCCGTGTTGTTCTTGTGTCTCAATGATATATGTAAAAGGATGTTGCCAATACTTTATTGCTTGGTGTATTAATTAACATCTTACATTCAAGACAGGATGAGGTTCTACATCAAATTTGTCTTATTCCAATTATAAGGTGCTACATACTTATATGACCCTTGCCGGTGTCGGGAAACGAACTCGGACCTCCTGTGTGAGACGCGAATGTGGTAGCAATTAGCTACCGGAGAGACAGAGGCTATAGGAGTTGAAACATAGGTTGAAATCTAACCTATAGAAAATAGTCTACCAATTAGTGAGATACAAAAGTTCCTAAAATCCTATCGCGAGCACTCTAAAGAGTTATGCTTATACACCTTATTGTTATCTAATTTATTTTTCCCCTTTTGATCCCACGCTTGAAAAATTTAAAATAAAAGGAAGGAAATAATTAAATAAATTAGACAATATTAGGTCGTAAAAGTAAAGAGCGCGATAGAATGCAAGGAAGATATGTGCCACAATAATTGGCAGACTATTTTTAAATCGGTTTTGTTTATTTACATGAATAAAAGTATCAATTTAGCAAAATTTAGTGAGCACAGATTGTTGAAATTATCATGGGATCATCAGTAGGCTACACTCTACAAACCATCGAAATACCTTAAACAGTTAGATATGTAAATAAAAAAAGTTTGTGAACATGCGGAAAAGAAACCATAAGTGTAAAAGGTTGACATTAATAAGGGACTAACAATAGGCTACTAATGAATTACCATAAAAATTTCATTAAATGGGCGAGTTAGCTTTTAAGATATAATGGATTATAGACTGACAAACATGGGACCAAAAAGGTTTCCTGATATATGAAACGGATTTCTGTATTGGAACTTTTGAATTCGGAGACTTTGATTTAGTCAAATGCATACTTAAAAATTGTTAACCATTAACGCCAAAACAAATTCCTTTTCTAAAACAGCGATAAACCAAATTTCTATGAAGTTTTAAATGGTTACAATTAAGTTGAGAAAAGTTTTATTCGAACATTTTCAAACCTCGATTATACGAATTGTTTGGTTTTTTAAGTCTGGTGTAATATCAGTTGGGAACTCATGATTTTCTAGCTCATTGATTTTAGTGTTTATATGGCTCACTGCTCACTCCTTCCTTACTCTTACATGAAGTTAACCACTAAAGTTTAATCTAGAAGAAACATGCATGGTGACACACTATTATGAGGTAAAAGTAAATTTATTCAATTTTTTCCAAACTTTGTAATAAAAAAAAACACATAATGAAAAGGGAATTTCATATAAATGAGTTAAAAACGTGTTTTTGTATGAATATCCAACTCAATAGCCACATTTTATTTTTGAGTTTAAAGGTTAGTTATACAAATTACTAAAAGTTTTACTTAGAACAAATTTCTAAAAGTTAGTTATAACAAATTACTAAAAGTATAATAATTATACAGAAAAATCTCTGCATATACGTTTAGGTTTAAAAACGAGAACCTAAAAAAGCATTAAAAAAAAACTTAAAAGTGAGGAAAAGTTTGTTATTATTCTATATTAAAAGAGGCATACGAAAATCTATAACTTTTGTAAGTTTCTATTCTGGCGCCTTAATTGTTATCCTGTTGCTTAAAAAGAAATGGAATTCTTTAATGAAAAACAACTACAGAAATGTATTTTAACTTGAAAAAAAAATATGGAAAAATAAATACCGTCTGGTTTTTCTTTTCTTTTATTTTTTTTTAAATTTGTGTTTCATATTTATACCTGGCAAAAGGGGTGGAGAAGAAAAAAAGGTACTATTCAAAATCATCCTCTTTTTTCCGTTTTTTTTTTCGGAAAGCTGAAAAAGTGAAGTATGGAATGGGAGTAGTCTCATTTCGAAAATTAAAAACCTCTAAACTAGGACGACGAACAAAAAATGTTAAAAAAAAAAATAATAATAACGAACAACTTTTCCTTTTATTTCAAAAAAATGTCTGGGAAAAAAACCGAGGAAAAAAAAGAAGTAATAATTTGGAGACCCATTATAAGTTTTCTTTTGAAAGTGAGGTCACATTTTTTTAAGGAGGTTTGGTCTTGAAATATATATACTTAAAAGTAAGGATTCTTCATTTTAATAATCTCCGTAATTAATATACAAATATACTTCTTAAGTTCTGAGAGGCCTTGGACCACACTCTACGTCAATTTTGTCATACGGGAGTCAAAAATTACATGCAAAGGAATAAAGAAATACGCCTCTCTAGGCTCTAGTGAAAGTTACTTTATCTGGTCATCCAGGACTCAAGTTTACATGTAAAGAAATAAAGAAGGATACCGCTCTTCTGAAAATTACTTAATTTGGTCATCAAGGAGTCAAAGTTTACATGTAAAGATTGCTTTACATGTAAACTTTGACTCCAAGTCCCCCCTTCTTTGGCATCCTTCTTCATTGGAAGAAGGATGCCTCTCTTCTGAAAGTTACTTTATTTGGTCATCCATGAGTCAAAATTTACAAGTTAAGAAATAAATTGACGCTTCTCTTTATTGTACGAAGTCGCCTTTATACCCCAAGTTATTATTATCACCGTCTGATAAAAGAAAGAAACTAAGGGATTACAAATTAAATTAAATGAGTATAATTATAGTTAAACATTAATGGCTTTAAAAACATTCGTAAAAATACCTAATACGCAAGACTGTGTATTACTCATCATAATTGTAATTTGTAGTTTGTCATTGAAATATCCGCTATTGTAGCTTATCAATTTGCTCTTAACTAGATCTAGACTGCTAAGGTTTATTAACAACATTTAGACAGTAATGATTTATTATCATCATCTTGAAAAGATTTATTTACAAACTCTAGATTGTAAAGATGTAAACTAGAGTATAGTAATATTTGTGACTATTAAGAAGAAAGTTTTTTCACAAGTGGTTTAAATACCACTATTCTCTCGCTACGAGTATAATCTTTACACTGAGAGAACACAAATAAGACCCAACCATCAATTAGTTTTATCAAGCAAAAAAATCTGTGGATTTAACCAAAGTCATATGAGGATTTTACTTTTAAAGTGTTAAGTTATCCTCACACTGCGTTAGCCCGTCTCATTAATTATATGAGAATTTTTCTCCACGGATGAAAATCCTTAACACTTAGCTCCCGACCACGGTTGTAAAATAACAAGGACTATTACTGCGAAAACACATTTCGGCAGCGTTGGCCACGAAAAAGAACTGCTTCTTCTTGAGCTTCTTCGATAAAAGAAGATTAAACGAAATTACTTTACTCCTCTCCAAGCAAATCCTGTTTAGGAGGCCCAATTACGCAGCCCTAAAATATTGTTATTATTTTATCGTCCTAAGTAGATTATCCTTAAGCTCTTACCCACTCAACCTAAAGGCAAGGGAAGGGGGGAAAATCTCATGGAAATTTTTAATTCAGCACGACCAAGTAAAAGATATAATGCTTTTTTGGGGGAGAGGGAACATCGTTAGGCAAGAAAAGCTGATTCATTGATTAACAGTATTAAAACCCTAAAAACTTAAGTTACGATTTACGATAAGGCAACACAAGATTAAAATAATTACGAATACCAATATTTATAAATATCTCTCTATATTATTAAAAAGGTTTTGTAAACAAACGTAAGTCAAGTCAAGTGAGTAAGAAAGAGAAAGATAGATAGACTAAACTAAATCCGTAAAAGAAGATAGAAATATACCCCCCCCCCCCCCTGGCCCATTTGTTTAAAATAGCTTTTTGCGTTTCTCGCTGCTTATTTTGGGCGTATATCCTATTAATTTTCTTGACATATATGTTTCAGCGGGTACCTATAAAAAAACTTGCACAAATTCCACATGTATTTCCGATGACAATTCAATAATCAAACAAAATTAACATGTAGTGAATAAAACTTACTTATGGTGAACAGTGAACAAAGCAAAAAGAGAAAAATAGATGTTTATTATCAAAAAAAATATTTGATATAGATAGTATCAACCAATATTTGCTAACTAAAGCAAAGATACATTGACCTTCTTGCGGCTATTTTCAGTGTTTGTATTCTTTCTTTTCTTAGCAATTATTTTAGTGATGACAATAAAACAATAAAGTTTACACTTGAATTTAGTATGATTAACTATCAGAGAAGCTCATTCGAAGCAGATTAAGTACATACAAATTCACCCAAGTGAATTGCTTAGACAGATTTCAAGTTTTAAATTCAAATCGAGTGAATGTAACATCAAAACTTTAATAAAAAAAAAAATATGTCACAGACGTTTATAATTTTAAAATTTATCTACATATAGTGAATCTATTTTAATTAATTCCTATTTCCTTGTATTCCTCAAATTCTTCTATCCCTGTCTGCATACTTTCAAAATAGATAGGGAAAAACAATTTAATAAGTCTGACATGTTCATATTATATTCTCTGAACATTCCAGTTGTCAAGCAAAAAATTGCGTCAGACATCACAATGTTGCACACTGTATGTCTCTACAATATTGCTTTTGCAAAGCATAGAATATATTACAAAATAAATAAATAAATATATATATATATATATATATATATATATATATATATATATATATATATATATATATATATGTGTGTGTGTGTGGGAGTGTAGCAATGTGAGTGAATATATATATATATATATATATATATATATATATATATATATATATATATATATATATATATATATTGTATATTGTATAAGGCAAGGAGGAAGTAGAAGGGGGTCCATGTCCATTAATCTTGAGTATTTTTTCCCCCCCTAGAGTTTTGTATATTGGAGTCAGTAATACCTAAGAAAATTGGACATGACCGCGTCTCCTGCTGCAGCAGTATCTTTCTGACAACTTGATAACGATAAGAGCGTGCTAGAGAAATACAGGGGGCAAACTCAACAAGATATATTAGTTATATTCATATCAACTTTCCCAACTTAAATATATTCATGTGTAAAAGTAATAGGAAGAAATGGGTGCAACAGAATTTATTATAGATGTTGTAATATAAAGAATATAAAATTTATCCATCCTTTGATTCTAAAATTTTATTTACGGAATAAATGTTATTTAAATAATTTCTATGCTACATCAAATTATATATTTAATTTCCCTATTAGATGTTTTGAAGCTAGAAAATATAAAAATGACAAAATATTACCAAAAATACAATTTAAACACATTGATAGTTACTTAAATATAAACATATTGGTGCTATAATTAAAATAATCTATAATTGTATAACCACAATAAAAATCGGTGCCAGACAACTCAGACAAACTTTCTCATATACGAGTTCATAATTACTTAGCCCAGTGTTTTCATTTATTAGTTTTCCATTTAGAGTCTTCTTAGGTACATTTAATTATTATTGAACAATATACCAAAATTTATCATAAAAATAACAATTTATATAATAAAAATAACTTCTTGGCAGGGAATCGAACACTGCCTCTATCCATCCGCATTTTTAAGGAACTAAATTTTTACCGGGAAAACGACATTTAACGTTAGATTCGCATTTAAATGGACTATATTCTAATTTTTTTTAATCCTAATCGTCGGAACCGTTATCAAGGATTTTTTTAAAATGTTTTTTCGGTATATTACATGTTTACTTATAACTTTTACACAAAACATAACATTAATTAATAAATTAATATGAAAAATCATACAAGAGCAACAGAACACTAACCTTTAACAATTACTCCTAAAACGTAACTTTATTACGTTATATAAAGATGTAATTTAATGTATATAATATAAGAAATGTAATTGAAAAATCTTGTTTTAGGCCTGAAGATGCCTCAAAGGAGGTGAAATACGAGTATAGCAAAAAACGGATTGAATTGAAGTTATTTATTACCCTACAGACTTGAATAAGAATAAGCATGGTATGAAAATATTAAGTGTGAAATTTCCAAAAACTAAACAGTTGTCAAAAATGCTGAGATGCACCTCTGTGCAGAATTCCGTTAAAGTCGGTCAATTTTTACGATATTGAGAGAAACAAACACAAACATCTTAAGTCCCAAGTCTCTGAAATTAAGAACTCACTACGCTCGTTCAATTATTTTATACTTTTTAATCTTCTTCACATTAAATCTTGTTATCAATTCTAACCTCACTTAGCTTTCAGTATAGCCGTCGTTGCTAAATGTATTCAATTAAATATTCTTTTCGAATTTTACAGCCGGCTTAAACAAATTATTTGGTTAACTAATGACTGATCCTCTCAGGTGTCTCTCTGCCAAATTTCAAAGAGATTGCAGATTTTGAAGTTGGTCAATCAGATTACAATATAATTTCTCATAGGCAAGTGAGACATAGTACAATCATGTAAATGTTGATGCATCAAAAATTCCTGGGTTGATAACCGTCATGTAGAGAGACGTATAATATTATCATTTATATAATCAAGTAGTGTCCCGACGACGGCGGCGATGACGCACCTCGAAATTATTTGTTATTGCTAAGCTAAGGCAACACCATTTATTCCAATAAAAATAAATGTTTGTTTTGACTTGCTAGTCTTCAAATAGATATAATATCTTATCTAAATAGATATTAAAATTAATTTACTTAATTTTAGTTTTTTCTAAATATAAAATTAAGCCCGTTGCCATGGGCTTAACAGCTCGTGATTTATAGTCTAATAAAAACAATTTTGTCAAACTAATGACTGATTAGTGTATTGTCATAGGAAATACATAATCTGGTGTTGACATAACTAAAATATCAAATACAAAATTTTTAATTCCATTCCGACGGTGACGTGTTTTGTAATGTTTCTATTCATGATTTGTTATTGTTATAGAAGATACCTAAACCCACTGACGCAGACACACGAAAAACAAACTAAATTATTAAAAAAAGGTAAAAACAAAAAACAATACATAGAAAAAATATAGAGCTACAAGCTGTATACGAGTATATATAATATCATTATTACATTATTTCATGGTATAGGATCATTAATTTTAACTTTTTATTCTATTTTTTCTGGATCTACATCCAACATACTGCACAAGACCTCCCCCCCTCCTTTAAACGCAATTGCCTAAAACGGAAATTCACCGAGATGAAAAGAAAGAGTAGGGCGAGAGGAAATAGTAAAAGCCATTTACGGTTTTTCCCTATAAAAGTCTTTCTTACGTTGGCGTCCCCCAAGACCAAAGACTGGAGATAAATGTTTTCTAACTGGAGGGAGGGTTAGGGGACAGTAGAGAAGGGTGAGACCAAGGACAGCCAGACAGCAGGGCGAGTCTACAGAAAGAAATAACCCTACGGAATAAATTCAAACCAGTTGATCCAACCCTCTACCTCCAGACAAACCAAAAAAAAAAAAAAAATACAAGGAAAAAAAAGAAAGATAGAAGAACTCCTGATGGGTTCCAACGTCGCACTGAACGTGGTTGATAAGGAATTTGCACGAGCTTTAGGGTCCAGGAAACAACGATACCAAGGAGTTTAATTTTTCAAACTTGGATTCCTGTCCAAGTGAAACCTTGCTAGATAAGCTTTCAGCTTACCGTCTTTTTTTATGTTTCTATGTGTTTCTGCTTTTAGGTTGGTGTTGTTTTTTTTTTCGTTTTTGTTTATTTTTTTCTTCTTTACCTTTTGTTCTTTTCCACGTTTCAACCCTGAAAAGATTGGGGGAAAAAGTAGAAAAACAGAAGGGAGTGATAAAATTCACAACACAGAAAATTATCTAATTTAGCCTTGTTTTTCTTTTTTAAATTCTTTTATAACAGGAAAAAAGATAGAAGGAAAAAACAGGTAATTTTCAGTGAAGTTAATTCCAATTTTTTTTTTTTTAAAGTCAAGATGAAGATTTAAGACGTCTTAATTAAAAGCTATTTTGTTTTATCTAGTTCGATAATGTTATAAACATTCAAATAAATAACACAGCAGCACCTAATTAAGTATAATAAATAACTCTGCAGCACTAAAAATAAGTATACATGTTGTCTTTGAAAAAGAGTGTAAACTATTTAAGTATTATTTAACTTAAATACATCCAGGGTTGTTTTGTGAGGCGTCGTTATTTTAAATTCATGTTGAGGTAACTCATGTACGAATGCGTGTGAGAGCACATAGATCCTTAAAACTTAATCCAGTTCCATAAAAGCAAGCTTTGAAATATCTATCACGACATTTACTTGAAAGCTTATTACTCCCGGTAATGTAGCTGTAAGAGAGGTAATCCGTATTTCTTAGGAAGGGGAAATTTTGGCTATAGGTGTGGAGAGTGGCTTAGCCAGGGTAGTATCGTAGTAAAAAAAACTTTGACTTACTTGACCAAATGTCTGTCCCTTTTGAAGAGCAAAGGGTAGCTATGAAGATTCTCGAGTTGGGACGATTGGTGCCATTCTTTTAACCATTTCTTTGCTTCTTTCTCGACTTTCCTCTTCCAAGTGTTCCTGGGTTGACCACCTTTAAGCGGTCCCTGAGGAATCCAGTCAAGTGCATCTCTTTCAATAGCTCCCTGTGGCTTCCTTAGAAGCTCAATCTAACGCCATTTTCACACTTTGATCTGGATTGCGATTGGTTTTTACTGCGTAGCGTCTCCCAGATCTTCATTTGAAATTATAACAGTCTATCTTAAATAAAAACAAAATCGGCGTAGACAAGGATTTAGGAACGTTTGATGTCTGCAGGTGATATTGTTGGGAATTTTAGGAGCACTGATTTAACATTGGTATTGAACAACTTTAATTTTGTCAAAATTCGAAATGCATTGACTTCTTAACACTGTATAAAACTGGAAAAATGATCCATTAACTTGTTAATGCGATTCATGATATCTTCCTAATATTAATAATATTAATTAGAAATTCAAACTTTACATCTACAAAAAGTGACTTAGATGTGTGGAAAGAGGCATGGTAAAGATAAAGTGTGAGCAGTAAATTCATTACATTTAATAATAATAATTCCACACAATTACCTAATAATTCCAACTGAAAAAGGTATGGGGTGTAAATTGCAGCATGCCCAGGAGTTTATCAGGGTTAGGAATTCCTTAATACTTGATATAAACCCAAAAAATATTCTCCTAGACATATTTTGGAGATTATTCCCAGATCACTAGATTTAGGTAATATTAAAAGATAGTCTAAATAACGTATACTATCACTAAACCATTAATGACCAAAATTAAATAGAAGAATAAATTAAAGGGACAAATAATTAAGCCTTTTTTCTCGTTTCTTTCAGAATTTAAGGGGGTAGTACTCCCAAATGTATATATCTCGACTTTACCTCGAAGTAAGACTACTTTACTTTATAAGACATGTTTGCTAAATTTCATTAAAATCGGCCCAGCATTTTAGGCCAAACGCGTCTGCACAGCCTATTACAGACTGCAGACAGACATTTTTAAGAACCCATTTTTTTTTAATCAGGGGACGACCTTATAACGAGTTAATCCATCAAAATCGAATTTTACGACATCACAATAAGTTCTCTATATATTATACTTCGGATAAAAGGAAATAAAAAAAGTGACCATTAAATATAATAAGTGACATCTTGCAATCCCTTATTTACACAATGAATCTGTTTCAAGATTTTCATGCTTTGAAATGAATATGGCTTGACATGAATTCTCCCTTTCTTTCATTTAAATGATATTGTGGTGATTTATGTGCTTTTATTTTCTCTTTCTGAATGATTTCGTGATGGATTGACATCTTCATTTCTCATTTCAATAATCCTTTGCCTCGGATTTACATCTTAAACCTTCTTTATTTTATGCAGCATCTCAATAGAGTTCGTTTTTAAACGACTCTGTCATTATTATGATAATGAATTATTCCCTTTTTTGTTGTGTTTTTTTTTTTTCTTTTCAGAAGTGAAGCATTTAGGAGTAAAAAAGAATCATTTTCTAACTGCATCTATTTGCGGCGCTTCGATGTAATAATGCCAAAGCGTAATCACGCCCTTCTTCCTCAACAGGAAGGAGTAAGAATTGCGAGAGAGAAATTTTCCCCGTGGTTGAATTCACGGCTAATCCCAAGCAGGCGAGGCGACTACGACCAGAACCCTAGAGTAAACAACTAAATGCATAATGTATAACACGAAGGAAGCAAAATAAATGAATGAACCAATCTACTGTTTTTATATAGTTACTGGAACAAATTGAACCAACAGAAACACCACATACATATAAACAAAACAAAATTAAATTAATTAATTATTAGAAAAACTGAATATTTAAATTCGTCGTCCAATCCAATAGTTCATAGTGTATAAGCTATGAACTATTAAAATTTAAGAATTTCTAAATTAATGATATATTTTCAACATGTTAAAATCAAGAAAATTTGTGATGTTATAATAAATTCTGTATAGTTTCCACCATCACTAATAATGTTCAGGCTCTAACGACTTATCTCTAAAATTCAGACTTTTGACACACTTTTACACCATCTAGTGGTAATGTTTCGCACTTAATGTCTTTAACATTCTCTTGTACGTAGTATATGATACAAAGAGAATGGTTTAACGTCGATTTACCAGCAGGTAAATTAATGTAATGTACATAAGTGTATTGTATATGTTTATTCTTTTAATAAAATTTGAAGAAAAATATGTTTTAATAATATCCTTACGCCCTTCCTCAATTACTTTCGGGGGGTATAAGAGTATGTATGATTTGGCATTAAATCCATTTTTCTATCATATAAAGAGAAATTATTGTGAAGGCGAATATTATTTAATTTTTATATTTTGCGTTTTGAGGTACCCTGAATCCAAAAAAGTATTTTTTTAAAAAAATGCCTGTCTATCGTATGTAACACACGAAGAGCCTAAAACAGGGGTCTATTTCGATAAAATTTGGCGTACATGTTCAGAAATATCATACCCCGAATCGAAATGGATAAGTAAATTTTAGTTCTTAATTTTTTAGTAACAAAAAATAATAAAATAAAAACTATAATGTTAATAATAGTTGTAAAACAAACGTTATCCAAAAATTTTACAGACTAAACGTCAAAACCAATTTTCAACAAATACCAAACAACACTATGAAAAAGAAAAGAGGGAAATCCAATAGAAATAAAAAGATTTCTTTTAAAGAGATTTTTGATTTGGAATAACGATCCAACAAACAAAAAAATAAATATGAAAAAAAGGGTCTATAAAGGAAATATTTCAAGACCAATAAAATGATTTCTTGAGTTATTTCTTATAATATCAAAGAGTAAGGAAAGGCATTGAAAGAAGAGAATTTGTGGGAGGGTAAGTAAGAATGTCAAAATTTCTCTGCTTTTTCCTTTGGAATTTTTATTTTTTGAAGAGGGCAAGGTGGTTTTGGGGCAGGAAGAGTGGTGAAAGAAAAGGAAATTAAATAGAATTTCAATACCTAATAAAAAAAAAGGTTCTTTATTCTTTATAGGCCTTATTTTTTCTTAAGTAAAGAAATCTTAACTTTATATCGTAAAAAATAATATAGGAAATAAAGATAATTATATAAATATATTTTATTTTTTAAAAAATCTACAGATTCAAAGGGGGAAAACAAAAGAAAGAAAAATACGAGAGAAATAATAAAATACAACTCTTTCTTTAGTTGTTAAGTATAGATTTACAATTGATACAGATTCAACAAGAACTATTAGATTAGAAGTTAATTATCCTAGTTATAAATGAACTGAATAAACAATTAAACTTAAAAAAATACAACGGACACAAAGAGGTATGAAAATATTCAATAAATAATTCTGACATCAAGCAAGACTAAAAATATTGTAATAGAATAACCTGGACTGTAAAACAATGAATGGAACAGCGACAAAGTAAACTTTAAAGCAATAGAACTGCAACAAAATAATCTATAAAACAACGGAACAGCGACAAACTTAACAGTAAAACAATAAAAAGACTAACTGCGGTTCAAATAGACTAAACATCCAGTAAACAATTCAACCTTAGCTGCTATCTTGGGCCAAGACGTAGGTACATAAGTCTGATCTATCATCAAATTGAACTGAAACATCTGTCTAATTATTGAACCGCTAATAACACTGGATAGGGAAAAACTAAATTTTAAGAAACTAATAAGTAGATTAGAGGTTGCCATTACTATGAGTAGGTTTATGATGACATCAATAAAGTACACGGCTCAGTTTACAGACGATATTATTTCTTTTATCAAAGTTACAACTCAGAAAAATATTCCAGCATTGGGGTTGAAACGTCAGGGCCCATTCTCACAGAAACGGAGTCATAAAACCTGAAGACCTAGCACTAAGAGAAGATTAAACAAAACATGCATATATAGCGCCAAGAAATGTTTAAATTAGATCGCGTTAATATTTTATAAATTAGTGGTAATATAAGTAATATCACATCACTATGCTTAATTAAACAGATACCATAAAAGAATAATCAATAAACGATTAAGACGTGTTTTATAAGGAAAAGGCATTAGGTATTTAAGTCGTGGTTCAGATAAAATAATGAACTACATCCTTGATATTTCCAATTAAAATTTGCTCCATATCTGATTAAGGGAGACTTCATTCTAAACCCCGGATAAGAAAAAATCTTAATTCCCCTTAGCCACCCCCGAGGAATTTCTTCCTGGTTAGAAAATAAGGGAGTGGAGAAAAATAGAGGTCATAAAACATCTGAAATGAACCTTCAATTTTCTCCAACCACCCACTGAAACCTAAGCATAGTTACCCCACAAAAAGTGGGGAAAATCCAGCCCAAAAAACAAGTTTTAATAAAAATTCTTAGCAGAAAATGAATGAGAGAAAAAAATGGAATATTTTGGTTCGTTGTCTGATTTATCACCTCGACTAAGAGAGAATAGATGTCACCTCCCACCCCCTAACCCCCCTTTACAAAGAATTATGCAAGAAACGAAAACTTTATAAAAGAAAGAGGGTTGGATTCCGAAAAAAAAAACAAAAAAACATATAGTCTTGCACAAAAAACAAAAAACTTTTTAACATCGTAAGCACTAACTTTTCGTAAGCTATGAGAGAAAAATGAAACTCGACGCAGAAAAGTAAGTAAAACTTTAAAAAGAATAAGAAACGATCTGCATGTAAAATGAAAGAAAATTGTACGTTTCGTAGAATTGACATGATAAGTACCAACTTTTGAGGAAACAAAAATTGTGAACATGACAGAAAATAATAAGCCATAAAAAAGTTTTTATTTTAAATCCTTTATATAATCAATATGTTATACATAACAATAGTAATTATCACAACCCATACATTTGATAGAATGTTTTTATATTGGTACAGAGTCTATGTGCCACTTTTCAGCTCGAATGGATAACTGGAAGAGGGGTAATTAGCCCTCCAAAGATTTTAAAGAGAGCTAACCACACACAAACAAACATATTCGAAACTAATAGGATTTAAAAATAGGACACAATAATTAAAATAAAAATACCATTTTAAAAAACTGGTCTTATTTTCAACATTTTTATTTTTCTTCCGAGCTTACCGAAGGTAACGGAAGCATTGTGTTCACTTTTGAGAACGAAAAAGTTTTATGTCTCCGATTTTAAAAATTCCAAGACAGAAATCCCTTTCAGACATCAGGGAACATTTTTGGTTCCGTGTCTGTCTGTCTGTCTGTCTTTCGGTCTGTGTGTCCGCGAATCTTGAAACGTGCGACGATAACTTGAGTAAATGTCGACCGATTTTCATGCAATTTGGTAGACATGTTCAATTTACCAATGCCCAGGACGAGTTCGTTGGACAACGTTATCCGTTCAAGCGTTCACGAGCAAAGCTCCCGTAAACGTGAACATCAAATTTAAAATTGGAATTTTAGGTCGGGGAAAAAAAAGCATACTTCATCTATTCAATGAGACAAACATTTTTTTTCAAATACAATTTTTTCAAACCAACAACGACACCGCTAAAGAGTGTTAAAGATCGCTAAAAACTATTAATAGTTTTTACACAATAAACAATATAATAATAAAGTAATATAACGTTAATGTTAATACACAATAAAGTACATGATATGATGCGAGGAAGCTATGTGCCACACTAATTGGCAGTCTATTTTTCTTTTTTTCTTTACTCTTCAAGGTAATAGGTGTGCGATGAAACTTACAAAAAAAGTAATATAAGACCAATTTTTTTTTTTTTTTTTTTTTAGGTTTCTGTATTCTTCACCTTAATTGTTTCCATGTGCAAAATTTGGGGAAGATTGAAAGGCGGGAAGTGGTTCAAAATTGGGGTAAAGGAAACGTGCGATGAAACTTAAAAAGCGAAGTAATATAAGACAAGTAAAAAATAAAACATTATTATCATAAAGAACTCAAAAAGACAGATTATCACTTTTAATATTTAGCTAAGAATTTCACTCACTCATCGTAGCTACATTTTCAAAAAATAATTCCATAATAAACATTTAAGGAACACAACAAAAGTTATAAGGAACCCTTAATATAATTTTCTACTTCCCGTCTACATAGAAAATGATATCTTTGTAATGAAAAACCAACAAAAACACAGAAAATACTCCGCTGATAAAAGACCCCAGTACAGACGAGTTCAGAAATGCGTTAAATAAGTTCTAAAAGCAGGAAAGACTTAAGAGTGAAAATATTTAAAGTATGGCCGAGGTAAAGAAACCATTCGAGTTTTATTTTTTACTACCGTGATCTCGGTTCCTTTGCCCCCAAAACTTACCCTGAGGGGCATCAACTCTAACACTAAAAAGTAGTTGAATTTAAAGGCAGGCAACCGGAAAATTGCATATTTTCTCCCCATCTTTCAATTAGGAATTCCAGGGCCCCCACTCTACCCGAGTTCCTTCCACCCAATTCTTCTTTATCTAATCTCTTCTGCCTCTGGTCCTCACCCAACAACTTTTACATCTAATTTCGACAAAACCACCCTGCACAGAAATATTTAGAATCTTCGGCTCCCCTCGTGTAAATCTAATTAGCTATTATTATATTTTCACTATTGATTTTAAAAAAATCAATAATTATTATATTGGAGAAATTATCGAGTCATTGTTGGACTCAACATAAGTGATTGATCGTGATAGGTTATCGGTGAATAATTCAAGTCCAAGTCTACAGAGAACCAACATCAGAGAAAGACTAATGTAACTAGAGAGAGACTAATGTAACTTGTAGAGATGTTCAATTCTACTAAAATGTTTCATTAAGCAGCTAGTTATTAGCAGTAAGTCTTAATAATAGTATTTGACGGGTAGGACGGACTACTTGTTCGAACCTAGCACGTAGGCCTTATTGAGTCCCTTTTTACTAGCCCCGTGGTAGAGAGTTACAGCCACATCATACCGCCAAAGCGAGTATTGTGTGACCATTAGTGATCCATGTAAATCAGAGGAAGAGGACCAAAGCAGAGTATAATATATACCCTGGCATCCCATCGGAGGTTCCTTTGACCTTGTACCGCTCTTGATTCATTGCAGTAAATCAGATTATCATTGCGTGGGATCGAACCCAAGACCTTGTGCGCCCTCGATTCATTAATGGCCGAGCAGATGTGACAAGTGACATAAGCCACATGATCACTCTGGTTCCCGTTATGCTACTATCTAATTGATCTATTTGTGATCTCCTGTAAATTTATCTAAATTAACTCATTCCTCTTATAAATTGACTCAAGCCCAGAATAAAAGACATCACTTGTGACTTCAAACGATGTAATACTTTTTTACAAGAAACCGTCCGCACTTATTGCTAGAAGTTCCATTCAACAACCCTACCACTATAAACCACTCAACGCAATAACCCCCAAGAAAAAAGGAATAAACACAAAAAAAGAAAGTAAAAATCTTCAAGCAAAGAGAGCAGGATAAAACAAAAAAGTACCACTCTTAAACAATTTTAACCACTCAGTGTAGTTTTAGGCTTCCAAAAATCAAAAAGAAGGTCACGTAGCTCCTTCCAACCATCCGTTAATATGAAGCGTAACAAACCATTTGTGTAAGAAATGTTTACTTTGTAATGTTAATTAAGGTTATAAAAGTCAAGGAGTGTGGGTAGGCTAATTTTTTGTTTTGCTTGTTGTTTGTTTCTTCCTTCATTCCTAACAACCAGTAACGGAATTTTTCTATAATTAATTAAATATTCATACAGGAAGAACATGTTTACATTTGTTTTTAGTTGGTGAGGGGTGTTTTGTAACTTCTATGTAATATGTAAATGTTAATGAGTACATGTTTTCTGAACATAGATTTATATGTATATATCTTAGTAAGGGGTGGAGGAGATCCCTTTTCGTTATTAAGGTTTTCCTATCTCTTCCCGGGGCAGGACCCTAGACCCTAATAAGTTGTCTGTCAGTGTGTTACATTAAAGACTGTGTGGTCGGTATAACTTTGACGTTGGTTTCTGTGGAGGTAGTGTGTATGTGTAAGGACCGTATGTTCTCTTTATGTTGTCACTGTGTTTATGTCTGTTACTAAATTCCCCGGTTTCTCTCTGCTAGGCCTTCATGTATCTGAGAAGGACGCTAAAAGGGTCCTGTCATGTTGTTCCATCAAAGCACCCTTTAAATACAAGGAGCTTCGAAGTCACGGCGCCACACGTAAGACGTCTATTTAATACTAAATCCTTCACTAACAAGTCAGAAATCAAAACTTGAGCTTTTCAAAACAAAAAAAAAAAAACAAAAAAAAAAACTTTTCAAAACAAAAAAAAAAAAGCATGTACTTAACTTCTCTGTCACTTAAAATTACGAGTATTTTTAATTAATTGTACACATTTAAAGCTAAAAAATCAATAAAATAATGATGATGAAGGTATCAATGGCCTTAAGCAGCACCCTCTCTACCTCACGCAGAATGTGGATTACAAAAAAAAAATCCTCATGCTCATGCTAGGCTCATGCTAGGTATTAGTGGCTATGTTTCCTATTGTCATGTAGTCCTAGCAGTTAATAAAATAATAAAAAAAGGTATAATAAATAAGAAAATAAACTTTGTAAAAACCAATTAGACTCATTGAAGGGACTTATTGTTGGTGATCGTTCTCATTGAACAATCATCAACCATGATAGCGCACCAGTCTCTTCTCTCAATACGGCAGTTGCACCAGTAAATATTAAAATAAATTCTTTTAATAACTCTAATAATGAAATAATACATACTCGATTTATAGAGCAATAGTGTGAGGTTTAAGCACCCAAATCAGAAATTAAATCGGTCAACAATTGCGGACGCCGTAAGAGCACAAAGTCAATTTGTTTTACAAAAAATCAAATTTAGCTCTATTTAAGGTAGAACCGATGAAGGTACGACAAAAAGTCATAGAACCAATGTTGTAGATCTTTTAAAATCAGTTACCGCTGGCGCAATCAGCTCGTTGATACGACTTACCGATTAGCCACAATAAGTCTCCGAAAAACTTTAAAGTGCGTCCGCCATCTTTAATTTTTTAAGGGGGGGAAAATTAATTTTTTTAATTTTTCGGATTTTTCCAGTCGTTTTGGGCTAATTTCCAACCAAACGCAAAAAACCGTTAGTCTCTAGATGGTCTAGAAGTACCCAAACATTTTGATTAGCGAGTCTGTGGGGTTTGATTACGGTGGGGGCAACCTAATTATTTTAGGTTATGTTTTATATACTTTTTTTTATAAAATTGTTAATAACTTTGGTTCTACTCAATATTTTTAGATGAAACCAAGCCTACAAATTGCGCAACATGTTTGCGCTCGCCTCTGAAAAAAAAATAATCGATTTCATTAAGCCAGTTTTGCGCCTATAAAGTCTGACTGGGGCGACAGACACACATACACACATACATACACGAAAAAAGTAAAGGCCGGATTCGGTTTTTGGAATATATAAAATGAAAAAGTATCCAACAAATTTTCAATTCTGACCAATGTACAGACAAAACTTTAATTTTATATATATAGATAATGAAGAATGCACATTAAAATTAAACAATTTCCACACTTTTCTTCAAAAGTCTAAAACATTATTGATCTTTGAACATCATCTTTATATACTATGAATTATAATAAATCTTTTTTTGTCCTCTTCTTTATTTCAACATGTTATATTTTTTAACTTTCTAGAGAAACTCGAAGTGAATTCATAATGAATGGGAAAGATGCTTCAAGATTCTCCATTCTTCGAGGTTCTTGGAAATTTGTATTTGGGGACGGTGGTTGTTCTGTTGAACATAATCTTTCTTTTGGTTGCTCGGAATTTTAAATGCAAAGGGTCTGAGACGACGAAGGAGATGAAGATGAGGAGATAGTGCAGTGGTAGTAGAATGCCGAGGAGTAATGTACGATACGTTGGTCTTCACATGTTGGCCCTTATGAAAGAATCCCAGCAGACAGTCTACCTATCCTCCCCTCGTGTGCCTAACCCAGCAGTACCTTTCCCAACCCTCATACTCTTACCATGACCCACCCCATATCATCAACCCGACGCCCTTTGCACTCCCTTCCTCCCCCCCCCCCCCCCTCCTCCAACGTCCAGATCGATTCTGCATCCCAACCCAAGGTTTTCTTATCCCTTCCTCCTATTCCCTATAAGACCCTCCCCTCTTACTTCCTTTCTTTCATTAGCCCTTTCAAAAACCGCCCAGACCTCTTCAATGTCACTTCCTCCTTTCCTTTAGCTCTCATTCAACTTGCTATCAGCGTTCGACATCCCTTCTCCTCGAATGACAAAAGCTTTTTATAAATAGAGTCTCGTTCACTTTCCCCGTTGCATTCGTAATAATACTTATGTACGATTAAAGACATCCTCGATAGTAAAAAAAACCCACATAGATTGATCTTGATCGACTTATAAACGTCCTCAAGAATAAAATCATTAAAGACCCAATAGAAACCACTTTCACTGGAATTTTATCAAATTGAATAGAAAAATCATACAACCTAATACTTGATTCTCAAAAGGGTTTTCTTCGTCATATTTACTAACCCGATCAACATTAGGCCATTACAAATAACTAACAATCATATAACAAGAACAATCATAAAACCTATACTACCACGCAGGATTTTAATTAACATTACATCGTCCCATTCAAATGCTTAATACAACAAAGTAAAAAATACCAACATTCATTGTAATTTAAGTCGGTACTCTGATCTCAGGTTTTATGTAATAAGAATAGATTGACTAAAAATATGAAAAGTAAACTTGATCTGTTTTAGATCAAACCACTATTGTAGTGAATGCGAATGCAATGTTTAAACCGGGTTTGGCCTCAATAGATTATCGTGTGAATTTTAATCACCAGGGGAAAGTTTCATAAATTTAAGGGGAAGAATTCCGAAAAAGAAATAATGAAAATTTTCATGATTAATTAAGGAATATGAAATGAATTAGTTTATTCAATCATGCTTTTACAATAAAACGTTTGTAATGAACACATGCATCACTTAATTAAACACAAGCTTCAATTATTCATAAAACAAAAAAAAATGTAGTTGACAGCTGATACTATTATGAATTGTCGACCAATAGTAATTCATAAGCCTCCAAGGAGAGTTGCTTTTGGTTGACATTCCAAAATGGCATACATCATCTTTTGTTTAACTACCTATTGTACTCACATAATGGTCTATGCGAAATGACAGGCGATACCATAGTGAAAGGGTCTACCATTAGTAATTGGTCATTCTTGAAATTGAGAGCCTTGTCATTGGCCGACGTTCCACTATGGCTTCAATAGCTAAGCACATTCATTTGTGTCAATACCGATTCGTAATTCGTAATACTAAGTCTTAATAGGTTTTTTTTTTTTTTTTTTGTCTTTTCTTACAACCAGATCAACATTAGGCTACAAGGGATAAAAGGACGGAGGGATTAGCAACTTTGATAATCTACTCGATGAGATAATCAGTGCAAAACATTCGCGCACCTCTCTGGGGTTCGAACCCAGAGATATGTCGGTGATAAAGACAGTGGACTGATAAAGACAGCGAGTACGATTAAGGCGGTTTTCACTCCCAAAAGTCAGGAGGCAGATGACAAGAGAGAGAATACATGTCTGTTTGCTGAACCAATCCATTACATTATTATTAAAAACTATTTTCTTAACGGATATAAGGATTTAAGAGATAATTAAGTCCAAAAAATCTTTGGGACAAAGGAACGTTACACTTCTGTGTATAAACGGGATAACATCACTTAATCTAATTAACTATTAAGACTAAGGCATATTTAAGTCAGAAGAAATTTGGGACAAAGGAACGTTTCACTTCTGTATATAAAGGTGTTAATATCACTTAGTCTAGTTAACTATTAAGACAAGGTAATAATTACATATTAAAGTAATATGGGGTGAGCAACCAAGTAAATTAGAGTCATATTATCAAGTCAGCGTTAGGAATCTTGCATTTTATAATTTACAATGACAATTACTGTCTACTGGGGTTGCCTATGGAAAGTCATTAAAATCTTAGGAAATTATCAAAACTTTAGTTGTTGCTTTGGAAAAAAAGAAAGGTTTTTAAAAAGCTTATTATATGCTTAAAATATGAAATATGAAAATACGGAAATTGGTTAAAAATATAAAACAGAGGTGTAAAAACTTAAACTTTCCGAAGAAAAAGGGAGGAAACCCTCGAGCATCATAATCACGTTCTATCCCAGCCAGAAGCTCAAACTAACTGGCACAATCTGTAGGCACTCGAGTA
Source organism: Gerris lacustris (assembly GCA_951217055.1). Lineage (NCBI taxonomy): Eukaryota > Metazoa > Arthropoda > Insecta > Hemiptera > Gerridae > Gerris > Gerris lacustris. The sequence goes on along the minus strand of OX578281.1, from coordinate 31,035,074 downwards.
ACGCTAATAAAAACACTCGCACCCAAATGTAATCATACCAACTTCTTTTTTTATGTATTTTATATTGTAACGTGCAAGGGCGAGAAGAAAAAACTTGATAATCTGAATTTGAAATTAGCTGAGAGAGAAAATAAAAATAAGTTCGTCGAGGAAAAATGTAAAAAAATAGATAAATAAAAATATATTATACGTTCCAAGGAGTTGAGAGTATGTTTTCAACAAAATATTAAATTTTGTGTAATAAAAAAAAATCAACACCTTTTATTTATTTATTTAAAAAAAAATTGTACCTAATTACTTTTTTATAATTTAATTTTCATTTTTTGAAGCGCATGTTTTTAGGGTTTCGAGGTCATTCCTTATGCTTTAGGTAGTTCGTCCGTCCGTCCGTCGCATCTTGGATCATGTCTCCTGACCTTATTGTAGCTAGAGATTTGAAATTTAGTATTTAGTGTACATCTTAAACTTTTTTGCCCAAAAACAGGAAAAATGTTGCGAACTTCACAACTCAAAATTTCTGCAAACTGATCGCAACATATTATTTTTTTTTTTTGTAATTTTTGAGTAGAGTATCATTTTATAGGTATTGAAAAGTAGATCACAAATATACATCACATTTCCAAAATTGCAGCCATTTTACCCCCAAAAGAACCAAAACAAAACCCCAAAAAATGTCCCCAAATGACCCCGACAGGTCCTAAAAAGAGGAAAAAATACATAAATACATATCTCTGCGGGCCAATATTATTTCCGAGAGTTAATATAAAAAAGTCAAATTTTAGAAATTTTTAGGTGGCCGTAACTATGGTAATCCAAAATTTTTATTTGTTGTAATTTTTGAGTGGGGTATCATTTTAAAGGTATTGAAATGTAGATAACAAATATATATCACGTTTTCAAAATGGCGGCCATTTTACCCCCAAAAGAACCAAATAAGTGCATACCTACGATGCGAAAGGATAATATGCACAAAATTTTATACATATTTTAATACAAAAAAAATAATAGAAATATGAATCTTTATGACCGAAAAATGCCAGCAGTACTCGACGGGATTCTTTTTAGATATATGTTTAATAATAATTTTTGGTTGAAAATACATCATTAAATATTTATCACATTCATGTGGAACGGGGTTTATTGTGCCTAGGTTAGGTTGTGAATAAAAGTGCGAATTTGAGTTTTAACAAATAATTCAGATTGACAAATCCAGCTGACGAAACTAGATAGTCTCAAAAGAGTGATTTTGAGTTCCAACCCAACCCCCAGATTGACAAATCCAACTAAAAACCTTAAATTGTCAAACGTATGAGTTTAATAAATAAAAAGAAACAGTCTCTCCAAGGAAGATAATACTTGTTTATTTATCAAAGCATGATTATTGATGATGGCTTTATAAAAGCCGAAAGCTGATTTGATAAATAAACAAGTATTATCTTTGGTGGAGAGACTGCTTCTTTTTATTAATTAAGATAACCTCCATCAACGCTCTTATTTCTGAAGTATGAGTTTAAGTTCCAACATATCCTTCACATTAAAAAATCCAACTGACAAGCCTGGATTGTCATATAAGTGCGAGTTTAAGGTCCAACCAAACCTTTATATTAACAAACCCCCCAACGTAATGATATTATTTGGCGAAGAAGAAGAAAATTGTCTCAATTATATAAATTGATCCAAAATGTTTATCTAGCAAATGTTTTCTAATTATTATGTTGATTGGATCCTAATGAAATTATCGTCCAATTTTATTTTGGATTAATAATTGAAAGGTTGAGATGTACGATTAAAACGGCTAGTGTAAGGGCTCATTAATTCTAGATCTAAGTGTTTCTATTAGGCTGATTGCATTCAGTATTAATTAATTCTCTTTGTTGTCTTGCCTTGGTACTGGGGCTCGAAAACCACGAGCAACCTACAGCTGCCTGCAACCTATCTCATAACAATATCCCAAGAAATGCACTGGGATTACCAACTGATTAATTATTATAAATGAATTATGTATGATTTTATCAGAAAATGGATTTCCAACGTTGCATATAAATATTTGTTCAATATTTTAATAACATTTCTTCTCCTACATAAATGACTGACTGGTCTTAGCTACTCGTGGCTTCGCAGTAAGTACAGAAACTTAGTGTTACAAGGGAAATTACTAACCCTATTTTGCAATTGGTACCTCTATTTAGTACTTGGTTACTCAATTACCCACCCATAGGGTAACTTACTTCACTCCTACTTTACATAATGTTTATTTGAGCAAATAATATCCCCAACAAAAACGTAATTGTGAAAAAAAGGCTAAGGCTATCAAAGAAGTGATATATCTACATTGGGGCCAAGTCTGTTTTGTGTCTCATTCAGAAACTGGTCAAGTGTTAAGCAATCAAAATAAAAGAGTAGCGTTGCTCATAAAAGTAGGAGTGAAGTGAGGTTATGAACTAAAGAAAGAGTAGACTTTGCCGCAATAAAGACATCACTACTTTGATAGCCTGACTTTTTTGGGAGGTGGTCTAGAACTTGGCCCTTTTTTCACAATTAGGTTTTTGTCGAGGATATTATTTACACACATAAACTTTACTTTAATCTTTTGAAGTAATTTTCCACAATTCTTATATTTTAATGTGCTATTAAGAGGAAATCTAATTTTCCTAGGTAGAGAGAGCAACGTGAAAGTTTAATTGGTATTTTAATTGACAATCCTTATTATATCTTGAGAGGTTAGGCCTAAGAAAATTACATTTCAAATTAATCTAGCATGAGGATGACCAAAGAAGTAGCTGAAATATTATAATATACAGGTCAAGTGTGTGCTAGTCGGCACACAGCGAGGGTCCGTAGGCCACACTATATAGTGTTTAACTGTAAAGTGTATAAACAGTGTTTTTTTAAAATGCTAAAAAGTTTACTTTGAACCATTCTAAGGGTCAGATATTCTCAAAACACACTCTAATAAAGTATTTTTTTGCCACTGAACCGGACTACAACCATATAAATACATCGAAAAGACCATAATTATAAAAAAAACGTATTTTGTTAAAAAATAAAATAATATTTTTTTTTCGAAATTTCCAAAAAGTGGTATCTTTACTTTTGGTCGAAGAATGTTCAGGATTTTTTTCAGAGTTTTTGCACTTCACGTAAGCGAGATAGAGGGGGGGGGGGGGGACACGTTTCACACCCACTTCAAACTTGCCTACGCTCGCCCTATCAAAGTTATATCCAAAGAATTATATATTTTTGTAATAAGCTCGACGTACCCTTTCATGAGATACCCCTCACGGTGTCGAAAAAAAAAAAAATTAACCCTTAAGTTTTTTTACCCTAATTATTTTGAAAAATATTTCTTTTAAGTCGCTATATTTTTAAAATATGTGGGTAGGTACAAGACACATACATGCCAAATTTCAAAGTGATCGGACGAAAGGTGTAGCCGTGAGAGCACTCGAGAGGACGGACGGACAGACACACGCAGGAAAATATAGGTCCTTGGTTTTGCCTACGGACCCTAAAAATGAAGCTCTTTAATGAATTCCCTCCCCCTTATCAACCCTAGAATTTGAACTAAAGGTAGGAGCGTCTCAACTGCCTACTTAATTTCTTTTAAACATAATCGCTCCAAAGAATTTAAAAACTGCAACGAACACGTTCTTTTTCTATCATTAATATTTATGTCAGACGAACATTAACTGTTTTTCAGACGAAACAACCGGATTTAACGTCATTTAAAACAAATATAATGCATAGTTAATCACGCTAGATTGCAAATGAAGCTTTAACATTTATAGCAAAAAAGAAAAACCAAATTTTCTGTTGACTGACAGATTGTTATTTAATATTTTAACAGAAGAGGAAACGCTCCAATAATAATCTTGCCTTTAAATATATATATATATATATATATATATATATATATATATATATATATATATATATATATATATATATATATATATATATATATATATATATATATATAATGTGTCTATATATACAAAAGAAAAACCTTGTCATTCATTCAAAATATTACACAATTTTGCATTTTATCATTCCCATTCGCATTTATTTTTTCTTTTCTATTTTCCAACACCTTACATATTTTCGTTTACTTTTTCTCCTCTACTCCGTCTGCGTCAAGGGAAAAGGTATTAGGAAAGTAATAAAAATCCTGTCTACCAGATTTCCTCGTTCAACACGTTCCACGTTCACAAGGCAACAGAGAAGAGAATCAGATGAAAATGTAGGCAAATCATTTTTCCTTTTCGCCTAGCGTCAACACGGTCTGAAAATAAGATTGTTTGAAAGTCAACTTTTTCTTATAACGACATTCCCTTAAATTTTGCTCCATATTTCTCTAGACATTCCTGTTATATGTTTTATTCTTTTAAACGTAACTGTATTTTTCATAAACTCAAACAACAATATAGTTTTGGAAATCTCAAACTAAATTTTATTATTACATATTATTTTATTTATTGCAGCTTACTTGTTTTTGTAACACAATATATGCTATATGTAAAAACACATAATTATAAGAAATAATACAATATAGCTGTATGTAAAGAATATTATATTACTGTACGCCTTTCTACGAGGAAATCAAATAAACGTAATGGTAGTGGAAAAATTTAAATAAAATAAATAAGTTTGAAGTAAATTTTAAGCTTAAGTTACAAATATACAAGAAATGTTGAGTTTGCTTATTAAACTTAGCTATCTCTATCGTGCTTTTATCTCTAACAAGCTGGTTATCTCTATCTTAGCTGGTTATCTCTGTCTTAGCTGGTTATCTCTATCTTAGTTGGTTATCTCTATCTTAGCTGGTTATCTATACCGAGATTGTCATCTCTATCAAGCTGGTTATCTCTATCTTAGCTGGTTATCTCTATCGAGCTGGTCAACTCTATCGAGCTTTTATCTCTATCAAGCTGGTTATCTCTATCGAGCTGGTTGTCTCTTTCTAGCCATTTATCTAGACAAAAGCCCCATCCTTAAAAATGAATTTATAGCCAAAACTCTAATTGCGTCTAGTCTCAGTTAAGATGTGGAAATTAGTGACTAATGTGTAACAATTCTAATTTAAACCTGTGATAAACCACGGATTTTATAAGCAGATAACTGGTGTTATTACGTGGCTTATTGTAGAAGACAGAATATCACTCTTCTTCGAGAAATTAATTTGACACACATTCGCAGGAGTAAATCGTGCGACTTATGTTTTAACGAAAGCACTAACAGCGCACGAAGACATCAATACCTAAAGAGAATAGAAGTTATTAACAATAACAAACATGTTACTTAATAAATAACTTAGTCTTATTTCGACTGTTCAACCTTAATTTCCACTTTGTAGTTTATTCTTAAGTCAAACAACATCATCCATGACACTTTTAGAGATAAACATACATTTTTAAAAAATAATATCATCAAACGATTGGACTATACCATCTCCATGTTATCTCGGAAGGTTTCGTTTACCATCAGCTACACCTAATTTACTCGGTTTAACTGGCTACTTAATGTTTTGCATGTCAATGACCATAAAATAAACTCATGTTTCCCAGACGATTTAAAAAAACACTTTTTTTAATTGTAGGCTGTTATATCAAATTCTTTCTTTTGCTTCTTCAGAATTAACTACATAACGATATACTCTTAAACATTTAAGCCTTCCTTTTAATTTCAGTAGCCTTTAATGCATTAAAAGCAAGAAGAAAAAATGTATCGTTAAAATCTAACATTAACATCATTAAAGACTCGTTCTAATTAATTAATAAGTTAAGAGAGGATACACTTAGGTTGAGAACATAAGTCGGGAGACAGAAGCTTTCTGTTGGTAAAACGTCTTGGTTCCCAGAATGATGCAGAAGCCATTAGCAGTTCAAGGACGGTGCTGTCGATGAAATGCCTCCAAGCTAATGTAAGTATTATCTCATTACACGGCGTCCCATCGGCTTAATGAGCCTTCGCCCGGGTTGAATTCACGTACGATCCAAGACAGCCTCCCAAAAAACCTTAGGGTATCTATCATTACCTACTCTTTCGGTCTTTAACTCCTTCTAAAAGGATAAATTTAGATTTTCCAAAAGAAGTTAAAAACAATCTTTTTCGGAAATCTTTGTTACTCTTCGTAACTTATGATTCTCACAATATAAAATGAGCAGTTTCACGACTCCAAATGTTTTTACACCATTAAATTTTACAACATATTACGCTCAATTAAATATAATTTTTACTTTATGATTAGTAAACACAACATAAAATGAACATAAATAAACACGAAACTTCAGTCTAGATATTATCTATGAAAACAAGTTATTTATTTCGGCTTCGTTGTTAAAGTTATTAAATAAAAAGCTGTATTAACAAAATAAAATAGTCTGCCAATTAGTGTGGCACATACCTTCCTCTAGTTCTATAATTGTACGATCAAAGGTCAAATGAGATTTGGATAAAAATGTTTCTATTCAGTGGGGTTGAACTTATTTTTTATTCGATATTAAATGCGCGAAGACGGTTGAAATTAATGTGGGATCTACTCTCGACAAACCAAACAATTTTCTTCAAAATCGGATGAGTTCTTTTACAGATGTAGGTGTTAATAAAAAAGATGCGCATGCGTAACAGAAAGGAATGAGCGCTAATATAGGACCAACAATGGGCTAATTATGGCCTACCACTCTAAATTTCATTAAAATCAGACGAGTAGTTTTTAAGATATGGTGGTTGAAAAAAATGTAGAACGGCACTCGGATAGGAGACCAAATATGTTCCCTGACGTCTGAAAAGAATTTCTATCGGTAAGTTTCAGAGTTTCAGTAATCAAGGATATATTTAACTCAACTCATTATTGACATAACATGACTTATCATAAACATTGTCATATTACACTGTCTAAGAATTTTGAAAATTGGAGAAAAAAAAATGGTTCAAAAATGATCACAATGCTTTCGTTACCTTCGAGAAAACAAAGTTAAAGCAAGAAATTTTTTTTAAAAAAAAGAAGGAAACGATACAAAATAGCAATAAATTGAGAACCAGGAAATAGAGCATCTTTTTATGTTACACCTAAACGCATATGAAAAAAAAAAATAAAAAAAAAAAAAAAAAAAATATATATATATATATATATATATATATATATATATATATATATATATATGAAATACTTAAAACTTAACACTGTCACCCATGTTCTTAATTTTTAAAAGTATTCTAAATTTTTCAATATTCTTATTCAAGCAGCTGTTATCTTAAGATCAAATAAAAAGAAATATTCAAGGAATAGATAAAACAAGCAGAAGAAATATCTTGTAAGGAATGGAGCTATATAAAATGCACCTGTGCCATTAACAATAGACTTTCGCATTCGTACAATAGTAGAAAGCATTTATTTAAATTTTGATATTCCACTTTATTATAGCAGAACTATATTACATTATAACAGAAATATATCATTTTGTAAATGTTACAACGTTTTAATGCAATAGTTGAAAAATATTATTCGAAGATAAATAGACATCTGTTACAACCCTGACATTTTCAGTTTTAATTTATACGAAAGATTCTTGAACTAAAGATGAAAAGTGTAGGAATTTTGCAAACTAATTACAATAAATAAAGCATAATTAGGTTAAACTAATCTGAAAACTCTATAATTTGTTAACCTATTTAATAGAGTTGAAATTAATATCGGGCCAACAATGTGCTGGTTGTGATCTATATCAAAATCAGAAGAGTAAATTTTAAGATATGTTGGCTCGCAAAAATGTTGAAAGATAGTCAGACAGAGATATCTTCCCAAGAATATTTGTATTCGGTCACAAAACCATTTGTGCTGTCGGTAAGCTCGGAAGTATATATAGAAATATAGTCTGCCAATTAGTATGTAACGAAGTTTCCTCGAGTCCAATTTCGTATACTTTGATGTTTTTACAGCCCATTATTGTCAAATTTATTTAATTTTCCCCCCGAATTTTTTAAAACTGTCAAAATTCAATTAAAATTGTCATTATGAAGGTAAGAAACCAGGTAGGTACGTTCTTAAAATATCGGGACAACTACTATGATAGCGTAAGATAGTAAAAGCTCAATTTAGTTAAAAATAAATGTTTATTAATAAATTAATTAAACTTCTTAATGTACAAACATCTTATCCAACAATATACCATCTAGGAAATCATGATTAGCTGTAGAATTATTAAAATCTATGACAATAGTCTGTAATAACCCTAGCAGTTGATCGGGACTAAAACCCAAAAGAAAAAAAAAAAAAAAGAAAAAAAAAAAAAAAAAATAGTCTAATTTTATAACAAATTTAAAAAAAAAATCATAAATCATTTATTAAACAGTTTCCCTTCGTCAAAGAGTACCTACTGTCAAATTTATCAACAAAGAGATGAGTTTTGATTTAGTTTTAAAGAAATGAATAGATGAGATTTAAGGAGGAACGATCTGATCTCAACTCAACTGTAACATCAGATCCATTCAACCAAAAAAACTAAACCTTACAAACCAACCAACCAAAATTTATAAAGTCTAACTCTGACCGCAATATCTCCTTCTAGATAACATACAACTCTCGACCATTATAGATTCATCTTTCAACCAATTCAATGTATACACCCATTTTCTAATATCCAGATAAAAAAAAACTTAAACACATCTTCATGAAAACAAAGCCAAAAATTTAGCTTAAAAAAAGTCAAAAGAACAAGATCTAGATTCTAAAAATGTTAGCTATGTAAATAGCCAATTGAGTAAGGCAATATTATAAATTATAAATAGAATATGGGATTAGTCAGAGATAAAAATAGTCTGCCAATTAGTGTAGCACATTAATTGGCGTAAGCTTCCTTGCGTCTCATGTCTAGACGAATGGTCAAATGGGAATTAAAAGTGTAGTAGTATGGACTTGCTTCGACTAGTGTGGTTCCACGTATTTTTATTTAATATTAATTGTGCGCAGACGGTTAAAACTAATATGGCACCATCTGTGAGCTACTTCAAACAAGCCATCCAAATTTCTTCAAAATCGGGTCAGAACTTATTACATATAGGTGTACATATAAAATGTATGCGAGCAATCAGAAGAGAAAGCGCAGAAGGTAAAATTAATAATATAGGGCTAACGATGGCCCATATCGACTTATTCTATGACTAAACATCGAATAAGTGGTTTTTAGGATATGGTGGCTCACAAAAATGTTGAACTACTACAGATCGACAAACAGACACGAGAACAAAATTGTTTATCGATTTTCAAACGTAGTTCTGTCCAGATTTTTTTTTTAATTCGGAGATTTAAAACAATGTAGTTCTTCTGAATGATCGCAATTCTTCCGTTTGGTGAGCTCGGGAGCAAAACGTATATACCTGCCACTTGATTGACACAACGTTAATACTTGGATAGAAGCATTGGATTTTGACAATAGCCAGTGGATATTGAAATATTTGTTCAAGTAGGCAGAAACCTACGCTAGAAGAAATACGCTAATTAGACTAAGACAGAGAATATTATTAATTAAGAAAAACATCAAATAAAATATAAATGTATAATTGGAAGTTTAGAGTGACTGTAAAATTAAAAACAACGGTCCGAGATTACGCAGACTAACTTTCTCATACAACCTCGGTCCCAGATCTCAGAAAATATAAATATATTGTTATCTATACAGACGAAAACGAGTGACGATCTGCAAGCTGTAAATCCGCCTATAGGAACGAGTGAAGTGGGAGTCCCATCCGGTACTACCGTCTACTCCAATCATCCTTTGAATCTATAAACTATCATTATTAACTACTATGAATTTGCTTGATATTAAATATTTTTGATTTAAGCTCGCTTCAATGATAAAGCCACGCGATGCCTAGTTAATAAATTATTTAAAATGTGTTTAACAGGTGGTTGTTTACTTTTATTTCGATTTTCAACAAAATCAGATTTATTTTCATCAATATCTCGAAACTAAATTTTTCCCCCTGGAAAACGGCTTACATAGTTAGATTCGTATTCAAATTGACTACAATTTATAAATTTTTAATCAAAATCGTCGGAGCCAATGAATTTTTTTCACGTTGTTCCAGAGTTTTTATTGGGTAGCGCCCCCAAATTTGGAGCTAAAATTTATTTCTCAGTTTCGCCACGGGTATGATGTTACTCAACAGTATGCCGAATTTTGTCAAAATCGGCCCAGTAGTTTAGGTTCCACGAGTCTGCACAAACGACAGACAGACATTTTTTAAAAACCACTTTCTTGGACTCAAGGGACCTTAAATCCATAAAAATTTCAAAATTAAATTTCATATCACTATTCTACCAGATTTCCAGTATTATTAAAAAATTGTCTGGCCCCCAAAGCCAATTACTGTGGCACGTAGCTTCCTCGCTTTCTAGGTCGTATAATTTAATGATTTTATACATTACATTTTATACATTTCAAATTAATTTAATTTCCCGAGCTTTTTTTAAATTTCAAAATTGTTATGATTTTAAACATGAATTAAAGTATCAATTTAGCAAAATCTAAAGACCGCAGGCGCTTGAAATTAAACTGGGTCTATCTGCGGGCTACTTTCGACAAACCCCCTAAATTTAATAAAAATCAGATGAGTACTTTTGACGATATAGGTATAAATAAATGTATGTTTGTGAGCATATAGAAGAGAAACAAATAAGCGCAGAATGTTAAAACATATATGAGACAAAAAATAGGCCAATTATGACCATACTATATCTAAATTTTATTCAAATCGGACGAGTAGTTTTTAAAATGTGTTGTTTTACAAATTGAACGACACACAGGCCGACACGGAACCAAAATTGTCCCTGATCTCTGAAACGGATTTATATCCTGGAATTTTTAAAATCGGAGACATAAAATATTTTGTTCTTCAGAACGATCACATAACAAAGTAAAAACTGGCTCAGGGACTTTCCAAGTTCATTTAAAGACTAAAAAATTATAAAAGTAAATAAATAAATATGTACTCGTATGTATTTCATCATTAACAGAAGCATATGTATAACTATCCAAGGATACTGTGTTTCTAAAAAAAAGAGGACAAATGTTTTTCCCACAAACTCTTAAGACTTCATAAAGGATAAGTGATTGCTATAATAATAGAAACAAAGATCTGTGACTATTCTGTTAATTTACAAAGTAGTTGGACCAACAGACCCACTAAACACTTTTTGGTCTTATTTACCATTCTTTGGATTTTACTTTCCAATCTGTTCTTTTTAAATGATAGTATGGAGCTTCTAATTTGTTCAGCCGTATAAGAATATTTTTCTTTTGAACATATATGTTTCATAAAAGTCTCAATCAATAAATGAATAATTAATTCGACTCCAAGGCAGACTTTTACTCCAATTACTGGAAGCATAATGAAAGAAGATAAAATGTATCAATAGGCTTTATTTCATTTTGAGTCAGGTAAATTGCGTTACGCTTGTCGAGTAAAGAAACGCTGGAATTATCATCCTTCGGTTATGTTAGATGGTTTATAATATACTTTTTGTTTTCTCCCTGAAATCTTTTCTTCTCTGCCTGATCTGCCCCCAAGCGGACTTTATGCTCTTCCCTCAACTCAAGTGTGCCCTCAAGGGGAAGATTTTGAGGGTATTGTAACGAATCAAGAATGTGGCGGCGGTTTTAAACAGCATTCCAGTGGCGAGGGAAAGGGTGTAGGTAGAAAACTAACATATTAATAAATGTTTTAGACATTACTAGGTCTATTATTCCGAGGAAATCCCGGAACTTATTGAGCCCATGGTGTATAAATCTACAGTTATTATTGAACTAATATACAACCTAAATAAGCCGAACCTTTGAAGAAATGGAAGATTATCATAAGGTTTTGTTGTTTTAAATACCGATTGAAATGAACAATCGATTATCGAAATGATAGGTAGAAAAATTACCATTTAAACTCAGAACCTCGTTAGCATTTTAAATATAACATTGTTGAAAAACTCATCTAAAAGCAGCTGACCAGGGAACACTCAGGGGAAACTTGATTGAACAACAATTTAACTGATAATAACGTGATTGCATCAAACTAATTATTACTTCCGAAGTTTAGAATCTATCCATTAGGGAACGTCCGATTAATTTATTTTAACAGAATAATTATCGTCAGGATTATCACGGCAACGTAGTTTTGTCGAGACAAGTAAAGTTTATCGTGCACTGAATTGCACGAGATTAATGAGTAACAGAGGTTTGCAAATTTCAACTCGATCAATCCATTAAATTACGGTAATTTGTATTCCGAATTTTCTCTCCTCGCACACATTAAAATCCGGCTCGATATTATTTCAATACCCACAACAAGTTGAAAACATTGGACTAACTCTTCAATGCCGACTAAACCCGGCTTGGAATAAATACAATAAATAAATAAAATATTCGGGCGTTGGCGAAAAAAAAGGTTTTGCGTAAATAAACACCCCAGGATCGACCTAATGCAATTCTCCCATTCCAGGGTTTTATTTACTTTTATTTTTTTAGGTTCCCCCTCTTCCATCCCACAAGCGCGAGAGGAAAGGGTGGAATAAAAAAAAGGAGCGAAAAAGGACAAACATAAGCGGAAGGACCAAGGGACAGGCAGGGTACACATACACATACCCTAAAGGGTAAATTTATGGCCAGGTGATTTAAACAGTTTTAAACCTGACGCACACAAAGCTTTCATGCCTTCAGTGAAAATCCACGCAGCCCACTTTCCAAATTTACCAACTAGATATACTAAGAAAAAGTCCAACTTCACCTTAAATATAACTCACAAATTCGCAATTAAAAATTTGATGCACCAACAATGGATTTGTAGATTATATTTGGTAAACAGGGTGAATTCATTAGACAACAAATCATATTTATTACAGAAGATAATATGTTATACAATTAGTTGCTTGTAAAACTTAAGCAAAGTGAATTAAATGTGGGAAAAATATTATTTATTTTAACTAGGAAGCTCTGTTCCTTTCTCGCTTCGCTCGTCAACGGGGGTAAGGCGAGGCGGTAGCTACCCAGAAAATTCACTGCTTAGGGTGATATGCACCCCGGCTCGGTTTCAAGCATTACATCGAGCCTATGAATTAAAAGGCAATATCAAGTCATTACAGAATGAATACATTTCCGTTTAAATCAATAAATTAAAAAAAAAAGTATGAGAGCCATACACTTAACTGTCATAAACAATATTCGGTATTTATCCCTTCTCCTTATAAAATAAATAAAAAATCAAATTAATAATTTCCAACTTTTTGGATTTCAGAATTATAAAGGAAGCAACTATTAAAGAAGACAAAACAATCTTCAAATCGGGATACAATTCCTGAAGTTATAGGATTTTTGGGTCAAAAATATAGTATAGTCACTTGGCAAGCCCAAGAACTTTTTTAATAATACAGAAATATATGTATGTATTTTATACAAAACTCTATTACAATTCATTCAGTACTTTAGACTTCACGCGTATGCACTACATACATTTGAACATATAAGACCCACAAATGTCATAATATTCAATATATATCCCCTTAATGATCACTATACTTTTTCTCAATCAACTAATTATATTCTCTCATTCTACTATTATATTCTCTCAATCTACTAATTATATTCTCTCAATCTACTAATTATATTCTCTCAATGTACCAATTATATTCTCTTAATCTACTAATTATATTCTCACAATCTACTAATTATATTCTCTCAATCTACTAATTATATTCTCACAATCTACTAATTATATTCTCACTATCTACTAATTATATTCTCTCAATCTACTAATTATATTCTCACAATCTACTAATTATATTCTCTCAAACTACTAATTATATTCTCTCAATCTACTAATTATATTCTCACTATCTACTAATTATATTCTCTCAATCTACTAATTATATTCTCACAATCTACTAACTATATTCTCTCAAACTACTAATTATATTCTCTCAATCTAATTTATCTAAGAAGAAATGCTAACAGAACACAATTAAAGCTTTAATTATATTCTCTTCAATTTCAAACTACATATACATATATCATACATGTTTAAAACTCAAACAATAAACGTATTTTATTGCATAAAATGTATTCTTGTTTATTTTTTGAAAAAAAGAACACTTTTATAAATTAATTTTAAATTCTTTCAACTCCCCCCCCCCCCCCCCCCCTCAGTATAAAAGTAACTAGAAAATAGCTTACCTAGTTTTGATCTTGTCATCCGTGATACGTTTTATTATTATTTAAATTTAATATAACATTTTTAATACTGCACTTGGCACAGCAGCAGACGAAAAAGACGTAATTTTCATTTAAAAAGAATAAATTGTTTAAGTAAAAAAATATGAATTTAATTTGTTATAAAAATATTCTCTCTAAAAGGAAGGCTAGGTAACTAAAAGTCATGACATTTTAAAGTAGACAAAAACAGCAGAAAAATAATAAAATCTTAAAGCTAAGGGTAACTCAATAACACTTATTTGTAGGACAATTATAATTTTTAAGAAAGTATTTAACGGGCTCAAAATATTAGTTGCTTAAGGTTATGCTTAAAGATATGTTTCAAACTTTAATGTTCTTTCACACTTTGACTAAAAACAGACAGGCCCTAAATATATAAAATTCTAACTCAGTATCAGGATGCAATATTTCCTATTAGATAATGTATAATTTTTTAATAATTAAATTTCATCTTAAAACCATTACAATTTATTCCCTCTTCAACTGATCAGATAAAAATATCACCTATTAGTAACAATAATAGGTGATATTTTTTATCACTTATATTTTCGAATTAGGTGTACTATTAATTATTTAAAAAAAAAAAACTATTATAAACTAGGTTATATTGAAAATTTTAGGTGCTGATTATCAGTTAAAGCTCAAATTCCCGTCGGGATACTAAACAAGAGAGTGCAATATTACAACGTATTTTGTTCGATCCATTTCAAAAATTCATTTTTTCCTAGATAAAAGTAAAGATTTTAACTTTAAAAATAAAGTATAATAGATATTCATGGACCCTCTATCTTTATTCTTTTCCAGCTACGAAAAGACTCAGACAGCGTGCCTTAGGTTTTTTTTGTCGCGAATATATTTATTAAAATTTAGGAAAAACCCTAAAAAAAAAAGTTAAAAATACACAAGCTCAATCACTAAAGAAGAAAAAAAGTTGTAAAAATTTCAAGCTCATTTTTTCGCTCAACCGGAAGGACAGAGAGGCTGGGGAGGGGGTACTCTTAGAATTCTTTTCAAGACAAGAAGGGAGGGGGCTTACAAGTATCTTTCTCATTAATCTCGATAATTAGTGCCGGGGCCTCACTGAGCCACTCCACTCCCGGAGGGGGGTACTTTTTAGGTCAAAAATTAATATTGCACAGGTGAGAGAGGAGAGAGTGTATACTTTTTTATACTTGGGAGACTGGAGGCGGCGATAATAAATTCTAATAAAGGCTTAGGCCCCCCTGGAGCCATCTCTAATAGTAGGGGAAAGGCAAGACTAACTCCAATTAGTCCACAGTGTAAAACAGGCAACCTTTCGAGGGCTAGACACTGTAATGGGTTACGAGAAAAAATAACGCAAAATTTAAAAAAAACAAAAAACTGTTCAACAATAACGCATGAAAAATATTTGTAATTTGCTAATAACCAATTTCAACTGGATGAAGGCTATTACCTGCTCATAAATAATAACAAACTATAATACTGTTTTATTTTACAAAAGAAAAAATCAAATTGTTAAAAGCGCCGATCAAAGGGTTATTATTACAAATGCTAATTAAGGATGGATGTCGAAGAGAATTTTGAATCTCCTAAAGTTATAACACCCAATGATTCGATTACTAAATATGTGAGACTGTATTACTTGATAGATGCTGGTGATTTTGCCGAATCAAAAGAGCTTATCGAACATATAGGGACGACGGAAATGAAAGTAAATAAATAAACAGAGTAAATACAAGAAAAGGTAAAGAAATACTTTAAAAGATTCAATCAAAACAATGAAAAAGAAGTCTCTTTTACTAGGTTTCTATTAGTGGTATTCAATCATACTAAAGATCGTTTTACTATGACAACAATAATAGTAAATATTTTATTAAATCATAGTTAACATTAAGTATGACAACAATCGCAGTTAAAATAGTATTCATCATTGTAAACATTGTTTTACTAATGCTGGAGTCACGTCAAGAAAACGAACAAATAAGCTTCAATCACTATAGTAAGGAAGGGGCAGAAAACCACATTTAGAGACTAAGTATTTTGCCCGCAATTTTGAGGTATTCGTCACAATTTATTCCACAAAAAGAGTCTGAGCCACACCCGTGCTAACTAACTAGTAAATTGTTCCGTAACCTCAGTTATATTTCCGACTCGAGGAATCACATTTCGGAAGATAGTGAACTCGGAGTATAGGGTTTTGTACAATTACAACTTATCTTACTAAAATTTTAACTGCGCTTTTAATAAACTCAATAATAATAAGCTTCGAGCCTTCTTATCAGGGCGATTTAAATCACACAGCCAATTATTATATATTTCTTATAAGATTTATAATGATTAATAAACTTAATAATAAGACAGTTGAGATTAATCGCCATTCCCGTTTAGAGGTTAAAATCATAGAACAACTTTCGCATATACGAGTACATAATTACTTGGTCTAGAGTTTTCCATTTATTAGTTATTCGAGTTTTCGTGGTTCCATTTAATTATTATTGAACATAACATCAAAATTTACCATCGAACCCGACCTCACACCACCCAAGTTTATATACAAACAGCTATTTTCTCAGGGACTAGATTTTTCCCGGGAAAACGTCTTATTTCGTTAGATTTGTATTAGATATTGTAGAAATTATATTCCTAATAGGTAACTGGGATTATTATTTATATAATCGAGTAGTGTGTCCCGATGTCGGCGGTGACTCACCTCGAAATGTGTTTTATTGCTAAGATAAAGCAACCATATTTATTACAATAAGAATAAAGGTTTGTTTTGATTTGTTGTCTTCGAATAGATATAATAAATTATCTAAATGAATTTACTTAACTTCACTTTTTGTTTGTATATCAAATTAACGGCTCGTATTCCATATCCGTGTTTATGTATTCTTTTGTTGAAGGTTGATGCACCTGCACGCAGGTAGGTTAGAGCACTGGAGTGAAACTATAGTTCGATTCCCGGCGAGGTGAATAAGTTTTTATTCCCCTTTCTTTAATTATTTATTAATGAATTAAATAATATACTGATGATTCAGTAAGTATATACTTATCTTAAAAACAGTGTAGAATTAAATGAACATTACTCCACAAAATGACATTATTGATTCGCTCCCAACATCGAACCTTAAGTGTTATCAAATGACATTTAACTCGCTCTCTTTCTTTTTGATTGTTCTTTCTTCTTTTATCTTCTAAAACTCTTCGATAAAGCGTTTCAGTCCAAATAGCTTGTCTAATTAAAATTCCTCTGTTTTTTAATTTTGTCAAAGTATAAAGAAGAAAAAAAACATAAGGCAGAGGGGGTAAACAACAGAGAGTAAAAAATATATTGGAATAAAATCAAAGGACCAGAGGGGGGGGGGGTTTATAGAGGGTGTAATAAACGCATAAAATAGGGCCCAAGCCTTGATAGGGGCCCCGAACCGATGGGCCCGCCGGCCCCGACAGAAAATTAGTTTCTGAGAGAAATTAAACGCTCCACGTTTTATATTTTTTGAACCACTGAGCCAGAAAAATAAAAAAGTTTTCAAGCCAATAACCCAGTGCTTTTTTTAACCCTTTAAAAAAAGCTGACTGGGAAAGAAAGTAAAAAATATAGACAAAATGGAACTGCTTTAGAAAATTAAATGAGAACCTATATTTTATTAACGTTTGTCTACATTTTGGAAAATTACTTTTCAAGGATATTATAAACAACGATTGGACTTTAAAGTACACTTGGACTTTAAAGAAGTTCAACAAATTAAAACATTGTCAAAATTCCAATACACTGTATATTTTATTAGATTTACTTTTAGTGGTACTTAAAAATGAATTGCAATAAATTTTGTTAGTCCAAGTAGAAATGAAAGAGTTATATAAATTAAAAAACTATTTTAAAAAATCAATTTAATATATATAATTTAAAGTTTTAACAAAAAAGGAATAATTAAACTTAAAAGTTTCCAAACATATAATTTGTTTTTAATGTACGTTTTAATAATTATATTTATCGTCAGGTGATATTCCAGGAGAATGTCCTGGACTATGATGAGACAAATAACATTTTGAATCCACAAAATAAATAAATAAATAATAATAATCCATAAAAGGGAAGAAACAACAATAAGTTATCTATTTTACAATATTGGGGTAAGTAAATAATAATCTATTAAAAGGAAACAAATGCAATAAGCTGACTTGAAGTCAAGTAATTTCACCCTATAATGTATTTGTTTACAACATAATGTGTTTGGTAGTAATTTAATCCCATAACGTTTTTGTATACGTATAGGTAATGTATCTCGGTATAATAAAGAAAGAATTGCAACAGCAACAAAAGAAGTACATTTCCAAGTAAGTCTTAACAAAAAAAGATCTAAAATTACTTTATTTCCTACATTATTGCCCAAGCCATCAAAATGATTACGAAGTATAGTTTAACACTAAGTCACCTTTAAGCCAACCAACTACCTTGAAATAACTATTAAATAAAGATTTGACTATACCTCTGAAACGATGTAAATATTAACAATAGATCTTCTGTAATCACTTACCTGAAACAAAAATATTAAATTATAAAAAAAAAAAACATCATAAATAAATAATTATCAAAAAAGTAAAAAATAAAAATCCGAGGCAACCCAGACAAACTTTCTCATATAGCTATGGTATATATATTCTCTCGGGCACTAGAGGATTTTCCCCGGGAAAACGGCTTACATTAGAATATTTACATGGACTGCACTTTAGAACTGTATCATAAAAATCCGTTTTATAAGAAATATATAATTTTTTTTTCACGTTGCTTCAGAGGATTTGGGGGGTAGTGCCCCCAAATGTGAAGCTAGCCTCGAGGTATGATTTTGCAGAACATGTATGCCAAATTTCGTCAAAATCGGCCCAGTAGTTTAGTCTTCACACGTCGGCACAGGAGACAGACATTTTTTAAAAAAAAACACTTTTTTGGACTAAGGGGACCTCAAAACGTGTAAATCCATCAAAATTTCAATACAAATACCAAATTTTGAATACCATACATAACCTATATGAGAAAAATAAAAAACTTTTTTTTATTTAGTTTTTACTTCGCCGTACGCAGATTTCTTAAATTTTTATTAAACCAATAACTCTAAATGTGTGAATCGCGTACCTAATGAACTAAACTACTAAGTACAGGCAGCAATTTATTAAAAATCCTTTTTTTCGACTTTAAAAACGGGTAAATCAATCAAAACCGAATTTTCTCGCCATTCCAATGTGTTCTTCTTCTTCTTACATATAAATATATATAAGCGCATTCTCGCGTCTTATCACGGGATAAATGTCATCATTAGTATAATATTAAGTAAAAACGAGATAAATTTTTAAAATAGATAGTGCGCAGAAGGTTAAAATTATTATTATGATGGCTAACAGAATATACCGAACACATTTTATTATAATCACACAAAATTTTAATCTTAAAAGTGTTACTAAACATGCCTGAGAAGAATCAATGGAAACAAAGGTTAAAATTAATTGGAACTAAAAACTAAGTGTTTTTGTTAAAATTGTTTCTCAAAATCGCACGAATAAATTATCAAATATGGGCATCTATCTGTAAAATGTGTTAACGGATAACCCGACATAGATACGAGACCAGAAGTATTCCCCGTTGTATTTGTAATATGAAAATTTTGAATTAAAAAAAAGCTGATTTTTCAAGAAATATAGTTCATAAATCGTTCTAAAAATAAATATATAAGCGTTAGGTTAATTCACGATATAACTTAATATAAAGCTCTAAAGGGAAAGTAATATATATATATATATATATATATAAAATTCATAAATCGTTCAGCTTTTTATTTATTTTCTTAATGAATAATTATTTATACTTAATTTTTTTAAAAAAAGAAGTTTAGAAAAGGTTGGATTGCTAAAATATTTCAATATATATTTCAAACCTTTAGAGGGTGGCTCCATTTGTTAAATCGTCATTTTGGAAGGAAAGCCGTTCTTATATTTCTTCTAGCTCTCAGAAAAACACTTTTCCGTTTTTAGGAAACTGGGTTATTTTTATTTAAAAGCATTTTCCAAAGGCTTTTCTTTCATGGACAAGAGAGGTTTGGAAAAAGGACTATTATTTGCTATATTTTTTTAACTGATTAGCTCTTAATTTCGGAAAGAGTTTTATTTATATATTCAGGATTTTATTTTATAATTTAAGAGTAAGTTTGGGGGAAGAAAATTCCAACTAAAGAAAATACTTCTTTTGTTTATTTGTTAATTGGAGGTTTTATTATAATGTATTTTTATTTTTTTATTTTATTAAATTTAAAATGTTATTCCTGCCTGTTTAATAAAAAGCGGCTATAGAGCGAGAGAGAAATATCTTATATTAATTGTTTATTTATAGCGTTTTTTATACTTTCCTTCAGCTTATTTCAAAAGTTTTACTGCTTATTCAAATACCTTACTGACTTTTTTTTATTTTTTAACTTTTTTACTTTGTAATATTTTTTTCTCTCTTGGTTTCATAGGAAGAACGTTAAGAAATAAAAGAAGGTGAGTTTGGGGTTTTTTTAACCAAATTTCTTTGTTTTCCTATAAGAGGTTTTTAGGCTTTGTTCGAAATATATCTCTCAAAATATTTTATTTGCTAGATAACTAAGCATAAATAATTTTAGTTCTTTGGGGGTTTTAGTTATAGTTATTATGCTAAATAACATTCCGTTTATATGTGTAGAGAATATTTTACTTGTATTTTTCTTTGAAAAAGAACGACGTAAAAAATAACCAACATCCATGTAGTAATTGACTTAGAAAGAATAACTTACCGAAAGATAAAATAAATATATACTTTGGTTTATCAGTATTGGCTATGCATCTTTAAGTATTATAAAACAATAAATGAACAAAAGACGTTAAATATAAAGAAAAGAGGTAACTGCTTTTCGCACAATAATCCCCTACGTGCGTACTTTTTAAACATAATTTTACCAAAATTATTACGACATAAGAACATTTTACACTGGGTATAACGAATGTATTATACTTTAAATAAAATCCAGTCAAATATTAAAAATAACATTGAGAAACCCCACTTCAAAGGATCAGCTGATAAATATTCTGGACAGATAGAAATAAGTGAAACTCCGAGAATAGCTGATCAACCTTGTAGACATGATGTCATGAAAAACTTAAGAACTCACATCTTATCTATCATACAAACAGAATTACAACAAGTAATTTCTAGCTTTCAAATAAACACGTTAACGGACCACGCATATAAATAACTTAATAAAGCAAACAGGTGTTCACTGTCACAACTATTCCAATTCTCTCCAAATTCCAGCTAAACATATTATCTACACCTTTTCGTACATGACCATATTAACAATACCTAGAAATTCTTCTATTAACATTTTGTACAAGGTCTCTCCCTTATAAAAGGATATTTTAACATTTACAATCAAAGTCAAATTTATAAGGTCACACACACATACATATATATATATATATATATATATATATATATATATATATATATATATATATATATATATATATATATATATTATAGTCTTGAATACTGATTCAATTTCGTATGCTATTATTATATCTTGGATACCTAATAATTTTGAGCCTTCTATTTCGGTCGAAGTAGTAATACATTTTATCAACAACTATACACAAAAGAAAAACTTTATCGAAGAGCTCATAAATATAACTTGTTGCTTTATTAGATTACTTCATTGAGGTAAAAAGTAAAGTAAAACTTTATAATAAACTAACTTATCTAGAATACTAGAAGAAGGTAAACCTCAACAGCAGTATCTATCTAGTTCTGAAACATTAATTATTTTCTTTTGTTTTATCTTTTTAACTTATTTTATTTAAGTGCCATTCATTAAATTGGACAAGTTGAAGGACTAGAACAGTCTATCGAAGCACGAGTTTTTAAAGTTATATTTTGACTACCTTTTACTCTATAATTTTAGTTAGCAATCTTAAACTGAGCTCACTTTAAGGAAAATTTCCTTTTTTGGACGTGCGATTGTGAAAAAAAAAACTGGAACTTTTCGTCCTCTCTTTTACTCAGTGGCTTTTTCCTCAGGAAAGGCTAAACTATAATGGAATTAAAAACTTTGTTCCCTTTTTTTCGGGAGGGAAACCCCTACCCCAAGTAGAAGCAAAGGGTGTTTTTTTTCTTAAGGAAGTAAATTCTCCTGCAGGGTCCGAGTTGCTCCGAAACCAGTGAGACTTTTCTAAACTAAGAATTTCGTTTCTACAGGGGGAATGGGAGGATTCTAGTAAAAGATCCTCTCTCTTCGATTCCTTATAGTTCGACTTCCACTTGCAAGTTTCTACCTCTTCCACTAAAGTCTTATTTAACAAAAAAAAGAACAAGCTAAGTTAACTTAAGTCCGGTTATCTTTTAACTTTTCTTCCTTTGCTATCTGTTATTCTTCAAGTTTTTATCCTTGGTGTTGTTAGTTAAACCAGGTTTTCAAGTTTCTCTTTGGTTGTAACTAACTTCCTCGTCCACTAATTCATTTTTCAAAGACTGTTCCTTTCACTCAAACACTTAAATCTATTTCCTTCTTTTTGCCTCGTATCAACAATTCAAGATTTAAAATAAACTTTAAAATACATTAATAAAACTTATAAAAAGTCTGACGTCTTTTAATCGAGATGTCATTGAATAATTTAATCACCCTGCAGAATCAGCATAAAAGATGTAAGCATGCTTACATCTTTTATGCTGATTCTGATCTTTTATGCTAGATTAAGGGAAGAATTGTGATCATTCTAAAGTATAAACATTTCTTAATTAATGTTAAGATTAATCTTGGTGTTGGTTGCAGATTTAACAAACAACTGGAAGCGAAGAATCATGAGAGAGGTGTAGTTCAATAACTAAACAACGTCTTCACATAAAAAAAATTGACCGGTTTCGGTGAACCATTGACCGGTTTCGGCTGTTCTAAAGCAGCCTTCTTCAGATAATCTACCAACAAAGTAACAGACTTTAATTTAAGGTATAAAATAAGAATAGAGGGAGAGCCACGGAGTTTTTTTCCCCAGCTGTTGCAATGACTCCGTGACTCGAATCTGGCTGAAGGAAAACTTTTCCTTCCAGCTCTAATAGGCGGGAATTTAAAAGATTTTGGCTAACAGGTAAAATGGTGTTAGATGGTGGCCAACTTGGTTTTACTCTGCCCAAAATGTGCAGAAGTTGTTTATTCACTGAACGCGTGAATAAAAAGCATTGCCCTTGGTGAGTGTAGAGCAAGTCCAAAGGCGTACGAGGAGATTAAATAATGAGCCAGCTTTTACTGTCAGACCAATACTTTAGGAGCTATTAGCAAAAAGTAAAATTTCGCCTTCATTGGAGTATTACGAAGCGTGCACAGGTCTTTCAAAGCTGTAAACTTGTTTTCTTACTATTGCTTACAAATAAAAAAATTAGTACTACATGATCGAGTTCTTCTTTTGTGTCTAATTTGACAGGACTGATGTTAACTTATAAAATAAAGGAAATAGCTGATAGATGGTTCCATATTAATTTCAATCGCACATTAAATATGACTAAATTATTGCTTTTATTCATTCAAAGGGGGAAAAAAAATAAAAATAAATCACATAATAAGCGGCCGTAAAAGCAAAGTACGCGATAAGATGCGAAGAAGTTACGTGTCACCACTAAGTAGCAGACTATTTTGATCAATACTTATATCTTTAAAACTATACTCATCCGATTTTAAAAAAAATAAATAAATGTATGGTTCTACGAAAGTAGTCCACAAAGGGCCCTATATTAATTTCATCAATCGGCGCACATTTAACATTGAAACAATAAGAATTGTGACCCTACTTAGAATCGAAACAGGTTCAAACAACCACACTTTTAATTCCTGTCCTCTAACCACTTTTAAACTTGACTATTTTATTAAAATAAAGAAAGTCACTTAATGTCAAAAACACAAACACATTTTAAAACAACGAATTTATTTTCTAAAACAATCTCTATTTAAATTTATTTATTTCTACGTTAATTAATTCTCAAATTTAATAAATAAGCACAACTGACATTGAAAGGGGGGAGGGGGGGTTCAAACTTACTCCACACCAATTTGTCCAACCTCCAATTTAAATTTAACCTTTGCAAAACTCATTCCTAATTTTCAGCACCTCGCTTTTTATTTCTTTTATACTTTTTCTTTTTTGTGTGTGTGTGGGACCCTTAAACATAAAATTGACGAGACTTTTTTTCCCTCCAGACACATTTGAGTGGCACAGCCTCTTTTTTTCAGTAAAAAAAAGAGTGGAAGTACTTCAGATTTTTTTTTTCTCACATGTCACAGAAGAGGGAGGGGAGAGGGTAAAAAGTGAAATTTTCAGAGTGGAATTTTTACGGGGAGGGGGGTATTAGTAGGGCTGTTTCCTGGCGATGACAGCGCCCTCTCATGATAAGCATAGAACGCTCACACACTTAATGGCTGAGACACCCTCTCAAACGACATGACATATTAGCTCACTCACACGGCCGCATTAAAAACACGTATTTCGTATAGAGGAACGTCACACATAACACATTCTCTATGTGTAGTCATTTTTTCATCTTTTCCTCCCACGCAGAACACATCAAATTTTGTTCCTCCATCACTTCCGTAAGTACACTTTATGTGAAACTTTCTATTGACAAAGCTTTGTATAAATATAAGCGACGAAAAATAAAAATAAAAATTAAACCAAGGCTTTTCGCTTGAATTTTCCAGTTGTATTTCTTTTTATAAATCCTTACAAAATTATTATAAATTAAAAAAACAAAACCAAAAACGCGAGCCAATTAGGGTGCCACTTAGCTTCCTCATATCTCATACATATACTGCGACTGAGAGATAATCAAATGAGTGTAAAATATACTGTTACTAGCTGGATTACAGAGTTTCCTAAATCTCTTCCCCTTATTTCTATACCCTCTCTTCTTGGATAAAATAATTTGCATTAATTCCTAAGTAGTAATTGTCTCTGACTACTGGAGAAACAGTTTTTAAAGTTAACCTTCCGGAAAAGCGGAGGTATTTTACTACGTTACTACGTTTTTATTAGCTTGCTTTCTTGTTTGTTTGTTTGTTTGTTTGTCCGGTACAAATCTGGCAATCGATTTCTAACTAACTTCCCGAATAGCTAGACATTTGAAACTTTTAGCATAGCTCAGAACACGATGACAATGCATTATTTTAATACTTTTAGCCATCTTTCAGCAGAATTTAATTGGGTTTCAGCAAAATTTGCTGTACGGAAAGTTAGTTCGGAAAAAATCCGCTAGTTATTTTATTTGTTTTGCCATGTCCCATATTTACGCAATCTTCATTTTGACGGGTCTCAAATTTGTGATAGAAAAACATTGAATGACAGCAAAACAGGAAATATCGATTATATTATTTATCGATTGTATTATATATATTATTTCAAATATATCGATGGCACGCTTTAGATTTGATGTTGGGGAGATCCGTTGTACAAAGATTTGTCCTTCTATAGGTTTAAGATCAGCTCTCTAGATGGTTGTCATTTATGTGAAGTAAATAAATTCGGAACTTTTTTTTCTTTCACTAACATTATATATTATATAACAATAACAATTACATTATCAACATTACATACGATTCAACAAAAAATTTAAAAACGTAGTATGTATATAAAAAGTTCTTTTTATCTTGAAATTATTTCATTTACAATCCCCCCCCCCCCCCTACCCCGGTGGGTGATATCGAATCCTTGGGTTGAAATTGGAATTATCTTTTATTAATATATAGGCTCACATCCTAAAGAGGAGACCGATATTGACTTCCTACCTTTAGGAAATCATTCTGAGCTCAATTCCCTTTCCTATTTACTTTGCCCATATTACCCCCTTTATGAATATAATATCTGAAAATCTCGTCTGGGCATACATTAATATTATTTAACAAATTATTTTACAAAATACAATTTTATTTTAGGGTTTTAAAGTAGTGATGCTAATTATAGTGAGGGGGCATGGTTTAAAATAAGTAAGCGAACGCCATCTTGAATGGCGATTTTAAAATGGCCGATTGTTAAACCCAACAATGTAGTTAATCCCAGAAAAGGAATCTAATTTCCGTATTTCAAGGTTCTAGTACAATTGGTTCAGGCGATATTATCGTCTTGTCAAATTTTTGTAAATGAATGGCTAGTGGGTGATTGCATGAAAACAAACTTCCCTTTGCATGGTAGAGATCCCCCAAGTTTCATTAATTTATCTCAAACCGTTCAAATGCTAAGAGGGGGGGGGAGACTTTTGGACCATCCTGTATATATATATATATATATATATATATATATATATATATATATATATATATATATATATATATATATGTAATAGTTGAAATATAGGGAAATTACTTATTTAATAGAGGTATAATTGATACAAATTTCACCTCAATCGGCGAAAAATTTCCGAAATTATTTAGAGCAAAAGTTCTAAAATTCCAAATTCGATATTTTCAAAATGGCGGTAATTGCCAAAACGAAATTCTGAGGAAATTCTTTTTTTTATAAAGAAGTAAAATTGGTGTAAAATACAGCGCTATCGGAAAAGGTTTTAATTTTTTTACGAATTTTTAAAATTAATCACATCACAAATGTATGATTTGTGTAAATTCAAATGTATGATGACCGGGCGGTCATCATACATTTAAATCTCAAGCTTAAAAACTCTGGGAGTAATGCGACAGACAGATACACACACACACAAAAACAGACAGAGAGATATCGACACAGAAAGACATCCACCCAACTGATCATAAAAACACCCAAAACTAACAATTCCGTTGAAATCTTGGTTTCGGTTTTTTTGGTAAAAACAATACTTTTCCTTTCAACCGTAAGGGAAAAAAACACAAAAGTAAAAGCAACCAAATTAGTTCGCAATTAATTATTTTTAAAGAAAATCCCATGAAAAAGTAAATAGTATAAATATTACAATAATAACTGTACACACGTAAACAAATCAAGTTATAGATAAAAGTGTTAAAACATAATTTTTGTTTTGATGTAAAAAATCAATAACCGACATTATTATGAAAATATATAAATACATATATGTTTTTTTTTATAAAGTTTTAATAACTTTGATTCTACTCAATATTTTTCGATGAAACCAAGCCTACAACGCCTACACCTCTGCGAAAATATAAAAATAAAAATTGGTTAGCAAGTTTTGCGCCTAGAAAGTTGGGCTGGGAGGCAACATACACACACACATACATACACGAAAAAATTATTCGGTTATAGGAATATATTAATGAAAAAGTATCCCAAAATTTTACAATTCTGATCAATGTAAAAATACTTTGTTTAACGATGGACATAGAAGAAAGGAAGAAAGTAATGACAAGAACAAAAAAGCAATAAAATAAATCTAAAAAAAAGTATCACTACATTTATTAAGGATAGTTCAAAGATGAAAAAAAAAATCAGTCCGATACAACTTGTACTGAACTATCCCATACACAGGTACAATTACTTTGTCCAGTTCTTTCCATTTATTAGTTGCTTTCGGTTTTGTGACAAAATTTAATTATTATTAAACATTTTACCAAAATTTACCATAACAATAATTCCTCCCAGGCGGGAATTCGAACCTGACTTTGCAGTTAGGTATAGCTATTTTCTTAAGAACTATTTTTTCCCTGGGAAAACAAAACATATGGTTTAATTCGAATTTAAATGGACTACATTTTAGAATTAAAAATGTCGGAACCGATTTCGTGAAATATTGTTTTCCACATTTTTAAGAACTTTAGGTTTAGACACTAAATTTAGAGCTAAAATTAATTTCTCGATTTCGTCGAGAAATGAATACGCTAAATTTCATCGAAATCGATCCAGTAGTTAATGCTCCACATGTCTGCAAAGACGACAGGCTAGTAAATAAAAAAAAAAAAAAATTAAATCGAATTATTGCGCAATACTTACTCTCTGTATAATATACTACACATAAAAGAAAGGGAAAAGTGGTAATATGAAGAAAGTGGCAAAGAAAACATAAGAGTTGAGGGAAATAAGAGTGGTTCGTCAGATTTTAACATAAATCCCACAATTCTTCCTTCTCATTCTGTTGTGACAAATCCAATAAACCCCCGACCAATACTTCACCACAAAAAACACTAATTTCAATTAAAATACTGGAATTTAAATTTTTATTTTTTGAGGGGAGTTCATCCTCATTTAAATTTGAGTTAACCTCTCGTCTTTTTTTCACTCCTGCTTTTGTCATTAATTAAGGCCCTCTATTTTCAACCCCTCCCCCCCCCCCCCCCCACAAAAAAAGAGGGGTGGACATTTCATTTGTTTTTCATTAACACAATTTATTTTTTACTCTTTTCTTTATTTTGAATGGATTTTTTTTTTAAGAGGAGAAGAGCTTTATTTAGATTTTTTTAATTAGGGGGAAAAAAGAGGGTTGAGTATAAAATAAATAATGTATTTTTACTAATTTGAAAATAAATTCGGTGAAAATTAAGATGGGAAGTAAATGGAGTACAAAATCTTTAGACAATAATTAAATAAAGGACAAGATTTGTCGACAAAAAAAACAACGATAATTTTGGTAATAATCAGGGTCTTGACGGGGTTATAAGTTATTTTAAAGTTACTTATAAGACAAATGTTATGGTCTATGATAAAGAACAAGAAGTTTCGTCAACGTTCCTTCAATATATAAAAAAGGATCCTGGATTACGATTAATTCTGCAGGTGGCAAACCAGCAGGGCACATAGGACGAGCGGGTATGTTACTGGAAAAGAGGAGATACAGGGGGTAGTCCAACTCACAAGACAACAAAATACCTACATATTTCTTATATACATATTCAAAATATTTCGTATCAAGCAAGACACTTTAAAGATTTCTTCGTACTCGCACTCCCAGGATAATAACGAGAACGAATTCATAAATAAATAATTAAAAGTGCCTAGTGAGTTCATTATTACAGAGAATTGAGATTCTAAAAGTTGGTTTGTTTGACTTGTTACTGGCGGAAAAATTGATTGATATAATCGGAAGCACACAGATGCATCTCAGCATATGTGACAACTGAATAGTTTATGGAAATTTCACACATCACATTTTCAAGATGGCGGACAATAAAAGAAAGTTTTAGAAACATCTACCAAGTTCAATATTATTTTAAAGCTCTATATGAGAAAGAAAATATACATATTACGACATTAGTTTCAAAGAGGCCATCAGAAATGACCGAAAACTCCAAAATTGAAGGTTTTTAAGTCTTATGTCATATTATACATCAAATTAAAGGTCTTTTTGAGTAGGTATAATGACTATAATTCCCCTGCTCATCCTAAATACGCTAATTCAGAATGAAACTCATCCCCATTCTATCTATTAGATATGAGATTAAGTGTATGTATGTAAAGTATATGAATACGTTACCTATCGGCGGAGACAACTCACTGTCAGTTGTGGTTATCTTCAATTGCCGTGATAATTATCACAATTTAAGATGAAGATGGTGTCAATATATCAAGTTTTATTTAACTCTTGCTTCAATATAGTTTTAGCTATTAGGCTAGTTAGTTTTAGTCCTTTCCTACTTATTTCACGGGCAATGAGGAGTGCTATGAGAGATGAAGTATGAAA
Source organism: Gerris lacustris (assembly GCA_951217055.1). Lineage (NCBI taxonomy): Eukaryota > Metazoa > Arthropoda > Insecta > Hemiptera > Gerridae > Gerris > Gerris lacustris. The sequence continues at coordinate 31,005,173 of OX578281.1, read as the reverse complement.
TATTAACAAGCATGTAAAAAGTAGGGGGGGGGGACCGAAGGAAAATGTAGAGAAAGGTTTAAAAACATTGGATTTGTATAAGCAGGAGACTAAGGGCAACCAGAGCTGTACAGTTATAAAATTACCCGGTCCCTTTCCCTTCAGGTTTGCAAGCACGAGGATCCCCCCGGAGAGGGGGCAGCTTCACCCCTCACCCCCCGGGAGTACAGTAATACTTGATAACGAGCACCTTGGGGAAATTTGTACACCCTCTTTCATCCCTTTTCACAAACAGCGTAACGCTGCTCTACCAAACCTTACCATTTATAATTCACTGGACCTCAACAAAATATTTAGACAACTCGCTAAACAAAAATATTTATGTGGTGTATGTATGAGCTTAGCCATGCATACGTATATAAACACAGACATATAATATGTATGCATGACTAAGCTCATACGTACACCACCATAAATGTCCGGTTCTTCAGGAAAATCTTTTTAGGAACAAAATATAAATGGAGTAAAAACTTATATCCTATAAACATTCTATGCAAAAATACAAAAGTGTTTCTAAAGTGAAACAAATAAATTAAAAAAAAAAAAAAAAAAAAAAAAAGCTATTTTTGACCCTAAATTGTAAAAATTTGACCCCTAAATGAACTCCAAAAATTTTGGCCAACGAACTCATCCTTTCTTTTGATATTATTGACATTTTAAAATTTGTTTGAAATTTTTAAGTGCATCCTAAGGGGAGATAGGGCTTCAAGGTATCTTGTTTTTTTTTTTTTTTTTTTTTTTTTTTTTTTTAATTATAGATTATATCCTTAAATTTTACAAGTGCAAATGTTATATGTTGTAATATGTTATGCCTAAATAAAACAATAAATCAATTTCAGGCTTGAAAACTACCGGATAGGTCAAAATTGAAAGTTATTTACCCTTTAATAGGATTCACCTTTATTTATAAATAAGAAATAAAAAGATACTACGAGCGACCATCAAAATAAATTAAATAATCCATTTCACTCCAAAGTTCCGTCATACCTGCCTCCTCATTGTACCAATTCGAGAATTGTTTCTTTATGTTGTCATGGCTACTCTCTCAGTTATACCTATATATTCTACTCTACTCTAAAATCAGTACTATACTTATTGATACAGTAAAGAAGCAAATGTATTTTCTGAAACGTCGGTGAACCAAAGCTTACTGTAATAGTTTCGGTACGTTTGCTACTTGTAATTTATTGTTTTTTCATTTAAGACTAACTGAACCTCGATATCCTAAATATTTATTTCATTATTTTACAGACGATATCCACCAAGTTCTTTATATATTAAAGTTTGATATATTCTTGATATATTTGATATATTCTTTGATTCAATAAATTTAATTAAATGAAAGTGGAATTATTTATAATTAATAGAATTATGAATTTTTTATCAGCTAGAGAGGTAAATTATTCAATATTTTACTATTTAGTTAGGAATGTAATATTAAATTGATAAATATGTTCAAAAGGATTAATAATTTATGAAATTGAAGAAAAGGTTACAAGCTTTCTTTTTAGTTTTAAGATTAGTTATTAGTGCTAAGAGAAAAGAGTAAAAATTAATATCGACTAAGTCCTAATTTTTTAATATTAAAAGGAGATGGGATAAAAAACTAATTACAAAAACAGTTGAGAATAAAAATTAAGGGAAATTAATAAAAAGCAAGAAAACGTTCAAACCTTACAGCAAAAAAACGAAAAAAATATAGAACTAAACTTGTACTTCGCAGTATATAAATTGAAAAATTAAAGGCTCTAAAAAATTCAACTAAAGGATCCCTTAACTCCAACTCTATTCTTTTTATTTTAGACCCCTTAAAAAATACCTGATAGTGAAAAAAAAGTTTAAAAAGAAAGCAAGAAATTACACAAAAATATCCAGTTGAAATAATTCCAAAAGAAGAAGCTTTTTGTAAAATCCTATTTCACTTAATATATTTTTATTTTTTATCCTAATTTTTAGAACTTTAGTTTCTATTATAAATATAAAAATATCAGACCGTTTTACACTTTTTCTTTTAAACTCGACCAACTAACCAAGTTTAGAAAAGGGGGAAAAAATTGTTTTCTTTAACTTGAAAAAATAAAGCAACAGTTGTAAATATTAATTATGAAAAAAGAGAAAAGCACCAGTCATGAATATTTTCTCTTTAAAAATAGAAAAAAGTTTTATAAAAGAAGACACGAAAAAGAAAAGCCGTCTCATAACAGAGTAATTAAATAAAGCAAGTTTTGTAAATAATAGCTTCGAATAAATTGTCGACAGAAATTACTGTTTGTTTATCCAAAGACTTGAAGGGGATAAATATGCTTATTTCTTTCTCATTTTCTCCCGTAATATTAATTTTTAACCATGATTAGTAGTTTTTTATTTAAGTAAAATATATGGATGCTATTAAAATTATTATTAAACGGTTTATTTTTTCTCCTTTTTTTTAATGAATAGATTTTTGAAGGTAAAATAGAGAATGGAAGGATAACGACGTATAAAATAATAATTGACTTGAATTATGAGAAACGGGGAAAATAAAATTGATAAATTGTGATAAAAGAAAGTGAAATTAAACGAAAATAATATTCGCAAGAATGATTGAGTAGTGATAGAGAAATAGAAAGTAATGGATATTTTTCTATTATAAAGACACGAAAAAGAAAATTCGACATAAATACGGCAATTAGTGTGGCACATAGCTTCCTCGCCATCCTATCATGTACTTTATTGTTATATTAACATTATTGTAATAATACTTTATTGTTATATTATATCAACATTATTTTAAATAATGTTGATGAGGGTATATGTAATATAAAAAAATCGTAAAGCAAAAGTCGGTAGAAGTGATAGTAGGTTATTTATACATTTTGAGAGCAGTTCGATAACGCGTGCACAGAAGTGAATTCAACAGTGTACAGATAGCGAATGATACCTGGTCGCCTGGTTTCGAGGTCCCTAGGCTCGCTGTGCTATTGAAAAGGTAGGTCAAATGGAGATGTGGGGGAACCAAGCCGTCTCCTATTCCCCTTCTCTATCTCCCTCCCCGCGTACTCTCCATAATAAAAACTATTAATAGTTCTAGCGATCTTTAACACTTCATAGCGGTGTCACAGTTGGTTTTACTAAAATTACTGGATGAAGTTAGATTTTTTTCCCGACCTAAACTTTCAATTTTAAATTTAAAGTTCACGTTTACGCGAGCGTTACGCGCGAACACTTAGGCGGATAACATTGTCCAACGAACTCGTCCTGGGTATTGGTAAAATGTACATGTCTACCAAATTTCATCAAAATCGGACTACTTTTACTCAAGTTATCGTCACACGTTGCAGACACGCATAGTGTGTCCGCGAACCATTCTACAGACAGATAGACAGACACGAGACCAAAAATGTTCCCTGATGTCTGAAACGGATTTCTGTCTTGGAATTTTTAAAATAGGATACATACTTTTTCTCGTTCAAAAGGGAACACAATGCGCTTTTGTTACCTTCGGTAAGCTCGGAAGCAAACATGCGGAAGAGCAGAAAGATAAAACTTAATGTGGAAACAACTTTTCCAATTTCATCAAAAAGAGTTAGTTTTTAAGATAACTCGAATAACCATCTGAATTTCTTCATACTCTGACGAGTACTTTCAAAGTTGTAGATGTCAATAAAAAAAATAATAATGCGCATGCCGAAAAGCAGAAAGATGAAACTTACTGTGGGAAGAACTTTCTAAATTTCACCAAAAACGAGTTAGTTTTTAAAATATGGTGTTCGAATATTATTCGACCAAAAATGCTCCATAATGTCTGAAACGGATTTCTGACTAGGAATTTTTAAATTCATAGACATAAATACATTTCTTTTTTTCCTTCAGAATGAATGATCATAAAAAAATATAAAAATAAATACGCATCATTTTCTAATGCTTTACCTCATTATCAATTAACCCTTCCTTTAATCATCTTAATGGTCTTATTCCTACTTTTATCTTTATTTTGTTTTTAAATTTTCTTAAGTTTTTTTTTTGTATTTTATAATGTTTAATAGTCATTTATGGTAACATAAATAACTTAAATGGCCATCATAGATTATACTTTAGGTAGTAATAGAGATTAAAAATTACCGCTTTTCTAATAAGCGAGAAATGAGCATATTTATTCTGTTTAGTTTAAAAACATCATAAACAAACCATACTTTCTGTTCGTGAGTTATTCCGAGCTATTATTTATAAAACTTTTTATATTTAATTACCCTCCTTTTTTCTTTTTTGTGGCGAGAAAAAAATGTAATTAATTAATTAATTGGTAGGTATATAAAATCTTTGGGGGCGAGTTAACCCTCTTCCAGTCATCCAATCGAGCTAAAACTTGGCATATCGACTCTCTACTAATACAAAACATTTTAACAAATAATTAATTAATTATATTTTACTAATTAATTACTTTTTAATTAATTATTTAAAATTAAAATGAATTAATACCAATATTTACCCTCACACAACCAAAATGCAAAAATATGAAGGATTTAAAATAAAAACTTTTTTTTTATGGGCTAGTATTATTTCCTTCTTTGTTGTAAGGTTTCAACGATTCCTTCCTTTATTATTTTCCATAATTTTTACTCTCAACTTTCTTTTGTAGTACGTTTTTATGCCATCTCCTTTTAATATTAAAAAACAAAAAATACTATCTTTCTTCTCTTGTAGTAATAATTAATCCTTGAAAACTTGATTCCTTTTTTTCTTAATTTCATAAATTATTAATCCTTTTAAATATATTCATAAATTTAATATTGCATTTTAAACAAAATAGTTCATTTTTTTTATAATACATAGTATTAGTAGTAGTAGTAGTAAGGTTCTAGTATATACTAATACTAGACTGGTAGGACGAACCTGATGTTCGAACCTAGCAATTAGGCCTTATTACTAACCCCGTAACCCTGTGGTAGAGACTTCCAGCCCCTTCACACGCAACGGTACAATGTACCACCAGGGCGGTCAGAAGCGAGTATGATGTGATCATTAGTGAGCCATATAAATCAGAGCATCACGGCGAGGGATCGAACCCACGATTTCGTGCCGCCCTTGATTCATTGATGGCAAGTGATTAAACCCACACGGCCACGCTGGCTCCCTTATTATAGATAACTTAAAATTAAAAAATAAATTTCTTGTTTAACTACCAGAAAATATATTAAAAAAATATACATATATAAAATAATTAAGATATTTTATATTTCTAATAATTGATTCAACGTTATAGTTCTATAAAAAATAAGTGATAAGAATCATTCATAAAAGGGCTGGGTAGTCTGTGAAAGACCTAGAAATAAGATTAATAAAGATTTTAGATTTTAAATACAAAAATAAAAGTTTAAACAAAGGATTTGGGAGGGATTCAGTTTTTAATAGAAAGATGGCGTTTTATTAAAATTTTGGTGACAATATATTCCCTTCATCCACAAATAGGTATTATGGATATCATTGAAGAAAGTAAAAATAAGATTGATAAAGATACCTATTTGTTTCCACAAAGGATGAAAAATCCGAAATCCTAGAAGAGGGCCATAAGTCAAATCAGATTCCCTTTACCTTTTTCTTTTATCTACAGTAAGTCCCAGGACGCCCTCGAGGTGATTTCTCAACATTGCCGTCAAACACTTTATTATATCAAAATGGATACCAAGTAATCAGTTTAAATCGATTATTTTTCTTTAAAATAAAAAAAAGTTTAAAAAATAAAATATATTAAGGGATCATCAGCTTTATTCGACAACATCCGAGATTTTTATCAATTTTATTTTAAATTCCCAGAAAAATACTGATTTTTCTTTAGTTAAAGCTGGGTTCAAAGCACGCTGATCGCCGCACGCAGCCTGAATAATGTATAACCTCCACGCGAAATTTGGTTCCAAAATGACTTTTTCACGGCACCGCTTCAAACCTAAATGAAACCTACCAGTCCACTTCTCTTTTTTTATATTTTTGGTTTAGCGAATTTTCAAAGAAAATTAAGCAATTGTAATGGCTTCAAAATGTTTGTAATGCGATTTTTGAAAATTTTCTCCATTGCAAACCGTTTTAGACCATTCTTAATCGAATCCTGGAATTTAACATTTTTTTTATGTATGTGAGTATATATGGATGTGTCATTCCAGACGATATCTCACCCTAGAATGCACTTAAAAAATCGAAACAAATTTTAAAATGTCAATAATATCAAAAGAAAGGTTGGAGTCCATTTAGGGTTCAAATGCTGACAATTTAGGGTCAAAAATAGCATAAAAACGTGTTTTTTTTTCCATTTTACCTCCCTCTTATATGAAAAAAAAGACAAAAGTGTACATAACAACAACTACTACTGTACAACAACTACAAGTACTGTACTCTTAAAGAGCTTTCCAACGACATAGATCTTGAAGGGTATATACTTTTTAGGGGGTATATTTGACTTTTGTACCCCGTACCTCTGTGTACCATTTTTTTTTTTTTTTTTTTTTCATTTCAAAAGTTGTATCTTAAATATATTAACATGTAGTATATTCGAAATCAGCGCAACATTTCCTATAAGGCAACCTGGGATCTGCAATAGCTGCGCATGCGCAAATCTAAAATTTGTTGTATAGCCATAACACCGGAACTAATAGACCAATATCGGTGAAATTTTCGGGGATTGAGCGGGTAAGCCCCTAGACGGTCCTCTAAGAATTGTATTGCCATCGTGCCTACCAATAGCAACGTGTGCGCATGCGCAAACGTGAATTTCCAAAAGCAACGATTTCTCAGCTCCTATATTAGACCATTAGAATAATGGCCCCTCCCCATGTGCAAATTTTAAATTAATATGACCTTTAATTTAAATACAACATTTAAAATAAATAATTATAAAACTAGCCGTTAAGCCGTCCTGCCGTAAGACGTTCTGCCGCAACGGGCAGAATAAATTTGATTGCCTTAGCAATAAAAAATAATTTCAAGGTGAGTCGTCGCCATCGTTTAATACGCAGATTTCTTTGAAAATTCGCTCATTATGTCATGGTGCATGACAAGATGTTTTTCATTTTAAAACCATCCTTTTAAAAAGTAATTGTTGTATTTCAGTAATACATTGTTTATTATTTACTTAATGTAAATATATAACTACTGTGATAACGGTTTTGTTCATTTTCGTCCAAGAGAAATAATCACAACGATACTTTTGGCCAAAATGATTTTTTTATTCCAGTTATGTCCTTTTTAACTCGTTTTGAATGGTATATTATTATTCTCCTCACATTAAAATAAGAAAAACATACGTTTTTTGAAGAAATGAATGAAAGATCGTAACTTAATAGTGTTAATACAATTACTTGCATTGAACGATGTTTGATTACATTGAATTTTTATAAAGGAGTAATCATGAACTAGGTATAGAATAATAGAATGGAACTGCTTTAAAAAGTTAATTGTTACAAGAAAACTTTTACCGGCAAGCAGATTCCTTCTGAACACCAGATAAACAGACGACTCGCTTTGTTTGTAACCTAAACTGCACTTAAGAAGAGAGAGGAGGAAACATGCAGAGGCGCCTTGACGGATCCAATACTATATTGTTATCTATATAGCCGGCAACGTGTGTTACTACATAAACATATCTGACCAAAAACCACTTGTGTGGTAAAAAAACACCCCACCAAGTCTGAGGTCCAAAAAAGTTGTGAAATCAACTTTCTGTCCCGCCAAGTGATGTTGGCACTTTCTCCTGACCCAACACTGTCAACTTAGATATTTATCAGCTTCTTCTCCTTGGCGGTGTTCCTGCAGTACTTCCCAAAGTTAACTGGTTGTACCCCACGCATCCTCTGCAAAGAAAGTAGTAGTTGCACGGGGTCATTCCTTGAAGGAATAAGTTGATTGATTGTAGGGGGGGGGGATGAGTGGGGGGGGGGGGAATGCACTAGGGCTCTAGACAAATCCAAAAAGCCCTTATTTATTAAAATCGGTTCAGTAGTTTAGGTTGTAGGTGCGTCAACGTTAAAGTGACTGTTCGCTAGCTTGGTTTCTCGCTCCGCGTTCAGCGTAGGGATGAGTTATTTAAATGTTTTTGATCTAGGAATGCACTAGGGCCCTAGACGAATCCAAAAAAACCTCATTCATTAAAATCGGTTCAGTAGTTTAGGCTGTAGGTGCGTCAACGTAAAATGAAGGAAGAATAAGAATAAGAATAAGAATAAGAAGTCATCAAAACTACCATTTTCAAACCTATTTTTCTCTACTTCTACTTGACCGATTTCGACATTTTTTTTTTAATTTTGATCTACACGACACGGCCTTCAAAGATATTAAAAAATTATTTAGGTAACTTGTATGTATTCCACGCTGCAGACCCTCAAAAACCCTAGTTCGTCACCTACAGTATATATACACTGGCAGCTTTTGTGAAATTTTAACTTTTTGACTTGGCGGGGCGGAACGCTGCTGCGTTCCTAAATACAGAATTATAACAAAATAAAATAATATTGTAGAGTGGAATGATTCAGTGATGAAGTCCACACTACACATCTATATTCCTACGGTCCTAAATATTCAATACGTTCCTTTATCTCTTGAAGACCAAAAACCAAGGAAAAAATACCCTAATTCGGCTACTAAATTCTCAAAGCAAGTGTAGTAAATGATAAATATTCAAGTGGATATAAGGAATATACATTATATTAAAAAGTGTATAACAGTACAGTATATGAGGCAAGAGCAGGGCTCAACAAGTTGCTAGAATAACAAGCCAGCCGTGGAATACTGCCAACAATGCTTTGCACAAAAATTCACCTCTGATAAAAACCAAGTGCAAACTTAAACATTTTAACTGGCTCCTAGTTATCTCAACTAGTTAAAACAAACCAAATTACCAAAATAGCAGCTAAGATAGTAACACTTTTATATTAATTAAGTCTTTTTTTCAATGTTCCACTTGAACTATCTCTAGTTTAGAAGGACGATAGCATTTTAAAGCTCCTAATTCTTATTTTCAGACTATTTAAGCAATTCTGAATTCTTAGTATCTCCAATTATAATAATTTTCACAATTAGAGTAAATTCTTTGGAATAATCTCTTTCTAAAGACTTTCACTAATAAAAGCTTGTAAAGCTGAATCTTTCTATTAGGTAAATTTTCTAGGGTTTAAAAAAAATGTAGGTTCTTCCTTTGGGTACCGCTAAAATACACACTGGTTCTGAATTATAGTTCAGACATATGTCATATGAGCGTGAGGAAAAATGATGATAACCGCAGTGGAGGCAGATAGAAAACATGGAATGTCAAATTAAGGTATAGTGTGCTTGTAGCACAGAGTTTTCATTTTAAATTAAAATGTGAAAGAATTGCTGTTCTTGAAATTAATAAGTTAAGGGGTAAAATAAGGGGAATACCACCACTAAAAAGTGTTAGGGATAGTTTCAATCCAATATTTGAAATTGGAAGTGGAAACTTTACTGGTTTATATGGACTATATTTTTTTTTTAAATTGTTTAATCACAATCGGAACCGTTTTCAATAAATAATTTCTTTTCACGTTTTTTTCAGAGTTTTTGTAGGCTATCGCCGCCCAAATTTGGAGCTAAAATTCATTTCTCGATTTCGCCTCGGGGTATGATTTTCTGAATCTTAATGCCAAATTACATCAAAATCGGCCCAGTAGTTAATGCTCCACGCGTCTGCACAGACGGCAGAAAGATTTTTTAAAAAAAACCTTTTTTGGCCTGACAAAACGTGCAAATCCATCATAAACTCAAAATCTAATTTTTACGCTATCACAATACTTTTTCTTATATATGTTAAGCCAGACGGAGGGCCAAAGATTTGGCCCCTCAAATTCAGTACTTATGGCTGGTGCTGGTTCAAAGGACCACTTCCTGAGGGAGGAATACAGATAAAGGGAAAGAAGGCTGACTATTAAGTTAAGAATAGACAACTAGTGCAAAAAAATATAATAAATAAAAGATAGCTATAAAAGATAGCTAGATAGACATAAATATATAAATGCAGTTTGGAAAAGAAGTGCATAAAAGCCGGTGTTAGAGGTAGAATCCGGTGTTAGGCGTTAGTCCTGCTTAAGGCTGCACATCCCTGCAGAAATGGAGCTCTCCGAAGAGGTGAGTACTATATCACAAGAGGTGAGACGGCTATGACGGCCTTTATGAGTTCGTTACTGAAGGTAAGATGTGGGTAAGTCCGTCCTAGTAAAGCAACTGACAGACTGAAGAGGTAGAAGTGATAGTGCAGGTGATTAATTAGAGTCGACAACCATTGAAGCTTCAAGGAGAAAGGGAGCAATGGCTGTCAAATCTAATTAAGAAAGCAGAAGTCAATTCCTTTTATTACCTCAATTCCAGATTAAAAGAATAAACTTAGGGGCCTAAACAATATATACTACATGAGAAAGTAAAAAATAAATGAACCCGAAGAAAAACAAAAATGAAAAATTTGTTTATAACCAGCTTAGGAAAAAACTTAAAACTAAGGTATATATTTTTTTAATGAATTTAAATTAATTTTAAAGAGACAAATTAATTCATTAGGTGAGAAAACAAATTAAAACTCAATTTAAGTTAAAAAAAAAAACAAAGATTTTAATATAAATTAAATAGATTTAAATAAATCAAATTCAATTAAAACCAAAGAGAAAGTGAATACTATATACATTCTAAAGGTTAAATTTTCAATCTCAAATAATTTCATTAGAGGAGGATTTATTTTAACTAATATTTATAAAGTTCAAAGCAATCTAATATGAATATATTATAATTATTAAATAAATAAAAGATAATTAACATAAAAAAATATATAGGTACTTTAAAAAAAAAATTAAATTGAAAATCGAAGCAAAATTTTACAATTTAATAATTTAATTAGTTCTGTACAAAGGGGAAAGGAAGGAGGGGTAACGAGTTCGGACCAGTAATTTTATTTACATTAATAAAACTCAAATAGTAGTCAAAATTCCCCAGAGGGCAGCAGCGCCAGGGCCTCGGGATTCAGCTCAATTAGTATCGGAGACCGGGCCCTGGAAAATTTATACCTAGCACGGGGGCCCAGACAACTTTGATAAATTGGCACAACTCCAGTATTAATTATTTAAATAAATTCTATCAAGCCCTCCCTCCATCCCCTTTTTCTGACATTAATTTTCGTTAAATTAAATATTCTTGCGTACAAAGAGGTTGAAAGGAAACAACTAAGTCAAATAGTACAAAGGACCCCTAATTTAAACCTGTCGAGATTGAGAGACAAATCAAATGAACACAAGAATATTATATTAAAAAAAGCAAACATGGAATGACTAATAAATCACATTTAAATTAATTGAACTGGACATACAGCAATATTAATAATATATTGACACTTGTCAAACGATCTTAATTAAAATGTAATACATTCATAAACTTATAATTCATAAATATACCTACTATCCCGGATACTTGTGTTTCGTTACGAAGTATGTTCATTTTTTTAATTTACAGTAATAGTAAAGTAACGACAGAGAACGTTAAAAAATCGTAAAAAAAGTTTTAATAAAAAAATCCTTTAGAACACCCCTGGAAATGCCTTCCACACACATAGACTAATATATATATATATATATATATATATATATATATATATATATATATATATATATATATATATATATATATATTTACTCTCATTGTATAATTGATAAAATTACAATTTAAAATGAGAATGAGATTGGAAGCAGAGGGTAAGGGGGAGGGGGGAGGTGTAGAAATCCTCTAGTGTTGCCTCCTATCCGAGCAGAGTGAGAAAATTTACATGGGGCCATAATTAATCATCAACTTCAACGCTTTTAGGGAGGGAAACGGGGTTCAGAACCATTGGAAGAGGGGAAGGGGCGTCGAAAACACACCAGGCGCCCAATAAACAGCCAATGATTTACCGATCTTCATTTAGATTAAAATTTCAATTTATCCCTTCCCCTCTTCCCACTTTTACCTTTAGTATTTTCTGTCTACAAGGTTTATTACAAAGTTCTGGGGGTCCGAAAGTTTCCCGCTCGCTGCCCTGATCCACACCTCTCCCAGCTGCAGGATGAAAACAAGACTTTGAGAAGACACATTAAATATTTGTGTTGGTCGGTACCCCTTCCCCTCCCCCGGGAGTCGGCACTAGGTAATTGTTTTGAATATTTGATATTGAGGTGATATAGCCCCCCCTCCCTCCCCTCTCAACTTGTTATTATTCTTGCAACCAATAACTCATCTTTACTTCGGCAAACTTCCAAACCAGCTCCAACAACATTCATCCGATGTATCTAATCTAATAAAATTGACTTACTTTAAAAATAAAAGAAGACGATCAATTCAAAAAGTAAAAAAACAAAAAATGGTACAATTAATAAATTAAATTCAGAGAAGGTGAATGGATATAATTTTTCCGAGAAATCTTAAGGACGAATAAATTAAGATAAACTTGTTAATTAAAAATGTTAAATCTTATTAAAAAAAAAAACAAAAAAAACAGCAATATACAAGGAGAAAATATTTAATCACGTACAAGAATATTAGACTTAATTGGCGTGTGTTAATGAACACGACTGTTATCAGGATATTATCACAGGTTGGTTTAACTGGCGGCGGATTGCGCTCCGAGCTCAAGGTGGAAAAGCTTCTAATATCGTGTTGGTTTCGTGTTTCAAAGAGATTTCCTTTATATTTCCTCCGGTGTGTTGTTGTTTTTTATCCGGCCGTGTAAGATAATCAGATTTTCCTAGCGGAGCCTAATTTTCATCGTTAGGTTCTTTCACCTTTTTCCAACCCCTTCCTCCTATTTAAAAGTCAACCCCAATTTCCATGTTTCCTAATTAAAAATCAAGGCCTTTACCGAGAGTTTTAAGGATTACAGAGGTAATGTATAGAGTATACTGGAAGGCACAACCTACCTTTCCAGACCTGGATACCAAGGAAAAACATTTATTTTTTCCGACTTTCTTTACGGGAATTTTCCTCTTGACTTTTTACCCTCTCTCTTTAACCTAACAAGCACCAGATGGGGTTTACAACCTTCTTAATAACTTTACTAACTCCTCAATTTAAAAACACAAAAAAAACTTGGGCTTACGAATAAAAAGAGACGAAAGACACATTTGTAAACAAGTACTTTCCTCATTAATTCCTTACGGTTAACGAACACACATAAAAGAGATAAATTATTGGTAATTTGATATGATTAAAGCGAGCTTTTTAATACATACTGAAATAAAATAAACATAATATGGAGAATCTATAGGGAGAATTTAAAAATTCCTGACTTCGCTCACAAAAAATAGATGCTTAAGCATACAGAAATAACAAAATTAATTTATGGAGTTGAAATATTTCAAAAACATAATGAGAATATTATTCATTACTCTTAAAACTGCCAATTTATAATCTATATCGAAGTAAAAAGTTATTTCCCCATCCCGCCCTATATGAAAGTAAAAAAATATATAAATAAGGCGTAGAGTAGGGTGCCTGGTTCGATTAACCGGAGGATACCTACCAATGTTCTTTATCGGTAATAACAAAAAGAGAAATTTTTATTGGGTGGCATTTTGGACAGGAATTAATAAAAATCACAGGGAAGTACTTGCATCGAAGTATGTTTTAGGGTTTTCTAGGTTATTTTATTCTGAAATAACAATTTATTATTTCTCCTTCCCTCCCTATATGAAATAAAAGAAAATATACACAAGGAGGTTCGATCCCCAGGAGGATCACAATGTTCTTTATTGGTAATAACAAAAATGGTAAATTAAATTTTTCCTGGAAATCTTCATCGCTCCACCATAAGGTATTGACATTAAATATTTCATAATTTTAAGACAAGCCATCACAGTGTGGTTGGGGTGGGGGATTTTTTTCCTTTTTTTTGGTAGGAATATTTCGACTTAAAAAGGCAAATTTGAAAAAAAAAAATATTTGGTTGAAATTTTGGCGCTAAAAACGCAATATTAGCGGTAAAAAAGCACAGTACTCATAAAATGTTATTGCGTTATTGATTAAAACGTAAGCGGTCCACACACTTACAGTTTAACTGAATATTGATCTGTCCGTGCACAGAGCTCGACCACAGCCGTAAGATCACGGACTGCCGTTGGAGGGGGACGGTAGGTGTGTAGAAGGTAGAGGTGGTGTCCCGGGACTGTCCGGCCTGTGCCTCACGACTACTCCCACCCTACACTATCAGTAATTTTTATTTTATTTATTTGCTTCTGTCAGGCTGCAGGAAAAAATTTGTTCGCATTGTTTGCAAATTTTGGAGTGACGACACGAGGACCACAATTTAATTCTGTATATTTTGTTTTTAATTTATTCTATTTTATTTACTTATTTTCATTATTATTATTTTATTTTTTATACTTGGAGGAAAATTCTGGTAGGAAATTAAAAATATGCGAAGCTCTGACTCGAAAAATCGTAGCGATGCAGTCAGCCTTTCTTCTGCACTTATTGGCTAGCGCATGTTAGTGTTCCAGGGGTAAAAAAGGGTGTTACAAAGGGTAAAACCAAGCGCAAAATATTGTTGAAATTGTCTACGTTCATTCGTAATTAGTTTAGTAAATATTATTTATCTCCAGTAGGGGAAAAAAGTTATGATTTTGAATTAGTTTAGAGGGACTAAAACAGGTCTTTTCATTCCTGAACTCAAAAAGTAGGGAGAAAAAGTAAAAGTAGGGCGAAAAAGTAAAGTAGGGCAAAAAAGTAAAGATTGCAACTTAATTATTTTATAAATAGTAGAAAATGAATAGCTAATGTAATGAAGTTGTTGAAATCAGGTTGGCGGCACTGCGCTTTTTTGACCATGTTTATCTTTATTTATAACCTGCATCTAAATAACCTTCTATTTGAGTTTAATCCCAATTCTTATTTGTTTTTAATATTGAATCTCTTGTATCTGCTATTAAAAGTGCTAATAATTATTGTTATTTATTGAAATAATAAATAAAAACTGTGCAATGGACGAAAATGTGTATTTTCTTCCTATTAGAGATAAAATATTGTATGTACCTCGTGAGTAAAGTGCCATTATTCCCCTCGCGATAATTATCTCCCTTGGCTGCGCCTCGGGAGCTAATAAGAGTTATTCCCTCGGCTTCGCCTCGGGATTTAGGGACCATGGTTCTTTCGGCTTCGCCTCAAGAACCAACTTTTTCGCTCAGGGAATAATGGCTTACTTTACTCCCCAGGTGCATAAATAACTATTATGGGAATGCCTCAATTCACACAGCAAAGACATGAATGAACTAGTGTCTTTCTAGAAGGAACCACATCTTCGTCCAAAATCTTATTTTTGTCCTTACTGGTTCACAAAAATTTACCCACAATACGTACAACGCGCAACGTTAACTTCTACGCATTATATCGAGGACTGGCCGTTTTGGGTTAGTCGCACAGTGTATGACGTATTCTGGCTCAGATCTGCAGTTCTTTACGATTGCCTGCAGGCGACTGACGGTAATGGTTTTGATGGTCTGAGATTTTGGCCTTACAATTACGACAACGGCCTGAATTTTAACTATGTTAGTGTGTGGGCTCCTTTTGATATACGGTGAGATTCGTACTTAAAAAGACTCATTTTAGGATTTTTTTAATCAAAATCATCGGAACCTTTTTCTAGACATTTACGAGTTAAATATAAAAAAAAATCTAGATTTAATAATAATATCCTATAAAACCCAAAATTTTAATATAAATTCTTTATATAAGAGCATTTCGGTTGCGTATAAAGGTTATTAATAAAAACTCGCTTTGAAATGTTTCTTAGTCATCACAGTTATTCAGTTTTTACAAGCAACATCGTTAATTAGGGGGTCCGTGAAATTTGATAGCATGTTTTTATATTGGTACAAAGTCTATGAACTGAATGATGACTGAAAGAGGATTAATTAGCCCTGCGAAGAATTTTATGACAGACTAATATAAAAAATTTAAAAATAAAAGGGGTAGTAAGCTTTATTTTCATAAAGTAATTTGAGAAGTGATTATAATCAATTAAAACAGTTGTACACTTGTTACAAGCTTGGGGTAGAAAAAACAAGAGATTTTTATCTTTTAAGATTTAGTGAAGATAGTTTCACTTGTAATGAGACTCGACTTTTCCAAAAAAAAAAAAAAAGAAGGAAAACAAAATAGAGAAAACAGGGAGGGTTTTCTGTAACAACTAGAGGGGAAAAACACAACAAGTGGGCTCTTAACTTCAAATCCTTCTACAAAAAAAATATTTACCTAAAAACACTAGACCTGGGGATAAAAACAAGGGAGGAAAAATTAAGGACGAAAACTCAGGACAGGAGAAAGTGGAAGATGATCCTTGAAAAGATGAGAAATAAGGACTACAGATTTTTCTACGAAAAAAAAAATATATTCCCTGTGTCCAGGAAAATATCAAGGTAACAAAAAATGAAAAACTTGAAGACCTAAGAAATCTTAAAAAAAAAAAAAAAACACTTCCTTGAAAGCTTCTTAAGAGTTTTTAAACTTTAGAAGTGCTCTATATGAATTAGTTATATTATCTTTTTCTTTAGTTTTTTTTTACTACTTAAATAAATAATATTTTGTTTAATATATAAATATATATATAAACAAGAAAAGAAAAGGCCATTTTAAAAGCATGAAATAATAAAAGGTCTTTGAACATAGAGACATTAATAATTTTTCAAGCGAAAAAAGACTGTAGGCTACGATCGAGTGATAAGAAGTCTTCTTAACAGTTTCCTTACAGGTCTAAAAGATGAGTAGCTCCATCTCTTCTTTTCCCTACCTGCTTATTTTTTTTAAAAAAAGGGGGGAAATAAAGTTCTTTTTATAACGTGTAGATAGCGGTATAAAAGACAAGTTTATAACATGTTAAAAATTGCTTATTTTACTTTAAAACTAAGCCTAAGAAAATGTGTACAAATATTCTCTTTCTTTTTATCTCGTATAAATGTTTATTTAAGAATTTTTAAGTTAGATTACAACTCTCTCATTCAGAGGTCTGGGTTGGATTCCTGACTACGGCAAGAGGCCTAAAGGTACGTTTTTCTAGACGCGACTCGAGCAGTAGACGCTGAGCAATAGTCGCAGGCACAATTATAAATGTGTTTTCCTTCACGCTTCTCCGCCAACTATTGCAACACATCAGTAGGTAAGTAGAAATAAATGTGAAGAGCTTGGTAGTTTCGTAAGTTAATAAGTTTTAAGAAAACACTTCTCAAATATTCACTAATAATAAGATGATACGTGACTGCTGAGGAAATAATGCGGTCTTCCCGAAAAGGAGTGCATCAAATGTTTACTGAAAATACACATGTACAACAGCAGCGGTACTGTTGTTGCAGCCGCACGCAAGATTTTCTTTTTCCGTCCTTGTAAAACTAAGAAAAAAACTTTTCCTTTACCTTTTACTTCTACCTTTGGAGAAACCGGTGGGGAAATAATAACGGGAGCAAATAAAAACTTGGATTTTCTAGCTCGGATGGTTACAGACCTTTTTTCTCACTTTAAAGCGGGCACTTCTCCCATTTCAAGAAACCGGCGGGAAATAAAGAGTGAGAACTAAAATCGAGACTATAGCGCGAGTTATTGTTCTTTCCCTATTCCCTACGAATATTTATCCCACTACGAGGGACCGGCGGAGAAAAAATTGTCTACTTTATCAATACGCAATACAATTATCACCACTCATGATTTTCTTAGATTTTATA
This sequence comes from Gerris lacustris, assembly GCA_951217055.1. Classification (NCBI taxonomy): domain Eukaryota; kingdom Metazoa; phylum Arthropoda; class Insecta; order Hemiptera; family Gerridae; genus Gerris; species Gerris lacustris. Next base: position 30,987,435 of record OX578281.1, on the reverse strand, counting down.
ATTCTGCTGGACTAGTCAAATAAAGACAAATCAAATATATTTTTAATTGCTACAAGAAATGTCAGATTGCAGTAATTTTACTGCAATCGTTGCACTCGATCTAGTAGAGGACGCTAGGCTTCTTACTATTGGGGATGCTACCTTTGATGAAGTATCCCACCTTATGAAAGGTATATTTAGCGATAATCTTAGTAGGATCTAGGATCAACCTATCTGAGCTCCCTCACAAGTTGTAAGGGATCTTGAGAGAGGGAAATGCAGCCATGCTAGAACCTCTCACGGCCGCAAGGGTGCACTAGCTGTGGGAAGATCAGGTTTTAGTTCTTCGTTTTTAGGCTGGCGCTCTCCGTAGCTGTCATTCATACCTTTATTTACTTTTGTAGAGCCTGTTAGTATGTTTTTCTATGTTCTTTTCATATATATTGTTGCCTATTTCTATATTTCCTTATTATATTTGTTTACTATTGTGTGTCATTTCTTCATCTTCATGTAAGTTACTTTTTTGGTTTCTTTCTAATCTTTTTGTCACGGGATTTCTTTTTAACTGTCATTTGTGTAATAACTTGCTTTGCTCTATGGCCAAGGCCTGTTCTTCTTGTATGTATGCTCATATTTAATGTAAATTACAGATGCCCTGATGATGATAAAAGCAACAATAGTTGTCGAAAAGTCGGCTTGATGAAATATTGTAGTTACCTCCCTGAGTTGAGTTCTATTAGAGGTGCCTAGCATTTAAATGATAGGTGTCTTGAATATAAATTCCTCTGTTTGATTTTTAAGTATGATACATAACTATTTTTAAATCAAGTGTGAATGTGTGTGTGTGTGTTTAAATCTTGTGTAATCTCACAAAGATCTTAATTGTGCGTTTAAAACATATTAAAAACTAAACATATTCCTATAATCAACGTTTCTAAAGCTTTCTTATAAATTAATATAAGAAAAAAAGTATGTATAAATAATATACTTTCATTAGTATATATAAAATATTAATAGATTAACACATAAATTTCTCTATGAGTGTGAGCACAGGGTGTATAGGTATTGTGTATAAAATAAATTCACATTTTAATTCATACAATTTTGCTGAATTTCATATCAAAACCAAGCCACTTTTTTGTTTAAAAAAAAAACTATGAATTTATATTTTTTCTAATAAAAGGTAGGTTTGTGACCAAATTTCTTAGAATTTAATATTCCCAATTCCCACTGAAATAAATAAATAAATAAATGGAAGCAATACATATATCAATAAATTAAAAAACATTTTTTTAGAAACAACACAAAGAATCAAATGATAAATAATTGAACACTTACACAGAATACTTTAAAATAATAATTTACGATAAATCTTTTTGCCAGTAACATATACGTAATAGATATTACTCTCTTTTATTAAACTTCATTTGTCTCCAAATTTGTAACCTAAATTTAACCCATTCCCCGAATACCTAGAAAGCTGACACTTACACAGATTATATATTTCCGCTGACAGAATAATATTTAGTAATTAGTTAATCAATTATTTAGTTGAAATTTCTATTGAAATTGTTGAATTAAGAAAAATATACATTTTCTTAATTAACTGATAAACTCTCTTTTTGTAGAAAAAAAGTGTCATCATAACAATTTATTAAATCAATTCAGATTTTAATAATTTACCTTATTAGAAATATTTTGACAGTAACCATTGAAAATAAAATGGTTAGGCGCGAAGTCTCACGTAAAAAGAGTTTCGTTGGTATCGGGGACATGAAGGGGGGACGCAAAATTTTGATGGTTTTTAAACAAAATTAAACATGTTCCACAAGTGGTATATATTTTTGTAATTTACTATTCAATACCTTTCATTTGATAACCCACTCAAAATTAAAAAAAAAAAAAAAAAAAAAAATTCCCAGTGACAAGAATTAGCCGCCATTTTGGATTCCCAGTTAATCAGATCAAATTATGAGGGGTGCCCGATAATTATTGTTTTCCCCTTTTATTTGAAACTAGCTGGGTACCCGTGCTTCGTTACGGAGTGTTATTATAATTAGATAAGTTTATAAACAACCATAATGAAACATATAAATTATTTTAAATTATGCAAGAATATCTAGATTCTATCTCTCCCACCTATTTCTATACCCCCTCCTCTTTATACCCTCATACAGACACTCTTCTTTTTTTTTAAGGTATAGCTATATTTTTCCATTTTACCCCCTCCTAAATGAAAATACATGTGACAAAACTGTACATAACAACAATTAATGTTATCTTAAAGAGCTTTTCAAAGATATGCATCATGCATCATAAAGGGTATTCAGTCCTTTGACCCCGTATTCATTATTGTACCCTGTTCCCTGTGTACCAAAATTTAAATTTTGAAAATTCATGTAGACAGTGATTTCTTCTTTCTTTTAAGTTCAAGTGTGCATTTTTTTATTGAGATCTTACTAAAACTGTGGATTTGTATAGAGAACATATACACATACGTTGACTTTTAGATATATTTTTCCATTTACCTCCCTAAATGCACAATACTGTAAAAATAATTACTGTAAAGAGCTTTTCTTAAAGAGCTTTTCAACAGTATGCATCATGAAGGGTTTTCAACTTTGACATTTGTACCCCGTACCCCTGTGTACCAAAAATTATTTTTAATGCGCAAATTTTCATCGAGATCGAATTAAAACTGTTGATTTGTATAAAGAACATAAACACACTCACACATACGTTGACTTTTATATATATATATAAATTTACATTATACCCCCCCCCCCCCCATAAATGAAAATATGACAAAAACGTATTTAACAATAATTAATGTACTCTTAAAGAGCTTTTCAACGATATGCATCATGAAGGGTATCCATTACTTTGACATTTGTACCCCGTACCTCTGTGTTCCAAAATTTTTATTTCGGAAAATCATGTAGGCAGTGACCTTCACCTTGTTTGGAAGAAAAAGAGTGTAAAAATGCATCACATTGGGATAAAACTGTAGATTTGTATAAAAGACGTTCTCTCATACAGATACTCTTCTTTGTATACATAGATATAGTTATATTTTCCATTTTACCCCCCTCCTAAATAAAAATATGACAAAACTATACATAACAATAATTACTGTACTCTTAAAGAGCTTTTCAACGATATGCATCACGAAGGGTATTCATTACTTTGACCCCGTATTCATTACTTGTGCCCCGTACCCCTGTGTACCAAAATTTAAATTTCGAAAATTCATGTAGACCTTGATTTTTTACTTGCTTTGAAGATCAAGTTTGCAAATTTTCATCAAAATCGGGCTAAAGCTGTAGATTTGTATAAAGAACAAACATATATACACACATACGTTGACTTTTATATACATAGATTACTTAGTTAAAATTTCGCACACGAATAAAAGTATCAATTTAGCAATATGTAATGTGCGTAGGCGGTTGAAATTAGTATGGGATTTGTGGACTACTTAAGACAAATCAACCAAATTTCATAAAAATCAGATGAGTAGGTACTTTTGAAGAAATTGATGTCGCATGTGGAAAAGGAACAAATAGGCGCAGAAGGAAGAATTATGACCAACCACCCAAATTTGATTAAAATCAGACGAAGAGTTTTTTTAATATATACGTTGGTTTACAAAAATTAAACGTCAGACAGACTGACTGACAGACACGGGACCAAATACATTTCCTGATGTCTGAAAAAGATTTCAGTCATGGAATGGGTGAATTCAGTGAAATAAAAAAAAAAAAAAATTCTTGCATACGAGTCCACAAGAACATTTTCATGTTTTCGCTCTGCGTAAACTACCGAAATAAAATCGTTAATTTATTCAAGTAATTGATAAAAGTAGATGGAAGATAATTTTTATTCTTATCTCCACACCGGCACTGCCGCGGCATGATTACAAACGACTGAATTCAAAGGCGCCGGCGCGCCTTCTACGAATTGTTAATATGCCTTCATACTAGGTAGGGCCGAGAGGGCTGAGAGCTGATGGCAACCTTCTGTACTCCTAAATCCCTGTCACACGTATAAATCTTTTCGACTTTCTTCGGCCCTATGACGAGCGGTGGAGGGAGGTCCAACAGCTGGAGACTGGATTACACACCTCCTATAGCTTTTTAACTCCTTGTTATACTTTTCTGAGTTTTTAAGCTAAAAGTAACGTAACGTTTTTGACTTATGTCCATAGCCTAAACATGAAAATGTCAAAAAAATGTTCGTTCTTCAGATCTACCACATAGCTTCCGTTAGCTTCGGTAACTTCAGGAGCAATTGAAATACTTTTTTTTAATTAAAAATATTTTTTTAAATTTTTTTTAGTTATTTTTATAAAACAGAGCTTAAGGTAAGGGGTAAAGGGATAGAAAGCCAGATTGAACCGGAATGATTTCACAATGAGACGCAGCAGCACTTAGACTTATTAGTACTTCTGGCGTCTCCATTCCAATAAGGGAGACGGGGGTAAGTACAAAACACCCCGGTAAGAAAAAGGAGAAAAGAAAAAACTTCAACCCATAAATATCAACCAAGAGGAAAAAAAGAGAAATCCTAACAAGGCAGAGACGAAGGACAAAACCAAAAAGAAGAAAAAATATTTAAAAGAATCGAAACCCATTCTTTATTTTCCAACCCCTCTTTCTTTATTTTCTTTTTTTAAAAAAAGGAAGCAAAATTGGATTTGATTTTAACTTTACGGAAAAAAGTAAAAAAAAGGCCCGACTCCCCCACAAAAAATAAAAGGGAGGAGGAGTTTAGATTATCAAACCCACTTTAGGAAAAAAAGACGGGGCACTAAGTCTAGCTCCCTTCCTGAAAAAGGAAGAGAATTTTAATATTATTTGTCAGATTGTAGGGAGGTAAAGTAACCCCAATAGAAACAGACCAATAGAAAAGCCAGATCAAAACCCTTCCTTAGCACCCGAAAAGAGGCCCTTTTCTACCTAGAATTCTCTTTTAGAATGCCTCTTACTATTCCATGATAGATATAGATTTAGAAAGAAGAAAATAAGGCCTCTTTCCACCTTAAAAAAAGAAGACCCCCGGAATTTGTCTCAGTTTAGTTTTCCGAGTTTCAGGTTTGGATATTTGGACCATTCATTCAGGTTTCTCAGGGGGCCCAAAATCCCCTTTTCATTTTGACTTATGGAAATTCGACAGAAAGCGGCTAGACTGAAACCCTCCTTTTGTATTTGATTTGATTCTATAATAAATCTTTTAGATCCAAAAGTTTCTCCTTAAAAGAAATGTTTACGATATTGTAAAAAAAATAAAAAAAAAAATATATATATATATATATATATATATATATATATATATATATATATATATATATATATATATATATATATATATATATATATATATATATATATATACATATATATATATATATATATATATATTAAAACCGGCATGTAAAATTTCAACCAGAAGTTTAATGATACAAGCAGACGTTTTTGAGTAGGGAACAGATATATTTTATAATATTTTAAATTAGTAGGCCGGGGTAGGTAGAAAACAGTCCTATTTCCTACCAATTACAAACATACTCTTTAACTATAAACTCATCATGATTAACTATTTTCTCAATATTCAATTCATATTTATTGACAGACGCTTGCTTTAATGATACAAATAATGCTTTTCTTTTAATTTTTCCTTAACTTTTGCTGGGTACAAACAGTTCGTTACTTTTAATTTGTCTCTTTTCTAACTCCGCCATGTTAATTTTTCCTTAACTTTTGCTGGGTACAAACAGTTTGTTACTTTTAATTTTTCTCTTTTCTAACTCCGCCATGTATAAGTAGGTAGCAACATATACGTATTTAGCAGTGTAATTTTATCATTTATATTTAATGAAAAATGTAAGGAACTTCGTTCCTACCGGGTGTCCCGCGACACCACACGTATTTTTTTTAAATTCAAATTGAACCTAATTAGATACAGAAATACATATATTTATAGAAAGAGAGAGAGAGAGAGGGAGAGAGAGAGAGGGAGAGAGAAGGAGAGAGAGAGAGAGAGAGAGAAAGCAGTTATCACTATTAAATGTAAATTTGATGAGTGTAGACGGTGGAGCAGTAAATCGCCTTATGCTAAGTGCAACTTTATTTTTCCCTAAGTATTTTCACCAGTTATGAAAATGTAAGAGGGATTTATTTTTAGTCATAAATATTAAGTAGGAATTTAGTGGAAAGTAGCAGTAGCGCTCCACTAAAATAATAAAATAAAAATAATTATTTCATTTATAATAAACTAACGGATTATATTACAAATGCTCCTAACTTATCGGTCTTTCAAAAACGATACAAAAGTCATCTTCTTCACTCTCCATAATAAAAGAAAAGATAGAGAAATCATTATTATTATTTGATTTGTTCTTGTATATCCATTGTCATGGCTAAAAGATGCTGCTTTAAAAAAAATGTACTCTTTTTCTTCCTATTTTCTTTTTATTTTTTTTATGTCTATCACTCAATAATAATTATATTTTCAAATAACTCTATTTGTTACTACTACTATTGGTATTATAGTTCTGATACTTATTATTATTACTGTATTGTTTTTTTGTTTTTTTATATTATGATTTTTAGTATTGATTATTATATTTTAGTATTATTTGTTTATTGCTACCACTGTTCACAAGCGCTGCTTATTGGGAGTGCACCTTTTCTTTTCTTTAACTTACTTATTATTTATTATAAGAAATGTTTTTGTTGTTAATCATGTTTTAAAAAATAATAATTATAATTTATTGTATGAAGGTGAAATATATTTTATTTTGAATTTTGAATTTTTTGAATTTAAATACCATTATTTTTTTTAATTTCCTTATACTTTTTTAATGCTTATTCAAAATTAAGTGAAAGCTACTATTTTCACGGACCTTTTTAATAATATATTTATTTATCAAATCATGAAGGAGAAAGGTCTTTCCAATCATTAAGAAAAGGTATTTCGAAAACACGAGACTCCCTCCACAGAACCATTTACAACAACCTTGGCTATTTCTTACCCTGCAATTAATAGTAGTAATCGAGATTTTATGATATTTATTAATAATTAAGGTAGTACATAACAAACACTATTACTATACTTATCGTTATACTTACTAGTAATTATCAGTGAGCAAATACAGATCAGAATACTTATCAGTATTATGCACTGACAATTTTATGTTATAATTGTTTATGTTTATGACAATATAGTGATCAATTGAACTATTAAAAGCTTTTTTTTTTGCCATCTTTTCTTGTTTACTTTCACTATTTTTTTAATTCCTTCACATTAGTCTCGATTTTGTTTAATTGATTGTGTGTGGCTAGCTGTCGACAATTTTTTTTAAGGGCAAATTAACCCTCTTCCAGTCATCCAATCAAGTTGAAACTTGGCACGTAGACTACAAAAACAAAAACATAATAGCATCTTAATGAAGTTTAAAATATAAACAATTAATGTCTATAAATTCAAATTATTAATAAAGACAGTTAAAGAGAACTACAGTTCGAATCCCGGTGGCTAGGTGATTTTAATTCACTATGCTCCAAAATTTGTATGTATATGATTTGAATCTCTAGACATTAATCACTACTAAATTCAATATTCTTATGGTAATCATACGTATACACATCGTAAATTATTCTAGCTGCTTCTTTTGTTTTAAGAGTTTTTCCAAACATAATACGAGGTATATCCACAAAGTAAGTTCCGTTTCTAGTATTATCCGCGGCAGCGCTGCGATCAGGAAGAAGGAATGAAATGTGAAGGAGAAGAAATGTACGCTATTTTCAGATCGCTGCTGCCGACGTGTTCTTTGTAGTGCTTCTTCATAATGTCAGCCTTAGTTAAAAATGCCGCAGCTTGTGAACGCGGTTTTGCTTAAGCTTCTCTTCAATTGCGTGAAATAGTTCATCAGTAACCAAAGATGGGCGTCCACTTTGTTCTTCATCGTGCACTTGATCAAGTCCTTCATTGAACAGTCTGACCCATCTTCTAACCATTGAATCACTCATAGCATTTTGTCCGTAAACCTCGCAGATTTGCCGATAAATTTCACTTGGTTTAGCTTTCTTTGCATATAGAAAAGAGGCGGCATTTTCAATTAAGGCTGACATTATAAAGAAAAACTACAAAGAACACGTCGGCAGCAGCGATCTGAAAATGGCGTACATTTCTTCTCCTTGAGTCAGACTAACTGCCGCGCTGCTCAGAACTACGATCGCAGCGCTGACGCGGATAAAACTAGAAACGGAACTTACTTTGTGGATATGCCTCGTACATCAAATTTCAATAGATTTGAAAGGAAACAAATAAAATTTGACTTACTGTTATTCCGGTATTTGTATTTTTTTTTTTTTTTAAAGAACAAAAAAGAGGTAAACGTCAAATTTGCAGCATCCACAAAAAAAGCAATTTTTTTCTTCTCTTCCTAACATGATATATTTGAATTGATTCAGACCGCAATAAAAAAGGGTGAAAAGAAGAAGCACCGTGTTAGATATACCATTTAACTGGGACCCTAAGAGGTCACAAAGTGATGAGGCGATTTATGGTTTGAAGTACAATCGAAAAAGGTAACAATCGAAACGTGAGCTACGTCCAATATATTCTATCTAGGGATAAATGTATTCCTTCAAAATATATGTATGTACGAGTAAAAATGAATAAATAGCTATAGCACAAAGCATGCTTAGACCTGCATGTGTCAAATGTTTCTGCTAGAGTTACAGAGCAACCATAACAATATATATATATATATTTATATATATATATATATATATATATATATATATATATATATATATATATATATATATATATATATATATATATATATATATATATATATATATATATATATATATATATGGTAAGGAGATTTTTTGGAATGAAAAAAAAGATGAATTGGATGCAAGATGAATAGCGGGAGCCTTGGAAAAATGCTTTATTATATGTGAAGCAATACTTTAGGAACAGGTTGTGCTGGCTCGGGGGCTTGCGAGGGGAACAGGTGAAGTCAAGCTTTGCCCCCACATAGTTTTGCCCCCAGCTAGTAAATCATATTACCTATATACCAGACTGCCAGCACCGTTGAAACACGTTAGGGAGGAAAAAAGAAGGCTTCTCTCTAGTACAGACACAAAAATACACGTCTATTCGTGAAATTTGTTGAACCATCTAGCTGTTAACATTATTTTCCCCAAAGGTCAGGATTAAATCAATAACATTTTTATTTATTTTTTTAATCTATAGTAAAAGTTTGAAGAACAAACAACAATTTCAAAGAGAATACTTTATAGAAAAAACCATCTTGACATCAGAAAATGGGTTAGCAGCTTATAGCTTTAACATGTCTCAGCTACAAACAAAATAGTCGGCCATTAGTGTGGCATACAGTTCCTCCCTACGTATCACGGACTTAAATAAATTAATGATGTTTTGCTGCTAGGACCCATTTTTGTCGAATTTATTTAATTTTCCTCCTAATAATAAAATCTGTCAAAACTTTATTGGTGTTTTACATGAATGAAAGTCTCAATTTAGCAAAATTTAATGAGTGCAGACGGTTGAAATTGGTCTAGGCCAATCTGTGGGCTACGTTTTGCCAAAACCATCCACGTTTCTTAAAAATCGGTTGAGTACCTACTTTTAAAGATATATATATATATTTTTTTTATTCACCTTTAAATATCCTTAAAAATAAATCAATTAAATAAGCTATACTGGCATTTAAATATAATATATATATATTTATATATATTTATATATATATATATATATATATATATATATATATATATATATATATATATATATATATATATATATATCCCAGTATTTCTAATTATTATTATTATTATTATGTTATTATTATTATTATTATTATTATTATTATATATCTAATTTATTTTTAAGCATATATAAAAGGTAAATAAAAAAATAAAAGTTTTTTTTTTTTTTTTTGTTCAGCTAAATCGGTATAATTTTTATTAATATCTCAGAAACTAGATTTACTCGGGGAATACGACTTATATGCTCAGATTTATATTTTAATTGAATATGTACATATGAAAATAGTTTAATCAAAAACGGCAGAACAGTTTTTATGATCCTTTTTTTCTCACGTTGAAGTTAAAATTCATTTCTCGATCTTACCTAAGGTTATGATTTTTCTGAACATGTAGGGTAAATTTCATCGAAATCAACCCAGTAGTTTTTGGACCTTGCGTATGCACAGATGACAGAAAGATATTTTTTGAGGACCTCAAAACACTTTATTATATATATATATATATATATATATATATATATATATATATATATATATATATATATATATATATATATAAACCAATCGTGTAAACCAATCAAACTTATAAAATCGAATTTTCGCGTCATCAAAATACTTTCTTTTTATATATATACTAAGAGTAATATGATAAAGTAGAAAAAAAGAAGATAAAAAGAAGAAGTCAAAAAAATAACATTTAAAAAAAACGAAGATAGAAAAAAGAAGAAAGGAAATTACTTATAAAAGAAAAAGAAAGGAAATATCATCTAACGTAATATTTATTTCAATTTAATAAAAGTTGCACACATAAGATTCTCACACACGACTATGTGAGTCAATATATTTATGCATTTATCATTTTATAGCTATGTGTTTCTACATGGAAGCTAGCGCAGTTAAACTATTGAATAATAAATACTGCAACAGAAAGGAAAGAAAAGAAAATTAAGGAAAATAAGGGATAAAAAATAAAAATACATATTACGGTCACATGATACAATTATTGACTAGAGAACAATAATTTTTCACATAGTATATCTACCAAGTTTATCTTTCTCACACACATAACTCAAAATATTTTATATTATATTTGACTTTTATAATGTTTCTCTCCCCCCCCCCCCCCCCAAAAAAAACCAAGATATATTATGTATTCATTTTGGGAATTACCCTAATCATATAAACTTAATGTTTGTCTCAATGGGAAAAACAACTAAATTTTAGAGTAATTCAGAAAGGGAGAAAATAGAAATAGAGAAAGAGAGAAAACAGATTCATGCATTATAACTGAACAAGTTAATGAAAGGGTTTTTTTTATTTCATCTCGCCCTTATTCCTTCTCTAACACAGCTAAAGTAATCAATTTAAAAAGGAGACGACAAACAAACACGTAGTCTAAAGAACAATAAATTCGTTTAACAGAGGGAAAAAGAAAAACCGAATCATTTGTAAAAGAGGATTTTCCCAATTAAATCCTATTTTTCTGTCTGGGTTAAAAAATATAAAAACAGAATTTAACTGATAAGCAACTTGAGAACTTTTAATGTTTATTTTCCCAAGCAATTTAGTCCAGAGATAAAAAAAAAGAAGCAAGAACAATAAATGAAGCATAATTTATAAGTACGATCAAAGTGGAAAAAAATAGTTAAGCTTCCAAAGCAGTGTTGAAGGGAGATTAGAAGAGTCGAAGAAATTCTAACTTCTTCTAAAGCTTAGAAGTTAAAGTAGACGTCTAAAGTTCAGCTAGCATTATCTTCTAAACATAAATTAAGAAAACGTTACATCTTGTTTTCTAAACTATGATAACACAGACGGGACAAAAGCAAATTTTTAATGATTATTTTCGCCTTTTAAATAAAATAATTAAAAAGTTTAAATCTTGAAGACTAACTGCTTTGAATTTGTTAAATATTGTATTTGTTTTCTTTTTGCGAAAGATTGCGATGCTTTGGACGATATTATTACAACAAGAATACGATGGAGTCTCAGTTCCAAGTTCTTGTAATGGAATGTACATACGCATAGTATGACCTTAAACTAGACCCGATTCCAGCTACCATAGCAAAAACAACTACCAAGGTCACGCTTCGTACACAATTTAGTTGACGAAATGTGTTAGTAGGTTGTATTTTTTCTACTTTCTCATAAAAAGATAAAGTAATGGGATGGCGCGAAAATTTGATTTTGATGGATTTACAATGTTTTGTTCCCTGGGTCTAAAAAAGTAAGTTTTTGAAAAATGTCTCTGAGTCTTCGTCTGTCGTCTGTGAAGACACACGGAGCCTACACTACTGGGCCGATTTTGACGAAATGAGGCATAAATGTTCAGAAAAATCGTACCCAGAGGCGAAATCGAGAAATGAATTTTATCTTCAAATTTAGGGACGCTACACGCCAAAAACTCCGAAAAACAATCCTGAATACGGTTCCGACAATTAAGATTTTAAAAAATCTTAAATGTCCTCTATTTAAATAAGAATCTAACGATATAAGCCGTTTTCCCGGGAAATATCTAGTTTTCGAGATATTGATGAAAATAAATATGATTTGGTTGAAAATCGAAAACAAACACGCTCTTTAGTTAACAACGCTTTTTTTTTTTTCTTCTTTTTTTTTCTTTTCTTTTTTTTAAATATTGCATGAAAAATGATGGAATTTAAATACAGTTTCAACAATATGAGAAAATTTGTCTGAGTTGTCTCGGACCGATTTTTTATTTATCATAAAATTTTATTAAAAAATAATTAGAAAATAACGAGTCACTCATCATCCACTAATATATTCATATTCACTAATATATTATAAAAAATCGGGTACAGGGTACATCGGAACTTTTCCTCACTTTAGAGGCCACCAAAGTGGCCTCTCCTGATGCGAAGCAGCACTGGGGGTGGTCAGTACATGGGTGGGTGACCGTTTTGAACTCCAACGATAAGCTATATGTAAAAAACGAATTTATACTTTGATATGTCAGTGTGTATTTGTCACAGCTTTTATCTTTTCCTGTGACTTGTGCAATCCTTTCTCATCTACTATATGACCTAGGTATTCATATGCTTGGTAGAATAATGAAGTGTCCAACCGGGGGACAAAGTTCAAGTTAGAGACTATAGGACTGGAAACAAATGGAGAAAAGGGAAGGTAATAAATCAAGAAGGCGCGGTTATTTACAGAATAATGATGGAAGATGGAGAAATTTGGAGAAGGCATATAGACCAAATTGTGAAGTTGTAAATCAGGGGGAGATTTGATATGTCAGTTTGTATTTGTCAACAATGTCATAATTATAATGTTATAAATATTAAATAATTATACATATTACACGAACTAGTTTCAAACATATTATACTTTCAGTATTATTAACTGTCAAAGTTTAAAAATTCAAAAATTAATAACTTGAAAATGGCGGCCAATGTCAAAATAAAAATTTGGTGGGTTTTTTTGTCATACAGAGAGGTACATTCGTGCCAAATTTCAACTCGATCAGGACCATTTTTTATTTCGATTTTTTAAATATTTGCTGACTCAGCAAACTGGATTCAAGATGGCGGAAAAAGTTGATTTTCCTGGCGGAACCACTACAGGTAAGGACTGATTTTTCTGCCAAGTTTCAACTCTCTAGGTTAAATACCTTGAGTGCTACGATGATAACATACACACATACATACATACATATGTACATACATACAGACATCACGCTGAAAACCACTCAGGAGGTCTTAAAAACACTCAAAACGGATAATTACGTTGAAACCCCCCCAAAAAAATTGGGTGAAAACAATACTTTTTCCGTGGTAGGCAGTGAAATAGTAACTTTAGAGCCTAAAAGACATAGCTAAAATCCATTTTTTCATTACGTGGACTTAAAAAATCTTTTCATTACTCCTAGCTGTAAAGAAACAATTTTTTACGTCCTAGGACGTAAAAGATTTGTTTTCTTTAGTGCTGGTAGTTATCAAAACTTCCGTTTTAGCGCTGCAATCTTTTTAGATAGCTTCTTAGTAAGATTAAAATCCGCTAGATGTCAATGCGTTTTATTTATCTTTTCTTATAGTGTAACCTCTTTTTAAGGTTTCTTTTTTTTAAATCTTAAGTATGTACTAATATTTGTTATTATTATATTGATTATTGATTAATATTTAATGTTTTTTCATTGTCTGCTACCTCGGAAAAAATAGCATATGCTACACGACAGTTAAGTGTTTTTTCTTTACCTTGGCAATATTACATTTACTGTCTCGCTTCGCTCGACAGTAAATGTAATTGCCACGGTAAAGAAAAAGCTCACTTCACAGCCTAGTAACATAATATACTATTCCTATATACAAAAAAAAAAAAAAAAAGTAAAAAACCATATATTTTTTATTATTCTATTGATATCAACTCCACTTGCGCTTTTATAATCTTCAGAAGATGTTTCGCCGAACAACCATACGCCCTTACAATGATCAGGCACTGATGGCCGAGAGGCTGAAAACTAGTTTTGTTGAATAAACATTTAATTAGCGGAGAGGCTTTCCATTATTTATTATCCTATTGATATCAACTCCACATGCGCTCTTAATCTTCATATACACAATATTCAACCATGCTTTCCAACAAAATATTTTCAAGTACTGTCAAAGGAAATTCAGCTTTTCGAGTTATAATAACTTCTGCATAAGCTATATGTTCACAGACATTGTTGTTGCATAGGTTCTCTGAGGGAAACCTTTGAAAATAAAATAAATTCAAAAGAAAAAAACATGGTTATTTATAAAGGATGACACAAATAGTCTCTCCACGTAAATTGTAAAAAGATTTTACACATTGTTTACTTTTTTTATTTTGTCTTATGTCGATCTCCGACATGAAATAGACTCACCACTCACCATATTCATTTTATTATGTAACTTTTTTTTTTCTTCTTCTTTCTTTGTCCACAATAGGTGAGCTATAGCTTGAGCTTTCTATTTATTCAGTGTAATTTTAATTTTGTCCTATTTTTATTGTATTTTGTTATGGTATTTTTTTTTTTTTTTTTTTTTTTTAATTTTTTTTTTTTTTTTATATATGTGTGTGTATGTAGATATGTTTGTATATGTGTGCGTAGGTGTGTGTATGTGTGTACGTATATATATGTAGATATGTGTATGTGTTTGTATATATATATTTTTTTTTATTTTTTTATTTTTAATTACTTGACTGTTAATGTTAGTTTTATTCGATTGAGTATTCATTTGACTTTTTCTTGTTATTCTTTTGCCATCTTGGTTAAACTAACCAAGATGGCTAAGGTTTTTTAATGGATAAAGGTTTTTTTAAAATTAGTTGCCTACCTGTGTTTTTATGTTTGTTAGTTTTAATTATCATGTAGTTTATGCTTAGCTCGATATTTTCTGGTTTGTTCTTAGGCACTAATGATGGCCTTTTGAAGGCTGAAAGCTGCTTTGGCAATAAAAAAATAAAAAAAAATAAAAAAAAAATCGTTTTACAATTTACGTGGAGAGACTATTTGTGTTATCCTTTATGATGACCTCCATTTACGCTCCTAGATCTATCATGGTTATTTATGTTTATTTCCAACCACCAGAATATTTAATGTATTAGTTAACAAATCTGTTTTCACAATTATTGTCATCGAACCATTGTCCAACTATAGACCTTGGAGCCACAACTTTAGAGAGAGAATCATGCTAAAACCGTACAAATACTGTGCATTGCGGGTCTAGTTTCAAGCCGGAAATTAACTGGTTTAAAAAAATGATGGACACCCCGGTAAGAACAAAGTTCCGTTTGAAAATAAATAAATAATGTGGTGTGACGAACTTGAACAAAACTTTCTCATATACGAGTACATACAGATATTGAATTTAAATCCTAATTAATTTATTATTAAACATATTTAAAGTGTTAAGAGGTGATTGTTTACATCTCGTTTTCGATTTTCATCAAAATTAGATTAATTTTCATCAATATCTCAGAAACCAGATTTTATCCCGTGAAAACGACTTATATGGTTAATTTCTTATTTTTCGAAAAAGTCGAGAAAAACAGATTTTTGAGTGTTCGAACTCAAAAAAATGTATTTTTCAAATACGGCCTAGGGGTATGAATTGTCTGAAAATATATAAAAATTGGTAAGGCTTGAAGTCTCACGTAAAAAGGGTTTCGTTGGTATTGTGAACACAAAATTAGAGAGGGGGGGGGGGGGGGGGGGGGGAGGGGGAGAAAAGTTTTTTTGACAAAATGGCGCGTAAAATTAAACGTTAACCACAAGTGTTATACATTTTTGTAATCTACTCTTCAATACCTTTCATTTGATACCCCACTGAATATTTAAAAAAAAATTTTTTTTTCCAGTGACGTGAATTATCCGCCATCTTGGATTTCCAGTAAATCAGATCAAATTGCTAATCTTATTTCTTCTATGGCCCAGCAGACCACACATTTTGCATATTTTTCTATATTTTTAGTAACAGCGGAAATACGATTTTAGGGCGGGGGGGGGGGGGGGGGGGGGGGGGGGGGCACGCAAAATTTCGATGTTTTTTGACAAAATGGCGCCGAAAATTAAACACTATCCATAAGTGGTATATATATTTGTAATCTACTCTTCAATACCTTTCATTTGATACCTTACTCAAAATTTATAAAAAATATTTTTTTTCGAGTGACATGAATTATCCGCCATCATGGATTTCCAGTAGATGAGATCAAATTGCTAATCTTATTTTTTCTATGGCCCAGCAGACCACACATTTTGCATATTTTTCTATATTTTTAGTAACAGCGGAAATACGATTTTAGGGGGGGGGGGGGGACACTCAAAATTTCGATGTTTTTTGACAAAATGGCGATGAAAATTAAGCACTACCCCTAAGTGGTATATATATTTCTATTCTACTCTTCAGTACCTTTCATTTGATACCCCACTAAAAATTATAAAAAAATATTTTTTTTCAATTGACATGAATTATCCGCCACCTTGAATTTCCAGTAAATCAGATCAAACTGCTAATCTTATTTTTTCTATGGCCCACCAGACCGCACATTTTGCATATTTTTCTATATTTTTAGTAATAGCGGAAATGCGATTTTAGGGCGGGGGGGGGGGGGGGGGGGCACGCAAAATTTCGATGTTTTTTGACAAAATGGCGCTGAAAATTAACCACTATCCCTAAGTGGTATATATATTTCTATTCTACTCTTCAATACCTTTCATTTGATACCCCACTCAAAATTTAAAAAAAATATATTTTTTTCGCGACGTGAATTATCCGCCATTTTGAATTTGAATAGCTGATAATATTGAATTCGCTATATTTTTCCTGTGTGCGCGTCAAAACGATCTTTTATACTGGAAAGTTGACGTTTTTATCTTTTTTGGTTCAAAAGTTATTGGAACCGTACAGAGTGACAGACAGACACAGGAACGAAACTATAAGGGTTTCTTTTTTTTGGTTTTACCAACGAAACCCTAAAAAATGACATCGGCACCGACAAAAGACGACATTTTTTTGAAAACCACTTTCTTGGACTCAGGGTCAAGTGTAAATCTATCAAAATCTTACAATCGAGTTTTTAAGCCTTCACCACACATACTTCCTTCTATATACCATACCTCTTGTATATGAGAAAGTAAAAAATAGCAACAAACAAATAAATATAAATTACTAGAGATAAGAAAAAAATATTTCGATTTAAAGGGATTGGATGGTGGCCATTTGGATTTGATGAAGTGTTTGACAAGGGTAATGTTGAGAAATCACCTTGAGGGCGTCGTGAGACTTGCTGTAGATAAAAAAGAAGGGTCAGAGAGAAGAAGGGTGAAGAGAATCTGATTTGACTTATGACCCTCTTCTAGATTTCGGATTTTTCATCCTTTGTGAAAACAAATAGGTATCTTTATCAATCTTATTTCTAGTTCCTTCTAAGATACCCAGACGTTTTTGTGGATAAAGGAATTCTTTATCTTCTTTTCACAGGAGCTGAGCAAGGGAATAAATCGTCACTAAAATTAGAGATTCTTTCTGTCACTAATTAATAACACAACATTTGAAACACCAAATTTGTCCTTCGATTACTAATTGTTAACTTTTTGATTTGAAATCAATTAATTATTAACTTATCGACAACTTATAAAGAAACTTATGTTTTTTAAATTAATTAATTAAGATTAGCTAAAGAGTCCGTGACGTAATAAATAGGTGGATTTAGAACGCACTTAGAGAGGAGAGAGCAGGCCTAGACTCCTAGGATCAAAAATGCTTCTGATAAGACGCAATCGTAACAGAAAATACCAATGTATCAGAGCTTAAACCCAATCTCTACACTATCTCACAATTTTAACTTATTGTCCTCTTATTTTCTCCTTATTTATGTCACATATTTAGTGAAAAAATAATGTCCCCCACAATCATAAAACAATATTATCTGGGGAACGAATTGGGCTTTTAACTTCGATGAAATTTCATTGCGTTTAGACAATAAAATTGCATATAAAGACGTTTGTTTCACTGTCATTGTAAAATGGGTTAGAACATTATTACTAAAACAAACATAAATAGCCAACAAGTTGATACGACTGGGCCGATTATGCATGTTAACGAATTCGGCTTATTAGTTAAATTGCCTAAGGACACTTTGCACGTACTGCAAGCACATACGTGCCTCATTTATTTTATTATTATAAATGGGCCACAAATTATAGACTTGGCCAATTTATTTACTAGTTTGATTTTATAATTATTAACTTAACATTTTTTTATTATTTGAATAATACAATATTTAATTCTAACACACACTCCACGCACACTATATATATATATATATATATATATATATATATATATATATATATATATATATATATATATATATATATATATATATATATATACACCCACACACATATTTAAATTTAACAAAATCGTAGGAATCATTTCATCACACTGGAAGGATTTCAGTATTGGGAAATTGGATCAAAATAAATAAATAAAAGTGACCACAGACAAAATTTATCCAGGGAGTAAAATCCTGGTTAAACATTGGGTGAAAACTGAAGGGCATGGTAAGGGGGGGGGGATGGGTCATAAAACAAATACCAACGAACTTCATACGGGCAGAGTTATTACATTTGAATTTACAAGGGATGACCCTTTAGTATGGGGTTAGAAAAGAACATAAAGAGAATCGGTACTCCCTGGTGCGTAAAATAAAAGAAGAGAAATACGTGAATACGAAAACCTCGCCACAGGGAGAGGAAAAGCACCAGTGAAAAGCATTTTCATGCAACAATTCCTCACCGTCATGAAGAGGAAGCATGTAGACCAACCAGGTACCGGACAACACAAAGATACATGCCGCACAGAATAATGTCATTTATATTCTTGTGTAATTTGGCTGTCACACCGAAAAACCTTGTTTCTAAATCAGCTTAGTAAATCCCGTCCGATAATCCCAAACAACCTGGCTCCCAGTTATTATCTTGTTATACGGACATACAACAGTAGTTAAAATAACTTTTATAATAAAACAGAACACACCCGTCTGAATAATTTGATAATGTTTTATTTCATTTTAACAACGCTACCCCTATTCACAGAACCTGCGATAAAAGATCTTACAGTTAACCAGGTTCAGAACACAAATAAACCAACCAGTGCTTTATTAACCATTAAAATTTACAAATGAATTAAATTATTTTACTGTCGGCTAAAGTTTTATTGCAAGACAAAGAAGTTCATGCTTACTCGTAATCCTCTTTTAAGTACAGATTAGATTTAACACCTGCAGCGAAATTTAAATACTTCATACAATTAAACTTAAATTAAATCACCAACTTCCAGAGTGGGGAAAGATTATTATCCTTAAAGGATAATTGGCGAAGATAATACGTTCGTTGTATTGACTGAGATTTTGTGGTCATCAAATATAACCGGTATTAAAAAATTATGGTATAGACTAATAAACTTATATTTTATAATTACAGTATTTTGTTTCTTTAAATAAGTGATCTATTAATGATCTATTAATAGGAACACACATACATCCTTAATTATCAATAATAATTTCATTAACTCATGGCTCTTATTTATTAAATTAACACCTTATAGGATTTTCTATCCGTACAATTATTTTAAATACCTATGTTTAATTATGTTACTTATCCATTTCTTATTATTTTTGTGATATGTCTAGAGTTTCTCCTTTATCTTACATTCTAGTAAATATTGTATAACATAAGTCATTATTCACAACTGAAATTTCAGTACATATACTTCCCTTACACACCTAGATCTAGAGCTGGCCCTTTTGTAAACCCCTCACACCTTTTGTAAACCCCTCACACCCGCAATTCCACAAATTCCGACCTTATGTCCTAAACCAAGGGTCTCCAAACTACGGCCCGCTGTCCGGGTCCGGCCTGTGAGACGTTTTCATACGCCACGCCACGAAAGACTTTAAAAAATTAACCTAAATAATGCAAAGTTATAATTATTCTCTATAATCAAATCCCATTTCAAACATTTCAAAAGATCAGTAGGTACCTGTGTTATATAAGTTTTTTGGCCGAAATGAGCTTATTTTACATGTTCCCTACCATTGTGAAGTCCGATAGCTGTGTGGATACTTTATAATTTTCATTTTCTTAGTTATATTTTTGTTGATTTTTATTTAGTATATTTTGATTATTTCATTGTTTGTTTACAAATGTCAAAATATAAATATAGTTGATTGTCAGCTCTCAAACTGTTTAACACGCTTTTAATTGTAACTTAAGAACACGCATAATATATAGTACTAAAGAGTACCAAAGCTGAATGTTGCTTACTACATCCGGCCCCCTATGGACCTTCTTATCCAGATCCGGCCCTTCAACCAAAAGGATTAGAGAGTGGAGACCCCTGTCCTAAACCCTTCCCACCTTACCTTCTCTGTGAATGTAATTCACTGAAGATAGCCGTCATACTTTTATAAATTGTTATATCTTAGTATTTTAGAGCTTGAAACGGGTCTGATTTATAATCGATTAAAAATTGTGGTATAGACTAATAAACTTATATTTCATAATTGAAATGTTTTATATCTTTAAACAAGTGATATAAACTATTCATTATGAAGATAATTCGTCAATTTAAAATATAAACCATAAAGAATAACGATTCCAGTTATACTACTACTAGAAATATACTACTAGAACTTACAATTTACTATCTGCTTTTTAAAACTAAGAACTTATTTTCAAAATTAGATGCTTCTATACGGAGATTTTGTGGCACTTAAACTCAAAAATAATTGCAAAATTGACCAGAGTGAAAAAATTAATAAAATAAAATAAACTTGCCAACTATATGCTTTCACAACAAACAAAGAGACCATAGGCAACCAAACAAACACGAATTCAATAACCAGCGAAATCGGTCAAGCCGATTCAAGATGGTGGCCATTTAAAAGTTTATTTTAACTAATATCATTAGAACCGTTCACTAAAACCAATGCCTTTATATGGATTTCAATAAACCAAACGAAACTACTTATTTCATTTTTTTAGGGGGGGGGGGGGGTATTTTTTTTTTTTTTTTTTTTTTTTTTTTTACAATATATACTACCTGTAAAAGTTTGTATATTTTTTGACAAAGAATAACTGAATTTTAAAATATTTTTTTCGTTGATGTGTTAAATAGATAGGAGACACGAAAAACGCAATTACATATTAAGGAAACCAATAGTGAAGAATGATTCGATGAAGAATTGGTACAAAGACGAAACCAAAAATATTATTGAACTCAGGGCATCCTCCTGTTTCATTTAACACCTTACATGACGCATTTCAATTAAAAAAAAAAGTTCAACCCCTTAAACTTTACTAGGGGATGATTTTTTGGGCTTCCCTATATGTTTACATGTCCCCTGTACCCTGTGTTTGGGCTATTACTACACTGACATAACTGCAAAGTTTAGAATTTTAGTGCTACTTTCAGAGATAAGGTACGCACCTTATCACTGAAAGTACCGACTGACAGTCAGACAGAATTATAAGTATCCTCTGTTTTGCCTACGGATCCTAAAAACAACATTGGTTAACCAATACTTCACTGGACTTATCTCGAACACTTACATTGATCAACACCATTCAGCATTAAATATTTGGCTATTATTAATTTATTTATTTTGTTTATACATAAAAATAAATGAATAAACACCAATTTGATGATGAAAACTATTAACTAATCAAAATAGCTTACCAAAATACATCCAAGTTTTCTTGGTCCTAAGAATTATATTTAAGTCATCATAAGAAAACGTTTCTTACCTGTAACATAAAAAGAAAAAAAAATAACATTTTTAACTATAAATAAATACTGATAAAGCTACTAATTTAATTTTCATAATTAAACCACACCGAAAGTTAGAGGAAAAAGGTTCTGATAAATTATTGTAAACCCACTAAAAGTTAATAAGCAAAGTTATTAAAAGGGTAGGCAATTTTAAGTTTTCTAAGCGAGTTTATAAAAAGGGTTTTATTCTTGGCGGCATTGCCAACCTCAAACCTATAAATTAATTAGCACTCAGTAAAATTGTTTCACTATTGGTTTAATAATAATATCAGTATTCCAATAAACCTTTCAACAAAGGCCGTACAACTAAAACAGATTTTAGAAAGGATTTAATCCGGTACGATTATTGACCTAAAGATTTGCATTTCACTCATTGCCTGGGTAATTTCCTTGCTAAATTGACACTATTTGTTATTGTTTCTTCAGCCCGTTTCACTTATTTAAAAGTAACTATTTTAAACATTCGATCCTTTAAATCGGAAGAATTTCAGGAGAACATTTCTAAAACGCAAGTGAAGATGCACAACACTAAAAGTGATAAGATTTGCATTTCTGTTATTGCCTAAGAGTATTTGCCTATATATGTCTAAATCCATTAAATTAATTTACACTTTTTGTTCTTGTTTCTTTAGTCCCCTTAACTTAATTTTAACATAAGTATGTTAAAAAATCGGAAGAAGATAGAACGGAAGAATTTTAGGGAAACGTTTCTAAAACGGAAAAATTTCAGGGGAACGTTTCTAAAACGTAAGTGATGATGCACAAATTCTCAAAGCGATAAGACACAATGCTTGTTCAGCACGTTTACCAACACTATCCTCCTCCCTAACAACGTTAGACAAATATGCACAGAGCGCCTGGCCTACATTTGCTCCGATAATATATTAATAGGGTTTAAAGCTTAGAATATTATGCATACGAGGAATTATAGAGAGAGGTGGAGATGAGGTGCCATTATAGCTACCATTACCACGAGAGAGGTCCGCCCTGGGTCTCGTTGTATTAAGCCCTACCACCATCCAAGCAACCCGCTTAATAACATCACATTATCACGGCTTATCTACTATATCCTCAACCCTCTTACATCAATATTGATAATGGATACATCCTCATATGTACTGATTGTAACCAGACTTCCAAACAAACCTAGCTTCCATATGCTTATCTCAACTTATATGCTCTTTCAACTAAATAAAAACTAATAATGTAAAAAAGCACTAAAAACGACAATGACACTCTTCATCCAGTTAAATTTTAAAATTGGTTCTTCAGCATCAATTACATTTTTTTATAAAGTGAAAGTTTCGACAATTTTGTTATACATTTGATATCAAATTTGAATTTCCATATAAACCTCCAGAATATATGGAATCGAACTCATTTACAGCCAGTGTAAATTTGAGTGGCTATTTTGAGGAAACTAACAATTCAGTAGATAAAGTTGAGAGGGAAATTTGAGGAGACCTCCTCAGAGACGTTGAAGCTAGTTCTGAGGATGGGATACGTAAACTGGATTCAGCTCTCACTTAAACTAAATTGGGAAGGGTAGAAATGGCTTAAAAGATATTTTTTTAAGCAAGTATATGGAAGGTTAATAGGGTCTCCAGTTGATTAAAGCAGTGTTAAGATAAGAAGGTAAAGACAGGGAATAAAGGAAGGATGGAGGCCTTTGAAAATGAACGGATTTGAAAGGGTTATAGAACCAGGTAAGAAAGGGGAATGAAGATACCTTTCTACTTTCTACAAGGTATAAAAACCAAAGGACTTAGCTTAGGCGAGGAAGGAGGATAACCGGGGCTTTGGACTTGATTCAAGTCTAGGTCCCGGTATAAGGGCACGAGGGAGAGGGGAGGGAGCGGGGAGGCTTAATGAAAATAACTTCAACTCGGCCTTAAGATGAACTTAACCACAAGAATCGATATATTCTCAGGGGAGCCGGGGAAATAACTCTGCAACAACCAAACCAACTTAACTAACATCACCCTAGGGAATAATATATATATATATATATATATATATATATATATATATATATATATATATATATATATATATATATATATATATATATATATATATATAGACAATCACATAAAGACTTAAACCACACTGACACACGTCCTTCATATCACAGCTTGCAGATAATCAGCCACCAGCCTCGCACCTTAGAAATAAAACATCATAAATAAAATAAGGCTAAAATTGAAGTAACTAAAAAATAGCCTGTTAATAATTAACAGACTATTTTATTAGTCACTTAATTATTAGTGTGGCACATAGCTTCCTCAAGTCTTATCACGTATAATTAGTAAACATTTAAGATGATATAAAATGTAAAAAAGCGTTAATGGCATTCTTTTACGTCCCATTATTGTCTTATTTATTTAATTTTGTTTTAATAAACAAAACGTTTTGCACAAGTGGAAGATAAACCCATGTAAAAAAATGTATAATTGAAGAAAAATTAAAATAAACAAGGTGACATTGACGATGAGGCAAATTTTAGAAAGTGAATTGGCTTATCTTAATTCCCTTTTAATTTTAAGACACGTATAGTTTTAAAAAAACAAATGTATAAATGCTTTAGTGAAATTTGTTTATCAACGTTTATTATTCAATATCTTTCTTCGCTTATTAAATTATTATCCATGGTTTGCACATATTAGATTTATATTTGAATAATCTACTGTTATTTCTTTAAAACAAGTCAATATCAATGTATCATAGGAGCTTTAAATGTTTTCTGTATATAAGGAATACAGTAAGAGTTTATACTACGTAGTTAGAGACCTAAAAAGGCGGTAAAAACTTAAGCTTTTTCTTGGCTTCTTCTCCAGAATATTCCAGCACTGTTAAACTAGACATTTGAAAACCCCTTAAATAATAAAGAGGTGGTGTTTAACCAAAAGTGAAATCACAAAGTATACATCTATATTAAACAAAATAACTGAAGACAGTACAGCTGAAATTGAATAAAACTTAAACAGCATAATATGGATCATGTGGTAATCAATTATGGTAAAAAAAAACGAGAGCAAGGGATAGTCAGCGTCTTACTCATTTAGCAGAACTAAGAGAAATTAATAGTAGCAGGAAATTGGAGATGGATGCCATTTTTTTGGATGGAAGGCTTTTATACCCGAAGAAATAAACCAAGTAAATGGAACCTTTGAATAAACCCTGGTAGGCCTTGCATTTAACCTTATGCTGTATTGATACAAGGAGACCAAACCCTCCACACATCTGTGAAGTGATGGTCAGAAAAGTATGTTTCCACTTCTCTGGGATCTTTCAAGAAGCAGTGCTGGGCTGACATTAAAGGCCTGTTTTCCAAGTGGGCGTCAGTCACGCGCGTCTGATGTCTTGGCAGCTGACGGCGAACATGAACAATTTCAGAACATGTATGCCAAACCGAATGAAGGGGTTTATTTGGAATATAATATAATGTATGCCAAATTTTGTCAAAATCGGCCCAATAGTTTAGGCTCCAGGCGTCTGCATAGACGACAGACAGACACTTTTTTTAAAAACCACTTTTTCAACTCTCAAAATCGAATTTTCGCGCCATCACAACACTTCCTCTTTTTATGAGAATATAAAAATAATATAAACAATTTAAATTTATTCTGAACTGTTTATTACTTCATTAAAAATATGGTTTTAATACAAGACCCTGACCCTATGTTTAATATAAAAATTATTAAAAAATGTAACAATACATTTTTTTATTACAGTAGATTTCATGTTATCCTCTTCAACAATTAAAATTAGTTTTTTTCCAGCCATTGAGAAAAAAAACGAACTAGAAACAGGTTTGAAAGGCTAAATAGAAGCTAAATTAGGTGCGAGCCGCGCGAGGGTTGGTGGCTATACTGCTCTCTGTTAGTGTATTTAGTTTTATGTACTTGTGTATTTTGTACTTGTACTTGTACTTGTATTTTCATGTCAAGATGTTACTTGTTAACTTGTGTGATAAATATATTCATTCCGTTTTCACCCTCTGAACGAGTCGAGTCTAATTACAATACATGGTGGCAGCGTGAAGAACTTACGCAGAAGAAGAGAGAAAGAAGTTAATCTCAAGTAAAGTAAAAATAACTGTCATTAAACAATAATAATTTAATAAGTGACGTAAAAAAAAAAAAAAAAAAAAAAATTGGAAGATGAGCAAAGACGTAGAAAATTCCAGTGTTTCAAACTTGATGAACAGAACCTTGATGCATCCATCTATAGTGGCACCAAAAGAATTCTCTTTTAATTCGGTGGATTGGGCGTCATGGAGCAGGAGATTCGAAAGGTATCGTGAGTGCTCTGGTCTAAAGGATCAGTCTGAGTCAATGCAAATCAGTACATTTATTTATCTTATGGGCGATTTAGCTGATGACATTCTGAGTTCATTTAATTTGTCCTTAGGGGAACAAAATTGTTTTGAAACGGTTTTTCATAAATTTAATGCTCACTTTAACGGGAAAAGAAACATAATTTACGAACGGGCAAAATTCAATAAAAGGGCGCAAGGTGTAGACGAACCGGTAGATGATTTCATTAGGTCGTTACATATATTAGCCAAATTCTGCGAATTCGGTCAACTGCGAGACGAACTAATAAGAGATCGCATAGTTGTTGGTATTAGGAATGTGCAACTTTCCGAAAACCTACAACTGGATGCGAACCTTACATTAGAAAAAGCGGTTGAACGAGTCCGGCAGGCGGAAAAAGTCCACGAACAACAGTCGATCATAAGAGACTCCAAAATAGAGACTAAAGAGGATAGGGTTTTCCGGGTTAAGAAATCTGAAAACCGTAGGAATCAGTCAGATTCTAAAACTCGAAAACCTGAATCTCAGTCCCAAACATTGTGTGGGAAATGTGGAAAATCCCATACATTAAGACCTTGTCCTGCAAGAAACAGTCGTTGTAGGCGATGCGCTAAGGTTGGGCACTGGCAAAACGTTTGCCGTAAAACTAAAGCGGTTAACCCTATGGCTGTTGGTTCGGATAGTGATTCCGAGGGATACTTGACTACGATCCATGTTTCAGAGGTCCGAAAGTCGGAACCTTGGAGAATAAAAGTGGAACTGGGTGGCCGTGAAATAATCTTTAAAGTTGACAGTGGCGCGGATGTCACGGTCATAGATGAAGCTACTTTTAGAAAGCTTGGGAAAATTAAACTATCCAAAGCTCACCAAACCCTTAGGGGAGCCTGCTCTAGCCCTTTGGTAGTAAAAGGGAAATTCAAAGCAAACCTCAAGTGGAAAGGTAAGAGATTCATTGAAGTAATTTATGTAATACAGGGTAAACAGGAAGGTTTACTAGGCCGACCGGCATTGTCTGGGTTAGGGGTGCTAAAGTGGATTAATACAGTCACTAATGCTAAACCGGAAATGCGGTATGAGCATGTGTTTGAGGGTTTAGGAAGACTAAAAGGTAGCTACAGAATAAAGCTGAAAGCGGATGTCGAGCCCTACTCGGTGATGTCACCGAGACCCGTTGGGATTTTGTTAAAAGATAAACTTAAATTTGAATTAGACAAACTCGAAAAAGAAGGGGTTATATCTAAGGTCGAGGAGCCCACAGAGTGGTGTGCCCCGATTGTAGTTGTCCCTAAACCAAACAAAGAAATACGCTTAACAGTAGATTACACCCGGTTAAACCAAGCAGTTTTAAGGGAACGATTGATATTGCCCACAGTGGAGGACTGTCTTTCACAGTTGACAGGGGGAAAGGTTTTCTCAAAGCTTGACGCACGCAGTGGATATTTTCAGATACCACTAGCTGAGGAATCTAGGCTGTTGACCACTTTCATTACTCCATTTGGTAGGTATTATTTTAATCGTTTGCCTATGGGTATCACTTCAGCGAGTGAACATGTCCAACGCCGCATGTCCCAAATAGTAGACGGATTGCCGGGGATTGTAATATTAATGGACGACATCTTGGTATTCGGTACTACCGTGGAAGACCACGACAAAAGATTAAAAGAGGTTTTAGAAAAACTGTCAGAGGCAGGGGTGACTCTTAATCAAAGCAAGTGTAAGTTTAGGGTTGAGTCAGTTAAGTTCCTTTGGCACATTGTGAGTTCCGACGGTATTAAACCGGATCCTGACAAAGTGTCAGCAATTCTAGCATTAGAGGAACCCAGAACAATTTCAGCACTTAGGCAAATGTTAGGCATGATCAATTATCATTTAAAATTTTTGCCACACATTTCGGAATTAACTGAACCGTTAAGAAACCTATTAAAATCAGAAAAAAATGAAATTAAAAATTGGACGCGTAAACATTCGGATTGTTTTGACAAAATAAAAAAAATGTTGACAAGAGCTCCCATTTTATCTCTCTATGATCCTAATCTTGAAACCTGCATATCCGAGCCAGGAATCCGACGGATCAAAGCAGCCATGGAAGAAAAGAACTCTAGGTCTAAATACTATTTTGACAAGCGACATAGATGCAGGGAACTCAAGGATATCAAACCCAAGACGAGGGTATGGATCCGAGACCTTGGACGCTATGGTTATGTTATAAAACGTGGTAAAGAACCTCGAAGTTATCTCATATCGACTTCCTTTGGGAATGTACGGAGAAACCGCGAAGTCCTGATCCCCGTGACCGAGAGGACTTCCTCTTCAGTGTTCGATCCAGACTACACCCATCCGGAAGACGAACTTGGAGAAAAGAAAACCTTGCCGATTCCAAAGGGTTCCCCACCTCGCCAACAAGGAGGTAGTCAACCCTACACCACCCGGTGTGGGCGTGTAGTAAAACCCCCGGTCAGGTTTCCCCTCTAAGAAGAGAGGATGTTAGTGTATTTAGTTTTATGTACTTGTGTATTTTGTACTTGTACTTGTACTTGTATTTTCATGTCAAGATGTTACTTGTTAACTTGTGTGATAAATATATTCATTCCGTTTTCACCCTCTGAACGAGTCGAGTCTAATTACAATACACTCTCCGAGGAGTAGTCCGCGTCTGAAGGCTCTGAGCCGTCAGCGTCAGACGCGCACTAGGAAAACACCCCTTAAGTGGGGTCTCCGGGAATAGAACCCAGATATCTGTGGTCACTCATCCAAGTTGTGACTTCATCCGATGCTGCTTAACTTTAATGATACGAGAGCCAACTACTCTCTTATCTAGCTACTGAGGCCCCCGGATTGACTATACACTCAGAAAAGATGCAGCAGCATTGAAGCAACAGGTCTTGTACTGGAATTCTTAGCGAGAGAAGAGGTAGGCCTAGCAGGACCTGGAGAACGAGTGTAGAGAAGGAGATTCGACAGTGCAGAAGGGAACTCCTAAGGTTAGCTGAAGGGTTATCCCAGAATCAAGTCAAATGACGCTGTTTTGTTGGTTCCCTATGCTTCACTCTCGTGTGACAGGAATTAAGTCAAGAGGAATATACATGTTTTAACGACATACTATACTATAGTATGAAAAGAATGAAATAATAATGAAAATACCAGGCTTTAAGACCGGTAAAGGAATCGAAGAAACTGATCCCACAATTTCCTTTTCCTTCAAATTTATCTAGAGGAAAACGTCAAAGGAATCCAAAATAAGCTTAAAGCCAGCAACTCCTCTCTCGATAAAAGCCTGAGAGCTTAAAATTAAAACAAACATTCCGATTTTTAATGAAAAGAAATAAGTTTTCGAAACTCCAAGTCACATATTTGACTAGGGTAGAAAAGACAAAAGGCAGCCCTCGGGATTAATAAAGCCTTGCTTCGCATGACAAGACGAGAAAGCACATAAACTCCTGAATGATAAGACACGACTTTCTCCAACAAAACTTTAATCTTCAACTAGATAAGAGTCAAACAATCTAAGATGATAAAAGATTATATTCTCAGTCTCTAGATCAGTGGTTCTTAACCGGGGGGCCGCGGCCCCCCAGGGGGCCTCGAAAGGTATTTAAGTACTATATATATTATATTTGGAGATTTTAAGGGGGCCGTGGTTACCAAAAGGTTAAGAACCACTGCTCTAGATCATACAATATTAGCAAATATCCTTAAGTCCCAAGAACAAAACGTTCTATAAGTTCTAATGATAATAGTAATAACACATAAATTTCTATTACAGAAAGATAAGTGAAAGAGTTGATAATTACTGTTGTTGAAAGAATTATCAGTGAAATGATAATGATCAACTTAAGTCGAAAGAAGATATTATTGTGATTTGTTTGTCTAAATCTATCAATTGTTTCCCATATACTTTCTGAACAACTCAAAATCAGGTCATTACAGTTTACTGTAAAAGTCCTACTCGACGTAATCATCAGACTAAAATATTTCTTGCCTTACTGGGAATAAACCCACAAGTTAGAGTAGTTTAGATCAGACCTTTCAAATATCTGTAAAAACCCAGCGAGGTCTACAATCTAAGAAGCATTAAATGATTTTTTTAAAACTGTTTATTAATAAGATAAAATTAAGCACCTCTGATTATTTTAACTATATAATTATTTAGTTTTTTTTCCTTTGTTGTCCCTTTTATATTAACTATAGGTGTAGAAGTGGGCCGTGAAGGGTAATAAATAGATGTGGTTTAATTTTTCGAAATGGCTATATTTCGCCCCACTCCGGGGCATAGACGGTGCCGGTAAACGAGGTTACCTCAAGCTTCTATGTGATATTTTTTGTTTTTAATCATTTTTAATTGTTTTAATTGTTAATTGTTACTGTTTTAAATATGTTATGTTTCTTTAAACCAGTTAGTTTAGAGTTTAGTAGGAGAGTGACGTCTAAAGATGAATCTAATTATTTAGATGAATTTGACTAATAATTTTTTTTTTTTAAACATGTAACCAAACCTTCGTTTACCGGCACGTCTATGCCCCGGAGTGGGGCGAAATATAGCCATTTCGAAAAATTAAACCACATCTTTTTATTACCCTTCACGGCCCACTTCTACACCTATATATAATTATTTGTAATGAGGTGTTTTATAAATAACTACACCTGAGCACAGGTCATTACTAAACTGGACAGTCTTAAAACAATTCGCTTCTCGTTTGACTAGTAAAAGACTCAAATGGAATCAAATCAACCTCAAATCATTTATTTTTTATCCACTCCGGTTACCTTGGCCTTCAACTTGAAACACGATTAGGCAACACAACACTGAACAAAAGTATTGACATCATATCTGATACATTCGGGGTTGTAGGCCTTAACTTTCTTTAAACAAAAAAAAAAAAATCGTTTGACCATGTTGAACCCTTGTTTTTACTGAATGTGGTTCATAGATGGGCCAAATGAGGGATAAATTAAAACAACACCTTCTTCAAAACAACCTTGATTATATATTTCAACCCTCTCTTGGGTCATCCTCAATCAAGTGTTTCTGTTGTATGGTTGAGGATGACCCAAGAGAGGGTTGAAATATAGCAAGGATGATTTGAAGGTGTTGTTTTAATTTATCCTACATTTGACCCATCTATGAACCACATTCACAAAAAAACATCATATTTACAATGTAGTTTTGAAAGCCAACATCTCCCATCCCGTCGACTGAAGTCGATATATTGATTAGATGAAATTTAAATCGGAAATTTAACAGTAGAGTCACTCAAAGGAAGGACGAAGACAACATTATATGGCCTTCAACCACTAAGATCTTATCAAAAGCAAAGAAGAGAAGAAAACCATTGAGAGGAAATCATTGTATTAGCGAGACAAGGATTTAAAAGCCGTCTTTTTACACTTTGCTTCAGTTAAACCAACATTTAACCGCAAAGCAATTACTATCAGCACTGCCAACAGAGAAAGATGTCAGAATATAGACTAAATTGGAGTAAAAAAAATTTCCTATAAGCGAAGGCTAGCAAATACTTTGTTTTTCAGATATAACCGGTTTTTAAAATTTACAAAGAGGCCACTAAAACAATATTATCTTGAAAACATCTTGTTAAAAAAAATTGTAAAGGTACCTTTCGAAAGATAAGACAATTTTAAATAAGAAATAAAATATTTAATTTGATATTTTTACTTGAATTGTTTGGTAGTAAACAAATAATCATTGTGGATCCAACATCCCACGTAAAAATAAATCACTACAGTATACTGATGATATGTTATTACTTCCGAGCTTACCCAAGGTAACGGAAGCTTGTGACCGTTCTGAAGAACACAATTTTTATTTGTCTCTGATTTCAAATATCCCTGGAGAGAATCCGTTTTAGACATCAGGGAACATTTATGATGAAATCTGTCTTTCGGTCTGTCGTTCAACATTTGTGCGAACCACTATATCTTAAAAACTACTCACCCAATATGAATGAAACTCGGATAGTAGGTAACAATTAGCCCATTACTGGTCCCACATAAGCTATTCGCTTTTCTTCCACAAACATAAATGATATTTTATTAACACCTATATGTTTAACAGTACTCATATGATTTTTAGGAATTTTCATGGTATCTCCAACATAGCCTAAAGATTAAAGATCGCCCCAAATTAATTTCAACCGTTTGCACACTTTAAAGTTTTGCAAAACTCATACTTTTATGCATGTAAAAAATCAAAGCAATTTTGACAGATTTAAAATAGGAGGGAAAAAATGAAATACATTTTACAATAATGGGTTGTAAAATCATTAAAATAAGCGTCATGATGCGAGGAAGCTTTTTGCTGTTCTAATTGGTAGAAAATGTTTTTTTTAATCCCTTTTCCTAATCTCGGGAGTTTGAAAACCCCGAAGACATAAACCTAAATGATCATTATAAATAGTTCTAATTTTACTTTCGACTGTCAGTTGCAATAAAAAATACAGTCGTAGCTAACATCTTATTATGAAAATAAAAGGAAATGTCCTACATATTTTCTAAATAATAAAATAAGACAAAAAAATCCCTTTTTCAAAGAGAAAAACTGTTTAATATTAGGTCTTTGACCTAAGACGAAAAATGGCCGGAAAAAAGAGTACAACCATTAACGCCCACCTAATTCCAGGAGGAAATAAGAACAAACAAGGGGACCTCGTTCCTTAATTTCATTTGAAGCAGAAACGGAGAGAGAGGGGGGAGGCAACAAAGGATTATAGGGTTAAAATGAAGGCAAAGAAGAAACCATTATAACAATTTTCGTTTCCACCGGAGGACTAACGAGAATGTAATGTGCTAACCGCAGGGTCGGAAACAGAAGAAAAAATACAAAACATTGCTTGCTGAATAACCCTGACAATGAATAGAGTAGAACAGAACGGAGAAAAAACTCTAGATAACTTCAACGTATAATAACCATACTTTAACTGTTCACTAACAATATCATTATAACTATCATAATACTCGCTAATAAAGTAGTAACTAATAAAACTAACGAGCCTCATTTTAATGTTTTATATCACCCGTTCTTTCAGGCATAAATCACTAAAGAAGAATAGATGGTAATATCAACTATTAACTATAACGATTAGCAGTAGAATCATAAAAAAAATAAAGCTAATGACAATGATCCGCCGAAGAGATTTATCTCATAATTGAAGCATCAAGGCATAATAAAATCGAGGCGGCGCGGCGCCCTGTATTCTTATCTCATTTTCAGTTGAATTAATTTTTTTTTTAATTAATATAAGAATTATTAATTTAATTAATAGCATTGATTTTACTTTTTGTTCAAAAATTTAAAATTAATTTAATTCATCAAGGAAAATAATAACCGGTTCGCCTCGTGCGGAAATATTTCTATCTACATAAAGCGACGGTACATAATATATTTTTACAAAAATAATAGATTAACGTTTACTAATAATTAATAAATGGATAGATTAACAGATCGTATATTAACGTTTACTTTCTACACGCACTTACTAATAATGTACACTTATTTTCATATAAAAATAAATATACATAACCTGATAAAATAAATGCGCATTTTAATAAAAATAAAACAATTCCGAGAATTAATCAATGATTTTTAGATTGATATTTATGATTAACTTGCACATAGCGAAATTCTTGGAACTATGTAACTCATAACAAAATACTCGCGGATAACATGTTGTCAATTTATTAGTATTTATGATCTGATAAACCGAAAAAAAGGAATTTTAATAAGAATTATTTCTAAAAATCACATGCGGGGTGAATCAGAATTTTGCTTCACCAAATATTTCAAAATGGAGATATTAAGTAGAAATATGGAGGAATTATTTATCTATAGAAATATATAATTAGTGCGAATTTCAGCCTAATCGAAGAAATAGTTCCAAAATTATGTAACGCTGAAGTTTTAAAGTTCAAAAAAGCGATACTTTCAAAATGGTGGCTGATATCCAAACGAAATTCAGTAGACATGCAGGTCCTATAAAGAGATATTAGGTTTGTTCCAACCACTCTTCAAACTGGTTTGGAACTGCCCGACGCATGCGCATTTGGAAAAAAGCGTTCCATCGAGCCCAAACTCAAACTCTGACTGACTCCGACTGTTAATCGGCTGTTCCAACCACGCTCTGATTGAATCACGGATTGGTTTGGAACAAGTCAGAGCAGTCAGCGATCGGCGGCAGGGACTAGTAGTTTGGGATTGAGTTTGGGTGAACAGAAACGTAACCTTCCGCTTAGCTTCATTGTTTTTGTTTTGATTTCGCTCGCCTATTATTCTCCTTTCTTGCGAATCAACTCTTCTTTTTAAAATGTATTTGTACGAATGCGACGATGAATTTTTGTGCATATAATGGCATTTTCTAGATATTTCTGAAAAAAATAAAAATTTGACCTATTTTCCAAGATGGACTTTTGATACTTATTCCATTTTCAAACAAATATCGAAAGAATCCGATTTATTTCCGCAATATTTCTTTCGTTAACTGGACTAAGATTAATAATTGTTTTTTAAAACAAAAGAGCATTTAGGATTATATCAATAAAAATACGTGTGTGCCGTGAGTCTACTAAAACTGGCTCACCTCAGTAAGCCCGAAAATTGTGAATTGCGTAAATCGAAATGAAATCGTGAATTCATTTATTAAATAAACATTTCTAGAATGTGTGCATGTGTTTTCATCATATCCTCTATGAGTATGTAAGTTTTACTTCCAACTTTCGAGCTTAATTAGCATTAGAAAATGAAACTTTTGTGGTGTGGCCCCCCCTTATTGTGCGAGCCCCTAGGTGGCCTAAATCAGACCCTGATTTAAGCGACTGGCACTTATCTTCATCAACTATTGACTCATCCATCATCCATATCTTTAATATTAATAAGTTCAGGTATTTTTGATAGCACAGGAACGCAAAATCACATAAACGATCAACTCAAAAAGTTGTTCTGATAACAGTGCTAAAACCTACCACAGCAAACAGTTTGGTTCGAGAAAGGAGCGTTCCAACAAAAACGAAATCACAAATCAATTCCCAAAGGTCAATGATCGCGCATGCGCATTACGTCAATCACGGACTAATCCGAAACTGATTCGGAACTGGTGGTTGGAACAAACCTATAATTGGTGCAAGTTTCAGCGCTATCAGATTTTTTCGATTTTTTCTTACTCACCAAATAGGTTAATGGCGTAACATATGTATGGTTTTTCGGGCGGAGCAACTACAGGTAAGGTCTGATTATTTACTAAGTTTCAACTCTCTAGCTTAAACACTGCGGAGGTTGTACTGTACGTGACACAGACACATAGCTAAACAACTCACATGATTTTAAAAATACCCAGAATAATTCCGTTGAAATCTCGGTTTCGGACTTTTTGGGTGAAAACAAAATGTATCCTATACATTCGGAGAAGGTAATGAAAAGTAAAAAAGTATTGTTTGAACGTTTTGGAGTAATTTTTGGAGAATTGATTTTAAATGTGGTCATTTTATGAACATAAAACAAATGATGAATACAACAATATTACGTTTTAAGGTTTTTTTTAATATCTTTGAATTATTCAGATAATTTAATATAGGTATATACCCTTGTAATTCAATTAAATGCAGTGTAAGATGAATATAAGGTGTAATAAAGAATAAAAATATTTTTTCATCGGAAACGTTTCGACCCTTATTAAGGTCATCTTCAGTCCTTTATTAGTAACAAATAATTTAGTTTCACAAATGAATCCTAGTTTATTCAACTTTATCAACATTTTTTTTTATAAAATAAATTATGTCAATATAAATAAAAATAAATAAATAAATAAATAATAGTTACACATGAAATCCCGTTCTTACTTTTATAATACCTATTAAATTTGTCTTTTTTCCTTCCTCTTTTATATTTTTTTTTTTTTTTAAATATACACATATATATAATAAAGCACTTAATTAAAATTTGATTTAGTTAAGTAGAAGTAGGAGATCTCTAAATTGAATGCATTTTTAAACAAACGAAAAATGAAAAAAAATCCTTAGGAAATAAAAAAGAATATATTTATATAATAAGTTAAGAATTAAAAATAAAAGTTCACTCTTAGATACACACGAGAAAAAAAGAACCAAGATCCCTGATTAAAATAACAGATAAGAAAAGATTATTTATGAATAATTTTATATATATATATATATATATATATATATATATATATATATATATATATATATATATATATATATAGAGAGAGAGAGAGAGAGAGAGAGAGAGAGAGAGACAGAGAGAAGCGAAAACATTTACCATCTCTTTAAAAGGTTTAAAAAAAGTGCATTAAAAAACCCCTAAAGTGCATTTCTTTACTCTTGAAATAAACACCAAGGCAATTGCACAAATAGAAAAAAGTAAAAAAAAAAACTTGATAACGAGTGTTTGATAAATAAACACACAGAGAAAATTGCATAGAGGGTATGAGAACAAGTTGGAAAGCAAACAGAAAAACCGTTTCATCACATAAACTTCAAAAAGACTTTGTAAAAGTTAAAAGGGAAAAAGAAAAATATATATACATTCAGCGTATGTCTTTTTTTAATCGTGAGTGTTTTTTTTTTTTTTTTTTCAAAAAAAAAAAAAATGTATCATAGAAGGTTAAACCACCTGTTGGGGGTTTATAAGTGGAGGACAAGTGAAGTAAACTGCTGTAGGTAACACGACTCGGGCAACCCGTGTGGCAGAAGAAAGCGTAAAAAGACATGAAGAGCAACTTAATATGGCGTCTAATCACACTACACAACTCCTTACTCTAACCTCCCACTAGCTTTTTTTTAGAAAAACATTTTCCCTTTTAACTATCAAACTTGGAAAAAAGAGAGAGAGAAATGTATCTTGAAAAAGAAAAACTCCTTACAAAGGAATGGAAATGTATATGTGGGCTTTTGAGTGCTATATAAACATTATGCATGAGCAAAAACAATTTTTTATCTTGGCTTTTATTATCCGTAAAAATATAAGGCATGTGCAGGATACACATGCCAGGATACACAACACATCACGCCCACATTTTCTTCCTCAAACAAGCCTTATCTTTAACAAAAATTTCTGTATTAATGATTTTGGTTAAAGCATTTCTTCTTTTGTTGTATCATACTTATAAAAGTCAAAAGGCGACGATTGAGAGGTAGAACAAAAGAGGATTCTAGAAGTCAGTAAATTTGTTTGAGTTTGATTTCTTAATAAAGCCGAGGAAAGGGTTTGAGGTGGAAGCGACGAGGTAGCATCTCAGCGGAGAGGCTAAAATACCTGTAATTAGTTAAGCTGATTAGAGAGGGCGAAACTTTGCCTACCTCAAGTCAGAACCAGGTGCTTTCACTCGGTTGTACCCTCTCGGTGCTCCACGGTAACTATTAACCATTACCTAATAAGCACTTAGCTAGAAATCACGTCAGTCCTTAGTCATCAAGTCAACTTAAACTTGAAGTAACACAATCAAACTCTCAAACTTAAATATTAACTCTTCATAATATTAGGTTTTTGTGTTAACTCGCTTTGAGTAAGAATTTTCACTGAATTTAGCGGAATTCATCCAAAGCGAATAAAACTTAATAAAAATTGTCATCTAATTCGTGAGGCTCATAGCTTCCTCGCATCCTATCACATACTTCACTGATGTTATACTTTTACTTGTGCAGTATTGTATAATTTATTTAATGGTTTACCATTTTTTTTAAATAAGTCAAAATTGTTTCATTTCTATACACGAATAAACGTATCAATATTAACAATACTTAAAGTACAGAGACACCCGAGCTTACCAGTGGTAAGCTCAGAATTCGGAAGCTAAATTAATTAATAATAAATGACATACTTTTTTAAATACCCCTTATGATGGTTAAATAGTGGAAGAAAAATGTTGCACCACACATTCTTCACTTCCATCAAGATGCGGTATTCAAATAAATAACTAAATTGTTGTCTTGTTACGATGCCTAAATCAATGACTCAAGTCCCGGAAGCGCTGAACAGGAAGACTCTTTCAACGCAACTGCTAACTCTTTAAAAAATATAATAAGAACTTCCCTTATTGAAGATACCATTAAACATAATCAAAAACCCATCAATTTACATTATATGTAATCAAATCACAGATGCAATCGCTTTAGTTTTGTATGCAACCACGAATTCTGGATACAAAGTCAATTAAGGCATTTTAAATATAAAACAACTAATTGACTAATAATAATAATAAAAAAAAAACCACAACGACATAGTGAATGATTTAAAAGGCTAGGAGATGAAAGACGAAGCTCGACCGCAAGAGCTGAGGAAGTTGCATATCGTATATTATACGAGAAGCAGATGGGAAGCGCTGTACTGAGCATGCAAATATCCTTGAGAATAATAAGCTCAGTGGGGACAGATGCAAGCCTGTCATTAGGCTTGCAGACCACCCCGCCAGGTGGCGCAGAGCTTCCCAATAACCAACTTTATCTCCTTTAAATATGCATTTGTTAAAAAAAACAGAAATCCTAACCTAATAACTAGATTTGTAAGACCTCTGCCAGATTTTCACTTGATTTAATTGAAATCATAACTTGAACAACAGCTTTCCTAATGCATTTTTTTTTTTTTTTTTCTCAGACAAACTTTCTCATATAAAAGTTCATAAATACTTAGCCCAGTGTTTCCAATTTATTAGTTTTGTATGTACATTTAATTATTATTGAACAATTCATGAATATTTATCATAAAAATAACTTCCCCTGCGCGGGTAATCAAACCCCTGGCTCTCTCCGTCCGCGTTTTAAGCTATTTTCTCAGGAACTAGATTTTTTTTTCGGGAAAACGGCTTATCGTTAGATTAGTATTTAAATGGACTACATTTTAGAATTTTTTTAATAAAAATCGTCGGAACTGTTTTCGAGAAATAATTGTTTTTCACGTTTTTTCAGAGTTTGGGAGGGGGGGGGGCCCAAATTTGGAGGCTAAAATTCATATCTCGATTTCGCCAAGGGGTATGATTTTTCTGAACATGTATGCCAAATTTCGTGAAAATCAGCCTAGTAGATCCGGCTCCAGGCGTCTGCACAGAGGGGCAGACAGACGACAGAGACATTTTTTAAAAAAAACACTTTTGAAAACACTTTTTGAACTCAGAGGACCTTAAAACGTGTAAATCCATCAAAATCGAATTTTCGCGCCATCACAATACTTTCTCCTTATATGAGAAAGTAAAAAGTATAAAAATATGATATCAAGGGTTAAGCTAAATCATGGTAGATAATAAATAAATAATAATTAGCCCTTTCTAAGGACGTTATCACAGTTCAGGGGTATGCAATAAAAAACTGTGTGTACATAGCTTCTTCCTATTTACACGATTGGGTTAAGTCCTCAAAACAACCCTTTATATTTATATATGCATATATGCCGATGTATTATTCTTGATAAGTTAGAGTGGTATCGAAAAGTACATATAGAGACCTATAGATAGGGACCAATACTCGTAACTAGTCTAATGTAGATTAAGATATTAGCCAAACCTGTTTCAGGATCAAATATATCTGATGCTAAAACACGGAATACTTTCTTCTGCTTGAAAAATGATTCTCATTCTGAGGATGAAATAGTAAGAGGATAGATGACCCAATATATCTTAACTAAATTAAGGATCCATTATTACTAAAAACATTGCATTTACGTAAACAATATAATCTATTAATAATTTCAAGATAAAAAGAACTTTTTATGTACTACGTTTTTAAATTTTCTGTTGAATCGTATGTAATGTTGATAATATAATTGTTATTGTTATATAATATAAAATATTAGTGAAAAAAAAAAAAAATAGTTCCGAATTTATTTACTTCACATAAATGACAACCATCTAGAGAGCTGATCTTAAACCTATAAAAGGACAAATCTTTCTACAACGGATCTCCCCAACACCAAATTGTAAAGCGTGCCATCGATATATTTGAAATAATATAAATAATATAATCGATATTTACTGTTTTGCTGTCATTCAATGTTTATCTATCACAAATTTGAGACCCGTCAAAATGAAGATTGCGTAAATATGGGACATGGCAAAACAAATAAAATAACTTGCGGATTTTTTCCGAACTAAATTTGCTGAAAACCAATTAAATTCTGCTGAAAGATGGCTAAAAGTATTAAAATAATGCATTGTCATCGTGTTCTCTATGCTAAAAGTTTCAAATGCCTAGCTATTCGGGAAGTTAGTTAGAAATCGATTGCCAGATTTGTACCGGACCAACAAACAAACAATCAAACAAACAAACAAACAAGAAAGCAAGCTAATAAAAACGTAGTAAAAAGTAGTTATTTTTTAAAAGAAAATTTCAAGTTAAAATTCTCACGGCATATATAAAAGGAAGTAGGAATCACAACGGTTCACATTTATACTTGCGTGGTAAACAATGCAAACTTAGAGAAAAAAAAGACTAAGAACCTACCCAGGATATTATCCTTTTAGTATTTAC
This sequence comes from Gerris lacustris, assembly GCA_951217055.1. Classification (NCBI taxonomy): domain Eukaryota; kingdom Metazoa; phylum Arthropoda; class Insecta; order Hemiptera; family Gerridae; genus Gerris; species Gerris lacustris. Next base: position 30,946,525 of record OX578281.1, on the reverse strand, counting down.
TTCTAACACGAATATTGACTTCAACTGCCTTATTCCTACGCATTTCCTTTTGAAAACAATTCCTTTCAGTACACTTTCAATTCAAAGAGGAATAATTGTTCGGGAGGGAAAAATAACTAAGGTCGTCAACAAAAGCTGGCTTTAGAAAAATAAAGGGTCTTTTATGCTCAATATGCCTGCCTGACCAAAAGGTCCATTAACTCAACTTAAGTTTATCAAAGAATCCAATACCTTAGAGAAAGGTTACAGAAGCTATTCATTTTAGACCGAGGAACATGAACCTAGCTTTAAATGAAGAATGTAGCAAGGTTATAGTTGTACCTGACTCGGTGAAGTGATGGGAGGCTGACAGGTATAAAAGGATATCACATACTGTAACACTTGTCTACCTGAAGGTATCTGATGGCGACGTCTTGTAACACCTGCTCTCTGCTATCAAGAAATAAAAAGGTCTATTTCATTCATACTGTTGATCTTCCTTTCACTCAAGATGCTAGAGCATCATCAAAGATCTTTAAAAATGGTCTGCCAATTAGTATGGCACATAGATTCCTTGCATCCTATCACGTACTTTATTGGTGTTATGATTTTACAATTCATTATTGTCAAATTTATTAAATTGTTTCCCCATTTGTTTAAATCAGTCAACTTTTTTTTACACCAATATAAGTATCAATTTAGCATTTAATGTACGCAGGCAGTTAAAATTAATCTACGGCTATCTGCAGGCTACTTTCGACAAAACATCCAAATTTCTTAAAAATTAGATAAGTACTTTTGAAGATATGTGTAAATAAATTTATGTTTGCGCAAATGTAGAAGAGAAACAAATGGACGCAGATGGCCGTAACTTATTTGAGACCAATAATCGGCTAATTGTGACTTACCATGTAAATTTAATTAAAATCAGACAAATATAGTTTTTTTGATGTTGATTAGCAAATTTTAAAATCAGACAAACAGACTGTCACGAGACAGAACCAGAACCAAAGGTGTTTCCCTGATGTCTGAAACGGATATCTGTCTCGGATTATTTGAAATAGGAGACATTTAAAATTTTCTCTGTTCAGAACGATCACATAGCTTCAATTACCTTCGGTAATTGAAGCTATTCGGTAATCTCGGAAGCAAAACAACTAAATAAATTAGACAATATTGGGGTGTAAAAACATAACATCAATAAGATACGTAATAGGATGCGAGAAAGCTATGTCCAGACTAATTGACAGACTATTTTACAATCTGTTACTTTATCTTATAAAATGACAGTGGCAATTTTTAGTTATTTCCTTGTAGATGGGTACTACTGTTCTAAGTAATACTGCTAATATTTATGACTTAAGATTGGAGGAAAGAATGCTTGGAACAAGACACTCAGGTGTTAATGATTCTACTACATAATGTATCAACTTGTATAGCAAATAGAGGTCACATTAATGTGTACCTTACCGCTCAGGCTTAATTCAAGTAGCGTGATGTAAGAGGTTTGGTGTCATTGAGACAAGACAAGTTAAGGAGACCAGGTGCAGTTTGGTCTTAGAATAGCGTGAAGAGGATGCTTGTCACGTCCCAACAGAGTTTCAAGGGATGTAATCATAACACCTGGACCGTAAAACTATGTACTTACTACTTGCACCACGTTCGTCGTAAATACACGTAATATACAACTTTACTACTACTAATACGTATGAGCAAACCCGTCAACTCAATATCTTAGGTCATGGTAAAATATAAAGTAAAATAATAACTAAATTTAGGGTCTAGGGACCGGCGTAGACGAGTGGTTAGCGTACTCACAACTCCGCCTAAAACTAAGGGCAAAAAACCCAACATATCTGGAGAGTTCAAATACCAAAGTGAGACATCAGTAAGACATGTTTTACTGATGATCACATCGAGTATATGAGTAAAGCCTCGTCCTGTAATAACCAACTGATGCTTTAATATGAACGTAAAAGAGACAAGAAAAAATACTCTGCCAATTGGAGTGGCACATAGATTCCTCACGTCCTATTTTGTATACTTTAATGAGTGTATGCTTTTACAGCCCATTATTGTCAAATTTTTTTAATTTTCCCTCCGAATTTTAAACTGTCAAAATTGTTTTGATTTTTTACATGGTTAAAGTATAAATTTAGGCAATATTTAAAGAGCGCAGGCGGTTGAAATTAATCTGGAGCTATCTGCGGCCAACTTTCCACAAACTATCCAAATTTTATTAAAATCGGACGAGTAGTTTTTAAGATTATGCTGTCGCTATCGGTCCCCCGAAAAGCGAGATAGGTATCACATGAATGAATGGTTTACGTTGCTCCCTCCACCCTTTAAATTGAGCGACAGGCTGACAGACAGACAATTTGACAGACAGACAACTGACAGACCGTTCCCAACGGATTTCTGTATTGGAATTTCTGAAATCGGGGACATACAATTTTTAAAGATCGTATAGCTTCAGTTACCTTCGCTAAGCTAGTAATAATAAAGCATTATCCAAATGGCCCTTTCTAACAGAAACCTGTAATTAAAAAAATACACATTTTCAGAACATAAAGATAAATCCATGTCATTTCTGTTTACGAAAACATCCTGATTTTCGTGAAATCCGAAAACGAAGTGTTAACAATCATTTTTGAAATTAGTTATTACTAGATTTAAAATCAAATTTACTAAGTAATATGAGGAAGTTTTGTTTAAGTTTGACGTTCTTTTTATTAAAAAAAAAAAAAAAAAAAAAAAAAAAAATAGGTTGCTTTAACTATAAATAATTCGACCAGGGTGTACGAGCAGTCACGCACCCGTCTAACAATCCCTGCTCAATCCCAGACGTATCTGGTTCGGTCCCCCGAAAAGTGAGACGGGCCACATAAATATGATGATCACATTAAATGATAGATTTACATTGCTCCCTCCACCCTTTTAAACCTTTTAAACTAAGTTGGTCGGAAAGTGAAGAGAGCAAAAAAAAAAAATACATTGAAGTAATAAAATAATGAATTACAGAGCAAAAAAAAAAAATACATTGAAGTAATAAAATAATGAATTACAGTTTTTAAAAAAATCCACTAGATCAGGTCGATGGAATCCAAACTAGAATGATAATATTACATTCTAGAAAGGAATATTACATTTTATAATTTAATCCTATGTATATAATAATTTCCTAACTATAATCAAACTGGTGATTTTGTTTTTAAAGAGAAACCATTTTATATTCTTTTTCGGTAATTTGAAGCACTTTTTGTCAGGGCCGATTTAACTATAGGGGCACGATGGGGATGGGCACATGCCCAGGGGCGCAAGAGGTTTGGGGCGCAACTCAAAAGGTTAAAGGGGGGGGGGGGACGGCTAATCTTTGCAAGGGACATGGGAATATGTTTAAAGTAAACTAAATATCCCTTATCCTAGAAAAGTCCAATGTTAATTATTATTTCCAGCTTTGTCTGAATTAATCTACACCAAAAATCTAATTTTACTAGGCTAATACTTTATAAATAGATTTATTAAAAATATTATTTATTTATAATATACTACTTATACACATAATATAAGCTGGAAATTGCTTTAATTCACTTAGGGCATCCCAGATATGTGTTATATAAGTTTGCGACGGTTTCTAAGATGAGCTAAACTTTTGGGAGCCAAAAGCTAAAAAATAGGAGTGTTCTGAACGCATAATTTAATGCTCTACATCTTTAGTTATATGATATTTTTCACTTGGAATAACCATTTTTGAGTTACAGGAGTATAAAACTGAGCATAGCACACTTTTCAGGCAAAATGGTAACAAAATGGCACAGTTTTCAGGCATCGTGACGGGGTGCCCACGGCGCAGTGAACGTCTAAAACGGGCCTGCTTTTTGTTATTATTTCTATAGACAATTTTACTGTTACACTTTAGCGAATATTGTATCAGAAGGAAAAAAATAGATAAATTACACATTAATTTAAATAACAACAATTTAATATTATATTACACACAACGGAGCAGGTATTTATAATGCGTTTAAATATATACGTAACCTAAATCAATGAAAACATATTTTATTTTATTTTCTATCCAAGAGATATTAAATACAATGTCTATTCAATACTGAGTTTAAAACTATTAATAATCAATTATATAAGAACCATTTATACACTAAAGGCAAAATAATTTTCCCCCTAGCTTTTAAAGGTGGGGCCCCCAAAATGTAGAGCTAAAATTAATTTCTTGATCTCGCCCCAAGATACAGTTTTTATTATGATCATGGAAGCCAAATTTCATCGATATTGACCCAGTAGTTTAGTCTCCACGCGTCTACACAAACGAACCGATGACAGACCTCTCTCTCTCCTGTATATCTTTTTTTGATAAATGGAGATTGAAATTGTTACTTAATTCACCGCCATTAATACGCAAATAAAAGTCTGATAATGCCCAGGTATGGACGAAAATTTGCATCAAAGTTTTTTAATGACCATCCCTTGAAGAAAAGAAAAAGAAATATATACATAGATATATGTACTCTACTTATTTGACAAAGGTATAAATTTACCCGACCTCGCGAATCGATCATGGATACTACGATAAACTATCATAGTTAAGGGCCATTAGCATAGAATAATACTAACTCCTATATTATAATCATGCGGCCATCTGAAGTCTGGAGCTATGGTACACACTATACTAGTCTTACAATGAATGCTTACTCTGACAGCTCAGATAGGCCAACTTATGTGAGCAAATCAATAAAGCCACTAGGCCTGTAGGAGGAACACCGCAAGTGACATTTTTGTTTGCCTAGTTGGCCCTACCCTCAAAACTTCAAAATATAGAGCTCTCACTGGCTCCCCTCCCTTTAATTTTGATTTTCCCACACAGTATAAACGGCAAATATAACTGTGGGGAGAAGTCAATGTCTGACTCAAGTGTACCAGCAACTTAAATAATAGTTTTTAAGAATACCGGATGGAACTTCAAATGATTAGTTAAATTTAACTATCTTTAAAAGAAGGGGTTTTATGTTAAGTTACACCAACTACTCTTTTGTTCGACGTCTAATGGAAGAAAGTTAAAAAATCAATTTACCAAAAGAAAAACCAGGGAAATAAGTCGTGTTAAAGTTAGTTTTAGAGAAACAAAACTAAGTTGAAAGCAGGAGTTAAGTCCGAGGAACAAGAGGACCCTAACAACAACTAATATAACTTGCAACTTATACCTTTAGCCCGGTCCTGGTCCTCTTTACCTAAACTAACAAACCTGAACAAAGTAAAGCTCCAAGTAAATCACTTGTACACCTAACTAATTACAACTCTCCGCTCCCAACAACAAACGTAACATTACATCTCTCAAAGCATATTAATTTTACATTTTGCCTTCATCAACTAAACCATAGAAGCTAGAACATCCATACAAAGTTAAAAAAAATCCCTTAAATATTAGCCAAATGTACATATTAGTATAGTCTAGTGCCCATTTATGAAATCGTATTTTCCGCATAAATAAATCAACCATTTGTATTAAATTATTGCGTAGACTTCCACGGTTGATATCATCATTAAGTTCTAGGTCTTCCGGTGGTGACCGCGTCATGTTCGATGTGTTTTCCGAAGTTTCGCCTCCTTCGCAGGAGGCATCAACCAGTACATGTTGTTCTGAGCGAGGGACAACGTGGAATAGAGAGAATCTTCAGGAGCAGTGCTAACATTAATTCTATTTCTGGGTCTGAGGCAATATCTGTTGCTTGTAACATTAGATATTGCATTATTCAAAGCAGGAGTAGGAGATACCTGGGGGGCTGGATCACTTCTCTGAGCTGTAGGTTGATCCTTGTCCTTACCTTTATTTAGGGAGGTGATGGGGTTTCCATGACCTGGAGAGCTTGAACCCATCTTCCCTGTTAAAATTTTCTGGCTTCTTCTCAATTTCAATGGCCTCTCGGAAAAGTCTTTTATTGAAATACCCCGGTACTAGTGCCAATCCTCTGGTATCCTCGAACTTGATGAGGTGGCCTCCTTTATCAGAGTTTACCACTACTGCTGACTTCCAGTCGTTATTTTTCACGGCTATTATGTGTTTCTCGAGACAAGTGGAGATCAATCTGCCTGTCTGGCTAATATACGACTTTCCACGGCCACAAAGAATTTCATATACCCCGTTGGTTATAAGAGGGAAAGGGTCGTGAAGAAGGGATGGTAATATGCCGGTGGTACCTTTGACGAAAGGTATCACCGGCATTTCATATACCCCGTTGGTTATAAGAGGGAAAGGGTCGTGAAGAAGGGATGGTAATATGCCGGTGATACCTTTCGTCAAAGGTACCACCGACAAGATAGCACGTATTTTGAGGAGGCACGAGATACGTAACACCCTTACAGCGAGCAACTCATTGAAAAACTTACTTGGAACGGTGAAATGTTTAATATACAACATTAAATATGACTTAAAACCCCTATAGTTCGGTAATTTTGAAAAATGTCATAATACAGTTGCTTTCTCTACTCATCAAGAGCTTTAAAATTATGAACAACCTGATAGGTATTCCTTTTTTATATAGGCCATCTTAAAAATATTAAGTATACAATTTCCGAAACTATATACAGTTGTCACAAATGCTGAGATGCACCTGTTGCCGAGTTTCGTCCAAATAGGTCAATTATTACGCCAGTTACTGCTGTATAAACAAACATATACCAACTTTTTACTAAGACTTTATTAGCTTGCTTTCTTGTTTGTTTGTTTGTCCAATACAAATCTTTACTTTTTTGCCCTACTTTACTTTTTCGCCCTACTTTTACTTTTTCTCCCTACTTTTTGAGTTCAGGGATGAAAAGACCTGTTTTAGTCCCTCTAAACTAATTCAAAATCATAACTTTTTTCCTATTGGAGATAAAAATCATAACTTGTTCTCCCTACTGGAGATAAAAGTTCTTTTTATCTTGCAATTATAAAATCCCAAGTCTCTTAAATAAAGAACTCACTCAGCTCTTTTAATTAACTGGAGATGCAACACATTAAGAACTTGCAAAGAACTGTGCTCTTACATCGGCCATATTTGTAAGTTCAAAAAAGTTAAATTATTGTCACTAAGCCAATAAATAAAACTCAATAAGAAAGTTGATCATAACAGAAAACCTATATTAACAACAGAAAACCTACAAAATTAATATTAATAATACGCCGATTTGTATCACTTTAAAATCAGTGCATTGATGATTGATTACTAAAGAAGTTGAAGCTGGTCTGCATTAATCATTAGCTATAACGACCTTAGTACAGATATTCACTTTGTTTCGTTTTTCTACCAATTTAAAGTCTTTAATAAATGAATTTTTCGTGTCCTCCTATAGTTTTTTGAAATATAGGAGGAGACAAAATCTGTTAGAAAATAACAGTTAATTTTATTAGTAAAAAAAGGAATTATATGACCTAAATTTTATAAGAATATCCCTACCCCTATCTTAAAAATTATTACTAAAATGATTATTTAGAATGCTATATCTTAAACAAATATCTTGGGAACGTCGGAAGCAAGAAACGTCGGAGTAATTTCATTAAATTTGGAAGATAAAAAAAAACTTTTAAATAGTCGCCATCTTGAAGCTTGTTAATGAACTCGTGCGATCTGTTAAATTTCTTAGGTTCGGAGAAATTTATTTTACATTAATACATGCCTTTTCAAAGATCAAACTTCAGTTAAACCCATCTGACTTTTACCAAAACAAAATATTAAAAAATAAAATCTATCCATTTGTCACAGTCTAGTATAAAATAAATCACCCTCCAAGAGACCTACAAATATTTTAAGGTAGAACTAGAAAAAAAGGGAAAGTAAACAAAAAGATAAAAAAAGAACGAAGTAATTCGAGTGAAAACTTTACAAGCAATATAAATGAGAAAGGAAAGAGTTACATTAGAGTAGAAATCAAGTCGTGACAACGTGAAACCACGATATATATATATATATAAACAAAACTAAGAACTTAAACATATATTTCACTTGCATCTATACTATATCTAAAACTTATTAGTAATCTATCACAAAACACTTCTCAATAATCACACCCCTTTCAACAGAGAGAACACTAACGAGTAACACTTTAAGACTTTTATAAAATAAGTACAGGATATTTTGAAGCAACGTCTTTTATGTACAGAGTTCAGGTTTTCTCGTCTAACTGTGAATTTTTTATACCAAACAAACAAAACTCAAGCAGTTAAAAATTACAGCACAATAGAAATAGTTATTTATGTAACTAGGCAGCACAATGGAATTTTACTGACGAGTGATTAGATTAGCCTCCGAGCCGTAGGCGAGGACAGGCTATGATAATTAATTAACTGCCGAGGCGTATCCGAGGCATGTAATTTACCTATTTGACTGTCGAGGCGAAGCCGAGGCAGGCAATGAATAAACGAGGCAGAAATGTTTCCTTTGCTGCCTCGTTGCATACAATATTTTATCTACGGGCGGCAGAAAAATGAAGCTGCTAACATACCATCTTTATTAATATAACATAGTTAATTACTATGTTATATTAATAAGATAATAACAAACGTATTAACTAAAATTAATGTTCATAAAAGAAATCAAATAAGGTTTGGAATATTAACAATAAGTGAATAGCAAACTGAATCTATAACAACAAAATACAAAACAAACGTTTATAACTCACAAAACTTCTGAATGAATAATTCACGCAATATAAAATATTTATTTATATTTTTACTAAAAAATTACTAAAAGTATTAAAGATATCTTCTATTGCTTACAATAAAAAAGTAACTAGGATAAATCAAGAAAATTAGCTAGTCTAATCTAGAATGACTTCAATAATAATAATATGAATAATGTTGGATGTTTACATGAAGCTGCAGTGTGGCCAGTGACTCCGCTATTTTTTTAATTAAAGATCTACTATTCATTGAACTTATTTAACAGAATTAACAAATATAAACAAATTATTTTATTATTAAAACGTTTATATTAAATATTACTTATTGAACTGTAATATATAATGTTATAGTTATAAGATAGAGATAATAGTATAAACTGTTCTTGCCAAAACAAGAGGTTATGACACGCAGTGGTAAACACTGTTACTTTCTCTGCCTAGGCAGGGAAATATTTCCCTGCCTAGGCAGAGAAAGTATTTTCCTGACTGTTTTAACTACTTACCTGCCTGCATTTAATATTTTAATGACAAATCTGCGAAAAAGTACTTTCCAGCCTAAAAACAGTTAAGCAATGTTTACTTTTGCTGCCGTGAGTAGATAAATATTTTTACTGGCCACTTAAACTCATCGACATCAATAAACTAAAACAAAATCATCTACTAATTTGTGTGGCACATTCCATTTCTCGCGTACTATTATTAGACAAATGGTCAAATGAGGTTAGGACCTGTTTCGATAACCAGTGGAGTCTTCCTTAATTGTAAACAATATTAAATTTGCTCAAACAGTTTAAATTAATATGGGACCATCTATAGGTTACTTTTGACAAACAATCCACAGTTCCTAAAAATCGGATCAGTTCTTTTTATAAAAATGATGAGGTGTAAATAAAACAAAGTTGTTGCTTCGATTTCCAGTGAGCTCACACTTATTTTTATTCAATACTAGGAGACCCTGGTGAACTTCGCACCGCCTAACAGTCAATGAATGTGAAGTTAACTTTAATTAAACTTAATTTAGTATATATTAACAAATAGCTGACCCGACAGACTTTGTCCTGTGTTACGTAAATATTAAATTCGAAATTTTATCTATTCATTTAGTAGAAATATTAAAAGGTGTTATTATTAAAAATATTTTTAATAATAATAGTTACAACAATTATAAAAAAAACTCTGACAGCTGTGAAGGAGCTAATGTAAATAAAAAAAAATTAGAGACTAGGAGACAGATAAAATACTTAAAAAGTGTTTTCTTCATTTACCGATGGCCGATGGCACAGCCAGTACCGAGGGCGGTTACTAACTACCAAGAAGATTAACTATTCCTTTCCTCCCAACTAAAGACATAGGTACTAAGGGTACTGCCGGACAATTATAGAAGGAGAGTACCTCTAACTACACTTTTAACCACTTGACTTAAGTTCACCACCAGAATACAGTTCAAGAGTGCTTCAGGTTAAATGGTTGCGTTGAACAAGTGGTAGGTGATTTTCTGAGAAGAAAACTCTTGCCTGGCAATTTTCATGCATAATTGACACTGGCAAGATTGCTTCCTCAAGTGAATTTGGCACAATTGCAAAAAAACTGGCTAAAAGATATAGTCACTTCTAAACCACCATTAAAAAATATAAAACCATTTTCGGGGGTTAGCCCGGATATAAAAATCTAGAAATAAACTAGGATACTTATTTTCAATCTAACCACTAATCCACCACCAAATTCCTTTCACCATAATTTTCAAAATACTTCATTTCTAACAAAATATGTAATTAATCGTGACTGCTAAGGCAGCCAGATCATACTCATATTCAGGCGACAGACCTTAGATAGATTGTTCAGTCTAAACTTTCAGGCCTGCCGGATTGTGTGTACATTTTTTATTATTATTAATACCTTTATTAAATTTTTAAAATGATAATACATATAATACATTACGTATTTTACAAGTAATAATACGGTTATCTCTCCACTAGAGAACATATAGTTCTGTGCTGTGAAGAGAAAACTCAATAAACTACTCTGCTTAGCAATAAATAAAATTTGTGAATAAAAATATTTGAAAAATTACAGCAAAATGAAAATAAAATAATCCTACCGCGGGTTTCCGCAAGCCAAGCGAATTTCCATTGGAAATTTGTAGTTCAATGTTGTGCAGTTTAAACTTCCTTCATAACTATTACAATTGTGTGCATAAATTTAAGTTAAGAAAATTTAAAATAAATAATTTAGTTGCATTAGGGTTTTTATAATAATGCTTAGTTAAACATAATAGTAGTAGTTTCAAAGAGGTTTAAACTGCACAACATTGAACTACAAATTTCCAATGGAAATTCGCTTGGCTTGCGGAAACCTGCGGTAGGATTATTTTTTTGGACTCAGGACCCTAAAAAACAGAAGCGATACCTCACTTGATTTTTTTTATTTTTTTAAATCTTTGGTGACTCATCAGGAGGGGTTAAAGACGCCATAAAGATCCCATTTTCAATAGGGATCCTTATCTCAACAAGCTTGATTTTTCGGTGCAAGTTATATTTTGATACGTCAATTCGTTCGAGAGCTATCGTGCTTACAAGAAATCCGCAAGAAATTGTTGTAATTACTATTATTATTATTATTAAATTACTATTCGAATCGCTATAGTAACTCATTTTTTGGATTCAGGACCCTAAAAAACATAAGAAGCAACACCTCACTTGATTTTTTTAAATCATTGCTGACTCATCAGGAGGGTTAATGACGTCATAAAGATCCCATTTTTCGTGGGGATCCTCATCTCAACGAGCTTGATTTTTCGGTGCAAATTTTATTTTGATACGTCAATTCGTTCGAGAGCTATCGTGCTCACAAGAAATCCGCTAGAAATACATATACCTATATATATATATATATATATATATATATATATATATATATATATATATATATATATATATATATATATATATATATATAGATATATATATATATATATATATATATATATATATATATATATATATATATATATATATATATATATATATATATATAGTTTAGTAAAACCTATTTTTTCGTGATCAGGGACCCATGAAACGTATTTTGGCCACATTCTCGTCTCAAACTCCCGCCATGCCAGTGGCTCTATTAGCGAATTTTTTCCAATGGAAATTCACTAAAATTAACCATAAACTATAAACGATTTTATTTTACCGAGGTTTATTTGAAATAATTTGTTTAAAATTTACAATAATAATTAACACAAGAAGAGTTCAAGTAACAAAAAACTTATTTCTAGATCTATTTTTTCTATTATTTAATACTAAATATTGTTTATAAAATAATATTTGTGGTGGCCTAAAAAATCGTGTTTTCAACCGTACCTTATGTTTATTTTAAAAATGTTTGACATTTGTAGTCAGTTCAGGCACGTGAGCAAAATCTGTTCAGATTCGATGAAATTTGGCAAACATGTTAAGAAAATTATACCCCGAGGCGAAATTGAGAATTTAATGTTAGCTATGTACTCGTTATTTAGTATGTACTCGTTATTAGTATGTACTCGTTATTGTACTCATTATTTAGGGGCAGCTGCCTCCCAAAAACTCAGACCGTTTGCCGGAAAGATTTTTTGAATTATTTTGTAATTATTAATTACAAAACAACACAAAGCATAGCAAATGTTTTAAAGAGCACTTTAAACGATTAGCTAAGTGTTTTCTAACAATTAAATTAAATGTAAAAAATTTAAAGATTATGGGGGTTCCAGGTATTTCAACATAATTTTTAATTTTCATAATCATTTCATGATTAAACTAAATAATGTATATAAAATTAAATTATAAATAATAAGTTAGATATGATACGCCCTTATAATTAATCTGAATAGTATAAGTCACATTGTATTTATTTTCGCAATCGTTATTTTGTTATTTAAGTGTAAGTATGTTAATTTTATATTGCTTGATCTGATTAAATTTAAAAATTTTCTATTTAAATTGTAATGACTCCCAATTTGACTCTCTCTAATGAAGACAGAATTTTTAAATTGTGTTTGCAACTATAGGCTGGATTTCAATTGAAAAAAGTTTGTAACGACGGAAGATGACTTTAAAATAAAGTTGAAACATTTCGTAATCCATTTTTGATCTACACATTTATCTACACCTCTACAGCCATCAAATACTTATATTCATCTAAATAATTTAGTTAATTCTAAATTATTAATTACCAAACAAACATAAAAAGGATCTATTTCATTTCTCTTTTTTGTACCGATGGATTACTTCAGTAAACGATAAATGTTAAACTGTCAGAAGCGAGACGCAGAATCTGAAACCAAGCTCCACAATGTGGACTGTTTATTCAAAGCTCCGAGGTTTATTTAAACCCAATATGTAAATGATGCCTCCGAGACGCCCTCACAAACAACAGAGAGATCCGAGTTATTGAAAACCATCACAAAAGAGGTAATGGCAACTCGAGGACAAAGAGCTTTCAATGCTCAAAATCATAAATAGACTGACGGTTTCCTTCTTCGCCGAAGAAGACGGACGTTTTCTCCTTCGAGAAGACGGACGTTTTCTCCTTCGAGAAGACGAAACGAGCTTCCGTTCAGTTTAGAAAAACTGAACAAGGGTTCAGCACGAGTATCGTGTAACGAAACAAATTGGTCGCGAAGCAAAGCAAAGAAAGAGAGAAGAAGTAAAAATAAAACCTTAAGGACAGTAGCTTCTAAAACGTCACAGAGCACAAATGTTTGCGACACCGGCACCTACAGATCAGGACTCTCGGGATGACATCACACATAAGAGATCACGACTTAGCATCTAAATAGCTATCCCTAAAGCTGCCGGAACAAATGCACAACGAACAAAAAAAAGAAGGCTATCTATGTGTGTACAAGGAAATCTGATTTCACACTCATCTTTTTAAGTCCTTCTTGTCATAATATGCAAATTTTTCTATTTCACGAATCCGTTTTTCGACAACAAAGGAAAGACTGAAAAAACTTCTATTCACATTTAAATTTTATTTGCTATTTAGTAAGCGAGAATGAACCATTCTGAAAACTTGTTTAAAGTTTTTTTTCTATTATTTAAAAAAATATAATAAAAATTTAGTTAATAGAAAACACACATATATATATATATATATATATATATATATATATATATATATATATATATATATATATATATATATATATATATATATATACTATTACTACTATACATGACATAAAAGGAACGAATGAATAAGAAACAACAAAAAGGTGTAATTGATAGAGGTTGTTTGCCGGGTTGGTTCAGATTTAGATAGTTGCGTCCTTTGAAAATAAATGTTAATGAATTATTTTATAGATCGTAGAATTACTTTGAATCAATGATAACTCACTCCGGAAAAACTTAGAAATAAGTGGGATATATTATTATAAGTGAACCCTCTAAACAATGTAGGGGTTAGCAAACTACTTCTTAGTCTCATAAACAGGCCCTTGACCCATTATTGTTAAGCAGTGGCGAACCCACGGGGGATGGGGGACTGAAGCCCCTCCTCAGAGCCCTCAAGGAAATATACAGACTTAAGAAAATACTATTTACTTATACGAAATACTCATAAGTAAAACTATTTTTGAGTGATTTTAATACTTACTGCTCATAAAACACATTAAAGAAAGTTACATTCTTATAAGTGGACACTACGCCCCCCCCCCCCCCCCCATGACCGGGGGCATGACTTCTATTTTTGACGGACTAGATTTCAGCCTCCACCCCTCAGAAAAAAATCCTGGGTGCGCCATTGGTATTAAGCATGTCCTTCCGTTACCTTTAGTTAGCTCGAAAGCAAAATTTAGTTTTTATAAAAAAAATAAAAAGTTTTTACTAGTTGACTAAGGTAAATAAAATACAGGATTTTACTTAAGTTTAAATACAGGAAGCCTCAAGAAACCCAAATGTGAAGGCGAAATATAGCATTTCAGAAGAAAAAAAGTAGTTTTATGTTTCTTAAAAAAAGGCAATCCCACAAAAAGAAAACATTATAATTAAAAGGTTCAAACTACTAAAGAATAAAAAAAATATCTATTTCTATATGCATACCATAGAGATCACTTTCACCCAGCAACGCGATATAATTAAATATCTATTTAAATGAAGTGGCGTCCATCCGGTTACGAATTAATTATACGGTTTAATCAGCTAATGTAGCGACACAGTAACCCCGTGATCCACAACATACATAGTTGTATAAGCCTTTTGGCAGGCCTAGGCCCTCTACGGTTCTTCAGGTAAGTTCCACAACACAGTATGTTCCACGGTGTACAGGAAAATATGATGAAACATGTCCTTGCAAACGTATTCAGATTCTTTAAATTGTCTTTAAGTCAAACCAAGTAGGCACCGTTATGCATAGTTCTTAAATTCGTGGTCAGTTATTAAAGGAAAAGGAATTTCTTTGAAGTTACACCTGTAACAGAATTGTGCTATATACAGAGGGCGACGAACCATAACAAGTAATATGTCAAAATGAGATCGGGAAATATTTGGTAAAGAGAAAGAGATAAACACTAGAAACGCCATCAGATGATAAGAATCAGAACGACTTACAATATCTAAATAATTACAATAATTATTTAAAAGGGTTTCTGTTTTGGAGATAAGAAGATTCAAGTTCGAATCCCCACACTCGGTGTTCGTCCAGCAACGCGGAATAAATGGATAGCTAAGCTAATTAAGTGAAGTGGCGTCAATACGTTTACAGACGTCAATTATACGGTTTATTCAGCTATCCATTACATATATAGTTTGTATGGGAGATATGGGGTTTGAGTGTTTGAGGGGTCTGAAAACTACATTCTTGTACTTTAAATTTCATATCTAAACTTAAACTATTGGGGGAAAGCTATGCAACGACGACGGTTTGAATTAGGGTCTTAAAAAAGTCGTTGTCTGGGTAGTTCGGATAAAATAAATGTATTTAAAAAGTGAATGAAACAAAATTACAAAAAAGGGCGTATATTAAAGATTTACTTGTTGTATAGTTCAATGTGTCCTCCAAGTTCATTTACGACAGCCTGCACTCTGCTCCAGTGGGATATGGCTCCAGCAATAGATGATTGAAGCATATCATCCCAAGCACAAAGAATCCTCTTTCGCAGTTCATCAACGTCCTTTATTCTGCCTCCTTCGTACACTCTTTGTTCTTACCAACCCCAGACAGAGTAATAAATTGGATTTTGTTCTGGATTGTTAGGCGGCCACTCTTCTGGCTAAATGAAGTCTGGGCAATTCTCTTGTATGTATTGTTTGCAAGGGGCGATCGGCCGGGGTACCATCTTGCATAAACGTGTAATTTAGCATTTGAGGTTTAATTTCAGGCAACATTGCGTAGTTAGCACATTTTCAATGTTTGTTATAGTTATAGTTATAACACTGAGTGACACCTCCCACTTACCTAAAAAGAACCCCCTCCCCCCTTTCCGCCATAGGATCATTTATTCTATCAAAACTATAATACCAGATAACGATTATTACCCGGACAACGACTTTTTTTAAGACCCTAACTCAAACCGTCATTGCATGGCTTTCACCCAATAGTTTGTTAAGTTATATATATGTAATTTAAAGTAGAAGAATGTAGTTTCCAGACCCCACAAACCTCATATCTCTATCTATTACAGAAGCTGAGCTATAAGTGTTAAAAAAAAGTGAGATTTTTTTTGCCCACCCTGTATATATATATATATATATATATATATATATATATATTTTTTTTTTTTTTTTTTTTTTTTTTAAATAATAAATTATACAGTTTAGTGCAATTAAATTGCATTAATAAATTTCACAAGTCTAAAACATACTCAGATAGATAAAGGAGAGACAACGTGAAAACTACAATTTTGCAAAAATATCATTTGTGCTTTCTGGGTATTGGTTACACTTAAAGTATTTTGTTCTGCTGATAAAACTAAGATTTTTAAAGACCAGCCATACATTTGTTTTAATGTGTATACATTTATCCACCACCATTCCAAATATTCCTGTATAGTTAAACCATTTTGTCTTTTAACCGTTAACGAAAAGATAAAATATTAATTATACCATTAATATCTTAGGATTTAACAAATTTACTGTTACGGTCTCAATAAAAGCTATAGTCCATCGATATCACTTTGTTTTATTTATTTTTTATATACCTACATTTTTTTTTTACTTGTTTATCCAATATAAATAACAACACCCTTACATTCTAAAAAACAAAAACGATTCTAAAAACCGATCAAAAACTAAAAAGTATTGCTAGAGCTTAAAAAGCAGTTATATTAAACTTCGATGTGGAAAAATATATGTAAATTTATTATCCGAATCTTTTAAAAACTCCTCTAGAAAAGTAGGCAATATAATAAAGAAATGAATGAAAAATATACATATATAAATAAAACTAGCAGCTCACAGACGACTAGAGAAAACCTAAACTAAATTACATTACACACACACACACACACACACATATATATATATATATATATATATATATATATATATATATATATATATATATATATATATATATATATATATATATATATAAAAGAACCTTTTTGCAGAAGGGAAAAACGGAAAAGGAAAATTCCGCACATTAAATTTACACACACGCATAAAAAAATTATGTAAACATGCCATGCAAGCACCCACACACACAAAATATACGTATATAGAAAAACAAGATGCCGTAATCATAAAGTAACCCTCAATATTAACTCTTCCTTGGCCTTTTCCCTTACGCCGTCCCGCCAATAAGCTCCCTCCCTTTTTCCCCCTATACCCTAAATATATATATATATAAAAACACGAGCGCGGAAGGCCCATCAAATGGTATTTTATGAAAATGCTTTTTTAGTTATGACTCCTACAAAGGATACCCCCGGCTTTAGAGTGAAGCAGAAAAAAGAAAGAAACATATAAACACAAGGTAAAGGGACCAAACGCGAATATCAATATAAATGAAATATATATCAAGTAATATAAATATTTGAAATACTTAACAAAAAAAAAAAAAATTACATAAATATACAAGTAATAATATCAGCTTATATATGAAGGAGAAACCAGAGATTTATGTATATCATATTCATTGGGAACGCTATATAGAAAACCAATAGCCTATCTCCTGTTTTGTTTTATTACAACTTCACTATGATTACAAGTGAAAAAAAATAATGTACGATATAAAGCGTGTTATAAAATGAAATTCGATAATAAACATTCGAAAGTATATACATAAATATAGTAAAGTATAAAATAAGTATAGATTCTTATACGTGTTTTATGAACGCCACTGAATTTACAATGATTATAAAATCGTTATCTCATAGCTAATCATAACTGTACTGTTTTTTCTTGCATATATTATATTTTTAAAGCAAAAGGATATTATCTTCTGATTGTATGCAGTAAGGTTATATTATTTCAATACATTGTGCTAATAATAAAACGATAACATTATACGATGTAATTAATATTGTATTACATGTGATAATGAAAGAGAAATAACACTATAAGATAAATGCGATAATGTGTTATTGGTATTAAATTACAAATCGAGACTAATTGTAATACAATATCAATCTATAATCTGAATAGGTAGGCTTCCAAAATTCAAGAATTCTTAACATTTTAACCTTTCCAATGAAGACTTTTGTATTTTAACGGATGCTAAGTCCAATATTTGGCTTCCACTACTGGAAGCAACAACCCAGATTCTCAGCCAACATCAAGATGATTCCAATAGTGAAAGCATTTTAAACAAATGAAAAGTTTGTTGCTTCGAATAAAAATCACGATGTATAATACCCCAGAAGATGTTACCCGATACACCAATACTGCATAATAAGTAATCTTCACCAAAAGAAACTTAAACTACAAATGCGAATTTTAACCACTGGTCATCTTTAGTATTGTTGAAGCGAGTAGAAATGCCAGTTTAACCTCTGTTTCAGCTCCTACACTAATTTTCTTTTATTAGTTCTATTATTCTATTACTGCAACAGAATAGGACCACAAGAGGTTAAAAGCCGGCTATGTACAATGGAGTTACCTTTAAGCTTAATCCACACCGGGACTCAATGTAGCGCCTTATTCGCGTCTTTGTTGCGGGGCTAAATCGGGGCTGTAGCGATTCAGCCTTCTCAATCTGAAGAGCAGTGAGTCAATCTGAGAGTAGTGAGTTGAGAACTGAAGCAATATTTTTAGGATATAGGTATTCACGAAATCTTTTCCTTACGTTATCAAATATTGATGTAGCCCTTTGAATGTCATTCTTATATTAACAATTATATATTTTAGGCTCGATAATGTCTGGAGTAGCCGAAACGTTACCACACAGTATGAAGCAGTGTTAGTCTTATTTTTCTTCCTACCCTTCAAGGATCCATATAAACGACTTAATACTAATTAAAAAGGGTACACTTAGCATCACAACAAAAAATTATATATTTTTGTAATCAGCTCGACGTACCCTTTCATATGATACCCCACACGGTCTCCAAAAAAACAATTATTTTTTAATCCCTAAGTCTTTTTTACCCTAATTATTTAAAAAATATTTTTTTTAGTTCGTTATATTTTTAAAATGTGTGGGTAGGCGTAGGCACTATATACATCTAAGCCAAATTTTTAATCTATTAAAGATTCAAAGTGACCGGACGAAAGGTGTAAACGTGAGAGCAGGGACAGACGGACGGACAGACAGACACACGCAGGAAAATATAAGGGTCCTTGGTTTTGCCTACGAACCCTAAAAAATTCCGTTATTCTTTGTCAAAAAAGGTTTGAAGTACTTTATTATAAGTCACATATTTAGCTCGAATATATTACTTTCACTTGTTGATAATAATATGCACGATCGATAGCTATGTTTAGTAAAGTATTTGGTTAAAGAAGTAAATTTAATAAATATAATATAAATACACCTAAATCTTCACATACTCCGTATAAAAAAAAATCATATTAAACGCGGAGAAAAGAAGATACAATTTCATAAAAAACTAAATAGTACTACGAAATCCCGGTTAAAACTACTATTAATATTCTAATTCTGTAAAACAATAATTAAAAAGTAAAAGCTACACCCAACCTAATAACATAATATAGCTAGTAATAAGATATCTTTTAAAATAATTATCACAATAATAATATAATTTTTAACAATATAATAATTATAATTAAAACAAAAACATAAATAACAAACAATTACACAGATTGAACTACTTTCTTATAAAAAAGGAAGAAATGGTTGTGGGAGAGATTATTTTTTTAAATTAATTATAACTAATTCCTTATAAAATAGATAATGAAACAAGAAAAATAAAAAATATACACCGCAATATCGCGTGTTATTAAAACCGAAAACTAAACCAAAAATATATATTCATATAAAAAATCATATAAGAATAAGACATAACAAAAGAAAGATAATAAAAGACAAAGAAGAATGGATGGACATTAAGAACAGGAAACAGCAACAAATGGTGCGCACAATAACTTAATTATAGTACTCGAATAGACATTAATATATGTGTATAAACAGGATAATTATAAAACAATTAAAAATAATTTTAACTATTATCTGAGCTCACGGCAGTGCGCAAGGCCAAGTTCCAGTAATCATGCAGTGTAACTTTACTTGAACCAATTCACCCGGTATTTTTAACACTCATATCTCTACTTCCTCTTAAGAGCAGCTTTTGAAACTTAGAACAGACTAAGCTTAAGTAGCTTAGAACACGGTAAAAATTAATATTAAGCCACAGACGGACACACTGACTGCCTTATCATCAAAATTATAAGTAACTTAAAGAAAAGTCAAAAACTTGATATTTAACACAATTGTAGATATAGCCGTGTGACTGACGGAAAATTTAAAACAAATAGTTTTTCCCCTCCCAAATAAAAAAATGGCGGACGTTAAAGTTTTTTTTATGAATTAAAGGTAGGTCGCATCGAAAAATAATCGCACAAACAGCTACTGATTTTTAAAGATCTACAAGTTTGATTCTATGACTTTTTTCATACACCCGTGGTACCTTAGTTAGAACTAGATTTAATTTTTTTTTAATTTATTTTTGACTTTGAGCTATCATAGCGATTGCAACTATTGGCCGATTTTATTTCTGATTGGATGGCTCAAATCTCACAATAATGCTCTTAAAGTCAAGTATTTATTATTTTATAAATTCTCATTATTACTTTTTTTGTTTACTCAGTATGTTTTCAGCAAAACATACTGAGTAAACTTTTTCCCGAGTGCCGTGTCAAGTAATCTTTTTTTTTTTTTTTTTTAAAAAAAAGATTGTTTTTGGATTTTTTGGATTGTTTGTTGCATATAATTTGAAAAGCCTCAATTTGAACTTTAAGTCTGTGTAATTTTGTTCACTTTTAAATAACATAGTACAAGTATTTTTGTACCGATTTGTGTTGTAAAAAAATATTTTATATGTAATACTCTATTCTCTATACCCGTGTTATTCTTGGGGTTTAATGTATGTATACAAGGGAAAAATGCAGTAGCCTTGCTCCCTCCAGTGCCTCATAAAAATACAAGAAACCGCCAACGATGCTAAAGCTAGCGCAAAAAGGAATTATATCCCCTAACCGTGAAAAAGGGCAGAGTTCCAGACCCCATCCCAAAAAAGTCAACCGATCAAAATAGTGATATCTACATAAAGGCCAAGTCTGCTCTTTCTTTAATCCATAAACTCACTTCACTCTTAATTTCAAGAGCAGCACTGCTCTTTTACTGTATTGCTTAACACTAGGCCAGTTTGTGAATGAGGCATAAATCTTCAGTATCATGCATACCTACATAGGAGTTACGTGGGTGATCAGTGATTAGACTTAAAAAAATGACCCACCTACTAAACTTAATTTAATAATTTTAACTAACTATTAGCTCTAATTTAGTTACATTACTTAATTTCACTCAATTTTTGGCGGAAATTCTCATGAAAATTGCTTATTTAATGTCTAATTTGTATTGGAATAAAAATCAATGCAACAAGTTATAAATGCAATAAACGAAAAAGAAAAAAACTCGTCAAGAACATGGAACATGCTTTAGCCCCACTTTTTTTGTATGTTTGCTGCTTCCTTATTTGCTGTTTTTAGTTTGCTCTTGTTGTGCCTGCTATTTAAACTTGCTGATTTTCCGCATGAAGTATTCGAAATTTTCGAATTCTGGTAGTCAAAATTCTGAACAATTCAAGGATTTCGTAACTCTTCAGCGTTCCTAAAAAACGTGACACTTTTTTGGTAGTTAGGTCAAGGCTAAAGCATGTTCCATGCTAAAATAAGTACCTTCTGTTGACCAAGCCCTGACAAACAAGTAGGGGTGAGGGTGTAACATAGTTGTTCGATAGTGCTGCTCTACTTCATTTTCTCTATTTCATTTTGGGTAGAAGCAAGACAAATATTTTACTGACTTGACAGCAAATCTACATTCCCAAACTATAGTAGTCTGATGACCGAAAGTAGGAAACTAATGATCTGAAAGTATCAAGTACGAAAACCAGTCTATATCGGTGAATATATATTTCAGGCACACACGGGAATTAGTTCCTCTTTTCCCTGTTAATACTATAGGGGGTCGCTACTGCCTATTCAAAACTGTAAAGTGGAGATCCACCCCCAATCTAACCTTAGCAATGCTCGCATAAGAAGGAAGTTGAACATCTTCTCTATTTATTGTCACTGTGTCAACCCAACTCATTATCACTGCAACTTGACATGAGCAGTTATGGTCCTACGCTTATCGTAAGCACAGATTTAATACGAATAAAATTTTAAATAAATGTTCGTAATAATTAAAGCAACTATATTTAAAACAACCGAACCGTAACACGGCATATAAAATATAAGACAAGTTAGCAGTTAAGAGGAGAATTTACTGTAAAGAAAAAAATATAAGTATATAAAAAACAAGTAATGTTTTATTTTATTTTTTTACAAAATATCTTAACACAAGATAAGTTATAATGAAGGAGAAATAGAATGATGAATTACTCAAGGGGGGTTCATTCAGTCCACAACACGCCAATCTGACATATTTCACGCTTACTTGACTCAACATCAACTAAAATCTGATATATATATATATATATATATATATATATATATATATATATATATATATATATATATATATATATATATATATATATATAAAGAGAGAAAATGGTTAATTACAGGGTTTAAGATAATTAGTGTGGATCAAGAGTTATTTTTTTCATTTTAAAATGTTAGTACGACGAAATGATGACTAATTGTTTAAATTATTTATACATTTATTTTTTATAGAAAGTATAAAATTATAAATTAAGACTAAGATAAACGACAACTTTCAGAAAGGAACACTTATACATATATTTTTAATTAACTTCATTACGATTATTATTGCACTTAGTAATTATAATTATTATATACACACACACACATACATATATATATATATATATATATATATATATATATATATATATATATATATATATATATATAATATAGTCCAGTAATTTCGTGGAAAAAAGACCTATTCAGTAGTTAGCTCTTTTTTCTCGAGTATTCAGTAGTTATTTTATCTTTATGTTTTTTGGGGTGTTGAATCCAAATTGAAACTTTGCCACCTCGTAAAAGTGATGCGTTCTGAGAGGAATGCGAAAAACTACATTACAATCATAAATTCATCACATAATCTTAAGTCTAAAAAACGTATTATTAATAAACCAGTCATGCACCATGACTTAATGAGCGAATTTTCAAAGAAATCTGCGTTTTATCGGCTTATGATAATATAGGAAAATTTTGGTTTAGAATTAGCTCGGATGAAAAAAAAAAAATTTGGGACACAGGGGTACGGGGTACAAAAGTCAAAATAGTATTTACCCTTCAAGATGCATGTCGTTGGAAAGCTCTTTCAGAGTACAGTAATTGTTGTTATTTACACTTTTATCATATTTTCACATAAAAGGGGGGGAAAATGGAAAAAACACGTTTTTATGCTATTTTTGACCCTAAATTGTAAAAATTTGACCCCTAAATGAACTCCAAAAATTCTGGCCAACGAACTCATCCTTTCTTTTGATATTATTGACATTTTAAAATTTGTTTGAAATTTTTAAGTGCATCCTAAGGGGAGATATCGTCTGGAGTGACACATATATACATACATATATACATACATATATACATACATATATACATACATATATACATACATATATACATACATACATAAAAAAAAGTGTTAAATTTTAGGAATCGATTCAGAATGGTCTGAAACGGATTTCCATGGAAAAATTTTTCAAAAATTCGCATTACAAAAATTTTGAAGCCATTGCAATAGCGTAATTTTCTTTGAAAATTCGCTAAAAGGAAAATATAACAATGTGCAATATTTCACAAAGCTTAAATTACCCAGTAGAACTGAGGTAATGAAATAACCTAGAAGCATTTAACATTACCGGATATGAGACAATTCCTAAGAAATAGCCAAGCTTTTGTACTAGAAATTCTCTACGACTTTTAATTTAAAATGAGCCAGCTTTTTAAACGTTGCAGTTATCTGCCCACATGAATTTAGCTTGTTACACAATGACTGGAAAAATTGTTTTATATTCAATTAGGTCTAAGTGTAAGGGCATTCTTAATTAAGTTATTGTGCCTTTACTATTATACCTATTAAAAAGAAAATACATTGAAATTTTAACCCTTTTTAAAATTCGTGACTTATAAATAATTTAGTTGTTGAATTTAAAGAAGGGACGAGCAATTTAATGTTACTAAGAATACATATAAAAAATATTTCAAAAAATTTAAATTACTGTAACTGACATTTTTATTATAATTCTCTATAATTTGCACAAAATGTCTTCTGGGGTAATTAATTAGTCCAATTAACTTAAATTAAGTTTGTGAACACTCATTGAATATACTTTAAAGTATAAAGCTTTAAAATATTAGCTGAGTTGCGTTTCTAAACATGTCTTTTACAATTTAAATATTTTGTGTGTAATATTAAAATACCTAATGAAATTCTGATTATTTTCATATTTTCTTACTGACTAAACTTGATGTACTATCAAAAAATATGGAAAAACCAAATAGCCAATTTATTTTCAGCGACTCATCCGGAGCAGACCTTGGCAATAAGCTCATTCATCTAGTATCTGGAAGCTATAGAATAGAATTAAATAATTTCAGTACCCATAACAGCTTTCCCCGTGAAGAAAACAATCTGTGTGAAACTCTTACGCGTTAGAAGTGAAACTTAAGTTCTAGAAACTATGTTCCCTCCTACATATTAATATAATATAATTATATAAATATGTCATATATATATATATATATATATATATATATATATATATATATATATATATATATATATATAAGTTCTAAGCCTATAAACAATTAAATTGCAACAGATCAAATATGAAAAATATATTAAACAACGCTTCCGTTACCCTTGCTTCGGTAAGCTCGGAAGCAAAAAACTCTATTCTCAAACAATTTGAAAAGCACAAGAGATAGGGACTATGCTCAAATAAATTAGTGAATAATCCCAAAAAGAGTTTACGCTGCTGGCTACCGAGACCGAGTTTTCCCCAAAAATAGTTTTTAAAGGTGAAAGTAAAATTAAATTTTGTAAATACACACGAGACGAAAAAACAATATAAATCAAATCGGTTTTTAAAGGCAAACTCATCTTCAACCCTTTTCAACCCAAGTTTCTCTACCTGTGTTAAAACATTTGCACAAGGGGTTATAAAGCCTAGCAGTGAAACGATAAATTTACTTTGGGGGCGTCGGGAGATTCGGCAAGGCAGGGGGAAGGCTAATGTTTGGAATTTTCCTAACCATACCCCATCCTACCACCCACCCCCTTTCGGACCGGATTTTAATAAAGAGCACCAGACTAAATATTTATTATTTTAATTAAACGTCGAGTAAGAAGGGAGGAGAGAAAGAAACAACTTTGAACCCACCAGTAGGAAAAATAAAGTCAGATATGTTTCCAGAAACACTATAGCTAATACACAGCCAACAAACTAGAGTGTAATTTTCAAACCATTTTCTTGATTATTTAAAATAAGAGCGGTCCATGCCTATAATATCACCGTTAATTGTACAATATTTAACCTGATACTTAGATTCAGTTATATATATATTCTAATTTTTGTGCTGGAAATTTCGGTCCCTGGATCTAGTGAAAAAATAGTACGCTATAATATATTAGGACTAATCTGTCAAGTCAGACAGATAAAAATCATTCAACGAACGCGTAAGTCCGTGGTTCAAATCCCGGCGTTGGAGTGAGAGACTTCACTGAAAGTAAAAAAGAAGCGTGTTTATTGTTGCTATTGTTGACATTTAAATGAGTATACTAAACCAATCGTACTTTTTTTAATATGCTTTTAATTATAATTACTCACCTGTAAGTCAACAATAAACACGTTTCTTTTTTACTTTCAGCGAAGTTTACTAAAATTTCCGCATTATGAATGGGTAATAATATTAATATTGATCGAAACGTTAGTAAATAAAGAAGTTTTTCCTAAAGTCCGCCATGTTTAAGCTCGATCCTTTACCAAGTTATGGAAACACAAAAAAAGTTTTTTACATTTTTTTCTTCAAAATAAAATTTTTATACATTTTTTGTGATTAAATTTGAGGCTAAGAAAATTAAAATTACATTTTTCTTGTAGGAAATATTGTCAGCATTATAACGATATCAAACATTTTGTTTAGGCTTATAAATATAAATATATATATATTCACGTATATGTGCATATATTATAAATATGTTCTATGTCAGAGAATGAATTACAGATGAGTTCTTTTTCCCTTCATTTAAAATTTCTACTAAACAAGCAATTATTTTTTTAGTTTGTTTGCATAAAAAATATAACTTATAATAAATGAACATTATTATTTACACTGGATAACGCTCCTTTTTAAGACGAAATGGTCAGTTTGCTTTATTTACAAAGGACTTGTGTACGTCCGTTAAAAAAGAAATGGCTCTTATGTTAAGAAAATGTAAACAGACAAAGGAGTAATTGTTTCGGCACTAAATAAATACGGAGAAATGAGGTCCAGCCGATTTGTAAAGGGTAGTTAGAGAGAGGAATTCGGGGACATCG
Organism: Gerris lacustris; assembly: GCA_951217055.1. NCBI lineage: Eukaryota > Metazoa > Arthropoda > Insecta > Hemiptera > Gerridae > Gerris > Gerris lacustris. Next base: position 30,919,692 of record OX578281.1, on the reverse strand, counting down.
AGTGTCGAGAAGGGTATATCCCGAGATACCCTCCTGAATTCGAGTGCGTCCACTGGTATGCTACGAGTTCAGACGACAGGGACTTGTAGTCCGAGATTCAAGGAGGCCGGAGTTAAGGGCTTGCAAGTCCTAGAGCCCGAGGGGAAGGGCCGTCCTAAAGAGGATTGTCTCGGTCCCTTCAGCCCCTCGAGGCAACTCGATGGGATTTTAGTACAAACCTCCCAAAGGTTTTGCCTCGCTCTAATAGAAAGGGCGGTGGATGGACCTGACAGATCCACCAAGCTACCGAGCTGAGAAGAGCAAATTCTCTCAAGGATATTACCAACCCGATCCCCGAGGCCCACAATCAGCCTTTCTCCTTAACACAACCAGGGGGCCAATTATAACGGATATTGCACTAAATTCAAACAGTTCCTCGTCTTAAACAGAAAACTCGCTTCCATTTTAAAGGCAATAGTTGCTTTTAAGCAACTATTCTTGTATTTAACTAGAGGCAATATCTTGCTTTGTCACTTGAAATGAACTACTCTTTATTTTTACAAGAAGATTTACTATGAAAACTTGGAACCGAACGTTATACCTATTAAGACGTTTAGATCCGATTGATTGAATTTTGCGATATTTATCTCTTCATAGCGGTGTCCATGTTGGTTTTACTAAAAAAAAAAAAAAAAAAAAAAAAAAAAAAAAAAAAAAAAAAAAAGTATTTGCAAAAAAAAAAAAAAACTCATTGAATAGATGATGAATCGTTTCCGGTCCTGAAAATCCAAGTTGAATTTTTTGAACGAGCGTTAAGCGCAAACAATTAGTGGGTACATTAAAATATCAATGAAAAAAAATTAAAAATTATATATACATATATATATATATATATATATATATATATATATATATATATATATATATATATATATATATATTATATATATATATGTGTGTGTGTGTGCGTGCGTGTGTGAGCAACGGCCAATCCGACAGTCTCTCTGAGTTGAGTTTTAGAAGGAGTCTTGAATATACATATAAATAAGTATGTGTTAGGAAAGGGGGGGGGGGGGGGTCTACTTAAATTCCATAGGCTAAAGGAGGTTATCACACTGAAAGAAAATATACTTGAGAAAATACAAATAAGATTGGGGGTGTTTACGAGAGTTGCTTCGGATTTTTTTTCTTCTTCAATGTGCTGGAGAAGTAGATAAAAGTTAAGCCTAGTTTTAAGTTTGGACATTGGCCCCTACTATAACTCCCATGAGATGCTTTAAACAAGAGCAAGTAAAGTAGTTGCTCGCAGGAAGGAGGCTAATTACCATTATCTACGGGATACAAGGCAGTAACCGGAGGCCAGTGTTAACTCACTAGAGGCAAAGTGTATTGTATCACTATACTCGCACAGTCACCTAGACTCTTAACTGATATTTATGATTATGGAATCTTGAGGGGGAGGATGCTAAGGTCCTGCATGAATTAGTCCGTGCTGTAATACGTGGAAACATCACTTAGCGGCATTACATCCTCAGCGCAACAAGCACAGCAACTTTACCCCCGAAAACACTCTCCTACTTCCTCTCAGACGCTTTACCCCCGATAAACACCTAAAAACAGGGTTAGCTACTTTCACCTTCTAACCGACATCATCCACACCGCCAATTTTTTTTCTTTTTCCTCCTGCTTCAAAAAAGGGACTGAGTTATTACTCTAAAAACACTAAAATACATGAATGCGAACCCCGAAATTACATTAAAACTAACAAGCCGAAACCGGGATCGTAATTTATAATCAGGGGAAATAACAAAGGTAAAGTAAATGAACTAGGTACATTAATTTGAATTACAATGGTAATCTAAGAGAATTCCCTAATAGTAATAATAAGAAATCTCCATTACCACGTATTATACTAGATCGCAGTTATATTATCCACAAATACCAGTTATTAATATTTATTGCTTTAAAACATTTATAATTACCAAATGGTTACGAAACAAATAAGGAAGAAAAGGACAGATAAAAATCTACTCCCACACCCGTAGTCGAACTATAGAACCCCAAATTTACTCCAAATGCTTTTACCTCTTCGATACACAGGAGGAATGGAATGAATCTAGACCTCGAGTACAATAAAATTATTGAAATTATTCCTTCTAGTCAGCCAAGAGAATTATTTGATCAAGAATAGTCCTCAATGTCTAACTTAAACATAATGATAAAAGTGAGCCGCAGGTGCATTTTTTAAATCTCAATATAAAATATACATATCTTTTTTTTATTGAATTAAAAATTAAAAAATAATTGCGGACCTTTGGACTCTATAAACGGTTGCTGTTTATCTCTCAACTTTTTATTTAATAACAATTGAAATGTCATTGGCAATAGGAATGTCAATAGTTATGGTTCCGGTAAGGAGATCCTAAAAACAAAACGTCTCCTTTATTAAATTTAATAAATAAACCACTATTTAAGTATATAGTAGGTAGGTACTTCTTTATTTGTCTATATCACAAGTATTTTTTACACTTAACCATACCGGTTTCAGCATGTTTGCTATCTTCAGTGGTTAAGGTCGAACTAAATATGAACCACTGTAAATAGCAAACATGCTAAAACAGGTATGGTAAAGTGTAAGAAATACTTGTGATATAGAAAAAAAAAGAAGTAGTGTTATATTTATTAAATTTAATATGTGTAACTATCACAAAATTTCGGTCGAAACTACGAATTTCGTTGTTAATGCTATTTCTCCTTTAGGTAAGAAAAAGTAAAAATACAAGGAAAATTAAAAATAATATGTTCTTAACATTTTTGGATTATAAAAAAATAGACGTGTTTCAGAATCGGCACAAATCAAAATGGTACTTTACTTCAGTGCGCTTATACGCACCCTGTTGAGAGTGCTAAAATATGTAACAGTGGAGCGAATTATATACTCGCGGTATTAAAGGTACATATTTCAAAATATTATTTATCTCTTACATATTACTTTATCAAATAGTCTTCAGTATTTTCGTAACTTAATAAATACTTGATGATTGAAATAATTTTTATGTACGAACATTTTTTTCGACAATGATTGTTATAATGAAAATCGACCAAAAAAAGTTAAATATCTTAAATAATAGCGTCCATAAAAAAATCTACTTAGATAAGACACGAAAGAACTTTTAATCTACTATATTTTTGTCTCAAAAGTTTTCTTATTTCAACTTTACCTAACAAATAGTTTTTTGATTGAAAAAAAAAGAAAATAAATAGATTTAATTTTTCTTTTCTTTCCAGTATTTTGAGGGTTACAAATAAAAAATAAAGTTTTATAATTTATACACTGTCTCGTAATAGCTTTTTTCCTTCAAGTTAATTTTGTACCTAAGTTTTTTTGTTTTTTTAAAAAAAATAAACTTTACTGTATCGCGAACATTTGTTTAAAAATAAAATTAGTCAACTAAGGATAGGGATATTACAATACATTCTTCTTGACGTTTAAAGGAAAACAAATGTTAAAATTAACAACAAATGTTTTCTTAAATTTTTTCTTAGTAGTGAACCCTTATTTAATTGTTTTATTGTAGAACTATAAAGAGATATTTTCCCTTTTTAAAAAAATCGATCAGAGACAACTCAGACAAACTTTCTCATATACCAGTTCTTATAATATATGAACTGTTTATAATTTATTATAATTAATTACTTAGCCCAGAGTTTTCCATTTATTAGTTTTCGTCGGTAGAAGTTATTTTTACAATACATTTTGATAAAATGTTCCATAATAATTAAATGTTCTCAGGAACTATTTAATTTACGACTATACTAGCCGTTTCCCAGAAAAACGGCTTATATCGTTAGATTTGATTTTAAATGGACTAAATTGTAGAATTTTTTTCACGTTTTAAGAGTTTTTGTGGGGTAGCACCCCCAAATTTAGATCGAAAATTCATTTTTCGATTTCGTGTATGCCAAATTTCGTCAAAAATCTGCCCAGTAGTTTATGCTCCACGCGTCTGCACACAGTCGGCAAAGACAGATTTAACAAAAAAAAAACTTCGTTGGACTCGGGGTTGAGGTCCCCCTACAAACATGTAAATTCATTAAAATCTCAAAATCGAATTATCGCGCCATTAAAAAAGAAAGGAGAATAAAACAAATGGATTTATTTTAACCCAAAATAATTGTATTAGATGATTAGTATTCGAAGGTAAATGATCTATTGTGGGCCTTTTATAACATAAATAAAGGTGCCAGTATGTGCTTTCGGCTTTCACCACATTCAAAGGGTCATTTATCAAATCAGACGAGATCGTTAACCCCCATAATAGGCCCAGTCGTTACAAGTCATTTAAAAAATTTGATGACGCGAAGCAAACGCATATTTTTTTACAAAATATATGACGCACAAAATATTCCTTTAAAAACAGTTTTTTTTACAAAGAATAACTGTGATTTGTCTGTTGATAAACTAAAACTAAACCAGAGGGGGGCGGACACGGAAAAAGCGCAAAGATGAATTGGTACAACAAAACCAAAACTAAATTCATACTCAGTGCGAATCTTTATCAAACTTGATTATGAGTTTAATTTATCATATTTTTAATAAAAATAAATTCAAAGAAGTTGAAGTGTCTGTCACTGCAGCTTTAAGTTAAAAGACCAAAAAAAGTGGGGGAATTTTTGCATTTATATTGGTATTTCAAGAAAGAGCTTTTAACTCTTTGATCCCATGTTTCTAAAGAGCGAATGCGTTTCCTTTTATATATGTTAGGCATAAATTTACATGGATTTCTATTAAAACAAGAGAAAAAAAAAATCCGCCGATAGGAAAAAACCCCTCTAATGCACTTAGTTTTGAATGTGGTAGTCCCCATATTGCAGCTTCCATTTTCCATTGACATTTTGCGATAACAACATTTCTAAAGCGTGAGAGTTTCACACACATATTTTGATCCACATTTTCATCGGAATTTATCAGCAAATCTTTTTTCTAAACTTTTCTATTTTTTATGATAGAACTTCAACAGTGTGTCCTTGACCGAGTTTTTACAATATTTTATAACAAGTGGAAGCGTTTAAGGATGCAAGTGAATCAACATTAAACTTACATAAGGGTTTTCACAAGACGACGCAAAGTCGTAAAATTAAAGGATCTCAGTTTGTTAAGGTACAAGTCGTAACTGGTTTACGACAAAATATATTCAAGGTATCTCGTGTGCTTTTTATAAACCACTCTTTACCTCCCTAGAAATCATTTTTAAAGTTAATTTTAGTTTTGGCAACTTGATATTATAGAATTATAGGTAGACAAGCTTTATAGCCAAACTAGCTTAGAAACAGGTGATATTGACTAGCTTTATAAATTGTTGACTGAACTACCAAACTTATATGAAATATTTACGAACTTTTATTTTCCAAAAAGTTGAGGGGAGCTTACTAAATTTAACGATCTTACATCCAGGAGTTCAAGATTTTGATGTTTTTTACAAAATGGCGTAGAAAATTAAACGCTTTCCACAAGTGTTATATATTTTTGTAATCTACTCTTCAATACCTTTAATTTGATACCTCACTCAAAATTTTTAAATAATACTTTTTTCCCCGTGACAGCAATTAGCCGCCATCTTGGATTCACAGTTAATCCGACCAAATTGTTATTCTTATTCTTTCTTTGGCTCATCTGACCACACATTTTTCATATTTTTTTTTATTTTTAGAAACAACGGAAATACGATTTTAGGGGGGGGGGGGGGGGGGAACGCAAAATTTCGATGTTTTTTGACAAAATGGCGCCGAAAATTGAACGCTTTCCCTAAGTGATATATATATTTGTAATCTACTCTTCAATACCTTTCATTTGATACCCCACTCAAAATTTAAATATTTTTTTTTTTTCGCATGACGTGAGTGATTCGCCATTTTGGATTTTAACAGCTGATAATTTTGAGTTCGCTATATTTTTCCTGTGTGCGCGTCAAAATGATCTTTAATATTGGAAAGTTTCATGTTTCTATATCTTTTTATTAAAAAGTTATTGGAACCGTACAGAGTGACAGACAGACACATGAACAAAACAAAACTATAGGGGTTTCTTTTTTTGGTTTTACCAACGAAACCCTAAAAATCGTAAGCATTAGGGACTTTTTCACCCATTCTAACTTTTAGAATATGTAAAGGAAATATTATTATTTTCTTATCACTTTAAATCCGTATTGGACACTTCAAACCCTATAAACCTCTTTTATCAACAATTCTTGATTCTTGTATGACAAGATATTGGGGAGATTGATTTCAAGCCTAAGATATTTGGAAATGCTTCGACAAGTAAAGCAGTTTGGGAAGGTGAAAGGTACGTAAGAAGGCTTTGTAATCAGGGATTACGACTGCCTTGAGTCTTATAATCTGACATCTCACCTGATTACAAACCCATTCCCCCTCACAACGGATCTTATTCAGAAATGACACTTCCAAACCCTTTGAGACGTTTGATTCTTTGACAGCTTTAAAGATAAAGTCATGGGTAATATCCAAGCATCTGATAAGAAGAAACTAAGTTTCACATATTCAAATAGAACAGATTCGATGGAACTAAAAACCTAGTAAAAAGTTAAATGTAAAACATATACAAAACCAGATAGATAAGAGTAAATGTAAAAATGAATATATTAATCCTATTCTAGGATTAGAAACTGAAAGAATCTTTAAGTAGGAATAAAAAAATAAAATAAAATATTACTGTTGAAATTTAAAACAAAATATTTTTTAAAATTATGAAGAGACCAAAGAGTGAAGGTAATTAGTTTATAATTTAAAATGTATGTAGTAGTGTTGTATTACCCTCTATTTACATATTTTGTTTTGATTTAAAATTTATTTTTTATTAACTAACTAACTAACTATTAACTAACTAACTAACTAAAATTAATTTAAATAAAATTATTATTAATGTAAGTAATATTATCATTTTTAAAAAGAATAAGTGCACATGATGCAGGCACCATTGTTAGTGGAGGGGGGACATTTATTACTTACATAACTTAAAATAGTATTTTTACAAATAAGTACAGTGACTTTTAATTTTTTTTCGTTGAATTGTAAAAAAATGGGGGAGGGGGGCTCGAAAAACGATATTTTTAAGGATACATGGCGCAAAGATGGATTGGTACAAAAACAAACTAAATATTTATATATGTTTTTATTCAGGACACCCTCAACTTTCATTTATCACCCTAAATGAAGCATTTCCAATATAAAATATTTTTATCTACGATTGATACGAAATATAAACATTGTATCTCTGTTTAGATGCGTAGAAAGTGATTCTTTATGTACTTGTATTCATTGCGCATGCGCGTCTCATAGTTCTGAAGAATTCCTCTTCTTTACCACCCTAGGGCGGTAAAGAAGAGGAATTCTTCAGCTTTACGCACGATTAGCGAGTTTGTTTACATTTAACAAAACTAATTTGCTGTTCTTTTATTAAAGTAACTGTTTATATCGATTTTTTAGTGAAAAACAATGAGTGAATCAAGTGACTTTGATGAAAATGTGGAGAATAATACGCCTCCAGAAATAATTAATTCGGCAAAAAATACAACTCAAGAATTAATGCCATCTTTATCAAGAGAGATATACGAACTTACATACAGCAAGTTTTTTTTTCTGTATTTATTATTTAAATCTAACAATCGTAGATAAAGTACGGTACGCAACTCGTGCGAAAACGGCATTTTACATTGTTCGGGTGGTTTTACTGCCCTCGCTGTCGCTCGGGTGCAAACTCCACACTCGAATGCAAAATGCTTTACTTTCCGCACTCGACGCGTAATGTACTATTAACCCTTTGATTTGGAGGGATGATTTTTTGGGTCTCCTTAGATTATTTCTGTGTTTGGTTTATTACATACAACATAATTGGATACTTTCAATTTTTGTGTCAATTACTTTCGGAGATAAAGGAGCGTTAACGGTAGATAGACGGTCAGACAAACGCAGGAAATTATAAGAGTCCTCAATTTTGCCTAAGGACTCTAAAAACAAAACCAGCAGAACAATTTTTTTTTTCTTTATTAAATCTTTCTAGTTTAAAGAGAAACGAAAGAAGAAGAAAAAAAAATATGTAAGTGATATTAAAGAGGTATCTACTTTATTTACTCGGCTTTTCTCTCCAGTGTATTTTAGTAACAAAAGAGCTTTGGCCTGCACCGGAGGGTTCATGTTAAGACTTACACGTTCAACTTTAAACAGACCTTGTTCAAACCGGACCCCGAGCTGTAACAAAGCGAGGCCACACGTTCACACTGCGCTCAGGAGCTTGGGTTTTCCTCGGAATGTTTAAGCGCGTTGGGTCTGTCCGAGGCAACACATGGGTGTGCAGGCGGGGATTCTAAAGTCTCCTAAAGAGCTCGAGTTTATTGGGACCGAGGGCGCACTCTACAATCTAGAAGGTCTCAAGGTTTTGTTTCTTTTTAAAACTTTACACACAACCCCTTTACACCCAAGGATTTTCCAAGAACCAAAAGGGTTTTCCTTCCGAACAAAACAACTATAAGGTTTTCTCAACCCAAAAAAGAGGTTTTTCTTGTTTCAAACTTATTTTCTTTTAGAACTCTCTTCCTTGTCAGCTTTATTATTCCTGTACCTTCGTTGTTTTGTTTTTTTTTATATTTTTACTTTTTCAAGTTTGTATTCCAAATAATAAAATAGTTTGAAATCTTAACTAAGTGCCACAGTCCAGTATGATATAGAATTTTCTCAATAGAAATATCAAGTTTATACTTAAGATTAAAAAAAAAAAAAAAAAAAAAAAAAATCAAGTAGCATGTATTGAAAACATAACTTGTTTCTTTCAAGATAAAGAAAAAGAATCTAAAATATTGCAATGTTTCAAATTGAAAATTGTAACTAAAAGCATACGTACTTGTTTCCTATCATTTCCGTACTGGTTATAAGAACAGTCATGAAGTCTACAAGGCCCAAATCAATTATTTTCCCCTTATTATAAAAAATAATACGATTTTTATACGAAAATTAATGTTCGAAAATGTTAAGATCATTCGTTTATCACTATCAGTTCAAGGGTAATCAATATTTTTCTTTCTAAATTCCCCTTCATAAAATCATTTATGAACAGTATTACAATTAAACCAAACAATTGATAAGGTATAATTTAAAAATAAATAGAAACTAGCGCCGGCACAAGATCTAACTAGTTGGGTTTAACAAAGAACCTAATCTTTAACTCTTAAATTTATCTTAAATAATCTTTAACTCTCAAATTGTTGCTTATTTTCCCAATATAATCTAAAGTTTGATCGGAATTAGCGGCACTAACACTGTTCTTATTTATTTAACACAAGTTACCTTAATTTAAAGAGGAGAAGCTTACAAGTCGAACTCTGTTCAACTTATAGTTTTATTTGCTTTAACAAGAGACGAAAGTCGATGTTAGAAACATAATGAAATCGAAGGGGTTTGTCAGCTAATCCAAACATTGTAGCTAGTCCGGAGTACTTTGGAACTTGCTCTCTTATCCAATTCTACCAGATCTCTGGTCTCACGAGTTTGAATTGTTTTACTTATAAAGTATTCCGAGACTGTAGTCGAGAGTCCCTGTTTATCTTTGACAAGTTGTTCACTTCAGCAAGTTTCTAGGTTTATCTCTTGAGGGGGCTACAAGAGGAGAGGCGGTTACACTAAACCGCAGCACTCCTGTGTCTGTCCCGGCGAGTATTCGAACCTCGCCTTTCCCCTTTCCAACTTCACAACTATCATCCCATGTTCGACAAGTCCGAACGAAGCTCGTTTGTGACTTTGAAGTTTAAAACACTCTATACTTCTTTCTTATACAAAAAAAAATGAGTTTCTCTTCTTCGTTAAACTAAGTCAGGCCATAAAGTCAATTCTAAACACGAAAATTCAACTATAAATTGGAGAAAAATCTATCTTTTTTTATTAAAAAAATCTTTCTCTTAAAGTCTTTCTTTATTTATTAACAAACCTTTCTTAACGGTACATTACAAACTAAGCTATAAATTAAATGAAATAATTCTAATTTAATCAATTTATTGCTTCCGAGCTTACTAAAGGTAACGGAAGGATTATGATAGTTCCAAAGAACGACACTTCTATATGTCTCCGATTTCAAAAACTCATGGACAGAAATCAGTTTCAGACATTAGGGAACATATTTTGTCTGGTGTCTGTCTGTCGTTCAACATTTTTGCGAACTACAATATCGTAATAACTACTTGTCCGATTATAAAGTAATTTGGATAGTAGTAGTAGTAGTTTTATTGTATTTTGGTGATCAAAGTTAGTACATTCTTGGTCCAATATAAGTTTCAGGCTTCTGCGTTCATTGGTTCCTCTTCGACATGCGCACAAAGTTTTTTTTATTAAAATCTATATCATTAAAAGTAATCATTCAAATAAAAAGAAACTTGGATGGTTAGTCAAAAGTTGCCCATAGATGGTCCCACATAAAGTTCAATCGTTTCGTACATTAAATATTGATAGATTTAAAATATAATGAGGGGAAACATTTAATTAAATAAAAAATAGGGGGTAAAAGCTATAAAAATTAAATATGCGATAGGACACGAGGAAGCTACTAATTGGTAGACTATTTTTAAATCCATTTTAAAAGTGTTTAACAGGTGATTGTTTACACTTCAATTATGATCAAAATCGTCGCAATCGTTATCGAGAAACTTTTATTCACGTTTCCTCAGGGTTTTTCCCCCAAATTAATAGCTAAAATTTATTTCTTGCTATCACCTAGGCTTTTACCTGAACATGTATCTAAATTTCATCAAAATTTGTCCAGTAGCTTAAACTTTTCGCATCTGCACAGACAGACAAAAAAACACAGGCAGCCATTAAAAACTCTTTTCGTACTCAGGGGACCTTTTCGCGGCATTACAATACTTTTTCTTTATATTTACTATTTATATGAGAAATTTAAAATAAGAGTCTTTTTTTCTTGTCTATAGTAAATGTATCAACCAAAATATAGAACATTAACTAGGATTTTACCTTGACAATGTATACTTGAAGCCACAAAACAAATCTCTTACCTGAAACAACAAAAAAAAACAAAAAAAACATTTAGTTAAAAAACAGTTAGTTTGTAAAATTTTTACAGTACAAATAACTACAAAACAAAATTATATATTCAATTAAACAAATCGGCCAAGCAAAATAGACTTTTGCCTTCGAAAAACGGATGGAGACTTAAAATCATTTCATTACTCCTAAACTGTATTGAAAATGTTTTTTTATCCTACGGGTAGTTATCAAAAGTGCCGTTTTTAGCACTGCAATCAAGTATAGACATGCTTCCTTCTTAGTACGATTAAAATCCACAAGATGTCCATGCGTTTTATCTTTTTTTATAGTGGAACCTCTATTTGGTTTCTTTTTTAACTTGTTTTTTTGTTTGCCATCAAAATCACTTTTCTTTCGTATGTTGCGCTCTGTTTATATTAAAGAAGTTAGTTATTCATTGTCTGCTACCTCGGAAAAAATAGCACATGCTACACGACTGTGAAGTGTTTTTTCTTTACCGCGGCAATATTTTTACTATAATATAATTGCCGCGGTAAAGAAACACACCGGCACTGCCGCGGCTTGATTACAAACGACTGAATTCAAAGGCGCCGGCGCGCCTTCTACGAATTGTTAATATGCCTTCATACTAGGTAGGCCGAGAGGGCTGAGAGTTGATGGCAACCTTATGTACTTTTCTAACTCCCTGTCACACGTATAAATCTTTTCGACTTTCTTGGGCCCTATGACGTGCGGTGGAGGTAGGCCCAACAGCTGGAGACTGGATTACACACCTCCTATAGCTTTTTAGTTTTTAAGCTAAAAGTAACGTAACGTTTTTGACTTAAGTTCCATAGCCTAAACATGAAAATGTCAAAAACACACTTCACAGTCTAGTAACATAATATACTATTAATAACTCAAGTAGGCCTCTATTATAATCATTTGAGATCGGCCCGATTCCCGAGTAGAGTTTTAGGCGTGGTGTTTCAAAAATTCCTTTGCATCGGAGAGCAAAAGTAATTAATTATTAACAGCAAAAGTAGAGGTCAAAATTTGCTACGTTGTTTGTATATATAATTTTTTCTACGTTCTTCTATCTTTTTATAACATTTAGATCCGATTAAATTTATCTGGCGATTTTTAACACTTCATAGCAGTGAAGCTATTATTCTCAACGAATAGATAATTGTATAATATTTTCCCGACCTAAAATTCCAATTTGAAATGTTAAGCTCAAGTTTGCGCGAGCGTTGTGCGTGAACGCTTTGACGGATAACGCTTCCTAACGAACTTAGCCTCACCATTGACGGAATACGTAAGCCAAATTTCAACTAAATCGGTCAATTTTTACTCAAGTCATCGTCACGCGTAAATCATTTCATACAATAAATTCATACTGCTCTGTAGTTCGATAATTGTAGCCCATAGAAAAAAATCATAAATTCAAAAGTTGTAGCAAATTTCAATGCTCAGGCTAAGTTTGTTACCCAAAGAAGTGAAATCTAGATGAAAATTATCCTAAGAAATTTAAAAAGTATTAATAAAGATAATCATAAAATTAAAGAAGTTTAAGCGAGAGGATTGCTCGAGCTCGGGGATCTATTTCACAATAACTTTATAATGAAGTCAAAATACTGTGAGGGAAATTATCCTGACCGCTTGCCAGCTTAATATAACAATAACATAAAGTTCTACCCTCTTAACAACTTATCTAACTTCTCCACCAAACAGTATCAACCCCCAGCAACTTTTACTTTAACAAAAACCTCTTAACCAGGAGAGCTTAATAAGCAAAATGTAGAGAATGCAAGAAAAACGAACCAGAGGGAATATATTTTTTTAAAAAACTAAGAGAAAACTGGTAAACAATTTTATACTAGTAAAACAAATTCTTCGTTAAGTTTATGAAGTGTTTATAACAGTTTCAAACAAATGATTTCATTGCCTAAATAAAATCATTTGTCCAAGTTATATGTAACACCTTGCTGTGACTAGAAAGGACAAGTAATATATAATACTTTGCAGTGTAGTAAAACTTTGCAGTGACTACATAGGATAAATAATATGAAACACCATGCAGTGACTACGTAGGATAAATAATATAAAACACCATGCAGTGGACAAATACATGATTAAGAAATTTGGATGGTTTGTCGATAGCCCCAGATCAATTTCAACCAGCTACGCTCATTAAATATGGTTTAAGAATTTAAAATAGGGGAAAACAATGAAATAAATTAGCCAATAATAGGTTGTAAAAGCCCAACATTAATAAAGTACGACAAAGGATGCGAGGAAGCTATGAGCCACACTAACTGGAAAATTAGCTTTTCCATAATTTTTTACGTCCCAATATTATATTACATTTTTTAATTCATTAACATAGATAGTTTTAGCTCTAGCGGACAGAAGAAATTTGCGCCAAGTAAAAAACGATGTAAAAATTTGACGTTTTTAAATATCGTGCTAGGAAGTTATTCTTTAACAGGAGGTCGAACGGTTTTCATTCAAAGTACAATATTTTGTCGATAGGCGGGCTAAAGTATCAATAAACGACATGGAAATGTGGATGAGCCAGGAAGTTATACATAATAGGAGGTTGATTGGTTTTCACTTAGTACTATAGTTCGCCGATAGAAGTTCTAAATTCTAGGGGTAATCAAAGTGGATAATTTTTTTTACAATTTCAAACCACATTAAGATCCATTTATACTATATCAATTAGACAAATGTATACAATACATGGAAAAACATTGAAATGTGGATTCAACGTCTAAGCAATAAAAAACCAAAGCATGATTCAATGTTTTTGTTGCATGATATATATATATATATATATATATATATATATATATATATATATATATATATATATATATATATATATATATATATATATATATATATACACCTCCGGCGTGACAGCAATGAGCTACTCCCGAATATATATTTCCATTACTAAGTACTTGTACTACTTATTATCTATATATATAAAATTAAAGTTTTGTCTGTACATTGGTTAGAATTGAAATTTTTTTGGATACTTTTTCATTTTAGACATTCCTAGAACCGAATCCGGCCTTAACTTTTTTCGTGTATGTATGTGTGTCTGTCGCCCCAGTCAGACTTTATAGGCGCAAAACTGGCTAAATGAAATCGATTAATTTTTTTCAGGGGTGAGCGCAAACATGTTGCGCAATTTGTAGGCTTGGTTTCATCTAAAAATATTGTAGAACCAAAGTTATTAACAATTTTTGGAAAAAAAAGTATATAAAACATAACCTAAAAAAATAGGTCGACCCACCGTAAACAAACCCCACAGACTCGCTATTATGTATATTATTACTTTACTACTATTATTATATACTTCTAGACCACCTAGAGACTTGCGGTTTTTTTCGTTTGATCGGAAATTGGCCTAAGCCCATTGAAAATATCCGAAAAGTTAAAAAAATATATCCCCCCCTAAAAAATTAAAGATGGCGGACGCACTTTATAAAGTTTTTTTAAAGGCTTATTGTGGCTAAACGGCAAGTTGTATCGGCAAGCTGATTGCGCCAGTGGTAACTAATTTTAAAAGATCTACTAGTTTGGTCCTATGACTTTTTGTCGTAATTTCATCGGTTCTACCTTAAATAGAGCTAAATTTTATTTTTTTAAAAAAGAAATTTCACTTTGAGCGCTTATGGCGTCCGCAACTGTTGACCGATTTAATTTCTAATTGGAGTGCTTAAACCTCACACTAATGCTCTTTAAATCGAGTATTTATTATTTTATTAATTGTTTCTAGAACTAGAGTTATTAAATATTTGCTGGTGCAACTGCCGTATTGAATGAAGAGGCTGGTAATTAAATAATGCACCATCATTGTTGCAGATTGTTCAATGACTTCCCAGTCTAATTAAAGCAGTCCAAGCAGTCCCAGTCTAATTAGCATTGTTAGTTATTACTATATTACTTAGTTTTACTGGCTATTTTTAAAATATATAGATAGAATCAAAACTATGATTTGGAGAGTATTATATTCTTAATAATGGAATTAATGATGTGTAATATAGTCCTGATTTTATTCCTAGAAGGCTTTGGAAACTATTTAGATTTCATTTAATTGCTAGGCCTACATGATTATAGGAAACATAGCCACTAATACCTAGCACAAGCCCCGCGCGGAGCGCGGGGTGAAAGCAAGTATATATATATATATATATATATTACGACAGTATTTCATCAATTCACGCAAGTACGTAGTAATGGAAATAAGCTGAATATTTCATTTGTATATAGTAGCGGCAACAATCTAAAAACGAGTAAATTACGTAGCCTCTCTTCCTTTCTTTATCTAAGTTTGTTTGAGAAGTCCCCCCCCCCCTCCTTTTTACTTAGACATATAAAAAGAAGTTTAGAGACTCTTATAGGGTGGTTGTATAAAGGAGTAAACGATTTCCAAGAGCTCCGACCAGCAATGGAGGGATAAAGGAGTTAATTTGGAACGAAGCAGGGAGAAGGGAAAGGGTGTATAAAAGTCCTCGGGATCGTTCTCTTAGGGTAAGGGATAAAAGGCCGTTAGTAAAAGAAGGGAGGGGGAAAAGTCAAGGAAGAACAATAAGAATAAGTAGAGGGAAGAGACGGAACAATGAGACTAAGCAACTGAACGGCTAGGCAATGATAAGAACCCAGGAATCACGGACCTCCTCCAATTAAACATGGAGTAACGAAAAAATACCTAATCCTTAAAGTACAAAGACTAAATCTTCTTATCGTCTTTCCCTAGATATTCTTCAATTACTTCCTAGATTCCCTTCATGGATACCACAGTTATACAGCTCTCAAGGAAATGACGAGATAATCAACCATTCAATAAATAAAGACCTTGTAGATATACTACAAAACTAAACGTAGACAGTTATAAACAATAACAGATATTCGTGTGATCAAGGTGGGAGCTAGGGTAATCTACCCTAGCCTCCTTAAAACGATATCTAGATGTATGCTGTTGCTAAAAAAGAAAGGATGAATGTCTAGAATCATATAATATAGCAAATGTGACATTTTTTAATTGCAGACGTAGGGTTAATGAGACTTCTATAAAAAGGAAGAATTAATGAGAGTATATTCTATTAAATCTAAAATCAGGATGTTATTCATCTAACAAAAAATGGTGTTTATTAGCACCTTAGAACGACCACACACTGGAACGAGTGCCAATTAGTGTGACACATAGCTCCCTCGCTCCTATCACTGATCGAATAGTCTCGTAAGCAAGAAATAATAAATTATAATATAGCTATAGAAATATGACTGTAGACGGACAGACCCAAAACCAAAAAGTTTTACTAGTGTCATAAACGCTGTTGTGAAAATTTTGAATTTGTGGAAAACATTACTGCGCTTCTATGAGTTTTCAAAACCCCATGGAAACGGCGATTTCAAAACGTTTTGAATCATTGATCAATTGATCAAGGTCACAAAAGGAATTTTATTGTTTTGAAATAAACAAAATTGCTTGCATACGAGTCTGCAAGACAGTGAAACATTTTTATGTAACGCTTTTTGGTGTCGTTTTTATGTAAAGCTTATCGAGTTTATGAGCCAAAGTAAAAACATGAAAATGTAAAAAAATTCGACCGTGCAGATTCTTGCGTTTGTAAATTAGGACTTTAATCGAACATATGATGTGCACGATGAAAGAAAGTACTTTTCTTCTTTTCCAGTTTATTAAGAAGTAATCTTTTAGCTTCGTCACCCATATTTTTATAATAAATTCAAAAAATTATAGTACCTATAACAAAAATAAAATAAAGCAAAAAATTGGGCCAGACGGTATGATGGACGGAGTCTATATTCTATATATATATATATATTCTATATCTATACACAGTATATCTACACATCTTTGGACGGAGTGTGATATGGATGGAGGAGAGGGTGTCCTTGAACGAACCAATCATTCATAATCATAATTCAGCCGACCTCTAAGCGGCGATGTAAACGAGTGCAGTTAGCTCCTACCTTTTTCTAATCTCCTAGTACAGTGTACTAGGAGCGGTAGTGGGAGACACTATCCCTACCAAGAGTGGACAGACTCGATTGAACACCTCCTATACCTTCCTAACACCTTGATCCTATATCTTCCCCACTCGTGTAACGTAACGCTTTTCGAGGTTAATGAGGAAGATAAGAGGTTAATAAGGAAGATTTAACCAAAAGTTATTTGATTGATATTTGCTATACACAATACCTTTTTTTTTCCTTAATTATAACAAATTATCAGGGAAGACCATATATTTTTAATTCTGCGAATAGCGTCCGCCTTCCAGGAGGACGCCTTGGAGGTGGACAAGCGAGGGGAGTAGGGTGCAGTGCCCCCTAGTTATAATTAAAAAAAGAACGAATTAAACATCTAATTTATAAATACTACTAAAAGTATGCAAGGTAATTCAAGAGGAGACTCAAGTAACTAGCAGTCCAAAGTTTCTTTAACAACAATTTATAACTACTTTCCTTTAAAATACTGATTCTGGTGAAAAATAGTGGGGAAATTCAAGAGTTCATCGGTAAGAGTTTTTCTTGTTTCGCACAGTTGCCTAGTTGTTTCCTTCAGCGCCCATCTAAAACTTAATTAATAACCTTGGGAAAACGACAAGGGATGTTGAAAGCCCCATTATAATCACTCCTAGAAAAGGATTTATTCTGCCCCGAAAAGAATCCATCTGTTAAATCCAGGGGTGTTGCAAGTTTAGATCCTTCGGTTTTTGAAGTAGCACTTTCGTATAAAAAGGTCCAGTCGGTCTTTACTTAAAGTGCGGTTTTAATTTCGCTTCTAATGACCACCCTTTAGTGGACTATAAGGGCTTTAAACTTAGACCTTTCTCAGTTTATTATTAAACCTTACACCGTCTGGGTACCGGAATAACCTTCTTAATGGTAGTACAGAAAGAGAGGAGGGGTAGATAACCACTTGGACGAGGTTACATTGTTTACAACCGGTTAAAAGGGGGTTGTTTCTAACCTCCACTTACAGGTTTACCAACATCAAAACTATTTCAAACACTTCGTCTAAACGAGGGTTTAAACTGAATTACCGAAAAGCATTTTGTTTTATATTAAAAAAAAGCAAAGCCTTCATAAGATATATTAGATTACATAAAACTTCATTATAAAGGATAAAGGTTTGACAAAGTAACTTTTCACCCTTCAAACCAAGTTATGAAAGTCAATTAGAAATCAATAAACCGCGGTTAAAGGATAATAGGGTTTCGAGTAGATCCACCCAAAATAGAACTGAAAATCTAAAATTAGATAGTTACCAGAAAAACCACAAGACCAAAACTAATTTAAAGTGTAAAGTTATATTTTAACTATTTTTGATGAACAACTTTTTAAAGAACAAAAAAAAAAGAAGTAAATTATGATCATTAAATACAACTAAACATCGTCACATTATCAACGCTGTAACATACTAAAGTGTTTAGATTACATTAGCAAAAACTAGAGAATTATCAGATATAAAAATAAAAATTTGTATCGCTGGTTTAAGAGAAAATTCCTCCACGATTATTCAAGATAAGCAAAGATTAATTGGAATTCAAATTAGCCTCGAATTAAGCAAACTTTAAGATTTCTATGAATATCTCCAACTTACTATTTCTTCAAGAGGCCAAAAAGGGTTTAGAGGCAATTTTAATCTTTTATCGGTCATACAAAACTTCGCTTTTAGGCACTAGAGAGAGATTCAGTAAGATCATATAATCCATATAAGTTGTATCTTTATAATAACGTTGATAAATTAATGACCAGAAAAATTAAAAAAAAAAAAAAAAAAAAACCGCCAGACTCGAACAATTTTCCATATGAATATTAATACTGAATTTAAATTCAATAATATCTTATTTATTCAATTTATAATAAAACATAGGTCTTTAGAAAGTGTTCAAAATATATTTGTTTACATTTCGTTTTCAATTATCAGCTAAATCAAATTTATTTTTATCCATATCTCGAAAATCAGATTTTTCTCCATTTCATATATAAAATATAAACATATGTAGTCCTCTTTTTTATGTATAATTTATTAAATTCTTTCCTGCCTTTTGGGATAAATAATTACTCATTTTGATTTTTCTTGGAAAACAACTTATAATACCTTTATATATATATAATAGTTCGATTCATATTTAAATAGACTTTTTTAAATAAATATCGTTGAAATCCTTTACAAGAAATAATTTTAAAATTGTATTGAAGAGCTGGTACTTCCAAATTTATTAATAAATTCATTTCTCGATTTTCCCTGAGAGGTAAGAATTTTCTGAATATGTAGGCTAATTTCATCGAAATCGTCCCCAGTAGTTGAGGTTCAACACGATGTGGCCTCTAGGCACACACATTTTGGAATCAGTGGACCTTATTGAGTGTAAATCCATCAAAATTTCAAAATCGAATTTTCGCGTCATCACAATGCTTCCTCTTTATATATATAGTACATATATTAGAAAGTAAAAAAACAGCCATCTACATGTTACTTTATTTAGTGGACTAGTTTATGAAGGATATTAGATATTAGTTGGTAACAGTGGCAATTATGCCATTAATTTTTTTGGGGGTTTTAGAATTAATAAAATTAATATGGGCATGAGACTGCTTTAATCCTTTAAGATGATCTCCAATAAGGCTGACCTCACCTAGTCAACACCATATCTTCTATCGATAAGACTATAAAAAGAAAAAATAGACTGCCAATTAGTGTGGCACATAGCTTCCTCGCATCCTACCATGTTCTTTATTGTTATATTAACATTAAAATTATTGTTATATTACTTTATTGTAATATTGTTTATTGTGTAAAAACTATAAATAGTTTTAGCGATCTTTAACTCTTCATAGCGGTGTCGCTGTTGGTTTTAATAAAAAAAAAAAAAAAAATGTTTGTCTCATTGAATAGCTGAAGTTAGATATTTTTCCCGACCTACAATTCATATTTTAAATTTGAAGTTCATGATTACGCGAGCGTTGCTCGTGAATGCTTGGACGGATAACGTTCGTCCTGGGCATTGGTAAAATTAACATGTCTACCAAATTTCATCAAAATCAGTCGACATTTACTCAAGTTATCGTCACACGTTTCATAATTCGCGGACACACAGACCGACAGACAGACAGACAGACACGAGACCAAAAATGTTCCCTGATGTCTGAAACGGATTTCTGTCTCGGAATTTTTAAAATCGGAGATATAAAAGTTTTTCCTTCTCAAAAGTGAACACAATGCCTCCGTTATCTTCGGTAAGCTCGGAAGCAATACAAATAAATAAATAAATCAAACACAATAAAAAATGTTTTCTAATTTTCAATAGGTAAAACGTTTCTTTCATTAGGTATCAATATATATATATATATATATATATATATATATATATATATATATATATATATATATATATATATATATAAAATAAATAAAATAAATATAATATAATTTCTACTAAAAAAAGGAAGTATATTTTTTACATGGGGGTTCGGAAAGTATAAAAGTCGGGTTATATCGAATACAAAGTAGCGTCCAGAGAATGCTACATCCTTTCTTCAGCCTCCAATTATATTATTTCTTTATTCCATCGTCCAACAAGTCTCTCCTCCATACCCCCCCCCCCTCCCCTTTACTGCCATCATACATATAAATAAAATAGAAAGGGAGAAAGAAAACTCTTATTCGTTCATTTTTTCGCATTACAATAGATACAAAGAGAAAATAAGAAAATTTTATTATTATTATATTTTGTTAGTATGCACATATGTATATATATATATATCAGCTTAGTACATAAAAAATTCATCTCTGCAGAGAGGATATATATATAAACTTTATTAACTAAATATATTATCTGAATTAACTCCTAAAGACTAAGAGATTTTTTCCTTTCGCTGCAGTATTGATACAAATTGGCTAAGTTTATGATACTGTTAAATAAACTACAATAAATAGAGACGCTTTGCAACACTTCAAATAATAAATACTACGAAATATTCGAATACATATTTCTTTTTATTGTAACATTTTTAATGTAAAATACTTTTAAAAAGCAATCGGATAGTTTTTTTTTTCCCATTACTAAAGAACTACTTACTTTTAAGAAATAATAAAAAAGCATGCCCAGTTAAAAAATGAACCATTTATTTATATTAATTCATAATATATCTGTTAAATAAAAATCCTATTGCGGATGACATTTAAATAAAAGTTAAATTTACATATACATTTTTTTTTTTTTTTTAAATAAAGCAATTATTTTCAAATGTTCCAATTTTGTTTTTGAAATAAAAGACTGTAAATGTAAAGATAAAAAATTGTTGCGGTTCTATTAAAAAGTAGAACAAAAATATTACAATAAGTAATAATATTCGACTTTAAAATATATTTCTATAGGTTAAGCTGCAGTCGTAGCTAAGTGATGTATAATTTTAACATAAGTTCTTAACGTTTCTTATTGAATCTTTGTCCAACGTTACAATTCTGAAAGTGATAAAATATAATTTAATGATAAGGTGGACAACTGTAAAAATGACAATGGAACATATCTCAAAATTAAATAGTGCACTTCTTGTTCTATAATTCATTAAAACTCTTAGCACATAAAAACGATATGTTCTAATTAGTATGTTTTTAATAGTTGGAATAATATGCTTTTGAGTAGATGAGTAAAGTGGCCGAACACCCCGTCCTTTAATAGCCTAGTGCTGCAGATCAGAACGTAAAAAAAATAAAAATCGGGTACGGGGTACCTCGGAACTTTTCCTCACTTCGGAGGCCACTATAGTGACTTCTCCTGCTGCTTCGCAGTAGCAGGAAGCAGCATTAGACGTGGTCAGTACTTGGTAGGGTGACCGTTTTGAACGAACTTATTTTTTTTTTATAGATTTTTTTAAAAAAGATGTTTACATTATTTTTATTTATTTTATTTCATTAATTTAATTATTTGAATTTTGGCGGTATTTTGACAGATGTAAACAAAATTTGACATTTCGACTAAGAAAAGTATCGCACTAAATAATAATTATGTTCTCTTTTAACTTTTAAACTAATTATTGGAATTTCATCGTTTTTTTATAAATGGTCCTTATTTTTTACCGGTTCATATGCAAATGTCAAAAATGTATTTATACATTCTGTATCCGTCTAAGTTTCAAAATTCAAAAAATCGATAACTTCAAAATGGCGGCCAATATCAAAATTAAATTTGGTGGATTTGTTAGTCGTACAGAGAGGTACATTCGTGCCAAATTTCAACTCGATTGGACCACTTTTCGATTTTTTAAATTTTTGCTGACTGGGCAAACTGGATTCAAGATGGCGGAAAATGTTGATTTTCAATAATACTAGAAGGCAGAACTAGAAGCAAGGACTGATTTTTCTCCAAAGTTTCAACTCTCTAGTAATACCCTGGTCGCTACGATGATAACATACATACATCATGCTGAAAACCGATCATGAGGTCTTAAAATCACCCAAAACGGATATTTCAGTTGAAATCTCGAAAAAACTTTTTGGGTGAGAACAATACTTTTCCTACCATAGGTGAGAAAAAATAAAAAATCGGATTTGATTAATTGTAAAAAACAAATTTCAGGCAAAAATATTTATATTTAAATGAGATTAATGCAGCGATGCTCTTTCTTACTCACTGGACTCATTAGTTCACACACACGTAATTGCTCTTTATATTTTTCCAAAATAAAAATATTGATTCAACATCGTACTTATTAAACCCTTAAAGAAAATATCACTAGCAAAAACCAATTGGATTTTATTTATACATAAATTGTTAGGAAAAAGAATAGATAATATGTTATTTTCTCAAAGCAAGTACAAGTTATTGTATGTATTTGAAACATGCTCATCCACTCGAGAATTGATATTTCATGAGAGAGATCTAGGAAAGAGTTGCACGAGGGTAACATGGTGCATTATATAAACACAGCGTTAAGAACCATGGCTCCTACATAAGGCTTGAGTATATACAAGGAACACCTGTCCCTTCCCGTTCTTCTCCTACCCTTCCTTCTTCCTGTCCTACGTCCTTCTCTTCATATCTTAAACAACTTAAGGACAGGGTCTAGAAAGTAAAAAGGACTGTCCCGAGCACATATTTAGACATCAAAGTTAAGAAAACCCATCTTGCATGTCCTCAAGCACCTTTACCTAAAAAGAACCCTTTTTAAATTTACATATCGATGGACGTAGATACGAAAACTTTACCCATTCACCAATACTAGAGAGAAAACTGTTTCTACCAAACGGTCGGAATATAATATTTTATCCTTCTCCCCCCCCCCCCCCTCCATCCTAGTATAAATATTTAATATCGAAACATGAATGTACCTATGTTTGAAGGCAAACATTTGAATCTATTCAGTCATTAAGACTTCGAAGGAAAGGAGAGATAAATCAGAATTAAAAGCAGTGTGCACATTGGCGAGATCAGTATTTGCAAGGCAAACAAATCGGTCTGAGACAACTCAAAAAAACTTTCTCATATACGAGTACATAATTACATAGCCCAGTGTTTTCCATTTATTAGTTTTCGAATTTCCGTAATTACATTTAATTATTATTGAACATTTTATCAAAATTCATCATAAAAATAACTTCTCCTCGGCGGGGAATCGCACCCGGCATCTCATCGTCCGCGTTTAAAGCTATTTCTCAGGAAATAGAATTTTCCCGGTGAAACGGCTTATATCGTTAGCTTCGCATTTAAATGAACTCCATTTTATAATTTTTTAATAAAAATCGTCGAAACAGTTTTCGAGAAATAATTTTTAGAGTTTTGGGAGGTAGTGCCTCCAAATTTGGAGCTAAAATTCATTTCTCGATTTCGCCTCGGGGGGTATGATTTTTCTGAACATGTGTGCCAAATCGTCAAAATTGGCCCAGTATAGTATAGGCTCCACGGGTCTGCACAGACGGACATTTTTGGAAACCACTTTTTTGGACTCAGGGGACCTCAAAAATAAATCCACCAAAATCTCAAAATCGAATTCTCGGGTCATCACAATTCTTTTTCTTTATAAGAGAAAGTAAAAAGGGACAAAGTATTGGATACATCCAATACAATGCAAGAAATATTAAAAACAGTAGGAAAGAGATTTCCCGAGAACTGTTTCTAAATCTCCAAGATCAGAGCAGACAATGTAATTAAATTTATTAGCATAAATTCTACAAAGAGGAGTAATTTCGTTTATGCTTTGGTAAGTTTAACTGTCAAAAAAAGGCTGCTGTTATGTTTAAACGACACAAATAACTCTCAGACTGGTTTCAAAAATTTTAGTTGAGATTATTATAACAGATTATCAAACCATAAACAAAATAAAATTAAGAAATAACTTAGTTTTCATATTGGCAATCATCTCGTAAAAGATTAAAAAAAGTATCAAATAAATCTTAATTTTAAAATGCATTTCAAAACATTCTGAGATTTGCAGGACAGAGGAATCGATTACTTACTCCCTCTTCCAACGATAACCTAAATAGAGGGGCTTAATTATTTGGATTTTACTTGCGATAAGAAGTTTAAGTGACTAGTGACAAGAAAGATACAGCATGATGAGATTAACACATTTGTATAGTAAAATCCCCATACTTTAGTTGAAGGTTCTTGAATAATAGCCGATATAAACACACCCCAGGTCGGACTATAGGGGAATGGAAAGGTACTCTGGAATAACCGGTGCCTTTGAATTGCTTAAAGGTAAGAAGAAGGCAACGACGGCATCCACGGCTCCCGTACTGAATAAGAAATAGCTCGGAGTAAGAGCCTCAGGGGGTGAGGCCAGTCCTCGCTCCACGAGAAAATAAAAAGAGCGACCCCCCGGCTCTAATATAAAAAGTCCTCGCATAGGATTTTTTTAAAGGACGGTGCCCTCAAGTTTCACGTGACTTAGCCGAAAGGAAAGCGCCATGCCACGTGGGAGCATGTCTTATTTTAATACGGCGGAAATCATTATGCCCTACGTAAAACTACAGTGAGGTCAGTACTAAACCTAAAGCAAGATTATAGAATCAAGAGGAGGAAAAAAAATTCTCGACAGGACACGTGTACTACTACAAACTCAAAGCAACTTTTAGCATTTTGCCACATCACCATTTTCGAGGTCAATAGATTGAGAATCATTTATCTTTCTGAAGTACTGTAAGCAAGTCTACAGTAAAGACGTAATCACTGAAGCAGAAATTCCGTCTTTTTGTTTATAAATGGCGGACCAGTCCCGATTCCTACTAAAGCAATCCTGGGGTCGATACATTTTGTACCCGTCATGTGTTTTACATTAAGCAGAACAGAAGTTACAGCGAAGCAAGAAACAAAGGAAGATCCATGTAAGAAGGATATACGTACTCTTTTTTCTAAGTAGTATAAAAAAGATATAGTTTAGATTTATGATCGCAGTATAAGAAAATTATTTTAACATATATAAATTAAATTTCAAATAATTTAATTTTAATGGGGCCTCATTAAAGAATTATATTCGTAGATTACGTTTAATGACATTGGGAAACTATATTACTATCTATAGCAGCGCGTGAGACACGCTGAAGACTAAATTATGTCCAACTTAAAAGAGGAAGATGAAGGAAAAAGGTAACGAAAAATCGTGGAATTGTGAATAAGGTAATGAAGTATAATCAAGATCATGCTTTAATAAAGAATGGTATCTAAAAAAGGTAAAACGACCTTACTTTCAATTAAACTTTATCTGCAGTTAAGTAAAGAAAGGTTACAATAAAAACAAAAAACATTGTAGTTATTAAAAAAATTGACCTATAAAAAATAGAGGGTGGGAGAAAGTAGAAAGAAATTCCGTTAAGTCGATGAAGGCAGAAGGAAGGGAGAGCAAACAAAGGGCGAATGGAGGCAAGAGGGCGGAGGAAGCAAGAAAAAGGTTTCTGAACTAATAACGATTTGAAATATTTACAGAGGAAGAAGCCTTCCTGACTGGGAGCCTGCCCGGGCTGGGGTGGGGGCAGGAGGACAAACAATAAAAGGGTCTGGAGGGAGGCGGCACGGGGAATATTAGGGACAACGGATAGAATACTGATAAGAAGGGGGGCGAGGATTCAGAATCTTCCCGGCCTGGGGGAGTCTGCCCTGGATCTACTGAGGTAAGAGTAAACACTGCTCGGGGCAAAAAAACTAGAGCAAGTGTTAAGTACACTGAATACTTTTATCTAGCCTCCCTAACTAAACCTTATTCTCTCCTTTCACTATTATGTTACGTTCGTCCTAATCGCTTTTGAGTCCTTTAAAGCTAAGTATTATAGGAATATCAAGAAAAGATACATTTTTATACAGGTCCGTATGAAAAGCAGAGGACCCTTATAATTACCTGAGTTAGCCAATCTGTTTGTATTTAACTCACCTGAATATCCAAAAGCACCCAACACAAAAATTTAAACTTTGGAGATATCTCTTATGTGTATTAATAATAACCCGTGCCGGCAAAATATATCGAAATCCCAAAAATCACCCTTCAAAACCAAGGTTTTTAAAATAGTCCCCTCCCTTTATATTTTCAATTTAGTATATATTAAGATAGTTTTGAGCTAGAGACTAATTCAGAGTATTTTTTCATTGTGTTTGGACGAATTGCAAATTGCAATAGCCGAAGCCTTAAACCACGTATTAAATTCAAATCCCGAACATTTAGTCATTTTTACAGATTATCAAAGTATAAATGGAAGCCATTAAAAAAAATCAAACTCATTTGCCAGCGATGTAATTTTTAGTAGGATCCATTTATTATAGGTTATCAAGACAGGATAAAAAAGTGATTCTGGTCTGGATAAAGGGCCACTCAGGTATATCTCAAACGAAAAAGTTGACACTATTGCGAAGAGGACCTGTTATGATGTGGAATCGGCAATGCTCTTTGGAACTAACTATAAAGTCCCAGTTAGGGGGACCTGTCAAGTACCTTAAAAACCTTAGCTGTACAAAAGTGGCGATCCTGACACAATACTTCGGTTTCTGGTAAATTTTACATAAGTACCTACTCAAAATAGCGTAATTTTCTTTGAATATTCGCTAAAAGACCCAGGCAATGTTCCATGGTTTAAACATCTATCTGAGAATAGATATTTTTTACTTGCTATTTATATATTGAATAGATATTTTTTACGTGATATTTTTTGGATCTGTTTACCTAATAATCTTAAATTTTCTTATTGAAGATAAAATTTAAATTTAAAAAAATACTTATTGAGCTGAGCGAAGCGAAGCTCTTATACTACACTTTGCATTTTTTCTGATGCATACTCCACTCCTCCTGAACGGCTGAACCGATCTGCACAAAATTCGGCACGGTCATAGTGACCAACCACAGGAAGGTATAAATCTGAAGTGGTCTAAATTGCGTAAATTGCTGTATACGTTGGTACACAGGGGTTCGGGGTACAAAACTTTCTCCTGAACGGCTTAGCCGATCCGCACAAATATCGGCTCAGTCATAGTGACCAACGACAGGAAGGTATAAATCTGAAATGGTCCAAATTGGTTCACAGGGGTATGGGGTACGAAGTACAAAACTTTTCTCCTGAACGGCTGAGCCGATCCAAAATTTGGCACGGTCATAGTGACCAACCACAGGAAGGTATATATCTGAAAAGGTCCAAATTGGTTCACGGGGGTACGGGGTACAAAAGTTAAAATAGTATATGCCCTTCATGATGCATGTCGTTGGAAAGCTCTTTAAGAGTAGGTACAGTTATGGTTGTTATGTTAAATTTTATCATATTTTCATTTATGAGGGGTCATTCTACTGGTAAAATAGAAAAAAATAAATAAATATGATTAAAATGCACACTCAGCTCAATATTGCAAGCATTGCACACCTAGTTTTAGTTTTAGTTGTCCTACGTCCTACAAGGATAACCTTGATTTGTTTTCACAACGAGGCTATACTTATAGGAAACAAGTAAGGCGCGCTTCACGTAAGTTCGTGAGGCGATAATCGCTGGTTTCTGTACGATTAAGTTAAAATTATTAAGTGTAATACTTTGCATATTCATTTTCTACAATTTAAGACCTTTAAATTAATATATAACATGTCATGGTGACAAACAACTTTTTTTTAGTGAGTGAAATTTTAATACTTGCATATTCTTTTTCTACACTTCAAGACCTTTAAATTGATGTAAAACGTGACTCAAAACTTTGTTTTAGTCGCCCGCCATATTGGCCGCGATCTTGAAAATATTAAGTGTGAAAATTTCAAAAAGTGTACAGTTGTCACAAATGCAGAGATGCACCTGTGTGCCGAATTTCATGTTCCTAGCTATAGTAGATTATGAATTTAAACAAGCCAACGGACAGACAGACGGACAGAGCGTTATATAAGGTTTCTTTTCGTACTTCGTACAGAAACCTAAAAAAGTCAGTTTGGACCTCCTAAATAAGCTCCTTGAATTTCGACCTGGAACATCCTGAATGAAAACAGATAGGATTAATGAACACAAGCGAAATTCCTGATGAATGGATGAGTTACTATAGACAGTATTTGACACTATATTGTCCTACTTTAGAAGTTAGTTTATATCACAAGAAACTAATTTGAAGAACATCATTTGAAGGAGGTAGCAAGTAAAATTACTGCAAAGTAATTAGTTGAAATAAACACAACGAGGAGAAGCGGAACCAAAAGAAGTAGGAAATAAGGGTTGAATCGATTTAGCGTTAGAGGGGGCTTCAAAAGGTGAAGGAGAGTTAACTGAGGAAGGAGATGGCCCCTCGCAATTCAATTAGGAAACTAGCATGGGGGTCCCATCAGGAGCAAAGGGAGCCTTTGTAGAAGATAGACCCCGGAGTTAGTACCAACTTTATAGTGGGTCCCGGCTACCCACTACCACTAAGCAAACCTATTGTCCCGAACCTCTAGGATAAGTTAGAGGCTTAGCGGGCTTACGGGTAGGAAAGGACCTGAGGTGTTAAATCAGTATTAGTGAAACGGGGGCAGTGTCCTCTCTCTCGGGCTCGCTTTTCTCTTCTACTCCAGTTAGCCGGTTCAAGGAAAACTAAAGAGTTGAGAGTCCACAATACTACTACCCCTTACTTTCCTTTACATCGGGGAAACTAAGCCTCCATCTCACCGGAGGGGGGGGGGACACTGTCCCCCCAGAGCTTTTCAAAGAGCCCTTGTATACGTGTAGATCCCGCCAGTCAATTTGAGGAGTGAAAAGGGAAGCGGTAAGGTACAACAGTCTTCTAGACCGGACTTACAGCCACTCTACCGTCCTCACATACACACTTTCCAACCTACCTATAGAAAACAAAATCTCTTTCTAAACCTCATGTTGAAAGAATCCATCACAGTAATGAAAATCAACTATTCTTCTTAGCAACGGATATTTTCCTGCAGTATATTGGACTTCATTACAATTGAAAACATCCTATCATCCTTTATTCTATTTAGTTAATTAGAAAAAAAACCCAGATAATTTATTCACATAAAAACACCACTAATAGTCTGCAAATTCACGTCCTTAATATTGGACGAATGGTCAAATATGATTTACATTTGTTTGGATTCCCAGTGAGGTCGAATCATATTAAATTTGCGCAGACAAATCGGTTTTTGTAACTTCACGGAACATCCATGCCAAATTTGAAGATAATCGAATAACGCGTCAGGTAATGACAGCATAACAAAAAAATTTACAGACAGACAGACGAAATGCGCAACGGTAGAGTCTGGAGTTAAAACGAAGATCTCGCTCCGCTCGGTTAATAAGTGTAACAGAATACATATAACCAAACCTATTTTGAATGAAACTGAGAGATTGTAAAGACAACAAATCAAAAACACAAAAGCAAAATTTACTAAAAAATATTGAAGCAACGACAAAATAATTGCACAATGCATTTATGTTTATTTGCTGTTTATTTTATTTTATTATTTTTTTTAAAACTGAAACAAGATTTACATTTATTTTAAACAAAACATGCAAGTTTCTCATTAAGATAAGGCTGTTAGTTAAAATTAAGTGCAGAGAAATTCCAAAAACCAGCTGCATATTATATTGTCCTAATACAATTATTGTGTAAATTGAAAAACTAAATATCGAACTTTTTAATCTTACACGAAATACCAGCATTCAATACTTTAATAATAGGTATTATATTTATAAATTAAAACAATTCTGCCATATTAAATTGCACATAGCTTCCTCTCGACCTATTATTATTGGACGAATGGTCACATGAGATTTGGATCTGTTTCAAAGCCCAGTGGGACCACACACCATTATAAAATTTGCGCAAACGACGCTTGAAATAATTAATAAAGAACCATCTATGGGCTACTTTCGACAAAACATTCAAATTTCTTCAAAATCGGATTAGTACTTATATAGATATATATAGGTTTTGACGTTAAAACAACTTTGTTTTGCATCTTAGCTTACCGAAGGTAAAAGAGCCTATGTGATCGTTCTGAAGAACGAAAATTTGTAGGTCTCCGATTTCAAAAATTCCAAGACAGAAATCCGTTTCAGACATCAGGGAACATTTTTGGTTCCGTCTCTGTCTGTCAGTCTGTCGCTCAATTTTTGCGAACCAACATCGCCTAAAAACTAAAATAAAAAAAGTCCAGTCATGCACCATGACTTAATGAGCGAATTTTCAAAGAAATCTGCGTATTATTGGCTTATAATAATTTAGGAAAATTTTGGTTTAGAATTTGCATGGGTGAAAAAAAAAAATTGGTACACAGGGGTACGGGGTACAAAAGTCAAAATAGTATTTACCCTTCAAGATTCATATCGTTGGAAAGCTCTTTAAGAGTACAGTAATTGTTGTTTTATCATATAAAAGAGGGGTAAAATGAAAAAAACACGTTATTATGCTATTTTTTACCCTAAATTGTAAAAATTTGACCCCTAAATGAACTCCAAAAATTCTGGCCAACGAACTCATCCTTTCTTTTGATATTATTGACATTTTAAAATTTGTTTGAAATTTTTAAGTGCAGATATCGTCTGGAGTGACACTTATATACATACATATATATATACATAAATATAAAAAAAGTGTTAAATTTTAGGAATCGATTCAGAATGGTCTAAAACGGATTTCCATGGAAAAAATGTTCAAAAATTTGCATTAAATAAATGTTGAAGCCATTGCAATAGCGTAATTTTCTTTGAAAATTCACTGAAAGAATAAATTTTGATGATAGGTGACAAAAATTAGTCCCATATAAGTTTCTACCTTATGGACTATTTGCTTCTCTTCCATATGCGCACAAACATACATTTATTTTGCTAAATTGATACTTTAATACATGCAAAAAATCAAAATAATTTTCACACATTTAAAAAACGGGGAAAAAATTAAATAAATTGTATAATAATAAGTTTTAAAAGAATAAAATCATTACATTTTATGAAATAGGACGCGAGGAAGCTAGAGGCCACACTAACTGGCAGAATATTTTTAACACCTACATATTTTAATGTAATGATAAGATTATTTGTACACACTTAATTGAACGATACATCTTTATTACTTCCACTTTAAAATAATTAAATTTAACAAATGGCCCTACGTTCTGAATTGGTGGTGATTGAAAGTTCCTTTAAATTCAAAGCAGAACTACAATTTCGAAGATGACACCTCAATTAAACCATATTAATCACGGCCATTATTATGTTATAACTTATTTCAGAGATTATCATATTTTTATATTTAAGAAGATAGTAGAATAAAATGAATCAATTTATTAAATATTTATTAATTTATTTATTAACTTGGTGCGTAGGCTTCCGCGGGTAGACTCGTAATAAACAGCTTGGTTTTCCGGTGAAATCCGCGTCACGAAGGGGAAGAAGTCCGACGTTACGTGTAAACATCACGATGCACCACACCCCTGAACATGCTTCCAGTAGTGGAAGCGAAACGTCGGACTTCTTCCCCTTCGTGACGCGGATTTCACCGGAAAACCAAGCTGTTTAATTTATTGTTTAATAAACTGGAGCACTGTCCTAAAGGCTATAATACAATTTCATTACAAATTATACGTTACGTGAGAAAGGTGATTTTAAAATATATTTTTACTCCAAGGTTACTCGAACAGATATCTCAAGGAAACTGTAACTGTCATTGCGCCGAACCATTAGAATAAAATAATACTGAAACATCGCAAACCACACACTTAATAACTAACGGTATCTTTAAACACAATCGACATACAACACACAAACAATATATATATATAAATAGGAAAACAAATATTCATTGACTTCTTTAATTCTTTACGATGTAAGATATAATTTGTAATGTTAAGAAAAAAGAATGTAATAATTTTTTATAATACTCTTCATAACATTTGATTAATTATTATAAGTGCATTTTTTTCTAGAAGTGCATTCTTCAAGGGATATAACTGTACATGTTAGCATGCTGAAGTATAATTTAAGTAAGTTCCGTTTGAATTGATTAAGTGTTCAAAAGGTAAAATAAAATAAATAATAAAGGCCGAGAAGTGCAGCTGGAATATGCGGGAATGTTATAAAAGATTTTATATATTCACTAGCTGGATTCCTGTGCTTAGCTACGGAGTGTGTAATTTTTATTTATTTTTTTTAATTGATGGGTTTTATTTTAATCAAGTTTACTTTAACCAAGTTAAGGATTAAATTCCTAACTTCAAAAGGTAATTATGTGCTCATTTCTTCTTCCTTTTTATTTTGCCTCTTTGCTTCCCCCCTTGGGAATGCACAAATTTTCTCTTAACTAATTGAACAGTTGCTTTAATTAATTTTTGTTGTGTGCAACATTATTTTGTGATATAGTAAAGTTCACGTTAACAAGAATTATTTTTGCTTCCAAGCTTAAGGTAACGGAAGCTATGTGATCGTTCCCAAGAACGAAAATATTTTATGTCTCCCATTTATATAATTCCAAGACAGAAATCCGTTTCAGACATCAGAAAACATTTTTAGTTCCGTTTTCTATCTGTCGCTCAAT
Organism: Gerris lacustris; assembly: GCA_951217055.1. Classification (NCBI taxonomy): domain Eukaryota; kingdom Metazoa; phylum Arthropoda; class Insecta; order Hemiptera; family Gerridae; genus Gerris; species Gerris lacustris. The sequence goes on along the minus strand of OX578281.1, from coordinate 30,886,654 downwards.
TTTTGCCCATCAACACATCCTAAAAACAACATTCGATTTTAATACAATTTGGATGTTAGGTCATAATTATTCAAGCTTCGACGCCCATTGGTCTCTCTTCCACATGTGCACAAACATACATTTATTTACACCTATATCTTCATCATATTATAATGAAATTTGGATGGTTTGTTGTAAGTAGCTCACAGATAGCTCCAGATTCCATCTGCGTTCTTTAATTTTTGCTAAATTGATACTTTAATTTATGTAAAAAGGTTTTAAAAGCATAAAACCATTAAGTTTTTTTTTTTTTTTTTTTTTTTTTTTCAATAGTTTTTAAGAGCTTTTGAAGGTGAAATCATTTCGCCTCGGAGTAAGATGCTCTTCTGAATATTTGTGCCAAATTTTATCGAAAGAGGCCCAGTAGTTTAGGCTACATGCGTCTGCACAAACAACAGAATTTTTTAGGGCTAAGACGACGAGTAAGTCCATCAGAATTTTACCATAAAATTGTATTACAGTTATCAGAATACTGTATATTCAGGAATATGAGAAAGTAAAAAGAGTCAAAGAGATGACCTAGGTGGAATTGAGTGAATTGATCAACCATTCTGTAAACTTCTTACTAATATTAAAAAGTTGTATTTCATATCTAAAAATATATGTATAACACCAAAGGGGAAAGTAAAGAAATACTTAATAAAAGAAAATCTATAAAATAAAAAAATCGCATGATGATTTGATATTCATATTTGAGTGAGGTTATCACAAGGTAAACCACGAAGCTTAGACCCCCAACTAGAGACTATCTGCAAAGGAGCTTCATAATAGTAACAGATTTCGGGTATAAAGATGAGCCATTCAGGTGTGCGTGTGTTGCGTGACTTTTGGTAGAGCAGTCAAATATAATATATATGCATATAATAGTAGTTGTCGGTTTGATTCTATCCCGGGGCAACTTTGTCTCGAATTTTTAGAAAACGGATTCATTCACAGTCACGAGGAGGCAGTTTATCTAACAGGCCTACTTCGGATCAAATCCTAGACAAGCACTTTAAATCCCTTCTAGTTTTAAGCTTCGATTCAGAACAGAGCAGTTTGATACTGATAGCCAAAGTAATTACAATAGAATAAATCAAATAAGTTAAAATAATATATATATATATATATATATATATATATATATATATATATATATATATATATATATATATATATATATAGCTTAAAAATAAACTGGGATTGAGCTGAAGAAGTGTTTATATAGATCGAGCGAGACAAGTTTATTTATTTAAAAGAATCCTAAGCCAAACCAAGAAACCCTATAAACTCGGCTTTTATAGAGAACGTAACAACACGAACGTTATATCACAGTAAGGATGTTTCCCCAAGTGGGTTGGATAATGCTATTCGCAGTAACTGAATGAATAGATTCATTTCCTAGTAAAACAGAGAGAAAAATTTGTCCGAGACAACTCACACAAACTTTCTCATAAACAAGTTCATAATTACTTAGCCCAGTGTTTTCCATTTATTAGTTTTCGAATTTTCGTAGGTACATTTAATTATTGTTGACATTTTATTAAAATTTATCATACTAATTACTTATCCTCGGCGGGAAATCAAACTCGGCCCTCTCTTCGTCCACATTTAAAGCTATTTTCCCCGGGAAAACGGCTTACATCGTTAGATTCTTATTTAATTGGAGTACAATTTATATTTTTTAAATAAACTTGTCGGAACCATTTTCGTGAAATCATTTTTTTCTGTGTTTTTAGGGGTGGCACCCCCAAATTTAGGGTTAAATTTATTTCTCGAGTTCGCCTCGGGGTATGATATTTCTGAACATAAATGCCAAATTTGGTCAAAATCGGCCCAGTAGGGTAAACTCCACGCGTCTGCACAGACGACAGACATACATTTTTCAAAAACCTTTTTCGGAGTTAAGGGACCTCAAACGTGTAAATCCATATTATATTTCAAAACATGTATGCCAAAAGGCTCATCTTGCCTCACAGACTACAAACAACAGACTTAGTTAATTACAACTCTTTCAGAAGACCTCAAAACGTGTAAATCTATCAAAATTTCCCACAATCACAATACTTTCTACTTGTACTACGTTATATGAGAAAGTATAAGGAAGAAAAGCTACAGGGTCGACGAATCCAGGCGAAGTGGTAGAAGGAATCCAGCATCAAACAATTATGCAAGTATCCCTGGAAAACAATAATTGGTAATAGTTACTTGAGATTTAGGACGTACTAGTGAGGGTTCAAAAAATTATTTGCAATTATAATCTGGGTTGCATATACACGTAAATACGCATAGAAGCGTACATTAAAAGTCTTAAAGACTATTTGCTTCACTAAGTAATCTTCTCATAACATAAGCTGTAAGACGCTTGTAACTAAAAATAAATAAATAAAATGATTAAGTAATGCCTTTAGTGACAGCTTTAACGTTTTGACAATTTTTAACCTTCTCAAATACGTAGTATACGTAAAAAGAAAGTATTGAGAACGAATATTCGATTAAGAGATTGAAAAAATGTCTGACTGTCGTCAGAACTCGGCACAAACGCGTGGACTTACTGGTCCGATTTCCAAACATTTAGCACCGAATAAAAGGGGCGTTGCACCCAAAAGATGTAAAAAATAAACAGTTGCGAAAAAAATTCTAAAAAGTAGTCCATTTAAATACGAGTCTGACCATATAAGCCGTTTTCCCGGGAAAAATCTAGTTCCCGAGCAAAAGATCAAAATAAATCTGATTTTGTTGAAAATCGAAAAACTACCTGCTAGACAATGTTTAAGTTTCTTTAAAATAAGGTACTTCTTTAGATTGTTACTCCTCTATGATTTTTTAGATTATAAATGACTTTGTCTAAATAACTTATTAAGACAAAGGGATGCTTAGCCTAATGCACTTTGGGACAAAGGAATATCACACTTTTGTTTTTATAGGGGAGTAACAGTCTAAAGAAGTAAGATAATCCATTTATTAAATTATCTTATCTAAAGAAGTGCCAAAAATAAATCAATTAAATGAGATATTTTGGAGATTTAATACAATATCAGAGTTTTAGAAAACTATTATCATGAAAGTTAGACAATAGAGAAACATATAGAAAACAAATTAAAGAACTCGAAGAGTTTGGAACTGAAATTAAAACCAAATAAAACGTTAAAAATAAAGACAACACAGAAATTAAACTGGAAAATAAATTCGAGTGATAATTATAAAGAAATAATTTGTGAAGCCCAATAAGAATGATGGAGGAAATTAAAAGAAATATGGACTCATTAAGTGAAGTTTTTTTAAGTGGCTTAATTCGGAAAAAGAAGACAACCAAGGGGAAGATTTGACAAAATCTCGTTTAGTCTCTAACTAAATTTAAAAAGAGTAAAAAAAAAATATAAGTTATGAAAAAGTATTTTATCTCCAGTAGGGAGAATAAGTTATGATTTTGAATAAGTTTAGAGGGACTAAAACAGGTCTTTTCATCCCTGAACTCCAAAAGTAGAGAGAAAAAGTAAAAGTAGGGCGAAAAAGTAAAGTAGGGCAAAAAGTAAAGATTGCAACTTAATTATTTTATAAATAGTAGAAAATGGATGGCTAATGTAATGAAGTTGTTGAAATCAGGTTGGCGGCACTGAGTTTTTCGACCATGTTTATCTTTGTTTAAAACCTGCATCTACATAACCTTCTATTTGAATGAAGAAAGAAAAAGTCACTCCACGTGAAATAAGCTGCTGAGTCGTGCCACCCATGGAGCCACAAATTAGCTGCCTTCAACGCGTTAATTCATCGTTTATTGACTACCCCGTTGGACCACGATGCTTACGAAAAGGAGATGCGGACTATTAAGATTATAGCTAACAATAACGGGTACACGAACGAGCTGATAGATAGGATGGTTGCAAAAAAGAACCGTAAGCTCATACTGCGCGCTATGGGTGTAGAAGTTGGACCTAAAGGCGGTGTATGGTGTTCTATCCCCTATTTTAGTGGGGTTTCTGATCGTTTGGCGAGAATCCTATCCAAGTACAATTTAAATGTGGGGTTCAGTATGAACAACACTCTCAAGGCTCAACTGGGTAGTGTGAAAGACCCAATTTTGCCTGAAAACAAAAGTGGGGTCTATGTTATGGTCTGCGGCGAGTGTGGCACTGAGTACGTTGGACAAACAGGACGCTCTTATAAAATAAGAGCTAAAGAGCACCTACAGCGCACCAATAGTAGTTTCAACCAACACCTTCAAGAGCACGGTCACTTCAACGCAGATCATAAGATTGGTTTCATGCATTTTGCCCAGAAGGGGCGCAAACTGGACGCCCTGGAGAAGATAGAGATTCTACGCTCCCAGTATAGAGTGGGCAACGAGTTTAATGTCAACGAGAGGGGAGAGGCATCATCCCTTCTGAAGGTCATGGTTGAAGCCGAGACTCGTGTCAGTCTTGTACCAGTCGCTGGTTTAACATGACTCACCTTTCTCCCATGTTTTATAAGTATAAGGAACGTTCTTCGCTTCTGCGGTAGGCTCTTATTTCTTATTATATCTTATTTATGTATTTTTTATTTATTTATTTATTTTATTGTTATTTTTACATTGATTCTTTATTTATTAGTAATTTTCTAATTTTACTTCACCTAAAGCGCTTCCGTTTTGTAATATTTTGTCTTCTTGGTACTTTTTGTTTTATTTCCACCTTTTAAGAGTTTTGCCTTTTGTTAATTTTATTTTATTGACTGTGAGTTGACTGATTTTCGTGTTTTTTGTATCGGTTTTCCTTTTTAACCTTTTGATTAGTTTTTTATTACTGTTTGTTCAGGCACTGATGATGACCCTATAGTGGTTGAAAGCTGCTTTGAAAATAAACTTATTTCACGTGGAGTGACTTTTTCTTTCTTCATTTAATGATGACCTCCACTAACGCCTCATATCCTAATTCTTCTATTTAAGTTTAATTCCAATTCTTATTTGTTTTCTATATTGAATCTCTTATATCTGCTACTAAAAGTGCTAATAATTATTGTTATTTATTAAAATAATAAATAAAAACTGTGCAATGGACGAAAATGTGTATTTTCTTCCTACCGGAGATAAAATATTGTATGTACCTCGTGAGTAAAGTGCCATTATTCCCCTCGCGATAATTATCTCCCTCGGCTTCGCCTCGGGATTTAGGGACCATGGTTCCTTCGGCTTCGCCTCAAGAACCAACTTTTTCGCTCAGGGAATAATGGCTTACTTTACTCCCTAGGTGCATAAATAACTATTTTTGCATCTCAGCAGCTAAACGGAATGCTTTGTAATCATGCTGAAAAAACATTTTTTTTTTTTTATGTCTCCGAATTCAAATTTCCTGACAGAAATCCGTTTTAGACATCATGGAACTAGAAATCATGTTTGTTAGTATTTTCTTAAAAACTTTAAACTTAAACATAAAAACGATTTCTACCCTTAACTCGTATGTAACTAAGTTTATTGGACGAAAATCACAATATTGTTAGGAGGTAAGTAAAGTTCACTCACCGCTACTATCTAACTATAAAATAATAGCGCTGCCAGTCTAGGGAACACATATATCTTAAACTGGCTCCATATTAATTTAATATATCACCTATCCCTGCGCTCATTTAATTTTGAATAAAAATAAGTGTGATATCACTGGAAATCAAAAAAGGGTTCAAACCACAATTTTATATAGAACGGGAGGAAACTATGTGCCACACTAATTGGCAGACTATTTTATTAAAACTACCATCTGATTGAGTGTATATACAAGTGAGTGAATTATACATACCTTTCATTAATAAAACATAATTTAAATCAAATGATAATTATTATTAACAAAGGGAGACAGACAGAGAAAAATAGACTCCAGCGCCGGGACTTGAACCACGGGCCTCTATATTTCCAGTATAGCGCTCTACCAACTGAGCTACACTGTAGAATAATTTCCTCTTTCAATAACGATACCTTGTCCCGAATTAAGCTTTCAATTTTCCACAAGTATACGAGTAGAAGTCAAGATTAACGACAATAGAACTAGACCGAAAAGTATCGCTTATAATTATTAAGTACCCATTTAGTACCTGTACCTTGTACAATCAATTAGAAACTTTCCGTAGTACGAATACTATCTAAAATTTAAAAATAACAAAACATGTAAAAACCAAGAAGGTTCAGTATAAATTATTTCTAGAGGTATTTTACTTTTTTACTTGGTTGTTCAAATTGGTATATTTCCATTTCTAATAAATCATTAATTGCACCAATTTTAGTTTTTTCTAAAAATAAGATTATGTTTGAAAAAAAAAAAAAGTTTTAAGATAATAAGTGTTATCTTTTTAACACCGATAGCTAATTCCAATTGACTTAACACTGTTTTAGTTGTAAATAAATAAAAATCTGAAGTCGGCAGAAAACATTTTTCGTCGAGAATTTAATAATTTCTTATAATCGACGAATAAAGAATTAACATTCTTTCTTCCTGTTGTCATGTTATTGGCTATTATATCACTATCGAGATAGAAATTAAACTTAAGTTGCAAGTTTTCCTGTGATTAGATTGTTATTGCCTTGTGATAACACAAGAAACAACGACTTCTTACATCCTTAATGATAACAAAAATTAAGCTGATTCAAATGTTATACTGTATCTAATTTCCTTTTAAAATAAACCAAGTATTGTTTAGAATAACGTCGCATTATTGTAATCAATCCGCATTTTTTATGTACAATGAATACTGTATTAGCTTTATTTGGTAAAACATAGTTAGGAGAATTGCAAAATCGGTTTAAAATAGTCTACAAATTAGTGCGGCACATAGCTTCTTCTGGTCTTATCACGTATACTTTAATGATGTAGGCACGACTAGACTGATGTCTAAAACATATTTTTGTCTTAGAATTTTTGAATTGAGATCAGATAGCTTCCCGTTACCTTTGGTAAGCTCGTAAATAAAAAGTTGGAAAATTAAATAAATTTGAAAATAATGGGTCGTAAAAGCATGACATTATTAAAGTACGCGAGAAAGCAATGTGCCACAATAATTGGCAAACTATTTTTTATTATTTTAAGTTTTAATTAAAAATGTTATTTTAGGGTATACATTTTTAAGAGTTTACAAAATAACGACTCTGTTAATTCAAGTTTCATTTAATAAGAGGTTAGAATGAGGCAAAATAAGCAAGTAAATTTACAGGGTAGTTAAAAGGTAACTGTTAGGGTAAAGGTCAAGCCTGAAGGAGAAGGTTAAGATGTTTAAGGAAGGCAGGACTAAGCGAGGAGCCGGGATGACTGGATTGCCGGAGGGCAGCCTCAGGACCCAAGAATTCAAGGTAGATTCCTACAGCAGGGCTACTGCATTTCTACTAGCTTCCTAGTCCTCGAGCCATTCAGATTGCTACATAACTCCTAGACCCTTAGGACAGAAAGCTCCTTTATCTCTTAGACACTGACATCTTCAGCATTTTACTACTCTGATTTATGCGCCTTCAAGTCCAACATAAATAACACGTTACTTTGATTTTCTTTATAAACCCTCCTTTCAATCTATCTAGAAACTTCGTGGTGAAATAGTTTTGTCCATGATCAAAAAAAGTAAGTAAAAATAATCAGCCAATTAGTGTGGTACATAGCTTCCTCGTATCCTCACGTACTTTATTGATGTTATGCTTTTACAACCCATCATTGTCTAATTTATTTAATTTTTCCCTTTTGTAAAAAAACTATCAAAATTGTTTTCCTTTTTACACAAATAGAAGTACATATCAATTTATCAATATTTAATGTGCGTAGGCGGCTGAAATCTGGGGAAATCTGCGGGCTACTTTCGACAAAACCATCTTAATTTCTTAAAAATATTTTGAAGGTATAGGAGTAAATAAATGTATGTTTGTGCACATGTAGAAGGGAAATAAATGGGCGCTGAATGTTGAAACATATAGGCTCTTTATGACCTACCATTCAAATTTCATTAAAATCGGACGATGATTTTTAAAATATGGTAGACCAAAAATGTTCCCTGATGTCTGAAACGGATATCTGTCTTAGAATCTTTGAAATCGGAGACATAAAAAATGTTCACTCTTCAGAACAATCACTTACAGTCTTCGCACAACTAGAATCGACGAGTTGACAGCGCGGGAAATTGAGTGACACACAGATTGGCCAACCTCTCTGGGGGAAAAAATAAAGCCACTACGAAGCCTTCTTGTACTGTTATCCAGAGGGCCTCTCCCCTCCACTAGAGACATTTATCTTTGCCTAGTTGGCCCGACCTTTTGTCCGGGAAAATCTCAAGCTCTCATTGGCTCGTCCCCCCTTTTGCTAGTTTTTCCCGCGCTGTCAACGCGTCGATTCTAGTTGTAAGACTGTAGCAACCGTTACCATCGATAAGCTCGGAAGCAAAATATAATATGACGATTTTACTCAACTGATTAATATTAATTGATTCTATATAATTTTTGATAACAGTCGCTCTGAACAACAACCTATAAGAGACTATATCAAACGTTTCTGTAACCAACGAGACTATAACCAACTTTCATATTAACCCTATTAATGAACCCTAACATTAAGGGAAATTACTCTTAACACTCATAGTAGCTATGCACCAATGCACCCGCTTGGGTTTTACCTGCTGTTTGAACTTCTAAATTCATGGTGCTTATTTAGACAAAAATTAGCGACATTTTAGAGTCACTCATTATAATCGGTACATTATTGAGTTTTTATACAACTGACACTATATACGAGAATTCTTCGTAATTAATTCAAACAAGGTTGTGAGATTTGGCGGAAAATACCTTTAAAGGTATTATTTTGCAACATCCCTTTCTGTAGACCACAAAAATACATACTCATTTTGAATTAAGGAGAAAGATAAAAAGGATTGTATGAAAGTGGTATTAAAAACAGTGCATGTGAAATTTCGTAAGCATCTGATTAAAAACTGGGCATTTCCTTTGTGTTAGTTTCAGGAGGATAAGGGGTTTTCCGGCATTTCCAAATTATGGAAAAACTGTGCACAGAGTTCCCAGGGACTGTTTGCACGTCGGAATGTAAAATAAAGGTACCTTCAAAAACAGTTTAGTAGGGGGAGGGACGAAATTCGTTAAAATCTGAGGCAGGGAGAGAGAAAGGGTTGCCAACCGTCCCAAACCAGAGGGTCTAAACGCACCCGCATAAAAAGATGCATAATTAAACAGCAGTGTTAATCAAATTTTAAAAAAAGAATTGGGGTTTGAGCTTCTTTTTTTGGGGGGTTGTATAGTGAGGGATTTCACCTGGAAAAATTTGAGGGTTAAACAAAGGGGATCTACGATGAAGAAAGGTTGTCTTTTAGATTTGTTAGAAGAGAGTGTTTTTGTCCGTACGCCCGAGAAATTTCAATCTGGCGGATGCCTCTGAAATTTTGACAGTCTACCATGCACTTACAGAATCCTCCCCTGAGAGCTTAAATGGACTAATTGGTAAGAACAACACCAGGATGTTTAAAGCTTAACGAACGAACAAGAGGCTCCGAACCCCCGACTGAAGAGGAGGGGGAGTCACATCGCTTTCTGAATACTTAAAAAGGGAGGAAGAATTCGGTGAACATGAGCAGACTAAGCGGGAGTATCCAGCGAGTCCTCTCTGCAGCCAATCACCGCTAACTAAACTGTTTAGAAGCAAGCAAGCCTTTGAATTGAAACAGTTAATTCCGACCCAATTACACGGGGAGTTTGATTTCAAGGAAACAACCAAAGCCCTTTGATAAAAAAGCATATGCAATTGTCAACTGCAAATACCTTCACTCATCCGTTGGAAAATGTTATGGACCTTTCTTTCTAGAGAGGAAAAAATCTATCTCTGACAAAACTCCGGTGTAGATTAGGGGAAAATATAAATCTTTTACCTTTTTTTACTCCCTGAATTGATACAACCCCGGTGTAGATTAGGGGAAAATATAAATCTTTTACCTTTTTAACTCCCTGAATTGATAGATTACAAAAAACAACTTTTTTTAAATTGCGGTGTTGTTAACGATTTAACAAATTTGAAAATGACCGCGCAATAAGCAAATATTGAAACGTTGATTGAGGTAATTTTAAAGGATCAACGAATATGTCTCTACAAAACGCAGTGAGCCGCGATTGGCATAAAAGCAAAATACACCATATTATGAAGGACTAATTATTTTTGGGGAAAAACCAGAAATAAGTTAGATATATGAATTAAGGATAGTACATTTGGAAATCTGACTAAAATAATATTTGATGACATACTAAGTCAATACCTATAAAAATGGATAGGCCAGTGTCAACAATATCTATTTTCCTTATAACATAACAACCAATTAATCCTTATACTGAAGGAGAGAAGATCGGGGACAAAACATTCAACCAAATCACTCAAACCTGGCAGAATTTTAAATGGGAAATTAGTAAAAAAAAGCTATTACACAACTAATTAATCAGAGGGCGTAATATATTATAAACTACAATTATTATCAATCTGAGATAACATTAAATAAATATAATAAAACTATTGAAAGATAATTTTTTTTTTAATGATCATCCCTAGAGCCCCCCAAAAAAAGAATAATTAGAAAATTAAAGGATTAGCCGAAGAAATTTTTTTTGGAATTTCTTTTAAATAAATAAATCATACAAAGGTGGAAATTTTATAATTTACGGTAAAAATGCTTACAAAATCATCTATTAATAGTTTTAAAAAAACTATAAAAGTATATTATATAAATGCATAAAATATTTCATTGTGAAGAAAGGTAAATAAGGAATTATATCTTAATGTTATCTTAGTCCATTAATCTAGTAACTCGTAAAGACAGAAGTATTCAAATTAGTACCTTCTACTAATGCCTACCTATCCATCTTTACTGTAGAATAAAAAATCATAAAACATTTTTATACAAAAGAATTCTCTTTTATCCCCTTTAAGACTTGATCTAGGTCCTAAACTAATATAGTCGTAGACCTTTTTCATTCTCAAATCCCAATTAAGAAAACCCGTATTTAAAATCAGATGTAACATTTCGAGCGACAAAATAATCGTGAAGTGCCACAATTAAGTTATTTAAAAGAGTGAATCTGATAACATTTCAAATAAGGTCTACCATCGATTGGGAAATGTAGTGGGAGAATTTTTTTTTTCTCACTGTTAGTTAATGGAACAAAAGGAATGCTTAAACAATTAAAAAAGATAAACTCGTTTAAACGTTTTATATATATATATATATATATATATATATATATATATATATATATATATATATATATATATATATATATATATATATATATATATATATATAACATATTTGCTTAACGTTATTGTATAATATTACTCTGCACATGAAACTAGTTATAAGAAATGGTGATATATTTTAAAGAAGCGTTATTGTTTAGTTGAGAAAATGATTTATTAGTAATCCTTCCTTGTTAAATATAATAATCATATCATTAGAAATATGAATGCTTCATTTTGAATTGAATAAATAAACAATAATCACAAGATCAAAATATAAGTAGTACTAAAACACTAATAATAATAGTATCATTTTGTTAACTAAAATGAATTGAAATTGATAACTGATTAAATTTAGATGAGGTTTGATTAAAAAATAAAGTTCGAAACAACAAGTTATTGTACTCAAGGAAAAACTGTAAACTTAGCTTCGTTTAAAATCGCAACTCTCGAGTATTACCGAAGTCGGTATAGTCTGGTGCCATTTTTTATTTTCTGAAGGACTAAAATAAAATAGTATCAGCGAATTTCTAGTGGTGTTTTTTTTTGAGTATCTATTTTACTACCGAAGTCGGTATAGTCTGGTGCCATTTTATTTTATTTTCTAAATGACTAAAACAAAATAGTAGTAGCGAATATCTAGAGATTTTTTGTGTCTATTTTATTAAAAATTGACTTAACGTGACTCAAAAACTATGTCACATTCCTCAGATTGCCATAACTTCTTGGTCGATCTTTTATATGTTTCTTAATTTGCTGGTTACACCAATTCCATATTAGAACAGCAGACAACGAATTATGAACTTGATTTCTAAAGTTTGATTATGAACCAGATTAAAATAGAAGACAACACGTTTGTAACTAGAATTGCTAGTAAATCAAGAAATAGAAAAACATCAAAGAGCAGATGGATCAGATTCTTATACAGAATGTTGATCAGTTTAATACATTCCAGATTTTAATCTCTTTAGTCGGACATTTGAGATCAGTAAACTGATCAAATGTCGCCCTTTGAGTTTTATTAAACTTAAAACTGCTTAAGAAGAATTGAAAAATATGCCACAAAATTCAAGTCAGATGGAAGTATAATAAAATTATTGGAGCCCAACGTTTCCTGAGGGATTTAATAAATCATTACATCAAAGTATATAACTATCACATATATTTCACTGACGTTAATTAAAAAGTTTTAAATTATATACTATATTATTTTATACGATATATTATATTATTTTTTTAATATAGGGCAAGTCATATGACAAGTGTTGTAAAAACCAAAAATATCAATATCAAAGAGCTCATTTATCAATTAATATAATTCGAAAAGTGCAAAAGAGATAAATTAACATAAAATTTGACGAAATAAGAAAGTTTTGTATTGCATGAGTGAAGGATGTCTAAAGTTGTAAACTATTGCATGTGATATAAGACCTCTTTAGTTGTTAATCAATTAATCAATGCTGTTATACTAGTTGTGAAACATGTTTGACGTTAAATAGCAGATAATATTCTAGTTACATGATTTTCTAATCAGTGTAACATTAGTCACTAGCACTAGTATGTAAAACAATTATTTCGGCTTATTTTAATTAACGCCTTGTAACAGTTTGGTTCATTATTAAAGTTTATAATTAGTGCTTCTTATAAGCTCTTTCAAATGACAATTCATATAAATATGTATAGTAGATATAAAATTTAAAATATCGAATTTTAATGTGATTATTATTCAAAGGTTTTATTTATAAAAAAAAAATAAAAACATCTTTGACCCCAACATTAAGGGGCTGGTAGGACCAATAGATTGGTAGTTTAAATGGGCTCTTTACGATTTTCAGGAGTCATTTATTTCAGAAGCTATATATTTATTTATCTCCGAGATGACGATTTACATAATTAAATGGGTAATTAAATGAATAAGCATACCATCGCAATTGGTAAAATTGTTTTTGGTACATTTTTTTCTCACGATTTTTCAGAGCTAAGTTTTTTACATCTAGAGAGAAATGGATTTTGGGTAGAGGTATTTTTTCTGAACAACTACAATCTAAATGTATGAGAACATTGCCAATCGTTTTGAGCTCCGCGCTTCTACACACATACGACCGTCAGACATAAAAATATAAACTACTTAAAACATTTTATTTAACTTAAAATGACAATGAAACATAATAAACCAGTGATTATGAAAACATATACCAACATTTTCCCTTTCGTTGAAATAGTCAATTTAACAAAGAAAAAAATATAGGTTATACAAGAGATAAAGCCAACACACGATACGAAATCAGTACAAATCAATTTAGCATGATTTACTTTATAAAGGTATGTGCATCACGTACATGTTATGTTTACAATAATCAATAGCAAGTCCGTTACTCAAAAGGTTATATTTGAACTTGATATGGATTGCCGAGGAGTTTCCCTCAGGTTATAACCCTGGCAGGTGAGTCACGTAACTTACCCTCACGGGGCTGATTACGGATACGGGTCTACCCCCTTGTCTTTCCCCGGGCCCGCTGACGAACCCGTCCAAAATTCGATACGGTAGTGCTTGGGAGAAAAGGCGACGTATGGATGCGGTGTGTGTAGAGACGAAATTAAGCAAGGCAGAAAGGATAACCCGGGGGGGGGGGGGGAGAGAGACGAAATCAAAAGAGAAACAGGTTGGATCCAAGATACATTTAGACGAGGGAATTGGTCACAGTCCGAAGTCTCCGAGTCTTCATTAGAAACAACTCCAGAGGCAAGAAATTCATTCTCTACAGTTGCCCTGGGAAACAATGGAACACCGCTGTGAGTTCGTCATCATTTACACTTCCCTCTTCTATTCCTTTTCCTTATCCGCCAATTCTATTAAAGGTAGAAACATTGACGATTTCCTTCATCTTAAATTAAAATAACCCAATATAAACACCGTGAGTTATCAAAGATACTAAGCTGATCCAGAAAAAATCAAACGTCGCAAAAATAAGAAACACATAAGGAAACTTCATCTTCTGACAGACCTTAACAGTTCATAATGTTGCAACAAATATGTTCATTTTATAGTAACAGATCAAGAGCGGTATCACTTGCAATGTGCAATTTGCACGAACATGCTACAAAATACTCTTTATGCATAAATTACATACAATACATTATCAATAAATCACTCGTTTTACTCTAAATCAATAATTTGTAAGTTAGGTAAGATTTCAAATTAAACAAAATGTGATTGTTACACTTTGTTTTCAATTATCAGATTAATTTTCATCAATAAACCTTTACGAAAGGTTAACTAAACTAGAGCAATGCGGAAAAGATCATTTACAGCACTACCAGAATTGTTTGCAATCCGGCAATGGAATGCGCATTGCTTTAAAATTAGGAACATAACCTTCATTGGCAACAATAATTTGAGAAGCAACTAAATGGTGAAATAAAGCTTGTAATGCATAGCGACCTTAGAGAAATGTTAACTACAATATTACAAACACAATTTTTACTAAGTTAATTAATAAAAATGATTACTGGAACTTTCAGGTAGATTGAATTCCTCAACGAGATAAATACAGACTTTTTTTTCCATAATATCTTCTATTAGTAATGATTCAATCGACACAAAAAAGGAATTTCATTCGAATCAGCTCCATAAATATAAAGGACAACTTCATTGACTAATGTCACTAAAGATTTTATTAAATCCCCTCCCTACAAAAAAAACACAAGGTTTCATTCCATAACTTTTTGAGAATTCTTTTAAATATTTAATTTCACAGCCAAAATGGAACCATTACCTAAGTTTCATGATAAAACAATTTTTTTCACTTCCCGCTTTTACCCGCACTATTCCTGGGAAATCGATGCAGTCGAATTCCAATCAAATTGTGTTAAATGTTAAGCAATATAGACATCAAATAATTATTTTTATTTCTAAAACTTTTATTTTTTAAGTACTAATGCAACATTCTTTATTACTACGTTTTTATTAGCTTGCTTTCTTGTTTGTTTGTTTGTCCAGTACAAATCTAGCAATCGATTTTTAACTAACTTCCCGAGTAGCTAGACATTGGAAACTTTTAGAATAGCTAAGAACACGATGACAATGCATTATTTTAATACTTTTAGCCATCTTTCAGCAGAATTTAATTTGTTTTCAGCAAATTTTGCAGTATGGAAAGTTAGTTCGGAAAAAACCCGCAAGTTATTTTATTTGTTTTGACATATTCCATATATTTACGATCTTCATTTTGACGGGTTTCAATTTATGATTTGTGACAGAAAATTTAAAAAAGTAGTATATAAAAAGTTCTTTTTATCTTGTAATTATTTTACAAATAGGATTATCTTACCAAAAACGAACTTTATTTTTTCAAGAAAGGAATTATCCACTCACCTAAAACAAAAAAAAAAAAAATAACATTAGTATAAACCTCATTCATAAAAAATATGTCCGAGACCACTCAGACATACTTTCTTATATAAGAGTTGTCATTCAGTGTTTTCCATTTATTAGTTTTCGAGTTTTCGTAGGTAAGCTTAATTATTAATGAAGATTTCATTAAAATTTATCATAAAAATAACTTCTCCACGGCGGGGAATCGAACCCGGCCTCAATCCATCCGCGTTTAATGCTATATTCTCAGGAACTAGATTTTCCCCGGGAAAACGGCTTATATCGTTAGATTCTTATTTTACATGGACTACTGTTTTTTCGAAGTTGTTGGGGGATAGCGGCACCAAAATTTATTTTTCGATTTCACCTCGGGGTATGATTTTTCTGAACATGTATCCCACATTTCGTCAAAATCGGCACATTAGTTTAGACTCCACGGTTTGCACAGACAACAGACAGACTTTTTTAAAAACCACCTTTTTGGACTCAAAGGACCTAAAAACGTATAAATTCACCAAAATCGAATTTTTGGGGCATCAAAATACTTTCTCTTTATATGAGAATGTAAAACCAAACTATAAGAACATCTAAATTTAATCTAGCCCCTACATAAAACAAAGTTTAAATTGTTTTAAGTTACTTTTGAAATAACTTTTTAGTTACATTTTTAAATAAATTTTTTTATAATTTTTCCTAGACATGACATGGGCAGACAAAAATGGTGATCAATCTTCGCTGAATTTAATGAAATTTTAATTAAGATGAAATATTAAATAAGGAAAATCATCTATAACAAATTAGCAGTCTCCGTACAAGTTTCCTTTTTTGTTTTTATTGAAAATCAATTGATATTAACTTTAATTATAATATTAAGCTGAAAAAAATAAGAAGAAAATAATAAAATCTTATAATTAAAAAAGAAAAGCGAAAGCAACTTCTTTATAAATTATTTAAAAAAAAAAAAAAAAAAAAAAAAAAAAAAAAAATCTAAAAGATACAAGGATTTAATTAATTTTAAATTATTCGAAAATATACATAGAATAAGATCAAGAAAGGAAGACGAGTAAGGGAAGAAGGGAAAATGAATTAAGAATAATCAGGAAATAAAGGAAGAAAGCCGATATGGAAGGAAAAGGACACAAAATTAAATTTTAATAAATAAAGAAGAAACAAGTGAAAGGACGTGAAGTAGAGAAACCACTGTGAATATAAGAGAGGAAAATAAGGAAACATCAGCCACAACAAGGCTCAGGATAAACCAATTTATTTTTTTCCACAGGACCAAAGGTAGATTTTCTTAAAGACAGTTTTGTCAGAAAGAGGAAGAAACTGACTCAATTAGATAAGTCAAGCTTTTTTTTCGAATCTCCGGAATCATTCTCCACTCATAAGTGAGACAGATGATGTCTTTTTAATTTGATTAGTTGCACTATTTTATCTGTGACAAAGGTTTCGAGTTTCCCTTAAAATAAATGAGTTTTATGCAAATGTGTTTTAGAAATAGAGACAGGTTTTTATTTTTAGGTGTTAAGTGGTAAAGTAGAACTAGGAGTATATAACAGAGCTGTAAACATGAACTTATAACTTGAAAGTCCTAGTGCCAATTGACTACATCCCTCCGGCGCTTTTTACTATTTTATCTCAGTCTGGAATAACTTCACTGCTCAATTTTAGAGTTTCAGTCAACCCTTATTAAAATTATTGTGGAGAGACAGTTTTACACTACTTTACCTCAGTTTAGAATAACGCCACTGCTCAATTTTAGAGTTTCAGCCAACCCTTAATAAAGCTATTGTGGAGAGACAGTTTCTTTACTACTTTAACTCAGTTTAGAATAACGCCACTGCTCAATTTTAGAGTTTCAGACCACCCTTAATAAAGCTATTGTGGAGAGATAGTTGTTAACTATTTTATTTGTTAACTATTTTATCTCAGTCTAGAATAACAACTCCACTGCTCAATTTGAAGAGCTGCAGTCAGCACTTAACGTTTACGACATACGGTCCCAAAACAACGCCTTGAATATTAAAATCGCGAATGATTAGTCAATAAACATGACTAAATAGGATGTGTAGGAAAGGGAGGGTTAACTGTATGAGGTTAAGTTACAGTTACAACAATTTAAAGTACCGGTGTGGAAATCCCACATATGACCTCCATGAAATTTTGTGGTGTCAATACGTGCTTTTACTCGATACTTGGTAATCATGCTAATATTCATTCAAAAGTAATCTACAAGCTGCGTACTTTAACGCAAGAATTGTTTGGATACGATCAACTGGACGGACACAATTGCCCAAAGAATTTTTTAATTAAAAACACTAAAATGCCAATATTTCCCAAACCGTTTGTCCGATTGTGCTCACAAGTATAGGTACAATCTACCACATAGGACACATATATACCCCAAAGGAAATTGAAATCAATACAGAAGATATCGTCGACAGACCGATTTCGAGTTTAAATGACTGTAGCTCCGAAACGTCGTGAGCTACGATGTTCGGGTTTGAGCCATCAGTTTCTTCGACAAAAGTTCTAAAAAATGCCGCAAACCGCATCTCAATACGATGTATTGAAGCGATGTTATAAAGGTTTAAAATTCCGAACGAACGTACGAACGAACGTACATACATACATACGTACGCACAAACATATATGTATATGAAACGGATTTTAATGATATCCCCGGGTTCATAAGACCCCTCCTTCACAGAGATCTCCGAATCATGTTTTGGAGGGTATCACCATACTTCCATTTTCATGGAAATAAAAACAAACTCATTAGTTTCACAAATATTTCAATATTTCTAGCAAATAATATTTAAACAAATAAAAAGTAAAATTCCATATTCCCGGGCCACAAGTATAGCTGAAGTGCCTCCTCTTAATGAAGTTAAACAAGTAAAGATAGTAAATAACACCATTACTAGTTCGATTATTCACTATTGTTATAAAACATAAATATATCCATTAATTACCAAATCATACCATGACATATACATTACATTAATTTACCCATAATAAAAATACATAAAAAAACAGACCGGTTTCTACAACACAGTCATTGGCAGTACTGACCCAGTACATTGGTCTGCATTTTATGAGTTGCCAATATACTGATTAATGGAGCAAGTAAAAAGTGATTATTATTTAATACCTTTACTTGTTTACCTTCATTATGAATAAAGACCATAAAATCTTAATTAATAGCTATTAATTGTCTCCTCTTAGTTTATCTAACATCTTCTTTTTCTTACTTTTTTCATAACGTTCATTGACCGTTTAGGCTTGTAAAGAGTCAGGTTCCTTTAAACTACATTAACAGACTCAACTAAAAATATTAAAAGCTATCGGACGAAGACCGAATCGATGTTATTCAAGCAAATAGGAACAAGGCTTAAATGTTTTATGATGGTTTTCTTTCTTCATAGCTAGCATTTAAGGATGGCTGAATATTCACAACACTAATGAAAACAGGGATTCTTGGTTTTTATCAAATATTCCATGAATTAAGCAGTATAGGCGACAGCAGTATCGCGAATAGGCGAAGTCACGAAAGATTAGTTGACCTTAAAGAAATTAAAAGCTTAATTTTGGCAATATTTCGAATCTAATATCATAAAATATTCAATCAGCACATTAGGAGGTATAAATTTCAATAAGAATTTTAATTCTTCAAACTTATGTATAGTCTATGACAAGGATATTGACAAGAAGCTGAATATTTCTTGTTCAGGAAATTCGTTAAAGTGATGATCGTTGAAGATGGAGTAATGAACGACAAATGCTAACTACTTCCTCGATAGAATAGCAAAAAGCAGAAAGTAACAGAGTTCCACTTTGAATAGACTTCAAACCAATAAAAAGGCTGTAAATCTGTCAGCCATTGTTTCTTGATTCGTATGTCTTCAGTAGAATTACGCATTTCTTACTCTCCTCCCCAGTTCTTCTAGAAGGAAATTCAAAAGTCAGTTAGTAAAAGAAATACCCACTCTAGAATT